>OY997270.1:321021884-323521884 GCA_963921465.1 Triticum timopheevii | reverse complement strand
ATCTCTTATATTATTAATTCATCTATATATTTGGTAAAGGGTGGAAGGCTCGGCCTTATGCCTGGTGTTTTGTTCCACTCTTGCCGCCCTAGTTTCCATCATGCCGGTTTTATGTTCCCGGATTTTGCGTTCCTAACGCGGTCGGGTGATTTATGGGACCCCCCTGACAGTTCGCTTTGAATAAAACTTGTCCAGCAAGGACCAACCTTGGTTTTACCATTTGCCTCACCACCACCTATCCCTTTCCCTTGGGTCGGCCAACCTGAGGGTTGTCTTTATTTTAGCCCCCCTGGGACAATGCTTGTCTAAGTGTTGGTCCAAACCGAGCGATGTCCGGCGCCCCCTGGGCAACCAGGGTCTATGCCAACCCGACGTCTGGCTCATCCGATGTGCCCTGAGAACGAGATATGTGCAGCTCCTATCGGGATTTGTCGGCACAGCGGGAGGCTTTGCTGGTCTTGTTTTACCATTGTCGAAATGTCTTGTAAACCGGGATTCCGAGACTGATCGGGTCTTCCTGGGAGAAGGTCTATTCCTTCATTGATCGCGAGAGCTTGTCATGGGCTAAGTTGGGACACCTCTGCAGGGTTTAAACTTTCGAGAGCCGTGCCCGCGGTTATGTGCCAGATGGGAATTTGTTAATGTCCGGTTGTAGATAACTTGACACCAGATCCGAATTAAAACGCATCAACCGCGTGTGTAGCCGTGATGGTCTCTTCTCGGCGGAGTCCGGGAAGTGAACACGGTTTCTGTGTTATGATTGACGTAAGTAGGTGTTCAGGATCACCTCTTGATCATTGCTAGCTTCACGCCCGTTCCTTTGTTTCTCTTCTCGCTCTCATTTGCGTATGTTAGCCACCATATCATGCTTAGTCGCTGCTGCAACCTCACCACTTTACCCCTTCCTTTCCCATTAAGCTTTGCTAGTCTTGATACCCATGGTAATGGGATTGCTGAGTCTTCATGGCTCACAGATTACTACAACAACAGTTGCAGGTACAGGTTTTGTGATGATCTTGACGCGAGAGCGATGTTGCTTGTTTTGGAGTTTCTTCTTCTGCTTCTTCGATCAGGGGATAGGTTCCAGGTCGGCAGCCTGGGCTAGCAGGTTGGATATTGTTTGAGTTTCTGTTTATGATTCATCCGTAGTCGGATGTTATTCCTGTATGTTGTATGTTGTATTCATGTGGCATTGTATGCCTTTTGTATGTATCCTCATCTATTATGTAATGCTGATGTAATGATATCCACCTTGCAAAAGCGTTTCAATATGCGGGTCTATCCTTGGTGGGACCTTCGAGTTCCTTTTGGATAGGGTCGCATATTGGGCGTGACAAGTTGGTATCAGAGCCTCGACCGACCCTAGGAGCCCCCCTTGGTTGATCATGTAGTTTGGCCGTTGTTGAGTCTAGAAGAAAACTGTTTTCGGAGTCTAGTTATATCGGAGAGTAGGAATTCTTTTTACTCCTCAGCCCCTTCGTCGCTCTGGTGAGGAATCTTGACATAGGTGTTTTGAACTGTTCCTCTTCCCTTTCAATTTTTTTTTAGGATCACGCGGTTAGTTTTCCGATCATTGTTCCTCAGCTCTTTTCATCCGGTGCATTTCTCGTTAAGTTGACTCGAGTCTCTTCATCTTTGAGTTCAATCCTCAGTTGTTGTTTTTTTCCCACCCTCCCTCCCTTCTTCTTCTCGAAGCCGGAGTCCGTAGTCAAGTATCCATCCTACTCATGCGAAGTCTTTGCTTTCTTTCCTCAATGTTTTCAACCGGTGTTTTCCTCTTGAAGTTATTCGTCGGTTTCCCCTTCCAAGTTGTCTTTGTTTTTCCCGCCCTCCCACCCTCTTCTTCCCGGAGCCTGAGTCTCTTTCGAGCATCAATTTCATTTGTGCGGAGTCTCTTCAGTCTTCCCTCAATCATTTCTACTGGTGAATTCTCGTCTCGTTCGTCATTCTTCATCTCTTTTCTTCTCCGGTGGACTCAATTCAAGCTTTTCGGGTTGATCACATTCTTTTCCCTCGGCTCAAGTGTTTTCCCTACTCGTTCGCCTCGCGCCAGTTTATCCTTCCGGAGTGCTCAAGATATCTCATGAGATTCGTCTGTGTTCCAATTAATTCGAGGTGGTCACCTCATTCAAATATTTGAATTGTTCCGGTGCATCTTTTATCTGTTCAACAATCCTTTCCAACGGTGTTATCTCTTCAGTGGGCCCTAACCCACAGGTATTTTTCCAGGATCTTACCTGACTATTCTAAATTTCCCCGGAGTTATTAGCAATTCTTTTCAAGTCTGACGTAAGTATGATTTCATCAGTTAGATGCTTTTCTAAGATCGAATTCAAATCATTTCATTGTTGGCTCAACCTCTTCGCTTTTCATTCTCCCGGAGTATCTCAGAAATTTCGGTGGTGTTTCTTGTCGTCATTCTCAGCTTTGAAGATCGAAGAAGAGCTTTTCCTCTAAATCTTGCCCATTCTCTCGAAGTTTCGTGATTCTAGCTTCATGTTATCCTCTCAGTTTATTCCATTTGTCAGATATTCCTTTGCTTACCCATCCGGAGTATGTCAGGAGTTGTTTTCCCGTTTCTTTTCACCGGAGGCCATCGTTCCAGAAGAATTCTTCGTCCTCACATTTCAGTTAACGTTATGCAATGATTCTGGTGCTTCGTTCAAGTATTCTTTAATCAGCTCATGATCTCTTTGTTCTTTTGCATCTAAATCCCCTCTAGCATATTTGTTCTTCTAATTCTTCCCGGTGAATCATTCTCTTTCGTCAGTCATTTCCGAATTCTTACGGTGGTTCGTTCGAGATTCTTTTTCCTTGATTGTCATTTTAATTCAGTCGTTCTTTTCAATCCTACCGGTGATTCATGAAGACTTTCTCAAGTTTGCGATATGTCACTTCTCAATCCTTTTCAAGAAGAATAAGTAATATGCAAAATCCATTGCTTTTTATCAATTTAATTTGATGAAGGATAAGCATACAATAAATCTTATTCTTATTCCATCCAAGTGAGTAATCCGTTTCTTCGGAGTTTGTTCTTGATGATTAAATTCTAGTTCCAAGTGTTTTCATCCTTTCTTTTCCGGAGTTCATATTTCCTCGGCCATCTCGTCAGAACCCCCATCTAAATCATCGCAAGGCTCATCTTATTCTTTCATCCTTCAATTTTATCTAGTCATTCTTTTGTTACCGGAGTTCTTCATGGTGGTTCTTCATGATTTAATTCATTCTTCAAGAGTTCATCAAGTACCATTCCATCCTCTCAAGTTTGTTCTAATCCTCCCATTTTCAGCCGGAGTGCTGCCTAAATCCTTTCAGTCTTATTCGTTTCCTTTCTCATTCTAACCACTCCGGTTAGAACGAGTGCTTTCATAGTCTATTTGATTCCGTGAGCTTTCGATTCTCGTCATTCTCGCAGTTCCTTTCTTCTTCTCGAGTGCTCCCGATTCTTTACTTCTTCTCTTGAGTTCTTGTTTCACCTCTTCCTCTTTTCCCTTCCGTCTCGGTCCTAAGATCTCGGGACGAGATCTCTTGTTAGTGGAGGAGTGTTGTAACGCCCCGGATTCGATGCGCCAAGTGTCTGCCAGTTATTCGCCATCGTTGCCATGTCATGTGCTTGTGTGTTGCATTTTGCCATGTCATCATCTGCATTTCATATCATGTCATCATGTGCATTTCATTTTGCATACGTGTTCGTCTCATGCATCCGAGCATTTTCCCCGTTGTCCGTTTTGCAATCCGGCACTCCTATGTCATCCGGCGTCCCCCTCTTCTCTCTTTTCGTGAGTGGGTGTTAAACTTTCTTGGAATGGCCCGAGGTTTGCCAAGCGGCATTGGTATAGCACCGGTAGACCGCCTGTCAAGTTTCGTGCCATTTGGAGGTCGTTTGATACTCCAACGGTTAACCGGGTAACCGCAAAGCCCTCTTTGTTTGCAGCCCAACACCCCTTCCAAAGTGGCCCAAAACCCAGAAAACTCCCCTCCATGCTCTCGGTCGTTCGATCACGATCGCATGGCCGAAAACCGCTCCTCATTTGGACTCTCCTAGCTCCCTCTACCTATAAATATGTGGCCTCCCCCGAAATTCCCGCAGTCCGAAACCCTAGCCCCGCTCCCCTCGCGCGCCGGACATGTCCAACCCCGCCGGACATGTCCAGCAGCCACGTCGCCCGGACCAATCCGGGGCCGACACGTCATCGCGCCGCCACCCCGGACCAACCCCGTGCCGCCACCTGTCTCCGCGCGTCCACCCGCGCCGCCGCGGCCCACCTGGGCCCGGGGCAAGCCCGCCGAGCCCATCGGGGCCCAACCCCGCGCCGCCGCCGCCGGGTCCCGTCCCCGCCGCCTTCGTGCCGTCGCCGGCGACCAACTCCGGCGATCGGAGCACGCCGCCGCCGAGCCGCGCGCCCTGCCCGCCGGCGCCCGCTCGCCGCCATCCCACGCCTCGGCCGCCTCCGCCCTCCGCGCCGGCGTCCCGCCCGCGCCCCGCGGTCGCCCGCCCGCGCCGCCGCCCGGCGACCGGCGCCGCCGCGCCGCCCCCTGCGCCTCCTCCTTCCTCCGCCATGGCCGCTCGCCTCCGCCCGGCCATGCCCGCGCCCCGAGCGCGCCGTCCCCGACCCTGCTTCGGCCGCAGCTCCTCCGGCGCCGCTCGCCGCCTCCGGCCGCGCCGCCCCGTCGCTCCCTCGCTGGCGCCCGCGCCTCCCCTCGCCGGAATCCGCCTCCTCGTCGGAGCTCGCCGGCCGCATCCGGTGGATCGAGATGAGATCCACCGGGAGCCCATCCAAACGCCTCTGCCTCGTCCCGGATCCCCTCGTCCCGCACGCCTCCGTCCCGGGTTGACTTTTTCCGGAGGTAAAATCTCTCTAAGTCCCAGATTTCTGACATAATCATGCCATGTTTGACCTGCTGTATCTCTGCATCCGTAGCTCCGTTTCGTGTGTGTAATATGTCAAATTGTTAGCCTCGACGAGTACTTCATTTCATTCCATTGCATCATTTTCATTTGAGCTCATCTTGACGCCCGAAATGCTGTTGGAATAGTGCATGTTGATGTTAATCTGCTGAAACTGTTATAACGAGCTCTTTTGTCATTTTTGCCATGATTGATGTGTGCATCCTATGAGGTTGATATCTTCAAGTGTTTTGATCTATGCCATGTCATCTTTCCAGGGGTGTATGCCATGTATTTTTGTGATCAATGTGGTGACTAGCACAAGCATGCAAACTAGGTTTCGTGATATTGCTGATTTTCGTCCCTGTTCTGCTGTTATTTTGATGCCATGTAAACTTGATGCTATAGAGAGATCCATGCATATTTGGAGATACTTCAGTAAGGGTGTTTTGAAAATATGGTTGTTGTCTATCCAGTCATGCCCTTGTTTGCAATTATGGAGTAGTCTAGCATGTTATTTGAGTGCTCTACTTTTGCTTTAAAATGTTTCCTGGTAGATTGTTTACATGTTATTCAATTTGGCCAAGGTTGCTATAGTTGATCCTTGCATGCTATGGGCTCGTTCTTGCCTTGGTTTGTTTCACAAACATGTCTTCTTGATGATGCTATGCTTATCTTGTCATGCAATGACTTGTGGTGAGTGATTCAAGCTTGTTAAGTAGTGTACTTGCTGTTGCTGTTTTGCTAGGCTGAATCTGTTATTTTGAGATGCTATATAAACATGTTGCTACTAATCATTCTATGCATAATATGGAGATGTTCTATAAACATGTTTTGATCTACATGTTATGCCCTATCCATCCATGCCCCTGGTTGCATTTATAGCTTGCTGTAGATTGTTCATATCTTGCTCCAAAGTTGCTTGATAATGTTGCTATCAGCCTGTTAACATTAAGTTCAGTTGTTTCCATGTGTTCTCCTAGTGATCCATGCACCCTATGAACTTGTTGTTGCCATGCTTAACTTAACAAACATGCCCTCTTACTGTTGGTTGCCTTTCCATGCCATGTATTGCTCTGTGGTGAGTGGTTCAAGCTCACCAACATGCCTACTTATTGTTGTTCCTGCCATGTTTGAATCTGTAATATAACTTGCCATGTTTACATGGGTGCCATCATATTTTCTGTGCCTTTTTGGCTCATGGTCAGTAAGGGACTGTTGTTCTATGCAATTAGTAGATTCATGCTATGCCTTTGTTTGCCATGATAAGTTCCTGTAACATGTTGTTTGATAGCTCTAAACATTGCAACCTGATGTTATTTCTGCTAAAGTCTGAAACTGTTATTATTTGCAATCTTACCATGTGTTTTGGAGCATGTTCTAGTGATTTCTGGAGATAGCTCAGTGTTCATGTTTTGTTATGCTTTACCTGTACTTCATGCCCATGCCTTTTTTTTATTATGTTGGGGTGCTGTAGCATGTTGTTTTGATGCTTGCAAGATGCCTAGTTGCTGTTATGGACAGATTGTTGTTATGACTTGTATAGAGTGTATGTGTTGCACCGTTGCTCTGTTTTGAGTGTGCTCTATATGAAACTTGTTTGATTTTGCATGTAGTTTCATATTATCATGTTGCATCCTTGTTTTGAGGTGTTTGCTTGATGTTTGTATGCATTTTGCATCAATGCCATGTTTAACTTGATTTGCTCATATCTTCTAGGCCGTAGCTCCGAATCTAATGAACTTTATATGTAACTTGACTAGAATTTCGTGTAGATCCTTGTGGTGTATTTTAACTTGCTGTTTAACAACTTAAACATAAGGTTTATTCAGTTCTGGACCAATTTCGAAATTTGCATATGAGGACTTACCGGAATTGTTATATGCTGCTTCCGGCCTCATTTAAACTTGCCTTGATGTGTTGTTCTTGTTTGCATCATCTCTTGCCATGAGTAGCCTCATCTAGATTTTTCATGCATCATGCTTGTTGTGCATCATGCCTTGTTTATGTGTGGTGTGTTTACCATGTTGTGTGCTTCTTCTCGATAGTTCCCGTTTTGTTGCGATCGTGAGGATGCGTTCGTCTACGTGTGGTTCGTCTTCGTGGTTTCATCTTCTTCATGGACTCGTTCTTCTTCCTAGCGGGATTTCAGGCAAGATGACCGCTACCCTGGATCTCACTACTATCATTGCTATGCTAGTTGCTTCGTTCTATCGCTATGCTGCGCTACCTATTACCTGTTTATCAAGCCATCTCATATTGCCATGAACCTCTAACCTTTGACACCATTCCTAGCAAACCGTTGCTTGGCTATGTTACCGCTTTGCTCAGCCCCTCTTATAGCGTTGCTAGTTGCAGGTGAAGTTGAAGATTTCTCCATGGTGGACAAGATTTTGGTTGGGATATCACAATATCTCTTATATTATTAATGCATCTATATATTTGGTAAAGGGTGGAAGGCTCGGCCTTATGCCTGGTGTTTTGTTCCACTCTTGCCGCCCTAGTTTCCGTCATGCCGGTGTTATGTTCCCGGATTCTGCGTTCCTAACGCAGTCGGGTGATTTATGGGACCCCCCTGACAGTTCGCTTTGAATAAAACTTGTTCAGCAAGGCCCAACGTTGGTTTTACCATTTGCCTCACCACCACCTATCCCTTTCCCTTGGGTCGGCCAACCCGAGGGTCATCTTTATTTTAGCCCCCCCGGGCCAATGCTTGTCTAAGTGTTGGTCCAAACCGAGCGATGTCCGGCGCCCCCTGGGCAACCAGGGTCTATGCCAACCCGACGTCTGGCTCATCCGGTGTGCCCTGAGAACGAGATATGTGCAGCTCCTATCGGGATTTGTCGGCACAGCGGGAGGCTTTGCTGGTCTTGTTTTACCATTGTCGAAATGTCTTGTAAACCGGGATTCCGAGACTGATCGGGTCTTCCTGGTAGAAGGTCTATTCCTTCGTTGATCGCGAGAGCCTGTCATGGGCTAAGTTGGGACACCCCTGCAGGGTTTAAACTTTCGAGAACCGTGCCCGCGGTTATGTGGCAGATGGGAATTTGTTAATGTCCGGTTGTAGATAACTTGACACCAGATCCGAATTAAAACGCATCAACCGCGTGTGTAGCCGTGATGGTCTCTTCTCGGCGGAGTCCGGGAAGTGAACACGGTTTCTGTGTTATGATTGACGTAAGTAGGTGTTCAGGATCACCTCTTGATCATTGCTAGCTTCACGCCCGTTCCTTTGTTTCTCTTCTCGCTCTCATTTGCGTATGTTAGCCACCATATCATGCTTAGTCACTGCTGCAACCTCACCACTTTACCCCTTCCTTTCCCATTAAGCTTTGCTAGTCTTGATACCCATGGTAATGGGATTGCTGACTCCTCGTGGCTCACAGATTACTACAACAACAGTTGCAGGTACAGGTTTTGCGATGATCTTGACGTGAGAGCGATGTTGCTTGTTTTGGAGTTTCTTCTTCTGCTTCTTTGATCAGGGGATAGGTTCCAGGTCGGCAGCCTGGGCTAGCAGGGTGGATATTGTTTGAGTTTCTGTTTATGATTCATCCGTAGTCGGATGTTATTCCTGTATGTTGTATGTTGTATTCATGTGGCATTGTATGCCTTTTGTATGTATCCTCATCTATTATGTAATTTTGATGTAATGATATCCACCTTGCAAAAGCGTTTCAATATGCGGGTCTATCCTTGGTGGGACCTTCGAGTTCCTTTTGGATAGGGTCGCATATTGGGCATGACAAGCTGAGACATGAAACATAAATCCAGAAGGATGGAGTGTAACAGATGACGAAGGTTCACTACGTGGATACAATTCCACACTTAAGAAGGTGGTGAACGGTTGTCCACATAGCGAGGAGTTGAGTTGCCATGATACCATAATGAGACATCTTATGGAAGGTGACCCGCAGAAATATTCCCTTAAGTGGCAAAAAGAATTACTTTTGATATAGATATCATTGAGACTTTGTATACCATCCCAAGGCAATCGCAATCGATCATTTGAAGAAGTTCAAGAGAATGACATACTCAGACTAGAATGGATGATGTGGACTACCTTGTTTAAGACAACGCAATGGATTATTTTGCTTATCGTCGGAAGTGGATGGGACCCATGGTAGGACCACTTTTGAAGATGATCCTACACAGTAGTTACTGAGGTGCAAGATGGAAACAAAATGCAAATGCTGGGAATGATTCTGGTAACTGGGAATAACTTAAAGAGAGTGATTCCACCGTTTGAATGGTTATAGCTTATCGGGGAAACCAAGAGCACAAGAATCCCTAAGGAACAACTTATAGAATAAGCCGCACGAAATCCTCATGGAGAATATGGACAAATTGCCCAATCAAGATACTATAGTGATAGATCCTCCGGCTAGGTGCGTCGGCTAGAACATCAACCTTGTCGGGACCTACATCATAGATCTTGGAGAAGTTCCAACCATCATATCCGCCTGAGATTCAGATCTGGTTGGTAACAGGATGTTTCAGACAGCATGTCCGAAAAAAGGGAAGTTTGCAACACAAACCGACGAGATGATGTTGCGAGATTCTCAGGAAATGAACTATGGTAGTAAGCTCCAAAACATGAGCTGGTTCTGCTACACACATGTGAGCAGGCTGCCCCAGACAAGCATGACCACGTAATAATCTTATAATAAAACACTACCAAGTCCTGTTTCGGAACCATCATCAAGGATATCGAATTCCTTACATAAGTCATATGATTAGCTCTTATGAAGAAACTTCTTTTCCCTGAACAAATCAGCCAGTGGCTTGGGGTGCTATGGAATACATATGGAATGGAGGTAATTAATCTACCAAACCACAGAATACTTCGCACATGCATGACTAACTTGGGACGATTCCAGGGAAAGCAAAACTAATCTTCCTCGGACTCACGGCGACAACTTGCACCAAATGCACATGAATTTGAGGAAGTCACTTCTTCCATCCAAGCATAAGCTTCATGAACGGAACACGAAGGCATTGCTTACAAAGTTTCCAACACTAGGTTGATGTTCAACATGACTCATGGGGGAGACAGAATGCTGCTGATGGACTCAACCGCAACTCATCAAAATTTTCCATATCACTGGACTTCCACCATCATGTGAACGCGGTGATAGCATTGGTCAGACCAAAAGATGTAATGGAATATGCTCGAGGGATCAACCACGAGTAAGACAACATTACGAACATCGCTTGTTCTGATTTGACTTGATGATAGCCCATACTCAAGTCAAAGTTTGTTAAGATAATAGGTTCAACAACTAATCATGAGGACCAATCGATGAAGATATCATCTTTCTTCAACACACACTCAAAAGATATCCCTTAAAATGAACTAAGTCGGACAAGCTTTTATCTTCCAACTCTCCAAGTTGTTGTTTAGCTTAACCAGCTTGCTCAGGGTATCCGACACAGATTCTTGGAGAAAGGGTGGTTTCAAAAACCAACTTGATCACAAACTCAACATAGCGGCCAGGTGACAACCTGGTGATACTTCCGAGAAGAAATTTGGAAAATATACGAACCACCAGTATGTAACTAAGCTCGTGAACAATCTTGCTTTTCAGAGCAAGACGATATGAACAATAAGCAAGGGATCGAATATTCCTAACTCATTGATCGAAGAGTGCACCAGAAATAAGGACTAGGTAGCATAATCTATCTTAGAATGATGATTCAATAACCAACACGTTAAGAATGAGGTTATTGTCCATTTACTACCAAGCAACGAGTTTCTCGGAGTATTGATTTCACACATCACAATTCACTTGTCAACATTCCGGTTACAACAGCACAAGGACCGAGGAATGAATGATGATGGTGATAAGTATCACTACATCAAGAATTCATAAGAGATGGTGCAATTCTCATGACAATCCTGACATAAAGAGGGCAATACTTCGGGGTGGAATAGAATCAAAAGCTGGATTAGCATTTTGATCTGCGAAGTACAATTGCTTTGACCCAATCCTGGATATGGATGATGTACTGGAGTTTGTTTCTCCTAGTCATTCCGGAATAGAATGGCTTGACGGACCACAAGAATAATAGGCACCGATGAACACGGGTGCACAACTATTTTTGACTATCAATTGATAGACGGGAGGTCAGGATACAACTAAAGAGGGACAACCCAAAAGAGCATACGATTTTCTGAGCTGTGGATGCACAGATTAGTATGTCGAACCAAGTTCAACATTTTTCTTCCAGATAACCCATGCAGAGAAGGTAGGACTGGCAGAGTCACGATATAGAATGGAGAACTCTTCAAGAGCACTCTTGTTGTGATCTTTTGATCCAACAAACTCCTGCCATAAGTGGTTCATAGTATTTGGAAGAACGAGATACCACAAACCTCGAGAACTATCGCAAAGGTTACTAATAACCTAAAGGTACGAGCAACACTATCAACACGAGGTAAGTAGGGTGAATCTTGGGTCAAGAACCCAGGAATAGAATACCTACTACTAAGTGGCATCACGGGATGCTTTCGAGAATGATGGACAAAATCATCACACTGGAACACGGAACATGGCTAGATTACTAGGTGACTCCCTAAAACACCTAGGGTCATAATAATAGCTCCAACATATATGTCAAGGCAATAAATTACCTCAACGCACCGGTTAGTGTGCTTATTCTGACCATAAAGGACATCGGGAATGGAAAGAAAGGATTTGCAAATGCATCAGACTATTTAGAAACCTGGGATGACTCGGACAGCATAACGGCTGTAAATGTTCGAAAAGATTGGAGACATGCTACAGAAATGGTGGCATAGCCACTCAGAAGCACAATATCAAGGTTTCAAGATCAACAGTTAACACATAGAGGTAGTAGGAATTAAACAGAGGATTAAATCCATCAATCCTATAAGTCTACGGATTAGTAACACGTGATCCTGATAGAAAGAGGAGATAGCCTAGTTCCTTAACCCCGTAGGAAAGATAGGATGACTCAGATCAGAAGGCATAAGGTAAAGGAGTAAAAAGAGCCTTATGTTCCCTCCCACAATCAATTCCCTTACAGAACTAAAGCATTTCTAGACACAACTTCAACCAGTTTGGCTTGGTAATCCTACAGGCAGTCAAGCTCTGATACCAAAATTGTCAGGACCCCGACTCAATGCCACATCGATCTAGCATGTAACACCTCATATCACTTTGCGGCCTCACGCACGGTATTCCCACGGGTGTCGCCTTACCTTTGCCCGGGACCGTTTGTGCCTTTTGGCACACATATATGATAGTGTCGCTAGCATCCATATGATAAGGAGCCCGGGCTGACATGGCTAGTCGTAAACCCAAAGTGGCACAAACTTACAGGGACATGCATCCATGACCCAGCATCGAACGTGTCGGTCATCAGCGAGTGAATCCAGGCTGTAGCACTGGGCTAGCAGGACTCCGGTGAACCGGGCTGTAGCGGGCTAACAGGACTCCGGTATTCATCACGTGACATTTCCCCAAAGGGACAGACACAGGAACGAAGAAGGACACATGCCGGCCAGCCTAAGTGTTCCGGAGCAGTAGCAAGCTACCATGGCTCAGTGGAAGCACTAGGAGACATTTCCCAGTAAGAGAGGCTACTAAGGATAAACAACTAGATAGTCAGATCCCACACATACCAAGCATTTCAAACATACACACAATATGCTCGATATGTGTAAATACAACATGGCATCACAACATAACTCTACGACTCAAGTATGTATTCATTAGGCTCCGAGGAGCGAGATATTACAAACATAGGTCTCATGACCCAACATTCAGAGCATACAAATCAAAGCACATGCGGATGCTTAACATGTCTGAGTACAGACATCTACAAATGAAAAAGGCTGAGAAGCCTGACTATCTACTAGATCCTGCCGAGGGCACAAGATCGTAGCTGAGGTAACAAGCTAAACGTCGAAGACCACGCGGAACTACTAGCGAGACTGACGTCTCTCTGCAAAAACATAAAATAGGCAAACGTGAGTACAAATGTACTCAGCAAGACTTACATCAGAACTATCTACATATGCATCATTATCATCAAAGGGGATGGTGGGGTTTAACTACAGCAAGCCAGCTTTGGCTCGGTGGCTATCCTGATCTACTATTGCAAGTAACTCTTTTGAGGTGGCGCACACGAGTCCACATATTCACCATATCAATACACCACTATGGATCCGCTCCCGTCTCCCTACGAGAACGCCATCCATAGCACTCAGGCTTATCTTGCGTATTTTAGAGTATCCACTTTCACTTGTCTATGAACTGTACAGGCAACCCAGAAGTCCTTTACTGCGGACATGGCTATTCGAATAGATGATGTTAACCCTGCAGGGGTGTACTTCTTCACACACGCTCTCACCACTTACCGCCGTTTACACGACATGTACTCGGCAACCTTCAAGCGGCCCAACGAGGGTGTCGGCCATGACCTACCTAAACACTCAAGTCTCTAGTCCAGGTTTATCGCCTATTCGGGTTCCATCCGCGAGGAGATCCGGCCGGAGTTTCGCTCACAGCCCCAAACGATGTGTGCAGGGTTCCCGAGACACCAAACGGGCGCCCGGTACACCGTGCCACGTGCCTACCGCATCACAGCCCACCCCTCCGATCAGCGCTGCCCGAGGCCTCCAGCATTCTACAAACACCAGAAACTACTTGCAACTCCTGGACATAGGACAAGGGTGATTAAGAAGCCGAGAGGGTCCATTGGTTTCGGGCCCAATGCGTGGTAGTATCTGTTTCATGGATCACAAACACAGAACTCAGTTCCTGAGGACGGCTTCAATGAGACAACCCACCATGTACTCCTACATGGCCTCTCACCGATACCTTTACCAAATCGTGTTCACACATAGAAGGACATGTTCACACACCTCTGATTCATCCCCGATGAATCAGACCTGACTCAACTCTAAGCAGTAGCAGGCATGACAAACAAGCATGAATGAGTAGGCACAACAGGGCTCAAACAACTCCTACTCATACTAGTGGGTTTCATCTATTTACTGTGGCAATGACAGGTCATGCAGAGGATAAAGGGGTTCAGCTGCCGCATCAAGTAACAGATGAATCGTTCTTGTCCTAATGCAGTAAAAGAGAGCAGGAGCGAGAGAGTAGGATTGTATCAGAATGAACAAGGGGGTTTTGCTTGCCTGGCACTTCTGAAGATAGCATTGAGTCTTCATCAGTGTCAACAATCACAACGTTGGTACAACGTCTACCGAGGGGGAACAACACCGGCAAACAGAGAAGAAACACAATCAATGCAATGCACAATATGATGCATGCTATGACATGGCAATATGAATGTGTTTTGGGCTAATGCAAGCTAGAACAGATTGGGATGAGTCCATTTGAACCAAAGATTCAAATGCAAACCCATTATATGAAGTCACAAAGGTGCATTAACTTGTTTCACCTAAACAACAAGGTTAATGTGTTCTAACATGCATGAAACCAGTGCAGATGGATAGATTGGATTTTTCTGATCATTTTACATATATAGCTTATTTCATTTGGAGTTACAGATTAATTTCTATGATTTTTAGAAGTTTAGGGCATTTTCTGGAATTTCCTATATAAGAATAAATCCAGTAAATGTTTTATTACGTCAGCAGTGCATCAGGGTGACGTCAGTAGTCAACCGGGACGGTCTAGGTCAAACCTGACGTGTGGGGGCCACACGTCAGTGACACATGGCTGTTTAGCTCACTGACAGGTGGGACCGGTCAACGGCCACGTCAGCGAAGTCAAAGCTGACGCGTGGGTCCAGTCGGGTTGGGTTAGTTCTAACTAATTTCGTTAGCTGGTTAATTAAACGGGTGGGGCCCATGTGTAAGTGGGTCAGGGGGTTAATTAGTGGAGTCATTAGCCACTAATGACTGTGCCACGTCAGCTCATCGGAATGTCGCCGGCGACGACCAAAAACGCGGCGGGGACGCACTGGGGTGGCTCGGGATTTCACTATGGGGCTCCGTTTTGAGCACGGTTTGCTGCTACGGCTTGCTGGAGCTCACGCGCATCTAGTGGTGGTGGCGTCAGCATCTAGTATGGCCGGAGTTGACGGCGGCAAGCATTTCCGTGGTGGCCGGAGTTCGGGAACCTGCGGGTTTGGCGTTAGGGAGCACGAAAGGGGGTGCGGAGGGGTGCTATGGCCTCCTGGGGGTGCACTGAGCACGGTGACGTGCTCAGGCGCGGGCTGCGGTGGCCCTGGCCACGGTGGCGAGGAACCACGGCGGCGGTGAGCTTTCGGCTCCGGTGGACCGCGGGGCTAGAGGAGGAGAACGACGGCGGGGAGAGAGGGGTTAGGTAGAGGAGCTCATGGCGGGGTCATCGGTGATCTCAGAGGGCTCGGGGACGACCTGGTGATGACGAATTGGTCGACGGCGGCCGTCGGTGCGGAGGACGAAGATGGCGTCGATGACGGCGCTCCAGGGCGTCCGGCGTCTTGTGGCTCGGTGGTAAGGACGGGGACGTCACGGCGGAGCTCGGGGGCGCGTCGGAGAGGCGAGGGGGAGGCGGTGGCCGCGGTGGTGGCGAACGGCGGCGGTGGTCGCTTTCGGATGCGTGCGAGAGAGAGAACAGAGGGGGGGGGGATGAGCTCGAGGGAGTGAGCGACAGGGACTAGGGGGGCTGCGTGGCGCCTCCAGGCGCGTCGGGGAGAGGCGGCAAGCAAGCAGGAGGTGGAGGCCTTGGGCGCGCGCGTCGACACGCCTCTGCCTACTGGCAGAGGTTGAAGACGGTGGGGCTCCTAGTGGGCTGGCCAACAGTGCCAGGCCAGTGGGCTGGGCTGGCCACTTGGGCCGCCAGGTGGCTGCGTAGGTAAGCCAGTAAGTCTCTCTCTCTCTCTCTCTCTTTCTTTTTGTTAATGTTTTTCTATTTCTCTGTAACTTCTGGGCTTTATTAAAAATACCAGGACGTTTCCAAAAATCATGAAACTAATCATGGCTACTATTAGAATATATCCAACAGTAAACATTTTAGTTTATGATTATTTGAGCATTTAAAATATTTAATAGCATTTAAATGCCCAAATGCAAATAGAGTATGACTTAATCCAGAGCCCAAATATGTCATGGAAAAATGTGCATCACCTCTGGTTACTGTTTCCAGCATTTCCAAGAATGATGAACATTTTTGAAAGCCATTTGGATTTACTGGAAATATTTTGGTTGAACCTAGTGAATTCCTTTAATGCTAGGGTTTAGGCAATCCCCATTTCAAGTTTATTTAAATCGTAAACATGATGACATGATGAGAAAGCAAAGTCAAGCAAGGGCTGATCTGGGGCTGTGACATGTTCTATCCCCCACAGCCGACTAGTAGAGTTACAGACCAAGGGGTTTCTCTCGCCTGCGTACATGGTCCCCGTCCGAGCTGGACTAGCCACTTATAATGGCGTGGAGCAAGCGGAGAGTTCTCCAAACCCATCCAAGGGGGAGCGGGTATGCTTTGTCCCCTATTTGTTGAGGAGACTCGGATTTCCAATCCATCCTTTCCTCCACGGGCTCCTGGAGTTCTATGGCCTCCAGCTGCATAACTTTACCCCAGCCTCCATACTGCATATCGCAGGCTACGTTGCCTTCTGCGAGCTATTTCTGGGTTGCGAAGCTCATTTCAAGCCGTGGAAGAGGCTATTTTGCCTCGTACACCACACTCAGGAGGGGTCAGTATATCAAGTGAGCGGAGCCAAAATATGGCGAATCGCCGGGACTGGATACCTGTCCGGTACCCCGAAGAAGACATCCGAAGATTGGCCTTCGGAGTGGTTCTACATGGAGGACGTCCCTCTTCCGGACCCTATTCGGAAGGGCCTTCCCGAGTTCGTAAATGCCCCATTGAAGAAACGCCACAGCTGGCGCCCCCGGAGCCCCCAAGAGGAAGATAACAGAGAGATCCTTTTCCTGATGAACCGGATAAAGACACTGGCCAAATCAGGACTGACAATAATTGAGGTTATGTCCATATGTATAATGCGGGGAGTGCAGCCACTTCAATATCGGGGGAAACCCATGTGGCATTTCAATGGGGAAGACGATGCCACCCGCTGCGGTCGTAAAGGTCCGGACTCCCCTGCCGCTCTGGCGAAGATATTGTTCGATCTGTACAAAGGAGAAGAAGAGGAGTTCATCCGTATCAAGCCACGGGATGGATTCTCCATGTACAACCCCCCAAGCTCGGTAAGCTACTATCTTTCATTCCAACCTTTCCTGCATTCTTTAGCACAAATGTTTATCTTGTCAATTCATAGCAGGAACTGCGAAGAGCTGTGCGGGAGGTTCACAGCCCGTCTCCACAGCCAGAGGACCCCAACCGGACCCTCGACCCCGGACTCAAAGAAGATCCGGACACATTTGTGGAGCTCGTCGATCGGATATTTTATCAGTTAAGTTGCGATGGCGCGTTGGTGGCCATCATAGCGGATTATCCTGGCCTACTCCCTGTATCACAGGTAAGTAAAACCGAAGTCCCAACTCCCAAGAAGGATTCCCTCTTTGCACCTTACCCACCGCACATGTATTGCATTTTACAGGGAAGGCCATCGGGACGCCATGCCGAACCCGCGCTGACTCGTCAACAAGGTGCACCGAAGCCGGGTAGGCTTAAAAGGAAGGCGATCAGGACCGAGACGCCGTTGAAAAGGTATGTTTAAAAACCTGCCACGTAATTATCATCATTAAAATATAACAATGTCCATTGTCTTCTGGTAGAAAAAGTGCTCGCCGGACTATATCCGGAGAGCCTGCCGGCCATGCCTCCACCAGCCGAACTCCGAGGCCGGACTCAAGGGCGGAGGTCGACACGGGGACAACATCGGACGATCCTCGATGCGGATAGATTCTCCGCTACAAACTCCGAAGTGGAGAGCACCATGAATCATAGGCGCCGACGGGCCACACTATGCGACCCTAATTTCTCTGAAGAGGCGTTCAATGCCTTCAACCCAGGGGACGCGTACATCCGGGCTGCTCAAGGTGGCCTCGCCAGAGCCACAGACTAGTACGTAAAGGATATACGGGTAAGAAAATTTGATAATTGTGTATATCAGTAACCCCTGAGACTTGAAACAGTTGGCACAACTGATTTAAGGATCCTTGTGTGCATAGGTTCTGACAGAGAAGAATACCCAACTGTCTAAAGAGCTGGAGGAGTGCAAAGACCAACTGGGGGCCGCAATTGCCGTAATGGAGGAGTCCACGAAGGCCCCATCTGGTAATACTTGTTTTGATCGAAAATAATGTAATGGTATGTACCAGTTTAGTATTCGACATGAATGCAAATCTAACAAGAGATTATGCAGATAATCCCGGAGGCAATCCGGAGATTGTACCAGAGGATGAACAACATGCTCAACGATAGCTAAAGGCTGGCGAGTGTGTGCTTACAAAGGTTATACAGGAGAAAAATACTCTCCAGGACGCGAAGACCCGACTGGACGTCGAATTAAAAGATGTTCGGGCCCAGCTTGTTGATTCCGTGAAGGAGAATAAGAGGCTTCAACGCGGCATATTTAGTGAGTGCTCTAACGAACCACTATAAAGTTCGGCGAAGAAGTGTGCTAACAGAATTATGTCTGTAGGTATGCTGATAGGTCGTCCCGAAGAGGAGATGCCCGGATCTGCAGTCGATCTTCTGCAGGAGCTCTCACAACTGCACGAACAAGTTCGGCAGGTGATGCAGGGCATTGCCCAGGCCTTGTGGCCATCCCCCTCCCTGCCAGGAGGCATGGGGGAGCTTGTGGAGATGCTCAAGGGAGTGCGGCGGCGCTTCCGATTATGGAAGATATCAGCCTGCCGACAAGGTGCAAGGGAAGCCTGGGCCATGGTGAAGACGCGATACACCAAGGCTGACCCGAACCACATGGCCGAGGTCGGACCTGTAGGGTCAGATGGGAAAGAGATCCCCGTAAGTCTGGTATATGACCAGGTAGCATTAGCCGCCAAGTATTCCCAACAGGACTGTAGGCTAGACAGCCTGTTGGATGGTATAGAAGAAGAATTTAGTCAGTCTAAGTGACTTTGTACTTCAAAGGACACGTTTGTCCCTAGCCAGATTGTAAATCATTTGTCTTGGCGGATCTTTTCGCTTCAACCTCTGGACCCGACAGTCCGAAGTGCATCCGAATACCCGCTCAGTTATGTGAAAACCGGGGCACGCGTGGAAACCGGGCGTAGGGGTCATAAGTGCTTGAACAGACAAGTACCCAACTAGCTATGTTATATTACATGGATAGTAAGAAACATCTTCCAGGGAGAATAGTTCCGTTAAGGGTTCCTTTCCCTGGGTGTGCATGCATTAATGTGCATGTCCGAACTACAAAAAATGATGCAGGATATAATCATCTGGGGGTATGTTTTGAAATAGGTAAAAGACATCTTTTGTTCATCGACCGAATATTCCCTTAAGAACGCTAGCTTTCGGCTTCACCCAGTCTGAGGTACACATCCGGCTGACCCGGCAGTAACAATCGCAGAGGTGCTCCCCTTATGCCCTAGCCGAAGTAATGGGAACGTAGGGCATAAACACAAGAGTCAGGCAACCCAGCTTGGCCAAAACTTAAGTCATATCCATGCATATAGTGGTGAAAAAAGGCACGTATGGGGAAATGACGCATATGTGGTGGGCATAAAGCCCAGAAGATAATTATATTAAGCTTCTGTATAAGAAGCCCCCAGGTATATTGAGCGCGCATAGCGCGGCAGGAGTGTGCGGTCAAAGCATACTTGAAGCTTTTAAGGCTATATATAAGAAGTGGAGAGAGAGAGGACATAAATTGAAAAAGGGAGACGGAAGTAAGGATACAAACACAGAGTTCGGCACTAGGCGTAGAATCTTTGGAGTCTTGCCGCGTTCCATGGGTTCGGCTCGAGTCGATTATCTGATGCATCACGCAAACGGTACGCACCTCTAGTGAGAAATTTATCAATGATGAAGGGACCCTCCCATTTGGGCTTGATCTTGTCCTTTTTCTTCTCTGGTAGGCGTAGAACGAGTTTGCCAATGTTATAAGTTTTGGCCCGTACTTCCCTGCTTTGATACCTTCGAGCCTGCTGTTGATAGAATGCGGAACGGGCCTTTGCGACGTCACGCTCCTCCTCCAGGGCATCTAAGCCATCCTGCCGATCCAGCTCGGCTTCTCTCTCTTCGTACATGCGTACTCTAGGTGAGTCATGGATGATATCGCAGGGTAGCACTGCCTCTGCGCCGTACACCATAAAAAATGGTGTGTATCCGGTTGTGTGATTTGGCGTGGTCCGCAGCCCCCATAATACGGAGTCGAGCTCCTCGTGTTGGGGAACGTAGTAATTTCAAAAAATGTCCTACGCACACGCAAGATCATGGTGATGGCATAGCAACGAGAGAGGAGAGTATTGTCCGCGTACCCTCCTAGACCGTAAGCGGAAGCGTTATGACAACGCGGTTGATGTAGTCGTACGTCTTCACGATCCGACCGATCCAAGTACCGAACGTATAACACCTCCGAGTTCAGCACACGTTCAGCTCGATGACGATCCCCAGGCTCCGATCCAGCAAAGCGTCGGGGATGAGTTCCGTCAGCACGACGGCGTGGTGACGATGATGATGTTCTACCGGCACAGGGCTTCGCCTAAACTCCGCGACGATATGACCGAGGTGGAATATGGTGGAGGGGGGCACCGCACACGGCTAAGGAATGATCCGTAGATCAACTTGTGTGTTTCTAGGGTGCCCTCCTACCCCCATATATAAAGGAGCAAGGGGGGAGGCCGGCCGGCCCTTGTGGGCACGCCAAGGAGGAGGAGTCCTCCTCCTAGTAGGAGTAGGACTCCCTCTTTCCTACTCCTACTAGGAGGGGGAAAGGAAGGGGGAGAGGGAGAGGGAAAGAGGGGGGCGCCGCCCCCCCTTCCTAGTCCAATTCGGACCAGAGGGGGAGGGGGCGCGCGTGTTGGGGAACGTAGTAATTTCAAAAAATTTCCTACGCACACGCAAGATCATGGTGATGATATAGCAACGAGAGGGGAGAGTGTTCGTCCACGTACCCTCGTAGACCGTAAGCGGAAGCGTTATCACAACGCGGTTGATGTAGTCGTACGTCTTCACGATCCGACCGATCCAAGCACCGAACGTACAGAGCCTCCGAGTTCAGCACACGTTCAGCTCGATGACGATCTCCGGCCTCCGATCCAGCCGAGCTCCAGAGATGAGTTTCGTCAGCACGACGGCGTGGTGACGATGATGATATTCTACCGGCGTAGGGCTTCGCCTAAACTCCACGACGATATGACCGAGGTGGAATATGGTGGAAGGGGGCACCGCACACGGCTAAGGAACGATCCGTAGATCAACTTGTGTGTCTATGGGGTGCCCCCTGCCCCCGTATATAAAGGAGGGAGGGGGGAGGCCGGCCGGCCCCTTTGGGCGCGCCAAGGGAGGAGGAATCCTCCTCCTAGTAGGAGTAGGATTCCTCCTTTCCTACTCCTACTAGGAGGGGGAAGGAAGGGGGAGAGGGGGGAAGGAAAGGGGGGCGCCGCCCCCCCTCCTAGTCCAATTCGGACCAGAGGGAGAGGGGGCGCGCGGCCCACCCTTGCCGCCCCTCTCTCTTCCCACCTAGGCCCATGTGGCCCATTAACTCTCCCGGGGGGTTCCGGTAACCCCCCCAGCACTCCGGTTTTCTCCGAAAACTCCCGGAACCTTTCCGGTGTCCGAATATAGTCGTCCAATATATCAATCTTTATGTCTTGACCATTCCGAGACTCCTCGTCATGTCCATGATCACATCCGGGACTCCAAACAAACTTCGGTACATCAAAACTTATAAACTCATAATAAAACTGTCATCGAAACGTTAAGCGTGCGGACCCTACGGGTTCGAGAACTATGTAGACATGACCTAAAACCATTCTCGGTCAATAACCAATAGCGGGACTTGGATTCCCATATTGGTTCCTACATATTCTACGAAGATCTTTATCGGTCAAACCGCATAACAACATACTTTGTTCCCTTTGTCATCGGTATGTTACTTGCCCGAGATTTGATCGTCGGTATCCAATACCTAGTTCAATCTCGTTACCGGCAAGTCTCTTTACTCGTTCCGTAATACGTCAGCTCATAACTAACTCATTAGTTATATGCTTGCAAGGCTTAGGTGAGTATTACCGAGAGGGCCCAGAGATACCTCTCCGACAATCGGAGTGACAAATCCTAATCTCGAATTATGCCAACCCAACATGTACCTTCGGAAACACCTGTAGAGCACCTTTATAATCACCCAGTTACGTTGTGACGTTTGGTAGCACACAAAGTGTTCTTCCGGTAAACGGGAGTTGCACAATCTCATAGTTGTAGGAACTTTGTATAAGTCATGAAGAAAGCAATAGCAGTACACTAAACGATCAAGTGCTAGGCTAACAGAATGGGTCATGTCAATCACATCATTCTACTAATGATGTGATCCCATTAATCAAATGACAACACATGTCTATGGTCAGGAAACATAACCATCTTTGATTAATGAGCTAGTCAAGTAGAGGCATACTAGTGACTATGTGTTTGTCTATGTATTCACGCATATATCATGTTTCTGGTTAATACAATTCTAGCATGAATAATAAACATTTATCATGATATGAGGAAATAAATAATAACTTTATTATTGCCTCTAGGGCATATTTCCTTCAGTCTCCCACTTGCACTAGAGTCAATAATCTAGATTACATAGTAATGATTCTAACACCCATGGAGTCTTGGTGCTGATCATGTTTTGCTCGTGAGAGAGGCTTAGTCAACGGGTCTGCAACATTCAGATCCGTATGTATCTTGCAAATCTCTATGTCTCCCACTTGGACTTGGTCCCGAATGGAATTGAAGCGTCTCTTGATGTGCTTGGTCCTCTTGTGAAATCTGGATTCCTTTGCCAAGGCAATTGCACCAGTATTGTCACAGAAGATCTTCATTGGTCCCGATGCACTAGGTATGACACCTAGATCGGAAATGAACTCCTTCATCCAGACTCCTTCATTCTCTGCTTCAGAAGCAGCTATGTACTCCGCTTCACATGTAGATCCCGCCACGATGCTTTGTTTAGAACTGCACCAACTTACAGCTCCACCGTTTAATATAAACACGTATCCGGTTTGCGATTTAGAATCGTCCGGATCAGTGTCAAAGCTTGCATGGACGTAACCATTTACGACTAGCTCTTTCTCACCTCCATATATGAGAAACATATCCTTAGTCCTTTTCAGGTATTTCAGGATGTTCTTGACCGCTGTCCAGTGATCCACTCCTGGATTACTTTGGTACCTTCCTGCCAAACTTATTGCTAAGCATACGTCGGGTCTGGTACACAGCATTGCATACATGATAGAGCCTATGGCTGAAGCATAGGGAACATTTTTCATTTTCTCTCTATCTTCTGCTGTGGTCGGGCATTGAGTTTGACTCAACTTCACACCTTGTAGCACAGGCGAGAATCCTTTCTTTGCCTGATCCATTTTGAACTTTTTCAAAATTTTGTCAAGGTATGTACTTTGTGAAAGTCCTATTAAGCGTCTTGATCTATCTCTATAGATCTTGATGCCCAATATGTAAGCAGCTTCATCGAGGTCTTTCATTGAAAAACTTTTATTCAAGTATCCCTTTATGCTATCCAGAAATTCTATATCATTTCCAATTAATAATATGTCATCAACATATAAAACTAGAAATGCTACAGAGCTCCCACTCACTTTCTTGTAAATACAGGTTTCTCCAAAAGTCTGTATAAAACCATATGCTTTGATTACACTATCAAAGCGTTTATTCCAACTCCGAGATGCTTGCACCAGTCCATAAATGGAACGCTGGAGCTTGCACACTTTGTCAGCACCTTTTGGATCAACAAAACCTTCCGGCTGCATCATATACAACTCTTCTTCTAGAAATCCATTCAAGAATGCAGTCTTGACATCCATTTGCCAAATTTCATAATCATGAAATGCAGCAATAGCCAACATGATTCGGACAGACTTAAGCATCGCTACGGGTGAGAAAGTCTCATCGTAGTCAACCCCTTGAACTTGTCGAAAACCTTTCGCAACAAGTCGAGCTTTATAGACAGTAACATTACCATCAGCGTCAGTCTTCTTCTTAAAGATCCATTTATTCTCATTGGCTTGCCGATCATCGAGCAAGTCAACCAAAGTCCATACTTTGTTTTCATACATGGATCCCATCTCAGATTTCATGGCCTCTAGCCATTCTGCGGAATCTGGGCTCATCATCGCTTCCTCATAGTTCGTAGGTTCATCATGGTCAAGTAACATGACTTCCAGAATAGGATTACCATACCACTCTGGTGTGGATCTTACTTTGGTAGACCTACGAGGTTCGGCAGAAACTTGATCTGAAGTTTCATGATCAATATCATTAACTTCCTCACTAATTGGTGTAGTCGTCACAGGAACCGGTTCTCGTGATGAACTACCTTCCAATAAGGGAGTAGATACAGTTATCTCATCAAGTTCTACTTTCCTCCCACTCACTTCTTTCGAGAGAAACTCCTTCTCTAGAAAGGATCCATTCTTAGCAACGAATGTCTTGCCTTCGGATCTGTGATAGAAGGTGTACCCAACAGTCTCTTTTGGGTATCCTATGAAGACACATTTCTCCGATTTGGGTTCGAGCTTATCTAGTTGAAGTTTCTTCACATAAGCATCGCAGCCCCAAACTTTAAGAAACGACAACTTTGGTTTCTTGCCAAACCACAGTTCATAAGGCGTCGTCTCAACGGATTTAGATGGTGCCCTATTTAACGTGAATGCGGCCGTCTCTAAAGCATAACCCCAAAACGATAGCGGTAAATCGGTAAGAGACATCATAGATCGCACCATATCAAGTAAAGTACGATTACGACGTTCGGACACACCATTTCGTTGTGGTGTTCCGGGTGGCGTGAGTTGCGAAACTATTCCGCATTGTTTCAAATGTAAACCAAACTCGTAACTCAAATATTCTCCTCCACGATTAGATCGCAGAAACTTTATTTTCTTGTTACGATGATTCTCCACTTCACTCTGAAATTCTTTGAACTTTTCAAATGTTTCAGACTTGTGCTTCATTAAGTAGATATACCCATATCTGCTCAAATCATCTGTGAAGGTGAGAAAATAACGATATCCGCCACGAGCCTCAACATTCATTGGTCCACATACATCTGTATGTATGATTTCCAACAGATCTGTTGCTCTCTCCATAGTTCCGGAGAATGGTGTTTTAGTCATCTTGCCCATGAGGCATAGTTCGCAAGTACCAAGTGATTCATAATCAAGTGATTCCAGAAGTCCATCAGTATGGAGTTTCTTCATGCGTTTTACACCGATATGACCTAAACGGCAGTGCCACAAATAAGTTGCACTATCATTATCAACTCTGCAACTTTTGGCTTCAACATTATGAATATGTGTATCACTACTATCGAGATTCAATAAAAATAGACCACTCTTCAAGGGTGCATGACCATAAAAGATATTACTCATATAAATAGAACAACCATTATTCTCTGATTTAAATGAATAACCGTCTCGCATCAAACAAGATCCAGATATAATGTTCATGCTCAACGCTGACACCAAATAACAATTATTCAGGTCTAAAACTAATCCCGAAGGTAGATGTAGAGGTAGCGTGCCGACCGCGATCACATCGACTTTGGAACCGTTTCCCACGCGCATCGTCACCTCGTCCTTGGCCAGTGCTCGCTTATTCCATAGTCCCTGTTTCGAGTTGCAAATATTAGCAACAGAACCAGTATCAAATACCCAGGTGCTACTATGAGCTCTAGTTAGGTACACATCAATAACATGTATATCACATATACCTTTGCTCACTTTGCCATCCTTCTTATCCGCCAAATACTTGGGGCAGTTCCGCTTCCAGTGTCCAGTCTGCTTGCAGTAGAAGCACTCAGTTTCAGGCTTAGATCCAGACTTGGGTTTCTTCTCTTGAGCAGCAACTTGCTTGCCGTTCTTCTTGAAGTTCCCCTTCTTCTTCCCTTTGCCCTTTTTCTTGAAACTAGTGGTCTTGTTGACCATCAACACTTGATGCTCCTTCTTGATTTCTACCTCCGCGGCTTTCAGCATCGCGAAGAGCTCGAGAATAGTCTTGTTCATCCCTTGCATATTATAGTTCATCACAAAGCTCTTGTAGCTTGGTGGCAGTGATTGGAGAATTCTGTCAATGACACTATCATCAGGAAGATTAACTCCCAGTTGAATCAAGTGATTGTTATACCCAGACATTCTGAGTATGTGTTCACTGACAGAACTATTCTCCTCCATCTTGCAGCTGTAGAACTTATTGGAGACTTCATATCTCTCAATCTGGGCATTTGCTTGAAATATTAACTTCAACTCCTGGAACATCTCATATGCTCCATCACGTTCAAAACGTCGTTGAAGACCCGGTTCCAAGCCGTAAAGCATGGCACACTGAACTATAGAGTAGTCATCAGCTTTGCTCTGCCAGACGTTCTTAACGTCGTCAGTTGCATCAGCAGCAGGCCTGGCACCCAGCGGTGCTTCCAGGACGTAACTCTTCTGTGCAGCAATGAGGATAATCCTCAGGTTACGGACCTAGTCCATGTAATTGCTACCATCATCTTTCAACTTTGCTTTCTCAAGGAACGCATTAAAATTCAACGGAACAACAGCACGAGCCATCTATCTACAAACAAACATAGACAAGCAAGATACTATCAGGTACTAAGTTCATGATAAATTTAAGTTCAATTAATCATATTACTTAAGAACTCCCACTTAGACAGACATCTCTCTAGTCATCTAAGTGATCACGTGATCCAAATCAACTAAACCATAACCGATCATCACGTGAGATGGAGTAGTTTTCAATGGTGAACATCACTATGTTGATCATATCTACTATATGATTCACGCTCGACCTTTCGGTCTCTGTGTTCCGAGGCCATATCTGCATATGCTAGGCTCGTCAAGTTTAACCTGAGTATTCTGCGTGTGCAAAACTGGCTTGCACCCGTTGTAGATGGACGTAGAGCTTATCACACCCGATCATCACGTGGTGTCTCGGCACGATGAACTTTGGCAACGGTGCATACTCAGGGAGAACACTTCTTGATAATTTTAGTGAGAGATCATCTTAAAATGCTACCATCAATCAAAGCAAGATAAGATGCATAAAGGATAAACATCACATGCAATCAATATAAGTGATATGATATGGCCATCATCATCTTGTGCTTGTGATCTCCATCTTCGAAGCACCGTCATGATCACCATCATCACCGGCGCGACACCTTGATCTCCATCGTAGCATCATTGTCGTTACGCCATCTATTGCTTCTACGACTATCGCTACCGCTTAGTGATAAAGTAAAGCAATTACAGGGCGTTTGCATTTCATACAATAAAGCGACAACCATATGGCTCCTGCCAGTTGCCGATAACTTCGGTTACAAAACATGATCATCTCATACAATAAAATATAGCATCACGTCTTGACCATATCACATCACAACATGCCCTGCAAAAACAAGTTAGAGGTCCTCTACTTTTTTGTTGCAAATTTTACGTGGCTGCTACGGGCTTAGCAAGAACCGTTCTCACCTACGCATCAAAACCACAACGATAGTTTGTTAAATAGACTCCGTTTTAACCTACACAAGGACCGGGCGTAGCCACACTCGGTTCAACTAAAGTGAGAGAGACAGACACCCGCCAGCCACCTTTAAGCACGAGTGCTCGTAACGGTGAAACCAGTCTCGCGTAAGCGTACACGTAATGTCGGTCCGGGCCGCTTCATCTCACAATACCGCTGAACCAAAGTATGACATGCTGGTAGGCAGTATGACTTATATCGTCCACAACTCACTTGTGTTCTACTCGTGCATATAACATCAACGCATAAAACCTAGGCTCGGATGCCACTGTTGGGGAACGTAGTAATTTCAAAAAATTTCCTACGCACACGCAAGATCATGGTGATGATATAGCAACGAAAGGGGAGAGTGTTCGTCCACGTACCCTCGTAGACCGTAAGCGGAAGCGTTATCACAACGCGGTGGATGTAGTCGTACGTCTTCACGATTCGACCGATCCAAGAACCGAACGTACGGAGCCTCCGAGTTCAGCACACGTTCAGCTCGATGATGATCTCCGGCCTCCGATCCAGCCGAGCTCCGGAGATGAGTTTCGTCAGCACGACGGCGTGGTGACGATGATGATGTTCTACCGGCGCAGGGCTTCGCCTAAACTCCGTGACGATATGACCGAGGTGGAATATGGTGGAAGGGGGCACCGCACACGGCTAAGGAATGATCCGTAGATCAACTTGTGTGTCTATGGGGTGCCCCTGCCCCCGTATATAAAGGAGGGAGTGGGGAGGCCGGCCGGCCCCTTTGGGCGCGCCAAGGGAGGAGGAATCCTCCTCCTAGTAGGAGTAGGATTCCTCCTTTCCTACTCCTACTAGGAGGGGGAAGGAAGGGGGAGAGGGGGGAAGGAAAGGGGGGCGCCCCCCCTCCTAGTCCAACTTGGACCAGAGGGAGAGGGGGCGCGCGGCCCACCCTGGCCGCCCCTCTCTCTTCCCACCTAGGCCCATGTGGCCCATTAACTCTCCCGGGGGGTTCCGATAACCCCCCCCCCGGCACTCCGGTTCTCTCCGAAAACTCCCGGAACCTTTCCGGTGTCCGAATATAGTCGTCCAATATATCAATCTTTATGTCTCGACCATTCTGAGACTCCTCGTCATGTCCGTGATCACATCCGGGACTCCGAACAAACTTCGGTACATCAAAACTTATAAACTCATAATAAAACTGTCATCGAAACGTTAAGCGTGCGGACCCTACGGGTTCGAGAACTATGTAGACATGACCTAAAACCATTCTCGGTCAATAACCAATAGCGGGACCTGGATGCCCATATTGGTTCCTACATATTCTACGAAGATCTTTATCGGTCAAACCGCATAACAACATACTTTGTTCCCTTTGTCATCGGTATGTTACTTACCCGAGATTTGATCGTCGGTATCCAATACCTAGTTCAATCTCGTTACCGGCAAGTCTCTTTACTCGTTCCGTAATACGTCATCTCATAACTAACTCATTAGTTATATGCTTGCAAGGCTTAGGTGAGTATTACCGAGAGGGCCCAGAGATACCTCTCCGACAATCGGAGTGACAAATCCTAATCTCAAATTATGCCAACCCAACATGTACCTTCGGAAACACCTGTAGAGCACCTTTATAATCACCCAGTTACGTTGTGACGTTTGGTAGCACACAAAGTGTTCTTCCGGTAAACGGGAGTTGCACAATCTCATAGTTGTAGGAACTTTGTATAAGTCATGAAGAAAGCAATAGCAGTACACTAAAAGATCAAGTGCTAGGCTAACAGAATGGGTCATGTCAATCACATCATTCTACTAATGATGTGATCCCATTAATCAAATGACAACACATGTCTATGGTCAGGAAACATAACCATCTTTGATTAATGAGCTAGTCAAGTAGAGGCATACTAGTGACTATGTGTTTGTCTATGTATTCACACATGTATCATGTTTCCAGTTAATACAATTCTAGCATGAATAATAAACATTTATCATGATATGAGGAAATAAATAATAACTTTATTATTGCCTCTAGGGCATATTTCCTTCAGCGTGGCCCATGCTGGCTGCCCCTCTCTCTCTCCACTAAGGCCCATAAGGCGAATTACTTCTCCCGGGGGGGGGGTTCCGGTAACCCTCCGGCACTCCGGTTTTCTCCGAAATCACCCGGAACACTTCCGGTGTCCGAATATAGTCGTCCAATATATCAATCTTTATGTCTCAACCATTTCGAGACTCCTCGTCATGTCCATGATCACATCCGGGACTCCGAACAAACTTCGGTACATCAAAACTTATAAACTCATAATAAAACTGTCATCGTAACGTTAAGCGTGCGGACCCTACGGGTTCGAGAACTATGTAGACATGACCTAGAACTATTCTCGGTCAATAACCAATAGCGGAACCTGGATGACCATATTGGCTCCTACATATTCTACGAAGATCTTTATCGGTCAAACCTCATAACAACATACGTTGTTCTCTTTGTCATCGGTATGTTACTTGCCCGAGATTCGATTGTCGGTATCCAATACCTAGTTCAATCTCGTTACCGGCAAGTCTCTTTACTCGTTACGTAATGCATCATTCCGTAACTAACTCATTAGCTACATTGCTTGCAAGGCTTATAGTGATGTGCATTACCGAGAGGGCCCAGAGATACCTCTCCGACAATCGGAGTGACAAAACCTAATCTCGAAATACGCCAACCCAACATGTACCTTTGGAGACACCTGTAGTACTCCTTTATAATCACCCAGTTACGTTGTGACGTTTGGTAGCATCCAAAGTGTTCCTCCGATAAACGGGAGTTGCATTATCTCATAGTTACAGGAACATGTATAAGTCATGAAGAAAGCAATAGCAATATACTAAACGATCAAGTGCTAGGCTAACGGAATGGGTCATGTCAATCACATCATTCTCCTAATGATGTGATCCCATTAATCAAATGACAACACATGTCTATGGTTAGGAAACATAACCATCTTTGATTAGTGAGCTAGTCAAGTAGAGGCATACTAGTGACGTTATGTTGGTCTATGTATTCACACATGTATCATGTTTCCGGTTAATACAATTCTAGCTTGAATAATAAACATTTATCATGATATAAGGAAATAAATAATAACTTTATTATTGCCTCTAGGGCATATTTCCTTCAGTGTCGTAGTTTTCGGGATACCATGAAGACCGCGTATGCTATCTTTTGATAATGTGGGTACCGTGACTTGCATGGAGTGAGGATTGTGGATACGTAGTATACCTGCTTTTGAAGTGGGAACTTATGTCCATCTGTCTCTCGCTCGACGACGAGCACTGCGCTTACAACCTGGTGTGTTGCAGCTATATATAGCAGCATGGGTTCACCGACGTTTGGTGTGGCCAGGATTAGATTGGTGGCCAAGAGGGCTTTTATTTCCTCCAGCCCAGCCATAGTCGCATCCGTCCACTCGAAGTGTTCAGTGCGTCGAAGAAGGCGATAAAGAGGTAGTGCCTTTTCTCCTAATCGGGAGATAAAGCGGCTTAAGGCGGCCACACATCCAGTTAATTTCTGGATTTTCTTGAGGTCTGTTGGGGTAGCCAACTGTGACAGAGCTCGGATTTTAGCCAGGTTTGCTTCGATTCCTCTATTGGAAACAATAAAGCCCAAGAGCTTTTCGGCTGGTACGCCGAAAACACATTTTTCCGGGTTGAGCTTGATGTCATATGTTCGGAGATTGTCGAACGTAAGCCTCAAGTCGTCTATTAATGATTCGACGTGTCTGGTTTTGATGACCACATCGTCTACATATGCCTCCACTGTTTTTCCGATTTGTGTTTCGAGGCATGTCTGAATCATGCATTGATAGGTTGCACTGGCGTTTTTTAGCCCGAAAGGCATGGTGTTAAAACAGAAGGGGCCGTATGGAGTGATAAATGCCGTTGCGGCTTGATCGGACTCCGCCATCTTGATTTGATGGTATCTGGAGTATGCGTCGAGGAAACACAATGAGTCTTATCCTGCGGTGGCGTCGATGATTTGATTGATGCAGGGGAGGGGGAAGGGATCCTTGGGGAAAGCCTCATTGAGGTCCTTGAAATCAACGCATAGGCGCCATGATTTGTCCTTCTTTGGTACCATCACCAGGTTTGCTAGCCAGTCCGGATGTTTGAATTCTCTGATGAATCCGGCCTCGAGTAGCTTGGCTAGCTCTTCTCCCATGGCTTGTCGCTTGGATTCTGAAAAGCGCCAAAGAGTCTGCTTGACCGGCTTGTATCCCTTTAGTATGTTTAGGCTATGCTCGGCAAGCCTGCGTGGGATACCTGTCATATCCGAGGGATGCTAGGCGAAGATGTCCCAATTCTCGCGCAAGAACTCTCGTAGTGCGGCGTCTATTATGGGGTTCAGCTGTGCCCCAATTGATGCTGTTTTTATAGGGTCTGTTGGGTGGACCTGGAATTTCACTATTTCGTCTGCTGGTTTAAAAGAGGTGGACTTGGGTCGTTTGTCGAGTATCACGTCGTCCCTGTCCACTGTGGAGCATAGCGCAGTTAACTCTTCGGCCGCGAGGGCTTCGGATAATGCCTCCAGGGCTAGTGCGGCGGTTTTATTTTCGGCACGGAGTGCTATGTCCGGATCACTGGCTAGAGTGATGATTCCATTGGGCCCCGACATCTTAAGCTTCATGTACCCGTAATAGGGTATAGCTTGGAAGCTTGTGAATGCATCCCGCCCTAAAAGGGCGTGCTATCCACTGTTAAACGGGGCCACTTGGAATGTGATTTGTTCGGACCTATAATTCTTCGGCGTGCCGAATACCACATCCAGTGTTATTTTTCCCGCGCATCATGCCTCCCGACTAGGGATGATTCCTCTGAAGGTCGTGCTGCTTTGCTCAATGCGGCTCTTATCTATTTCCATTTTGTTAAGAGTTTCCTCATAGATGAGGTTTAATCCGCTGCCGCCATCCATGAGCACTTTGGTAAGCCGGAAGCCATCCACAATTGGACTAAGGACCAAAGTGGCTGGTGCTCGGACTGTTCGGAATTGAGGTTCGTCGCTAGCATTGAAGGTTATGGCCGTATCGTTCCACAGGTTTATTGCTGCGACATGGCAGACTTCGGTGAGGCTGCGGAGCGCTCGCTTGCGCCTATTGTTTGAGGCGAAAGTCTTGAAGACTATCAGTACTGTATTGTTATTCTCTTCGGGACGGTGCTCTGCGGTATTGTTGATGAGAAGGTCCTCGCCACTCTTGGCCACCTACCGGAGTATCCAACATGCTCTAAGGCTGTGTGTTGGTATGATGCCCAGTGTGCTGTGAATTTTGCATGGCCTGTTGAGCCATCCCTCCAGTATGGTTCCACGCCCTGTAGAGTGCTTTGGCTTTTTTGTAATCGGATTGGGTAACTTGCGAGAGCGCACCCTTTTAGTTCGGACGAGGGGTTTAGCTAGAGCCGTAGGGTCCCAAAATTTTGTTTGGGTTTTCCAGGCGCTTTCCATCGCACAGTACTTCTGTACTATGGCCGCCAAGTCGGCAAAGTGTGCTATGTCACGGCGACTTATAGCGTTGAGGATTCCCTTGTCCGTGCAATTTTTGCAAAAGAATGAGATTGCGTCTTCCTCGTGACAGCCCTTAACCTTGCTCATTACAAGGAGGAAACTGGCCCAGAAGTGGTGTACTGTCTCTTTGGGCTCTTGTCTAATGTGGGAAAGATCACTTGTGACTGGGTGGGTGGGTAGACTTAAGTCCACGTCCTGATCCGATCTGAGACCCAGGGGAAAAGGAGCTCCCGAGCTTGGCATCTCGGGCTCTAGGATGTTGCCCAATATTTGTGGCCCGTTGCCCGATTCTAAGTTCGAAGCCTGGGTCATGTCCTCACGTAGACGGGTATCCGGCTCAGAAGAGAGCTCAGGAATCCGGACATAGTTCATCCTCAAAATAGGGGAAGAATCGCTGTTTTGTTCCTCCACCACCGCTATCTGATGGGTGACCGACGGAGAGTTAATCTCTCGTTGGTCGGGTTTAAGCCCGATCGGTCATAGTCCGTAGCGACTCCCAGGGCGGCGATGCGATCTAAGAGCTCGTTCAGCTCGGAGAGCTCCATTGGATCCATCTGCTCGGTGAATTCCGAGCTGACGTGGAGGCTGTTCTTGATGACCTGAGAAGTCATCGTCAGCGTGGCAGCCGAATGGGCGGCCATGACGAAACCGCCCAGCCGGAGAGTCTGGCCTACAGCCAAGGTTCCTCCAGAGGTGATGTTGTCCTTGACAACAAGGCGAGCCATCAAGCCCTATCGTGACAGCACAGTGGAACTCTCAATGAAAGCACCAATGTCGGTGTCAAAACCGGCGGATCTCGGGTAGGGGGTCCCAAACTGTGCGTCTAAGGCTAATGGTAACAGGAGGCAGGAGACACGATGTTTTACCCAGGTTTGGGCCCTCTCAATGGAGGTAATACCCTACTTCCTGCTTGATTGATCTTGATGATATGAGTATTACAAGAGTTGATCTACCACGAGATCGTAGAGGCTAAACCCTAGAAGCTAGCCTATGATTATGATGTTATTGTCCTACGGACTAAACCCTCTGGTTTATATAGACACCGGAGGGGGCCAGGGTTACACAGAGTCGGTTACAGAGAAGGAGATCTACATATCCGAATTGTCAAGCTTGCCTTCCATGCAAAGGAGAGTCCCATCCGGACACGGGACGAAGTCTTCAATCTTCTATCTTTACAGTCCAATAGTCCGGCCAAAGTATATAGTCCGGCTGTCCGAGGACCCATTATTCCAGGACTCCCTCACTCACCGTGCCATTATGTAGGATCCTCTCGATCCATCCACACCAGGTTGCCCCAAAACCACGACTACGATGACATTCCAGAAGAAAATCCTAGTTTATCTTATCGTATGCTTTTTCAAAGTCTAATTTCAACACAATCCCACATTTCTTCTGATGATGAGTGTAATGCAATACCTCATGCAACGTGAGGATTCCATCCATAATATTTCTATGCTTGATAAAAGTATTTTGGTTTTTGCTAATCAGCTTGTTAGTAGACCTCGCAACCCTATTATCCAAAACTTTGGTAATCAGTTTGTATGGGCATCGGAAGAGGCAAATGGGGCGGTATTGTTGAATTTTATTAGTTCCACTCATCATAGGAATCAGGGTTATGATTCCATGGTTCAAGTGTGCCACATCCAAGGTGTTATTGTGAAATGCTTTGAAGAGACGCATAAGATCATCTTTAACAAAATCACAACAATGCTTAAAGAATTCTACAGGGATATTGTCAGGACCAGGGGCTCTGTTACTCTCCATACTAAACAAAGCTTTTTTAACTTCCTCTTCCATAAACTCACTAGTAAGAATCAGGTTATCATCTTCCGTAAGTTTTTCATCATCTGTCCAGGTGTTAGGGGAAAGGTGAAATAAATTTCCACTAGCAGGTCCAAAGAGATTTTTACAGTAGGCAGTGGCATGGGCAAGGAGGTTTTGTGTCCCTTCAATAATCACATCTCCATCAGTGAAGGAGTGGATTGTGTTATTCCTTTTTCTACCATTGGCTATTCAATGAAAGTAGGCTGTATTTTGGTCCCCTTTAAGTAACCAACGCTCATTTGAATGTTGCAGCCTGAAAAGTTCCTCATCCGCAAGGATTTCATCGAGCTCTGTACAAAGGAGTGTCCTCCTCTCATACGAGTCTGGATCAAGTGGACCATCTTCTTCCTTTTTTTCTATTTCTTCCAATTCATCATTTAGCCATTTCTTCTTTCTTCTAGCGTGCCCAAAGGAGTGTGCCCCCACCCATTGTAATACTTTTTAGGCATTTCAGCTTGATATTAAGAATATCAATAGGGTCATCAGAGTACACAGGTCGCTCCCAAAATTCTCTTACTTTGTTTAGGAAATCTTCATTCTTAAGCCAGCTCGGCTCGAATAATTCTTGCTATTGAGCAAGGCTCTTTCTGATAGGGTTCATAGTTAACAACAAAGGATTGTGGTCTGAAACATCTCGCACCAGTTTCCGAACCATAACCAGTGGGAAAAGATCTTCCCAAGCAGGATTCATGAGGATTCTGTCCAGTTTCTCCAGCATAGGGTGTTTTTGTTTGTTGGACCAGGTATACTTTCCCCCTCCCATATGGATCTCTCGAAGATTAAGAGACTGAATGATAGCGTTGAAGCTATCCATGTATTGGGAGTATGTTAGCTTCTTATTCTTATCACCACTCTCACGTAGGATATTAAAATCCCCACCGATCACATAAGGATTACTAATCTTGGCGCAAACCGCAGCCAATTCTGCCAGAAATCATTCTTTCTCTCTAGCTGGGCTGCTCCATACACCACCACTAGAGTCCATACACATTTAAGGTTCACAGAAAAAACGGTAGTCCGCATAAGGAATTCATCCCCCGACCACGATATAATCTCTAAGTTTTCTCTCCTAGTGCCACAATAATATGCCCCCTGACTTACCAACCGAAGGGACCCAGTTCCAATTGAACTTGTCAAGGGGGTCAATTTTTCTTAAGATTTTAGGAGTAAATTTTTTCTTCTTAGTTTCCTGGAGGCCAATAAAATCAAGGGAATGATCTTTTATTATGTCAGAGAAGCAGGTAGTCATCCCCTTCTTACCTGCTCCCCTACAATTCCAGAATATGCCATTCATTTTTTTCTTTTTCACACCCCCCTGTCTGGTGTTTCTACTAGGAAGCAGAGTAGATCCACCAGCCATATTTTGCAAGGAAGCCCCCCCTTTTTGACTTCGGGTGCAAGGTCTAGCTATCACCACATTAACTCTTTTGACTCCCATTTTCACAGCTCTGAGAATAAGCTCAGGATTAGATAGTGTATCAAAATAGTTGAGGATTTGTGGGGTACCTTCGATGTCTCGCTTTTTAGCAGCTGCCTTGGCCTTATCGTCCACCCTCTCCATCTTGTTTTGAGCTTTTCTCAAACTGAACCGGATATTTTCTTCAGTAACCAGGGGAGGAGTAGGAATCTTTTCAGTATTCCCCTCATTCTCAGGAAATTCAACCATGTACTCATTGTTCACATCCAGATTTGCCTCATCAGACACCTCCTCAACCTGCTGATTTTTTTCACAACATCAGAATAAGTTTTTTTTGTTCTTGTGTATGTTACTAACAGCAGAATTATCATTATAATCTCTTACTCTTTCATGCTCCATCTCCTGAGTTAAGGTATCTAAAAGCAGAGTAGTGTGTAACGAATCATCAGATTCCACACTTTCCTGTGACTCCCGAATAGTGTTTTGTTTTTCCCCCTAGGGAATGCAGGGAGATTTTCCTCCAAGCCCAGTGGGAAAACTGCCCAGGTTAGCTCCAGGAGTCGACAGCGAGGAATTTTCCTTCTCCATATTTTTTTCATCAGGATTATAGGAAACTTGAACAACTTTTTTCTCCCTGTTAGGATCTCTCACCAGAATCTGATCCACTTCATAAAAGAAGTCATAAAAGTGATCTCCAAGAACAGCCTCTGCCACTGCAGGAATCTCCTCAACATTTCTACAACCAAGCCGGACCCTGATAGATGCCGGACGGTGTAAGGTAGCAGCATCTATTTCCAAAGGCACACCAACTAATGAAGCAACATAAGCCAACTTTCTAGCACTTCTTCTGTCAAGTGGAACATTGCTCACCTTAACCCAAGCTACTTCCATAACCCCTTTAACCCCAACAGCAGAGGACCATTTAGTAACATGAATGACAGCACCACTAGTTTTAAGGGTAACCCTCCCCACATAACAAATCTGAGCCACTGCACGAGGATTAGGAAATCTCACCACAAAGGTCCCCGATCCTATTGCATGAGCTGAGCAACGCCAACCAGTAGCTAAGTAAGCAGATAAATCAAGTTCCATTTGTATAGTAGATGTTTCCCCCTCTACAATCGTGACTATGATGTTATTAGCCCTCTCCTTAAGCTGATTGGCAGAGCAGGACTCGTGAATATAGTAAAACCCTTGCCCTTTAGCCTGAAACGCACACATCGGTGCCATGCATTCCCAAGGCAGAAACTTAGTACAGACAGAAGCTAGGTGCCCTAATTTGATGCATCTTTCACATTATGCTTGCGGGCATCGAACAGGAGGATGTTCATATGACTTGCACATGGGGAAGGCAATGGATTTTTTGGAAGGAGGCACCTGGGTAGGGTTTTGTTTTCCCTGTAGGCGGCGCAGAGGCAAAGCAGATTGATGCCCAGTGGAGATGTTGCCTGATTCAGACGACTCCTTGGTCTTCTGCACCCAGATCCTGCCGTCTTGGTCGCGCTGCTTGGGCGCCGTCGCTTCGTCCCACTGCGAGACGCCCTCCGAAGCGGGCGCGATGGTGGAGGAAGTAGAGTTGATGTGGTCGCCTCCTTGGTCCCGCTTCCATGAGTACTTGCTCCGGTCGCCCCCGCGGCCGTTGCCGCGGCCAGGTTGCCGCCCTCCTCCGCGGTTCGCTTGGCCTGCTCCACCCGCTCCATGGTTCATGCGCCCCGCCTCGGTGGCCATGGGAGGAGGCGATGCCTTGGCGTCCGCGACTGCCGCAAACGATCTAGGATCCCCCAACCTTTCCCTTCCACCACTCAAACGACTTCGAATTTCTCGATCTAGGGTTTTTCTCCGCCGCCCAGAAGTGGGAGAATGAGGCCTCTAGGTCAAGGATCGATGAGGCAAGGGATTTATACCAGCGCTTACCCCTCGCCGATGAGGATCGATGATCGGATCAGCCCCCACGTGGCGTGCATCCGCCATTGGTGGGTGGTGGGTGGGGCTTGGGTCCGTTTCGCCACGCACACGTGGCTCCACGCCCTTCCTGTGTACCGCATTGCCACGTCCCTCGCCCCACGACTCCTTGCCGGCGTAGCACTCGCCGCCGACAGCCGATCTCGAATCTTCGCGAAATGGCACGGGAAGGAAACAACCTCGCCAACGGCTGGTGGTGGTGATGCAATGACACTATCAACAACGAGGGATAAGACAGTAAGACACCGTCTTATCCTCGATCCGACAATGTTGTTTGGCGTCGACTGAGCGTGCAGAGCTTCAATTAAGGCCAGATGTGAAGGAAGGAGATGACGTCATGGTGTTTTCTTTTCTTCTTTCGTTGCTTCTCCCTCTGATGAAGCTCAACCAGATGGGGCTCCCATCAGAGAACTTGTGAGGCTTGTGTCTTCATCCCCTGTCTGGCAGAGTTGGGATTATCTTTTGGCCCTCCTTGGTGCTAGCTTCTTCGGGGCGACGTCCTATCAAGATCGTGATTGTAGGCGTCTTTTGGTCTACATCGACGACTACGTTGCCGCAGCTTTTTCAAGCTCCTGTGGTTTCAACAAGGTTGCTCCGGCCAGACGCGACAATAACTTTTGCTCACGGCGTGTGGTCGGCTGATGCAGAAGGAAGACGGTGCTGAGTAGGCAGGAAATGAAAGGCATCTTTTCATTTCTGGAAAAATATAACTTTTTTCTTTTTGAGAAAGAACGCAACTTTTTCTTCAAGCAATGGAAAATCCAAAATCGCCCGCCAAAAACGGCATGTGCGCGTTTAAAGCATCATCGATACGGACGGGGGACACCCTTGGCGAAACAGACGGGTTGCAAAAGAAAGAAATCGACCCCAAACTGCCGCTTTTCCGATCACGCCACGAAACGGAGCCTAACCTTTACAACACCTTGATCCGAACCATGACACGTACGTCCTCTTCCCACCAACCGAGTCGGGCTTGATCCGTGTGGCCGGCGCACGCATATATACGCGCGCGCGCCCCTCCCCCTCCCCTCGTGGCACCCAGCGAGAAAAACCAACCATCGTCTTTGGAAGCCCCGCGCACGCAGAGCTCCAGCGAACGAACTCGAGGGATCGAGGGATCGTGGCGATGACGGGGGAGGAGCAGACGGTGCTGGTGCGGTGCGCGGACCTCGCCAAGTTCGCGGTGCCGGCGTCGGTGGCGCAGCGGGCGGGGAGCGTCGCGGCGGCGCTGGAGGCGGGGCAGAGCGTGGTGGAGCTGCCGCGGGGGGTCTCCGGCAAGGGCCTCGCCACGGCGGTCGCGTACTACCAGGCCCGTGCCGAGGCGGAGGAGCGCGGCGCGGACGGTGGCGAGTTCGACGGCGAGTTTGTCCGCGGGCTGACGCACGACGCCGCCATCGACCTCATCTACGCCGCGCACCACCTCGGCGACGAGGCGCTGTTCAACCTCTTTGCAGGCTACAGGGCTAATTAGTTCATTATAAGTAGTTGGTTCTATAAGAGGCGCAGTGAAGCTTTTTACTTGATTAATTTGTGTGTTGATCGAGTGAAATTTTCCTTTTTCTCCTTGTATCGACGCTGTCTTGTGATTATAAATATGTCATACTACATCGTAAACTGTCTTGATTTTCTCTTGTGATGAAACCAGTTTACATTGTCTTGATTTCAATCCGTTGATCCGCATCCTATCGCTTTGTTTGAGACCCCTCACAACGAAAAAAGAAAGAAAAAAAACACGATCGAGCACCAAAAACAGGGCCAATGGAGACGAAACCAAGGTCGTGGACAAAAACAATAATAATAACACGAACTAGCAGCGACAAGCACGAAGCGCATGCAGACGGGACAAAAATGGAAGCGAGGCGCGCGATGCACAAGAAACCAAAACAAACAGCATCGGCCACGGCGAGACTTCAAACAACGCACGGAAAGCATTGCTTTGAACACAGTGTATTGAAGGAAAGAACAAAAACAGTTCCGCAGCACAATCGGCCAAGAAATATATATTTTTTAAAGGCAATCGAGCAATCTGCCAAGAATTACGGATACATAAAGGGCGTGATCGTGTTAGAGCACGTCTAGCAGACCCTTTATATCGCAGATCCTTATAGCGCATTTATAGTTCTAAAAAACAGCCATGGCAAAACATCAGCCGAATATCAACCCGTAAAATTTAAAATCATACATTCGCACAAGAAATTGAACTAGTTCAGTAGAACTGCTAGCACTTAATCACCTTAAAAAGTCATGCAAAGTAGAATTTTGACAACCAATATTTGGAGCAGGTGTCACCGTAACCCTAATTACAAAATTGAGCTCATCGGAGCCAGGGGGATTGCGGCGGCGACGCTGCGGCGGCAAAGAAGCTCAATCCTTGTCGTCGGAGACGAGGTCGACGCCGACCTGCTTCTTGGCTACTAGGCGCCACTCTTCCATGTTGGGCGCGAACTCCTGCGCCGTCGTGATCCCCTGCTGGAGGAAGATTCTGTCGATGTCAGTGTCCCGTCAACGGCGCTGCTCCGCCTCCTCCTCCTCCCGCACAGAGCGCACGACAATGGTGGCCTCCATGACGTCCGCCTCCGCTCGGGAGGGTGTGTGTGTGTGTGTGCGGGGGGGGGGGGGGGGGGGGTAATCTTTCGGCCCGATGACGCCCCGCCGTCTTCGGCTCCCCCTTCACCGCGAGGAGCGGCGGGAACTCCTCCGGCTCTCTTTGACCCGCACCGGAGGAGCCAGATGACAACCCATGGTGGAGGAGCACCTGCCTGTGGTCGTACTCCTCCGTTTCGCGACAGAGGAGCGACGGAAGTAGCGAGAACCTGTTGTTGGTGTACCTACGGGCGCTCCTTTTCCTCGTGGCGTCGATGGTGACGCACCACCTCCGCTCGGGGTCGTCGCCACCACCGGCGCCGCGGCCCACCGACCACATTTCGCGCCACATCAAGAGGGGAGAGGGGGAATTTAAGGGCCTGTTCTGAAACTGCCCATCTTCTCTAAAACTTCTTATATCCAGCTTCTCGCATGACTTCTCGTTTCAGGTGGCGACTCAAAAGCGTTCGGCTGCGTCGTAGCTTCTCCCAGCGCCATTTTGATCTGGCAGCCCAGCTAGGGGACTGCTGGCCCGTCTGTTGCCACCTTGGGCCGGCTGAAAGCAGCCCATATTGGCGCGAACAAGGGGCAGCCGGTGCGTGCGGTACCCTTTTACGAGCGAGGAGGAGCGAGGGATCGAACCGTTTTCTTTGGCGGTGGCATTATGGCCATAAATATGTCCCAACTCCAGATTCTTGTAAACATGGAGCTGTGTTTCCCTAGCTTCAGAAAATTACACTGCAGCCCAAGATGGCTTCGTGAAGTCTAGCTTCTTGGAGTTGAGGCGTTCGGGCTGAAACCAAGCGAAGAAGTTGTGAAGTTTGGAGTTGGAGGACATCAGAACAGGCCCTAAGTCGCCGGCGGTGAGAAATCGAGAGGGGGATTGGGAATTGCAGCGCACCCGAAGAGGGTTTCGACCCGTATTTCAGCCGCAAACCCTTACATATACTGCGAGGGGGCGGTTTGCGGGTCACTGTAAAAAAAATGCACGGGTCGAGCGACTATACAAACCCTGGTCTAGCCCCAAAAAGCGAGCCAAAACCGTATAGTCGCGGGATTTTTACGGGCCATCCCGTTTTACGGGACCCGCTAGAGATGCTCTTAGAGCCGGCCTACACGAGGTCAGGGCCTCCACAGCGTGTCTTTTTTTGTTTTATCACGAGACAACAATCATGTTATGATCACCAGTTTGAAGCAAAATATTTTACCATCTAACGACAGGCGTTGACACTCACGGCTCGACCAACAACCGTGCACACCCATGAGAGCGTCTAGTTAGCGAAAATGCTAAACACACGTCTTGTGGAGGCACGGATTTGCTTCCGCAGGGAAAAACGTGTTTTCTTTTTTCCTTCCGTGAGAAGCATGGAGTTGTTTCTTGTGGAGGTACGGATTTGCTTTCGCGGGGCACACTCGTGCCTCTTCAGAAAAGAAAAAAACTTCTTATTGGTACAGTTTTTTCGTCATTTTGCGTGAAAAAGAAGTTTATCAAAATCTATCAACATGGTATCTAGTTTTGAAGATCTTAGACGCGAGGAATCCAATGGTGAAAACGGTTTGAGATTAGACGCACGATTTAGGAGATAAAACGTTTTGATAAACGAATTTATGAAGAAAAAACTCTCAGATTGCGATAAGTGACACATATACAGTGCGTTACTTTCGTATCTAAGGTGAAAGTGATCTTTGCAAAGAGTAAAAAAAAAATCACTGATTTCAGGGAAGAAAGCAGCCTCTCCATGGGCTATTTATCTTGGTTGGCCCAGCCCAGCGACAAGTGGAGACTCGTCTAGCCCATTTTCGCTGCGCCTCCTCGCAGCGCCGCCGCATTCTCTACCCGGCGTCTCCAACCCATCTGATCACCTCCAAAAGCTCAGCAGGCCATGGCTGGATCCAGCAGCTTGTCCCGCTGATCGAGCAGCTTAAGCCTTCCCTGCTCTCGTGCGTGCGTGATTCATATCTATGGCTGCACGGCAGAGTTTTTTGTTCTGAAAATTAGGAATTAGTTCGCGCTCCGAAGGCTCTAGATCTAAAGTGCAGAACCGGAGGCTCAGATAATTGCATATTACTGCTGCAGCTGCAGGTATGAACTTTGGCACCCTTTTGATCTCTCTATTTAGTACAGTACTACAGTACAGTACAGTACTCCCGATGTATTTAAGTCCCGTCAATTAATTCTATTGTATCCAATCTCTTTGGGACTCAGGGTATTGGAGGAGGAGCTGTTGCGATGGGTCGCAAGTTTCTGAATATGGTCCTGCACGAGTATTGCAGTAGAATGTATTCGCTGTGCCGCATCAACCTCTCCACTCATCTCTTCTACCCGACAGCAAAGGACGCAGCAACAGCCCATGAAGACGCGAACGCAAGGAAGAAGAAGAAGAAGCATGGGGGGATAATATGGCCATCGACGATCTCGAGCTGCAAGCGCCTGCCAAGAACGGTGGTCAACTTTTCGACGCCGCCCAGCACCGCCGCCGCCAGCAACATGCGTTTCTTCTCCCTCCTGCCCGAGCTGGGAGAGACCAGCGTCATGTTCGCCGACCCTTCCTGCAATTCCTCGGTCTACGATATGGGCACCAAGTCTTTCGTCCTCACACCCCAATCATACTTCTGCAAGCCGTATGATTCCATCGCCTTGTCCGTTAGGAACCTATGCAGCGGCGGCAATTTATTGGACCACGAAGACGACCACGGCCTCTACGTCATGAACAGCATAGACGACAGCTTTGAGTTCTTCAATTACTGCAAGGTTGGCTTGTCTACCTATCCGTTGCTGTACAATAAGTGGTACTGGAGCCCTCTGCCGCCCCCGCCGTCCGGCGGCCGTCCTCTCGTTGCGGCGGCGGTGATCGACAGCTCCAACGCCATATGCGCGTCGTCCAAGCACGGCACCTACACCTTTGATGTTTCGAGGGAGGTGTGGAGCCACACCGGCAGCTGGGTGCTGCCCTTCCACCGCGCGGCAGAGTATGTCCCTGAGCTCGGACTCTGGTTCGGCCTCCAGGCCCCTGGCAATGGCACCCCTCAAAATCGCTTGTCTGCATTTGACCTTTCGTCCTCTGCCATGGCGGAATCTGCTCCTTCGTCCCTGCATGATTGGGAATACCTCGATCTCCTCCCCGACGAGTTGCTGCCGGTGGGGCGTGCCTTGGTGAACCTGGGCTCGGGCAAGTTTTGCATCGCGACGCACTGCAGGAAGGATAGGTCTGCACTACAGGAGGAGGACGAGCTGGAGAACATTAGGAGTTTGGGTGGAAATGGGGGTGTGCAAACTCTCTTGACTGGCGTGGAGGTGGTCCGCTGCGCCGACGGGCTCCAGCTTATCCGCCACAAGTCACAACGTTACAACATTGAAAACGTTAGAATCCACTGCGTGCTCTGACTCGTTTTATTACTTGCCCGATCATCCCAGCCTGAGCCATGTAGTTAGCCTTAAGCTGGATGCATCACTCTTATGGTCTAAGTTGAGACTTGACAAAATAATACTACTCGCTCCGTCTTATAATATAAGAACGCTTTTTCTTTTTTTTACAAAGAGAGTACTTTTTTATTGATGGAAGTGCAATTTTTTTAGATTGCTGTTAATGCCAAACACCAATTTTTCTTGGCTATGTTCATGCCTTGCATCAACTGTGGTATTTTAAGCCGTTTTTGACCTATACGGTGCTCGATAGCCCCCAGCGTTATTTCCAATACAGGAACAAACTCTCCATGAGATTCATAGTTACATTACTTATAGCTTCCTTATTCATAGACAAAGTAGATTTGGAGATAGGTTGAGGAGAAAGAAAGGAGAAAACTAAAGAGAAAGATGGACAATAGATTGTTCGATCGGTGATGATCGGTGATGATTGTTCGATCTTGAGGGGCCTTCTCACCTGAAGCGTCTAGGTGCTCCCACCTGCTCCCTCCCACCTGCTCCCTCACGCCGGCGGCCACTCCGGCCCCGGCGTCCACCTTCCTCGGTGTCGCTCGCCCCGGCGCGCCGCCCAGCCCGCGGCCACGGCCATGGCCTCGCCTCCTCCCCCCTCCGCCGTCGGGCTCTCCCGCGAGTACAGATGGCTCGAGTCGAACCCCTCTTCCGCCGGGTCGACGCTCACCTACCACCAGGTCCTCTGCCGTCCGCCATCGCCATCCCGCGCGCCCGCTCCCTCCCATTCTCCGTCCCCTTCGCCGTCACCGACGGGCCCGGCTCCGCCGCCTGCCCCGTGCCCACCCCTCCGCTTCGAGATCTGCCAGATGCCCTTGGAGGAGGTGGACGCGCGCGTGCCTTGGCAGGTGGTGGCGATTCGCAAGCGGCCCCATTCGTGCGCACAGGACAGTCGCCGGCGTGGCCCGGACGTGCGGCCCCGCTCCAGGCCGTCTTGGCTCCGCGAGGGCGATTGTCCCCGGTGCTTGGGCTCCGGGAACTCCCACTCCGACTGCAGGAAGGACATCCGATGCCATCGCTGTCGATTCTTTGGCCACAAGGCCAAGTCTTGCTCCCTCCTCCGGGCCGTCGCGTCCTCCTCCAACGGTTCCCCCCCTCCGCTTTGGCGTCGTGTCCCTGCTCCGGTCGCCGCGGATGGCCACCCCTCGTCCTCAAGATCCACGGCCGCCATGCGCACCTCCTTGGGCATGCTCACGCCCGCGTCGGATGCTTCTGGGGCCGGTGCACCCGTGCTCTCCGGGTCTGGCCAGGGCGCCGGATCGCCCCCGGACCACGCGTCCCCCGAGTCCTCCGGGTGGACTGCGGCGGCTTCGTCTCGGGCCGCCCTGCCGTCTCCTGCCGCCTCTGCCCCTGCGACTTCCTCACGGCCCTCCTCGCCAGCCTCGGTGGCCTCCTCCGTCGCCACACCGCTCTCCGGGCACCCAGCGTTTCGCCCTGCGGCGGATGTGTGTTACCTCCCGCGCTCCCAGGAGATCATCGAGGCAGAGCGTGCGCTGGAGCGCGCGCTGCTCGTCATCATCGCTGGCTGCCGCGCGGGCGTGTCACGGGAGGAGGTTGCCGACGCCATTTGCTCCCAGTGCGACCTCGCCGTTGACGAGTTCACCATCCACAAGCATGCTCCAGAAGACTTCCTCCTCTGCTTTCTCCAGCATGGAGTCCCGTGCCCGCGTCGCCCTGAGTCGTGTTCGCACTTCCCGGTTCAGGCTGATCTTCCATCCCTGGGGCCGCGAGGTCGGCTCCGAGCCCGTTAAGGCACTCTTCCCCATGTCCCTCGAGCTCTACGGCATCCCCGATCACGCTTGGCACCGGGCAGCCGCCGAGACCCTGCTTGCCCCCTTCTGCAAGGTCGAGCACCTCGCCCCCGAGACCCGCAACCTCGCCGACATGTCCGTCTTCTTTTGAGTGCATGGACCATCAACCCGGACGCGATCCCGCGCTCCTTCGAGCTCCTTCACCCGGGCGACGACGCCGTGGAGCTTGACGCTGACCCAGACCGCGCCGAGCGCCTCGCGCTTGGGCTCGCGCGCTTTCCCGTCCAGATTCACGTGGCCTCCTGCATCGACTACCGCCGGCCACCCCCGTCCCCTCCGTCTGCTTCCGACGACGGAGCTGCGCATGACTCCCCCCCGCTGCCTCCGCGCTGGCTGCAGCACCATCAGTTCCCTCCTACACGTTCCGGTGGCTAACGGCGACACCCTGGTCGGGGCGGCCGCCGGCGCGGCCGTCGCCATGCGCACTTGCCTCCTCGGTGCCATGGATGGGAAGGAATCTTGGGGCCCCACCCAGATGCTTTTCCCTCCGCTGACCGAGTCTCCTCATGGTTCCGATTGGGCGCCCTTCCTCTGTTGACCGATGCTGGGCCACGTGACGCGCTGGACGCACCATCCCTCGCGCTGGAGGCCAGCCCATCCGACCATGTGCAGACCCCGGGGTCCCAGGTGCCTCGGGATGCGTGCATTTCAAACCGGTCAATCGGCGCCGCGCCTTCCTCTCCAAGCCCCGCTGGGCCATCCCAGGTGATCCTGATCAGCCAACCAGGAGTCGACACCACCCCTCCTCGTGATGATGGGCCTGCATCGCGCCTGCCGCTGGGACACATTGGGGGGCCCATCCAGATCGTACCACCTTCTTTCGAGGCATCCCGAGGCCTATCTGCTGATGCGACTGACGCGGGAGATTCTTCTGCAGCCAATCCCACGCCTCCCCACCCCCTGTCCCCATGCAACCCAGATCTTGAGCCGACCGAGGACCCACCCCGCTTGGCCGCTGCCTCTCATGACGCGCCCTCGGATTGCTTGGATCGCTCCGATCCTGAGCCTATGGCGGGACCGTCCTGCTTGGACGTGGTGCTGCATGTTGCACCCACCGGTCCGATGGATGACAGGTCGGCCCCATCGCCCATGCAGCCCATGCAAACCACGGACGTACCCACGCCCGACGTGGCTCTCTCCTCTTTCGTTGATGCCATCTTTGCCAGGGCGTCCTCTCTGCTTCCGGCGCCGAAGCCTCGGCGACGTAGAAAGGAGCTACCGGCCAACTTCACCCCTCGCCGCAGTTTCCCCATCGCGCGCACGGACCAAGGGCTCAACTCCGAAATGAAAGCCAAGCGGGTGTTACTTCGCCGTCTCGGCCTCATCTCAAGCGACGATGCGCCAATCTCCGACGAGGTGCTTGGCAAATACGCCCTCCTCTTCGAGCAGCCACTGGCGTTAGATGTGCTGCAAGCATTAGCTGATTTCTTTGGGTGGCAACTCCCAAGCTCGCTGCCTCCTACCCTGGGGCAGCTCATTGAAGCCTAATTGGCTGCCTTGTGACATCTCTAACGTGCCCCCCTCCCCTATGGATTGTAACCTCAAAACAATTTTTTGGAATGTCCGTGGTCTTAACTCCGGTGCTAAGCGCACCGCCGTTCGCAGCGTGATCTCCGCTGCCGCGCCTACCATAGTGTGTCTCCAAGAGACAAAGCTCGCTCATGTCTCCGATGCCATTGTCTTGGACATGATCAGTCTGTCCTTTGAGGACTATTTCTTCCTTCCCGTGGATGGCACACGCGGTGGCATCCTCCTTGCTTGGCAACGCTCTACCATCTCCCTCTCCAATCCCCTCATCGGCGAGCACCACGTTATGGCCTTGGTCTCTTCCTTGGCTGGCGTGGGCCATTGGTGGCTCACTGGGGTGTACGGGACACAAGATGATGACGCCAAACTTGAGTTCCTTGCTGAGTTACACGACGTGCGCGAGTTCCGCATCGGCCCATGGCTTATTGGTGGAGATTTCAACATGATCACCTCGGCCTTGGAGAAGAACAACTCGAACGTCAACCGTCGCACCGTGAACAGATTCAGGTGCTTCATCTCCGAAGAGGAGCTTCGCGATCTCTATATGCACGGCCGACGATATATACTTGGTCCAACGAGCGCGACGCCCCTACGCTTGTTTGTAACGACCGCATCCTTTGCACCTCCGGTTGGGAGATCGCCACCCGCACTGCCTACTCCGCCGCCTCTCCTCTGCGGCCTCTGATCACTGTCCGCTCCTTGTTGACTGCGTGGCCCGCCCTCCGGGAGCACAACATTTCCACTTTGAGAGATTCTGGCCGAAGTTAGATGGTTTTCACCATGTGGTTGCTGAGGCCTGGGTCTCTACTCCGCCGGACGCCGATCCCTTTAGATGGATCGTGACACATCTTAAGGCGACTGCCAGGAAGCTGCAAAGCTGGAGCGCGCGCACGATCGGCAACGTGTCCTTTCAGCTTAAGGTGTCCCGCGAGCTCATTGTGAGGCTTGACGCTGCTCAAGATTTGCGGCCGTTATCCCCCCTCGAGACCTGGTTTCGTCGGAAGCTTAAGGCATCCTACCTTGGCCTTGCCTCCCTCGAGCGATCTATCGCCAGGCAGCGTGTGCGTCTCTCCTGGCTCCGGAGCGACGACGCAGCGGTATCCTATATCAAAGTGCACGTTGCCCATCGCAAGCAAACAAATCTTATGACAAGTTTGCGCGTCGGCACCCAAACTGTCACTGACCATGATGAGATGACCGAGGCCTCCTTTGTCCACTTCTCGAACGTCCTTGGCAGTACTTGCGATCGCGACATCACGCTCGATCTTCATGCCCTTCGGGTGCCGCAGTTTGATCTTCTTGCGCTTGACGCGCCATTCACCGAAGAGGAGATTTGGAACGCTGTCAAGAGTATGCCGACTGGGAAGGCGCCTGGCCCCGATGGATTCACCATCGAGTTCTTGGTTGCCTATTGGGACACGATCAAGCTCGACTTTCTTGCGGCTTTCGACAAGTTCTACGCCATGAATGGTCGTGGCCTGCAAAAGCCTAATGAGGCCCTTCTTACGCTGCTCCCCAAGCATGCAGATGCGCACTCCCTCCTTGACTATAGACCCATCAGTCTCATACACATCTTCGCCAAGCTGGTCGCGAAGCTTCTCTCCCTCCATCTCGCTCCACGGCTGAACACCATGGTCTCCACCAACCAGAGTGCGTTTATTGCAGGACGATGCATCCACGACAACTACCTCCTCGTGTAGCAGACGGCTCGTCTCTTGCACAACCTGAAGGCGTCGCGTATGCTTCTCAAGTTGGACATTGCTCGTGCGTTCAACAGCGTCTCTTGGCCCTTCCTTCTACAACTTCTGCAGCACCTTGGGTTTGGCCCACGTTGGCGCGAGTGGATCTCCATGCTCCTTTCCATGGCCTCCATGAGAGTTCTCATCAACAGCCACCCAGGGCCTCCGATCGACCACGCTCCTGGCCTTCGTCAAGGCGACTCGGTCTCACCCATGCTCTTTACCTTGGTCATCGACGTGCTGAACTCTATGCTGCTACATGTGGTTGAGCTGGGCCTCCTTCACCGCTTGACCACCCGTCATGCAGATTCAAGCATATCCCTTTATGCTGATGATGTGGTCATGTTCTGCCATCCGGACTCTCACGACCTCGCCACGGTTCACAGGCTCCTCCACGTCTTCGGCCTCGCTTCTGGACTACAAACCAACTTTGACAAGCGTTCGGCCACTCCTATCCAATGCACCGAGGATCACATTGCTGCTATAGACATGGAGATGCAGTGCCCCGTCGCTCACTTTCCCATCACCTACATCGGGTTGCCCCTTTCAATCCGCAAGGCCTCTTCGACGAGCTTGCAACCGATCATCAACAAGCTTGGGCGCAAGCTCTCCACATGGCGGGCATCTATGCTATCCAAGGAACCTATCCCTTGTGCGCCATGTCCTAAGTGCCATCCCCATGCACTTCCTCACGGCCATTGCCCTCAACAGCACTGCCATCAAGAAGGTGAACCGGATCATCCGCGGATTTTTATGGTAAGGATCAGACAAGGCCAACGGTGGTCAGTGCCTCGTCAACTGGCAGCATGTATGCCGGCCTATCTCCCTCGGTGGCCTCGGCATCCGAGACATACAGCGTACGGGCATCTCTCTCTGGGTTCGTTGGCTATGGCTGCAACGTACCGACACTACTCTCCCCTGGAGCCACCTTCACATCCCCCATGACACGGACGCGAGTGCAATTTTCAGAGCCTCCACGACTTGGCAGCTTGGAGCTGGAGATACTTGCAGATTCTGGACCGACCACTGGATCGCTGGCAGGTCTGTGGCCGAGATCACCCCTCTCGTTCTTGCTTCCCAAGGCACCTTCGGAAGGAGCGCTGCATGCGTGATGGTCTACACCAGCGCTCTTGGGTGCAGGATATCCGAGGCGCGCTTGGGCCGGCGGCCATGGTGCAGTACGTCGAGCTATGGCGTTTGGTGCGGCACACTAATCTCTCCAGCGAGCTGGACATGCTACGCTAGCGATGGACCTCTTCTCCTACATATACTGCAAGTTCCTGCTAGAAAGCCTTATTCTTCGGAGCTTGTGAATACCCTTTCTGGCGGCTCACCTGGCGACCTTGGGCTCCTCTCCGTGTCAAGTTCTTCCTTTGGCTGGCCATGAAAGACCGCTGCTGGACCGCGGAACGCCTGGCTCGCCACGGATTGCCCCACGACACCACTTGCGCCCTGTGTGACCAAGAGGAGGAGACCATGCACCACCTTCCTGCCGGATGCTCTTTCTCTAGCCAAATTTGGCTCAAGATCCTCGGCTGGGCGCGTGTGCCCATCAACCTCCCTGACCCCGGCACGCCATTCCAATTATGGTGGCAATCCTCTCTCGACCTCGCACCCGCTTCCATGCGCAAGGGTCTATCCTCCCTCATCATCCTCTCAGCTTGGTGGATTTGGAAGCACCGCAACGCTTGCATTTTTGATGGAGCGACACCATCGATCAACTTCACCTCCGACACCATTAAGGACGAGGCGCGACTATGGGCCAAGGCGGGCGCCACCGGACTGCAAAACATTATCTCTGGTGCTTAGTCTCTAGTTTTCGGTCGCGGGGCTGAGCATACCCCCATCTGTTGTGCTCCTTCGCTTGTACACCATGCCTAGTGCGCACATGGCCTTGTAAGTGTTGCAATCCCATGCTTGTACTCTTCTTCTATCAATGCAAAGATACACATCTTGCGTATTCGTGAAAAAAAAGACAGTAGATTGACAGTATCCGAATCAAATAAGAAAAAAAACGTAGTTATTTCATAAAATCCCGATTGTGTGGGTGTGAAGGGGAAAAATCCCGTTCTGGCTGGCAGAGGGCATAGGACTGATAGCCCCTTATACTCGTTATTAGAGCAAGTATAATAAGATGATGTAAGCGGGCTATAAGGATTTCAATATTATATATTTTCTTAGTTGGAAGAGAGAGAATAAGAGAGAGAAGAGACGCGGGCTATAGATTTACAGCCGGCTATAGCATGCGCTCGAAGAATCTTTGTGAGAGTGAAAGGCGAACCATATGTTAAAAAAATAGTACTTCCTTATAACTGACTAATATACATATTGGCTATTACATTGACTATAAATGACATGGCAACATGCTATACCTAGCGGCTAGCTATATTATTAACCATGCTCTTAGTATATTTTAGCCTCATATAGTCTTTTTTTATCATGTGGTCCTGTTTTGTCGTTGCGTAATAAGAATTATTTATTTCCCATCTCATCAAACACAATTGAAGCTTCAAACTTGATTTCAAAATCAAAGTTTACAAGTAAGATTTCAGGAATAACAATTTCTAGTACGACGTGGATTTTCCTCCCCATCTAGTTCAAGCTTTTCTTCTATTTGGAAGTGACCTTGCAAGCGGCGATGCTTCAGCGACTTCCATGGTCTACAAACTTTTGTTCGTCTTGGATGTGGGACCAGGCCACATCTATGAAGCGTTGCGTGAGCGTGGCGTCCATTTCTGTGAAGGTGACCATCGACATGTGGACAAGGCAGCGTCGTGGAAATGTGCTCGCTCCACTACTGATTCAACCATTACCGAGTGTGTCCTCCTCGACCCACTTGGAATAGACACGCATCCTCTCGCATAACTCTCTCTTGGTGTGGTATTCGTTGTTCTCGACGGGGAAATGTCTACAAGGAGGATAGGTGCTTTGGAAAATGGAGTGTCACCGGCGAAGGGGGCAATGCAATGGTGCAAACAAAGAGAAAGATGGAGTGGCGCCAGCGAAGCAGAAGACGGGTGCCGCCCATAGAGGGTGGGACGGTTTATAAACCCGTGAACGGGTGCGCTCCAATGGGGAACAAGGATGGAATTGACGGGCACGGGTGCGAAACATGGCGGCGGCCATTAACATGCCTGCTTCCAAGTGAAAAAGTGTGCATCGTTGGCAGGAGCAGAAGCAGTAGTCGTATGGATGGTTGCGCCTTTGATAAGATTCGGCTCAGGAGGAAGAATACATGCTTAAACTTCCATCATGTGTTAGTTGTTGGGTTTGAAGTGCGCTTCATATCAGCACCCCGGCCTCCAAATACGAAGACTTGTGGTCTTGAATTGAAGTGCGCTCCGTAAATTATACGGGTCGAGACCAAGACTGTTTTTTCAAGGCTTGAATTGGAGTTCACTACATAAACTATATGAGTCGAGACCAAGACCATTTTTTCAAGCCTCGATCGCCAAACTAACGGGTAATTGTATGGATGGTTGCGCCTTTGAAAAGATTAGGCTCGAAAGGAAGAAGACATGCTTAAACTTCCCTCATCTGTTAGTGGTTGGGTTTGAAGCGCACTCCATATCAGCACCCCAACCTCCAAATATAGAGATTTGTGGGCTTGAATTGGAGTGCGCTCCATAAATTATGCGGGTCGAGACCAAGACCAATTTTTTGAAGCCTGAATTGGAGCACACTCTATAAATTATATGTGTCGAGACCAAGACCGGGTTTTCGAGCCTTGATCGCCAAACTAATGGGTAGTCGTATGGATGGTTGCACCTTTAACAAGATTAGGCTCGAGAGTAAGAAAACATGCTAAAACTTCCCACCTGTATTAGTGGCTGGGTTTGAAGCGTGCTCCATATCAGCACCCCAGCCTCCAAGTATGGAGACTTGTGGGCTTGAATTGGAGTGCGCTCCATAAATTATACAGGTCAAGACCAAGACTAGTTTTTTAAGCCTCAATCGCCAAACTGATGGGTTAGTATGGTGATCCGGACGATATGGTGACTCTGCTAGACTTTCTCTGTGCCATTCTTCCCCGATGGCCTTTTAGGGAACAAGAGAAAAAAAATGTTGCCATCAATTTCTAGGCCAAGTCTAGCAGTGCCTTTTTACCCACCCGATAGACATTTTAGGGGAAAGAAGAGGGGTGAAACCTGTCTCTAACACTTCCTAGGGAAAGTCTAACAGTGCTCGGCCCTCTGATCCCCTCCTAGGTTTGCAACCACGCCAATGACTATGTCTAGAACTCTCCTTCCGTGCCACCATGCTGCCACTCCCTCTTGTCTCCTCCATTTTATTTTACAGATGTGTTGGGGGGATAGACCCCATGTAGCCTCATCCTCACCCGAATATATTTCAAGACATCGGGGCTAGCTAAGCCCCTCCTGCCGACTGGTCACACGGCCGACCTCCTGGGCCGGCTGGTGCCACGCGACCAGCTTCCAGAAGACGGCGTGCTGCAAGAAGGCGGCTTGGGCACGGGCCGGCCTCCAGCTGCTGGCCCGTCCCCTCCCTCGGAGTCTGCACTCAACCACTACGACAAGACGGAGCATAGCAACATTGCACCTGCTCCCCTCGAATCCCAGCGGGGCGTGGCTATAATGAGCGCTATTGGGGATCGTAGTAATTTCAAAAAAAATCCTACACACACGCAAGATCATGGTGATGCATAGCAACGAGAGGGGAGAGTGTTGTCCATGTACCCTGGTAGACCAAAAGCGGAAGCGTTAGCACAACACGATTGATGTAGTTGTACGTCTTCACGGTCCGACTGATCAAGTACCGAACTACGACACCTCCGAGTTCAGCACACGTTCAGCTCGATGACGTCCCACGAACTCCAATCCAACAGAGCTTTGTGGGAGAGTTCCGTTAGCACGACCGGGTGATGACGGTGTTGATGATGCTACCGACGCAGGGCTTCGCCTAAGCACCGCTACGATATTACCAAGGTGGAATATGGTGGAGGGGGGCACCGCACACAGCTAAGAGATCAAGAGATCAATTGTTGTGTCTAGAGGTGCCCCCTTGCCCCCGTATATAAAGGATCAAGGGGAAGGGGGAGGCCGGCCAGGAGGAGGCGCGCCAGGGAGGAGTCCTACTCCCACCGGGAGTAGGACTCCCTCTTTTCCTAGTTGGAGTAGGAGGGGGAAAGGAAGGGAGAGAGGAGAGGAAGGAATGGGGGGGGGGTGCGCTACCCCCCTCCTTGTCCTATTCGGACTAGAGGGGGAGGGGGCGCGCAGCCTGCCTTGGCTGCCCCTCCTCTTCTCCACTAGGTCCCATGAGGCCCAATAAACCCCCCCGGGGGGTTCCGGTAACCCCCCGGTACTCCAGTATATGCCCGAAACCATCCGAAACCATTCCGGTGTCCGAACATAGTCATCCAATATATTGATATTTACGGCTCGACCATTTCGAGACTCCTCGTCATGTCCGTGATCATATCCGGGACTCTGAACTACCTTTGGTACATCAAAACACAAAAACTCATAATACCGATCGTCAGCGAACTTTAAGCGTGCGGACCCTACGGGTTGGAGAACTATGTAGACATGACCGAGACACGTCTATGGTCAATAACCAATAGCAGAACCTGGATGCTCATATTGTCTCCTACATATTCTACGAAGATCTTTATCGGTTAAACCGCATAACAACATACGTTGTTCCCTTTGTCATCGGTATGTTACTTGCCCGAGATTCGATCCTCGGTATCTCAATACCTAGTTCAATCTCGTTACTGGCAAGTCTCTTTACTCGTTACGTAATGCATCATCCCGCAACTAACTCATTAGCTACATTGCTTGCAAGGCTTATAGTGATGTGCATTACCGAGAGGGCCCAAAGATACCTCTCCGACAATCAGAGTGACAAATCCTAATCTCGAAATATGCCAACTCAACATATACCTTCGGAGACACCTGTAGAGCTCCTTTATAATCACCCAGTTACGTTGCGACTTTTGGTAGCACACAAAGTGTTCCTCCGATAAACAGGAGTTGCATAATCTCATAGTCATAGGAACATGTATAAGTCATGAAGAAAGCAATAACAACATACTAAATGATCAAGTGCTAAGCTAACGGAACGGGTCAAGTCAATCACATCATTCTCCTAATGATGTGATCCCATTAATCAAATGAACACTCATGTCTATGGTTAGGAAACACAACCATCTTTGATCAATGAGCTAGTCAGGTAGAGGCATACTAGTGACAATATGTTTGTCTATGTATTGACACATGTATTGTGTTTTCGGTTAATACAATTCTAGCATGAATAATAAACATTTATCATGATATGAGGAAATAAATAATAACTTTATTATTGCCTCTAGGGCATATTTCCTTCAGTCTCCCACTTGCACTAGAGTCAATAATCTAGATTACACAGTAATGATTCTAACACCCATGGAGCCTTGGTGCTGATCATGTTTAGCTCGTGGAAGAGGCTTAGTCAACGGGTCTGCAACATTCAGATCCGTATGTATCTTGCAAATTTCTATGTCTCCCACTTGGACTTGGTCCCAGATGGAATTGAAGCGTCTCTTGATGTGCTTGGTCCTCTTGTGAAATCTGGATTCCTTTGCCAAGGCAATTGCACCAGTATTGTCACAAAAGATTTTCATTGGTCCCGATGCACTAGGTATGACACCTAGATCGGATATGAACTCCTTCATCCAGACTCCTTCATTTGCTGCTTCCGAAGCAGCTATGTACTCCACTTCACATGTAGATCCCGCCACGACGCTTTGTTTAGAACTGCACCAACTGACAGCTCCACCGTTCAATATAAACACGTATCCGGTTTGCGATTTAGAATCGTTCGGATCAGTGTCAAAGCTTGCATCGACGTAACCATTTACGACTAGCTCTTTGTCACCTCCATAAATGAGAAACATATCCTTAGTCCTTTTCAGGTACTTCAGGATATTCTTGACCGCTGTCTAGTGATCCACTCCTGGATTACTTTGGTACCTCCCTGCTAAGCTAATAGCTAGGCACACAACAGGTCTGGTACACAGCATTGCATACATGAAGTGGAACATCTTTTATTTTCTCTCTATCTTCTGAAGTGGTCGGGCATTGAGTCTGACTCAACTTCATACCTTGTAATACAGGCAAGAACCCTTTCTTTGCTTGATCCATTTTGAACTTTTTCAAAACTTTATCAAGGTATGTGCTTTGTGAAAGTCCAATTAAGCGTCTTGATCTATCTCTATAGATTTTGATGCCCAATATATAAGCAGCTTCACCGAGGTCTTTCGTAGAAAAACTTTTATTCAAGTATCCTTTTATGCTATCCAGAAATTCTATATCATTTCCAATCAACAATATGTCGTCTACATATAATATCAGAAATGCTACAAAGCTCCCACTCACTTTCTTGTAAATACATGCTTCTCCAAAAGTCTGTATAAAACCATATGCTTTGATCACACTATCAAAGCATTTATTCCAACTCCGAGAGGCTTGCACCAGTCCATAAATGGATCACTGGAGCTTGCACAATTTTTTAGCACCTTTTGGATCGACAAAACCTTCTGGTTGCATCATATACAACTCTTCTTCTAGAAATCCATTCAGGAATGCAGTTTTGACATCCATTTGCCATATTTCATAATCATAAAATGCGGCAATTGCTAACATGATTCAGACAGACTTAAGCACCGCTACGGGTGAGAAAGTCTCATCGTAGTCAACCCCTTGAACTTGTCGAAAACCTTTCGCAACAAGTCGAGATTTGTAGATAGTAACATTACCATCAGCGTCAGTCTTCTTCTTGAAGATCCATTCATTCTTGATGGCTTGTTGATCATCGGGCAAGTCAACCAAAGTCCATACTTTGTTCTCATACATAGATCCCATCTCGGACTTCATGGCCTCAAGCCATTTTGCGGAATCTGGGCTCATCATTGCTTCCTCATAGTTCGTAGGTTCGCCATGGTCAAGTAACATGACTTCCAGAATATGATTACCGTACCACTCTGGTGCGGATCTTACTCTGGTTGACCTACGAGGTTTGGTAGTAACTTGATCTGAAGTTTCGTGATCAATATCATTAGCTTCCTCACTAATTGGTGTAGGTGTCACAGGAACCGGTTTCTGTGATCAACTACTTTCCAATAAGGGAGCAGGTACAGTTACCTCATCAAGTTCTACTTTCCTCCCACTCACTTCTTTCGAGAGAAACTCCTTCTCTAGAAAGGATCCAAATTTAGCAACAAAAGTCTTGCCTTCGGATTTGTGATAGAAGGTGTACCCAATAGTCTCCTTTGGGTATCTTGTGAAGACACATTTCTCTGATTTGGGTTCGAGCTTATCAGGTTGAAGTTTCTTTACATAAGCATCGCATCCCCAAACTTTAAGAAACGACAACTTTGGTTTCTTGCCAAACCACAGTTCATAAGGCGTCGTCTCAACAGGTTTTGATGGTGCCCTATTTAACGTGAATGCAGCCGTCTCTAAAGCATAACCCGAAAACAATAGCGGTAAATCAGTAAGAGACATCATTGATCGCACCATATCTAGTAAAGTATGATTACGACATTCGGACACACCATTACGTTGTGGTCTTCCGGGTGGCGTGAGTTGCCAATCTATTCCGAATTGTTTCAAATGTAGACCAAACTCGTAACTCAAATATTCTTCTCCACAATCAGATCGTAGAAATTTTATTTTCTTGTTACGATGATTTTCCGCTTCACTCTGAAATTCTTTGAACTTTTCAAATGTTTCAGACTTATGTTTCATGAAGTAGATATACCCATATCTGCTCAAATCATCAGTGAAGGTGAGAAAATAACGATACCCGCCGCGAGCCTCAATATTCATCGGACCACATACATTAGTATGTATGATTTCCAATAAATCTGTTGCTCGCTCCATAGTTCCGGAGAACGGTGTTTTAGTCATCTTGCCCATGAGGCACGGTTTGCAAGTACCAAGTGATTCATAATCAAGGGATTCCAAAAGTCCATCAGTATGGAGTTTCTTCATGCGCTTTACACCAATATGACCCAAATGGCAGTGCCACAAATAAGTTGCACTATCATTATCAACTCTGCATCTTTTGGCTTCAACATTATGAATATGTGTATCACTACTATCGAGATTCAATAAAAATAGACCACTCTTCAAGGGTGCATGACCATAAAAGATATTACTCATATAAATAGAACAACCATTATTCTCTGATTTAAATGAATAACCGTCTCGCATCAAACAAGATCCAGATATAATGTTCATGCTTAACGCTAGCACCAAACAATTATTTAGGTCTAAAACTAACCCCGAAGGTAGATGTAGAGGTAGCATGCCGATCGCGATCACATCGACTGTGGAACCATTTCCCACGCGCATCGTCACCTCGTCCTTAGCCAATCTTCGCTTAATCCGTTGTCCCTGTTTCGAGTTGCAAATATTAGCAACAGAACCAATATCAAATACCCAGGTGCTACTGCGAGCATTAGTAAGGTACACATCAATAACATGTATATCACATATACCTTTGTTCACTTTGCCATCCTCTTATCCGCCAAATACTTGGGGCAGTTCCGCTTCCAGTGACTAGTCTACTTGCAGTAGAAGCACTCAGTCTCAGGCTTAGGTCCAGACTTGGGTTTCTTCTCTTGAGAAGCAACTTGTTTGCCGTTCTCCTTGAAGTTCCGCTTCTTCTTCCCTTTACCCTTTTTCTTCAAACTGGTGGTCTTGTTGACCATCAACACTTGATGCTCCTTTTTGATTTCTACCTCCGCAGCTTTTAGCATTGCGAAGAGCTCGGGAATAGTCTTGTTCATCCCTGGCATATTATAGCTCATCACGAAGCTCTTGTAGCTTGGTGGCAGTGATTGAAGAATTCTGTCAATGACACTATCATTAGGAAGATTAACTTCTAGTTGAATCAAGTGATTATTATACCCAGACATTTTGAGTATATGTTCACTGACAGAACTATTCTCTTCCATCTAGCAGCTATAGAACTTTTTGGAGACTTCATATCTCTCAATCCGGGCATTTTCTTGAAATATTAACTTCAACTCCTGGAACATCTCATATGCTCCATGACGTTCAAAACGTCGTTGAAGTCCCGGTTCTAAGCCGTAAACCATGGCACACTGAACTATCGAGTAGTCATCAGCTTTGCTCTGCCAGACGTTCTTGACGTCGTCAGTTGCATCTGCAGCAGGCCTGGCACCCAGCGGTACTTCCAGGACGTAATTCTTCTATGCAACAATGAGGATAATCCTCAAGTTATGGACCTAGTCCGTGTAATTGCTACCATCGTCTTTCAACTTAGCTTTCTCAAGGAATGCATTAAAATTCTGTTGGAAAATGTAGTAATTTCAAAAAAATCCTACGCACACGCAAGATCATGGTGACGCATAGCAACGAGAGGGGAGAGTGATGTCCACATACCCTCGTAGCCGAAAGCAGAAGCGCCTTAGAACAACGCGGTTGATGTAGTCGTACGTCTTCACGGCCCGACTGATCAAGCACCGAAACTACGGTATCTCCGAGTTCTAGCACATGTTCAGCTCGATGACGATCCCCGGACTCCGATCCAGCAGGGTGTCGGGGAAGAGTTCCGTTAGCATGACGGCATGGTGACGATCTTGATGTTCTACCGTCGCAGGACTTCGCCTAAGCACCGCTACAATATTATCGAGGACTATGGTGGAGGGGGGCACCACACACGGCTAAGATATCAAGAGATCAATTGTTGTGTCTATGGGGTGCCCCCTTGCCCCCGTATAAAAAGGAGCTAGGGGGAGGCTACCGGCCAAGGAGGAGGGCGAGCCAAGGGGGGAGTTCTACTCCCACCGGGAGTAGGTGATACGTCTCCAACGTATCTACTTTTCCAAACACTTTTGCCCTTGTTTTGGACTCTAACTTGCATGATTTGAATGAAACTAACCCGGACTGACGCTGTTTTCAGGAGAACTGCCATGATGTTGTTTTATGTGTAGAAAAGAAAAGTTCTCGGAATGTCCTGGAAATCCATGGAGGCACTTTTTGGATTTAATAAGAATTTTTGGCAAAAGAATTAATGCCAAGGAGCCCACAGCCTGTCCACGAGATAGGGGGGCGCCCCCCCTAGGGCGCTGCCCCCTATCTCGTGGGCCCCCTGGACCTCCTCCGACCTCAACTCCAACTCCATATATTCCGTCTCGTGGAGAAAAAAATCAGAGAGAAAGTTTCATCGCGTTTTACGACACGGAGCCGCCACCAAGCCCTAATCTCTCTCGGGAGGGCTGATCTGGAGTCCGTTCGGGGCTCCGGAGTGGGGGATTCGTCGCTGTCGTCATCATCAACCATCCTCCATCACCAATTTCATGATGCTCACGACCGTGTGTGAGTAATTCCATCGTAGGCTTGCTGGACGGTGATGAATTGGATGAGATTTACCATGTAATCAAGTTAGTTATGTTAGGGTTTGATCCCTAGTTTCCACTATGTTCTGAGATTGATGTTGCTATGACTTTGCTATGCTTAATGCTTGTCACTAGGGCCCGAGTGCCATGATTTCAGATCTGAACCTATTATGTTTTCATGAATATATGTGTGTTCTTGATCCTATCTTGCAAGTCTATAGTCACCTATTACGTGTTATGATCTGACAACCCCGAAGTGACAATAATCGGGATACTTCTCGGTGATGACCGTAGTTTGAGGAGTTCATGTATTCACTATGTGTTAAGGCTTTGGTCCGGTTCTCTATTAAAAGGAGGCCTTAATATCCCTTAGTTTCCAATAGGACCCCGCTTCAACGGGAGGGTAGGACAAAAGATGTCATACAAGTTCTTTTCCATAAGCACGTGTGACTATTTATGGAATACATGCCTACATTACATTGATGAATTGGAGCTAGTTCTATATCACCCTATGTTATAACTATTGCATGAGGAATCGCATCCAGCATAATTATCCATTACTGATCCATTGCCTACGAGCTTTTCACATATTGTTCTTCGCTTATTTACTTTTTCGTTGCTACTGTTACAACTACTACAAAAACCCAAAAACATTTATCTTTACTTTTGCTACCATTACCTTTATTATCGTACCACTTTTGCTACTAAATAATTTGCTGCAGATACTAAGTTATCCAGGTGTGGTTGAATTGACAACTCAACTGCTAATACTCAAGAATATTCTTTGGCTCTCCTTGTGCCGAATCAATAAATTTGGGTTGAATACTCTACCCTCGAAAGCTGTTGCGATCCCCTATACTTGTGGGTTATCAAGACTAATTTCTGGCACCATTGCCGGGGAGCATAGCTCTATTCTCTGGGTCACTTGGGATTTATATCTGTTGATCACTATGAAGAACTTGAAAGACGATCGAACTACTATTTTGCCCTCAACTACGAGGGGAGGTAAGGAACTGCCATCTAGCTCTGCACTAGATTTTCCTTCCATTATTAGTAGGCTTGCGACAATTAAACCTACTACTGCTATGAATTCTGATATGTCGCATGTTATTGATGATGCCACTTCGTCTATGCATGATGAAACTACTTCTGTGCTTGATACTACTATGCCATTAGGTGAATTTCTTGATGAACAACTTGCTAGAGTTAGGGGGAATGATATTACTGAAGATCCTATTACTGATGATAGTGATGATGAAGGTCCCCCCAATGATTATGTATTACCTGTTGTTCCTAAGGGTTATGTTATGAATGAAGCAGCTGCTATGGAAATTCTTGCTTGCAATGATAGAAATGATCTTAAGAAATTATTAGCTAAATGGAAGCAGCAGTCTCTTAATGCTAGAATGAAACCTGATCCTACTTTTGCTACTTCACCTATCTGTGTTACTAATAAGGATTGAATTCTATGTTGATCCTGATATTATTACTTTAGTTGAATCTGATCCTTTTTATGGCCTTGAATCTGAAACTGTTGTGGCACATCTTACCAAGTTGAATGATATAGCCACCTTATTTACTCATGATGAGAAGTCTCGCTAATTATATATCCTTAAGATATCTCCGTTCTCATTAAAGGGTGATGCTAAGACTTGGTATAATTCTCTTGCTCCTGGTTGTGTGTGTAGTCCCCAGGATATGATTTATTACTTCTCTGCTAAATATTTCCCTGCTCATAAGAAACAAGCTACCTTGCGGGAAATATATAATTTTGTGCAAATCAAAGAAGAGAGTCTCCCACAAGTTTGGGGGAGGCTTCTCCGGTTACTTAATGCTTTGCCTGATCATCCTCTTAAGAAAAATGAAATACTTGATATCTTTTATAATTGACTAACCGATGCTTCCAAGGACTACTTGGATAGTTGTGCTGGTTGTGTTTTCAGGGAAAGAACAGTCGACGAAGCTGAAATACTATTGAATAATATGCTGACTAATGAAAATAACTGGACTCTTCCTGAGCCAGTTCCTAAAGTAATTCCTGAACCAATTGAGCCAACTCCTGAGCCTATTCCTAAAACCACTCCGAAGAAGAGAGGTGTTTTATTTCTCAGTCCTGAAGATATGCAAGAGGCAAAGAAATCAATGAAAGAAAAAGGTATTAAAGCTGAAGATGTTAAGAATTTACCTCCTATTGAAGAAATACATGGTCTTAATCTACCGCCTGAAGAACCACATTGTCTTGATAACCCGACACAGGTAGTAAAGGTAAATTCTCTCTATAGATATGATAAAGTTGAAATACCCTCTATTAAATTTCATAGCCCATGCTTAGATGAATTTGATGACTTTATGGCTAGACAAGAAAGTTTTAATGCTTATGTTGGCAGAGAGTTAAAGAATAATGCTTCCGAGATAGGACGCGTAGGTGATAATCTGGCTAGAGTTAAAGATGAACTTCACCGCGTTAGCAAATATGCTTCTATGGTTGCTACTCAAGCTGAGCAAGTACTTAAAGCTCAAAATGATTTGCTTGAGGAATTGAATAATAAAAATGACTTTGTTGTTAGAGTGGCTACTAGAACTGGTAGAATGACTCAGGAACCTTTGTATCCTGAAGGCCACCCTAAGAGAATCGAACAAGATTCTCAGAGAAATAATTTAGAGGCACCTAGTTCTTCTAAAAAGAAGAAAAAGAAAAATGATAGGACTTTGCATGCTTCTAGTGAACCTACTGTAGACACACCTAAGAATCCCAATGATATTTCTATTTCTGATGCTGAAACTCAATGATGTAGAGATTGAACCTGCTGTTGATCTTGATAACCCACAATTAAAGAATCAACGTTATGATAAGAGAGATTTTGTTGCTAGGAAGCACGGTAAAGAAATAGAACCATGGGTTCAGAAACCCATGCCCTTTCCTCCTAAACCATCCAAGTCAAAGGATGATGAGGATTTTGAGCGCTTTGCTGAAATGATTAGACCTATTTTCTTACGTATGCGTTTAACTGATATGCTTAAAGTAAATCCTTATGCTAAGTATATGAAGGATATCATCACAAATAAAAGAAAGATACCGGAAGCTGAAATTTCCACCATGCTTGCTAATTACACTTTTAAGGGTGGAATACCAAAGAAACTTGGAGATTCGGGTGTTCCAACTATACCATGCTCTATTAAAAAAATTATGTTAGAACTGCTTTATGTGATCTTGGAGCCGGTGTTAGTGTTATGCCTCTCTCTTTATATCGTAGACTTGAATTGAATAAGTTGACTCCTACTGAAATATCTTTGCAAATGGCCGATAAATCAACTGCTATACCTGTCGGTATTTGTGAGGATGTGCCCGTTGTGGTTGCAAATGTCACTATCTTAACGGACTTTGTTATTCTTGATATTCCCGAGGACGATAGTATGTCTATTATCCTTGGTAGACCTTTTCTTAATACTGCAGGGGCTGTTATTGATTGCAACAAAGGCAATGCCACTTTTCATGTTAATGGTAGTGAGCATACGGTACACTTTCCGAGGAAACAATCTCAAGTTCATAGCATCAATTCTATTGAAAAAGTTCCAACTATCATTTTTGGAGGTTTTGAATTTCCTCTCCCTACTGTCAAGAAAAAGTATGATATTCTTATTTTTGGGCATTTTCATATCCCCATTGAGGTAACTTAGTGTTATTCGAAATTTCTCCAGTTTCGTGTTATTCGGAATGAGCTTGTTAACAAGACTTGATCAACCTTGTTAGTGGATTCATTTTGATGATCACGAGATGGATGAAACTAGAAGGCACAACCTTCTGTACCCTGTTTTTACTTTCTGTTATTTAGAATAAATAAAGCAAAAATAGTATTATCCGTCTGTTTTCTGAATTATCCGTGCATTAAAAAATAGTCCGAAAATAAAAGTGCTCCAAATGCCCTGCAAATTTAGTATGATTTTTTATGGAATATTTGAGGATTTTAGGCACTGAAAACACTGCAGGAGGGCCAAGCACCAGGCCACGAGAGAGGAGGGTGCGCCCCCTGTAGGGCGCGCCCCCTGTCTCGTGGGCCCCTGGTGGCTCCCCTCCACTTATGCCAGCACCCACACACTTCATCTTCTACCCAAAAAAGTCCCCATCCAGCTCAAGCATGAGTTCTAGCTCGTTTTGCTGCGATTTTCGATCTCTTAGCTCAAAGCTCCATTCACAAAACTACTTTGGGAGATTGTTGCTTGGTATGTGACTCCTCCATTGGTCCAATTAGTTTTTGTTCTAGTGCTTTATTCATTGCAAATTTTTGCTGCATAGGTGACCATGTTCTTGAGCTTGCATGTTAAATTTTTGAGGTCCCAAGCAATTCCAATGCATGATATAGGCTCTAGGCACTTGTAGGAGTAGTTGCTATCAATCTTGTTTAGTTTTATTCACTTTTATTGTGAAGTTACTAAAATTTCAGAAATTTTCAGAAAAAGAAATATGCTTAGAAGAATGTACCAAGGAGGTTCATCGGCAAAGAAAGGACCGATGATTGCTACACGTGAACAAGATGTTAATTTGCCAAGGGGCGCAAATGTACGTGCTTGTGAGTGGCCATCCGATGATTTTATGGTCGAAGCAGGCTTCAAGGAGGAATTTGACGCGTATGTGCGTAATGCCGAGCTGGAGGACTTCTTACAAGATAAGTGTTCTCAATATTATCAATTGACTTATTCTTTTGTGCGGAGGTTCGAATATATTTCTGCGTGTAATTCTCCTAGTGTCATGTTTGATATTTATGATACATCTTATACCATGGATTTAGAGGATTTCACAACTGCTTGCAAACTCCCTCAGTGGGGTAATATTAATGATCCTCGCAAATCTGAACTTAGAGATTTTCTTGCTAGTATTACTGTGGGAGAATCTAGGGACATAGCACAAGCTACCATAGGGAGCATTCTTTTTCCTGCTATACATTATTTTGCTCTCTTTATTGGTAGATGCATTAACGGTAAGGACGAAGTATGTCACATGTGTGCTCCTAATCTTTGTGTCCTCAAGAGTGCTGTGTCAGGTTATAGAGGTTATAACTTGGGGGCAATAGTTGCACGTAGGTTGCAGAATAATAGTAGAAGGGGTGATTTCTTTGGAGGAATTTATGCAACCCGTGTGGCTAATTTTCTTAATATAGGTCCATGAGAGGGGGATATGATTGTACCTCCTGTTTATTTGGATAAAGAATCTATGTTTGATCATAATTTTCTTGAGAGGAATGAACAATTCCTCCATTATCGACTAACCTATGACAGACGCCACATCATCCCTGTTACTCTTCCTACTCCCTACCTTTTTGATTATCAGGCAAAAGGAAGATATGTTGTCACCAGGGAAGAAGCAACTGAATATGAGAGGGGAATGGAGGCAGCTCGCCAACACGCTGCTGTTTAGGAGGCGGTCGCCTCTGCATCTCAGTACTACCCTAGTTACTCTTATGGATATCAGCCAGGCGGTCATTGGTATTAGACCAACTTAGGCCAAAAGCCTAAGCTTGGGGGAGTACGTATTTCTCACCGACTTTAGATTCATATTCACACACTAGTCGTTGGTGCTCATACTCTTCCATTGTATTATCCATGTTAGTTTAAATTTCTTTTTCTAGTTTTCTTCTTGTGTGTTCGATAAACCTTGAGAAAAAACCAAAAAAAATTAGTTAGTTTAATTTCCATGCTTGTAGTAGAAATTAAAATGAAAACCCAAAAATATTTCTAGTTCTTCTTTTTTACTTGTTGGGAGCTTTCCCGTGTAAATAGTTTTATTTTTCTTTTCTTTCTTTTGGGGGTCGAGAAGACCATATTGAAAATGCTTAGTGGCTCCTATATGCATGATTGTTTATTTAACTTAGAGCCCATATTACCTTGTCTTCTCTCTTGAGTTGAATGCTTGCAGATCCCAGCTTAGTCCAATGCATGTGCACTCTTATCATTATACACATCGTTCGGTCGTGCAAGTGAAAGGCAGTAATGATGATATATGATGGACTTATTGGGATGAGAAAAGCTGGTATGAACTCGACCTCTCTTGTTTTTGTAAATATGATGAGTTCATCGTTCCTGAGTCAGCTATTATGAAGTAAACATATTTGCAATGACATTTAGAGATTATAGTTACTTGTGCCATGCTTGATTAGCTATGAGTTATAATGGTTTACCTTGCGTGCCAACATGCTATTAGAATGATTATGATGTGATATGATGGGATGGTATCCTCCTTTGAATGAATTGAGTGACTCGACTTGGCACATGTTCACGCATGTAGTTAAATCAAATCAACATAGCCTTCACGATATTTATGTTCATGGTGGATTATATCCTACTCATGCTTGTACTCGGTGTAAATTAATTTTAATGCATGTTTACGACTGTTGTCGCTCTCTCAGTTGGTCGCTTCCCAGTCTTTTGCTAGCCTTCACCTGTACTAAACAGGAATACCGCTTGTGCATCCAAACTCCTTAAACCCCAAAGTTGTTCCATATAATTGTGAGACCTATGTGTTATTGTGAGTATGGTTAGTTCATAATATTTGCTGAAACTTGAATTCTAGTTTTTCATGTTACAACAACAAGAGAAAACAGAGTTTGTAAAAGGTTTTCTTTATCACTTTCAGTTTATCAACTGAATTGCTTGAGGACAAGCAAAGGTTTAAGCTTGGGGGAGTTGATACGTCTCCAACGTATCTACTTTTCCAAACACTTTTGCCCTTGTTTTGGACTCTAACTTGCATGATTTGAATGAAACTAACACGGACTGATGCTGTTTTCAGCAGAACTGCCATGATGTTGTTTTATGTGTAGAAAAGAAAAGTTCTCAGAATGTCCTGGAAATCCACAGAGGCACTTTTTGGATTTAATAAGAATTTTTGGTGAAAGAATTAATGCCAGGGGGGCCACAGCCTATCCACGAGACAGGGGGGCGCGCCTCCCCCCTAGGGCGCGGCCCCCTATCTCGTGGGCCCCCTGGACCTCCTCCGACCTCAACTCCAACTCTATATATTCCGTCTCGGGGAGAAAAAATCAGAGAGAAAGTTTCATCGTGTTTTACGACACAGAGCCGCCGCCAAGCCCTAGTCTCTCTCGGGAGGGCTGATCTGGAGCCCGTTCGGGGCTCCGGAGAGGGGGATTCGTCGCCGTCGTCATCATCAACCATCCTCCATCACCAATTTCATGATGCTCACCGCCGTGCATGAGTAATTCCATCGTAGGCTTGCTGGACGATGATGGGTTGGATAAGATTTACCATGTAATCAAGTTAGTTTTGTTAGGCTTTGATCCCTAGTATCCACTATGTTCTGAGATTGATGTTGCTATGACTTTGCTATGCTTAATGCTTGTCACTAGGGCCCGAGTGCCATGATTTCAGATCTGAACCTATTATGTTTTCATGAATATATGTGTGTTCTTGATCCTATCTTGCAAGTCTATAGTCACCTATTATGTGTTATGACCGACAACCCCGAAGTGACAATAATCGGGATACTTCTCGGTGATGACCGTAATTTGAGGAGTTCATGTATTCACTATGTGTTAAGGCTTTGGTCCGGTTCTCTATTAAAAGGAGGCCTTAATATCCCTTAGCTTCCACTAGGACCCCGCTTCAACGGGAGGGTAGGACAAAAGATGTCATACAAGTTCTTTTCCATAAGCACGTATGACTATTTACGGAATACATGCCTACATTACAGTGATGAATTGGAGCTAGTTCTATATCACCCTATGTTATAACTATTGCATGAAGAATCGCATCCGGCATAATTATCCATCACTGATCCATTGCCTACGAGCTTTTCACATATTGTTCTTCGCTTATTTACTTTTCCGTTGCTACTATTACAACTACTACAAACCCCCAAAAACATTTATCTTTACTTTTGCTACCGTTATCTTTATTATCGTACCACTTTTGCTACTAAACACTTTGCTGCAGATACTAAGTTATCCAGGTGTGGTTGAATTGACAACTCAATTGCTAATACTCAAGAATATTCTTTGGTTCCCCTTGTGTCGAATCAATAAATTTGGGTTGAATACTTTACCCTCGAAAACTGTTGTGATCCCTTATACTTGTGGGTTATCAGTAGGACTCCTCCTTTCCTAGTAGGAGTAGGAGAGAAGGAAGGGGAAGGGAGAAGGGAAGGAAGGAGGGGGCGCAGCCCCTCCCCTTAGTCCAATTCGGACTAGGCCTTGGGGGGGGGGGGGGGGGGGGGGCGGCCTGCCCTAGGCAGCCCCTCTCTCTTTCCCGTATGGCCCAATAAGGCCCAATACTTCTCCCGGCGAATTCCCGGAACTCGCCGATACTCTGAAAAATACGTGAATCACTCGGAACCTTTCCGAAGTCCGAATATAGTCATGCAATATATCGATCTTTACGTCTCGACCATTTCGAGACTCCTCGTGATGTCCCCGATCTCATCCGGGAGTCCGAACTCCTTCGGTACATCAAAACACATAAACTCATAATAAAACTATCATCGAAACCTTAAGCATGCGGACCCTACGGGTTCGAGAAGTATGTAGACATGACCGAAACACGTTTCCGGTCAATAACGAATAGCAGAACCTGGATGCTCATATTGGCTCCCACATATTCTACAAAGATCTTTATCGGTCAAACCGCATAACAACATACGTTGTCCCCTTTGTCATCGGTATGTTACTTGCCCGAGATTCGATCGTCGGTATCCCAATACCTAGTTCAATCTCGTTACTGGTAAGTCTCTTTACTCGTTATGTAATGCATCATTCCGTAACTAACTCATTAGCTACATTGCTTGAAAGGCTTATAGTGATGTGCATTACCGAGAGGGCCCAGAGATACCTCTCCGACAATCGGAGTGACAAATCCTAACTCGAAATACGCCAACTCAACAAGTACCTTCAGAGACACCTGTAGAGCTCCTTTATAATCACCCAGTTATGTTGTGACGTTTGATAGCACACAAAGTGTTCCTCTGGTAAACGGGAGTTGCATAATCTCATAGTCATAAGAACATGTATAAGTCATGAAGAAAGCAATAGCAACATACTAAACGATCAAGTGCTAAGCTAACAGAATGGGTCAAGTCAATCACATCATTCTCCTAATGATGTGATCCCGTTAATCAAATGACAAATCATGTCCTTGGCTAGGAAACTTAACCATCTTTGATTCACGAGCTAGTCAAGTAGAGGCATACAAGTGACACTATGTTTGTCTATGTATTCACACATGTATTATGTTTCCGGTTATTACAATTCTAGCATGAATAATAAACATTTATCATGAAATAAGGAAATAAATAATAACTTTATTATTGCCTCTAGGGCATATTTCCTTCAGTCTCCCACTTGCACTAGATTCAATAATCTAGTTCACATCGCCATGTGATTTAACACCAATATTCATATGTGTATATGATTAACACCCATAGTTCACATCATCATGTGACCAACACCCAAAGGGTTTACTAGAGTCAATAATCTAGTTCACATTGCTATGTGATTAACACCCAAAGAGTACTAAGGTGTGATCCTGTTCTGCTCGTGAGAGAAGCTTAGTCAACGGGTCTATCACATTCAGAGCCGTATGTATTTTGCAAATATTTTATGTCTACAATGCTCTGCACGGAGCTACTCTAGCTAATTGCTCCCACTTTCAATATGTATCCAGATTGAGACTTAGAGTCATCTGGATCGGTGTGAAATCTTGCACCGATGTAACTCTTTACGACGGGCTCTTTTATCACCTCCATAATCGAGAAATATTTCCTTAGTCCTCACTAAGGATATTCTTGACCAATGTCCAGTGATCTACTCCTAGATCACTATTGTACTCCCTTGCCAAATTCAGAGCAAGGTATACAATAGGGTTGGTACATAGCATAGCATACTTTATAGAACCTATGACTGAGGCATAGGAAATGACTTTCATTCTCTATTTTCTGTCGTGGTCGGGTTTTGAGTCTTACTCAATTTCACACCTTTGCAACAGAGGCAAGAACTCTTTCTTTGACTGTTCCATTTTGAACGATTTCAAAATCTTGACAAGGTATGTACTTATTGAAAAACTTATAAAGCGTCTTGATCTACCTCAATAGATCTTGATGCTCAATATGTAAGTAGCTTTACTGAGCTCTTTCTTTTAAAGAACTCCTTTCAAACACTTCTTTATGCTTTCCAGAAAAATTCTACATCATTTCTGATCAACAATATGTCACTCACATATACTTATCAGAAAGGCTGTAGTGCTCCCACTCACTTTATTGTAAATACAGGCTTCACTGCATGTCTATATAAAACTATATGCTTTGATCAACTTATCAAAGCATATATTCCAACTCTGAGATGCTTGCACCAGTCCATAGATGGATCGCTAGAGCTTGCACATTTTGTTAGTACCTTTAGGATTGACAAAACCTTCTGGTTGCATCATATATAACTCTTCTTTAAGAAAACCATTAAGGAATGCACTTTTGACATCCATTTGCCAGATTTCATAAAATGTGGCAATTGCTAACATGATTCGGACAGACTTAAGCATCGCTACAGTTGAGAAAATCTCATTGTAGTCAACACCTTGAACTTGTCGAAAACCTTTTTGCGACAAGTCGAGCTTTGTAGATAGTTACACTACTTATCAGCGTCTGTCTTCCTCTTGAAGATCCATTTATACAATATGGCTTGCCGATCATCGGGCAACTCCACCAAAGTCCACACTTTGTTCTCATACATGGATCTCATCTCTGATTTCATGGCCTCAAGCCATTTCACGGAATCTGGGCTCACTATCGTTTCCTCATAGTTTGTAGGTTCATCATGGTCTAGTAACATGACTTCCAGAACAAGATTACCGTACCACTCTGGTGCGGACTGTACTTTGGAAGACCTACGAGGTTTTGTAGTAACTTAATCTGAAGTTTCATGATCATCATCATTAGCTTCCTCACTAATTGGTGTAGGAATCACTGGAACTAATTTCTGTGATGAACTACTTTCCAATTCGGGAGAAGGTACAAATTACCTTATCAAGCTCTACTTTCCTCCCTGAGGGAGTCCTGGATTAGGGGGTGTCCGGACAGCCGGACTATCATCGTCAGCCGGACTCCAAGACTATGAAGATACAAGATTGAAGACTTCGTCCCGTGTCCGGATGGGACTTTCCTTGGCGTGGAAGGCAAGCTTGGCGATACGGATATGTAGATCTCCTACCATTGTAACCGACTCTGTGTAACCCTAGCCCTCTCTGGTGTCTATATAAACCGGAGGGTTTTAGTCCGTAGGACAACACAACCATTACAACAATCATACCATAGGCTAGCTTCTAGGGTTTAGCCTCCTTGATCTCGTGGTAGATCCACTCTTGTACTACCCGTATCATCAATATCAATCAAGCAGGAGTAGGGTTTTACCTCCATCGAGAGGGCCCGAACCTGGGTAAAAACATCATGTCCTTTGTCTCCTGTTACCATCCGCCTAGACGCACAGTTCGGGACCCCCTACCCGAGATCCGCCGGTTTTGACACCGACATTGGTGCTTTCATTAAGAGTTCCTCTGTGCCGTCACCGATAGGAAGGATGCCTCTTCCCGTCTTTAAAGACGGTATCTTCGCCGAAGGAGCCTTGGCCGCCGGCCAAACTATCCGGCTGGGTGGTTTTCTCATGATCGCCTGTTCGGCCACCGCTTTGACGACGACCTCTCAGGTCGTCAAAAGCAATCTTCGCGTCAACTCGGAATTCGCCGAGCAGTTCGATCCAATAGAGCTTTCATCCGTAAACGAGCTCTTGGATTACATCGCCGCCCTGGGAGTCACTACAGACTACAATCAGATTGGGCTTAAAACCGATCTGAGAGAGATTAACTCTCCCCAGGTTACCCACCACGTCACGGTGGTAGAGGAACAACGCGGCGACTCTTCTCCTATATTGAAAACTAGTCATGTCCGGGCTTCCAAACCCTTCATGCCGGATTCCCGCAGGGGGACGGACTTCGATCAAGCACTGAACCTAAAGTCAGGCGTCGGACCGGACTCGTTGGACGACGTCCAACGATCCAAGCTTCCAAATTCGGAAACTTCTCGGCCCTTGATCCTCGAGATGGGTAGGGTTCCGGACTTAATTCCACCCACCCACCCAGACATATGCGATCTATCTCAAATCCGGCAAGAGCCCGCTGAAATAGTACATCATTACTGGGCCAGATTCCTCCTGGTTATGGGCAGGATAAAGGACTGCCGAGAGGAAAACACAATTTCAATTTTCTGCAATAATTGCACGGACGAGGGAATCTTGAACGCCGTCAGTCGCCGTGGAATTACACGCTTCTCCGACCTGGCGTCCATAGTACGAAAGTACTGTGTGATGGAGATTTTCCGGAAAACCGAAACTAAGTTTTGGGACAATCCGGCCCCGAATATAATCCTAGTCCGTAACAAAAGGGTGCAGCACACTCAGGCACCGGGTACAAAAACCAAAAAGCAAAAACCCCATAAAGGGCAAGGAACCGTACTGGAGGGATGGCTCAGCGGACCCTGTAAAATTCACAGTACAGAAGGCGCCATCCCAACACATAGCCTTCGAGCATGTTGGATATTGCGGCAAGTGGCCAAAAGTGGCGAGGAGCTTCTAGCCCCGGAAAACCACTCCAACAGTACTAGTACGGTGTCAACAGTCTTCGAGACTTTCGCATCAAATAATGTGCGAAAATGAACAATCCGCAGCCTCACCGAAGTCTACCAAGTAGCAACAAAAAAATCCATGGAGCGACACGGCCATCACCTTCAACGCCAGCGACGAACCTAAATTCCGAACAGCCCGAGCACCAGCCGCATTGGTCCTCAGTCCAATAGTGGACGGCTTTCGTCTTACCAAGGTACTCATGGATGGCAGCAGCGGACTAAACCTTATCTAAGAGGAAACTCTTCAAAAAATGGAAATAGACTGGAGCCGCATCGAGCGAAGCAGCACAACCTTTAGAGGAATAATCCCTAGCCGGGAAGCGCACTTTACAGGAAAAATCACACTTGATGTGGTGTTCGGCTCGCCGGACAATTACAGGTCCGAAGAAGTCACGTTCCAAGTGGCCCCGTTCAGCAGCGGATATCACGCTATATTAGGACGGGAGGCATTCACAATTTTCCAAGCCATACCCCATTACGGGTACATGAAGCTTAAGATGCCTGGGCCCGGCGGAACAATCACTCTCGCTAGTGATCCGGACATAACACTCCACGCCGAAAACAAGACAGCCGCATTAGCCCTGGAGGCACTATCCGAAGCCCTAGCGGCAGAAGAACTCACCGCGCTGCGCTCTACAGTGAATAGGGATGATGTGATACTCGATAAGAGATCCAAGTCCACCTCTTTCAAACCAGCGGACGAAATAGTCAAATTCCAGGTCCACCCAACGGACCCAACAAAGACGGCTCCATCGGGGCGCAGTTAAACCCTGATGTAGATGCCACACTGCGAGAATTCCTTCGGGAAAATTGGGACATCTTCGCCTGGCACCCTTCAGATATGCCAGGAATCCCACGCAGATTGGCAGAACACAGCCTAAACATCCTAAAAGGATTCAAGCCAGTCAAGCAGGCTCTTCGGTGATTCTCCGAACCCAAAAGACAGGCAATGGGAGAAGAGCTAGCCAAACTACTGGAAGCCGGATTCATCAGAGACATCAAACATCCGGACTGGCTAGCAAACCTGGTAATGGTACCAAAGAAGGACAAATCCTGGCGCCTATGTGTCAATTTTAAAGACCTCAACAAGGCCTGCCCAAAGGATCCCTTCCCCCTCCCCCGCATCGACCAAATAATCGATGCTACTGCAGGGCACGATTCATTGTGCTTCCTTGACGCATATTCTGGCTACCATCAAATCAAGATGGCGGAAGCAGACCAAGCCGCAACGGCATTCATTACTCCATATGGACCATTTTGCTTCAACACGGTGCCCTTCGGACTCAAAAACGCCGGTGCAACATATCAGCGCATGATTCAGACATGTCTGGCTACCCAGATCGGCAAAACAGTAGAAGCATACGTAGACGACGTAGTCGTGAAAACCAAACACGTCGAGACTCTAGTAGACGATTTGAGGCTAACATTCGACAACCTCCGAGCATATGACATCAAGCTGAATCCGGAAAAATGTGTTTTCGGCGTACTAGCCGGAAAGCTCCTGGGCTCCATTGTATCCGGTAGAGGAATTGAAGCAAACCCAGCCAAGATCCGAGCTCTGTCACAGCTAGATATTCCAACAGACCTCTAACAAATACAAAAATTGACCGGATGTGTGGCGGCCCTAAGCCGCTTTATCTCCCGTTTGGGAGAAAAGGCATTGCCCCTCTATCGCCTCCTCAGGCGCATCAAACACTTCGAGTGGACGGATGCTGCCACTGCCGGACTCAAAGAAATCAAAGCCATATTGGCAACAAATCCGGTCCTGGCCGCGCCTAACCTGGGCGAACCAATGCTGTTATACATCGCGGCAACACATCAAGTTGTAAGCGCGGTACTCATCGTCGAACGAGAAACAGAAGGGCACAAATTCCTTCTTCAAAAACCAGTGTACTACGTATCCACTGTTTTAACTCCCTGCAAGTCCCGTTACCCGCACTATCAAAAGATAGCATATGCGGTGTTCATGGCATCCCGGAAGCTCCGACACTACTTTCAAGAGTGTTCGATAACAGTGGCCTCCGAAGTGCCCCTCAACGACATTATAAACAACCGCGACGCGACGGGCAGGATTGCAAAATGGGCCATTGAGCCCTTACCATTCGATATAACTTACAAACCTTGGCGAGCTATAAAGTCACAAGTCTTGGCCGACTTTATCGCCGAATGGACTGAAGCCGAACTCCCTAAAGAGTACGGCGCATACTCCAATTGGATTATGCATTTCGACAGCTCCAAAATGTTGGCCGGCTTGGGGGCTGGCGTCGTATTGACGTCCCCGATCGGGGATACAGTCCAATACGTACTTCAGATAATGTACACGGACTCCAACAACGCAGCCGAATATGAGGCCCTCCTACATGGCCTCCGGATGGCAATCTCCATGGGCATTCAACGCCTAGAGGTGCGCGGGGATTCAAACCTCGCAATATCCCAAGTAAATGGAGACTTTGACGCCAAGGATCCGAAAATGGCAGCCTATCGTAACGCTCTCCTAAAAATGTCAGCTCGGTTCGAAGGGCTCGAATTCCACCATGTAGCCCGAGATAATAACCAAGCAGCCGACGTACTGGCACGCATCAGCGCGAAATGTGACGCTGTCCCTCCTAACATCTTCCTGGAACGGCTCTTTAAGCCATCCGTACTATGGGAAGAGGAGTCCGGAAATAACAACCCGGAGGCAGCCGCACCACCCAACACAGAACAATCTGACATAATCGGCGACTCAGCCGATGAAATAACACCTTCAGCCCACGAAATAATGGCAGTAATCGCCCCGTGGACAGAGCCGTTCCTAGCCTACTTACTTAGGCAGGAGCTTCCCGAAGACCAAAATGAGGCCCGCTGCATAGTCCGGCGATCTAAAGCCTACAAGGTCCACGAGGGAGAACTCTATAAGAAAAGCACAACCGGAGTCCTTCAACGGTGTATCTCCGAAGAGGAAGGGCGAAACCTTCTGGCTGAAATTCATGCCGGACTAGGCGGACACCACGCCGCAGCTTGGGCCCTTGTAGGCAAGGCATTCCGTACAAGATTTTATTGGCTGACGGCCCGGGCAGATGCTCAGGACTTAGTCCAAAGATGCGTTGGTTGTCAGCTCTTTGCTAATCAGAGCCACATGCCACCCACCACCCTCAAAACTATACCCATTACCTGGCCGTTCGCGGTTTGGGGACTTGACATGGTTGGACCCCTTAAAGGGGGAACGCACAAGCAAAGGTACCTATTGGTCATGGTGGACAAATTCACCAAATGGATAGAGGCCAAGCCAGTTAAAACGGCAGAGTCCGGACCAGTGATAGACTTCATATCCGGGGTAGTACACCGTTATGGTGTCCCCCATAGCATCATTACCGATAACAGCACAAACTTCACGGCCGACGAGGTTAAATTATGGTGCAAAAATATGGGCATTAAGCTCGATTACGCTTCAGTCTATCATCCTCAAACCAACGGTCAAGTGGAACGAGCAAATGGTCTAATAATGAGCGGCATCAAACCCAGACTAGTGCGGTCCCTTACGAAATCTGACACGCACTGGGTAGAGGAGCTCGACTCCGTACTCTGGGGGCTGCGGACAATGCCCAACCGTACTACCGGATTCACACCATTTTTTATGGTATACGGCGCAGAGGCAGTTTTGCCCTACGACATCATTCATGACTCACCTCGAGTGCGCATGTACGAAGAAAGAGAAGCCGAGCTGGATCGGCAGGACAGCTTGGACGCATTGGAGGAAGAACGCGACGTCGCCAAGGCTCGTTTCGCATTCTATCAGCAGCAGGCTCGAAGATATCAAAGCAGAGAAGTATGGGCTAAGACTTACAATGTTGGCGAACTAGTTCTACGCCTGCCAGACAAGAAAAAGGACAAGCTCAAACCCAAATGGGAAGGCCCCTTCATTATCGATCAAGTCCTGACCGGCGGAGCGTACCGTCTGCGAAATGCGTCGGACAACAGACTCGAGCCGAACCCATGGAACGCAGCCCGCCTCCGAAGATTCTATGCCTAGCGCCGGACTAAGAGTTCGTCCCCTTCCCCCGCTCAAATTTTTACACTTCAGCTGTCTTTTGTTTCTCTGTTTTCTCTCACCCCTTTTCATAAAAGCCCTTAAAGGCCTACTTGCGCATTGTTCGCACACACTTTATGTGCTATCCGCACTCATTATACCTGGGGGCTTCTTTACCAGAAGCTTAATTATAAGGGCTTCATGCCCAGCACATGTGTCAAACTTCCACGTGTACCTTTTATTCACCATTATATGCATCGATATGACTTAAGTTTTGGCCAAGCTGGGTTGCCTGGCTCCTGTGCTTACCCCTACGTTCCCGATTGTTTGGCTAGGAGGTAAAGGGAGCACTTCTGCGATTGTTACTGCCGGGTCAGCCGGATGTGTACCTCAGACTGGGTGAAGCCGAAAGCTAGCGTTCTTAAGGGAATATTCGGTCGGTGACTTGAAAGATGATTTTTTTACCTATTTATTTATCTGCCCCCAGATGTTTTCCTGCTCTTTTCGCAGTCCGGACATGCACTTTAGGGCATGCCTCCCAGGGAAAGGAACCCTTAACGGAACTATTCTCCCTGGAAGATGTTTCTTACTAACCATGTAATATAACATAACTAGTTGGGCACTTGTCTGATAAAGCACTAATGACCCCTACGCCTTGTCTCCATGCATGCCCCGGTTGTTTCTTAACCGAGAAGGTATTCGGACACACTCCGGACTCTAGGGTCCCGATGTTGAAGTGAAAAGGTCGGCAAAGACAAACGATCTACAATCCGGCTAGAAGGCATTTTACATGTCATTTTAAAATACATTGTCAAATCGACTAACTGTATTCCTCCTCAATCCCGTCTAACAGGCTGTCTAATTTACAGTCCCGTTGGGAATATTTAGTGGCCAATTCTACTTGGCCGTACACTAAACTCACGGGGATCTCCTTCCCATCGGGCCCCATAGGTCCGACCTCGGCCATGTGGTTGGGATCCGCCTTCTTATACCGCATCTTCACCATGGCCCAGGCCTCCCTGGCACCTTGGCGGCAGGCCGAAATCTTCCATAAACGGAAGCGCTGCCGCGCTCCCTGAAGCTTATTCGCAAGCTCTCCAAGGCCCTCGGGTAGGGAGAGGGACGACCATAAGGCCTGGACGATGCCGCTCATTGCCTGCCGAACTCGTTCGAGCAGTTGCACCAGCTCGGGAGTTGATCACCCGTTGATACGGGCATCTCCTCCGCAGGGCGACCTGTGAGCACAACTACAGACATATCTTTGTCAATTTACTTCCTCGCCGAACTCTTCTTTTCAAAGGAGCTCGCTCAAGCACTTACTATAGATGCCGCGACGAAGCCGCTGATTCTCCTTCACGGAGCCAGACAGCTCGACCCGAACACCTTTCAGCTCTTCTCCAAGATGGGCATGGGCATCCTGGAGCTTGTTCCTTTCCTGCTGCACCCTCGTGAGCACCCTCTCGCCGGCCTTCAGCTGGCGCAGTAGTTCTTGCCTATCCGGATCCTGTCCGGCACCACCTGCAATGTCATTGTCAGACTTACACGCACGCCGCACACCGATTATCTTTTTGAAATAATGTGTTACCAGGAGGGGTCACTGTGCTTCCTCCTGCGGCAGCTAGTGCGGCCTCAAGTTGGGCCTTGCACTCTTGTACCTCCTGGGACAATCGGGTATTCTTCTCTGTAAGATCCTGCATATCAAATGATCCTTAAATCAGTTATTCCAACTACTTTAAGTCTCGGGGGCTACTGGCATATACAACTATTAAAATCTCTTACCCGTATGTCCTTTACATACTGTTCCATGGCTCTGGTCAAACCATCTTGAGCAGCACGGAGGTGCGTGTCCCCCGTGTTAAAGGCATTCAACGCCTCGGGGGAGAAGCACGCGTCACGAAAAACTGTCCGGCGGCGCCTATGGTTCATAGCGCTCTCCACCTCAGACCTGGTGGCGAACAGTCTGTCGGCATCCTCCGTTGGAGGAGTATCCGGCTCGCGCCTTGCGCTCGCCTCCCCCTCCAGACCAGGCGTTGGAGCCTGGCTGGCAGAAGCTGGGTTGGCAACTCCTACGCCCACAGCCCGGCTGGCACTCTTTCTCCTGCAAAGGTCATGAGCATTCAAACACTTCCTAGGAACTTTGTCCTAAATAACAATCGCGAGCTATACCGTTGCGGCGACATCTCGATCCGCGCCGCACTCCTCTTCCGCCTGCTGGGCCGGACTGACCCTTGTTGGCCAGCTGCCGTGGCCTCGGCCTCCTGCCCTAAAGGCGCCCCCTGCGAGACACCATTGTACACGGTGGTCAGAAACGCGCAAGGACGGAATAATGGTGTCAGGACTTCGGTTACAATCACCTAGGGAGCCGGAGATAGGCCGGGGTAGTCAGCCGTAATGGCGACTAGAGCATTGTCCATGCCGAGTTGATGGAACACCCTGTCGATTAGCTCCACCTTTATGTCCGGATCCTCTTCGGAGGACGGATCAAGGGATCTTTCTGGATCCTCGGGCTGTGGAGCCGGGCTATGAATGCTCTCCACAGTCCGGCGCAGGTTCTGCGTCAAAACCATGAAGTAAGGTACTTAACTTTGAAAGCGTGGGTTGGATAAATGAACATTCGCTTACCCAGCTTCGAGGGTTGTTCATGGAGAACCCATTCAATGGGCTCGTCTGGAAGAAGTCCTCCTTCTCCCTCTTGTACAGGCCGGACAGAATCTTCACCAGGTCTTCGACCGATCCCGGCCCTTGGCGGCCATGACGAGTGGCATCATTCTCTCCATTGAAATACCACATGGGGTGGCCCCTGTATTGCAGCGGCTGCACCCCCCGCATTATGCACGTGGCCATGACTCCAATCATGGTCAGTCCGGAATGGGACAGTGACCTTATCCGGCCCATCAAATAATGGACGCTCTTGTCTTCCTCCAGCTGGGGGCTCCACGGACGCCAACTCAGGCGTTTCTTTAGAGGAGCATTGCTGAACTCCGGGAGGCCGATCCGAACAGGGTCCGGCAACGGAGCGTCTTCTACATAAAACCATTTAGAAGGCCAGTCTTCGGACGCCTTCTTAGGGGTTCCGGATGGATATCCGGTCCCGGCGATGCGCCATATTTCGGCACCGCCCACTTGATATATGGACCCCTCGTGAGAGCGGGGTACAAGGCAAAATAACCTCTTCCACAGCGCAAAATGGGGCTCGATGCCCAGAAATAGCTCGCAAAGAGCTACGAAGCCCGCGATATGCAGAATCGAGGTGGGAGTGAGGTGATGGAGCTGGAGTCCGTAGAACTCCAGAAGCCCGCGGAGAAACGGATGTATAGGAAATCCGAGCCCCCTTATCAGATAGGGACGAAGCATACCCGCTCCCCTTTGTTGGGACTTGGGGTAGCCTCCGCTTGCTTCCCACCTTTGTAGGTGGCCAGCCCGGCTCGAACCGGAACCATAAAGGCCGGAGGAAGATATCCCTCCGCTTGGAGCGTCACTAGCTCGTTGTGAGGGACAGAACATCTCCTCCAATCTCCTGGCAGAGGGCTGGGAGCGCGAGAGGAGGAGCCCTGTCGACGGTCCATGATGGAATGGATTTTTGGTCAGAGGCGCTCCGATGAGTACTCGCGGAAGGAAGATGGTGTGATTTGGATCTGGATTCTTGCCTCTCTTACAGGCAGATTATTTGCACAGCTAGGGGGTAAAACATAAAAGATACCCTGGCTTTTCGCATTCGTGCGACGCGTGGAAGAAGGCCATTATTGGGCGTGGAAGCCAAGGAGCGCAACGTTTACAAAAGAGCCGGACACTGTTCGGCAGGTACATGGAACTTAAAGGGGAACCCGCCTTGCAACGCTGAAGACTATATACGCGCTGGACTTATCGTCATTGAAGCCTGGTTCGGGGGCTACTGAGGGAGTCCTGTACTAGGGGGTGTCCGGACAGCCGGACTATCATCGTCAGCCGGACTCCAAGACTATGAAGATACAAGATTGAAGACTTCGTCCCGTGTCCGGATGGGACTTTCCTTGGCGTGGAAGGCAAGCTTGGCGATACGGATATGTAGATCTCCTACCATTGTAACCGACTCTGTGTAACCCTAGCCCTCTCCGGTGTCTATATAAACCGGAGGGTTTTAGTCCGTAGGACACAACAACCATTACAACAATCATGCCATAGGCTAGCTTCTAGGGTTTAGCCTCCTTGATCTCGTGGTAGATCCACTCTTGTACTACCCATATCATCAATATCAATCAAGCAGGAGTAGGGTTTTACCTCCATCGAGAGGGCCCGAACCTGGGTTAAAACATCGTGTCCCTTGTCTCCTGTTACCATCTGCCTAGACGCACAGTTCGGGACCCCCTACCCGAGATCCGCCGGTTTTGACACCGACATTGGTGCTTTCACTGAGAGTTCCTCTGTGTCGTCACCGATAGGCTTGATGGCTTCTTCAACCAACAACGCCGTCCAGGGTGAGACTTTTCTCCCCGGACAGACCTTCATATTTGGCGGCTTCGCACTGCGGGCCAATTCACTTGGCCATCTGGAGCAGATCGAAAGCTACGCCCCTAGCCGTCAGGTCAGATTTGGAAGCCTAAACTTCACGGCGGATATCCGCGGAGACTTGATCTTCGACGAATCCGATTCGCAGCCGAGCGTGCCGCACTGTCACGATGGGCACAATCTAACTCTGCCGCCGGACAGTACCTTGGAGGCCGCACACGAATCCGCTCCGATCCATAATTCAGAGCCGATCGCACAGATCGAGGACAGGTGGCTGGACACCGCCTCGGGAGCTGCAACTTCTACGACGATGGAGCCAAACACTGACCTCGTCCCTTATAAAGCTCATGACTCCGAGGTGCCGGACTCTCTGCCGGACTCCGAACCTCCTGCGCCCCTGCCAGTCGAATCCGATTGGGCGCCAATCATGGAGTTCACCGCCACGGACATCTTTCAGCACTCACCCTTTGGCGACATCCTAAATTCGCTAAAGCATCTCTCGCTATCCGGAGAGCCCTGGCCGGACTATGGCCAGGATGGTTGGGATTCGGACGACGAAAAGATTCAAAGCCCACCCACCACCCACTTTGTAGCCACTATCAACAATCTAACCAACATGCTAGACTACGACTCCGAAGAAATCGACGGTATGGACGACGATGCCGGAGACGATCAAGAACCAGCACCCACAGGGCACTGGAAGACCACCTCGTCATATGACATATACATGGTGGACACCCCAAAAGATGGGGATGGCGAAGAAGCAGCGAAGGCAGATTCCTTAAAGAAACAGCCCAAGCGCCGACGTCAGCGGCGCCGCTCTAAATCCCGCCACAGCAAGAATGGAGATTCCGGCACAGGGGATAATAACACCCCAGAAAGTGCCGAAGACAATCCCCTCCTGCAAGATTCGGCGCAGGAGGATGCAGAAGCAAGCCCTCACGAGAGAGCGGCAGATGAAGAGGTCGAGGATGATAATTACATACCTCCCTTCGGAGACGAGGCAAGCCTCGACGACGACGAATTCGTCGTGCCTGAGGATCCCGTCGAACAAGAGCGTTTCAAGCACAGGCTAATGGCCATAGCAAATAGCCTAAAGAAAAAGCAGCAGCAGCTTCAAGATGATCAAGACCTGCTGGCCGACAGATGGACCGAGGTCCTCGCGGCCGAAGAGTATGAACTCGAACGCCCCTCCAAGAGCTACCCAAAGCGCAAGTTGCTCCCCCGACTAGAGGAGGAAGCATATATACCTTCATCACCAGTGCACAATATGGCAGACCGACCACCCCGTGGTCGGGACAGAGAGGCACCTAGGCCCTCCACCAAGACCGTACCCCGGCATCGCTCAAAAAGTACGAAGCTGCGAGGGAACGCGCCTGACTTACGGGATATATTGGAGGACAAGGCAAGACAATTCAGATCTATCTATGGATCACGAGGACGCCCCACGACCCACGACGAATACCGTCGTGCCGGATACAACAACTTCGGCCGGGCCGAACACAGCAGAAACGCTCCCTTGAGCTACGTCGTGATATTGCTCAATACAGAGGCGCCGCACACCCGCTATGCTTCAGTGATGAAGTAATGGATCATCAAATCCCTGAAGGGTTTAAACCCGTAAACATTGAATCCTACGATGGCACAACAGACCCCGCGGTCTGGATCGAAGATTATCTCCTTCATATCCACATGGCCCGCGGTGACGATCTCCACGCCATCAAATATCTCCTGCTCAAGCTTAAAGGACCAGCTCGGCATTGGCTTAACAGCCTGCCCGCAGAGTCAATTGGGTGTTGGGAGGACCTGGAAGCCGCATTCCTTGACAACTTCCAGGGCACATATGTGCGACCACCAGACGCCGATGACCTAAGCCACATAATCCAGCAGCCAGACGAATCGGCCAGGCAATTCTGGACATGGTTCTTAACAAAGAAAAATCAAATCATCGACTGTCCGGATGCAGAGGCCCTCGCAGCCTTCAAACATAACATCCGCGACGAGTGGCTAGCCCGGCACCTACGACAGGAAAAGCCGAAATCCATGGCAGCCCTCACATCACTAACGACCCGCTTCTGTGCGGGAGAGGATAGCTGGCTTGCTCGCAGCAACAACCTCAGTAAAAATGCTGGCAGTCCGGATACTAAGGACCACAACGGCAGATCGCGTCGAAGCAAAAACAAACGCCGCGTTAACGGCGATAACAATGAGGATACGGTAGTCAACGCCGGATTCCGAGGCTCTAAACCCGGTCAGCGGAAGGAGCCATTCAAAAGAACCACTCCGGGTCCGTCCAATTTGGACCGAATACTCGATCGCTCTTGCGAGATACATGGCACCCCCGAAAAGCCAGCCAACCACACTAACAGAGATTGTTGGGTATTCAAGCAGGCAGACAAGTTAATTACCGAAAACAATGACAAGGGGCTGAACAGCAACGACGAGGAAGAGACCCGGCCGCCGAACAGTAGAGGACAGAAGGGTTTCCCCCCACAAGTGCGGATGGTAAACATGATATACGCAACCCATATACCCAAGAGGGAGCGGAAGCGTGCACTAAGGGACGTATATGCGATGGAGCCAGTCGCCCCAAAGTTCAATGCATGGTCCTCTTGCCCGATCACTTTTGATCGAAGAGACCATTCGACCAGTATCCGCCATGGCGGATTCGCAGCATTGGTTTTAGACCCAATCGTCGATGGATTTCACCTTACGAGAGTCCTGATGGACGGCGGCAGTAGCCTGAACCTGCTTTATCAGGATACAGTGCGCAAGTTGGGCATAGACCCCTCAAGGATTAAACCTACAAAGACGACCTTCAAAGGCGTCATACCAGGTGTTGAGGCCAATTGTACAGGCTCAGTCACACTGGAAGTGGTCTTCGGATCCCCGGATAATTTCTGAAGAGAGGAGTTAATCTTCGACATAGTTCCGTTCTGCAGCGGCTATCACGCTCTGCTCGGACGAACCGCGTTCGCAAAGTTCAACGCGGTGCCGCATTATGCATACCTCAAGCTCAAGATGCCAGGCCCTCGTGGAGTCATCATGGTCAACGGAAATACGGAACGCTCCCTCCGAACGGAGGGACATACAGCGGCTCTCGCGGCAGAAGTACAGAGCAGCCTTCTAAGGCAATTTTCGAGTCCGGCCGTTAAACGACCGGACACGGCCAAACGCGCCTGGAGCAACATCAATCAAGACCACCTGGCACGTTCCGAGCACGCGTAGCAATGCGGCCCCAACCACAGCCCTCTCATGATTGCAAGACCAGCTCTCCGCATACATCATTACGCTCTGGAGATACCATGGGCATAGGGGGAGGGGCACGACCACAACAGACCCAGAGTGCGTCTCGACCACACCAGGGGCTCCCAAGTGTGTCGCCTTTTTTATCTTTATTTTCCTTATTTTTATACACAGGACTCTGTTCACCATAGGCCCTGTCCGGCGGCGAACCCGCCGAACTCACGATGCAACAGCCAGGGAGGTAACAAGGCTGCGACGAACACTCAGGTGGTCTCCATTACGAGCATTAAATTTGATTATACACACCAGTCCGCAGCCCACCCCTGGAGGGGGACATGTTTAATTAGTCCAATCCCTTGCTTACCGCACTATTTGTATCATTCCGCATTCATAGCAGAGTTCCTTGAATAAATAATGCAACACTTTTTGCCTCTAATTGCATTACTTTACATATATGTTCATTAATGACATCTTGCACCCGTATATTTTGGTACGGCCGAATTTACCAGGGGCTTATGTTCCCCGCATTATGGTGTGATAAGTCCGAACACTTTCACAAGTGCGGTACCCCGAACTTATAGCATTATATGAATCGGCTCCGAATCATGTCTTGGGTCAATAGTTGGGTTTGCCCGGCTCCCATGTTTTGGTACCTTACGTTCCGTTCTGTCGGCTAAGGTAGCACTGGGAGAACCACTGCGAATGCGCCCTGGTTGAGCTGGGCGAGCGCCTCAGTGGAGAAAGCTAAAACTGACTGGCATGATAAGGCGAGAGACTGGTCGCTGTCCGAGACGTCTTTTTGAGTCCCTAAAGACTTATGCCGCTTCGAGCGAAGAACCGGATAATGTCCGGCCAAGGCGTGGATAGCGCCCCAAACTCGGTCTTCCGAATACTAGGGGCTTCGCCGAAATTTAAAATTATAGAATTCTATGGCTAAGTGAGAGTGTTCAAGCATTATAAGTCCGGTTGCCTTGTTCGTTGTGTTGAGCGCCTCCCTAGATGGACCCAAAAATGGGAACAAGAGTGCTCAAGTTTATCCCGAACACCCCAGCACTAGTGGCATGGGGGCTGAAGCCGACGACTTGCCATCTCTTAGATTTTATAAATGGCCGCATAGAAGGTAATATTTTAAATCAAACAAGCGTTGCTTAGCGTATATGAACAAAGTTTTCAGCGCACAGGATAACACATAGCGAGTTCACTCAATAATTACATCTCTGGGGCACTCATCCGCAATCTTGTGGGCACCCTTCAGGACAGTCTTATAGTACATCTCGGGCGTACGATACTCCTTGCCTGCTGGCGGCGCGTCAGTGATAAGCCTCTCCACATCCAACCTGCCCCAGTGCACCTTTGCGCGGGCAAGGGCCCGACGAGCACCTTCAATACAGGCGGAGCGCTTGATGACCCCCACCCAGGGGCACGCATCCACCAGCCGCCGCACGAGGCCGAAGTAGCTCCTAGGCATGGCCTCTCCAGGCCACAGCCGGACTATGAGGCCCTTCATGGCCTGCTCGGCTACCTTGTGGAGCTCGACCAGCTGCTTCAGCTGGTCGCTAGGGGGCACCGGATGGCCGGCCTCAGCATACTGAGACCAGAAGACCTTCTCCGTCGAGCTCCCCTCCTCGGCTCGGTAGAATGCGGCGGCATCGGACACACTGCGAGGCGGATCTGCAAACGCCCCTGGAGAGCTCCGAATCCGGGTAAGTATCAGGAAGTTTACATTAACATGCTTGCTTTGCATGAAAAATGCCTTACCCGCCGCTATTTTCTTCACATCCTCAACCTCCTGAAGGGCCTTATGGGCCTCGGCCTTGGCGGCTTTGGCACTTTCGAAGAGCCGAGGCAAGCTCGGACTCTCGAGTCTTTGAGTCACGCTCCAAACTCTCATGCTTCTCCATGAGAGCCTGGAGCTCTTGCCGCACCTCCGCCACCCGCGCCTCCTACTTATCTCGCTCTGCCCGTTCTGCGGCCGCATTGCGTTCGGCCGCGGACACAGCCTCCTTCAGGGTTTCCACCTCATTCGTGGCCCCTGCAGTACCCACGTTATCCTTGTTATTTCTATTGCAACCTAAATCCTTTTCTGTAAGGTAACTATTCAAAGGGGTGTTACTCACCTTCTTTGTCCTCGAGCTGCTTCTTGGCACGGCTGAGCTCTTGCTCGGACCGCTCGAGGTCCTGCTTCAAAGCACCGACCTCCACAGTCAGTGCGACAGAGGTCAGCAGCGCAGCCTACAAACCCATATTGACATAATTTTTAGCAACCCTGCGTATATCTTTTTAGATCCTCAGTCCGGCTTTTCTTTCTGAACACCGAACCGAGCATCAGGGGCTACTGTCTATGCGGTATTACATTACATAATTTTAACTTCTTACCTCAAAGCCTGTTAGAAGGCTACTGCAGGCTTCGGTCAGCCCGCTCTTAGCGAGCCGAACCTTCTGAATCACCGCACTCATGATAGTGCGGTGTTCTTCCTCGATGGAAGCGCCTTTGAGCGCCTCCAGCAAGTTGTCCGGCGCCTCCGGTTGGACAGGGGCCGCCGGCGTCACGGTCTTGCCCTTCTTGCGAAGGGGCCGCCTGCCGGACTCCGGAACCACTGCGGGTTCCGGCGTGGAGTCCGGCACAAAGTCCGGGAGGCTGCCTTGCGGCGCCTCCGGAGCCTCCTCCTGATGGGTCCCTTCCCGGGATCCCACCTCGGCGTCCTTAGCGGCGCGAGGGGTGGAGGCAGTCGGGATGGAATCTACATCGACGGAGCCAACGACCCGCTCGACGAAGCGGGGAGATCATCATCGGCCGGACTGCAGGCAGTGTGCGGCATTAGAAGGACACTATGTGACACATAAGAAATTATAAATCATTCAGGAATCCCGATACTTACGATCTTGCCGGAGGCCTGGCCCTTGAGGGCCACTCTTCATCGCCAACGTTGGCGTTGGCGGTGCTATCCGGGGGAATAGTTCTTCCCCTCTTGGACCCTTCGGCCTCCCCTGTTGGGGAGGCCTTCCTCTTTCTCTCTCCCTCCTCTGGGAGAGAGTCCTCTTTCTCCTCGTCTTCAAGGAAGGAGTCCGTCTCGGAGCCATCGGACGATGAGTCCGATACCACCTGGCGCCAGGAACTTCTTCGAGTTCCCGTGGCCTCCTTCTTGGCCTTCTTCTCCGACACCACATGGGGTGCCGGAACCAGCAGCCCCGCTAGACGGGCGTCTACTGGTTATTCTGGCATGGGAGGCGTGCAGATGATCTTCTCGGCCTTCTTCATCCAGTCCTGTCAAAGGAAAAGGGAGATTGAAACCCGCGTAGGGTCAAACTATTAACAAGTGTCCCGTAAAGGGGTAGAATCACTTACCTCGTCAGCTGGACGCTGCGAGCGAAATCCGCGATCTTCAGTGGCGGATGCGGGAGCCTCGGCGCCCTTGAACAGCACCCTCCAGGCGCCTTCGTACGTCGTGTCGAAGAGCCCGCTCAATGCCTGGTGCTGTGCCGGATTGAACTCCCACAAATTAAACGCCCGTTGTTGGCAAGGGAGAACCCGGCGGATGAGCATGACTTGGACCACGTTGACAAGCCTGAGCTTCTTGTTCACCAGCTTCTGGATACAGGCTTGGAGTCCCGTCAGCTCCTCCGAACTACCCCATAGCAAGCCCTTCTCTTTCCAGGAGGTGAGCTGCATAGGGATACCAGATCTGAACTCGGGGGCTACCGCCCACTTAGGGTCGCGCGGCTCGGTGATGTAGAACCACCCCGATTGCCACCCCTTGACGGACTCCACAAAGGCCCCTTCGAACCAGATGACGTTGGGCATCTTGCCCAACATGGCGCCTCCGCACTCCGCTTGAGTGCCCTTCACTACCTTCGGCTTGACATTGAAGGTCTTGAGCCACAAGCCAAAGTGGGGCTGGATGCAGAGGAAGGCCTCGCACACGACGATAAACGCCGAGATGTTGAGGATGAAGTTCGGCGCCAGATCGTGGAAATCCAGGCCGTAGTAGAACATGAGCCCCCCGACAAAGGGGTGAAGTGGAAAGCCCAGTCCGCGGAGGAAGTGGGGAAGGAAAACGACCCTCTCATGGGGCCTGGGGGTGGGGATGAGCTGCCCCTTGTCGGGCAGCCGGTGCGCAATGTCGCCGGAAAGGTATCCGGCGCCGCGCAGCTTTGCGATGTGCTCCTCCGTGACGGAGGAGGCCAACCATTTGCCTCCCGCTCTAGACATGGTCGGAGAAGGTCGAGACGAGATGCGCGAACTTGGGCGCTGGATCTCGAGTGCGCGGAGATGGATAAGCCAAGGAGGAAGAAGGCGTAGGTGAAAAGGTGGATCCTTATCCCCTTATATATAGGCGGACAAAGACTATGCGTCCCCACCGGCCTAGTAAAACTCGCTTATCTCCCAAGCGCCACCATCAATGGCGCGGTTGGGTTACCCACGTCCGTATTGATGAGAATCCCGGAATAAGGGGAACACGATCTCTGCTTCGACAAGACGTGCCAAGGAAACCGCCTCGCTAAACGCGCTGAGGTGGTATAATAAAAAACGATTCAAGTAAAGGCTTGGTAGTGGCGTGACGTCATGCTACATAATACGTCAGCAGATTGAGCTTGTGTACATAATATTCTCTCTACGGTGGTATGTGGAATTTATTTTGCAGAGCCGGACACTATCCTGGTGTTCACAATCTTCTATGGATTATTCGGAGGAGGAACCCGCCTTGCAATGCCGAACATTATGCGTGCCGGACTCATCGTCATTGAAGCCAGGTTCAGGGGCTACTGAGAGAGTCCTGGACTAGGGGGTGTCCGGACAGTCGGACTATCATCGTCCGTCGGACTCCCAGACTATGAAGATACAAGATTGAAGACTTCGTCCCGTGTCCGGATGGGACTTTCCTTGGCGTGGAAGGCAAGCTTGGCAATACGGATATGTAGATCTCCTACCATTGTAACCGACTCTGTGTAACCCTAGCCCTCTCCGGTGTCTATATAAACCGGAGGGTTTTAGTCCGTAGGACACAACAACCATTACAACAATCATACCATAGGCTAGCTTCTAGGGTTTAGCCTCCTTGATCTCGTGGTAGATCCACTCTTGTACTACCCATATCATCAATATCAATCAAGCAGGAGTAGGGTTTTACCTCCATCGAGAGGGCCCGAACCTGGGTAAAAACATCGTGTCCCTTGTCTCCTGTTACCATCCGCCTAGACGCACAGTTCGGGACCCCCTACCCGAGATCCGCCGGTTTTGACACCGACACTCACCTTCACAGATGATTTGAGTAGATATGGGTATATCTACTTAATGAAACATAAGTCTGAAACATTTGAAAAGTTCAAAGAATTTCAGAGTGAAGTGGAAAATCATCGTAACAAGAAAACAAAATTTCTACGATCTGATCGTGCAGGAGAATATTTGAGTTACGAGTTTGGTCTACATTTGAAACAATGCGGAATAGTTTCGCAACTCACGCCACCCGGAACACCACAACGAAATGGTGTGTCCGAACGTCGTAATCGTACTTTACTAGATATGGTACGATCTATGATGTCTCTTACTGATTTACCGCTATCGTTTTGGGGTTATGCTTTAGAGACGGCCGCATTCACGTTAAATAGGGCACCATCAAAATCCGTTAAGGCAACACCTCATGAACTATGGTTTGGCAAGAAACCAAAGTTGTCGTTTCTTAAAGTTTGGAGCTACGATGCTTATGTGAAGAAACTTCAACCAGATAAGCTCGAACCCAAATCGGAGAAATGTGTCTTCATAGGATACCCAAAAGAGACTGTTGGGTACACCTTCTATCACAGATCTGAAGGCAAGATTTTCGTTGCAAAATTTGGATCCTTTCTAGAGAAGGAGTTTCTCTCGAAAGAAGTGAGTGGGAGGAAAGTAGAACTTGATGAGGTAACTATACCTGCTCCCTTATTGGAAAGTAGTTCATCACAAGAACCGGTTCCTGTGACAACTACACCAATTAGTGAGGAAGCTAATGATATTGATCATGAAACTTCAGATCAAGTTTCTACTGAACCTCGTAGGTCTACCAGAGTAAGATCCGCACCAGAGTGGTACGGTAATCCTATTCTGGAAGTCATGTTACTTGACCATGATGAACCTACGAACTATGAGGAAGCGATGATGAGCCCAGATTCCGCAAAATGGCTAGAGGCCATGAAATCTGAGATGGGATCCATGTATGAGAACAAAGTATGGACTTTGGTTGACTTGCCCGATGATCGGCAAGCCATTGAGAATAAATGGATCTTTAAGAAGAAGATTGACGCTGATGGTAATGTAACTGTCTATAAAGCACGACTTGTTGCAAAAGGTTTTCGACAAGTTCAAGGGGTTGACTATGATGAGGCTTTCTCACCCGTAGCGATGCTTAAGTCTGTCCAAATCATGTTAGCAATTGCCGCATTTTATGATTATGAAATTTGGGAAATGGATGTCAAAACTGCATTCTTGAATGGATTTCTAGAAGAAGAGTTGTATATGATGCAACCAGAAGGTTTTGTTGATCCAAAAGGTGCTAACAAAGTGTGCAAGCTCCAGCGATCCATCTATGGACTCGTGCAAGCATCTCGGAGTTGGAATAAACACTTTGATAGTGTGATAAAAGCATATGGTTTTATACAGACTTTTGGAGAAGCCTGTATTTACAAGAAAGTGAGTGGGAGCTCTGTAGCATTTCTGATATTATATGTAGATGACATATTATTAATTGGAAATGATATAGAATTTCTGGATAGCATAAAGGGATACTTGAATGAAAGTTTTTCAATGAAAGACCTCAGTGAAGCTGCTTACATATTGGGCATCAAGATTTATAGAGATAGATCAAGACGCTTAATTGGACTTTCACGAAGCACATACCTTGATAAAATTTTGAAAAAGTTCAAAATGGATCAGGCAAAGGAAGGGTTCTTGCCCGTGCTACAAGGTGTGAAGTTGAGTCAGACTCAATGCCCGACCATAGCAGAAGATAGAGAGGAAATGAAAGATGTTCCCTATGCTTCAACCATAGGCTCTATCATGTATGCAATGATGTGTACCAGACCTGACGTGTGCTTAGCAATAAGCTTGGCCGGAAGGTACCAAAGTAATCCAGGAGTGGATCACTGGACAGCGGTCAAGAACATCCTGAAATACCTGAAAAGGACTAAGGATATGTTTCTCATATATGGAGGTGACAAAGAGCTAGTCGTAAATGGTTACGTCGATGCAAGCTTTGACACTGATCCGGACGATTCTAAATCGCAAACCGGATACATGTTTTTATTAAACGGTGGAGCTGTAAATTGGTGCAGTTCTAAACAAAGCGTCGTGGCGGGATCTACATGTGAAGCGGAGTACATAGCTGCTTCGGAAGCAGCAAATGAAGGAGTCTGGATGAAGGAGTTCATTTCCGATCTAGGTGTCATACCTAGTGCATCGGGACCAATGAAGATCTTCTATGACAATACTAGTGCAATTGCCTTGGCAAAGGAATCCAGATTTCACAAGAGGACCAAGCACATCAAGAGACGCTTCAATTCCATCCGGGACCAAGTCCAAGTGGGAGACATAGAAATTTAAAAGATACATACGAATCTGAATGTTGCAGACCCATTGACTAAGCCTCTCTCACGAGCAAAACATGATCAACACCAAGACTCCATGAGTGTTAGAATCATTACTGTGTAATCTAGATTATTGACTCTAGTGCAAGTGGGAGACTGAAGGAAATATGCCCTAGAGGCAATAATAAAGTTATTATTTATTTCCTCATATCATGATAAATGTTTATTATTCATGCTAGAATTGTATTAACCGGAAACATGATACATGTGTGAATACATAGACAAACATAACGTCACTAGTATGCCTCTACTTGACTAGCTCATTAATCAAAGATGGTTATGTTTCCTGACCATAGACATGTGTTGTCATTTGATTAATGGGATCACATCATTAGGAGAATGATGTGATTGACATGACCCATTCTGTTAGCCTAGCACTTGATCTTTTAGTGTACTGCTATTGCTTTCTTCATGACTTATACAAAGTTCCTACAACTATGAGATTGTGCAACTCCCGTTTACCGGAGGAACACTTTGGGTGCTACCAAATGTCACAATGTAACTGGGTGATTATAAAGGAGTACTACAGGTGTCTTCAAAGGTACATGTTGGGTTGGCGTATTTCGAGATTAGGTTTTGTCACTCCGATTGTCGGAGAGGTATCTCTGGGCCCTCTCGGTAATGCACATCACTATAAGCCTTGCAAGCAATGTAGCTAATGAGTTAGTTATGGAATGATGCATTACATAACGAGTAAAGAGACTTGCCGGTAACGAGATTGAACTAGGTATTGGATACCGACGATCGAATCTCGGGCAAGTAACATACCGATGACAAAGGGAACAACATATGTTGTTATCCGGTTTGACCGATAAAGATCTTCGTAGAATATGTAGGAGCCAATATGGGCATCCAGGTTCTGCTATTGGTTATTGACCGAGAATAGTTCTAGGTCATGTCTACATAGTTCTCGAACCCGTAGGGTCCGCACGCTTAATGTTACGATGACAATTTTATTATGAGTTTATAAGTTTTGATGTACCGAAGTTTGTTCCAAGTCCCGGATGTGATCACGGACATGACGAGGAGTCTCGAAATGGTCGAGACATAAAGATTGATATATTGGATGCCTATGTTTGGACATCGGAAGTGTTCCGGGTGAAATCGGCATTTTACCGGAGTACCGGGAGGTTACCGGAATCCCCCGGTGACCTAATGGGCCTTAGTGGGCCTAGTGGAGGAAGAGGAGAAGGGGCCAAGGGGAAGCCGCGCGCCCCTCCCCCCAAGTCCGAATAGGACAAGGAGGGGGGCGGCGCCCCCCTTTCCTTTCCCCCCTCTCCTCCTTCCCCCCAAGTCCTAGTCCAACTAGGGAAGGGGGGATTCCTACTCCCGGTGGGAGTAGGACTCCTCCGGCGCGCCTCCTCCTAGGGCCGGCCGCACCCCCCTTGCTCCTTTATATACGGGGGCAGGGGGGCACCCTAGAGACACACAAGTTGATCTACGGATCGTTCCTTAGCCGTGTGCGGTGCCCCCCTCCACCATATTCCACCTCGGTCATATCGTCGCGGAGTTTAGGAAAAGCCCTGCGCCCGTAGAGCATCATCGTCACCACGCCATCGTGCTGATGGAACTCATCCCCGACACTTTGCTGGATCAGAGTCCGGGGATCGTCATCGAGCTGAACGTATGCTGAACTCAGAGGTGCCGTACGTTCGGTACTTGGATCGGTCGGATCGTGAAGACGTACGACTACATCAACCACGTTGTCATAACGCTTCCGCTTACGGTCTACGAGGGTACGTTGACAACACTCTCCCCTCTCGTTGCTATGCCATCACCATGATCTTGCGTGTACGTAGGAATTTTTTTGAAATTACTACGTTCCCCAACATCATCATCTTGTGCTTGTGATCACCATCTCCGAAGCACCGTCATGATCACCATCGTCACCGGCGCGACACCTTGATCTTCATCGTAGCATCGTTGTTGTTTTCGCCACCTATTTCTTCTATGACTATCGCTACCGCTTAGTGATAAAGTAAAGCAATTACAGGGTGATTGCATTGCATACAATAAAGCGACAACCATATGGCTCCTGCCAGTTGCCGATAACTTTGTTACAAAACATGATCATCTCATACAATAAAATTTAGCATCATGTCTTAACCATATCACATCACAACATGCCCTGCAAAAACAAGTTAGACATCCTCTACTTTGTTGTTGCAAGTTTTACGTGGCTGCTACGGGCTGAGCAAGAACCGTTCTTACCTACGCATCAAAACCACAATGATAGTTCGTCAAGTTAGTGTTGTTTTAACCTTCTCAAGGACCAGACAAAGCCACACTAGGTTCAACTAAAGTTGGAGAAACTGACACCCGCCAGCCACCTGTGTGCAACGCATGTCGGTAGAACCAGTCTCGCGTAAGCATACACGTAATGTCGGTCCGGGCCGCTTCATCCAACAATACCGCCGAACCAAAGTATGACATGCTGGTAATCAGTATGACTTGTATCGCCCACAACTCACTTGTGTTCTACTCGTGCATATAACATCTACGCATAAAACCAGGCTCGGATGCCACTGTTGGGGAACATAGTAATTTCAAAAATTTCCTACGCACATGCAAGATCATGGTGATGCATAGAAACAAGAGGGAGAGTGTATCTTCATACCCTTGAAGATCGCTAAGCGGAAGCGTTTATCAACGCGGTTGATGTAGTTGTACGTCTTCACGATCCGACCGATCCAAGTACCGAACGTACGACACCTTCGAGTTTAGCACACGTTCAGCTCGATGACGTCCCACGAACTCTGATCTAGCAGAGCTTTGCAGAGAGTTCCGTCAGCACGATGACGTGATGACGGTGTTAATAATGCTACCGACGCAGGGCTTCATCTAAGCACCACTACGATATTACCGAGGTGGAATATGGTGGAGGGGGGCACCGCAAACGGCTAAGAGATAGAGATCAATTGTTGTGTCTAGAGGTGCCCCCTTGCCCCTGTATATAAAGGATCAAGGGGAAGGGGGCGGCCGGCCAGGAGGAGCCGCGCCGGGGAGGAGTCCTACTCCCACCGGGAGTAGGACTCCCTCTTTTCCTAGTTGGAGTAGGAGGGGGAAAGGAAGGGAGAGAGGAGAGGAAGGAAAGGGGGGGCGCCGCCCTTGCCCCCTCCTTGTCCTATTCGGACTAGAGGGGGAGGGGGTGCGCGGCCTGCCCTGGCCGCCCCTCCTCTTCTCCACTAGGGCCCATGAGGCCCAATGAACCCCCCGGGGGGTTCCGGTAACCCCCCGGTACTCCGGTATATGCCCGAAACCATCTGAAACCATTCCGGTGTCCGAACATAGTCATCCAATATATCGATATTTATGTCTTGACCATTTCGAGACTCCTCGTCATGTCCGTGATCATATCCAGACTCCGAACTACCTTTGGTACATCAAAACACAAAAACTCATAATACCAAACGTCACCAAACTTTAAGCGTGCGGACCATATGGGTTCGAGAACTATGTAGACATGACCGAGACACGTCTCCGGTCAATAACCAATAGCGGAACCTGGATGCTCATATTGTCTCCTACATATTCTATGAAGATCTTTATCGGTCAAACCGCATAACAACATACGTTGTTCCCTTTGTCATCGGTATGTTACTTGCCCGAGATTCGATCGTCGGTATCTCAATACCTAGTTCAATCTCATTACCGGCAAGTCTCTTTACTCGTTACTTAATGCATCATCCTGCAACTAACTCATTAGCTACATTGCTTGCAAGGCTTATAGTGATGTGCATTACCGAGAGGGCCCAGAGATACCTCTCCTATAATCGGAGTGACAAATCCTAATCTCGAAATACACCAACTCAACATGTACCTTCGGCGACACCTCTAGAGCTCCTTTATAATCACCCAGTTACGTTGTGATGTTTGGTAGCACACAAAGTGTTCCTCCGGTAAACGGGAGTTGCATAATCTCATAGTCATAGGAACATGTATAAGTCATGAAGAAAGCAATAGCAACATACTAAACAATCAAGTGCTAAGCTAACGGAATGGGTCAAGTCAATCACATCATTCTCCTAATGATGTGATCCCGTTAATTAAATGACAACTCATGTCTATGGTTAGGAAACACAACCATCTTTGATCAACGAGCTAGTCAGGTAGAGGCATACTAGTGACACTATGTTTGTCTATGTATTCACACATGTATTGTGTTTCCGGTTAATACAATTCTAGCATGAATAATAAACATTTATCATGATATGAGGAAATGAATAATAACTTTATTATTGCCTCTAGGGCATATTTCCTTCAAGCGCTGACCAGGCGGCCACCTACCCACCTAACGGAGCACTGTAGCCATACGACTCCTGACGTGGCCCTCGTCAGCAAGGACGGCGCTATAGCGAAAGGAAATCAGTGGGGCCTGCAGGCAGTGGGACCTACCTGTCAGACGGATTCTCGGCAGCCGGTGGGGCCCTCTAAAGGCAGGCCCCAGCAACCGGCGGAGAACCCGACGACCTTAGACACTGATATCCGGGCCCCACACCCGGGCGTATTACCATTGTACCCTAGGGGGTTGGCCTATAAACCCCCCCCCCTCCAGTGCTCACCCATGCGAAGGGTTCACCTCAGTTCAGCACACACACCACTCCACATGCCATAGCTAGGAGAAGCAAGGGAGAGCCATGCCCTTCTTCCTCCTATAGCAACACAGCCCAAGGGGCAACCTTGTACTCATATTAATCATAGTCGTCATAGCAGGAGTAGGGGTGTTATTTCTCTGGAGAGCCCCGAATCTGGGTACGTCTCGTGTGCCTTCAAGCTCGTGCTCACTCCCGCTTCCGGAAACCGATGACGTCCTCATGGCTCCACCCACGATAATTCACCCCTGGCATCTGACGTGAGATTACAACGACAGTTGGCGCCCACCATGGGGCCATCCGCGGCATCGGCCGGAGCTAAGATCCGGACGGGAACCATCCTTCCCTCTGGCGAGCGCATCGTGGCTGGTTTGATCAGCCAGCATGATGTGCACGCTTGTGCCTGCACTAGTGCATCGCCTGTTTGCGCGAGCCATCTGCCCCGCGAGCTGCCTCGTCGACCTCTTAGGCAAGCTCAGCCTCTTCAACGTAGTCGCTTTCGACGCGGGAGCCCCTTTCTCCATGAGCGACCTTGCCGACCTCTTCACGGAGCTCTCTCTCTCTCCGACGCGGCCACCACCGACCGCTTCCCCGGCGACATCGTGGTCGTCGACGACCTGCTCCCTCCTGTCGCTAGCGATGCCTCTGCCAGCGCGCTCGGCGTTGGTGTCTTCGTGGAGGTGATGATCACTGGCGATAGCCAGAACGCTAGTGGGTCCATCCAGGATCCATTGCGAGCGGCCATGCAAGACCTAGCAACTCCCGTCTATGCTGATGCGGGACAGGAGGAGCTAGAGGAGATCCGTATCAAGCTCCTTGAAAACAACACCAAGATGACGGCCATGAAGCGCCGCGCTGAGGCCAACCAGCACGAGATCGACCGCATAGCGGGCGACACGTCGGCTGGTGGCGAGCCCAGCCGGGCCGGCGCCATCTGGCAATGTGGCGCGGCCATTGCCAGCATGCTGGGAGTCGGACGCCCAATCTATGAGACGCCCATGCAGAACCTGCACGCCGTGCAGGTGGCAGCAGAAGAACTTGAGAACCTGGAGGGCAAGGAACGGTGCAGCCAGATGCGCCGCCTCCAGGAGCTCCTCGACTCTGCGAATACGCAGCAAGACGTGTGCAACCGTGTGGTGGGGGCCGGCTGACAGGCCGAAAACCCTCCTCCCCGCCGCGAGAATGGAGCGAACTCCCGGTCCCCTAGTGGCGGCGGCCGCAACCAGCAGAACCCCGAGCCGGCATCTAGCCGCAGCCTCCACTCTCATGGCACGGAGGTGGCTAGCCGGCAAGACCCTCCGAACCCGGAGGGACGGCGCCCGCGGGATGAACGTCCGCCTCCTCGCAGGGAGAGGGCGGCGTCTCCAGCATCGGCTGGTCACCCGACGCTGGGCGGCTGGCTAGGCCCCCATGAAGTAGTAGGCGAGAACGACGCTCGTCGCCGGGTTGAGAAGTTTGCTCGGTCCCTAGCAATGGAGGAGGAGGATACGATCGGCCCAGCCTGCTTCGGCCCCCGCATTCGTGGTGAGCCCTTCCCCAAAGGGTTCACGCTCCCTTGCGATACTCACAAGTACATCGGCTCCGTGAAACCGTAGGACGGGCTAACCGATGCAACCTCTTGAGCTTGCGTCGGTTTTTCCCTTGAAGAGGAAAGGGTGATGCAGCAAAGTAGAGTAAGTATTTCCCTTAGTTTGAGAACCAATGTATCAATCCAGTAGGAGAAGTCGCACAAGTCACTGAATACCTGCACAAACAATCAACAAACTTGCACTCAACGCAATAAGAGGTTGTCAATCCCTTCATGGTTATTTGCAAAAGTGAGATCTGATAGAGATAGATAAACGGCAAAGTAAATATTTTTGGTATTTTTGGTTTATAGATTGGAAAGTAATATTTTTGGTATTTTTGAGTGATAGATCGGAAATCAATATGATGTAAAAGAGATTCATCATAATGGAAAAGAGAATCGGGGGACATAGGTTTCACTAGTGGCTTCTCTCAAGATAGAAAATATTACGGTGGGTGAACATATTACTGTCGAGCAATTGATAGAAGAGCGCATAATTATGATGATATCTAAGGCAATGATCATGAATATAGGCATCACGTCCGTGTCAAGTAGACCGAAACGATTCTGCATCTACTACTATTACTCCACACATCGACCACTATGCAGCATGCACCTAGAGTATTAAGTTCATAAAGAACGGAGTAACGCATTAAGTAAGATGACATGATGTAGAGGAATTAACTCAAGCAATATGATGAAAACCCCATCTTTTTATCCTCTACAATACATGCCTTGCTGCCCCTGCTGTCACTGGGAAAGGACGCCACAAGATTGAACCCAAAGCTAAGCACTTCTCCCATTGCAAGAAAAACCAATCTAGTAGGCCAAACTAAACCGATAATTCGAAGAGACTGCTACATCTCGAGCTTGCGTTGGTTTTCCTCGAAGAGGAGAGGGTGATGCAGCAAGTGTAGCGTAAGTATTTCCCTTAGTTTTGAGAACCAAGGTATCAATCCAGTAGGAGGCTCCTCAAAAGTCCCACGCACCTACACAAACAAACTGAGAACTCGCAACCAACGCAATAAAGGGGTTGTCAATCCCTTCACGACCACTTGCGAAAGTGAGATCTAATAAAGATAGTATGATAAGATAAATATATTTTTGGTATTTTATAATATAGATGCAAAAAGTAAAGATGCAAATAAAAGTAGATTGAAAGCAAATATGATAAGAGATAGACCCGGGGGCCATAGGTTTCACTAGAGGCTTCTCTCAAGATAGCATAAGTATTACGGTGGGTGAACAAATTACTGTCGAGCAATTGATAGAAAAGCGCATAGTTATGAGATTATCTAGGCATGATCATGTATATAGGCATCACATCCATAACAAGTAGACCGACTCCTGCCTGCATCTACTACTATTACTCCACACATCGACCGCTATCCAGCATGCATCTAGAGTATTAAGTTCATAAGAACAGAGTAACGCATTAAGCAAGATGACATGATGTAGAGGGATAAACTCATGCAATATGATATAAACCCCATCTTGTTATCCTCGACGGCAACAATACAATACGTGCCTTGCAACCCTTTCTGTCACTGGGTAAGGACACCGCAAGATTGAACCCAAAGCTAAGCACTTCTCCCATGGCAAGAAAGACCAATCTAGTAGGCCAAACCGAACTAATAATTCGAAGAGACTTGCAAAGATAACTCAATCATACATAAAAGAATTCAGAGAAGATTCAAATATTATTCATAGATAAACTTGATCATAAACCCACAATTCATCGGATCTCGACAAACACACCGCAAAAAGAGTTTACATCAAATAGATTTCCACAAGAGAGGGGGAGAACATTGTATTGAGATCCAAAAAGAGAGAAGAAGCCATCTAGCTAATAACTATGGACCCGTAGGTCTGTGGTAAACTACTCACAACTCATCGGAGGGGCAAGGATGTTGATGTAGAAGCCCTCCGTGGTTGATTCCCCCTCCGGCAGAGTGCCGACGAAGGCTCCAAGATGAGATCTCGTGGATACAGAAGTTTACGGTGGTGGAAATTGTGTTTCGTGGTGCTCCTGGATGTTTTCGGGGTACGTAGGTATATATAGGAGGAAGAAGTACGTCGGTGGCCGCCCGAGGGGCCCACAAGACAGGGGGCGGCCTCCTATCTCGTGGCTTCCTCGGAAGCTTCTTGACTTGCACTCCAAGCTCTCTGGATGACATTCGTTCCAAAAATCACGCGCCTGAAGGTTTCATTCCGTTTGGACTCCGTTTGATATTCCTTTTCTTTGAAATACTGAAATAGGCAAAAAAACAGCAATATGGGCTGGGCCTTCGGTTAGTAGGTTAGTCCCAAAAATAATATAAATGTGTAAGATAAAGCCCATAAAGATCCAAAAGGGGTAATATAATAGCATGGAACAATAAAAAATTATAGATACGTTGGAGACGTATCAGGCATCCCCAAGCTTAATTCCTGCTTGTCCTCGAGTAGGTAAATGACAAAAAGAGAATTTTTGATGTGGAATGCTACCTAGCATAATTCATAATGTAATTTTCTTTATTGTGGCATGAATGTTCAGATCCAAATGATTCAAAATAAAAGTTCATATTGATAAAAGAAATAGTAACACTTCAACCATACTAATCAAAGTAATCATGTCTTCTCAAAATAGCATGGCAAAAGAAAGTTCATCCCTACAAAATCATACTTAAATAATCTCATAGTTAGGCTATGCTTCATTTTCGTCACACAAAGATGTTCCCAACTTCTATACTCCCGATGACAAGCCAAGCAATTGTTTCATACTTAAATAATCTCAAACTTTTTCAACCTTCACGCAATACATGAGCGTGAGCCATGGATATAGCACTATGGGTGGAATAGAATATGATGATGGGGATTGTGTGGAGAAGACAAAAAAGGAGAAAGTCTCACATTGACAAGGATAATAAACGGGCTATGGAGATGCCCATCAATTGATGTCAACATGAGGAGTAGGGATTGCCATGCAACGGATGCACTAGAGCTATGAATGAATGCTCAACAAAAGAAAACTAGTGGGTGTGCATCCAACTTGCTTGCTCACGAAGACCTAGGGCATTTGAGGAAGCCCATCGTAGGAATATACAAGCCAAGTTCTATAATGAAAAATTCCCACTAGTATGAAAAAGACAACTTATGAGACTCACTATATGAAAAACGTGGTGCTACTTTGAAGCACAATATATGAGACTCACTACATGAAGAACAAGGTGCTACTTTGAAGCACAAGTGTGGAAAAAGAGATAGTAACATTGCCCTTTTTATTTTTTTTCTTTTTTTCTTTTTTTTCTTTGGGCCTTTCTTTTTTTCTTTTTGGCTTTTTTTCTCTTTTTTTTCTTTGGGCAATGCTCTAATAATGATGATCATCACACTTCTATAGATTACAACATAAGAATTACAACTCGAAACTAGAACAAGATATGACTCTATATGAATGCCTTCGGCAGTGTACCGGGATGGTGCAATGAATCAAGAGTGACATGTATGAAAAATAATGCTTGGTGTCTTTTCCACAAATACGATGTCAACTACATGATCATGCAATGGCAATATGACAAAAGTAAAGTATGTCATGATGATGATGAACGGAACGGTGGAAAGTTGCATGGCAATATATCTCGGAATGGCTATGGAAATGCCATAATAGGTAGGTATGGTGGCTGTTTTGAGGAAGATATAGGGAGGTTTATGTGTGATAGAGCGTATCGTATCACGGGGTTTGGATGCACCGGCGAAGTTTGCACCAACTCTCAAGGTGAGAAAGGGTAATGCACGGTACCGAAGAGGCTAGCAAAGGCGGAAAGGTAAAAGTGTGTATAATCCATGGACTCAACATTAGTCAAAAGAACTCATATACTTATTGCAAAAATTTAGAAGTCATCAAAAACCAAGTACTACGCGCATGCTCCTAGGGGGATAGATTGGTAGGAAAAGACCATCGCTCGTCCCCGACCGCCACTCATAAGGATGCACAAGCCAAGTACACTTCATGTTTCAAATTTGTTACACAACTTTAACCATATGTGCATGCTACGGGAGATGCTAACTTCAACACAAGCATTCTTTAAATTCATAATCACCCAACTAGCATGACTTTAATATCACTACCTCCATATCTCAAAACAATTATCAAGTATCAAATTGATCATAGCATCCAATTCACTTTCTATGATAGTTTTTATTATACCCAACTTGGATGCCTACCATTCTAGGACCAACTTTATGATAATAGAAAATACCATGCTGTTCTAAAAGACTCTCAAAATAATATAAGTGAAGCATGAGAGACTAGCAATTTCTTCAAAATTAAGACACCATCGTGCTCTAAAAGATATAAGTGAAGCACTAGAGCAAAAACTATCAAGCTCAAAAGATATAAGTGAAGCACATAGAGTATTCTAGCAAAATTCTAATCAAATAGGCTTCTCCCAAAAGGTGTGTACAACAAGGATGATTTTGGTAAACTAAAAAGCAAAGACTAATATAATACATGACGCTCCAAGCAAAACACATATCATGTGGCGAATAACAATATAGCTCCAAGTAAAGTTACCAATGAACGAAGACGAAAGAGGGGATGCCTTCCCGGGGCATCCCCAAGCTTAGGCTTTTGGCTTATCTTGAATATCTTTGGGTGCCATAGGCATCCCCAAGCTTAGGCTCTTGCCACTTGAGGGAGTCCTGGACTAGGGGGTGTCCGGATAGCCGGACTATCATCATCGGCCGGACTCCAAGACTATGAAGATACAAGATTGAAGACTTCGTCCCGTGTCCGGATGGGACTTTCCTTGGCGTGGAAGGAAAGCTTGGCGATACGGATATGTAGATCTCCTACCATTGTAACCGACTCTGTGTCACCCTAAGCCCTCTCCGGTGTCTATATAAACCGGAGGGTTTTAGTCCGTAGGACACACAACCATTACAAGAATCATACCATAGGCTAGCTTCTAGGGTTTAGCCTCCTTGATCTCGTGGTAGATCCACTCTTGTACTACCCATATCATCAATATCAATCAAACAGGAGTAGCGTTTTACCTCCATCGAGAGGGCCCGAACCTGGGTAAAAACATCGTGTCCCTTGTCTCCTGTTACCATCCGCCTAGACGCACAGTTCGGGACCCCCTACCCGAGATCCGCCGATTTTGACACCGACGATCGTGCTCTCATTGAGAGTTCCTCTGTTTCGTCACCGATAGGCTTGATGACTTCTTCAATCAACAACAACGCCGTCCAGGGTGAGACTTTTCTCCCCGGACAGATCTTCGTGTTCGGCGGCTTTGCACTGCGGGCCAATTCACTTGGCCATCTGGAGCAGATCGAAAGCTACGCCCCTGGCCATCAGGTCAGATTTGGAAGCCTAAACTTCACGGCTGACATCCGCGGAGACTGGATCTTCGATGGATTCGAGCCACTGCCGAGCGTGCCGCACTGTCACGATGGGCATGATTTAGCTCTGCCGCCGGACAGAACCCTGGAGGCCGCACACGAATCCGCTCCGACCCATAGTTCGGAGCCGACCGCGCAAATCGAGGACAGGTGACTGGACACCGCCTCGGGAGCCGCAACTTCTACGGCGATGGAGCCGAATACCGACCTTGTCCCTTATAAAGCTCGTGACTCTGAGGTGCCAGACTCCTTGCCGGACTCCGAACCTCCTACAACCCTACCAATCGAATCCGATTGGGCGCCGATCATGGAGTTCACCGCCGCGGACATCCTTCGGCACTCACCCTTTGGCGACATCCTAAATTCGCTAAAGCATCTCTCGTTATCAGGAGACCCCTGGCCGGACTGCGGTCAGGATGGTCGGGATGCGGATGACGAAGAAATTCGAATCCCACCCACCACCCACTTCGTAGCCACTGTCGCCGATCTAACCGACATGCTAGATTACGACTCCGAAGACATCGACGGTATGGACGGCGATGCCGGAGACTACCAAGAACCAGTGCCTACCAAGCACTGGAAGGCCACACCAACCCATGATGTATATATGGTGGACACCCCAAAAGGAAGCGATAACGAGGAACAACGGGACGCGGCAAAGGATAATTCCACCGGCAAACAACCAAAACGGCGACGCAGGCGCCGCCCTAAGTCCCGCCTCGACAAAAACAGCACTCCTAATGACCCAGCAATAGAGCAGGGCAAACCAGTGGATGACGAACATGCAACCAAGCAACCATCCAAATAGGACGAATCGGATAATCAATCCATGCCCGGCGAAAACAACAGTCTAGACGATCTCACGCCGGACACACCACCGGAGCATAAGAACCTTCACAAAAGACTCGTCGCCACTGCAAGAAGTCTGAAGAAGGAAAAACGGAAGCTCAAAACAGCGGAAGACATACTCAGAATGAGGTGGAGCAAAGTACTCAAGACCGCGGACAAATATGGTAATAGCCACCAAACAAAGAGCTACCAGAAGCGAAAGCTGCTGCCAGAATTCGACGAGGAAGCCATAGAGCCCCCACAGTCAAAAAGCGAAGAGGCCGCCTGGCCGGATAGACGACCAGATGACATGCCAAAAGCGACAAGCGGCACCGCACACAAGACGACACATGACCCTCATAAAACAGATGGCCCGGTCAGGTCCATTTATGGGCCAAAAAAGAGGGCCCCAGGAAGCAACACAACACGCCGCATGTTCGAAGATAACGGCACGCCTAAATACAGGGGCGCCGCACACCCACTATGTTTCACCGATGAGGTGCTGGATCATGAATTTCCAGCGGGATTCAAACCCGTAAACATAGAGGCATACGACAGAACAACAGACCCCGGAGTCTGGATCGAGGATTACATACTGCACATACACATGGCTAGAGGAGATGATCTCCACGCCATAAAATATCTACCCCTCAAGCTCAAAGGGCCAGCTCAGCATTGGCTCAAAAGCCTCCCAGAAAATACTGTTGGAAGTTGGGAAGAGCTCGAGGACGCGTTTAGAGCAAATTTTCAAGGGACTTATGTCCGACCTCCGGATGCTGACGATTTAAGTCACATAACTCAACAGCCCGGAGAGTCAGCATGCAAATTCTGGAAGAGGTTTCTTACCAAAAAGAACCAAATAGTCGACTGTCCGGACGCCGAAGCCATAGCAGCTTTTAAACATAATGTCCAAGACGAATGGCTCGCCAGACACCTCGGCCAAGAGAAGCCGAGAACTATGGCTGCGCTAACAAGCCTCATGACCCGCTTTTGCGCAGGGGAAGACAGCTGGCTAGCAAGATGCAGCACCAGCGACCCGAGTACATCCGAGATCAGAGATGGAAACGGAAAATCACGGCGCAGAAAGGACCAGCACCGAAACAAAGAAAAAAGCCCAAAGAACACGGCGGTCAACGCCGGATTCAAAAGCTCGCGGCTGAACAGCAAAACACTGCGTCTTAAGGACAACAGTGACGAGCTATCCAACTTAAACAAAATTTTGGATCGGATATGTCAAATCCACAGCACCTCTGGAAGGCCTGCAAACCACACCCACCGAGATTGTTGGGTCTTCAAATAGTCCGGCCGACTCAACGCCGAACACAAGGGGCTCGACGCGCCAAGTGAGGATGACGACGAACCCCACCAGCAGAGTGCCGGAAAACAAAAGACTTTCCCACAAGAAGTCAAAACAGTAAACTCACTTCATGTGATAATACGGAAAAACTATGTGGCACCCGCCAAAGTAGGTGCCGCACAGTCCACCCCAGCGGAACCTCAAGATTGGATGTCAAAACCTATCACTTTCGACCACCTGGACTATTCCAGAAGTATTCGAAACGCAGGATGGACTGCTATGATATTGGATGCTATAATCGACGGACTACAATTTACACAAGTCCTGATGGATGGCGGCAGCGATCTAAACCTGCTATATCCGGACACAATCCGCAAGTTGGGGATAGACCTTACTAAAATTCAACATACCCGCACTTCCTTCAAAGGAGTGACGCCAGGCCCTTACGCCAAGTGCACGGGCTCCTTACTACTAGAAGTTGTGTTCGGGTCACCCGACAACTTCCGACGCGAAAAGCTAATCTTTCATATCGCCCCTTTCAAAAGTAGCCATCAAGCTCTATTGGGACGTGAAGCTTTTGTCCGCTTTAATGTAGTACCACACTACGCATCTCTTACACTTAAAATGCCCGGTCCACGCGGCATCATCTCATTAAAAGGTCGTTCAAGACCCCGGGCACGGCTAGACGAGTCCGGCATAAATAAGCTAGGGGCTCCCTAGCCGCACACCCCTTTACAAGGGGCTATGCGTATAAGCAATAATGAGCTAATATAAGCTCAGCCTTATTCATTCATTCATATTTCGATTTTTAATAAATTTTTTTGCACGATTTCCTTTCAAGCTAAGTTCCTCTCTTTTTACAGATGAACAACATGTACACCCGTCCAGGATACGGCACAACGGAGACACAGGCGTAGACGTGCAGCAGGGACCTGTCGCAAGGATTCTTTTAAGATTAAGTCCCTGCATAAACCTTTCTTACTGTCTTTTGTTGATCACATCCCACGGTTTTTCACCATAACCAACGAGGAGGCTGGCGTTTTGGCATCGGCCACGCTAGAAATTCTCGCCTGTACCTGGACACCAGGGGCTTAGGGCATTGTTCTGCCCGTTATTATAAAGACCGAACACCTTAGGGAGTGTTCGGCGTCTCGAGTTAGGCCTTATATGCATCAGCTCCGTCTTTGGTCAAATGTTGGGTTTGCCCGGCTCCTGTGTTTTGCTGCCTTACGTTCCGTATCATCGGCTAACGCGGCACCAGGAGAACTACTGCGGTTGTGCCCCGGTTCGGCTGGGCGAGCACCTCAGTAGAGAAAGCCGAAAACTGACTGTCATGATATAGCGAGAGACTGGTCAACCACTCGATCGACTATCGGAATGTTTAGAATTCCGCCGCTTTGACGAAGGACCATTTCCCGGTCAGGCACATACGCACCCCGAATTCGGAGAGCGCGGTGCCCCTAGGGGCTATGTCGTAGCCCCACCTTTGAACTAATATGGCTAAGTGAAAGTGATAAAGCATTATAGTCCAGTTGCCTCGTTTGCTACGCTACCACCTCCTTTACAGAACCAAGACGTTGGATGAAGTGTGAAAATGCGCTATTTTGCAAACACCCCCGCACTATGTGCGTGGGGGCTGAAGCCGAAGACTGCCATCTTTCAGGTTATACACAAGTATACATTAAACGGTCGCACAGGAGATATTTCAATACTTGCACGCACAAGTACAAAAAGTGCTTATATTATAAACATCGTTTTATAAATCATAAAGTTCATTTGAACACGACATTTTTTGAGCACTGCGACTCTATTACACGAGCACCACGCAGAACTTCCCCAAAATAGTGCTCGGCGGGTAACCGGCTCTCGTCCGAACCCTGGGTCGCAACAGCGGTGGCATCCATCTCCGTCCAGTATGTCTTCACACGGGCGAGGGCCATCCGTGCACCCTCTATGCAGGCCGACCGCTTCATCGCCTTGATATGCGGCACCGCCCCAAGAAATTGCTGCAATAAGCCAAAATAACTCTTCGGCTTGGGCCTATCCGGCCAGACATGAGCCACGATATCTGTCATGGCAAGCCCGGACAACCTATTCAGCTCAGCCCACTCAGCCAACCGATCGGTCAGTGGAAGTGAACGCTCCGGACTATGGAATTGAGACCAAAACAGCTCTTCCGTCTCGTGATCCTTCTGACTTCGGAAGTGCACAACGGCATCTGCCGCACTCGCCGCTAAATCCATATAAGGATCCTCCAGACCCCACAGCTGGCCAAGCTAAGCATACTTTGGATCTGTAAACCTCCGGCGCAGCAGAAACGGCCGGCCAGCCACAATATCTCCGGCCTGGCGCAGCTCCTCCTTTATAGCCCGCATTGCAGAACGGGCATCCTTGGCTTCAGCGGTGGCCTTCTTCAGGTCTTCTCGCTCCGCCTGGCGTTCTTTTTCAAGAACCACATAGCGGTCGGTAGCATCTTTCAACTTCACGGCCATTTCGGCCATCTCCTCCCTGCTACGGCGGTGAGCAGCTCTTTCGGCTTCCAGCTCTTCGGCCGCCCTTAAGGCAACCGCATCACTCCTTCTGGCCTGCTCCTTGGCTTGAGCAAGTTCGGCCCGAAGGCTCTCCACAGCAGCGGCACCATCTGCGTCAAGCACACATATTGTAAGGGGTGGGCTTCGGCTCCCTTACTAGGTGACCACGGAGAAGAAACCTACCTTCCGACTCGTCAAGTCGCCTGTGGACTAGCGCGATGTCCGCATCCGCAACATCGAGTTGCCGCTTTAGTTCGGCAACTCCATCAGTCCAGCTAGCCACCGAACTATCCGCCACCTGCATAGGAAGGGCGAAAATCAATACCTGGGATTTTGATCCTCGGCACGATGTCGTTCTCGACACCCTACCGAGTCTCAGGGGCTACTATCTATACAGGGCGCACTTTATGTGTAAAACTGTCAAAGGGTATGTCATTTTTACGTACCTCAAACCCCGCCAGGAAACTCCTGACGGCATCACGCAACCCGCCTTCGGCGGATGAAATTCTTTCAATCACCGTACTCATCAGTGTACGGTGACCTTCTGAGATAGACGCCTTCTCAAGCAGATCCTTCAGCTCCCCCGGCCGCACACCAGTTGGTGCCGAACTATTCGGCCCTGCCGGACTCGGGGATACCCTCCGTGATGACACTTCAGGCTCGTCCGCCCTATCCGATGGTGCGACAGATGGAGGCGTCTCGCTCTACATCATCTCCGGACGAAGTTCCCCCGAAGACGAGCTCATCTGAGAAGGACGGAGATCCGAACTACAAGGTAAAAACTTAAGTTATCCTCAGAAGCACAAATAGGGATGTCCCTTATTACAAAACTCCCTTTTTTCTACTTACGGCTCGCTAGAGGGCTGATTCTTTAGGGGAGACTATGCGGCCGGAGCCTCTCCGGACGTAGGACCCTCTGGTGAAGATTTCTTCCCCCTCTTCGGGGCTTTGGCCTCCGGGTTTTCGGAAGCGGTCCTCTTCTCCCCTTGGAAGGAGGGATTCTCGATCCCCCCCTTCCTCGCAAGCCTCCTTGGTTGAGGCGGTAGTTCCTCTGTTCTCCCTTTCGCCTCCCTCTGAAGGCGCAACCTCCAGCATCCTGACCAGCACGGGATCCGGCGCGGTCTCTGGGAGGGGGGCCGGACACCGTATCAGTTTTGCTTGCGCTATCCACTCCTGTTTAGAGGAAAATTGGTCAAAAGGCGAATCATAAAAAGGCAAACAAATGGTATGTCCGGACACGGAGCTACTTACTTGTGTATCCGGGCGATTGCAGCTTAGGCCGGCGTCCTCGGTCAATTCCGGACATGCCTCTCGTGATCCGAAGAACAATTTGTACATCTTCGCGGGTGTCTTACCCATGAAGTGTTGGAGAATTCGTGGTCCCTCCGGATTAAACTCCCACAGCCGGAGAGGATGGCGTTTGTAGGGCAGGAGACGCCTAATTAGCATGACCTGCATCACCACGACCAGATCGATCTCCCTCACTTGGAGGTCTCAAATCCGGCCCTGCAATAGGGGCACGTCCTTTGACGGCCCCCAGTTGAGCCCTTGGCTGACCCATGACATCAGCCGCTGTGGAGGGCCCGAGCGGAAGATGGGCGGCGGCTTCTGCTTGCTGCCCCTGGGAGCGGTTATGTAGAACCACTCCTGCTGCCACAAGCCGAGCTCCTCCTAAAAAGAGCCCTCGGGCCATGGAGCGTCAGCCCTTCGGCTTACAACCGCCCCGCCGCACTCTGCTTGACGCCCCTCGATCATCTTCGGCTCCACGTCGAAGGTCTTAAGCCACAAGCCGAAGTGAGGGTAACACGGAGGAAGGCTTCGCAGACGACAATGAATGAAGAGATGTGGAGGATGGACTCCGGAGCCAAGTCGTGGAATTCCAGCCCATAGTAAAACATGAGCCCTCTCACAAAAGGATCCATCAGGAAGCCTAAACCCCGACGGAGGTGGGATACAAACACGACATACTCGCCGGGCTCCGGGGTAGGAATGACTTGCCCTTTGGCGGGCAACCTATGCAAAATTTCGTAAGTCAGGTACTTGGCCTCTCGCAGCTTTAGCACGTCCTCTTCCGTGACGGTGGAGGGCATCCACCGGCCCTGTAGGTCGGAGCCGGACATTGTTGAAGGTCCGAAGCGCTCGAATCTGGGGCTCTGGGTGTTGGGACTCGGGGCAAGGAGAAGATTCGATGGAGGATTGAAGAAAAGAAACGAGCCTTGGTCCCATTATAAAGAAGGAGAATACCAAGAGCCGTCCCCATGACCGTTCGGGACTCGCCTCCGATAGAGGGGGCGTGGCGTCGGGCACAGTTGGGTTACCCACGTCCGTATTGATGGGAATCCCGGAATAAGGGGAACACGATCTCTGCTTCGACAAGACGTGCCAAGGAAACTGCTTCGCTAAACGCGCTGAGGTGGTATGATAAAAAACAATTCAAGTAAAGGCTTGGTGGTGGTATGACGTCATGCCACAAAATACGTCAGCAGATTGAACTTGTGAACATATTATTCTCTCTACGGTGGAATGTGGAATTTATTTTGCAGAGCCGGACACTATCCTGGTGTTCGCAATCTTCTATGAATTATTCGGAGGAGGAACCCGCCTTGCAATGCCGAACAATATGCGTGCCGGACTCATCGTCATTGAAGCCTGGTTCAGGGGCTACTGAGGGAGTCCTGGACTAGGGGGTGTCCGGATAGCCGGACTATCATCATCGGCCGGACTCCAAGACTATGAAGATACAAGATTGAAGACTTCATCCCGTGTCCGGATGGGACTTTCCTGGGCGGGGAAGGCAAGCTTGGCGATACAGATATGTAGATCTCCTACCATTGTAACCGACTCTGTGTAACCCTAAGCCCTCTCCGGTGTCTATATAAACCGGAGGGTTTTAGTCCGTAGGACACACAACCATTACAACAATCATACCATAGGCTAGCTTCTAGGGTTTAGCCTCCTTGATCTCGTGGTAGATCCACTCTTGTACTACCCATATCATCAATATCGATCAAGCAGGAGTAGGGTTTTACCTCCATCGAGAGGGCCCGAACCTGGGTAAAAACATCGTGTCCCTTGTCTCGTGTTACCATCCGCCTAGACGCATAGTTCGGGACCCCCTACACGAGATCCGCCGGTTTTGACACCGACACCACTCCTTATTCCATAGTCCATAAAAGCTTTACCCAAAACTTGAAAACTTCACAACACAAAACTCAAAAGGAAACCTTATAAGCTCCGTTAGTGAAAGAAAACAAAACCACCACATAAGTTACTGCAATGAACTCATTCTTTATTTAATTTTTTGTTAAACATACTGTATTCCAACTTCCTTATGGTTTATGAACTAATTTACTTGCCATAGATGCATTGAAATAAGCAAACAACACACGAAAAATAGAATCTGTCAAAAAAGAACAGTCTGTAGCAATCTGTAACTAACGCAAACTTCTGGAACTCTAAAAATCCTACCAAAATAGGAAGTCCTGGACAATTTGTTTATTGAACAGAATAAAAAATAATCAACGCAAAAGCATGTTCCTGTGATTTAACAAAATTATATTCGTGCGTGCAAAGTTTCTGTTTTTCAGCAGAATCAAATCAACTATCATCGTAGGTTATCCTATAGGTTCTACTTGGCACAAAAACTAATTAAAAGATAAAAACACATCTAAACAGAGGGTCTATGCAAGATTATTACTAAACAAGAGCAAAAACAAAAACATAAAGAAAAATTGGGTTGCCTCCCAACTAGCGCTATCGTTTAACGCCCCCTAGCTAGGCATAAATGCAAAGATAGATCTAACGGGTGCCATCTTTGGCACTAAATTCATAAGTAGCCCGCATGATAGATTCATAAGGTAATTTGACTTTCTTTCTTGGAAAGTGCTCCATGCCTTTCTTTAATGGAAATTGGAATCTAATGTTCCCTTCCTTCATATCAATAATCGCACCAATCGTTCTAAGGAAAGGTCTACCAAGAATAATAGGGCAAAAAAGATTGCAATCTATATCAAGAAAGATAAAATCTACGGGCACCAAATTTCTATTTGCAACAATAAGAACATCATTGATCCTTCCCATAGGCTTTTTAATGGTGGAATCCACAAGGTGCAAATTTAAAGAGCAATCATCAAGATCATGGAAACCTAGAATATCACATAAAGTTTTAGGAATCGTGGAAACACTAGCTCCCAAATCACACAAAGCAAAACACTCATAATCTTTAATTCTAATCTTTATAGTAGGTTCCCACTCATCATTAAGTTTTCTAGGTATAGAAACTTCCAAATTAAGTTTTTCATCATAATATTGCATCAAGGCATCAACAATATGTTTGGTAAAAGCTTTATTTTGGCTATAAGCATGAGGAGAATTAACAACGGATTGCAACAAGGAAATACACCCATTTAAAGAACAATTATCATAATCAAATTCCTTGAAATCCGAGATAGAAGGTTCATTATTATTAGAAGTTGAGGATTCTCCAATCTCACTTTTACCAAATTTAGCATTAAGATCTAAAGACTTTGAATTCTTGGGACGCCTTCTAGGCAAAGTTGATTCGTCATCAGTCCCATAATCATCAAAATTCATATTGCAAAACATAAATCTAATCGGAGACACATCAATAACTTTAAGATCCTCATCATTATTTTCATGGAGACTAGAAGAACACGCTTTTATAAAGCTTTCTTTTTTAGCACACAATCTAGCGGTTCTTTCCTTGCACTCGTCAATGGAAATTCTCATTACTTTGAGGGACTCATTGATATCATGCTTAGGAGAAGAAGATCCAAGTTTAAGAGAATTAACATCAAGCGAAAGTCTATCAACATTCCTAGCCAAGTCATCAACTTTGAGCAATTTTTCTTCAAGCAAAGCATTAAAATTCTTTTGAGAAATCATAAATTCTTTCACACTATTCTCAAAATCAGAGGGAAACTTATTAAAATTACCATAAGAGTTATTGTAGGAATTTCCATAATTATTAGAGGGATTACTAGGGAACGGTCTAGCATTAAAGTTTCCTCTATAAGCATTGTTTCCAAAATTATTCCTACCAACAAAATTCACATCCATAGATTCATTATTATTCTCAATCAAGGAAGACAAAGGCATATCATTGGGATCAAGAGGAGTATTTTTAGTAGCAAACATCTTCATAAGTTCATCCATCTTTCCACTCAAAACATTGATTTCTTCTATAGCATGCACTTTTTTACTAGAAGATCTTTCGGTGTGCCATTGAGAATAATTAGCCATAATATTATCAAGCAATTTTGTAGCATCTCCTAATGTGATTTCCATAAAGGTGCCTCCTGCGGCCGAATCTAAGAGATTTCTAGAAGTAAAGTTCAAACCGGCATAAAAATTTTGTATGATCATCCATAAATTCAAACCATGAGTAGGGCAATTGGGAAGCATCGATTTCATTCTTTCCCAAGATTGGGCAACATGCTCATGATCAAGTTGTTTAAAATTCATAATATCGTTCCTAAGAGTGATGATCTTAGCGGGAGGACAATACTTAGAGATAAAAGCATCTTTGCACTTGTTCCAAGAATCAATACTATTTTTAGGCAAAGACGAAAACCAAACTTTAGCACGATCTCTAAGTGAAAACGGAAATAACTTCAATTTGACAATATTGTTATCTTTATCTTTCTTGTCATGACCGGTTTTCCGGGTATTAATTTCCAAAAAATGGCCGTTGTGCTCACCAGCCCCAGGATTACTGTTAGCTGATGAGGCACCAAATTGATACAGAAATTCCAAGCAAAATACAAAATATGTAGTACAAGACCATTCTGGCCTATGAGTACAACAAGTGATTTCTAGAGGTTGATGGCGGAGGCGATTTGTGGATCATCGGTGTCTATGGGACTCCATTTCCCAACAGGAACAGCTGACCAGGTTAACTCCTATCTTCACGAGGCTGCTATCACCGTTGCTTAGGTTCCAGGGCTGTCGTCGCAACGCTCCTCTCCGTGCAGGAAATCTGGCCAAGACAATAGCCAGGGACAAGCCAGTGAGTACTTTGAATGTACTCACAAACATTACGAACACGGGTATAATATAAAGGGACAATTACATTTGAGCCCCTAGTTGTGTCACACCCGTGTGTTTTGCCCCTAAATTCAAAAAACCCTCATTTCTGTCCAAGCTCGTTTACTCCTCTTATGCTTTTGCCCTTTAACCGTTTGACCGCAACTTTGAAAACTTCATAACGAATTCATACTAACTCAGAAAAATGCAAATAAGATATCAAAATGATCGGAAAAAACATCACCTATATGTGCATGTCATTTGCATTCATGACAAAAGTGTTGAAAAGTCCCTATGTCAGTTTGAGATCATATGATGTATTTCGTCATGAATGCACTTTTTGCCATGAATGCAAATGACATGCACATACAGGTGATGTTTTTCCGAACATTTTGATATCTTATATGTATTTTTCCGAGTTATTATGAATTCATTATGAAATTTTCAAAGTTACGGTCAAACGGTCAAAGGGCAAAAGCATAAGAAGAGCAAACGAGCTCGGGCAGAACCAAGGGTTTTTTGAATTTAGGGGTAAAACAAGCAATGCCACAGTCGGGCGTCTCAGCGACACCACATAAAGGGCTTATAAAGTAAATAAATAACAAGCAATGCCATAGTCGGGCGTCTCAGCGACACCACATAAAGGGCTTATAAAGTAAATAAATAACAAGCAATGCCATAGTCGGGCGTCTCAGCGACACCACATAAAGGGCTTATAAAGTAAATAAATAACAAGCAATGCCACAGTCGGGCGTCTCAGCGACACCACATAAAGGGCTTATAAAGTAAATAAATAACAAGCAATGCCACAGTCGGGCGTCTCAGTGACACCACTTAAAGGGCTTATAAAGTAAATAAATAACAAGCAATGCCACAGTCGGGCGTCTCAGCGACACCACATAAAGGGCTTATAAAATAAATAATCACAATGAATATCCAGGAGGTAGAACCGTCCCAGGGATACTCAATAATTCAAATAATATAATGGGTTAGTCCATAATAAACATAACATAATTATCACAAGTCATCAGTCATGATCCACGTTTTGGTTTAGTAGTTTCTCCTCCGAAGACCGACACTTGACCCATCCCAGACTGTAGACCTTAACCATGGACGCGGCTATTCGAATAGGTTTAATCTCTGTAGAGGGTGTACTCTTTACCCACGAGTAATGGATTCCTTCAGTCCATCGGGACTAATTCCGTCTACAGTCTTTTAATTGAAAACACACCTGACTTGCACACACCAGCTTAACTCACCGGTGTCTGGAATCACCCACGACACCTATCAAGCAAAACTCTAAGTGGGGAGGCTACAACCTCGCATAGCATGGGATCAAATTTATACCGCGCGCTCTAAGGGGTGCCCCCCTCTCGGTCCCAACCGGAAACACCCATGCCCCCGGACCAGGTGGCCTGCCTACCGGCTACAACCGGTATCTTCCACCATGGCCTCTCTGTACGGTGTGTGCTTGAAAGGGGTTGACGAGTTACTGAACCGTACCCTACCTGTTGTAGGGACAAGTGGTAGTACGAAACAAGTATGGGGATTACTGGAACAAGACTCGATCTACGATCGACTCAGGAGGTTTATGAATTCCCTTCATGATATGTGTAACCAATATACATTTCAACCAACAGAATCACCGCTCATTATACCTTACTATGCCATACCGGACATAACCGTCCCGACGGAGACCGGCGACAAGCTCACGCCTACCCAAGGCAGAGGCTTTCCCGGATTCCTTTCCGACATGCATGCATGGCACATGAGGATGATTACCATCACAAGTATATTCATTTCCAACAGCAAGGAAATCACTAATATGCATTCATGCAAAGGATCGTATCACCATATAAAATAACGAGTTTTCTGAAGTAAGGAGGTGTTACAATCGTGTCAACCAACACATCAAAAATATTATGTCAGGGTTCAGGATGCTCGCCTTCAAGTTGTGGGGAGGCAGGGTGCACTCCAAAACCTTGGAAGGCTTTCTCCTCTCTCCAAAATCCTATTTAAAATATTTTTGAATCAATATATAGTTTAAAAACAGTACCAAAAAGTTGTCTGAATTTTTCTAAAATAAATCTTAAAATAAACTAGGCAATATTCGAGAGAGGTAGGAAAAAGAATCAACTCATTTGGAGTTATAATTAAAAAGTTATAGCTAGTCAAAGTTTTGGTAAAAATCTGTTTTTAATAAAAACAGAAAAAGAAAACGTTTCAAACGAGATTACGCTTTCGGTCAGAGGAGGCGTACTTGAGGTTTTACGCCTCCACTTATCCAGCGTGGACCGCGCGGGGAGTCACTGACAGTGGGTCCAGGAGGCCCACTAGTCATGTTTGACTGGTCTCCACTCCCTCTTCTTCCTCTGCTCGAGCAGAGGCGGGGCTTCGGCATTCGTCGCCGGCGAACGGCTGTTCCTCACGGGGAGCCGAGGGCGGGGATGGATCCACGGATCTAGGCGGTCCTTCCGGTGGTTGTAGGGTCGACGGGGGTGGAGGGAATCGCCGGCGGCGAGCTCTGCGGTGGAGGGATAGTTTCGGTGGATTTGTGGGCTCGGGCTAGGGTGATGCTCCGTCGTAGTTGGGGGTCTAGGCGGCTCCGCAAGATGATGAGGAGCCGAGTGGTGGTGATGGAAGGGTGGGGAAGGCCCTGGTGGCGCCGGGGTGAACCGGAACGAGGTGGCGGCCGAGCTGACCAGAGAGGTTGAAGACGGCCTTCTCCTCTTCAATTGATGGAAATGGGGGCACTAGGGGGACGGTGTGAGGCTGCCTGGGTGCTCGGAGGAGCTCGGGGGCTTCCTTTTATAGCACAACCATGTCGGTTCGCGGCGAGCGTGGATCAGCTCGTCGGCGGACCGCCCTACTGTGCTGCAGGGCGACGTGGCGGTGGTTGGCTAGCTCCAGGGGCTAACGACGACCACTCCAATGTCGAAGGAGGCGAGCTGGCGCGCTGTGGTGGTTTGGGCGGTGCCTCCCATGGCGGTGGCGGATGCGGCCGTAGGCGTGCCGCCAAGAGGCTTGCTGGCAACACTGCAGGGGGCGAGGGGGCGGTCGGGGCTTCTAGAGTGATGTGGCGAGAGGGAGAGGATCAGGATGAGCTCTGGGAAACTTATCCAAGGGGCGTGCTGGCCCGGACGCGAGCACGTGCAAAATGCGCGCTCTGCTCGCGCTCTGGGCGTGCACGGCACTTGCTCGACGAAATGCCAGGGCGACCAAAAATTGCTAGAGAGCTAATGCAAATCCTCAGGCCTAGGTTAGAGACAGAATGAAGGCTACTAGAAAACTTGGTTTGGGACCAGGGAAAAGTTCACAACACAAAACCTTCAACCATGCCAAATCTGTCCATGCACACAGGGTGTTTGGCAAAATGCCAGAGGCATCTAGGAAGTACTTGGGTGGTAAAATCTTCCAGAGTGGGGTCTCTTTAGATGCATGAGAGGGTGGTGAGGTTAGTTTGCCTAATGGAGAAACTTGTTAGTGCAAGTTTTGCAGAACTTCAATTCTAGACAAGAGGTAAATGGCATTATTTCATGAACCAAAAATATTCCAATGAGCCCATCCTCCTGGACATAAGGGTTTTGTAGGGTGTGCTATAAGCAGGAGAAAGTATCAAGGGCAAAAGAGCAAGCAAAAATATGGTTGCTGTACAAACCATCAAGTTGGACCAGAATGAAAGTGAGGTTGATACACTCAAATTTTTCAAAGAACATCACTGGGTTTTTGCATAAAGTTGAATCATATGCTACTACTAACATCCCATAATTTTGGTGGAAGCTAGAATAAATAGGTTGTAGTGCAAAATTGCCCACTAGACCAGATTTGAAAACTTGGTGTAGAACAACAAATATCCAATAAATGAAATATCTTTTTGCATAAAAGTGATTTAGAAACATCACATGACATCTCCAAATTTTGGTGGGATTTTTAAATAAATTTATAAAAGGGTTGTAGTGCAAATGGGGTCCTAAACTTATGAAAAACCATTTTAGAGAGATAAAGCTCTGGGATAAATAATTATATAAATAATCCTACTGATAAAAGAATTGTTTTATTTGAGAGGGTAAATGAGTCCAATAATAATTGGAAAGTTTTTACTAGGGTTGAAAACTCCACAACTTAGGGGAAAAGAGAGGCTCTGAGATCAAGAATAAATCCAAAAAAATAAAAATTTAATTTCCTGGCAAAATTTTAATTAATGAAACAAGGTTAAAAAATTTGGGGTGTCACAACACTACCCCCCTTAAAAAAATCTCGTCCTCGAGATTTGTTAAGAGTTGTTTTGAAAATATCTTTCCTGTGAGCTGGAACCAAAAGATTTATTCATAGCACAAACTTGCGTCGTCGAGGTTGGCAGCTACGCCCGGGATAAAAAAATGCAATCACACATCAACATACTCATGCATGGCTACTATTAAAAATAGGAGCGCACAAGCAAACAGCATTTAATTACGGCGATACAGGGTCACAAGATTACAAGGCGAGGACATTCTAAGACTCGGTATCATTCGAGCGATTTTAGTCTACCTCGTCCATATCTAAGCAGGCTTGCCTCGCGGACGTCGAGGTTTCTCCACGGTTTTCACCGTCGTGATCTGCTGGAGGGGGTTGAGGGGCTACAGGGTCGGGGTAGCGATGATGACCATCTCGGGGATTGTTGGCCACAATCCTGTTGGAGCGTGTTCCCAAAAAGGCGACGAAGCACTTCTGGGGTCATCAAGGTATTTTGGTTGATGGCCGGGGCTGACCTCAAGGTCTCGATTGGTTGTCCGAACAGCACAACTGGGTTGTCGGCGTCGAGCTCATCTTCTCCTCTTGCTGGGGCTCGGCGGATCAGTTCTCCACGAGCTGCAATCAGATCAAGGGTGATTTGATCGAACAAATCCTCTAGCGTACTTACACCAGATGCAATAAAGCAGGATCCGTCTCGTGATCTCCGTTGGCAACTTGTGGTGGTCTACCATATCCGTCACGGTTGGGGTAGTAGTAGAACGAGCGACAGTTAACTCTGGGCGACAAATGCCGGAGTTGAACTATAGCTTCTCGAGCAGCTAGTTGGATGGCTTGTGGCTCGAAGGAAGTTGTCCTTCCGATGAACCTGTAGGGGCGTTCTGGTGATAGACCCCTACCATAGACGTGCACAATGGCCCAGAATTGACGGCTATCACCGCTCATGGACCCTTGGTACACAACATATTCTGGGGGCTCTTGTAATGCAAAGGCACGGCGTGTGAGGTTCGCGAGCACGGTCACAAAACCTCCAAGGTTGGTTGCTGTGGTCTCATTGTGCACGATGGGGCCAGGCATTATGGCTTGGTTTGGGAAAGAGTTTGTGCGGTGCTGGGTTGAGACTAGTGTGCCCTTTTTATAGAAAAAGGGGACGGAGTCTTCCTTCGCACGCTTGCGAATAAGGCAGATTATGTGTCGGTCACTGGCGCGTGATCGACAGGCTAGGCTGATAGGTTGGGCACCGACTGCCAGAAGGTGTCGGGTCATTGTGTGGCTATCTTGCACAGGAAGCTTGGCTGGGTTATGTTAAGGTCTGGTGGGTTGGTTTGCCTAAGTTTTTGGACCTGGCTAAGATAGGATTAGCCAAAGGTCAGCCTAGCTCTGATACCAAGTTTGTCACGACCGGTTTTTCGGGTATTAATTTCCAGAAAATGGCCGTTGTGCTCACCAGCCCCAGGATTACTGTTAGCTGATGAGGCACCAAATTGATACAGAAATTCCAAGAAAAATACAAAATATGTAGTACAAGACCATTCTGGCCTATGAGTACAACAAGTGATTTCTAGAGGTTGATGGCGGAAGCGGTTTGTGGATCATCGGTGTCTATGGGACTCCATTTCCCAACAGGAACAGCTGACTAGGTTAACTCCTATCTTCATGAGGCTGCTATCACCGTTGCTTAGGTTCCGGGGCTGTCGTCGCAACGCTCCTATCCGTGCAGGAAATCTGGCCAAGACAATAGCCAGGGACAAGCCAGTGAGTACTTTGATTGTACTCGCAAACATTATGAACACGGGTATAATATAAATGATAATCGTGCATTGAAATATTCTATGATCACATCGTTAGTCATAAAATAAAATCTCTGATGCATGCAAGCAGGTTATTTATATGCAACACGAATAAGCAATAATGGAGTGGAAATAAAATGCCGCAGTTGGGCGTCTGTGCGACACCACATAAAGGGGTTATAAAGTAAATAAATAACAAGCAATGCCACAGTCGGGTGTCTCAGCGACACCACATAAAGGGCTTATAAAGTAAATAAATAACAAGCAATGCCACAGTCGGGCGTCTCAGCAACACCACATAAAGGGCTTATATAGTAAATAAATAACAAGCAATGCCACAATCGGGCGTCTCAGCGACACCACATAAAGGGCTTATAAACTAAATAAATAACAAGCAATGCCACAGTCGGGCGTCTCAGCGACACCACATAAAGGGCTTATAAAGTAAATAAATAACAAGCAATGCCACAGTCGGGCGTCTCAGCGACACCACATAAAGGGCTTAAAAAATAAATAATCACAATGAATATCCAGGAGGTAGAACTGTCCCAGGGATACTCAATAATTCAAATAATATAATGGGTTAGTCCATAATAAACATAACATAATTATCACAAGTCATTAGTCATGATCCACGTTTTGGTTTAGTAGTTTCTCCTCCGAAGACCGACACTAAGACCGACACTTGACCCATCCCAGACTATAGTCCTTAACCATGGACGCGGCTATTCGAATAGGTTTAATCTCTGCAGAGGGTGTACTCTTTACCCACGAGTAACGGATTCCTTTAGTCCATCGAGACTAATTCCGTCTACGGTCTTTTAATTGAAAACACACCTGACTTGCACACACCAGCTTAACTCACCGGTGTCTGGAATCACCCATGGCACCTGTCAAGCAAAACTCTAAGTGGGGAGGCTACAACCTCGCATAGCATGGGATCAAATTTATACCGCGCGCTCTAAGGGGTGCCCCCCTCTCGGTCCCAACCGGAAACACCCATGCCCCCGGACCAGGTGGCCTACCTACCGGCTACAACCGGTATCTTCCACCATGGCCTCTCTGTACGGTGTGTGCTTGAAAGGGGTTGACAACTTACTGAACCGTACCCTACCTGTTGTAGGGACAAGTGGTAGTACGAAACAAGTATGGGGGTTACTGGAACAAGACTCGATCTATGGTCGACTCAGGAGGTTTATGAATTCCCTGCATGATATGTGTAACCAATATACATTTCAACCAACAGAATCACCGCTCATTATACCTTACTATGCCATACCGGACAAAACCGTCCCGACGGAGACCGGCGACAAGCTCACGCCTACCCAAGGCAGAGGCTTTCCCGGATTCCTTTTCGGCATGCATGCAACGCACATGAGGATGATTACCATCACAAGTATATTCATTTCCAACAGCAAGGAAATCACTAATATGCATTCATGCAAAGGATCGTATCACCACATAAAATAACGAGTTTTCCGAAGTAAGGTGGTGTTACAATCGTGTCAACGAACACATCAAAAATATTATGCCAGGCTTCAAGATGCTTGCCATCAAGTTGTGGGGAGGCATGGTGCACTCCAAAACCTTCGAAGGCTTTCTCCTCTCTGCAAAATCCTATTTAAAATATTTTTAAATCAATATATAGTTTCAAAAATAGTACTAAAAAGTTGTCTGAATTTTTTTAAAATAAATCTTAAAATAAACTAGGCAATATTTGAGAGAGGTAGGAAAACGAATCACCTCATTTGGAGTTATAATTAAAAAGTTATAGCTAGTCAAGGTTTTGGTAAAAATCTGTTTTTAATAAAAACAGAAAAAGAAAACGTTTCAAACGTGATTACGCTTTCGGTCAGAGGAGGCGTACTTGAGGTTTTACGCCTCAACTTATCCAGCGTGGACCGCGCGGGGACTCACTGACAGTGGGTCTAGGGGGCCCACTAGTCATGTTTGACTGGTCTCCACTCCCTCTTCTTCGTCTGCTCGAGCAGAGGCGGGGCTCCGGCGTTCATCGCCGGCGAACGGCGGTTCCTCGCGGGGAGCCGAGGGCGGGGATGGATCCGCGGATCTAGGGCGGTCCTTCCGGTGGTTGTAGGGTCGACGGGGGTGGAGGGAATCGCGGGCGGCGAGCTCTGCGGCGGAGGGAAAGCTTCGGTGGATTTGGGGGCTCGGGCTAGGGTGATGCTCCGTCGTAGTTGGGGGTCTGGGCGGTTCCGCAAGACGATGAGGAGCCGAGTGGTGGTGATGGAAGGCTGGGGAAGGCCCTGGTGGCGCCGGGGTGAACCGGAACGAGGCGGCGGCCCAGCTGACCGGAGAGGTTGAAGACGGCCTTCTCCTCTTCAATTGATGGCAATGGGGGCACTAGGGGGACGGTGTGAGGCTGCCTGGGTGCTCGGAGGAGCTCGGGGGCTTCCTTTTATAGCACAACCATGTCGGTTGCGGCGGCCGTGGATCAGCTCGTCGGCGGACCGCCCTACTGTGCTGCAGGGCGACGTGGCGGTGGTTGGCTAGCTCCAGGGGCTAACGACGACCACTCCACTGTCGAAGGAGGCGAGCTGGCGGGCTGTGGTGGTTTGGGCGGTGCCGCCCATGGCAGTGCCGCCCATGGCGGTGGCGGATGCGGCCGTAGGCGTGCCGCCAAGAGGCTTGCTGGCAACGCTGCAGGGGGCGAGGGGGCGGTCGGGGCTTCTAGCGTGACATGGCGAGAGGGAGAGGATCAGGATGAGCTCGGGGAAACTTATCCAAGGGGCGTGCTGGCCCGGACGCGAGCACGTGCAAAACGCGCGCTCTGCTCGCACTCTGGGCGTGCACGGCACTTGCTCGTCGAAATGCCAGGGCGACCAAAAATTGCTAGAGAGCTAATCCAAATCCTCAGGCCTAGGTTAGAGACAGAATGAAGGCTACTAGACAACTTAGTCTGGGACCAGGGAAAAGTTCACAACACAAAACCTTCAACCATGCCAAATCTGTCCATGAACGCAGGGTGTTTGGCAAAATGCCAGAGGCATCTAGGAAGTACTTGGGGTGGTAAAATCTTCCAGAGTGGGGTCTCTTTAGATGCATGAGAGGGTGGTGAGGTTAGTTTGCCTAATGGAGAAACTTGTTAGTGCAAGTTTTGCGGAACTTCAATTCTGGAAAAGAGGTAAATGGCATTATTTCATGAAACAAAAATATTCCAATGAGCCCATCCTCCTAGACATAAGGGTTTTGTAGGGTGTGCTATAAGCATGAGAAAGTATCAAGGGCAAAAGAGCAAGCAAAAATATGGTTGCTGTACAAACCATCAAGTTGGACCAGAATGAAAGTGAGGTTGATACACTCAAATTTTTCAAAGAACATCACTGGATTTTTGCATAAAGTTGAATCATATGCTACTACTAACATCCCATAATTTTGGTGGAAGCTAGAAAGAAATATTTAAATTGGTTGTAGTGCAAAATTGCCCACTGGACCAAATTTGAAAACTTGGTGTAGAACTCCAAATATCCAATGAATGAAATATCTTTTTGCATAAAAGTGATTTAGAAACATCACATGACATGTCCAAATTTTAGTGGGATTTTTAAATAAATTTATAAAAGGGTTGCAGTGCAAATGGGGTCCTAAACTTATGAAAAACCATTTTAGAGAGATAAAGCTCAGGGATAAATAATTATATAAATAATCCTACTGATAAAATAATTGTTTTATTTGAGAGGGTAAATGAGTCCAATAATAATTGGAAAGTTCTTACTAGGGGTGAAAACTCCACAACTTAGGGGAAAAGAGAGGCTCTGAGATCAAGAATAAATCCAAGAAAATAAAAATTTAATTTCCTGGCAAAGTTTTAATTAATAAAACAAGGTTAAAAATTTTGGGGTGTCACATTTCTTATTTTGCATATCACACAAATCAACAAAATTGTTTAGATGAGTAGCGGCATCTTCACTAGGAAGGGCGGCGAATTGATCTTTCATAACAAGATTCAGCAAAGCGGTATTGATTTCACAAGACTCAACATCATTAAGAGGAGCAATCGGAGTACTAAGGAAATCATTATTATTGGTATTCGAGAAATCACAAAATTTGGTATTATCTTGTGCCATGGCAACAAGTACTCCAACACACAAACAAACAGAAAAACGGCAAGTAAAAAAGAGAGGAGGAGATTGGGAAAGAGAGGGCGAATAAAACGGCAAGGGTGAAGTGGGGGAGAGGAAAACGAGAGGCAAATGGCAAATAATGTAAATGCGAGGGAGATGGGTTTGTGATGGGTACTTGGTATGTCTTGACTTGAGCGAAGACCTCCCCGGCAACGGCGCCAGAAATCCTTCTTGCTACGTCTTGAGCTTGTGTTGGTTTTCCTCGAAGAGGAGCGGGTGATGCAACAAGTGTAGCGTAAGTATTTCCCTCAGTTTTGAGAACCAAGGTATCAATCCAGTAGGAGGCTCCTCAAAAGTCCCACGCACCTACACAAACAAACTGAGAACTCGCAACCAACGCAATAAAGGGGTTGTCAATCCCTTCACGGCCACTTGCGAAAGTGAGATCTAATAAAGATAGTATGATAAGATAAATATATTTTTGGTATTTTATAATATAGATGCAAAAAGTAAAGATGCAAATAGAAGTAGATTGAAAGCAAATATGATAAGAGATAGACTCGGGGGGCCATAGATTTCACTAGAGGCTTCTCTCAAGATAGCATAAGTATTACGGTGGGTGAACAAATTACTGTCGAGCTATTGATAGAAAAGCGCATAGTTATGAGATTATCTAGGCATGATCATGTATATAGGCATCACGTCCATAACAAGTAGACCAAATCCTGCCTGCATCTACTACTATTACTCCACACATCAACCACTATCCAGCATGCATCTAGAGTATTAAGTTCATAAGAACAGAGTAACACATTAAGCAAGATGACATGATGTAGAGGGATAAACTCATGCAATATGATATAAACCCCATCTTGTTATCCTCGACGACAACAATATAATACGTGCCTTGCAACCCTTTCTGTCACTGGGGAAGGACACCGCAAGATTGAACCCGAAGCTAAGCACTTCTCCCATGGCAAGAAAGACCAATCTAGTAGGCCAAACCAAACTGATAATTCGAAGAGACTTGCAAAGTAAACTCAATCATACATAAAAGAATTCAGAGAAGATTCAAATATTATTCATAGATAAACTTGATCATAAACCCACAATTCGTCGGATCTTGACAAACACACTGCAAAAAGAGTTTACATCGAATAGATCTCCACAAGAGAGGAGGAGAACATTGTATTGAGATCCAAAAAGAGAGAAGAAGCCATCTAGCTAATAACTATGGACCCGTAGGTCTGTGGTAAACTACTCACAACTCATCGGAGGGGCAAGGATGTTGATGTAGAAGCCCTTCGTGGTTGATTCCCCCTCCGGCAGAGTGCCGGCGAAGGCTCCAAGATGAGATCTCGCAGATACAGAAGGTTACGGCAGTGGAAATTGTGTTTCGTGGTGCTCCTGGATGTTTTCGGGTACGTAGATATATATAGGAGGAAGAAGTACGTCGGTGGCCGCCCGAGGGGCCCACGAGACAGGGGGCACGCCCTATAGGGGGGGCCTCCTATCTCATGGCTTCCTCGGAAGCTTCTTGACTTGCACTCCAAGCTCTCGGGATCACGTTCGTTCCAAAAATCACGCCCCCGAAGGTTTCATTCCGTTTGGACTCCGTTTGATATTCCTTTTCTTCGAAATACTGAAATAGGCAAAAAAACAGCAATATTGGCTGGGCCTCTGGTTAGTAGGTTAGTCCCAAAAATGATATAAATGTGTAAAATAAAGCCCATAAACATCCAAAAGGGGTAATATAATAGCATGGAACAATAAAAAATTATAGATACATTGGAGACGTATCAGAGACTTGCAAAGATATCAAATCATGCATATAAGAATTCAGATAATATTCAAATAATATTCATAGATAATCTGATCATAAATCCACAATTCATCGGATCTCGGCAAACACACCGCAAAAGAATATTACATTGAATAGATCTCCAAGAATATCGAGGAGAACATGGTATTGAGAATTAAAGAGAGAGAAGAAGCCATCTAGCTACTAGCTATGGACCCGTAGGTCTGTGGTAAACTACTCACGCTTCATCAGAAGGGTAATGGTGTTGATGTAGAAGCCCTCCCTGATCGAATCCCCCTCCGGGAGGATGCTGGAAAAGGCCCCTAGATGGGATCTCATGGGTACAGAAGGTTGCGGAGGTGGAAAAGTGTTTTTGTGGCTCCCCCTGATGTTTTGGGGGTATAAGAGAATATATAGGTGAAGGAACTAGGTCAGGAGAGCTCTGAGGGGCCCACGAGGCAGGGGGCACGCCCTACCCCCCTGGGAGCACCCTCCACCCACGTGGCCACCTCGTTGAGTCTCCGACTTCATCTCCAAGTCTCCTGGTTTGCTTCTAATCCAAGAAAGATCATCGCGAAAGTTTCATTCCATTTGGACTCCTTTTGGTATTCCTTTTCTACGAAACTCTAAAACAGGCAAAAAAACATAAACTGCCATATAATATAATAGCATGGAACTTTAATATGTCTGTTTATGTTTTTTCCCAAAAACAGGCAAAAAAATAATATGGATGCATATTAAACTTCCAAAACATATAATATAATAGCATGGAACAATAAAAAATTATAGATACATTGGAGACATATCAAGCATCCCCAAGCTTAAGTCCTGCTCGTCCTCGAGTAGGTAAATGATAAAAACAGAATTTTTGATGTGGAATGCTACCTAACATATTTATCTATGTAATTGTCTTTATTGTGGCACGAACGTTCAGATCCGAAATCTTCAAAACGAAAGTTTAATATTGACATAAAAACAATAATACTTCAAGCATACTAATAAAGCAATCATGTCTTCTCAAAATAACATGGCCAAAGAAAGCTATCCCTACAAAATCATATAGTCTGGCCATGCACTATCTTCATCACACAAAATATTTAAGTCATGCACTACCCCGATGACAAGCCGAGCAATTGTTTCATACTTTGGATGTTCTCAAAAAAATTTAACCTTCACGCAATATACGAGCATGAGCCATGGATATAGCACTATGGTGGCAGAGAATATGGTGGTTGTGGAGAAGACAAAAAGGAGCAAGATAGTCTCACATCAACTAAGCGTATCAACGGGCTATGGAGATGGCCATCAATAGATATCAATGTGAGTGAGTAGGGATTGCCATGCAACGGATGCACTAGAGTTATAAGTGTATGAAAGCCCAAAAAGAAACTAAGTGGGTGTGCATCCAACTTGCTTGCTCACGAAGACCTAGGGCAATTTGAGGAATCCCATCATTGGCATATACAAGCCATGTTCTATAATGAAAAATTCCCACTAGTATAAGAAAGTGACAAAATAGGAGACTCTCTATCATGAAGATCATGGTGCTACTTTGAAGCACATGTGCAGAAAAAGGATAATAACATCGCCCCTTCTCTCTTTTTCTCTCATTTTTTTCTTTTTCTTTTTTTCTTTTTTTCCTTTTTCTTTTTTTCTTTTTCTTTCTTTTTCCTTCTTTTTCTTTTTTTCTTTATTTTTCGTCCGGAGTCTCATCCCGACTTATGGGGGAATCATAGTCTCCATCATCCTTTCCTCACATGGGACAATGCTCTAATAATGAAGATCATCACACTTTTATTTACTTACAACTCAAAAATTACAACTCAATGGTTAGAACAAAATATGACTCTATGTGAATGCCTCCGGCGGTATACGAGGATATGCAATGAATCAAGAGTGACATGTATGAAAGAATTATGAAAGGTGGCTTTGCCACAAATACGATGTCAACTACATGATCATGCAAAGCAATATGACAATGATGCAGCGTGTCATAATAAATGGAATGGTGGAAAGTTGAATGGCAATATATCTCGGAATGGCTATGCAAATGCCATAATAGGTAGGTATGGTGGCTGTTTTGAGGAAGGTATATGGTGGGTGTATTGTCGAGGTGAAAGTTGCACGACACAAGAGAGGCTAGCAATGGTGGAAGGGTGAGAGTGCGTATAATCCATGGACTCAACATTAGTCATAAAGAACTCATACTTATTGCAAAAATCTATTAGTCATCGAAACAAAGTACTACGCGCATGCTACTGTGGGGATAGATTGGTAGGAAAAGACCATCGTTCGTCCCCGACCGCCACTCATAAGGAAGACAATCAAAAAATAAATCATGCTCCGACTTCATCACATAACGGTTCACCATACGTGCATGCTACGGGAATCACAAACCTCAACACAAGTATCTCGCAAATTCAAAACTACTCACTAGCATGACTCTAATATCACCATCTTCATATCTCAAAACAGTCATAAAAAATCAAACTTCTCATAGTATTCAATGCACTTTATATGAAAGTTTTATTATATCCATATTGGATGCCAATCATATTAGGACTAAATTTATAACCAAAGCAAATTACCATGTTGTTCTAAAAGACTCTCAAAATAATATAAGTGAAGCATGAGAGTTCATCGATTTTTATAAAATAAAGCCATCGCTGTGTTGTAAAAAGATATAAGTGAAGTACTAGAGCAATATTGTTTAGCTCAAAAGATATAAGTGAAGCACATAGAGTATTCTAATAAATCATGATTCATTCATGTCTCTCTAAAAGGCGTGTACAGCAAGGAACATTGTGGTAAACTAAAAAGCAAAGACTCAAATCATACAAGACGCTCCAAGCAAAACACATATCATGTGGTGAATAAAAATATAGCCTCAAGTAAAGTTACCGATAGACGAAGACGAAAGAGGGGATGCCTTCCGGGGCATCCCCAAGCTTAGGCTTTTGTTTGTCCCTAATATTACCTTGGGGTGCCTTGGGCATCCCCAAGCTTAGGATCTTGCCACTCCTCATTCCATAGTCCGTCAAATCCTTACCCAAAACTTGAAAACTTCACAACACAAAACTCAACAGAAAATCTCATGAGCTCCGTTAGTATAAGAAAATAAATTGCCACTTTAAGGTACTGTTGCAAACTCATTATTTATTTATATTTGTGTAATATCTAATGTATTTCAACTTTTCCATGGTTCATACCCCCAATACTACCCATAGATTCATCAAAATAAGCAAACAACACGCAAAAAAAGAATATGTCAAAAATAGAACAGTCTGTAGAAATATGTAACTCTTGAATACTTCTGTAACTCCAAAAATTCTGAAAAATTAGGAAAACCTGAGAAATTTGTGTGCCAATCCATATAAAAAAGAATCAGATCAAAATCATGTTTCTTTCAATTATGAAAATTATTTTCCTGGGCGCACAAGTTTCCTATTTTCAGCAGAATCAAGACAACTATCACCGTAAGCTATCCTAAAATTTTAACTTGGCACAAACACTAATTAAAACATAAAACCACATCTAACCAAAGGCTAGATGAATTATTTATTACTAAACAGGAACAAAAATCAAAGAACAAAAATAAAATTGGGTTGCCTCCCAACAAGCGCTATTGTTTAACACCCTTAGCTAGGCATAAAAACACGAATAGATCTAGGTATTGCTTAATAATGATAGGGCAAGTCTCGAAAACTCATCTCATACTCTCTACGTGTGACACCCGGATAATTAAGCTACAGTAAACCTCTGCTAATGGTGCCACGTCACCTCGGTTACTGTTGATAAACTCGAGTTGGTTCAAGCCGATTCAAATTCAAATTCAAAATCAGGCAAACAATAAAGGTTTTCAAACATTAGAATTTAAAATGTCCAAAATGTGTCAAATAAATCATGGATAATACTAGTGGAGAAACCACACTTTTATAAAATGTTTAAGGGTTCTAAAGTAATTAAAACAGCAGCTATGACAATTGATTAAATGCCTTTAAAAAAATTACAATAATGCAAAATTTTATCTAGGTGTCAAACTTTTTTTGGGTAGTAGAATAAGTTATAACATTAATTTAGGAGTTGTATTTATATTTTATAAAACAAAAACTAAAAGAAAAGAAAATACAAAAACAGAAAACAAATAGAACAAAAAAAATATATAAAAGAACCCCCCCCCCCAACTGGGCCAGCTGGCCCAGCTGTTAGCCAGGCCGGCCCAGCTGCTGGCCAGCCCAACTGGCCCCAACCGGCCCACCCCGCGCCTGGCCTATATGGCCCCTCACCCCGAAACCCTAACCCCCTCCCCTAGTCACCCACTCCCCCCACTCGCTCCCTCCCCCAGTCGCTCTTCCCCCTCCTCCCCGATCCAGATCAGATCGAGGGGAACGAACCTCCCGCCCGACGCCGCCACCCGTCGCCTCCACCTCGCCCTCGTCCGCCGCCACGCCGCCCCACGCCGCCTGGATCGCCCCCTCGCCGCCGCTCCGCTAAGGCCGCCGCCCCTCCCGGACTCCTCCGCGCCCCTCCTCTCACCTCCCTCGACTGGATCGGGGCAGCGCCCCGCTGCCCACCTCGGCGGGCGCCTCCCGTCCCCGCCACCAGGCTGGCGCCCCTCGCTGGAACCGCCACGCCTTCGCCGGACCTCCCCCTCTACGTTGCCGTCGTCCCCGTCCTCCTCCCCAAAGGCTCCACCGAGCCTCGCCGACCCTCGTCTCTGCAACGCCGGTGAGGCCACGGCCTCCTCTTCCTCTTTGCGCCCGCTCTGCACGTCTCCCCGTCGCCACCTGCACCGGCCTCCCCTGCTCGACGCACCACCGCGCGCGCCCAGCGCTCATCGCGGCCACCACGCGCGTGCGCCCCGTGCACGCCTCGCCATCCCACTCGTCGCGCCCGCAACCCCGCGCTCTCCGTGCGCTCACTGCGACCACCCCTGCCCGCTCGCGCCGTGGCTGTCGCCCCCGCGGATGTGTCCGGTGCCCGCGCCCCTGGATTCCCGCAGTCGCCGCGGCCCGGCCTCGCCGCCACCGCTCCACCGTGCTGCCTCGCCTCCAGCCCCATGGGCCACTGCCGAGCCGGCGGCCACTTCCAGCGCCCGCGCCCACTGGGGCTCCATCCGGATCGGGCGCCCATGCGCCCATGCACCCGTTAGGCCTAGGGGCCTATGACAAGGGGCCCCACCCTGGAACGTTTTATAAAAAAAGAGAAAAAAATAATAATAATGAAAATAAATAAATAAATAATAATAATTAAATTAATTAACTAATTAAGGGATTAATTAAGTTAATTAATCATCATTAGATTAACCTAATTAACTAATTAGTTTAATTAAACACTAATTAGTTTAATTAAACAGTAGTTAACTTAATTAACTACTAATTAGCCTAATCAGTCAATGACGAACGGGACCCACACGTCAGGTTGACCAAGTCAACTTTGTTGACTGCTGATGTCAGCATGACATCATGATGATGTCATTAATCTGTTTTTCGAATAAATTAAATAATTAATTAAATTTCAGAAATTAATAAAATCTGTAAAAAATCATATCTTTTAATCCGTAACTCGGATTAAAATACTTTCTACATGAAAGTTGCTCAGAACGATGAGACGAATCCGGATACGCAGTCCGTTCGTCCGCCACACACCCCTAACCTATCGAACTCGCAACTTTCCCCCTCCGGCTCCTCTGCCCGAAAACACGAAGCACCGGGGATATTTTCCCGGATGTTTTCCCCCTTAACCGGTACCACCTCATACCACGTTAGGGCACGCCTAGCATCGTTACTTGTCTTGTCATGCATCAATATGCATCTGCTTACCTGGTATTCATTGTTTCTTCCCCCTCTTCTCTCCGGTAGACTACGAGACCGACGCTGCTGCTGCCCAGTTCGACTACGGAGTTGACGACCCCTCTCTCTTGCCAGAGCAACCAGGCAAGCCCCCCCTTGATCAACAGATATCGCCTATTCTACTCTATACTGCTTGCATTAGAGTAGTGTATCATGTTACTGCTTTCTATTATACCTATTCTGATGCATAGCCTGGCCTTGTTACTACTGCTGTTACCTTTACCTGTAATCCTATATGCTTAGTATAGGATGCTAGTATATTCATCTGTGGCCCTACATTCTTGTCCGTCTGCCGTGCTATACTATCGGGCCGTGATCACTCGGGAGGTGATCACGGGTATATACTATATACTTTATACATGATACATGTGGAGACTAAAGTCGGGTCGGCTGGTGGAGCACCCGCGAGTGGATCTTTGTGGCGGAGCGACAGGGCAGGTTGAGACCGCCTAGGAGAGAGGTGGGCCTGGCCCTGTTCGGCGTTCGCGGGTACTTAACGTGCTTAACGAGATCTTGGTATTTGATCTGAGTTGGCTACGAGCCTATACTCACTAACCATCTACGCGGGAGTAGTTATGGGTATCCCGACGTCGTGGTATCAGCCGAAGCACTTCAGACGTCAGCGACGGAGCGGCGCGCGCCGGATTGGACTGGAACGCCACTAGGCTAGGTCTGCTTCCGGCCGCCCTCGCAACGTGCAGGTGTGCTCAGGGCGATGGGCCCAGACCCCTGCGCGCTTAGGTTTAGACCGGCGTGCTGGCCTCTCTGTTTTGCCTAGGTGGGGCTGCGACGTATTGATCTTCCGAGGCCGAGCATGACCCAGGAAAGTGTGTCCGGCCAAATGGGATCAAGCGTGTTGGGTAAGTTGGTGCACCCCTGCAGGCAAGTTAATCTATTCGAATAGCCGTGATCTTCGGTAACAGGACGACTTGGAGTTGTACCTTGACCTTATGACAACTAGAACCGGATACTTAATAAAACACACCCTTCCAAGTGCCAGATACAACCGGTGGTCGCTCTCTCTCAGGGATACGAGGAGAGGATCGCCGGGTAGGATTATTCTATGCGATACTGCTGGAGATGCTACTTGGAGATGCTACTTGGAGATGCTACTTGGCGATGCTACTTGGAGGACTCCAGTCTACTCTCTTCTACATGCTGCAAGACGGAGGCTGCCAGAAGTGTAGTCTTCGACAGGATTAGCTATCCCCCTCTTATTCTGGCATTCTGCAGTTCAGTCCACTGATATGGCCTCCTTACACATATACCCATGCATATGTAGTGTAGTTCCTTGCTTGCGAGTACTTTGGATGAGTACTCACGGTTGCTTTCTCCCCCCTTTCCCCCCTTTCCTTTCTTTCTGGTTGTCGCAACCAGATGCTGGAGCCCAGGAGCCAGACGCCACCGTCGATGACGACTACTACACTGGAGGTGCCTACTACTACGTGCAACCCGCTGACGACGACCAGGAGTAGTTAGGAGGATCCCAGGCAGGAGGCCTGCGCCTCTTCGATCTGTATCCTAGTTTGTGCTAGCCTTCTTAAGGCAAACTTGTTTAACTTATGTCTGTACTCAGATATTGTTGCTTCCGCTGACTTATCTATGATCGAGCACTTGTATTCGAGCCCTCGAGGCCCCTGGCTTGTATTATGATGCTTGTATGACTTATTTATGTTTTAGAGTTGTGTTGTGATATCTTCCCGTGAGTCCCTGATCTTGATCGTACACATTTGCGTGCATGATTAGTGTACGATTGAATTGGGGGCGTCACACTACGTTCAGTAGAAAGTTTTTTTTGTGGCAAGCAAAAGTAATCAAAAGGGCTAAATTTAGTGGGACAAAAATCTCCAAGATCAAGCTCGGGAGGAATTGGTTCCTCCTTTGGCCCTTCATATTGTGCAACCAACTCATCATTATAAGCATTCTTTTGGCGAAAAGTCATGAACTTTTGTTCAAGAGAAAAGCCCAACCCATTGTTCTAAATAGTAAAATCATCATTAAGCTCAGAAATCCTATCAACTAGAACATCGGTAGGAACCTTCTTTCTTAAATTTTCATTATAAGCAACATGATCTGAGGATCGTAAACGCATTATGTCTTCTTGGTTAAAGAGAATTGCTTCTATGGGACGACGATCCACGTCTACCCTATAATGTGCAAAAAAATCGCTAGCCTCTATTATTATAAATCTAAACTCATGTGCTAGAAAGATGTTAGCTGCTCGCTTAACAGAAGAATGCTCAATATTAAAAAACTCTAGAAAAATGCTTTGTATAGATGGATGCATGTGAATAAATTGTCTTTCAAGTTCAACTATAAGCAAAGATATAGAATCCGCTAGACTACTAGTTTTATGGAGAATAGAACCACCCATAGTGGGTAAAGCACCAGCACAAGTAAAGAAATCTTGAATAACCCCTTTTCCAATAATATTGCCGCTACCAATGCGAAACTTTTTAGTGTGTAGAATAGTAGCTAGGTTCTTCATGAGGATTAGTATTAGAAAAAGCATCAAAGTCCCCCCATCATTACTACTATCTTTTTCAACAATGTCCTCCCCAATTTCAGACATGGTGGCAACAAATTGATCTAACAAATGAGCACACAAAAAGCAAGCGAAGAAGACGAACAGAAGAGAGGCGAAGAAAAGGAAAATCTTTTTGAAAATTGTTTTAGAGGTGGGGGAGAGGAAAATGAGAGGAGGATGGAAAATAATGTAATACAAGAGATGAGAGTTTATGATGTGTACTTGGTATGTCTTGACTTGGTGTAGATCTCCCCGGCAACGGCGCCAGAAATTCTTCCTGCTACCTCTTGAGCTTACGTTGGTTTTTCCCTTGAAGAGGAAAGGGTGATGGAGCAAAGTAGAGTAAGTATTTCCCTCAGTTTGAGAACCAATGTATCAATCAAGTAGGAGATTACGCACAAGTCACCGAATACCTACACAAACAATCAACAAACTTGCACCCAATGTGGTAAGGGGTTGTCAATCCCTTCACTGTTATTTGCAAAAGTGAGATCTGATAGAGATGGATAAACGGTAAAGTAAATATTTTTGGTATTTTTTGTTTATAGATTGGAAAGTAAAGATTGCAAAGTAATAGATCAGAATCTAATATGATGTAAAAGAGATTCAATATAATGGAAAAGATACCAGGGGGCCATAGGTTTCACTAGTGGCTTCTCTCAAGATAGCAAATATTACGGTGGGTGAACAAATTACTGTCGAGCAATTGATAGAAGAGCGCATAATTATGATGATATCTAAGGCAATGATCATGAATGTAGGCATCACGTCCATGTCAAGTAGACCAAAACGATTCTGCATCTACTACTATTACTCCACACATCGACCGCTATCCAGCATGCATCTAGAGTATTAAGTTCATAAAGAACGGAGTAACACATTAAGTAAGATGACATGATGTAGAGGAATTAACTCAAGCAATGTGATGAAAACCCCATATTTTTATCCTCGATGGCAAAAATACAATACATGCCTTGTTACCCCTATTGTCACTGGGAAAGGGCAACGCAAGATTGAACCCAAAGCTAAGCACTTCTCCCATTGCAAGAAAAACCAATCTAGTAGGCCAAACTAAACCGATGATTCGAAGAGACTTGCAAAGATATAAAATCATGCATATAAGAATTTAGAGAAGACTCAAATAATATTCATAGATAATCTGATCATAAATCCACCATTCATCGGATCTCGACAAACACACCGCAAAAGAATATTACATCGAATAGATCTCCAAGAACATCGAGGAGAACATGGTATTGAGAATCAAAGAGAGAGAAGAAGCCATCTAGCTACACTACAAAAAAAGACACATCCGTGACATTTTGGGTCGAATGAATTTTTTTTCTGTCATACTTATGACTCTTCTGTGACGATAATTGTGACAAAACCCGGTATCATCATAGATGTGGTGGGCTCCTACTTCTATGACAAAGAATCATTTCTTTGGGTCGTCCATGACGGAAAAAACCATGGTAGAAGTGAGGGCGAGGAAAATATCAGGGAGTTCCCGGTTATGGTGGGTGGTCGGGGGTCGAGCGATGCGCGTTCCTCTCGTACCGTACGCGCGTGGGTGCGAGGCATTGGGCTCTAACTGAACCCGAGCATGGCGTCGCCTAACTGAACCCGAGCGATTGCACTACAGGCTACGCATTACTGAACCCGAGCGATCGAGCGATTCCTTCGCTACTGCTGCTAACTGAAGCTAATCGATGATCCCTCTGGATGAACAGTGAGTGTTGCTGGGGGGGTTGGATGAACAGTTCCCGGTGGGGGTTGGATGAATAGGACCCCCGTGGTGTTGCTGCTGGATGAACAGGACCCCGATCGATCGAGCCGGTTGGGCATGGATGAACAGGACCCCGTGGAGGGCTGGATGAAGATGACCTCGTGGAGAGAAGGTTGAACAGTAGCTGGTGGAGGGCTGGATGAACAATAGCCCGTGGAGGGGTGGTTGAACAGGAGCCCGTGGAGAGGGCTGGTGGAACAGTAGCCGGTGGGGTAGCGCGCGGTGGAGGCTGGATGAACAGGAGCCCGTGGATGAACAGTCGCAGGTGGAGGCTGGAGGAGGTTGACGGTGGATGAATAGTAGCCCGTGGAGGCTGGAGGAGGTCAACGGTGGAGACGAACAGTATCCCGTGGAGTCCCGTTTTGCGGTACGCCACACCCCTCCCGATGAACAGGAACCCCGTTTCGACCGCAGCACTCCAATAGAAGTTTGTTTCCTCCGTTTTGCGGTATGCCACACCCCTCCCGATCAACAGGACCCTGTTTCGACCATAGGAGGTCCAACAGAAGTCTGTTTCCTCCGTTTTGCGGTATGCCAGACCCCTCCCGATGAACAGAATCCTGTTTCGACCGTGGCCGGTCGAACACAAGGCTGTTTCCTCCGTTGTGTGGTACGCCAGGCTCGTTTCCATCGGTTGTTCCGTCCAAGCCCTCCCGATGAACACGACGATGCATTCCATTTGGACCCAGCCGGTTGGCTCCTCATGAACACGATGACGATGCAGTTTCTCCGTTCCAACCCAGCCATGTACACGAGCTCTAGCCGTAAGTATGCGCGAGTAGGCGTTCGAGGCCCCGCTCGTATGTACGTACGTGGCCATATTTTCTTTCTTGCACACTGGTCGTTGTACGTACGTGTACATGCTACGTGCGCGCCTCTACTACGACACATGTGCGCCTCTACATCGACTAGTATGTACGTACACGTTTGCGACCAGAATGACGACGCTATGTATGCTTCAACTAGGTGGGTCCCGACTGTCAGGCACTTCCTTGCGTGCGAAGATGTAGCTGGTGGGTCCCTGCTGTCAGGGGGGCGAATCATTTTTTTCTTAATATGGACGCACTTCCTTGCATGCGAAGATGTAGCTGGTGGGTCCCAGCAGTCAGGGGGGAAACGTCTTTTTCGAGAAATACAGTGGCTCGTCCGATGGGTCCCTGCTGTCAGGTGGAGGAATAATTATTTTTGTGCGTAATAAGGAGCCAATTCCTTGTGGCTGTCGTGGACCCAGCTATCAGCCTATCAACATATAGTACTCTTCCGATGGAAGTCGTTCCTTGACCATGTTGACCATGCCGTGCCAAGAGCACCAGGGCAGTGGACGACGGCGAGGCCTAGGAAGGGGACGACGCGGAGCCGGGGAAGACGCGGCAGTGGATGTCCACGCGTAAAGTATGAGGGTTCACTAGTTCAGCTGCGGTGTGAGGCTGCCGTCGCCGCAGAATAACAGGGGGTGTGGGTGAGTAGAGGGATGGCTTGCCCCGCGGTTGGAGTAGAAGGGGGCGGTGAGGCCTCCGCGACATCATAGCCGGCCACGGGAGGCAAGAGCACGCGGCACAACCTGCGCTGGTTTGGGTGGCTGGAGCAAGAAGACCAGAGGTTGAAGAAGCACTACGGTCATTGGATGGACATCGTACGGTCACTAGAGCTAGAATCGTTCATATTGACTAAGTTGACAAAGTCCTCCGTCCCCGTCAACTTAGTTGGCCCACAAGTCAGCCTCCCACTATGGTGGGTCCCAGCTAGTAGGGGGTATTCATTTTTTTGTGCATAATAAGGAGGCACTTCCTTGCGTGCGAAGATATAGCTGGTGGGTCTGACCTGTCAGCAGGGGGAACAATTTTTTCATGAAATACAGAGGCTCTTCCAGTGGGTCCCAGCTGTCAGGTGGAGGAATCATTATTTTGCGCGTAATAAGGAGGTATTTCCTTGCGTGCGGCCGTTGACCCAGCTGTCAGCCTCTCCACGCAGTCTACTTCCAATGGTGTCGTTCATTGACCATGTTGACCACTCCACGTCGAGCGCATCCAAGGTGGTGGACGGCGGCGAGGCCCCGGACAGCAACGAGCTGGAGATGGGAAGATGCGGGAGTAGAGCCGCAGATGGAGAGGTGTACGAGGGTTAACTGGTTCTGGTGTGGTGTGGTTCGGCAGTCGGTGGAGAAGAATAGGAGGTGTGGAGGGGTGGAGGGATGGCCTGGCCAACGGTGGAGTAGCGCTTCACAGTGAAGCGTGCTAAGCAGAGCTGCTAGTAGTAGGAGGCAGGAGCAGGTTGTCCCGGCAGCGCTGGAGGAAGAAGACGAGAGATTGAAGATGGATGTCGGTCGTTGGATGTAAATCCAACGGCTAACGATGTCAGAATCATTTGTTGACTAAGTTGACAACGACTTGCGTTGGCTTCGATCTATTGGCCCACATTTCAGCCTCCAAAAATGTGGCACATATTCAACCCATTTTTTCAGAATTTACACTCTTTTTTTGCGGGGTAGAATTTATAGTCAATTTGATCTCTTTTTTTGAATTACAGTCCATTAGCTGGACTGGGTGAACAAATAATGTAGCGTCCATGCGGCCCATTTATTTTTTCCTAAAAAAATTATAGGCCATTTGCACTTTCTCGGAATACACGATTTTGCCGGGCTGATTCTAATTATAATGTTGGCTTGGGCCAGCAATGTTATCAAAAAATAAACAGGGGCTGAGCATTTTGTTATAAATATATTTAAATAATAAGTGATTTATTATTACATTGGTCCTTAAATCTTACCAAGCTTCTGTACACAATCACCAGGATTTTCGTTGCCGAAAAAATCCAGGATTTTATTGTTAAAAAATTATTTTTATAAGTTAATAAGATGTGGGATATTGTTTTCTTACATATGTAAGTATCTGTTAAATATATGATGACAATAACAATAATATATAATAACATAAATAATTTAAATATATATAATATAGTTAGAAGGGAAACATAAGTTGGACCAGGCGTTCCTATTCTTATATAGAAAAATAGAACAGACCACTGCGTTTTCTTCAAAAAAAATTACATAAATTGGGCTGCCGATGTTTCAGGAAAAATAAAACCTCGGATGGGAGGTCCATAGGCCGGTCGATACATGATGGCCCTCAAGAAAATAAAAAAACCGGCATGTCGTGGGCTGCGCATGATAAAAAAGAAAGCCTAGACGAGGCAGCCCAAAACCCAGCTGATACTTGCTGCCCCAATGATAATAAATGATACCTGCTAGCTCCCCGACTTCATGGTGAATTTATCTCCTATAGTAACTACGTTGAAGCACCTAAAAACAATGTAACCATGTTGACAAACTCGTGGGCCCCAACATCAGTATAGAATTAGGAGGAAGAATTTTTTCGATGAGGCACTTGCTAGCGTACGGCCATAGACCTGGTGGGTCACGACTGTCCACCTCTCCACGTACAGTCCTCTCCAGATTCTTCTCGGTTGTTCAGCATGTTCACAACGACAGACAACGGCATCGCGGCGACCGCACAAAGGCGCAGGAGGAGATCCGACCACCTGAGGAAGTGCCTTATTAGTAACGAAACTACTGAACTAGCCTAGTGGCCAAGTGACACTAACCGACAGCTGTTCCGGCCAGGTTCGATTCCACATGTGCAGGGAAAATGGCTCCAATTTTTTTGCCTCTGCCTTTATTGACATGTGGGTACCCATTGTCATCTACGCACACCACGTCACTTGTCAAAACTTCGTCCCTCGTTTTCTCTGTTTTTCCCACACTCGACATTGTGTGGGCTCTTTTTGACTGTGCATCATATGAAGATGTGCTATGCATGAATGTTGATCAAAATGATGTTAACTGGCTGGTAGTTCCATTTTTGACCATGAATAAAACTTCCAACATGATGTTAACCCTGTTTGAAAAGGCCGTGTTAATATAAATGTTGTGCCTCTGAAAGTTGTAGTTTCTTATCTGAAACTGAACTTGCAGTTTCTTATCTGAAACTGAAACTTGCAGTTTCTTCTCTGAGAATCACATTGTCTGCACTTTTATACTCCTATGAAACTACATTTTTTAAGTGCTAAAAATAGATCTGTAGAATTCATAAAATACTTCATATGCTCAATACTACAAATCTAAAATTCAAAAGACATTCATATCTGAAAGTACTCTCAAAATACACAACACAAAACACAATTCACAACCTGCAAATATTGACAACCCTAAGCTCCGACTGACAATTCACAACCTGCCCGACTATTGGGCTGGGGGGCAGTCCCCTCCTATTCCTCGACGGCAGACAACCGCCCTGTGAGATGATGTGAACGGCGAGGGAGACGATGGCGGGGAAGCATCGTCCGGCCAACTTCTTTTGTCCTCTTGCAGTTGGGTTCAGTCGACGAAGACTCCACTGGCTTGCTCTGGCATGACACCCTCACAAACAGCACCCTGTAGATGCTCGATCCATCAATCTCTGGTGGATGCTCCATCTGGGATCGATACTCCCACCACCGCTCCCTCACGATCGGATTCGGTGAATCTATTTGCTCCATTGCCCAGAGGAGCAGCTCTATGTACTCCCGCGCGACTCCCTCTGGGAGTATCACTACCTTTTTGCTCTATTGCAGATATTTGGCCATGGATGTCGCCGTCGCCGCTAGTTGGTCCTTGTTGTCAAACCAAGACTGTATCTTCAACATCCTAGCTAGCTTCACAGGGTTGTACTCCTCCATAGATCTACTTCTCCATAGAACCTTCACTCGCCGGCGGTTGTTTTTGAATGGAAGAGGAGAGGAGCAGCGCTGGTTTAGGATTAGAACGGGAGAGGACCGACGCTGGTTTTGGATTGGAACAGGAGAGGAGGGGCGGTGGTTTTGAAATGGAAGAGGAGACGAGCGGCGCTGGATTTAGATTGGAACAGGAGAGGAGCGGTGGTGGTTTAAGAGGAGAAGAGCGGAAGAGCGGCGCTGGTCTTGGAAGTATTTTTTTTGTTTTACGTATTTTGGGTCAAAGTTTGACCATGTACTGTATTTGACAAGCAAAATGTGAATGCATGTCACCAAAAATTGTATCGTTTGGTTTGTATATGAACGTACTTTCAAATTATATTATTTTTGCAACGTATACCATATATTTTATTTGCGAAAATTATGGTCAATTATGACCTAGAATAAAAGGGAGACTAGTTAATATGGGGTCGCTTTCTTAATTGAAGGGTAAATTGATTTTGATTTTGATCCAGTCACAGCACGCCGGCCCTCTCGTCCAATCCTAAATCGCTGCCGCACGCTCCTCTCCCTCCTCTCCATTGCAAAACCACCTCCTCTCCTCTCCATCATCTCCATTCAAAAACCACCGTCTCGCCTCTCCCTCTTCTCCATTGTAAAACCACCTCCTCTCCTCTCCATCATCCCCATTCCAAAACCACTGTCTCGCCTCTCCCTCTTCTCTATTGCGAGACCACCATCTCTCCTCCCATCTTCCAAAGCTAGCACCGGACCACTCAGAAGGACATCTATGGAGAGGATGCAGCAGCGAATCAGGAAGATCACCGGTGGTGACCAGGCAAAGTTAGCCAGGTTGAAGGAGATCCTTACTTGGTTTGACAATGAGTGGGAGATTTTGAGGATGGTGAGGGCCAAGTGGCAATGTATGCGAAAGAGCGAGACGACGACGATGAGGGCGGTGATGTACATGTACCCCTTGGCAGTCATGCCGCAGTCCTTCGAGTTCATCGAGTATCTCCTCTGGGCGATGGAGCAGACAGATTCGCCCGAGGCGTAAGTCAGGCGGAGGTGGTGGGCATACAGGTTGAGCACCTAGAGGATAACGAATCGATCGAGTACGGTGTGCCGTTCGTGAGGGTGTAGAGCCAGCCGGAGCCACAGGAGTATTCGTTCTCCCACCGCAAGAGGAGGCCGGATGGCGCGACGTTGCTTCCTCGTTGTTCTCCAGGGTTCCCTCGATGGTCGCCTCGTTTCAATGGTGGTGGTAGGGTTTAAGGTAAGCTTCGCACTAACCTAATCTTCCACCTGCTCATGCTTACAATCAGTGTGACAACTAATGAAAATCATGCTTACAATCAGTCTCCGAGTAGTACGCCAATCACCCTAAAATAGCTCTGTACCTTTGGGTCAAAGTTGTGACACTGTGTACAAATAAAGAAAAATAGATTGGTGCTTCTTTCAGAAAAGAGTACTCCCTAGAAAACTGCCAATATAAGCTACTAGTATTTGGTTAGAGGATTTGCTACCGAGAAAGATCCGTCCACAGAGAGCGCCACACATCGCACTAGTGGTGGTGGATGCCAATGCGTGCATGGAGCATGATTGGTGTCGGTAATTTTTACTTGGCACACCTTGCACTCTGCATATATGTCGGTTCCATCCGTACATTTGTGCAGTTCCACCAAAATGCAGCTGAATAACCCTGTTTGCACAGATAATGAAAAAGTGTGATTACATTATAGTGGCACTAGTTGATGAAACACACAAAATAAATAGAAGAAAATATTGCGATAGTATCATAGTACGCCATGCTGCGAGGGCGAGATGGGCCCTACGACGCCTCATACTGAAAATCATCTCAAGTCTCCCAGATACACCTTCTGCCAGTGATGAACATCAGTGTACAGCGGTAGTACAAGGAGGGGCCTTGAGACATTTAAATCTCTATTTTTGTGCGGATCAACTAAAACTAAGCACCCCACTTTGCAGAAATGCTTAAACATTAACAATGGGACTAGTTGATGAAACATACATTAACAAAGAGAAGCACTTTCTTTATCTACATTAGAAATGAAATGATAGAGAGGATACTCGCTCTATTTTAACTGTACTATTACTTCATTTATAAGTGACACTAGGGTCAAGCAGGTGGCAAACGAGGTGTACCGTGCGTCGCAAGGATGAAGGCCGGGGGTGCTTAGACTGGGATGCTGAAGCTGGCTCTTTCAGTCCCTATCTTCCCCCTGATGTTTCTGTGGTAGCATTTGGGTTGTAATCCAAACTTGGTCGAGCTGGTGCTGCGTCCCCCTACCTGCCTAGCTTATGTGGCAAACTTGTCTCCTGCTAGTACTCAGTCTGTTCTAGTAGTACTTGCATAACTACCCATTTACACTGAGATGTTGTCAGATAATGGTTCTCTATGGTTGGATTTCTTTAATGAAATCGGAGGGAACCCCCTCTTTCGATATATAAAAAAACAATGGCACTAGCGGTGCCAAAATGTTGCCTCAAATTAATAGTGCACTAGATTAAGGTGCAAAATAATAACATTACTGCTTTATCATGGCAGTGCCACAACAGTAGCACAAGAGCAGGATCAACATGGAGGATCTTTGGCAAACGGTCAGACCAAAAAGGAACATACCTCGTGATGGGAACCATATCTGCAGTCAACGCCATCGTAGAAGGGATGACACCAGTCACCAACATGGATGATTTAATTCATGGGACCTTTTGGTGCAGTTCACCTAAAATGAAGCAATGTCCCATGAGCTAGCAGCTTCTTCTTCTTCTTCTTTTTAAGAAAAGGGCTCCAACCCTGTTCCATTTCCATCAGAAAACGAAACCCACAGAGCTTCTTTTTCATTAGTTGCAATAAAATTGAGCAACATCAAGGTTGGTTGTGAAGCTCCTGGAATGTTCAACTATAATTTGGATATCATTTGTGCAATTCAACTAAGATCGAGCGTGAAATGTATATCTCTGTTTGCACAAAAAAGTGGAAAGGAGGGTGACTAACAAGTGATGAAACATGCATCAAATGAAAAGAAGCATGTTCCTTATCTGAATGGCAATCCTACAAGGACAGTAGCAATTTCTAAAGCAGCACCATTGCTAGATATTAGTGTGGGCATTAGGATTAACTATGACAACCGTTCAATACGACATTACTTTAATGGTGCCATTGCTTCATTTTACCAGCAACATTACATTAACAGTTGCTACAGAGTCGGTATTTGGGCACGGGAGAGTAGGCGGACTAGGACAGTTGCATTTCTAACGAAAAGAAGCAACTCATCTTAATGGGAAATTTAGCAGGACATGAAAAAAAGTGCCATTGATTCATATTATTGGAGGCATTACATTGAAAACAACATTGGTTTAACGTGTCCTTACTTTTAACAGTGCGACTGCTACATTTTACCAGTGGCATTACATAAGAGTGGCTCGGGGCAACAAACATCAGAACAGGATATCTGGGTTGGTCCCATTTTTGTTCGGTATAGCCACCTTATATTGTGTGCGGCTAGCAAATCTAGTGTTGGACTTACTTTGTTGACTTGTCCGCCAGTCCCCACTTTCTTTCCTTTTCAACCAATAGATCGGGTTTATATTGAGTTTGTACCGCGTTTCCCTTTATTTCCCTATTAGACCTAGAGACCAGTTGGATGACCATTCTCTGCTACTTTTTGCCCCATTATTTCCTCTTTCGACCAAGTCCTAGATATAGGTAACAAATCTCCCCCACCCCCACCCCCTTTCTTCCTTGTTTGAACCAAGTAGTACTAGATTTGAGTGCATGAACTAGTTTTACCTCTTAACAGTAAAAAATTTGGTGGTTTTCGAACAGCCGATCGATCCTTTATATGAGGGGACCTGAGAAATAGTAAAAGATAAAAATGCAGCTCTCAGGAGCTCAGGAAGTAGAGCAAGGCCAGTTTTGAAGGAAGTTATACCTGAGGGTCACCGGGATGTCGCTAGGTGGGCGGCGGGAGGCCGGATCTGCCCACACTACGGCAACAAGGAAGAAGGGGTCAGAGGCCCTCCCTCGCCAGCGGTGCTTGGGAGAGAACGGCAAGGCACGCTGATCGGGACACATCGGCAGTGGGTAAGAGTCGTCGTCAAGGACGATCGCGTGAACGTTGCATCTTCTCACCTTCCCCGGCAGAGAGGATCGGGCTGGATCTGTGACCAGTGGTGAGCAGAGAGAGAGAGAGTGTGGCCATCGCTGTCATTTTTAGATCTAGAGAGGACGAGACAGTGTGAAGAGAGCAACACTAGCAAGCAAGCACGGAGGCTCCTGCCTATATAGCGGAGTACTAGTTTTGTTTTGTCTACTGGAGCGAGCGTGACCTCATCAATGACTGTCGAGAAGTCTTCATGCACCTGCCCCGGAGGCGCAGTTGTCGTCATTTTGATTTAAAGCACCGGATTATAACATATAACACTAAAAAATGCCACATGACAAGAAATCATAACCTCACTGCCCAAAGGAGACAACATGAATCCCGATGGACAAACTAGACGAGGATCAAATCTCAAATTAAAGATAAACTCGTAGAAAAGAGGTACGTCGATAGATGTCCTAATTAACATAGCCAGCTTGACCTAGATGGCAGCCGAGTAGTCTTCGTGCATGTGCCCCCAATGACTAGCCCAACTCAGTTGTCGTTGTTTAACCCTCGCAGTGATCCGAAGCACATGACACCTAATTTTTCGAGATGACAAGAAACCTTTGTTTAGATTTCTCGCCAGAACTACGGCCCTGTACAACACAGCCTGCACGATATGTAGACGATGGCCAATCCAGGCGTGTCTGCTGGAGTCTGGTCACATGCATGGGCGAACTGATCTTCCATGTCTTGCAGGGATCGTCCAGGCACCAACATATGTACAACACTTCTCTAGTACTATCGCTCGTCTCTCTCTTCTATTAACTCACCCGACTTGCAGGGTCGGGGAGTGTGCCTATGGTCGGTTCTCAATTGTGGTCTCACATGTGTGTGCAAACGCAATATGACGCGTGTTCCATTCGGAGAGCGGCGTGCCAGACCTACCGATCGTCTGGGGTGCGACACGAATGCGACAGGCGTGCTATATACTCCGTACATGTGTACCGCTGTTTTCTTGAGGCTTTGCTCCATGGCGCAATCCATGGATACAAAGGGGCTGTTTGGTTCCTAGCCACACTTTGCCACACCTAACCTTAGGCAAGTTTGAACAAGTTAGGTAGGTGTTTAGTTCTAGCCACACCTAAGGCAAGGATTTTTTTTATGAGTAGTGAGCCCCACATGTTATAGACATAAAAAGTGTGGCAAGATCCCCTTAGGCAAGCCAAAGTGTGGCTAACAATTTGAGCAACTTAACTAAGGCAAGTGTGGCAAGTGTGGCAAAAATCATGTGGCAATATATGGCAAAGATAGTCACAATCCAAACAGCCCCAAAATTAGTATATTGTACTATTTAAAAGTCGAGGGCGGGGCTTTTCCTACGCGGTAGGCGGGGCAGTTCCGCCTAGTCGGTTAGACAGAGATACGAGAAGATGAGGGAGTAGGCTGCTGCAAACGTAGGGTTGTGTGATTTGAAGCGAGTTACTGCTGGACAGGTGGGCCCCCGTGATTTGACTTGCCATTATCATTTTAACTGCAGCTCTATGACTGGTGTGAGTCTCCTGATTCCTGAACACCTCCATACAGGTGCCTCTCCCAATGCTCCACCATGTAGAGGCTGGCTCTTGCATGAGAGCCCACTCCACCTTTTCCTTGCCTCTTTCCTCCACATATGCAAAAATACCATGTAAAGCGGGCTTATAGCCCACTATTGTACTTACTTGCTCCTACAGGTGCTAAGCTTGCCACATAGGCATAAAGTCTGATGTGGCAAGTTAATTAAGAAGAGAGAGACTAGTTTGGTGACCCAAGGAAGAAATGGTGCTAAGCGCGTGTACCTAGGTGAAAAGACAATTTTGAGTCTATAGCTAATTAAATGAAGCAAACTTAGCAACAAAAAAACTAAGCACCTATGCATTGGGGACTTGATTGCTAAGCCATTTAATGCCCTTAGCACCTCATCTAAGCACCATTTCATTGGAAGAGGTCACTCCTTGGCAAATGGAATAAATACTACGAAGAAAGAGATAGAGAAAAGTAAAAAAATACTCTTATAGCCAACCTTATAGCTAACCTTGTTGTAGTATGAGTGACTAAGTGATGACTATGTATGACATGCCAACATCAGATAGCCTAATGCACCATGTTAAATCTCCAAGGGCGCGAGCGAGGCGACGGTCGTGGTAGGCGCGACCATGATACGGGTTGCTGGCAGCCCTTGGATCTGAGATCGAACGGTCACATGCTAAGTTGCTGAAAATTTGCAGAATAACCCTCTAGTATAGGATATTCACCCATAGGTCTAGAATCACGCCATGCAACCGTTTGATCTCAGATCTAAGGGCTCTCGGAAGCCCGTATCATGGGAGAATGGAAAGCTTCGTATCACCTGTAATTTCCCGACGCTTGACATGACATCGAAAGCCATTTAATTGGGTGTTGAGTAGACATGACATCTAATTGGGCCCCTATAGTATTGTGCATGAATCCATTTATCCACCAGGAAAGCCACTACCCTGCCATTCGCATGCCCCACTCAGCATTTTTACAATTGAAAACCGCTGGCAGTTCGCTCCTACTCGTCCCCAAATGTCCTTTAATATTATGGCAGTTCGCTCCTAGTCGTCCCGTCCTTTCACATTAAGGCAGTTCCACTAATCCTAACACTCCTGCCAAATCCATGGCGTCCCAAATCTCCATGATCGGCGGTGAGTACAGTGTTAAAACCATCACCGGCGATGAGTTCGACGTCATCTACACCCGTTCTTCCGCGATGGTGAAAGGGTGCCTTGCTTGCTTCAGACGCATGTTCGAAAACTCAAATGATGAGTGGGTCGCTAGGCTAGATGTTGAGTACACCACAGTCCTGGGACAAGAGAAGGATCTAAAGGAGTAAGAGAAGAAGAAGCCCGCCGTGATCCAGGTTTGTGTGCATGACTTATGCTTGGTCTACCGCATATGCCATGCCGACATTGAGTGCCAGGATTTTAAAAACTTCCTCAAGGACGAAAAGTGAAATTTTTTACTGTAGACTTTAGGAACGACAGGGATGTCTTGGGTCGGATAGGCCTTGTTATAGGCAATCCCTTCAACCTCCAGAAGAATCGCTGCTGCCCTCCCGTGGTCAGCCTTCAATGCTGACCCTGGCAGGAGCCATGGTTCATCCTTCATACGGTAAACTGGAGAAACCTCCGCACACGTTTCATTGTCATGCATGGCAGTGGAATGTACTAGATATAGACCACATCCACTACACTGCAATGGATGGCTACCCTTGTTTCAATATCTACAAGGGTTGGATGAAGAGCAAGAGCCAAGTGTGCGGTTCAAGCAAAGAAGTATCGGCCAAGAGGAAGAGGGACAAGGACGATGTCGAGGACGTGGACGAGGAATCCGAGTAAGGTGGTAGTGTCGTTGCTCATGGTGGTTCTAATGCGGTGTCTATCGCATTAGTTGCTTAGTTTAATTTCAGGTGTTTTTAGTTTAATTTGAGGGGTGTGTTGTGCTGAGCCCCCAGCAGAACTATGTTATGTTTCTTCTCGTTACTTTAACTCTTCAGTATGTACATACTAGTATTTCTTACATTTCATCTTTTAGTTGGTATAGTACTAACACTCGTTTCTTCACATTATATACGTACAATATATATGGACAACATCATATAGCCAGCAGTTTAGTTGTCAAAGAATTTTAGGGTGCTTAGTTTTGTCAAAGAATTCCAGCGTGCTTATTTTTATTTGAGGGGTATGTTGTGCTGGACACCATTATTGTGACTCAAATCTCTTTCGCCATGTTATAATGACATAAATACCGATGGACCAACATGCCAGCTCTCCCTCTATCTCACTACAGTAAAATAAAGTGTGGGGCCTACTTGATCCCAACAACGTTCTTATTTTCCTGTAAAATTATTCGCTTGGTTACTCCTGACAAGCGAGGCCACGCATATCATTGTGAGAATCGGCTTATTTTTGTCATGTAACATGGTCAATGGGTTTGACGTGAAAACAACAATGTCTAATGGCATTTTGAGCAAACATCTAACTTAACGATGGCATTTTTGAGATATCTAATTGCAATTTTGAGCAGGCATCTCACGGATCGATGGCATTTTTGAGTAGTTGTAACTTCTAATGGCAAAACTGAGTAGTGATACACAACTAGTGCCATAAATAATAAGAACCCAAGAATTAAATAGGTATGCTAATTTCTTTATTTCTTTAATAGTACTATATGCATAATTTCGCGACGAGCGCTCTCTATGTGTACCACCTTTTTTCTTTAATTTCATCTTGTTAGTTTTTCTCCATGGCGCAATTCATCGATACTACTACTGTACAAAAGTATACATTTTTAAAAGGCTAGAGGGCGGGGCAGTCTAGCTTGGTCGTTTTCACGAGAGGCGAGGGCCTTTTTGATTTGACGGCTCATTACTGCTGGAAGGCGGGTGAGGGAGTCTCGGACTAGGGGGTGTCCGGATAGCCGAACTATCATCATCGGCCGGACTCCAAGACTATGATGATACAAGATTGAAGACATTGTCCCGTGTCCGGATGGGACTTTCTTGGCGTGGAAGGCAAGCTTGGCGATACGGATATGTAGATCTCCTGCCATTGTAACCGACTCTGTGTAAACCTAGCCCTCTCCGGTGTCTATATAAACCGGAGGGTTTTAGTCCGTAGGACATAACAACAATCATACCATAGACTAGCTTCTAGGGTTTAGCCTCCTTGATCTCGTGGTAGATCCACTCTTGTACTACCCATATCATCAATATCAATCAAGCAGGAGTAGGGTTTTACCTCCATCGAGAGGGCCCAAACCTGGGTAAAAATATCGTGTCCCTTGTCTCCTGTTACCATCCGCCTAGACGCACAGTTCAGGACCCCCTACCCGAGATCCGCCGGTGTAACATCCCAAATTTTCAATTTGGAATGTTATACAATAGATCATCATGCATTACATATTTTCTTGCATTTGTTGATCCTAGAAATTTCACGCAACTCAAGGACCCACGGAGAGAGTTGGAGATTTCAAAATTTTCATATTTGAGTTCTCTCAAATTATGAAAAGAGGATCATTTGATTTTATTTATTTTATCTTCAAATATTTTTCCAATATCAAAAATAAGAGAGGGAATAATATGACTTTCCCAAAATTTAGGAAAAATGAGGATTTAATAAATAAATCAAATTTTGGATTTTATTCGGAGTTTAATTGCCCTAGGAAAAAAATGCGTGTTTTCAAAATTTGCATTTTAGGCCCCGAGTAAAAGTTCATTTTGTTTGACTCATTTTTAGGAGTCGGGGAAAATTTACTTTGAAATTTTTGGAGTTCGTTTAGATTTTATTTTATTCGTTTTTCTGCGCGAGATATTTAAAAAAAACGTGCAGCGCCCCACCTGGGCCAAGGGCCCAGACGGCCCAGCCGCCCCTACCCTCGCGCGCCCGCGCGCGGCGCGCTGCCGCCGCCGCCGAGTCCGGCTCGGACTCCGCCTGCCGCCGCCGCTTTGCCTTGCCCCCTCCCCCTCCTATATATACCCAAGCCCCCCCTCTCCTCCTCACACCACCCCGCCGCCCCAAGCAGCAGCCGCAGCCGCAGCCGCCGCCGCAGCCGCAGCCGCCGCCGCCGCCGCCCGCTTGCGCCGCCGCCGCCGCTAGCGCCGCCGCCTGCCGCCGTCGCCCCGCAGCCGCCGCCCCGCCGGAGCCCCGCCCCGACGAGGTAGCCGCACCGCGCCACCCCCTCACCCGGTTCGGTTTCTAATAAACCATTCCGGTTTATTTTTTTATGTTTCGGTTTTTTTTTGAAAAACCCTAGATCGGTTTTATTTTTCGGTTTTGTTGTTTAGCGAGCGTTCGCCGGACCGTTCGTCTTAACAAACGTGATCACCGGTTATTCCCAGTTAACGAACATCCGTTCATTTAACCGTTCGTCATTTTTCTTTTAATCGGATTTATTCCGCTATTTTTTCTGATAGCGATTTCAGATCCGATCTTCTTTCTAGTTTATCTTCCCGCTCGTTTATCGGAATCAGGTGATTCAAGCGCCTGGAGTTTCGTTTCGAAACCGCCATTCCGACTAATCAACTTAAACCAAGTTTTGCTACTGTAAAATTTGACCTAGTTTCAACTTGCTAGAACCGAGTCGATTTCTCTCGCCGTTTGACTTTCGTTGCTTTATTCGATTTGATTCTTTTTGCAACCAGGGTTCTTAAGTTGCACTTTCTGGTTAGATCTTTTATTCGAGATTTACCTGTGCATTAGATGAGTACTTATTGTATGCTTGTTGTTTGTCTGCGATAGATCACCCGGAGTGCGCGGCTTGTTACTTCGAATCTCTAGGTTTCGCGGATCATCAGCAAGGCAAGTAACACTTTGATCATACTTTTCTACTACCCAGTTTTTGTGCATTAGATCAATCCTCACACATTGCATGATTAGGATCTAATTAAATTGTGGGATGGGAAGTAGATGAGGTAGTACCTATTACCTGTTTTACTTATGAAACCTTTGGGAGTTACTTCTACGTTTGCTTATTATGCCATGCTATGCTAGTAGACGTGGATTGGGTGAGTGAATATCCATGACAGATGTGAGTTTGTTAATTAATGGTTTATCTAAGGTGGCAACTTAAATACACATCTGGGTGGATTGAGGCACCTGGAGTTACCAGGACTTGCCTGTTTTTTTGGAAATCCCAGGGGTACCGTGTGATTTTCCTATGGACCGCCACCCAGGCTTAAAGGGATCATAAGATAATTCATACTAGTAACTTTCGTGTGCAGCCACAAGCCATTATGGGCTCTGGCATAGTTGACTAAGTTGTGCGAACTCTTATAGTGGTGGACTAGCAGATGTAGGGGATGTAGGTGTACGGGTCTACCCATCGTAAGGTGCTAGCGCTTCTGAAAGACTATGTCTCGGTCATCCGTTTCTCAAACACCATGTAGTGCGAGAAACCAAACGGAGGCAATCGAGTCTTGTGGGGCAAAGTGCGCAAACCTCTGCAGAGTGCACAAACTAATCATGATTAGCCGTGTCCCCGGTTATGGACATCTTGAGTATCTAGTACTTGAATATTCTGTGAATCTCAACATGTTACTCTAATCTAATATCGATGGGTTTGTTAATGAGTACTTTTTAATTGGGATTGAGGATGCTGTCAACCATTCTCAATGTTTAACAACCACCATGATAGTTAAATAAATTATTTCCTTTGCAGTAGGGAAAAACTGGCTTTATGCAAAAACTGTAACCATAGAGCTTTTCCACCAGCCAAATATGCATGTAGTATAGGCTTATCATACATTATTCTCTATGTGTTACATTGCCAGCATATTCCATGTGCTGACCCGTTTTCGGGCTGCAACTTTCATGTTGCAGACTTTTCAGACGACGAGTAAGCTGCTTTTAGGTCGTGGTTCTATACTCAGTGATGCCGTTGGAGTTGATGGACTCACTTATCTTCCAAGTCTTCCGCTATTATCGTTATTAGATGGCCTTAAGCCATGATTATTGTAATAAGTCCTCTTTTGGACAACGATGTAATAAGTGTGTGATTTCTACTCTGTTATAATTCCTTCGAAGTACTGTGTGGTGTCAGCATTACTGATCTAGGGATGACACCTAAGCACAGAGAGTTGACCATCTGAGGTCGGGTCGCTACAGAGATGGTATCAGGGCACACGCTGACCACTAAGTTAAAGCCATAGATCACTATTCTCTTCTCATTTTCTAACTCCTCATCTTTTCTACTATTTTAGGATGACGGACGCAAAGATCAAGTATGCCCAACCAGATGAAGGCACACCTTTTGGATCCCACTTGAAGGAAGTCGCTAAGTACCTGAACATTGGACTACCAAGCTTCACCGGGACTTTCAACGCCACTCTGCCTGAAGAGGAGCGCTGGAAGATTCAAGCTCATGTTCCGGGAAGGACATTCGCGCCAATCACGAAGCCCATAGATAGTGTTTTCAGTGCACCAACCTGGAGTCTGGGAAAGAGCATGGCAGCTCATATCACCATGGGACGCATTGGAGAAGTTTATCAAGAAGAACTCAAGGACACTATCTACCAGATTTGCGGACGCCGGAACGAAGATTGGGAGATAGTCAGCACCAAGAAGGATAGATCCATTGCAGCTTCCATCCAGGAGTTAAACCAGCATGTTCGACACCAGGAGAACCAGATGTGCAATGATATGATAGAGTTGAAGAATGCGAAGGGAAGGATCATCGAACTTGAAGGAGAAATGAAGACTCTACGCAAGGACTATATGGATGAGATCGTAGCTGTCGTAAGGCACAATAGCGATCGTAAGTATGAGATTGGAGAACTCAAGAAGAAGTTGGCACTCAAGAATGAAGACAAGTACGTCGACTGTCCGAGCAACTACATCATCATCGACGACACCGATTCAGATCCAAGTGAACCCGACTTTGAAGACGAAGCTGGAGCAGATATCATGGAGTCTTCCACCGGTTCAAATTAATAGATGACCCCCACATATTAATAGTATTCCCTCCATGTAAACATTATAGTACAAGCACTTTTGCGATAGTTAGACCATTGTATGCCCTTTTGTTTGAATGAATGAAGTGATTTTGTGTGCATTTGTCTCATGAGCATTTGGGTAGTGTTTTCTCCTTAGACCTCACTCTATTCTTAAATTCTCGTCTTTTCTAAAACCCTTCAGATGCCTCCGAGACGCGACCCCGAGTTTGTTTTCCCGCCAGAGATCACTCAGTTGATTCAGCAGCAGAATACCTTGATTCAAACATTGGTACAGAACCAAGGCAATAACAACAACAACCCACCACCACCACCACCTGCGGATCATTTGAATCGTTTCCTTAGGCTGAATCCGCCGGTGTATTCCAGTAGCACCGAGACGATTGTAGCAGATGATTGGCTCCGCAAGATAGGAAGGGAGTTGACCACTGCAGGATGCACAGATGGTGAAAAGGTGAAGTTTGCTGCACATCAGCTTGTCGGACCCGCAGCAGCATGGTGGGAGAATTTTACAGCCACTTACCCAGTAGACACTGTCACATGGGATCAGTTTCAGCAAGCTTTACTCATTGCCCATGTTTCAGCAGGAGCTATGGCCATGAAGAAGCGTGAGTTTCACAACTTACGCCAAGGAGGAAGGACTATTGGCCAGTATGTGGATCATTTTAGTAAGTTAGCACGTTATGCCCCAGATGACGTTGCTACAGATGCCGCTAAGCAGGAGAAGTTTCTGGAAGGACTGAATGATGAGTTAAGCATGCAGTTGATGGTAGAAAGATTCAATAACTACCAGGAGTTGGTAGACCGCGCCCTCATGATTGAAGGAAAACAGCAGCAGATTGAGAATCGCAAGAGAAAGTATGGACAGGGGAAGTATAACTCTGGAGCCCAGCAGAAGCCCCGATATACCCCTAAACAGGGAGTTCAGTTTCAGCATACCCATGGAGGAGGTAGTTCGCACAACCATAATGGCCACAAGAATGGTAATGGGAATGGAGGAAGCAACGGCCAGAACCGGACCACACCATCAACCCCAACCAAGAAAGACCTGAGCCATGTCACCTGTTACAAGTGTTCCAAGACCGGACATTATGCAAGTGATTGTCCCGAAGGCTAAGGTGGAAATGGAAGCTCTGGAAAGAAGCCAAACCCTTTCAACAGGGGACAGGTGAACCACATTGATGTGGAGGAGGTTGAAGCTCAGCCCGATGCAGTAATCGGTAAGTTTTTGGTTAAGTCATTTACTGCACTTGTTCTTTTTGATACTGGTGCATCGCATTCATACATATCAAGGAGATTTGTAGATAAGTATAGCCTGCCCACTAAGATTCTTATAACACCTATGCTAGTAAGCTCACCAGGAGCAGAGTACATGGCCAGACAAGGATGTTTTCAAGTGCCATTGAGTATAGGAAGGCATGTATTCCCAACGGATTTGATCGTTCTGGAATCCCAAGGATCGGATGTGATTCTCGGTATGGATTGGCTATCGATGTATGGAGGAAACATCGATTGCGCAAGCAGGACGATTTTGCTCACGACGCCAGAAGGAAGAAGGATTTGGTATGTATCACGACATGGACCAAATAGGAATCAAGTAAATTCCTTATCAGGAGTTGTGCAGGAAGAGGTACCAGTGGTGAAGGATTATCCTAATGTATTTCCTGAGGAATTGCCAGGAATGCCACCGGATAGAGACATTGAGTTTTTGATTGAGCTTTTGCCAGGAATAGGCCCAATATCAAAGCGACCATACAGGATGCCCGCACAGGATTTGGTGGAAATTAAGAAGCAGATCAAGGAGCTATTGGATAAAGGTTATATACGCCCAAGTTCTTCGCCTTGGGGATCACCCGTACTATTAGTGGAGAAGAAGGATGGATCGTTAAGGATGGTTGTTGATTACCGTGGATTGAATGCAGTAACAATCAAGAACAAGTACCCACTACCAATGATAAATGATCTGTTTGATCGTTTGCAAGGAGCTAAAGTGTTTTCCAAGATCGATTTGCGATCAGGGTACCACCAGTTGAAGATTCGAGAGCAGGACATACCCAAGACCGCGTTCACCACAAGATATGGACTGTATGAGTATACCGTTATGTCATTTGGACTAACTAACGCACCTGCCTATTTCATGAACCTGATGAACAAAGTGTTTATGGAGTTTTTGGATAAGTTCGTCGTGGTGTTCATTGATGATATTTTGGTTTACTCGAAAAATAAAGAAGAACATAAGGAACATTTGCGATTGGTTTTGGAGAAACTAAGAGAACATCAGTTATACGCCAAGTTCAACAAATGTGAGTTTTGGCTAAAGGAAGTTGGATTTCTTGGACATGTTATATCTGGAGAAGGTATAGCAGTTGACCCCACAAAGGTTAAGACCGTAACCGAATGGGAAGCGCCAACGACAGTTGGAGAGATCCGGAGTTTTCTTGGACTCGCAGGATACTACCGGAGATTCATTGAGAATTTCTCAAGGATTGCAAAGCCTATGACGGAGTTGCTGAAAAAGGATACTAAGTTCATATGGACTGAGGATTGTGAGGTAAGTTTTCAGGAGTTGAAGAAAAGATTGGTTACCTCACCAGTGTTAATTTTGCCAGATCAGACCAAGGATTATGAGGTGTATTGCGACGCTTCACGTCGAGGACTTGGAGCAGTGCTTATGCAGGAAGGAAGAGTTGTTTCGTATGCTTCACGACAACTAAAACCTCATGAATTAAATTATGCCACACATGATTTGGAGTTAGCAGCCGTAGTGCATGCATTGAATACATGGCGACATTTCCTCATTGGAAATCATTGTGAGGTGTACACGGATCACAAGAGTTTGAAGTACATTTTCACGCAGAAGGAGTTAAACCTTAGACAAAGGAGATGGTTGGAGCTCATCAAGGATTATGATATGAGATTGCATTATCATCCCGGAAAGGCTAATGTAGTAGCTGACGCATTGAGCCGCAAGAGCCATGTCAATACGCTGACGACGAGAGAGATACCAAAGGAGCTAGCAGAAGATCTTCGTGAGCTATGTTTGGAAATAGTTCCGAGAGGCTATGTAGCAGCATTGGAGATTCAGTCTACCTTGATGGATAAAATCAGGGAAGCTCAGAAAAAGGACAAGGAGATCACGGATATAAAGTAGAAAATGACCGAAGGAAAAGCAAAGGGATTTCGTGAGGATGAGCACGATACCCTATGGTTTGAGGACCGTGTTTATGTGCCAAATGATCCGGAGATCAGGAAGTTAATTCTGCAAGAGGCACATGATTCACCCTATTCGATTCACCCAGGAAATACCAAGATGTATTTGGATTTGAAGGAAACGTTCTGGTGGACCGGAATGAAGAAGGATGTTGCGGAGTATGTAGCAGTTTGTGATGTATGTCAGAGAGTGAAGGCAGAACATCAGAAGCCAGCAGGATTGTTGCAACCATTGCCGATACCCGAATGGAAGTGGGATAAACTAGGCATGGATTTCATCATGGGTTTGCCAAAGACTCGTTCAGGCTACAACTCGATTTGGGTTATAGTCGACCGCTTGACGAAGGTAGTGCATTTCATTCCAGTTAAGACTACCTATAGCAGTGCTAAGTTGGCAAAGATATACATGACCAGAATTGTGTGTTTGCACGGAGTTCCGAGGAGTATCGTATCAGATAGAGGAACCCAATTTACCTCAAAGTTTTGGAATCAGTTGCATGAAACATTGGGAGCCAGGCTGGAATTCAGTACAGCTTTTCACCCACAGACAGATGGACAGACTGAGAGAGTCAACCAGATTTTGGAGGATATGCTGAGAGCTTGTGCACTAGATTATGGATCTAGTTGGGACGATAACTTGCCGTATGCAGAGTTTTCTTACAACAACAGTTACCAAACCAGCTTGAAGATGGCACCTTTCGAAGCTTTATACGGAAGAAGGTGCAGGACACCGTTGTCATGGGACGAAGTTGGAGACCGTCAGTTGTTTGGACCAGATTTGATTAAGGAGTCTGAACAGAAAGTTAAGTTGATTCGCGACAGGCTCAAGGTAGCCCAGTCCAGACAGAAGAGCTATGCGGATTCAAAATGCAAGGCGATAGAATATGAAGTTGGAGAAAGAGTTTATCTAAGAGTATCCCCACTTCGAGGAGTTAAGCGTTTTGGAGTTAAAGGAAAGTTAGCACCACGTTTTGTTGGACCGTATAAGATCTTGCAACGCATGGGAAGTTGCCTATAAGTTGGGATTACCAGAAGGACTGTCAGGAGTTCATGATGTATTCCATATTTCTCAGCTGAAGAAATGTCACGCCGAGATGGCAGAGATACCGCTAAGAGATACAGTGCCACTTGAGGCAATTCAGTTGAAGGATGATTTAACATATGAGGAGAAGCCAGTCAAGATTCTCGATTATGCCAGCAGAGTTACTCGCAGCAGGGTTATCAAGTTTTGCAACGTCCAGTGGAGCCACCACACGGAGGATGAAGCCACCTGGGAGAGAGAAGAAGATTTGCTCAAGGACCACCCTCACCTATTTTCTAGCCAACCCGAATCTCGAGGGCGAGATTCATCTTAAGTGGGGTAGGTTTGTAACATCCCAAATTTACAATTTGGAATGTCATACAATAGATCATCATGCATTACATATTTTCTTGCATTTGTTGATCCTAGAAATTTCACGCAACTCAAGGACCCACAGAGAGAGTTGGAGATTTCGAAATTTTTGTATTTGAGTTCTCTCAAATTATGAAAAGAGGATCATTTGATTTTATTTATTTTATCTTCAAATATTTTTCCAATATAAAAAATAAAAGAGGGAATAATATGATTTTCCCAAAATTTAGGAAAAATGAGGATTTAATAAATAAATCAAATTTTGGATTTTATTCGGAGTTTAATTGCCCTAGGAAAAAAATGCGTGTTTTCAAAATTTGCATTTTAGGCCCCGAGTAAAAGTTCATTTTGTTCGACTCATTTTTAGGAGTCGGGGAAAATTTACTTTGAAATTTTTGGAGTTCATTTAGATTTTATTTTATTCGTTTTTCTGTGCGAGATATTAAAAAAAACGCGCATCGCCTCGCCTAGGCCAAGGGCCCAGCCGCCCCTCCCCTCGCGCGCCCGCGTGCAGCGCGCTGCCGCCGCTGCCGCCGAGTCCGGCTCGGACTCCGCCTGCCATCGTCGCTTTGCCTTGCCCCCTCCCCCAAGCAGCACCCGCCCTCCCCCTCCTATATATACCCAAGCCCCCCTCTCCTCCTCACACCGCCCCGCCGCCCCAAGCAGCAGCAGCAGCCGCAGCCGCCGCCGCCGCCGCCCGCTTGCGCCGCCGCCGCCGCTAGCGCCGCCGCCTGCCGCCGTCGCCCCGCAGCCGCTGCCCCGCCGGAGCCCCGCCCCGACGAGGTAGCCGCACCGCGCCACCCCCTCGCCCTGTTCGGTTTTCTAATAAACCGTTCCGGTTTATTTTTTTATGTTTTGGTTTTTTTCGAAAAACCCTAGATCGGTTTTATTTTTCGGTTTTGTTGTTTAGCGAGCGTTCGTCGGACCGTTCATCTTAACGAACGTGATCACCAGTTATTCCCAGTTAACAAACGTCCGTTCGTTTAACCGTTCGTCATTTTTCTTTTAATCGGATTTATTCCGCTATTTTTTCTGATAGCGATTTCAGATCCGATCTTCTTTCTAGTTTATCTTCACGCTCGTTTATCGGAATCAGGTGATTCAAGCGCCTGGAGTTTCCTTTCGAAACCGCTGTTCCGACTAATCAACTTAAACCAAGTTTTGCTACTGTAAAATTTGACCTAGTTTCTACTTGCTAGAACCGAGTCGATTTCTCTCGCCGTTTGACTTTCGTTGCTTTATTCGATTTGATTCTTTTTGCAACCAGGGTTCTTAAGTTGGACTTTCTGGTTAGATCTTTTATTTGAGATTTACCTATGCATTAGATGAGTACTTATTGTATGCTTGTTGTTTGTCTGCGATAGATCACCCGGAGTGCGCCGCTTGTTACTTCGAATCTCTAGGTTTCGCGGATCATCAGCAAGGCAAGTAACACTTTGATCATACTTTTCTACTACCCAGTTTTTGTGCATTAGATCAATCCTCACACATTGCATGATTAGAATCTAATTAAATTGTGGGATGGGAAGTAGATGAGGTAGTACCTATTACCTGTTTTACTTATGAAACCTTTGGGAGTTACTTCTACGTTTGCTTATTATGCCATGCTATGCTAGTAGACGTGGATTGGGTGAGTGAATATCCATGACAGATGTGAGTTTGTTAATTAATGGTTTATCTAAGGTGGCAACTTAAATACACATCTGGGTGGATTGAGGCACCTGGAGTTACCAGGACTTGCCTGTTTTTTTGGAAATCCCGGGGGTACCGTGTGATTTTCCTATGGACCGCCACCCAGGCTCAAAGGGATCATAATATAATTCATACTAGTAACTTACGTGTGCAGCCACAAGCCATTATGGGCACTGGCATAGTTGACTAAGTTGTGCGAACTCTTATAGTGGTGGACTAGCAGATGTAGGGGATGTAGGTGTACGGGTCTACCCATCGTAAGGTGCTAGCGCTTCTGAAAGACTATGTCTCGGTCATCCATTTCTCAAACACCATGTAGTGCGAGAAACCAAACAGAGGCGATTGAGTCTTGTGGGGAAAAGTGCGCAAACCTCTGCAGAGTGTACAAACTAATCATGATTAGCCGTGTCCCCGGTTATGGACATCTTGAGTATCTAGTACTTGAATATTCTGTGAATCTCAACATGTTACTCTAATCTAATATTGATGGGTTTGTTAATGAGTACTTTTTAATTGGGATTGAGGATGCTGTCAACCATTCTCAATGTTTAACAACCACCATGATAGTTAAATAAATTATTTCCTTTGCAGTAGGGAAAAACTGGCTTTATGCAAAAACTGTAACCATAGAGCTTTTCCACCAGCCAAATATGCATGTAGTATAGGCTTATCATACATTATTCTCTATGTGTTACATTGCCAGCATATTCCATGTGCTGACCCGTTTTCGGGCTGCAACTTTCATGTTGCAGACTTTTCAGACGACGAGTAAGCTGCTTTTAGGTCGTGGTTCTATACTCAGTGATGTCGTTGGAGTTGATGGACTCACTTATCTTCCAAGTCTTCCGCTGTTATCGTTATTAGATGGCCTTAAGCCATGATTATTGTAATAAGTCCTCTTTTGGACAACGATGTAATAAGTCTGTGATTGCTACTCTGTTATAAATCCTTCGAAGTACTGTGTGGTGTCAGCATTACTGATCCAGGGATGACACCTGAGCACAGAGACTTGACCATCTGAGGTCGGGTCGCTACAGAGATGGTATCATAGCACACGCTGTCTGTAGGACACGACCACTAAGTTAAAGCCATAGATCACTATTCTCTTCTCATTTTCTAACTCCTCATCTTTTCTACTGTTTTAGGATGACGGACGCAAGATCAAGTATGCCCAACCAGATGAAGGCACACCTTTTGGATCCCACTTGAAGGAAGTCGCTAAGTACCTAAACATTGGACTACTAAGCTTCACCGGGACTTTCAACGCCACTCTGCCTGAAGAGGAGCGCTGGAAGATTCAAGCTCATGTTCCGGGAAGGACATTCGCGCCAATCACGAAGCCCATAGATAGTGTTTTCAGTGCACCAACCTGGAGTCTGGGAAAGAGCATGGCAGCTCATATCACCATGGGATGCATTGGAGAAGTTTATCAAGAAGAACTCAAGGACACTATCTACCAGATTTGCGGACGCCGGAATGAAGATTGGGAGATAGTCAGCACCAAGAAGGATAGATCCATTGCAGCTTTCATCCGGGAGTTAAACCAGCACGTTCGACACCAGGAGAACCAGATGTGCAATGATATGATAGAGTTGAAGAATGCGAAGGGAAGGATCATCGAACTTGAAGGAGAAATGAAGACTCTACGCAAGGACTATATGGATGAGATCGTAGCTGTCGTAAGGCACAATAGCGATCGTAAGTATGAGATTGGAGAACTCAAGAAGAAGTTGGCACTCAAGAATGAAGACAAGTACGTCAACTGTCCGAGCAACTACATCATCATCGACGACACCGATTCAGATCCAAGTGAACCGACTTTGAAGACGAAGCTGGAGCAGACATCATGGAGTCTTCCACCGGTTCAAATTAATAGATGACCCCCACATATTAATAGTATTCCCTCCATGTAAACATTATAGTACAAGCACTTTTGCGATAGTTAGACCATTGTATGCCCTTTTGTTTGAATGAATGAAGTGATTTTGTGTGCATTTGTGTCATGAGCATTTGGGTAGTGTTTTCTCCTTAGACCTCACTCTATTCTTAAATTCTTGTCTTTTCTAAAACCCTTCAGATGCCTCCGAGACGCGACCCCGAGTTTGTTTTCCCGCTAGAGATCACTCAGTTGATTCAGCAGCAGAATACCTTGATTCAAACATTGGTACAGAACCAAGGCAATAACAACAACAACCCACCACCACCACCACCTGTGGATCATTTGACTCGTTTCCTTAGGCTGAATCCGCCGGTGTATTCGAGTAGCACCGAGCCGATTGTAGCAGATGATTGGCTCCGCAAGATAGGAAGGGAGTTGACCACTGCAGGATGCACAGATGGTGAGAAGGTGAAGTTTGCTGCACATCAGCTTGACGGACCCGCAGCAGCATGGTGGGAGAATTTCACAGCCACTTACCCAGTAGACACTGTCACATGGGATCTGTTTCAGCAAGCTTTCCGCATTGCCCATGTTTCAGCAGGAGCTATGGCCATGAAGAAGCGTGAGTTTCGCAACTTACGCCAAGGAGGAAGGACTATTGGCTAGTATGTGGATGATTTTAGTAAGTTAGCACGTTATGCCCCAGATGACGTTGCTACAGATGCCGCTAAGTTGGAGAAGTTTCTGGAAGGACTGAATGATGAGTTAAGCATGCAGTTGATGGTAGCAAGATTCAATAACTACCAGGAGTTGGTAGACCGCGCCCTCATGATTGAAGGAAAACAGCAGTAGATTGAGAATCGCAAGAGGAAGTATGGACAGGGGAAGTATAACTCTGGAGCCCAGCAGAAGCCCCGCTATACCCCTAAACAGGGAGTTCAGTTTCAGCATACCCATGGAGGAGGTAGTTCGCACAACCATAATGGCCCCCAGAATGGTAATGGGAATGGAGGAAGCAACGGCCAGAACCGGACCACACCATCAACCCCATCCAAGAAAGACCTGAGCCATGTCACCTGTTACAAGTGTTCCAAGACCGGACATTATGCAAGTGATTGTCCCAAAGGCCAAGTTGGAAATGGAAGCTCTGGAAAGAAGCCAAACCCTTTCAACAGGGGACAGGTGAACCACATTGATGTGGAGGAGGTTGAAGCTCAGCCCGATGCAGTAATCGGTAAGTTTTTGGTTAAGTCAGTTACTGCACTTGTTCTTTTCGATACTGGTGCATCGCATTCATACATATCAAGGGGATTTGTAGAAAAGTATAGCCTGCCCACTAAGATTCTTATAACACCTATGCTAGTAAGCTCACCAGGAGCAGAGTACATGGCCAGACAAGGATGTTTTCAAGTGCCATTGAGTATAGGAAGGCATGTATTCCCAACGGATTTGATCGTTCTGGAATCCCAAGGATTGGATGTGATTCTCGGTATGGATTGGCTGTCGATGTATGGAGGAAACATCGATTGCGCAAGCAGGACGATTTTGCTCACGATGCCAGAAGGAAGAAGGATTTGGTATGTATCACGACATGGACCATATAGGAATCAAGTAAATTCCTTATCAGGAGTTGTGCAGGAAGGGGTACCAGTGGTGAAGGATTATCCTGATGTATTTCCTGAGGAATTGCCAGGAATGCCACCGGATAGAGACATTGAGTTTTTGATTGAGCTTTTGCCAGGAACAGGCCCAATATCAAAGCGACCATACAGGATGCCCACATAGGATTTGGCGGAAATTAAGAAGCAGATCAAGGAGCTATTGGATAAAGGTTATATACGCCCAAGTTCTTCGCCTTGGGGATCACCCGTACTATTAGTGGAGAAGAAGGATGGATCGTTAAGGATGGTTGTTGATTACCGTGGATTGAATGCAGTAACAATCAAGAACAAGTACCCACTACCAATGATAAATGATCTGTTTGATCGTTTGCAAGGAGCTAAAGTGTTTTCCAAAATCGATTTGCGATCAGGGTACCACCAGTTGAAGATTCGAGAGCAGGACATACCCAAGATCGCGTTCACCACAAGATATGGACTGTATGAGTATACCGTTATGTAATTTGGACTAACTAACGCACCTGCCTATTTCATGAACCTGATGAACAAAGTGTTTATGGAGTTTTTGGATAAGTTCGTCGTGGTGTTCATTGATGATATTTTGGTTTACTCGAAAAATGAAGAAGAACATAAGGAACATTTGCGATTGGTTTTGGAGAAACTAAGAGAACATCAGTTATATGCCAAGTTCAGCAAATGTGAGTTTTGGCTAAAGGAAGTTGGATTTCTTGGACATGTTATATCTGGAGAAGGTATAGCAGTTGACACCACAAAGGTTGAGACCGTAACCGAATGGGAAGCGCCAACGACAGTTGGAGAGATCCGGAGTTTTCTTGGACTCGCAGGATACTACCGGAGATTCATTGAGAATTTCTCAAGGATTGCAAAGCCTATGACAGAGTTGCTGAAAAAGGATACTAAGTTCATATGGACTGAGGATTGTGAGGCAAGTTTTCAGGAGTTGAAGAAAAGATTGGTTACCTCACCAGTGTTAATTTTGCCAGATCAGACCAAGGATTATGAGGTGTATTGCGACGCTTCACGTCGAGGACTTGGAGCAGTGCTTATGCAGGAAGGAAGAGTTGTTTCGTATGCTTCACGACAACTGAAACCTCATGAATTAAATTATGCCACACATGATTTGGAGTTAGCAGCCGTAGTGCATGCATTGAAGACATGGAGACATTTCCTCATTGGAAATCATTGTGAGGTGTACACGGATCACAAGAGTTTGAAGTACATTTTCACGCAGAAGGAGTTAAACCTTAGACAAAGGAGATGGTTGGAGCTCATCAAGGATTATGATATGAGATTGCATTATCATCCCGGAAAGGATAATGTAGTAGCTGACGCATTGAGCCGCAAGAGCCATGTCAATACGCTGACGACGGGAGAGATACCAAAGGAGCTAGCAGAAGATCTTCGTGAGCTATGTTTGGAAATAGTTCCGAGAGGCTATGTAGCAGCATTGGAGATTCAGTCTACCTTGATGGATAAAATCAGGGAAGCTCAGAAAAAGGACAAGGAGATCGCGGATATAAAGAAGAAAATGACCGAAGGAAAAGCAAAGGGATTTCATGAGGATGAGCACGATACCCTATGGTTTGAGGACTGTGTTTATGTGCCAAATGATCCGGAGATCAGGAAGTTAATTCTGCAAGAGGCACATGATTCACCCTATTCGATTCACCCAGGAAATACCAAGATGTATTTGGATTTGAAGGAAATGTTCTGGTGGACCGGAATGAAGAAGGATATTGCGGAGTATGTAGCAGTTTGTGATGTATGTCAGAGAGTGAAGGCAGAACATCAGAAGCCAGCAGGATTGTTGCAACCATTGCCGATACCCGAATGGAAGTGGGATAAACTAGGCATGGATTTCATCACGGGTTTGCCAAAGACTCGTTCAGGCTACAACTCGATTTGGGTTATAGTCGACCGCTTGATGAAGGTAGCGCATTTCATTCCAGTTAAGACTACCTATAGCAGTGCTAAGTTGGCAAAGATATACATGACCAGAATTGTGTGTTTGCACGGAGTTCCGAGGAGTATCGTATCAGATAGAGGAACCCAATTTACCTCAAAGTTTTGGAATCAGTTGCATGAAACATTGGGAACCAGGCTGGAATTCAGTACAGCTTTTCACCCACAGACAGATGGACAGACTGAGAGAGTCAACCAGATTTTGAAGGATATGCTGAGAGCTTGTGCACTAGATTATGGATCTAGTTGGGACGATAACTTGCCGTATGCAGAGTTTTCTTACAACAACAGTTACCAAACCAGCTTGAAGATGGCACCTTTCGAAGCTTTATACGGAAGAAGGTGCAGGACACCGTTGTCATGGGACGAAGTTGGAGACCGTCAGTTGTTTGGACCAGATTTGATTAAGGAGTCTGAACAGAAAGTTAAGTTGATTCGCGACAGGCTCAAGGTAGCCCAGTCCAGACAGAAAAGCTATGCGGATTCAAAACGCAAGGCGATAGAATATGAAGTTGGAGATAGAGTTTATCTAAGAGTATCCCCACTTCGAGGAGTTAAGCGTTTTGGAGTTAAAGGAAAGTTAGCACCACGTTTTGTTGGACCGTATAAGATCTTGCAACGCATGGGAGAAGTTGCTTATAAGTAGGAATTACCAGAAGGACTGTCAGGAGTTCATGATGTATTCCATATTTCTCAGCTGAAGAAATGTCACGCCGAGATGGCAGAGATACCGCTAAGAGATACAGTGCCACTTGAGGCAATTCAGTTGAAGGATGATTTAACATATGAGGAGAAGCCAGTCAAGATTCTCGATTATGCCAGCAGAGTTACTTGCAGCAGGGTTATCAAGTTTTGCAAAGTCCAGTGGAGCCACCACACGGAGGATGAAGCCACCTGGGAGAGAGAAGAAGATTTGCTCAAGGACCACCCTCACCTATTTTCTAGCCAACCCGAATCTCGAGGGCGATATTCATCTTAAGGGGGGTAGGTTTGTAACATCCCAAATTTTCAATTTGGAATGTTATACAATAGATCATCATGCATTACATATTTTCTTGCATTTGTTGATCCTAGAAATTTCACGCAACTCAAGGACCCACGAAGAGAGTTGGAGATTTAGAAATTTTCGTATTTGAGTTCTCACAAATTATGAAAAGAGGATCATTTGATTTTATTTATTTTATCTTCAAATATTTTTCCAATATAAAAAATAAGAGAGGGAATAATATGATTTTCCCAAAATTTAGGAAAAATGAGGATTTAATAAATAAATCAAATTTTGGATTTTATTCGGAGTTTAATTGCCCTAGGAAAAAAATGCGTGTTTTCAAAATTTGCATTTTAGGCCCCGAGTAAAAGTTCATTTTGTTCGACTCATTTTTAGGAGTCGGGGAAAATTTACTTTGAAATTTTTGGAGTTCGTTTAGATTTTATTTTATTCGTTTTTCTGCGCGAGATATTAAAAAAACACGCATCGCCCCGCCTAGGCCAAGGGCCCAGCCGCCCCTCCCCTCGCGCGCCCGCGCGCAGCGCGCTGCCGCCGTCGCTTTGCCTTGCCCCTCCCCCAAGCAGCACCCGCCCTCCCCCTCCTATATATACCCAAGCCCCCCCCCTCTCCTCCTCACACCGCCCCGCCGCCCCAAGCAGCAGCAGCAGCCGCAGCCGCCGCCGCCGCCGCCCGCTTGCGCCGCCGCCGCTGCTAGCACCGCCGCCTGCCGCCGTCGCCCCGCAGCCGCCGCCCCGCCGGAGCCCCGCCCCGACGAGGTAGCCGCACTGCATCACCCCTTCGCCCGGTTCGGTTTTCTAATAAACCGTTCTGGTTTATTTTTTTATGTTTCGGTTTTTTTTTCGAAAAACCCTAGATCGGTTTTATTTTTCGGTTTTGTTGTTTAGCGAGCGTTCGCCGGACCGTTCGTCTTAACGAACGTGATCACCGGTTATTCCCAGTTAACGAACGTCCGTTCGTTTAACCGTTCGTCATTTTTTCTTTTAATCGGATTTATTCCGCTATTTTTTCTGATAGCGATTTCAGATCCGATCTTCTTTCTAGTTTATCTTCTCGCTCGTTTATCGGAATCAGGTGATTCAAGCGCCTGGAGTTTCGTTTCGAAACCGCGGTTCCGACTAATCAACTTAAACCAAGTTTTGCTACTGTAAATTTGACCTAGTTTCAACTTGCTAGAACCGAGTCGATTTCTCTCGCCGTTTGACTTTCGTTGCTTTATTCGATTTGATTCTTTTTGCAACCAAGGTTCTTAAGTTGGACTTTCTGGTTAGATCTTTTATTCGAAATATACCTGTGCATTAGATGAGTACTTATTGTATGCTTGTTGTTTGTCTGCGATAGATCACCCGGAGTGCGCCGCTTGTTACTTCGAATCTCTAGGTTTCGCGGATCATCAGCAAGGCAAGTAACACTTTGATCATACTTTTCTACTACCCAGTTTTTGTGCATTAGATCAATCCTCACACATTGCATGATTAGAATCTAATTAAATTGTGGGATGGGAAGTAGATGAGGTAGTACCTATTACCTGTTTTACTTATGAAACCTTTGGGAGTTACTTCTACGTTTGCTTATTATGCCATGCTATGCTAGTAGACGTGGATTGGGTGAGTGAATATCCATGACAGATGTGAGTTTGTTAATTAATGGTTTATCTAAGGTGGCAACTTAAATACACATCTGGGTGGATTGAGGCACCTGGAGTTACCAGGACTTGCCTGTTTTTTTGGAAATCCCGGGGGTACCGTGGTATTTTCCTATGGACCACCACCCAGGCTCAAAGGGATCATAAGATAATTCATACTAGTAACTTACGTGTGCAGCCACAAGCCATTATGGGCTCTGGCATAGTTGACTAAGTTGTGCGAACTCTTATAGTGGTGGACTAGCAGATGTAGGGGATGTAGGTGTACGGGTCTACCCATCGTAAGGTGCTAGCGCTTCTGAAAGACTATGTCTCGGTCACCCGTTTCTCAAACACCATGTAGTGCGAGAAACCAAACGGAGGCGATCGAGTCTTGTGGGGAAAAGTGCGCAAACCTCTGCAGAGTGTACAAACTAATCATGATTAGCCGTGTCCCCGGTTATGGACATCTTGAGTATCTAGTACTTGAATATTCTGTGAATCTCAACATGTTACTCTAATCTAATATTGATGGGCTTGTTAATGAGTACTTTTTAATTGGGATTGAGGATGCTGTCAACCATTCTCAATGTTTAACAACCGCCATGATAGTTAAATAAATTATTTCCTTTGTAGTAGGGAAAAACTGGCTTTATGCAAAAACTGTAACCATAGAGCTTTTCCACCAGCCAAATATGCATGTAGTATAGGCTTATCATACATTATTCTCTATGTGTTACATTGCCAGCATATTCCATGTGCTGACCCGTTTTTGGGCTGCAACTTTCATGTTGCAGACTTTTTAGACGACGAGTAAGGTGCTTTTAGGTCGTGGTTCTATACTCAGTGATGCCGTTGGAGTTGATGGACTCACTTATCTTCCAAGTCTTCCGCTGTTCTCGTTATTAGATGGCCTTAAGCCATGATTATTGTAATAAGTCCTCTTTTGGACAACGATGTAATAAGTGTGTGATTGCTACTCTGTTATAAATTCTTTGAAGTACTGTGTGGTGTCAGCATTACTGATCCAGGGATGACACCTGAGCACAGAGACTAGACCATCTGAGGTCGGGTCGCTACAGCCGGTTTTGACACCGACATTGGTGATTTCATTGAGAGTTCCTCTGTGCCGTCACGATCAGGAAGGATGCCACTTCCCGTCTTTAAAGACTGTACCATTGCCAAAGGAGCTTTGGCCGCCGGCCAAACTATCCGGCTAGGTGGTTTTCTTATGACCGCCTGTTCGGCCGCCGCTTCGACGATGACCTCTCGGGTCATCAAAAGCAATCTTCATGTCAACTCAGAATTCACCGAGCAGCTGGATCCGATGGAGCTCTCTTCCGTAAACGAGCTCTTGGATCGCATCACCGCCCTGGGAGTCGCTACAGACTACGATCAGATAGGGCTTAAAACTGATCTGAGAGAGATTAACTCCCCCCAGGTTACGCACCACGTTGCGGTGGTAGAGGAACAACACGGCGACTCTTCTTCTGTATTGAAGACCAGTTATGTCCGGACTCCCGATCCCTCCATGCCAGATTCCCGCGGAGGTACAGACGACAATCAAGTACTGAACCTAAAGTCAGGCAGCAGACCAGATTCGTTGGACAACGTCCAGCAATCCAAGCTTCCAAATTCGGAAACTTTTCGGCCCTTGAGCCTCAAGTTGGGCAGGGTTCCGGACTTAATTCCACCCGCCCACCCAAACATATGCGATCTATCTCAAATCTGGCAAGAGCCCACGGAGACAGTACATCATTACTGGGCCAGATTCCTCCTAGTTATGGACCTGGAAAATCGAAACTAAGTTTTGGGACAATCCTGCTCTGAACACAACCCTAGTCCGAAACAAAAGGGTGCATCTTGCTCAGGCACCCGGCACGAAAACCAAAAAGCAAAAACCCCATAAAGGGCACGGAACCGTACTGGAGGGATGGCTCAGCGGACCCTGTAAAATCCATAGTACAGAGGGCGCCACTCCAACACATAGCCTTCGAGCATGTTGGATACTACGGCAGGTGGCCAAAAGTGGCGAAGAGCTTCTAGCCCCGGAGAACCAGCCCAACAGTACCAGTACGGTACTAACAGTCTTCGAGACTTTCGCATCAAATAATATGCGGAAACGAACAATCCACAGCCTCGCCGAAGTATACCAAGTAGCAACAACAAATCCATGGAGCGACACGGCTATCACCTTCAACGCCAGCGATGAACCTAAATTCCGAACAGCCCGAGAACCAGCCGCATTGGTCCTCAGTCCAATAGTGGATGGCTTTCACCTTACCAAGGTACTCATGGATGGCGGCAGTGGGTTAAACCTCATCTACGAGGAAACCCTTCGAAAAATGGAAATAGACTGGAGCCGCATTGAGCGAAGCAGTACAACCTTCAGAGGAATAATCCCTAGTCGGGAAGTACGCTACACAGGAAAAATTACACTAGATGTGGTGTTCGGCTCACCGGACAATTACAGGTCCGAGGAGGTCACGTTCCAGGTGGCCCCATTCAGCAGCGAATATCACGCTTTACTAGGGCGAGAGGCATTCACAATTTTTCAAGCTATACCCCATTACGGGTACATGAAGCTTAAAATGCCCGGGCCCAACGGAATAATCACTCTTGTGAGTGATCCGGACATAGCACTCCGCGCTGAAAATAAGAGAGCCGCACTAGCCCTAGAGGCACTATCCAAAGCCCTAGCGGCAGAGGAACTCACTGCGCTGCGCTCCATGGTGAACAGGGATGATGTGATACTCGATAAGAGATCCAAGTCCACCTCTTTTAAACCAGTAGACGAAATAGTCAAATTCCAAGTCCATCCAACAGACCCCACAAAGACGGCCTCCATTGGGGCACAATTAAACCCTGATGTAGACGCCGCACTACGAGAATTCCTTCGGGAAAATTGGGACATCTTTGCCTGGCACACTTTAGATATGCCAGGAATCCCACGCAGGTTGGCAGAACACAGCCTAAACATCCTAAAAGGATTCAAGCCAGTCAAACAGGCTCTTCGGCGATTTTCCGAACCCAAAAGACACGCAATGGGAGAGGAGCTAGCCAAACTATTAGAAGCCGGATTCATTAGAGACATCAAACATCTGGACCGGCTAGCAAACCTGGTAATGGCACCGAAAAAGGATAAATCTTGGCGCCTGTGTGTCTATTTTAAAGACCTTAACAAGGCTTGTCCAAAGGATCCTTTCCCCCTTCCCCGCATAGATCAAATCATCGATGCTACCGCAGGGCACGATTCATTGTGCTTCCTCGACGCATACTCCGGCTACCATCAAATCAAGATGGCGGAGACAGACCAAGCCGCAACGGCATTCATTACTCCATACGGACCATTCTGCTTCAACACAATGCCCTTCGGACTCAAAAACGCCGGCGCAACATATCAGCGCATGATTCAGACATGTCTGGCTACCCAGATCGGCAAAACAGTGGAGGCATACGTAGACGATGTGGTCGTCAAGACCAAACACGTCGAAACTCTAGTAGACGATTTGAGGCTCACATTCGACAACCTTTGAGCATATGACATTAAGCTCAACCCGAAAAAATGCGTTTTCGGCGTACCAACCGGAAAGCTCTTGGGCTTCATTGTATCCGGTAGAGGAATTGAAGCAAACCCAGCCAAGATCCGAGCTCTGTCACAGTTGGATATCCCAAAAGACCTCAAACAAATACAAAAATTGACTGGATGCATGGCGGCTCTAAGCCGCTTAATCTCCCGTTTGGGAGAAAAGGCATTGCCCCTCTATCGCCTCCTCAGGCGCACCGAACACTTCGAATGGACGGATGCTGCCACGGCCGGACTCGAAGAAATAAAGGCCATATTGGCAAAAAATCCGGTCCTGGCCGCGCCCAACTTGGGCGAACCAATGTTTTTATATATCGCGGCAACACATAAAGTTGTAAGCGCGGTGCTTGTCATGGAACGAGAAACAGAAGGGCACAAATTCCCTCTTCAAAAACTAGTGTACTACGTATCCACTGTCTTAACTCCATGCAAGTCCCGGTACCCACATTATCAAAAGACAGCGTACGCGGTGTTCATGGCTTCCCGGAAGCTGCGACACTACTTTCAAGAGTGTTCGATAACAGTGGCCTCCGAAGTACCTCTCAACGACATTATAAACAACCGCGATGCGATGGACAGGATTGCAAAATGGGCCATTGAGCTCTTACCATTCGACATAACCTACAAACCACGACGAGCTATAAAGTCACAAGTCTTGGCCGACTTCATCGCTGAATGGACTGAAGCCGAACTCCCTAAAGAGTACGGCGCATACTCCAATTGGATCATGCACTTCGACGGCTCTAAAATGTTGGCCGGCTTGGGGGCTGGCGTTGTCTTGACGTCCCCAACCGGAGACACAGTCCAATACGTACTTCAAATAATGTACACGGACTCCAACAACACAGCCGAATACGAGGCCCTTCTACATGGTCTCCAGATGGCAATCTCCATGGGCATTCAACGCCTGGAGGTCCGCGGGGATTCAAACCTCGCAATATCCCAAGTAAATGGAGACTTTGATGCCAAAGATCCGAAAATGGCAGCCTACCGTAACGTCGTCTTAAAAAATGTCAGCTCGGTTCGAAGGACTCGAATTCCACCATGTAGCCCCGGATAATAACCAGGCGGCCGACGTGTTGGCGCGCATCGGCGCAAAGCGCGACGCCGTCCCTCCAAACATCTTCCTGGAGCGGCTCTTTAAGCCATCCGTAGTATGGGAAGAGGAGTCCGAAAACAACAATCCGGAACCAACTGCACCGCCCAACACCGAACATTCTGACACAACCGGTGGCTCAGCCAATGAAATAACACCTTCAGCCCACGAAATAATGGCAGTCATTGCCCCGTGGACGGAACCATTCCTAGCCTACTTAATTAGGCAGGAACTCCCCGAAGACCAAAATGAGGCCCGCTGCGGCATCAAACCCAGACTAGTGCGGTCCCTCATGGAATCTAACACGCACTGGGTAGAGGAGCTCGACTCCGTACTCTGGGGGCTGTGGACCACGCCAAACCGTACTACCGGATTCACACCATTTTTTATGGTATACGGCGCAGAGGGAGTTTTGCCCTGCGATATAATTCATGACTCACCTCGCGTACGCATGTACGAGGAAAGAGAGGCCGAGTTGGATCGGCAAGACAGTTTGGATGCCCTAGAAGAGGAGCACGACGTGGCGAAAGCTCGTTCCGCATTCTATCAGCAGCAGGCTCAAAGATATCAAAGCAGAGAAGTACGGGCCAAAACTTACAATGTTGGCGAACTAGTTCTATGCCTGCCGGACAAGAAAAAGGACAAACTCAAGCCCAAATGGGAAGGTCCCTTCATCATCGACCAAGTTCTGACCGGCGGAGCATACCGTCTGCGAAACGCATCGGACAACCGACTCGAGCCGAACCCATGGAACGCAGCCCGCCTCCAAAGATTCTACACCTAGCGCCGGACTCAAAGTTCGTCTCCTTCCTCCGTCCACATTTTATACTTCAGTTGTCTTTTGTTTCTCTCTTTCCTCCTCCCCTTTTCATAGAGCCTTTGAGGGCTGATCTGCGCATTGTTCGCACACACTTGACGTGCTACTCGCACTCATTATACCTGGGGGCTTCTTTAACAGAAGCTTATTTATACGAGCTTTATGCCCAACACATGTGTCAAACTTCCGCATGTACCTTTTATTCACCATTATATGCATCGATATGACTTAAGTTTTGGCCAAGCTGGATTGCCTGGCTCCTGTGCTTACCCCTACGTTCCCGATTGTTCGGCTAGGAGGTAAAGGGAGCACCTCTGTGATTGTTACTGCCGGGTTAGCCGGATGTGTACCTCAGACTGGGTGAAGCCGAAAGCTAGCATTCTTAAGGGAATATTCGGTCGGTTTGTTGAAAGATGATTCTTTTTTACCTATCTATTTGTCTGCCCCCAGATGCTTTTCTGCTCTTTTCGCAGTCCGGACATGCACTTTAGGGCATGCCTCCCAGGGAAAGGAACCCCTAACGGAACTATTCTCCCTGGAAGATGTTTCTTACTAACCATGTAATATAACATAACTAGTTGGGCACTTGTCTGATAAAGCACTAATGACCCCTACGCATGGTCTCCATGCATGCCCCGGTTTTTGCATAACCGCGAGGGTATTCGGACACACTCCGGACTGTTGGGTCCCGAGGTTGAAGCGAAAAGGTCCGCAAAGACAAACGATCTACAATCCGGCTAGAAGGCATTATACATGTCATTTTAAAATACATCGTCAAATTGACTGATTGTACTCATCTTCAATCCCATCTAACAGGCTGTCTAATTTATAGTCCCGTTGGGAATACTTAGCGGCCAACTCTACTTGGCCGTACATTAAGCTCACAGGGATCTCCTTCCCATCGGGCCCCACAGGTCCGACCTCGGCCATGTGGTTCGGATCCGCCTTCGTGTACCGCGTCTTCACCATGGCCCAGGCCTCCCTAGCGCCTTGACGGCAGGCCGATATCTTCCACAGACGGAAGCACTGCCGTGCTCCCTGAAGCTTCTCCGCAAGCCCTCCAAGACCCTCGGGTAGGGATACGGACGGCCATAAGGCCTGGGCGACGCCACTCATCGCCTGCCGAACACGTTCGTGCAGTTGCAGCAGCTCGGGAAGTTGGTCACCCGTTGAACCGGGCATTTCCTCCACAGGGCGACCTGTGAGCACACCTACAGACACATTTCTGTCAATCGACTTCCTCGCCGAACTCTTCTTTTCAAAAGAGTTTGCTCAAGCACTTACTGTAGATGTCGCGACGAAGCCGCCGATTCTCCTTTGTGGAGTCAAACAGCTGGACGCGAACATCTTTTAGTTCTTCGCCCAGCTGGGTGTTGGCATCTTGGAGTTTGTTCCACTCCTGCTGCACCCTCATAAGAACCTTCTCGCCGGCCTTCAGCTGGCGTAGCAGATGTTGCTTGTCCGGATCTAGTCCGGCGCCCTCTTTATTATCAAACTTATACGCACGCCGCACACCATAAACCACTTATCTTTTTGAAATAGGTGTTACCAGAGGGGACCTCTGTGTCTCCTCCTGCGGCGGCTAGTGCGGCCTCAAGTTGGGCCTTGCACTCTTGAAGCTCCTGGGACAATTGGGTATTCTTCTCCGTAAGATCCTGCATATCAAATGATCCTTAAATCAGTTATTCTAACTACTTTAAGTCTCGGGGGCTACTGGCATATATCACTATTAAAATTCCTTACCCGTATTTCTTTCACATACTGCTCCGTGGCTCTGGTTAAACCATCTTGAGCGGCACGGAGGTGCGCGTCTCCCGCATTATAGGCATTCAACGCCTCTAGGGAGAAACACGCATCACGAAGAACTGTCCGGCGGCGCCCGTGATTCATAGCGCTCTCCACCTCAGACCTGGTGGCGGACAGCCTGTCGGCATCCTCTATTGGAGGAGCATCCGGCTCGCGCCTTGCGCTAGCCTCCCCCTCCGGACCAGGCGTTGGAGCCTGGCTGGCGGAGGCTTGGTTGGCAACCTCTCCGGGCATAGTCCGGCGAGCGCTCTTTCCCCTGGAAAATTCATGAGCATTAGTACACCTCCCAGGAATCTTTCCCTTAAAAACGATGGCGTACTATACCGTTGCGGCGACATTTCGATTCACACCGCACCCCTCTTCCGCCTGCTGGTCCGAACTGACCCTTGTCGGTCAGCCGCCGCGGGTTCGGCTTCCCGCCTTGAAGGCACCTCCTGCGAGACACCGTTGGTATACGGTGGTCAGAGATAAGCACGGATGAAGTAATGGTGTCGGGACTCTGGTCATAGTTACCTGGGAAGCCGGAGATAAACCGGGGTAGTCAGCCGTAATGGCGACTAGAGCATTGTCCATGCTGAGTTGGTGGAACACCCCGTCAATTAGCTCCACCTCTATGTCCGGATCCTCTCCGGAGGCCGGATCAAGGGATCTTCCCGAATCCTCGGGTTGTGGAGTCGGACTGTGCATGCCCTCCACATCCCAGCACAGTTCCTGCGTCGAAATCATAAAGTAAGACACTTAACTTTGAAAGCACGGATTGGATAGATAGACGTCCGCTTGCCCAGCTCCGAGGGTTATTCATGGAGAATCCATTTAATGGACTCGTGCGGAGGAAGTCCTCCTTCTCCCCCTTGTACAAGCCGGACAGGATCTTCACCAGATCGGCGGCCGATCCCGGTCCCTTGCGGCCATGACGGGTGGCGTCATTCTCCCCATTGAAATCCCACATGGGGTGGCCCCTATATTGGAGCGACTGCACCCCTCGCATAATGCACGTGGCCATGACTCCAATCATGGTCAATCCGGAATGGGCCAGCAACCTTATCCGGCCCATCAGATATTGGACGCTCCTATCATCTTCCCGTTGAGGGCTCCGCGGGCGCCAACTGAGGCGTTTCTTCAGAGGAGCGTTGCTGAACTCCGGGAGGCCGATCCGAACTGGGTCCAGCAGTGGAGCATCTTCCATATAAAACCATTCTGAAGGCCAGTCTTCGGATGCCTTCTTTGGGGTTCCGGGTAGATATCCGGTCCCGACGATGCGCCATATTTCGGCTCCGCCCACTTGATATATCGACCCCTTGTGAGAACGGGGTACAAGGCAGAACAATCTCTTCCACAGCCCAAAATGGGGCTCGATGCCCAAGAATAGCTCACAAAGAGCTACAAAACCCGCAATGTGCAAAATGGAGGCAGGTGTAAGGTGATGAAGCTGGAGGCCGTAGAACTCCAGGAGCCCCCGGAGAAACAGATGTATGGGAAATCCGAGCCCCCTTATTCGATAAGGGATGAAGCACACCCACTCTCCTTTGGAGGGATTAGGGGTGTTCTCCGCCTGCTTTCCACCTTTGTAGGTGGCTACTCCGGCTCGAACCGGGACCATGAAGGCCAGAGGAAGGTGTCCCTCCGCTTGGAGCGTTACCAGCTCGCTGCGCGGAACTGAACATCTCCTCCAATCTCCTGGCTGAGGATTGGGAGCGCGAGAGTAGGAGCCGCGTCGACTGTCCATGATGGAGTGGATTTTGTCAGAGGCGCTCCGATGAGTACTCGCGGAAGGAGGATGGTGTGATTTGGATCTAGATCCTTGCCTCTCTTATAGGCAGCTTATTCAAGCAGCTCGGGGGTAAAACGTAAAAATACCCTGGCTTTTCGCATTCATACGACACGTGGAAGAGGGCCATTATTGGGCGTAGAAGCCAAGGAACGCAACATTTATGAGGAAGCCGGACACTATTCGGCAAGCACATGGAATTTGGAGGAGAACCCGCCTTGCAACGCCCAAGACAATATACGTGCCGGACTCGTCGTCATTGAAGCCTGGTTCGGGGGCTACTGAGGGAGTCCCGGACTAGGGGGTGTCCGGATAGCCGAACTATCATCATCGGCCGGACTCCAAGACTATGAAGATACAAGATTGAAGACTTCGTCCCGTGTCCGGATGGGACTTTCCTTGGCGTGGAAGGCAAGCTTGGCGATACGGATATGTAGATCTCCTACCATTGTAACCGACTCTGTGTAACCCTAGCCCTCTCCGTTGTCTATATAAACTAGAGGGTTTTAGTCCGTAGGACATAACAACAATCATTCCATAGGCTAGCTTCTAGGGTTTAGCCTCCTTGATCTCGTGGTAGATCCACTCTTGTACTACCCATATCATCAATATCAATCAAGAAGGAGTAGGGTTTTACCTCTATCGAGAGGGCCCGAACCTGGGTAAAAACATCGTGTCCCTTGTCTCCTGTTACCATCCGCCTAGACGCACAGTTCGGGACCCCCTACCCGAGATCCGCCGGTTTTTACACCGACAGCGAGGCCTTGTGATTTGACTACCCATATAAATGTGCCGACGACCTGATGAGGAGTAAAGAACCATGCGGTATACACAAGTTTTCCATTGGAGTAGTACTACGATGAAGGAGCACGAAACACGACAGCCCAGTGCCATATGGAGATAAAAATGATCTAATTTGCTAGTCATCTCATTGTTAGCATTGTTCTATTCATGCCTCGCAGAGAACGTGGCACGTGCGGCGAAACACCCGAAGCAAAAGAAGAAACATAGGAGCAAAAGAAGAAGGAAGATTATCACCCCAAATGATCTAATTCACCGTGGAGTCGTAACTGCTTCTTCATCGCCTCCACGACCTCCATCTCCTTGTGTGTCTCCTCCGCCATCTTCTTCATTCTGTCCATGATGCTGGATTTCTTGACACGATCCTTTATCATCTGTTCCACGGCCGCATTATGTACCTTGGCAGCAGCCGAGTGCTCGATGCGGAGCTTCGCCAACTCCTCCTCCTGTTCCATGACGAGGGCCTGCAGCATCTTCATTGAGGAACTACTATTCTCATGAAGTTTCTTCCAGCCGACGTTCTTCTCCTTCAGCAGGTCAAGCTTGTGGCAGAGCTTCACCTTGTCCTCCTGAAGTTGCAGGATTTCGCCGGTCGCCTTCTTCTCCGAGGCAATGCTCTTCTTCAGCAGCATCACCAAGCCGATGGTCAACTCCCCCTGCTTATTGAGCTCAGCGGGCATGTCATCCAGGCTCTCCTTCAGCAGCTCCACAAAGCCGTGGATGAACTCCTTTTGTTTATTGAGGTGCTTATTGAGCTGATCGGGCATGCCGTCGATGGATAAGACTCCACCGCCGCCAGCTCGGCATGTTCGCCTCCGCGGCTAGGGCGCTCCTGGGAGCCATCGCCTGCCCATGAGAGATCTTTCGAGGTCTCTACGTGGTGGCGAGCCCTCTCTTTTTTCCGCAGCCTTGGTTGCCGCTCCCTTGTTGCGAGTAGTTCTCGACCTAGAGCTCTACTCACCGTCCATGGCAAGGATAGACGAAGAAGAAGCACTTATGAGGAGGAAATGTAGAGTATTTTTCAGTTAGGTAGTTCCCCTTTTTATAACCTAAGTACTAGCACTAGTACTAATACCTGCATAGTGGGAACATGTTCAGGTTTGGTACGTACTAGTAGGTGTGAGCAGGCTTGCACTTAATTGTAGCACTAGTACTTTCGAATGTGATGGGAACAAGGTAAAGATTAATTGATGGTTTTGGTTTCGAGGCCCGAAATGGATGCCGATGAGTTTAGTGGAACATAGATTTCAAGTAGACTACACTGCTCAAATGCGTAAATATTATGTTACTGTCAAAAATTGGCACAAAATACGAAGGAGACCAATGGAAGTACTACTAGCAACCCATGATTTAAATACTCGGATGCGTGCAGTGGAGTAGTAATGTCTTTCTCCATCCTCACGTCCACTCAATTTGCATGCGCTGTATTAATTGACCATCAACAAAGTGAAGGACTTTACATGCGTCAAATTATCACATGGGGTGGATCTTGGTACAAAATTGTGTCCGCCCATGTACCCGCGTGTGCGTGCGAGGGAATGAGTGCATGTGTGGCATGCGTGCACATCTTCGCTTCGTGCATGTACCACCAGTGTGGCTCAGGGAGGACGAGTACATTCTTCTGGAACTAGCAGCACGTCACTGTGATCAATCCACACAAGGAGGTTGCGACAACAGCTCCACATGTGCCATGTGGCTTCATGAACTGTAAGAGAGACACTGTGTAGCATGCCATTGGAATTCTAATTTACGTGTTTTGCACATACTCGAAGAACTAGTAAGGTACACGTGCATTGCACGCATCAGATTTTGCCACCAAATTATGAATAAATACCACACTATAGCATGTAAGCTCTGAGTCATATATGCCTGATGTAGACCTTCATTTAGTTCTTATAGTTCATCTCATTCAAAATCAATTAGCTTTTATAAAAAAAGCTAGGGCCTCTTGGATTTGTAGGATTTCCAAAACGCAGGAATAGGAAAATCATGGTATTAGAGTGGGATGTCGTCTTGAATCCTACAGGATTGTATGAGTGTTTGATTGTGCATAGAAAAAATGCAGAATTCTTTCAAAGAGGTTTGAGTGGATTGGATGTTTCCTATGAAATCTAGTGCAAATGAATCATATGGAAAAATTCCTATGGTTTACAATCCTACGAATCAAACAACCAAGATAGGAAAATTCCTAAGGATTAGAATCCTCCAAAATTCCTTCGAGAATCCTTTGAATCAAAGAAGCCCTTAATCTATTGTAGCGACCAGACCTCAAACAGTCTGACCTCTGTGCATCACTGTCATCCCTGGGTCGGTAATGCTGACACGCACAGTACTTGAAAGATTTATAACAGAGTAGCAATCACACACTTATTACATTGAATGTCTCAAAAGAGAACTTATTACAATAAATATGGCTTAAGGCCATCTAATAACAATAACAACAGAAGGCTTGCAAGATAAGCGAGTCCATCAACTCCAACGGCATCACTGAGTATAAGATCACGACCTAAGGCACCTTACTCGTTGTCTGAAAGTCTACAACATGAACGTTGCAGCCCGAAAACGGGTCAGCACATGGAATATGCTGGCAATGTAACACATAGAGAGTAATGAACAGAATAATGCTATCACTACATGCATATATGGCTGGTGGAAAGCTCTATGGTTACAGTTTTGCATAAAGCCATTTTTTTCCTACAACAAAGGAACAAATTTTTTTTAACTATCATGGTGGTTGTTAAACATTGAGAAGGTTCCTCCAACTCAATCCCAGTTAAGCATCATCATTAACCCAACAAAATTAAATTAAGTAACATGATGAGATTCACATGATAATCTAGGTACTAGATACTCAAAACGTCCATAACCGGGGACATGGCTAACCATGATTAGTTTATACACTCTGCAGAGGTTTGCGCACTTTTCCCTGCAAGACTCGATCTCCTCCGTTTGATTTCTCGCACTACAAGGTGTTTGAGAAACGGATGACCGAGACATAGTCTTTCAGAAGCATTAACTCTTTACTCTAGGTAGACAGTACCAACCTACATCCCCTACATCTGCTAGTCTACCACTGAAAGAGGTCACACAACATATTCAACTATGCTAGAGCCCATAGTAGCTTGTGGCTCCACACTGAAGTTTCTAGCATGAATAATCTCATGATCCCTTTGAGCCTGGGTGGCGGTCCATAGGAGAATCACACGGTTCCCCGGGATTTCCAAAAATACAGGCAACACTGGGTTCCCCAGGTGCCTCAATCCACCCAGATGTGTATTGAAGTTGCCACCGTAAATAAACCATTAATTAACAATACTCACATCTGTCATGGAAATACACTCACCCAATCCACGTCTACTAGCATAGCATAGCAATATAAGCAAACGTAGAAGTAACTCCCAAAGGTTGGTAATAAAACAGGTAATAGATACTACCTCATCTACTTCCCAAAACTTCATATTAAACAGATCCTAACCATGCAATTGTTTGAGGATTGATCTAATGCAATAAAACTGGGTAGTAAAGAGGTATGATCAAAGTGTTACTTGCCTTGTTGATGATCCGTGAAACCTAGAGACTCGTAGTAGCAAGCGGCGCACTCCAGGTACTCTATCGCAAACAAACAAGCAAAGAATAAGCACTCATCTAATGCATGGCTAAAACTCAAACAAGCGATCTAATCAGAAAGAAAGTTCAACTTAAGAACTCCGGTTTGCAAAAAGAATCAAATCAAACGAAGCAACAAAACTCAAACGACGAAAGAAACATGCTTCGTTTTACTAATTTGGACCTAATTCAAATTTTTACAGTAGCAAAAACTTGTTTGAGTTGGTTAAACGGAAAGAGGGTTTAGAGACGAAACTCTAGGCGCTTGAATCGCCTGATTCCGATAAACAAGCGAAAAGTTATACTAGAACGAAAATCGGATCAGAAATCGCGAACGAAAATAATCGCGGAAAATCTGAGAAAAAGAAAAACGGACGAACAGGCTAACGAACGAACGTTCACTTTCTGCGGCTAAACGACGAAAACCGTTCGTTAAAACAAACGAATGAACGGGTGTTCGCTAAGTAAACGAAACCGAAAGAAATAAATCGAAGCGGATTTAAAAAAATGGATCTAGGAAACTGATCGGTTTTCCCGCGAAAACCGAGGCGGCGGCGGCTACCTCCGACGGCTCCGGCGAGATGGCGGCGGCGGCGGTGCGGCTCCGGTGCAGCGGCGGCGGCGGTGCGGCTCCGGTGCAGCGGCGCGGGCGACGGGTGGTGGCGGCGGCGGGGCGGCGCGGCAGCGGGCGGCGGCGGGCTGGCGCGGGTGGCAATTAGGCTTAGGGTTGGCGGGGCGAGGCGGGCTGGGGTGGGCTGGCAGCGGGGCACGGCTTATAAGGCCAAGCGGCACACGAGTCCGGATCGCCCACGGCGGCCCGAGTCGGTTCTTTTTTTAATAATTCGGAGCACAGAAAAAGAAATAAAATAGATACTAAACGGACTCCAATAATCCCGAAATAAATTTTCCCCGTCCTCTAAAAATAAGCCGGACAAGATGAACATTTATTTGAGCCCTAAATGCAATTTTAAAAAACACGCATTTTTCCTAATTCCAATAAAATAGCGATAAAACTCCGATATAAAATCTTATTTGATTTTATTATTAAAGGGATAATTAGATTTATGCCCCTAGTTGTGTCCCACTCGTCTATTTTACCCCTAATTCCCAAAAGTCACTGGTTCTGTCCAAGTCACTTTGCTCCTCTTATGTTTTTGCCCTTTGACCGTTCGACCGTCAGTTTGAAAACATCATAACTAATTCATGCTAAATCAGAAAAATGAAAATAAGATACCAAAATGTTCAGAAAAACATCACCTATATGTTAGTGTCATTTGCATTCATGAAAAAAGTGTTGGAAAGTTCACATCCGAGTTTTAGCTCTTTTGATACCACCATGAATAGTAAACTCTAAAAAAAATTAAAAAATCAAAAAAATATGGTGGAAAAGAACGACAAATGTTCTAAGTGCTTGCCAAGTTTCATTAGGGAACGACATTCATGGAAGTCGTGGAAAAAAATAATCTATTTTGGAGTGCTGGTTTTTTTTTGCCGCGGCACCCACGAATGTTATTACCTGATGAAACTTGGCAGGCACTTAAAACATTTGTCATTCTTTGCCAGCAATTTTTTTTATTTTTTTTGAACTTTTTAGATTGTACTATAAGAGATAAAACTTGGATGGGCACTTTCCAACACTTTTTCCATGAATGCAAATGACACTGACATATAGGTGATGTTTTTCTGAACATTTTGGTATCTTATTTGTATTTTTCTGATTCAGTATGAATTAGTTATGAAGTTTTCAAACTGACGGTCAAATTGTCAAAGGGAAAAAGCATAAGAGGAGCAAAGTGACTTGGACAGAACTAGTGACTTTTGGGTATTAGGGGTAAAACAGACGAGTGGGACACAACTAGGGGTATAAATCTAATTATCCCATTATTAAATCCTCAATATTTCTTTATTTTGGGAAAGTCATTTTATTCCCTCTCTCATATTTTTATAATTTGAAATATTTGAAGATAAAATAATTAAAAGCAAATGATCCTATTTTCAAAATTTGAGAAATCTCAAATAAGAAAATAACAAAATCCCCAACTCTCTCCGTGGGTCCTTGAGTTGCGTAGAATTTCTAGGATCTAGCCAAAATGCAATAAAATATGATATGCAAAGATGATCTAATGTATAACATTCCAAATTGAAAATTTGGGATGTTACAAACCTACCCCCCTTAAGATGAATCTCGCCCTCGAGATTCGGGTTGGCTAGAAAATAGGTGAGGGTGGTCCTTCAGTAGATCTTCTTCTTGCTCCCAGGTGGCTTCATCCTCGGTATGGTGGCTCCACTGAACTTTGCAAAACTTGATAACCTTGCTGTGGGTGACTCGGCTGGCATATTCGATAATCTTGACTGGTTTCTCCTCATAGGTCAAATCACTAACCAACTGAATCGCTTCCAGTGGCACTGTATCTCTCAGCGGTATATCAGCCATCTCTGCGTGGCACTTCTTCAACTCGGAAACATGGAACACATCATGAACTCTTGACAAACCTTCGGGTAATTCCAACTTGTAAGCAAATTCTCCCATATGCTCCAAAACTTTGTATGGTCCCACAAAACGTGGCGCTAACTTTCCCTTAACTCCAAAATGCTTAACTTTTTGAAGTGGGGACACACGAAGATAAACTCTATCTCCTACTTCGTATACTGTCTCCTTGCGTTTAGAATCTGCATAGCTCTTCTGCCTGGACTGGGCTACCCTGAGCCTATCGCGAATCAACTTAACCTTCTCTTTAGACTCTCTAATCAAATCTGGTCCAAACAACTGACGGTCTCCAACTTCATCCCACAACAATGGTGTCCTACACCTCCTTCCGTACAGAGCTTTGAAAGGGGCCATCTTCAAACTATATTGATAACTTTTGTTGTAAGAGAACTCTGCGTATGGAAAATTGTCGTCCCAACTAGATCCATAATCTAGCGCACAAGCTCTCAACATGTCCTCCACAATCCGATTGAATCTCTCGGTCTATCCATCTGTCTGTGGATGAAAGGCTGTGCTAAACTCTAGCCTGGTACCCAAAGTTTCGTGCAACTGATTCCAGAACTTTGAGGTAAACTGGGTTCCTCTATCTGATACAATGGTCCTCGGAACTCCATGCAGACATACGATCCTGGTCATGTATATCTTTGCCGACTTAGCACTGGTGTAAGTGGTCTACACTGGGATGAAATGAGCTACCTTCGTCAAACGATCGACTACAACCCATCTTGAGTCATAGCCCGAACGGATCCAGGGTAATCCCGTGATAAAATCCATGCCTAGCTTATCCCACTTCCACTCGAGTATCGGCAATGGCTGTAGCAATCCTGCTAGCTTCTGATGCTCTGCCTTCACTTTTTGACATACATCACATACTGCTACATACTCCGCAATATCCATCTTCATTCCGGTCCACCAGAAAGTGTCCTTCAAATCCAGATACATCATGGTATTTCCTGGGTGAATCAAATACGATGAATTATGGGCCTCCTGCAGAATCAACTTCCTGATCTTAGGGTCATTAGGCACATAAATGCGGTCCTCAAACCATAGGGTATCGTGCTCATCCTCACGAAATCCTTTAGCCTTTCCTTTGCCCATCTTCTCCTTTATCTCGGTGATCTCCTTGTCAGTCTTGTGAGCTTCTCTGATCTTATCCATCAAACTAGACTGAATCTCCAATGCTGCTACATAACCTCTCAGAACTATCTCCAAACATAGCTTGCGAAGATCCTCAGCTAGCTCCTTTGGTAACTCTCGAGTCATGAGAGTGTTGACATGGCTCTTACGGCTCAACGCATCGGCTACTACGTTAGCCTTTCCGGGGTGACAATGCAATCTCATATCATAATCCTTAATGAGCTCCAACCATCTCCTTTGCCAGAGATTCAACTCCTTCTGTGTGAAAATGTACTTCAAACTCTTGTGATCCGTGTACACCTCACAATGGTTTCCGATGAGAAAATGTCTCCATGTCTTCAATGCCTGCACTACGGCTGCTAACTCCAAATCATGAGTAACATAATTCAACTCATGGGGCTTAAGCTATCGTGAGGCATACAAAACAACTCTTCCTTCCTACATAAGCACTGCTCCATGTCCTCGACGCGAAGCGTCGCAATATACTTCATAATCTTCGCGTTGATCTGGCAGAATCAACACTGGTGATGTAACCAAACGTTTCGTCAACTCCTGGAAACTGGCCTCACATTCCTCAGTCCATTTGAATTTGGTGTCCTTCTTCAACAACTCCATCATGGGTTTGGCAATCTTCGAGAAATTCTCGATGAACCTCCGGTAATATCCTGCGAGTCCAAGGAAACTCCGGATCTCTCCAACTGATGTGGGGGCTTCTCAATTTGTCACAGTGACAACTTCGGTGGGGTCTACTGCTATTCCTTCTCCGGATATAACATGTCCGAGGAATCCAACTTCCTTCAACCAAAACTCACGTTTGCTGAATTTGGCATATAACTGATGTTCTCTGAGCTTCCCGAGTACCAAACGCAAATGCTCCTTATGCTCCTCTTCATTCTTCGAGTAGACCAAAATGTCATCAATGAACACCATGACGAACTTATCTAGAAACTCTATAAACACCTTGTTCATCATGTTCATGAAATAGGCAGGTGCGTTAGTCAGACCAAATGACATAACGGTATACTCATATAGCCCGTACCTAGTGGTAAAAGCTGTCTTAGGTATATCCTGCTCTCGAATCTTCAGCTGGTGGTATCCTGATCGCAAATCGATCTTGGAACATACCTTAGCTCCTTGCAATTGGTCAAACAAGTCTGAAAGATCGTGGATGTCACCTAGAGAGGGGGTGAATAGACGCTTTAAAATAATTACGGTTTAGGCCTGAACAAATGCGGAATAAACCTAGCGGTTAATTTGTCAAGCACAAAACCTACAACAACTAGGCTCACCTATGTGCACCAACAACTTATGCTAAGTAAGATAAGTAACTATGTGATAGCAAGATATAAGACAAATAAAAATATGGCTATCACAAAGTAAAGTGCATAAGTAAAGGGCTCGGGTAAGAGATAACCGAGGCACGCGGAGACGACGATGTATCCCGAAGTGCACACCCTTGCGGATGCTAATCTCCGTTTGGAGCGGTGTGGAGGCACAATGCTCCCCAAGAAGCCACTAGGGCCACCGTAATCTCCTCACGCCCTCGCACAATGCAAGATGCCATGATTCCACTAAGGGACCCTTGAGGGTTGTCACCGAACCCGTACAAATGGCAACCCTTGGGGGCGGTCGCCGAACCCGTACACTTTGGCAACCCTTGGGGGCGGTCACCGGTACCCGTCAAATTGCTCGAGGCGATCTCCACAACCTAATTGGAGACCCCGACGCTTGCCCGGAGCTTTACACCACAATAATTGAGCTCCAAACACCACCAACCGTCTAGGGCGCCCAATCACCCAAGAGGAAAAAGCTCAAGGGTACCAAGCACCCAAGAGTAATAAGCTTCTCAACTTGTAACTTCCACGTATCACCGTGGAGAACTCAAACCGATGCACCAAATGCAATGGCAAGGGCACACGGAGTGCCCAAGTCCCTCACTCTCAAATCTCACCAAAGCAACAAAAGCTATGGAAGAAAAGGAGAGGAAGAACAAGAAGGAGAACACCAAGAACTCTAAGATCTAGATCCAAGGGGTTCCCCTCACATAGGGGAGAAAGTGATTGGTGGAAATGTGGATCTAGATCTCCTCTCTCTTTCCCCCCCAAAACTAGCAAGAATCCATGAAGGGACTGAGAGATAGCAAGCTCCAATAGGTCAACAATGGTGGGGGAAAAAGCTTGCAAGAGGAATAGGGTTGGAAGTGGAAGGAGGGGGTATAAATACCCCCAAGAAAAATGTGGCAGTTGCAGATAGCTGCCACCTCGGGCACCCGGACAAAAGGGGTCCGGGCACCCGGACCCCACAGAGAAAAAGGCATACAACCCCGGGCACCCGGGGTCAAAATCCCGGGCACCTGGACACACATGGAAAGAAACAGGGCAGGGGGGCCGGGCACCCGGGGGTCTCAACCCCGGGCACCCGGAGGGGGCCGAGAGGAGGTGACAGAGGAGCCCGCGCACCCGGGGGTCCAAGACCCCGGGCACCTGGGGTGGTCACAGGAGGTTCGGGAGCAGCCCCAGAAAACCCCGGTCACCCGGACCGACCAGAGAGGTCACTAAGGAGGGGCTCGGGTGACCCCGGGCACCCGGGGGTCAAGGACCCCGGGCACCCGCACTAGACAGAGAGAAGCGGGAACCGGTAAAATTGAAATGACCACAACTTTTGCAAACGAACTCCAAATTTGATGAAACCAAGTTTGTTGGAAAGCTAAAGACAAGGCCTAACCCAATCTTGATAGAAATATCAAGAAATAGCAAGTGAGAAAAAACCCAAAATAAAATGGTGAGAACCCTTTCTCAAAGAAGACCGGTAAAACCTCCAACACCGAAAACGCGATAGAAGAAGCCTGCGAACTCCGTTTTTGAAGAACTCGAGCTTGTCATCAAGATGACCATAAGCTCCAAAACTCACAAAGATAACGAAACAAGTACCAAGAAAGATGATGCAAGGATGCAATGGTTTGAGCTCTCTACTAATGATATGATAAAGCTACTCATCGAGAGCCCCTCTTGATAGTACGACAATCGATCCTAAAACCCGGGCTCCCAACTACCACCATGAGACCGGTAAAATAGAAAAACTATCAAGGGAAAACCTTTGACTTGCACATGGTCCACTTGAGCTAGATGATGACGAACTTGTCCTCCTCAAGATGGACCACCTTTCTTGATTGCGTTTGGTCGATGAAGACTAGATGATTGCTCCCCCATACTCCACTATGGGTGAGCCACTCTTCGGCACATCTTCACAAGTCCATTGACACCAAAATGGACGGCAAGCTTCAAGCATTTGATCTCTTCGTGATGCTCCACTTAAACTTGCACACAACAATCTTGATGACGATCACCACTTGATGTTTCCTCTCCATGGGTTGAGTGATATATTCCTCTTAACGCAAGCCCATGAACACGAACCTAACCCCACATAGAACTCTCACATAGACCATGGGTTAGTACACAAAGCACAATGGACAATGCTTACCATACCATGGGATCACTTGATCCCTCTCGGTACATCTTCTACGCTTTGCGAGTTGATCAACTTGATTCACTCTTGACTTAGTCTTGATCAACCTTGAATCTTTCCAACTCTCTTCATTTGGATGATGTCTTGAAGGTAAACATGAATGATCACACAATCTTCTTCTTCAAGACATGCTTGCAATAAGCACAACACTCACATAACCAATCTTTGGATAATTCTTTAATAGCACCTTGGTCAACACATAAACTCCTTGAAACCAGCACATGGACTTCAAGAAGAGCATATGGACAAATCCTTCAAATATAACTCAATGCAACCATTAGTCCATAGAGAGTGTCATCAATTACCAAAACCACACATGGGGGCACCACATGTCCTTTCAATCTCCCCCATTTTGGTAATTGATGACAATCACTTTCAAGAGAGTTTATATAAGGAATTGTGCTTCACTATGCAATGCAACAACCAATAGTGCATGCGTATGAGATGCAAATGCTAAGGAACAAAACCAAAGCAGGAGGAGATAATTCTCTAAACTTCTCCACAAAATTCTCTGGAACTTCTCCCCCATTGGCATCGATTGCCAAAATGGGCAAAAGCTAAGAAGGCTGAGGGAGTCCTGGACTAGGGGGTGTCCGGACAGCCGGACTATCATCGTTAGCCGGACTCTAAGACTATGAAGATACAAGATTGAAGACTTCGTCCCGTGTCCGGATGGGACTTTCCTTGGCGTGGAAGGCAAGCTTGGCGATACAGATATGTAGATCTCCTACCATTGTAACCGACTCTGTGTAACCCTAGCCCTCTCCGGTGTCTATATAAACCGGAGGGTTTTAGTCCGTAGGACAGAACAACCATTACAACAATCATACCATAGGCTAGCTTCTAGGGTTTAGCCTCCTTGATCTCGTGGTAGATCCACTCTTGTACTACCCATATCATCAATATCAATCAAGTAGGAGTAGGGTTTTACCTCCATCGAGAGGGCCCGAACCCGGGTAAAAACATCGTGTCCCTCATCTCCTGTTACCATCCGCCTAGACGCACAGTTCAGGACCCCCTACCCGAGATCCGCCGGTTTTGACACCGACATTGGTGCTTTCATTGAGAGTTCCTCTGTGTCGTCGCCGATAGGCTTGATGGCTTCTTCAATCAACAACAGCGCAGTCCTGGGTGAGACTTTTCTCCCCGGGCAGATCTTCATATTCGGCGGCTTCGCACTGCGGGCCAATTCACTTGGCCATCTGGAGCAGATCGAAAGCTACGCCCCTGGCCATCAGGTCAGGTTTGGAAGCCTAAACTTCACGGCAGACATCCACGGAGACTTGATCTTCGATGGATCCGAGCCATAGACGAGCGCGCCGCACTGTCATGATGGGCACGATCTAACTCTGCCGCCGGACAGTGCTTTGGAGGCCGCACATGGATCCGCTCCGACCCATAATCCGGAGCCGATCATGCAGATCGAGGACGGGTGGTTGGACACCGCCTCAGGGGCTGCAACTGCTACGGCGATAGAGCCGAATACTGACCTTGTCCCTTATAAAGCTCATGACTCCGAGGCGCCGGACTCCTTGCCGGACTCCGAACCTCCTGCGCCCTGGCCAATCGAATCCGATTGGGCACCGATCATGGAGTTCACGGCCGCGGACATCTTTCAACACTCACCCTTTGGCGACATCCTAAATTCACTAAAGCATCTCTCGCTATCCGGAGAACCCTGGCCGGACTACGGCCAGGATGGTTGGGATACGGACGACGAAGAAATTCAAAGCTCACCCGCCACCCACTTTGTAGCCACTGTCGACGACTTAACCGGCATGTTAGACTACGACTCCAAAGACATCGACGGTATGGACGACGATGCCGAAGACAATCAAGAACCAGCGCCCACAGGACACTGGAAGACCACCTCGTCGTACGGCATATACATGGTGGACACCCCAAAAGATGGGGACGGCGAAGAAGCAGCGGAGGCAGATTCCCTAAAGAAACAGCCCAAGCGCCGACATCAGCGGCGCCGCTCTAAATCCCGCCACGGTAAGAATGGAGATTCCGGCACAGGAGATAATAATACCCCGGAAAGTGCCGAAGACAATCCCCTCCAGCAAGATTCAGCGCAGGAGGATGCAGAAGCAAGCCCTCACGAGAAAGCGGCAGACGAAGAGGTCAAGGATGATAATTACATACCTCCCTCCGGAGACGAGGCAAGCCTCGATGATGACGAATTCGTCGTACCTGAGGATCCCGTCGAACAAGAGCGTTTCAAACATAGGCTAATGGCCACAGCAAATAGCCTAAAGAAAAAGCAGCAGCAGCTTCAAGCTGATCAAGACCTGCTGGCCGATAGATGGACCGAGGTCCTCGCGGCCGAAGAGTATGAACTTGAACGCCCCTCCAAGAGCTACCCAAAACGCAAGTTGCTCCCCCGACTAGAGGAGGAAGCATACATACCTTCATCACCAGCGCACAATACGGCCGACCGACCACCCCGTGGTCGCGACAGAGAGGCATCCAAGCCCTCCATCAAGACCGTACCCCGGCACCGCTCAAAGAGTATGAAGCCACGAGGGAATGCACCGGACTTGCGGGATATATTGGAAGACAAGGCAGGACAATCCAGATCTATCTATGGATCACGTGGGCACCCCATGACCCATGACGAATACCGTCGCGCCGGATACAACAACTCCGGCCGGGCCGATCACAGCAGACAACGCTCTCTTGAGCTACGTCGTGATATTGCTCAATATAGAGGCGCCGCACACCCACTATGCTTCACAGACGAAGTAATGGATCATCAAATCCCTGAAGGGTTCAAACCCGTCAACATTGAATCCTACGATGGCACAACAGACCCCGCGGTTTGGATCGAGCATTATCTCCTTCATATCCTTATGGCCCGCGGTGACGATCTCCACGCCATCAAATATCTCCCGCTCAAGCTTCAAGGACCAGCTCGGCATTGGCTTAACAGCCTGCCCGCAGAGTCAATTGGGTGTTGGGAGGACCTGGAAGCCGCATTCCTTGACAACTTCCAGGGCACATATGTGCGACCACCAGACGCCGATGACCTAAGCCACATAATTCAGCAGCCAGACGAATCGGCCAGGCAATTCTGGACACGGTTCCTAACAAAGAAAAATCAAATCGTTGACTGTCCGGATGCAGAGGCCCTCACGGCCTTCAAACATAACATCCGCGACGAGTGGCTTGCCCGGCACCTAGGACAGGAAAAGCCGAAATCCATGGCAGCCCTCACATCATTAATGACCTGCTTCTGTGCGGGAGAGGATAGCTGGCTAGCTCGCAGCAACAACCTCAGTAAAAATGCTGGCAGTCCGGATACTAAGGACCACAATGGCAGGTCGCGTCGAAGCAAAAATAAACGCCGCGTTAACGGTGATAACAATGAGGATACGGCAGTCAACGCCGGATTCCGAGGCTCTAAACCCGGTCAGCGGAAGAAGCCATTCAAAAGAACCACTCTGGGTCCGTCCAATTTGGACCGAATACTCGACCGCTCTTGCCAGATACATGGCACCCCCGAAAAGCCAGCTAACCACACCAACAAAGATTGTTGGGTATTCAAGCAGGCAGGCAAGTTAATTGCCGAAAACAATAACAAGGGGCTGCACAGCGATGACGAGGAAGAGACCCGGCCGCCGAACAGTAGAGGACAGAAGGGTTTCCCCCCACAAGTGCGGACGGTAAACATGATATACGCAACCCATATACCCAATAGGGAGCGGAAGCGTGCACTAAGGGACGTATATGCGATGGAGCCAGTCGCCCCGAAGTTCAATCCATGGTCCTCCCGCCCGATCACTTTCGATCGAAGAGACCATTTGACCAGTATCCGCCATGGCGGATTCGCCGCATTGGTTTTAGACCCAATCGTCGATAGATTTCACCTCACAAGAGTCCTGATGGACGGCGGCAGTAGCCTGAACCTGCTTTATCAAGATACGGTGCGCAAGATGGGCATAGACCCCTCAAGGATTAAACCTACAAAGACGACCTTCAAAGGCGTCATACCAGGTGTTGAGGCAAATTGTACAGGCTCAGTCACACTGGAAGTGGTCTTCGGATCCCCGGATAATTTCCGGAGCGAGGAGTTAATCTTCGACATAGTCCCGTTCCACAGCGGCTATCACGCTCTGCTCGGACGAACCGCGTTCGCAAAGTTCAACGCGGTGCCGCATTATGCATACCTCAAGCTCAAGGTGCCAGGCCCTCGTGGAGTTATCACAGTCAACGGAAATACGGAACGCTCCCTCCAAACGGAGGAACATACAGTGGCTCTCGCGGCAGAAGTACAGAGCAGCCTTCTAAGGCAATTTTCGAGTCCGGCCATTAAACGACCGGACACGGCCAAACGCGCCCGGAGCAACATCAATCAAGACCACCTGGCACGTCCCGAGCACGCGTAGCAATGCGGCCCCAACCCCAGCCCTCGCATGATTGCAAGACCAGCTCTCCACGTACATCATTACGCTCTGGAGATACCATGGGCATAGGGGGAGGGGCACGACCACAACGGACCTAGGGTGCGGCTCGACCGCACCAGGGGCTCCCAAGTGGGTCGCTCTTTTTATTTTTATTTTCCTTCTTTTTATACACAGGACTCTGTTCACCAGAGGCCCTGTCCGGCGGCGAACCCGCCGAACTCACGATGCAACAGCCAGGGAGGGAAAAAGGCTGCGACAAACACTCAGGTGGTCTCCATTACGAGCATTAAATTTGATTAAATACACAAGTCCGCAGCCCACCCCTAGAGGGGGACATGTTTAATTAGTCCAATCCCTTGCTTACCGCACTATTTGTATCATTCCGCACTCATAGCAGAATTCCTTGAATAAATAATGCAGCACCTTTTTGCCTATAATTGCATTACTTTACATATATGTTCATTGATGACATCTTGCGCCCGTATATTTTGGTACGGCCAAATACACCAGGGGCTTATGTTCCCTGCATTATGGTGTGATAAGTCCGAACACTTTCACAAGTGCGGCACCCCGAACTTATAGCATTATATGAATCGGCTCCGAATCTTGTCTTGTGGTCAATAGTTGGGTTTGCCCGGCTCCCATGTTTTGGAACCTTACGTTCCGTTCTGTCGGCTAAGGTAGCACTGGGAGAACCACTGCGATTGCGCCCCGGTTGAGCTGGGCGAGCGCCTCAGTGGAGAAAGCTAAAACTGACTGGCATGATAAGGCGAGAGACTGGTCGCTGTTCGAGAGGTCTTTTCGAGTCCCTAAAGACTTGTGCCGCTTCGAGGGAAGAACCGGATAATGTCCGGCCAAGGTGTGGATAGCGCCCCGAACTCGGTCTTCCGAATACTAGGGGCTTCGCCGAAATTTAAAATTATAGAATTCTATGGCTAAGTGAGAGTGTTCAAGCATTATAAGTCCGGTTGCCTTGTTCGTTGTGTTGAGCGCCTCCCTAGATGGACCCAAAAATGGGAACAAGAGTGCTCAAGTTTATCCCGAACACCCCAGCACTCGTGGCATGGGGGCTCAAGCCGACGACTTGCCATCTCTCAGATTTTATAAACGGCCGCACAGAAGGTAATATTTTAAATCAATAAGCGTTGCTTAGCGCACATGAACAAAGTTTTCAGCGCACAGGATAATACATAGCGAGTTTACTCAAAAATTACGTCTCTGGGGCACTCATCCGCAATCTTGCGGGCACCCTTCAGGACAGTCTTATAGTACATCTCAGGCGTGCGATACTCCTTGCCCGCTGGCGGCGCGTCAGTGATAAGCCTCTCCGCATCCAGCCTGCCCCAATGCACCTTTGCACGGGCAAGGGCCCGACGAGCACCTTTAATACAGGCGGAGCGCTTGATGACCTCCACCCAGGGGCACGCATCCACCAGCCGCCGCACGAGGCCGAAGTAGCTCCCAGGCATGGCCTCTCCAGGCCACAACCGGACTATGAGGCCCTTCATGGCCTGCTCGGCTACCTTGTGGAGCTCGACCAGCTGCTTCAGCTGGTCGCTAGGGGGCACCGGATGGCCGGCCTCAGCATACTGAGACCAGAAGACCTTCTCCGTTGAGCTCCCCTCCTCGGCTCGGTAGAATGTGACGGCATCGGACACACTGCGAGGCAGATCTGCGAACGCCCCTGGAGAGCTCCGAATTCGGGTAAGTATCAGGAAGTTTACATTAACATGCTTGCTTTGCATGAAAAATGCCTTACCCGCCGCTATTTTCTTCACATCCTCAACCTCCTGAAGGGACTTATGGGCCTCGGCCTTGGCGGCTTTGGCACTTTCGAGAGCCGAGGCAAGCTCGGACTCTCGAGTCTTGGAGTCGCGCTCCAAACTCTCATGCTTCTCCATGAGAGCCTGGAGCTCTTGCCGCACTTCCGCCACCCGCGCCTCCTGCTTTTCTCGCTCGGCCCGTTCCGCGGCCGCATTGCGTTTGGCCGCGGACACAGCCTCCTTCAGGGTTGCCAACTCGTTCGTGGCCCCTGCAGTACCCACGTTATCCTTGTTATTTTTATTGCAACCTAAATCCTTTTCTGTAAGGTAACTATTCAAAGTGGTGTTACTCACCTTCTTTGTCCTCGAGCTGCTTCTTGGCACGGCCGAGCTCTTGCACGGGCCGCTTGAGGTCCTGCTTCAACGCACCGACCTCTGCAGTCAATGCGGCAGAGGTCAGCAGTGCAGCCTGCAAGCCCATATTGACATAATTTTTAGCAACCCTGCGTATATCTTTTTAGATCCTCAGTCCGGCTTTTCTTTCGCCGCACTCTTCTTCTTCTCCGGATCGGCCACCGCATCGTCCTCGTCCTTGATCTACGCCACCGGTCCTCCCCGAGCCCTCTGCCCAGACCCCACGCTCCCTCGGTGAGCCTCTGCGCCAGATGCGCCCTCCCCTGGCTCCTCTGTTCATTTGTAGCGACCGTTCCACGCTCACCCGAACGCGCTGCCACTTGGCCTCGTCGCCGGCGTGGCCACGGTGACCATTTGGTCTCGTGCGTGCCAACGTTCTGCTTCACGCGTCGAGTAGGCACCGTAGGCACCTCGCGCAGCTCGCTTTGCGCCCCGTAGCCCCGTTCCCGTACCTCGCCCGAAGAACCTCGCCACCGATGAGCTCGATGCGCTCAGCTCCGGCCACCGCAGCCTCCGCCACCGTCACAGATCGCTCCGTCGCCGTCTTCCCATTCGAACGAGCCCGACCGCGCCCAAAACGGTGCGGGGTGGACGAATCCTGTAGCTCTCCCGATCGCTCCGCCGTTGGAATGGTCGCCGGAGTTAGATCCGACGCGTCTCCGGTGTGTGCCGAGCTGGCACCCACGTGGCACCGCCTGGGTCACTGGCTGGTGGGCCCAGGGCCTCCTTTTGAACTGTTGACTTGGGTCAATGCTAACGTGGCTGCCCCCTGTGTCTATGACATGTGGGTCTCGAATGAATAAACAAATTAAAATAAATAAATAAACTGTTAGTTAGTTAGTTGGTTAATTAAAGTGCTAAACACCCACTAACTAGTAGGCCCACCTGCTAATTAGGTTAATTAGATTAAACCAACTCTATTTAGTTAGTTCAGTCAATGACACGTGGGTCCCACTGGACCCACATGCCAGATTTGACTCAGTCAACCGCACTGTTGACTGATGATCTCAGCATTGCGTCATGCTGACATCAGCAGACACTATTCTGGATAATGTTAGAATTAAATTACTAATTAAAATCATAAAATAATTTAAATCTTTAGAAAATCATATCTTTTAATCTGTAACTCGGATGAAAATACTTTCTACATGAAAGTTGCTCAGAACGACGAGACGAATCCGGATACGCAGTCCGTTTGCCCGCCACACATCCCTAGCATAGCAAACCTGCAACATTTCACCTCCGGTTCATCTGTCCGAAACGCGAAACACCGAGAATACTCCCGGATGTTTGCCCCCTTTGCCGGTATCACCTACCACTACGTTAGGTCACCCCGAGCACCGCATATTGCCGCGTCTTGCTTTGTGTTACATTTGATTGCTCTGTTATTTATTGTGTTTCCCCTCCATTACTTCTTTCCGGTACACTCTAAGACCGGTGCCGATGTTCGTGTGTTCGACTACACCGAAGATGACCCCTCCTTCTTGCCAGAGCAACCAGGCAAGCCCCCCCTTGATCACCAGATATCGCCTATTCTTCTCTATACTGCTTGCATTAGAGTAGTGTAGCATGTTACTGTTCGGTTACTCCTATTCTATTGCATAGCTTGTCATTGTTGCTACAGTCATTGATACCTTACCCGCAATCCTAAATGCTTAGTATAGGATGCTAGTTTATCATCATGGGCCCTACATTCTTGTCAGTCTGCCTTGCTATACTATTGGGCCGTGATCACTTGGGAGGTGATCACGGGTATATACTATACATATATAACATACTACAGATGGTGACTAAAGTCGAGTCCGCTCGAAGAGTACCCGCGAGTGATTCATGGAGTGGGGGCTGAAAGGACCTTTGTCCCGACGGCCCTCTGTGTGGATCTTTGTGGCGGAGCGATAGGGCAGGTTGAGGCCACCTAGGCGAGAGGTGGGCCTGGCCCTAGTCAGCGTCCGTGGTTGCTTCATAATAACACGCTTAACGAGATCTTGGTATTTGATCTGAGTCTGGCCATTTGGTCTATACGCACTAACCAACTACGCGGGAAAGATATGGGCACTCGACGTCGTGGTATCAGCCGAAGCCTTCGTGACGTCAGCGACTGAGCGGCGCGCGCCGGGTTGGACTGCGTAACGCGACTTCCTTTGTAATGGAGGTTGCTAGGTCTGCTCACCGGCCGCGTACGCAACGTGCAGGTGTGCAATGGGCGATGGGCCCAGACCCCTGAGCGCATAGGATTTAGACCGGCGTGCTGACCTCTCTGTTGTGCCTAGGTGGGGCTGCGACGTGTTGATCTTCCAAGGCCGGGCATGACCCAGGAAAGTGTGTCCGGCCAAATGGGATCGAGCGTGTTGGGTTATGTGGTGCACCCCTGCAGGGAAGTTTATCTATTCGAATAGCCGTGTCCCTCGGTAAAAGGACGACCCGGAGTTGTACCTTGACCTTATGACAACTAGATCCAGATACTTAATAAAACACACCCTTCCAAGTGCCAGATACAAGCCTTCCAAGTGCCAGATACAAGCCGGTGATCGCTCTCTAACAGGGCGACGAGGAGAGGATCGCCGGGTAGGATTATGCTATGCGATGCTACTTGGAGGACTTCAGTCTACTCTCTTCTACATGATGCAAGACGGAGGCTGCCAGAAGCCTAGTCTTCGATAGGACTAGCTATCCCCCTCTTATTCTGGCTTTCTACAGTTCAGTCCACTCATAATGCCTCCTTACACATATACCCATGCATATGTAGTGTAGCTCCTTGCTTGCGAGTACTTTGGATGAGTACTCACGGTTGCTTTCTCCCCCCTTTTCCCCCTTTCATTTCTTTCTGGTTGTCGCAACCAGATGCTGGAGCCCAGGAGCCAGACGCCACCGTCAACGACGACTACTACTCTGGAGGTGCCTACTACTACGTGCAGCCCGCTGACGACGACCAGGAGTAGTTTAGGAGGATCCCAGGCAGGAGGCCTGTGCCTCTTTCGATCTGTATCCCAGTTTGTGCTAGCCATCTTATGGAAACTTGTTGAACTTATGTCTGTACTCAGATATTGTTGCTTCCGCTGACTCGTCTATGATCGAGCACTTGTATTCGAGCCCTCGAGGCCCCTGGCTTGTATTATGATGCTTGTATGACTTATTTATGTTTTTAGAGTTGTGTTGTGATATCTTCTCGTGAGTCCCTGATCTTGATCGTACACGTTTGCGTGCATGATTAGTGTACGATTGAATCGGGGGCGTCACAAGTTGGTATCAGAGCCGACTGCCTGTAGGAATCCCCCTTCCATACTCCTTGGCCGAAGTCAAGTCTAGTCATTGCAAAACTTTTACTAACATGGCTATGTGCCTTACGGGCCCACGTCTTCATTGGTTGGTATTAGGATCTTTTACTCCTCGATCTTTACTCTGGGACTCTGAGCTCTCTTCTATTCGGGTTAAATGATTTTGCTAAACAAAACTAACTTTAGGTTCTCGCAAGTACTTTCTCCCGGAGAGCCCCTTGTTACCGATGACCGCCTGCTGCACCAGAAGATTCCGAAGATACTCTACGATGTCCTCTCGAGACTATGTGCCATCGCTTTTGCAATTCACTTCCATCGATAAATCCCTCTGGATAACTACTTACACCTATCGTTCATATTGTCATCCCCAGTTGCCCTTGTTATTACAAGATGTCTTGAAATACTCCTCGATATTCTGAGAATTCTTTACGCTTACTGCCCTGCAGTTCCTTGCTGCATGAATACCCTTACGGATAATTACTTGCGCTTGCCGAGTATCCGTTCGTCCAGAGTTGTTCATGTGTTTCACAAAAAATACATTCAAATACTACCCGATCTTCCGAAAATCCTGAGCAGCCTATTGCTCTTGAAATTCTTGCTTCCTTGCATTATGGTTAATCCCATAAGTCTCGTAATCTTAATGTATACCTTGTCATTGTCATTTTGAGTCCGTTGATTCAATATGTTGCGAATACTCGCAATCCTCAATCAGATCCTAGAATTCATCCTTCTAGCTCAGAAGTCATTTGGATATGAGCTGGTTCTTAACCAATCCAATTCCCGTCGGTTGTACCCCTAAGGCTATTCAACTTATCCATCCCTAATTAGAACTTTGCTTCTAATCCTTTGATTTGGAAATCATAATTATTTTACATGTGAGCTTTGAATTAGCCAGTTGCTTCTGTAATCCAATGCCTTCGTATTCTTTTTACAACTGGTTGCGTACCGATGCTCACATCAGCTCTGCTATAGACCTTCAGATCCTTTGTTGGATTATTATTCGGCAATGTCCTTCATATTTAATCGCCTTGTGAATTCTTCCCTGATACATAATGCCATTAGTAAATCCTATTCGTTGATTTTTGCCAACCTTGCTTTGCTTTCGAGCTGGTGATATTTATTCTTGAAGCTTGTAGTATACGTTTCCACGATGCCCCGATGGGTTGAACCTATACCTTCCTTAATATGTGTGGACTCAAAAGTTTCACGAGTCATACTCTGCTGGTATTTTTGCTAGATAAAATTTCAACACTACAACTTCATCAAACGCGAGAAGTAAATGAAAGGTTATGCAGTGGAGAAGTGGGAGTCGAGCTTGAACTTTGTGTTCATACCCATGGACACGATGTAGATCTTCTCATCGAAGCTTCTTTTAAAATTAATTATTCCCTTGGTATAAGTTCACCTTATATCTGGGATCTGGCCTTTTTCAATCATGGTTCCGACCATGTTCTCCTTTAAATACCATTTCCTGTGCAAGTTTAAGCACTCGTCTTCTACAGAGCAATCCCCCGGTCCAACCTCTACTTTGATCCATCATCGAGTATTACCCCCTGGTATCTCGAGGTTATCACGGAACACCATAACTTCTTATGAATTCTTCATCAAGTACTACATTCTCACCAATTCCAATGTTTCCTAGGCTTTGAGTGGTTAGTCACTCAAATACATCGATAACTGAATCGTGTCCTTTCTACGATTCAACCATTCTTAGCAATCTTCCTTGCTTACAAGTTTCTACCCGATCACTTCATCCCAAGCCTGATCGGCTATATCATTATCGTGCTAAATTTAACTGTGCTACCTGGTCCTTCTTCCTGAAGCACAAATTGTCGATGATGAGCTAAGCTTATGTCGATTTTCCTCATCATATCATTTTTCCTTGAACAGCAAGCTTGATTTCGAGTTTGTGTCGTACCCATGGTTCCAATAACCTTTCGCTTCATCAATCCTTTGATTTGACGTCGTCGCTAATTGATTACATCTTCATGAAACCTCTCGACAAATGTGTCGTGATTTTATCAACCTTATGAGCTCTTCTAGGATATCAATTGAATTCATGATGAGAAATACCATCCTTGCCCTTGATGATTTGTTTTATCATCGACCACTTTATTGCCTTCCCTCCACACAAACTTGTTCGTGTTCTGTGTTATACCTTGAGTTCCTTGTTATCCAGCGTTTGTTCTTCTTTACCTTGGAGTATTACCATCTTTTATGTCAAGAATGTCATGAGGATTACTCCACCTCTTAAGAATTCTTGGTATAGTGATACTTCTCACCATCACCATTCTTTCTTGGTCCCTGTGTTGATTCCAACAAGTGATCAGTGTTATTTGGAATTCTTTCCTTCTAGCAATTCTATTGCTTTGAAGTTAATGGTCGATAGTTTCATTCTACTTCTTTTGTTGATTTAGTCACCATTCAAACATTGATCGTGTGACCCAGCCCATATTTCGGGTGCACCTTTCAATCAATATTCAATTGTGTATCGTTTCCTCGAGCATACATCATTATATCATTTGATCTGACAAATTTTATCTCATTGTTCGAATACTGGTGGAAATCCATCTTTTGGAAATCTCGATTCATTGCCGCTAAGTTCATCAGTCACCTCCTCATCCTCTCCTTGGTTTAATGATGAACTAATGATTCAGAATTTGCTTTCATAGTTCATTTCCCGAGAATCTTACAGTGTCACCTCGACAATTTGTGTCGCACCTTTCTCTTCTCAGGCATCCTGACTCTGAGGTATCCTAACACCAATCAGATTTGAATCTCCGTCAGATATGATGGTTGGAACATATTTACAAGAGTTATAACGCTAGTCTTCATAAGACCCGGTAAGGTGATGTCATGCCTAGCACACTTGGCCGGAGGACCTATTGTTATAGTTGTTCCTCTTTGGCAAGGTTAACCATTCTTCCATGAGGGAATTGTAAGACTTATTCTATAAGCTATTCCTGATAAATCCTTTGAGTATCCAAAGTCCGACCTTTGCTTGAAGACCATGTCAATGCTATCTCGAAGCATGTCTGTGGTACTCCGTTCATCAACAAGAACATTTGAAGCACAATGCTAAATTCTCTTTATCAATTATCCAAACACTGTTGTATGGGTAACGTCATGAAATTCCTCTCCCTTTACTTCAATGGTTCTCTACTTTCTATCCTGTCATGGATATCATGCCCCGCTTGTCCTTGGGAAGGATATACCCCTGAAATATGTGTGTATACTCATTTTCCTCCCCATTGTTCTGATTAAACCTGGTAATCACCTCTCCTTTCCATTGGTTTGCTTAACCCTTCTTGTAATCTATATTATATAAGCAGTAATATTCTCCTGCTTATGTAAACACATCGTCGTACAACCTAGTCAGTAAGACCCTGTTACTATTGTTGATGACATTCCAGTAACCACCGATGGACGAGAACTTTGCCTATTGGTTCGCCTCATTCAACGAGCAGGAAAATGGTTCTCTTCGTCCCTCGCCCTTGGTACCAACGATGCAGTCAACATAACTGACCGGCTACCCTCTGACTTGCCTTGCTATCATGACCGTGCAAGATGTCATCTCCATTCCTACTTTAACCCACATGGTGGGCCCATAACCCACAAGTTCCACAGGATCGAAACCTGACTCTCCTGTACACACCCTGTTGTCAAAGTTATTCCTCGAGCTTGACTTCGTATGTAATTCACGGGCCACATGCCTAGTAATCTGTTATGGTATCAGACGCAATACTTACTCTTGCCGCTCTGAACCCCTTTCTCACTCTGGTTCAGACTTCGAGCAACTATCTATCTGCTGGGAACCTCTTATTGTACCTTCGTACCTTACTCTCGATGTATTTTTATATGTTCAACTCGAGAGATAATCTTGTGCTCATTCATGGGTTAACCCCTGATTGTTTTCCCTCATAAGCATTCTGTCGTAGCCGAGCAGCCCCTTACCTATTCGTAAGTACGATGGAGTTCCCGAAGAAAGGATGCTGACTTCATCATGATGACTTGAAGCAGAGAAATGGAGACATCAACGTAGTGGATTGACCTCTTCGAGAAGAGCAACCAAGACTGGGAACACTCGCTAGAATTTCGTAACCAAAACTTTCCCCCTTACACCCCTCTTAAATCTCGGGACAAGATTTCTTGTAGTGGAGGAGAATTGTGACGCCCGGATAATTAGGCTACGGTAATCCCGCGTTAACGATGCCACATCACCTCGGTTACTGTTGCTAACCTCGCGTTAGATCGAAACCGAGTCGAATTCAAATTCAAAATCAATCAAATATTAAAACTAAAATGTTCGGAGTGATCCAACTAATGCATAGGTAATTATGGTGGAGAAACCTAAATTTAATAAAATGTTTAAGTGTTCAAAATAATTAAAACTATAGGTTAAATAATAAAATAAATGCCTTTTGAATTTTATAAAATATTAAACTATTTTAGTTGGGATAAGAATTAATGTGCTAGTAGTTTATTTAAAAGTACCAATTTTGGTGTTAGTGATAAATTTTACTAAAACTAAATAAAATGTAACTAAAATAAAATAGGAAAGAATAAATAAAAGGAAAGGAGATGAAACGAAGTCAAAAGAAACAAACAAACCCCCCTGCCCCACTGGGCCTTAGCCCAGCAGGCCCAGCCGGCCGGGCAGCACCTCGGGGTCATTCCCCCTTTCACTGCTGTAGCGACCGAGCGCCCGAGCGCGCTCCCGCCAGACCACCTCGCCGGCGGCGCCGAAGAGGATAAGGGCAAAGCCACGGGATCCACTCGTCTCCCCACCCCACTTGCCCCCTCGCCCTCCCCCGAAACCCTAGCGTGCCCACAATCCCCCTCTCGTCCCCTTCCTCGCCTCTGTTCGAGATGCCCGAGCGCCCCCGTCGCCGTCGATCACCGTAGCTGTGGCCACCGTCGTCCGTTCATCGCCCTGACAAGTCCTACAGTTCCACCGTGGTCCTCTGCTTCCACTACACCGCTGGATCGAGCCCCGGAGCCCCTCGCGTCGCCGCACTCTTCTTCTTCTCCGGATCAGCCACCGCATCGTCCTCGTCCTTGATCTACGCCACCGGTCCTTCCCGAGCCCTCTGCCCAGACCCCACGCTCCCTTGGTGAGCCTCTGCGCCGGATGCGCCCTCCCCTGCCTCCTCTGTTCATTTGTAGCGATTGTTCCACGCTCAACCGAACGCGCCGCCACTTGGCCTCATCGCCGGCGTGGCCACAGTGACCATTTGGTCTCATGCGTGCCAACATTCCGCTTCACGCGTTGAGTAGGCACCGTAGGCACCTCTCGCAGCTCGCTTTGCGCCCCGTAGCCCCGTTCCCGTACCTCGCCCGAAGAACCTCGCCGCCGATGAGCTCGATGTGCTCAGCTCCGGCCACCGCAGCCTCCGCCACCGTCACAAATTGCTCCGTCGCCGTCTTGCCGTTCGAACCAGCCCGGCCGCGCCCAAAACGGTGCGGGGTGGACGAATCCCGCAGCTCTCCTGATCGCTCCGTCGTTGGAATGGTCGCCGGAGTTAGATCCGACGCGTCTCGGGTGTGTGCCGAGCTGGCACCCACGTGGCACCGCCTGGGCCACTGGCTGGTGGGCAGGGCCCCCCTTTTGAACTGTTGACTTGGGTCAACGCTGACGTGGTCGCCCCTGTGTCTATGACATGTGGGTCTCGAATGAATAAACAAATTAAAATAAATAAATAAACTATTAGTTAGTTAGTTGGTTAATTAAAGTGCTAAACACCCACTAACTAGTAGGCCCACCTGCTAATTAGGTTAATTAGATTAAACCAACTCTATTTAGTTAGTTCAGTCAATGATACGTGGGTCCCACTGGACCCACATGCCAGATTTGACTCAGTCAACCGCACTGTTGACAGATGATCTCAGCATTGCGTCATGCTGACATCAGCAGACACTATTCTGGATAATGTTAGAATTAAATAACTAATTAAAATCAGAAAATGATTTAAATCTTTAGAAAATCATATCTTTTAATCCGTAACTCGAATGAAAATACTTTCTACATGAAAGTTGCTCAGAACAACGAGATGAATCCGGATACGCAGTCTGTTTGCCCGCCACACATCCCTAGCCTAGCAAACCTGCAACATTTCACCTCCGGTTCATCTGTCCAAAAACGCGAAACACCGGAAATACTCCCAGATGTTTCCCCCCTTCGCCGGTATCACCTACCACTACGTTAGGTCACCCCTAGCACCGCATATTGTCGCGTCTTGCTTTGTGTTACATTTGATTGCTCTGTTATTTATTGTGTTTCCCCTCCGTTACTTCTTTCCGGTAGACTCTGAGACCGTTGCCGATGTTCGTGTGTTCGACTACACCGAAGATGACCCCTCCTTCTTGCCAGAGCAACCAGGCAAGCCCCCCCTTGATCACCAGATATCGCCTATTCTTCTCTATACTGCTTGCATTAGAGTAGTGTCGCATGTTACTGTTCGGTTACTCCTATTCTGTTGCATAGCCTGTCATTGTTGCTACAGTCATTGATACCTTACCCGCAATCCTAAATGCTTAGTATAGGATACTAGTTTATCATCATTGGCCCTACATTCTTGTCAGTCTGCCTTGCTATACTATTGGGCCGTGATCACTTGGGAGGTGATCACGGGTATATACTATACATATATAACATACTACAGATGGTGACTGTCGGAGTAATGGGCCACGGGTAGGCCGACCCGGGACCCAGGATCTTTCAAGACATCGGGGCAGGCCGCGCCCCTCTGGCCGAGTCCCAGCCGGCGACCTTCGGAGAGGCCGAGTCCCAGAGGGCGATCCCCCGTGAAGCCGAGTCCCAGACGACGGCTTTGAAGCAAGCCGACTCCCGGCTTGCGACCTCCAGAAGTGCCGACTATGGGAGTCGGCCCGCGACCTCTCACGAAGACCGATGCAAGGCACGGCCCCGACGTGGCCGTCCCTTCCTGCCTACGAGGGGTTGGCATGGCTACAGTGAGCCGTATCGCCGGGAGATCTCCGGCGAGGCGCGGCACTGTTGCCATGCCTCCCCTGACCTCAGCCACAGTGTGTGATGCACTGTGCCCACGACGCCGGCCTGTACGGCCCGAAGATCGCAGGGCCACCTGTTAGTGGGAGAATCAAAGACGGCCAGAGCGCCTGAAGACGGCCCTGTGGGAGTCGGCCTCCTCGGAGTCGGCCGCCTCCCCGCCAGGGCCCCACAAGCCACAAACCAGATTGGATGGGGAGTGGCGACAGTGATCGCCTGACGGACGGCGGCACTGTTGCCACGACCCCATGACCAAGCCTGTGTCATCAAGAGTGCTGCACAGTGTTCGGCTTGTCCGCGGGACCCACCTGTCGGCGGGCCCCAGAAGCCGGCAGGAAGGACGGCGGCGTGAGAGATAGACGGCTGGGGGCCACGCCCAGTCAGATTACCATTGTACCCCCGGGGGGTAGGCCTATATAAACCCCCCGGGGCACCCATGCAAATGGTTCGGCCTTTGATAGAGTTAGACACTTAGACAGGGGAGAAGAGAGCCAGCCTAGCTCCCTCCTGCCTCCCGATACAGCTCTAGGAGCACCCTTGTAACCACTTTCGCCATAGTGACCATGCGGAGACCCCGCAGAGCAGCAGTAGGGGTGTTATCTCCCCGGAGAGCCCCGAAGCTAGGTAAGATTCGCCGGCGTGCATGTCTGCGCCTCATCCCGTTTCCAGGCACCGGCGACGTTCTACTCGCCCCCACCATGATAAGCCATCCTTTGGCATATGTCGCACCCAACCCCCGACATTTGGCGCCCACCGTGGGGCGAGGTGCACCGTCGTCCGGAGATCTGTTATGGACGGGAACCCTTTTCCTCCCTGGCGAGCGCAGCCAGCCAGGCTCGCCAGATGGAGTCTGCATCGACACGCTGCGCGGCGCCGAAGCTGCCTACGCTGCGAGTGGCCTCGCCGAACTTATCGGCGAGGTGCGCCTCTTCGACGAGCCTACATCCGACTCAGGCACGGGTGGCCCCGAGAACATTCTTGCGGGCCTCCTCGACCAACTCCACATCACCGGCGAGCCTGCCGTAGACTTGGAGTCCGTAGGCTCCTCCGACCCGATGCTGGTCGACTCCGACGCCGTATCGCTTGATATCTTCCCCACCAACGTGGTGGTCTACGACGAGCCGCTTCCGTACGAGGAGAGTGGCGGAAGCAACGTCACGGAGGTGCTCGTCATCAGCCACGGCGAGCACTCCGGCGAAGAAATCAAGGACCCGATAGCCGCGGTCCTGCAAGACCTAACCGCGCCCATTCCAGAGGACGCGGACGCCGAGACGCTGGAAGAACGCCACCTTCAGACCATCGAAGGCTCCAAGAAGTTGGCAAGCATGAGGCGCTTGTCAGAAGCATACCAGCGCGAGATGGATCGCGCCGTAGGCGGCTCGCCGGCTCCGACTGGGCCGAGCCGTCTGGGTGCGGTCCGACAGCATGGCGCAGCCATCGCCGACTTGCTAGGGGCGAAACGCCCCGTGTACGCCACCCCAGCAGAGAACATCCGTGCCGCCCAAGCGGCGACGGACGAGCTAAAGAACTTTGAGGGCGAAGAGCGCCGTGTGATGACGGAGCGAGTCCAGCAGCTCCTTGATGCGGTTGCTGCGCAAAACACGGCCGGCGGCTGCGCAGATGCGCTGCAGCAGCCAAACGACGACTTACCTCCCCGCCGAGATCAAGGCGCGACCTCCCGGACGCCGACTGGCGGAGTCCGCAGAAGAAAAGAGAAGGAGCCGGCTGTCAGTCACAGTCGGACTCATATCACCATCGAGTGCGACCAAGACGGCCGCCCGAGAGCAGTGGAACGATGGGACGATTATCTGCCTCCCCCACCCCGGAGAGAGCTGCGAGTTTCTCCGCCGCCTGTTGAGCATCCGACTCTCGGAGGTCGCCTTGGCCACCGAGGAGTCGGAGAGAATGACGCCCGCCATCGGATCGACCGACTCCACCGATCCCTGGTGCTGGAAGAAGAAGATGAGTCGGGTCCGCCTTGCTTCGGGCCCCGCAGCAGAGACGAGCCCTTCCCCAAAGGGTTCACGCTCCCCCGAGACACGCCCAAGTACACCGGCTCCGTGAAGCCGGAGGACTGGCTGATAGACTACTCCACAACCGTCAACATAGCAAACGGCAACAAGCGGGTTGCCGTGAAGTATGTTCCTCTCATGCTCCAGGGCACGGCCCGGACATGGCTGAACAGCCTAAAGCCCCGCAGCATCAACAGCTGGGTCGATTTCACCGAAGCCTTCATTCGCAACTTCACCAGCACGTACAAGCGACCTCCCAAGCCGCGCCAGCTCTCCTTGTGCGTGCAAGGTCCTGAAGAATCAACGCGCGACTACCTCACACGCTAGGGCGAACTTCGAAACTCCTGCGAGGGCGTGCACGAGGTGCAGGCCATTGAGTACTTCACCGCCGGGTGCCGAGAGGGCACCCTCCTCAAGCACAAGCTCCTCTGCGACGAGCCTGAAACCCTTGACGAACTGCTAGTCATAGCGGATAAGTACGCCACGGCCGACTCTTCTATGAAGACGGAGATTCAAGTCAACGCGGCTGGCAAGGTGACTCCCCAGGCTCCCAGAACCCCAGCTGGAGACGCCAGTCGGCGACAGCAACAAAACGACAACAAGCGCAAGGCCCCACAGCCGACTTCCAGCAGTCGGCAAGTCACAGCAGTAGAAGATCAGCAGCCGAAGGGGCAGCCTCCGGCCAAGTGACAGAAAGGCGGCAAGTCCAATTGGTTGCCGGCTTTCTCCTATGAGCAGACTTTGGATGGTCCTTGCAAGTTCCACAGCGGCGCGAAGCCGTCGAACCACACCACCAGAAAGTGCCACTGGCTCGCCAGAATCGCCAAGGGAGATGGCCTCACTCCTCCGCCGCCTGCAGGGCCGCCGCCTCCACCGCCGCCCCAGCAGCCGGCGGCTCGGCCAGTCGGCGCAGTACAAAACGAGTTCCCAGAAGAGCACGGAGCCTACGTAATATTCACTAGTGTGGCAGATGACCGGCGCAGCAGGCGCCAACAGCAGCAAGAAGTAAATGCAATAGCAACGGATGCTCCAGAGTTCATGCATTGGTCCGAGAGGCCTATCAGTTGGAGTCGGGCGGATCACCCAGAGGTGATGCCGAGTCCAGGCTCCTACGCCCTGGTCCTAGGCGCGACCTTGGCCACTGATAGGCGGGCCGCCCGTTTTTCACGGGTCCTGATAGATGGAGGCAGCAGCATAAACATCCTGTACAAAGACACCATGGAGAAGCTAGGAATCAGGCGAAGGCAGTTGCAGAGCAGCCGCACCGTGTTCCATGGAATTGTACCCGGCCTCTCCTGTTCACCGATCGGCAAGATCCTGATAGACGTCCTCTTCGGAGACAAAGATCACTTCCACCGAGAGCCGGTCTGGTTCGAGGTGGTGGACTTGGAGAGCCCGTACCACGCCTTGCTTGGCCGGCCTGCCTTGGCCAAGTTCATGGCGGTTCTGCACTACGCCTATCTCAAGATGAAGATGCCGAGTTCCAAGGGAATCCTGACCGTTGCCGGCGACTACAAGAAATCATCCGCTTGCGCGGCCGAGAGCAGTCGGCTGGCCGAGTCCTTGGTGATCGCAGCCGAGAAACGGCTCCTTGACCGGGTCGTGGCGATGGCCGGAAAGCAGCCAGAGATGTCGCCCGACCCCAAGGAGTCGGAGGCAGAAGGATCATTCAAGCCGGCTAAAGAAACCAAGAAGATACCCTTGGATCCAGAGCACCCAGAGAGATACGCTGTCGTAGGCACAGGCCTTGACAACAAATAGGAAGGCGAGCTCGTCGATTTCCTCCGTGAGAATCGGGACATCTTCGCATGGTCTCCCAAGGACATGCCGGGTGTACCAACGGAATTCGCCGAGCACAAGCTACACGTCAGGCCAGATATGAAGCCCGTCAGGCAGCCCTTGCACCGCCTGTCAGAAGAGAAAAGAAGAGTTGTTGGAGAAGAGATAGCCCGGCTCTTGGCAGCCGGCTTCATCATGGAAGTGTTTTTTCCAGAGTGGCTAGCAAACCCGGTGTTGGTACTGAAGAAAAACAAGCAGTGGCGGATGTGCATCGACTACACAAGCCTCAATAAAGCCTACCCAAAGGACCCGTTTGCTCTGCCAAGGATTGATCAGGTGATAGACTCCACAGCCGGATGCGAGCTGCTGAGTTTCCTAGACGCATACTCAGGGTATCACCAGATCAAGCTGAATCCTGCAGACAAACTGAAGACCGCATTCATCATGCCGTTTGGAGCCTTCTGTTACCTGACTATGACGTTCGGCTTAAGGAACGCCGGCGCCACCTTTCAGCGTTGCATGCAGAAGTGCCTCCTCAAGCAACTCGGCAGGAACGCCCACGTCTATGTGGATGATGTGGTGGTGAAGACGGAAAAGCGTGGGACGCTGCTGGAAGACCTCAAAGAGACCTTTGAAAATCTGCGCCGATTCCGGATCAAGCTCAACCCCGAGAAGTGCGTTTTCGGAGTACCAGCCGGCCAGCTCCTTGGCTTCCTGGTCTCCGAACACGGCATAGAGTGCAACCCCGTGAAAATCAAGGCCATTGAGAGAATGGAGGTACCCAGCCGACTGTTGGATGTGCAGAAGTTCACCGGCTGCTTGGCGTCCATCAGCCGATTCGTCAGTCGGCTGGGCGAGAAAGCTCTGCCCTTGTATCAACTGATGAAGAAGACCACCTTTTTTGAGTGGAACCGCAAGGCAGACGAGGCATTTCTCCAACTGAAGAAGATGTTGACTACCCCCCCCCCCCGTGCTGGCGGCTCCGACTCCCAAAGAGCCCATGCTCTTGTACATCACCGCCACCAGCCGAGTAGTCAGCACAGTCATCGTAGTCGAGCGCAAGGAGGAAGGCAAGGCGCTCCCAGTCCAGGGACCGGTATATTACCTGAGAGAGGTACTGTCGACCTCCAAGCAAAACTACCCTCACTATCAGAAGATGTGTTACGGCGTGCATTTTGCCGCCAAGAAGCTGAAGCCCTACTTTCAAGAGCATCCAATCACTGTGGTTTGCACTGCTACACTCGCCGAGATCATTGGAAGCCGAGACGCCTCCGGCCGAGTGGCCAAATGGGCTATAGATCTAGCCCCTTATACCATCTACTACCAGCCCCGCACCGCCATCAAGTCGCAGGCGCTGGCCGACTTCCTTGTCGACTGGGCCGAGACCCAGTACCTGCCGCCAGCGCCCGACTCTACTCATTGGCGGATGCACTTCGACGGCTCCAAGATGCGCACCGGCCTTGGAGCCGGCATCGTCCTCACCTCCCCCAAGGGTGACAAGCTCAAATACATGCTGCAAATCCACTTCGCCGCCTCCTACAACGTCGCCGAATATGAAGCGCTCATCCACGGGCTCCGGCTTGCCAAAGATCTCGGCATTCGCCGGATCCTGTGCTATGGCGACTCCGACTTGGTGGTTTAGCAATCATCCAGCGACTGGGACGCCAAAGACGCAAACATGGCAAGCTACCGCTTCCTAGTGCAGCAACTCAGCGGATATTTCGAGGGGTGCGAATTCCTTCACGTGCCAAGAAATGACAACGATCAAGAATATGCCTTGGCACGAGTCGGCTCCACTCGCCAAGCAATACCTTCTGGCGTCGCCCTTCAGCGCCTCCTCAAGCCGTCTATCAAGCCTTCACCAGAGTCAGACTCCATCTTCGTGCCGGCTCCGCCAGAAATAGTCGGATCCGACTCCAAGGCCCCAGCAGGCGACCTCAAGAAAGCCACAGTTAAAGCCAGCCCGGGGACTGCGCCAGTCGGCGCGGGGACTTCAGAGCCCGGCCCGGGGACTGCGCCAGTCGGCCCGGGAACTGCCCCAGTCGGCCCAGAGATTCCCTCAATCCAGCAAACGGTGGCAGACTCCAACCCGCCGCCTCCCAGCCCAGCCACCCTTGTCCAAGTTGCTGTGGTAGCAGTTGAAGAGATAGCAGCACCTTCATGGGCACAGCCCATTCTCAAGTTCCTGGTGAACAAAGAATTACCAACAGACGAGATCTTGGCTCGGCAAGTGCAGCGCCGAGCAGCAGCATACACCATAGTCAACAGAGAGCTTGTCAGGCGCAGTGTCACTGGTGTCTACCAGCGCTGCGTAGAGTCAGAGCAAGGCCAAGCGATTCTCAAAGACATCCATCAGGGCGAGTGCGGCCACCATGCGGCTTCAAGGGCACTCATGGCCAAAGCCTTTCGGCACGGTTTCTTTTGGCCGACTGCCCTGGAAGAAGCTAAAGAGCTAGTCCAAAAATGCAAGGGGTGCCAGATGTTCCGCTCCAAGCCCCTTCAGCCGGCTTCCGCGCTGAAGACAATCCCCATTGCCTGGCCCTTCGCAGTTTGGGGCCTGGACATGGTAGGACCATTCAAGACGGCCCGAGGCGGCCTAACTCATTTGCTTGTCGCGGTGGACAAGTTCACCAAGTGGGTAGAAGCAAAGCCCATCAAGAAATTAAACGGGCCTACAGCAGTAACCTTCATTGCCGACATCACGGTGCGGTACGGCATACTGCACAGCATCATCACCGACAACGGCACCAACTTCGCCAAAGGCGCCTTGGCTCGTTTCTGCGCGACGCAGGGCATCCGACTGGACTTAGCGTCCGTTGCCCATCCGCAGTCAAACGGCCAGGTGGAACGAACCAACGGCCTCATCCTGTCCGGCATCAAGCCTCGATTGGTCGAACCACTCGAGCGCTCGGCCGGCTGTTGGGTCGAGGAGCTGCCTGCCATCCTCTGGAGTCTGCGCACAACCCCAAACAAATCATCCGGCTTCACGCCTTTCTTCCTCGCCTACGGTGCCGAAGCCGTCATCCCGACGGATATAGAGTTCGACTCTCCGCGAGTCTCCATGTACACCGAGGAGGAAGCCGAAGAAGCACGCCAAGACGGCGTCGATCTGCTGGAAGAGGGCCGACTGTTGGCACTCAGTCGGTCCGGCATCTACCAGCAGAGTCTGCGCCGATACTACAACCGCAAGGTCAAGCCAAGATCGTTCCAAGAGGGCGACCTTGTGCTCTGGCTGATTCAGAGAACAGCCGGCCAGCACAAGTTGTTGGCGCCTTGGGAAGGTCCCTTCATCATCAGCAAGGTGCTAGGGAACGACGCGTACTATCTGATCGATGCTCAGAAGCCTCGAGCGCGCAAGAGGGACGACTCCGGCAAAGAAACAGAGCGCACGTGGAACGCGAATCTTCTTCGAAGATTTTACAGTTGATGCAGTAGGTATCGCACTACCCTCTTTGTATTAAAGTACTAAGACCTTAGGCCCCCCGGGACGAGCTCGGGGACTGCCTTTTTGATTATCTGTATGATAAGAACTACGCTTCCGAATATGCTGTTCCGTTTTATCATACTGTCTGGCACCGGGTCCGACTAGTCGGCCCGGGGACTCACCGTCTTGCGCTATGAAATGCTCCCTGTGGTCAGACAAGTAATGTGTTGCGCTCAAAGCCGTCTCCGGTCGAAAGCCGCAGCTCGCAGAGCGACTGTCGGTAGACAGGGGACAAGCAAGAATGAGCGCACACATGAAAAATGGCTAAGGACCTAAAAGCTACGCATAACCCAAGCCGGCTACCAGCCTCCCCCCACCGAGCCGACTCATGAGTAGCCGGCTCGCCGCCTTAATTTTATCAAAAGACAGCCGACTCTCGGATAGTCGGCCTGTCGCTTTCTAGCCGACTTGCTAAAGAAACTCTAAATGACTAAGTACTTGACTTCCTGAAGTAGCCAAGCACTTGACCCGGCAACAGTCCGCAGAGCGGCTGCCCAGCCGGCAAGGCGGCAACTAAAGGAAGGCGGCAAAGGAAAAAGTCAAAGGAGCAATAAGCAAGGAAAGGCGGAAATTAGATAAATATTTACATAGGCCCTCGGCCGAATCTCCGAATAAGAATTCAGGATACACCCCGCGGGTGGAATTGTTCGAATCTAACAAGTCTTTCAAAAATATTAACAAGACAGATAAACGGAAGCAGCCTAGGAGGCGGCCTTCGGGGCCAGAGGATCGGAGGTGACGGCGGTGTCGGATGCCGGGGCAGTCGGCGGGGCGGTCTCAGCCTGGTCGCCTCCGGCGGCGGTCGCCTTGTCCCTGCGCGGCTCGTTGCTAGAGGCGCGATCGGGCTGAGGCTGGCTGCCTACTTCGTCTTCTGGCGCCTCGTCCTCACCTCCGTCCTCCGACTCGTCCTCCTCCTCGGCGCTGGAGTCGATCACCTCCGCCGAGTCCTCCTCGTACTCCGCGTTCATCCCGAACCAGTCCGGCGGTGCCTCCTCGCCGCCTTCAGTCCGCTCGGGCACGAAGACGCTGGTGTCCGTGTACTCGGCGATGGCCACCGCGTGCTCGACAAGGGCGCCTTCTGCGTCCTCCAGCTCGGCCTGGGCCTCTGACCGGAATGCGGCCAGACGGTCCAGGTCCAGCCCCAGATACCACCCCTTGACGAACTCCAAGGCTCGGCGTGCTCCGGCCCGAGCCGAGGAGCCCTTCCAAGCCTCAACGCGGCCGGCGGCGACTTCCAGCCAGTCGGCGGTCTGACTGGCGGTGTGAAGAGCCAGCACGTCCGGCCACAGGGTGGCAACCACTTGGGCACCGGCATGCTGAAGACGGCACAGCAGACGGTGAGCAGGACGAAGACGAGCCCCGATGCTCAGAAGCTGCTCGTCGATGGTTCGGGAGGCGTTGGCGGCAATCACTTCACCCTTCGCCCTTCGCTCCTCCCGAGCCGCCTCGATGGCCAGAGGGACGTCTTGCGAATGGCCGGGAAAGAAGTCTGCCAAGGCAGAAAAGAAGATAGTCGGAAAATCAGAAATCAGCCCGACATAGGGTCGGAAGACCAAAGAAAAGAAAAAGACTTACCATCGACGATGTCCTCGAGCTCGTGGTAGCAGGAGGTCAGCATTGCCTCCCGGTCGGTCCAGGCGGAGCGTTCGACCTCGAACTCGGCCATGAGGGCATCCTCCCGCGACTTGGCGTCGTCCTGGGCCTTCCGGAGCAACTCCTTCTGCTCGGCCAGCTGCGTCGCCAGCAGGTCGCGCTCTTTGGCGAGCTTGTTGCACTCCTCCTCCTTGGCACGACGAGCAGTATTGGCCTCGCCCAGCTGCTCCTGGAGGGCGGCGTTGGCGCCTGAAGAGCGAAGAGGAAGACAAGAAAGTCATCAGTAAGGTAGATCGCCGGGGAGATCCGGCCCGACTGCTCAGCAGTCGGCCCAAATCTCGGGGACTACAGCCCGCGGGCGCGCCAGCGCGCCCCCGCGGAGAAGAAGGAAGATAGATCGCCGGGGAGATCCGGCCCGACTGCTCAGCAGTCAGCCCGAATCTCGGGGACTACAGCCCGCGGGTGCGCCAGCGCGCCCCCGCAAAGAAGGAAGAAAAAACTCACCTCGACTTTCCGTCAGGTCGGAGGTCCGCTTCTTCAGCTCCTCAACGTTGCGGTTGAAGACAGTGGCGCGGAGATTATGATATTCCTGCAAAAAGCCGGCAATGGAAAAAGTTAGTACTCGGAGCTCACTAGAGGGAGTTCCGAACCGCCTGCTCGGCAGCCGGCCCCGAACTCGGGGACTACACCCAGTGGGTGCGCAGGCGCGCCCCCACAGAGAAAGACAGAAATTGAACAAGAGAAAGGAAGCTTACTCGGACGGATGTCCTCACGGCCAGATGCGCTCTGGTGCTGACCTGGAGGGCGTCGCTTTCCGCACGCAGCTTTGCCTGGACGTCCAGGATGGCCTGGTTCAGCGGGCCGGTGCCGCCTCCGCGCAACCAGCCGGTGGGCGCGGCACTGGAGGCCTCGGCGTCCAGATTCGCCGAGCTGGCCGCGCCAGTCTCCCAAGCTCGCGGCGCCGAGCTCGTCCTCTCAAGCCGGCGGCGCGCCGGCACGGCGACCTGAAGAAGCAGCCGCGCCTCGGCGTCGTCCGTGGCCGGTGGATCCTGCGGGCCCACCGGCTGCTTGCCGTGCGGCCTCCCAGACGGTGGCGGAGGCGGCGGAGGCGGCGCGTGGGTGTCCGAGCCTGAAGCATCGCCGCCCTCCTCCATGAGAGGGTTCTCAGCGCCGGCCTCTCCGGTCTGCCCCGTGAACTCAGGAGCCGGGGGCGCCGACGACAGCGGAGGGACAAGCATCGTCGATCGGCGACGCACGACCTCCTCAGCGTGCCGCTTCGTCGCGGCGGCAGTCTCGGCCTCCTCCAGCCTCCTCTGGGCGTTGGCGGCCGCCTTGTCAGCCTCCGCCTTCTCCAGGCGGTCGGCCTCCTCCTCATCGCGCTTCTCCCGCGCGTTCCGCTCTGTCGCCTCCCGAAGGTCGGCGGCGGGATCGACCCGCCGAGTGTTGGCGGATGTCTCTACCGACCCCATGACAGAGGGGACGGCGGCTCTCTCAAGGGAGAGGGGAGCTCTGGAGAAGATCGGAGGGAAAAAATCAAGGAAGACTCGGATAAGATCCAGGAAAGAAAATGAAAGAGTAGAAGGACTTACGAGAAAACTAGCGGCGGCCTTCTCACTTCCTTTCAGAAGCGGTTGGCCTTCGCGGCCGCCTCCTCCCGCTTGGTCGCGGCGGCGGCCCCCTTGAACTTCTTCTGCTTGCCGTCGGGCGCGCTCGGCCCGGCGTGACGTCTCTTCACGCCGACTTGGCCGGAGGGGCCGGCCCTCGGCTAGCAGCACGGGACGACTTCCACGTCGGCGTCGTCCTCGGGCCAGTCGGCGAAGGTCGCCGACGGCCTGAGGCCGCCGTCCGCCCCCTCTCCGCTGCCTTCGGCGTCGACCTCCAGCGCCGCCGCCCCCAGGTCGGGGTCGTCAACGTCGCTGTCCTCGCGATCTGGGACGTAATCGCGGGGCTCTCTTATGGCGCCGGCTGCGGGCGCCGTGAGGCCGGGAGTCGGCTGCAAAAAGGATCAAGCTACAGAAGGACGCGACTTACCATTGGAGGGGGGTTGTCGCGCAAGTACGGCTCCTTGCCGAACTGCCAGTTCTCCGTGAACTCGCAGTGCGCGATGTGGTTCACCAAGTTCGCCACCTCCCCACGGGGCATCTCCTTGGTGCACAGACGGCTCGGATCGTGGCGGCCGCTCATCTGACAGATGAGGTGAGGCCGGCCCTGGAGCGGGAGGACTCGGCGCGCCACGAAGGCGGCCAGAAGATCGGAGGCGACGAGCCCCTCCGACTGCAGCAGAACCCGGAGTCGCGCCACGGAGCCGGCTCCAGAGGGCGAAAGCGACTTGGACCGGTGGCAGATTAACCCAGTCGCCGTCGGTGGAGATGTTCTTCACGTAGAAGTAAGATTTCTGCCACATCTTCACCGACTTCACCAACGAGATGGGAGGGAAAGGATTGTCGGCCGTCGAGCGCCGCACCGCGATGTAGGTGCCGCACTGAGTCGGCGTGCCGGCGGCCTGAGTACCGAGCTTCGAAGAGAAGAACTCCCCCCACAGCTCGAGGGTGGGGAGAACGCCGAGGTAGCCTTCGCACAGAGTGGCCAAGGCAGAAAGAAGCACCACCGCGTTTGGGGTGAGGTGGTGCGGCTGAAGCTTGTGGAACTCCAGAAACGAGCGGAAGAACCCGCTCGCCGGCAGCCCCAGCCCGCGCATTACGTGCGAGCGAAACATGACCCGCTCGCCCTCCTCCGGCGCGGACCGGGGCTCTCCCGCCGGCGCGGGACGGGCGTGCACCAGGTCCGCGCTCGGGAGACGGCGGGTCCGGCGGAGAAAGTCGATGTGCTCCGCCTCCACATCGGAACCGTCCCACACGCCAGAGCGCGAGGCGAGGGGCGCGGCGGAGGAAGAGCTCATCGTCGATGAAGAAGATGCGCTGGCTCGCAGCGGAGGAAGAAGAGGAGGCAGGAGAGCGGGGGAGAGGGTGTGCGTACAGTGCCGCCCCGCTCCTCCCCGCCTATTTATAGCCCTACGGGCTGAGGAGCCGAGGGGCGGACGTGGGATTAACTGCGCCCGAGGCCCCACGCCGCCCACGATTTACCCCAGGAAGTTACTGCGCGCAGTAACAACATGGGGATGCCAACCGTCCATAGTCACAGCGGATCCGCCCGGAAGCCGAGGCACGGTAGTGGCGGGCCCCACCTGGCGGCCCGTCCCGTCACGCGCGTGGGTAGGCAGACTATCCTCCCCATGTGGCGCCGCGCGGTAGGACCGTCTCGATGGCGGCAAGGAAGCGTATCCAATACGCCGCCTGTTTTCCTGCTGCGACTTACGAATAATGGCCCCTCGCTGAATGAATCCGACTTCGGTGATTCGGCCCAAAGAAACGGCGGCCGAGTCTCAGAGTCGGCACCGGGAAGATTGAAACTGTTGAAGCCCCACAAGGCCGCGCCCGTAGGGCTTCACCAGCTTCGGGGACTACTGTCGGAGTAATGGGCCACGGGTAGGCCGACCCGGGACCCAGGATCTTTCAAGACATCGGGGCAGGCCGCGCCCCTCTGGCCGAGTCCCAGCCGGCGACCTTCGGAGAGGCCGAGTCCCAGAGGGCGATCCCCCGTGAAGCCGAGTCCCAGACGACAGCTTTGAAGCAAGCCGACTCCCGGCTTGCGACCTCCAGAAGTGCCGACTATGGGAGTCGGCCCGCGACCTCTCACGAAGACCGATGCAGGGCACGGCCCCGACGTGGCCGTCCCTTCCTGCCTACGAGGGGTTGGCATGGCTACAGTGAGCCGTATCGTCGGGAGATCTCCGGCGAGGCACGGCACTGTTGCCATGCCTCCCCTGACCTCAGCCACAGTGTGTGATGCACTGTGCCCACGACGCCGACCTGTATGGCCCGAAGATCGTAGGGCCACCTGTCAGTGGGAGAATCAAAGACGGCCAGAGCGCCTGAAGACGGCCCTATGGGAGTCGGCCTCCTCGGAGTCGGCTGCCTCCCCGCCAGGGCCCCACAAGCCATAAACCAGATTGGATGGGGAGTGGCGACAGTGATCGCCTGACGGACGGCGGCACTGTTGCCACGACCCCATGACCAAGCCTGCGTCATCAAGAGTGCTGCACAGTGTTCGGCTTGTCCGCGGGACCCACCCGTCGGCGGGCCCCAGAAGCCGGCAGGAAGGACGGCGGCGTGAGAGACAGACGGCTCGGGGCCACGCCCAGTCAGATTACCATTGTACCCCCGGGGGGTAGGCCTATATAAACCCCCCGGGGCACCCATGCAAATGGTTCGGCCTTTGATAGAGTTAGACACTTAGACAGGGGAGAAGAGAGCCAGCCTAGCTCCCTCCTGCCTCCCGATACAGCTCTAGGAGCACCCTTGTAACCACTTTCGCCATAGTGACCACGCGGAGACCCCGCGGAGCAGCAGTAGGGGTGTTATCTCCCCGGAGAGCCCCGAAGTTGGGTAAGATTCGCCGGCGTGCATGTCTGCGCCTCATCCCGTTTCCAGGCACCGGCGACATTCTACTCGCCCCCACCATGATAAGCCATCCTTTGGCATATGTCGCACCCAACCCCCGACAGTGACTAAAGTCGGGTCCGCTCGAAGAGTACCCGCGAGTGATTCACGGAGTGGGGGCTGAAAGGACCTTTGTCCCGACGGACCTCTGTGTGGATCTTTGTGGCGGAGCGACAGGGCAGGTTGAGACCACCTAGGCGAGAGGTGGGCCTGGCCCTGGTCGGCGTCCGCGATTGCTTCATAATAACACACTTAACGAGATCTTGGTATTTGATCTGAGTCTGGCCATTTGGTCTATACGCACTAACCAACTACGCGGGAAAGATATGGGCACTCGACGTCGTGGTATCAGCCGAAGCCTTCGTGACGTCAGCGACTGAGCGGCGCGCGCAGGGTTGGACTACGTAACGCGACTTCCTTTGTAATGGAGGTTGCAAGGTCTGCTCACCGGCCGTATACGCAACGTGCAGGTGTCCAATGGGAGATGGGCCCAGACCCTGCGCGCATAGGATTTAGAGCGGCGTGCTGACCTTTCTGTTGTGCCTAGGTGGGGCTGCGACGTGTTGATCTTCCGAGGCCGGGCATGACCCAGGAAAGTGTGTCCGGCCAAATGGGATCGAGCGTGTTGGGTTATGTGGTGCACCCCTGCAGGGAAGTTTATCTATTCGAATAGCCGTGTCCCTCGATAAAAGGATGACCCAGAGTTGTACCTTGACCTTATGACAACTAGAACCGGATACTTAATAAAACACACCCTTCCAAGTGCCAAATACAAACCGGTGATCGCTCTCTAACAGGGCGACGAGGAGAGGATCACCGGGTAGGATTATGCTATGCGATGCTACTTGGAGGACTTCAGTCTACTCTCTTCTACATGCTGCAAGACGGAGGCTGCCAGAAGCGTAGTCTTCGATAGGACTAGCTATCCCCCTCTTATTCTGGCTTTCTGTAGTTCAGTCCACTCATATTGCCTCCTTACACATATACCCATGCATATGTAGTGTAGCTCCTTGCTTGCGAGTACTTTGGATGAGTACTCACGGTTGCTTTCTCCCCCCTTTTCCCCCTTTCCTTTCTTTCTGGTTTTCGCAACCAGATGCTGGAGCCCAGGAGCCAGACGCCACCGTCGATGACGACTACTACTCTGGAGGTGCCTACTACTACGTGCAGCCTGCTGACGATGACCAGGAGTAGTTTAGGAGGATCCCAGGCAGGAGGCATGCGCCTCTTTCGATATGTATCCCAGTTTGTGCTAGCCATCTTATGGCAACTTGTTTAACTTATGTCTGTACTCAGATATTGTTGCTTCCGCTGACTCGTCTATGATCGAGCACTTGTATTCGAGCCCTCGAGGCCCCTGGCTTGTATTATGATGCTTGTATGACTTATTTATGTTTTTAGAGTTGTGTTGTGATATCTTCCCGTGAGTCCCTGATCTTGATCGTACACGTTTGCACGCATGATTAGTGTACGATTGAATCGGGGGCGTCACAGATGTGCTCCTCCCTCACGGAGGAGGCCAGCCATTTGCCTCCCGCTCCGGACATGGTCGGAGAAGGTCGAGACGAGATGCGCGGACTTGGGCGCTGGAGCTCGAGAGTGCGCGGAGATGGATAAGCAAAGGAGGAAGAAGGCGTCGGTAAAAAGGGTGGATCCTTATCCCCTTATATATGGGCGGACGGAAACTATGCGTCCCCACCGGCCTGGTAAAACTCGCTTATCTCCCAAGCGCCACCATCAATGGCGCGGTTGGGTTACCCACGTCCGTATTGATGAGAATCCCGGAATAAGGGGAACACGATCTCTGCTTCGACAAGACGTGCCAAGGAAACCGCTTCGCTAAACGCGCTGAGGTGGTATGATAAAAAATGATTCCAGTAAAGGCTTGGTGGTGGTGTGACGTCATGCCACAAAATACGTCAGCAGATTGAACTTGTATACATAATATTCTCTCTACGGTGGTATGTGGAATTTATTTTGCAGAGCCGGACACTATCCTGGTGTTCACAATCTTCTATGAATTATTCGGAGGAGGAACCCGCCTTGCAATGCCGAAAAATATGCGCGCCGGACTCATCATCATTGAAGCCTGGTTCAGGGGATACTGAGGGAGTCCTGGACTAGGGGGTGTCCGGACAGCCGGACTATCATCGTCAGCCGGACTCCAAGACATGAAGATACAAGATTGAAGACTTCGTCCCGTGTCCGGATGGGACTTTCCTTGGCGTGGAAGGAAAGCTTGGCAATACGGATATGTAGATCTCCTACCATTGTAACCGACTCTGTGTAACCCTAGCCCTCTCCGGTGTCCATATAAACCGGAGGGTTTTAGTCCGTAGGACAGAACAACCATTACAACAATCATACCATAGGCTAGCTTCTAGGGTTTAGCCTCCTTGATCTCGTGGTAGATCCACTCTTGTACTACCCATATCATCAATATCAATCAAGCAGGAGTAGGGTTTTACCTCCATCGAGAGGGCCCGAACCTGGGTGAAAACATCGTGTCCCTCGTCTCCTGTTACCATCCGCCTAGACGCACAGTTCGGGACCCCCTACCCGAGATCCGCCGGTTTTGACACCGACAAAGGCCAATATAAATTGTGGTCCTCCATAATTGTGTATTTCTCCACAAGAGAGTGGAACGCAATACACATATCCAATGGTAAATACTTGGAGGAACACAAACTATATCGAGGCACAAAGATTGCTAAATAAAGATATGCCACGAAGACATAACAAAGAGAGACACAAGCAATCAAAAGATACCAATTGAAGCAAGCAATCAAAGTATATCAATTGGACCAACTAGACCAATGATCCTACGAGCCAGATGAAAAAGATATTAAGATATGAGCAGAGGAGTGTTCTAAAGAAACTAGAGAAGCTCCCCATGATTTGTGCACAAATAAGAATATTTGTATTGGATACAGAGTGCACAAAATAGGATCATATCTCCCCCAAAATCAATAGAAACTTACAACAATTTTAAGTGAGCAAATAGGAAACAAAGACTAGCACTTGCAATAGACAAATGATTGAGCAATCATGAAAAAGAGGCAACTAAGAATAGGCTCAACCAAAATGATGTGTGTGAGTCATGGCAAAGCACTTGAGAAGACTAAAATAAGGATGAGCATTAAGCATCAACATAGTCTTGGATAAATGAGATACACGGTGCATGACATGACGACCCCACACACACCTAACAAGCAAATGGGTCCACAAGCTCACTAAAATGTGATTTAACAACAAGGCTTGCGACAACCCATGGTGAAGAAAGAAAAAGGAAAGCCTCATCAAGACGAGGGATACCAATTAGATGGCAAAAGCCTCATGAAGATAAGTATAAGGAAAATAAACCTCACCACACAAGAGTGCATCAAGATGCAACGATATAAAACACGCACTCAAGGGAAAAGCTTTCATTGAGCCACCAAAGAAATAACATAAGAAAGACAAGGTTGACATGAAAGAAAGGATATCATCTAGAGATGTAATTTCTCTCAGGTGTATAAGGTTCTAGGTAGACGAAATCATGATGATATATATCTACAAGAAGGATGTACACCCGACATAGTTACAACATGAAGGAACAAGATATCCAAAAGAAAGTCATATATATACCAATAAGATATTTGCTTGGAAGCATAGCACATGGCTAGATATGGTCTTATTGTATATAAATGAATCCCTACCACACAACTATCAAAGACATCACAACTAGCAACAAGAGATCATTGTTGAGATGCTTTCACAAAGGAAACAAGTATCACAAGAAAGAATGAATTACATGCCATGATACAACCTACACAAGGTTGATGCAAGAAATGTGTGCATGAAGTAGATGATGATACTTGTTACCGAGATACCATTGGAAGGATGTAGTAGATACCAATTGAAGGTAGATAGTAGTTCATTGATCATCCTAGCTTGACTCCAATAAGCACATGGTGAAAACACCTTCCTTGTGAGTGAGCCGAGCATCCAATGCATCTCCAAATGTTCATAGAAGAACAACACAAACTAAACAGTACCCAAACTCATTGGGACCAAAAAGTTAGAAACACCAATACATAGGACAAACTCCACATAAATATGTGCATATAGATGTGAAAATGAATTTCATGCACATCTCATCCAAATTGAGACTAGGTGGAGTTTCCCCTATATATTGGGTCAAAGAAAGAAAGCATGCCCAAGAAAATACATGAAGTAAATATGCATGCTCAAGACTTTCAAGAACTGAAACCAAATGACAAAGAAATGCCAAGATAAAAAGGATACCAAATGGAGAAATCATCACTTGGAAGATATCATTAAAGATACATCAAAGAATGAGATATCCATTGATACACACTAAAATAAAGATGTCAAACTCCCAAAGAGAAGATGGTTCCAAACAAACCAAGCTCTCAACAAAGTTTCATGATGGCACACAGTACAAAAAAGAAATGGCTTGCCTTCCACCAAAACACACTTGATAAGGATCACAAGAAGAGTGTTCTAAAGAAAATAGGATAGCTCCCCCACAAGTTGTGCATTATATAGGATTTGCATTTGAATACAAAATGCACAAGGTGGGATCACCACTTTCACCATATCTAGAAAACACTAGACAAGAACAAGAAATAAACAAGATCCACAAGTGGTAGGGAAGACAACGAGAGTTGACACAAACCTTGGTAGAGAAAAGGCAAATAAAAACAAAAGCCAATGTAAAGATGATCAACAAATTCTACCACATATAAGAGACTACCAGTTGTCAAAAGACAAGAAGTATTTGGAAGTAATTCCCGGTGGTAGATAACAAGGACATCCAGCACCATCTTCACAACAAACACAAGCAAATTGCAACTTGTAGAGCTAACATGTCACTTAGGAACAAGATAATTAATAATATCAACTCTAAGTGACAATATCTCAAATGTACACATTTTCTAGGCTTGTAATATGCACATAGCATATTACTCCCCCATAATGTGATACCATAGAAAACTTAACAAGAGGCAATAAGAGGATCCAATGAGAGATAATCAAGGACTTTTTAGGATTTGAATTTCTCATGAGAGATATACCACCTGGCAACTAGATAATCTTGTAACATCACTACTAGATGGTATTGCTCATGTACACACATTTATAGGATTGTGAGGTGCACAAAGCACATCACTCCCCCAAAATGGGATGTACCATTAACCTCTCACACGAGCCAACTAGGATACTAACAAGAAGCATAAAGGCTCAATGCACGACACACACGTACATGATGTGCAAACCAACACACGCGTACTTGATTGCTCAAGAAAAGCAAGTTGGAAGCACAACATATACAAACACATGCAAGGAACAAAACCAAAACATGCAAGGGGTCAAGTAACTTTCAATGTAAACAATTTAAGTACAAGTTACCGCAAGGAGGCACATTGGATATAAGATAGAAACTTGATAATCCAATTGACTTGGCTTGAGACAATAAGAATGATGAAGTCCCCTTAATTCTTTATAATGTAGCCAAGTCTCTAATGCCCTCCATCAACACCTATTGATCAAGTTTGAGCTTGGTGGTCCCCAACCAAGTTGGGTCCTAAAAGGTTAGTCACAATAGGCTTGGCTACCCAAATGGTTCTTTTCTTGACACCACTTTGAGTACCAACAAACTTGGCAAACACATTGCCAACCTTATCCTTCCCAAGAGAATAGATATCATCAATAATAATTGGGTTGGATAAGTTACCACTAGTGCATGAAGAAGCGACGTGACCTTTCTCGCGACATTAGTAGCAACGTCTACTCTTCACTTTCTTCTCACTTGATTTCTCAACAAGAGAAGCATTAACTTGAGTCTTCTTGGGAAGTGGCCTTTCTTCAACTTGAGGTTGAGCATGAGATTGAACTTGTGGCCTCTTCCCTTGTTGCTTGACACTAATGGCCTTCTTCTTCAATGGGCAAGATCTAACATGATGCCCTTCAATTTTGCACTTGAAGCAAATAATCTTGGCCGAATTCTTGACTTGTTCTTGGCCCTTCTTCTTGATTCTCTTGGACTTCTTCTTATTGGAGTTGAATCCAAGTCCACCTTTGTCATTGGGGGATTTTTGCACACTCAAGATATTGTTGAGTGTGGCCTTCCCTTCATGACACTTTTCCAAGTCTTTCTTCAAAGAAGTGACTTGTGCCTTGAGCTCTTTGATTTCCTCTACATGGTTAGTCTCAACACAAGCACTAGAGGAAGTATAAGCTGTTGGAAATATGCCCTAGAGGCAATAATAAAAGGATTATTATATTTCAATGTTCATGATAATTGTCTTTTGTTCATGCTATAACTGTATTATCCGGAAATCGTAATACACGTGTGAACACTTAGACCCAATGAGTCCCTAGTGAGCCTCTAGTTGACTAGCTCGTTATGATCAATAGATAGTCATGGTTTCCTGACTATGGACATAGGATGTCGTTGATAACGGGATCACATCATTAGGAGAATGATGTGATGGACAAGACCCAATCATAAGCATAGCATAAAAGATCGTATAGTTCGTTTGCTAGAAGCTTTGCCAATGTCAAGTATCTATTCCTTCGACCATGAGATCGTGTAACTCCCGGTTACCGTAGGAGTGCCTTGGGTGTATCAAACGTCACAACGTAACTGGGTGACTATAAAGGTGCATTACAGGTATCTCCGAAAGTATCTGTTGGGTTGACACGGATCGAGACTGGGATTTGTCACTCCGTATAACGGAGAGGTATCTCTGGGCCCACTCGGTAATGCATCATCATAATGAGCTCAATGTGACCAAGGTGCTGGCCACGGGATCATGCATTACGGTACGAGTAAAGTGACTTGCCGGGTAACGAGACTGAACAAGGTATTGGGATACCGACGATCGAGTCTCGGGCAAGTAACGTACCGATTGACAAAGGGAATTGTATACAGGGTTTGATCGAATCCTCGACATCGTGGTTCAACCGATGAAATCATCGAGGAGCATGTGGGAGCCAACATGGATATCCAGACCCCGCTGTTGGTTATTGCCCGAGAGTCGTCTCGGTCATGTCTGCGTGTCTCCCGAACCCGTAGGGTCTACACACTTAAGGTTCGGTGACGCTAGGGTTAGTAGGAAGTCAAGTATGTGACTACCGAATGATGTTCGGAGTCCCGGATGAGATCCCGGACGTCACGAGGAGTTCCGGAATGGTCCGGAGGTAAAGATTTATATATGGGAAGTCCTGTTTCGGGCATCGGGACAAGTTTCGGGGTTATCGGTATTGTACCGGGACCACCGGAGGGGTCCCGGGGGCCCACCGGGTGGGGCCACCTGCCCCGGGGGGCCACATGGGCTGTAGGGGGTGCGCCTTGGCCTGCATGGGCCAAGGGCACCAGCCCCACATAGGCCCATGCGCCTAGGGTTCAAGGGGGCAAGAGTCCTAGGAGGGGAAGGCACCTCCTAGGTGCCTTGGGGGGGAGGGAAACCCCCCTTGGCCGCCGCCCCCCTAGGAGATTGGATCTCCTAGGGCCGGCCACCCCCCCCTTGGCCCTCCTATATATAGTGGGGGAGAGGAGGGACTTCATACTTTGAGTCCTTGGCCTTTGGTTGCCTCCTTCTCCCTCCCCAACACCTCTCCTCCTTCGTTGTGTGCTCGGCGAAGCCCTGTCGGAGTACTGCTTCTCCACCATCACCACGCCGTCGTGCTGCCGGTGGAGCTGTCTTCCTCAACCTCTCCTTCCCCCTTGCTGGATCAAGAAGGAGGAGACGTCGCTCGTCCCGTACGTGTGTTGAACACGGAGGTGCTGTCCGTTCAGCACTTGGCATCGGTGATCTGAATCACGTTCGAGTACGACTCCATCATCACCTTGCAAGCTTCCGCGCGCGATCTACAAGTGGTATGTAGATGAAATCTCTCTCCCGTTACTCGTTGCTTAGATGAACTCATAGATGGATCTTGGTGAAGCCGTAGGAAAATTTTAATTTTCTGCAACGTTCCCCAACAGTGGCATCATGAGCTAGGTCTATGCGTAGTTCTCTAATGCACGAGTAGAACACAATTTGTTGTGGGCGTTGATCTTGTCATCTTACTTGCCTCTACTAGTCTTTTCTTGCTCAACGGTATTGTGGGATGAAGCGGCCCGGACCAACCTTACACGTACGCTTACGTGAGACCGGTTCCACCGACTGACATGCACTAGTTGCATAAGGTGGCTGGCGGGTGTCTGTCTCTCCCACTTTAGTTGGAGCGGAATCGATGAACAGGGCCCTTATGAAGGGTAAATAGAAGTTGACAAAATCACGTTGTGGTGATTCGTAGGTAAGAAAACGTTCTTGCTAGAACCCAATCGCAGCCACGTAAAAGATGCAACAACAACTAGAGGACGTCTAACTTGTTTTTGCAGCGATTGATCATGTGATGTGATATGGCCAGAAGTTGTGATGAATGTTGAATTGTGATGTATGAGATCATGTTCTTGTAATAGGATTCACGACTTGCATGTCGATGAGTATGACAACCGGCAGGAGCCATAGGAGTTGTCTTTATTTTTTGTATGACCTGCGTGTCATTGAAGAACGCCATGTAAACTACTTTACTTCATTACTAAACGCGTTAGTCATAGAAGAAGAAGTAGTCGTTGGCGTGACAACTTCATGAAGACACGATGATGGAGATCATGATGATGGAGATCATGGTGTCAAGCCGGTGACAAGATGATCATGGAGCCCCGAAGATGGAGATCAATGGAGCTTGATGATATTGGCCATATCATGTCACAACCATATAATTGCATGTGATGTTTATTATGTTTATGCATCTTGTTTACTTAGGACGACGGTAGTAAATAAGATGATCCCTTACAAAATTTCAAGAAGTGTTCTCCCCTAACTGTGCACCGTTGCTACAGTTCGTCGTTTCTAAGCACCACGTGATGATCGGGTGTGATGGATCCTTACGTTCACATACAACGGGTGTAAGACAGTTTTACACAGCGAAAACACTTAGGGTTAACTTGACGAGCCTAGCATGTACAGACATGGCCTCGGAACACGGAGACCGAAAGGTCGAACACGAGTCGTATGGAAGATACGATCAACATAAAGATGTTCACCGACGATGACTAGTCCGTCTCACGTGATGATCGGACACGGGCTAGTCGACTTGGATCGTGTAACACTTAGATGACTAGAGGGATGTCTAATCTAAGTGGGAGTTCATAATTTTGATTAAGAACTTTATTATCATGAACTTAGTCTAAAACCTTTGCAAATATGTATTGTAGATCAATGGCCAACGCTAATGTCAACATGAACTTCAACGCGTTCCTAGAGAAAACCAAGCTGAAAGATGATGGCAGCAACTATACGGACTGGGTCCGAAACCTGAGGATCATCCTCATAGCTGCCAGGAAGCAATATGTCCTAGAAGGACCGCTAGGTGCCGCTCCCGTCCCAGAGAACCAAGACGTTATGAACGCTTGGCAAACTCGTGCTGATGATTACTCCCTCGTTCAGTGCGGCATGCTTTACAGCTTAGAACCGGGGCTCCAAAAGCGTTTTGAGCATCACGGAGCATATGAGATGTTCGAAGAGCTGAAACTAGTTTTCCAAGCTCATGCCCGGGTCGAGAGATATGATGTCTCCGACAAGTTCTACAGTTGTAAGATGGAGGAGAACAGTTCTGTCAGTGAACACATCCTGAAGATGTCTGGGTTGCACGCACGTATGACCCAGTTGAACATTAACCTCCCAGATGAGGCGGTCATTGACAGAATCCTCCAGTCGCTCCCACCAAGCTACAAGAGCTTTGTGATGAACTACAACATGCAGGGGATGGTAAAGACCATTCCTGAAGTGTTCTCGATGCTGAAGTCAGCAGAGGCTGAAATCAAGAAAGAACATCAAGTGTTGATGGTCAATAAGACCACTAAGTTCAAGAAGGGCAAGGGTAAGAAGAACTTCAAGAAGGACGGCAAAGATGTTGCCGCGCCCGGTAAGCCTGTTGCCGGAAAGAAGTCAAAGAATGGACCCAAGCCTGAGACTGAGTGCTTTTATTGCAAGGGGAAGGGGCACTGGAAGCGGAACTGCCCCAAATACTTAGCGGATAAGAAGGCCGGCAACACCAAAGGTATATTTGATATACATGTAATTGATGTGTACCTTACCAGTACTCAAAGTAACTCCTGGGTATTTGATACCGGTGTCGTTGCTCACATATGTAACTCACAGCAGGAGCTGCGGAATAAACGGAGACTGGCGAAGGACGAGGTGACGATGCGCGTCGGGAATGGTTCCAGGGTCGATGTGATCGCCGTCGGCACGCTACCTCTACATTTACCTACGGGATTAGTTTTAAACCTCAATAATTGTTATTTAGTGCCAAGTTTGAGCATGAACATTGTATCTGGATCTCGTTTAATACGAGATGGCTACTCATTTAAGTCTGAGAATAATGGTTGTTCGATTTATATGAGAGATATGTTTTATGGTCATGCTCCGATGGTCAATGGTTTATTCTTGATGAATCTCGAGCGTAATATTACACATGTTCATAGTGTGGATGCCAAAAGATGTAAAGTTGATAACGATAGTCCCACATACTTGTGGCACTGCCGCCTTGGTCACATTGGTGTCAAGCGCATGAAGAAGCTCCATGCTGATGGACTTTTAGAGTCTCTTGATTATGAATCATTTGACACATGCGAACCTTGCCTCTTAGGCAAAATGACCAAGACTCCGTTCTCCGGAACAATGGAGCGAGCAACCAACTTGTTGGAAATCATACATACCGATGTGTGCGGTCCAATGAGCGTTGAGGCTCGCGGAGGATATCGTTATGTTCTCACTCTCACTGATGACTTGAGTAGATATGGGTATGTCTACTTAATGAAACACAAGTCTGAGACCTTTGAAAAGTTCAAGGAATTTCAGAGTGAGGTAGAGAATCAACATGACCGTAAGATAAAGTTCCTACGATCAGATCGTGGGGGCGAATACTTAAGTCACGAATTTGGTACACACTTAAGAAAATGTGGAATCGTTTCACAACTCACGCCGCCTGGAACACCTCAGCGAAACGGTGTGTCCGAACGTCGTAATCGCACTCTATTGGATATGGTGCGGTCTATGATGTCTCTTACCGATTTACCGCTATCATTTTGGGGATACGCTCTAGAGACAGCTACATTCACTTTAAATAGGGCACCGTCTAAATCCGTTGAGACGACACCGTATGAATTATGGTTTGGGAAGAAACCTAAGCTGTCGTTTCTAAAAGTTTGGGGATGCGATGCTTATGTCAAGAAACTTCAACCTGAAAAGCTCGAACCCAAGTCGGAAAAATGCGTATTCATAGGATACCCTAAGGAAACTGTCGGGTATACCTTCTACTTAAGATCCGAAGGCAAGATCTTTGTTGCCAAGAACGGATGCTTTCTGGAGAAAGAGTTTCTCTCGAAAGAAGTAAGTGGGAGGAAAGTAGAACTCGATGAAGTACTACCTCTCGAACGGGAAAGTGGTGCAGCGCAGGAAACCATTCCTGTAATGCCCACACCAACTGAAGAGGAAAATGTTGATGATGATCAAGGTACTTCAGATCTAGTTGCTACTGAATTTCGAAGGTCCACAAGGACACGTTCTGCACCAGAGTGGTACGGCAACCCTGTCATGGAAATCATGTTGCTGGACAACAATGAACCTTCGAACTATGAAGAAGCAATGGCGGGCCCGGATTCCAACAAATGGCTTGAGGCCATGAAATCCGAGATAGGATCCATGTATGAAAACAAAGTATGGACTTTGACAGACTTGCCCGATGATCGGCGAGCGATAGAAAATAAATGGATTTTTAAGAAGAAGACGGACGCGGATGGTAATGTTACCATCTATAAAGCTCGACTTGTCGCTAAGGGTTATCGACAAGTTCAAGGGATTGACTACGACGAGACATTCTCTCCCGTGGCGAAGCTTAAGTCCGTCCGAATCATGTTAGCAATTGCCGCATACTATGATTATGAGATATGGCAGATGGACGTCAAAACGGCATTCCTTAATGGACATCTTAAGGAAGAGCTGTATATGATGCAGCCGGAAGGTTTTGTCGTTCCTCAGAACGCTAACAAAGTATGCAAGCTCCAGCGATCCATTTATGGACTGGTGCAAGCATCTCGGAGTTGGAACATTCGCTTTGATGAGATGATCAAAGCGTTTGGGTTTACGCAGACTTATGGAGAAGCCTGCGTTTACAAGAAAGTGAGTGGGAGCTCTGTAGCATTTCTCCTATTATATGTAGATGACATACTCTTGATGGGAAATGATACGAAACTCCTGGACAGCATTAAGGCCTACTTGAACAAGTGTTTTTCAATGAAGGACCTTGGAGAAGCTGCTTATATATTAGGCATCAAGATCTATAGAGATAGATCGAGACGCCTCATAGGTCTTTCACAAAGCACATACCTTGATAAGATTTTGAAGAGGTTCAAAATGGATCAGTCCAAGAAGGGGTTCTTGCCTATGTTACAAGGTGTGAGATTGAGCTTGGCTCAGTCACCGACCACGGCAAAAGATAAAGAAGAGATGAGTGTCATCCCCTATGCTTCAGCCATAGGATCTATTATGTATGCCATGCTGTGTACCAGACCCGATGTAAACCTTGCCGTAAGTTTGGTTGCAAGATACCAAAGTAACCCCGGCAAGGAACACTGGACAGCGGTCAAGAATATCCTGAAGTACCTGAAAAGGACAAAGGACATGTTTCTCGTTTATGGAGGAGATGAAGAGCTCGTCGTAAAGGGTTACGTCGACGCTAGCTTCGACTCAGATCTGGATGACTCTAAGTCACAAACCGGATACGTGTATATGTTGAATGGTGGAGCAGTAAGCTGGTGCAGCTGCAAGCAGAGCGTCGTGGCGGGATCTACATGTGAAGCGGAGTACATGGCAGCCTCGGAGGCAGCGCATGAAGCGATTTGGATGAAGGAGTTCATCACCGACCTAGGAGTCATACCCAATGCGTCGGGGCCGATCAAACTCTTCTGTGACAACACTGGAGCTATTGCCCTTGCCAAGGAGCCCAGGTTTCACAAGAAGACCAGGCACATCAAGCGTCGTTTCAACTCCATCCGTGAAAATGTTCAAGATGGAGACATAGAGATTTGCAAAGTGCACACGGATCTGAATGTCGCAGATCCGTTGACTAAACCTCTCTCGCGTGCAAAACATGATCAACACCAGAACTCTATGGGTGTTCGATTCATCACAATGTAACTAGATTGGTGACTCTAGTGCAAGTGGGAGACTGTTGGAAATATGCCCTAGAGGCAATAATAAAAGGATTATTATATTTCAATGTTCATGATAATTGTCTTTTGTTCATGCTATAACTGTATTATCCGGAAATCGTAATACACGTGTGAACACTTAGACCCAATGAGTCCCTAGTGAGCCTCTAGTTGACTAGCTCGTTATGATCAATAGATAGTCATGGTTTCCTGACTATGGACATAGGATGTCGTTGATAACGGGATCACATCATTAGGAGAATGATGTGATGGACAAGACCCAATCATAAGCATAGCATAAAAGATCGTATAGTTCGTTTGCTAGAAGCTTTGCCAATGTCAAGTATCTATTCCTTCGACCATGAGATCGTGTAACTCCCGGTTACCGTAGGAGTGCCTTGGGTGTATCAAACGTCACAACGTAACTGGGTGACTATAAAGGTGCATTACAGGTATCTCCGAAAGTATCTGTTGGGTTGACACGGATCGAGACTGGGATTTGTCACTCCGTATAACGGAGAGGTATCTCTGGGCCCACTCGGTAATGCATCATCATAATGAGCTCAATGTGACCAAGGTGCTGGCCACGGGATCATGCATTACGGTACGAGTAAAGTGACTTGCCGGGTAACGAGACTGAACAAGGTATTGGGATACCGACGATCGAGTCTCGGGCAAGTAACGTACCGATTGACAAAGGGAATTGTATACAGGGTTTGATCGAATCCTCGACATCGTGGTTCAACCGATGAAATCATCGAGGAGCATGTGGGAGCCAACATGGATATCCAGACCCCGCTGTTGGTTATTGCCCGAGAGTCGTCTCGGTCATGTCTGCGTGTCTCCCGAACCCGTAGGGTCTACACACTTAAGGTTCGGTGACGCTAGGGTTAGTAGGAAGTCAAGTATGTGACTACCGAATGATGTTCGGAGTCCCGGATGAGATCCCGGACGTCACGAGGAGTTCCGGAATGGTCCGGAGGTAAAGATTTATATATGGGAAGTCCTGTTTCGGGCATCGGGACAAGTTTCGGGGTTATCGGTATTGTACCGGGACCACCGGAGGGGTCCCGGGGGCCCACCGGGTGGGGCCACCTGCCCCGGGGGGGCCACATGGGCTGTAGGGGGTGCGCCTTGGCCTGCATGGGCCAAGGGCACCAGCCCCACATAGGCCCATGCGCCTAGGGTTCAAGGGGGCAAGAGTCCTAGGAGGGGAAGGCACCTCCTAGGTGCCTTGGGGGGGAGGGAAACCCCCCTTGGCCGCCGCCCCCCTAGGAGATTGGATCTCCTAGGGCCGGCCACCCCCCCCTTGGCCCTCCTATATATAGTGGGGGAGAGGAGGGACTTCATACTTTGAGTCCTTGGCCTTTGGTTGCCTCCTTCTCCCTCCCCAACACCTCTCCTCCTTCGTTGTGTGCTCGGCGAAGCCCTGTCGGAGTACTGCTTCTCCACCATCACCACGCCGTCGTGCTGCCGGTGGAGCTGTCTTCCTCAACCTCTCCTTCCCCCTTGCTGGATCAAGAAGGAGGAGACGTCGCTCGTCCCGTACGTGTGTTGAACACGGAGGTGCTGTCCGTTCAGCACTTGGCATCGGTGATCTGAATCACGTTCGAGTACGACTCCATCATCACCTTGCAAGCTTCCGCGCGCGATCTACAAGTGGTATGTAGATGAAATCTCTCTCCCGTTACTCGTTGCTTAGATGAACTCATAGATGGATCTTGGTGAAGCCGTAGGAAAATTTTAATTTTCTGCAACGTTCCCCAACATAAGCTTCATCGTGAGAGCAAAAAGTCAAGGAAAGCAATTCATCACAAGATGTACCAATGTTATGCATGGATGAATCATGAGGACTAGCACAAGGCAATATAGCATTTTGACTAAAAGTAGTGCTAGTATCCACATGAGGCTCACTTGATGTTACCTTAGTAATCATGGCATCATGAGCTATCTTTAGCACATTATGGGATACTAGAAGATCATCATGAGAGCTTGAGAGATTTTCATGGCTTTCTTCCAATTTCCCATAATTGCTAGATAGCAACTCAACTTGAGCCCGTAGCTCAACATTCTCCTTCAAAATGGATGCTTCACAAGAAATAGAGTTAGTATCACAAGCATCATCATTAAAAACAAGAGGAGAAGGCAACTTGGCAAGCTCTTTTAAATAAGAAGCTTCAAGTTGAGAATGAGACTCGGTGAGTTTGATGAGCTCACCCTTTATGACTCTTGAGCCATTTTCAAGGTGCTCAAAATCCTCAAGGAGTCTAGCATGAGCAACTTCAAGCTTAGCATTTTTAGTTTCAAAATCATTGGCCACCTCAAGAGCTCTATCATGAGATTCCTTCATCCTAGATAATCCCGGAGAAAAAGCCTCCTCAAGAGATTCCTTGGTGGTTTGTTCAAGTTCAAGAGCTTGGGAGAGGTCCACAATCTCATTAGTGTAATCACGCTCATGACCTTACATTTTATCAATGGTGGCCTCATGCTCCTTGAGATGAGATTCCAACTCCTCAATGTATTTCTTGCCCTCGATGGCAATAGACATGATTTCGATGAAGTTGGAACGAGCAATTTTATTGTTACGAAGAGCTTTAAAAATCATTTCTCCCTTAATTTTTAAGGAAGCAACATTATCATTATCTTCACCATTATCCTCATCATCATTAGCATTAACATCATCATCAAGAGACATATTGGAGTTCAAAGTAGGAGATACCTTTGAAGCCTTAGCCATAAGGCAAAACGCAATAGATGATGATGTAGGATCCCTTGAAGCACCATTCAAGACCACATCTTGTTCCATGGAGTGTTGGATTTCCTCTACATTGTTAGCACAACAACTCGAGGAAATAGATACATTTTTATCATGGCAACAAGACATAGTAAGCATATCATCATGAGATTTGAGCAAGCAATTTCTACATGATATGCAAGGAATATCAACACAAGCATGTGAAACATGTAAGGTGCTCGAAGTGTTAAAGTCCAAATAAAGACCATTGCAATAAGATAATGATGAAGGATCACCAAGAACAAGCACACTATCATCATTGCAATGACCAACACTACTCACCATAGTATTACCTTGTGGCAATACACATGTAGGTGAAGTAGAAGAAGTTGAGAAGGCAACACGGCCGGAGGTGGAGGGAGAACAATCATCCCCACAAATCTTGGACACACCATATTTATCTTGAAGCTTTGTCCAAAACTCATAAGCATCCCGGAATGGCATGAGTTGAAATATAACTACATTGCTCAAAGCATCGAAAAGCACATTAGAAGCTTCAGCATTGAGATAAGAGTTTCTCTCATCCTCAAAAGATAATATTTGGGGATCCTTTCGAGGAGAAAAACCCATATCTACAGTTTGCTCTAAATTTGGGTCCATGACCCTAAAGAGATTAAGCATGCAAATTACCCAAACATCAAAATTTGTGCCATAGAAACTAAGACTGTCAGAGAATCCTAATCCCCTAGTCGACATCTTTACTCTCTAGGCGGTAAAGCCTAATAAAGAAAGAGGAGGCTCTGATACCAATTGAAAGATCGTGGATGTCACCTAGAGGGGGGGGGGTGAATAGGCGCTTTAAAATAATTACGGTTTATGCTTGAACAAATGCGGAATAAACCTAGCGGTTAATTTGTCAAGCACAAAACCTACAACAACTAGGCTCACCTATGTGCACCAACAACTTATCCTAAGTAAGATAAATAACTATGTGATAGCAAGATATAAGACAAAGAACAATATGGCTATCACAAAGTAAAGTGCATAAGTAAAGGGCTCGGGTAAGAGATAACCGAGGCACGCGGAGACGACGATGTATCCCGAAGTTCACACCCTTGCAGATGCTAATCTCCGTTTGGAGCGGTGTGGAGGCACAATGCTCCCCAAGAAGCCACTAGGGCCACCGTAATCTCCTCACGCCCTCGCACAATGCAAGATGCCGTGATTCCACTAAGGGACCCTTGAGGGCGGTCACCGAACCCATACAAATGGCAACCGTTGGGGGTGGTCACCGAACCCGTACACTTTGGCAGCCCTTGGGGGACGGTCACCGGTACCCGTCAAATTGCTCGGGGCGATCTCCACAACCTAATTGGAGAACCCGACGCTTGCCCGGAGCTTTACACCACAATGATTGAGATCCGAACACCACCAGCCGTCTAGGGCGCCCAAGCACCCAAGAGGAACAAGCTCAAGGGTACCAACCACCCAAGAGCAATAAGCTTCTCAACTTGTAACTTCCATGTATCACCGTGGAGAACTCAAACCGATGCACCAAATGCAATGGCAAGGGCACACAGAGTGCCCGAGTCCCTCACTCTCAAATCCCACCAAAGCAACAAAAGTTATGGAAGAAAAGGAGAGGAAGAACAAGAAGGAGAACACCAAGAACTCCAAGATCTAGATCCAAGGGGTTCCCCTCACATAGGGGAGAAAGTGATTGGTGGAAATGTGGATCTAGATCTCCTCTCTCTTTTCCCCTCAAAACTAGCAAGAATCCATGGACCGATTGAGAGATAGCAAGCTCCAAGAGGTCAACAATTGTGGGGGGAAAAGCTTGCAAGATGAATAGGGTTGGAGGTGGAATAAGGGGGGTATAAATACCCCCAAGAAAAATGTGGCCGTTGCACACAGCCTCCACCCCGGGAACCCGGACAAAAGGGGTCCGGGCACCCGGACCCCACAGAGAAAAAGGCATACAACCCCGGGCACCCGGGGGCAAAATCCCGGGCACCCGAACACACATGGAAAGAAATAGGGCAGGGGGGCCGGGCACCCGGGGGTCTCAACCCCGGGCACCCGGAGGGGGGCGAGAGGAGGTGACAGAGGAGCCCGGGCACCCGGGGGTCCAAGACCCCGGGCACCTGGGGTGGTCACAGGAGGTTCGGGAGCAGCCCCGGAAGACCCCGGGCACCCGGGGGGTGAGACCCCGGGCACCCGGACCGACCAGAGAGGTCACTAAGGAGGGGCTCGGGTGACCCCGGGCACCCAGGGGTCAAGGACCCCGGGCACCCGCACTAGGCAGAGAGAAGCGGGAACCGGCAAAATTGAAACGACCACAACTTTTGCAAACGAACTCCAAATTTGATGAAACCAAGTTTGTTGGAAAGCTAAAGACAAGGGCTAACACAATATTGATAAAAATATCAAGAAATAGCAAGTGAGAAAAAACCCAAAATAAAATGGTGAGAACCCTTTCTCAAAGAAGACTGGTAAAACCTCCAACACTGAAAACGCGTGAGAAGAAGCATGCGAACTCCGTTTTCAAAGAACTCGAGCTTGTAATCAAGATGACCATAAGCTCTAAAACTCACAAATAGAATCAAACAAGTACCAAGAAAGATGATGCAAGGATGCAATGATTTGATCTCTCTACTAATGATACGATAAAGCTACTCATCGAGAGCCCCTCTTGATAGTACGACAATTGATCCTAAAACCCAGTCTCCCAACTGCCACCATGAGACCGGTAAAATAGAAAAACTATCAAGGTCAAGACTTTCACTTGCACATGGTCCACTTGAGCTAGATGATGATGAACTTGTCCTCCTCAAGATGGACCACCTTTCTTGATTGCGTTTGGTCGATGAAGACTAGATGATTGCTCCCCCATACTCCACTATGGGTGAGCCACTCTTCGGCACATCTTCACAAGTCCATTGACACCAAAATGGACGTCAAGCTTCAAGCATTTGATCTCTTCGTGATGCTCCACTTAAACTTGCACACGACAATCTTGATGACGATCACCACTTGATGTTTCCTCTCCATGGGTTGAGTGATATCTTCCTCTTAACGCAAGCCCATGAACACGAACCTAACCCCAAATAGAACTCTCACATAGACCATGGGTTAGTACACAAAGCACAATGGACAATGCTTAACATACCATGGGATCACTTGATCCCTCTCGGTACATCTTCTACGCTTTGTGAGTTGATCAACTTGATTCACTCTTGACTTAGTCTTGATCAACCTTGAATATTTCCAACTCTCTTCATTTGGATGATGTCTTGAAGGTAAACATGAATGATCACACAATCTTCTTCTTCAAGACATGCTTGCAATAAGCACAACACTCACATAACCAATCTTTGGATAATTCCTTAATAGCACCTTGGTCAACACATAAACTCCTTGAAACCAACACATGGACTTCAAGAAGAGCATATGGACAAATCCTTCAAATATAACTCAATGCAACCATTAGTCCATAGAGAGTGTCATCAATTACCAAAACCACACATGAGGGCACCGCATGTCCTTTCAAAGTCATTGATCATCGGTAGTGGGTACTTGTTCTTGATTATCACTTCATTCAATCCTCGATAATCAACAACCATTCTCAATGATCCATCCTTCTTCTCCACTAGAAGCACTGGCGATCCCCAAGGTGATGAACTTGGGCGAATATAGCCTTTATCCAGTAACTCCTTAATCTGCTTCTTAATTTCCTCCAAATCTTTTGTGGGCATCCTGTACGGTCTCTTAGATATTGGCCCTGTGCCTGGAAAAAGCTCAATCAAAAACTCAATGTCTCTATCCGGTGGCATGCCTGGCAACTCTTCTGGAAATACGTCAGGAAAATCCTTCACCACTGGTACTTCCTCCTGTACAACTCCTGATAAGGAATTTACTTGAGTCCTCTTCGGCACATGCCGAGATACATACTTGATCCTTCTTCCTTCTGGGGTGGTAAGCAAAATCGACTTACTGGTGCATTCAATGTTCCCTCCCTACTTTGATAACCAATCCATGCCTAACATCACATCCAGTCCTTGTGACTCCAATACTATTTGGTCTAAGGGAAACACGTAGTTACCAATCCTTAATGGTACCGATCACACCATAGACTAGCCATATACTCTGCTCCTGGCGAGGTTACTAACATGGGTGACCTAAGGGCTTGGGTTGGCAGTTTATACTTATCCACAAATCCCCTTGATATGTATGAATGCGATGCACCAGTATCAAAAAGAACGGTTGCAGTAATTGACTTAACCAAAAACTTACCTATTACTGCATCTGGCTGGGCTTCAACCTCCTCCACGCTAACGTGGTTCACCTGTCCCCTGTTGAAAGGGTTCGGCTTCTTCCCAGAGTTTCCATTGCCGTTTCCATTCTTAGCTTCAGGACATTCGGTGGCATAATGTCCAGTATTCTGGCATTTGAAACAGTTAATGTGGCTTAGATCCCTCTTGGCTGGTGTTGATGGGTTGGTACGATTCTGTCCGTTGCTTCCTCCATTACCATTGCCATTCTTGGGGCCACTATTGTTGTGCGAGCTCCCTCCTCCATGGGTATGCTGAAAAGGTCCTCCCGACTTCGGGGTAAAATGAGGCTTCTGCTGAGCTCCAGAATTGTACTTCCCTTGTCCATACTTCCTCTTGCGGCTGTCAATCTTCTGCTGCTTCCCTTCAATCATGAGAGCTCGGTCTACCAACTCCTGGTAGTTGTTGAAGGTTGCCACCATCAACTACATGCTCAGCTCATCATTCAGTCCTTCCAGAAACTTCTCCTGCTTAGCTGCATCCGTAGCAGCGTCATTTGGGGCATAACGTGCTAGCTTACTAAAGTCATCCACATACTGGCCAACAGTACGTCCTCCTTGGCGCAAGTTGCAAAACTCACGCTTCTTCATGGCCATAGCTCCTGCTGAAACATGAGAAGTACGGAAAGCCTGCTGAAACTGGTCCCATGTGACAGTGTCGATGGGATAAGTGGCTGTGAAATTCTCCCACCATGATGTTGCGGGTCCATCAAGCTGATGTGCGGCAACACGCACCTTCTCCGCATCTTTGCATCCTGTAGTGGTCAACTCCCTTCCCATCTTGCGGAGCCAATCATCTACAACTATCGGCTCGATGCTATTAGAGAACACCGGCGGATTCAGCCTCAAGAAACGGGCTAAGTGATCAACAGGTGGTGGTGGAGGTGGTGGGTTGTTGTTGTTGTTGTTGTTCCCCTGATTCTGATTCTGGACTAACATCTGCATCAATGCATTCTGCTGCTAGATCAACTGAGTGAGCTCCAGTGGGAAATCAAATCCATTGTCACGTCTCGGAGGCATCTAACGGTTTTGAAAGGATGAGAATACAGAATAGAATGAGGTCTATAGAGAAAAACACTACCCATATGCACATGATACAAACACAAACAATATCACTTCAATCAATTCAAACAAGGGCATACAACGGTCTAACTATCGTTACAAAAGTGCTCGGACTATACTATATACATGGGGGAATACTACTACTATTATGGTGGTCGACTAGAAAAATTGATCGGTCGAAGACTCCATGATATCTGCTCCAGCTTCATCAACAAAGTCATCATCGCTATCGTCTGGGTCCGAGTCGGTGTCGTCGATGATGATGTAGTTCTCCGGGCAAGTGCAATCGCCGTCTTCTCCTCCAGTCGCGGGGAATCCCATGAATACGTTTAGCTTCTTCTTCAGATCATCATTCTTCTCCACGAGTGTCGTCATTTCCTGTTCATATCCATCGCGTGTAGACTTGAGTTCTTCCTCCAATTCCGTGATCTTGGTCATAGCCTTCTTCAGATCTATCATGCCTGCGCACATCTGGTTCTCCTGGCGGCGAATGTGCTGGTTTAACTCCTGGATGAAAGCTGCAATAGATCTATCCTTCCTGGTGCGGATCGTCTCCCATTGCTCATCTCGGCGCCCACAAATCTGGTAAATACTATCCTTGAGATCCTTGTGGTACACTTCTCCAATGCGTCCCATGGTGATGTGGGCTGCCATGCTCTTTCCTAGACTCCATGTTGGTGCATCAAAGGAAAACTCTATGGGCTCAGTGACGGGAATGAACGTCCTTCCTGGAACTTGAACTTGAATCATCCAACACTCCTCTTCTGGTGAAGTGGCGATGTAGGTCCCGGTGAAGCTTGGTACTCCGATGTTCAGGTATCTAGTGACTTCCTTCAAGTGGCGTCCAAAGGGTGTATCTTCATCCGGTTGCGTGAACTTGTTCCTTGCATCCGCCATCCTAAAAGAGTAGAAAAGGGGGAGGAGTCAGAAATGAGAAGGGAGTAGTGATCTAGGGCTTTATCTTAGTTGTCGTGTCCTACAGTCAGCATATGCTCTGATACCATCTTGTAGCGACCAAACCTCAAACAGTTTGGCCTCTGTGCATCAGTGTGATCCCTGGATCGGTAATGCTGACACGCACAATACTTGAAGGATTTATAATAGAGTAGCAATCACACACTTATTACATCGAATGTATCAAAAGAGAACTTATTACAATAAATACGGATTAAGGCCATCTAATAACGATAACAGCGGAAGGCCTGGAAGATAAGCGAGTCCATCAACTCCAACGGCATCACTTAGTATAATATCACGACCTAAGGCACATTACTCGTCGTCTGAAAAGTCTGCAACATGAACGTTGCAGCCCGAAAACGGGTCAGCGCATGGAATATGCTGGCAATGTAACACATAGAGAGTAATGAATAGAATAATGCTATCACTACATGCATATATGGCTGGTGGAAAGCTCAATGGTTACAGTTTTGCATAAAGCCAATTTTTCCCTACAACAAAGGAATAAATTTTATTTAACTATCATGATGGTTGTTAAACATTGAGAAGGTTCCTCCAACTAAATCCCAATTAAGCATCATCATTAACCCAACAAAATTAAATTAAGTAACATGATGAGATTCACATGATAATCCAGGTACTAGATACTCAAAACATCCATAACCGGGGACACGGCTAACCATGATTAGTTTATACACTCTGCAGAGGTTTGCGCACTTTTCCCTGCAAGACTCGATCTCCTCCGATTGATTTCTTACACTACAAGGTGTTTGAGAAACGGATAACCGAGACACAGTCTTTCAGAAGCATTAACTCTTTACTCTGGGTAGACAGTACCAACCTACATCCCCTACATCTGCTAGTCTACCACTGAAAGAGGTCACACAACATACTCAACTATGCTAGAGACCATAGTAGCTTGCGGCTGCACACGGAAGTTTCTAGCATGAATAATCTCATGATCCCTTTGAGCCTGGGTGGCGGTCCATAGGAGAATCACCAGGTACCCCGGGATTTCCAAAAATACAGGCAACACTGGGTTCCCCAGGTGCCTCAATCCACCCAGATGTGTATTGAAGTTGCCACCTTAAATAAACCATTAATTAACAATACTCACATCTATCAAGGAAATACACTCACCCAATCCACGTCTACTAGCATAGCATAGCAATATAAGCAAACATAGAAGTAACTCCCAAAGGTTGGTAATAAAACAGGTAATAGGTACTACCTCATCTACTTCCCAAAACCCACATATTAAACAGATCCTAACCATGCAATTGTTTTAGGATTGATCTAATGCAATAAAACTGGGTAGTAAAGAGGTATGATCAAAGTGTTACTTACCTTGCTGATGATCCGTGAAACCTAGAGACTCATAGTAGCAAGTGGCGTACTCCGGGTACTCTATCGCAAACAAACAAGCATACAATAAGCACTCATCTAATGCACGGGTAAAACTCAAATAAGAGATCTAATTAGAAACTTCAACTTAAGAACTCCGGTTTGCAAAAAGAATCAAATCAAACGAAGCAACGAAACTCAAACGGCAAAAGAAACAGGCTTCGTTTTACTAATCTGGACCTAAGTCAAATTTTACAGTAGCAAAAACTTGTTTGAGTTGGTGAAATGGAAAGAGGGTTTCGAGACGAAACTCTAGGCGCTTGAATTGCCTGATTCCGATAAATGAGCAAAAAGTTATACTAGAACGAAAATCAGATCAGAAATCGCGATCGAAAATAATCACGGAAAATCCGAGAAAAAGAAAAATGGACGAACAGGCTAACAAACGAACATTTGCTGTCTGCGGCTAAACAACGAAAACTATTCGTTAAAACGAACAAACGAACGGGCGTTTGCTAAATAAACTAAACTGAAAGAAATAAACCGAACCGGATTTTAAAAAAACGAATCTAGGGTTTCGAAAAAAACCGATCAGTTTTCTCACGAAAACCGAGGCAGCGGCGGCTACCTCTGGTGGCTTCGGCGAGACGGTGGCGATGGCGGTGCAGCTCCGGTGCGGTGGCGCGAGCGGCGGGTGGCGGCGGCGGCGGCTCCGGCGGTGCGGCGCCGCAGCGGTGGCGGGCGGCGGCTAGGGTTAGGGTTGGCGGGGCGAGGCGGGCTGGGGTGGGCTGGCGGCAGGGCACGGCTTACAAGGCCGAGCGGCGGACGAGTCCGGGTCGCCCACTGCGGCCCGAGTCGGTTCGTTTTTTTAATAATTCGGACGCACAGAAAAAGAAATAAAAGAAATACTAAACGGACTCCAAAAATCCCGAAATAAAGTTTCCACGTCCTCTAAAAGTAAGCCGGACAAGATGAATATTTATTTGGGCCCTAAATGCTTGAAAGACGTGCATTTTTTTGTAATTCCAATAAAATAGTGATAAAACTATGAAATAAAATATTATTTTATTTTATTATTAAATCCTCAATATTTCTTTATTTTGGAAAGTCATTTTATTCCCTCTCTTGTATTTTTATAATTTGAAATATATGAAGATAAAATAATTAAAATCAAATGATCCTATGTTCAAAATTTGATAAATCTCAAATAAGAAAATAACGAAATCCCCAAGTCTCTCCATGGGTCCTTGAGTTGCGTAGAATTTCTAGGATCTAGCCAAAATGCAGTAAAATATGATATGCAAAGATGATCTAATGTATAACATTCCAAATTGAAAATTTGGGATGTTACATCTATTTTATGATTCATGGAATTGTGCGTTGCAAAGCATAAAGTAAAAACAAATAATGGCAATTCAACTAGAAAAAAGTTTGGGCAGTTATGATACAGAAGATTCTAGAACAAAGGAGAACCACAATTTTTTTGAGGTATGTGCATTATGCTTAAGTTCAACCATGGAGTCTGCTAGATTGTACATGTGGCAAAACCCGGTGGGGGGCTACAAAATGGTGCGAGGGGCCAAGTGGAGGGAGACTATGAAGGAGTGCACAAGTGCAAGGCCGATATTAAGAGAGAGGGGGCGAGAACGTGTGCTGTTGCGCGCAGTGCCGGAGCCATGAAAAATAAATGAGCTAGGGGGGCCAAGCATTGCTAATCCTTTACGAGTAGGGCCAATTCATCAACTTAAACCATTTTTACCAGCAATTGTCTAATGATCACATTCATATTAGCCTCGATATATAGTGATGTTAGGGAGGGCAGGGCCCTTGCTGCCCCCTATCTTCACCATTGTGTGCGCGTGTGAGAGATGAAGCGGAAGGCATGGATGATGAGAGGGGGACGTTGGATATATAATTAATGTGGGTGTATTAGCTATATATGTAATCCTATATAGAGAGGTATAGATTGATCGATGTGGATGTGGGAAAGAGGGTGAGACCTCACTAGATATATTGATTGATCAGTTTGTGTGAAAAACTATGAAAGACCTAGCTACATACACACACACACATAGAGGAACATCGATCGTTGCGCATGCACATGAGAGATAAAGAATGCCCACTATGATGGAGAGGGGGATGTGTGTGTGCCTTCATGGGAGACTGACCTGAAGAAAAAGATTGCATGTGTGCAATGGATAATGCCGACTGGTAGTGTGTGTGCATGCATGCACGAGAGAAAGTTAGTGGTACAATTATAAAGAGAAGACGATTGTGTGAGTGTAAAAGACTAGGTGAGGTCATAATCAATGTAAAGTTAAATTCAAATATTTGAATAAGAGATCATGATGTTTGAAACCCATGCATGCATGAATATAACGGAGATCTGCACGGTGTGGTTTGGAAACGAGCATGTTGTAATGTATACACATTGAACAAGGTCAGACTGATTTGAATTTGAGATACCGATGGCAGACATCGTTTGGCCACATTGCATCCATGCATGGACACACTATTCTAATTGGAGATGACGGGTGGCTTTCGCATCACATATCTATATCTATACGCCTATATATATATATTATATTTTATATTTTTTATATAGTGTGCGGGTAACTTTAACTTTGAAAGATGGTCGTTGGATGAGGCCAATCAGATGGCGCAGAGATGGAAAATTTGAGCACTACTGGCCATTGGATATCATCTAGATTCCACCAGATTTTGCCACATGTACAATCTAGAAGACTCCATGGTTGAACTTAAGCATAATGCACAAACCTCAAAACACAAGCACTTCTTATTTGTTCTAGAATCTTCCGTATCAGAATTGCCCAAATGTTTTTCTACATGATTTGCCATTATTTGTTTTTACTTTATGCCTTACAACGCACAATTCCATGAATCTTTAAATAGATTAGCTTTCTTATAAAAACTAGATGATTTTGAATAAAATGAACTGTAAGAATTAAACGAACATCTACATCATGCATATATGACTAAAAGCTTACCTGATATAATGTGGTATTTATTCATAATTTGGTTGCCAAAATCTCATGCGTGCAATGCACGTGTACCTTACTAGTCTAAATGGTGTTTGTGTGTGTGTTGTGCGTGTTAAACACATTGTACGTAGTATATCATACATGGTTTAGATTCCGAACATCTAGCTAGAGCATACAAGTACTATGATTTGAATTCAACACAAAATGGATACGTATATTTGAATTTGAGATCGTATGTACATGTAGTTCGTATTTATATAGGAATTTACTTCTCCTATATTCATGCCATGTGTTGTGAAGATAATATTTAGATGGTTTTATAACTAATCTGAGTACAATCCCATTCAAACAGGGAAAATGTACTCAAATTTAGTCCATATGCTAGACAACACACATTGTTTTTTTATTTTTGAGGGAAGTGCAAATTGTTTTGGTACTGTACACATTATGTTTGTTGTCCCAATTTTTTTAGTTTTTTTTCTTGTATTTGAATGCATTTCTAGTAATATAGTAAAACGGGACATTGCTCTCTCTAGTAATGAGGTGTGAATTGTCTTTTTTGGTACACGTTAAGCTTGTTCTCCCGAAATTTCAAGCCGCACCTTGTTTCGCCGAAATTTCAAGCTAGCGTCTCCGTCTATCATGCTGCGAAACTCCTGCCTCTTCAACCCGTGCCTTGTTACCCCGAAATATTAAAGATATATCTTTGTCTCGTTGTGCTCCAACAACTCCCTCCATCTCAACTCGCGCCTTGCTATTCCAAAATTACAATGCACACAAAAACTCCCACCTCCTGTGAAATCCCGACATGCGAAATGCCTGTGGTTCCCCTGAACCGAAAGAACCGCCTCAAATCGGCGGGGGTACTTCCATAACTTACCCCACATTTCGGACAAGCGCGTCCCTAAGCCATGGTTTCCCACTCCCATCCCATCCCCCCACCCATTCGTACACCGAGGCCGCGAAAACCCGCGAAGCCCCACACCCTCCTCTGTCCGCCACCCAGCCGGAGCCTCTTCCCCGACGGTGTCGTCCACAGCAACACCTCAACGTCCCTCATCCACCATACCAGATGAGGATCTGTCGTCAATCTCGTCGTTCTGCCGGTTCAGCCACCCCATCCTCCACCTCCAAGGAGATGCCCCGATGTTCCCCTCGTCTGTCGCGCCACCTCCATTCCCACACCTCCGTCTTCACCTACACCACCAGAAGAGTAGCGTCATCACCGTTTCCTCAGATGAAGCTGCAGCCTAATCAGTGCCACCAAAGACGTTGTACACTAAGCGCTGCATTTTCTTCTTGATTCGATCTCACGGTGCTGCCGGCGCTCGGTCCTGAGCCGACACGGCACGGCTCCATCCACGACGGCGTCGCTGGCCACTTCCTCCACGGTGTCGCTCCCTCGGCGGTGACATCCACATCAGTAGGAGCTGCTACTGCTTTAGCTCTCGCTCGCGCTTCTGCTCTGCTCTTGCTCTCGGTCCCCTGCCTGGTCTGCTCTTGCTCTTGCTCTTTCCCGTGCCTGCTCTTGCTTGTGATGTTGCTCCGATTTAGCTACACTTCAGTTGACTGAATCGACTTTTGGGTCAGCCAATTTTCAGGGGGGGGGGGGGGGGCTCGCCGGAGTTAAGGAAAAACCAGCCGCAGCTAGGAGGGGGGCTCGTTGGAGAGGCACCCCACTATCTATCTTAGGGTTCAGGGTGGGGGCGGTGGTCGCCGGTGGTGGTGGGGCGGTGGCATGGGGATCATCAGAGAAAAAGCTTGGCACGGGGGGGCTAGAGGGATGGTCGGGGCGGCGGCGGACCGGCGGTGGGGAGTGTTTTCGGGGTGGACGGGGCAGCGCACCACCGGCCGCAGGCGGCGGGGGGCGGCTGTTTGGCCGGTGGTGGCTGGCGGCTCAGGGGGTGGAGGTTGAAGATAAACTGCAGGCCCTTGATTTCGTATCCAACGCCTACAAAATTGACTGACCAAAGATGAAAAAGTCGGTTGACTGACGTGTAGCCTCACCTCTAGTGCGTTCAATTTTGATAGTAAAATTCAGTTTCGACAGCAAAATTCAGTTTCGACAGTTAAGTTCAATTTTGACAGTTAAGTTCAAAGATGAGCGGATGATGTATTTTACATATAGCACTTTGTGGTTATGTATTTTACGTCATCTATTGGAGATGCTATTAGAATTCCACTCAGGTTAACATTGTCTCTCTTGTCCTGCTTCAGCCTCGGCGTCGTACAACTCACCGGAGCTGCTCCAACGACGAAACCCTCCATCACAGCGAAGCAGTACCTTGGGCTTCATCTCCCGATGCCTAAGATCTTCTTCCCCTCCTCCGACAACCAAGTCAGCCGGAGCATCCTCACCAGCCAACCCAATCACGCTGAGATCGACATGGCTTCGCCAAATAGGTTGTACACTTGTTTCATCTCTTTTTTACTCTACATGTTATATATATTATCCACTGAGCACATGTAGTAACATGAAATACGATTATTTTATCCTACTATATGACAAGCAGTGAGGTACCAGGCAACTTAGTTATCTGTGATGGACTCTCTTAAATGCCATCATTATTTATCTCTGCGCATTTGAGCTGTGCATTTCTCGATGGGCTTGGGAGTTGAGCTAGTAGGGCAGTGGCCTGAGTCCAAATTAATAGAAGTAGCACAAAAACATTTTTTTAGTGTAGGCTTTTCCTTGCTCAAGCCTACCTACTAGAATCGCCAGTGCTTGAAAGGAAAAGTGAATGAAAAACATAGGAATTGGAAAGTTTCCTATGGTACTACTTTTCATGAATTTGGTGGAATGGAATGGAGCAAAGGAATACTGTAGGATTTGTTCCTTTAGTGTCTCCTTGGAATAAAAACCGTAGGAATTTTAATTTCCGCTTATCCTCCTTTTCAAATTCCTATTCGTGAAGCACAAGACTAAGAGATAGTAGCATAATAGCATTATAACCGTACATTTTCTTGTGGTTTGACTTAATCTCACCATGCTTCTTTGCATCCTATGATCTTCCCATTCTTTTGAATCAAACACCCAGATTGGCAGAAATTCTATGTTTTTAAATTCTCTGTTTGCACGTGCATTCCTATCCTATTCCTGTCTATTTCCTATCCCTGCATTGTTAGAATCCTCAAATTCAAACAAGCCCTTACACAATTACTTCTGTTACAGATATGTGTCAAAGAAAACCTTGTGTGGTTTGTCCTGCTCCTGTGGCACTGTGTTCCACCCCACCCCAGCTGCTCCAACGACGGAAGGGTTCACCAGAGCAGGGATCCTCTCTCCAGACTATCTTTCGCCGCCTCAGATCTTCTTCCCCGCCGCCGGCTGCTACCTCTTGAGCATGCATTGGTTTTCCCTTGAAGAGGAAAGGGTGATGCAGCAAAGTAGCATAAGTATTTCCCTCAGTTTTTGAGAACCAAGGTATCAATCCAGTAGGAGGCTACACGCAAATCCCTCATACATGCACAAATAAATAAGAACCTTGCAACCAACGCGATAAAGGGGTTGTCTATCCCTTCACGGCCACTTGCAAAAGTGAGATCTGATAGAGATAATAAGGTAAATATTTTTGGTATTTTATGATATAGATTGGAAAGTAAAGATTGCAAAATAAAGTAGATCGGAAACTTATATGATGGAAAATAGACCCGGGGGCCATAGGTTTCACTAGTGGCTTCTCTCAAGATAGCATAAGTATTACGGTGGGTGAACAAATTACTGTCGAGCAATTGATAGAAAAGTGCATAGTTATGAGAATATCTAGGCATGATCATGTATATAGGTATCACGTCCACGACAAGTAGATCGAAACGATTCTGCATCTACTACTATTACTCCACACATCGACCACTATCCAGCATGCATCTAGAGTATTAAGTTCATAAGAACAGAGTAACACATTAGGCAAGATGACATGATGTAGAGCGATAAACTCAAGCAATATGATATAAACCCCATCTTTTTATCCTCAATGGCAACAATACAATACGTGCCTTGCTTCCCCTGATGTCACTGGGAAAGGACACCGCAAGATTGAACCCAAAGCTAAGCACTTCTCCCATTGCAAGAAAGATCAATCTAGTAGGCCAAACCAAACTGATAATTCGAACAGGCTTGCAAAGATAACAAATCATACATAAAAGAATTCAGAGGAGATTCAAATATTGTTCATAGATAATCTTAATCATAAACCCACAATTCATCGGATCTCGACAAACACACCGTAAAAATAATTACATCGAATAGATCTCCAAGAAGATCGAGGAGAACTTTATATTGAGATCCAAAGAGAGAGAGGAAGCCATCTAGCTAATAACTATGGACCCGAAGGTCTGAGGTAAACTACTCACACTTCATCGGAGATGCTATGGTGTTGATGTAGAAGCCCTCCATGATCGATTCCCCCTCCGGCGGAGCGCCGGAAAAGGCCCCAAGATGGGATCTCACGGGTACAGAAGGTTACGGCGGTGGAAATAGGGTTTCGTTTTGCTCCTCGATATTTTCAGGGTATATGAGTATATATAGGCGAAAGAAGTCGGTCAGGGGAGCCACGAGGGGCCGACAAGGGTGGGGGGCGCGCCTACCCCCCTGGGCGCGCCTCCCTGCCTCGTGGCCTCCTCGTTTATTTCTTGACGTCCACTCCAAGTCTCCTAGATTGCGTTTGTTCCAAAAATAACTCTCCCGAAGATTTCATTCCGCTTGGACTCCGTTTGATATTCCTTTTCTGCGAAACACTGAAATAGGCAAAAAAACAACAATTTGGGTTGGGCCTCCGGTTAATAGGTTAGTCCCAAAATAGTATAAAACTGTATAATAAAGCCCATTAAACATCCAAAATAGATAATATAATAGCATGGAACAATCAAAATTATAGATACGTTGGAGACGTATCAAGCATCCCCAAGCTTAATTCTTGCTCGTCCTCGAGTAGGTAAATGATAAAAACAGAATTTTTGATGTGGAAATCTACCTAGCATAATTCTCAATGTAATTTTCTTTATTGTGGCATGAATGTTCAGATCCAAAAGATTCAAGATAAAAGTTTAATATTTGACATAAGAGTAATAATACTTCAAGCATACTAACAAAGTAATCATGTCTTCTCAAAATAACATGGCCAAAGAAAGTTATCCCTACAAAATCATATAGTCTGGCTAAGCTCTATCTTCATCACACAAAATATTTAAATCATGCACAACCCCGGTTTTAGCCAAGCAATTGTTTCATACTTTAGTATTTTCAAACTTTTTCAATCTTCACGCAATACATGAGCGTGAGCCATGGACATAGCACTATAGATGGAATAGGATGGTGGTTGTGGAGAAGACAAAAAAAGGAGAAGATAGTCTCACATCAACTAGGCGTATCAACGGGCTATGGAGATGCCCATTAATAGATATCAATGTGAGTGAGTAGGGATTGCCATGCAACGGATGCACTAGAGCTAGAAGTGTATGAAAGCTCATCAAAATAAACTAAGTGGGTGTGCATCCAACTTGCTTGCTCACGAAGACCTAGGGCAATTTGAGGAAGCCCATCATTGGAATATACAAGCCAAGTTCTATAATGAAAATTTCCCACTAGCATATGAAGGTGACAACATAGGAGACTCTCTATCATGAAGATCATGGTGCTACTTTGAAGCACTAGTGTGGTAAAAGGATAGTAACATTGTCCCTTCTCTCTTTTTCTCTCATATTATTTTTTATTTATATTTTTTTCCTTTTTTGGTGGGCTTCTTTGGCCTCTCTTTTTTATTTGGGCTTCTTTGGCCTCTTTTATTTTTCATAAAGTTCGGAGACTCATCCCAACTTGTGAGGGAATAATTGCTTCCATCATCCTTTCCTCACATGGGACAATGCTCTAATAATGAAGATCATCACACTTTTATCTACTTACAACTCAAGAACTACAACTCGATGCTTAGAACAAAATATGACTCTATGTGAATGCCTCCGGCGGTGTGCCGGGATATGCAATGAATCAAGAGCGACATGTATGAAAGAATTATAAAGGTGGCTTTGCCACAAATACGATGTCAACTACATGATCATGCAAGGCAATATGACAATGATGGAGCGTGTCATAATAAACGGAACGGTGGAAAGTTGCATGGCAATATATCTCAGGATGGCTATGGAAATGCCATAATGGGTAGGTATGGTGGCTATTTTGAGGAAGGTATATGGTGGGTGTATGGTACCGGCGGAAGTTGCGTGGCACAAGAAAGGCTAGGAATGGTGGAAGGGTGAGAGTGCGTATAATCCATGGACTCAACATTAGTCATGAAGAACTCACATACTTATTGCAAAAATCAAGTTATCAAAACAAAGTACTACACGCATGCTCCTAGGGGAAGGGTTAGTAGGAGTTAATCATCGCGCGATCCCGACCTCCACACATATGGAAGACAATCAATAAATAAATCATGCTCCAACTTCATCACATAACGGTTCACCATACATGCATGCTATGGGAATCACAAACTTTAACACAAGTATTCCTCAAATTCACAACTACTCAACTAGCATGACCCTAATATTACCATCCTCATATCTCAAAACAATCATCAAGTATCAAACTTATCATAGTATTCAATGCACTTTATATGATAGTTTTTATTATACCTATCTTGGATGCTCATCATTTTAGGACTATTTTTTAACCAAAGCAATTACCATGCTGTTCTAAAGGACTCTAAAAATAATATAAGTGAAGCATGAGAGATCAATAATTTCTACAAAATAAAACCACCGCCGTGCTCTAAAAAGATATAAGTGAAGCACTAGAGCAAAATTGTCTAACTCAAAAGATATAAGTGAAGCACATAGAGTATTCTAATAAATTCCGATTCATGTGTGTCTCTCCAAAAGGTGTGTACAGCAAGGATTATTGTGGTAAACTAAAAATCAAAGACTCAAATCATACAAGACGCTCCAAGCAAAACACATATCATGTGGTGAATAAAAATATAGCCTCAAGTAAAGTTACCGATGGACGAAGACGAAAGCGGGGACGCCTTCCGGGGCATACCCAAGCTTAGGCTTTTGGTTGTCCTTGAATTTTACCTTGGGGTGTCTTGGGCATCCCCAAGATTAGGCTCTTGCCACTCCTTATTCCATAATCGATCAAATCTTTACCCAAAACTTGAATACTTCACAACACAAAACTCAACAGAAAATCTCATGAGCTCCGTTAGTGCAAGAAAACAAACCACCACTTTAAGGTACTGTAATGAACTCATTATTTATTTATATTTGTGTTAAAGCTAATGTATTCCAACTTCTCTATGGTTCATACCCCCCGATACTAGCCATAGATTCATCAAAATAAGCAAACAACACACGAAAAACAGAATCTGCCAAAAACAGAACAGTCTGTAGCAATCTGTAACTATAAATACTTCAGGAACCCCAAATATTCTATAAAATTAGTAAGTTCTAGGTAATTTGTCTATTAATCTTCTGCAAAAAGAATCAAGTGAAAATCACATTTCTGTGATTTATTAAAATTATTATCGTGCGTGCAAAAGTTTCTGTTTTCTAGCAAGATCAAATTAACTAACACCGTAGGTTATCCTAAAGGTTTTACTTGGCACAAACACTAATTAAAACATAAAACAACATCTAACCAGAGGCTAGATGAATTATTTATTACTAAACAGCAAGGAAAAATAATGGGTTGTCTCCCAACAAGCGCTTTTCTTTAAAGCCTTTTTAGCTAGGCATTGAGATTTCAATGATGCTCACATGAAAGACAAAAATTGAAGCACAAAGAGAGCATCATAAAACATGTGACAAACACACTTAAGTCTAACATACTTCCTATGCATAGGTATTTTATAAGCAAACATATTATCAAGGCAAACAAAAACTAACATATGCAAGGAAGAAGAAAAGAACAATAGCAATCTCAACATAACGAGAGGAAATTTTGTAACATATTTTCCTCTCTCATAATAATTACATGTGGGATCATAAGCAAATTCAACAAAATAGATATCACATAAAATATTTTCAACATGATCCACATGCATGCAAAGTTGACACTCTTCCAAAATAGTGGGATTATCATTAACTAAAGTCATGACCTCTCCAAACCCACTTTTATCAAAAACTTCATAAGATTGAACATTATCCAAATATGAGGGATCTAAAGTTGACACTCTTCCAAACCCACTTTCAGTATTATTGCAATAATTATTATCAATCTCATATTCATCATAGGGCTTAAATAAAATTTCAATATTATAAGAAGAATCACCCCAATCATGATCATTACAACAAGTAGTGGACATAGCAAAACTAGCATCCCAAGCTTAGGGTTTTGCATATTATTAGCACAATTGACATCAAGAGAATTTATAATAACATCATTGTAATCATGCTTTTCATTGAAGGAACTAACAAGTATGGGTGCAATAGCAATGATCTCATATTTAACATAAGGAACTAAAGCAAATTCATCTTCATAAATATTGGCATCATGGCCACAAGAATAGCAAGCATCATGTTCATCAAGGGATATTTCAATCAAATCATCGGAATCATAATTATCTATAGATTCATGCATATCATTATTTTCTTCCATAGCAACGGTCATTCTCTCAATAAATTCCTAAACATAGGCGTTATGAGCATAGTTTTCATAGCAATATTTAAGTATGTCAAAATTTTCAGATTTGTAGAGAGTAATATCATACTTTTCAATCAAAGAAGCAACTTCATGAGCACCCTTAAAAACGACAAATTCTTCAATTTGTTCGATATCATAGTAACTATAAACACCCTTTCCATAAGAAGATAAGATTTCATTATCATTAAACTCACATAGGTAGGGAAGGTGTTTTTTAGGGTTCTTAGAGCAACAAGTAAAATCATAAATTTGACAAAGATTCTAGGCATAGAATAGCAAACTATTTATTTGATACCATAAGAGCTTCCCCTTTTCAGACAAACGATGACGCACAAAATGAGCATGCTCATCTAAAGATCTTCGCTTAACTAAACTAGTTGGGGTTTCAGCACGAGCACAAATAGATTGAAGATAATCCAAGTAGAACACTTTAAGTGGATCCATATCAATAGATTTTAAGCAAGCAAAGATGCAAGCAAATAGATGGCACATGGAAATACGAACAAAAATTCATATGGGAAGAAGGTGAATAAAAGGGAAACGTGAAGTGGGGGAGAAGAAAATGAGATGCAAATGGCAAATAATGTAATGCGAGGGATAAGAGTTTGTGATGGGTACTTGGTATGTCTTGACTTGTGCATAGACTCCCCGGCAACAGCGCTAGAAATCCTTCTTGCTACCTCTTGAGCATGCGTTGGTTTTCCCTTGAAGAGGAAAGGGTGATGCAGCAAAGTAGCGTAAGTATTTCCCTCAATTTTTGAGAACCAAGGTATCAATCCAGTAGGAGGCTACACGCAAATCCCTCGTACCTCCACAAACAAATAAGAACCTTGCAACCAACACGATAAAGGGGTTGTCTATCCCTTCACGGCCGCTTGCAAAAGTGAGATCTGATAGAGATAATAAGATAAATATTTTTGGTATTTTATGATATAGATTGGAAAGTAAAGATTGCAAAATAAAGTAGATCGGAAACTTATATGATGGAAAATAGACTCGGGGGCCATAGGTTTCACTAGTGGCTTCTCTCAAGATAGCATAAGTATTACGGTTGGGTGAACAAATTACTGTCGAGCAATTGATAGAAAAGTGCATAGTTATGAGAATATCTAGGCATGATCACGTATATAGGCATCACGTCTGCGACAAGTAGATTGAAATGATTCTGCATCTACTACTATTACTCCACACATCGACCGCTATCCAGCATGCATCTAGAGTATTAAGTTCATAATAATAGAGTAATGCATTAGGCAAGATGACATGATGTAGAGGGATAAACTCAAGAAATATGATATAAACCCCATCTTTCTATCCTCGATTGCAACAATACAATACGTGCCTTGCTGCCCCTGCTGTCACTGGGAAAGGACACCACAAGATTGAACCCAAAGCTAAGCACTTCTCCCATTGCAAGAAAGATCGATCTAGTAGGCCAAACCAACCTGATAATTCGAAGAGACTTGCAAAGATAACAAATCATACATAAAAGAATTCAGAGGAGATTCAAATATTGTTCATAGATAATCGTAATCATAAACCCACAATTCATCAGATGTCTATCCCTTCACGGCCACTTGCAAAAGTGAGATCTGATAGAGATAATAAGATAAATATTTTTGGTATTTTATGATATAGATTGGAAAGTAAAGATTGAAAAATAAAGTAGATCGGAAACTTATATGATGGAAAATAGACTCGGGGGCCATAGGTTTCACTAGTGGCTTCTCTCAAGATAGCTTAAGTATTACGGTTGGGTGAACAAATTACTGTCGAGCAATTGATAGAAAAGTGCATAGTTATGAGAATATCTAGGCATGATCACGTATATAGGCATCACGTCCGTGACAAGTAGATTGAAATGATTCTGCATCTACTACTATTACTCCACACATCGACCGCTATCCAGCATGCATCTAGAGTATTAAGTTCATAATAATAGAGTAATGCATTAGGCAAGATGACATGATGTAGAGGAATAAACTCAAGCAATATGATATAAACCCCATCTTTCTATCCTCGATTGCAACAATACAATACGTGCCTTGCTGCCCCTGCTGTCACTGGGAAAGGACACCACAAGATTGAACCCAAAGCTAAGCACTTCTACCATTGCAAGAAAGATCGATCTAGTAGGCCAAACCATACTGATAATTCGAAGAGACTTGCAAAGATAACAAATCATACATAAAAGAATTCAGAGGAGATTCAAATATTGTTCATAGATAATCGTAATCATAAACCCACAATTCATTGGATCTCGACAAACACACCGCAAAAAGAATTACATCGAATAGATCTCCAAGAAGATCAAGGAGAACTTTGTATTGAGATCCAAATAGAGAGAATAAGCCATCTAGCTAACAACTATGGACCCGAAGGTCTGAGGTAAACTACTCACACTTCATCGGAGACGCTATGGTGTTGATGTAGAAGCCCTCCGTGATCGATTCCCCCTCCGGCGGAGCGCCGGAAAAGGCCCCAAGATGGGATCACACGGGCACAGAAGGTTGCAGCGGTGGAAATAGGGTTTCGCCGTGCTCCTGGATGTTTTCATGGTATGAGTATAAATAGGTGAAAGAAGTTGGTCAGGGGAGACACGAGGGGCCCATGAGGGTGGGGGCACGCCTACCCCCTGGGTGCGCCTCCCTGCCTCGTGGCCTCCTTGTTTCTTTCTTGATGTCCACTCCAAGTCTCCTGGATTGCGTTTGTTCCAAAAATAACTCTCCCGAAGGTTTCATTCCATTTGGACTCCATTTGATATTCCTTTTCTGCGAAACACTGAAATAGGCAAAAAATAGCAATTTGGGTTGGGCCTCCGGTTAATAGGTTAGTACCAAAAATAGTATGAAAGTGTATAATAAAGCCCATTAAACATCCAAAAAGATAATATAATAGCATGGAACAATAAAAATTTATAGATACGTTGGAGACGTATCTCCGGCAGCCACGACAATTACATTACCATCATCAACTAAGCAAATGACCTTGAGGACTACACGGGTCCGCAAGAGAGGTCACACTCTTCCGTGTCTGCTTACATTATGCATTGCTTAATATGATGACATGCTACATTATCGTCGTGTTCACCTATTAGACTCCTAGTCAGGTCCAAACTAATGCTGAAACTTGAGTTTTTAAATGGTTGTGGGGTACATATTGGGGCAGCAATCAGTACTATCTGTCTACTATCTAGTTAATCTCGGGTGTCTACTATGAGTTTCATGTTGGGTGCAAACAAACATTAAAGGAGCCATTATCTGTATTTTTTAACTAAAGCTATTATCTGCCTACTATCATTGGTTGTGGGTCTACCCACAGTTTGCTACCATCACTCTGGATTTGTGCATGCACTCCTTACATAATCTCACTATGTTTTATTCCTATGCATGTCAGTTATTGTACACAATGAAACTGATCACGTACAGCAAAAGAGATGAGCCTTGTGTGGCAATAAAATTTCATGCACACGTCGCTCCATGGTGGGCGCAAAGGCAGCCCCCCTCCACCCATTTCGGATCGTAATCAAGAGGAAGATAATTGTTCTGAGGGGGATTCAGAAGGAGAAGACCACTCCTATTTTCCCCATGAGGTCTTCGCTCTAACTTGGCATACTGATGTTGGTAATATCATGCATATGATGCCTTGCATTGCTTAGTGTATACATCAAAGATGTCATCTGCTTAGTTTAGACATGCTTTGTGTCAATGCCATTTGTTTAGTTTCTTTATCGTATATGTGAATCATGCAATGCCATCTTGTCTAGTCAGGCATCATACATGTGAATTTTGCAATGCCACACTGGTTAGCCAGTCATCTTATATGTGAATTATATCATGCCATCATTTTTTATTACGTGTTAAATTTGTCAACAATTTTAGTACATTCAATTACTCTTCCTGTGCATCAGCCATTCGGCGCGGTCATGGAAAAATCTGGAGTGGAAACAAGGTCTTCAGAGCAGACAATGCTATCTGATAAAACGCATGTCTTGCTGGTTACAAATAGCTCCTCAGAGGAGGATTCGGAGACAGATGACCAGTCCTATTCCCCCCCCCCCCCGAGGTGCATGCTCTAACTTGGCAGAGTTAGGTTGCTCATATCATGCGTATGGTATCTTGCATTGCTATGTCATTTGCTAAGTTTAGACATGCTTTGTGTGAATGCCACCTGTTTAGTGTCTAATTACGATATATGTGAATTATGCAATGCCATCTTGTTGCAAGACATTATATATGTGAATTATGCAATGCTATCTTGTTGCAAGGCATTATATATGTGAATTATGCAGTGCCATGCTGTTTAGCCAAGATGCTATCTTGTTGCAAGGCATCATATATGTGAATTATATCATGCCGTCCTTTTTTTGTATTTCTCTTCCTGTGCATCACCCATTTGAATTGGTGATGGAGAAATCTGGAGTGAAAACAAGGTCTTCAGAGCAGACAATGCTACCTGCTGAAGTAGATATCTTGCTGGTTATAGATAGCTCTTCAGAGGAGGATTCAGAGGCAGATGACCAGTCCTATTATCCCCCTGAGGTGTATGCTCAAACTTGGCAGGATTATATTACTCATATCATGCATATGTTGTATTGCAATGCTTAGTTTTTACATCATATACACAATATTGAATGCCATCACCTTAGTTGACACATCATATATGCGATTGCCCTCTGCTCACTTCCTTAGTATATAAATAATATATTTGAATTGTATCATGTCATGATGTTTACATAGACAACATGTATCTGAATTATGGTATGCCAACCCATTTTCTAAAGACATAATATAGTCATATCATCTCATCCTGTTTACATAGTCATCATATTTTAAATTATGTCATTCTATCCGTGAATATATCATGCCATCATGTTTCCATTGACGGCATGTTTGTGATTTATGGCATGCCAACCACTTTAATAGACACATCGTATTGTTATATCATGTCATCCTGTTTACATAGTCATCATATTTTGAAGTATGTCATTCTATCTTGTTTAGTTAGTCATCATACATGTGAAATTGTGTCATGCTATCATGTTTAATTAGCCATCATATATGTGAAATTCTGTCCTGCTATTCTGTTTGGTTAGACAACATAAATGTGAATTATTTCATGCCATGTTTTCTTCCCTACTATCCATTGCATCTGTCTATCTTACAATGTTTGTACATTCAATTACTTTTCTTGTTTATCGGCCATTTCAATTGGAGGGGGTGATGGAAGTATTTGTGGGAGTAAAAACACAGTCTTCAAAAAATATTGTGCTACCCGTCGATGCAGATAGAACCACGGTCGTACTTGCCCAAGAACCAGCCCCACCACACATAACCCAGACTCACGCAGATTGTACCCCTACCTAGTTGGACAGACAACCAGCTACACCACTTCTAACCCCAACCCCAGCAGATAGTAACCCAGTTCCCGTTGACACAACACCGTCTCCACCACCACAGAGCACCCAAACACGAGCAGTTAGTAAGGCAACTGCAGTGCCCAAAGCACGAGGACCACCACTCAGAACCCTAAGTCAACGCTTAAAGCAGAAGAAGAATTGTTCTCAGGTCAGGTTCCGTAGCTATGGTTCATACTACTTTTCTCTAGCTTCACTGTATTTACTCATACCAACTAATTTCAAATTTGAAGGATGCAATTGAAACAACAATGGTGCAACAGATATGTTTTAAACCTGTTTCTTTAACGTGTTTGCTGTTGTAACTTGCTCTATGTTGATTTCAGTTTCAATTGAATAAAAAATTATGTTCTCATGCCATGCACATTACAAGTGTTGTTATTTTTGTGTAGTTTCCCACACTTATATTCTGTCTATGCTGCTTTGTCTTGATATCATTCGAACTGTATCTATCTTGATTTGGCAACATAAACTAGAACGATATAGACCATACAGTGACCATACTACATAGATATATCTTTGTTTCATGCTGTTATCCTGTCCACCTTACTACTGAACTGGTTTACCAAAATGATTTCATATACTACATTGTAAACATGTGATGTGTTTGTTTGTTTCTCTTTTAGAACGCGGATAAAATATTGGAGAAGAGTACCCCGTTATGCAATGGTAAAGGAAGTAATGGAGATAAGGTTCAAGATAGTGAGACATCCCTGTTAGTCTCCAAGAAAGCTGATAAAAACTATATTGAAGACACTGAGACAACCCCAAAGTCCTGTCTTGATGTAGTGTTCGAGTTACTGGCTACTACTGCTGGCACCAGCTCTTCGAACTCGTTGCCTGAATCAGTTCGGCTTCTTGAGTCTCAACTTCAAGTTGAAAGACATCGATCAGATGTTATGCGATAGGAAGCCGAAGGACTGAGGAAGTCCGTGCAGAATTCAGATGCATACTTTCTGGTGCAATAGCAAGTGCTGAAGGATTTAAGCACCAAACAAGAGAAAGTTAATAAGCTTGCTAAGCATCTTGCCAGCATTATGGGTACCCAGGATATTGTTTCTTGAGCTCTTCTGAAGTGGTTTCAATTCTGGACTTGTTCTGCTGCGGCATTTATATGCTGCTTTGTTCCCTATATTTGCATTGGTGGCAAACTTTGATGCCCAATGGATGTAATATGTGTAATAGCCGTGATAGCCTAGCGTAAGTTGCTTGCTTATTTATTTCCTTATTGTCTTGTTTATTTGTTTGCTTGTAGTCAGTGCAGTTCTTTTTCTGCGGTTTGCTAGTGGCCGCGATAACCTATTTTTTAAAACTAGGCCACAATAACCATGGGCTACATATTTACTGTAGTTACCATGGCTCTCCTACGGGTCGTAGAAACAATGGGCCTTCTAAGGGCCGTAGAAACAATGGGCCTTGTACGGGGCGTAGAAAGAATGGGCCTTATATGGGTCGTAGCCACAATGGGCCATCTACGGGCTGTATCATCAATGGGCCTTCTACGGGCCATATGATCAGTTGGCCAAACATGGGCCAATAACATACCGCATTATGGCCGTAAACGGACTAGAGTTGGAATCGTCCATTCATGGGCCGACCATAACGGGTCGTCGCTAATCGGCCGTATTTGATGACGCTATGAAAACGGCCCAACGTATTAACGGGCCACAAACGAGCCGACTGTAACCACGGGCTGAATTTGGCCCGCAAGGAGAAAATGATAGTAACGGGCCATAAGTAAACGAATGCTGGAAATGAGCCCAAGAATAAATGGGCCCTGAGAAGGCCAAAAGATAACATGGGCTGGAAACGGCCCAATGGAATAATGGGCCGTTAATGGGTATAAAGTGATACACTGTTCATTATGGGCCAGTTTCACCACGGGCCGTTAATGGGTATAAAGTGATACAATGTTCATTACGGGCCAGTTTCACCACGGGACATTAATGGGCCAAGAGTTACAAAGGGCCTCATATGGGCCAAAATACGTCATGGGCCATACATGGGTCGGAAGTTAAAACGGGCTGGAATTATATTGGACGGCCCAGATGATGCTACTGGGCCTAATTCGGATAGGTCGTAACGGGCCCTGGGTTAGCAGGCTATAAATGGGCTATATGCGAACATGCCGTTAACAGGCATTCCGTGGGCCGGCCCGCCACCTTTTGACCAAGTCAAACGGGCCGGCCTTTTCACAGGAATGGGCCTCTATTGGGTCGTGCCACGTGTCGACCTATCATAGGCACCTTCTGTCCAATGAGTGGATGACATCTGTCCCAACGGTGAGCCGACACGTGTTTCCTCCAGCCAATGATGATTTTACACGTGGAAAATCCCCATTGGTCGGGGCTATTAACGGGTTATCGGATCCAAAACAAGACCCGATAGCTTAACGACGTTCCGTCATGGTGGATGTCATATGTTAGTCACCCTTGATGAAAGCACTTCTATGACGCATGATTTATCATCATGGAAGTGGACACTTCCGTGATGATAATTTTGGTAATATCATGGAACACTTCTACGACAGCACAGGTATGACTATCTTGATTCTGTCATAAAATCATCATGGATGTACATGTATGACGGAAAACGTGACCTACTGTGACAAACACGTATCATCCCGGAAGTGTATTTTTTTTGTAGTGCTACTAGCTATGGACCCGTCGGTATGTGGTAAACTACTCATGCTTCATCGGAAGGGTAATGGTGTTGATGTAGAAGCCCTCTATGATTGAATCCCGCTCCGACAGGACGCCGAAAAACGCCCCTAGATGGGATCTCACGGGTAAAGAAGGTTGCGGTGGTGGAAAAGTGTTTTCGTGGCTCCCCCTGATGTTTTTGGGGTATAAGAAAATATATAGGCGAAGGAACTAGGTCAGGAGAGCTCTGAGGGGCCCACAAGACAGTGGGCGCACCCTACCCCCCTGGGCGCGCCCTCCACCCTCGTGGACGCCGCATTGAGTCTCCGACTTCATCTCCAAGTCTCGTGATTTGCTTCTTGTCCAAGAAAGGTCATCATGAAAGTTCTATTCTGTTTGGACTCTATTTGGTATTCCTTTTCTGCGGAACTCTATAACAGGCAAAAAAACAATAACTGGCACTGGGCCCTCAGTTAATAGGTTAGTCCCAAAAATAATATAAAATAGCATATAAATGCGTATTAAATATCCAAAACGGATAATATAATAGCATGGAACAATCAAAAATTATAGATACGTTGGAGACGTATCAACCGACTACACAACAGCTGTCAGCATAGCAAATGGCAACAAGCTTGTTGTCGTGAAGTTCCGCTCATGCTCCAGGGCACTGCCCAGACATGGCTGAACAGCTTCAAGCCCAACAGCTGGTTGGATTTTAGTGACGTCCTCGTTCACAACTTCACCAGCACCTACAAGCGGTCCCCAAGCCTCGCCATCTCTCCATGTGCGTTCAAGGGCCAACCGAGTCCATCCGCGACTATCTGACGCGTTGGGCCGAGTTGCGCAACTCCTATGAAGGGGCCGACGAGGTGTAGGCCATCAAGTACTTCACCGCCGGGTGTAGAGGGGGTACCCTGCTCAAGCACAAGCTTCTGTGCAATGAGCCGGCTACATTGGACGAGCTCCTGGTTGTGGTGGACAAGTATGCCACGACCGACTCTTCCATGAAGTCAGAGATCCGGGTTGACGTGTCCAGCAAGGTGATCCAGCCGGGCTCTCAAGCACCGGCTGGTGACACCAACCAGTGCTAGCATCTGAACGACAACAAGCGCAAGGCCCAGCAGTCGGCCTCCAACAAGCGGCAACTGGCCACTGTCGAGGATCGGCAGTCTGCTGGGCAGCCTGGCCCCAAGCGTTAGCGGGGCGGCAAGGGTGCCTGGTGATAACCCACAAGTATAGGGGATCGCAATAGTTTTTGAGGGTAGAGTATTCAACCCAAATTCATTGATTCGACACAAGGGGAGCCAAAGAATATTCTCAAGTATTAGCAGTTGAGTTGTCAATTCAACCACACCTGGATAACTTAATATATGCAGCAAAGTATTTAGTAGCAAAGTAGTATGCAAGTAACGGTAACGGTAGCAAAACTAACAGTAGCAGTTTTGTAGTAATTGTAACAATGGCAACGGTAAAGTAACTAAGCAAAGAGCAATATGTGAAAAGCTCGTAGGCATTGGATCAGTGATGGATAATTATGTCGGATGCGATTCCTCATGCAATAGTTATAAAATAGGGTGACAGAGAACTAGCTTCAGTTCATAATGTAATGTAGGCATGTATTCCAAATATAGTCATACGTGCTTATGGGAAAGAACTTGCATGACATCTTTTGTCCTACCCTCCCGTGGCAGCAAGGTCCTATTGGAAACTAAGGGATATTAAGGCCTCCTTTTAATAGAGTACCGGACCAAAGCATTAACACTTAGTGAATACATGAACTCCTCAAACTACGGTCATCACCGGGAGTGGTCCCGATTATTGACACTTCGGGGTTGTCGGATCATAACACATAGTAGGTGACTATTGACTTGCAAGATAGGATCAAGAACTCACATATAATCATGAAAACATAATAGGTTCAAACATGAAATCATGGCACTCGGGACCTAGTGACAAGCATTAAGCATAGCAAAGTCATAGCAACATCAATCTTAGAACATAATGGATACTAGGGATCAAACCCTAACAAAACTAACTCGATTACATGGTAAATCTCATCCAACCCATCACCGTCCAGCAAGCCTACGATGGAATTACTCATGCACAGCGGTGAGCATCATGAAATTGGTGATGGAGGTGGTTGATGATGACGACGGCGACGGATTCCCCTCTCCGGAGCCCCGAATGGACTCCAGATCAGCCCTCCCGAGAGAGATTAGGGCTTGGCGGCGGCTCTCTATCGTAAAACGTGATGAATCCTTCTCTCTGATTTTTTTTCTCTTCGAGATGAATATATAGAGTTGGAGTTGAGGATGGTGGAGCACTAGGGGGGCCATGAGGCAGGGAGGCGCGCCCAGGGGGTAGGGCGCGCCCCCACCCTCGTGGACAGGGTGTGGGGCTCCTGGCCTTGATTCTTTCGCCAGTATTTTTTATTAATTCTGAAAAGTTGCTCCGTGGATTTTCAGGTCATTCCGAGAACTTTTATTTCTGCACAAAAATAACACCATGGCAGTTCTACTGAAAACAACGTCAGTCCGGGTTAGTTCCATTCAAATCATGCAAGTTAGAGTCCAAAACAAGGGCAAAAGTGTTTGGAGAAGTAGATACGACGGAGATGTATCAACTCCCCCAAACTTAAACCTTTGCTTGTCTTCAAGCAATTCAGTTGACAAACTGAAAGTGATAAAGAAAAACTTTTACAAACTCTGTTTGCTCTTGTTGTTGCAAATATGTAAAGCCAGCATTCAAGTTTTCAGCAAAGATTATGAACTAACCATATTCACAATAACACTTAGGTCTCATGTTTACTCATATCAACATCATAATCAACAAGCGAGCAATAATAATAAATCTCGGATGACAACACTTTCTCGAAACAATCATAATATGATATAACAAGATGGTATCTCACTAGCCCTTTCTGAGACCGCAAAACATAAATGCAGAGCACCCCTGAAGATCAAGGACTTACTAAACATTGTAATTCATGGTTAAAGAGATCCAGTCATAGTCATACTTAATATAGATTAATAGTAATGTATGCAAATGACAGCGGTGCTCTCCAACTGGTGCTTTTTAATAAGAGGATGATGACTCAACATAAAAGTAAATAGATAGGCCCTTTGTAGAGGGAAGCAGGGATTTGTAGAGGTGCAGGAGCTCGATTTTTGAAACAAAGATAAATAATATTTTGAGCGGCATACTTTCATTGTCAACATAACAACCAAGAGATCTCTATATCTTCCATGCTACACACATTATAGGCGGTTCCGAAACAGAATGGTAAAGTTTATACTCCCCCACCACCAACAAGCATCAATCCATGCCTTGCCCGAAACAACGGGTGCCTCCAACTAACAACAATCCTAGGGGAGTTTTGTTTGCAATTATTTCGATTTGATTTGAGCATGGGACTAGGCATCCCGGTGACCAGCCATTTTCTCGTGAGTGAGGAGCAGAGTCCACTCCTCTTGAGAATAACCCACCTAGCAGGAAGATATAGACAGTCCTAGTTGATACATGAGTTGTTCGAGCATACAAAACAGAATTTCATTTGAAGGTTTGGAGTTTGGCACATACAAATTTACTTGGAACGGCAGGTAGATACCGCATATAGGAAGGTATGGTGGACTCATATGGAATAACTTTGGGGTTTATGGATTTTGGATGCACAAGCAGTATTCCCGCTTAGTACAAGTGGATGCTAGAAAAGACTAGGAAGCGACCAACTAGAGAGCGACAACTATCATGAACATGCATTAAAATTAATAAACATAGAGTGCAAGAATGAGTAGGATATAATCCACCATGAACATAAATATCGTGGAGGCTATGTTGATTTTGTTTCAACTACATGTGTGAACATGTGCCAAGTCAAGCCACTCGAATCGTTCAATGGAGGATACCACCCTATCATACCACATTACAACCATTTTAATAGCATGTTGGCACACAAGGTAAACCATTATAAACTCCTAGCTAATTAAGCATGGCTTGAGCAACTACAATCTCTAATTGTCATTGCAAACATGTTTATTCATAATAGGCTGAATCAGGAATGATGAACTAATCATATTTACAGAAACAAGATAGGTCGAGTTCATACCAGCTTCTCTCATCTGAATCAGTCAATCATATATCGTCATTATTGCCTTTCACTTTCACGACCGAACGGTGTGGAAAATAATAATAGTGCACGTGCATTGGACTTAAGCTGGAATCTGCAAGCATTCAATTCAAGGGAGAAGACAAGGTAATATGGGCTCTTGGTTAAATCAAATAATGCATATGAGAGCCACTCGACATTTTCATCATGGTCTTCTCCTCTCGTCCCCCAAAGAAAAGAAAAGAAAAGAAACTATTTACACGGGAAAGCTCCCAACAAGCAAAAGAAGAACGAGAAATCCTTTTGAATTTTCTTTTATTTACTACTACAGGCATGGTAAGTAAACTAGCTAAAAGCTACAACTACTTTTTTTGGTTTTTTCTTAAGGTTTTTCAAACACACAATAAGAAAGCAAGAAAAGGAAAATAAACTAGCATGGATGATACAATGAAAAAGTATGAGCACCAACAACTGGAATGAGTGTGTGAACATGAATGTAATGTCGGTGAGAAATACGTACTCCCCCAAGCTTAGGCTTTTGGCCTAAGTTGGTCTAATCCCACGGATCAAAGCTACTCTCTCCGGTGTGCGGAGGAGTGTTATCTGGGTGCCACTGGTTAGCGATCTCCTCCATATTCCATTGATAAACGGACTGTCGATACGGGTCAAGTGGTGGTTTCTGCTCAGGCTCTGGAGCTTGTGTCAGCCTCCAGTATGCATAAATGGCCTCGGGCAAGATGAGGTACGTGCCTGAAAATATGTTAAACAAAGAGGGTGCAGGCAAGATAATAGTCTCACAGTGAGTTTTATTAAATATCAACTTATACTTAAGCATATTCTTCTTATTTTTAAAAATAAATTCATGTGCTACCATACTCTTGTAATCTAGAAAAATAGGGGGCAACAACTTTTCCTCTTTCTCATAATGCCTAATAGTTATCTTAAAGTGTTTAGCAAGGCGTGAAGCAAAGATGCCTCCAAAGATGGGGCCCTTTGTACGGTTCAAACTTAATCGCTTAGCAATAACAGCGCCTAAACTGAAAGTTGTATCACAAAACAAAGCATGGCGCAAAATAACACTATCAGGGGCACTAAGGTTTCCACAGTTCCCGCGACCGATTAAGCATCTACTAGCAAATATTGCAAAGTAATGTAGAACAGGAAAGTGTATGCTAGTAATTCTTGCATCGGAAACCTTCCTCATTTCCCCTACGGTGATCATATCAATAAATCCATCCACATCACTACGATGTGGTTCCTCTATGCTGCCCTCAAAGGGTATCTTGCAAACCCCACAAAAATCAAATCGTGACATCTCCTTAACCTCATCATATAAATGAAACTCCACTAAAGGTGGTGATTTCCTAGCATGGAAATGAAAATTTTGCACAAAAGTATTAGTGAGTAGGAGATGCTGATCAATCTGGTCATGGAGGAAGTTGGTGAGGCCTGCATTCTCAGCCAAATAATAAAATCATCATGAATCTAGGATGCTCTCAAGAACTCATCACAAGTCCATTCACACAGCCGAACTTCCGTGGTGCGAGGGAGATTATATTTGGGCTTTTTATCCTCTTCACTTTGCTTAGCCTTTGAGCTTCGGCTCGAAGAGCCCCTCAAAAATCTCTTCACCATTTTCTGAAAATTTCTGAAATTTTTAGTAACTCAAAATAAAAATGAACCAAACTCAACAAAATTGATAGCAACTACTCCCACAAGTGCCTAGAGACTATATCATGCATTAAAACTACTTGGGACCAAGTAAAGTTGACATGCAAGCTCAAGAACAGGGTCACCTTAGCAGCAAAACTTTACAATGAATAAAGCACTAGAACAAAAACTAATTGGACCATTGAAGGAGTCACATACCAAAGAACAATCCCCCAAAGCAGTTTTGTGAGTGGAGCTTTGAGCAAGGAGATCGAAAATGGCAGCAAGATGAGCTAGAACTCATGCTTGAGCTGGTTGGTGATTCTTTTGGGAGGAAGAAGGAGTGTGTGGGTGCTGTAATAAGTGGAGGGGGGCCACTAGGGGCCCACGAGGCAGGAGGTGCGCCCCAGGGGGGTGGGCGCACCATGGACCCTCGTGTCCAGGTGCTGGCTCCCCCTGATGTGTTCTTAGTGCCAGATATTCTCAAATATTTTAGAAAAAATCATATTTCATTTTCTGGGCATTTGGAGAACTTTTATTTTTGGGGTATTTTTTATTGCATGGATAAATCAGAAAACAGACATAAAATACTTTTTTTGATTTATTTAATCTAAATAACAGAAAGTAAAAGGATGGTACAGAGAGTTGTGCTTTCTAACTTCATCCATCTCATGCTCATCAAAAGGAATCCACTAACAAGGTTGATCAAGTCTTGTTAACAAACTCATTCCGAATCGCATGAAACCAGAAAATTTTCGAATAACACTAGGTTACCTCAACGGGGATATGTACATCCCCAACAATAAGAATATCATATTTCTTGTTGACAGTTAGAAGAGGAAATTCAAAACCTCCAATAATAATTGATGGGATTTTCCAATAGAATTTATACTGTGAACTTGAGGTTGTTTCCTCGGAAAGTGTACCGTATGCTCATTACCATTAACATGAAAAGTGACATTGCCTTTGTTGCAATCAATAACAGTCCATGTAGTATTTAAAAAGGGTCTACCAAGGATAATCGACATACTATCGTCCTCGGGAATATCAAGAATAACAAAGTTCGTTAAAATAGTAATGTTTGCAACCACAACAGGCACATCCTCACAAATACCGACAGGTATAGCAGTTGATTTATTAGCCATTTGCAAAGATATTTCAGTAGGTGTCAACTTATTCAAATCAAGTCTACGGTATAAAGAGAGAGGCATAACACTAACACCGGCTCCAAGATCACATAAAGCAGTTTTAACATAGTTTCTTTTAATGGAGCATGGTATAGTTGGTACTCCTGCATCTCCTAGTTTCTTTGGTATTCCACCCTTAAAAGTATAATTAGCAAGCATGGTGGAAATTTCAGCTTCTGGTATCTTTTCTTTATTTGTAACAATATCTTTCATGTACTTGGCATAAGGATTCATTTTAAGCATATCAGTAAAGCGCATACGCAAAAAGATAGGTCTAATCATTTCAGCAAAGCGCTCAAAATCCTCATCATCCTTTTTCTTGGATGGTTTAGGAGGAAAAGTCATGGGTTTCTGAACCCATGCTTCTCTTTCTTTACCATGCTTCTTAGCAATGAAGTCTCTTTTATCATAACGTTGATTCTTTGATTGTGGGTTATCAAGATCAACAGCAGGTTCAACCTCTACATCATTGTTATTGCTAGGTTGAGCATCAACATGGACATTATCATTAACATTATCACTAGGTTCATGTTCATCACCAGATTGTGTTTCAGCATCAGAAATAGAAATATCATTGGGATTCTTAGGTGTGTCAACAACAGGTTCATTAGAAGCATGCAAAGTCCTATCATTTTTCTTTTTCTTCTTTTTAGAAGGACTAGGTGCATCAACATTATTTCTCTAAGAATCTTGCTCAATTCTCTTAGGGTGGCCCTCAGGATACAAAGGTTCCTGAGTCATTTTACCCCCTCTAGTCCTAACTCTAACAACATTATCATTTTTCTTATGATTTAATTAATTGAGAAAATCATTTTGAGCTTTAAGCACTTGTTCTACTTGAGTGGTAACCATAGAAGCATGTTTACTAATAAGTTTAAGTTCACCTTTAACTCTAGACATATAATCACTCAAGTGTTCAATCATATAAGCATTGTGTTTCAATTGTCTACCAACATAAGCATTGAAGTTTTCTTATTTAGCCATAATGTCATCAAACTCATCCAAGCATTGGCTAGCAAACTTACTAGACGGGATTTTAGCTTTATCATATCACTACAAAAAAAATACACTTCCGTGATGATACGTGTTTGTCACAGTAGGTCAAGTTTTTTGTCATGTATGTACATCCATGACAAATTTATGACAGAATCAAGATAGTCATACCTGTGCTGTCGTAGAAGTGTTCCATGACATTACCAAAATTATCATCACGGAAGTGTCCACTTCCATGACGATAAATCGCGCGTCACAGAAGTGCTTTCGTCAAGGGTGACCGACACGTGGCATCCACCGTAACGGAACACCGTTAAGCTATCGGGTCGGGTTTTGGATCTGATAACCCGTTAACAGCCCCGACCAATGGGGATTTTCCACGTGTAAAATCATCATTGGCTGGAGGAAACACGTGTAGGCTCACCGTTGGCACAGATGTCATCCACTCATTGGACGGAAGACACCTATTGTACGTCGACACGTGGCACGGCCCAACAGAGGCCCATTCCTGTGAAAAGTCTGTCCCAGTTAAAATTAGCAGGCCAACCCAGATAAGGCCTACTTGTGTCAGGTCCATTTAAGCCCACGGCCCATACGAGATGAGCCAATTCGGCCCATCAACGGCCCATTAAAGATTTGACACCATTGCAGCCCATCGTCAGTTCGACCCCATTAACAGCCCGCTATATATCTGGGCTCAATATCGGCCCGATGAGATTTCGGCCTGTTAACGGCCCATTTAATGGATGGGCCAATTTTCAGGATGTACATCTTTCGGCCTTTTAGCGACCCATTTAAATGTTGGGCTAGTTTCCGGCCCGGTGTGTCTTTCAGCCTGTTGACGGCCCATAAATCCGATGGGCCATTTGTTGTCGGACCTGAGTTTCGGCCTTTTAGCGGCCCATTTAAGTGTTGGGCCAATTTTCTGGCTCGGTGTCACTTTCAGCCTGTTGACGGCCCATAAATCAGTTGGGCCATTTTTAGTCGGACCTGAGTTTTCGCCTTTTAGCAACCCATTTAAGTGTTGGGCCAATTCCCGACCCTGTGTGACTTTTGGCCTGTTAACGGATCATAAATGAGTTGGGCCATTTGTAGTCGGACCTTAGTTTTGGCCCTTTAACGGCCCATGCCCTTCATGGTCCAATACCAGCCCGGTTTCTCTTTCGGCCTGCTAAAGGCCCACAACACAGTTGGGCCATTTACAATACGACCTGACTTTCGGCCTCTTAGCGGCCCATGGTCTTCATGGTCCAGTACAAGCCCGTTGTCTCTTTCGGCCTGCTAAAGGCCTACAGTATAGTTGGGCCATATGTAGCCCAAACTTAGTAACGACCTGTTAACGGCCCGTGAAATAAACTAGGGCCACCTGTTGCCCGCTTCGATGTCGGCCTGTGAACGACCCGGGACGTAAGAGGGCCGGCCATTAACTTTCAGCCTAGTAACGGCCCATTAACTTAATGGGCCCACTAAAGTTCGTACATGTCTTTAGGCCAAATTAGATAATTTGAGCCCATTACGACGAGCAACTATGCACAGGACCAAAACCAATCACGCAAAGGTACGGCGTACAGGGAATAACGTTGCACATCCAGCATATATTACAGGAAATTACATCCACTGGGCAATCAAAGATTGATGCCAGTGCAAATAAATGAGCGGAACCTAACCATCTACAACGTCACAATCTGCAACCTCAGCACAGATGACGCCCATAAGCATGTGGGCAAGTTCTTTCTGCTTTGCTACACTGTCTTTGAAAACATTAATCAGTTGTTGTGTTGCACGACTCTGCACCTCTGATTCATCCACCATTTCCATCATTGCTTCAGCCATTAATTGGTTCACAAGCATACATTTATTCCGTTGCATTTGAGACAGAGGATACTGAACAGATTCAGATGGCGATTTTGGCAGGCTTGTATTATTGATAGTGGAGAGTGTCTCGACCACTGCATCATAACATAAATTAGGACGGGAACCAAACAGATTAATCATGAGTTATTGCCATATTACCTGGCCTAGATTTACTGGAAAGAAACAATGGGGTTGCCTTGCTGTTTTCAGAGTTTGTCTTCTTATCTTCAGCAGCCTGCACAAAATTTACACGCTAGCATTGCTATCATTGGCCAAGTCAGATAATAGGAAAGCAACATTGACACAACGAACGTTTGGGCAAGTAGCCTACGCCAAATTAACACAATATGGCACAGCTATCATCAGCCAAGTAAGGTAGTACAAAAGCAACATTGACACAATGAATGAATGGGCAACCAGAGAAGCACTACAATTCAGTAATGTGCGTGATATGAGATAGTACATTCATGCAGCTCAGTATGCAAAACTACCAGGCGGTTTTCCTTACAAAAATTAACATTGGCACCTTTAACATTTTGCTACAACTAATTTTAGATCAGATAAAGGTTAGATTCACGCCGATTAACAAAATACATGTTGATGTAAAAATATAGTGATATACAACAGGTACTTACATCAGCATTGGAGCACAGAGAATCCCCGCAAGATATTTTCCTCGAATACGATCCCAATGGAGGAAGTCTTCTATCTGTTAAGCTTATTTTCTAAAAGAGAGATGGGTAAGAAACATGTAGAAAATATGATCAGAATGCTATAAAATTTCATGATGCGAGGATACGCACACGCTTCTTAGAATGGAGTTGACATTCTTTTGCTGGACTGGAGCGGACTAGTTCTTTGGCCACTGGAATCTGCTCATTATCAGTGGGAGTTGGGTTTCTCTGTGCTGGAGCAGTATCTATGAAAAGTGGAGTTGGTTTATTATCTCCTGGCGTTTGGATCTTTTGCAAAGACCTGGTTTGTAAACCTTCAGATTCTAACAGAGCCGTCTTCCCCTTGCATGCCTTATATAGAAGAATGGTGATTCAGTTATAAAACATGCTACAGCAGAGATGGAATAGGTACTGAAGAATAGAAAGGCATGACATATTGACATGTATTCCCTCCATCCGGAAATAAATGGATGGGTCTAGGCGTATTTCAGTTCTAGATACATCCAGTTTTATCCATTTCTGCTACATTTAATCCGGGCGGAGGGAGTATGATGTAAGAGCTAGGGATACGACAGGACAACACAGTAAAAAAACACTAAAAAACCCACTGCAGAACCAAAGTTTTCAAACCCACTGATATGAGATAGTACACTCATGTAGCTCAGGATGCAAAACTACCAGGTAGTTTTCCTTGCAAAAATCAACATTGTGGCCTTTAATCATACATTTTGCTACAACTAAATTTAGATCAGATAAAGGTTGGATTCACGCCGATTAGCAAAATACATGCTGATGTAAAAATATAGTGATATACAACAGGTACTTACATCTACATTGGAGCACAGAGAATTCCTGCAAGAATCTTTCCTCATAAACGATACCATTGCAGAAATTCTTCTATCTGTTAAGCTTATTTTCTAAAAGAGAGATGGGTAAGAAACATGTAGAAAATATGATCAGCATGCTATAAAATTTCATGATGCAAGGATACGCACACGCTTCTTAGAATTGAGTTGACATACTTTTGCTCGACTGGAGCGGACTAGTTCTTTGGCCACTGGAATCTGCTTATTATCAGTAGGAGTTGGGTTTCTCTGTGTTGGAGTAGTATCTATAAAAACTGGAGTTGGTTTATTATCTCCTGGCCTTTGGATCTTTTGCGAAGGCCTTGTTCGTAACCCTTCAGATTCTAACATAGTCGTCTTCCCCTTGCATGCCTTGTATAGAAGAATGGTGCTTTAATTATAAAGCATGCGATAGCAGAGAGATGGAATAGGTACTGAAGAATAGAAAGGCATGACATATTGACATGTATTCCCTCCATCCGGAAAAAGCTGGATGGGTCTAGGCGTATTTCAGTTCTAGATACATCCTTTTTTATCCATTTCGGTAACATGTAATCCGGACGGAGGGAGTATGGTGTAAGAGCTAGGGATACGATAGGACAACACAGCAAAAAAAACTAGTTGAATGTAAAACTATATGCTGACGGAATACGTACAGAAATAACCAAGGCAACATACACGTGTATGATTGGGAAAATAAGATGGCATTGCAACAAAGTACTAGAACAGCACTTCAATGTAAAACAAACATGGTATGGTAGACAGGTGAAGTACATACTGATGAATAACAATGCATAAGATATTCAGAAGCATGATGTCCAAATTAAGCAGATGGCATTGCGATAGAGTAGGATGACAGTACTTGAATTTGAAAACATGTTATCATGAATGGAATAGGTACTGAAAAACAGGAAGGTGTGACATATTTACATGCATGATCAGCATGCTAAGCACATGGCATTGCAACAGAGTAGATACACTCCAGGACATTATATGCATGTTGTACCCATATCACAGGCCAAGTTAGAGCAAGGACCTTGTGGGGTGAAGAGGATTCATCATCTTTCTGCAAGTCTTTTGAAGAACTGCCTTTACATGTTCCATCATATTGGGTATCATTGACATCACGTTTATTGGCCTTTACATTGCTCCGTGAGGTTCTTGTGGATATATCAGTGTGTGCAATTATATCTGACATGCATGGAAGACAACTAGTAGTTAGATTTATGTAAATGAGTGCCTGTAGGAGATGACATAAATAGTAGGACTGGGGTTAACTAGCAGCAACAGGTCTCGTAAACTAAAGGGAGAACACAGATGAAAGCTATAGAATATGTATCGTTTATACTTGAGATTAACTAGATGGCGCACAAAAGTATTAAAGAACAACATAGGTAATACTAGAAGTGGTATAATACTATAATCACCAGCCTGTGGGATAGCATTGGCTGATGGACGATAACTATGGAACAACGTTACCTAAAGAACAAGTATCTTAGCTAAACTATGGAACAGCGTGAACTCCTGAACAAGACCCGTATGAGGTCAGCATGAATATACAGTGAAATGTGATGATCTATTTTCCGTGCTTAGATGAATAACAAAGCCATAAATGTTGCACACAAGTAAGATGAGGGTACAACCTATCTGGCTGCCATCCATAGGAGTGAGCATCATGTGCTGACTTGTCGATGGCCCTGCAGTTGTTGTGGTTGTCCATGTCGGGCACGCGCATTCGATGCAGGGAACTATTGAGTGGGGACTATAGCTCCCTTCTGGTGTATGCTTCCCTTGTTGGAGCAGCTGCGGTGAGTCGGAAGACGGTGTGTCTGAAGATGCAGATAACGCATAAAGTTAAGAATGACATATCTCTTTGATCCGAAGAAATACACTAAGAGATCAACAGCAAGGTATGAGAGTGGTCACACGTCTGTTGACTGAAGACTATATTGGGGTCACACGATTTTATTTTATTTTGGTACTGTGCGATCTACGCCGGATGGCTTGATGGCCGTCTTGTGCCTCCCGGCTGACACTGTTCGGAATCTTCCCCGAAGAGCCAGCGACCAACGGCAGAGCAGCTTGCCTCCGCCGTCCGTGGCCCCGTCCAAAACCCCGCTCCCCGCCCCACCGCACTGCCGTGGTTGCGCCGCCCCCGGGCCAATCCACGAACACTCCCCATCATCCAGATCCGGCGGCGGCAGTACCATCAACCCACGCAACTCTAAAAGATAGCCATCTAAGCGCTGCTTCCGCGGCGAACTTGCGGCCCCGCACCCTTAAGTTAGACACCAGCCAACCGGCAGCCTAGGAGCTCCGCCGCCTCGAGGGGTGCTGCTTCCCATTGGGAATCGATTGGCCCAGAATAAAAATTCAGACAACTGACGCCTAAATAAAGTGATTTCAGATGAGGGTGCGACCTATCTGGCGGCATGGTGAAGTAGGCAGGTCCAGCTGCCGAGTTGGTGAGGCCGGCGCGGTTGCGATGGTGACCGCGGCAGGGAAAGAGCGATGTCGCGACGGTCGACAGCTACGCAGAAGCAGCGCCAGGACTCTGGACAGATCCAAAGTTGGAGCCGCTCCAGCGCTGTGAATAACGGCAGGGGTGAATCAGCTCCGGTACGGTTCACGCGGCCGTCGTCGAGGCAGCACCAGCAGCACGGAGTAAGAGGCACATGGCCCAGTGCACGACGGCAATTGGACAGCGTCTCCGGCATTAGGGAGGAGGGCGGCTATGAAATTGGTGTGGTGGGGGCGCCATGGAGGTGGGGCTGAGGTTTCGCGGCTCGGGAGAAGGGAGCTTCCTGGGGAGAAGGTGATTTGGCGCCCACGAGGTATGAATGGGGGCGGGAGGGGGGGAATTGGGAGGGGAGTGGAACCATGTCTTACGGACGCATTTGTCAGAAATGTGAGGGGGAGTTACAGTTCTACCCTTGCCTATAGGCTTCTCGGCTTGGGTCTGTGTACTGAGGGTCGGGGATACTAGAGGAGCTTTGCTTCTCCCTAAATAGTGGGTGGGAGCAATTTCGGGCAAGGAGGGCGTGTTTTGAACTATAGTGGGCGCGAGCGAATTCGGGCGAGGAGAGCGTGTTTTGAAATAGTGGGTGTGAGCTATTTCGGGCGAGGAGAGCGTGCTTTGCCGGCCATGGTTTATGAATTATTCAGCACATGTCATTTCGGCCGAGGAGAAGGCGCGCTTGGATGAAGTTACGAACCTACCCTCGATGTACGACGGGCCCATTGATGCGTGTCCCACATAGGACGGTAATTTCGCGTCTCCCATTTATTTGCTCGGGTGAATTCCACCGAGCAGAGAGGATGTTTAAGGGTTCGTTCAAAATTTGGGAGAACGAGCATCCACATCTACCTTACCAAGTCGATTCGAATCAAATTTTGAAATATTAGCTTGCCACTTCTTTTTTAGATGGAGAGATGATGCTCGGGAGTAATGTGTTTTTACATGCTTGTTGCTAGCGATTTACTATATGACAAATAGTTGACCCACTCAAAAACGCGAATCAAACCCAAAATGAAATATCTCGATTCAATGAACTAGCTCGTTCAGTAGGTCAAAATAGTGAACTAAATCCAAAATTGAACACCTCAATCGAGTAGCATGTTGTACAGTATTATAGTACTCCATGAACATGTTGAAAGTCAAATTAATGAACTTGTTTGATATACGCATATATCCATTCATGTGTGGATTGCAGACAACATGGTCTCCAATTTAAATATTTGAATGCAAGTTTATATCAGTCTTTGATGCATAAAACGTGACCTCCCCCTCTCCCGGACTCCTGTTCTCTCTCTCTCTCGCTCTCTCTCTCTCTCTCTCACACACACACACACACACACTCTCGCCGACAATCTTCAATTCTGTCACACGCATCCGACACAAAAACCTTGTTGGTCCCTCTCCCTTTCTCTCTCTCTATGTGTGTGTGGGGGGGGGTCTTTCTAGTCCGCATTCATATATACACCATCTATAGGTCGCACACTATGTATGATACTCTAGCTAGTCCAAGCTAGATATCTTGGGTGCACTCATCGTACGCACACAAATTCCTTGGCTCTTTGCCCGTAACTCTCTCACGCACCACTATGTCGTCTCGGAGCTCTTCCCCCCCACCCTCTCTCAAACTCTCCATCCACCTGGGTCACACATACACATGCATATCTCACTCGCACTCGATAGGCCCATCTAAAACTCTATCTGTCTCCATCTTTCTCTCTCCATATCATATGCACACACACACACAGTCTCATGCCCAGCTAGCCAAGTATGAAGGTCTCTCACTCAATTGTAGGCACACGCAGTCCCCCCTATATGTATATGACTAGCTAATCTTAGTCTCCATCACAAACATATGCATGGTCTATCTCGATTTCTCTCGGGGCATCTTTCTATCGTGCACGCACTCCCTCGATCTCCCACCCATATAGTCCCCTCACGATCTCGAGGGGATCTCTCTATCACAAACACACCCTCTCTCCCTCCCCTTGTGTCCATGCCATCCATGTGTCCCTCTCAACCTTTTTTCCTTGTTGGCCAGACCTCTATTGGACATGTGCTACAGGGGTGTCTCTCTCCGTTGCAAACAATCACACACTAGCTATCTTCGTGTATCTCCTCACCTCGCTTTTCCATCTCGGAGATGCATGTGTGATATGTTCGCATAAGAAACAAAAAAACACACTCTCTCTCTAATTTATCGTTTGTTGTCACTTTCTCTTTCACACACATACTCTTGTTGCACACTTACTCATTCTCCTTCACACGCACTTGATCTGTCTCAAATGAGGCACTCACCTCCGTCCATAGCACATAGATTTATTGAAAAGTCAAACATCACAAAGTTGACCATGTACGTGGAGAAAAAGAATTACATCTAGTACGGCAAACATATACCATTAGATTCACCATGAGATATAGTTTTGTATGATGTATCTTTGGTATTGTAGATATAAATAACATTTGCGTAAACCTGATCAAAGTTTCCAAAGTTTGACTTCTAAAAAATTTACATGCACTGCATTATCGAGCGGATGGAATATCTCTTTCCCCCTCTCAGCTATCTGACGCACCACTCAGCCTTATCGGGGCTCCTCAATCTCTCTCAAACTTTATTGGTCAGTTTGGTTCGTGACCTGACCCTCATGCCTTGATGGTCGGTACTGCCTGGTGTGGACGTGAGATGTAAAATATTTCTACCTGGCCAGGCTTGTGTGGTGCTGAAGCGTTTGGTTCATGCCTGGGCTAGGCAAAGCATCAACGTCCCATCAATCAATCCATGCATCAATTATTTAATGTTAATATCCATCCATGTTGCTGTTAGCCTTGTGGCCACACGAGGCACGGCCAGGCGTTCAAAATCAGTCGCTTGGGCCAGGCTACTTGCAGTGTGTGGAGTTCAGCCAGGCTAATTAAAGTGCAAGGGAACCCAGCCCAGGCGAGCTTTCTTTTTCACAGGGTAGCAACCAAACAAGCGTGCATGAAATCCAGCCACAACCCCAGGCCACACAAAAGATGCTCATGACGCAAGCCAAACGGGCCTTATATCTCCCTGGTTCACACATACACATGTCTCGCTCGCGCTATACATATAGACCAATCCAACACTCTCCGCCCTTGTTCTCTCTCCATGTGACACGCACCCCCTAAGTACCATAATCCCTCACTCCATCATAGGCTCTGTTTGGATCCATGGGTTAGAGTTAGTTTGGGTTAGTTTGGAGTCAACTAACCCAAAAAGATCCAAACAGGAGGGTTAGTTTAGGTTAGATGCATCTAACCCATCCAAAAAAACTAACCCATCCAAGAGGTGCTTATTTGGGTTAGTTCTTCTCGGGACCACTAATAAACAATTTTTTCTCTCGCTCTCCCCACAGCAGATCCCTCCCCACTTCCTCGAAGCTTCTCGTCCTCTCCCTCCCTCCCTCTCACACCGCCCGTGAAGGTGCCTTGCCGTATCCGCACTCCATCTAACCCTGTCATCCAAACACCTCTTTACTTAGAGTTAGTTCAGGGTTAGAATCTAACTCTAACCTCTAACTGAGTTAGAGTATCCAAACAGGGCCATAGGCGCAAGCACTCCCCCCCCCCCCTCCTAAGTATGATTATCTCTTACTAGCCATCAGGAACACATGTATTGTCTCTGTCCATCCATACGTCTATCTCGATATCTCTCGGGGCATCTTCTATCGCACACACACCTTGTCACTCGATCTCCCACCCATGGAGTCCCATCACGATCTCCAGGGGATCTCTCTATGACAAACGTACACTCTCTCCTCCCCATGTCTGCATTTTCTCCGTACGTCTCTCTCAACCTCTCTCCCTTGTTTGTTAGACCCCTCTTGGCCACGTGCTAGGGGTCTTCCTCTCTCGGTTCCAAAGAACCACACACTATCTCCTCACCTTGCCTCCGTTGTCGAAGATGCATGTGTGATATGTTTGCATAAGACACGCACACTTTTTCTCCACTTTTATCGTGTGTTGTCCATGTCTCTTTCACATGCCCACACACACTTTTTTCACTCTCTCTCTATATCTCTCTCTCTATCTCTCTCTCTCTCTCTCTCTCTCTCTCTCCCTCTCGTCAGGGACTCTGTCACGTCCATAAGCACATGGATGTTTTGAAAAGTCAAACCTCAGAAAAGTTTGACTAGGTATATGTGGAGAAAAACATTTACATCTGGAACGATCATTAGATTCATCACAACATGTACTTACTTCATACTATCATTTATCCTTGGTATTGCCGATACAAGTAATTTCTTTATAAACTTGGTCAAAGTTTCAACAGTTTGACTTTAAAAAAATGTTGTAACTACATTGTCGAACGGAGGGAGTAGCTCTTTCTCTCTCTCTGCTATCTCTCAAGGGCCTCCCCTCTCACTCAAACTCTCTATACCGACGGATTATACGCTCACTGTGTCAGCGTATAGCTCTGTATATTGTTTAGTTGACCGGTCAACCAATCCACATGCTGCGTTGTCAGCTCATGTTCTGTATCTTGGTGTGCTGGCCCATGTGGCAGTGGGTGAAAATAAGTAAACTAGAGGCCCATCTGACACGTGGTGAAGGAAACAAAGTTGAAACCACTCGGGGTAGCACTCCGCACGCTAGTAAATTGAGGGCGCATTGAGGACAAACTTCTTGCACGTGAAGGACACACTCGCGCACAATTCACCACAGCGCGGCGGCATACGCAGAAGGACGCACTCGCGCACACCCAGCACACAACACACACCAGCACACGTGTACACCGGCGTCACCGCCGGTTGAGATGGACGACGAGGCAGCCAACAAGCGAAGGCCGCTCGAGCCAAAACCGCATTCGGCGAGCCTGGACTTTGTCAGCAGCCTCCCCGATGACATGCTGCTCGTCATCATCGGCCTCCTCCCGACCAAATCTGCCATGCGGACCGCCCTGCTCTCCTGGCGGTGGCGCCCCCTCTGGCGCTGCGTCCCCCTCAACCTCACTGTCGACAGCTGCCTCTACGACGAGGATTGCAAACGCATGGCCGCAGTCTCCAAGATCCTTTCATCGCACCCTAGGCCAGCTAGACGCCTTGACATCTGCATGTTCAGTACCAACTGCATGGTCCAACCCAAGTTCGACGAGTGGTTCTTATCCCCCGCCCTAGATCAGCTCGAGGAGCTCAGCTTTCAAGCTGGACGATGTCGCTCTCTGCCGCCGTCGGCGCTCTACCTCACGCCAACGCTGCGCCGCACCAACTTCAGCTCCTGCTATCTTCCTCAGATTGATGCCACGTGTCGGTGTCAAAACCGGCGGATCTCGGGTAGGGGGTCCCGAACTGTGCGTCTAGGCGGATGGTAACAGGAGACAAAGGACACGATGTTTTTACCCAGGTTCGGGCCCTCTCGATGGAGGTAAAACCCTACTCCTGCTTGATTGATATTGATGATATTTGTAGTACAAGAGTGGATCTACCACGAGATCAAGGAGGCTAAACCCTAGAAGCTAGCCTATGGTATGATTGTTGTAATGGTTGTGTCGTCCTACGGACTAAAACCCTCCGGTTTATATAGACACCGGAGGGGGCTAGGGTTACACAGAGTCGGTTACAATGGTAGGAGATCTACATATCCGTATCGCCAAGCTTGCCTTCCACGCCAAGGAAAGTCCCATCCGGACACGGGACGAAGTCTTCAATCTTGTATCTTCATAGTCTTGGAGTCCGGCAGACGATGATAGTCCGGCTGTCCGGACACCCCCTAGTCCAGGACTCCCTCAGTAGCCCCTGAACCAGGCTTCAATGACGATGAGTCCGGCGCGCATATTGTTCGGCATTGCAAGGCGGGTTCCTCCTCCGAATAATCCATAGAAGATTGTGAACACCAGGATAGTGTCCGGCTCTACAAAATAATTTCCACATTCTACCGTAGAGAGAATAATATGTACACAAGTTCAATCTGCTGACGTATTTTGTGGCATGACGTCATACCACCACCAAGCCTTTACTTGAATCGTTTTTTATTATACCACCTCGGCGCGTTTAGCGAAGCGGTTTCCTTGGCACGTCTTGTTGAAGCAGAGATCGTGTTCCCCTTATTCCTGGATTCCCATCAATACGGACGTGGGTAACCCAACCGCGTCATTGATGGTGGCGCTTGAGAGATAAGCGAGTTTTACCAGGCCGGTGGGGACGCATAGTCTTCGTCCTCCTTTATATAAGGGGATAAGGATCCACCTTTTCACCTACACCTTCTTCCTCCTTTGCTTATCCATCTCTGTGCACTCGAGCTCCAGCGCCCAAGTCCGCACATCTCGTCTCAACCTCCTCCAGTCATGTCCGGAGCGGGAGGCAAGTGGTTGGCCTCCTCCGTTACGGAGGAGCACATCGCAAAGCTGCGCGGCGCCGGATACCTTTCCAGCGACATCGCGCACCGGCTGCCCGACGAGGGGCAGCTCATTCCCACCCCCAGGCCCCATGAGAGGGTCGTATTCCTTCCCCACTTCCTCCGCGGACTGGGCTTCCCAGTTCATCCCTTCGTCCGGGGGCTCATGTTCTACTACGGCCTGGACTTCCACGATCTGGCGCCAAACTTCATCCTCAACATCTCGGCGCTTATCGTCGTGTGCGAGGCCTTTCTCTGCATCCGGCCCCACTTCGGCTTGTGGCTCAAGACCTTCAACGTCAAGCCAAAGGTAGTGAAGGGCGTCCAGGCGGAGTGCGGAGGCGCCATGGTGGGCAAGATGCCCAACGTCCTCTGGCTCGAGGGCGCCTTTGTGGAAACCATCAAATGGTGGCAATCGGGGTGGTTCTATATCACCGAGCCGCGGGACCCTAAATGGGCAGCGGCCCCCGAGTTCAGATCTGGTGCCCCTATGCAGCTCACCTCCTGGAAAAAGAAGGGCTTGCTATGGGGCAGTTCGGAGGAGCTGATAGGACTCCAGTCCTGTCTCCAGACCTTGGTGAACAAGAAGCTTAGGCTTGTCAATGTGATCCAGGTCATGCTCGTCCGCTGGATTCTCCCTGCCAACAGCGGGCCTTTACTTTGTGGGAGTTCGATCCGGCACAGCACCGGACCCTGAGCGGGCTCTTCGACACGACGTACGAAGCTGCCTGGAGGGTGCTGTTCAAGGGCGGAGAAGCCCCCGCATCCGCGACGGAAGACCGCGGATTCAGCACCAAGCGCCCGGCCGGCGAGGTAAGCTTTGTTATCCTCTATGGGACACTTATTTTCTTTCATAGTTTGACTCCATGTGGGATTTTAAAAACTCCCAATGCCTTTGACAGGACTGGCAGAGGACGTCCGGACAAGTAAACTGTCCGGCTCCCCTTCCCGAAGACCCAGCGGACGCCCGTTTAACGGGGCTGCTGGTCCCAGCACTTTATGTGGTGCCGGAGAAGAAGGCCAAGAAGAAGGCCATGGGAACTCGAAGAAGTTCCCGGCGCCAGGTGATATCGGACACATCGTCCGATGGCTCCGAGGCGGACTCCTGCCCCGAAGATGAGGAGGAGAAAGAGGACTCTCTCCCAGAGGAGGGAGAGAGGAAGAGGAAGGCTTCCCCAACGGGGGAGGCCGAAGGGTCCAAGAGGGGAAGGACCCTTCCCCCGGACAGCTCCGCCAATGCCAACATTGGCGACGAAGAGTGGCCCTCAAGGGCCAGGCCTCCGGCAAGATCATAAGTATCCGGATTCCTGAATGATTTATAATTTATCTTTTGTGTCACATAGTGTCCTTCTAATGCTGCACACTGCCTGTAGTCCGGCCGATAATGATCTTCCTGCCTCATCGAGCGGGTCCTTGGCTCCGTCGGATGTAGATTCCATTCCGACTGCCTCCACCCCTCGCGACGCTGAGGACGCCGAGGTGGGATCCCAGGAAGGGACCCATCAGGAGGAGGCTCCGGAGGTGCCGCAAGATAGCCTCCCGGACTTTGCGCCGTACTCCATGCCGGAACCCGCAGTGGTTCCGGAGTCTGGCAGGCGGCCCCTTCGTAAGAAGGGAAAGACCGTGATGCCGGCAACCTCCGTCCAACCGGAGGCGCCGGACAACTTGTTGGAGGCGCTTAATGGCGCTTCCATCGAGGAAGAACACCGCACTATCATGAGTGTGGTGATTCAGAAGGTTCAGCTCTCCAAGAGCGGGCTGACCGAAGCCTGCAGTAGCCTTCTAACAGGCTTTGAGGTAAGAAGTTTAAAATATGTAATGTAATACCGCATAGACAGTAGCCCCTGATGCTCGATTCGGTGTTCGGAAAGAAAAACCGGATTGAGGATCTAAAAAAGATAAACGCAGGAGTGCTAAAAATCATGTCAATATGGGTTTGCAGGCTGCGCTGCTGACCTCTGCCGCACTGACTGCAGAGGTCGGTGCTTTGAAGCAGGACCTCGAGCGGTCCGAGCAAGAGCTCGGCCTTGCCAAGAAGCAGCTCGAGGATAAAGAAGGTGAGTAACTGTGACGCCCGGGTAATCAAGCTATAGTAACCCTGCGCTAATGATGCCACGTCACCTTGGTTACTGTTAGTAAACTCGTGTTAGTTCAAAACGATTCAAATTCAAATTTAAAATATAGGCAAACAACAAAGGTTTTCAAAAGATATAACAAAAATGTTCGGGTTGTGCCAAAATTGGCATAGGTAATTGTAGTGCAGCAAACTCATTTTTAGAAATTGCCTAAATGATTTAAAATGAAACAAAACAGAATAGATAATAAACAAAAGAAAGAAAATACAAAAGTAATAAACAAAAGAAAGAAAATACAAAAGGAGAAAACAAAAAAAAGAAAGAAAAGCAAGCACCCCCTCCCCACTGGGCTCCGGCCCAGCTGGCCTGCCCAACTGGGCCAAGGCCCACCCCCACTCCCTTATACCCACTCCCCCCCGTAACCTAGTCCACCCACCGACACCCGCTCCCCCACTCGTGCCCCCACTCTCCCTCTCCCGATCCAATCTGGATCGAGGAGAAACCCCCACGATCCCCCATGCTCCTCTCCTCCTACCCCCGATCCAGAACGGGATCATGGCACTCTGCCACCAACGTCACCGCCCCGATCCCGTCCCACCCCCCCCCCCCCCCCGGAGCTGCCATGCCGTCGTCGACTGCCTCGTCGCTGTTCCGTCCTCGACCTCCTCTTCGTTAGACCCCGCCGGAACTCGTCGCGCTGCCGACTGCCATCGACACCCGCCTCCTCATCTCCTCCCCGCCGCCCGACGTGCTCGACACCGGTGCCGCATCGCCACCGCTTAGAGGACCTCCCCGCCGTCGCCGTTCGTTGGGGCAACCTCACCGGAGCTCCTCTGCCTCGACCCCGCCGTCACCGGAACACCACCTCGACCCCCTCCTCGTCGGACCTCCCCGACCTCCATCGAGCCCGCTGCCATTCCTCCTACGGCCCCAATGAGCCCCGCCTCGCTTCCTCCTTCTCCCTCCCGTAGTCGCCGCAGTCCCCGCCGATCTCGCCGGCGGTTGACGCGCTCCGGGTGCGTCCGATGCGCGGTCACTCCTCCACTCGCGCCCTCTCTCCCGCAGCTCCACGCCGGCGCGTCACCCATGCCGTGCTCGCGGCCACCGCGGTCCCGGTCCCGGCCAGGCCCGCTCGATCGCGCGCGCGTGCCCCCGCCATGCTTCGCCCGCCCGCCGTGGCCTCTGCCACCCTCGCCCGCACTCGCCGCGCCACGACACCCCACCCGCGCCTGGCCTTGGCCTCCTCCTGGCCTCCCCTGCTCCGGCGCTCGGCTGGGTACGCCCGCCCCTGGGCGTACGCCCGCTCGGGCCAAACCCGCAGCGCCCGTGCCCGTTTGCTCGGCGCCCGCGCCCAGAACATTTTTATGAAAAAAAGAATTAAAAATAATTATAATTATAACAATAATAAAATATTAATTATTAATTAATTAAAGAATTAATTACCTTAATTAATCATAATTAGACTAATCTAATCACTAATTAACCTAATTAACTGTTAGTTAATTAATCAGTCAATGACATGTGGGACCCCCACGCCAGTTTGACCCCAGTCAACGCCCTGTTGACTGTTGATGTCATGCTGATGTCATGATGACGTCAGCATACACTATTCTGCATAATGTTGAATTAAATTAATTAATTAAATTCTAAAAATGATTTAAACTTTAGAAAATCATATAAAATAAACCGTAGCTCAGATGAAAATGTTTTCTACATGAAAGTTGCTCAGAACGACGAGACGAATCCGGATACGCAGCCCGTTCATCTGCCACGCGTCCCTAGCATAGTGAACCTGCAACATTTCACCTCCAGTTCATCTGCCCGAAAACACGGAACACCGGGGATGCTTTTACGGATGTTCCCCCTTCACCGGTATCACCTCATACCGCGTTAGAACACGTCTAGCTCTGCTTGTTGTCCTGTTATGCACTTGCTTGCTATGTATTTATTGTTTCTTCCCCCTCTTTTCTCTGGTAGACTACGAGACCGACGCTGCTGCTGCCCAGTTCGACTATGGAGTTGACGACCCCTCCTTCTTGCCATAGCAATCAGGCAAGCCCCCCCCCCCCCCCCCCCCCTTGATCACCAGATATCACCTATTCTCCTCTATACTACTTGCATTAGAGTAGTGTAGCATGTTACTGCTTTCCGTTGATCCTATTCTGATGCATAGCCAGACATTGTTGCTACATCTGTTGATACCTTACCTGCAATCCTAAATGCTTAGTATAGGATGCTAGTTTATCATCATTGGCCCTACATTCTTGTCAGTCTGCCTTGCTATACTATCGGGCCGTGATCACTTGGGAGGTGATCACAGGTATATACTATACATACATACATACTATACAGATGGTGACTAAAGTCGGGTCCGCTCGAAGAGTACCCGCGAGTGATTCACGGATTGGGGGCTGAAAGGACCTTTGTCCCAATGGCCCTCTGTGTGGATCTTTGTGGCGGAGCGACAGGGCAGGTTGAGACCACCTAGGCTAGAGGTGGGCCTGGCCCTGGTCGGCGTCCGCGGTTGCTTCATAATAACACGCTTAACGAGATCTTGGAATTTGATGTGAGTCTGGCCACTGGCCTATACGCACTAACCATCTACGCGGGAGTAGTTACGGGTATCCCGGCGTCGTGGTATCAGCCGAAGCCTTCATGACGTCAGCGACTGAGTGGCACGCGCCGGATTGGATTGGAACGCCACTAGGCTAGGTCTGCTTCCGGCCGCGTTCGCAACGTGCAGGTGTGCAAAGGGCGATGGGCCCAGACCCCTGCGCCATAGGAGTTAGACCGGCGTGCTGAACTCTCTGTTGTGCCTAGGTGGGGCTGCGACGTGTTGATCTTCCGAGGCCGGGCATGACCCAGGAAAGTGTGTCCGGCCAAATGGGATCGAGCGTGTTGGGATATGTGGTGCACCCCTGCAGGGAAGTTTATCTATTCGAATAGCCGTGTCCCTCGGTAAAAGGACGACCCGGAGTTGTACCTTGACCTTATGACAACTAGAACCGGATACTTAATAAAACACACCCTTCCAAGTGCCAGATACAACCCGGTGATCGCTCTCTAACAGGGTGACGAGGAGAGGATCGCCGGGTAGGATTATGCTATGCGATGCTACTTGGAGGACTTCAATCTACTCTCTTCTACATGCTGCAAGACGGAGGCTGCCAGAAGCGTAGTCTTCAGTAGGACTAGCTATCCCCCTCTTATTCTGGCATTCTGCAGTTTAGTCCACTGATATGGCCTCCTTACACATATACCCATGCATATGTAGTGTAGCTCCTTGCTTGCGTGTACTTTGGATGAGTACTCACGGTTGCTTTCTCCCCCCTTTCCCCCTTTCCTTTCTTTCTGGTTGTCGCAACCAGATGCTGGAGCCCAGGAGCCAGACGCCACCGTCGACGACGACTACTACACTGGAGGTGCCTACTACTACGTGCAGGCTGCTGACGACGACCAGGAGTAGTTTAGGAGGATCCCAGGCAGGAGGCATGCGCCTCTTTCGATCTGTATCCCAGTTTGTGCTAGCCTTCTTAAGGCAAACTTGTTTAACTTATGTCTATACTCAGATATTGTTGCTTCCGCTGACTCGTCTATGATCGAGCACTTGTATTCGAGCCCTCGAGGCCCCTGGCTTGTATTATGATGCTTGTATGACTTATTTATGTTTTTAGAGTTGTGTTGTGATATCTTCCCGTGAGTCCCTGATCTTGATCGTACACGTTTGCGTACATGATTAGTGTACGATTGAATCGGGGGCGTCACAAGTTGGTATCAGAGCCGACTACCTGTAGGAATCCCCCTTTCCAACTCCTTGGCCGAAGTTGAGTCTAGTCATTGCAAAACTTTTACTAACATGGCTGTGCGGCCCATGGGCCCACGTCGCCATTGGGTGGTACTAGGATCTTTTACTCCTCGATCTATACTCTGGGACTCTGAACTCTTTTCTATTCGGGTTTAAATGGTTTTACTAACTCTAACATTAGGGTCTCGTGATCACTTCCTCCCGGAGAGCCCCTTAGTACAGATGATCACCTGCTGCACCAGAAGATTCCGAAGATACTTTATAGCATTCTCTCAAGACCTTGTGTCCTCGCTTTTTGCATTCCCTACCACTGTTATATCCTTAGGGATAATCGTATACACTTGCCAGTCTTACGTTCAACCCCATTGATCTTGTTAATACAAGATACCTCGAACTGCTCTTTGTTATTCCGAGAATCCTTTGAGCTTACCGCCTTGTAGTTCTTGCCCCATGAATACCCCTACGGATAATTTTCCCACACTTATCGAGTATCCGCTCAACCCCAATTGATTCATGTATTTCAAAAAGGTCTTCGAAATACTATTCGATCTTCCGGAAATCCTCGGCAGCTTATTGCCCTTGAAATTCTCGCTTGCTGCATTATGGTTAATCCCATAAGTAATCTTATTGGCATCCTTTGTCACTATCATTTTGAGTCCATTGATTCAATAAGTTGCGAAGGCTCGCGATCCTCAATCAGATCCTAGAATTCATCCTTCTGGCTCGGACGTCATTTCAAACATGAGCTGGATCTCGACTAATCAAAATGCCATCGATTGTACCCCTAAGGCTATTCAACCTATCCATCCCTAATCAGAGCATTGCTTCTGATCCCTTGTCTTGGAGTTCATAATTCCTTTGCAATTGAGCTTTGAAGTAGTCAGTCATTTGTACAAACTGATCTCCTTGCATTCTCTCCTCCTCTGGTTGAGTACCGATGCTCACATCAGCTCCGTTATGGACCGTCGGGTCCTTTGATGAATTATCATCCGACAGTGTCCTTCGTATCCAAAAATCTCGAGAAGTTCTTTCCCTGATACATAATACCATTGATAAATCTTATTCTCTGTTTTGGCCAACCATGCTCTGCTCTCGAGCTGGTGATGTTTACTATGAAGTTTGTGGTATATGTTCCTATGATGCCCTGATGGGTTGAACCAATGCTTTACCTAATCTATGTGAGCCCGAAAGATTTCACGGGCCATACTCTTCTGGTATTTTGCTAGATAAAATTTCAACATCACAACTTCTTCGAAAATGGGAAGTGAATGAAAGGTTATGCATTATAGAAGTGGGAGTCGACCTTGAACTTTGCATTCATGCCCATGGACATGATGTAGATCCTATCATGGAAGCTTCTTGTAATAATAACTATTCCTTGATATAATATCCTTTGGTATCGGTGAAGTTGATCCTTTGCAATTGTGGTTCTAACCATATGTTCTTCTTTGATCCCATTTCTCGAGCAAGTTGAGCACTTGTCTTCCGTGTATCAATACACTAGTCCAACTTTTACTTTGATCTTTCGTCGAGTATTACACCCTGGTATCTTGAGATTATCACGGAACTGCTTAACTTCTTATGAGTTCTCCATCAAGTACTACATTCTCACTGATTCCAATTTTTTCACGGGCTCTAAGTCATTAAACACTCAAGGGCACCGATAACTGAATCGAGTCCGCATTGCGATTCAACAACTCTTAGTAATCTTCATTGCTTACGAGTTTGTACTCGATCATGTCATTCCCAGCTGATTGACTACATCATCATCGTCAGGTTGACTGCTTGACCATTCTACCTATGTCCTTCATCCTCGGGACACAATCCCGACAGTGCTCTAAGCTTACATCGAACTTTCACCATCATATTGTTTGTCTTGAGAGACAACTCTAAATTCTGAGATGACATCTTATCCACGGTTATAATAGCCTTTTGCTTCACCATTCCCTTGGCTTGATGCCGTCGCCGAGCGATTGCATCTTCATGGAGCCTCTCGACAAAATTTGTCGTGATTATCATCAACATTTTAACTCCTTCCAGGATATCAATCAAATTCATGATGGGAAATACCATATCATTGCCCCTCGATGATTGTTTTATCATCGACCACATCCTTGTCTTCCCTCAACACAAACGTGTTCATGTTTTGGATTGAATCTTGAGTTCCTTGCTATCCAGCATTTGTTCTTCTTCACCTTGGAGTATTACCATCTTTTATGTCAAGAAGGTTGTGAGAATTGCTCCGCCTCTTAAAATTTCTTGGTATAGTGATACTTCTCACCATCACCATTCTTTCTTGGTCCTAATGTTGATTCTAACCGGAATACTAACAAGTGAACGGTGCTGCTTGGGTTTTGTACTTCTAGCAACCCTATTGCTTTAAAGTCAACGATCGACAGTTCATTCTTAGACTGTTGGTTATTGAATCATCACTCTAACATTGATCTTGCTGCCTAAGGTCATATTTCGGGCACACCTTTCAACTAGTGATTGATGGTGTATGTTTTCTTCGAGCATACAACATTATATCATTTGAATTGACAAGTGTCATCTTCTTGTTCACATTATTGTGGAAATCCACCCGTTTGGAATTCTTGATGAATTGTCGTTGAGCCCATTAGCCACCTCCTCCTCTCCTTGTCTTAATGATGAACTATTGTTTTAGGAACCCGCTCCCATAGTTCATTTCCCAAGAATCTTGCAATGCCATTTCGTTGATTTGTGTTGCACCTTTTCTTCTCGGACATCCTGAGTCTGAGGTATTATGACACCAATCGGATCTGAATCTCGGTCAGGTATGATGGTTGGGACAACTTTCCAGGAGTTATGTTGTTGGTCCCTTGATGACCCAGCAATATGATGTCATGCCTAGCACCCCTGGCTGGAGGACCTATCATTATAATATCTTTTGCAAGGATAACCATTCTTCCTGGAGGAAATTGAAAGACTTATTCTATATGTTGTTCCTGATGAACCCTTTTTGTATCCAAGTCCGACCTTTGCTTGCAGACCATGTCAATGCTATCTCGAAGCATGTCTGCGGTACTCCGATTTTCAACAAGAACACTTATCCCAATGCTAATTGTTTCTTGCTCAATTATCCAAACACCGTTGTTTCAATAGTGTCATGAAAATTTCTCTCCCCCAACCTAGAGGGTTTTCTACATTATATCCTGTCACGGATATCATACTCTGTTTGTCCTTGGGAAGGAAATACCCCTGAAATATGTGTTTTAACACATTTTCCTTTCCATTGTTTGGTATAACCTTTCTTGTGATCTATATGATCTAAGCAGTAATATTCTCCTGCTTATGTAAACACCTCGTTGTACAATTCTGTCAACAAGACCCTGTTGCTACTGTTGATGACATTCTGGTAGCCACCGATGGACGAGAACCGTGCCTATTGGTCCGCCTCGTTCAACGAGTAGGAAAATGGTTCTCTTCGTCCCTCGCCCTTGGTATCGATGTTGTTGCCGACATAACTGACAGGCTACCCTCTGACACGCCTTACTATCGTGACCGTGCAAGATGTCGGCCCCCTTCCTACTTTCAACCACATGGTGGGCCCATAACCCACAGTTCCACAGGATCGAAACCTGACTCCCATATACACCCCCTGCTCCCAACGTTGTTCCTCGCACGTGACCTCGTATGTAATTCACGAGCCACCTTTAGGTCTGATATCGGACACAATACTTATTCTCGTTGTTTTGACCCTTTCACGCCCTATTACATGCATCGAACGATTGCCTGTCCGCTCGAAACTTTCCAGGTTACCTCATTACCTTGCTCTCGATAATTTCTTAAGATTCGATTCAAGAGTTACTTTCCGCCACCTTCCTTGATGTTGTCGACCCGATAGTCAACCTTGCCGACGTCCGTTCTCCTAGAATGCCCACCCTTTATTCTTTCGTAAGTACGATGGAGTTCCCAAAGAAAGGATGCCAACTTCATCATGAGAACCAGAAGCAGAGAAATGAAGACATCAAGGTTATGGATCGGCCTCTTCGAGAAGAGCAACCAAGACCGAGAACACTCGCTAGAAATTCGTAACCAGAACCTTCTCCCTCTACTTCGCCTCTTAAATCTCGGGACGAGATTTCTTGTAGTAGAGGAGAATTGTGGCGCCCGGGTAATCAAGCTACAGTAACCCTGCGCTAATGATGCCATGTCACCTTGGTTACTGTTGGTAAACTCGTGTTAGTTCAAAACGATTCAAATTCAAATTTAAAATATAGGCAAACAAAGGTTTTCAAAAGATATAACAAAAATGTTCGGGTTGTGCCAAAATTGGCATAGGTAATTGTAGTGCAGCAAACTCATTTTTAGAAATTGCCTAAATGATTTAAAATGAAACAAAATAGAATAGATAATAAACAAAAGAAAGAAAATACAAAAGGAGAAAAAAAAAAGCACCCCCTCCCCACTGGGCTCCGGCCCAGCTGGCCTGCCCAACTGGGCCAAGGCCCACCCCCACTCCCTTATACCCACTCCCCCCGTAACCTAGTCCACCCACCGACACCCGCTCCCCCCAGTCGTGCCCCCACTCTCCCTCTCCCGATCCAATCTGGATCGAGGAGAAACCCCCATGATCCCCCACGCTCCTCTCCTCCTACCCCCGATCCAGAACGGGATCGTGGCACTCTGCCACCAACACCACCGCCCCGATCCCGTCCCCCCCCCCCCCGGAGCTGCCACGCCGTCGTCAGACCCCGCCGGAACTCGTCGCGCCGCCGACTGCCATCGATGCCCGCCTCCTCATCTCCTTCCCGCCGCCCAACGTGCGCGACACCGGCGCCGCATCGCCACCGCTTGGAGGACCTCCCTGCCGTCGCCGTTCGTCGGGGCAACCTCACCGGAGCTCCTCTGCCTCGACCCAGCCGTCGTCGTAACGCCACCTCGACCCCCTCCTCGTCGGACCTCCCCGACCTCCGTCGAGCCCGCTGCCATTCCCCCTACGGCCCCAGTGAGCCCCGCCTCGCTCCCTCCTTCTCCCTCCCGTAGTCGCCGCAGTCCCCGCCGATCTCGCCGGCGGTTGACGCGCTCCGGGCGCGTCCGATGCGCGGTCACTTCGCCACTCGCGCCCACTCTCCCGCAGCTCCATGCCGGCGCGTCACCCGTGACGTGCTCGCGGCCACCGCGGTCCCGGTCCTGGCCAGGCCCGCTCGATCGCGCGCGCGTGCCCCCGCCACGCTTCGCCCGCCCGCCGTGGCCTCTGCCACCCTCGCCCGCACTCGCCGCGCCACGACGCCCCACCCGCGCCTGGCCTTGGCCTCCTCCTGGCCTCCCCTGCTCCGGCGCCCGGCTGGGTACGCCCGCCCCTGGGCGTACGCCCGCTCGGGCCAAACCCGTAGCGCCCGTGCCCGTTTGCTCGGCGCCCGCGCCCAGAACGTTTTTATAAAAAAAAGAATTAAAAATAATTATAATTATAACAATAATAAAAATATTAATTATTAATTAATTAAAGAATTCATTACCTTAATTAATCATAATTAGACTAATCTAATCACTAATTAAACTAATTAACTGTTAGTTAATTAATCAGTCAATGACATGTGGGACCCCCACGCCAGTTTGACCCCAGTCAACGCCCTGTTGACTGCTGACGTCATGATGACTACAGCATACACTATTCTGCATAATGTTGAATTAAATTAATTAATTAAATTCTAAAAATGATTTAAACTTTAGAAAATCATATAAAATAAACCGTAGCTCAGATGAAAATGTTTTCTACATGAAAGTTGCTCAGAACGACGAGACGAATCCGGATATGCAGCCCGTTCATCCGCCACGCGTCCCTAGCATAGTGAACCTGCAACATTTCACCTCCGGTTCATCTGCCCGGAAACACGAAACACTGGGGATGCTTTCACGGATGTTCCCCCTTCACCGGTATCACCTCATACCGCGTTAGAACACGTCTAGCTCTACTTGTTGTCCTATTATGCACTTGCTTGCTATGTATTTATTGTTTCTTCCCCCTCTTTTCTCCGGTAGACTACGAGACCGACGCTGCTGCTGCCCAGTTCGACTACGGAGTTGACGACCCCTCCTTCTTGCCAGAGCAATCAGGCAAGCCACCCCCCTTGATCACCAGATATCGCCTATTCTCCTCTATACTGCTTGCATTAGAGTAGTGTAGCATGTTACTGCTTTCCGTTGATCCTATTCTGATGCATAGCCTGACATTGTTGCTACATCTGTTGATACCTTACCTGCAATCCTAAATGCTTAGTATAGGATGCTAGTTTATCATCATTGGCCCTACATTCTTGTCAGTCTGCCTTGCTATACTATCGGGCCGTGATCACTTGGGAGGTGATCACGGGTATATACTATACTATACATACATACTATACAAATGGTGACTAAATTCGGGTCCGCTCAAAGAGTACCCGCGAGTGATTCACGGATTGGGGGCTGAAAGGACCTTTGTCCCGACGGCCCTCTGTGTGGATCTTTGTGGCGGAGCGACAGGGCAGGTTGAGACCACCTAGGCATCCGCGGTCGGCGTCCGCGGTTGCTTCATAATAACACGCTTAACGAGATCTTGGTATTTGATCTGAGTCTGGCCACTTGCCTATACGCACTAACCATCTACGCGGGAGTAGTTATGGGTATCCCGGCGTCGTGGTATCAGCCGAAGCCTTCGTGACGTCAGCGACTGAGTGGCGCGCGCCGGATTGGACTGGAACGCCACTAGGCTAGGTCTGCTTCCGGCCGCGTTCACAACATGCAGGTGTGCAAAGGGCGATGGGCCCAGACCCCTGCGCCATAGGAGTTAGACCGGCGTGCTGAACTCTCTGTTGTGCCTAGGTGGGGCTGCGACGTGTTGATCTTCTGAGGCCGGGCATGACCCACGAAAGTATGTCCGGCCAAATGGGATCGAGCGTGTTGGGTTATGTGGTGCACCCCTGCAGGGAAGTTTATCTATTCGAATAGCCGTGTCCCTCGGTAAAAGGACGACCCGGAGTTGTACCTTGACCTTATGACAACTAGAACCGGATACTTAATAAAACACACCCTTCCAAGTGCCAGATACAACCCGGTGATCGCTCTCTAACAGGGCGACGAGGAGAGGATCGCCGGGTAGGATTATGCTATGTGATGCTACTTGGAGGACTTCAATCTACTCTCTTCTACATGCTGCAAGACGGAGGCTGCCAGAAGCATAGTCTTCAATAGGACTAGCTATCCCCCTCTTATTCTGGCATTCTGCAGTTCAGTCCACTGATATGGCCTCCTTACACATATACCCATGCATATGTAGTGTAGCTCCTTGCTTGCGAGTACTTTGGATGAGTACTCACGGTTGCTTTCTCCCCCCCCCCTTTCCCCCTTTCCTTTCTTTTTGGTTGTCGCAAGAAGATGTTGGAGCCCAGGAGCCAGACGCCACCGTCGACGACGATTACTACACTGGAGGTGCCTACTACTACGTGCAGGCTGCTGATGACGACTAGGAGTAGTTTAGGAGGATCCCAGGCAGGAGGCATGCGCCTCTTTCGATCTGTATCCCAGTTTGTGCTAGCCTTCTTCAGGCAAACTGGTTTAACTTGTTTCTGTACTCAGATATTGTTGGTTCCGCTGACTCGTCTATGATCGAGCACTTGTATTCGAGCCCTCGAGGCCCCTGGCTTGTCTTATGATGCTTGTATGACTTATTTATGTTTTTAGAGTTGTGGTGTGATATCTTCCCGTGAGTCCCTGATCTTGATCATACACGTTTGCGTACATGATTAGTGTACGATTGAATCGGGGGCGTCATAGTAACACCACTTTAAAATTTGTACCTTACAGAAAAGGATTTTGGTTGCAATAGAAATAACAAGGATAACGTGGGTACTCCAGGGGCCATGGACGAGGTGGCGACCCTGAAGGAGACCGTGTCCGCGGCCGAACGCAATGCCGCCGCGGAACGGGCGGAACGAGAGAAGCAGGAGGCGCGGGTGGCGGAGGTGCGGCAAGAGCTCCAGGCTCTCATGGAAAAGCATGAGAGTTTGGAGCGCGACTCGAAGACTCGAGAGTCCGAGCTTGCCTCGGCTCTTGAAAGTGCCAACGCCGCTAAGGCTGAGGCCCGTAAGGCCCTCCAGGAGATTGAGGAGGTGATGAAAATAGCGGCGGGTAAGGCATTTTTCATGCAAAGCAAGCATGTGAATGTAAATTACCTGTTACTTACCCGAATTCGGAGTTCTCCAGGGGCGTTTGGAGATTTGCCTCGCAGCGTGTCTGATGCTGCTGCATTCTACCGAGCCGAGGAGGGGAGCTCAACGGAGAAGGTCTTCTAGTCTCAGTACGTTGAGGCCGGACACCCGGTGCCCCCTAGCGACCAGCTGAAGCAGCTGGTCGAGCTCCACAAGGTAGCCGAGCAGGCCATGAAGGGCCTCATAGTCCGGCTGTGGCCTGGAGAGGCCATGCCTGGGAGCTACTTCGGCCTCGTGCGGCGGCTGGTGGATGCGTGACCCTGGGTGGAAGTCATCAAGCGCTCCGCCTGCATTGAAGGTGCCCATCGGGCCCTTGCCCGCGCAAAGGTGCACTGGGGCAGGCTGGATGCTGAGAGGCTTATCACGGACGTGCCGCCGGCGGGCAAGGAGTATCGTACGCCCGAAATGTACTATAAAAGTGTCTTGAAGGGTGCCCGTAAGATTGCGGATGAGTGCCCCAAAGATGTAATTATTGAGTAAACTCGCAATGTGTTATCCTATGCGCTGAAAACTTTGTTCATATGCGCTAAGCAACGCTTATTGATTTAAAATATTACCTTCTGTGCGGCCGTTTATAAAATCTGAGAGATGGCAAGTCGTCGGCTTCAGCCCCCATGCCACAAGTGCTGGGGTGTTCGGGATAAACTTGAGCACTCTTGTTCCCATTTTTGGGTCCATCTAGGGAGGCGCTCAACACAACGAACAAGGCAACCGGACTTATAATGCTTGAACACTCTCACTTAGCCATAGAATTCTATAATTTTAAATTTCGGCGAAGCCCCTAGTATTCGGAAGATAGAGTTTGGGTCGCTATCCACGCCTGGGCCGGACACAGCCGGTTCCTCGCTCGAAGCGGCATAAGTCTTTAGGGACTCGAAAAGACCTCTCGAACAGCGACCAGTCTCTCGCCTTATCATGACAGTCAGTTTTAGCTTTCTCCACTTAGGCGCTCGCCCAGCTCAACCGGGGCGCAATCGCAGTGGTTCTCCCAGTGCTACCTTAGCCGACAGAACGGAACGTAAGGTACCAAAACATGGGAGTCGGGCAAACCCAACTATTGACCCAAGACATGATTCGGAGCCGATGCATATAGTGCTATAAGTTCGGGGTGCCGCACTTGTGAAAGTGTTCGGACTTATCACACCATAATGCGGGGAACATAAGCCCCTGGTGTATTCGGCCGTACCAAAATGTACGGGTGCAAGTTGTCATCAATGAACATATATGTAAAAAAAGGTAATGCAATTATAGGCAAAAAGTGCTGCATTGTTTATTCAAGGAATTCTGCTATGAGTGCAGAACGATACAAATAGTGCGGTGAGCAAGGGATTGGACTAATTAAACATATCCCCCTCCAGGGGTAGGCTGCGAACTGGTGTATTTAACAAATTTAATGCTCATAATGGAGACCACCTGAGTGTTCGTCGTAGCCTTTGTCCCTCCCTGGCTGTTGCATCATGAGTTCGGCAGATCTACTGCCGGACAGGTTCTCTGGTGAACGGAGTCCTGTGGATAAAAAGGAAAAAATAAAAAACAAAAAGAGCAACACACTTGGGAGCCCCTGGTGTGGTTAAGCCGCACTCTGGGCCTGTCGTGGTCATGCCCCTCCCCCTATGCCCATGGTATCTCTAGAGCGTAATGATGTACGCGAAGAGCTGGTCTTGCAATCATGCAAGGGCTGGGGTTGGGGCCGCATTGCTACGCGTGCTCGGAACGTGCCAGGTGGTCTTGATTGATGTTACTCCGGGCGCGTTTGGCTATGTCCGGTCGTTTAACGGCCGGACTCGAAAATTGCCTTAAAAGGCTGCTCTGTACTTCTGTCGCGAGAGTCGCTGTGTGTTCCTCTGTTCGGAGGGAGCGTTCAGTATTTCTGTTGACCGTGATTACTCCACGAGGGACTGGCATCTTGATTTTAGCGTATGCATAATGCGGCACCGCGTTGAACTTTGCAAACGCGGTTCGTCCGAGCAAGGCGTGATAGCCACTGCGGAACGGGACTATGTCGAAGATTAACTCCTCGCTTCGGAAATTATCCGGGGATCCGAAGACCACTTCCAGTGTGACTGAGCCTGTACAATTGGCCTCAACACCTGGTATGACGCCTTTAAAGGTCGTCTTTGTAGGTTTAATCCTTGAGGGGTCTATGCCCATCTTGCGCACTGTATCCTGATAAAGCAGGTTCAGGCTGCTGCCACCGTCCATCAGGACTCTAGTGAGGTGAAATCCATCAATGATTGGGTATAAGACCAATGCGGCGAATCCACCATGACGGATACTGGTAGGGTGGTCCCTTCGATCGAAAGTGATCGGGCAAGAGGACCATGGATTGAACTTTGGGGCGACTGGCTCCATCGCATATATGTCCCTAAGTGCATGCTTCCGCTCCCTCTTGGGTATATGGGTTGCGTATATCATGTTTACCGTCCGCACTTGTGGGGGGAAACCCTTCTGTCCTCTACTGTTTGGCGGCCGGGTCTCTTCCTCGTCGTCGTTGTGCAGCCCCTTGTCATTGTTTTCGGCAATTAACTTGCCTGCCTGCTTGAATACCCAGCAATCTCTGTTGGTGTGATTAGCTGGCTTTTCGGGGGTGCCATGTATCTGGCAAGAGCGGTCGAGTATTCGGTCCAAATTGGACGGACCCGGAGTAGTTCTTTTGAATGGCTTCTTCCGCTGACCGGGTTTAGAGCCTCTGAATCCGGCGTTGACTGCCGTATCTTCATTGGTATCGCCGTTAACGCGGCGTTTGTTTTTGTTTCGACGCGACCTGCCGTTGTGGTCCTTTGTATCCGGACTGCCAGCATTTTTGCTGAGGTTGTTGCTGCGAGCTAGCCAGCTATCCTCTCCCGCACAAAAGCGGGTCATGGGTGATGTGAGGGCTGCCATGGATTTTGGCTTTTCCTGTCCTAGGTGCCGGGCCAGCCACTCATCGCGGATGTTATGTTTGAAGGCTGCGAGAGCCTCTGCATCTGGACAGTCGACGATTTGATTTTTCTTTGTTAAGAACCGTGTCCAGAACTGTCTGGCCGATTCGTCTGGCTGCTGAATTATGTGGCTTAGGTCATCGGCGTCTGGTGGTCGCACATATGTGCCCTGGAAGTTGTCGAGGAATGCGGCTTCTAGGTCCTCCCAACACCCAATTGACTCTGCGGGCAAGCTGTTAAGCCAATGCCGAGCTGGTCCTTTAAGCTTGAGTGGGAGATACTTGGTGGCATGGAGATCGTTGCCGCGGGCCATATGGATATGAAGGAGATAATCTTCGATCCAAACCGCGGGGTCTGTTGTGCCATCGTAGGATTCAATGTTCACAGGTTTAAACCCTTCAGGGATTTGATGATCCATTACTTCATTAGTGAAGCATAGTGGGTGTGCGGCGCCTCTGTATTGAGCAATATCACGACGTAGCTCAAGAGAGCGTTATCTGCTGTGTTTGGCCCGGCCGGAGTTGTTGTATCCGGCGCGACGGTAGTCATCGTGTGTCGTGGGGTGCCCACGTGATCCGTAGATAGATCTGGATTGTCTTGCCTTGTCCTCCAATATATCCCGCAAGTCCGGCGCATTCCCTCGTGGCTTCGTACTTTTCGAGCAGTGCCGGGGTACGGTCTTGATGGAAGGCCTAGATGCCTCTCTGTCGCGACCACGGGGTGGTCGGTCTGCCGTATTGTGCGCTGGTGATGAAGGTTTGTATGCGTCCTCCTCTAGTCAGGGGAGCAACTTGCATTTTGGGTAGCTCTTGGAGGGGCGTTCGAGTTCATATTCTTCGGCCGTGAGGACCTCGGTCCATCTGTCGGCCAACAGGTCTTGATCAGCTTGAAGCTGTTGCTGCTTTTTCTTTAGGCTATTTGCCATGGCGATAAGCCTGCGTTTAAAACGCTCTTGTTCGACGGGATCCTCTGGCACAACGAATTCGTCGTCGTTGAGGCTTGCTTCATCTCCGGAGGGAGGCATGTAGTCTTCATCCTCCTCGTCTGCCGCTCTCTCTCGAGGGCTGGCTTCCCCGTCCTCCTGTGCTGAATCTTGCTGGAGGGGGTTGTCTTCGGCACTCTCTGGGGTGTTATTATCTCCGGTGCCGGAATCTCCATTCTTGCTTTGACGGGATTTAGAGCGGCGCCGCTGACGTCGGTGCTTGGGCTGTTTCTTAGAAGAATCTGCCTCCGCTGCTTCTTCGCCGTCCCCATCCTTTGGGGTGTCCACCATGTATATGTCGTATGACGAGGTGGTCTTCCAGTGCCCTATAGGCGCTGGTTCTTGATCGTCTCCGGCATCGTCGTCCATACCGTCGATGTCTTCGGAGTCGTAGTCTAGCATGTCGGTTAGATCGTCGACAGTGGTTACAAAGTGGGCGGTGGGTGGGCTTTGAATTTCTTCGTCGTCCGCACCCCAACCATCCTGACCACAGTCTGGCCAGGGTTCTCCTGATAACGAGAGATGCTTCAGCGAATTTAGGATGTCGCCAAAGGGTGAGTGCTAAAAGATGTCCACGGCGGTGAACTCCATGATCGGCGCCCAATCGGATTCGATTGGCGGGGGCGCAGGAGGTTAGGAGTCCGGCAAGGAGTCCGGCGCCTCGGAGTCACAAGCTTTATAAGGGACAAGGTCGGTATTCGGCTCCATCACCGTAGAAGTTGCAGCTCCTGAGGCAGTGTCCAGCCACCTGTCCTCGATCTACGCGGTCTGCTCCGAACTATGGGTCAGAGCGGACTCGTGTGCGGCCTCCAGGACACTATCCGGCGGCAGAGCTAAATTATGCCCATAGTGACAGCGCGGCACGCTCGGCTGTGGCTCGAATCCATCGAAGATCAAGTCTCCGCAGATGTCGGCCATGAAGTTTAGGATTCCAAATCTGACCTGATGCCCAGGGGCGTAGCTTTCGATCTGCTCCAGATGGCCAAGCGAATTGGCCCGCAGTGCAAAGCCGCCGAACACGAAGATCTGTCCGGGGAGAAAATTCTCACTCTGGACTGCGTCGTTGTTAATTGAAGGAGCCATCAAGCCTATCGGTGATGACACAGAGGAACTCTCAATGAAAGCACCAATGTCGGTGTCAAAACCAACGGATCTCGGGTAGGGGGTCCCGAACTGTGCGTCTAGGCAGATGGTAACAGGAGACAAGGGACACGATGTTTTTACCCAGGTTCGGGCCCTCTCGATGGAGGTAAAACCCGACTCCTGCTTGATTGATATTGATGATATGGGTAGTACAAGAGTGGATCTACCACGAGATCAAGGAGGCTAAACCCTAGAAGCTAGCCTATGGTATGATTGTTGTAATGGTTGTGTTGTCCTACGGACTAAAACCCTCCGGTTTATATAGACACCGGAGAGGGCTAGGGTTACACAGAGTCGGTTACAATGGTAGGAGATCTACATATCCGTATCGCCAAGCTTGCCTTCCACGCCAAGGAAAGTCCCATCCGGACACGGGACGAAGTCTTCAATCTTGTATCTTCGTACTCTTGGAGTCCGGCTGACGATGATAGTCCGGCTGTCCGGACACCCCCTAGTCCAGGACTCCCTCACCACGCCCGCCCTTCTTCTCCCTCAACTCAAGCAGCTCGACCTCTTCGACGTTGTCATCTCGAAGAAGGCTATGGATCACCTGCTGCGCAGCTGTACTGCGCTCGAGCAGATCTACGGGTTCATTAGCCTCCACATTGCCTCGACGAATCTCCGATGGATTTATGTGTCTTGCTGGCCCTGCAACAAGACATCAATTGGGAAGAGATCACTCCAGCTGTTCCATGTTATGGTTATTGAGAATGCGCCTTTCCTTGAGAGATTGCTTGTATCGGATCTAGAAGGTCCAACAATAATCAAGGTCATTGACGCGCCGAAATTGACAGCGTTGGTGTACTCATCTGCCAAATTCTCCGAACTCTTTATTGGATCCGTAATCGTTCAGGTACATCACTCATCTTCTTCTCCGTCTTCTTGAAATTCACATTTTTAAATTTCTTCTTGATGTATTTACGACCGTCTTCCAGAAAATGATTCCCACAAGCTTGACCCAGTCCATGCGCACAGTGAAGATCTTAGCACTAAAATCTATCGGCCCCAATCTGGATCAAGTTGTTGGATTCCTTACATGCTTTCCATGCACAGAGAAGCTACTCATCGAGGTGAAACTTCTTTCCTATTAGTAAACGGTAATCAGAACGTAGCTCAATTTTTTCGTCATTTTCCCAAATTACGATGACAAGTGTAGTGTTCAAAACTACATCTACGCACTGCACCGAAAGAAATGTTTTTAGTATTTTTCTCACGTGATCACCTGCATCATTTTTATGCTGTACTACTATAGTAGCCTAGGCTAGTCATAGTGGAAAGTAACTTAGACTACTCCAGTAACTCTATGGTTACCCTAAGGGCAAGTACTACTACTACCTCCATCCTGGTTTACTCTTCCAATTTTGTAGTATCAAAATTTGACCATAGATTTAACTGACAAAATGTTAATGCATGTCACTAAGAACTATATCGTTGGATTCGTATTTGAACATAATTTCAAATGGTGTAATTTTTAGTGACATGCATTGGCATTTTCCTAGGTAAATCTATGGTCAAAATTTTATACTAAATACGAGGTAGTATTCCCTCCGTCCCAAAATTCTTGTCTTACATTTGTTTAGATACGGATGTATCTAACACTAAAATGTAACTAGATACATCCGTATTTAGACAAATTTAAGACAAGAATTTTGGGACGGAGGGAATACAAAAGTGGGCTATGTAGGCCAAAACATGTGCCAAATTCACTTGTGATGCATTTGGCATCGATGCCCCTCCATTGCTCACTTGGTGCCCCAATCTGGAGCACCTACTTTACTCCGGTGCCAAATTAACTCACACAATGAAAAAACACTACGTGGGAGAGAGAGAGGACTGAGGCAATAAAAAACACTTGTTTGGGAGAGTGAGAGGCTGGTGTAGTTGTTTTCATTGATTTGTTTATACATGTGGGTCTGTGTGCACAGCGGTGCCAACTCTCTCACATCGCAAGAGCGGTGCCAAAATCTTTTGATTTGACATCGATGCGTATTATGTGGCATACTTTTGCGAAATATGGCATCGGCCACATAGTGGAAGGCAACAAATGCCCAAGCTCTTCACGTGCTCCTAGTTAAATGAGAGGAAACAGAAACAGAGAGAGAGAGAGAGAGTGAAAAAATATCACTAGCCAGCCAACCCTATCGTATGAGCGAATGATATTGGTACCTCTTGATGACACGGCAATCTTATGGAGCCAGCTGCTCTAATATGTTCTCTTCTTTTGCAGATAAAAAAAGACCCGAAAGTGAAAAATGTGATGCACTATAACAATCTCATCGAATGCCTTGATCTCCATCTTACAAAAATTGATTTGATCAACTATCGAGGCAGCACATCTGAGATTAAATTGGCCAAGTTCTTTGTTCTGGAGGCAAGTGTGCTCAAGGTAATGAGGTTTGGCATTCTCTGGCGCAACAATGAATGGCATGCTGATCACCGCAAGCGTCTAAGCCTAAATGACAAAGTCTCCGCGGAAGCTGAATTTGTTTTTGAAACATCAAGTGGCCAGAGACTCGAAAACTTATTTGCCCATTAGTGACTTATCAGGGCGGTAGATTTTAGTTTGTACGATAACGCTACATCCACCTAAAGTAATGAAAGTTCTTACGTGAACTTCCTAGTAATTCCCTCTTCCTAGGTGCAGCATTACTCCTAACATTTGTAATATCGGTTTAACACTTGTAATATTGCCGTGTCCTATTCCTGCGTTTTCAAAATCCTGCAAATCAAACAGGTCCTGAGTTGGTGATGATGTTGTGCCTCCCATCTTTCACCAGTAGCCATCGGATCTCGATCTGACGCATACAAACCAAGCTTCTCCATTTTTGCAATAAGATGCCCGCACTTGTTCCCTATTTACAAACAACTCCTTGTCTCTCACAATCAGCCTTATCTCCTCCCCACCACATCTAGAAGGCCGTGGAAAAATCTGGCGCGATGGCCGCTGCCGGAGCATTCCACCCCAATCTTGGTGTTCCGTGCAATGCACGGGCATCTACGCACGGGAAATTATGTCGAACAGGGCTAGTTGTAAGCAGGCTAGCTCTACAGCCATGATGATAGTGATTGCAGATGGTGAGGCTGACTATGGTATGTTGAACACGGCACCTATACTCAGGTGTCATCTCCGGCGCAGGGTCTTGTCACTTCACTGTGAGGAGCAGCACGTAATAATTTGACCAACGGGTAGTACAGTGCTAGTACTCCTAGGAGTACTACTACTAGTACTAGTAGCACCACCGTCTGGATTTAGGAGTACTACCACGTCCATCTGGATTTTAGTATTTGACTAGCAATATCTAGTAATGCATGTCACAAAAAATGTACTACTCCCTCTGTAAATAAATACATGGTGTTTTATTCCTATCGGCGAGAGAACTTAATGTTTTCTTGCAAACTAGAGTCTTAATAGAATTACATGCAATGAACTAAACACTGCATGTCATGTTTGGTAGTCTCAAGTCATTGAAAGCATGCACGGCCCACATCTCTCATTGGTTGATATGTCACGAAATAAGAAACAAGGAGGGAGTTAATGCACCGTGCCTAAGTGTTTTGGGATTATTTGGTTTTCGTAATGTGACTTACAAAACATTTTTGTTTACGTGCATTAACATTTTATTAGTTAAATCAAAGGTCAAAACTTGGCGCAAAATGCAAAGGGGACTAGTAAACCAGTAAACATCAAACTTCTCTCGTTTGGCCCCAACTAGAGGTCCGGTGAGATGACTGTACTGCACCAGCACGGAGGGGGGCGCAGCTTCATTGACTTACGGCAACTGCCTTTGGGTGAATGACACGTGGGCCCAGGGGGTGGCTGGCCCACCTATCATACAGCCAAAGGCAGGTGCAGTAGAGGGCCGAGGAGTAGTACGAAATCCTATGCACCTACGCACGCTAACCAAGGGCAAGAGTGATCACTCGAATCGCAAGATCAATTGACTAGTAGAGGCTAAGCTAGACCCATGGAGGCAATGAGCACGAGCATCAGCCGGCTGTGCCAGATGGTCCACGACGCCGGCCTGCGGCCCGGCAACGAGGAACGTCTCCAGGTAGTATTGCTTGAGGCCGGCAGGGCGAGGGGCCGCTTGGACGACAACTTTGTCTCCTTGTTCGATGAGGTCCTCGTCGATTTCCTTGACAAGTTCACCGTCGTCAAGAAGCTCGCGGACGACTTTGACGTAAGCCTTCAGCCGACGCGCCCAGGCTCTATGATGCCCGCCACCCTCAACGGCCACTATGGTGACAACCTCTTCAACGCACTGGTGGCCCTGCGACTGCCCGCCGTCGCGCCGGAGAATGTCCACCTTGAGGTCGCGCTCACCGCGCAGCGCCTAGTGCAGCAAGACACCATGGACATAATCACCCACGTCTAGGCGCATGCAAGAGGAGGATGAGAGGACGCTGGCCTTCTTGGACCGCAGGGCAACCTTGGACGCACTGTTCAGAAGCACGTTGAGCTCGCCGCCAACGCCGTTGCTCCTCACATGTCGGTTGGTGACCCGGCGCACTAGGGCGTGAGGATGTCGTTGATGGATCCGTATGTATTTTTATCTTTCCGTCAAATCCATGTAGTAGTATATGATACTATAGTAATTATCTTACCTTTCGCATCAAATTCATAATTTTCGTACATACTCCATGCATGAACGGCACCAGAACCAAACTTCTCATTACTCTAGGAAAAATTGTTATTTTCTATCTATCGATCGCGCCATGGAGCAGAACCAAATTTTACAAGTTACGAGTTCAAAAGGAAAAGCCTGCCGTGTTCGCGTCGCACCCCCACATGGTTGGTCCGGCATGCCGCTCAAGCGGGAATGTGTGTGGTGTTGCATTTTCACTTACAAGTGGGACCGTAGTTGAGCAAACCGACTATCGGCAAACCCCCACCCCGCTCACCGCGCGATGGCTGAGAAAACAGGAGGGAGAAGAGATGGCTGTAGCACGGACTCCAAGAAAATTGGTGTCGGATGGGACTCATGTGGGTGGTGTGCCGTACTGCTAGACGTGAATGCTAGTTATGGCCCATGCCACCCCACTATATCGAGCCTATATCGAGGTACAGTACGTAGAACAAATTTCCTGCAGTCCGTGCTCAGCACTCCTCTATCTTTCTTCTCAGCCATCCAGCAGACGCGCGGATCCCGTCGTTTGTTTGCTCACATGCAGTCCCACATGTCAATGAAAACGCAAGCGGACCCACTGAACCTGCACATCTTTCACCTCGATGTGCTGGTGATGAAAAACAAATCCAAGAAAGATCTTCGGTGGCCGCTTTTGGAGTTACTCAATAATAGTAAGATTCTATTTACAGTTTAACCCAAGATGCACATCTCGTGGCTTCAACTTATCAACTACCACTCTATTTTCTTTCATGACACGACCTGGATGCTGGATGTCCCACGTGTCGGCAAAAGGAGGAAGAACCCGACCAAATCTTCGGTTGTGCTCTCGGATTAGACTAGTTGTGCTAACTTAAAAAATTTATTGTCTACTCCCTCCGTTCCAAAATACTTGACTTCCATTTGTCCAAAAATGGATGTGCCTATATACTAAAACATTTCTAGATACATATATATTTTGACAAATACTAGAATGGAGGGAGTAGAATGGATGCAAGTTTTTGTATTGGGAAGAAGAGTACATCCATATATTGATAGAGCGTTGGAGTTGGCCTTACAAGTGGGACCGCAGTTGAGGAAACCGACTATCGACAAACCCCCACCTCGCCCGCCGCACGATGGTTGAGTTAGAGAAACAATGAGGTTGAAGAGATTGCTCTAGCACGGACTCCAAGAAATTTGGTGTCAGATGGAAGTCGTGCTGGTGGCGTGTGCCGTACTCCTGGACGTGAATGCTTGTTCTGGCCCATGCCACCCTACTACTCCTACTACTTACTATATAGTACTACTAGTATCGAGGATTCGAGGTGTTGGTTACGTATGGCTACAGCAAAAACACCCGCACGACGCCCGAAGCATGTGAAGCTAGTACAAATAGTGTACTACTATTGTTGATGATTGGCCTCATCCGATAAACTATTGCAATGCACGTACAATTATGTATTCGGAAAATATTTTTTTGCCCCGTCACACCACTCACTCACAGAAGCAACTCGAAAGCCATTCATAAATTTAGTAAGTTTATCACAGGCATATCATTTTATTACATACAACAGGTCATCAACCCACATCGACGACGAGGATACATTATAAATACTAAAGTTTTCACCACAAAACAAATAACAAGCAATGAAATGAACTTCAACTCAACCATTCCTCGGCGTTGGAAATGCTTGCTTTGAACCACAAGTGATTCTCTGGGATGGGCCATCCATTGTCGATCTAGAGACCAACGCAGGACTGATCATCCAGGCTGAAGCGGCCTACTATATCAGTACCAGGGTAGGGAACCACCCAAATGTCCAAGGTATAGACACAGTTGCTTCTCATAAATGGTAGTAACATTGTGTCAACAGCAGTTGGATCGCCTTTCACCATCATTGGATAGTTTTGTCCAAGGAAGAGCGAATTTTCTCCAAGACTATCAATTCCATACCAGGGAGAAGGAGTTGGCGCTAGCACACTAGTATCCATCCCGAATACCATGCAACGGGTGTTGGAATAGGTCCGGAGAGTGCGACCATGGGAGACTACACCTGCTTCCTTAGCAGTAACATCATCAGTGGGTTGTATACACACGAGAAGAGGTGATCCATCGGAATTAGTTGCCAGGCGCCAAATAGTATATGGGCGCTGCTCGTCCTCATGCTCGTGATCATCACCATCATCATCTCCCCCTTGGTTATAAAAATCTTCAAGTATAGGTGGTGGAATGTTCACAGGACCTTGGAAACACAAGAAGAAGGTTAATTAGTAAGGCTGGCCATAGTGGGGGTAACATAAGTAGTATCATGCACTTGGGACTCGCAAACATGCTTATGTGGCAGGCAATTAAGGAAGAGAGAGATGGTTATAGTAACATAGGTAGATACCGTAACATAATAAATGTGATGCTACTATGTGTCATGCATGGCAATAAATGAGACCACCTATGATACTAATCTAAGATACTCTTTGGCGGACGGACGAGGGAGTACTATGCACTATAGAGGTAGTAACATAAACTAGTAACATATGCATGTTACTAGTCTAAGTTACTCCCCACTATGACCAGCCTTGCTAACCCGCATGCATGTGGATGAAACAATTATAATTACGGTGGAAGACAAACGTACCGACACAACAAGGATGCCATGCAAAAACAATGCCACGAGTGGTGGCAGCAAACACAAGGCCCTCATATTCAATTGCATCACAGTACTCATCCGTGTACAGAAACTGATTTTTGAGCAATATCCATCCAGTCAAACCACTGACGACGGCAACAACCTTGTCGAAGATAGCAACAACTTCATAGTTGTTGTAATTCCAAGAGCGGTTGGGGACTCGAGAAATTGCTATCTTTCATAGAAGACAGTCACCATGATTTTATTTGAACGTGCGTACAATACCGGTGTGCTCAACCTCTGGGCAGTCTGCTGAGATTTTTGGAAGTGGAACCCGGTCATGAGTGTACACATTCACAAGTTCCCACTCGCAGTTGGACCCAATGTAAACAATCCAATCTCCATTTGTGCCTGCCTAAGCCTTGCCCTCAAGCGATGGCATCTTAACATCATACGTATCATTATCAAGCGGCATCAACTTGCACAGGGCGAGGCCTCCGTCGTGACGGCGCCAGTCATCAGGGTCACGGCGAAGAAGATAGGGGAGATCAAACCGCTCCTTGACTCTTAGGTTCCTTGTAATGATGTTATTAGTTGAGTCGAGAATGGGCTTGAACAAACTTGCCATGCTAGCCGAGGTGATGACATCGCACCGATCAATGAGTTCCTCCACCACGTCATCTTTTAGATCGGGACAAGAATAATGGGGTCGTTTCCGTCCTGTTCCCTCCATGGAGAAGACGATCGAACAATGGCAGAAGAAAGCGTGAAGGGCTGAAGGAAAATGGAGGAGGGAGAGGAAGAGTGTGCGATAGCAGTTCCAAATCGAGAGGGAAAGGCGAAGAGTCGGTGGACGGTTGCCAGTTTGCCACGGTTCACGAAGGGGCGCCCCGGCCTACACGTCGGTTCGGAAACACTCCTACTAATCGCCGTCGTCTCACTGATATGTGGAACGGGACCACATGTCAACGAGACATTGTGTGTAATCTCTCGTGCAAAATGCGATCTGGCCGCGTTGGCCCGAGGTGCCGCATTAGTTATCGACCTTTATTTTTTTAATGGCTCGCCGTTCATTTTTGAAGCACGCTATACGCAGAGAAAATATAAACTACTCTACCACTACTCCACCTCTAGTACTAGTAGTATAAAGAAGATATATGGGCTGGAGCTTCAGCGCTTGCTTGCCAAGGGCTACCCACTTGCTTCTCACACTACCACCCTCTCTCCAGATCTAAAAAAGACGGCCCCTCTCTCCCTCCTCACCGGTGGTCACAGATCCGCCGGGGAAGAAAAGGACGTGCAGCGTTGATGCACTCGTCGTCGGCGAGCGAGGTCACGCACTGACGACAAGGCCGTCCTCTCAGACCTAGCGCCTGCGCGGGATCGCTGCCGTTGTGTGTGCGGAGGACGACGACCACGAGCGAAGCCACTTCCCGCCGACCCTCAGGTATGCTACCTCTTTTCGAACCATACCCTTGTTCTATTGCCCCATCTGGCACGTCGTTGCATGTGGATCTTTTTCCACTCCACCATCTTCCTAATTTGCTATCCTTTGCTCTGCTGGCCACGCAAACGAAAACCTTAATTTGCACTATTAAAGGAAACCCTACTTCATGCAGACTAATGCATGTCTGGGCTGAATAAGGAAAGGAAGGGAGACTGTACTGTCCAAGAGAGTAGGCATCGAACCCGCATCTAGGTTGAAAAGGGGAAAATCACTAGCTAAGGAACGAGTCTCATGTCTCTTGGTTGAAGAAAGGTAGAAAGGCATGACAACGCAATAGAGAATGACCAGGTCGATCGGTTTGTTGTGCTCACATAGGAAAAAGGTGGCTAAAGAGAACAAAAATGGGACGTAATCCACATATGTTGCCTGGATATTTGTTGCTCTGGGCAACCATACCTCCCTCACCACTCTGCGTCCGTGGAGGTACATTGTACTGGTGTGCCCACTATCCGAATCGGCCTCCCATGCTCTTATTGCCACTTTTTTTGCTGTTAGTATAATGCCAGCAGTCAAGTCAAGCAATGCTACTGCTAAAGTGATGCCACATTTAACTAATGCCACTCTCAGTCTAATGCCACAGATAAATTTAAGCAGTGCCATTTAATGTCACTGGATCATTTCAGGGTTAGCTGTTGATTGTGGATGTATTAAAGATTTTTCAGCTAAGGCATTCTAATGTTGTTGCACAGCCAGTATACCAATGATGAAACTTGTTACTACCTTCAGATTTTTGCACTGTTAATGCTTATAGATTACATACCTCACTTTCATGAGATAAGTTAATTTTTTTTGTACAGTGTCACCAAAATGCCAAGGCGTTGATGTCATTTTATTTTGGTTAAACTACACAGACAATTATGAAGACAAGAGGAAAGGTCAAGAGTGGGAACCTCCTCCTCCGGCTGTTCTCTTTATTATCAAGAGGAAAGATCAAGTTTTTATGTTTGATCGATTATCAAGATTGGGATAGCAATTTTTAAGGTCCCCCCGAGTTCGAAATGATATTTACCTTGGAGGTACATGGTTTGCAATTTTTTTGTACTGTCATTAGTTAATAATGCTAGTTACCTTCAGACTTTTGTATTTGGTTTAATGCTCATGCACAACTAGTATACCAATGCTGAAACTTGTTACCTTTACATTTTGTATTATTAATTCTTATAGAAACCTTCCAGTGCTAGAGTTTATTGAAATCTGTTCAGTAAAACCATTGTACTGTACCCTATAATAAACTAACTACTCTACTGTTGCACTAGCCACTGGATTAGTGTATATTTGTAGTATTCGAATGGTGTTGCATTAGAGTATGGACATAAATAAAGTGTGGCAAGCTTTCCCGGATATGTGCTCAAGAAAACTACTACCTGTTTTTCTAAATACTAGATGTTTGGGTACTTTAAATTGAACAGCGAAAACGTCTTATATTAAGGAACAGAGGGTGTAGAGTTCACTCAAATTATCCCGGTAAAGCTAGTCACACCTTTGTTAAAATTAATGTTCATTGTGTTATTAGAGGAGGTCTGTATGTTTGTCTCTAATGCCTGTCTACTACATACCCAACATCATGATGTAATGTTAAGTCATTTCCTTTTGTACAGTGTAACTAAATTGTCAAGGCGGTGATGGCATTCTATTTTAGTAGAACTGCACAAAATTTGCTTAAAAGAAGAGGAAAGGTCGGGAATGGCTCAGTTTTTCAAAAAAAAAAACTATGTATGCCTTCCTGACATCAGCCGCTGTTGCTTTATTTATTCCTTCAAACAGGTGGTTAGAAACAGTCTTGCTACCTTTTCCCATTAAGAAATTGGAATGCCTATATTTGTGAGTCTATGCTTCAACTAGTGCCACTTTTATAGTAATCAAACTTTCAATATCTATGCAAACAGGGATGCTCGATTTTAGTGGAGCTGCACAAAAAGTCCAACTGGTTCAACATTAGGAGCATGTTTTTTTCCAAACCTTTATATCCAATTGGTGGCACTATGAGCTGTTCATTACGAAGGTACATGGTTTGCTACTATCTTGCTACTAGTTTTGTACTGTCATTTGGTAGTAATACTAGTGGTTGCATGTGAATTTATTGGCAGGGTGGACCTACATTGGAGGTGCAGGACAGGATTCAATGATTGGATGCTCAATTTCGGTTGTATCGATTTCACCTCTTCCATCACTGCGAACATGGTGTGGTATATGTTTACTAGCTGCTTGATATTTGTGCAGACAGAGATGTCTGCCCGTTGCTATTTGGCAAACAAACAAAGTGTCCACAATTTTGGTTGAACTGCACAAGAGAATAGTATAGTCACTGCATGCAGTGCCATTTGAATATAGACACAAAGATTGGATAGTCACTTCATGGACTGCAGAAAAGTAGTACTATACTATTTACTGGCCAACACTTGGTGCTTCACTGCTTTGGTCTAATTATACAATGGGCATCATTTTCCCTAAGTTAAAGTTTGTATTCCGAAAATAGTCTCGCGGTGTGATCGAGAGAAGACCAAATCATATTGCAGTGGATGTTCCTCCATCATGTGTGGTTCATTCTCATGGTTCCAGATGTTGGTGAAACCACTTACGTTTGCAAGAGGAATTGTAGACTTCACAAACAAATTTGTCTTTCAGTCTGTACTGAATGTTGGCCAAGAGAAGCATCCATGTTAGTAGGAAGAACAGATGTTTTTTCTAGATCTTTGCTTTTGGAGCTACATATTTGTATATGATATGTGAATCATTGAGATACATTAACATGTTGATCTTATGTATGGGAATCATACTAGTTATTTTTAGTTGCGACGCAAGATCCGAAGTGGCTGATCTTTGCTTTTGGAGCTACATATTTGTATATGATCTGTGAATCGTTGAGATGCATTAACAGTTACTTATTTCTGTTCGCTCAGTGTTTACAATTTACTGATCAATCACTAGCTAGCCTACAAATGCGCACCTGGTAGTTTTATTTGCGACGCAAGATGCAAAGTGGCAGTTTTTTGAATAAAAATGCCTACCTCTGAAGAAACTGACAAGCTACACTATCGATCATACACAGATAAAAATGCCTACCTCTGAAGAAACTGACAAGCTACACTATCGACCCTACACGGATAAATAGCATATCACGCACGTACTACCTCCTTTCCGGTTTGCAGGGCTCAATTCAAGAAACGACCTACTCGATCCTACACGAATAAATAGCGAATCACGCACGTACTAGTACCTCCTTTCCGGTTTGCAGGGCTTAATTCAAACCTCTCACCAACCAAGGTACTCCCTCCGTCCAGGTTTATTAGTCCCGTGAGCAAAGCATCAAGACCAAGGCATGGCAATAATTAATGGCATGCAGAAATTTAAGCCTAATTAATTCCAGCGATTTAAGTGGCTGCATGCGCGCCCTCGGCTGCTACTCATTGCATGCTGCTTCGCTTACTGCCTGCGAGCGATTCTGAGTGCCTGCATACAGCCGGCCGTAATTAAGGCAGCTAACTGATGCGAAAAAAGATACGCTTTAATTGTTGTGGGCTTTTTAAATCCGTGGAATCATTATTGACAAGGAGGGAGATGATTCGAGTGCACTCGTTTGACCGCCATGCCGGCGTGCGACCCAGATGGGACGGGACGACACAGTCATAATTTCAATTTCCCTAGTTTTCCACCGCAAGCTGGCGCGCTAAGCCATTATGCATTGAATTCCGATGACCGTCGCGCTGCCTTCCCCCTATAAGTATTGTTTCCTGGCATTCTCCAGTGCCACCGTGACCCAACTCGCCATATCCTCATAAGCCCCCACCAGCCCGACGTCGCTCGCCACGTCTGTCATGCCCCTGCCCGTCCGTGGTAGGCGACGCCGGAGGCGGTCACTGCCGGAACTAGTGTTCGGTTTTTCACCAGAAGGCAGACGGAGGGAGGAGGCATTCTATCTGTCTTTAGATGGCAATGCGCAGATCGAGGAGTTGTTGGAGCGCGACCGCATGGCGGAGGAGCAGGAGTTGTTGGAGCGCGACCGCCTGGCAGAGGAGCAGCGTAACGCCGATTTGCGCCGCCAGCGGGACATGGAGCAGCAGCGCACCAACGCTCTGAGTCGCGAGCAGAGCGCCCGCAACTGGGCCGACTACGTGGAGGCCGACGCCCGGCAAATAGCCCTGGAGGCTGTCGGGCACGCACGCGTTCGCGATGCCGATTTTTACTACCAGCTCGTCAAGTGGGTTTCCCGCTTGGAAGCCAAAGCTTCGGTGGACCACGCCGGCATGGAAAGGGCCAACGCGCGCGAGCAACGCCCCCTATCACACCTCTGGCAAGTCCGAGGCGAGGCACAGGACGCCGGTGCCGGCGTTTAGCGTGTACCGCCGGCATCATCTAGTTAGCTAAGAGTAAGTTAGTACTTGTCTAGTGGGAGTAGATAGTTAACTTGGCTATGATGGTTGTCAACGTGGAAGTTCAGTACTCTATATGTGGATCAGACCTGTTACTTTGCTCTGAATGTTGAACTTTCCGTTTGAATGTATGGAATGGGTTGTTATTTTTTTAAATGGGTTGTATTTGTCCTCCATGGGTTTAGAGGCTGACTTGTGGGCCTAGCAAGTTGACGCGTACACAATCAGGAGATGATTGTACGTGGAGAGGATGACAGCAGGGACCCGCCAAGGTCATGGCAGTACGCAAGCAAGTGCCTCCTTATTTCAAGCCAATAAAAAAATGGCTCCTCCTAGTGGATTTCTGACATCTGGGTCCCATGCCATTGTCAACATAGTCAGTAAACGAGAGAATTGCACAACGAGCGGCTGACACCAGGGACCCAGCAGCTCGCCCAGTTATTTTTGTTTTGGGTTAATTTGATAAATGCCTCCGAGAAATGCCACTGCAATTTCCAAACTTTGAAAAATGTCATTTCATGCCATTTCTAGTGGCATTTTTTGAAGTTTGGAGTGGCGTTTTTCAAAGTTTGCAAACTGCAGTGGCATTTTTCAAAGTTTGCAAAAATTGCAGTGGCATTTTTCAAAGTTTGGAAATTGCAGTGGCATTTTTATGAATCGCCATAATTGGAGTGGCATTTATCTAATATGTTTTTGAGACGGAAGCAGGGTGTCAACTGGGCTGTGCGGGACACTCTGGCCTGTCTAGACAGCCTTTTCTTTTATGTTTACCACAGACCAGCCCAGTAGTTTTTTCTTTTTGAAAATGGCTAGCCCAGTTTTTTTGTGACTTTTCAAGTAAGTCACTTTATCAGGCCTGTTGGGCTAGACGAGGAGAGCTTCATTCGGCTAGTCGAGAAAATTGTCTATCAGTAATGAGAAATGGGCTGTACATTTTTAAAACACATCAAACCGGCAATTAGTTTTAAATATCTTTTTTTTTATTTCGAGATTTTAAATTGCATTGATTTTTATGCGTGGACAATTTATTGGATTTTATATTGATATACATTTATTTTTAAAATCAGTCTGAATGTGACTCGAAATTTCGGGATTAAAAATAGTTCAGACCGCACCGACATATGCAAAATTTTGTATAATTTTTTAACCGTGGCCACAATATGGGCTGTAATGCTAACAAAAAGAATATGGGCTCCAAAAAACCGTAAGAATTAGCAAATGGGCTGTAAACTATTTGAAATAATGGCAGATGGGCTGTATGCTGTTTTCCACAGATTTGAGGCTTTCCAAAGATGGCCTGTATACTGTTGAATGTCCATCCAATGGCCGTCGTGCTTCTTCAATCTCTGCACTTCCTGCTCCAGCCGCTCAAACAAGCGCCGGCGGGACTGCCTGCTCCCTCCTCCCCGCGGCCGGCTGTGCTGCCGCACAGGCCTCACCGCCCCATCGTACTCCCATCGCTGGCCTAGCTATCCCTCTACTCACCCTCAGTCCCACACATGCTGTTATTCTCCCGCTATGGCAGACGAACCAGTAAACCCTCGTACTCCTTCGCGTGGGAAATAACTGCCAAGTATTCCCTGGCTCCGTGTCGTTCCCTTCCTAGGCCTCACCGTCGTCCATTGCCCTGGTGCTCTCGGCGCGGCCTGGTCAACGTGCTCAATGAACGACATCCATCGGAAGTGGACTGTACATGGAGAGGCTGACAGCTGGGTCCACGGCCGCACACAAGGAAATGCCTCCATATTACGTGCAAAATAATGATTCTGTTGGGGAACGTAGTAATTTCAAAATTTTCCTACGCACACGCAAGATCATGGTGATGCATAGCAACTAGAGGGGAGAGTGTTGTCTACGTACCCTCGTAGACCGAAGTGGAAGCGTTGACGCAACGTAGAGGAAGTAGTCGTACGTCTTCCAGGTCCAACCGATCCAAGCATCGTTACTCCGGCACCTCCGAGTTCTTGACACACGTTTAGTTCGATGACGCACCCCGGGCTCCGATCCAGCAAAGCTTCGGGGAGGAGTTTCGTCAGCACGACGGCGTGCTGACGATCTTGATGTTCAACTGTCGCAGGGCTTCGCCTAAGCACCGCTACAATATGACCGAGGTGTAACATCGTGGAGGGGGCACCGCACACGGCTAAGGAACGATCACGAAGATCAACTTGTGTCTATGGGGTGCCCCCTGCCCCCGTATATAAAGAAGTGGAGGAGGGGAGGGCCGGCCCTCTCTATGGCGCGCCCTAGGGGAGTCCTACTCCCACCGGGAGTAGGATTCCCCCTTTCCTAGTCCAACTAGGAATCCTTCCAAGTATTAGGACTAGGAGACAAGGAAGGGGGAGGGAGAAGGGAAGGAAGGAGGGGGCATAGCCCCTCCCCCTAGTCCAATTCGGACTAGGCCTTGGGGGGGCGTGAGGCCTGCCCTAGGTAGCCCCTCTCTCTTTCCCGTATGGCCCAATAAGGCCCAATACTTCTCCCCCGTATTCCCGTAACTCCCCGGTACTCCGAAAAATACCCGAACCACTCGGAACCTTTCCGATGTCCAAATATAGTCGTCCAATATATCGATCTTTACGTCTCGACCATTTTGAGACTCCTCGTCATGTCCCCAATCTAATCCGGGACTCCGAACTCCTTCCGTACATCAAAACTCATAAACTCATAATATAACTGTCATCGAAACCTTAAGCGTGCGGACCCTACGGTTCGAGAACAATGTAGACATGACCGAGACACGTCTCCGGTCAATAACCAATAGCGAACCTGGATGCTCATATTGGTTCCTACATATTTTACGAAGATCTTTATCGGTCAGACCGCATAACAACATACGTTGTTCCCTTTGTCATCGGTATGTTACTTGCCCGAGATTCGATCGTCGGTATCCAATACCTAGTTCAATCTTGTTACCGGCAAGTCTCTTTACTCGTTCCGTAATACATCATCTCGCAACTAACTCATTAGTTGCATTGCTTGCAAGGCTTATGTGATGTGCATTACCGAGAGGGCCCAGAGATGCCTCTCCGACATTCGGAGTGACAAATCCTAATCTCGAAATATGCCAACCCAACAAGTACCTTCAGAGACACCTGTAGAGCACCTTTATAATCACCCAGTTACGTTGTGACGTTTGGTAGCACACAAAGTGTTCCTTCAGTAAACGGGAGTTGCATAATCTCATAGTTACAGGAACATGTATAAGTCATGAAGAAAGCAATAGCAACATACTAAACGATCGTGTGCTAAGCTAACGGAATGGGTCATGTCAATCACATCATTCTCCTAATGATGTGATCCCGTTAATCAAATGACAACTCATGTCTATGGTTAGGAAACATAACCATCTTCGATTAACGAGCTAGTCAAGTAGAGGCATACTAGTGACACTTTGTTTGTCTATGTATTCACACATGTATTATGTTTCCGGTTAATACAATTCTAGCATGAATAATCAACATTTATCATGATATAAGGAAATAAATGATAACTTTATTATTGCCTCAAGGGCATATTTCCTTCAGTCTCCCACTTGCACTAGAGTCAATAATCTAGTTCACATCGCCATGTGATTTAACACCAATATTCACATCTGTATGTTATTAATACCCATAGTTCACATCATCATGTGATCAACACCCAAAGGGTTTACTAGAGTCAATAATCTAGTTCACATCGCTATGTGATTAAAACCCAAAGAGTACTAAGGTATGATCATGTTTTGCTCGTGAGAGAAGTTTAGTCAACGGGTCTGTCACATTCAGAGCCGTATGTATTTTGCAAATATTCTATGTCTACAATGCTCTGCATGGAGCTACTCTAGCTAATTGCTCCCACTTTCAATATGTATCTAGATCAAGACTTAGAGTCATCTAGATTAGTGTCAAAACTTGCATCGACATAACCCTTTACGACGAACCTTTTGTCACTTCCATAATCAAGAAACATATCCTTATTACATTAAGGATAATTTTGACCAATGTCCAGTGATCTACTCCTAGATCACTATTGTACTCCCTTGCCAAACCAGGGAAGAGTATACAATAGGTCTGGTTCACAGCATAGCATACTTTATAGAACCTATGATTGAGGCATAGGGAATGACTTTTCATTCTCTTTCTATTTTCTGCCATGGTCGGGTCTTGAGTCTTACTCAACTTCACACTTTGCAACACAGGCAAGAACTCCTTCTTTGACGGTTCCATTTTAAACTATTTCAAAATCTTGTCAAGGTATGTACTCATTGAAAATCTTATCAAGCGCCTTGATCTATCTCAATAGATCTTGATGCTCAATATGTAAGTAGCTTTACTGAGGTCTTTATTTTAAAGAACTCCTTTCAAACACTCCTTTATGCTTTGCAGAATAATTCTACATTATTTCCGATCAACAATATGTCATTCACATATACTTATCAGAAATGTTGTAGTGCTCCCACTCACTTTCTTGTAAATATAGGCTTCACAGTAAGTCTGTACAAAACTATATGTTTTGATCAACTCATCAAAGCGTATATTCCAACTCCGAGATGCTTGCACCAGTCCATAGATGGATCGCTGGAGCATGCACATTTTGTTAGTACCTTTAGGATTGACAAAACCTTCTGGTTGCATCATATACAACTCTTCTTTGAGAAAACCATTAAGAATGCAGTTTTGACATCCATTTGCCAGATTTCATAAATTGTGGCAATTGCTAACATGATTCGGACAGACTTAAGCATCGCTACAGTTGAGAAAATCTCATTGTAGTCAACACCTTGAACTTGTCAAAAACCTTTTTGCAACAAGTCGAGCTTTGTAGATAGTAACACTACTATCAACGTCCGTCTTCCTCTTGAAGATCCATTTATACAATATGGCTTGCCGATCATCGGGAAACTCCACCAAAGTCCACACTTTGTTCTCATACATAGATCCCATCTCAGATTTCATGGCCTTAAGCCATTTTGCGGAATCTGGGCTCATCATCGCTTCCTCATAGTTCATAGGTTCATCATGGTCTAGTAACATGACTTCCAGAACAGGATTACCGTACCACTCTGGTGCTGACCGTACTCTGGAAGACCTACGAGGTTCTGTAGTAACTTGATCTGAAGTTTCATGATCATCATCATTAGCTTCCTCACTAATTGGTGTAGAAATCATTGGAACTGATTTTAGTGATGAACAATTTTCCAATTCAGGAGAAGGTACAGTTACCTCATCAAGTTCTACTTTTATTCCACTCACTTCTTTCGAGAGAAACTCCTTCTCTGGAAAGGATCCATTCTCAGCAACGAATGTCTTGTCTTCGGATCTGTGATAGAAGGTGTACCCAACAGTCTCCTTTGGGTATCCTATGAGGACGCATTTCTTCGATTTGGGTTTGAGCTTATCAGGATGAAACTTTTTCACATAAGCATCACAACCCCAAACTTTAAGAAACGACAACTTTGGTCTCTTGCTAAACCACAGTTCATATAGTGTCGTCTCAACGGATTTAGATGGGGCCCTATTTAACATGAATGCAGCTGTCTCTAATGCATGATCCCAAAACGATATTGGTAAATCGGTAAGAAACATCATAGATTGTACTATATCCAATAAAGTACGGTTATGACGTTCGGACACACCATTTTGATGTGGTGTTCCAGGTGGCATGAATTTGTGAAACTATTCCACATTGTTTTAATTGAAGACCAAACTCGTAACTCAAATATTTGTCTCTGCGATCAGATTGTAGAAACCTTATTTTCTTGTCACGATGATTTTCCATTTCACTCTAAAATTCTTTGATCTTTTCAAATGTTTCAGACTTATGTTTCATCAAGTAGATATACCCATATCTGCTCAAATCATCTGTGAAGGTCAGAAAATAATGATAACCGCCGCGAGCCTTAACACTCATCGGATCGCATACATCAGTATGTATTATTTCCAATAAGTCAGTTGCTCGCTCCACTATTCCGGAGAACGGAGTCTTAGTCATCTTTCCCATGAGGCATGGTTCGCAAGCATCAAGTGATTCCAAAATCCCATCAGCATGGAGTTTCTTCATGCGCTTTACACCAATATGACCTAAACGGCAGTGCCACAAATAAGTTGCACTATCATTATTAACTTTGCATCTTTTGGTTTCAATATTATGAATATGTGTATCACTACGATCGAGATCCAATGAACCATTTTCATTGGGTGTGTAACCATATAAGGTTTTATTCATGTAAACAGAACAACAGTTTATTCTCTTACTTAAATGAATAACCGTATTGCAATAAACATGATCAAATCATATTCATGCTCAACGCAAACACCAAATAACATTTATTTAGGTTCAACACTAATCCCGGAAGTATAGGGAGTGTGCGATGATGATCATATCAATCTTGAAACTACTTTCAACACACATCGTCACTTCACCCTTAACTAGTTTCTGTTTATTCTGCAACTCCCGTTTCTAGTTACTACTCTTAGCAACTGAACTAGTACCAAATACCGAGGGGTTGCTATAAACACTAGTAAAGTACACATCAATAACATGTATATCAAATATACCTTTGTTCACTTTGCCATCCTTCTTATCCGCCAAATACTTGGGGTAGTTCTGCTTCCAGTGACCAGTCCCTTTGCAGTAGAAGCACTTAGTCTCAGGCTTAGGTCCAGACTTGGGCTTCTTCACTTGAGCAGCAACTTGCTTGCCATTCTTCTTGAAGTTCCCTTCTATCCCTTTGCCCTTTTCTTGAAACTAGTGGTCTTGTTAACCATCAACACTTGATGTTCTTTCTTGATTTCTACCTTCATCGATTTCATCATCATGAAAAACTCGGGAATCATTTTCATCATCCCTTGCATACTATAGTTCATCACGAAGTTCTATTAACTTGGTGACGGTGACTAGAGAATTTTGTCAATCACTATCTTATCTGGAAGATTAACTCCCACTTGATTCAAGCGATTGTAGTACCCAGACAATCTGAGCACATGCTCACTAGTTGAGTGATTCTCCTCCATCTTTTAGCTATAGAACTTGTTGGAGACTTCATATCTCTCAACTCGGGTATTTGCTTGAAATATTAACTTCAACTCCTGGAACATCTCATATGGTCCATGACGTTCAAAACGTCTTTGAAGTCCCGATTCTAAGCCGTTAAGCATGGTGCACTTAAACTATCAAGTAGTCATCATATTGAGCTAGCCAAACGTTCATAACGGCTGCATCTGCTCCAGCAATAGGTCTGTCACCTAGCGGTGCATCCAGGACATAATTCTTCTGTGCAGCAATGAGGATAAACCTCAGATCGCGGATCCAATCCGCATCATTGCTACTAACATTTTTCAACACAATTTTCTCTAGGAACATATCAAAATAAACATATGAAAGCAACAACGCAAGCTATTGATCTTACAACATAATTTGCAAAATACTACCAGGACTAAGTTCATGATAAATTTAAGTTCAATTAATCCTATTACTTAAGAACTCCCACTTAGATAGACATCCCTCTAATCCTCTAAGTGATCACGTGATCCAAATCAACTAAACCATGTCCGATCATCACGTGAGATGGAGTAGTTTCAATGGTGAACATCACTATGTTGATCATATCTACTATATGATTCATGCTCGACCTTTCGGTCTCCGTGTTCCGAGGCCATATCTGCATATGCTAGGCTCGTCAAGTTTAACCTGAGTATTCCGCGTGTGCAAAACTGGCTTGCACCCGTTGTAGATGGACGTAGAGCTTATCACACCCGATCATCACGTGGTGTCTGGGCACGATGAACTTTGGCAACGGTGCATACTCAGGGAGAACACTTCTTGATAATTTTAGTGAGAGATCATCTTAAAATGCTACCGTCAATCAAAGCAAGAATAAGATGTATAATAGATAAACATCATATGCAATCAAAATATGTGACATGATATGGCCATGATCATCTTGCGCCTTTGATCTCCATCTCCAAAGTACTGTCATGATCTCTATCATCACCGGCACGACACCATGATCTTCATCATCTTGATCTATATCAATGTGTCATCACATGGTTGTCTCACCAACTATTGCTCTTGCAACTATTGCTATCGTATAGCGATAAAGTAAAGCAATTATTTGGCACTTGCATCTTATGCAACAAAGAGACATCCATAGGGCTTCTGCCAGTTGCCGATAACTTCAACAAAACATGATCATCTCATACAACAACTTATATCTTATCACGTCTTGACCATATCACATCACAACATGCCCTGCAAAAAAAAGTTAGACGTCCTCTACTTTGTTGTTGCAAATTTTACGTGGCTGCTATGGGCTGAGCAAGAACCATTCTTACCTACGCATCAAAACCACAATGATAGTTTGTCAAGTTGGTGTTGTTTTAACCTTCGCAAGGACCGGGCGTAGCCACACTCGGTTCAACTAAAGTTGGAGAAACTGACGCCCGCCAGCCACCTGTGTGCAAAGCACGGCGGTAGAACCAGTCTCGCGTAAGCGTACGCGTAATGTCGGTCCGGGCCGCTTCATCCAACAATACCGCCGAACCAAAGTATGACATGCTGGTAAGCAATATGACTTATATCGCCCACAACTCACTTGTGTTCTACTCGTGCATATAACATCAAACCATAAAACCTAGGCTCGGATGCCACTGTTGGGGAACGTAGTAATTTCAAAATTTTCCTACGCACATGCAAGATCATGGTGATGCATAGCAACGAGAGGGGAGAGTGTTGTCTACGTACCCTCGTAGACCGAAGCGGAAGCGTTCACGCAACGTAAAGGAAGTAGTCGTACGTCTTCCCGGTCCAACCGATCCAAGCACCGTTACTCCGGCACCTCCGAGTTCTTGACACACGTACAGCTCGATGACGCACACCGGGCTCCGATCCAGCAAAGCTTCGGTGAGGACTTTCGTCAGCACGACGGCGTGGTGACGATCTTGATGTTCAACTGTCGCAGGGCTTCGCCTAAGCACCGCTACAATATGACCGAGGTGTAATATCGTGGAGGGGGGCACCGCACACGGCTAAGAAACGATCACGAAGATCAACTTGTGTCTATGGGGTGCCCCCTGACCCCGTATATAAAGGAGTGGAGGAGGGGAGGGCCGGCCCTCTCTATGGCGCGCCCTAGGGGAGTCCTACTCCCACCGGGAGTAGGATTCCCCCTTTCCTAGTCCAACTAGGAATCCTTCCAAGTATTAGGAGTAGGAGACAAGGAAGGGGGAGGGAGAAGGGAAGGAAGGAGGGGGCGCAGCCCCTCCCCCTAGTCCAATTCGGACTAGGCCTTGGGGGGGCGCGCGGCCTGCCCTAGGTAGCCCCTCTCTCTTTCCCTTATGGCCCAATAAGGCCCAATACTTCTCCCCCGTATTCCCGTAACTCCCCGGTACTCCGAAAAATACCCGAACCACTCGGAACCTTTCTGATGTCCGAATATAGTCGTCCAATATATCGATCTTTACGTCTCGACCATTTCGAGACTCCTTGTCATGTCGCCGATCTCATCCGGGACTCCGAACTCCTTCGGTACATCAAAACTCATAAACTCATAATATAACTGTCATCGAAACCTTAAGCGTGCGGACCCTATGGTTCGAGAACAATGTAGACATGACCGAGACACGTCTCCGGTCAATAACCAATAGCGGAACTTGGATGCTCATATTGGTTCCTACATATTTTACGAAGATCTTTATCGGTCAGACCGCATAACAACATACGTTGTTCCCTTTGTCATCGGTATGTTACTTGCCCGAGATTCGATCGTCGGTATCCAATACCTAGTTCAATCTCGTTACCGGAAAGTCTCTTTACTCGTTCCGTAATACATCATCTCGCAACTAACTCATTAGTTGCATTGCTTGCAAGGCTTATGTGATGTGCATTACCGAGAGGGCCCAGAGATACCTCTCTGACATTCGGAGTGACAAATCCTAATCTCGAAATACGCCAACCCAACAAGTACCTTCGGAGACACCTGTAGAGCACCTTTATAATCACCCAATTACGTTGTGATGTTTGGTAGCACACAAAGTGTTCCTCCGGTAAACGGGAGTTGCATAATCTCATAGTTACAGGAACATGTATAAGTCATGAAGAAAGCAATAGCAACATACTAAACGATCGTGTGCTAAGCTAACGGAATGGATCATGTCAATCACATCATTCTCCTAATGATGTGATCCCATTAATCAAATGACAACTCATGTCTATGGTTAGGAAACATAACCATCTTCGATTAACGAGCTAGTCAAGTAGAGGCATACTAGTGACACTTTGTTTGTCTATGTATTCACACATGTATTATGTTTCCGGTTAATACAATTCTAGCATGAATAATAAACATTTATCATGATATAAGGAAATAAATAATAACTTTATTATTGCCTCTAGGGCATATTTCCTTCCGATTCCTCCACCTGACATCTAGGACCCACCGAAAGGGCCTCTGTATTTCATGAAAAAAACGTTACTGCCGCTGACAGCTCGGACCCACCAGCTATATCTTCGCACGCAAGTAAGTGCCTCCTTATTACGCCCAAAAAAAAGAATACTCCCCCTGCTAGCTGGGACCCAGTATAGTGGGCCTACTAAGTTGACGGGGACGAAGGGCTTTGTCAACTTAGTCAATATGCACGATTCTCGCTCGACTGACCGTACGATGTCCATCCAATGGCCGTAGTGCTTCTTCAACCTCTGGTCTTGTTGCTCCAGCCGGCCAAAGCACCACCGGTCGTGCCGCCTGCTCCTGCCTCCCGTGGTCGGCTGTGCTGCCGCGGAGGCCTCACCTTCCCCATACTACTCCCACCGCTGGCCAGGCCATCTCTCCACTCCACTCACCCACACCCCCTGTTATTCTGCAGCGACGGCAGCGCAGCCGAACCAGTGAACACTCGTACTCCTCTTCGCGTGGGCATCCACTGCCGCGTCTTCCCCGGCTCTGCGTCGTCCCCATCCTAGGCCTCGCCGTCGTCCACCGCCGTGGTGCTCTCGGCGCGGCATGGTCAATGTGGTCAACGACTGAATTCCATCAGAAGAATACTGTACGTGGAGAGGCTGACAGCTGGGTCCACGGCAGCCGCAAGGAAGTGCCTCCTTATTACGCGAAAAATAATTATTCCTCCACCTGACAGCAGGGACCCACCGGACGGGCCACCAGTATTTCGCGAAAAAAACTTTGCCCCTAACTGCTAGGACCTACCCGACAGGCCACCGTATTTCGCGAAAAAAATGTTCCCCCTACTGTCACCTCGGACCCACCGGAAGTGCCTCCTTATTACGCACAAAAAAATGAATACCCCCCAGCTAGCTGGGACCCACCTTAGTGGGAGGCTGACTTGTGGGCCTACTAAGTTGACGGGGACGGAGGGCTTTGTCAACTTAGTCAATATAAAAGATTCTAGCTCCAGTGACCGTACGATGTCCATCCAACGGATGTAGTGCTTCTTCAACCTCAGGTCTTCTTGCTCCAGCCGCCCAAAGCAGCGCCGGTCGTGCCGCATGCTCCTGCCTCCCGTGGCCGGATGTGCTGTCGCGGAGGCCTCACCGCCCCCTACTATTCCCACCGCTGGCCAGGCCCTGCGGCGACGGCAGCCTCACACCGCAGCCGAACCAGTGAACCCTCGTACTCCTGTCGGCGCGAGCTTCCACTGCCGCGTCTTCCCCGGCTCCCTGTCGTCCCCTTCCTAGGCCTCACTGTCATCCACCGCCATGGTTCTCTCGGCGCGGTGTGGTCAACGTGGTCAAGGAACGGCTTCCATCAGACGTGGACTGTACGTGGAGAGGCTGACAGTTGGGTCCACGGCCGTAGCAAGGAAGTGCCTCCTTATTACGCGCAAAATAATTATTCCTCCACCTGACAGTGGGGACCCACCGGACGGGCCACCATATTTCGCGAAAAAACGTTTCCCCCTGACTGCTGGGACCCACCAGCTACACCTTCACACGCAAGGAAGTGCGTCCGGGCAAAAAAACGATTCGCCCCCCTGACTGCTGGGACCCACCAGCTACATCTTCGCACGCAAGGAAGTGCGTCCGGGCAAAAAAACGATTCGCCCCCTGACTGCTGGGACCCACCAGCTACATCTTCGCACGCAAGGAAGTGCCTGACAGTCGGGACCCACCTGGTCGAAGCGTACGTAGTGTTGTCATTCTGGTTGCGAACGTGTACGTACATACTGGTTGATGTAGAGGCGTGCACGTGTCGTAGATGTAGAGGCGCGCACGTGTCATAGTAGAGGCGCGCACGTAGCATGTACACGTACGTACAGCGGCGAGGGTGCAAGAAAGAAAATACGGCCACGTACGTACATACGGGCAGGGTCTCTAATGCCTATCGCGCATACGTACATGGCTGGGTCGGAACGGAGAAACAGCGTCGTCGTCGTGTTCATGGGGAACCAACTGGCTGGGTCGGAACGGAATGCGTGGTCGTCTTCATCGGGAGGGCTTGGACGGAACAGGCGATGGAAACGAGGCCTGGCGTACCGCACACCGGAGGAACGGCCTTGTGTTCGACCGGCCACATTTGAAACGGGGTCCTATTGATCGGGAGGGGCCTGGCGTACCGCAAAACGGAGGAAACGGACCTCCTACGGTCGAAACAGGGGTCCTGTTGATCGGGAGGGGTGTGGCGTACCGCAAAACAGATGAAACGGACTTGTGTTGGAGCGCTACGGTCGAAACGGGGGGGAGGGGTGTGGCGTACCGCAAAACGGGACTCCACGAGATATTGTTCATCTCCACCGTCGACCTCCTCCAGCCTCCACGGGCTACCGTCGACCTCCTCCAACCTCCACGGGCTCCTGTTCATCCAGCCTCCACCGCGCGCTACTCCACCGCTACTGTTCAACCACCCCTCCACGGGCACCCCTCCATCGTCTACTGTTCATCCAGCCCTCCACACCATGGGGTCCTGTTCAACCACCCCTCCACGACCACCCCTCCACCATCTACTATTCATCCAGCCCTCCACACCACGGGTTCCTGTTCATCCAGAGGCAACGCCACCGCTCACTGTTCATCCAAACCCCCCCCCCCCCCGCAATGCTCACTGTTCATCCAATCGATCTGCTTCAGTTAGCAGCAGTAGCGAAGGAATCGCTCCATCGGGTTCAGTTAACAGCCATCGATCGATCGCTCGGGTTCAGTAACGCGTAGCCTGCAGTGCAATCGCTCGGGTTCAGTTAGAGCCCAACGCCTCACTCGGGTTCAGTTAGAGCCAACGCCTTGCACACACACGCATACGTACGAGAGAAACGCGCATCGCTTCGCCCCCGACCTCCCACCGTAACCGGCAACTCCCCGAAATTTTCCTCCCCCTTACTTCTACCACGGTTTTTTCCGTCATGGACGGCCCAAAGAATGTCATGCAGCTACGTCTCCGGCCCGCCCAGGACGAAAAGCCCATTTTCTGTCATGATTTTTTGTCATAGAAGTAGGAGCCCACCACATCTATGATGATACCGGGTTTTGTCACAATTATCGTCATAGAAGTGTCATATGTATGACAGAAAAAAAATTCGTTCGGCCCAAAATGTCACGGATGTGTCTTTTTTTTGTAGTGTATCTATGGAGAGAATTTACCTATACTACCTATGTCGGGTTATCAAGACCATGTATTTCTTCAATAGGCGGTAAATTAAGGCCATGCATTTCTTCAACAGGAGGTAAATTATTAACATCTTTGGCTTTAGTACCTTTTTCTTTCATAGATTTCTTTGCCTCTTGCATATCTTCAGGACTGAGAAATAGAATATCCCTTTTCATCGGAGTTGGCTTAGGAGTTGGTTCAGGAAGTGTCCAATTGCTTTCATTAGTTAACATATTATTCAATAACAATTCAGCTTGATCAACAATTCTTTCCGTGAAAACACAACCAGCACAACTATCCAGGTGGTCTCCGGAAGCATCGGTTAGTCCATTATAAAAAATATCAAGTATTTCATTTTTCTTGAGAGGATGATCAGGCAAAGCATTAAGTAATTGGAGAAGCCTCCCCCAAGCTTGTGGGAGACTCTCTTCTTCAATTTGCACAAAATTATATATTCCCTTAAGGCTACTTGTTTCTTATGAGCGGGGAAATATTTAACAGAGAAGTAATAAATCATATCCTAGGGACTATGCACACAACCAGGATAAGGAGAATTAAACCATGTTTTAGCATCACCCTTTAATGAGAACAGAAATAACTTAAGGATATAGTAGTAGCAAGTTTTCTCATCATTAGTGAATAGGGTGGCTATATCATTTAATTTAGTAAGATGTGCCACAACAGTTTCAGATTCATAGCCATAAAAAGGATCAAATTAAACCAAAGTAATTATCTCAGGATCGACAGAGAAATCATAATCCTTATCAGTAACCAAGATAGGTGAAGTAGCAATAGGAGGGTCATATTTCATTCTAGCATTCAAAGCCTTTTCTTTTAGCTTAGCTAATAATTTCTTAAGATCAGATCTATCATTGCAGGCAAGAAAATCTCTAGCAGTTTCTTCATCCATAACATAACCCTCAGTCACAACAGGCAATTCATATCTAGGGGAGAATCTTCATCATCACTTTCATCAATATTATCAGTTTCAATAATTTCATTCTTTCAAGCCCTGGCAAGTTGTTCATCAAGAAATTCACCTAATGGCACAGTATTATCAAGCATAGAAGTAGTTTCATAAGCATCACGCATAGCAAAAGTGGCATCATCAATAACATGCGACATATCAAAATTAATAGCAGAAGCAGGTTTAGGTGTCGCAAGTTTACTCAAAACAGAAGGTGAATCAAGTGCAGAGCTAGATGGCAATTCCTTACCTCCCCTCGTAGTTGAGGGAAAAATCTTGGTTCTTTCGTCTTTAAGTTCCTCATAGTGATCAGCAGATATAAATCCCAAGTGACTCAAAGAATAGAGCTATGCTCCCCAGCAACGGCGCCAGAAAATAGTCTTGATAACCCACAAGTATACGGGATCGCAACAGTTTTCGAGGGTAGAGTATTCAACCCAAATTTATTTATTCGACACAAGGGGAGCCAAAGAATATTCTCAAGTATTAGCAGTTGAGTTGTCAATTCAACCACACCTGGATAACTTAATATCTGCAGCAAAGTATTTAGTAGCAAAGTAGTATGGAAGTAACGGTAATGGTAGCAAAAGGAACAGTAGCAGTTTTGTAGTAATTGTAACAATGTTAACGGTAAAGTAACTAAGAAAAGAGCAACATGTGAAAAGCTCGTAGGCATTGGATCAGTGATGGATAATTATGTCGGATGCGATTCCTCATGCAATAGTTATAACATAGGGTGACACAGAACTAGCTCCAGTTCATCAATGTAATGTAGGCATGTATTCCGAATATAGTCATACGTGCTTATGGAAAATAACTTGCATGACATCTTTTGTCCTGCCCTCCCATGGCAGGGGGTCCTATTGGAAACTAAGGGATATTAAGGCCTCCTTTTAATAGAGTACCGGACCAAAGAATTAACACTTAGTGAATACATGAACTCCTCAAACTACGGTCATCACCGGGAGTGGTCCCAATTATTGTCACTTCGGGGTTGCCGGATCATAACACATAGTAGGTGACTATTGACTTGCAAGATAGGATCAAGAACTCACATATATTCATGAAAACATAATAGGTTCAGATCTGAAATCATGGCACTCGGGCCCTAGTGACAAGCATTAAGCATAGCAAAGTCATAGCAACATCAATCTTAGAACATAATGGATACTAGGGATCAAACCCTAACAAAACTAACTTGATTACATGGTAAATCTCATCCAACCCATCACCGTCTAGCAAGCCTATGATGTAATTACTCACACACGGCGGTGAGCATCATGAAATTGGTGACGGAGGATGGTTGATGATGACGACGGCGATAGATTCCCCTCTCCGGAGCCCCGAACGGACTCTAGATCAGCCCTCCCGAGAGAGATTAGGGCTTCGTGGCGGCTCCATATCGTAAAACGTGATGAATCCTTCTCTCTGATTTTTTTTCTCCCCGAACGTGAATATGCAAAGTTGGAGTTGAGGTCGATGGAGCACCGGGGGGCCCACGAGGCAGGGAGGCGCGCCCAGGGGGGTAGGGCGTGCCGCCCACCCTCGTGGACAGGGTGTAGGCCCCCTGGCCCTGATTCTTTCGCCATTATTTTTATTAATTCCAAAAATATTCTCCGTGGAGTTTCAGGTCATTCCGAGAACTTTTATTTCTGCACAAAAATAACACCATGGCAATTCTGCTGAAAACAGCGTCAGTCTGGGTTAGTTCCATTCAAATCATGCAAGTTAGAGTCCAAAACAAGGGCAAAAGTGTTTGGAAAAGCAGATACGATGGAGACGTGTCACTTGGCAACCTGCCTTCTCCTTCAAGCAAGCCCTAGATGCCCCATGCAAGTTCCACAGCGGCGCGAAGCCATCCAACCACACCACCCGGAAGTGCAACTGGCTCGGCCGAATCACTAAGGATGAGGCCTTGCCGCCTCCTCCTGCAGCCGGCCAAGCGGCTCCGGCTCCCCGGCAACCGGCCCGCCCCGCCGTCATGCTCCAAGATGAATTCCCCAACGAGAAGGCCACCTACGTCGTCTTCACCAGTGAAGCCAGCGACATGCATAGTCGGCGCCAGCAGCACCACGAGGTGGATGCTGTCAGTTCATAGGTCCCCCAATTCATGCATTGGCCTGAGAGACCCGTCACCTAGAGCCGTGATGACCATACGACCATGATGCCCTCACCAGGTGTGTACGCCATGGTGCTGGACTCCACCTTCTCAACAGAGAGGCGGATGTGCCACTTCTCTCGAGTTCTGATATGTGACATCCTGGCTTTTGCCCTCCTTCTTTTTCTGGATTTCATTGTCATTTGATTTGAATTTGGAGTTTTTGAATCAACTCAGTTGGACTTAATCACTTGGGCATGTCCTTGATTTTCACCCAAGTGACCCACATCTCTCTCACACACATCATTTCCTCTTTGATTTATCTCAAAATGGCCATAGGAATATTTTTCATAAATGCAAAATATTCATTTCCCTCTCTGAAAATCACTTCAGCAACATATGCTCCAAAGCAACCCTCATTTTTCTTGGCCATAAAAATCTGAGAAAATTCCTAAATATTCTTTGGACCTTGCCACACCTCCTTGTGCAAAACTATTTCATAGTTATTTGGAATATTTTTGCTACAAAATATATTTTCTGTTGAGACCAAAAAATGCACTTTACAAAGGAAGTGTATTTTTCATTGATCCAATGAAGCTGAAAATTTTAGAGCTTCATTACCCTTCTAAGAAACCCTTAACCTCAAAAGATCAGCCCTAAACCCCTTCTAGATTTCTCTAATTTAACCTCACAAGTTTCTGTCCAGAAACTTGCCAAGATGATACACTCACGCACAGTCGACCTGTGATCAACTCAAGACCTTGGAGCAACCCAAACCATCAAGGGCTACACGCCAGACATGAATTTAATGCACGGCATGACTCTATGCCAGAGTTCACGCGGTGATTAAGCATGTGCACCATGCCAGGCTTCTTGTCGATGCACTCTGGATGCCGCCGACGCTCCTATTTCGCGCGTGCTCGCTTCCCTGCTCGCCGCACCTTGCCAAACTCCAGCGGAGCCCCGAGCCCCCTCCTCCCTTGCCTATAAATACAGCCCCTCCACAGCCTTCCTGAGCATCACACGCACTCACACACTCACCACGACTCCATAGATAGCCAAAGCCCGGCTGGGCAGGCCTCTGGCCGCCGTTCCCGACCGGAGTTTGCCGGCGATCCCCTCTGACGGTGTCCTGGACTGGGGGGTACTCACCACGTCTCCCGATCAGTTAGATTGGGCCGAGGACCCCCATAGCCGTATACTCATGGGCCAGTTCAGACAGCTGATGCATACACGAGGGAGATTCCACAAGACTTGGTGATCAAGACAAGGACTCCTCCCCACCGGCGTATTCGGCTAGGACTCTTGTTATCCTAGGCCTCTGGTACATTATATAAACCGAGGCTAGGCTAGTCGATACATAGGCTAGATCATTATGACATTACTCATCATACCTCTAGGATTTAGACCACAACATATGATCTCGAGGTAGATCAACTCTTGTAACCCTATATTTATCAAGATCAATCAAGCAGGAAGTAGGGTATTACCTTGATAAAGAGGGCCCGAACCTGGGTAAACATCATGTCCCCTATCTCCTGTTACCCATCGATCCATGACACACAGCTTGGGACCCCCTACCCGAGATCTGCCGGTTTTGACACCGACATTGTTGCTTTCATTGAGAGTTCCGCCGTGTGATCGGCAAAGGAACTATGGCTCGACTGCAGATTGACTACGACGTCGGCTTCTTCGTCGCCGGTTCAACTGGTCACCTTGGTTTGACCGAGGACTGCGCCCTACCTCCGATCGTCATATTCGGATAAGGGCCTTCATCAACATCAACTCCGATCTCTATCATGATCATGGAGGAATTATCCTCGGAGCTCGGGGGCTCAACGTCAACATTGCCCTCGGGCGACCGTGCTATTTTTCTGGACAGCAATGTATCCGCTGCCACCACCTTCTCAAGCATCGCTCTGACGATTCCTTCGGTGGAATTGTGCAGAATTAAGTCTACAACAACCATGCAAAATTTCGTCGAGTTCCAGTGGAGGAATCTCCGGCGATCTACGATATACCGGAGCCCTGCCAAATCTGGACGGGAATCTGGACGAGTTTAGGGTGTGGTCTCCAGTGCCAAGCTCGGAGGTCCTTTGGAAGATCCAACCGTTCATTTGCTGAGGAATTCCCATATCTACCACCCCTCAAAATTTCAGCTCGATCCGACCGTCCAAACTCTGGGAACCTTCCGATTAGTGCATCACTTTTCAGATCTGTTTTCTGTGCGAGAACAAATCCGACCCGAGTTCATCTTTTTTTATGAACGGGATTTCGGACATCCTTTTGAAGAAAGTTTTGTATGGGGTATTGTGTTTTGTTCCCAAAAACATCCCACCAATTTTAAAGTCTTTTCCAATATGATCTTCACCATCGCGCCGGTGTCAAACTGGCCCGACAATGTTGCTCCACGGCTACTGACCTGCGCTAGACACGTCGTCGCTTTGTTGAGCCGAGCTCGACTTCTTCAGATCATCATCACGGCAAGCCGAACAAGAGTTCAGCATCGCGAAGGATAAATCATCACCAACCTCGCCGCCCCACGGATTACACGGAGCGGGCACATCGGCATCGCCGCACAGTCACTTCATCAAGCCGGCATTGACCACGTCACGAGTTATGACCTGCATCGGCATGGCCGCACCGTTGATTCTTCGAGCCGATGTTCATCATGCCGAACTACTTCAACACCTCGGCTAACATGGCATCTGCAACATATCTTTACCGACCGGCTCCGTCACCTCGTCTGGACCGGGGGCTTCGCCATCCCTTCTTCAACCTACTCCGGAGACTTTGGCGTCGTCAGCCGACCAACTTCGTCACGTTAGCTGGACCGGGGGCTTTGCCTTGGCGAGCCAACCTTTACCAGCATCGCCATGCCGTCACTTCACCGCCCATCAGGCAATGGGTGTGCGGTTCGATTCCCAGTTTTGGGAGTCACTTTTCTTCGGACTGCTATAACAAATAAACCAGGTGCTATTAATCCTAGCATTTTTTGCTTGTTGGGTTTATTTTTCTTAAGGAATTATTACTCTGGTTTGTTCCATCATCTGTACACAGGTCTATCAAATGGCGGCCACATTAACGACGGTCGCGCGGTGGTTTGGTCAGTTTCCGTACATAGTTCGGCGAATGCCGCATCCGGAACTCGGACCAACCTGTGGATTCAGGATTCGCCATGCCTTTACTGCATCACGCCGACACCCTGCATCGACATTGACTTCGGCGCCAGGCTACATATTTTTAAATAAATTATCTTGCGTAAATTAACTACGCGGGGATTTTTATATATTTATATTATTATTGTTGGCCTGCACTATTTTACATGTGCAGGTAATCGACTTCGACTGTGTCACATGGTCACTTCGGCAGGCCGACGCCGTCGTTCCAATCGGCATAAATCGGCTCGTGTGCTCACCTTGTTGGTCAAATTGCCATACCGGCATGCTCGGTTGCCTTGGGGACTTCGGCATCTCTGAGAGAGCTCTACCTCATCGAGTGTTCGGTACAGGTGCCATATTTATTTTATTACTCACTTTGCATAAATTATTAATTATGCAACAATTTTTATTTATTTACTTATTATTATTACTATTATCTCTGGTTTGCACTATTTTCTGTGCACAGGTAAATGATCCGGGTCGGGCAGTGTTGTCTCCTCGGCGTACTGACATACCACGTCACCTCGGCTAGACTGGGGGCTTCGTCATCACTTCATTAACCCACGCTGGGGACTTCGGCGTCACTCTGTTGGCTTGCCTTGGCCGAGTCGTGTCACTACCTCGGAGTGTCGAACTCCTTGCTCAGACACCTCGGGCTTGGAGGCTGGGACCTCAGCCATGCCGAGGACTGTGAACCTTGTCGGATCTGTCACAAATCAATGGGCGTATTTGTCCCGCCACAAGCCCGAATCGCGTCATCAACACCGAGCACATTAACCAGCTAAGTCGCTTTCATGCTCAATAACTTTCAGTTTTAAATTTTGTTCGGTTCAACCAAGCATTATGCTTTTTGGCAAAAAGTTATTTGTGACAAAGTTCCTTGTCAAAACTTTGTTTGTGACACACAAATTCAAATACCCCATTTATTTGGGGGCTTCCTTTATGAAGCTTTTCCTCTTGCATATGATTATACTTGTGGCTTCGTTCCTTGTTTGTGTATTACGCCACAATATGCACCATATTGACTTAAGTGTTCCGCAAGATGGGTTGCCTCGCTTGTGTGTTTACCCCTACATTCCCGATTGTTCAGCTAGGGAGTAAAGGGAGCACCTCTGCGCTTGTCATGATCGGGTCATCCAAGCTCAGACCTCAGACTGGGTGAAGCCGAAAGCTAGCACTCTTATTGTTTTCAATCATGGTCGGCACACAACAGAACTCATGAGTACAAAAAATCTATTGCACAAATCTCATAGTAACAATGAGCAACCGAAGAAAGGTATCGACGGGGGTACTATTTTCTTCGAAGATGCTTCTTACAGTTCGTTAGTAATATAGCATAAGTTCCCTGAGCGCGCTTTGTCTCTTACAGCCTTATGGCCTGATTGTCTGGTTATCGGAAACACCGTCGATATTCTCGATAGGTGGAGTACATTAATACTTTTCGGCCCTTGACCAAAGAGGGAGAAGCCGACGGTCGGTTAAGACATGTTTAAAGTTCGGGTGAACATAGATATGATATAAGTACTTCGGTACATACAACTCATTATACATAAAATTCTTTTACCCAAGTCACTTGGGGGCTCTTAAAATTTATATGAGCTATTTTATAGTAAATGAGTTTTCTTCTTGCTCGTTGCAAAGTCTTTTTCTACCGCTCCTTTTTTGACTCAAGTGTATGGTCAATAGCCGGATAGCCTGTCTTCTCTCTAAAAGTCGCTCAAGTTTAGTTTGCTAAACTGGCCTCAGAGAAGTACTTTGCCTTCGGGATAAGGAGCTTGAAGCCGTAGGCTGACCTGCTTGAAGTCTTGAGATCGGATGTGTCATGTTAAAGCACGACAGGAGCACAAATTTTTTTAAAGACCAAATTCCGGATTGGCACCAAAATCTCAGTTTAGTCTGGACGTCAAGCTTTTACATAAGTTTTTGGCTTTTCGAGCCTATGGCACTTTTAAACTATTTGTGTGTTTCCAGCATAAGTCTCGTAGTGTAACGCCGGACACCTTTAGAGATTCTGCAAAAACATTCTCGGATATTGCTATATATGCATCGGTTTCGAATTGTGTCTTTGGTCAATAGTTGGGTTGCCCGGCTCCTGTGCTTGCCTCCTACGTTCCGCTCTGTTCGGCTAGGTGCGCAAAGGGAGAACCACTGCGATTGTGCTTCCAGTTAGCATGGTTAAGCACCTCAGTGGAGAAAGCCGAAAACTGACTGTCACAATAAGCGTAAACTGGTCAGCGATCCGATGACTGTATTAAACTATAAGATCTATAGAGGTCACCCCGTGTTAAATGATGGTGTTCATAACATTGGCCGAAGTGTTTACGACTTGACCTCAACTGTCGCTGAACACTAAGCGGGGGCTAGTTACTGGCCTCCCAACTTTAAGCTCCTATGACTAAGTGAAAGTTATAAAGCCCGCATATCTGATTGCCTCGTTTCCGCTAACACAACCGCCTTCGGGCACCGAGACATAGGATAAGGGTTGTTTTGTTATTGCGAAAACACCCTGGATAGCATCTACAAGGGGGTGGAAGCCGATGATGGGCCACTTTCAAATGATAAATGGTCGCAACGGAGTCAAAATAAACATATCATCGGCGTTTGTATTTAATATGCAAGAGCCGCCCTCCACAATCATCGTTATAAAGTTGTAAATATGCATCAATTTGACTTAAGATTTTGGCCAAGCTGGGTTGCCTGGCTCATGTGCTTAGGGCATCTCCAGCCGTTAGCCCCCCAGGACCCATAAAAATCGCCCCCTAGGGGCGAGCCGGCGATACACTCGGCGCTGGGGCGGTTTTGCGCCCAGTCGTCGCCCCCAGCTCGCCCCCAGGCGCCGAAATTGGCCCACTTTGCAGCCCAATTTCGGCGAATAAACGGCCCATATGGGCGAGAATAGGCCCATATTCGGCATGATTTCGCCGTGTCTCGGCGTTTAATTATCAACACAATTATTCCTTATCACATATTTCATCACAGAAAAATCAAATACTTCAACAAAATACTACAACAACAAATAGTTCAATACAAATTATATAGTTCAACAAATAAAAACTCATATTTCATCACGCGGCGTCCCCCTTGAGCCTCCATAGGTGCTCAATTAGATCTTTCTGTAGTTGATGATGCACCTGTGGGTCTCAGATCTCCTGACGCATACTGAGATAGGCAGTCCAAGTTGCCGGTAGCTGGTGATCAACTAGAGGACCCTGCCTGTAGTATGGTTCAGTGTCAAACACTGGGTCTTCTTGCTCGCTCTCGATGATCATGTTGTGCAAGATGACACAGCAAGTCATGATCTCCCACATTTGATCTTTCGACCAGGTCTGAGTGGGGTACCGAACAACAGCGAATCGAGATTGGAGCACACCAAATGCCCGCTCGACATCCTTCCTGCAAGCCTCCTGAAGCTTCGCAAACCAGGCGTTCTTGCCTCCTGCCACAGGGTTTGAGATCGTCTTCACAAATGTCGACCATCTCGGATAGATGCCGTCAGCTAGATAGTACCCCTTGTTGTATTGGTGCCCATTGATCTCGAAGTTCACCGGAGGAGAATGGCCCTCAACGAGCTTGGCAAAAACAGGAGAGCACTGCAGCACGTTGATGTCATTGTGAGTTCCTGGCATACCAAAGAAGGAGTGCCAAATCCAGAGGTCCTGTGTACATCCCCTGCCAACCAAATGGGCAGTTCTTCCATTTCCAATGCATGCAGTCGATGCTTCCAAGCATCCCAGGAAATCCTCTTGCTGCATTCTGGGCTAGGATCCGAGCAGTGTCTTCCGCATTGGGTGCTCTCAAGTATTGTGGCCCAAACACTGCCACCACTGCCCGATAGAACTTGTAGAAACACTCTATGCTGGTGGACTCGGCCATGCGCCCATAGTCGTCGAGTGAATCACTTGGAGCTCCATATGCAAGCATCCTCATCGCTGTCGTGCACTTCTGGATGGAGGTGAATCCAAGAGCGCCAGTGCAATCCATCTTGCACTTGAAGTAGTTGTCGAACTCCCGGATGGAATTCACAATCCTGAGGAAGAGCTTTCTGCTCATCCGATAACGGCGCCGAAATGTTCTCTCGCCATGAAGTGGAGCATCGGCGAAGTAGTCGGAGTAGAGCATGCAGTAGCCTTGCAGACGATGCCCGTTCTTTGCTTTCACCCGCCCCGGCGCCGAGCCACCTCGACGCGGCTTTTCATTGCTCGCCAGCAGCTGGGCGAGGGCGGCAAGCACCATCAGATGCTCTTTTTCCTAGACATCGGCCGTGGCTTCCTCCTCCAGCAGCGCGGCGAGCTCTTCCTCCTCATCCGAGTCCACCGCCGAGACAGTCAAAACGCCGAACACCTTGCGCTCGGTGGGCGTGTACCCGCTGTTAGACCGCGCCTCCGCGGCCAGAAACGGCGGCCAGAAATGCCCAGCTGCTGCGGGATGGGCTGCCGCGGTGAAGCACTGCTATTTTCTGGTGGGGAATGGCTATCTAGCGGAGTAGGCCGGCGGCTGTCGCCGGGATATAGCTAGTGGTGGCCAAGGGCGCGGGGGGTGCGAGGCGAGTCGGGGGAAGAAAACCTTGACTTTTCCCCTGTCGGTGTGGGCCAGGCGTGCTTTTCCCTAGCGCCGGAGCCCCCAACGGCTCCCCAGCGCGCCGGGTTCGGCCTGTGACCGCCGCGCGGAAAAAAGGTCCGAACCGGCGATTTTCAGCGTCCTGGGGGCGCGACTGGGCCGTTTTTTCGGCGCCGGCGCCGAAAAAGTGGCCTGGGGGGGCTGTTGGGAGCGCGGCTAGAGATGCCCTTACCCCTACGTTCCCGATTGTTCGGCTAGGCACATCGATCCCCTGATCTGGCGTTGCCACCCGACCAGTGTCTCGGGGGCTACTACGTTGCCTGTTCAATGCAGAAAATTCAAAGTGCTTAGTGTTCGGCTTGACCGAACTATGGGCAAAAGCGTCTTCGGACAATAATAGGTACCATCTGGACCTATCTGGCGTCAAGCTAATATATTGCGGCAACTTCTCAAGACCCTCTCTCAAGGGCCCATTCGCCGATCACTATTATCTCTAATATATTACACTGCGTTTCTATTCCTACGTATGCTGCCGAGCTAGGGGTTGATCCTCAAGACGATTTCGCACATCGACCTGAGTCTCAGGGGCTACTAGGATCAGCGATTTCATGTTTTCCTTCAGGTGCATCTCGGGTTTTAGACTGACACACACCTTGAGAGCTACTGGATATACATATACTGGCTATATATCTCGGCAGAGAATAAAGTGCACCAGTCAAAAATATTCACAAAAAATCAGCCCGCAGTTGGGGTGGTGCACCACCTCGGACGCAGTCCGGCATAAAGCTCGGGCGCCAGTGGCTAGCTCCATAGAGGGCATTCCCGGCATTAAGCCCGGCTAAAATCCTTCAACTTTTTTGAACCAAGATGATTTATGACACCTCGAATATAGTCCGGCATTGAAGCTCGGATACAGTCTGGCGTTGGAGCTGGGACACAGTCCGGCGCTGGAGCCCGGATACATTCCGGTGTTGGAGCTCGGAAGCAATCCGGCGTTGGTGCTTGGCTGCAAAAGATATCTCGAATGTAGTCCGGTGTTGGGGCTCGGATGCAAGAGGACACCGCCGCACGGGAACAACTTCAAACCCGAGGTGTGGCGTAAAAAATAACAAGGCATTGACAAAGGCAGAGAACTTAACGGGGCTCCTCGGATACCTGACGTGTAAACTCTTCGGATTCACCTCAGCGATCCTCAAGATCGAAGATGAGATGATTTGTTGAACCAGTTTTCAAGATCAACGACCGAAGATGAAGAATAGTTCGGAAGAATTGAGGAGCGTCCCCAACTTGAAGACCGGTTCAGGGGGCTACTGACGGTGTCCTAGACTAGGGGGTACTTACCACGTCATCTCCCGATCAGTTAGATTGGGCCGAGGATCCCCATGGCCGTATACTCATGGGCCAGTTCGGACAGCTGATGCATACACGAGGAAGATTCCACAAGACTTGGTGATCAAGACAAGGACTCCTCCCCACCGGCGTATTCGGCTAGGACTCTTGTTATCCTAGGCCTCTAGTACATTATATAAACCGAGGCTAGGCTAGTCGATAGATAGGCTAGATCATTATGACATTACTCATCATACCTCTAGGATTTAGACCACAACATATGATCTCAAGGTAGATCAACTCTTGTAACCCTATATTCATCAAGATCAATCAAGTAGGAAGTAGGGTATTACCTCGATAGAGAGGGCCCGAACCTGGGTAAACATCGTGTCCCTTGTCTCCTATTACCCATCGATCCATGACACACAGCTTGGGACCCCCTACCCGAGATCTGCCGGTTTTGACACCGACACCCTCCATTGCTTCCCACCTCTCCAAAGCCGCTCGAGCTCGACCAGCTTCTCCGGCGTGTCCCTGGTGAACCTCTGGTGTGCGATGGTGCAGTTAGAGCCCCTGGAGTCGCCTCATCTCGCCATCTTCTTCCTCTCCGGCGAACCCCGACCGCGGCCGCCGCTGGAGACGAAGATTCTGAGCCGCTCCGTCCACCCCTAGCCACGTTTCGGGTATGCACAGACTCCCCGTAGTCTTGCGCGTCCATTCCCCCCATCCACGGTGGCGGTCAACCTTTCCTTGCCGGAGAATCACCGGTGCATCGCCTCCCCTCCTCTCTCTCTCTCTCTCTCTCTCTCTCTCAAACTGACAGTGGGGGCCCATTGTCAGCTACTCACCCGCTCCCAAAGCGGTATAAGTGGTGGCGCCCCGTGGAAATGCACCTTCGACGTCACCCCCTCTGTTTTCTTTTTATTTGATTTTAATTCAAATATTGACTAAAAACTTTGACCAGCCACAACTTGTAAACCATAAGTCCAAATGAATTGATTTTTTTGCATTGTGTTTGTCTTGGAATTCTCTAGTAGCACACAAAAGTTGAGATTTTTCTCTGCTGTCTAGAATTTCTGGTGAATTTTATAAGTGTTCTTGATATTTTCTTTTTGTGGTTTTATTTATTTTTGGAGGAAGAACCTTGCCTTGAAGGAAACCAGGAGGAGTGACCCTCCTGTGTGCTAAGGCAAGCCACACAAATATTTGCATGGTGTCATTTCAATATTTATGATTTTCCAACTTGAATATGAGTTATTTCATGCATTTAATTATTTAAATGAATAATGTTTATGCTAGTTTACTTTTCATGCTTGAAGTGCCTAGTTTACAATAGTGTTTGAATGCATGGACTAGTATGAGGCAGTAGACGTAATTTGATAGTGTGGTTATGATTTGGGTATGATCGGTATCATTTTCATATAGGAGTTATTGATTTTAATATGTTAATGGCATAACTAAAAATGATGAAATGGAAAACCAGTGAAGTTGAAACTAGTGAGTTCAAGTGATGAGTAGTGCAAGTAGCATGATTCTATGATGTTGATCTATTTACTTTCGTGCTATGTGGATATAGTGCATGTCAGATAGTTGCATGTTCATGGCATACTGTGATTCGACGTTCTTTCATTTCAAGTTAAACCTGATGTTAAACTCAACTTGAACATAATGTTGATCGGGTCATGGTGCCACTGAATCGACCTTCCCAGTGCAACCACATTTGCCTTTATGGGAAGGCCTTTATTCGGTCTGTTGTCATGCCTCTGGTCAGTGCCCCCAACGAGGGAAGGTTATGGGTGTGTGATACCCTTGCCCGGTAAGGAGACATAACCATGTGTGCCTGTTGTTGTTGTTATGGTACCTTGTCCCCGTTTGGGACCGTTGATTTGTTTTGCCACGACAGTGGCTATTGGATGTCTTTGGTAGACATCGGGGCCACCCATGACTTAGCCCAAGAGGGAAGTTGGTCGGAGTGGCCGAGAGAGTGTCATGGCAATGGGAGGGTTATGTCGGAATGCCATTAGTCCACCCGGATGGGAGAGTGAGGCCATGGGTTCAGTGGTGTGGGTACAGTGTACTAACCTCTGTAGAGTGTTTATTAAATATATCAATAGCCGCATCCTCGGTTACGGACACAACTTGTAAGTAGGTCACACCACGGTTCAACATAAATAAGCTAATATTGCACACTAAAGATACACCATGGCACTAGTTATGTGATGAAACCGTGGAGACCATGAGATGGTCGTTGTTGTGGAAACAAAAGAATTGATTCCATTTGTGATCCGGGAGTGATCACCATATTGATGAGATTGGTATTGTTTGTGACCAGTGAGTGATCACCGTCTTGATGATGTTGGTTATGAGGTAACCCGTGTGGTAAGTGAGTCCGAGGGACTCGGTGCACAAGCATGTTGATACGTTTCCGTCGTATCTACTTTTCCAAACACTTTTGCCCTTGTTTTGGACTCTAACTTGCATGATTTGAATGGAACTAACCCGGACTAACGTTGTTTTCAGCAGAACTGCCATGGTGTTATTTTTGTGCAAAAATAAAAGTTCTCGGAATGACCTGAAAATCCATGGAGAAACTTTTCAGAATTAATAAAAAATACTGGCAAAAGAATCAACGTCAGGGGGCCCACACCCTATCCACGAGGGTGGGGGGCGCCCCCTCTCCTAGGGCGCGCCCCCTTCCTCGTGGGCCCCCTGGATGTCCACCGACCTCAACTCCAACTCCATATATTTGCTTTCGTGGAGAAAAAATCAAAGAGAAAGTTTCACTGCATTTTACGATACGGAGCCACCGCCAAGCCCTAATCTCTCTCGGGAGGGCTGATCTGGAGTCCGTTCGGGGCTCCGAAGAGGGGGATTCGTCGCCGTCATCATCATCAACCATCCTCCATCACCAATTTCATGATGCTCACCCCCATGCGTGAGTAATTCCATCGTATGCTTGCTGGACGATGATGGGTTGGATGAGATTTACCATGTAATCGAGTTAGTTTTGTTAGGGTTTGATCCCTAGTATCCACTATGTTCTGAGATTGATGTTGCTCTGACTTTGCTATGCTTAATGCTTGTCACTAGGGCCCGAGTGCCATGATTTCAGATCTAAACGTATTATGTTTTCATGAATATATGTGAGTTCTTGATCCTATCTTGCAAGTCTATAGTCACCTATTATGTGTTATGATCCGACAACCCCGAAGTAACAATAATCGTGATACTTCTCGGTGATGACCGTAGTTTGAGGAGTTCATGTATTCACTATGTGTTAATGCTTTCGTCCGGAACTCTATTAAAAGGAGGCCTTAATATCCCTTAGTTTCCATTAGGACCCCGCTGCCACGGGAGGGTAGGACAAAAGATGTCATGCAAGTTATTTTCCATAAGCACGTATGACTATATTCGGAATACATGCCTACATTACATTGATGAACTGGAGCTAGTTCTGTGTCACCCTATGTTATAACTGTTACATGATGAACCGCATCCGACATAATTATCCGTCACTGATCCAATGCCTACGAGCTTTTCACTTATTGATCTTTGCTATTTACTTTACCGTTGCTGTTGTTACAATTACTACAAATCTGCTACTTTTACTTTTGCCACTGTTACCATTACTTCCATACTACTTTACTACTAAATACTTTGTTGCAGATACTAAGTTATCCAGGTGTGGTTGAATTGACAACTCAACTGCTAATACTTGAGAATATTCTTTGGCTCCCACTACAAAAAAAATGCACTTCTGTGATGATACGTGTTTGTCATAGTAGGTCGTGTTTTTTGTCATGCATGTACATCCATGACAAATTTATGACAGAATCAAGATAGTCATACATGTGCTGTCGTAGAAGTGTTCCACGACATTACCAAAATTATCATCACAGAAGTGTCCACTTCCATGACGATAAATCGTGCGTCACAAAAGTGCTTTCATCAAGGGTGACCGACACGTGGCATCCACCGTAACGGAACGCCGTTAAGCTATCAGGTCAGATTTTGGATCCGATAACCTGTTAACAGCCCCGACCAATGGGAAATTTCCACGTGTAAAATCATCATTGGCTGGAGGAAACACGTGTCGGCTCATCGTTGGGACAGATTTCATCCACTCATTGGACAGAAGGCGCCTATGATACGTCGACACGTGGCACGACCCATCAAGTTTAAATGGGCCGGCCCAACTAAAGGCCCACAAGATTTTGCGGACCATAATGGGCCGGCCCAATTAAAGGCCCATGAGATTTAGCGAACTATAATGGGCTGGCCCAGCTAAAGGCCCACAAGATTTCGTGGGCCATATTAGGCTGGCCCAGTAAAGGCCCACAAGATTTTTGTGTGCCATAATGGGCCGGCCCAGGTAAAGGCCCACAAAGTTCTTGCGGATCATAATGGGCCGGCCCAGCTAAAGGCCCACGAGATTTCGCCGACATTAATGGGCCGGCCCAGCTGTAGGCCCACAAGATTTTGAGGACCCTAGTAGGCCGGCCCATTAACTGGCTGCCATGTTTTGCTGCAAATGCTGGCCCATATTTGATCCGGTCCATTAATGGCCTGCCACGTTCCGGGCCTAATAATGGCCCATATAAGATCCGGCCCGTTAAAAGCCTCCCACTTTCTGGGCCAAATCACGACCCAGATCAGGTCTGGCCCTTTAAGAGGCTTTGGGCTCAATTATGGCCCATATCAGATTCGGCCCGTTGACTGGACGCTATGCTTTTCGGCCCACTTGCTAAAGGCCCATTTAGTAATTTGGCCTGACATTAGTTTCGGCCTGTTAAGGGCCCATTTAACATTTCGGCCCTATATTAATTTCGGCCTGTTAAAAGCCCGTCATGTAGTTGGGCCTAACTACGGCTCGGTTTGCATCCGGCCTGCTCGCAGCCGATATCTGATTGGGCCAAACAAGGACCGAGACAACTTTGGCCTGTTAAAAGCCCGTGAATTGATTCGCACAATCATGGGCTAGGGTCCATTTCGGGCTGCTGCCGGCCCGTGAGCTATTCAGCACGTTTCAGGTCCAGCCTACTTCTAACCCTCCTAAAAGCCCATTGAGTTTTCTTGCGAAAAGAGGGTCGGGGGTTACTCGGCCTATTAAAGGCCTGAATCTACTAGTGGGCTAGTTTGACGGGGCCCATGATGCGGATCATACATCGTGATTGCATGACGGCCCAATTATGTACCATAATTTTACGGTTTGGCCGGTTTACTGCGAAGATAGGATATATATACAGTAAAATAACTGCAACATCGTGAATAAGAAAAAACCTAGACTATACAATAAAGAAATTACGGCATATTACATCCACTAGGCATCAAAGTTCGCCACTATGATAATAAAGCACAAGCAGACAGCAGATTACATACACTGGGCATCAAAGATCACCACCAGTGCAAATAAACACGCCGACAAAATAATATACAAAACCGACAGCACTTCAAAACAGTTCAAGAAAGGTTAGCCCTGCTGGGGAGCTGCAGCGCAAGCAGCTGAGCAAGATGATAAGACTGCGCTTGTTCAACACTTATATCTTCCTCACTCTGAAAGATAAACAAGCAGACAGATGACAGGTTTTGCACATAAAAGTATCAGTGCTAACAATTCATCACATTTCTTACTGACGAATAAAGTGACACAGTTTAAAATTGCATTAACACAATATGGTATTGTTTAGGTCAAGACATGGCAAGAAATGACATTGTGAAGGAGTTGGCAGCTTCACGACACCACTGGATTATAGATCAAGAACTCATAAGTATCAATGGTTAGTGTGCTGTCAATTTATCCCATTTCAGATTGGCAAATAAAGAGACGGTTTAAATAATACTCCCTCCGTCCGGAACTACTTGTCATCAAAATGGATGTGTCTAGAACTAAAATACATCTAGATACATCCATTTCAATGACAACTATTTTCGGACGAAGGGAGTAGTAGAATTTTTTTTGCGGGTGATATGACATTGTTCATAGTTAAGACATTGCAGAATATGACATTGTGCTATAGTGGGTAGGTTCACCACACCACTGGATTACGGATGAAGAACAGAAGCATACATGCAGTGCAAAAGAAGATCACTTGCTCTGTATAGTTTAATTTACATGGTATGAAGAAGGAACTTGGTTGTACAACTGAAAACTTAAATTGAGAAGGACAAACTTTTGTTTATGAAATACATAATAAACTTTAAACATGCAATTTGATGCAAACACCAAAAATAAACAGCTGTTGCAGTCATGCTTAACCAAATATACACAACAAAGTTTGAAGGCTTCAGAAGGACAAACTTACATTACTGGTGAAGACAGGCTCTATAAAGTCCTTGTCCATGCTGATGGGGGGGGCAATTCAAGAAGTTTAGCACAGAATGTTCTTCATAAGCATTGCCTTTATTCTACATTTTGTTAAGAGTAAATATAGATGTGATAATATACGAAACAATGGAGAATATTTAAGATAAGATGAAGAGTGATGCTACATAACCAAGTAGCTATAAATGTATGTGCAGCGATACAGGCAAAAGGCACAGCCAAGAGCAATGCACAACTAAACTTCTTCAGTACCAACCTTATGGTAAGAGTAAATATAGATCTGATGTGTAGAAAATGGAGGGCAAAGGAAAATAAGCTGCAGAGTGATGGTACATGAGCAACTACCTGTCAATATAAGTACACTGATAAAGGACAGCATGTACTTACAAGAACAATGCAGAGCTAAAAAAATTCATTGGCATTGGATATATTCTACACTAATGTAACCATTCATACAAATCAGATAATTTGGAGCGAACAATTGATAAGCAAGCTATCATGCATACTGCTGTCACATAATGAACCAGGTATGTATGCAAGTACAGTGATACAGGACAACAGGTACTAACAAGAGCAAAGTAGCTGGCAGCATATTTGCGATATCATGTTGTTCTTTTCAAACCGGAATTCTTCTTCGAGCAGATTTCATGCAAAAAAGATCCGTAAGGCACATGCGGAAAAGTAGAAGTTCAAATTGTCATGTGATTTCATAGACAGTACCTCATCCTGGGAACGAGACCAGTGCATAACAAGGTTTTTCCATTCAATGTCTTCTAAATTTAGCACAGGAGACTTCACCAGAAATTCGTTTATAGACTTGCCATCAAAGTGTGATTTCCTCAGGTAACACCGATACTGCCGCAATGCTTCCTTGAAAAGCACAAGCAAGCTTTGCTCGTCATGGCTATCCAGATTGACCCTCACCTAGTTACAACAATGTAATGTAAATCATTGATGTGTTCGATCAGCAGAAAACAGGAAAATAATAACCATGTATAATAGCACTTACACGTAAGTTGGACAGGAAGATGTGAAAATGGTGTTTGTCTTCACTATAATCTTCCCATGATGGTAATATATGCATGTAGTCCCTAACAACATTGAAAGCATTGTCTTTTAAACTGGGAATAAATGGAATGGGTTCCAATCTGCAGGAATTGGCCGTCTCTGCAGTTGGGATAGGTCTTCGGTCGGTGGACTTGCTGTACTTTTTGCTGGAGTGGGATTTTTCTGTGGTACGGCTGGTGCTATGGCAAATGAAATCGGTATACCTTTTGCTGGAGTGCAGGTCCTGTGTGGTGGGGCTAGTGGTGTGGCTACTGAAGTATGGGTACAGTCAGCTGGAGTCGGTCCTATGTTTTGTGTCACTGGTTGTACAGCCAATATAAGTGGGGTGCTGTCTGATTTCTCCAGCACCACCACGTTTTTCAAGGACTTTGCTGGTGCTCCTTCAGGTTCGGCAATCACCCTCTTCCTTTTTGATGTCTGATGCACAAGAAAATCATTTGAGTGGAAAAACATGGTATGACGATAGATGGAATATGTATTGATAATGGATGGGCATGGCATCTCGAGTTATATGATGAGTAAACTAAGCAGATGGTGGTGCAACAAAGTAGAAGAAATGCAAGACAACATATGCAAGATACGCACAATCAATAAAACCTTGCCAAATTAGAACAGGCACCTTGATGGGTGAACAGGATAGGCCATCTGCCTTTGACTCCTCGAGGTTAGAATAGTCATTAGGATGATATTCTGAACAAGAATCAACAGGTGGGGAGCGTACAAGTTTCATTGCTTACAGATTGGCACTCAATGCCTTGGTGCCAATTTTGTAAGTCATTGCAGTGTTCCACAATATTCTTCTGATGCGCAGATTCTGATATTCACTGTAATTGCGTATAATATCTGAGAACCATGAAAACATAAATAGTTGTGAGATTATCTTTGTAATGCAGATGATATTCTAATATAGGGGCGCCCCTGTAAACACTTATGTGCTATCACTGGATTCTGATGAGAGAGCTCATGTGTGCTGTAATATCGTGTGTGCATTTATATAATCTGGCACAAGTACACAAAAAATAGGCTCCAGAAGTAAGGATAGCTGGCAGATGATAGGTTCATAATATACTATATACAAAGTTTATTGCCAAACCATGATAACAAGAGCACCCAGCAACTAGGTAGATCATAGTGTACATAACAGGGGTACACCATAACCACGATATATAAATCGGGAAAGTGGAACTGTCTTGAAAATAAGGTGTTGTATTGCCGCTAGTAATTGAAAGCCTATCGATCACGTACAGGCCAGCACTATCGAACATGGTAAAGAAGAGCAAGCAGATTTTGGATAATAAAATATTGGTTGCATAGTGCCCACACATGATGAACCAGAGCGCATTAAGAATGCAACTCCCAGCTGTCTCTCGACCATTTCAGGCGGTTGGATGAAGATCCTACGTCTCCTAACCCTTCTTCTTCCTCGTCTCTGATTCTTCCCATATAGAACACCGCACGGGCCCCCGGCCGGACCACCGGCCCCCATCGCCTGTGTTCCTCCGCCACCCCCACCCCCCACCCGCGTCGAGTTTTCTTTGTTCAGCGAGGCCCCACAACCACCCGAGCCCCTTGGATCGCACCGGCGAACTCCGGCGAGCTCTAAAAAATCGACTGACCCAATTTTGAAATTTAGTCTACTGTGATTTAACTAGTGTGGAATATAAAAGGGGAAAACCATAAGCATTGGGAGTATAGTGTTGAGCGTGCCATGGCGGATCTGAAGGTGCAAACCGGACAAAGGCAACTTCGCAACCAAGACAAGAAATCAGAGTAAAGCAGTGGCGATCTATTTTCTTGCTGTGATAAATAAGTTGAGCAGATACAAAAGAGTACCGCCTCCGGTGCGGTGCCGTGTATGCATCTGCTGAGAATTTGATGGTGCTGCGGTAGCGATGGCTGTCGGCGGCGTGGAAGTAGATCTAGGAGAGGGTAGATGGTGGCGGCGGGGCGCGGTGGACGAGACGGTCGTAGGAGCGGCGCCGGCAAGGTGGACGACGGCGGGGATGAAGCGAGAGGACGGGATGCAAGGATCTCGGTCCGAAGGCGTGGATGAGAGAGGTCGATCTCTTGTAATGGACAGCGGCGTCGAGGTATCATCTCCGACATGGTGGAGGAGGACGGTGGTGGATGGGGTGGCGGACGGCGGCGGACAGAGGAGGGTAGGGTGGAGAGGGTGTTTTGGCACCCATGGAGTACGAATGGGGAAAAGGGAGGTAGAGAGGAAGGGCGGAACCATGTATTCAGGGCGCACTTGTCTCAAATGCGAGGAAATTTACAAACTTAGCCCCCGTTTCAAATTTCTACTACATCACAGCAACATTAGTCGGTTGGGGATAGGACGGTAATCTCGCATACACCAAATATTTATCGATGAGAGTTTGTTTTTGGCGCCCATCGTGTATGAATATGAATCGGGGAGGGAGTCAATTTCGGCCGAGGGCACACTGTGTTTTGGCGCCCACCGTGTATGAATCCGGGTGAGAGGCGGTTATGTCACGTTTGGGTGAAATTACAAACCTACCCCTATTGAAACCTATAGAAATCCAGCAGATAGGCTTTGTGTGGCAGGGATAGGCAGCAGTGATTTCCATCTCGCAGATTTTGGTTTCGGGCGGTTACTGCGACTTTTCCCGCTTCGTTCAAATTTTGCACAGTGCACGTTTACCGTGCCAACTCAATTTGAATCCCGTTTGTATTCTACTATTTTTTTCCGGGCGGGATCCATTTTCAATTGGAATTACATTCTATATACATCATTTTTTTATATATACTTTCAAAAGCACAACACCATTTATACATAAATATGGTTTACAAATGGCATGATCTCAGATTCATAAGGTTGTATCCATCAATTTGGATTTTCAAATATTTGAAACCACTTTATGTTGAAATCCAATGTATGCATTCCTCGCTAACTGTCTCCAATTAATTTGAGTTTCATGCGGGTTTTTTTTTAACTTCTCAAACATGTATAATGTGTTTCACACACGCAACATATAGTGTAATCCCGTTTAGACATTAATTTCATATAAACCATGCATTGTTTGTAATTGAAGATTCTATGGATCACCAATATTGATAAACTATATAACATTACACGTGTGCCCAAATTCAAATGAATATGCATGTTTGATACACCAATTTGCGTTATGAAATTATCGATGTCGTGATCTCCAGTTTAAATATTTGAATCCCCTTTAATCCAGATATTTGTCTCATATAGCTATCACTCATGCTTATATAGGACTATCTCTCTGGACCTATACGTGTTCATCGTCTCTCAGGCATCTCTCGTGCTACCTGTATGTTGACAATGATCTTTTATCTTTGTAACACACTGACGGTACTCTCTCCCTCGACCTTCATCACTCTATCTCTCTCTAAGTATATCTCGCTCCCTGCTATGTGTCTCTAGCTATGATTCTCCATGTGGAATCTCTTTCTCTCACACAAACACAAAACTTTGTCTCCTGGGGTCTCATTTCTCTCAACTATTCCCATGTGTGCCACTCGCACACCCCTCATACAGAGATGTCTTTCGCTCCTTAGATATGAGAACCTATGACTCTTCCTCTTCAAAATCTCTTTCTCACACACAAACACAAACTCTGTCTCCCAGGGTCTCATATTTCTCCATTGTTCTCTTGTATGTCGCTCAAACACACCCTCTCTCCCTAGAGATATCTTGTGTTCCCTCATATGTCTCTCTAGCTATCACTCTCGTTGTGAAATATCTTTCTCTCTCGCAGACACAAAACTCCGTCTCTCTGGATCTCATTTCTCTCTGATATCTGTTTGTATGTGACTCACATGCACCCTCTCTCTATCTCTCTCACACCCACACACATAACCCAGCCTTCTGATCCACTCGACTCCTATCTCTAACGCACACTAGCTAGCATCTTTATCTTTCTATTTATCTGTTTCTCCTTCAACCTTCTTTCTCGCCCTCACTCTTGATTCCTATCACGCACACTACATATGTTTCTCTCTACATGCAGTCAAGTGCCCTCTCACACACATATATAACTTCACCCTTGAACCATCCGACGGTCATCTCCAACACCCAAACTAACGGATGTCCCTCTAGCTAGCATCTCCATCTCTGTATCTATCTGTAGTTTCTCCCTCAACATTTCTTTCTCGCACGGAGTCTTGCTTCCTATCACCCAGACTATATATGTCTCTCCATACATATGCATTTATAGGTTGATCTCTTTTGCACAATCGTTGCGCCTCACCCCCTCTGCTCGCCATAGATGCATGCTCCAGCCCACGCCACTATCTCTTAAAGACAAAAACACATGCTCAATTGCCGGGCCTTCTTCCCTGCATTCTCACATGCATGCATATTGTCATACCGACCCGTCTCTCCCATGTCGTTGATCTTATGACTTATGTCTTCTTTCTTTTATCTCGATCATGCGCGCACACACACACATCCCACGTATACATGTATACCTCTCACACATGCACGTTCAAGGTCTCTATGTCTCCATACATAGTTAATTAACCTCAATCCTAACGCCACATCGAATCGTTCTCCTCTTTTGTGCACATAACTTCCGCCTGGATGGGCAAAACACACACTCACACTTAACAATCTCCTTCTAGCTACCCCCCCTCCCCCCCGCGCGCGTGCCTCTCACTCTTCCCCTATATCCCCGACCAATAAGACCATCCCTTTGTTTAATTCTCGCCTACATGCACCATCGATATATAGTAGTCTTCCTCGGTGTCTCTCGAACAAACACGTTCTCTCGATGTCGACTCCTCTCACGCGCATGCACCTTCTCTTCCCTCTCTACGGACATTTTCTCTCTCGCACCCCATCGTTGGTGGCCTCTGCCATACGCATCACCTCTCTATGATGAAGCCATGCACACTTAAATTACATCCGCCACAGAGGACCCCGCGACACACACACACACGCACGCACGCACGCACCCCCCCACACACACACACACTAAGACTCCATCTCTCTCTCTCACACACACACACAAACACACACACACACACACACGCATGCACCCCCCCCCCACACACACACACACTTAGACTCCATCTCTCTCTCACACACACACACACAAACTAAGACTCCATATCTCTCTCCTCTCTCTCTCTCTCACACACACACACACCACACACTAAGACTCCATCTCACACACACATGCTCTAGGCGGAGCATTTGTTCCTATCACCTTTATTTACTTGCATAACATGGACAGATTCCACTTTACTTTAGTAGTCAGCAAACTTATCATCTGTACCCTTATAAAAAAACAAGTTGGCGATGATGGTGTGCCTGCCATCTTGTAATACAGATCGTATGATCTATATCTGACGGATAGAAAGCAAACTATGATAATTTTACAAAAGATACCCGCACCTCTCTCCACATCATTATCTCCCGCAACCTCATTGCTCAGCAATTAAAAAAGGAATAAGTCTCTGGAACAATCTAGCATGCATGGTGTCCGCTGCCGCTTGCCGGCGCCGTCCATCCCCATGCCTCCACCCATTCCGACCACCAGTCACCACCACGCTCCACTCCTCCTTGCCTTATCTCTCATCTTTCATTTTTTCGATGACATTCTCGAGATACCAATTTTCCGATAAAATTCTCGAGATATCATTAGTTTTTACACATGGGATTACTCCTGCATGGGTCAATCACAACAGGTGTTTTGTAAAAGAATGCATATTGATGTTCCGTGCAATGCACGAGAATCTTGCTTGTAATTATATAACGCAAATCACGAGCAGGAAGTGACATTTTTTTGACACAACCACGTTAACATGGCCACGTAAATCATGATCAGGAAGGAGAAGGGAAGCGGGCTATGGAGTAACGTTTTTTACCACAATTTCTTAGGAAACTGAGTGCAATAATTGAGTAGTTCTGCAAACTACCATTACTACTACACCTGAAACGGTTCAAAACCTATACTCCCTTGCCAGGGTGCGCTTACCGCATGAAACGGTCAGCGTCGCCATGGAGTGTTAGTGCCGCATTAATGCCCGGCCAGAGCGGAGGCAACCTCTCACTGGCACCGGCTTTGAAGTGGAACGACGGCCGAGAGAGCGCCGCTTCCCGGTGCACGCGGCTGCTCCGTGTTGAGACTGGCCATAGGCCTGTTTGGATCCATGGGTTAGAGTTAGTTTGAGCTAGTTGGGGCTCAAATAGCCCTAAAGTATCCAAGCATGAGGGTTTAAATTGGAGCAAGATGCACCAAACCTACCAAAAAAACTATCCCATCCAAGAGGTGCTAACTGGAGATAGTTCTTATTGGGACCACTGAAAAATCACTTTTCTCTCTCCATGAAGTGCATTTATTGTCAATCTAACCCTGTCACCCAAACACCTCTTTGGCTACAGTTAGTTTAGGGTTAGTCATGAGTTAGTCTAACCTCTAGCTAAGTTAGAGTATCAAAAAGGAGTAGTATAGGACATGCAAGTTGCTCAAAGCATACATGCAAATTCGTACGTGAAAGGATTTTTTTTCTTTTTGAAAACGGAACGTGAAAGGAATTATTTTTTAGAATGCTCTTGGCATGTCACTAACATGTGATAGTCAACCGACCTCAATAGACGGCAGAAACGCCAGCCCGCCGCACATTGATAGAGACGAGGAGGGAGAAACGATACAGGCTGCTGGATTACTAGAGATAGGTGTCGCACGGAAGCCAAGAAATATGGTGATAGCGTGGGTTAGCCATGTGCTAGTATGATGTAACTACACTGGGCTGCCATGTTTCGTACTCTTCCAGTCCACTGTGGAGATGATTGGTTAATTTTATATCGCTGAATAATATTAAATATTATGAGTGCAGACGCTCCACCACGAGGTTCCTTGCTCCTTCTCGGTCATCCGGAATCTATGTTCTTCCACTCTATTTTTTTAGTGAGCTTTGTTCATCCTTTTGCCAACACGCGAGACATCTAGCATCAAGGTGCACGTGTTATGCAATGATCATTCCATCTATATGAAGAACACGTGGGACTGGAACTACGAGACGGACATGTACCCAGGAGTGGACGTACGACCCTGAGTAATGTAGCGCAGTAAGTGAAGTAGAAAGGCATAAATGGTATGAACATGCGTGGCATACAGGGTGTGTTTGGTTGCGTTCTCGTCTCAGCATAGTTGTTCCCTCTTCATGCATGCTCAACTCAACACCCCTCTTCATGCATGCTCTCTTCATGCATGCTTCTAGTGTATTTGTGCTAAACTAGTGTGGACTCATGCACCCTCCATACACTCTACCAAACACCCAAAAGTAGGTCGAGAAGGGAACTCTTGGGCGGCATTTGTCTCTTACTACGTACTACCACTAAATGTTGTACGTGCAATGCACGGTGATGTTATGGAGTACGTGCCTAAGTACTCTACTACTACTATATTAGTTGGAGGCACATATTAACTTTTATATTTGTTTACGTGTATGCCCCGAGACCTTCCAACTAGATGTGTCTTTCTCTCCAGGTCGCACTTCGTATCGTTCATACAACTAAGTACTACTACGTGTGGTCTCCGACCCAGAAGTGGAAGAAGTGGAGACTCTCTACCACGCTATTTTTTTACGCTGGGCTCTACCACGCTGTTCATGTCCCACTCCTTTCGTTGACGTGTGGGACATCCAGCACGTGCCTTGTTTGGCACCCTTCATCGTAAGAGTTGAAACGCTAGCATTCATCAGAAATAAAAAATAATTATAAATCGGCAGTGATACTTTTTTTTGTGAACCAATCAGCAGTGATACTATACCACGCGGTTTCTTTGCTCCTCGATATCGGAAAGAATACTTTCGTTCGCCAACATGTGGGACGTCGACCATCCTGGTCCACTTGCCATGCACGCAGAACTCCAAGGGAGAGTCACCCAGGTCGTCGCGCCGCAGTAACAATGACTAATGAGTCGTCAAATCACAGGCCCACTTCCCACTTTGAAGTTGCACGGACGAAGGAACCATCATGACTTCGTTGAAGTCCGCTTCTTGAAGAAAACTACTATACCAGCAGTACTGCTAGCTACAGTGTTTACTCCAACAGAGGCCTCCTTTCATTCATAGGATAGGAATATGAAAATCATAGGAAGTGAGATGACATGCATCTCAATTCCTATAGAGAAAGAGATGCCATTTGATGCATAGGATAGGAATGTTTCCATTTAGTCTAGGCTAATGTACTGGTAATTTGCTCTAAAAACTACAGTAGTAACTAGTAGTACTGGTACATGCTCGTACTCAGACACAGACACACACACTAACTACTAGTACTACTACTACTTCTCACATGCTGGCCAGACGCCGTCGTTCTCCTTCCCGGCTTTGTCGGCGACACCCCGCTGTGCTTGGATCTCCGCCGACCTCTCTGCAGCAGAGCGTGCGTCCTTTTCTTTCTTGCGGCAACGGGCCTCTCTTTTATTGAGTGCTTTCTGACTTTTCCGCTCCCTCTGTGCGGCTTTGGCCGCCTCTTGCTCTACCGCCCATTCGGCCTTGGCATCTTCAAATTCCTCCCACATAGTTGTGAGGTCGCGAGCGGCGATGAACTCGGCACGGTGGGATGCCATCGCTTCCCTACCATTTTGTGTGCGTTCGTGGGCGGCGACGAACTCGGCGCGGCGGGATGCCATCGCTACCTTACCGGTTAGTGTGCGGCGCGGTGGCATGAACGACGCTTGGTGAGAGCTCTGGGGTGGAGTGGCTGGACAACCGTATAGTGCATTGGTTTGTTAAGAGCTCAAGGACAGAAGACGAAGCTAATTAGGATTCCCCTTCAATCCTAGTCATTTATTGCCGAGTAAAATGCATTGGCGGTCATCGAACTTGTCTTGATAGCTCACTTTGATCATTGTATACGAGATATGGTGATTATACAGTCACTGGCTCAGCGTATAGCTCCGTATTTGTATGGTTGACCAGTCAAATAGTCCGCATGCGCCTCATCAGCTCGTGTTCTTTATCTATCTACGCGGGCCTACCTGTGAATGGAGAAAGAAATACTGTAAAAACCAAAATTATGCGTATGTGGGGAATCAAACCACGGACTCGTCGCTGCAACGCACCCTCGTCAGCCAAATAAAAATGAAATACTTCGTGTCAGACACTCACGCTCACGCTGTCAAAGCATGCTAATGCATGCACGTCGCCCTCTAAATCAAAGTCCTGCTCATGGCGCAACGCAAACGGCGAGCCCATCACCTGCGCCCCAGCGGTGCCTGACATTACTGTTTAGACGTTTGATGGAGGCCTACGCGAACGCCGAGCATGTATTCACCTGGCTCAACACCAACGGTCATACTCGGACCGCCTTGCTCATGTATATCGTCCATCACAACGACAATCTATAAAACAGCCTAAGCTAGAGAGGGTACTATGGTAGTATGGTATGGAGTATGTACTATCGTGAGCAACCGATCTTAGTGCCACTGCACACCGAAACCCCTTCCATCGCTAGCGCGCGCTTCCCGCCTGAAACGGTCACCATCTCTCCAGAATGTCAATGCTGCATCCATTCGTCTGCCGTGGCTCATTGCCATTCGCCCGCTATATTAACTTGAGCCCCAGCTCCCAGCCATAGCCAAAGACCCACACTTATTTTCCTCCGGTCCCTTCCTTCTGTCGACACCACTTCAACCATGGCCTCCTGGCGCTCCGAAGCTCTCTTGGACGTACTATCGCAGGAGCAGACGAGGGACATCGGCGGCTCCGCTCCAGGCGCGCTCCAAAGCTCTCTTCGACATACTGTCACAGGAGCAAACGAAGGAGATCGCCGGCACCCCCCCGGCCGCCCTCCGCCGCCACGACCACGAAGCCGGCACGCGTGCGTGGGCGCAGCCGGCAGCGAGGAAGAGTAGTACACGGTAGGTCGCCGCCGCTATGGTCCCGGGAAGGCCACCGCTAATCCACTCAGTCGATGCCAAGCTTGGTGGGGTAAACATTGGCGGCCAATTAGCCGCTTGACGGCGACATGGAGGCGGAAATCTTCAGAACCTTGTGCTCCGGCCGGAGGAGGAGGTTATCGATGCGGATGAGGAGGAGGCAAAGGCAATGGCCAGCTTTCTTGGGTTCATGGCCGGACATGGTGGTCGGGCGCTGGCGATCGTTTAGATTAGGTTTACAGTAGGTTTAGTACGGTTTGTGCGAAATATGTAATGAATTTCGTCCAGTTTGTAGGAAAAGTTTTTGAAATGTAATGAATTTCATCCGGTTAATTTGAAATTTGCTTTGTTTGCACGAATTTTGTCTGGTTAGTTCATATAGTTGTCGAAAGGTATGCGGGCAGCATCGGATGGCATCCATCAGTGTCCTCGGACAGATGTCGGTGTAAATTTGTGGGCCAGCACTGGAGATGCCCTAACTATCATGCTATAATCGCTAACAATCCTCCATTATTTGGCAGGGAACAGTTATCCCTCGATCAAAATCAGATCTGCGGTGTTTCGCACTCCTCCCGCGTAAGAGTGTAAACTCTTGCTTACATAAAAATGGAGCAAGTGGACGGCACTGTAGCATGTCATATCACTCGAACTAGCCCGCCTAATGACTGGGAAAGCACCGCCCTCGTCATTTTGTTCTGGATTAATTTCTATCAATCGATCGCGCGAAAATGTTACGCTTTGCAAGTTCTAAAGGAAAAGGCAGCACACTTACGACTCGTATGCGTCGCAACCCCAACAGTCCGGCTCGCACGCTGCTCACCAGAGGGGACACGCGTGGTCTTGCAATTTCACTGACATGTGGGACCATAATTGAATAAACCGTCGATAGCCGAAATCTAATCGCTCGGCAGGCGTTGGCTGAGAAGAGAGAAACGGGGGAGGGAGAAGAGATCGCCCGCCCGCCGCGCACGGACTCCAAGAAATATATGGTGATAATGTGACGTGGGCCATGCTGGAGTCAACCGCTTCCGGAGCCCGCTCTCACCGCCCTGGCCCTCAAGACGCCAGCTGCCCACTGCATGCATAGCAAGTAGTCCCCGCTTATGTGGAGGAGAGAGAGGCATTGACAAAGTCAAGGAGTAACAGTGGAGACAATAGCTTTCATCAAAAATAAACAATGAATACTCATTGCTCGTCCTCTATATCGGAAAGAATACTTTCATTCGCCGACATGTGGGGCGTCGACCATCCTGGTCCACCTGCCATGCACAAAATTATCCTGGTCTACCCCGGTCGTATCGCAGGCCCAACCTTTCCCACTGTAAGTTGTTCGGATGAAGGAACCATCATGACTTCGTTGAATTCCGCTTGTTCAAGAAAACTTACTGTACCCGCAATACTGCTACCACACGCGAAGACTGGACGGCACTGTACCACGTCATATCACTGAAACCCACTAGGCCAAACTAGCCCGCCTAGGTCATCTATTTTGGAACGGAGGGAGTACGTCTCTGCATTGCTATGATTTTGTGTTGCACGTTCTCTGTACTTTTGCTACGATTGTCCTACCCTACGAACCAAATGAGGCCTGAATGTATGTCGACTATTGTCTGATCGATCGTTAAGCCTACAATTTTAGGAGCTAGGGCTATTGGTCGATCGACGAGGGATAAGTATAAGCGTACCACGAGCTCATCAGCCCCAACGTTTCTCTTCGGTGAGTGTTTTGCAAGTACTATAGCTTGCACAGTAGCTAGCCTACTAACACCAAGAATCATCAAACAAGCCCTGCTGATATGATAAATAGTTCAAAATTACATATAAGCATGCCATATATTACATCAAAAGCTGGTGAGGATACATCTGTTTCCATAACTCGGAGATGGTTCGCATGATTCATCGCATGATTCACTATCAAACAAAAGTAGCAAGATCCACCCACACAAAACAGTGCACTAGCCCTAAGATGGTTTGATAACATGCATCGTTCTGGTAATTAAACACAGGGCAATGCAAACTACCCTGAAGGATTAGTGCGACCAACTATTTCTTGTCATCGATCTCTCGGGCAATGACCACAGCACGGACAACGGCATGGGAATCGATTTCTGGGGCGATGTCCACAGGACTGACCGCGACATCGGAATCGATCTTTGTGGCGATGTCCACAGGATGGACAGCGGCATCAGAATCGATCTCCGGGGCGATGCCAACAGGACGGGCCACGACATCGGAATCATCAAGGACAACCACCGGCACCTGCACAACCCTAACATATTAGCAAGCACATTGCAAATAATCAAAAAGCAAGCACATTGCAAATAATCAAAAACCACAACTATGGTAATAAGCCATTATTTTTTACCTTGTGCAGCTCACCGGGGGATCTCATCCCTCCGGGGGCCATATCCTCGTCCTTGATGGGGGCCATCACCTTGCCAGGAGAATACTGCTTCTCAACGGCGACTATCTCCTCAAACTCGGTCTTGAGCCTCACATAGGTGGCAATCAAAGTTCCTGGGGTAGGCACGGTGGGGCCCTTGCTGTTCTTCCAACTTTCTTTGAGGAGTTCGTCCGCCAACGTCCTCAACTCTTTGGCCAGTGCTTGTTTCTTGGAGTTCTTCGTCTCCATGGGTTGGCCCGCCAACATGGTCAACTTGTTGGTCGGTGCTCGCTTCCTGGAGATCGTTGTCTCCAGTGGGTTGTCCGCCGGGAACTCTTTGCCAAGTGCTCCAGGATCCATCAATGAACTGACAAACAAAAAGCAATCGAAAGGAAACCACAATCACAATGAAAACAGGAAAAGAATAGGATGTGAGAATCGGTCGATGCTTCGCAAAAAGAAGATTATTGGAATGAAAATATAGCAGCATAACTGATTCGCCCACCTTTCCTTCATCGGTAGAGAAGAAAAATGGCAGAAGTGAGTAGCCTGGAGTGAGGTTTTCTTCAAGAAAGGGAAGAAAGGGCTTGAACGAGCGTTCCAATGAAATGATGGTTGCTTCGTCCAGTCCAACTTGGAGGCCACCTTACCACTGCTGGTAAAGGTGTGGTTTTTGTGATATGACGGGTCATGACGGCCACACCGGGGTGATAGGTGAGTCTCGATTGTAGCACCTCGTTGTGATTTGGTGGATGGCACGCGGGCCCGGATGCTTTGAAATGTCCCGCATGTAGATAGAGCGGCTAGTCATATAGGAGTGCTCAATATTGTGCACCGCGACCAAGGCGGGGAGGAAAACGAGAGAACTACGTAATTAATGCATGAGTTTAATTAGGGTAGTTTTGTAAAGTACGAGATAGGTACATTCCTCCAATCGCAAAATGCCTTGGTTCATGAGATTTGAGATTTGAGCCCTATAAACTGGAAGGGAGGGGGTACTGCACACGGTGTAGTCTAGTCACTTGTTGAAATCTCTAGAAAGGCAAATACTCCTTTCCGGTTTACAGGTCTATACTACTCCCTCTGTCTATGTGTGTAAGTCATCTTACGAAAACCAAATAGTCCCAAAACACTTAGGCATGGTGCATTAATTTCTACCTAGTTTCTTGTTTCTTGACATACGTATCAACCAATAAGAGATGAGAGGTGTGCATGCTTTTAATGACTTGCAATGGCTAGTTCATTGCATGGAATGCTATTAATTAGCAAATAAACATTGGTGACCCCAGGAGGAAACGGTGCTAAGCGCGTGGACCTATGCAGAATGAGTATCAACCAATGGATAATGGAGTTTAATTGTTAAACAATAGCAATTTTGTCTCATGCAAGAGCCTGGCTAGTACTCCAAGGAACCGTACCACGCGAGCGTTCGCAACTGCCACGTTCGGTTTGCGCTTGGCTCTTCGCCTCTTCGAGAAGACGAACAATGATGTTACTCCTACTTCTACAGTATCGAATCCACTGCTGCATGTACGTCCACCTCGTGCGGGAGAGGTAGCGTGTAGCGAAAGCTTCTACTTACTGCTCCTGCCTTTGCGTCTATGACATGTGGGCCCAACAAGTGGTTGGCCCACCTGTCATGTAGCCAAAGGCAGGTGCAGTTAAGGCACCGAAGCTCGTCCGTGAGGGAGAGGGCGTCGTAGTAATCAAATTTCTCGGTCTTGTACGAGTTGACGTGACACATCAAAGCACTGCACTCGATAAAAGTCTTTTTACACATTTCAAATGGGCTACTTCGTATGTAGGAGTAGACATATTCTGCTTCGTATGTAGTCACTTATTGCAATCTCTAAAAAGACTTATATTTGGAAACGGAGGGAGTACAATGCATGCATGCATGCCGTGACTTTCCTTTTGATACTTGCATGTGTTGATTTGATGCACCTTGCCAAATTTTGACTATAAATTTAACTAACCAAATTTTCATGCATGTCACAAAAAATTACGGGGCTGTTTGGATTGTGACTATGTTTGTCTTATGTTGCCACATTATTTTTCCCACACTTGCAACACTTGCCTAACCTGAGTTGCTCAAATTGTTAGACACACTTTGGCTTGCCTAAGGGAATCTTGCCACAATTTTTGTGTCTATGACATGTGGGATTCACTGCTAATAAAAAAATCTTGTCTTAGGTGTGGCTAATAAAAAAGACTTATATTTAGGAACGGAGGGAGTAGAAAATATAAATAATAATGCATGTTGGGGCAACCCACGTATCCGCTAATTTTAGCCGTGGGCTTGTTCACAATTTTTACGAGGGGGTGGTTGTTCATTTAATGGAGGGACTTGTAGTACCAGACTTGAACGATACAAAGTGCAATCTGGCACACCGTAACACCACTTGGAACAAGCGGGTAGCTATCTCAAAAAACAATCAACAACTAAAAAACTGTGACCTGGCATGTAGTAGTACACAATTCTAAACGATTGTTTTGATGGAGTGAAAAAGGAAAACTACCCCACTACTTATATATAGGCCGGAGCCTCCGTGCTTGCTTGCTAGGGCTGCTCTATTCACACACTCTCATCCTCTCCAGATCTAAACAAGATAGGGGTAGTAACACTGTCTTTCTCCCTTCAAAAAACACTGGCTTTCTATCCTCACCGCTGGTTACAGATCCGGATGTATCCCCCTCCGCCGGTGAAGGGGAGGAGGGGCAGCGTTTAGGCCGTTGTCGACAGCGAGGGAGGAGACCCACTGCCGGCTGCACCGTTATCTCTGGCCGAGCGCCGGTGCGGGAGGTCCTCCGATCCCTTTGTCGTTGCCTGTGGGCGGATCTGGCCTCCCACCACCCACCTATCCACATCCCGACGACCTTCAGGTATATCTTCATTCGAAACCGCCTTAGCTCTACTTCCCCAGCTCGCTACGTTGATGCATGTGCATCATTTTCTACCTCTCAGCCCCTCTCGATCGGATGGTCCAATGTCACCTATTTTTTTTCTTCTATTGTTAGAGGTAAAGCTGCTTCATGGAGTCGAATCTTGTACTCCCTTCGTCCGAAAATACTTGTCATTGAAATAAAGTGGGGGTGGGGGAATTTAGTATGTACATCGGACTTGGTACAAACAGTAAGGAAAGGGGATGAAAGTAGTACAGACTGGTCATCCAACCGGTCTCTTGGTCGAAAAGGGAAATATAGGGGTAACGCTGTACACAGTGGTATGACCAGGACTAGATTTGCTATCCACACATATGAGTAGGTGGCTAGAGTGAACAAAAATGGGACCAACCCAGATATGTTTCTTGGATGTTTGTTTCTCGGGGCAACAAACTATGAATCACCACTTTATGCCCCTGTTTACGTACATGGTGCTGTACTACTGGTGCACCCACTGTCCCATGCCCTTATACCAAATATTTAGGCTCCGGTCGGAATAAAGGGGCAGAAAAGAGGTCCGGAATAGGAAAGGAATGTAGGTATAAAACTATGGAACAGCGAATCAGAGGAAACTCTCAAGAGAATGTGTTCGGATGGACTACGAAATGTACAGATTTGTTTTTTAGAGTAGCATGCTTGGCAGTATGAGATGCTCTTTGTTTATTCAGCTGCACAGTGACTACTCTTGTCCTCACCTCACGTACCACACATAGGTTGATTTTTTTATTCGAGCAAACACAGCACAGCAACCTGTCTAACGCATGGCAGCGAGCGCCTGTCTCGGGCTTCCGCCCAAAAAATGAGCAGCGCGTGGATGTTTCTAATCCGATGGAATCAGTACTACCAGACCAGCTTTCCTATGAAACACTATTCACCTTTCCCGTGTTCTGAACGGTTGGAAGGGAAAGAATACCGTAGGAATTGTGTTCCTACGAAAATCCTGCACCAAACTTGTGAACCGAACGCAGCCTTAGCTGTTCTTAATATAATGTCCCTGGTAAAAATGAAGCCATGCCACTGTTTTTGCTTGTAATTGTTTGAGACTCTGACAAGTTTAGCCAAATGTTTTTGCCTGTAATTGTTCGAGACTCTGACTGTTTCCTCTGTGCCTTTTTGTGCAAACAGGGATATCCAATTCACCTGGTTGCTGTTGTGACCTTTTGGTCCACTGCACAAAACTCTTCTTAAAAGAAGTGACTTTTGTGCTGTTTAACTAGAATGTCAGAATGGAACAGTTGGTTCATTTTGGTGGAACTGCACAAAGGGAGATCTGTGTTCCAATCCTCATCATCCATATTGGCGCCATAACCTTCCTTTAGGTAAGAATGATATTTAATGCATGTGTTCATCTCTATTTTCCGACTGCCATGAAAAAATAATGTTGTTTTTTACTAGTACACTTGCACTCCCTCACTGACAAAACCAATTCTGAATTAGAAGGCCAATCATGTACTTGGTTTCACCAACTGGTGAGGAGAAAGAGAAATAGAGCATGAAGAGGAAGAAGAAGAAGAATAAACAGTGCCAAGGCGATCTTGCTGAAGCCAGAGGCCTTAGTCGAGGCTATTCAAGGGCTCCGGCAACGACTACCTTACATGTGAGACGATCCTCCAGGGAGCCCTTCCACTTCTGCTGTCTCACTTAATTAATTAGGAGTACTTAAGTACCACTAATTTATTACTGCCTAATTTTCCTGTTGGAGTTAAACAAATCTTTAGTAGGACCCTATGCTGAATCATGTACGTGTGAATGTTTGTCTATGGAGGTGAATCATGTGGTGGAGCAGGGAGGGAATATTATTAGTGTCATGACATAATAGTTCTATTGTTTTGCATGTCAATTTATTGCCATTGGTTCAATGAGGCAATGTTTTGTGTATTGTCCATCATGAATTTGATGTTACTATTTGAGTAATATGCTAATGTCTTCCTATCCTTTCTCACTAAGCTAATGAAGGTTTCACGTTGTTCCTACTTGTGCAAACAGGGATCATGTTGTGCCAATCATACATTTTACTAGAACTACACAAGACAATACAATGAACTGTATCCCAGCCAGTGCTTTAACTCTGCTGGAAGTTCTTGATAATCTTTCGATATAATCTCAGCACTAGTAAACAAGAGTGATTTCAACCATACATTCGAAGTGCACAAAAATATATACTATTGTGTGATTCCAGTGAGTGCTTTATCATCTCTTATGGGACTACATGAATAAGCTTTTTTTTCTTAGGTTGGTACGGGCCTAACGCCTTCATCCATATTAGTTTGATGTCATCTCTATTTGTATCGTGCTACTGTCATGAGAAACTCCTTTATCATTGCACTTTTAAGTTTTGCAACCTATGATAAATGGCAATGCTTTGAGTGTTGAGTTGAGCTAATTGGCACTGATTAAATAAACTAATACCTCTCTTTAAGCAAGACTACTATGTTGCTAACTTTACCCATTAAGATAATGAGGGTGCTTCTATTTTTTAGTGTATGTTTCATCAACTAGTCCCACTATTACAGTAATCTCACTCTCTCAATATATGTGCCAACAGGGATGCTCAATTTTGGTGGAACTGCACAAAAACTTTGGGTGCTTCATTGCCTCGACAGCTTCTGTCCTTTCCTGTCAGTTGCTAATCTCCGCTTGCTTTCTTCCTTTGCTGTCAGTCGCTTGGCTTATCTCGGCTTCCAGTAAAAGGAAATAGTAATTGATATGCTACCTCACACAGGTTGGTACTGGTCTTTATCCTGATTATTGTGCCTGTCATATGTATTGGTAATTTGGTATTGTGCTACCGTTTGTCGATTTCATAAAGGAGTAATTTGGAGCCTGAACTCGCAGGCAAATCATTACATCGGGTGATTTCAGTAGAACTGCACAAAATGATCAGATGGACAGGTACTTATGTTGTTGCTATGTACTCCAAAGTTCACTCAGACAAGCATCAATGTTGACAAGAAGTGCCTATATTCATTCGAGTATCAACCAGCGTCAACCAATTGTCAAACTCCAAGTATTAGGAGAGTGAAGGCCAAAAATATTGCTTGGTGCATAGCCCAGAAAAACGCAGTCCAGTCTTTGGTCCCAACTTGTGCCTTTTGGTTATCGACACATATGGTAGCGAACTATATGGCATGGAGTCTAAAGATTCCAGACAAGTTGGTTGACGCGTATATTCATCTGGCACTTAATCAGTCTGCACGCCAAGGATGCTCCATTTCAGTTGAACTGCACAAAAAATTTGGGTGGTTCATTTTCTCAACCGCCTCCTTTCTCGTCTGCAATGTAGAATTTTGGCGAGATATAGGACCAAGATGAGCCAGTAAACTAGTTGGATGAAAGTAGTGGCCAAGTTGCTCAAACCTCCCTTGGCACGAGGCCACTATTTGAGGATAAACCTACAAGCAAAGTTCAGAATGTCTGTGCTGCCTCTTATGTACTCGAAAGTTTACTCGTACAAGAACTAATTTTAGCAGGAAGTACCTCCAATTGAACACCATTTACCAGTCTGTACCCTAGGTAATTAAAGTTCGTCCATGGATCATATTGGTTGTGATCTCAATCATTTGGATGCATAAACATACTGAACATGTGTATATCTGAATCTTTTTGTGAATTATGTATGAATATTGTCGTGTGATCTATCAATCATTTGGATGCATAGATATGCTGAGCTTGTGTATATATGAATCTTTTGAGTTGTTGATAGTGAATGTTGGCTATGAATATGAACGTGTCCTGTGAACCTGAGTTTGGTATGAATGTTTACCTTCTCTATTGTATTTGTGTGTGAACTTGTTAGTATGCCTACTGTCGGGTATAAAACGCAGGTCTCTTATAAAAGTAATGTTGTGTCCAATTTATGTTTTCCCTTCTAACCACATTATATATATTTATATTATTACTATTATCGTATATTTTATAGAGACTTATATATACATTATAAAAACATCCCACGTGTTATTAACTTATAAAAGTAAATGTTTAATGGAAAATCCTGGTTGCTTTTGGCTCACAGGCAAGGAAAATCCTGGTGATTGCGTACAAAAGCTTGCGAAGATTTTAAGGACCAATTTAATAATAACGCGCTCATTTTTATTTTGAGCAATAACTCGCTAATTTCTTAATTACATATATAAAAAATGTGCCTCTCCGGTTTATTCTTTGATATTAATTGCTCTTTCTAACATAACATTATATATATAACGAGCTCACCTAATATGTGTATTTCAAGGAAGTGCAAATGGGTTGGGATTTCTTAGAAAATATAAATGAGCCTGATTGACGCGAAATTATTTGTTCACCCAGCCCAGCAAATGGACTGTACATTCTAGAAAACATGGGTTAAACATATGCCACATTTTTGCAGGCTGACATGTGGGCCAATAGGTCAAAGCCTACGCAGGGCATTGTCAACTTGGTCAACAAATGATTGTGTCATCCACATCCATTGGATTTATATCCAACGGCCGGCATGCACCTTCAATCTCTCGTCTTCTTCCTCCAGTGTTGCCGGGACCGCCTGGTCCGGCCTTCGGCGGCTAGCGGCTCTGCTTAGCACGCATCGCTGCGAAGCTCTACCCCACCGCCGGCTAGGCTATCCCTCTACCCCTCGACACCTCCTGTTATTCTCCACAGACTACAGCCCCACGCTGCAACAGAACCAGTTATAACCCTTCTCCTCCTCTCAATCTACGACTCCACTGCGCTTTTTCCCATCTCCGAGTCGTTCCCGTCCGGGGCCTCGCCGTCGTCCAGCACCTCGCTGTGTTTGGTGCGGCATGGTCAACAAACGAGAGTCATCGGAAGAGGACTGTACATGGAGAGCCTGATAGCTGGGACCCACGAGGTCCATGGTCGCATGAAAGGAAAGTTCCTCCTTATTAAGATGGAAAAAATGTTTTCTCCACCTGATAGCTGGGACCAACCGGCTGTATCTTCGCACGGAAGGAAGTGCCTCCTTGTTTTGCGAAAAAATTATTCATCCCGTTGAAGGTGGGACCCGTCAGATTTGGTGACTGACTTGTGGGCCTGCTAAGCAAACATGTACGCACGGCTTTGTCAACTTAATCAACAAATGATTCTAGCAGCTGGACCGTTGGATGTTAATCCAACAATCGTGCTCCTTCTTCAACCTCTGTTCTTGCTCTTGTCTCCTGTGCATCGCGTTTGTGCTGTCGCGCACCCGAACCAGTGAAGTTTCCCACTCCTCTCCATCTGCTACTCCACTGCCCCGTCATCCCCATCTCCGGGTCGTTCCAGTCTGGGTGCGCTCGGCATGTTGTGGTCAACATGGTCAACAACCGAGAGTCATCAGAAGATGACTGTACATGAGAGGCTGACAGTGGGAACGCACCACGCCCATGGACGCATGCATGCAATGGAACGCGGAGAGGTCAACGTGGTCAAGGAACGACTTCCATTGGAAGTATACTGTACGTGGAGAGTCTTAGCTGGGTCCACGGCCGCAGCAAGTAAGTGCCTCCTTATTACACGGAAAATAATCATTCCTCCAACTGACAGCAGGGACCCACTGGACGGGCCACCGTATTTTGCGAAAAAAACGTTTGCCCCCTGACTGCTGGGACCCACCTGACGGGCCACCTTATTTCGTGAAAAAAAACGTCCCCCCCCCCCCCCGCTGCCAGCTCGGACCCACCAGAAGTGCCTCCTTATTACGCACAAAAAAATGAATACTCCCCTGCTAGCTGGGACCCACCTTGGTGGGAGGCTGACTTGTGGGCCTATTAAGTTGACGGGGACGAAGGGCTTTGTCAACTTAGTCAATATGAACGATTCTAGCTCCAGTGACCATACGATGTCCATCCAACGGCCGTAGTGCTTCTTCAACCTCTGGTCTTCTTGCTCCAGCCGCCCAAACCAACGCCGATCGTGCCTCATGCTCCTGCCTCCCGTGGCCGGCTGTGCTGCCGCGGAGGCCTCACCGCCCCCTACTATTCCCACCGCTGGGCAGGCCCTGCGGCGACGGCAGCCTCACACCGCAGCCGAACCAGTGAACCCTCGTACTCCTATCCGCGCGGGCCTCCACTGCCGCGTCTTCCCCGGCTCCGCGTCGTCCCCTTCCTAGGCCTCGCCGTCGTCCACCGTCGTGGTGCTCTCCGCGCGGCGTGGTCAACGTGGTCAAGGAACGACTTCCATCGGAAGAGTACTGTACGTGGAGAGGCTGACAGCTGGGTCCACGGCCACAACCCAGTTTTTTTGTGATTTGCCAAGTAAGTCGCTTTGTCAGGCCTGTTGGGCTGCAAATCTTTCAAGACGAGGAGAGCTTTCATTCGGCTGGCCGAGAAAATGGCCCATCAGTAATGAGAAATGGGTTGTACATTTTTTAAAACACATCAAACCGGCAATTAGTTTCAAATATCTTTTTTTTCATTTCGAGATTTTAAATTACATTAATTTTTATGCGTGGAGAATTTGTTGGATTTTATATTGATATACATTTATTTTTAAAATCAGTTTGAATGCGAGTCGAAATTTTGGGATTAAAAACAGTTCGGACCGCACCGAAATATGCAAAATTTCGTATAATTTTTTAACCGTGGCCACAGTATGGGCTGTAATGCTAACAAAAAGAATATGGGCTCCAAAAAAACCTTAAGAATTAGCAAATGAGCTGTAAATTATTAGAAATAATGGCAGATGGGATGTATGTTGTTTTCCACAGATTTGAGGCTTTCCTAAAAAAAAGGTTGACGCACAAGCAGTGACTGTTGGATGGCCATCCAACGGCCGTCGTGCTTCTTCAATCTCTGCTCTTCCTGCTCCAGCCGCTCAAACAAGCGTCGGCGGGACTGCCTGCTCCCTCCTCCCCGCAGCCGGCTGTGCTGAAGCGCAGGCCTCACCGCCCCACCGTACTCCCATCGCTGGCCTAGCCATCCCTCTACTCACCCACACCTGTTGTTATTCTCCGGCGACGGCAGACGAACCAGTAAACCCTTGTTCAGTCGTACTCCCCTCCGCGTGGGAAACAACTGCTGAGTCTTCCCTGCCTCCGTGTTGTTCCCTTCCTAGGCCTCGCCATCGTCCACCGCCCTGGTGCTCTCGGCGCGGCCTGGTCAACGTGGTCAACGACCGACATGCATCTAAAGTGGACTGTACGTGGAGAGGCCGGCAGCTGGGTCCACGGCCGCACGCAAGGAAATGCCTCCTTATTACGCGCAAAATAATGATTCCTCCACCTAACATCAGGGACCCACCGAAAGGGCCTCTGTATTTCGCGAAAAAAATGTTACCGCCGCTGACAGCTCGGACCCACCAGCTATATCTTCGCACGCAAGGAAGTGCCTCCTTATTACGCACAAAAGAATGAATACCCCCTGCTAGCTGGGACCCACCATAGTGGGAGGATGACTTGTGGGCCAACTAAGTTGACGGGGACGGAGGGCTTTGTCAACTTAGTCAATATGAACGATTTTAGCTCTAGTGACCGTACGATGTCCATCCAACGGCCGTAGTGCTTCTTCAACCTCTGGTCTTCTTGCTCCAGCCGCCCAAACCAGCGCTGGTCGTGCCTCATGCTCCTGCCTCCCGTGGCCGGCTGTGATGCGGCGGAGGCCTCACCGCCCCCTACTACTCCCACCGCTGGCCAGGCCATCCCTCTACTCACCCACACCTCATGTTATTCTGTGGCGACGGCAGCCTCACACCACAGCAAACCAGTGAACCCTCGTACTCCTCTATGCGTGGGCATCACTGCCGCGTCTTCCCTGGCTCCGCGTCGTCCCCTTCCTAGGCCTCGCCGTCGTCCACTGCCCTGGTGCTCTCGGTGCGGCGTGGTCAACGTGGTCAAGGAACGGCTTCCATTGGACATGGATTGTTGTGGAGAGGCTGACAGCTTGGTCCACGGCCGCAGCAAGGAAGTGCCTCCTTATTACGTGCAAAATAATTATTCCTCCACCTAACAGCGGGGACCCACCGGACGGGCCACCGTATTTCATGAAAAAATGATTCGCCCCCCTGATGCTGGGACCCACCAGCTACATCTTCGCACGCAAGGAAGTGCATCCGGGCAAAAAAAAACGATTCGCCCCCTGACTGCTGGGACCCGCCAGCTACATCTTCGCACGCAAAGTGCGTCCGGGCAAAAAAAGATTCGCCCCCCTGACTGCTGGGACCCACCAGCTACATCTTCACACACAAGGAAGTGCCTGATAGTCGGGACCCACCTGGTTGAAGCGTACGTAGCGTTGTCATTCTGGTCGCGAACGTGTACGTACATACTGATCGATGTAGAGGCGCGCACGTGTCGTAGATGTAGAGGCGCGCACATGTCGTAGTAGAGGCGCGCACGTAGCATGTACACGTATGTACAGCGGCGAGGGTGCAAGAAAGAAAATACGGCCACGTACGTACATACGGGCATGGTCTCGAACGCCTACTCGCGCATACGTACATGGCTGGGTCGGAACGGAGAAACAGCATCGTCGTCGTGTTCATGGGGAGCCAACCGGTTGGGTCGGAACGGAATGCGTGGTCGTGTTCATCGGGAGGGCTTGGATGGAATAGGCGATGGAAACGAGGCCTAGCGTACCGCACAACGGAGGAAACGGCCTTGTGTTCGACCGGCCACGTTTGAAACGGGATCCTGTTGATCGGGAAGGGCCTGGCGTACCGCACAACGAGGACATGGACCTCCTACGGTCGAAACGGGGGTCCTGTTGATCGGGAGGGGTGTGGCGTACCGCAAAACGGAGGAAATGGACCTCCTACGGTCGAAACGGGGGTCCTGTTGATCAGGAGGGGTGTGGCGTACCGCAAAACGGAGAAAACGGACCTCCTACGGTCGAAACGGGGGTCCTGTTGATCGGGAGGGGTGTGGCGTACCGCAAAACAGACGAAACGGACTTGTGTTGGAGCGCTACGGTCGAAACGGGGGTCCTGTTCATCGGGAGGGGTGTGGTGTACCGCAAAACGGGACTCCACGGGATACTGTTCATCTCCACCGTCGACCTCCTCCAGCCTCCACGGGCTACCGTCGACCTCCTCCAGCCTCCACGGGCTCCTGTTCATCCAGCCTCCACTGCACGCTACTCCACCAGCTACTGTTCAACCACCCCTCCACGGGCACCCCTCCACCGTCTACTGTTCATCCATCCCTCCAGACCACGGGGTCCTGTTCAACCACCCCTCCACGGCCACCCCTCCACCGTCTACTGTTCATCCAGCCCTCCACAACACGGGGTCATGTTCATCCAGAGGCAACGCCACTGCTCACTGTTCATCCAAACCCCCCCCCCCCAACACTCACTGTTCATCCAATCGATCAGCTTCAGTTAGCAGCAGTAGCGAAGGAATCTCTCCATCGGGTTCAGTTAACAGCCATCGATCGATCCCTCGGGTTCAGTAATGCGTAGCCTGTAGTGCAATCGCTCGGGTTCAGTTAGAGCCCAACGCCTCACTCGGGTTCAGTTAGAGCCAACGCCTCGCACACACGCGTGTACCTGTATGAGAGAAACGCGCATCGCTCGCCCTCCGACCTCCCACCATTACCGGCAACTCCCCGAAATTTTCCTCCCCCTCGCTTCTACCACGGTTTTTTCCGTCATGGACGGCCCAAAGAATGTCATGCAGCTGTGTCTCCGGCCCGCCCAGGACGAAAAGCCCATTTTATGTCATGATTGTCATAGAAGTAGGAGCCCAACACATCTATGATGATACCGGGTTTTGTCACAATTATCGTCATAGAAGTGTCATATGTATGACAGAAAAAAAAATGTTCAGCCCAAAATGTCACGGATGTGTCTTTTTTTTGTAGTGTCCCCTTGAGTCGAATCAATAAATTTGGGTTGAATACTCTACCCTCAAAAACTGTTGCAATCCCCTATACTTGTGGGTTATCAAGACTATTTTTTGGCGCCGTTGCTGGGGAGCATAGCTCTATTCTTTGAGTCACTTCAGATTTATATCTGCTGGTCACTATGAGGAACTTGAAAGACGAAAGAACTAAGATTTATCCCTCAACTACAAGGGGAGGTAAGGAACTGCCATCTAGCTCTGCACTAGATTCTCCTTCTATTATGAGTAAGCTTGCGACACCTAAACCTTCTTCTGCTATTAATTCTGATATGTCGCATGTTATTGATGATGCCACTTATACTATGTATGATACTTATGATGAAACTACTTCTGTGCTTGATACTACTGTGCCATTAGGTGAATATCTTGATGAACAACTTGCTAGGGTTAGAGAGAATGAAATTATTGAAAATGAAATTATTGAAGATAGTGATGATGAAGGTTCTCCCCTAAGTATGAATTGCCTGTTGTTCCTAAGGGTTATGTTATGGATGAAGAAACTGCTAGAGATTTTCTTGCTTGCAATGATAGATCTGATCTTAAGAACTTATTAGCTAAACTAAAACAGAAATCTCTGAATGCTAGAATGAAATATGACCCTGCTTTTGCTACTTCACCTATCTTTGTTACTGATAAGGATTACGAATTCTCTGTCGATCTTGAGATAATTACTTTGGTTGAATCTGATCCTTTTTATGGCTATGAATCTGAAACTGTTGTGGTACATCTTACTAAGTTAAAAATGATATAGCCACCCTGTTCACTAACGATGAGAAATCTTGCTACTATTATATCCTTAAGCCATTTCCATTCTCATTAAAGGGTGATGCTAAAACTTGGTTTAATTCTCTTGATCCTAGTTGTGTGCGTAGTCCCCAGGATATGATTTATTACTTCTCTGCTAAATATTTCCCTGCTCATAAGGAACAAGCTGCCTTGAGGGAAATATATAATTTTGTGCAAATTGAAGAAGAGAGTCTCCCGCAAGCTTGGGGGAGGCTTCTCCGGTTACTTAATGCTTTGCCTGATAATCCTCTTAAGAAAATTGAAATACTTGATATCTTTTATAATGGACAAACTGATGCTTCCAAGGACCACTTGGATAGTTGTGCTGATTGTGTTTTCAGGGAAAGAACAGTCGATCAAGATGAATTTCTATTGAATAATATGTTGACTAATGAAAATAATTGGACACTTCCTGAGCCAACTCCTAAACCAACTCCGAAGAAGAGGGGTGTTCTATTTCTCAGACCTGAAGATATGCGAAGCAAAGAAATCTATGAAAGAAAAAGGTATTAAAGCTGAAGATGTTACGAATTTACCTCCTGTTGAAGAAATACATGGTCTTAATATACCACCTATTGAAGAAACACATGGTCTTGATAACCCGACACAGGTAGTAAAGGTAAATTCCTCTATAGATATGATAAGGTTGAAATCCCGTCTACTAAGTTTGCTAGCCAATGCTTGGATGAATTTGATGACTTTATGGCTAGACAAGAAAATTTCAATGCTTATGTTGGTAGAGAATTAAAGAGTAATGCTTACATGATTGGACACTTGAGTGATTATATCGCTAGAGTTAAAGGTGAACTTAAGCTCATTAGTAAATATGCTTCTATGGTTACCACTCAAGCAGAACAAGTACTTAAAGCTCAAAGTGATTTGCTCGATGAATTAAATAATAAACAAGATTTTGCTATTAGAGTGGCTAATAGAACCGGTAAAATGACTCAGGAACCTTTGTATCCTGAAGGCCACCCTAAGAGAATTGAGCAAGATTCTCAAAGAAATAATGTAGATGCACCTAGTCTTTCTAAAAAGAAGAAAAAGGAGAATGATAGGACTTTGCATGCTTCTAGTGAACCTGTCGTAAACACACCTGAGAACCCCAATGATATTTCTATTTCAGATGCTAAAACACAATCTGGTGATGAACATGAACCTAGTGATAATTTTAATGATAATGTTCATGTTGATGCTCAACCTAGCAATAATAATGATGTAGAGATTGAACCTGCTGTTGATCTTGATAACCCACAATCAAAGAATCAATGTTATGACAAGAGAGATTTTGTTGCTAGGAAGCACGATAAAGAAAGGGAACCATGGGTTCAGAAACCCATGTCTTTTCCTCCTAAGCCATCCAATAAAAAGGATGATGAGGATTTTGAGCGCTTTGCTGAAATGATTAGATCTATCTTTTTGCGTATGTGTTTGACTGATATGCTTAAAGTAAATCCTTATGTTAAGTACATGAAGGATATTATTACAAATAAAAGAAAGATACCGGAAGCTGAAATTTCCACCATGCTTGCTAATTACACTTTTAAAGGTAGGATACCAAAGAAACTTGGAGATCCAGGAGTACCAACTATACCATGCTCCATTAAAAGAAACTATGTTAAAACTGCTTTATGTGATCTTGGAACCGGTGTTAGTGTTATGCCTCTCTCTTTATATCGTAGACTTGAATTAAATAAGTTGACACCTACTGAAATATCTTTGCAAATGGCTGATAAATCAACTGCTATACCTGTCGATATTTGTGAGGATGTGCCTGTTGTGGTTGCAAACGTTACTATCTTAATGGACTTTGTTATTCTTGATATTCCCGAGGACGATAGTATGTCGATTATCCTTGGTAGACCCTTTTTGAATACTGCAAGGGCTGTTATTGATTGCAACAAAGGAAATGTCACTTTTATGTTAATGGTAATGAGCATATGGTACACTTTCCGAGGAAACAACCTCAAGTTCACAGTATCAATTTTATTGGAAAAACTCCAACTATCATTATTGGAGGTTTTGAATTTCCTCTTCCTACTGTCAAGAAGAAATATGATATTCTTATTATTGGGGATGTGCATATCCCCGTTGAGGTAACCTAGTGTCATTCGAAATTTCTCCGGTTCCATGTTACTCGGAAAGAGTTTGTTAACAAGACTTGATCAACCTTGTTAGTGGATTCCTTTTGATGATCATGAGATGGATGAAGTTAGGGCATCTCCAGCCGTTGGCCCCCCAGGGGGCGTCTAAAAGCGCCGCCTGGGGGTGAGCCGGCAAAAAAAAAGGCCCTGGGGGCGAGTCCTCGCCCAGCCATCGACCCCCAGGGCCGCCTACAGGCGAGTGTAAAAAAAAAGAGGGGCCCGTTCGGCGAAGTTATAACAAAGAGCAGTTAAATTTCGTCCGAACATGGCGAATTTCGGCCAAATTCGCCCATTTTCATTACATTATTAAGCTAATCTAAAAAAGAAAGGCGCTGAAGTCATCGCCGCCGTCGCTGCCATTGTCGTCGTCGACCTTCTCCTCCTTGACGCGGACGCCCCGGCTGGACCCGACGTCGCCATGGTGGACTGGCGGCGGCGCGTCATCGTCGTCGCTGTCGCACAGGACGACGACTCCGTCTTCGTCGCGGCCGCGTCGGCGCTCCTCGAAGCAGCGCAGTTCGGCGCGCTGGCGCTCCTTCGCCTTCTCCCGGCGCGCCTTCTCCATCGCAATGGAGTCCTGGCGCGCCCATTCCAGGGCCGCGTCGTCGTCGACGAGCTCCGCCTTCGCCAGCGCCAGACCCGGCTCCGTCTTCACCGGCGCCAGTCCCGGCTCCGACTTCACCGGCGCCAGTCCCGGCTCCGTCTTCGGCTTGACGAAGCGCGGAGGAACCGAGGACGAAGCGCGCCGGCCGCCCTCGTGGATGACGATGCCGGCGCTGCGGGTGCGCCGACCGAGCGGCGACTCCGCCGCAGGCTCGGCCTTGACGGCGAGCAGGGCCGGAGCGCTGGAGGAGTGCGAGGAGGATCGGGAGGAGGAAGAGGAGGAGGAAGACCCGAACCGCCTTGGCGCCCATGTTCCGACGCGCCGGTGCGTCGCCGGGGGGTATGCCAACGGCGGGTCGTTTCCGCCCTCGAGGTGTGTGAGCACGCCCTCGAGTGTGCGGCCGGGGACGCCCCACCAGAGGTGGCGCCCCTTGCTGTTCTGCCGCCCACCGACCACCGGCACGCCGTTGGTGGACGCTAGACGCTGCTGCTGGCGGCGCTCGAAATACGCCGCCCAGGCGGCGTGGTTGTCGGCGGCGTACTGGGGGAGGGAGCGTTGGGCGTCGGGGAGGGACGCGCGGACGATCTCAACCTCGTCGGCGAAGTAGTCCGGCTTCGCCGCGGCGTCGGGCAACGGGGGAATGGGCACTCCCCCGGCGCTGAGCCTCCATCCCGATGGCCCGGCGCGCATGTCCGGCGGCGCCGGGATGTTCGCCTAGAACAGGAGCCAGGACTCCAGAAGGCGGAGCGAACGGCGGCCGAAGCCGTTGGCCGCCGCCTCGTCCTCGGGGAAGCGTTCTGCCATGGCGACGGCGACGGCGCGCGGGAGAGGTAGGGAGAGGGAGGGTCTGGACGGCGGCGAGGAGCGGGGCGGGGCTGGTGTGGGCACAGGAAGTGGAGTGGAGGCCGCCGGCTTTTATAGCCGGGCCGCGTCGTGTGTATGCGTGCGAGGGAGGGGAGGCGTCGGCGCCGCCCCGTGACGCGCCGCCCGTGAAGGAATCAATGGCAAGGCTGACCGGCGGCAGCCTTGCCATTGATTTCCCGCGGAAACCGAGGCCGTTGGGGGAAGACGAGGCGCTGGGTCGCTGACGCGGCTGGCCCGCGGCTTCTTTGCGCCAAAACAACTCGCCCCGGCGCCCCCGGGCGCCCCCCAGCGCGCCGGGTTTGGGCTGGGTCCGCCGGCGCTGTTTTCGGCCCAAGCCGGCGATTTTCGGCGTCCTGGGGGCGCGACTGGGCCGTTTTTTTGGCGCCGGCGCGAAAAAATTGCCTGGGGAGGCCTTCTTGGGGGCGCGGCTGGAGATGCCCTTAGAAGACACAACTTTCTGTACCCTCTTTTTACTTTCTGTTATTTAGATTAAATAAAGCAAAATTAGTATTTTCTGACTATTTTCTGAATTATCCATGCAATAAAAAAACCCCCGAAAATAAAAGTTCTCCAAATGCCCTGCAAATTTAATATGATTTTTCTGGAATATTTGAGAATATCTAGCACTGAGAACACAACAGGGGGAGCTGGTACCTGGCCACGAGGGTCCAGGGCGCGCCCCCCTGCCTCGTGGGCCCACGGTGGGCCCCCTTCACTTATTCTTGCACCCACAAACTTCTTCTTCCTCCCAAAAAAATCACCATCCAGCTCAAGCACGAGTTCTAGCTCACCTAGTGCCTTTTTCGATCTCCTTGCTCAAAGCTTCATTCACAAAACTGCTTTGGGGGATTGTTCTTTGGTATGTGACTCCTCCAATGGTCCAATTAGTTTTTGTTCTAGTGCTTTATTTATTGCAATTTTTTGCTGCCTAGGTGACCCTGTTCTTGAGCTTGCATGTCAAATTTATATGGTCCCAAGTAATTCTAATGCATGATATAGTCTCTAGGCACTTGTGAGAGTAGTTGCTATCAATTTTGTTGAGTTTGATTCACTTTTATTTTGAGTTACTAAAAATTCAGAAATTTTCAGAAAAAGATGAAGAGATTTTTCTTGAGGGGCTCTTCTAGCCAAGGCTCTAAGGATAAACAAGCTAAGTAGAATGAAAAGCCCAAGTATAATCTCCCTCGTGTGGCGGAAGTACGGCCGTGTGAATGGCATTGTGATGATTTCTTGAGAGCAGTCGGGATTCATGATGATTTTTATTCGTTGGTTGATAATGCGGGCCTCACCGACTTCCTCCACGACCAGATCCAACAGTATCTCTTACTCACCAATACTTTCGTGCAAAATTTCTACTTTTATCCTAAGAAATCATCTCCTTCAGTAGAGTTTCATTTATATGATGTGGCTAGGGAGATGCCACTATATAAATTTTGTGAGGTTTGCAAGATAAACCTTAAGAAAAACAAAAAAAATTAGTTAGCTTACTTTCCATGCTTGTAGTAGTAACTAAAAGAAAACCCAAAAATATTTCCCGTTCTTCTTTTGCTTGTTGGGAGCTCTCCCGTGTAAATAGTTTTATTTCTTTTCTTTCCTTTGGGGGTCGAGAGGAGAAGACCATAATGAAAATGTTTAAGTGGCTCTCATATGCATTATTGTTGATTTAACCAAGAGCCCATATTACCTTGTCTTCTCCCTTGAATTGAATGCTTGCAGATCCCAGCTTAGTCCAATGCACGTGCACTATTATTATTATACACGCCGTTCGGTCGTGCAAGTGAAAGGCAATAATGATGATATATGATGGACTGGTTGAGATGAGAGAAGCTGGTATGAACTCGACCTCTCTTGTTTTTGTAAATATGATTAGTTCATCGTTCCTGATTCAGCCTATTATGAATAAACATGTTTGCAATGACAATTAGAGATTATAGTTGCTTATGCCATGCTTAATTAGCTAGGAGCTTATAATGGTTTACCTTGCGTGCCAACATGCTATTTAAATGGTTGTGATGTGGTATGATAGGGTGGTATCCTCCTTTGAATGATTCAAGTGACTTGACTTGGCACATGTTCACGCATGTAGTTGAAACAAAATCAACATAGCCTTCGCGATATTTATGTTCATGGTGGATTATATCCTACTCATGCTTGCACTCAGTGTTGATTAATTTTAATGCATGTTCATGACTGTTGTCGCCCTCTAAGTTGGTCGCTTCCCAGTCTCTTTCTAGCCTTCACCTATACTAAGCGAGAATACTGCTTGTGCATCCAAACTCCATAAACCCCAAAGTTATTCCATATGAGTCCACCATACCTTCCTATATGCGGTATCTATCTGCCGTTCCAAGTAAATTTGTATGTGCGAAACTCCAAACCTTCAAATGAAATTCTGTTTTGTATGCTCGAACAGCTCATGTATCAACTAGGGTTGTCTGTATCTTCCATGTTAGGCGGGTTATTCTCAAGAGGAGTGGACTCCGCTCCTCATTCACGAGAAAATGGCTGGTCAACGGGATGCCCAGTCCCATGCTCAAACCAAATCAAAATAATTGCAAACAAAACTCCCCCAGGATTGTTGTTAGTTGGAGGCACCCGTTGTTTCGGGCAAGCCATGGATTGATGCTTGTTGGTGGTGGGGGAGTATAAACTTTACCATTCTGTTTGGGAACCGCCTATAATGTGTGTAGCATGGAAGATATCAAGACCTCTTAGTTGTTATGTTGACAGTGAAAGTATACCGCTCAAAATGTTATTCATCTCTATTTCAAAATTGAGCTCTGGCACCTCTACAAATCCATGCTTCCCTCTACGAAGGGCCTATATATTTACTTTTATGTTGAGTCATCACCCTCTTATTAAAAAGCACCCGCTGGAGAGCACCGCTGTCATTTGCATGCATTACTATTAGTTTATATTGGGTATGACTATGACTGGATCTCTTTTACCATGAATTACAACGTTTAGTCAGTCCTTGATCTTTAAAGGTGCTCTGTATTTATGTTTTGCGGTCTCGGAAAGGGCTAGCGAGATACCATCTTGTTATATCATATTATAATTGTTTTGAGAAAGTGTTTTCATTCGAGATTTATTATTATTGCTCGCTAGTTGATTATGCCATTGATATGAGTAAACATGAGACCTAAGTGTTATTGTGAATATGGTTAGTTCATAATCTTTGTTGAAAACTTGAATGCTGGCTTTACATATTTGCAACAACAAGAGCAAACAGAGTTTGTAAAAGTTTTTCTTTATCACTTTCAGTTTGTCAACTGAATTGCTTGAGGACAAGCAAAGGTTTAAGCTTGAGGGAGTTGATACATCTCCGTCGTATCTACTTTTCCAAACACTTTTGCCCTTGTTTTGGACTCTAACTTGCATGATTTGAATGGAACTAACCCGAACTGACGCTGTTTTCAGCAAAACTGCCATGGTGTTATTTTTGTGCAGAAATAAAAGTTCTCGGAATGACCTGAAAATCCACGGAGCAACTTTTCAAAATTAACAAAAAATACTGGCGAAAGAATCAACGTCAGGTGGCCCACACCCTATCCACGAGGGTGGGGGCGCCCCCTCCCCTAGGGCGCACCCCCTGCCTCGTGGGCCCCCTGGACATCCACCGACCTCAACTCCAACTCCATATATTTGCTTTCACGGAGAAAAAAATCAGAGAGAAAGTTTCATCGCGTTTTACGATACGGAGCCGCCGCCAAGCCCTAATCTCTCTCGGGAGGGCCGATCTGGAGTCCGTTCGGGGCTCCGGAGAGGGGGATTCGTCGTTGTCGTCATCATCAACCATCCTCCATCACCAATTTCATGATGCTACACCCCCTTGCGTGAGTAATTCCATCGTAGGCTTGCTGGACGGTGATGGGTTGGATGAGATTTAGCATGTAATCGAGTTAGTTTTGTTAGGGTTTGATCCCTAGTATCTACTATGTTGTGAGATTGATGTTGCTATGACTTTGCTATGCTTAATGCTTGTCACTAGGGCCCGAGTGCCATGATTTCAGATCTAAACCTATTATGTTTTCATGAATATATGTGAGTTCTTGATCCTATATTGCAAGTCTATAGTCACCTATTATGTGTTATGATCCGACAACCCCGAAGTGACAATAATCGGGATACTTCTCGGTGATGACCATAGTTTGAGGAGTTCATGTATTCACTATGTGTTAATGCTTTGGTCCGGTACTCTATTAAAAGGAGGCCTTAATATCCCTTAGTTTCCATTAGGACCCCGCTGCCACGGGAGGATAGGACAAAAGATGTCATGCAAGTTCCTTTCCATAAGCACGTATGACTATATTCGGAATACATGCCTACATTACATTGATGAACTGGAGCTAGTTCTGTGTCACCCTATGTTCTAACTATTACATGATGAACCGCATCCGACATAATTATCCATCACTGATCCAATGTCTATGAGCTTTTCACATATTGATCTTTGCTATTTACTTTACCGTTGCTGCTATTACAATTACTACAAATCTGCTACTTTTACTTTTGCCACTGTTACCGTTATTTCCATACTACTTTGCTACTAAATACTTTGCTGCAGATACTAAGTTATCCAGGTGTGGTTGAATTGACAACTCAACTGCTAAAACTTGAGAATATTCTTTGGCTCCCCTTGTGTCGAATCCATAAATTTGGGTTGAATGCTCTACCCTCGAAAACTATTGCGATCCCCTATACTTGTGGGTTATCACATGTTCACTGCATGAGTAGTATGTTGATGCTTTGCATGAGTAGTATGTTGATGCTCTGCATGAGTAGTATGTTGATGCTTTGCATAAGTGGTATGTCGATGCTTTGCACTTAACCTGCTTAATTGTCATATTATTGATTGCCATTATGCTTTTACTTGTCATGAGCTTGCAAGTACATTCAATGTACTGACCTGGCATGTCATGCCAGATTTCAGGAAAGTTTTACCGAATTAGAGTGCTTCCCGTGTCTAGATTGTGTCCACATCGGTGTCCCTGTGCTATGGAGTTCCACTTCATCATCGTTCCTCTTCCGCGTAGTTGTCGTGATCGAGGCCCCTTCGTGTTCATTAAATAATGTACATACTGTTCAGCCGCACCGTGTGTGGCGATTCGCCTTGCTACTTGCCGTAATATCGAACCTATGTCTCCACTAGCATCAATAAAGCGGTTGTTTTCTGTACCAAGTTGTTGTGTGTTGCCAGAAGACTAGATCTCTAGGCTGGCAATGCAAGGTAAATCGGTTGCTCTGAGCTGGGGTGCCACAACGCTTGGTATCAGAGGTGCGCTGACTGTAGGACACGCTAGACCGCCGACGCGCTAGTTGAACGGTAGCTAGTTTGATTTGAGTGCCGGTAGAGCTTGCATCTGATTGCTGCATTGCATGCACTTGATTTATTGTTATTTCTATCCGACTAATGGTTGTGAGTGTAGATGGCTCCAGTATCGTATGCATGCCAGTTGGAGCTGCCACCGTACACTTTGTCGCACCTTCTTCAGAATGTATGGCGTCGCCTCTATCCTGACGGTAGCGACCCAGAGTATCGGGTGTACCGGGAGCGCTTAGCAGACTCAGTATACGAGTATCACGTTGTGGTTACCTTGCACAGCAGTTCGGCATCTGGCTCTTACACTCGTTCCTCTAGGAGTTGTTTTGCTTCTACCCCCACTCAGGCTGTCCAGTTTGCTGCGTTTGAGATCTCTTTGAGCTATGCTACAACGAGATTCAGATGTAGACCCACCCAAGTTTTTACTACTATCCATCCCTGCACGACGATGGTTGTGTACGCTTTCCTATCATTGATCTGGTGGCCGATAGTGCTACTAGCCACCTTTCCAACTATGTCACTACTAGTTATCTTCTGATTCACGAGCTGGCCCGAGAGCTGACTCATGCTCGCACTGCTTTAGTAGCCACTAGATCCTATCCCACTCCACCTTCCATGGGATTTACTCCTTATATTGCACCAGTTTCTAGCTCGCCAGTTACCCCGGTTACTCCTTCGAGTAGCTCGGGCACCTCGACTATTACTCCCCATAGTGCCCCTGCTGAGCGGGCTTCACTTCTCGCTACTCCCGCAGCTCCTATGCTCCAGCCTCATCCCGCACCTGCCCCTGAAGGAGAGTCCTCGAGGCAGCATCGTCGTTTCACCTCTAACCCGGAGGTTTTCGTTAACACCATCAGTTCATGATCCGAGTCTGGGTCAGGAGAGGACCCCGTAGGTCCAGCAGAGTAGTAGATCGTCAGAGTAGCCGAGGTTGTTAGTACGAGTGTAGTCATATTGGTCGTGATGCTTCCTTATGTATGAGTACCTGTCATGATGTTCCCCGTCATGTATGAGTCTATGTATAATTATGTTGGCACTTTCTTTATTCGCCCTGGTTTCCATTGCTTTTTCTTCGGCTTTGTCATTCGCTTTTTCCTGCTTTTGGATGTCACTCATCTCAGTTGCTTTGCATTGGGAAAATAAACAAATTGGATGACGAGAGGAGGCTGCAGCAGTCATGCTGGTGAGGAGGTACCTGTCCGTCGATCGGCAAGACAGTAGGGCAATCCCCCGAACCATATCCGCAACCACTGCCTCCACCGTCTCATCCACCAACAGTTGAACAAATAATGCGTATGTTCGAAGAAAGAAGGAGCAATGATCTGCTTGAATTATTGAAAAGTGTGCAGGCAATGGTGGTAAATAATGGCAATACAAATGGCAATCACTCCAAGGTCTCAGATTTTCAAAGGACCAAGCCACCAAGTTTCACTCAAGCTACTGAATCAATGGAAAGCGGACACAGAAACAGAAGTGATTGTTGACCGGAACTTAAAACCCCCTTGAATCATAGAGAAATACACACAAAAACAAATAAGTTTAATGAATTTTTAACGTGGCTACAAATTAATATGTTTATTCCAGCAACTTAGTGTAGTACTATATTAGTACTGGACAATTGTGTATTGGGAAGTTAAGTACATGTGCGGTAGTAGAGGTTGGGCCTCAAATGATCGTGGTTGGGCTACAAAACAGCCAGATGCCTACAGTAAAAACGGAAATTCCATATTCACGGAAACAGAAAATTTTGTTTCCACGACAATTTCACCGGAAAACACCATTCTATTTTTTTCGTTTCCACATAAAAATATTCCATTTCCACTTCCGTTTTGAAAATTTTCATTTCCGTTTTCATATTTCCTCTCCGTTTCCATTTTTCCTCCAAAAAAGCAGAAAGTTTCCACTCCATTTTCATCCCTACTTGCACGCGAAGACGTGTGCCGTGCCGCCCAGCCTCCGGATCATGGCCACCGCGCTCCGTCACTAGGTGTCGATGTTCGCCGACCGCCGTGCCACAGCCGCCGATGCGGCCTCCATGTTGCTGCGCCATGCCGCGCCTCTGCGGTACCACGCAAGTCCTCTGTGGCCCCCTCGTCGTGCCGCCGCAGCTGTGATAGCCTGGCTTTTTAGGGATGATAGACTACTCATATCTATAAGGAATTCCTTCTTTTCCGGGAGCCCATTCAGAAAGAACTCCAAAGTTAAGTGTGCTCAGCTTGGGGTAATTTTAGGATGGGTGACCAACCGGGAAGTAGCTCCCGGGTGCGCACGAGTGAGGACAAAGTGCGCAGAAAAGACTAGTATTGATCTATGGGGCCAATCTAGATCCCGCCAGGAGTAACGACCACCGACAGGTGTGTCCGGGGCATTACAACTTGGTATCAGAGCCGACCCTCGTGGTTACACGGATGTTTGCAAACAGGTGCGCGGTCATGTTGTGCATGACGTTTGTGACCCGTCGTGGCACACGACATGGCACATGTGCCGGACTGGATGCACAGACGTATGTGCCAAGAGGGAATGTTCCTATGGCCTAACGAGGACGTCGGTTCCTCTGGGTGGGCGTGTATGTGATAGCCTGCCTTATTAGGGATGATAGACTACTCATATTTATAAGGAATTCCTTGTATTCCGGGAGTCCTTTCCGTAAGAACTCCTAAGTTAAGTGTGCTCAGCTTGGGGTAATTTCAGGATGGGTGACCGATCGGGAAGTTGCTCCCGGTGCGCACGAGTGAGGACAAAGTGCACAGAAAAGACTAGTATTGATCTGTGGGGCCAGTCTAGATCCTGCCAGGAGTAACGACCACCGGTGGGTGTGTCTGGGGCGTTACATCCGCGGCCTCCTCGCCACGCCACACACCTCCATAGGCTGACACACGGCCCGCAGCATCGCGCAGCCGCCGGCGAACTTTGCCTCCCTCCGTCAAGGAGAACGACGCCCAAGACGGCAAGACAACCAAGCTCATGATACCAATTGTTGGCGCCGAGCCCTAGCTTTCTCTTTGCGTTGGTGCCTAGTTCTCTCTCTCTCCCTCTCTCTCTCTCTCTCTCTCAGGTAGAAGAAAGAGGAGACACGGGACACAATGGTGGTTTCCGGCACACATATGCCTACCGCAACGACGGCCTTTTCCTCAAGCAACAACTCGAGCCACCACACACTGATACATCTCCAATGTATCTATAATTTTTGATTGTTCCATGTTGTTATATTATCATTCTTGGATGTTTTATAATAATTTTATGTTCATTTTATATCATTTTTTGGTACTAACATATTGACATAGTGCCCATTGCCAGTTGCTATTTGCTGCATGTTTTTTACATCGCAGGAAATCAATATCAAACAGAGTCCAAACGCAGCGAAACTTCTTGAGGATTTTTTTGGGGCCAGGAAGACATCCAGTGGGCCAGGAAAGCACCTGGGGGTGCCCCGAGGGGGCAACACCCACCAGGGCGTGCCTGGGGGGCCAGGCGTGCCCAGGTGGGTTGCGCCCACCTCGGGTGCCCCCTGAACCACCTCTTTGCTCTATAAGTACCCCAATATTCCAGAAACCCTAGGGGAGTCGACAAAAATCAATTCCAGCCGTTGCAGAGTCCAGAACCACCAGATCCAATCTAGACACCATCACAGAGGGGTTCACTACTTCCATTGGTGCCTCTCCGATGATGCCTCTTTGATGAACTTTGAGTTTATGACCAGATCTATGTTTTTATCCATGAAAGTTATTTGAGTCTTCTTTGATCTTTTATATGCATGATTGCTTATAGCCTCATATTTCTTCTCCGATATTTTGGTTTTGTTTGGCCAACTTGATCTATTTATCTTGCAATGGGAAGAGGTGCTTTGTGATGGGTTTGATCTTACGGTGCTTGATCCTAGTGACAGAAGGGAAAATGACACGTATGTATTGTTGCTATTGAGGGTAACAAGATGGGGTCTATTTCTACATAAATAGATATTGACTACATCATGTCATCGTTCTTATTGCATTACTCCGTTTTTCCATGAACTTAATACACTAGATGCATGCTAGATAGCGGTCGATGTGTGGAGTAATAGTAGTAGATGCAGGCAGGAGTCGACCTACTAATCTTGGATGTGATGCCTATATAATGATCATTGCCTGGATATCGTCATGATTATTTGAAGTTCTATCAATTGCCCAATAGTAATTGTTTTCCCACCGTTTGCTATTTTTCTCGAGAGAAGCCACTAGTGAAACCTACGGCCCCCGGATCTCTTTTCATCATATTTGACTTTGCGATCTATTTTCCTTTGCATTTATTTTCAGATCTATTAAACCAAAAATACAAAAATACCTAGTTTATTTGTTCCACGATCTATTTACCCTATCTACCACTTTTACCTCACGTTATTTGCCTATCTTGAGGCACCGTACCCGAAAGGGATTGACAGCCCCTTTAACACGTCGGGTTGCGAGTATTTGTTATTTGTGTGCATGTGCTATTTACGTGGTGTGAGGAGGTTCTCCTACTAATTCGATAACCTTGGTCTCATCACTAATGGAAATACATAACGTCGCTATACTGCATCATCCCTTCCTCTTTGGGGAAATACCGACGTAGACTACATCTGAAGGCTACATCTTGCCACTAACCAACTAGACGCTAAGTACATGCAACTAATTCCTACATGCACATCCAGCACTTATCCACTCAACGGACCACAACCCACACGTCTGCTAATGCACGTGCTAAGTCAAAAATATGGCTAATAGGTTGCACCGCAGAGCTGTGCCATGGATGAGTTTTTTTGCGAAATTGTGCCATGGGTGAGTTGTTACATCGCCGCACCGACGGTCATCTTCAACCGGTGCATCACATCGCCGGCAGTGCCGATGAGAGACCATTTCCCCCTGCATGTGTGTCGCCTCTATACCTGGCCATATCTCGGGCCAGGCCGGGCCAAAAAAAGCCCGATGCTGAAAACCTAGGCCCGAACCCGGCCCGACCCGACCACCAGGCCCGAGTCCGCCTGAACCTGGAAAAGCCCGACACGGCCCGCTCGGCCTGGCCCAACCACGGCTAAAAACCCATTTTTCACAGGCCCGAGCCCGGCCCGCTCTGCCCGTCAGGCTTGATTTTTAGGCCCGAGCCCGGCCCCATGGCATGTTTGGGCTCAGCCTGGCCCGGGATTTTCGGGCCGGGCGGGGTCGGGCCATCCGAGCCGGGCTGCCCATGGCTAGGTCTAGTCGCCTCCATGGAGTTGCAGCACTCGTGGCGGTGCCGCGCAGGTCTCCACCGTCCTTCATCATGCCGTGGGATGTAGCGGGGTGGTTGGCGGCATCACTCCTCCTGGTTCGTTTCCATGGATTTGCTGCGTTTTGCATCGCCATGGAAGACTCTCCACGAACAGAGATGAGGAATAACGGGTGGAGGAGAGAGGACGCGAAGGGATAAGGCTGAGTTGGGGAAGCGGTGGATGGGCCCGCAGGGCACGTGTCAATCAGTGCGCGCGGTTTATCTTTCCCTGTTATCATCTAATAGATTTTAAACGTTTTCCATAGAATATCCTCTAATTCCTAATTAGTCCGGTTAGCACCCCATACATACGAGACATCAACCTAGGTCACATTAGTGCATACATTTTATTCCTGCATGTCCCAGTTGAACAACTAGCCCATGCAAATTTTTCTCTCAATCATCCTCCAAGCCAAAAATGAAACGGTCGCCTGCAGGCCAGATTTCTTACCTTCCTGTCTGTTCCTCGCCTTCTTTTTCTTAATGTTGAATAGATATACAATTACATAATACCTCGATTCTGTGACTGGACGCATTATAATTTTGTTGTTCTTAAACATTGTATCAGCCGAATAGCCTGACCACTAACAAGGGGACGCCGCCAGGGAGCTTCGTACATGAGCGGAGATGATCAGGGCTAGTACGATGCAGTTGATGAAGTTGTGTGATGCTGCCAAACAACTGATCCAAGGTGTCTGAGGCTTCGGAGCGCTTTCGGTGAAGATGTGCCACAGCAAAGCGTCTACCTCCTTTTGCTTCTGCCCTCGGAGGAGCTGGCTCTCTTCGGCTTTCAAAAGGCTGTGTCTGTTCTAGCTTGATATTCTGAGAAATGTAATAGGCTAGACCTTATTATGTGCTACTCACGTTTTCGCCCCGTAGCACCCGTTTCGATGGCGAGCGGGTGTGGTGGGTTTTCTGGCAGTGCTGGAACTCGCTCTACCTCTTTCCCTTCCCCTGACTCTTCTGTTAGAACTGGTTGTATTTCCGTTCTTTGCAATGGAAAGGGGTAAAGCCCGGTTATAAAAAAAAAGTACTAACTCCCAAATTGTACCATCAACACTTTGGAAAAAAGCACGAATGAATGAGATATCATGTACTCCTTCCGTCTTTGAAAATAAGGCATATAAATTTTCTCTCAAGTCAAACGGTACAAAAAGTGACCAAAATTATAGAAAAACTTTAAACATATATAAAATACAAAATTAGTACCACTAAATACACAATGATATATTTTTATATTATAGATATTTGATATTGTAGTTGTGAATATTTTTCCTACAAACTTGGTCAAAAAATTTGAACCATTTGAATTGAGACAAAAGTTATAAGCCTATTCTCAACTTATAGTTTTCTCTAAATTTTCTATAAGCCACCTAATTTAGTAAGAGGATTTTAAAAATATGAACAGGGTAAATTTGTGTATGGAAATTGTAACATTGTTGATGTTTGATCCACATTTAAAAAGAACAACGACAAAATTTTCATAAGCACAAATAAATCGAAACCAAGGATTCATTCCGCGTGGATAGTAATTCTATATGAAGAGATCATATATAAACAGGCAAACTATACTAGACTTATTTTTCGAACTTGCAAAAAACTCTTCTCGACAGTTTGCCTCTAAATTCGAAAGAAATACACATATACGTGAGGCCCGGCCCAGCCCACCGCACTCTTACCAAGGCCCAGCCGCTGTTTTCCGGACCTGTGCCCTCCTGTACCTCACTGCCGGACGCAGAAGCAGCAGCAGCAGCGCAGCCAGCAGCGAAGAATCGCGAGGAGATGGCGGCGGCGACGGCGACGGCGACGGTGCAAGCGCAGCCAGGACTCGACGCGCGCGAGTGGGACGAGGCGGCGTACCGGCGGGGCATCCTGCGGGAGCGCGACCTCTCCTGCCGCACCCTCTTCCGCGCCGTCTTCTACGACCAGCTCGACGAACCCGACCCGGACGTCCTCCTCGCCGCCGCCTCCAGCGACGGCTCCCTCGCGTCCTTCTCGCTGTCCTCCTGCATCGCCTCCTCCGCCTCCGCCCACGCCGCCCCCCAGGTTTCGCCTCCCCCCTCCCTCCCCCTTCTTCCCCCCACCCCTTCTCTGTTCCGTGTGTACAAACGCCCCGTTCCCCTTGATTTGATTCAGCTGGCTGCCGCCGCGCTGGTCGACCCCATCTGCATCGTCCAAGCGCACAGCGGCCCCATCTACGATGCCAAGTTCTACAACGATCCGATTCAGCCGCTGCTCTTCAGGTAAAGGCTTCTTCTTTCTGACCAATTCCTTCCTGTTGGTGCCGTGGGATTGGCAGCCAAGAGTGTTCTCAAGAAGGAAAATTTACAACGTGCTCCATTGCTTGTGACAGCTGCGGGGATGACGGCCACATCCGGGGTTGGAGATGGCACGAGATGCAGAGCTGCCTTCTGCCACTCTCTCTGCAAGGTAATGTACCCGAGCTCTCATTCGTGGCTTGGTTTGCTAGATTAGTTGGAGTTGGGCTTAACTAGCTGTTCTTACATAGATGTACTTTCAGTATGAAGAAAAAGCTACATTTTTTTTACTAGCAAAGATGTCAATCCTGCACATTCAGCTTCGTGTGCATAGTCTCAGTCTAATCTTATATAGTTGATTTACAGCAGTTCAATAAAGAAGTATAGCCTTACTACTATTTTACAGCGTGAATGAAACCTAAATCAACAATTGTAGAAGTGCTTGATAGTTGTGCTCACTTCTATGAAACTGAAAATGCTTTTAAGATGCTTTGTGTCAATATTATCACTGTGGCCTGCGTTGATGAAAAAGTTGATAATTTGCCTATGAGTTGAGTCAAATATATTACTATGAGTGCAGACTGAAACAAATCATCTGTCTAGCTAAGCTACCAAAAAAATAATGGTTATTTATTAATAGGCAGAGCACTTATTTTGATCTTTCTCATGATATTTTACCATTGCATTTTTCCCCAGGGGATCATGTTGAACCAATACTTGACTTGGTTAACCCTCAGCATGAGTAAGATTCCATACTAAACAATTGGACATGCAGATCTGATAGTTCTTTGTTCCTGAGCAATACACCAGTTCTTTCGCCCTCCATTTTTTCATATATGTTTCTGTCAATTTATAGAGGCCCTTGGGGTGCACGGTCTCCAATACCAGAAAATAATGCCATTGCAATTAGCAAACAGGTCAGTACTTCATATTTGCATACTTTCACACTGTTTGAAGAAAGCAACCAGCACACCAGCCTCTTATGTGCAATCTGTCCTCATTCTTCTTGTAGAATGCTTGATTCCTTATTTGGTTCCGTTGGATATTGATTTTCTCCACTACGCTTCTTTCAAACAGGATGGATCTCTTTTCGCGGCAGCGGGTGATGCATGTGCTTATTGCTGGGATGTGGTATGTATTTTCTTGAGGTAAAACATCACATTTAGAAGTCCTGAATTAATTAAAATGAAATATGCCTCTGCCTAAGAATCATTTAAGTCACAAGCTTCCATATCCATAGTATTAATGTTCTATGTGACTGCTTGAGGAGGTGTCTGACAATAGTTCCGATCATGTCTGCTTGTCTCAGGAAAGTGGCAAGTGTAAAATGACATTTAAGGGGCATACTGACTATTTGCATAGTATCGCAGTTCGTGAGGCAAACCACCAGGTTAGCATATTATTTTAGTACTGTAACATTATCTTATGAAAACCTGCTAGATTTTGCCATAGCTTTTAATGGACAAACTTGTGCTTTTTTTAGGTGGTAACTGGATCAGAGGATGGGACAGCCCGTATCTGGGGTGAGCAATCCTCTCAATTCGAGAAAGTTTTTGTATTTGTTTTTTGTTTAAATATGGCTTATCTGTGCTCTTCCAGTTCCTAGTGGTATTGGCAGCAATATCTGCGTCTCTAGTTCGTTCAAAGAAAAAACACGCAGCATGCTATAGCAATCTCTGCTCCTATTAGTTTTACTTCTCTGGCCATAAGACTGACGCAACATGCTAACAAAATTTATCATATAAGTTCAACTTTGGCAGGCTTTTATTCTGTTATCATGCTTATTCATGCTCTTTGTGGACACTCCAGATTGCAGAAGTGGGAAGTGTACGCAGACGATACGTCCAGTACAGAACAAGAAATTTGAGGGCTCGTGGGTCGGTTGCATTGCCATTGATGCGAGTGAAAGTTGGCTGGTATTGGGCACATTTAGCTTATATAGATACCAAGTGTTTGTTAGTTTTAGCCAAGTTTTTTGCTATACGTTATGTAGCTTACTTTTTTTGGGGTTGTACTATTCCCAGGCTTGTGGTACTTCTTGTGGTATATCAGTTTGGAGTCTTCTTTCAAATGAGTGCATCTTTAACGCAGATTGTGGTGCTCCTGTTCAAGATTTGTTGTTTGACAAAAATCAAGTAAGTGCTGATCTGTACATGTTCATTTGTTTCCTCCCTGCCCAAGTAAGACCTTCAGTTAGCTGGCTAGGTTGGAATAAAACTTGAAAATAGAACAGTTTTTATAATGCTCATAACTATGAGTTTTGTAGAAGAACACTTCTTCCTTTTTTTCACCGATTCAAAATATAAATAGGACAGTAACTAAAACCCATAACTTAACCGAGAATACGTTTAGTAAAAATGGTCAATGGACCTTCCTTTTTGTTCAATAAATTGGTCAATGACTCAGTGTAACTCATGATTCAGATGGCCACTAAACTAGTCCAGTAAACTGGTAAGGTTGCTCGATGCTCATTGTTAGAAATAACTACTATTTAGTTTGAAGATGGATAAGAAACATCCACTGTAGTAATGCCTCGTAAACTGGTAAGGTTATCCAGTGCTCATTAATAGAAATAGCTCATCACTAGTTTGTAGATAGGCAGGAAATGATCAGTGTATGGTGAACTTCCAAGGTTACTCAATTCAATGCCCATCACTAGAAGCGGCTCATCATTGGCTTAAAGGTGGACAGGCAATAAGATGAGAGACATATGCCTGCCTTTACTGAGTTTAGCAAGCACTATGGCTATAACAAACTAGACACCCACATATCCAATTACTTCAATCATTTCCATGCATCTGATATGGTTAAGGCGAACAACAATTCCCACTGGTATATGTTTTATCACAGAAGACTCTTCGAAATTTATCGCTAAAGACACCAGTAGCCTTTTCCAAGCATTTGAGATTTGGTTGACTGCCAAACCAAGACCAAGTAGTTCTCAAGCAGTTGCATAATACAAACTTTGCAGGTCAGAAAAAATGTTAGTGGATCTCCTCTCGAGATCCACCACACACAAGTGCAGAAAGTATGCAATAAAATGGCGACTTGTCTTTAATGCTCTTTAGTCTGTGGCTAGCAAATTATAATTTGCAATGTTGCTGGATGAGAGAATTGAAATGAGAATATAAGGACGACACTTCAAAATAGAGATAAAATAGTCCGTATTCTTCTTCGAAGAAATACCCCATTGTTTTCACCTTATCTTTTATTGGAGATTTACCAGACTATTTATGTGAAAAAGGGAGATGAGTAATATAAACAACAAAGTGGCATGCATGCTTTATCTCAACTCTTTTGCTTCCAATAGCATGCTAACCGTTTCGGCATTTTTCCTTTTCATCCATGTCCACTCAGATTTTAGCGGTCGGCGCTGAACCTGCGCTCTCCCGTTTCACGATCAACGGGGTTGTTGTTTCGCAAATAAAGTGCGCTCCTCCATCGGCATTTTCCGTATCCATGCATTCATCCGGGGTAGGTATCCATGCCCCTTTTGGTGCTCATTCGAGGCCACTTCTTGGATCTGCATCATCTCCCAATATCTGGGGCTGGAAATTCTGTTCTCACTTGCTTGCTACCCATGCCGTTACAGATGGCAGCTGTTGCTGGGCATGGAGGTCTGGTGGATGTCATCTCTGGATTTGGGAGCCATCTCTGCGCGTTTCGTTGCCGTGGCCTGGATAAGTAATCAGTTATCCAGGTGCCGATGAAGCATTGCTGCACAATTTCCATGTGGCAATCCAGCATTAGTCCGCGGAATGCGATAATTGTATTTTTTTCTTCTTCTTTTGCTGTTGTAATACTACTAGTTTCAGTTCAGTCTGCGGAAAAGATTTCCTGACAAGGATAGATTCTTTGTAAATGTCCTTGTTATAGATATTCTCCTGGAGCTTTTGATACATCCTGTCTCAATCTGTTTCGCATGTGTTAACTTTTGAATTTAGCTAGAAAGAGTCACTCCTGCAACTCTACTGCTAGATGAACTTTGTTTTCTGAGATTAAAATAACTCCCGGTAACTTCAAATTATCAACAACAACAACAAAAAGATGAAATTGCCACCAAATTGTGTGCTCAGTTAGTCAACACCAAGCTGAGTAATACAACTTCTCTTACATACATTAAACAAAGATCCAAGTTATAGGCTTACAGCCCAGGTTTACATGTAGTCGCTACCAACCAGCGACTAATACAACTCCTCTTGCATCAAGAGACAACAAAGTTACATATGCTTACAGTACACATTGTCTAAACAGACATACTTACAGTACAGGCTTACACACCGTTGAAGTCGACTGATTTTGAAGTTCCACCGCCACTCAGGCACACTATTTACACCTTCAACTCATCACCCATGGAACCAACAGGTGTACCAGAAATACCCATTTCTGGCAAATATGCACACTAAAACCCTTCCTATATATACATGAAAGGCGTGGCGTGGACCGCGGAGAGATATCACCAGCAAGGCTTCGAAATACGAGTGGTTCTAAGAATTCCATCATTTCATCCTCCTACTCCACAAAGCAGATATCGGGAGCTTTCTTTACCTACCACCACCTATTCGTTGAACTGCACGCTAGGTAGAACTTACAACCTGGGCAGCAGCCACCCAAAGGTCCAGCCATAGGCAGAAGAACTTACAACCTGGGCAGCAGCCACCCAAAGGTCCAGCCAAGGAGCAATCCGGCACCGACGATGCCTACGCCAACTGCAAACATGATGGCCTTGCAGAAGCCACCTTCCTTGCTCTGCCTCCTGCCTTTCTTCTTTGCCCTGCCTTTCCGCCCCTCTTCTGGCTCCGCCTTCTCCTCCTTTATCACCGTCCAGGGAAGCTCCGGGAACATGGCTGCTATCTGATGCTCTTTCAGCCTGAGCTGGAGGCATATGTTCTCCAATTGCAGCATTTTCAGCCACTGCTTACACGCAAAGAGATGTGAGGCCTGACGAAACAATAGCTTGACAACATGGTCTTTCTCATCATGAGCATTCTTGGCAGCCACTTCGGCTTCCCTAGCCCGTGTCTGGGAATGGCGAAGAGCATCCAGTAGCTGGGCCCTCTCGGCGTCTTTCTGATTCTGATATGTGGGCTTGCTGCCTGGCGTATGATCACCACTACTATATGAATCCTGCGTGCCCCTGCATTTCAAATGTAATGTAATGGTATAAATAAATGCACAGAAATCTGGAAGAAGCATGAAATGCCGATGAAGGAAAGGGGCACCTCAGGTATTTCCAGGAATAACAGAATAACAATATACAAAAGAGGCATAAAATGGACATGATGCCAAATTACATTAAAATTAAATTCAGTCAACTTTTACCCGGGTGCATTCAACTTTTATCCATAATAAGTTTTTTGTTCTTGTCGCAAAATTACCAAAAACAAGTTTGACTGGCTTGCAATTTTGATTATGACAACGCACAAAGGACTGACAGAGATTCACTACATATATACAGACTGGAGCTAAATTAACAGCCTGTTCCTTTAATTTCAGCCTAACTAGGGTTGGGTGTAATGTGTAGATAATAGAGCTATAAAAGATTCCTTGTAGTGAAAAACTACATAATAAAAGAAAAGAAAGTACGTATGGCGTGCAAATCTACAATGGAGGACACCTAGTTGTAGTTTTGATGGTTATGAAACAAGACAAATGAAACCACACATACCCATGCGCATCATTTTTGTGAGACTGTTGCCAGCCTCCACCGTCAGATGAATACGTCTCATTGGTGCTCGAGAGGCTATAGCTGCACATCATAGTGTCGTATGGTTGAGGCTGCGACTCTTTACCAGAAGAAGATGATGAATTCCCACAGCCATCCTTGTTTTCATGGCCGGTCAATTTTGCCCCATGAATACGCACTATCTGAGTGGGTTTTGGCAGATCGTTGTTCTCAATGTGCTGCATTGCTCTTTCTGCAACAAGCGAAGCCAGTCCTTCCTCATCAGCTACTTGCCACCACGGCTGAAACTTCCTGTCTTGTTCCCAGGGTGGATCCATCTCATAGCATGCCTTCTTTGGTTTCTTCGGAAACAAAGGATCAAAAGTTTTGAAGTCCATAACCTCTTTATCCTCATGAAGGAAGTTATTCGAATTTCCTCTGCATTTGAGACTCGTTTGAGGGCACCCTTCGCAAGGTGCTTCAGATGTTTGCTTCATAAAAGCCGTCGAAACCATCCATGGCGGCTCAGAAGGGCACTCAGTCTTCTTTGTGTTTATGTCGTCAAGCGTAGAGATGGGCGAGAAACTGTCCACTTTCTTGGCAGTGGCTTCTCCGCCCATGTAATTCAGATGGTCACCAGAAAGCACCTTGTGGCACCCGAAATTGGGCTGCAGCTGAAGAAACCAGGCATCTATCGGCTGATTGGAGTTCATCGGGTTCCAATTCAAATGCATGAAGTTTGGGATGTGGCAGTCTCGCGGACTGGTGGGGTTCCCGCTGTTTGCTTCATGCTGTTGCATTGTCGGTGGACAGCAGGCCAATTTTGGAGCTCTCTTTGCATCCTCCTGAAATAAGCAGCGGTTGGCAGCCCGTTGCCAAGCAGCTCTCGCTTCTGCCGCCGCCATCAGTCTCGCATGTCAAGAATCTGCCTGCACATCAGCAAGTTGACCATCAGCATTAGCTCATTCTTTTTGTTTCAAAGTGGAAATAGTATCAGCAAAACGCTCTCTTTGTAAGAGATGAGAGCCACAACAGAATTCACAAACATTCCCAAAATCATTTGATAAGCTCAAGCTTATGATGTAAACCATTCACGAACGTCCCAAGTGAACTGCTTCGTGTCGAAATTAATATGGATGCCAGATGTAGGACAGTGCTACGCTGTAAATGATAGTAGTACCATGTATCCTATGCTGCTTCCCCAAAGGCCCAAAGGAAGCAACCGTTGCTACTAATTCCAGTGGGAGTGACTTTGGAAGGGAAGTACGAGTAGTAGTAAAAGACTACGCAAGTATCGCCGCCGACAGACCCCCGACCCCGACCCCTATCAAGGAAGCAGAGGAATCATGGCGACTGGATCTGGCCCAGTGGACAGCTCGGATTGACGCATCTTTTCAACCCCAAACCTCGACTCCATCAAATGATGGCATGACATGGACCAAGAAAATTTTCAGGCGAGCGTGCTTGACCTGGATCGGCAAGAAGTGGAGCCGGGACGAAGTGAAGATTCTGAGCCAGGCGCTTGGAAACTTGAGCGGCGAAGAGGAAGGCGCTGATCCCTGCGGCCGGCTACGAGCTAGTAGGTGAGATGAGTGGATCAACAAGTGAACCTGCCCTGCCCCTAATAAACGGAGAAGGGGGAGGAGACTGCGGGCAGGCAGGGGATGGGATCGGAGCACTCTCTCTTGCGTTGCTTGTCTGCTCCCCCCAGAGAATGACGTGAAAGCAAAGCAAGGGGAACAATCAGACGCAAAGACAGATATTTTAGTTACTTATTATTGTTACTGGAGAAATGAAATTAAATTTCTCGTCATTTTTGTTAGGCACGCGCGGGCGCGCCTCTTCTTACCTTGGATGGCTGGCCGACTGACAGCGCCGTGCCTCCGAAGGCCGGATCTCCGCTGGTGGTCTGTTCGTCCTCCCCGTCCGTCTTTGACTACGATTTTATTCCGCGGTTTTCCGTTTCTGGGGGCGAGCGAGGGGGGAATGGGACTGGGACTGGGACTGGGAGGATCCGTGCCGTCTCGCGGCCTCGATCTCGATCTCGATGGGAATCTGTGGAATCCTATTCATAGGTTTCTCTCTCCTCGTCTCCTTTTGGTTTTCTTTTTTTAATTTGCTGCTGTTTTCTGCTTGGAGTGGTGTGAGGGGTGGGGTAGGCAGAGGGCGGTGTGTGTGGGGACGTGTGGTGTGCCCCGTTGATGCCGCCACATCACCTTCCACTTGAGCCAGATGTGTGACTCACTCCGCCACCAAAAACAATACTACTCCTACTACTCATTGCGTCAAACATTATTTACGTGTACTAAATGTATGTATAAAAGTAGACCTCTTTAACATTTTGCTGTGACAATTCTAGGTCCTTGTTCAAATGAATTCTACATAAAGTTTATCCTGAGTTTAGTCTGTGCACGTCACTTGGTTCACATGATTCAAATCGTAGGACCTTTTTCTTTATGATTTTTTTTGAGAATCTTCTTTATGAATATTTTTTTGAGAATCTTCTTTATGAATATTTGTTTGCACTCTATTTTGAAGTAGAAGAAAAATCCATCCACTTAACACATTCCGTTACAAAATTCTTTACTTTTGTTGTGGTGGGTCATACACTATTTTATGCTAATCCTATAGCTTCCTAGTAAGTAATAATCATATACTCCTTAAGTTCCAAATTAGAAGATGTTGTAACTTTTTTCTGAATCAGGTGTATATAAATGCATTTTTAGTGTGTTTGTTCACTCATTTCAATCTGTATGTAGTTCACATTAAAATATTCAAAACATTTTTATAATTCGCAACAAAGGTTAGAATTTAAAAACACATGTCATTTTGATTTTCTATTCTTCCTATTCTTGTGTCTTAGAAACGTTGCGAATCAAAGGAACCTGTATGGATTTTCTGTTTTGAAACGAGTCTCAACAACGTTGATTTCCACAAAACTGCCGACAATATAAAAAAGTCTCCACGAGATTTCGATTCTATAAACAGCATCCACGACTTTTAACTGCAAATGCATGTTTCAGTCTCTGATTTTATCAACAAAAGGCCATGCTATATATTTATAAAACAATGGAAAGGCCATGCTATATATTTATAAAACAAAAGGTAAAGCAATGGAAAGGCCGTCCTATATATTAGTATAACACAAAAGGTAAAGCAATCAGTCGCTAACATAAACAAGGACGCAAGACAAGAGTAAAAAACTGTACAGTGACCACCCACACGTAAGATCATTCCTTCACAAGCTCAACGCGCTTAATTTCTTGAAAAACTGCTGCTTCTGCCTGATCTCTCGCCAACAATTAAGAGATTTGATCGTTTCGTGACGCAGTCCGCCCCAATCCATGCACGGCATCCTGCATACAATGCAAAGCAAAGCTCAGCGAGCAAGCAAAGGAAACCACAGGAGTCAACAGTTTCTGCACAGATATTTTCGTTTCTGAATCCATCCACTCGATAGATCTCGAATGGACTGCACAGAGCAATCTTCGGCTTGCCACAGGCTGTGCGTTTTCCTGTTACGTGCAAGGCTTTTAGAGAACGTGCTAAAGCTGTGCACAGCTTCCCATCTGGCAGCAGAGAAGCGAACAAGTGTACACGCCTGGAAGTTGCCTCGCATGTATGGGGCTGTGAGCTGCATGCTCTATTGGGCATGTAGCGGCCAGTGGTTTTACCTAACCAACAGTGCGTAGATAGATCCAGCAGCTGCTGGTCCACGACTGGGACCTAGGCGCGTGAATCCAATTCACCACCACGTGCTGCAATGACCAGCTGCCGGCGAGACGAAAGGGGCGGCAGAAACTTCTACTGTGCTACTGTGAAAGTATGGGTTTTCGTCGCGTAGGTCAGTATGATTCTACCAGGTACCAAGTCATGGACGGCGACCGGTTCATGTCTTCGGAGAAGCTGCGTCTCCTTGGCTATATGTCCCATATGCCTCATCAGAACTGAAGTTTGCCACGGAAGATATTTCAAGATTCTTTTTTAATTTTCATCCTGATTTGTGGCTTCAGAACGTAGCATGTCAAACATGCCCAAAATGCGAGTTTTGTGTAAGTAAAGCATGCGCTACAAGATCAGTCCAAATTATCTAAAAGTGTGTATAGTAAGGAGATTTTTACTGAGGGGACTGTAAATCAAAGACAAATTGTGAAATTGGGTCAACTTCAGACATGCTTCACTATGTGCAATATGTGAAGCAAATAGCCCAGATTATGATATCTAATGTGACTAGCAAGTTGTCCCTGAGTTATTATTATAAAAAATAAAATCATATATTATACGGTCTACCAGTAAGGAGGACCAGGGGCGGCATACAAATTGCTGACGAAGATAGGAGAGAGGTAGACCCACTTGATCCATATCTGATGGTCCATACTTCATACTACTATCAGTAGACATCTTTGTAGGAGTAAAGATTGAGTGCAAAATAGAGCTGTACCTTCCACTTCCATTAGAAGCCAAGATCAAAAGAAGGGCAGTCATCTATCAAATCCTGGATCGTGGGATCTCTACATGTACGAGAAGGGCCACTGTCATATTTGGGGTCCTCTGCTGTGTTATTTGCACCGAGCTGCAGATGCACAATGGCACAAGTCAAACGACTAACATGGTATGTGCAAGAAATTTTTGATGATGCAACACTAGAAACAACTTCCATAGCCAGATCTGATGAGAATGAAACTGCAGCTGTGGGCACACAATATTTTGACAGTAAGCTGAAGCAGTAACTTCCTCAAATTCAGTGTTAAAACTTTCCTCCTCTCAGGGAAAATTTCGACAGCATAGGGTGCAAACCTGATCTGCAGTTCCACTTTTGTCTTCTCGCAAGTTTGGCATGCTAGTGACATTCGAAATTGGCGCAGAACCTGTCAAGTACAGACCAGTATGGCAGCATTTGTCGTTGAGTCTCGGTGGCACTGGCACAGACGCTTTGTAAGATGTATAAGCTGGTCTCGGTGCAAGTAAATTCACTGAAGCAAACTTACCTGTACCATTACAGTTTACAGTGCTAAGATTGCCTGACGATTCTAGTTTCTGCTCGTTTGCATTGCACATCTCAGAGCCTGGGAGATCTATCAATTCCAAGTCCGAAGCATCAAAAGCTGGTGGTTTCCTACAGAAACATCATTAGTGTCAATATTCACTTGTTATTCTATTTGTCATGTTGGAGCCTCACTATAAGGCAATATTCTAGGATTTAAACATGAAACAAAGCATTAACATCTTACATGATGGCGTGATGATTGTAAGTTGGATAAGCATTCCCTGATAATTCATTCCTATTATGAGTGATTGCTGAGTTCTTTGCATGTGCAGTATCCAGCTTCAAGCAAGATTGCACTGATGTACGGAGCTGGGTAGCAAAGTGAGACAATCCAGCTGGGGGCTTCATGATAGATAGTATTTGGGAAGCTATAGATCAAAATGACGTTATTGTAATTAATATAAAAACACATGAATATACATGAATTGGAGTAGTTGTGCAAACACATCAATATACATGAATTGGAGCAGTTGTGCAAGCCATCCAAGTTGATACCACAAGGATCAAGCAGGCACCTTGCGAAAAAATAGTTCCTTCAGAATGAGCATCCTACTTTGCCTTTAAGTACTTGTTTCTAAATTATGACGTTCGGAACTTTGATTGTCAATTAGTCTTATCGTAATAAGCAAGAACAAGTTGAGGAGAATGTGCATAACTGAAGAATAAACCATGGCTGTTCCAAATTTTAATGCTTGTAATGTTTACAGAATCATGTGTCTAGATTTACTGTTTACCTATCAAGCGAATTAAAGGAAACAAGGAAGAACCATTTTCCATACATCACGACTCTGCAACAGTTGCTTCACGGTGCTATGTAACTGAACCCTTCATGAGTTCATGGTGCAAGCAATCGAACATCCTCAACTGTTAATTGACAACTATATCAAACTAATATGGAGTTGGTACTGTGGAGTTACTCAAACCCACCTTAGCTGAGCATTAGTCTCGAATAACAAACCCTACTTGTTCACCATTAACTTTGGCGTTAGATGTTATGTACGGAATATAACACAATGCCAGCTGTAATCTGTTTCATAAACAGTAACCAGTTACTGTTTTACATGTTAAAATATAAGTGTTACACTCTTTGTATAACTGCCATATTTGAGGTGCGTATCCATGATTCTTGGCTAGTCCAAGGAATAGCAGTAAATTGCCTCTCAAAAGTCCACTGTCCTTGTGGCATTCACCACAGGTGCATAACAAACTAACCTATTTTTCTTCCTATTTGTCTTGCCTGGAAGGAACTATGCAAAGATATATTTAAGCTAGCAGTTCAGTAAAGGGTACAAACCAGTCCGTAAAGAATCATCAGCGTTGCCAAATGTTGATTTTCCAACCTCTCTCCTGACAAAACTAGTCGGACACACTGATTTGCCATCCTGAAGACCTGCAAATTGTGGAGAAACATGGTTATTTTTGCATTCAAACACCAGCCAGTAGTAGAGCTAGGATGAAAGTATGAGCATCAAGTCCAAGTACCACAAAATTTTAGTGGATCATCCATTCTATTAAGAGTTGATTTGTCAACTTCTGGCCGGTTATAGCTGGTAGAGAATCCTGATTTACCCCTCTGGATATCTGCAAAATCTGGAACCCATCAGCAGTCTCACTCTCACTACATAAAAGTATACAAGAAGCTGCAGAAGTAGTAATGGTGCGTAAAATTAATCCCAAGTACCATCGAATTTATGTGGATCATCCATGCCACTAAATGTTGATTTTCCCAGGTCATTAAATGTTGATTTACCAACTTCTGGCCGGTTATAGCTGGTAGAAAATCCTGATGTACCCCTCTGGGTGTCTGCAAAACCTGGAAACCACCAGCAGTCTCACTCTCACTACATAAAAGTATACAAGAAGCTGCAGAAATAGTAACAATGTGTAAAATTAATCCCAAGTACCATCAGGTTTATGTGGATCATCCATGCCACCAAATGTTGATTTTCCCAGGTCATTAAATGTTGATTTGCCAACTTCTAGCCGGCTATAGCCGGTAGAAAATTCTGATGTGCCCCTCTGGTTATCTGCAAAATCTGGAAACCACCAGCAGTCTCACTACATAAAAATATATAGGCAACTAAAAAGTATTAGAAATAGTGTGTAAAATTAAGCCCAGGTACCATTGAATTTATGTTGATTATCGATGTCACTAGATGTTGACCCCGGGTCTGTTCTTCTGTAACCAACAGTGCAACCTGGTTTACCCCTCTGGAGATCCGTAAATACTGGAAACAAACAGTGGTTTTACTACATTAAGATATACATGCAGCAGAAAATAGAACAAACCGATTATTAAGTTAAGCTCAGCTACCATGAAAGTTAAGTGGATCGCCCATGTTACTACATGCTGATTTTCCAACCAGTGGATTGTTAGAGTCAGTAGTGCTTCTTGTTTTACTCTTCCGATGATCTGCTAATTGTGGAGACAGATGAATGATTGCAAATAGAATATGTGGTAAGCAGAAAGACACATCTAATGTTCGTGTAACCTTGTGATCACATACCATGGAACTTGAGTGGACTAACAAACTTTGGAGATTTACTTTTGTCATCCTTCTTTTCACGCGTATTCTCTCCACTCTTAGGCACTGTGTGACTTGAAGCCTCCCCAGCAGCATGTTTATGTTCTACATCTGCATACAAATTAGCAAACTAATAAGAAATCTCACATGTTACAGAACAAAAAAGTATGTTTCTAGAACTCACCTATTTGCAGATGGAGAATTATAAGTGGAAAGCTGGATACAAAATGAGTGTCCTTAAGCACGAACAAAACTAACCTTTCGTTTTATTTCTGAGCTCAGTGACTTCGATAATATAATTAGGAAACTGACATCTCTTTCCACATTCAATAGATTCACCTGAATTGAAAAATCGGGTGCCAAGCATTCCACCTTCTTCATCCAGTAAAAGAATCTGAAAATACAGTTAATACAGCTATAACACCTTGTACAGTCATCACAGCATTTGATTTGATATAATCTAACATCATCTCCTCTGTTAAAGCTATCATAAAATACCAACCTCAAATTAGCATGTCCATTAAGAGCTGAGCTATAGTTGCTAACCTGCTTTACATTTGGACCATCTTGCACAAGCCTTATAACACCATCATGAAACTTCTTTGCCTTCTGAAATAGTTGGGCAGTGTATAAGACACTCCATTCTATTTCTACAAAAGGATGCACATTCCATATAAGCCTCGATATATAATAAAAATAATACATTACATGTTCAAAGCACAAGCATCGTTTATATAAGAGGCTACACATTAACCTTTGAAACTTGAGTCTGCTGAACCCATAAGGCTCCCTGTGCTGCCAGCAGCTGCAATTTCACTCTTTCCAAGCTCTGGCTTGTTAAAACTAGAAGTGGCTTCTGATTTACTCTCGTCAAAACCTACAAATTGCTGAGACAAATGAGGTTCTCACTATGATATGTTGAAAGGATGTGTAACTTCAAGTCCACCTACAATGGAACTTCTGTGGACTGATGAATTTCAGGGAACTTGTTGTGCCAATTCCCATTTTGCTATTCGCATTCTCGACTCTCTTCGGTCTTGTTTGCACAATGGATTCTTCTGAAGATTTAGGTTCTCCACCTTCATATTTATCAATGCAGAAACACATCCTTTCAGTGACAGCAAAGAAAATGTTCTCTAGGAATTATTCTGTAACTCGCAACAAGAAGTCAGAAAGTCTAAGGAGGCAAACATGCATATTCGGCACAGAAGTCTGTACTAGATACCAACCTTTGTTTAGATTTGTGGCCTCGCCGATCTCAATCAGATAGCCAGGAAAACTGCATTTCTTGCCGCTTTCCACACACTCCCCTGACTTGAGGTGCCTGGTCCCCAGTACTTGGCCCTCTTCATCCAGCAACACGATCTGAAACATTTCAATTCACGCGATGATTCATGACATTTTATCACCCGAAATAAACTGACCGCATGCCAATCAGCCTATGGTTACTAACTAGCATCTCCGAGCTTTGATATACGAATGGAAAACACTTATCAGAGATGTGCATTGCATCCTACTCCCTCCATTCCAAAATATAAAGTTAGTACAAAGTTGAGTCATCTATTTTGGAACGGAGGGAGTACCTGCTTGGAGTACAACCCAGATTGAACGAGCTTCACGAAGCCGTCATGATACCTCTTAGCCTTCTGCGAAACCTGGGTGGTGTACATCGCGCTCCACTCTGCAAACAAAAGCGCATCCTACATGTTCAACCCTCAGGGCGGAGCCAGCTTGTTCAGCCTCCACAGGACATACGTAGAACAGGTGGCGCGCAAACCTTGGGACGTGGAACCGGCGGGCCTGGCGCAGCCAGAGCCCGTGGCTTCGGTCTTGCCGGCGCCGCTCTTGGGTGGGTTCACGAACGCGCGGGGAACGCAGGTGTTGGCCGCGCTGTGACGCGCCCTGGCGCCGCCGCGGTAGGCGGTCCTGGGAGCGGCGGGCTCGGAGGGCCTTCCGGGGCGGGCGGCGGTGGGGACGCGCTGGGCCTCGCCGACGTCGACGAGGTGGCAGGGGAACTCGACGGAGGCGCCCTCGGACACGGACTCGCCGGCGCGGAGGGACCTGGCGTCGATGGTGACGCCGGCGTCGTCGAGGAGGACGAGGCGGCGGGAGTCGGGGCGGAGGAGGAGGACCCCGTCGTGGTAGGCCTTGCGCTTCTGCCTCAGCTGCGTGGTGTACGTCGCCGCCCACCGCTGCGGCTCCGGGTCCATGGCGGACAGGCGGAGTGGGGGATCGGAGAAACTCGACGGGAGTTCAAAATTCGAGACGGGGAGAAGAGAGGAGGGAAGTCAGGGAACTCACTCACAAAGCGAGGGGAGCAGCGGGGCTGAAATGGTAAAGCACTAAAGCTCAGCCCAGCCCAGCCCAGCCCAAGACGTATTTTGTGCCAAAGAGACGGATCACACGGCCATTGTTCAGGATACGTTTTCAGTAGAACGCGCCTTTTCTCTTTTTTTTTTGCGAAATCCCGCATGAGAAGAACACGCCCTTCAAACGCGAGAAAAGTAAAACCTTGTGGTACATTGATTTGATGTCAAATCATGTTTTCTGGAGGATTTTATTCCTTCAAAAAAAAACGCATGAGATTTTTGAATTGTCGTTTTGTACAATCCGTAGATACATTTTCCTTGACGATTTATTTGCACTACATTTAGTTTCAATGCAAAAGATTCTAAGATGTTTTTAGATATCCAGTCCTACAAACCAAGAACACCACATGGATTCCTTTTTCAAAATCTACAGCTGCTGCAGAAGGAACTCACAGAAGCCTTGGTTCATACACACTTCACACTTGCAAACCTCCTCTTCCGAAAAAACACCAGCTTGGCCCATATGTTAGAGGAAACCTCGTTGAGTCTGCATTTTGACAAGGAGCTCCTTGTCAAAATACATAACGATGCCACTGAAGTTACAACCTCATTGGTGGTCGCAAGCCATATGAACCACATACTGGCAACATCTTCAATTGAAGGCTACGGACATGCTACCGGTGCTCTGTAAAAGTGCAGAAGTCGAAACCACACGGCCATGTGTCGCCTCACTGATTGGAATTTTGCCTTGTTCTGACTATGTGGCCACGCGAGGGAACGACACTGGCCTGGAGTTTCATCGGTTAAAACTGCCACAACTCAGAGATATTCGTTGGAATCATCGTCGGCATCGTCCTCATCGTCGCTGCTGTAAGTTTGCAGGTAAGCTTCATCCCCTTCATCCTGCGACAGCAGAAGCTACCTATCAGCCTCTTAATTTTTAGAGGCAATCGCCTCAAGCAACTTATTAAAATCATATGAGACTAATATTAGTATCTCAGATAGTACTTTAAAAAAAAAACTGAAGTATCTGTGATACTGAGACGATATGCAAGGACACATGTACATTGTGATTGTAGAGAGTGCTTGCAAAGGATCACTCTAGCTTGCGGGAAACGGTTCTCTAATCGAGTATTTTTCTAAGCCAGCCTGGTCATGTATGATTTACCTGTATATTATCATCATCTGAAGACAAATCGTCCTCAACCGCTTGGAGTAACTCTGCGTCCTGTTTTCTCCCAGCAGCCCTCATCTGTACCTGATGATGATAACAAAGGTGTAGCGCATCATCAAGAAGAGTTAACATGGAAAAAATAGATTCGATGAAATCAGATATAAATTGTCTTACAAGCTGTGACTTCAACTTCCAGATCTTGTGTCGCAGAACTGAGATATGATGATTTAATGCCTGAAAATGTTCAGCCATCCGATATATAAAAGGTAAGTACAAATTGTATAAAAAGAGGAGGATCAGAGTTTACGGTTGAGTTACCTCTCGTCTTTGGAGCTCAATAGACCGTGCCATTGCTCGTCTCCTTGTCAATAGGTTCCGTGGCTTTAAAACTTGGGGCCTTTTATAGTTCTTACCACGGTAGAAAATGATTGAGTATCCTTTTGTTGTCTTGTCAAGTGCAATGAGCACACCTCCACTCTCAGCTTCTAGAGAGATAGCAATATGTTTAACTTGTTCAAAGGTTTTCCCCTTCACAACAATTTTGACCAATTCTCGATGCTTCCAATGAAAGTGCATGTTTTGCACAGTACCATCAAAAACTTCCCGCCTGCCTACGAAATTTTAACAAACAGAGGTAAATCATGAGATGTTCACCCTATGCGTCCTACATTGCAACTTCTTTGTGAAAAGTTTCAGTTGTACCAAGCATCAAAAAGGCCTTCATTTTCAGGCCAATTCTGCGGAATAGGAAACGCTCCTCGTCTGTAACAGTTTCCAGATCCGTTGGAAGCTCTGCTGGAGAGAGATATTCCTGAACTTTCGCCAAAGCCATCTCTGCTTTTGCAACCTTTGTTTTCGCCTGGACATACATAAGAGTTGTTATTAATTTTTATTATATATAGACTGCAATGAAATTTTCTAAATATGGAGAGAGAAAGTGTAATGCTGTCTCGGAAATGAACAATGAAAATAGGAAAATATAGACTTCCACTCTACAAGTATATTTTGAAGAACATACCAAAATCAGTTTTCTCTTCATGTTCTTCAAAAGAGAGGTATGTTTGGCCAAAATCAAACGATTATTCTCCTTTTTCCTCAGCTCGTCATTAAGTGAATCTCCCCATCGAGATGTGGCTTCTCTAGTTTCTGCAAGAGTGCCAGCAACTAGAGGATTCTTTAATGCTTTGGGGATGGGAGTAATTGAGGCTGATGCTTTAAGCCTGGCCAGCTCTTCCTGTTCCTGCTGAGTAATTGCGTGTTGTTGCTGTTCCACCAAGACCTTCCTTACTTTAGGTGTCACGAAGTCATTTCCCCTATAGAAAATAATATACTCCTTGTTCCTCGAAACAAGTACTCCTCCTGTTAATTTCTGCATGTGTTTTGTTACAAAGATTCAAGACACGCGTTCTCATGAAAAAACATGCATAGGCTATATCGTGAGCAGGGACACAATGATCATATTCAGAGTCCAAAACATACTTCAGAAGAATCAACAGGGGAAGATAAAACATAGCATAGTACGAAAAGGAGATACAACAGCAAATATATCCATTCAAGATATATGCAATAAATATTGAATCAGTCATAAGGGGCAATTGCTAACATACTGCATCCTCATAAAAAATGTAAGCAAAGCAGAAAATCTGCATATAAAGCAATCTTATGTGATTTTAAGCATTTAGATAATGTGGTATAATGATCTTTAAATATGTCCGGTTTACCTTGATTTCTTCTGCCATTCGATCGTTGCATGTGTTTGGCACCCCCCTCTTGATGGCAATCTTTACAATAGAACTTTTCTCCCATACTTTAACAATAGCAGCAGCTAAGCCTTGGTGTTCCCTGTTTCTCCCTGTCCACAAATATGTAAAAAAAAGTGTGAAGAAATAATTGAAGCTTCAGTACAAGTAATTACAAGCAAGCAACTTCACAAACTCCAGTACCTAGAGCGAAATGTGGAGCAGTTTGTCTAGCAAGTCTACGCAAAGCTGTCATTTCCTTATCTTTCAAACTAATTTTAGTCCTGTAAGGAAGTTGCCTAAATGGTGGCTTGTACCCTGGAACTAAACTGGGAAGCAAATCGGCATCGACAGGGATGGGGCTGCGACCAGACCAATCCTTGTACCGTGGTCCCAATTGATCCAAGAAGCTATCGATGTCAAACGTTTCCGTAGCTTCTTGAGAGAAATTCATGATAGATTTCGATCTTTTCACATTGTCTGCACTTGACTTTTGTGAATTGCGCTCAACAATTGGCCTGTGCAGATCATGCTCAACAGTTGGCTTTTGCAAGTTACGCTCTTCACAGCTGGGTACAACACCAATGGCATCGCCAGCATTTTCAGATGAATCAACTTCTGCAATTTTGGCGTATGACTGCACGCATCGAAGGTTGTAGTTCATTCCTCGATATAAGACAACCGACCTCCCTGACCTCCATATGACAGTTCCTCCAGTCCTGTCCTGATTGACAATAACAAAGACCACAAATGCCTATCAGATTTCACTGAATTGAAAGCATCATTAAATAATAACACGTACTTTTGCTCAATCAGTGGCTGTAGTGATAAGGCAAATCAAAGGGGCGAAGAAGGCCAATGCAACGGGTACCTCTAGTATCTCATGGGTTCTCTTCATGTTCAGGCTCGGAGGCCCTTCAAACCTCATCTTGACCACCTCGTCCACCTTCCATTTACTGTGGATGCTCTCCACAATGGCATGTGTAACCCCTCCTGGACCAATCCTCATCCTCTCCTTCATCCTCAATGCCGCGTCTCTAAGCCTCCGCAGCTCTGGTTCTGGGATAGTCCTCTCTGCCAACTTGGTGTTGCTATGCCTCCCTTGCTTGTCACCATCAAACGCATTCCCCTCCTCCCTCTCCCATGGAAGGAGCACAGAACCCAGCTTCTGGACAAAATCTTCCCCTTCGGAGCTCCCAATTGTGGCACTTTCCTCCATTGAATTCCTGAGTGTGTTGACAATTGAGCTTACACTGCTTCGCCTAATACTCGTGTCGAACCCACCGCCTGTGGAACCTTGGTCCAGTATAGAATCCAGCGGAAAAGAAGAACTTGTAGTCGGCGCGGCAGGATCCTCATCCTCATACAATTCCTCTTCTAAGTTCACTGTCATTGGCTCTTCTTCCAATACCTCACTGTTGTCCACCCATTCTTCGTCTTCATCCTCCGAATCTAGCTCATCATCGAACACACCGTTCCTGACAGCCTCTTCCTCGTCTCCACCCACCGAACCCGAAAGCAGCCGGTCGACGACGGTGGGTCCTTCTTGCCCGTGCATCCACGGCGCGGAGACCGGCCGGATCCCAAGAAGGTAGGTCGGTTGGGAACGCGACTCTTCGTCCCGGTCCTGGGCCGACTCGCCGTGTGCCACGCCGTCATTGCCCTTGTCCTTGCCCTCTCCAACACCGCCGCCGCCATCCTCCGGGGAGTCGTAGTCGAAGTACTCCACGATGGACCGCAGCGTGGCGCTACTGGGCTCATGATCCTCCGCGCCCTCGTCTTCTCGGTGAGCCGGCTGCGGCTGCTGCCGCTGCCAGGGGAAGGAGGCGCGCTGGGAGGGCGCCCTCGCGGACCAGCGGCGGATTGCCTGCTCCTCAAAGCTCGGCTTCAGGTTCCTCTTCTTCTTCTTCTTCTTGCTTATCTCCGTGCCGCCGTCTAGCGCCGGCGCCTTGTACGGCGAGGAGGTGGATGGGGAGGGCGCCGAAGCGGGATGGCGAGGGGAGGAGACGCTGCTGATGCAGGTGGTGCGCCGCGGCCGCGTCGATCGGAGAGTGGAGGGGAAGGGGGGTTTGGGTGAGAAGGCCGGGGGCGGGAAGAGCAGTGCCATTGGAGGGAGGAGCAGAGCTTTGGGGACGGAGTGTGGGGAGATGACGAAACGAGGAGGATATCGTGGGTTTACCTTGTTGGACCTTATTTGGGCCCCCGGTGTCTTCTTTTTGGGCCTGCTGGGAGTATCATTATCCATATAGGTCCATTTGCTAAAGAAATAAAATTATACTGTATATATGTCAACCTCCTAATCGGGACAAATATCTTAAGTCACTACTAAGCTCCTTGGGAATGGAGCCTCCTCATGTAAGAAAAAGAATGGAGCCTCCTGATGCATCGAGGTAATTGCATTCGTGAGTGAATTGGTTGTGCGATGCGGTTGAGCCTATCCGCATGTGAATGTGGCGATCCTGCATTGATCCATAGACAAATCATTAAATTCATGAACATTTTTTAATTCATGAATATTTTTGAAATCTGTGAACATTTCTGAAATTCGGGGAAGTTATTTTGAAATCTGGATATGTTTTCTAAATTCGTGATCATTTTTCATAATTAGAGGACATTTCTGAAATTTTGGGGAAGATTTTTCGAAATTCAAGAATATTCTATAAATTTGCAAACATTTTATGAATTGTATAAAATTTTAAATTCACGAGTATTTTTCAAGTATGTACACGTTTTTAACAATGTTTACAAAACTTGTGAACATTATTTTATATTTTAGAAACATTTTAAATATTCTCTACTTTTTTCAATATTCCTTGTTACTTTTCTTCGCTTCTATCTGGAGAGCCTGTGTGAATGTCGTGATGCGTTTAAGCTCGGGGTGATCCTCGAATTGGCATTGGGAATGAGATGAGCTATTTTGGCGATAATTGTATCCCTGGGGATTTCAAGTTAAGGTTGGTATGTCCGATTTCTTCTCATCCACCTCAGAGGGTTAGTGAACTAATTGATGATGTGACATGCTCATGGGATAGTACTATGGTACTTGCCCACCTACTTCCGATGGATGAAGATGCGGTCCTGAATATACCCTTGAGTATGGTTACCCAGGACGACACATGGTGATGCGGAGCATCCTACGGGCATCACCATGTCAAGAGCCCGTTTGGCAAGTGACACGTGCGACCTCTACTTCTCATACATAAAGGTGAATTTTCCCCTTTACACGTGTTCACTTGACCCCTTTGAGGATGGTATAGTACTTGACACCCCTCTCGTGTGCATGCATAGGTATTGTTGGAGCTTCACGGATGTCGAGGAGGAGTGCAAGCGCCAAGGAACAACTACACCATCCGCGAGGGAAGCGTGGAAGAGAAGGAAGAAGAAGCCTGGACAAGCTTCTGGAAAGCCCGGAACTTCCGGCCGCTGCCCGGAACTTCCGGCCCCCGGAACCTCCGGCCATCCCGGAGCTTCCGGCCCTGCCGCACCGAAGCTGTCCAAGAGTGTGCCAACTCTCTGGATAGCCCGGACCCTGCCCGGACCTTCGCCCGGAACCTCCGGCGCCCGGACCTTCCGGCCGTCCTCGGAACTTCCGGCCCTGCCTGCGCGCAGAGACTCGGCTCGTGGCCATGTACCCTTTCGCTCCTCACTTACCCCTTCGTGGCTACTACTATATATACTCATCCCCCTCCTCCATTCTAGGGTTAGCAAAGTGATAGCTCATTCTTAGGTGAGCTTTGCTCCTACCTCTACTCTTGAGAGAGAGAGAGAGAGAGACTACCACTCCCATGGAGTTCAAGACCTCCATGTGAAAAGATCCCGAGGGATTCAAGCCCCCCCTCGTGGGAAGATCCTTCTAGGATTCAAGCCCTCATCTCCTTCATAGGATTTGGGATGAACTCTACCATGTATCTTGTTTCCCTTTGATTGTTCATGTACCTTGTGGATCTTGTGTGTTTGATTGTCTAGTGGATGTGTGATCGGACTTGTTCTTGAGTGTTTCCCCTTGTGATTTCTCCCCGTTCTTCCCGTGTTCTTCGTGTTCCTTGTAGGGATCCTCTCCAAACGTGAAAGATCGGCCCCTAGGGTTCCGCCCTACATCATCTTGGTATCATGAGCCACGTTGATCACGTTTTTGGAGCCCCTACCCTTTGCTTTCTAGCTTGATTTTGTTGATTCGTCCTAAATCCGAAAATCCCCACCAAAAAATAGGGCCATTTGCATTTCTGTCCCTAACTCGAACCACCTACTCAGATTTGTCCCTAATTTCAAAGCATGCTCAAATTTGCCCCTCTGCCGTTAGGTGCGCTTATAGAAATGCCCATCCGTGCCGTTTCCGTCCGGTCAAAGCTGTTTGACCGGTATCTGGCCGTTTCTTTGACAATTTTGCCCCTGTCTTCGTGTGTCACTTGCCGGTAGGACCCACTCCTTTTTTTTGAAAAAAACTTTCTCTCACCCCCATCTATCTCACACACACTTACATGTGGGTCCTAGCTAGACAAAAAATATTTTTCTTTCTCTCACCTCTCTCTCCCTGCCGAACGACGGGCCGACGCCACTCTCTCTCTCAACTCCGGTGAGAGTGCCGAACGGGCGCCGCCTCTACCGCTGGCCTCCCCTGACGCCGCATCCTCTCGCCCTTGTTCTCTTTCTGCCGCTAGCCTGCTTTCTCTCTCCCGCCCTTGAGCCCTCTCCCGCAAGCACGCTGGAGAGTGAGTTGTCGCCGTCGTCTGTCAAGAACGTGGCCAAGGGCAACCCCAAGCCCCGCCAACTCGCCGGGAAGCTCTTATGACATGAACGCATCCTACCAGCCTACTAATTCGACCAGAGACATCAAGGATTGAGCGCTACAACGCATCTTCCCCGCCTCCAGTCTCGGATTGCCGCCTTCGATTCGACGCCATTGAGGCACGCCGATCGATTCCGCCTGCTCCCCGGGCATCATGATGTACCTAAGAAGACGTGGGCTTCCTCCACAGCAAGCGCCATGAGCTCGGGTTGTCTTCCCTGCGAGCTCCGAGCTCTGCCATGGCCGCCATCGTCGAAGTCCTCGCTCTAGCCTTCTGTTAGCCCGAGCGGCGTAGCCATCGTGATCCTAGTGATGGAAGATCCCCCACACAGCCTTTTTCCCTCTCCCTCCCGCTCGCATGGAAGCTCCCCCACTTGCACCGCCCAGAGCCGCCACGAGAATGGTCGCCGCCGTTTGTTCCGGCGACCATATGGTCCGACGACAATATCCCCGCACGCGGTAGATCGAGGGCTTTCGCCTGGTCCTCTCGGTCGGCCTCCTTGCGGCCTCCCTGTGTGCCTCCGGCGTGGGAATTGGTCGTCGCCGGCGACCGTCGGCCTAAGCCACGGTTTTTAATTGAGGAAGCCTAATCCACTGTTAATTAAAAAATTATTTGAGACAATACTGATAAGCCAATGGCATGTGGGCCTAATATCTAGTTTGACAAGTCCTTTTCTATTTTTCATTTTAATTTTTAGCTAGGACCCACGTGGAAGTGTGTGAGAGATAGGTTTTTTACCAAAACAGTTGGAGTGGGTCCCATCCGTAAGAGACACAGGGAGACAGGGGCAAGATTGTCAAAGAAACGGCCAGATACCAGTCAACCCACTTTGACCGGACGGAAACGGCACGGAAGGACATTTCTATAAGTGCACCTAACGGCAGAGGGGCAAATTTGAGCACACTTCGAAATTAAGGGCAAATATGAGTAGTGGGTTCCAGTTAGGGACACAGATGTAAAAGACCCCAAAAAATAGCCCCAAATTTTTTTGTGATTTGTTGGTTTTGATGATGTTTTGTTGATTTTGATCCATGGATTCTCTGTGTTATGAGTGGATCTAGCATTCCCCTTCTTTTCCCCTAATTTTGACCTTGAAAATCGAGTTTTTCCGCCCCCGTTCTCAGATCTAGAATTTAGGGTTCGTCCCGGAAGAAATTCCACGACCCCCGGAACTTCCGGCCTCCCCCGAAACTTCCAGGCTAAACAGAGAGTTTACCCAAAGTCCCCAGACTTTTTCCGCGACCCCGGAACTTCCGGCCACCTTATGAACTTCCGAAGCCCGGAACTTCCGGCCCTAGGCCCGGAACTTCCGGCCTAACCAGAAACATTGCACGAAATTTCAGCATCAGCCTCTTTCACCATTTTGCCCATAACTTTCAAATCCGGAGTACGATTTTCGCGTTCTTTAGCTCGTTGAGTAGCTATTAACATCCCCCATCCATATACATAGGTTTCAACACCATTTGACTCCATCAAATTTTTGAAACTTTGTCATCTTTGCCTAGGCCTTCCACCACAACATCCGCATTGCCACCACCGACTTCCGCAACCTAACCCATTTTGTTCCCCATAGCATTTGAGGTTGTTTGAGTAGTGACTTGAGTCTCCTAAGGTGTTTCGGCTACTTAGGGACGACAACTTCAACTCCGACACGTGTATAGCCCATCATTTCACTTCCGCATTGCCGAGTGCAAACCACCACCGCTTTCCACTATAACCACTTGACATTTGCCTTTGGAGATTTTGAGTTTGCGGTTTTTCCATTTCCTAAGGTGTTTCGGCTACTTAGGGACGAGTCCCCATCATCTTGGTATCTACATCAAGAACACCGCCACTCATCATCGCCAAGGACGGTAACCTCGACGACACCATTGTATATTCCCCTTGCAATTGCATTGATAACCCCTAGCCCATTTTGCGTTACTTGCCTATCGAGACTAGCCTTTGAGTATTGTCGGCAACGTTACTGGTGCACATTAGTGATCCTTACCTTCCATTGCATACATACCATATCATATTGGTATCATCATATCATCTCTTGTGTCACAAGATTGTTCCCGCATATACACAATTGCTATCTTGGTTTGTGCATTGTGCAAAAGTGGCCATACAAAAAAAAGAATAAGCTTTTAAGCAAAGAAAAAGAGAGAGCAAAGAGCTTGTAAGCAATAGCCATAGCATCAAAATATATCATATGGTATCATACTTGATCATCTTGGATCATTGTGTGAGAAACACCGGGAACCATACATATATAGCATACTTGGGATAGAAAGTTTATCCATTTTGCATCTTATAGGTTGTGCAAAATTGTCGTATCCGCCTATTGAGCAATCGTGCTAGCGTCTCTCTTGAGTTGTGCAACACGAGCGTTTTCCGTGGACTCCACATTTTGTGCTCATTCCTTGGTTGCACGACCCCATTTATCTATCCGGGTGTGTGTTTCCGTGTGCCATTCTTTGCTATTGGTCTACTTGTTTCACTTGCAAATTTGTGAATCTCTTTTGACATTATTGACTCTTGCTAACATTTTGCGTCAAGCTTTTGTGCCACTATCCTCACCGAGCTCTACCATAAGCTTTACTTGATAGGCGTGAGTGAACAAGTCCGGTACCAATTCCACTATTCTTTCATCTGACATTGAGTGAAACGGGATACATCCTCAACTTTGGGAAAAGGTAACTTGGTATTGTTTATCTCATTTCCTACTCACCTCTACTCGAGTATTGTGATGGATAGGCAAGGCATTTCACCTTCGGTCTACAACAACAACGACGAGTTCGATGCCACGAAAAACAACTCCGACGCCAAGATGCAAGCTCAAATGGAGGAGATCAAAGCCCTCATCAAGTCCTACAAGCGATCTTCCTCATCTTCGAGAAGACGCTCAAGAGCACATGCTTCCGAGATACCATCTCTGGCAAGATCACATCGGCATCGACACCATCACCAACAAGAACGTGAAGGTAAAGAGCTCAACACAAACAACCGCTCAACGACTTCACCATCTCCCTTGGCATCTTCGCCAAGCGACTTCAAGGCATCTTCGCCTACGGACATACGGCATCTTCGCCAACAAGAACCTCACGGCTACGCTCAAGAGAAGCTCCCCAAGCTCAAGTCCGTGACTTCCACGAGCTACTACGACCTCGACATCGACCATGCGATTCCTTTCTATGGGACTCAAGAACCTGAGGAGTACCTCGAGTGGGAGCGTTTGATGGACGACTACCTCAAGCTACATCAAGTCCCTTCCGAAGATCAAGTGAAGTGCGCCACAAGAAACTTCCACGACTACGCATCGGCATGGTGGCTTCACACACCTTCGGAGTACTATGACATGAGTTGGCCCAAGACGAAGAGAGCTTTGCGGCGACAGTTCGTGCCTCCAACCTACACGGAACAACTTAAACGCCAATTGGAGAACACCATCCAAGGATCCAAGTCCATCGACAAGTACTTCAAGGAGATGAAGATTGCCTTGCGACGAGCCGGCGTGGATGACCCCATTTCAATGAAGTTCCACTTCATGATGGAATTGAACAACGACATCTCCAAAACTATCTTCCTCGAGAATTACAAGTCCCTCGACGACTACTACATTGGTGCTCTCAAGGCGGAACAAGAACTCATGAAGGCCAAGGCTTCTCCACCCCAAGCACACTTCACGGCGACCAAGCTCTACGGCAAGCATGAGGCTAGTACCACCATGATGTCCAAGCCCGACGAGCTCCAAGACGATGCTCCCAAGTTCGACTTCACCATCATCCCTCTTTGTGGCATTGATGGTGCTGAGTCTACCACGACTCTTTTTCAAGATGGTGCGGCGATGAGTACGACTACAGAGACCCTCAAGGACCAAGCTTTGGAGGCGAGCGACAAGGTGGCGAGCAAGGATGATGCTTCCATCTTAGGAGGCGAGAGTGATGATGTGCCAACTTCGGCCTTCATCCATGGCGACAATGATGAGATGGTTGAGCATGGGATTTTCGCTTCAACCACGGCGACATATGATGACTTGAGTGAATTTTGCCACCATATTGAGAGTGAGAGTGACTTCACCACTAGCCCCATATATGACGAGTTGCCCCACTTTCCATGTGAGGAGAGCCACAACCCCCACCACTTGTGTGAGATGAGTGACTCCACCATATGTGACTTTGAGTGCACCTACTTTGAGGGAGTGAGTGAACCACCACATAGAGAGAGTGAGATAGTTGATAGGTCTTGTGAGGCCATTTGCATTTCTAACAACTTGACCTCTACCTCTATTTGGTGCTATGTCCCATTTATGATGACGCGCCAATCCTCGACGACTTCGTCCTCCCTTTGGACAAGACGCTAGCCATGGTGGAATATGATGCACCCCCACATGGTTCCATCAAGATGAAGATGACCACCATTTGGTCTTTCTCACCTCACCTACACCACATGAGCGGAATGACAAAGGTAACAAAGGTGACGGTGATGCGCTAGTCCCACTAGTGGACATTCTTGACATTGCTTGCTTGCATGATGTTGATCCACCTATTTCCATGATTCATGCTAGTGAGACTTCCTCATGTGATGATGTCTTGCCCATTTATGATGAGTATGATGATTCTCATGTGGAGTCTATTAGTTGTGATGCCATGTTACATAGGATTTCTTGTGACAATTCCCTTGGTCACATCATGTTTGATAATCCGCTTGACTTGTCATATGCTATGCATGAGATCAACCATATGTCTTATTTGCAATCTCTTCGTAGTGACTATGCATATGCCATTAAAATAAATCCAATTTGCACTTATGGCATAGATGACAAGCCCAAGGTTATTGGCATTTGTTTTTATTGTGATGATATTGATATGCTCCCTTTGCATCATTTATCTCATATGCCATGCCATGACTACCTACCTTCGGATATGCATTGTTTTGGATGTTCTCCATTTTCTCCATATGATGTTCCCAATGTTGTTCATGAGGAGACCCCCATAGTTTCCACATACATGTTAGGAGAATTTGATCCATCTCATTCATTGCATGATCCCAATACTTGTGTGCACCATATGCTCCCCATGAACAAACATGCTATTAATGTGCCATATACTTGCATTCTCAATTTATGTCCCCATCGTGTCATTCACAATAACTATTCTTTCATGATGGATGACATGTTCTTATACCATGCATCAAATTTCTTTGAGCATTTCTTATCTTGTGCTAACTCACACGTGCACATACACATCATGATGGATGATGTGTACATTTACCATGCGCACAATTTCTTTGGTTCGTGTCTCTTTTGTGTAGGTACCCATGAATACTTGTCAACCTCGCAATCCCACGAGTTGACAAAACGAGCTCTAGAGAGCAATGATGATTTGGGATCTCATGGATTGTTTTTTCCACCGCTCTCTTCGCTCAAAGACTTCGCGCATTTCTTCTACATGGCCCTCACTTGGATATGGGTTGTTGTCCATTACACATTATATGCCCACCTTGCCATGTTTACTTTGCATGATATGTCCATTCATATGCCTTTGCCATGCATTTGTGACCCATGCTTTGCTTTACACATGATGATTGATTCTAGTACTTGTATGTGTATTTGCAAGCATGGTGGAGATATTGCTTGTTATTGCCATGTTTCATTTATGACCCATTCCTATGATAATACTTTCATCTTGCTTTGTGCTCATGCTTGCGATATGTCATGTGCATTCCCTATGCCTATTATTTGCTCACATGACATGATTGCCATGATTTCCTCTAGTGTGTTGCATCTTCGCTCCACTAGTTTGTACGACATGATTGATATGCTTGCTTGTGTTGCATCAACCATGATTCATACTTGCTCATTTCATGCGGTTGATGACAACCATCTATATGCTTTGCACATGATTCGTATTGCTTCTTGTCATATAGCTCCATGTGTTGCCTCTCTCATGCTAGATGATTTGCCATGTATTGAGGGCAACAATGATTCTCGTCTTGCTCATGAGATTGCCCCCATAGCATTCTCGTATATATTTGGAGATTTTGACATATTCCTTGTGAGGCATGCTTGTCTTACTTCTTTGCACCATATACCTAGTGCCATGAATATCGCCATTGTTGCATCATATTATTCATGCACTTGTGCTTCTAATGGTTATGTGCAAAAGATGAGAACCATCATGATGGATGATGTGTTTATCTACCATGCACATACATTTTTTGTTTTGTTGTGTGCATGTGTAGGATACTTGGACTTTGTGTCGACTTCGACTTCACGTGAGTTGACCATTCGAGCTCTCGAGAGCGAGCCTCATACATTCTACCATGACTCGCTTCTACACCACATTTCCTACCACTTCAGCATTGTGAAGAATGCACAAGGACACGCTTTCAAGGTGACATCCTTCTTGAGCTTGGATATTGTGGATCATACTTCATGTGTTGCTTGCACCATTTGCACGCATGTTCGAGATATTGCTTTCACCCATGATTACCACATTTCCATGCCTCATGACATATATACCTTGTGTGTTGCATCCAATTCTCGGATTACTTGCTCCTATCATATGTTTAGTTGCAACAATGTCACTTATTCACATATGCCATGTCCCTTTGCTTGTCACATGCTTGACTTGATTGCCTCACACGTGATGAACAATTGCTCATTCTATTGTGTTGAGTGCCACACTATATTCACTACACCCTATGCCCATTATGCTTGGATTGTCTTGCACTTGACCCATATGTTTAGGCACTTCATTTTATTTGGTGTTGTGAATCTTTCCTATGCCTACCATAGACCTTTCATTGAGCAATTTGTGAATGCTTGCTATGAACTTGAGGTAGATGCTTATTGTCTTGTCACACATATTTGCATCACTACCTCACATTTGCATACGTGTCCCCATGATATCCTTGATTGTGATCAATTTATGTGCTTAAATGCCATGTCACAATCCTTTGTCACACCCTATGATATGCTTGATGACAACACTTGTTTGGTGAATCACCTCTTGAATGCTTGGTTTTGCACTAACGCTAACCACATTTGTCTTTCCAAGTGTTTGTTTTGTTTGCTCCTTTTGAAGGAACCACAAGATGGTGCGACATTGGAGAGTGCCCATTTCGAGCTACGACGATGAGTGCTCGGTGATCGACCACTTCGACACGGTACCGCCTTCTCTTTCCCATGGTGATTTGGTTTTCGATCCGAGGTCGGATCTTTTCCAAGGGGGAGGGGATGATGCGGAGCATCCTACGGGCATCACCATGTCAAGAGTCCGTTTGGCAAGTGACACATGCGACCTCTACTTCTCATACATAAAGGTGAATAATCTCCTTTACACGTGTTCACTTGACCCCTTTGAGGATGGTATACTACTTGACACCCCTCTCGTGTGCATGCATAGGTATTTTGGAGCTTCAAGGATGTCGAGGAGGAGTGCAAGCGCCAAGGAACAACTACACCATCCGCGAGGGAAGCGTGGAAGAGAAGGAAGACGAAGCCTGGACAAGCTTCTAGAAAGCCCGGAACTTCCGGCCGCTGCCTGGAACTTCCGGCCCCCGGAACCTCCGGCCATCCCGGAGCTTCTGGCCCTGCCGCACCGAAGTTGTCCAAGAGTGTGCCAACTCTCTGGATAGCCCGGACCCTGCCCGGACCTTCGCCCGAAACCTCTGGTGCCCGGACCTTCCGGCCGTCCCTGAAACTTCCGGCCCTGCCTACGCGCAGACACTCGGCCCGTGGCCATGTACCCTTTCGCTCCTCACTTACCCCTTCGTGGCTACTACTATATATACTCATCCCCCTCCTCCATTATAGGGTTAGCAAAGTGATAGCTCATTCTTAGGTGAGCTTTGCTCCTACCTCTACTCTTGAGAGAGAGAGACTACCACTCCCATGGAGTTCAAGACCTCCATGTGAGAAGATCCCGAGGGATTCAAGCCCCCTTCGTGGGAAGATCCTTCTAGGATTCAAGCCCTCATCTCCTTCATAGGATTTGGGATGAACTCTACCATGTATCTTGTTTCCCCTTGATTGTTCATGTACCTTGTGGATCTTGTGTGTTTGATTGTCTAGTGGATGTGTGATCAGAATTGTCTTGAGTGTTTCCCCTTGTGATTTCTCCCTGATCTTCCCGTGTTCTTCGTGTTCATCGTAGGGATCCTCTCCAAACGTGAAAGATCGGCCCCTAGAGTTCCGCCCTACATCATCTTGGTATCATGAGCCACGTTGATCACGTTTTTGGAGCCCATACCCTTTGTTTTCTAGCTTGATTTTGTTGATTTCGTCCTAAATCCGAAAATCCCCACCAAAAAATAGCCCCAAATTTTTTTGTGATTTGTTGGTTTTAATGATGTTTTGTTGATTTTGATCCATGGATTTGCTGTGTTATTAGTGGATCTAGCATTCCCCTTCTTTACCCCATTTCCATCCATGAAATCTCCCCAATTTTGACCCTGAAAATCGAGTTTTTTTGCCCCCATTCTCAGATTTGGAATTTAGGGTTCGTCCCGGAAGAAATTCCACGTCCCCCGGAACTTCTGTCCTTACCCAGGAACTTCCAGGCTAAACAGAGAGTTTACCCAAAGTCCCCAGACTTTTTCCGCGACCCCCGGAAATTCCGGAGCCCGGAACGCCCTAGGCCTGGAACTTCCGGCCTAACCAGAAACGTTGCACGAAATTTCAGCATCAGCCTCTTTCACCATTTTGCCCATAACTTTCACATCCGGAGTCCGATTTTCGCGTTCTTTAGCTCGTTGAGTAGCTATTAACATCCCCCATCCATATACATAGGTTTCAACACCATTTGACTCCATCAAATTTTTGAAACTTTGTCATCTTTGCCTAGGCCTTCCACCATAACATCCGCATTGCCACCACCGACTTCCGCAACCTAACCCATTTTGTTCCCCCATAGCATTTGAGGTTGTTTGAATAGTGACTTAAGTCTCCTAAGGTGTTTCGGCTACTTAGGTACGGTTGCTTCTTCATCAACCACCTCCATAACTTCGGCATAGGCTTGCCCACCATACACTTCCACCACCCCAACTTAACCCAATTTTGTTTGAGCTTGTTTGAGTTGTGGCTTGTGTCTCCTAAGGTGTTTTGGCTACTTAGGGATGGCAACTTCAACTCCGACACGTGTATAGCCCATCATTTCACTTCCGCATTGCCGAGTGCAAACCACCACCGCTTTCCACTACAACCACTTGTCATTTGCCTTTGGAGATTTTGAGTTTGCGGTTTTTCCGTTTCCTAAGGTGTTTCGGCTACTTAGGGACGAGTCTCCATCATCTTGGTATCTACATCAAGAACACCGCCACTCATCATCGCCAAGGACGGTAACCTCGACGACACCATTGTATATTCCCCTTGCAATTGAATTGATAACCCCTAGCCCATTTTGCTTTACTTGCCTATCAAGACTAGCCTTTGAGTATTGCCGGCAATGTTACTTCTGCACATTAGTGATCCGTACCTTCCATTGCATACATACCATATCATATTGGTATCATCATATCATCTCTTGTGTCACAAGATTGTTCACACATATACACAATTGCTATCTTGGTTTGTGCATTGTACAAAAGTGGCCATACAAAAAAAGAATAAGCTTTTAAGCAAAGAAAAAGAGAGAGCAAAGAGCTTGTAAGGAATAGCCATAGCATCAAAATATATCATATGGTATCATACTTGATCATCTTGGATCATTGTGTGAGAAACACCGGGAACCATACATATATAGCATACTTGGGATAGAAAGTTTATCCATTTTGCATCTTATAGGTTGTGCACAAGTGTCGTATCCGCCTATTGAGCAATCGTGCTAGCGTCTCTCTTGAGTTGTGCAACACGAGCGTTTTCCGTGGACTCCACATTTTGTGCTCATTTCTTGTTTGCACGACCCCATTTATCTATCCGTGTGTGTGTTTCCGTGTGCCATTCTTTGCTATTGGTCTACTTGTTTCACTTGCAAATTTGTGAATCTCTTTTGACATTATTGACTCTTGCTAACATTTTGCGTCAAGCTTTTGTGCCACTATCCTCACCGAGCTCTACCATAAGCTTTACTTTATAGGTGTGAGTGAACAAGTCCGGTACCAATTCCACTATTCTTTCATCTGACATTGAGTGAAACGGGATACATCCTCAACTTTGGGAAAAGGTAACTTGGTATTGTTTATCTCATTTCCTACTCACCTCTACTCGAGTATTGTGATGGATAGGCAAGGCATTTCACCTTCGGTCTACAACAACAACGACGAGTTCGATGCCACGAAAAACAACTCCGACGCCAAGATGCAAGCTCAAATGGAGGAGATCAAAGCCCTCATCAAGTCCTACAAGCGATCTTCCTCATCTTCGAGAAGACGCTCAAGAGCACATGCTTCCGAGATACCATCTCTGGCAAGATCACATCGGCATCGACACCATCACCAACAAGAACGTGAAGGTAAAGAGCTCAACACAAACAACCGCTCAACGACTTCACCATCTCCCTTGGCATCTTCGCCAAGCGACTTCAAGGCATCTTCGCCTACGGACATACGACATCTTCGCCAACAAGAACCTCACGGCTACGCTCAAGAGAAGCTCCCCAAGCTCAAGTCCGTGACTTCCACGAGCTACTACGACCTCGACATCGACCATGCGATTCCTTTCTATGGGACTCAAGAACCTGAGGAGTACCTCGAGTGGGAGCGTTTGATGGACGACTACCTCAAGCTACATCAAGTCCCTTCCAAAGATCAAGTGAAGTGCGCCACAAGAAACTTCCACGACTACGCATCGGCATGGTGGCTTCACACACCTTCGGAGTACTATGACATGAGTTGGCCCAAGACGAAGAGAGCTTTGCGGCGACAGTTCGTGCCTCCAACCTACACGGAACAACTTAAACGCCAATTGGAGAACACCATCCAAGGATCCAAGTCCATCGACAAGTACTGTAAGGAGATGAAGATTGCCTTGCGACGAGCCGGCATGGACGACCCCATTTTGATGAAGTTCCACTTCATGATGGGATTGAACAACGACATCTCCAAAACTATCTTCCTCGAGAATTACAAGTCCCTCGACGACTACTACATTGGTGCTCTCAAGGCCAAACAAGAACTCATGAAGGCCAAGGCTTCTCCACCCCAAGCACACTTCGCGGCAACCAAGCTCTACGACAAGCATGAGGCTAGTACCACCATGATGTCCAAGCCCGACGAGATCCAAGACGATGCTCCCAAGTTCGACTTCACCGCCATCCCTCTTTGTGGCATTGATGGTGCTGAGTCTACCACGACTCTTTTCAAGACGGTGCGGCGATGAGTACGACTACGGAGACCCTCAAGGACCAAGCTTTGGAGGCGAGCGACAAGGTGGCAAGCAAGGATGATGCTTCCATATTAGGAGGCGAGAGTGATGATGTGCCAACTTCGGCCTTCATCCATGGCGACAATGATGAGATGGTTGAGCATGGGATTTTCCCTTCGACCACGGCGACATATGATGACTTGAGTGACTTTTGCCACCATATTGAGAGTGAGAGTGACTTCACCACTAGCCCCATATATGACGAGTTTCCCCACTTTCCATGTGAGGAGAGCCACAACCCCCACCACTTGTGTGAGATGAGTGACTCCACCATATGTGACTTTGAGTGCACCTACTTTGAGGGAGTGAGTGAACCACCACATAGAGAGAGTGAGATAGTTGATAGGTCTTGTGAGGCCATTTGCATTTCTAACAACTTGACCTCTACCTCCATTGTGTCTACTCATTTGGTGCTAGGTCCGATTTATGATGACGCGCCAATCCTCGACGACTTCGTCCTCCCTTTGGACAAGATGGTGGCCATGGTGGAATATGATGCAACCCCCACATGGTTTCATCAAGATGAAGATGACCACCATTTGGTCTTTCTCACCTCACCTGCACCACATGAGCGGAATGACAAAGGTAACAAAGGTGACGGTGATGCGCTAGTCCCACTAGTGGACATTCTTGACATTGCTTGCTTGCATGATGTTGATCCACCTATTTCCATGATTCATGCTAGTGAGACTTCCTCATGTGATGATTTCTTGCCCATTTATGATGAGTATGATGATTCTCATGTGGAGTCTATTAGTTGTGATGCCATGTTACATAGGATTTCTTGTGACAATTCCCTTGGTCACATCATGTTTGATAATCTGCTTGACTTGTCATATGCTATGCATGAGATCAACCATATGTCTTATTTGCAATCTCTTCATAGTGACTATGCATATGCCATTAAAATAAATCCAATTTGCACTTATGGCATAGATGACAAGCCCATGGTTATTGGCATTTGTTTTTCTTGTGATGATATTGATATGCTCCCTTTGCATCATTTATCTCATATGCCATGCCATGACTACCTACCTTCGGATATGCATTGTTTTGGATGTTCTCCATTTTCTCCATATGATGTTTCCAATGTTGTTCATGAGGAGACCCCCATAGTTTCCACATACATGTTAGGAGAATTTGATCCATCCCATTCATTACATGATCCCAATACTTGTGTGCACCATATGCTCCCCATGAAAAAACATGCTATTGATGTGCCATATACTTGCATTCTCAATTTATGTCCCCATCATGTCATACACAATAACTATTCTTTCATGATGGATGACATGTTCTTATACCATGCATCAAATTTCTTTGAGCATTTCTTATCTTGTGCTAACTCACACATGCACATACACATCATAATGGATGATGTGTACATTTACCATGCACACAATTTCTTTGGTTTGTGTCTCTTCTGTGTAGGTACCCATGAATACTTGTCAACCTCGCAATCCCACATGTTGACAAAACGAGCTCTAGAGAGCAACGATGATTTGGGAAATCATGGATTGTTTTTCCCACCGCTCTCTTCGCGCAAAGACTTCGCGCATTTCTTCTACATGGCCCTAACTTGGCTATGGGTTGTTGTCTATTACATATTATATGCCCACCTTGCCATGTTTACTTTGCATGATATGTCCATTCCTATGCCTTTGCCATGCATTTGTGACCCATGCTTTGCTTTACACATGATGATTGATTCTAGTACTTGTATGTGTATTTGCAAGCATGGTGGAGATATTGCTTGTTATTGCCATGTTTCAATTATGATCCATTCATATGATAATACTTTCATCTTGCTTTGTGTTCATGCTTGCGATATGTCATGTGCATTCCCTATGCCTATTATTTGCTCACATGACATGATTGCCATGATTTCCTCTAGTGTGTTGCATCTTCGCTCCACTAGTTTGCACGACATGATTGATATGCTTACTTGTGTTGCATCACCCATGATTCATACTTGCTCATTTCATGCGGTTGATGACAACCATCTATATGCTTTGCACATGATTCATATTGCTTCTTGTCATATATCTCCATGTGTTGCCTCTCTCATGCTAGATGATTTGCCATGTATTGAGGGCAACAATGATTCTCGTCTTGCTCATGAGATTGCCCCCATAGCATTCTCGTATATATTTGGAGATTTTGAAATATTCCTTGTGAGGCATTGTAACACCCCGGATTCGTTGCGCCAGGTGTCTGCCAGTTATTCGCCGTCGTTGCCATGTCATTTGCTTGCGTGTTGCACTTTGCCATGTCATCATATACATTTCATATCATGTCATCATGTGCATCGCCTTGGCATACGTGTTCGTCTCATGCATCCGAGCATTTTCCCCGTTGTCCGTTTTGCAATCCGGCACTCCTATGTCCTCCGGCGTCCCCCTTTTGCCTCGTCTCTTGTGCGGGTGTTAAACTTTCTCGGAATGGCCCGAGGTTTGTCAAGCGGCCTTGGTATAGCACCGGTAGACCGCCTGTCAAGTTTCGTGCCATTTGGAGGTCGTTTGACACTCCAATGGTTAACCGGGTAACCGTAAAGCCTCTTTTGTTTGCAGCCCAACACCCCTTCCAAAGTGGCCCAAAACCCAGCAAACTCCCCTCCATGCTCTCGGTCGTTCGATCACGATCGCGTGGCCAAAAACCGCTCCTCATTTGGACTCTCCTAGCTCCCTCTACCTATAAATATGTGCCTCCCGTCCAAATTCGCGGATGATTTCCCCCGAAACCCTAGCCCCGCTCCTCTCGCCCGCCGGACACGTCCGATCTGGACCGGACGCGTCCGCCCGCCGCCCGCAGCCAATCGGCCGCCGACACGTGTCGCCGCCGTCCTCCCGCCGCCGCCGGCCCGCGGAGCCCATCCGGGGTCCGCGCGGGCCCGATTCGCGCCGCCGCCCGCCCGCCAACCTCGCTGCCGGCGCGCCGCCGCGCGTCGCCTCCCCGGCGTCCCGGCCCCGCCGCCTCGCTCCGCCGCCCGCGCCTCCGCCACCGGCTGCGGCCTTGCCGCCGTCGCGCCCGGATCGCGCCCCCGCCGCCGTGCCGCCTCCTCTGGCCGGCGACCGCGCCCGCCGTCGCCGGAGCAGGAACTCCCCCGCCGCCTCCATCCCGCCGCGCGCGCCCGGAGCCGAGTTCCTCCGGCGCCCCGGAGCTCGCTCCGCCTCCCTCCGGCCTCCCTCCGGCGCGGATCCGGCCGGGATCCGCCGGATCCGGCGCCCCGACCTCTCTCCGGCGAACCCCGGCGACTCTCCGGCGAGATCCGCGCCGCTCTAAAATCCGTGCGAAGGTTGACCCCGAACGCCTAAGTCCTGAAATTCTATCATAATCATGCCATGTTCATAGCATCACATCTCTGCACCCGTAGCTCAGTTTCGTGCGTATAATATGTGAAATTGTTCGTCTCGACGAGTAGATCATTTCATTCTATTGCATCATTTTCATTTGAGCTCATCTTGATGCCCGAAATGCTGTTGGAAGAGTGCATGTTGATGTTAATCTGCTGAAACTGTTATAACTTGCTCATTTAACATTTTTGCCATGATTGATGTGTGCATCCTATGAGTATGAGCTCTACATGAATGTTGATCTATGTCATGCCATCTTTCCAGGGGTGCCAACCATGTATTTTTGTGAGTTGTGTGCTGAGTGTATCAAGCTTGTTAAGTAGGGTATTTGCTGTTGCTGTTTTCCTGACAGATTCTGTTATATTTTGTTGCTATGTTAACATGCTTCTACTAATCATTCTATGCATAATCTGGAGATGCTCTATAAACATGTTTTGATCTAAATGTCATGCTCTATCCATTCATGCCCTTGGTTGCAATTATAGCCTGCTGGAACATGTTGTTATCTTGCTCTAAAGTTGCTTGAAAATGTTGCTGTCAGCCTGTTAACATCAAGTTCACTTGTTCCCATGAGTTTTCCTAGTGATCCATGCACCCTATGACCTTGCTCTTGCCATGCTTAGCTTCATAAACATGCCTTCTTACTGTTGGTTGCCTTGCCATGCCATGTATTGCTCTGTGGTGAGTGGTTCAAGCTCACGAACATGTCTACTTATTGTTGTTCTTGCCATGTATGAATCTGTAATATAACTTGCCATGTTTACATGGGTGCCATCATATTTTCCGTGCCCTTTTGGCTCATGGTCAGTAAGGGACTTTTGATCTATGCTATTAGTAGATTCATGCCATGCCTTTGTTTGCCATGATAGCTTCCTGTAACATGTTGTTTGATAGCTCTAAACATTGCAACCTGATGTTATTTCCGCTAAAGTCTGAAACTGTTATTATTTGCAATATCTCCATGTGTTTTGGAGCATGTTCTAGTTGTTTCTGGAGATAGCTCAGTGTTCATGTTTTGTTATGCTTTACCTGTACTTCATGCCCATGCCTTTTGTTCTTATGTTGGGGTGCTGTAGCTTGTTGTTTTGATGCTTGCAATATGCCTAGTTGCTGTTATGGACAGATTGTTGCTATGACTTGTATAGAGTGTATGTGTTGCACCGTTGCTCCGTTTTTGAGTGTGTTCTATATGAAACTTGCTTGATTTTGCATGTAGCTTCATATTATCATGTTGCATCCTTGTTTTGGTGTGTTTGCTTGATGTTTGGGTGCATTTTGCATCAATGCTATGTTTAACTTGCTTTGCTCATATCTTCTAGGCCGTAGCTCCGAATCTAATGAACTTTATATGTAACTTGACTAGAATTTCGTGTAGATCATCTTGGTGCATCTTAACTTGCTGTTTAACAACTTGAACATAATGTTTATTCAGTTCTGGACTAATTTCGAAATTTGCATATGAGGACTTACCGAAATTGTTATATGTTGTTCCCGGCCTCATTTAAACTTGCCTTGATGTGTTGTTCTTGTTTGCATCATCTCTTGCCATGAGTAGCTTCATGTAGCTTTGTCATGCATCATGTTTGTTGCGCATCATGTCTTGCTCATGTGTGGTGTGTTTACCTATGTTGTGTGCTTCTTCTTGTTAGTTCCTGTTTCGTTGCGATCGTGAGGATTCGTTCGTCTATGATTGGTTCGGCTTCATCCGTTCATCTTCTTCATGGACTCGTTCTTCTTCCTTGCGGGATTTCAGGCAAGAAGACCGCTACCCTGGATCTCACTACTATCATTGCTATGCTAGTTGCTTCGTTCTATCGCTATGCTGCGCTACCTATTACCTGTTTATCAAGCCATCCCATATTGCCATGAACCTCTAATCCTTTGACACCTTTCCTATGCAAACCACTGTTTGGCTATGTTACCGCTTTTGCTCAGCCCCTCTTATAGCGTTGCTAGCTGCAGGTGAAGTTGAAGATTTCTCCATGGTGGACAGGATTTTGGTTGGGATATCACAATATCTCTTATATTATTAATGCATCTATATACTTGGTAAAGGGTGGAAGGCTCGGCCTTATGCCTGGTGTTTTGTTCCACTCTTGCCGCCCTAGTTTCCGTCATACCGGTGTTATGTTCCCGGATTTTGCGTTCCTAACGCGGTCGGGTGATTTATGGGACCCCCCTGACAGTTCGCTTTGAATAAAACTTGTCCAGCAAGGCCCAACATTGACTTTTACCATTTGCCTCACCACCACCTACTTTTCCCTTGGGAGTCGCTCTCTCGAGGGTCATCTTTATTATAGCCCCCCCGGGCCAGTGCTTGTCTAAGCGTTGGTCCAAACTAGAGCACCGTGCGGGACCATTCCTTGGCAACTTGGATTCGTCGGTACCTGTACGCTTCGCTTATCCGGTGTTGCCCTGAGAACGAGATATGTGCAGCTCCTATCGGGATTGTCGGCGCATCGGGCGGCTTTGCTGGTCTTGTTTTACCATTGTCGAAATGTCTTGATGTACCGGGATTCCGAGACTGATCGGGTCTTCCTGGGAGAAGGTCTATTCCTTCGTTGATCGCGAGAGCTTGTCATGGGCTAAGTTGGGACACCCCTGCAGGGTATAAACTTTCGAGAGCCGTGCCCGCGGTTATGTGGCAGATGGGAATTTGTTAATGTCTGGTTGTAGATAACTTGACACCAGATCCGAATTAAAACGCATCAACCGCGTGTGTAGCCGTGATGGTCTCTTCTCGGCGGAGTCCGGGAAGTGAACACGGTTTCTGTGTTATGCTTGACGTAAGTAGGTGTTCAGGATCACCTCTTGATCATTGCTATTTGACGACCGTTCCTTTGTTTCTCTTCTCGCTCTCATATGCGTATGTTAGCCACCATATCATGCTTAGTCGCTGCTGCAACCTCACCACTTTACCCCTTCCTTTCCCATTAAGCTTTGCTAGTCTTGATACCCATGGTAATGGGATTGCTGAGTCCTCGTGGCTCACCAGATACTTCCAAAACCAGTTTGCAGGTGCCTATGTTACCGAGCAGGTGACGCAACCAAGCTCAAGGAGGAGCTCGATGAAGATCTCGCCCTTTGTGTTGTTTCGTTCTAGTTGATCAGTAGTGGAGCCCAGTTGGGGTCGATCGGGGACCTTTGTCGCATTTGGGGTTCTTCGTTTATTTTGGTTCCGTAGTCGGACCTTGATTGTATATCTGGATGATGTAATGCTTTATTCTTGTAATTGTGTGAAGTGGCGATTGTAAGCCAACTATGTATCTTTTTCCCTTATGTATTACATGGGTTGTGTGAAGATTACCTCACTTGCAACATTGCTTTCAATGCGGTTATGCCTCTAAGTCGTGCTTCGACACGTGGGAGATATAGCCGCACCGAGGGCATGACAGGCATGCTTGTCTTACTTCTTTGCACCATATACCTAGTGCCATGAATATCGCCATTGTTGCATCATATTATTCATGCACTTGTGCTTCTAATGGTTATGTGCAAAAGATGAGAACCATCATGATGGATGATGTGTTTATCTACCATGCGCATACGTTCTTCGTTGTGTTGTGTGCATGTGTAGGATACTTGGACTTTGTGTCGACTTCGACTTCATGTGAGTTGACCATTCGAGCTCTCGAGAGCTAGCCTCATACATTCTACCACGACTCGCTTCTACACCACATTTCCTACCACTTCAACATTGTGAAGAATGCACAAGGACACGCTTTCAAGGTGACATCCTTCTTGAGCTTGGATATTGTGGATCATACTTCATGTGTTGCTTGCACCATTTGCACGCATGTTCGAGATATTGCTTTCACCCATGATTACCACATTTCCATGCCTCATGACATATATACCTTGTGTGTTGCATCCAATTCTCGGATTACTTGCTCCTATTATATGTTTGGTTGCAACAATGTCACTTATTCGCATATGCCATGTCCCTTTGCTTGTCACATGCTTGACTTGATTGCCTCACACATGATGAACAATTGCTCTTTCTATTGTGTTGAGTGCCACACTATATTCACTACACCCTATGCCCATTATGCTTGGATTGTCTTGCACTTGACCCATGTGTTTAGACACTTCATTTTATTTGGTGTTGTGAATCTTTCCTATGCCTACCATAGACCTTTCATTGAGCAATTTGTGAATGCTTGCTATGAAGTTGAGGTAGATGCTTATTCTCTTGTCACACATATTTGCATCACTACCTCACATTTGCATACGTGTCCCCATGATATCCTTGATTGTGATCAATTTATGTGCTTACATGCCATGTCACAATCCTTTGTCACACCCTATGCTATGCTTGATGACGACACTTGTTTGATGAATCACCTCTTGAATGCTTGGTTTTGCACTAATGCTAACCACATTTGTTTTTCCAAGTGTTTGTTCTATTTGCTCCTTTTGAAGGAACCACAAGATGGTGCGACATTGGAGAGTGCCCATTTCGAGCTACTAGACGATGAGTGCTTGGTGATCGACCACTTCGACACGGTACCGCCATCTCTTTCCCATGGTGATTTGGTTTTCGATCCGAGGTCGGATCTTTTCCAAGGGGGAGGGGATGATGTGGAGCATCCTACGGGCATCACCATGTCAAGAGTCTGTTTGGCAAGTGACACGTGCGACCTCTACTTCTCATACATAAAGGTGAATCTTCTCCTTTACACGTGTTCACTTGACCCCTTTGAGGATGGTATACTACTTGACACCCCCTCGTGTGCATGCATAGGTATTGTCGGAGCTTCACGGATGTAGAGGAGGAGTGCAAGTGCCAAGGAACAACTACACCATCCGCGGGGGAAGCATGGAAGAGAAGGAAGAAGAAGCCTGGACAAGCTTCTGGAAAGCCCGGAACTTCCAGCCGCTGCCTGAAACTTCTGGCCCTGCCGCACAAAAGCTTTCCAAGAGTGTACCAACTCTCTGGATAGCCCGGACCCTGCCCGGACCTTCGCCCGGAACCTCCGGCGCCCGGACCTTCCGGCCATCCCCGGAACTTCCAGCCCTGCCTGCGCGCAGAGACTCGGCCCGTGGCCATGTACCCTTTCGCTCCTCACTTACCCCTTCGTGGCTACTACTATATATACTCATCCCCCTCCTCCATTCTAGGGTTAACAAAGTGATAGCTCATTCTTAGGCGAGCTTTGCTCCTACCTCTACTCTTGAGAGACAGAGACTACCACTCCCATGGAGTTCAAGACCTCCATGTGAGAAGATCCCGAGGGATTCAAGCCCCCCTTCGTGGGAAGATCCTTCTAGGATTCAAGCCCTCATCTCCTTCATAGGATTTGGGATGAACTCTACCATGTATCTTTGTTTCCCTTTGATTGTTCATGTAACTTGTGGATCTTGTGTGTTTGATTGTCTAATGGATGTGTGATCAGACTTGTTCTTGAGTGTTTCCCCTTGTGATTTCTCCCCATTCTTCCCGTGTTCTTTGTGTTCCTCGTAGGTATCCTCTCCAAACGTGAAAGATCGGCCCCTAGGGTTCTGCCCTACATCACATGGGCTTGGCATTATGAGAAGACAGGGAGATTCTCGACCAGATTGGCTTATAGATTGCTGGTAGACACAAAATCTCAAAGAGAGGCTTGGCTGGAGAACAAGTAGGGGAGTTCAGATGTGCAATGATCAAGGAAAAGTTGGGCCAAACTTTGGAGTATTGATGTTCCTTCCAAGGTGAAGGTGTTTGTTTGATGGTTAGCAAAAATATCATTGCCAATGACAGATGTTAGGGCGCATTGAAACATGATGGACTCGGATTACATTACTGCGAAAGCAACTGTTTGAGACACCGAGTTTATCATTTGCTCTCGACCTCGACTTCAACCTGTTGGAACACGCGGTACACTACGCTAGCGCCAAATGAAAATTTTCTACCACGCACCCAAGATCATGCTACTGGAAAAAGATCACGAGATCGGGTTTACCACCACACGGGTAGTCACCACAGCGAAGGTATAGTTGGTGATCTTTCGCGGACAACTCCCCACGTATCCCTCAAACAGCTCCTTATGGTTCCCTCGAACAATTCGTCCAAGCACCGCAGATGCGATGCATCCAAGGTATCCACACATACGGGGAGCAGCGTCGGGCGGCGAACTGCTAGGTCCGGACGCTCGATACGGGGGCATGGGGAGTGGCGGCGGCGGCTGCCCAAGGAGGAAAAAGATCAAACCTAGGTGGGCTCAACCCTTGAGGCCCACTAGGAGTCCATACCCATTTTCCACTCATATCCAATCCAAATGGGCCGCTGCTCCTTAAGTGTGCGACCCTATAGGTTCACATACACATGGACAAGACTAGAGTCGATAGTTGGTAGCGGCTCCTAGCAGAACGTGCCAACTGCCATGTGTATGTAAAGTCGTTCGATGAACCTCGACAATGCGTCATATTGTGACGCCCCCGTTTATAATTGTGCACTAATCATCCACGCAACATGCAAGATCACGAACGATGACTCCACGTTAATATCACAACACAACTCTACGACACAAATTAAACATAAATCTTTATATACAAATCCAGGTCACGAGGACCTATATTACAACAGTACATATAGCAAGTTAGGTCTGGGTACAGATAATGTTAGACAAGTCTTGCCTTAAGAAGTATGAGCATAATAATGACACTAGATCGAAAAGGTGCGAGCCTCCTGCCTGGGACCTCCAAACTACTCCTCGATGTCGATCTCCTCGTAGTAAGCACTGTCGGAATAACCTGCATATGTGGTGCTACTTGAAGGAAAAGAATAGCAAAGCAATGGTGAGTACTCATCCAAAGTACTCGCAAGACTTACATCACAACTATGCTAGATATGCATCGGTATCAAAGGAAAATGGCTATATCTTTGGGCTAAACTGCAGAAATGCCAGAATAAGGGGGGAACTCAAAGTAACAAAGATCCACCGACATATTGCAGCATGAGTTGAGAATGAAGCTTCTTGCAACAATAGAAGAGAATGAGAACAATCCTGCAATCTTGAAAGAGAAAGAGCGCAAACGAATATAAGTAACAATTACAGCAATGCACTACCCTTGGATTCAATTCCCGTGAGAAAGCGGTCCTCGGGCATGCTATAATTTTTGATGAATTTTATTAAGTATCCGGTTTAAGTTGTAGAAGCTCGGGGTACAACACCAAATCATCCATTACCGTGGACGCGGCTATTTGAATAGTTTAATCTCCATGCAGGGGTGCACTACATTTCTCGGTACGCTCGATTACCTCTGGTTGGACACACTTTTCTAGATAATGTCTGGCCTCCGATAATCGACACGCCGAAGTCCTACCTAGGCTCTCCAAGAAGTCAACACGCCGGACTACATCCTAAGCGCAAAGGGGTCATGGGGCAGTCACCCTAAGCGCTCCTACACGTTACATGGATGAACAACCTCACCAAATACAGAGGATATCTGCTGATCAATTGTGACATCTGATGGAGCTTTCGAAAGGAACCGACGATGCCGAGGATCCCGTATTACCCCGCATGGTGGTTAGTGCATATTTGCCAGTGACAATATCAGAAGCTCATAGTTAAGCTAAAGCAGCGACTAGCTTGGGATGGCAATTATGTCTAGCTTATGTGTCCACGCTCTATTATTTGTATCCCCAGAACATTATGCAATTAAGAATAGACGGCTATTCTGAAAAAAAGGCGGTCCTAACTTTTTAAGGATAAAAGGTGATCCCAACTACTTTTATTATCTTAACACAGGCACATATCCTACCTCATCAAAGACGCACCATAACATGCATGGAAAACAGTTTTCTTTATATCATGTCATTTATATTTAACAAATATTTTCCAACTATACAATATACTCCAATACAAAGTAGCACTAAAGTTGCGCCAATTAATATGGATCAAAGGGACTATAAAATTTGGCGCCTGCTAGACTCATCCGGATGCACAAAACAAAACAACATCCACCTTCTGAACTGTACGATATGGGCATCGCTATTCCCTAGGAACGAGATCCTCTAACATCACAAAGGGATGTTAGGGAAGCTATAATACCCTGACATCCCTTCTTCACATCCATATGATTAAGACTAAAATGACTGGAATTAATTTTCAAATTACAAATCTACAGTATACATTTATAAAAATTACATACAAACAAAATTATGGTGCAATAAAATCAATTTCAGATTTATTTTCTATAAACATTAATTTCCTACATTACATATCGCTACAGTAACCGTGACATCCCTTCTCTGTTTTGCACTGGATTTGCACTATAGCTTCATGACATCCCTTCGTGATGTTAGAGGATCCGTTCCCTATTCCCTAGTCGTCGATAGAAGTCAACCCAACATGGTCTTCCCTCCCTCTGTTCTTCCCATCGCATAAGACAGCCACGACCATAGCAACTAGCAACTATGGCGGCCCGCACAGCGGTGCCGGCAGCACCGGCTGGCAACAATGCCACCTGTCATAGCAACTCCGGCGGCCTCGCAGCATCGGCTCGAAGCACAGCGGCGGCGGCGCAGCAACGCCACCCACCGAAGCATCTCCGGCGGCCTCGGAGTGTCGGCTCGCAGCATAACTGTGGTGGCGGAGTGCCCGCTCGCTACTTGTCAACGACAATCGCAGCCTCGCAGCACTGGTCGAAGAACAACAACTATCGTGGAATTGTCACGTCAGATGTCCTAGTGAAAGGACTTAGCCGTGGAGCCATCGCAACTAGGAAGCTTGAAGGGGTTAATCAGGACAAGAGACACGAGAGGTTTATACTAGTTCGGCCCCTTACGATGAAGGTAAAAGCCTACATCTAGTTGTGATTGGGATTAAGTATGTCTCGATAACCAGGAAGCGGAATTGCTTGACGTAGCTCTCGAGAAGTTGTTTTGTACCTTTAACCGTTGTTGGGTCCTCCCCTTATATATTGAGGTCGACGCCCAGCGGCTCTACAGAGTCCCGGCCGGCTTATAGATTGTATCCAGCTCGGCCTCTTAATCTTTCTTGCCTTACAATACAGGTTACATGATCAAGGCGGTTTAACACTATGGGCCTTAGGTCACCTCTAGGCCGTTGGGCCCCTCCTATGCCGCCGTCTTCAAGCTTGAGCTTCTGTCTTCAAGAGTTCTTGTAAGTATAACCCGAACTGTCGTGGAATTAACACGTCAGATGTCCTCATGAAAGGACTTAGTCACAGAGCCATCGCAACGGGTTAGCTTGAAGGGGTTAAACCGGACACGGGACACGGGAGTTTTATACTAGTTTGGCCCCTTCAATGAAGGTAAAAGCCTACGTCTAGTTGTGATGGGATTGATTGGGTTTCGATGACGAGGGAGCGAATACGCTTTGCCTGAGTCTCGAGTTGTTGTTTCTTGTCCCTGAACCGCCGTCGGGTCGTCCCTTTATATACATAGGTTGAAGCCCGGCCGGTCTACAGAGTCCCGAAGCCGACTCATACAAGTTGTCCGGCTTGGTCTCTTCTTTCCTAACTTACACTACAAGTTGCATAACCATGGCGGTTTACCACTATGGGCCTTAATCCGCCCTTGGGCTCCGGGCCTCTAAGCTTCAGTAGTAAAACGCCATCTTCTGGCTCTTCGTGGGCTTCAATATAATTGAGGGTGAACTGGGCCCTCCTGGCCGGTTTACACTCAGTAGTTATATCACCAACATTAGGCCCCAGATTGATTTGAACCTGTTCATGTCAATCTTCAACACTTAAAGAAATCTTGTGAACATCTCCTTATATTCTCGTAAACCGCCATGTTGGCTTCTCCTGTAAACTTTGTTAAACCGCCGTGACGTCATCCTCTGGACACAGCAACGGACCATCATGACATCATCTCTGTATAAAAAGATTAAAAAGATTCCCTGTTGGAAATATGCCCTAGAGGCAATAATAAAAGTATTATTATATTTCACTGTTCACGATAATTGTCTTTTGTTCATGCTATAACTGTATTATCCAGAAATCGTAATACACGTGCGAACACATAGACCACAATACGTCCCTAGTGAGCCTCTAGTTGACTAGCTCGTTGTGATCAACAGATAGTCATGGTTTCCTGGCTATGGACATTGGATGTCGTTGATAACGGGATCACATCATTAGGAGAATGATGTGATGGACAAGACCCAATCCTAAGCATAGCACAAAGATCGTGTAGTTCGTTTGCTAGAGCTTTGCCAATGTCAAGTATCTCTTCCTTCGACCATGAGATCGTGTAACTCCCGGATACTGTAGGAGTGCCTTGGGTGTATCAAACGTCACAATGTAACTGGGAGACTATAAAGGTGCATTACAGGTATCTCCGAAAGTGTCTGTTGGGTTGACACGGATCGAGACTGGGATTTGTCACTCCGTATGACGGAGAGGTATCTCTGGGCCCACTCGATAATGCATCATCATAATGAGCTCAAGGTGACCAAGGTGTTGGCCATGGGATCATGCATTACGGTACGAGTAAAGTGACTTGCCGGTAACGAGACTGAACAAGGTATTGGGATACCGACGATCGAGTCTCGGGCAAGTAACGTACCGATTGACAAAGGGAATTGTATACAGGGTTTGATCGAATCCTCGACATCGTGGTTCAACCGATGAAATCATCGAGGAGCATGTGGGAGCCAACATGGGTATCCAGATCCCGCTGTTGTTTATTGCCCGAGAGTCGTCTCGGTCATGTCTGCATGTCTCCCGAACCCGTAGGGTCTACACACTTAAGGTTCGGTGACGCTAGGGTTTTCAAGAAGACTAGTATGTGACTACTGAATGTTGTTCGGAGTCCCGGATGAGATCCCGGATGTCACGAGGAGTTCCGGAATGGTCCGGAGGTGAAGTTTTATATATGGGAAGTTGTCATACGGACACCGGAAAGTTTCGGGGGTCTATCGGTAATGTACCGGGACCACCGGAGGGGTTCCGGGGGTCCACCGGGAGGGGCCACCCCTCCCGGAGGGCCACATGGGCCGCAAAGGGAAGGGAGCCAGCCCCTGGAGGGCTGGGCGCGCCCCCCACCTTGGGCCCATGCACCTAGGGTTGGGGGGGAAACCCTGAGGGGGGCGCCCCCCTTGCTTGGGGGGCAAGCCTCCCCTCCCTGGCCGCCGCCTCCCCTCTAGATCCCATCTAGAGGGGTCGGCCCCCCTTGCCCCTTCCCCTATAAATAGAGGGGTGGGGGGAGGGCTGCTGTACCCATCTCCAAGGCGCAGCCCCTCCCCTCCCCAACACCTCTCCTCCTCCGTAAGCGCTTGGCGAAGCCCTGTCGGAGTACTGCTGCACCAACATCACCACGCTGTCGTGCTGCCGTTGGAGCGAGCTTCCTCAACCTCTCCTTCCCCCTTGCTGGATCAAGAAGGAGGAGACGTCTCCCGTCCCGTACGTGTGTTGAACGCGGAGGTGCTGTCCGTTCAGCACTTGGACATCAGTGATCTGAATCACGTCGAGTACGACTCCATCATCACCTTGCAAGCTTCCGCACGCGATCTACAAGTGGTATGTAGATGCAAACTCTCTCCCATGACTCATTGCTTAGATGAACTCATAGATGGATCTTGGTGAAACCGTAGGAAAATTTTAATTTTCTACAACGTTCCCCTACAGTGGCATCATGAGCTAGGTCTATGCGTAGTTCTCTAATGCACGAGTAGAACACAATTTTGTTGTGGGCGTGGATCTTGTCAACTTGCTTGCCTCTACTAGTCTTTTTTTGCTTCAGTGGTATTGTGGGATGAAGCGGCCCGGACCAACCTTACACGTACGCTTACGTGAGACCGGTTCCACCGATTGACATGCACTAGTTGCATAAGGTGGCTGGCGGGTGTCTATCTCTCCCACTTTAGTTGGAGCAGATTCGATGAAAAGGGCCCTTATGAAGGGTAAATATAAGTTGACAATATCACGTTGTGGTTATTCGTAGGTAAGAAAACGTTCTTGCTAGAACCCAATTGCAGCCACGTAAAAGATGCAACAACAATTAGAGGACGTCTAACTTGTTTTTGCAGCGATTGATCATGTGATGTGATATGGCCAGAAGTTGTGATGAATGATGAATTGTGATGTACGTGATCATGTTCTTGTAATAGGATTCACGACTTGCATGTCGATGAGTATGACAACCGGCAGGAGCCATAGGAGTTGTCTTTATTTTTTGTATGACCTGCGTGTCATTGAAGAACGCCATGTAAACTACTTTACTTTATTGCTAAACGCGTTAGCCATAGAAGTAGAAGTAGTCGTTTGGCGTGACCACTTCATGAAGACACGATGATGGAGATCATGATGATGGAGATCATGGTGTCAAGCCGGTGACAAGATGATCATGGAGCCCCGAAGATGGAGATCAATGGAGCTATATGATATTGGCCATATCATGTCACAACTATATAATTGCATGTGATGTTTATTATGTTTATGCATCTTGTTTACTTAGGACGACGGTAGTAAATAAGATGATCCCTTACAAAAATTTCAAGAAGTGTTCTCCCCTAACTGTGCACCGTTGCTACAGTTCGTCGCTTCTAAGCACCACGTGATGATCGGGTGTGATGGATTCTTACGTTCACATACAACGGGTGTAAGACAGTTTTACACAGCGAAAACACTTAGGGTTAACTTGACGAGCCTAGCATGTACAGACATGGCCTCGGAACACGGAGACCGAAAGGTCGAACACGAGTCGTATGGAAGATACGATCAACATGAAGATGTTCACCGACGATAACTAGTCCGTCTCACGTGATGATCGGACACGGGCTAGTCGACTCAGATCGTGTGACACTTAGATGATTAGAGGGATGTCTAATCTAAGTGGGAGTTCATAATTTGATTAGAACTTTATTATCATGAACTTAGTCTAAAACCTTTGCAAATATGTCTTGTAGATCAAATGGCCAACGCTAATGTCAACATGAACTTCAACGCGTTCCTAGAGAAAACCAAGCTGAAAGATGACGGCAGCAACTATACGGACTGGGTCCGGAACCTGAGGATCATCCTCATAGCTGCCAGGAAGCAATATGTCCTAGATGGACCGCTAGGTGACGCTCCCGTCCCAGAGAACCAAGACATTATGAATGCTTGGCAAACTCGTGCTGATGATTACTCCCTCGTTCAGTGCGGCATGCTTTACAGCTTAGAACCGGGGCTCCAAAAGCGTTTTGAGCATCACGGAGCATATGAGATGTTTGAAGAGCTGAAACTAGTTTTTCAAGCTCATGCCCGGGTCGAGAGATATGATGTCTCTGACAAGTTCTACAGTTGTAAGATGGAGGAAAACAGTTCTGTCAGTGAGCACATCCTAAAGATGTCTGGGTTGCACAACCGTATGACCCAGCTGAACATTAACCTCCCAGATGAGGCGGTCATTGACAGAATCCTCCAGTCGCTCCCACCAAGCTACAAGAGCTTTGTGATGAACTACAACATGCAGGGGATGGTGAAGACCATTCCTGAAGTGTTCTCGATGCTGAAGTCAGCAGAGGCTGAAATCAAGAAAGAACATCAAGTGTTGATGGTCAATAAGACCACTAAGTTCAAGAAGGGCAAGGGCAAGAAGAACTTCGAGAAGGACGGCAAGGATGTTGCCGCGCCCGGTAAGCCAGTTACCGGGAAGAAGTCAAAGAATGGACCCAAGCCTGAGACTGAGTGTTTTTATTGCAAGGGGAAGGGTCACTGGAAGCGAAACTGCCCCAAATACTTAGCGGATAAGAAGGCCGGCAACACCAAAGGTATATTTGATATACATGTAATTGATGTGTACCTTACCAGTACTCGTAGTAACTCCTGGGTATTTGATACCGGTGCCGTTGCTCATATTTGTAACTCACAGCAGGAGCTGCGGAATAAACAGAGAGTGGCGAAGGACGAGGTGACGATGCGCGTCGGGAATGGTTCCAGAGTCGATGTGATCGCCGTCGGCACGCTGCCTCTACATTTACCTACGGGATTAGTTTTGAACCTTAATAATTGTTATTTAGTGCCAAGTTTGAGCATGAACATTGTATCTGGATCTCGTTTAATACGAGATGGCTACTCATTTAAGTCTGAGAATAATGGTTGTTCGATTTATATGAGAGATATGTTTTATGGTCATGCTCCGATGGTCAATGGTTTATTCTTAATGAATCTCGAGCGTAATATTACACATGTTCATAGTGTGGATGCCAAAAGATGTAAAGTTGATAACGATAGTCCCACATACTTGTGGCACTGCCGCCTTGGTCACATTGGTGTCAAGCGCATGAAGAAACTCCATGCTGATGGACTTTTAGAGTCTCTTGATTATGAATCGTTTGACACATGCGAACCATGCCTCATGGGCAAAATGACCAAGACTCCATTCTCCGGAACTATGGAGCGAGCAACCAACTTGTTGGAAATCATACATACCGATGTGTGCGGTCCAATGAGCATGGAGGCTCGCGGAGGATATCGTTATGTTCTCACTCTCACTGATGACTTGAGTAGATATGGGCATGTCTACTTAATGAAACACAAGTCTGAGACCTTTGAAAAGTTCAAGGAATTTCAGAATGAGGTGGAGAATCAACGTGACCGAAAGATAAAGTTCCTACGATCAGATCGTGGAGGAGAATACTTAAGTCACGAATTTGGCACACACTTAAAGAAATGTGGGATCGTTTCACAACTCACGCCGCCTGGAACACCTCAGTGAAATGGTGTGTCCGAACGTCGTAATCGCACTCTATTAGATATGGTGCGGTCTATGATGTCTCTTACCGATTTACCGCTATCATTTTGGGGATACGCTCTAGAGACAGCTACATTCACTTTAAATAGGGCACCGTCTAAATCCGTTGAGACGACACCGTATGAATTATGGTTTGGGAGGAAACCTAAGCTGTCGTTTCTAAAAGTTTGGGGATGCGATGCTTATGTCAAGAAACTTCAACCTGAAAAGCTCGAACCCAAGTCGGAAAAATGCGTCTTCATAGGATACCCTAAGGAAACTGTCGGGTATACCTTCTACTTAAGATCCGAGGGAAAGATCTTTGTTGCCAAGAACGGATGCTTTCTGGAAAAAGAGTTTCTCTCAAAAGAAGTAAGTGGGAGGAAAGTAGAACTCGATGAAGTACTACCTCTCGAACGGGAAAGTGGTGCAGCGCAGGAAAATGTTCCTGTGATGCCCACACCAACTGAAGAGAAAAACAATGATGATGATCAAGGTACTTCGGATCAAGTTGCTACTGAACTTCGTAGGTCCACAAGGACACGTTCCGCACCAGAGTGGTACGGCAACCCTGTCCTGGAAATCATGTTGTTAGACAACGGTGAACCTTCAAACTATGAAGAAGCGATGGCGGGCCCAGATTCCAACAAATGGCTTGAAGCCATGAAATCCGAGATAGAATCCATGTATGAAAACAAAGTATGGACTTTGACAGACTTGCCCGATGATCGGCGAGCGATAGAAAACAAATGGATTTTCAAGAAGAAGACGGACGCGGATGGTAATGTTACCATCTATAAAGCTCGGCTTGTCACTAAGGGTTATCGACAAGTTCAAGGGATTGACTACGACGAGACATTCTCTCCCGTAGCGAAGCTGAAGTCCGTCCGAATCATGTTAGCAATTGCCGCATACTATGATTATGAGATATGGCAGATGGATGTCAAAACGGCATTCCTTAACGGACATCTTAAGGAAGAGCTGTATATGATGCAGCCGGAAGGTTTTGTCGATCCTGAGAACGCTAACAAAGTATGCAAGCTCCAGCGATCCATTTATGGGCTGGTGCAAGCATCTCGGAGTTGGAACATTCACTTTGATGAGATGATCAAAGCGTTTGGGTTTATGCAGACTTATGGAGAAGCCTGCGTTTACAAGAAAGTGAGTGGGAGCTCTGTAGCATTTCTCATATTATATGTAGATGACATACTCTTGATGGGAAATGATACAAAACTTCTGGACAGCATTAAGGCCTACTTGAATAAGTGTTTTTCAATGAAGGACCTTGGAGAAGCTGCTTATATATTAGGCATCAAGATCTATAGAGATAGATCGAGACGCCTCATAGGTCTTTCACAAAGCACATACCTTGATAAGATTTTGAAAAGGTTCAAAATGGATCAGTCCAAGAAAGGGTTCTTGCCTATGTTACAAGGTGTGAGATTGAGCTCGGCTCAGTCACCGACCACGGCAAAAGATAAAGAAGAGATGAGTGTCATCCCCTATGCTTCAGCCATAGGATCTATTATGTATGCCATGTTGTGTACCAGACCTGATGTAAACCTTGCCGTAAGTTTGGTAGCAAGATACCAAAGTAATCCTTGCAAGGAACACTGGACAGTGGTCAAGAATATCCTGAAGTACCTGAAAAGGACAAAGGACATGTTTCTCGTTTATGGAGGAGACGAAGAGCTCGTCGTAAAGGGTTACGTCGATGCTAGCTTCGACTCAGATCTGGATGACTCTAAGTCACAAACCGGATACGTGTATATGTTGAATGGTGGAGCAGTAAGTTGGTGCAGCTGCAAGCAGAGCGTCGTGGCGGGATCTACGTGTGAAGCGGAGTACATGGCAGCCTCAGAGGCAGCGCATGAAGCGATTTGGGTGAAGGAGTTCATCACCGACCTAGGAGTCATACCCAATGCGTCGGGGCCGATCAAACTCTTCTGTGACAACACTGGAGGTATTGCCCTTGCCAAGGAGCCCAGGTTTCACAAGAAGACCAGGCACATCAAGCGTCGTTTCAACTCCATCCGTGAAAATGTTCAAGATGGAGACATAGAGATTTGCAAAGTGCACACGGATCTGAATGTCGCAGATCCGTTGACTAAACCTCTCTCGCGGGCAAAACATGATCAACACCAGAACTCTATGGGTGTTCGATTCATCACAATGTAACTAGATTGGTGACTCTAGTGCAAGTGGGAGACTGTTGGAAATATGCCCTAGAGGCAATAATAAAAGTATTATTATATTTCATTGTTCATGATAATTGTCTTTTGTTCATGCTATAACTGTATTATCCAGAAATCGTAATACACGTGTGAACACATAGACCACAATACGTCCCTAGTGAGCCTCTAGTTGACTAGCTCGTTGTGATCAACAGATAGTCATGGTTTCCTGGCTATGGACATTGGATGTCGTTGATAACGGGATCACATCATTAGGAGAATGATGTGATGGACAAGACCCAATCCTAAGCATAGCACAAAGATCGTGTAGTTCGTTTGCTAGAGCTTTGCCAATGTCAAGTATCTCTTCCTTCGACCATGAGATCGTGTAACTCTCGGATACCGTAGGAGTGCCTTGGGTGTATCAAACGTCACAACGTAACTGGGTGATTATAAAGGTGCATTACAGGTATCTCCGAAAGTGTCTGTTGGGTTGACACGGATCGAGACTGGGATTTGTCACTCCGTATGACGGAGAGGTATCTCTGGGCCCACTCGGTAATGCATCATCATAATGAGCTCAAGGTGACCAAGGTGTTGGCCACGGGATCATGCATTACGGTACGAGTAAAGTGACTTGCCGGTAACGAGACTGAACAAGGTATTGGGATACCGACGATCGAGTCTCGGGCAAGTAACGTACCGATTGACAAAGGGAATTGTATACAGGGTTTGATCGAATCCTCGACATCGTGGTTCAACCGATGAAATCATCGAGGAGCATGTGGGAGCCAACATGGGTATCCAGATCCCGCTTTTGGTTATTGCCCGAGAGTCATCTCGGTCATGTCTGCATGTCTCCCGAACCCGTAGGGTCTACACACTTAAGGTTCGGTGACGCTAGGGTTATCAGGAAGACTAGTATGTGACTACCGAATGTTGTTTGGAGTCCCGGATGAGATCCTGGACGTCACGAGGAGTTCCGGAATGGTCCGGAGGTGAAGTTTTATATATGGGAAGTTGTCATACGGACACCGGAAAGTTTCGGGGGTCTATCGGTAATGTACCGGGACCACCGGAGGGGTTCCGGGGGTCCACCGGGAGGGGCCACCCCTCCCGGAGGGCCACATGGGCCGCAAAGGGAAGGGAGCCAGCCCCTGGAGGGCTGGGCGCGCCCCCCACCTTGGGCCCATGCGCTTAGGATTGGGGGGGAAACCCTGAGGGGGGCGCCCCCCTTGCTTGGGGGGCAAGCCTCCCCTCCCTGGCCGCCGCCCCCCCTCTAGATCCCATCTAGAGGGGTCGGCCCCCCTTGCCCCTTCCCCTATAAATAGAGGGGTGGGGGAGGACTGCTGTACCCATCTCCAAGGCGCAGCCCCTCCCCTCCCCAACACCTCTCCTCCTCCGTAAGCGCTTGGCGAAGCCCTGTCGGAGTACTGCTGCACCAACATCACCACGCCGTCGTGCTGCCGTTGGAGTGAGCTTCCTCAACCTCTCCTTCCCCCTTGCTGGATCAAGAAGGAGGAGACGTCTCCCGTCCCGTACGTGTGTTGAACGCGGAGGTGCTGTCCGTTCAGCACTTGGACATCGGTGATCTGAATCACGTCGAGTACGACTCCATCATCACCTTGCAAGCTTCCGCACGCGATCTACAAGTGGTATGCAGATGCAAACTCTCTCCCATGACTCGTTGCTTAGATGAACTCATAGATGGATCTTGGTGAAACCGTAGGAAAATTTTAATTTTCTACAACGTTCCTCAACATTCCCTTCATTAATGGTATCCCGAAAATCGAGGCGACAGGCGCGCCCTCTCTGCCGCTTCAGGCTCCTCAATTCTTGCGCCTGCCATTTATCCCTTTCTCCTTATAAATAAAGCCGGAGGGTCCTTTTCTTTCTTCCCCTTCCGTGCCTTCCTCTTCCTCCTCGCGACGCCCAAGCTCTGAAGCTCCGCCGCCGCCCTCGACCCTTGAGAACTGCATCGACGAAGGCCGCTGCATCAACCTGAATCGAACCAGAGTTCGCAGCATCCCTCCGCAGTAGATCTGCACTGGTAAGTTTTCCCTTTCCCGCATCTTTAGATCTGTGCTAGGGTTAACGAGTTCATCCTTGTTCATAAGTGTTCATCCCAGTTCTTCATTTTTCCTTCTGCCGTGGTTGCTTTGATCCAATAGTATCGTAGATCTCGTGCGGTAGTTACTCCGCATCCATTTTCAGTACTAGTAGATCTTCCTTTTTGTAAAGAATCCCCAGTAGAGCACACGACCTTCTCTGTTCTGTTTAACGCCATTATAGGTCACATAAATTTTTCTTTATTGAAGCATGGTAGATCCAAATAAACTTCATCATTGTGTGGAACCTGTTTCCATCAACACTTAGCAGATTTTCATTTCAGGCTCCTTCACCTAAGGGCAGTTTAAACCTGCAGTAGTTGGTAATCTGCAATATATCATTAGTCCTCACCTTAAACCGCCATCTTAATCTGAATAACAATTTCCGGTTTATCTCACTATATGCTTTGATCAAATTTCCCGATTTAACACCAATTAATACCCTTGAACCGTCCATCGTAAACCGGCCTTCATTTTACCTTTACAGTTTGCTGTTCAAGATGACCAAACAATTCGCTGCTTGCAACTGGGTTCCGTCTCGGATTATGGAAACACAAATCAATGGATATGTAGTGACGGGCGCTTTAGCTTCAAAGAATATCCTTCACTGGCGAGTTCCTGGCCCTGAGTGCCCTCCTGAGCCTCAGGATGGAGAAGTTATTGTTTTTATGCAGCACTTAGACCGGGGCTTCATCCCTCCCGGTTCAAAATTTTTCTGGGATGTCCTTGCTAGCTTTCAACTTCATCCACAAGACATTGGACCAAATTCCGTGTCAAACATATGCAACTTTCAAGTATTTTGTGAAGTTTACCTTCAAGAAGAACCATCTATCGAGCTGTTCCGGGACTTCTTCCATCTAAATCGCCGAACTGAATTTTCTGATGGTCCTAATAAGGAACTTGGCGGGGAATCAATCCAGAAGAGGAAAGAAGTTGATTTCCCACATGCATCACACCACAGTCATCCCAAAGACTAGAACCAAACTTGGTTTTACTGTCAGAATACTGCCCCTGTCGAACAGAATCCCTTGTCGGGTTACCGCCCTCACCGACTTAGCAACGGCCACCCATTGCCTCGACGATTAACTGCCAAAGAGCGGCAAACTTATGCTCCTCAACTCACCAAGCTCCGGGCTCTCTTGGCCAACGGTTTGACTGGCGTTGATCTCGTGCGTTGTTGGGTTAAATGGCACATCCTGCCCTTAAGTCGCCGCTCTGGATTAATTTATGAGTATACCGGCAACTCCAACGATCCTCATCGGTTTAATGAAATAGAGGTGACTGATGACGAAGTCACCGAATCGGTGAAGAAGATGTTAGACAAACCAATCGCCGCATGCAGCCAAACCGGGCTGGCCCCCTTTTATACCGCCAACAAACCACCAGCAGTAAATATTTTAACTTTGTACTTTCTTGATCCGCCTCCACTTTAACATTGTTCTAATAAATCTTTGTTTAATCTTTACATCCTTCCTTTTGGAAAAGGAAAACTTCAGGTAAACCGGCCAGAGCTCCTCGTGCCAAGAGCAAAGCTACCAAGAAAGCAGCCAAGAAGAAGACCGGCGAAGTTGCTGATCCGCCCGAAGATGCTGAAGATTCGGATCAAGAGGTAGAACTTGACTCCCTTGGCTCCTTTTTCATACATCTTATTAATAATGACTATCATCAGGATGATGCGGAGGTCAGCCGTGTGGACCATGTTGAGGTAATCTCTCTTTCCTCCGATTCAGATCTCATGCCGGTTCAAATATTTCACCGTGCAGTTCGGGAAGTGAAATACTCTCACCCTCTTGCTTATTTGGATCCAAATTTCCTTTAAGGAAACAGCAACCTGAAGGGCGCCGCACAACCCGACACAGTGGCCAGCAAGTCACCTCTTCCGGTTTACCGGATACACCAACCCGGAAGCGTCGTCCAGAGGTTACTTGCTCTCCCGAAAAGCGTTATCCTTTGAAGGGTTTCTTCCGATACCCACTTAATCCGTCTAATCCGAATTACCAAGCGTGTTCCAATTCCTCTGGCGGTTCATCAACTACTCAGCTGCCTCTCCTCAAGACTGTCGCTGGGTAAGTGCATTATTTTTCGGCTTGTCTCTTCATACATCAGTTTATCATACTAATCTTTATTTTGACGTTGTAGTGCCAAGGCCCGATTGAGCAAGAAAGCCAAGACCAGCGGCCCCTCTGACGATGTTGAATTGGAGAAGACCCCAGACGACGCTGGTGAAAATCCTGATATTGTCATGGATGACACTGCCCCGCAAGACCCAGCTACCGATGCCAATCCGCCGGAAACTGACCCGGAAACACATGTTGAAACATCAAGTCCACATGCCACGCCTTCAAGTCCAGTTGCTGATCCGCTGAGGCCGACTGCTGATCGGCCAAGCCCTGCAGCCAAACCGCCAAGCCCTGCTGCCAATCCGCCAAGCCCAGCCAAAGACAATGTCAATCCGCCGAGCCCAGCCAAAGATGATGATGACGTTGTTGTCACTGGTACTGCTTATACCGCCCCAGGCAACCTAGTTGATTTATCGAAGCACACTGCCAAGGATGAATTTGCTGCTATGGGCAAGGGAAAATGGAAGACCGACTTGTCCGACTATGTTAATCTTTCTGCTCAAGATCTTCATTCCGGATTCTTGAACCGGCTTTACACCAGTCGAGATTATGAAGCCGGTTTGGTGAATCTGATGAAGGAACACTATGAGGTAATCTTCAAAACACCATCTTCATTCTGTACATTCATTGTATTGTAGCCCCCAAGGGCCGGTTTATCTTTTAAAGATAAACTGGGTCTTTAAAGATAAAGAACACTTTGACTTCGTAGCCCCCAAGGGCCGGTTTGTCTTGTGAAGACAACCTGGGACTTTTATATTCCATATTGTACCTTGTTGACTTTCCTTGTGTGTTTTTTTGGATCAAACACACATTAGCACCCAAGTGCCAAGATTAAAACTTGTATTGATCCTTGGGACTTTAAACAATTAGTAGTAAAGAAGCAATCTGCATTAGCCCCCAAGTGCCAAGTGTATAACTGGTTATATGCTTGGGACTTTGACAAAATATTTACATGCCCCTCCTCTGTCTGTGACAGGCTGATATAAATTGCCAAGGCACTCAAATTGTCGATCTTCAAGAGAACATCAAGTCCCAATAGGCAGAAACATCCAAGGCAAAAGATGAGCTAAAATCCGCTTTAACAGCCATGGAACAACTTAAAGAAGGGTTCAAGACTGAGCGTGCCAACTGGGAGACTGAAAAGAATGCATTGCTGAAGAGGGCTGAAGACGCCGAGTCGGCTCTTAAACCGATGGTGGAAGAGCTAACTGGATTGAAGCGCCAAGTAAATGCCATGACCTCTGCAATATTTGGTAAGTACTTTTTGCCAAGATTCCTTGAATAATCATCTTTGTAATCTTGCCGGTTTAACATCACAATCTTAAACCGATGTAGGTGGCCGCATTGCTCATCTGGGCTCTGATATGCGGATGAAGCTGAAGGCAGCATATACTCTGATTAAACAACTATATACTGGTGCCCAATGGGTTATCTGTGCAGCTTCATACAACAATCCGGCCCCCACATTGATCAAGGATACTTTAGCAAGGTTATCCATGACGCCAGCGCAGATAGAAGAGATGAAGCGATCTGCTGCTAGGGCTGGCGCTTTGTTGGCACTTACCCGAGCCAAAGCATGGATAGCTGACCTTGATCCGGTGGATATTGCCAAGGGCTTCCCTAGTGAACAAGAGAACGGGGCAGAGTTTGATAACGAAGCCCTCAAAAATGTGACAAGGGAGATGCGTCCTCTGGCGAGTCAACTGGCAAAAGAAGCTAATTTGACGGTTCACCGGTCCTTCTATGATGCCAACAACAAACAGATTGATACTGTCATACCGGAAGTGCAAAATCTGATTCCGCTAATCCGTAAGCACACTTACGCCCCTGATGTTGATCCGGCTGAACTTATAAGTGAAGAGGCTGTCTTTCAGGCTTTAACCCGGATTGACTGGACCACTACTGACTTCCAGCTATTGGATGAGGAAGAGGAGGCTGAACCGACGCCAGATGATCCATCAACTTCACGTCAACATGGTGATGAGTCCTGATCCAACAATCTGATTGATGCTTTATAAACTTTGTTCTGGATAAAGAATAATTCCATATTTTGGGCTGTGAAGCGCTTTGTAATAGGCTAGTTAAAATACTTTGATCTGCTGCCATCGTGCACTGGGATACACTTTGTTTGATCCGCCATGCCAATTTCAGTGCTGGCTTATATGTCTTCATAATATTATGCAAATCCTCTGTCTGCATAAAAAAAGATCTGTCCCGGCGGTTCACCGCTGGACGGGTCATAATGCCCAAGGTAAAGCCTGGCTAATAACCAAAGCGGAATAAATACGAATAACTCATACCTATGACATGAAATCACTGAGCAAGGGTGAAAATCCAAATCTTGAGCTGTTATACCCCTTACCATATAATGAAAGGATGAATAAGTCATGCCGGGTTATAATGAACACCAGATGATCATACTGGCGACATATAGTCAAAGCCAGGCCGGGTTAACAAACACCGGTTTGATAAGATGGTCTAACAACGTATAGCTGAAAGCCAAGCCGGGTTAACAAACACCGGTTTAACATGATGACTGAAGAGCCACACCGGGTCAAAGGACACCGGTTCAAAATAAATTCATCAACAAAGGTGAAAACTTGGCAAAAAAGCAAATAAGAAACCATGTAGTCAAGGCTTTTCAGGGGCTGCCAGGCCCAAATTCAAGGCTTTTCATGGGCTGCCAGGCCACTGAGTTAAACCATTTTGCAAAGCCTTTTAAGATGGGCCTCCAACTAACCAATCGTCGTTTTAACTTTGACAAGTTCAGGGTCCATATAAGATTGACTTGTCAGACGTTCGGCGGGTCGTGCCAGGATTACCTGGATAGGAGTGGCTTACTTGATGAAGGCAGCTTAACCCGGGGTTTTAGGTGAATACACCAGGCTTCCAAGCCATGGGTCGATACCCAATTACAAGGGTCCTTTCAAACTCTTTGTGGCTTTTGCACAAAGAGCCCCCAAGTAACTTTGTGAGCTGTGCTCAATGGGTGCCTATGTTTGAGATGTGTATAACATCCAGACTCTCTTTGGCCCATTGGGTGTGAAGCTCCCAAGCTGTGTTGTGGCATGATAGCCGGTTTAATTGGACAAGTTGAGTCATCGCTTTGAGAGCAGAAGCCCCCTTGTAACCAAGAAATATTGGAAAAATGGCAGATGTCCCGCTTATAGCAAGGATGCCAGTTTATTATATTGATCATAATATATACATTGTCATAATATGTACATAAGAAAAGCCTATGGCTCAGGTGTAGTAAGGCCGAAGGAGAGCTATGTTCCATGGCCGCCGGGCCTCCTCCTCAGAACTGCGTGAGTCTTCTCGAACGTCAATGAGGTAGTATGATCCGTTGTGCAGATTTTTGCTGACCACAAAGGGTCCTTCCCAAGGTGGGGATAACTTGTGCATATCGGTCTGATCCTGGATGAGCTGGAGCACCAAGTCGCCTTCTTGAAAGGTTCGTGTCTTAATCCGGCGGCTGTGATAACGCCGCAGGTCTTGTTGATAAACCGCCTATCGAGCTAAAGCCATGTCCCGTTTCTCATCTAACAGGTCCAGCGCCTCTTGGCGTGCTTTCTCATTATCCGCTTCAACATAATTGGCAACCCAGGGCGAATCATGACGAATATCACTTGGGAGGACGGCCTCAGCCCCGTAAACCATGAAGAAAGGTGTATAACCCGTAGATCGGTTTGGGGTGGTGTTTATACTCCATAACACAGATGGTAACTCTTCCACCCAACAATCCGACGTCCGCTTCAAGGGAACCATGAGCCGGGGCTTGATACCCTTTAGGATTTCTTGATTCGCCCTCTCCGCTTGACCATTGGATTGGGGGTGAGCCACGGACGCTACATCAAGCCGGATGTGCTCTCGTTGACAAAACTCCTCCATCTCACCTTTAGAAAGGTTCGTGCCATTATCTGTAATAATGCTGTGTGGAAAACCAAAACGGAAAATGATCTTTTTGAGGAATTGAACCGTTGTGGCTGCATCACACTTGCTGACGGGCTCCGCTTCAACCCATTTAGTGAACTTGTCAACCGCCACCAATAGGTGGGTCTTCTTATCCTGGGAGCGCTTAAAAGGTCCCACCGTATCAAGCCCCCAAGTGGCAAACGGCCGAGTGATAGGAATCAACCGTAGCTCCTGAGCCGGAACATGAGCTCGACGTGAAAATTTCTGACAAGCGTCGCACTGCTTTACCAGATCCTCCGCATCAGCATGAGCCGTCAACCAATAGAACCCATGTCGGAAAGCTTTAGCCACCAGGGACTTTGAACCGGCATGGTGACCACAATCCCCTTCATGGATTTCAAGTAGAATCTCTTGTCCTTCGTCAGGAGAAATACAACGTTGGAAAACGCCTGAAACACTGCAACGGTGTAACTCGCCATTGTGAATAACCATGGACTTGGACCGCCGGATTATCTGTCTGGCGAAGACCTCATCATCTGGTAACTCGCCCCGGTTTAAATACGCCAAGAATGGAACCGTCCAATCCGGAGTGGCATGTAAAGCGGCCACCAACTGGGCCTCTGGATCAGGAACAGCTAAATCCTCCTCTGTAGGCAACTTAACAGACGAGATATGCAAGATATCTAAAAAGGTATTGGGTGGTACCGGTTTACGCTGAGATCCCAGCCAGCTTAAAGCATCTGCTGCCTTGTTTTTGCACCGGTCAATGTGCTCAACCTGATAACCCTAAAAGTGACCTGCCACAATATCCACCTCGCGCCTGTAAGCCGCCATGAGTGGATCCTTAGAATCCCAAGTACCAGAAACTTGCTGAGCCACCAGGTCAGAATCTCCAAAACAGCGAACCCGGCTTAAATTCATTTCTTTAGCCACACGAAGACCGTGGAGTAAGGCCTCGTACTCAGTTGCATTGTTAGTACAAGGAAACATTAGACGGAGAACATAACAAACTTTATCACCTCGAGGGGAAGTAAGAACAACTCCAGCTCCCGAGCCTTCCAATTGCATGGATCCATCAAAGTGAATGGTCCAGTATGTATTATCCGGTTTGTCCTCTGGTGCCTGTAACTCGGTCCAATCATTGATGAAGTCAACAAGCGCTTGTGACTTAATTGATGTCCGAGGAATATACTTCAATCCGTGCGGGCCAAGCTCAATCGCCCACTTTGCAACCCGGCCAGTTGCCTCCCTGTTCTGAATTATATCGCCCAAAGGAGCTGAACTGACCACTGTAATGGGATGACCTTGAAAGTATTGCTTGAGCTTCCGGCTAGCCATAAAAACCCCATAAACCAGCTTCTGCCAATGCGGATATCGTTGCTTTGACTCAATAAGTACTTCACTGATATAGTAAACCAGCCATTGAACCGGATATTCCTTATCAGTCTCCTTGTGCTCCACCACAATTGCCACGCTGACAGCACGGGCATTAGCAGCCACGTACAATAACAAGGGTTCTTTGTCAACCGGAGCAGCAAGAACCGGCGGTTCAACCAACTGCCGCTTTAAGTCCTCAAACGCCGCATCAGCTGCGTCACTCCAGATGAAATCGTCTGTCTTTTTCAACATCTGATACAAAGGAATCGCCTTCTCTCCCAAATGGCTGATAAACCGGCTGAGGGCTGCAATTCGACCCACCAAACGTTGAACATCATTGATACACTTCGGTTTAGCCAAAGATGTAATCGCTTTGATGTTTTTGGGATTAGCCTCAATGCCTCTGTTAGACACCAAAAAGCCTAAGAGCTTGACTGCCGGAACACCAAAAACACACTTGTCTGGATTAAGCATCATTTTGTAAACCCGAAGATTGTCAAATGTTTCCTTGAGGTCATCTATCAAGGTTTCATTCTTCCTGGATTTTACCACAATGTCATCCACATAGGCATGAACATTACGCCCAATCTGCGTGTGAAGGCAATTTTGCACACAACACTGATAAGTTGCCTGGGCACTCTTGAGCCCAAAGGGCATAGAAATATAGCAGAAGGCTCCAAAGGGAGTGATGAAGGTTGTCTTCTCCTGGTCCTTAACTGCCATTTTAATCTGATGATAACCTGAATAAGCATCCAAGAAACTCAGGCGCTCACAACCCGCCCTCGCATCAATAATCTGATCAATACGCGGGAGAGCAAAAGGATCTACCGGACAAGCCTTGTTCAAATCTGTGTAGTCCACACACATACGCCAAGTGCCGTGTTTCTTAAGAATGAGCACCGGATTAGCCAACCACTCAGGGTGAAATACTTCGATGATAAAGCCAGCAACCAACAGCCGGGCTACCTCTTCACCAATGGCCTTGCGTCTTTCCTCGTTAAACCGCCGAAGAAATTGCTTGACCGGTTTAAACTTGGGATCAATATTGAGAGTGTGCTCAGTGAGTTCCCTAGGTACACCTGGCATGTCAGAAGGCTTCCATGCAAAAATGTTCCGGTTCTCACGGATGAACTCGATGAGCGCGCTTTCCTATTTCGGATCCAGATTGGTGCTGATGCTAAACTATTTGGATGAATCACCAGGAACAAAGTCAACAAGTTTAGTCTCATCAGCCGGTTTGAACTTCAGGGTCGGGTCATGCTCAGTGGTGGGCTTCTTAAGAGGGGTCATGTCTGCCGGATCAACATTGTCCTTATAAAACTTCAGCTCCTTTGTAGCACAAACTGACTCAGCATAAGCCGTATCACCTTCCTCACAATCCAAAGCGATCTTTCGACTTCCATGTACTGTTATGGTCCCCTTATGACCCGGCATTTTGAGCTGTAAATAAATATAGCAGGGCCTCGCCATGAATTTTGCGTAAGCCGGCCGACCAAACAGTGCGTGATACGGGCTCTGGATCTTCACCACTTCAAAGGTCAATTTTTCAGACCTGGAATCATGCTCATCTCCAAACACAACCTCCAAAGCGATCTTGCCAACATGATATGCCGATTTACCTGGTACTACACCGTGAAAAACAGTGTTGGACGGTTTAAGACTCTTGTCTGTCAACCCCATGCGAACGAAAAGTCTCATAGTACAGGATGTTGATACTGCTCCCTCCATCCATCAAGACTTTGGTAAACTTGTAACCTCCCACCTGAGGTGCTACCACCAGAGCCAGTTGACCCGGATTGTCAACCAGGGGCGGATGATCCTCTCTGCTCCACACAATGGACTGCTCGGACCACCGTAAATAACGTGGCACTGCCGGTTCAACAGCATTAACTACCCTTTTGTGAAGCTTCTGATTGCGCTTACACAGGCTAGTAGTGAACACATGATACTGCCCACCATTCAACTGCTTAGGGTAACTCTGATAACCTGACTGCTGTTGATTTCCTTCATTATTCTGTTGGCCATTACCGCCTTCGTTATTCTGGTTGCCCTGATTATTCTGAAATCCAGAGCTTGAACCGCCGCCACCATGAAAGCCTGGACCTGAACCGCCCGGCGGACCCTGATCATACCGGAAGACATCGGATTCTTGAACTCCTTCATGATATAACAATCTTTCCAAAGATGTGTGGAAGGGGCCTCCTTGGTGCCATGCTTTGGGCAGGGCTGGTTTAACAAACGCTCCAGATTCATCCCTCCACCGCGCTGGGGTGGTTTACCTTTACGACGCTGCATATTGGTGTTAGCCACAAGATCTGAACTATCTGCCTTACGCTTACCATTATTCCCATGGCCTCCTTGGTTGTGATGCTGTCCCTTTGCACCGTCGTTCTTCTTTCCCTTCTCCGGTTTCTCCTCATCAGAATCGGGATCCTTGGTACTATTAGAATCGGCATATTTGACCAGGGCTGCCATAAGGGTTCCCATGTCATTGCAGTGGCGCTTGAGCCGTCCCAACTTCATCTTCAGTGACTTAAACCGGCAATTACGCTCCAGCGTTATAATCGCTTGCCCGACGTTAATCCGGTCGGACGAATGCAACACTTTTGAAACCCGGCGCACCCAATGAGTTGTTGACTCGTTCTCCCATTAAACACAAGCATCCAGATCCACAATGGACATAGGCTGTTTGCACGTGTCTTTGAAATTGGCTATAAAACGGGCCTTCAACTGATCCCATGACTCGATGGAGTTAGTTGGTAAATTTTTCAACCAAATACGGGCTGTCCCTTCCAACATCATTGCGAAGTACTTTGCACAGGTCGCTTCATCCACATCTAGCATCTGCATAACCATCTCATAACTCTCGACCCACGCCTCAGGTGGCTGATCCGCAGTGTAATTAGGCACCTTATGTGGACCCTTGAAATCCTTTTGGCAGACGCACATTATGGAGAGCCGGAATGTAACACCCCGGATGTAACTTTCCATATTTGTAACTCCAACTCTTGCCATTTTCGGCATTGTGATATGATATTCCCTCCGTGGTTGGGTTTGGTCTTTTGTTTTGCATTTTGTCCATGTCATGCATCTCATATCATGTCATCATGTGCATCTCATTTGCATACGTGTTCACCTCATGCATCCGAGCATTTTCCCCGTTGTCCGTTTTGCATTCCGACGCTCCCACATGCACCGGCGCACCCCTTTTGTCTCTTTGGCGTGAGAGGGTGTTAAACGTTCTCGGAATGGACCGAGGCTTGCCAAGTGGCCTTGGTACACCACCGGTAGACCGCCTGTCAAGTTTCGAGTCATTTAGAGCTCATTTGGTACTCCAACGGTTAACCGCACTCTCGCAAAGGCCCCTTTTGAGTTGCAGCCCAACACCCCTCCAAAACAGCCCAATAACCCATCTAAGTCACTTCCGTGCTCTCCGTCGTCGGATCACGATCGTGTGGGCGAAAACCGCACCTCATTTGGACACTCCAAGCTCCCTCTACCTATATATATGCCCCCCCCCTCCGAAATTCACGGGCAAACCCTAGACGAATCCCTCTCCGCGCCGCCGGACACGTCCGGACGGAGCCGGACGCGTCCGCCGCCGCGCCCCGACGAATCAGGGACTGCCACGTGTCGCCGCCGCGCCAGCCCCCGCCGTCGGCCCGCGAGGCCCGCCGCGGGCCCTCCCGCGCACGTTCCCGGGCCGCGCCCCGCGCCCCGCTGCCGCGGTCCCGCGCCGCCTCCGGCCGGCCCTCCCCGCCGCCGTCCGGCCCCCGAGGCCCGCCTCCTCGCGCTGCCCGCTCAGCCCCGCGCCGCCGCGCCTGGATCCCCGCGCCGCCACGCCTGGATCGCCGCGCCGCCGCACCGGAGCTCCGCGCCGACCCCTGCCGCCGAGGCGCCTCGTCGCCGGCGCGCCCCGTGCGCCCCGCCGGTCGCCGCCGCCCGCGCCGCCGCCTTCCCCCACCAGATCTGGCCGGCGCCCCATCTCCGGCCTCCTCCCTCACCTCCGGTGACAAACTTCGGCGACCTCGACCCTCCGGATCTCAGATCCATAACACTAGGTTGATTTTTCCCGACCCCCGAAATCGTCTAAGTCTTTTCTGTGATAAATTTTGTTGCATTTTCATCACATCACATATCTGCACCCGTGGCTCCGTTTTGGGCGTGTAGCATACCGAATTGTTCGCCTCGATGAGTACCATTTCATCTCATTGCACCATTTACATTTGAGCTCATCTGGATGCCCGAAATGCTGTTGGAAGAGGGCTATGTGATGTTAGTTTCTGTTTCTTAATAGAACTTGCACTTTTGTCATTTTTGCCATGATTAATGTGTGTCCCTTATGAACTTGAGCCCTACTTATGTTTTGATCTATGCCATGCTATCTTTCCAGAGGTGTATGCCATGTATTTTTGTGATCTCTGTGGTGACTAGCACAAGCATGCAAACTAGGGATGATAATGTTGCTGATTTCAGGAACTTAGTAATTTCACTAAGTCATGTCCTGCTGTTATTTTTATGCCATGTGTTCATGTTGTTACAGAGAGATCTATGCCCATTTTGAGCATGATCAGTAAGGGTGTTTTGAACATATGGATGTGCTCTATCCATCCATGCCTTCGTTGGCAATTTTGGAGTAGTCTAGCATGTCATTTTCGTGCTCTACTTTTGCTTCAAAATGTTTCCTGGCAGATTGTTTACATGATATTCAATTTTCACAAGGTTGTTGTAGTTGATCCGTGTATGATATAATGTTGTTCTTGCCATGTATAGCTTCTATGCCATGTATTCTTGATGGGTGTATGCTTAGTTTATCATGAGATGCTCTGTAGTGAGTGCATCGAGCTCACGAACATGCCTACTTGTTATCTGTTTTTGCCATGTCCAGTTTTTTTGCTAAGTCTGAGATCTGTAATGAAACTTGCTATGTTTACATGGGTGCCATCATTTCTTATGGTCCTTTTTGGCTTATGGTCAGTAAGGGACTTTTGATCTATGCTTTGAGTAGATTCCTGCCATGTCTTGTTTTGCTATTATAATTTCCTGTAGCTTGTTGTTTGCTTGCTCTAAACATGCCTTCCTGATGTTAATTTCTGGCATATTAGTGTTTTCACTAAGTCTGTGAACCTGATATTTTTTGCACTTTCACCATGCTTATTTGAGCCTGTTATGATGTGATTTAGCCGTAGCTCAATGCTCCTCTTTTGTTAAGCATCTCCTGTAGATCACTGTCATATGCTTTGTTTTTATGTTGGGGTGCTGTAGCATAGTTTCTTGTTGCATGCTAAGTAGCATCGTGCTGTTAAACGCAGATTTGCGTCATTCTTGTTTTGCTTGTCATTTGCAAACCGTGCATCCGATTCCGGTGATCTTTATATCGATTTCAACCGAAATCATCTCATCTTTCCAGCGGCATACTTGGTTTGCCAAGTTGATGCCTTGTCCATCATTTTCCTCTCCGGAGCCCGCATATGCATTGCATATCACATCTCGCATATCATGTCATGAATTGCATCATATTGCTTGTGCATTGCTCCATGTTTGATTGTGGTTCCATTGCTTGTGTTCTTGCTTTGGGTAGAGCCGGGAGACGAGTACGTGAACGAGGAACCTGTTGAGAACGCCTACGAGGATCAAGCCTTCGACAACCCTGAGAACTTTGCAGGCAAGATGACCATACCTTCGATATCACTTCTATCTTTGCTTGCTAGATGCCCGCTCTTTTGCCATGCCTATGCTACGTTACCTACCACTTGCTATATCATGCCACCCATACTGCCATGTCAAGCCTCTAACCATCCTTTCCTAGCAAACCGTTGTTTGGCTATGTTACCGCTTTTTCTCAGCCCCTCTTATAGCGTTGCTAGTTGCAGGTGAAGATGAAGTTTGTTCCTTGTTGGAACATGGATACTTTGGGATATCACAATATCTCTTGTTTAATTGATGCACCTATATACTTGGTAAAGGGTGGAAGGCTCGGCCTTATGCCTGGTGTTTTGTTCCTCTCTTGCCGCCCTAGTTTCCCTCATACCGGTGTTATGTTCCTTGATTTTGTGTTCCTTACGCGGTTGGGTGATTTATGGGACCCCCCTGACAGTTCGCTTTGAATAAGACTCCTCCAGCAAGGCCCAACCTTAGTTTTACCATTTGCCACCTAAGCCTTTTCCCTTGGGTTTTCGCAAGCCCGAGGGTCATCTTTATTTACCCCCCCCCCCCCGGGCCAGTGCTCCTCTGAGTGTTGGTCCAAACTAGAGCACCGTGCGGGACCATTCCTTGGCAACTTGGATTACGTCGGTACCTGTACGCTTAGCTTATCCGGTGTGCCCTGAGAACGAGATATGTGCAGCTCCTATCGGGATTTGTCGGCACAGTCGGGTGGTCTTGCTGGTCTTGTTTTACCATTGTTGAAATGTCATGCGAACCGGGATTCCGAGACTGATCGGGTCTTCCCGGGAGAAGGTTTATCCTTCATTGACCGTGAGAGCTTATGATGGGCTAAGTTGGGACACCCCTGCAGGGTATTATCTTTCGAAAGCCGTGCCCACGGTTATGAGGCAGATGGGAATTTGTTAATGTCCGGTTGTAGAAAACCCGAAGTTGACCTTAATTAAAATACATCAACCGCGTGTGTAACCGTGATGGTCTCTTCTCGGCGGAGTCCGGGAAGTGAACACGGTGTTGGAGTTATGTTTGGCGTAGGTTGCTCTAGGATCACTTCTTGATCGCTACTAGCTTCACGACCGTGCCTTGCTTCTCTTCTCGCTCTCTTTTGCGATCGTAGCCACCATATATGCTAGTCGCTTGCTGCAGCTCCACCTCATTACACCACCCTTCCCTTAAGCTTAAATAGTCTTGATCTCGCGGGTGTGAGATTGCTGAGTCCCCGTGACTCACAGATTCTCCCAAAACAGATGCAGGTACCGGTGACACCAGCGCAGATGGCGCAACTGAGCTGAAGTGGGAGTTTGATGAGGCCCTTGGTCGTTACTATGTTTCATTTCCAGACGATCAGTAGTGGAGCCCAGTTGGGACGATCGGGGATCTGTGTTGCTTTTGGGGTAGTCTTCTTTTATTTTGGTTCCGTAGCCGAACCTTGAGTGTAAACTGAATGATGGATGTTTATTTATGTATTGTGTGAAGTGGCGACTGTAAGCCAACTATGTAACTCTTTCCCTTATGTATTACATGGGTTGTGTGAAGATTACCTCACTTGAGACATTGCTTTCAATGGGGTTATGCCTCTAAGTCGTGCTTCGACACGTGGGAGATATAGCCGCATCGAGGGCGTTACAAGTTGGTAATTAGAGCCATCCCCGACTTAGGAGCCCCCTACTTGATTGTTTGCTGGCGTTGTTGAGTCTAGAACAAAAAAGTTTTGAGTCTTAGGATTATATATATCGGAGAGTAGGATTCTTTTTACTCCTCAGTCCCTTCATCGCTCTGGTGAGGTCTCCTGACGTAGAAGTTTTGACTTTCCTCTCCTCAATTTCACTAAAAAAAAATTTAGGATCACGCGGGTATCTTGGAATCCTTCCGATGGTTTTGTGATGAGAACATTGTTCTTGGTGCCTCCTGACATTTAGGGGTTGTGGCAGTGTCCCGGGGAGTTGAGCTCCGAGGTGTTGTCGTCACAATTTTATCGTTGCAGTTCTGGAATACCTGAGTTTTGCCGACATCGAAAATCTCTTTTGTACAGTTGTTGGTGAGATAACCCCGATAACCCAGTACTGAGGTGAGTACAGGAGTATTGCCATGACTCGTATAACGGATGCTTTTCGAAGGTTGAGGTACATGATTTCCGAAGGTTTCTTGGTTATGTGTTGACGGATGGATACAGCTGGATGTAGGGATTGTTAGTTTGGTTGAGATATATTGCTTCCCCTGTATCCCCAACACCAGATTGCATAACCAGAAAGTTTCGGGAGTTTATAGGTGGGATTCAAGTAGCTCTAGCACTTCTTCCCGCAGATATTTGGTTTGTGATTGGGTAATCCTTACCACTTATTTGTTCCATTCATACCTTGTTTTTATTTTCTTTCATCAATATCTCTTATCAAGTGGCTTCTCACCTTAATGGACGTGATGTTTACTTTGGAATTCATTCATTCATCCCTGTTCGAATGTTTATTGTGAAGACTATATGTTGCAATTTCTATCCGTTGATTCAACTTGTCTATCTGTCTATCAAGATGCTAACGGATGTCACCTTCTTCAGGATGGCTCCGCCAACGCGTCAGAATCCGGAACGCAGTGATGGGAGTCAGGCGAACCCTCCACCTCCACCTCCGCCTCCGGAGGCATGGCAAACTTTGATGGCAACCACTAACGCCAACGCTCAGTTGTTGATTCAGCTGATGCAAGAGCGTAACCAAGGCCAAGGCAACCAAGGGAATCAAGGTCAAGGGCAGTTCTACCATCATCCTCAGTTTCCTACCCTCAACCAGTTCCTTGCAAATCAGCCAAAGTCTTTCAGCTACTGTGCCGAGGCCACAGACGCCGACAATTGGCTCGTGGATATCAACAAGCATTTCGAATGCAGCAATGTCAGACCTGAGGACTACGTCAAGTTCGCGTCTTTTCAGCTCAAGGATCAAGCAGCTGATTGGTTCCAGCAATACAAGGATTCCAGAGGAGGTCGAGTGATTACTTGGACTGATTTCTGTCGGGACTTTAAAGCTCACCACATTCCTACCAGTGTTGTTGAGAGCAAGCGTGAGGAGTTCCGCAATATCAAGCAAGGCAATATGTGAGTGTACGAATACAACATGTAGTTTCAGAAACTTGCTCGCTTCGCTAAACAAGACGTTCCTGATGAAAAGAGTATGATCTATCAATTCAGAGGTGGCCTTAGAGAGGATCTGCAGTTAGCTCTCGTTCTTGTTGAGCCTACTCAGTTTGATCAATTCTACAATATGGCCCTCAAACAAGAAGGTGCTCAGCTCAAGTGTGAGGCTTCTAAGAAGAGAATCAGGGATGCAGTTCAGTCTTCTTCCTCTCAAGTGGCAGCAAAGCAGCAAAAGTTCTACCTTCCTCCTCCTCCGTTCTGTCAGCCTTATCAACAGAAGAACTCAGGTGGTCGTGGATCTTCCCACCCACCCAACCCAAGCTACCAGAACAAGTCTCAGCCTCAAGCTCCAAGGTCAAATGCTCCTTATCACCGTCCGCTCTCAGAAGTGACCTGCAACAAGTGCCAGCAGAAAGGTCACTATGCGAACAAATGCTTCAACCAAAGGCGCCTTCCTCCTCCTCCTCATGTGAGGTCTTCAAGCAATGCAGTGGTCAAGCATAATCCCAAGTCTGCAAAGGTGAACATGATGAATGCAGCGCAAGCAGAGGATTCTTCTGACGTGATAATGGGTAATCTTCCAGTTAATGATATTCTTGCAAAAGTCTTATTTGATACCGGTGCATCGCATTGTTTCATGTCTAGATCATTTGTCGCAAAGCATGATTTCATTTCGGAAATGTTGGAAAAACCCATGGGAGCTGTTTCTCCGGCCTCTTCTATGAGGGCTACCACAATGATTCCGGATGTTTCTATCAAGATGGGCGACTATAGATTTCTATCTAAACCATTTGTTCTTGGTGACTCGGATATTGATCTTATTCTCGGTATGGACTGGCTTTCTCAGCACAAGGCTCAGCTTGATTGTGCTGCCAGGGAAATTCATTTGACACACTCTTCTGAGGATGTTATCATCTATGCCGCTCGTGATGAAACCATTCGGTTGTTTTCTCTCAATGAGAAGGGCGAGCTACACACAATCTCTCAAATTCCAGTCGTTTGTGAGTACCAAGATGTCTTTCCAGAAGAGCTTCCGGGTATGCCTCCGCATCGGCCAGTCGAATTCGTTATCGATCTTGAGCCTGGCACTGAACCCGTTTGCAAGCGTCCTTACAAGCTTGGACCTGAAGAACTGAAGGAATTGAAGAAACAACTCGATGAACAAGAGCGTCTGGGTTTGATCAGACCGAGTTCATCTCCATGGGGATGTGGAGTTCTTTTTGTCCAGAAGAAGGATGGCACGGACCGACTTTGCATCGATTACCGTCCATTGAACAAGAAGACAATCAAGAACAAATATCCAGTTCCCAACATCAATGAGCTATTCGAGCAACTCAAAGGTGCTAAAGTTTTCTCCAAGCTAGACCTCCGTATGGGTTATCATCAGATTCGCATTCGTGAACAAGATATTCCCAAGACAGCATTCAGAACAAGCTATGGTTCTTATGAATATACTGTCATGTCTTTCGGCCTTGTCAATGCTCCTCCAACATTCTCTCGAATGATGAACTTTATCTTCAACCCCTACACCAATGATTTCGTCTTGGTGTATCTCGATGATATTTTGGTCTTCTCCAAGAACAAGCAGGATCATGCCAAACATTTGCGATTGGTGCTCGACAAGCTCAGAGAGCATCAATTCTATGCGAAGTTTTCCAAATGTGAGTTCTGGCTTGATGAAGTTCTTTATCTTGGTCACATCATCTCCGCCAAGGGCATCACTGTTAATCCCGAGAAGGTGTCTTCAATTGTGAATTGGGAACCTCCTCAGAATGTCAAGCAGCTCCGCAGTTTTCTTGGTCTTGCAAGCTATTGCCGAAGATTCGTTGAGAACTTCTCTAAGATTGCAAAGCCTCTTTCCAACCTCCTCCAGAAGCATGTCAAGTATGTCTGGACGCCTGAGTGTGACGTTGCTTTCAACACCCTCAAAGAGAAACTCGTCACAGCTCCTGTCTTGACTCCTCCTGATGAATCCAAGCCATTCAAAGTATTCTGTGATGCTTCTCTTCAAGGTCTCGGTGCTGTGTTAATGCAAGAGAAGAAAGTTGTGGCCTATACCTCTCGTCAGTTGAAGCCCAACGAAAAGAACTACCCCACTCACGATCTTGAGTTGGCGGCAGTTGTCCATGCATTGATAACATGGAGACATCTCTTGTTGGGAAGGAAAGTGGACATTTTCACCGATCACAAGAGTCTCAAGTATATCTTCACTCAAACCAACCTTAACCTCAGGCAAACTCGATGGGTCGAAATGATTCAACAGTACAATCCGAGTATTGAATATACTCCTGGCAAGGCGAATGTGATTGCAGATGCTCTGAGCAGAAAGGCTTATTGCAATAGTCTAATTATCAAGCCCTTACAACCGGATCTTTGTGAAGCTTTCCGCAAACTGAATCTTCAAGTTGTCCCTCAAGGCTTTCTTGCCAACCTCATAGTCTCTCCTACTTTGGAAGATCAAATTCGTGAGGCACAACTCCTGGATACCATGGTGAAGAAGGTGAAACGTGGTATTGACAAGGGCATTTCCAAATACAAGTGCTATCGCTTGGATGACAAAGATACTCTTTTCTTCGAGGATCGAATTGTGGTTCCCAAAGGCGATCTGAGAAAAGTCATCATGAATGAGGCACACAATTCCCTCCTATCCATTCATCCTGGAAGTACGAAGATGTACCATGACCTCAAGCAGTCTTATTGGTGGACTCGAATGAAGCGAGAAATTGCTCAATTCGTGAATGAATGTGATGTCTGCAGAAGGGTGAAAGCAGAACACCAACGACCAGCTGGTCTCCTCCAACCTCTTGCTATTCCGGAATGGAAGTTTGATCATATCGAGATGGACTTCGTGACTGGATTTCCTAAGTCCAAGCGTGGAAATGATGCTATCTTCGTTGTCATTGACAAGCTTACAAAAGTGGCTCATTTTCTTCCTATCAAAGAATCTATCACAGCAGCTCAGTTGGCAGAGCTATACACCTCCAGAATTGTCTCCTTGCACGGTATTCCACAATTGATCTCTTCAGACCGTGGAAGCATCTTCACTTCTAAGTTCTGGGACTCCTTTCAGAAGGCCATGGGCACCAACATTCGTTTCAGCACAGCTTTCCATCCTCAAACAAGTGGCCAAGTCGAGCGAGTCAATCAAATCCTTGAAGATATGCTCAGGGCTTGTGTCATTTCCTTTGGCATGAAGTGGGAAGATTGTCTTCCATATGCCGAGTTCTCCTACAACAACAGCTTCCAAGCGAGTTCCGGCAAGGCCCCATTCGAAATTCTCTATGGCAGAAAGTGTCGTACTCCTCTTAATTGGTCCGAGACAGGTGAACGCCAACTTCTTGGCAACGACTTGATCACAGAAGCTGAAGAGATGTGCAAAATCATTCGTGAGAATCTCAAAGCCGCGCAATCACGCCAGAAGGGCTATTATGATGACAAGCACCGTGATGTGGCTTTTGAAATCGGAGACCATGTCTACCTCTGCGTCTCTCCAATGAAAGGCACTCGTCGCTTCGGTATCAAAGGGAAGCTTGCCCCTAGATACGTGGGTCCTTTCAAGATCATTGGCAAAAGAGGCGATCTCGCCTATCAACTTGAGCTTCCATCCAACTTTGCAAACGTGCACGATGTGTTTCACGTGTCACAGCTTCACAAGTGCTTCAAGATTCCTGAGCGCACTATCAACTTTGAAGAGATTGACCTCCAAGAAGATCTCTCTTATCATGAGCACCCCGTTGCTATTCTTGAAGAAACCAAGCGCAAGACTCGCAACAAGTCAATCAAATTCCTGAAAGTGAAGTGGTCACACCATTCCAGCCGAGAAGCCACCTGGGAGCGCGAGGATCACCTTCGTTCCGAATATCCGGAGTTCTTTCAGTCCTAGATCTCGGGACGAGATCCTCTTGTAGTGGTGGAGCGTTATAACACCCCGGATGTAACTTTCCATATTTGTAACTCCAACTCTTGCCATTTTCGGCATTGTGATACGATATTCCCTCCGTGGTTGGGTTTGGTCTTTTGTTTTGCATTTTGTCCATGTCATGCATCTCATATCATGTCATCATGTGCATCTCATTTGCATACGTGTTCGCCTCATGCATCCGAGCATTTTCCCCATTGTCCGTTTTGCATTCCGACGCTCCCACATGCACTGGCGCACCCCTTTTGTCTCTTTGGCGTGAGAGGGTGTTAAACGTTCTCGGAATGTACCGAGGCTTGCCAAGTGGCCTTGGTACACCACCGGTAGACCGCATGTCAAGTTTTGAGTCATTTGGAGCTCGTTTGGTACTCCAACGGTTAACCGCACTCTCGCAAAGGCTTCTTTTGAGTTGCAGCCCAACACCCCTCCAAAACAGCCCAATAACCCATCTAAGTCACTTCCATGCTCTCCGTCGTCGGATCACGATCGTGTGGGCGAAAACCGCACCTCATTTGGACACTCCTAGCTCCCTCTACCTATATATATGCCTCCCCCTCCGAAATTCACGGGCAAACCCTATACGAATCCCTCTCCGCGCCGCCGGACACGTCCGGACGGAGCCGGACGCATCCGCCGCCGCGCCCCGGCGAATCCAGGACTGCCACGTGTCGCCGCCGCGCCAGCCCCCGCCACCGGCCCGCGAGGCCCGCCGCGGGCCCTCCCGCGCACGTTCCCGGGCCGCGCCCCGCCGCCGCGGTCCCGCGCCGCCTCCGGCCGGCCCTCCCCGCCGCCGTCCGGCCCCCGAGGCCCGCCTCCTTGCGCCGCCCGCTCGGCCCCGCGCCGCCGCGCCTGGATCGCCGCGCCGCCGCACCGGAGCTCCGCGCCGAGGCGTCTCGTCGCAGGCACGCCCCGTGCGCCCCGCCGGTCGCCGCCGCCTTCCCCCACCAGATCCGGCCGGCGCCCCATCTCCGGCCTCCTCCCTCACCTCCGGCGACAAACTCCGGCGACCTCGACCCTCCGGATCTCAGATCCATAACAGTAGGTTGATTTTTCCCGACCCCCGAAATCGTCCAAGTCTTTTCTGTGATAAATTTTGTTGCATTTTCATCGCATCACATCTCTGCACCCGTGGCTCCGTTTTGGGCGTGTAGCATACCTAATTGTTCGTCTCGATGAGTACATCATTTCATCTCATTGCACCATTCACATTTGAGCTCATCTTGATGCCTGAAATGCTGTTGGAAGAGGGCTATGTGATGTTAGTTTCTGTTTCTTAACAGAACTTGCACTTTTGTCATTTTTGCCATGATTAATGTATGCACCTTATGAACTTGAGACCTACTTATGTTTTGATCTATGCCATGCTATCTTTCCAGAGGTGTATGCCATGTATTTTTGTGATCTCTGTGGTGACTAGCACAAGCATGCAAACTAGGGATGATAATGTTGCTGATTTCAGGAACTTAGTAATTTCACCAAGTCATGTCCTGCTGTTATTTTTATGCCATGTGTTCATGTTGTTACAGAGATATCTATGCCCATTTTGAGCATGATCAGTAAGGGTGTTTTGAACATATGGATGTGCTCTATCCATCCATGCCTTTGTTGGCAATTTTGGAGTAGTCTAGCATGTCATTTTCGTGCTCTACTTTTGCTTCAAAATGTTTCCTGGTAGATTGTTTACATGATATTCAATTTTCATAAGGTTGTTGTAGTTGATCCGTGTATGCTATGATGTTGCTCTTGCCATGTATAGCTTCTATGCCATGTCTTCTTGATGGGTGTATGCTTAGTTTATCATGAGATGCTCTGTAGTGAGTGCATCGAGCTCACGAAGATGCCTACTTGTTATCTATTTTTGCCATGTCCAGTTTTTCTGCTAAGTCTGAGATCTGTAATGAAACTTGCTATGTTTACATGGGTGCCATCATTTCTTATGGTCCTTTTTGGCTTATGGTCAGTAAGGGACTTTTGATATATGCTTTGAGTAGATTCCTGCCATGTCTTGTTTTGCTATTATAAGTTCTTGTAGCTTGTTGTTTGCTTGCTCTAAACATGCCTTCCTAATGTTAATTTCTGGCATATTAGTGTTTTCACTAAGTCTGTGAACCTGATATTTTTTGCACTTTCACCATGCTTATTTGAGCCTGTTATGATGTGATTTAGCCATAGCTCAGTGCTCCTCTTTTGTTAAGCATCTCCTGTAGATCACTGTCATATGCTTTGTTTTTATGTTGGGGTGCTGTTGCATAGTTTCTTGTTGCATGCTAAGTAGCATCGTGCTGTTAAACGCAGATTTGCGTCATTCTTGTTTTGCTTGTCATTTGCAAACCGTGCATCCGATTCCGGTGATCTTTATATCGATTTCAACCGAAATCATCTCATCTTTCCAGCGGCATACTTGGTTTGCCAAGTTGATGCCTTGTCCATCATTTTCCTCTCCGGAGCCCGCATATGCATTGCATATCACATCTCGCATATCATGTCATGAATTGCATCATATTGCTTGTGCATTGCTCCATGTTTGATTGTGGTTCCATTGCTTGTGTTCTTGCTTTGGGTAGAGCCGGGAGACGAGTACGTGAACGAGGAACCTGTTGAGAACGCCTACGAGGATCAAGCCTTCGACAACCCTGAGAACTTTGCAGGCAAGATGACCATACCTTCGATATCACTTCTATCTTTGCTTGATAGATGCCCGCTCTTTTGCCATGCCTATGCTACGTTACCTACCACTTGCTATATCATGCCACCCATACTGCCATGTCAAGCCTCTAACCATCCTTTCCTAGCAAACTTTTGTTTGGCTATGTTAGCGCTTTTGCTCAGCCCCTCTTATAGCGTTGCTAGTTGCAGGTGAAGATGAAGTTTGTTCCTTGTTGGAACATGGATACTTTGGGATATCACAATATCTCTTGTTTAATTGATGCACCTATATACTTGGTAAAGGGTGGAAGGCTCGGCCTTATGCCTGGTGTTTTGTTCCACTCTTGCCGCCCTAGTTTCCCTCATACCGGTGTTATGTTCCTTGATTTTGTGTTCCTTACGCGGTTGGGTGATTTATGGGACCCCCCTGACAGTTCGCTTTGAATAAGACTCCTCCAGCAAGGCCCAACCTTGGTTTTACCATTTGCCACCTAAGCCTTTTCCCTTGGGTTTTCGCGAGCCCGAGGGTCATCTTTATTTACCCCCCCCCGGGCCAGTGCTCCTCTGAGTGTTGGTCCAAACTAGAGCACCGTGCGGGACCATTCCTTGGCAACTTGGATTACGTCGGTACTTGTACGCTTAGCTTATCCGGTGTGCCCTGAGAACGAGATATGTGCAGCTCCTATCAGGATTTGTCGGCACAGTCGGGTGGTCTTGCTGGTCTTGTTTTACCATTGTTGAAATGTCATGCGAACCGGGATTCCGAGACTGATCGGGTCTTCCCGGGAGAAGGTTTATCCTTCATTGACCGTGAGAGCTTATGATGGGCTAAGTTGGGACACCCCTGCAGGGTATTATCTTTCGAAAGCCGTGCCCACGGTTATGAGGCAGATGGGAATTTGTTAATGTCCGGTTGTAGAAAACCCGAAGTTGACCTTAATTAAAATACATCAACCGCGTGTGTAACCGTGATGGTCTCTTCTCGGCGGAGTCCGGGAAGTGAACACGGTGTTGGAGTTATGTTTGGCGTAGGTTGCTCTAGGATCACTTCTTGATCGCTACTAGCTTCACGACCATGCCTTGCTTCTCTTCTCGCTCTCTTTTGCGATCGTAGCCACCATATATGCTAGTCGCTTGCTGCAGCTCCACCTCATTACACCACCCTTCCCTTAAGCTTAAATAGTCTTGATCTCGTGGGTGTGAGATTGCTGAGTCCCCGTGACTCACAGATTCTCCCAAAACAGATGCAGGTACCGGTGACACCAGCGCAGATGGCGCAACTGAGCTGAAGTGGGAGTTTGATGAGGCCCTTGGTCGTTACTATGTTTCATTTCCAGACGATCAGTAGTGGAGCCCAATTGGGACGATCGGGGATCTGTGTTGCATTTGGGGTAGTCTTCTTTTATTTTGGTTCCGTAGCCGGACCTTGAGTGTAAACTGAATGATGGATGTTTATTTATGTATTGTGTGAAGTGGCGACTGTAAGCCAACTATGTAACTCTTTCCCTTATGTATTACATGGGTTGTGTGAAGATTACCTCACTTGTGACATTGCTTTCAATGCGTTTATGCCTCTAAGTCGTGCTTCGACACGTGGGAGATATAGCCGCATCGAGGGCGTTACACGGAATGAGACACGGCACTCCCCAAGAACTAAAAGCAAGGCCGGTGCCTCGGTCCACTGATGCTGCTGGCTGAACCAGGGCGGGTTGATAACGACCCGCATGTAAAGCGGCCTCCCTTCATGCTCCGCAATTATCCACCACGTCTTGAGCATTTGCTTCACCGCACGCCGGATTGGGTCCATTGCGGCACCGCGCACTGCTAGACACTTCCGGTTCGTCCATGTGCCTGCTATAGCTTGGGCTCGGACGAGGGGTTGAATGAATTCTATCCCGGCTATAGGAATAAGCCTGCTGCTGCACCACGGCGGTTTGAAGAAGGTCCCTAGCCCGCCGCGTTTCAATCGCCGCTAGCGAATCGCCCTCCATCGGAATGGCTGCCAGGCGCGATGTTGCGGCAATCATGTTATCCAACGGGCTCGAGAAGTGACCCGGCAATGTGGACACGCATTGCGGCGGGTTATCTGTTTGTCGGGGTGGTTCTGTCATCCGTGGTTGATCCGGTGCTGCCCTAGGCGCATCGGTCCAGTTTGCAGCTGCCAGATTGCTCAGCCCCGCGCCTGGTGTTTGAAAGAGGTTCAGTCCTTCGAAGTCCGACGGCAGACGAGACTGGTACTTCCTTCGGATTACATCATCTGATGCATTCCGATCCAGCATGAGCTGGTAATTCTGCGCCTCTATCTGCTGTGGCTGGGCGTCCAAAGCGGTCCGTTCCTCAGCCATCCTAGCATCCTCAATTGCCAGGTCCTCCTTAGCCTGTGTTATCTGGTCCTTCAGCTTTGCGATATCCGCATTGTGCTGATCCTGCGTCTCCGGGGTCACTGCCGTGGTTAACAAGGTCACCTAGGCATCCATCAAACCGGAGAGGACTTGAGCCGGTCGGCGCGCCGGGGCTCCTGCCACAGCCGCTGATCCGGTATTCATTGCTGCTGTAGATGAAGACTACAAAGTGGGCTGTGTTCCGGCCATGTACACAGTAACCCGACTTGGCGGTTCAAGGAGGTCCGGAATACTGTTGCCATCGGAATATCCTTCAAACACACCGTCATGAATTTGGTATAGGGACTCGGTTTCGCCAGTGGATGACTCATCATCGGAATAAACAGTCATCTCGCCTTCAGACACCGGTTCAGATCCGATCCCATGGACACATCCTACGAACGCAGGCTTCATGGCGGGCTTAACCCGGGCTGGACTCGCATGCTGAGCTGTCTCGACGAGGTCGGTGCAGATGTCCGGCTCAGGGCCCAGTTCGCCGATCTTGCCGATGAAGACATGAATTCCGCCAAAGGGGACCCGGTATCCGTACTCGATTGAGCCGGCCTCAGGGCCCCATCCTTCATCGTCGATGTAGAGCTTGCCGCGACGACTCTTGGTCATCCGGCCAACCACGTACCCCTTGAGTCCTTCAGAGCTGCCCTTCAAGAACTCGAAACCATCGTGCGATAGCCCCACGGTGGGCGCCAACTATCGTGGAATTAACACATCAGATGTCCTCATGAAAGGACTTAGTCACAGAGCCATTGCAACGGGTTAGCTTGAAGGGGTTAAACCAGACACGGGAGTTTTATACTAGTTTGGCCCCTTCAATGAAGGTAAAAGCCTACGTCTAGTTGTGATGGGATTGACTGGGTTTCGATGACCAGGGAGCGAATACGCTTTGCCTGAGTCTCGAGTTGTTGTTTCTTGTCCCCGAACCGCCGCCGGGTCGTCCCTTTATATACATAGGTTGACGGCCGGCCGGTCCATAGAGTCCCGAGGCCGACTCATACAAGTTATCCGGCTCGGTCTCTTCTTTCCTAACTTACACTACAAGTTGCAAAACCATGGCGGTTTACCACTATGGGCCTTAATCCGCCCTTGGGCTCCGGGCCTCTAAGCTTCAGTAGTAAAACGCCATCTTCTGGCTCTTCGTGGGCTTCAATATAATTGAGGGTGAACCGGGCCCTCCTGGCCGGTTTAGACTCAGTAGTTATATCCCCAACACGAACCCTTTCGGCGGGTCATACTAGCAGTTATATCCCCAACATTAGGCCCCAGGCTGATTTGAACTAGTTCATGTCAGTCTTCAATACTTAAGAAAATTCTCCGCCTCATATTTAAGAAGATTCATGTAACCCGCCATGACGTCATCCTTCGAATTTGTGGTAACCCGCCATGACGTCACCTATCATAAATATATGCTTTGTCCAACACATCTCAACGGATCTTTGTTTTAATGACCATCCGAAAATCGAGGCGCCTTTGCAGTTGGATAATTATGTTTTTTGACCGCCTCGTTTTTCGCGCCCACTTCACATGTTTCTCCTTATAAATAGGCCCGACTAGGTCTCCTCCCATTCTCCGTTTCCGCATCTTCTTCCTCTCGCCCCCATCTGCCACTGGAGCTCCGCTGTCGTCGCCACTGCGCCCTTCGTCTTCGTCGAGCTTGGCCGCTGCATCAACCTGATCTCGACCAGAAAACGGCAGCACTCCTCTTCCATAGATCCTTCGCAGTAAGTTCTTCCCCTTTCCGCCCCATAGATCTACGTTAGGGCTAGCATGTTCTTCTGTACAGTTCGTAGTTCATCTTAGTTCTTTGTGTCTCTTCGGCCGTGGCTTCTTTTGACCCAACGGTAGCATAGATCTCATGCGGTAACTGTTCACATCCATTTTAGGCACTAGCAGATCCTCTTTCCTTGCAAAGAATCCTCATTAGAACACATGAACTCCTCTGCACCATGTTTCTAGGTCTAGAAAATTTTCTTTTCTGAACCTTTATTTGATCCAAAATAATTACTACAAACTATGAAACTTGTTTGTCCGACACTTAGGAAAAATCGATATGTTGTTAAACTTGCTAGTCATGGCGGCTCTGACTGCCGGTTTATGAAGATGCTAATCTGGACTTCCCCTGTTTAGTTGAAATAACACTGATGGCTCTAAAACACTTACGGTGGCTTATGTAACCCGGACGGAAATATCCTTATACCATTAGGCCCCTTCATAAGTCGCCATAGTTCATTCAGCAATGTTTCTCCTGCCCGGCTTAAATTTGAACCTGCCTTATTTACCTTGCATTTAGGCTTTCAAACATAATGGCGCCCAAGGCACCTACCACTTTAGATTGGTTAAGACCGGCTATCTGCCCAAGAAAGAAGTCATGCCTTACCGTGCTCCTCACCCAGACGAAGAAATCCCTCAGCCCAAAGACGGAGAGGTGGTTGTCTTTACTGATCATATGAACCGGGGTTTTACTCCTCCCGGTTCAAAAATTTTCAGAGACGTGTTGAGGTTTTTTGATCTTCGCCCACAAGACATTGGACCCAATTCCGTGTCTAACATCTGCAACTTCCAAGTATTCAGCGAAGTTTATCTTGGCGAAGAACCAAACTTGCTACTTTTCAGAGAGTTGTTCTATTTGAACCGCCAGACAGAGTGTGCCAGCGGTCAGAGCTTGGAACTTGGTGGGATTTCAATTCAGCGTCGCAGGGATGCACTTTTTCCCTATGCCAACCCGCCAAGCCATCCAAAAGATTGGAATATGACGTGGTTCTACTGCAAGGACACCTCCCCGACTGACGAGAATCCTCTGCCCGGCTTTCGTGCCCTCCGGCTTGATACCAATCATCACTTGCCCGACAAGATCACCACCGCAGAACGCAGATCCCTCTCTCCTACCATAGCCAAAATTAAAGCTCTGTTGGGGAATGGGTTGACGAGCATTGACCTGGTTCGAGTCTGGCTTGCCTGGCGGGTTATCCCATTAAGCCACCACACAGTCTTAATGTGTGAATACACTAGCGCCAAGAATGAGCCCCTGCGCCATAGCCCTGACGACTTACCGGCTCATCTTGTTGATGACATGACCAAATCTCTTCTCAACGAGAGTCTGGCGGATTGTGGCAGAGTGGGTCTAGCCCCGTTCTGCAAAGATAACCCGGCTCCAAAGGTAAAAACACGCATATAAAAATGCTTACCTTATTTTCTTAATGCTTCATCCATATTCACAATATGCTTAATCCTTGCAAGCGGGTGACAAATTTTGGAAAGTTAAATATGATCATGAAGCGGCTAAGAAAGCCAGGAAAGAAAAGAGAGCCGCCAGGAAAGAAGCTGCCCAAAGGAAGGGCAAGAAAGCTACTGCTTCCGATTTGCTTCGGCTATCAGACTCTTCCGAGTCATAGGTAGCCCTTGACTCCCTTGGCTTATTCTTTAATCATCTTATTGACACTGATCATCAGCAGGAGGACACTGGGACAAGCCGTAGCAAGGCTGATGAGGTAACTATCCTTTCCTCCGACTCCGAGCCTTTGCCAAGAAAGAAAACCCACAGAGTGACCGGGAAAGTAAGATTTTCTCATCCTCTAGCTCATCACGATCCTCAATTTCTTTTGAAGCGGCAAATTCATGAGAGCCGGAGGCAGACCCGGACCAGCAAGGACGCGGAGCTCTCCTCCGGCTTACCAAATACTCCAAGGAAACGCCGAAACGAGGTTATCTCTATTTTAACTAAATTTTATCCCTTGGCGGGTCTCTTTCGTCAACCACTCAATTCCTCTGACTCGAATTATCAGGATACTTCTCCTCCTTCCGGCGAGTCATTGCAGTCCAATCTACCGACTTTCAAGACTACTCCACGGGAATTGTTTCTGTATTAATCCTTTGATTTGAATGCAGTGGTCAAGCTAAACCCAGCAAGAGGGTTAGGAAGAATAAGCCGACTGATGAAAGAGTCGCCACTAATGAGCCGGCTCTTGAAACTACCGTGCCGGAGCTAACCACTCATGAGCCGCCACCTGAACCAGCACAAGATGTGCCACCTCCTGCTGACCTGCCTACTGACCAAGGTGCTTCCGGGTCAGAAAATCCTCAACCTCCAAGCCCAACTCGGACGGCTGATCCTTCCAATACTGATGTCGAGATCACCGGAACTGGTCATACTGACCCGGGGAGGCCAACCGTGTTAGCCAAATGCTTTGCCAAGGAAGAACTTCTGGACCAGCACCGAGAAGATGGGTGTCACCAATTATACTGATATGAGTATTGGAGATGTCTTCTCTGGCTATATGAGCCAAGTGCACAACAGCCGGAATCTTGAAATTGATATGGTGAAGCAGATGCATTATAAATTTGAGGTATAACCCGTTTTATCTTTTGTTCCTTACCCTTCAGTATGTTAGCCCCCAAGTCTGCTTCTTAAGATACTTATGCTGTAGACTTAGAAACAAATTTGACAGCATCACAAAAGAATAAAATTCCAGCTTACCATGTAGCCCCTAAGGGGGCGGCTTAACCAATATGGTTGAGTCGGCTCCTTGTAGAAAAACTCATATGTCTTTAAACAACAATATGCATTAGCCCCCAAGTGCCAAGTGTTATTGTTTACAAAATGCTGGGAACTTACTCATATGAATCACCATATAATGAACCGTTGTAGAACAGAAAAAACTCTGCAAGACATTAGCCCCCAAGTGCCAAGTATTATTGCTGGCAAAGTACTTGGGACTTTGAATACTGCATAAATAACTTACTTGATTTTATATTTGCACAAGCTACCACCACTCAACTCGAATCGGAGGTGACCAATTTGAAGAGCCGCCTTGAATTCCAAGAGACGGAACTTGAGAAGGCCAACAGTAAGTTCGAGTTCAGTGTTTCTGAACAGGAGAAACTTAAGAAAGAGTTTGAAACTGAAAAGAAAGCCTGGACGGATGAGAAGACCACATTGATAAGCCGGGCTGAAAAAGCAGAAACAGCTCTTGAAGAAATTACTCGAGAGTTGACCGGGTTGAAGCGCCATATTTCTCAAATGGTCGCAGCCATCTTCGGTAAGTCGCCTTGCCGTTGTATTTCTTTCTTAAGCCGTGCCATATAATATGTGCTAGAATTTCACTTTTTTGAGTATGCTTTGTGCAGGCCCCAGAAGCGCAAATTTGAATCACAACATGCTGACAAAGCTGAAAGCTGTGTATACCTTGGTGGAACAGTTGTACACCGGGTCACAATGCGCTCTTGCTTCGGTGGCCTTATCCAATGAGGTTCCAACCCTCCTGCCCCGGGTCTTGTGCAAGCTTTCAACTCTTCCGCAGCGGATCAATGAGTTAAGACGGTCAGCTGCAAGAGCCGGAGCCATAAATGCTCTAAGCCGGGCTAAGGCCTGGCTACCTGAACTAGATCCGGAGGATATCGCCATTGGTTATCCAAGCCTCAAGGAAGATGCCACGCCGTTTGAAGAGGCGGATTTCCTTGCCTGTGTCCAAGAGGTGCGCCCCGTGGCGACTCTGATAGCCGCAGAAGTAGATTATACCAAGTACCAGGCGGGTTACGATGAACAAAATCGAAGGATTCCGACACCTGAATATGACGTGCCCAGTCTGATTCCCCCAATTCGTAAGCATACATTTGCTCCTGAAGTTGACCCGGCTGGTCTTGTTGATGATGAAGCAGAATTTGAAGCTTTAAAGAACATTGACTGGTCATCATCAACCTTCCAGGAAAGGGAGGACACAAGCGTGGAGAGGGCTAACCCGGACGCTTCCGGCCAATCTTGAGGGTGAAGCTGTCACGGTGACTTAGCACCTGGTGTTTAAAAAATAATGCAAACTATTTGGACTTGATAAGTCCTGTAATAGGATAGAGATAACTCTGTTGTGGCCATGCCATCGTGCATGTTTTTGATGTGTAATGCTTTTAAGCCGCCTTGTGATATTCGTGCACACAGTTGATCGTTTCTCTGGCCCCATCGGTTCATATGACCCAGCCGGTAAAGATGAAGACCGATACTTTGGATACCCGGAAAGTATCTCGACGCTTATGGGCTGGCGGCTCAGTAGTCGATATTGAACCGGGTTACAGACATTATGTTTGTAGCTGTAAGCCTCAGAAAAAGTCTTAAGTCAAACAATGGGGCTTCCAAAGACAACTTTAATCAATAAAGAGGAATAACAATGGCAAGGCTACTGATTCGAATACTATCAGTGAACCGTTCCAGAGGGGTTTAAGCTAGGATTCGAATACGATCATGTAGCCCCCAATGGCTTTGGCATTGCGCCGATCAAGAGGGTATCGACAGCTGTGTTCTCTTTGGTTCAAATACGACCTATGTTTGAACAGGAAGCCCCCTAGTGACCATAATTTTGAACAGCTAGATTCAAATAGAATCGTAAGCCGGATCATAACAGGCTTGAGCCGGATCAAATATGACCCGCCCCCGAACGATCATGTGATAAAAAGATGATAATAATAAATGACAAATTTACCTTGTGAGAAGGGAAAAAAGGACAAAGGTCCTGCTTTATTATTCATCATAATATATACATCAGCGAAATATGTACATTAGCGAAGCCTATGGCTCAAGTGTAGTAGGGCCAGAGATGAGCAATATTCCACGGCCTCCGGGTCTCCTCCTCCGACTTACGTGAGTCTTTGCACTCTCGAACGTCAATAAGGTAGTATGATCTGTTATTTAAGTTATTCCTGACCACAAATGGTCCTTCCCAAGGTGGGGATAACTTGTGAGCATCAGTTTGATCCTGGATAAGCCGGAGCACTAGATCTCCTTCCTGAAAAGATCTGGACTTAACTTGGCGGCTATGATAACGGCGCAAGTCCTGTTGATAAATCGCCAAGCGAGCTGCTGTCAAGTCCCCATGTTCATCTAAAAGATCAAGAGCATCCTGGCGTGCTTGTTCATTGTCTTCATCCACATAAGCCGCCACACAAGGTGAATCATGACGGATGTCACTAGGGAGAACCGCCTCAGCTCCGTAGACCATGAAGAAAGGCGTATAACCCGTAGATCTTTTAGGAGTAGTGTTGATGCTCCATAACGCTGAAGGCAACTCCTCAACCCAACAACCCGGCGTCCGCTGCAAAGGGACAAAGAGCCGGGGCTTAATGCCTTTCAGAATTTCTTGATTAGCTCTCTTGGCTTGACCATTGGACTGAGGGTGAGCCACTGATGAAACATCAAGCCGGATATGCTCACGTTGACAGAACTCCTCCATGGCGCCTTTAGACAGATTAGTGCCATTGTCAGTTATAATGATGTGTGGAAAACCAAAGTGAAATATCACCTTCTTCATGAATTGAACCACCGTAGCTGCATCACACTTACTGACTGGCTCTGCCTCGACCCACTTTGTGAACTTATCAACCCCCACTAAGAGGTGAGTCTTTTTATCTTTGGATTGCTTGAAAGGCCCAACCATGTCAAGCCCCCAGAATGCAAACGGCCAAGTAATTGGAATCATCCTCAACTCTTGAGTCGGCACATGAGCCCGTCTTGAGAACTTCTGACAACCATCACATTTACTGACCAGATCCTCTGCGTCTGCATGAGCCGTCAGCCAATAAAACCCATGACAAAAGTCCTTAGCCACAAGAGATTTTGACCCAGCGTGATGACCACGATCCCCTTCATGAATCTCACGTAGAATTTCTTGGCCTTCTTTAGGAGAGATGCAGCGCTGAAAAGCTCCTGTAACACTGCAATGATGTAACTAGCCATTGATAATCGTCATGGACTTAGACCGCCGGGTTATCTGCCTGGCCAAGGTTTCATCCTCAGGCAACTCGCCCCGTGTCATATAAGCCAGATATGGCACCGTCCAATCTGGAATGACATGAAGAGCCGCTACCAACTGTGCCTCAGGGTCAGGAATAGCCAAATCTTCCTCTGTAGGTAACTTGACAGAAGGGTTATACAAAACATCCAAGAAAGTATTAGGCGGCACCAGCTTACGCTGAGATCCTAGCTGGCTTAAGCCGTCAGCCGCTTCATTCTTTCTACGGTCAATGTGCTCCACCTGATAACCCTTGAAGTGCCCCGCAATTGCATCAACCTCCCGGCGATAAGCCGCCATGAGAGGGTCCTTTGAGTCCCACTTGCCTGACACTTGCTGAGCCACAAGATCTGAGTCACCGAAGCACCTGACCCGGCTTAAATTCATCTCTTTAGCCACCCGGAGACCATGGAGTAAGGCTTTGTACTCAGCTGCGTTGTTAGTACAAGGAAACATCAACCGAAGTACATAACAGAACTTATCCCCTCGAGGGGAAGCCAGGATAACTCCAGCCCCAGAGCCTTCCAATTGCCTAGACCCATCAAAATGAATTGTCCAATAGGTATTGTCCGGCTTTTCCTCAGGCATCTGCAATTCTGTCTAGTCATTGATGAAATCCACCAATGCTTGAGATTTAATAGCTGTGTGTGGCACATATTTTAAACCATGAGGCCCAAGCTCAATGGCCCATTTGGCAACTCGCCCTGTGGCCTCTCTATTCTGAATAATATCCCCCAAAGGGGCAGAACTAACCACAGTGATGGGATGGCCCAAGAAGTATTGCTTAAGCTTCCGGCTGGCCATAAACACCCCATAGACAAGTTTCTGCCAATGCGGATATCGCTGCTTGGACTCAATCAATACCTCACTGATGTAGTAAACCGGCCGCTGAACTGGGTACTCCTTGCCAGCCTCCTTGCGTTCCACCACAATAGCCACACTAACAGCATGTGTATTAGCAGCTACATACAGGAGCAAGGGCTCCTTATCAATGGGAGCAGCAAGAAACGGCGGCTCAGCCAACTACCTCTTCAGATCTTCAAAGGCAGTATTGGCAGCGCCATTCCAAGTAAAGCTATCCGTCTTCTTTATCATCTGATACAGCGGCATAGCTTTCTCCCCTAACCGGCTTATGAACCGGCTTAAGGCAGCGATACAACCCGCCAAACGCTGGACATCATTAATGCACGCCGGCTTGGCCGGGGAGGTGATGGCTTTGATCTTCTTCGGGTTAGCTTCGATGCCTCTGTTAGAAACCAGAAAACCCAAAAGCTTGCCTGCAGGCACACCAAAACACACTTGGACGGGATAAGCATCATCTTGTAGACCCGGAGATTATCAAACGTTTCCTTGAGATCATCGATCAAGGTCTCTTTCTCTCTGGACTTCACCACTATGTCATCCACATAGGCATGAACATTGCGTCCAATCTGATCATGGAGACAATTCTGTACGCATCGCTGGTAAGTCGCCTGGGCACTCTTAAGCCCGAAAGGCATTGAAACATAGCAGAAGGCTCCAAACAGAGTGATGAACGTCGTCTTCTCCTGGTCCTTAACAGCCATCTTGATCTGATGATAACCAGAGTAAGCATCCAGAAAGCTCAAACGCTCACAACCCGCCGTAGCATCGATGATCTGATCAATACGAGGAAGAGCAAAAGGATCAGTAGGACAGGCCTTGTTTAAGTCCGTGTAATCCACACACATACGCCAAGTGCCGTTTTTCTTAAGAATGAGCACCGGGTTAGCCAACCACTCTGGATGAAAAACCTCAATGATAAACCCAGCCGCCAAGAGCCGGGCCACTTCCTCACCGATAGCTTTCCTTCTCTCCTCATTAAACCGCCGAAGAAATTGCTTGACCGGTTTAAACTTCGGATCGATATTAAGAGTGTGCTCAGCGAGTTCTCTCGGTACACCCGGCATGTCAGATGGCTTCCATGCAAAAATGTCCAGATTCTCACGGATGAACTCAATGAGCGCACCTTCCTATTTGGGATCCAGATTAGCACTGATACTGAACTGCTTAGACGAGTCGCCTGGGACAAAATCGACAAGCTTGGTTTCCTCCGCCGACTGAAATTTCATGACCGGCTCATGCTTTGTAGCTAGCTTCTTCAAAGATGTCATATCCGCCGGGTCAACGTTGTCCTTGTAAAACTTTAACTCTTCCGTCGCGCAGGCCAACTCAGCATAAGCCGCGTCACCTTCTTCACATTCTAGAGCCACCTTGCGGCTCCCGTGCACCGTAATGGTTCCCTTGTAACCCGGCATTTTGAGCTGCAAGTACACATAACACGGCCGTGCCATGAACTTGGCATAAGCCGGCCGCCCAAACAGAGCATGATATGGGCTCTTGATCTGAATTACTTCAAATGTTAATTTCTCGGCTCTGGAATCGTATTCATCCCCAAATGCCACCTCGAGCTCTATCTTGCCGACCGGATACGCCGACTTACCAGGTACAACTCCATGGAAAACAGTGTTGGACTTCTTAAGGCTCTTGCCAGTCAGCCCCATGCGACGGAAGGGCTCATAGTAAAGTATATTGATGCTGCTGCCTCCATCCATCAGCATCTTAGTGAACTTGTATCCACCCACTTGAGGGGCTACGACCAGAGCTAAGTGACTCGGATTGTCAACCCGGGGAGGGTGATCCTCTCGACTCTATATGATAGGCCGCTCAGAGCACCTCAAATAACGAGGGATTGCCGGCTCAACCGCGTTCACGGCTCTCTTATGAAGCTTCTGGTCCCGTTTACACAAACTAGTGGTAAACACATGATATTGCCCACTGTTCAGCTGCTTCGGATTGCTCTGGTATCCACCTTGCTGCTGCTGACTGCCCTAACCAGCCTGCTGGTTATATCCACCCTGGTTTCCATGGGAATTTTGAGAATTAGGATTTGACCCATCGTCGGGGCCACGAAAGCCGCCGCCACCTGAGCCGCCCGAGCCATTGTTACCATCAAACATGTTGGAATTCTTGAATGCCTTCATAATCGTGCAATCCTTCCACAAATGTGTAGCCAGCTTCTCCTTAGAACCGTGTCTCGGACAAGGTTCATTCAATAACTGCTCAAGCGTGGGTCCTGACCCGCCGGATCGAGGAGGTGGCCTTCCCTTGCGTCATTGGTTATGACCCTGTGCATTGGTGTTAGCCACAAAATCCAAACTACCGTCAGCCTTACGTGTGTTACCTCCTTGATTTGCCGGGTTGTGCTGAGAGCCCTTGTTGTTGTCGTTCCTCTTTCTCTTCCCTGCCTTCTCATCATTTGACTCGGGATCCTTGGTACTATCAGAATCAGCATACTTGACCAGAGCCGCCATCAGCGTGCCCATATCATTGCAATCACGTTTGAGCCGCCCCAGCTTTTGTTTCAGAGGTAAGAAACGGCAATTCTTCTCCAACATTAAGGCTGCAGAGCCGGCATCCATCTTATCAGATGAATGTATTATGGCTTTAACCCGGCGTACCCAATGGGTCGTAGACTCACCCTCTTCCTGCTTACAATTCGTCAGATCCATGATCGACATGGGCTGCTTGCACATGTCTTTGAAATTCTGGATGAACCGGGCCTTTAACTCTGCCCATGAACCGATTGAATTAGGTGGCAGGCCTTTCAACCAGGTGCGGGCAGTTCCATCCAACATCATGGTGAAGTACTTAGCCATTGCTGCGTCAGAAACCTCCAACAGCTCCATAGCCATCTTGTAGCTCTCAATCCATGCCCCGGGCTGTAAGTCGGCTGTGTAATTCGGCACTTTCCTTGGTCCTTTAAAATCCTTGGGCAGTCGCTCGTTACGTAGAGCCAGTACTAGACACGGGACTCCTCCAGTCCGGGTGGCTATACCTGCCTCAACAGAAGTCGTCGGGTAAACCGAATATGGCTGATAAGCCGTCAACTGAGCCGCTTGTTCAGCCGCCCGTTCAGCCTCTTGCCGCAGTCTCTCTTGTTCGACCAAATTAACAGCCTCATGACGCGGCGGGTTACCACCACCTGGCTGGTCACGGCGTCTAACATTGCTTGATACGGCCGCTGAATCCATGTGCCTGCTGTAACTTGGGCTTCGGCTTGGATGAGGGGTCGAGTGGATCATGTCCCGGCTGTATGAGTACGCCTCCTGCTGTACTAAAACCGTCTGAAGAAGCTCCCTGACCCGGCGGGTTTCAACCGCAGTCGGAGAGTTGCCATCAATTGGGAGAGCCGCCAATCGAGTTGCTGCTGCTATCATGTTTTCCAATGGGTTGGAGTAATGACCCGAAGGGGTTGGTACGTACTGAGGTGGCGCCATGTTTACACGGGGAGGTCCCATCATTGGAGACTGAAATGGTGCTCCGTCCCTGGGTGTCGCAACATGGTCTGGCCCTGTGCGTGGAGGGAGCCATGGCAGGTTGCCTGTCTGCGGGATGAGCCACGGTGGGTTACTGGGCCCTGCTCCTGGCGTGTTAAAAAGGTTCCGAGGGTCATAAACCGGGGGAAGTTGAGACTGGGTCTTCTTATGACTTCTCCTCATGACCTCATTAGTCGCGTTCTGGTCTTGTGTAAGCCGGAAAGCGTGCGCCTGAATCTGTTGAGCCTAAACGTCCAAAGCCGCCCGCTCTGCGTTTAACCTAGCATCCTCTGCCGCCAGGTCCGCCTTAGCTTGCCCCATATCCAACTTTAACTGTGCCACCTCTGCATCATGACTGGCTTGATCCGCCGGGTTGACTACGGCAGTTAACAGGGTGGTCAATTTGTCGGTGAGATCCATTAACACCTGGGCCGGTGAGCGCACAGGACCTCCTGCCCTGGCCGCCGCTGACCCAGAGGTTACCGCTGCTGCAGTTGCAGAATCCTGGACGGGCTGGGTTCCAGCCATGAAGATCCCGACACTGCACGACGGCTCAATACAATCCGGAATACTGCTGCCATCGGAACAGCCGCCGAGCCCGCCATCCTGCAGTTGTACAATGAATTTGTCTCACCTGTGGACGACTCACCATCAGAGTAGATGGCCGCCTCACCATCAGAGGCAGATCCTTCAGAGAGTCCTCCGTGGATGCACCCCACGAAGGCACGCTTCACAGCCGGCGAAGCCCGGGCGGGTCTCGCACGCTGAGCCGTCTCGACGAGGTCGGTGCAGATGTCCGGCTCAGGGCCCGGCTTGCCGATCTTGCCGATGAAGACGTGGATTCCGCCAAAGGGGACCCGATACCGTACTCAATTGAGCCGGCCTCGGGGCCCTAGCCTGCGTCGTCGATGTAGAGCTTGCCGCGACGACTTTTGGTCATCCGGCCCACAACGTATCCCTTGAGCCATTCGAAGCTGCCCTTCAAGAACTCAAATCCACCGTGCGCTGGCCCCACGGTGGGCGCCAACTGTCGTGGAATTGTCACGTCAGATGTCCTAGTGAAAGGACTTAGTCGTGGAGCCATCGCAAGTAGGAAGCTTGAAGGGGTTAATCAGGACAAGAGACACGAGAGGTTTATACTAGTTCGGCCCCTTACGATGAAGGTAAAAGCCTACGTCTAGTTGTGATTGGGATTAAGTATGTCTCGATAACCAGGAAGCGGAATTGCTTGACCTAGCTCTCGAGAAGTTGTTTCGTACCTTTAACCACCGCCGGGTCGTCCCCTTATATATTGAGTAAACGCCCAGCGGCTCTACAGAGTCCTGGCCGGCTTATAGATTGTATCCGGCTCGGCCTCTTAATCTTTCTTGCCTTACAATACAGGTTACATGATCAAGGCGGTTTAACACTACGGGCCTTAGGTCACCTCTGGGCCGTTGGGCCCCTCCTAAGCCGCCGTCTTCAAGCTTGAGCTTCGGCCTTCAAGAGTGCTGTCATACTAGTAGTTATATCCCCAACAACAACGTTGTCGTAGCATCGCCGGAGAAGCCCGAATCGCTGTCGCGGCATCCGTCGCAGCAATTGAGCCGCTGCCGCTGAGATGTCGTCGCGTCATTCATCGCAGCATGGTGACGCCCAGCATGGCAACGCCGTTGCAGCATGGCGGCGTCGCCGCAGCATCACTCGAGCAGTCGAGAGCCCGTCGCAGCATCGGGTCGCCGGAGCAGCTCGAATCGCGGTCACAACATCCGTTGCAGCAATCGAGCCGCTACCGCCGAGATGCCATCGTAGCCAAGATGTCGTCGTAGCATTCATCGCAGCACGGTGACGCCCATCACGGCAACGCCATCGCAGCGCGGTGGCGTCGTCGCAGCATCACCGGAGCAGTCGAGATCCCGTCGCAGCATCGGGTAGCCGTCGCAGCCTCCGAGTGTCGCTCGCAGTAGCCGAACTGCCCCCCTCGCAGCACCCTCACATCCCTTGAAAAGAAAGCTCTTGGAGGCCATCCATGGTGGGTGAGATCCTCACCCGATGGGAAGAGAAAAAAGAGGTGGGGCAAGATGGTTTGAACAGGAAGAGGAAGGACGTATGGCTGAAAAATGATCACGCGAGGGATAAGGGAGAGAAAGGATAAAGCGGTGGTGGGCCCTATGAGACGCGTGGCAGCCAAAGAAGACGGCTGCGTGAGCGAGCGTCCGCATCCGGATGAAACCTAGTAGTTTCCATAAAATTTTACCTACTAGAAAGAAAGATGATTGTCTTACGTGGTTCTTTTTTTAGTATATAGAAAAAGAAGCAATGTTCATCTCGCAACATGGCTTAGAAAAGAGCAAATAGCAGAAAGCAAACACATGTGGGAACAGTAGGAATGTTCTATATTTCCTGAAGTTGCATGGTAGCATCTGAGAAACAACTCCAGCAAGTCTATCTGATGGTCCAAACCAACACTGAAAACTTTACATGCAGGAAGAGCTGCAACTCTTTAAGATAGGGCAGCTCACTGTTGGATCCACAAAATTCATTTTTATAAAGACAAAAAAAGGGGTATGAACCATCAACTTCTATCGGCAGCTTGCTACAGCCTTGCGATCCACAGTTGAGCAAAATGATGCAGGGCAGTCCTTGTGCAGAAGCAATTTATCATTCAGTCTGTCCCCGGCATCGCAACTGGAAGTCGACACAGCTCCGAGCACTCGTAGCCACCATCTTTAGTCCTACTACTAGTAGCATGTTCAGTGCAAAGCTCCATACAAGCTAATCATAGCATATTTGTATCCTCCAGGTCCATGTGAAGATTTCAACAGGAGAATGTGCAACGCCAAAATGCTTGATTCTGCGGAATTTGTCATAACAAAGACCAACAGTTAAACCTCATGTTATAGCCAGTACAATCTCATTTAGAAAGAAAAAAAGTAAAACGTACCTGGACACTTCATACTACTCTTTCAAAGTCTCCCAAACACCCAAAAAGGGTGAGCTATTGGAGTTTATATGTTCTTCAAAATGCAGTAACAAATAATAGTTCAACTGGCACAGAAAATAAACACTACATGTCGTCAGCGAGTGCAAGGTCACCAGAGGTAAAGCGAGTGAGCACTGCCATTATAGGACTGATTTCCATGGGATACGAACATTAACATCACCAGTCACCGAAAACCAATAACTTAGTAAAGCCTGTGACAGCAATCAGCGGAACCACACAAGCACTCCTTTACCTTCTCCACACCATTCTTGTCACGGACTTGACCTATTGTATAATTGTAGTGGTAAGTCAGCTCTTGAAGCGGAGGAATGTTCTCAGCAGCAAAAAACATAATGTGCGGCATCCTCTTGTCATCATGGTCCCAGAGGACATTTTGGGCATACAGGTTTGGGGAGCAGCTATGGTTGATGAATCTTCCGATGTTACCGTACTTTGCAGCATCTATTGTGAAGCCCACAGTCTCCTCCATTGTCTCAGAGGTAGAAGATTCTAAACCTGGAATCATCGATGGAAGCCCCTTCCAAAGTTCTTCATCATCGTAGTTATGACCAATATCAAACAGGTACTCATCGTTCTCTCTCTTTTCAGCTTCTGTATCTTGCAATAGCTCACCTGCATACTCGCATATGAAACTGCCTGAAGAGATAGAACTGAGAGATCTTACACCCCAACCTGTCTCCCCAGTCTTGAATATTTCCAGCGGAATTTTGATACCATGCTGGCTCGCCCTATTGTGGCATGTTGGAGGGCACCTGCATGCAGTTTTCAGCATTTAGTTAGCTCGCTAATTCCAATGAAATTTTGTGGCTTCAATTTAACCTAAACGTCCAATGCAAAAGAATACTGGCAACCATATTCAGGTGAACAAGTTTGGTTTATGAGCCAACTTCAGGTAAGCAAGTTTGGTTTATGAGCCATTTCTCATATTTCACCAACATCTAGGACAGAACTACATTCGGTACAAGATTTGTCTAGAAGTTTTAGTAACAATAAGAAACATTTCCAGGTTCTGCAAATTAGATTCTTTAATCTAAAGAACAAACTAAAATAAACTCAAATGGTTATTGTCTAGTTAGGTTACAAAAATAACAACTTACCTGCAAGATGGGCCACACTCATATATGAGAGGCTTTGCGTGAACAATTGCACCATTAAAATTGAATGGGATTTCTCCTCCATTCTTCACTGCACAAGCACATCTACTAGAATCCGAGCAACCGTCGGTGCAATCACAGCCTTGCGGAGGTTCTTTTGCATAAGACGGTGGATATATGACTTTGGTGATATACTCAAATGGTGTTGGCTGCGCGTCATCAATTGTGTTGATCACACATATGGGAATCCTTTCTTTCTCTAGAGATATATCAGGACAGCGAAGACCTTTACGAACTTTAGACATCCTTGTTTCCTTGACTATGTGTAAAGCTAATTCAGGTTGACCCGGGATCCTTTTTAACTTGTACTTGAAGACCATCGAGCCACTTGCTCCTTCTTGCCAACAATCCATCACCACATATAACCCATCATAAGTGTATGTCGATATTTGCTTGGATTTAGAATGCCCAACTTCACTTCTACTTTGACCTTTGAACCCATGAATCACTCGGACCGGAGTCTTAGTTTTGATGCAATTCTTCAAGGCAAGATTACCACCCTTAAGCTTTTGATCCTCTGCCTCCTTCTTGCCGGTGGCTTTACCTCCGGAGCCGGTATATATTAACTCGTCCGAGCTAGACAACTCATCGGGATACCCACCGGAAGCAACAATGCTTATGGCAATGCGGGTACCATCCACAATGGCGGAGTCAATGCCACCTTGGTATATCCTATGTAGTCCAACTATCGACAACTCAACTCTAAAATGAAATTCATCACCAACAACAACACCGGGAACATTGCCCACGATAGCATCGGGTTTAGAATATCCATCATACTTCTTTAGAACTTCAACGGCCTCAAGGTCAATCCTTCCAACATTACGTAATTGTTGTTCCTCGGCTTGCATAAGCTTCCGACATATCAACTGGAATAACTTGAGCAACTTCCTAACTTTGCTTCGAGCATCAACACTTTGGTCCCCAAAAGGAGCACAAGGAGGGAGAGTGACACACAATTCTTTCCTTTCAGGGACAACTAATGCCATAGGGTTGTCATCATCTTCCAAGCAAGAGTACTCTCCATGCTCAATTTTCTCATGCACGGCCGATGTAGAAGGTGTCACTTTGGGGGGCAATTCTTTCCTTGGAGTAGCGTCCTTTTTCTTCGGTTTCTTAGGAGGAAGAGACTTGTTCCTAGGAGTAAGAGAGTTGGAAGCACTAGCATTAGACTTCCTTCCTTTTGTCCATGGGCATTTGTCTGGAGCCATCAATGCTTGTACGATTAGCTTGTCACTAATTAAGGTCAAATCATCGGTTTCTTCACTTTGATTGGTCATATCATGATTTCCACACTTGGACTCCTTAGAAGAGCTGATCAAAGAGTCCTTGCCTATGCCATAACTCTTCAACTTCACAACGCCATGCTTCGTGTTACTATTTGAGCGCACATCATCTCTTGAATTCCTGTTTTTCAGCGTGCCGTCTCCAGAGACCCCAACATCATCTCGCAATGTATCATTCATTGCGACATTCTTTGGTCGCTTGCCCTTTGTCTTTGCATCAACGAAACGACTTCTCACATAAGTCTTAGGAGTACCTTTCCGCAAGCTTCCATCGAATTTGCCTCTCACCTCACCATCACCCGCTCCTACAACCTCTGCTCTTTTGCCTTGCACCTCCTCATTAGAAGCATCTCTCACGACCACCGGGAAAGCACCATGACCTGAAACTGGAGCCGTGGTCAAGGCATCCACTACAGAGGCGCCCCTGGTAGCGAAACTGATAGGCGTGGCTTCCAATACTGACCCTTCCTCAACTCTGCTGCCAGTTCCAGTAACAGCATCCCTCCCACAGCCAGGTGGAAAATTGCGTACAGCTGAGATGGCCCTCCTCTTGGGAGGGGGATTTACAGCAGACATCAACCACCTCTTCTTTCTCACTGTATCATGCTCATCCTCTTTTCTCTCCAATTCACCATTACCCATTCTGTTTTCCATCACACTGCCATTGCTATTGCCAGCCACATCCTCCTCCCTGACCAATCGACCACTCCCCAGGCCTCTGTTCCCCTCCATCAGCAATGGCTCAGCCCCATCTCCCCCATTCTCGACGGAACCATTGGCAGCAGCAACAGCAAAACTCTTCGGGGCAGCAAACGCCAGCGGCATCACCTCGATCGCGCTGCTTTCTGCCTGACCGCAGGCATCGCCACCGCTGGACGGTTGCGCCTCTCCACCTTCCTTCCTCACCACCACCATGGTCTCCGGCTGAAGCGGCGCGTGTGGAAGATCTCTGTTACTTGCCACAGAGGGAACATCGGCAGTATCCATGTGTGCATCTCCACCCTCCTTCCTCATCTGCACCATCCCCTCGGTCTTCGGCTGAGGCAGGGCGTGCGGGAGGTCACCGTTGCACGCCACGGGGGAAACACCGGCCCTGTCCATGTGTGTCTCTCTGCCCTCCTTCCTCTCCTCCGGCATCGTCTCCGGCTGAGGCGGGGCGTGAGGGAGGTCGCCGTTGCACGCTGCCGATGAAACAACGACGGCGTCGATTGCATCTCCAACCTCCTTCGTCCTCTCCGCCAACCCCTCAGTATCCGGTTGAGGCCGGACCGCCGCCGAGGCAACGCCCGCGTGGCTGGCCGCCTCCTCCACTCTGCCCTGGATGACGCCATTGGTGGCGCCCCTCTCGCCGTCGCCGGCCTCGGGGGCAGGCGGAGCAGCGCGGAAGCGGCCGCAGCCGGGCGGCCAGGAGCGCCTGGCGGAGACCCTCCTCGGCCTGACCCCGCGGGCCGCCAGCCGCGCGGTGATGGGCGTCCGCGAGGGCGGCGCCGGCGGCTCCACCCCCACCATCAGAACACAAGCCCCTACAAATCCGGATAAAAGAAAGGTACTTTAATCAACCCCGACGAAAAAGATAAGAACCAAACCCTAAAATTCAGATTCCGCCGCATATCCCGCAGCGGGACGGTCCGACGAACTACTACTACCGTACCAAGAGGAGCCGACGCATTCACCTTGCACAGACGTCAGACGGGCCGCCGCGGCGGCGGCGGAGGCGGTGTTGGCTGTTGGCGAGGTGGGTGGAGAGCGAGCGAGCGAGAGAGGCGGAGGGAAGTGGAGAAGCTGACTCCCGGATTCCGACGAGCTGGCGCTAGGCGACCATTAAAGCCTGCGACGGACGGAAGGGGGGCGCTCCTAGAATTTGGGGGCCCCGATGATGCTCTGCTTGTGCATATCTATGTTTGGAGAAATTCTCAAAACAAAACAAAAAACTATGTTTGGAGAAGAGAAATATGCCCGGTGTATTTATAGAAAGTATTCATGCGTAGATACAACTTTCCTAAAAAAAATTGATTGTGCCAATATTTGATTTTTATTTCCTTATATAAATGAAGAAAGATTTGGTCTTTTAAAGTCTGACGTAACCGCGAACCAACCTGTGGTTGGATGATTAGGAGAACCGTGGTATCCCCAGCCCACCAAGGTTCAAATATGATATGCCGTCTCAGTCTCTCGGAGGTATTTATAGGAGTTGGTAGACTGGTACGATCTTTTTCGTTCAGTTTTATTTCGTCTCACCTCCCACCACCCCTTCCGCTGGTTTTCGCCCTCCCGTTAAAAAAGCAAATCCATTAAGGGGATCTTGTTCCGTGCTTGTCTTGGCGGGTGCTGATTCAATTCAATTATATAAATAACAGGTAATTCAGAATTCAGAAATCGCATCATATATGTAAGATCACCTTCTTAAAAGGTAGACATAAGATTTTTCTTGATAACCTTCCAAAACAAAATCAGATATTCCCGCATAACAAATTACTACTCCGGTGCGCTATGCCATTTATTATTATCTCTGCTATTAATTGGCAATCACAAGTTTCCTAATACAATCTCTACTTTTAATGGAGGAGTTGGTAGCCTGGCATGGTCTTTTTTCGTTCGGTTTTATTTCGTACCACCTCTCACCACCCCTTCCGCTGGTTTTTCTCCCTCCCGTTAAAAAACCAAATCCCATTAAGTGGATTTTGTTTCGTGCTTGCCTTGGCAGGTGCTGATTCAATTCAATTACATAAATAACAGGTAATTAAGATAGAAATCGCATCATATAAGTGAGATCACCTTCCTAAAAGATGGACATAAGATATTTCTTGATAACCTTCCAAAACAAAATCAGATATTCCCGCATAACAAATCATTCCGGCACGCTATGCCATTATTATTATCTCTACTTTCAATTGGCAATCACAAGCCTCTTCAAGCTGAAGCCCTTGCTTTTCTTCTTGCAGCTCAAATTGCTCACAGGCTTCACATTAATAGGCTTACTTTCCTCACTGATTGTCTCTCCTTGGCAAAAGCGGCAGCAGAAAGAAGTGTTTTGGCTGATTCTACCCCTTGGTCCATCAGAAAATATCTTGCTGAATTTTTCTCTCTTACTAAAGATCTCCAAGCACAGGTGTTTCGTATATCAAGAGAGATCAATGGCATAGCTCACAATGTGGCCCATCAGGTTCTTAGATGTTCTATAGAACCTAACATTAGTTGTTTTGCTTCAGGTCATTCAAATAGGACATGCCCTGTAGTTTCCCTCCTTTCCAATATCAATTTTTAGGGCTATGTACTTCATGATGTAAGATGTTATTGAGCTGAATAAAAATGTTGGCGCTTTGTGCGCCTTTCTCTGTTCAAAAAAAAGTTTCCTGATACAACAAAAATAACATATCTTTTTTCTTATGAGCGTACAATCAACAGGCTCTCAACGACATAGCCGAGCACCGCTTGCCAACATAGACAACAACCACGATGAGTTCGCGACATGGGCGATCTAGCGTTCACCGTGATGGATGACGACTATGCTCTACAGGATGTACACACGCCGACTGTTGTCGAAACGTTCGCGGGTGAGGACAACATGACACAACATTGGTGAGGTGGTTCATGCTATTGTAGAAAAGAGGGGTGTTCTAAGCATATAAGAATGAAAAAGAACTAAAGCCACCAAGTGGTCTACGGTGTTGGAGAAAGAAAGAATGTTCCAAGAAACAAAACAAAAAATGAAAGAAATAACATTCGAGAAAATAGTTAGGAATGAGAACTAAAGCTAGCAAGGAATAAGAAAGAGGAAGATGAGGCGTTGATGACGAACACACTAATGTTGACATGCTGCTGGTTGGCGAAGAGGCTAGAATTAGAAGATGCATGGAAGGATGAGAAAGAGAAGAACGACAATTATCTCTACTCCTAATGGAGGAGTTGATAGCCTTGTATGGTCTTTTTTCGTCTGGTTTTATTTCATCCCACCTCTCACCACCCCTTTCGCTGGTTTTTCTCCCTCCTATTAAAAAACCCAATCGCATTAAGGGGATCATGTTTCATGCGTGCTTTGGCAGGTGCTTATTCAGGCCCTGTTTGGTTCATAAGTCCTAGGACTTTTTCTAGTCCCAACTAAAAAGTCTCTAGTCCCTAAAAAGTCCCTCGCTGTTTGTTTTCAGAGACTAAAAGGTTCCTAGTCCCTTCCTAAAGGTTATTAAATGACCATGTTGCCCCTAGTATATAGAAAAATAACAATCAAACAACACCATGGGGGTGGCGGGCCAATGGATACATGGAGGGGCATTGTTGGAAAAGTCCCAAAAAATCCCAAAAAAGACTCTCCTTGAGAGTCTTCTTTATTTAGTCCCAAATGCCTAGTTTAGTCCCTAAAAAATCCCTCCCTTTTGGTAAAAAAGTCTCTAAGAGGGACTTTTTCTAGTCCCTACACAAAAAAGTCCCTGAAAACAAACACCCCCTCAATCCAATTACGTAAATAACAGGTAATTAAGAATTCAGAAATCACATCATATATGTGAGATCACCTTCCTAAAAGATAGACATAAGTTTTTTCTTGATAACCTTCCAAAACAAAATCAGATATTCTCGCATAACAAATCACTACTTCGGTGCGCTATGCCATTTATTATTATCTCTACTATTAATTGACAATCACAAGTTTCCTAATACAATCTCTACTTCTAATGGAGGAGTTGGTAGCCTGGTATGGTCTTTTTTCGTCCTGTTTTATTTCGTACCACCTCTCACCACCCCTTCCGCTGGTTTTTCTCCCTTCCGTTAAAAAACCAAATCTCATTAAGTGGATCTTGTTCCGTGCTTGCCTTGGCAGGTGCTAATTCAAATCAATTACATAAATAATAGGTAATTAAGAATTTAGAAATCGCATCATACATGTGAGATCACCTTCCTAAAAAGATAGACATAAGATATTTCTTGATAACCTTCCAAAACAAAATCAGATATTCTCGCATAACAAATCACTCCGGCATGCTATGCCATTATTATTATCTCTACTATCAATTGGCAATCACAAGTTTCCTAATACAACAAAAATAACATATCTTTTTTCTTACGAGCGTACGATCAACATGCTCTCAACGACATAGCCGAACACTGCTTGCCAACATGAACAACAACCATGATGAGCTCGCGACATGGGTGATCTAGCATTCACCGTGATGGATGACGACTATGCTCTACAGGATGCACACACGCCGATTGTTGTCGAAACGTTCGTGGGTGAGGACAACATGACACAACATTGGTCAGGTGGTTCATGCTATTGTAGAAAAGAACTAAAGCCACCAACTGGTCTATGGTGTTGGAGAAAGAAAGAATGTTCCAAGAAATAAAACAAAAAAAGAAAGAAATGACATTCGAGAAAATAGTTAGGAATGAGAAAGAAGAAGATGATGCGTTGATGACGAGCATACTAATCTTGACCTGCTGCTAGTTGACGGAGAGGCTAGAAGAAGATGCAGGAAAGGACGAGAAGAAGAAGAATGACAAATATCCCTTGTAGCAATGAATGGTATGTGGGCTAGAGGTGGAGCATATTGATGACTAGGAATATGTTCACATTTTCACTCGCCTCCTACGTCAGTGTCAATTTGCAAAGTTGAATGGACCTTTGAGAATGATTTCTATAATTACTTGTTGTTTTGTGTCGATAGTATCTGTTAGGTTAACCTACTCTATTATATTATAAACATGAAAATTTTCATCTGTGTTGCAATGCACGACGATAATGAGGTGGACATCATCTGATTTTAAAGGAAGTGGCTCCGGTAAGAAATGTCCCGCTACAACGGGACACCGAGCGGGAAGGGGATGTTCCGACAGAAAAGGGGAAGATGCATCGTAGGATGGGGTTTTGGTGTTGGATCCATATGTTGAAGATAACATGGTGGATAGCCCGTAGCAACGCACGAGCATTCTGCTAGTAAGGGTAGGATGTGTGTGTGTGCGTTTATTGGGGTTATGAGCGCTTGCGTCTGTACTGTGTTAAGAAAAAAAGACTGACCTAACTGGCCCGACCTAATTTTTTGGGATCTTTGGTTCCCCAAAATTCACGTCTCCTTAAATCTGGTTTCTAGGCCAATTGTCATAAAAAGTACTCCATCTATCCCATAATATAAGAGTGTTTTTGACACTAGTTTTCATCATTGCACAAAGAATAACTATACTATTGGTTTCGGGTTTTTTACCAATTTGAACCTAAAAGATATATTTTCATAATATAAGTATCCCAAAAGGAAAATAAATCACCCTAATAACATTCGACCGTCCAAGGAACCAATGGCAGAGACAAAAAATTTGGATTGGGATGAGGGTGGGGGCAAGTGCTATTAAAATAGGTTGAGGAGGGCCAAACCTTAAAAGAAATATAAGACATTTTAGTGCAGTAGATATTTATCAGTATAAAAGTTCCAATTCTGCATTGTTTATTAGTAATTTGACAGCAGATTCATAATGTAACGGGACCGTGGCCCCTGCTACCACTGCCAGGGTTGCGCCAGCGCAACCAATTATTCGCTCACTATCCGCGTGACTAATAAGGTTCACGCTAGAAACAAGTCCGAAGCGAACGAATTTTGTTGCTCGCTAAATCTATGGGCCCATCGGGTGCGAACGAGTCAGGCCGGACCAGAATGGCCAGACGCAGCCCATTTGCCTAATGTTGCACCCAATAAATTATGTACAACACAAGAAAAAATGTTTCTGAATACGTACCCTCTCATTTAGGGTTTTTGCCTCTGGCGGCGATCTCATCGCCGTCTAGATCATCGTATCCATCTACCGTCGGCCGATCCAGTCACTGACACCTCCTTCCTTCGGCTTGTGACTGAGGCATGGATCGGTTCCCCCCAGACGGTTCCTTGGCGTCTGCTGGCTCAACCCTAGATGGCGAAACCGGCCGGATCCTCTTCATCGGGGTGGACGAGGGAGAACCTAGATGAGATGCTGCAACACCTGGACCTCCAGGACGATGAACTTGATGATGTGGTGGTTGGGGCAGAAGAGGTGAAGAAGTTTGAAGCGGAAGCAAGATGGTTGGCGATTGGGAATGTCAATACAACTCGCCTCTTTAGTTCTTCGGCGATGTTCGAGACGATGAAGTCGATTTGGGGACTAGCTCATGTGCCAAAGTACAGAGAAGCGGGAGAGAATCTCTTTATCTTCCAGATGTTCTGTTTAGGAGATTGGAAGAGGGTGGTGCATGGAGGACCATGGCTGTTTAGGGGTATGGGGATGCTGATTGAAGACTATGATGGGAAGAAGGAACCTACAGCCTTCGAGTTTGATGGCTTATATGTTTGGGCTCAGATTCACAACATACCAGAGCTATACTGCAAAGAAGAAGTGGTGGATCAGCTAGCTCGCCGCATCGGTCGAGTGAAGGAAATCCAGCTTGCACCCCATCTCTTTTATGAGGGTGATTATGTTAGGGTTCGTGCAAGAGTGCTGGTGAATAAACCTCTCATGAGGGTGACGACCTTGAATGTGGTGGGAGAAGGAAGACGTCGCCTCCCTGTTAAGTACGAGAAAATTCCTTACTTCTACAAAGTTTACGGGTTTATGGGCCATAATCATGAGGAGTGTGGAGATGGTGTCTGGGAAGAGAAGGACAAGCAATGGGGCAGCTGGATGCTTGCTCAGAGGAGGGAGACTACTTCAGATCAGCAGGGCGACCGAGCCTCCCGCGGTGGCCATACTGGAGGGCGGGGCAGAGGAAGAACAGGTAGAGGCACTACCTTTCGTCAGAGAACGCTGCCACGCAAACGTTCCTCAGAGGAGGCTGGGCTGGAGACGGGAACGGAAGATGGGGAAGTCACGAGTCCTTTGAAGCAAGGGGAGAGGGGAACAAGCACCATACTACACCAACAACACGCAAGAATTTGAATCTTACGCTTAGCCCAGAGAGGGTGGTTAACCCATCCAATGTTGACGGTCTGGAGAATATCAGCGGACGGGTGGTGGTGGACGGAACTGCTCTGGACGTCCCACCGCTGCCCCCAACCTACGTCTCCCCTCGGGACGCAAAGAAAGCGAAGAAGTCAGGGTCACCTCTGAAAAACGACTAGGAGAAGATGGCATTATTGAAGGAAATATGCCCTAGAGGCAATAATAAAGTTATTATTTATTTCCTTATTTCATGATAAATGTTTATTATTCATGCTAGAATTGTATTAACCGAAACATAATACATGTGTGAATACATAGACAAACATAGTGTCACTAGTATGTCTCTACTTGACTAGCTCATTAATCAAAGATGGTTATGTTTCCTAGCCATAGACATGAGTTGTCATTTGATTAACGGGATCACATCATTAGGAGAATGATGTGATTGACTTGACCCATTCCATTATCTTAGCACTTGATCGTTTAGTATGTAGTTGTTGCTTTCTTCATGACTTATACATGTTCCTATAACTATGAGATTATGCAACTCCCGTTTACCGGAGGAACACTTTGTGTGCTACCAAATGTCACAACGTAACTGGGTGATTATAAAGGAGCTCTACATGTGTCTCCAAAGGTATATGTTGAGTTGGCGTATTTCGAGATTAGGATTTGTCACTCCGATTGTCGGAGAGGTATCTCTAGGCCCTCTCGGTAATGCACATCACTATAAGCCTTGCAAGCAATGTAACTAATGAGTTAGTTACGGAATGATGCATTACATAATGAGTAAAGAGACTTGCCGGTAACGAGACTGAACTAGGTATTGAGATACCGACGATCAAATCTCGGGCAAGTAACATATCGATGACAAAGGGAACAATGTATGTTGTTATGCGGTTTGACCGATAAAGATCTCCGTGGAATATGTAGGAGTCAATATGAGCATCTAGGTTCCGCTTTGGTTATTGACCGGAAACGTGTCTCGGTCATGTCTACATAGTTCTCGAACCCGTAGGGTCCGCACGCTTAAGGTTTCGATGACAGTTATATTATGAGTTTATGAGTTTTGATGTACTGAAGGAGTTCGGAGTCCCGGATGAGATCGGGGACATGACGAGGAGTCTCGAAATGGTTGAGACGTAAAGATCGATATATTGGATGGCTATATTCCGACATCGGAAGGGTTCCGAGTGATTCGGGTATTTTCGGGGGTACTGGGGAGTTACGGGAATACGAGGAAGAAGCAATGGGCCTCATGGGCCAACTGGTGTAAGAGAGGAGGCAGGGCGCGCGACCCCCCTAGCCCAAACCTAATTGGACTAGGGGGCCGGCCCCCCTTTCCTCCTTTTCCTCCCTCTCCTTCCTTCTCCTTCTCCTTCCCTTCCTTCCCCTCTCCTACTTGGACTAGGAAAGAGGGGGGAATCCTACTTGGAGTAGGATTGCCCCCCTTGGGCGCGCCTCCTCCCCTTGGCCAGTCCTCTCCTCTCCCCTTTATATACGGAGGAGGGGGCACCTCTAGACACAACAACAATTGATCTCTAGATCTCTTAGCCATGTGCGGTGCCCCCCTCCACCAAAGTCCTCGATAATATTGTAGCGGTGCTTAGGCGAAGCCCTGCGACGGTAGAACATCAAGATCGTCACCACACCGTCGTGCTGATGGAACTCTTCCCCGACACCCTGCTGGATCGGAGTCCGGGGATCGTCATCGAGTTGAACGTGTGCTAGAACTCGGAGGTGCCGTAGTTTTGGTGCTTGATCGGTCGGGCCGTGAAGATGTACGACTACATCAACCGCATTGTTCTAACGCTTCCGCTTTCGGTCTACGAGGGTACGTGGACAACACTCTCCCCTCTCGTTGCTATGCATCACCATGATCTTGCGTGTGCGTAGGATTTTTTTTGAAATTACTACGTTCCTCAACAGTGGCATCCGAGCTAGGTTTATGCGTAGATGTTATATGCACGAGTAGAACACAAGTGAGTTGTGGGTGATACAAGTCATACTGCTTACCAACATGTCATACTTTGGTTCAGCGGTATTGTTGGATGAAGCGGCCCGGACCGACATTACGCGTACGCTTACGCGAGACTGGTTCTACCGACGTGCTTTGCACACAGGTGGCTGGCGGGTGTCTGTTTCTCCAACTTTAGTTGAACAGAGTGTGGCTACGCCCGGTCCTTGCGAAGGTTAAAACATCACTAACTTCACGAACTATCGTTGTGGTTTTGATGCGTAGGTAAGAACGGTTCTTGCTCAGCCCATAGCAGCCACGTAAAATTTGCAACAACAAAGTAGAGGACGTCTAACTTGTTTTTGCAGGGCATGTTGTGATGTGATATGGTCAAGATGTGATGCTATATTTTATTGTATGAGATGATCATGTTTTGTAACCGAGTTATCGGCAACTGGAAGGAGCCATATGGTTGTCGCTTTATTGTATGAAATGCAAGCGCCCTGTAATTGCTTTACTTTATCACTAAGCGGTAGAGATAGTCGTAGAAGCAATAGATGGCGTAACGACAACGATGCTACGATGGAGATCAATGTGTCGCGCCGGTGACGATGGTGATCACGACGGTGCTTCAGAGATGGAGATCACAAGCACAAGATGATGATGGCGATATCATATCACTTATATTGATTGCATGCGATGTTTATCCTTTATGCATCTTATCTTGCTTTGATTGACGGTAGCATTTTAAGATGATCTCTCACTTAATTATCAAGAAGTGTTCTCCCTGAGTATGCACCGTTGTGAAAGTTCTTCGTGCTGAGACACCACGTGATGATCGGGTGTGATAGGCTCTACGTTCAAATACAACGGGTGCAAAACAGTTGCACACGCGGAATACTCTGGTTAAACTTGACGAGCCTAGCATATACAGATATGGCCTCGGAACACGGAGACCAAAATGTCGAGCGTGAATCATATAGTAGATATGATCAACATAGTGATGTTCACCATTGAAAACTACTCCACCTCACGTGATGATCGGACATGGTTTAGTTGATTTGGATCACGTGGATGACTAGAGAGATGTCTGTCTAAGTGGGAGTTCTTAAGTAATATGATTAATTGAACTTAAATTTATCATGAACTTAATCCTGGTAGTATTTTGCAAATTATGTTGTAGATCAATAGCTCGCGTTGTTGCTTTCATATGTTTATTTTGATATGTTCCTAGAGAAAATTGTGTTGAGATGTTAGTAGCAATGATGCGGATTGGATCCGTGATCTGAGGTTTATCCTCATTGCTGCACAGAAGAATTATGTCCTTAATGCACCGCTAGGTGACAAACCTATCACAGGAGCAGATGCAGACGTTATGAACGTTTGGCTAGCTCAATATGATGACTACTTGACAGTTTAGTGCACCATGCTTAACGACTTAGAATCGGGACTTCAAAGATGTTTTTGAACGTCATGGACCATATGAGATGTTCCAGGAATTGAATTTAATATTTCAAGCAAATACCCGAGTTGAGAGACATGAAGTCTCCAACAAGTTCTATAGCTAAAAGATGGAGGAGAATCGCTCAACTAGTGAGCATGTGCTCAGATTGTCTGGGTACTACAATCGCTTGAATCAAGTGGGAGTTAATCTTCCAGATAAGATAGTGATTGACAGAGTTCTCTAGTCACCATCACCAAGTTACTAGAACTTCGTGATGAACTATAGTATGCAAGGGATGATGAAAACGATTCCCGAGCTCTTCGTGATGTTGAAATCGACGAAGGTAGAAATCAAGAAAGAGCATCAAGTGTTGATGATTGACAAGACCACTAGTTTCAAGAGAAGGGCAAACAGAAAGAAAGGGAACTTCAAGTAGAATGACAAGCAAGTTGTCACTCCTGCAAAGAAGCCCAAAGCTGGACCAAAGCCTGAAACTGAGTGCTTCTACTGCAAAGGAAATGGTCACTGGAAGCGGAAATGCCCTGAATATTTGGTAGATAAGAAGGATGGCAAAGTGAACAAGGGTATGTTTGATATACAGGTTATTGATGTGTACCTTACTAGTGTTTATACTAGCCCCTGAGTATTTGATATTTGTTCGGTTGCTAAAAATTAGTAACTCGAAACAGGAGTTACATAATAAACAGAGACTAGTTGAGGATGAAGTACGATGAGTGTTGGAAGTAGTTCCAAGATTGATATGATCATCATCACACACTCCCTATACTTTCAGGATTAGTGTTAAACCTAAATAAATGTTATTTGGTGTTTGTGTTGAGCATGAATATGATTTGATCATGTTTATTGCAATACGGTTATTCATTTAAAGTTAAAGAATAATTGTTATTCTGTTTACATGAATAAGACCTTCAATGGTCATACACCCAATGAAAATACTTTGTTGGATCTCGATCGTAGTGATACACGTATTCATAATATTGATGCCAAAAGATGCAAAGTTAATAATGATAGTGCAACTTATTTGTGGCACCGCCGTTTGGGTCATATCAGTGTAAAGCGCATGAAGAAACTCCATAAAGATGGATTTTCGGAATCACTTGGTTATGAATCATTTGATGCTTGCGAATCATGCCTTTTGGGCAAGATGACTAAAACTCCGTTCTTCGGAACAATGGAACGAGCTACTGACTTGTTGGAAATAATACATACTGATGTATGCAGACCAATGAGTATTAAGGCTCGTGGCGGGTATCGTTATTTTCTGACCTTCACAAATGATTTGAGCAGATATGAGTATATCTACTTAATGAAACATAAGTCTGAAACAGTTGAAAGGTTCAAAGAATTTCAGAGTGAAGTGGAAAATCATCGTAACAAGAAAATAAAGTTTCTACGATCTGATCGTGGAGATGAGTATTTGAGTTACGAGTTTGGCCTTCAGTTAAAATAATGTGGAATAGTTTCACAAACTCAATCCACATGGAACACCGCAGTGCAACGGTGTGTCCGAACGTCATAACTGCACTTTATTTGATATGGTGCGATCAATGATGTTTCTTACCGATTTACCAATGTCATATTGGGGTTATGCATTAGAGACAACTACATTAACTTTAAAAAGGGCACCATCTAAATCCGTTGAGACGACACCGTATGAACTATGGTTTAGCAGTAAACCTAAGCTGTCGTTTCTTAAAGTTTGGAGTTGCGATGCTTATGTGAAAAAGGTTTCGACCTGATAAGCTCGAACCCAAATCGGAGAAGTGCGTCTTCATAGAATACCCAAAGGAAACTGTTGGGTACACCTTCTATCACAGATCCGAAGGCAAAACATTCGTTGCTAAGAATGGATCCTTTCTAGAGAAGGAGTTTCTCTCGAAAGAAGTGAGTGAGAGGAAAGTAGAGCTTGATAAGGTAATTTGTACCTTCTCCCGAATTGGAAAGTAGTTCATCACAGAAATCAGTTCCAGTGATTCCTACACCAATTAGTGAGGAAGCTAATGATGATGATCATGAAACTTCAGATTAAGTTACTACAAAACCTCATAGGTCTTCCAAAGTACAGTCCGCACCAGAGTGGTACGGTATCCTGTTCTGGAAGTCATGTTACTAGACCATGATGAACCTACGAACTATGAGGAAGCGATGATGAGCCCCGATTCTGCGAAATGGCTGGAGGCCAGAGATATGATCCATGTGTGAGAGCAAAGTGTGGACTTTGGTGGACTTGCCCGATGATCAGCAAGCCATAGAAAATAAATGGATCTTCAAGAGGAAGACGAACGTTGATAGTATTGTTACTATCTACAAAGCTCGACTTGTCGAAAAAAGGTATTCGACAAGTTCAAGGTGTTGAATACAATGAGATTTTCTCACTCGTATTGATGCTTAAAAGTTTGTCCGAATCATGTTAGCAATTGCCACATTTTATGAAATTTGGCAAATGGATATCAAAAATGCATTCCTTAATGGTTTTCTTAAAGAAGAGTTGTATATGATGCAACCAAAAGGTTTTTTCAATCCTAAAGGTGCTAACAAAATGTGCAAGCTCTAGCGATCCATCTATGGACTGGTGCAAGCATCTCAGAGTTGGAATATACGCTTTGATAAGTTGATCAAAACATATAGTTTTATAGAGACTTGCGGTGAAGCCAGTATTTACAATAAAGTGAGTGGGAGCACTACCGTCTTTCTGATAAATATATGTGAGTAACATATTGTTGATCGGAAATAATGTAGAATTTTTCTGGAAAGCATAAAGGAGTATTTGAAAGGAGTTCTTTAAAAGAAAGACCTCAGTAAAGCTACTTACATATTGAGCATCAAGATCTATTGAGATAGATCAAGACGCTTGATAAGTTTTTCAAAAGGTACATACCTTGTCAAGATTTTGAAGTAGTTCAAAATGGAACAATCAAAGAAAGAGTTCTTGCCTGTGTTGCAAAGGTGTGAAATTGAGTAAGACTCGAATCCCGACCACAACAGAAAATAGAAAAGAGAATGAAAGTCATTCCCTATGCCTCAGTTATAGGTTCTATAAAGTATGCTATGCTATGTACCAGACCTATTGTATACCTTGCTCTAAGTTTGGCAAGGGAGTACAATTTTGATCTAAGAGTAGATCACTGGACAGTGGTCAAAAATATCCTTAGTAAGGACTAAGGAAATATTTCTCGATTATGGAGGTGATAAAAGAGCCCGTCGTAAAGGGTTACATCGGTGCAAGCTTTTACACCGATCCAGATGACTCTAAGTCTCAATCTGGATACGTATTGAAAGTGGGAGCAATTAGCTAGAGTAGCTCCGTGCAGAGCATTGTAGACATAGAATATTTGCAAAATACATACGGCTCTGAATGTGACAGACCCGTTGACTAAGCTTCTCTCACGAGCAAAACATGATCACACCTTAGTACTCTTTGGGTGTTAATCACATAGCAATGTGAACTAGATTATTGACTCTAGTAAACCCTTTGGGTGTTGGTTGCATGACGATGTGAACTATGGGTGTTAATCATATACAGATATGAATATTGGTGTTAAATCACATGGCGATGCGAACTAGATTATTGACTCTAGTGCAAGTGGGAGACTGAAGGAAATATGCCCTAGAGGCAATAATAAAGTTATTATTTATTTCCTTATTTCATGATAAATGTTTATTATTCATGCTAGAATTGTATTAACCGGAAACATAATACATGTGTGAATACATAGACAAACATAGTGTCACTAGTATGCCTCTACTTGACTAACTCATTAATCAAAGATGGTTATGTTTCCTAGCCATAGACATGAGTTGTCATTTGATTAACGGGATCACATCATTAGGAGAATGATGTGATTGACTTGACCCATTCCGTTAGCTTCGCACTTGATCGTTTAGTATGTTCCTATTGCTTTCTTCATGACTTATACATGTTCCTATGACTATGAGATTATGCAACTCCCGTTTACCGGAGGAACACTTTGTTTGCTACCAAACGTCACAACGTAACTGGGTGATTATAAAGGAGCTCTACAGGTGTCTCCAAAGGTATATGTTGAGTTGGCGTATTTCGAGATTAGGATTTGTCACTCCGATTGTCGGAGAGGTATCTCTGGGCTCTCTCGGTAATGCACGTCACTATAAGCCTTGCAAGCAATGTAACTAATGAGTTAGTTACGGAATGATGCATTACATAACGAGTAAAGAGACTTGCCAGTAATGAGATTGAACTAGGTATTGAGATACCGACAATCGAATCTCGGGCAAGTAACATACCGATGACAAAGGGAACAACGTATGTTGTTATGCGTTTTGACCGATAAAGATCTTCGTAGAATATGTAGGAGCCAATATGAGCATCCAGGTTCCGCTATTCGTTATTGACCGGAAACGTGTCTCGGTCATGTCTACATAGTTCTCGAACCCGTAGGGTCTGCATGCTTAAGGTTTCGATGACAGTTTTATTATGAGTTTATGAGTTTTGATGTACTGAAGGAGTTCGGAGTCCCGGATGAGATCGGGGACATGACGAGGAGTCTAGAAATGGTTGAGACGTAAAGATCGATATATTGGACGACTATATTCGGACATCAGAAGGGTTCCGAGTGATTCGAGTATTTTCGGGGGTACCGGGGAGTTACGGGAATACGAGGAAGAAGCAATGGGCCTCATGGGCCAAGTGGTGGAAGAGAGGAGGCAGGGCGCGCGGCCCCCCTAGCCCAAACCTAATTGGACTAGGGGGCCGGCCCCCCTTTCCTCCTTTTCCTCCCTCTCCTTCCTTCTCCTTCTCCTTCCCTTCCTTCCCCTCTCCTACTTGGACTAGGAAAGAGGGGGGAATCCTACTTGGAGTAGGATTGCCCCCCTTGGGTGCGCCTCCTCCCCTTAGCCGGCCCTCTCCTCCTCCCCCCTTTATATACGGAGGAGGGGGGCACCTCTAGACACAACAACAATTGATCTCTAGATCTCTTAGCCGTGTGCGGTGCCCCCCTCCACCAAAGTCCTCGATAATATTGTAGTGGTGCTTAGGCGAAGCCCTGCGATGGTAGAACATCAAGATCGTCACCATGCCGTCATGCTGACGGAACTCTTCCCCAACACCCTGCTGGATCGGAGTCCGGGGATCGTCATCGAGCTGAACGTGTGCTAGAACTCGGAGGTGTCGTAGTTTCGGTGCTTGATCGGTCGGGCCGTGAAGACGTACGACTACATCAACCGCGTTGCTCTAACGCTTCCACTTTCGGTCTACGAGGGTACGTGGACAACAGTCTCCCCTCTTGTTGCTATGCATCACCATGATAATTACTACGTTCCCCAACAATTATTGGCGGGCTCCAGCTCGGAAGCACCGCCAGGCCCAATGAAAATCCTAAGTTGGAATTGTCGTGGGGTAGGCGACCCCACGCCAGTTTGAGAACTCCGCGATCTAGTGGAGCTTAGTTCGCCTTCTATTCTTTGCTTAGTCAAAACTCAACTACAGAAGAGTCGTGTTGAAGGTCTTTGCTTTTCTTTAGGTTTTGATTTCAGTTTTGGTGTTGGTAGCTGATACGTCTCCAATGTATCTATAATTTTTGATTGTTCCATCCTATTATATTACCTCTTTTGGATATTTATGGGCTTTATTTTACACATTTATATCATTTTTGGGACTAACCTACTAACCGGAGGCCCAACCCATATTGCTGTTTTTTTTGCCTATTTCAGTATTTCGAAGAAAAGGAATATCAAACGGAGTCCAAACGGAATGAAACCTTCAGGAGCGTTATTTTTGGAACAAATCTGATCCGGAGGGCTTGGAGTGCAAGTCAAGAAGCCTCCGAGGGCCCCACGAGATAGGAGGGCGCCCCCCCCCTATAGGGCGCGCCCGCCTGTCTCCTGGGCCCCTCGGGTGGCCACCGACGTACTTCTTCCTCCTATATATACCTACGTACCCCGAAAACATCCAGGAGCACCACGAAACACAATTTCCACCGCCGTAACCTTCTGTATCCGCGAGATCCCATCTTGGAGCCCTTGCTGGCACTCTGCCGGAGGGGGAAGCAACCACGGAGGGCCTCTACATCAACATCCTTGCCCCTCCGATGAGTTTTGAGTAGTTTACCACAGACCTACGGGTTCATAGTTATTAGCTAGATGGCTTCTTCTCTCTTTTTGGATCTCAATACAATGTTCTCCCCCCTCTTGTGGAGATCTATTCGATGTAATCTCTTTTTGCGGTGTGTTTGTCAAGATCCGATGAATTGTGGGTTTATGATCAAGTTTATCTATGAATAATATTTGAATCTTCTCTGAATTCTTTTATGTATGATTGAGTTATCTTTGCAAGTCTCTTCGAATTATCAGTTTGGTTTGGCCTACTAGATTGGTCTTTCTTGCCATGCGAGAAGTGCTTCGCTTTGGGTTCAATCTTGCGGTGTGCTTACCCAGTGACAGAAAGGGTTGCAAGACATGTATTGTATTGTTGCCGTCGAGGATAACAAGATGGGGTTTATATCATATTGCATGTGTTTATCCCTCTACATCATGTCATCTTGCTTAATGCGTTACTCTGTTCTTATGAACTTAATACTCTAGATGCAGGCAGGAGTCGGTCGATGTGTGGAGTAATAGTAGTAGATGCAGGCATGAGTCTGTCTACTTGTTATGGACGTGATGCCTATATACATGATCATGCCTAGATAATCTCATAACTATGCGCTTTTCTATCAATTGCTCGACAGTAATTTGTTCACCCACCGTAATACTTATGCTATCTTGGGAGAAGCCTCTAGTGAAACCTATGGCCCCCGGGTCTATCTCTTATCATATTTGCTTTCAATCTACCTTTATTTGCATCTTTACTTTTTGCATTTATATCCTAAAATACCAAAAATATATTTATCTTATCATACTATCTTTAAGATCTCACTTTCGCAAGTGGCCGTGAAGGGATTGACAACCCCTTTATTGCGTTGGTTGCGAGTTCTCAGTTTGTTTGTGTAGGTGCGTGGGACTTTTGAGGAGCCTCCTACTGGATTGATACCTTTGTTCTCAGAACTGAATGAAATACTTACGCTACACTTTGCTGCATCACCCTCTCCTCTTCAAGGAAAACCAATGCAAGCTCAAGACGTAGCAAGAAGGATTTCTGGCGCCGTTGCCGGGGAGGTCTTCTCTCAAGTCAAGACATACCAAGTACCCATCACAAACCCATCTCCCTCGCAATGACATTATTTGCCATTTGCCTCTCGTTTTCCTCTCCCCCACTTCACCCTTGAAGTTTTATTCGCCGTCTCTTTCCCAATCTCCTCCTCTCTTTTCACTTGCCTTTTTCCGTTTGCTTGTGTGTTGGATTACTTGTTGCCATGGCACAAGATAATACCAAGTTGTGTGACTTCTCGAATACCAATAATAATGATTTCCTTAGTACTCCGATTGCTCCTCTTAATGATGTTGAGTCTTGTGAAATCAATACCGCTTTGTTGAATCTTGTTATGAAAGATCAATTTGCCGGCCTTCCTAGTGAAGATGCCGCTACTCATCTAAACAATTATGTTGATTTGTGTGATATGCAAAAGAAGAAAGATACGGATAACAATATTGTCAAATTGAAGTTATTTCCGTTTTCACTCAGAGATCATGCTAAAGTTTGGTTTTCGTCTTTGCCTAAAAATAGTATTGATTCTTGGAACAAGTGCAAAGATGCTTTTATCTCTAAGTATTTTCCTCCCGCTAAGATCATCACTCTTAGGAACGATATTATGAATTTTAAACAACTTGATCATGAGCATGTTGCCCAATCTTGGGAAAGAATGATATTGATGCTTCGCAATTGCCCTACTCATGGTTTGAATTTATGGATGATCATACAAAATTTTTATGCCGGTTTGAACTTTGCTTCTAGAAACCTCTTAGACTCGGACGCGGGAGGCACCTTTATGGAAATCACGTTAGGAGATGCTACAAAATTGCTTGATAATATTATGGCTAATTATTCTCAATGGCACACCGAAAGATCTTCTAGTAAAAAAGTGCATGCTATAGAAGAAATTAATGTTTTGAGTGGAAAGATGGATGAACTTATGAAGATGTTTGCTACTAAAAATACTCCTCCTGATCCCAATGATACGCCTTTGTCTTCCTTGATTGAGAATAATAATGAATCTATGGATGTGAATTTTGTTGGTAGGAATAGTTTTGGAAACAATGCTTATAGAGAAATTTTAATGCTAGACCGTTCCCTAGTAATCCCTCTAATAATTATGGAAATTCCTACAATAATTCTTATGGTAATTTTAATAAGATGCCCTCTGATTTTGAGAATAGTGTGAAAGAATTTATGATTTCTCAAAAGAATTTTAATGCTTTGCTTGGAGAAAAATTGCTCAAAGTTGACGATTTGGCTATGAACGTCGATAGACTTTCGCTTGATGTTAATTCTCTTAAACTTGGATCTTCTTCTCCTAAGCATGATATCAACAAGTCTCTCAAAGTAATGAGAATTTCCATTGACGAGTGCAAGGAAAGAACCGCTAGATTGCGTGCTAAAAAAGAAAGCTTTATAAAAGCGTGTTCTTCTAGTCTTCATGAAAATAATGATGAGGATCTTAAAGTTATTGATGCGTCTCCGATTAGATCTATGTTTTGCAATATGAAATTTGATGATTATGGGAGTGATGATGAATCAACCTTGCCTAGAAGGCGTCCCAAAAATTCGAAGTCTTTAGATCTTGATGTTAAATTTGGTAAAAGTGAGATTGGAGAATCCTCAACTTCTAATTATATTGAACTTACTATCTCGGATTTCAAGGAATTTGATTATGATAATTGTTCTTTAAAAGGGTGTATTTCCTTGTTGCAATCTGTTGTTAATTCTCCTCATGCTTATAGTCAAAACAAAGCTTTTACCAAACATATTGTTGATGCCTTGATGCAATCTTATGATGAAAAACTTAATTTGGAAGTTTCTATACCTAGAAAACTTAATGATGAGTGGGAACCTACTATAAATATTAAAATTAAGGATTATGAGTGTTTTGCTTTGTGTGATTTGGGTGCTAGTGTTTCCACGACTCCGAAAACTTTATGTGATATTCTAGGTTTCCATGATCTTGATGATTTTTCTTTAAATATGCACCTTGCGGATTCCACCATTAAAAAGCCTATGGGAAGGATCAATGATGTTATTATTGTTGCAAATAGAAATTTGGTGCCCGTAGATTTTATCGTTCTTGATATAGATTGCAATCTTTCTTGCCCTATTATTCTTGGTAGACCTTTCCTTAGAACGATTGGTGCGATTATTGATATGAAGGAAGGGAACATCAGATTCCAATTTCCATTAAAGAAAGGCATGGAGCACTTTCCAAGAAAGAAAGTTAAATTACCTTATGAACCTATCATGCGTGCTACCTATGAATTTAGTGCCAAAGATGGCACTCGTTAGATCTATCTTTGTTTTTATGCCTAGCTAGGGGCGTTAAACAATAGCGCTAGTTGGGAGGCAACCCAATTTTCTTTATGTTTTTTGTTTTTGCTCCTGTTTAGTAATAAATCTTGCATCTACCTTCTGGTTAGATGTGTTTTCATCTTTTACTTAGTGATTGTGCCAAGTAGAACCTATAGGATAACCTACGATGATAGTTGATTTGATTCTGCTGAAAAACAGAAACTTTGCGGGCACGAATATAATTTTGTTAAATCACAGGAACGTGCTTTTGCGTTGATTCTTTTTGATGCTGTTCAATGGACAAATTGTCCAGGACTTCCTATTTTGGTAGGACTTTTAGAATTCCATAAGTTTGCATTAGTTACAGATTGCTACAGACTGTTCTGTTTTTGACAGATTCTGTTTTTCGTGTGTTGTTTGCTTATTTCAATGCATCTATGGCTAGTAAATTAGTTTATAAACCATAAAGAAGTTGGAATACAGTAGGTTTAACACCAAATTAAATAAATAATGAGTTCATGGCAGTACCTTATGTGGTGGTTTTGTTTTCTTTCACTAATGGAGCTTATAAGATTTCCTGTTGAGTTTTGTGTTGTGAAGTTTTCAAGTTTTGGGTAAAGCTTTTATGGACTATGGAATAAGGAGTGGCAAGAGCCTAAGCTTGGGGATGCTTATGGCACCCCAAGATATTCAAGAATAGCCAAAATCCTAAGCTTGGGGATGCCCCGGGAAGGCATCCCCTCTTTCGTCTTCGTTCATTGGTAACTTTACTTGGAGCTATATTTTTATTCGCCACATGATATGTGTTTTGCTTGGAGCGTCGTGTATTATATTAGTCTTTGATTTTTAGTTTACCACAATCATACTTGCTGTACACACCTTTTGGGAGAAGCCTATTTGATTAGAATTTGCTAGAATACTCTATGTGCTTCACTTATATCTTTTGAGCTTGATAGTTTTTGCTCTAGTGCTTCACTTATATCTTTTAGAGCACGGTGGTGTCTTAATTTTGAAGAAATTTCTAGTCTCTCATGCTTCACTTATATTATTTTGAGAGTCTTTTAGAACAGCATGGTATTTGCTATGATCATAAAGTTGGTCCTAGAATGATGAGCATCCAAGTTGGGTATAATAAAAACTATCATAGAAAGTGAATTGGATGCTATGATCAATTTGATGCTTGATAATTGTTTTGAGATATGGAGGTAGTGATATTAAAGTCATGCTAGTTGGGTGATTATGAATTTAAAGAATGCTTGTGTTGAAGCTTGTGATTCCCGTAGCATGCATGTATGGTGAACCGCTTTGTGATGAAGTTGGAGCTCAATTTTATTTATTGATTGTCTTCCTTATGAGTGGCGGTCGGGGACGAGCGATGGTCTTTTCCTACCAATATATCCCCCTAGGAACATGCGCATGATGCTCTGGTTTTTGACGAGTTCTAAATTTTTGCAACAAGTATATGAGTTCTTTTGATTAATGTTGAGCCAATGGATTATACGCACTCTTTCACCCTTCCACCATTGCTAGCCTCTCTTGTACCGCGCAATTTTCACCGGTACCATACACCCACCATTTACCTTCCTCAAAACAGCCACCATACCTACCTATTATGGCATTTCTATAGCCATTCCGAGATATATTGCCATGCAACTTTCTACCGTTTCGTTCATATGACACGCATTACTTTTGTCATATTGCTTTTTGCACGATCATGTAGTTGACATTGTATTTGTGGCAAGGCCACCTTCATAATTTTTGTACATGTCGCTCTTGATTCATTGCATATCCCAGTACACCGCCGGAGGCATTCATATAGAGTCATATCTTGTTCTAGCTTTGAGTTGTAAATCCATAAAGTGTGATGATCTTCATTATTAGAGCATTGTCCTAGTGAGGAAAGGATGATGAAGACTATGATTCCCCCACAAGTCGGGATGAGACTTCGGACTTTACAAAAAGAAAAAAAGGGGAGAAAGGCCAAAGAAAAGAAGGCCAAAGAAAAAAAAAGAAAAAAGAAAAAAAGAAAAATGAGAGAAAAAGAGAGAAGGGACAATGCTACTATCTCTTTTTCCACACTTGTGCTTCAAAATAGCACTATGATCTTCATGATAGAGAGTCTCATATGTTGTCACTTTCATATACTAGTGGGAATTTTTCATTATAGAACTTGGCTTGTATATTCCAATGATGGGCCTCCTCAAAAGTGCCCTAGGTCTTCGTGAGCAAGCAAGTTGGATGCACCCCACTTAGTTTCTTTTGTTGAGCTTTCATATATTTATCGCTCTAGTGCATCCGTTGCATGGCAATCCCTACTCACTCACATTGATATCTATTAATGGGCATCTCCATAGCCCGTTGATACGCCTAGTTGATGTGAGACTATCTTCTCCTTTTTGTCTTCTCCACAACCACCCTTCTATTCCACATATAGTGCTATGTCCATGGCTCACGCTCATGTATTGCGTGAAAGTTGAAAAAGTTTGAGATTATTAAAGTATGAAACAATTGCTTGGCTTGTCATCGGGGTTGTGCATGATTAAATACTTTGTGTGATGAAGATAGAGCATAGCCAGACTGTATGATTTTGTAGGGATAACTTTCTTTAGCCATGTTATTTTGAGAAGACATGATTACTTTGATTAGTATGCTTGAAGTATTACTATTTCTTATGTCAATATGAACTTTTATTTTGTATTCATTTGGATCTGAACATTCATGCCAGAATAAAGAAAATTACATTATGAATTATGCTAGGTAGCATTCCACATCAAAAATTCTCTTTTTATCATTTACCTACTCAAGGATGAGCAGGAATTAAGCTTGGGGATGCTTGATACGTCTCAAGCGTATCTATAATTTTTTATTGTTCCATGCTATTATATTACCTCTTTTGGATGTTTATGGGCTTTATTTTACACATTTATATCATTTTTGGGACTAACCTACTAACCGGAGGCCCAGCCCATATTGTTGTTTTTTTGCCTATTTTAGTATTTCGAAGAAAAGGAATATCAAACGGAGTCCAAACGGAATGAAACCTTTGGGAGCGTTATTTTTGGAACAAATCTGATCCGGAGGGCTTGGAGTGCAAGTCAAGAAGCCTCCGAGGGCCCCACGAGATAGAAGGGCGCGCCCCCTGTCTCGTGGGCCCCTCGGGCGGCCACCGGCGTACTTCTTCCTCCTATATATACCTACGTACCCCAAAAACATCCAGGAGCACCACGAAACACAATTTCCACTGCGGTAACCTTCTGTATCCGCGAGATCCCATCTTGGAGCCCTTGCTGGCACTCTGCCGGAGGGGGAAGCAACCACGGAGGGCCTCTACATCAACATCCTTGCCCCTCCGATGAGTTGTGAGTAGTTTACCACAGACCTACGGGTCCATAGTTATTAGCTAGATGGCTTCTTCTCTCTTTTTGGATCTCAATACAATGTTCTCCCCCCTCTTGTGGAGATCTATTCGATGTAATCTCTTTTTGTGGTGTGTTTGTCGAGATCCGATGAATTGTGGGTTTATGATCAAGTTTATCTATGAATAATATTTGAATCTTCTCTGAATTCTTTTATGTATGATTGAGTTATCTTTGCAAGTCTCTTTGAATTATCAGTTTGGTTTGGCCTACTAGATTGGTCTTTCTTGCCATGGGGGAAGTGCTTAGCTTTCGGTTCAATCTTGCGGTGTTCTTACCCAGTGACAGAAAGGGTTGCAAGACACGTATTGTATTGTTGCCATCGAGGATAACAAGATGGGGTTTATATCATATTGCATGTGTTTATCCCTCTACATCATGTCATCTTGCTTAATGCGTTACTCTGTTCTTATGAACTTAATACTCTAGATGCAGGCAGGAGTCGGTCGATGTGTGGAGTAATAGTAGTAGATGCAGGCAGGAGTCTGTCTACTTGTTATGGACGTGATGCCTATATACATGATCATGCCTAGATAATCTCATAACTATGCGCTTTTCTATCAATTGCTCGACAGTAATGTGTTCACCCACCGTAATACTTATGCTATCTTGAGAGAAGCCTCTAGTGAAACCTATGGCCCCCGGGTCTATCTCTTATCATATTTGCTTTCAATCTTCCTTTATTTGCATCTTTACCTTTTGCATTTATATCCTAAAATACCAAAAATATATTTATCTTATCATACTATCTTTATTAGATATCACTTTCGCAAGTGGCCGTGAAGGGATTGACAACCCCTTTATTGCGTTGGTTGCGAGTTCTCAGTTTGTTTGTGTAGGTGCGTTGGACTTTTGAGGAGCCTCCTACTGGATTGATACCTTGGTTCTCAAAACTGAGGGAAATACTTACGCTACACTTTGCTGCATCACCCTCTCCTCTTCGAGGAAAACTAACGCAAGCTCAAGACGTAGCAGTAGCAATGGTAGGAGTGGTGGAATTTGTATCTTTTGGAAGAACTCGGTTGATATTGCAATAATTTTTTTCCAGATTATCATGTGGATGCTTGGGTGCAAGAGCAGGGAAAGGAACAGTGGAGGTTATCTTGTTTTTATGGAGAAGCAACCCGAAATTTATGGTATAAAACTTGGAACACAATGAAGAGATTGAGAGGGGAAAGTACCCTTCACTGGCTGTGTATCGGCGACTTTAATGAAATCCTGAGGCCGGAAGAGAAACATAGTCCCAACGAAAGAGACATTGCTCAGATTGAGGCATTTAGAGAGGCTGTTGATGTTTGTGGACTCGCTGATTTGGGATATCGTGGTTTGGACTGGACATGGGAGAAGAAGGTGGCTAGTGGTCATTTCTGTCGTGTACGTTTGGACCGAGCTTTGGGGTCGGCTTGCTGGTCGGCGCTTTTCCCTTTTGCCTCGGTAGAACACCTAACCGCGGCAAAATCAGACCACTGCCCCATACTGTTAGAGACAGAGCTGGTGGACACCAGTATCCGGGCAAAGCAAAAACAATTTCGATATGAATGTATGTGGGAACGGGACCCGAGTTTTGGCGATGTCCTGGCTGAAGCATGGAGCGCAATTGGCAAGGCCCAAACAGTTTCAGGTTTGTCATCTAAATTATCCAACATTGTTGGCACTTTACAAAGGTGGGGTAGGAGCAAGTTTGGAGCAGTTCAGGCGGAACTGCGCGCTTTGCGCCTCCGGCTCAGCGAGCTGCGAGCACTTCCAGATCGGGTTGGTCCCTCCGTGGAGGAGGAAGGAATTGAAGCCGGGATGGTTGAACTTTGCCTCCGAGAGGAAATCATGTGGCGTCAAAGAGCTCGTGTCCAGTGGTTAGTAGAAGGCGATAGCAACACAAAGTTTTTTCATCGCAAGGCTAGTGCCTGCAGAGCGAGGAACCGCATCACCGAGCTGCAGCGAGCTGATGGACAGTGTGCACAAATGAATAGGAGATGGAGAGTATGGCCTCAAATTTTTATAGCAATCTGTATGCCTCTGAAAATACTGCTGGCATAGAAGAGGTTCTCTCTCATATACCACAACGGGTTGACGAGGCCATTAATAACAACCTGGATGCTCAATATACTAAATCAGAGATCAAAGCGGCTCTGTTTCAAATGTTCCTGACAAAGGCACCCGGACCGGATGGCTTTCCAACGCACTTTTTCCAGAGGCATTGGGATCTGTGTGGTGATGAGGTAACTGATATGGTGTTGCGTGTTCTTAAAGGAGAAGATTCCCCGGAGGAGATAAACAAAACGTTCATAGTTTTAATTCCCAAGATTGCAAGTCCAAAAAATTTAGGACAATTTCGACCGGTTAGCCTCTGCAATGTGATCTTCAAGATCGCATCCAATGTTTTGGCTAACCGGCTCAAGCTCATTCTCCCCGACATCATCTCCGAGGAGCAGTCAGCATTTGTGCCAGGACGTCTTATTACTGACAATTTCATCTCATCCTATGAGTGCCTGCATTATATGAAAACAAGGAAGTTGAAGGGCAACAAGTTCTGTGCTTTGAAACTTGATATGATGAAAGCATACGACAGACTCGAATGGAATTACCTGGAGAAGGTCATGATAAAACTTGGTATTAGTCCTCGCTTCATGGAGATTGTAATGAGGTGTGTTTCATCGGTGTCCTTCTCTGTCATCTTCAACGGAGGGAAGCAAAAGGATTCACTCCATCACGGGGCCTACGACAGGGGGATCCAATATCCCCCTACCTCTTCTTGCTAGCAGCGGAGGGATTATCTTGTTTATTGAAGTCTACTATTTCCCGATGAGAGGGTGCGGGGTATAACGGTGGCAGTAGGAGCTCATGAGGTAAACCATCTACTTTTTGCAGATGACAACCTCTTATTTTTTAATGCTACACCTGATGGCAGCCAGGGTTGACTCTCTCCTTCAACGTTACTGCGGTGCCTCCGGCCAGCGCATAAATAGGGAGAAGTCTTCAATCTTCTTTAGCAAAGGTTGTGCCGAGTCTTTAAAACAAGGAATCAAAGAAACCCTGCAAGTCCAAAACGAGCAACTATCTAATCGTTATCTTGGGCTTCCGGCCGAGGTGGGAAGATCCAAGGAAGGATCCTTTAAATATCTCAAGGATAGGATCTGGAAGCATGTGCAAGGTTGGATGGAAAAAGCCTTGTCTGTCGGTGGAAAGGAGGTGCTTATCAAATCTGTAGCTCAAGCAATCCCCACATACTCTATGGCTTGCTTCAAACTGCCAAGGAGTTTATGCCAACAAATTAATGGTATTTTGAGGAAGTTTTGGTGGGGATCGAAGAATGGAGAAAGAAAAACTGCATGGGTATCATGGGAAGTTATGTCACAACCTAAAGCTATGGGGCGCATGGGCTTTAGATATATTGAGCTCTTCAATTTGGCTTTGTTGGCACGCCAAGCCTGGCGGCTTCTTACCGAGCCTAGTACACTTAGTGCCCAGATTTTGAAGGCTGTCTATTATCTTGCATCTACGATCCTTGAAGCAGAGGTTGGAAAGAACCCATCGCAAGTATGGCGCTCAACTATTGAAGGCCGAGACTCACTCAAGCTTGGCCTCATTAAGCGCATTGGGTCAGGTAATGAAACCAACATATGGTCTGATAACTGGATCCCTCAAGACTTTAAACTTCGACCGGTTTGCCCAAAAACTCCAAATCCCCCTGAGTTGGTCTCCGAGCTCATTAATCCCACTACAGTTTCTTGGAATCGGGCTATCTTAGAGGAGCATTTTTATGCGATGGACATCGAGGCAATTCTTAACATCCCTCTAAGTAACATGGTCCGAGAGGATTTTTGGTCATGGCATTACGAAAGGAAGGGCACTTTCAGGGTCCTGTTAGCCTACCGACTTATGTCATCTATCAAACAGCAGCAGACTGACTGGCTCGAGCATAATGAGGGTCACTCTAATGGTGAAGCAGATAGCCGATCTTGGGTCAAACTTTGGGGAGCCCCGGTCCCCTCCAAGGTCCGAGTATTTGCTTGGCGTTTGGCCAACACCTCGATTCCTACAGGAGATGTTCGAAAACACCAAAATATGACTGATTCGGCTGGATGCTCACTTTGCCATGCGACAGTTGATTCTTGGCGCCACTCCCTCTTTGATTGCCACATGGCGCGCTGCGTGTGGGCCCTTGCTGACGAAGACCTGACGGAGACGGTCATCTCGAACCGGACGGACGACGCCAAGCTATGGATGTTTTGGCTAGTTGACACCTTACCCGCGGTAGAATTAGCGCATGTACTTGTCACCATGTGGGTGATGTCTACTACGCAACCTTCTTCTTGTAGACGTTGTTGGGCCTCCAAGTGCAGAGGTTTGTAGGACAGTAGCAAATTTACCTCAAGTGGATGACCTAAGGTTAATCAATCCGTGGGAGACATAGGATGAAGATGGTCTCTCTCAAGCAACCATGCAACCAAATAACAGAGAGTCTCTTGTGTCCCCAACATAGCCAATACAATGGTAAATTGTATAGGTGCACTAGTTCGGCGAAGAGATGGTGATACAAGTGCAATATGGATGGAAGATATAGGTACTTGTAATCTGAAATTATAAAAACAGCATGGTAACAAGTGGTAAAAGTGAGCGTAAATAGTATTGCAATGCTAGGAAACAAGGCCTAGGGTTCATACTTTCACTAGTGCAAGTTCTCTCAACAATAATAACATAATTAGATCATATAACTATCCCTCAACATGCAATAAAGAGTCACTCCAAAGTCACTAATAGCGGAGATAGATGAAGAGATTATTGTAGGGTACGAAACCACCTCAAAGTTATTCTTTCTGATCGATCTATTCAAGAGTCTGTAGTAAAATAACAAGAAGCTATTCTTTCCGTTTGATCTATCATAGAGTTTGTACTAGAATAACACCTTAAGACACAAATCAACCAAAACCCTAATGTCACCTAGATACTCCATTGTCACCTCAAGTATCCGTGGGTATGATTATATGATATGCATTACACAATCTCAGATTCATCTATTCAACCAACACACAAATACTTCAAAGAGTGCCCCAAAGTTTCTACCGGAGAGTCAAGACGAAAACGTGTGCCAACCCCTATGCATAAGTTCACAAGGTCACTGAACCCGCAAGTTGATCACCGAAACATACATCAAGTGAATCACGTGATATCCCATTGTCACCACAGATAAGCACATGCAAGACATACATCAAGTGTTCTCAAATCCTTAAAGACTCAATCCGATAAGATAACTTCAAAGGGAAAACTCAATCCATTACAAGAGAGTAGAGCGGGAGAAACATCGTAAGATCCAACTATAATAGCAAAGCTCGCGATACATCAAGATCGTATCACCTCAAGAACACGAGAGAGAGAGATCAAACACATAGCTACTGGTACAAACCCTCAGCCCCGAGGGTGAACTACTCCCTCCTCGTCATGGAGAGCACCAGGATGATGAAGATGGCCACCGGTGAGGGATCCCCCCTCCGGCAGGGTGCCGGAAAAGGGTCCCGATTGGTTTTTGGTGGCTACACAGGCTTGCGGTGGCGGAACTCCCGATCTATTGTGCTCCTCGTTGTTTTTAGGGTATATGGACATATATAGGCGAAATAAGTCGGTTAGGAGAGCCACGAGGGGCCCACTAGGGTGGGGGGCACGCCTAGGGTGGTAAGGCGCGCCTCCCTGCCTCGTGGCTTCCTCGAAGCTTCCGTGACGTCTACTTCAAGTCTCCTGGATTGCTTCCGTTCCAAAAATAACTCTCCCAAAGGTTTCATTCCATTTGGACTCCGTTTGACATTCCTTTTCTTCGAAACACTGAAATAGGCAAGAAAACAACAATTTGGGTGGGGCCTCCGGTTAATAGGTTAGTCCCAAAAATAATATAAAAGTGTTTAGTAAAGCCCATAAACATCCAAAACAGATAATATAATAGCATGAATACTTCATAAATTATAGATACGTTGGAGACGTATCAACACCCCCAAGCTTAATTCCTGCTCGTCCTCGAGTAGGTAAATGATAAAAGAAATAATTTATGAAGTGTGAATGCTAGCAGGTGCATAAGTTTGATCAATGATAATTTCAATCACCTTTTCTAGCATCATTATATGTCATAACAATATCTCATCTCATAAAACTTTTCACGACCAAGTAACAAGCTATTCACATGTTTAAAGCATAGACCATAAACTTTCTTGAAAACTAGCAAACTATGTTCTCAGTCATCAAACAATTGCAATACATCTTATTTTCAGGAAGGGTCTATGTAAGAGCTTTGATTTAGCAAATCCCACATACTCAACTATCATATAGTCTTCCATGATTGCTACCAGTCAAAGCATATTTTTAGAACAAATAGCATTGATCGAACACAGAGAAAGATAGGGGCTTAATGTTTCACCTCCCAACTTACTTATCATATAGATAATTGCCAACAATAATAATTCATGATCAAATATATTTGAATGGCCATATATGTTTAGATCTTTCCCCATCACATGATGCTTGCCAACTAAAGAGTAGGTTGGAATGAGAAGGAATACTACTGACTCTTGCATAAAAGTAAAAGATAGGCCCTTCGCAGAGGGAAGCAGGGATTTGTAGAGGTGCCAAAGCTCGAAGCTTTTAAATAGAGATGAAAATAATTTTGAGAGGTATGCTTTCATTGTCAACATAACAACCAAGAGTTCCCAATATCTTCCATACTAGATACATTATAGGCGGTTCCCAAACAGAATGGTAAAGTTTTTACCCCCCCTCCACCAACAATCACACTCCACGGCTTGTCCGAAACAACTGGTGTCGTCCAACTACCAACAATCCCGGGGGAGTTTTTGTTTAAATTATTTGCGATTTTGTTCTTGATCTTTTGATCATAGGACTGGGCATCCAGGTTACCAGCCACTTTCTCGTGAATGATGAGCGGAGTCCACTCATCGTGAGAATAACCCACCTAGCATGGAAGATATTGACAACCCCTAGTCGCCACATGAGCGATTCGGGCATACAAAGCAGATTATTATTTGAAGGTTTAGAGTTTGGCACATGCAAATTTACTTGGAGCGGAAGGTAAATACCGCATATAGGTAGATATGGTGGACACTCATGGCAGAAACTTGGTTCAAGGATTTTGGATACACAAACAATATTCTCGCTTAGTACAGAAATTTTTGGCTAGCAAAGGATTCTAAATAGCAAGCACCACATGTTAGTGGATCCATAACAATATAACTTCTATACAAATATACCCAAGCATAACTCATTATGTTATCCTCCTTGTCCAACTTCAACTAATTTGCTCAGGTTTGAAAATAATTAATGGGGCTCACATTCATACAAGACCTCTAAGATAGTATATTTATATGTGAAATCTCACCTTCAATATTCTTTCATGAATTGTTCAAGTGACCAATACAATGTTTGCTAACCATCAATAAATTTACCACCTCTACTTCTTATATGTGAAGTCATTATTACCCATGGGATAAGCATATGAAACATATATAATTTCTGATTTATGGTATTCAAATCATTCAACCATTTACTCATAGGATATAAGTGAAGCACATGAGTAAATCACAAACTACTTCAAAATGATATAAGTGAAGATCAATGAGTAGTTAAATAATTATTTAGCTATGTGAGGACTCTCTCTCATTTAAGAATTTCAGATTTATGTATTTTATTCAAACATCAAGCAAAACAAAACAAAATGACATTTCAAGGATAGCACTCATCTTGTGAAGAAGCAAAAACTTAGGCTCAACCGATACTAATCGATAATTGTTGAAGAAGAAAGGTGGGATGCCTACCGGGGCATCCCCAAGCTTAGATGCTTGAGACTTCTTGGAATATTATCTTGGGGTGCCTTGGGCATCCCCAAGCTTGAGCTTTTATGTCTCCTTAATTTCTCTCATATCACGGTTTCCTAAATCTCGATAGCTTCATCCACACCAAACTCAACAAGAACTCGTGAGATAAGTTAGTATAAACCAATGCAAAAACCTTATCATTTTCTACTGTAACAAATCACTAAAATTATTATTCAACATTGCATACTAAATGCCTCTGCATATTTAATATCCTATCCTCAAATAGAATCATTAAACAAGCAAACCTATGCAAACAATGCGAACATAACAGCAATCTGCCAAAACAGTATAGTATGTAAAGAATGCAAGATTCATCATACTTACCTAACTCCAAAAATTATGAGAAAAATACAAAACTTTAGGAAATTTATCATAGCTCAATAAGCAAAAAGTTTCAACATTTTATCATTTTCTGACTTTTCTAGGGAATTTTTGCAACAGCGGTAAACTTTCTGTTTTGAAACAGCAACATGTATACTTGCAAAATAAGCATGGTAAAGGCTATCTGTCGGGGGTTGGACGCGGCATATGCCAACGGGTGGCTTATCATGGTGGGGGCGAGTAGAACGTCGCCGGTGCCTGGAAACGGGATGAGGCGCAGACATGCACGCCGGCGAATCTTACCCAGCTTCGGGGCTCTCCGGGGAGATAACACCCCTACTGCTGCTCTGCGGGGTCTCCGCATGATCACTATGGTGAGATGGTTACAAGGGTGCTCCTAGAGCTGTATCGGGAGGCAGGAGGGAGCAAGGCTGGCTCTCTCCTCTGCTTGCTATGGGTCTAAATCTATCCAAGGCCGAACCCTTTGCATGGGTGCCCCGGGGGGTTTATATAGGCCTACCCCCCGGGGGTACAATAGTAATCTGACTGGGCGTGGCCCCCAGCCGTCTGTCTCTCACGCTACTGTCCCTCCTGCCGGCTTCTGGGGCCCGCCGACTGGTGGGTCCCGCGGACATGCAGAACACTGTGCAGCACTCCTGATGACGCAAGCTCGGTCATGGGGTCGTGGGAACAGTGCCGCCGTCTGCCAGGCGATCACTGTCGCCACTCCCCGTCCAATCTGGTTTATGGCTTGTGGGGCCCAGGCGAGGAGGCGGCCGACTCTGGGGAGGCCGACTCCCACAGGGCCGACTCCAGGCGCTCTGGCCGTCTTCTACTCTCCCACTAATAGGGGGCCCGGCGATCTTCGGGCCGTACAGGCCGCCGTCGTGGGCATAGTGCCTCGCGCACTGTGGCTGAGGTCAGGGGAGGCATGGCAACAGTGCCGCGCCTCACCGGAGATCTCCCGACGATACGGCTCACTGTAGCCATGCCTACCCCTCGTGGGTCAGAGGGGACGGCCACGTCGGGGCCGTACCCTGCATCGGTCTTCGAGAAAGGTCGCGGGCCGACTCCCATAGTCGGCCCCCCGAAGGTCGCAAGCCCAGAGTCGGCTTGCCTCAGAGTCGCCGTCCGGGACTCGGCTTCTCCGAAGGTCGCCGACTGGGACTCGGCCTCCGAAGGTCGCCAGCTGGGATGCGGTCGGAGGGGCGCGGCTTGCCCCGATGTCTTGAAAGATCCTGGGTCCCGGGTCGGCCTACCCGTGGCCCATTACTCCGACAGTAGTCCCCGAAGCTGGTGAAGCCCGGCGGGCGCTGCCTCGAGGGGCTTCAACAGTTTCAATTTTCCCAGTGCCAACTCTGAGACTTGGCCACTGTTTCTTTGGGCCTCCTCGCCGAAGTCGGACTTGCTCAGCGAGGGGCCGCCGCTCGCAAGTCGCGGCGGGAAACGGGCGGCGTATCAGATACGCTTCCTTGCCATTATTGAAACGGTCCTATCGCGCGGCGCCACGTGGAGACGATAGTCTGCCCACCCACGCGCGTGACGGGACGGGCCGTCAGGTGGGGCCTGCCATTACCGCGCCTCGGCCCCCGAGCGGATCCGCTGTGGCCGCGGACGGTTGGCATCCCCACGTCGTTACTGCGCCCAGTAACTTCGTGGGGGTTAATCGTGGGCGGCGTGGGGCCTCGGGCGCAGTTAATCCCCACGTCCGCCCCCTCGGCTTCTCAGCCCGCAGGGCTATAAGTAGGCGGAGAGGAGCGGGGCGGCACTGCACGCACACCCTCTCCCCCGCTCTCCTGCCTTTCTCCTTCCTTCGCCGCGAGCCACGACATTCTCCCTCCGCCGTGAGCCAAGGCCTTCTTCCTCGCCGGTGATGAGTTCTTCTTCCGCCGCGCCCCCCACCTCACGCTCCGGCGTGTGGGATGGCTCGGATGTGGAGGCGGAGCACATCGAGTTCCTCCGCCGAACCCGCGGCCTCCCCAGCGCGGACCTGGTGCATGCCCGTACCGCGTCGGCGGAGAGATCCGGCCCGCGCCGGAGGAGGGCGAGCGGGTCATCTTCCGCTCGCACCTAATGTGCGGGCTGGGGCTTCCAGCGAGCAGATTCTTCCGCTCGTTCCTGGAGTTTCACAAGCTGCAGCCGCACCACCTCACCCCCAACGCGGTGGTGCTTCTTTTCGCCTTCGCCACTCTGTGCGAAGGCTACATCGGCGTTCTCCCCACCCTCGAACTGTGGGGGAGTTCTTCTCTTCAAAACTGGGCACTCAGGCCGCCGGCACGCCGGCTCAGTGTGGCACCTACATCGCGGTGCGGCACTCGACGGCTGACAATCCTTTTCCGCCCATCCCGCTGGTGAAGTCGGTGAAGATGTGGCAGAAGTCTTACTTCTACGTGAAGAACATCTCCACCGACGACGACTGGGTCAACCTGCCGCCCTTCGACCCCGAGCCACTGACTGGCCGGCTCGCCAGTTGGTCCGATCGGTCCAAATCGCTTTCGTCCTCCGGAGCCGGCGCCGTGGCGCGACTCTGAGTTATGCTGCAGTCGGAGGGGCTCATCGCCTCCGATCTTCTGGCCGCCTTCGTGGCGCGCCGAGTTCTCCCGCTCCAGGGCCGGCCTCACCTCATCTGTCAGATGAGCGGCCGCCATGATCCGAGCCGGCTGTGCACCAAGGACATGCCGCGCGGGGAGGTGGCGAACTTGGTGAACCACATCGCCCACTGCGAGTTCACGGAGGACTGGAAGTTCGGCAAGGAGCCGTACTCGCGCGACAACCCCCCTCCAATGGTAAGTCACATCCGTCTGTAGTTCGATCTTCTCCGCGTCTGACTTCGAACTCTAATCATCGCTGGCATCTTCTGAGCAGAATCCCCTCACGGCGCCCGCAGCCGGCACCATCAGAGAGCCTCGCGATTATGTCCCAGATCGCGAGGCCAGCGATGTCGACGACCCCGACTTGGGGGCGGCGGCGCTGGAGGCCGACGCCGAAGGCGGCGGAGAGGGGGCAGACGACGGCCTCAGGCCGTCGGCGACCTTCGCCGACTGGCCCGAGGATGACGTCGACGTGGAAGTCGTCCCGCGCCGCCAGCTGAGGGCCGGCCCCTCCGGCCAAGCCGGCGCGAAGAGGCGTCACGCCGGGCCGAGCGTGCCCGGCGGCAAACCAAAGAAGTTCAAGGGGGCCGCCGCCGCGACCAAGCGGGAGGAGGCGGCCGCGAAGGCCAACCGCTTCCGAAAGGAAGTGAGAAGGCCGCCGCTAATTTCTTCGTGAGTCTTCTTTACTCCTTCATTTCTTTGTTGGGTCTTATTTGAGTCTTCTCTGATTTTCCCTCCGATCTTCTCCAGAGCTCCCCTCTCCCTTGAGAGAGCCGCCGTCCCTCTGTCATGGGGTCGGTGGAGACATCTGCCAACACTCGGCGGATTGATCCCGCCGCCGACCTTCGGGAGGCGACGGAACGGAACGCGCGGGAGAAGCGCGAGGAGGAAGAGGCCGACCGCCTGGAGAAGGCGGAGGCCGAGAAGGCGGCCGCCAACGCCCAGCGACGCCTGGAGGAGGCCGAGACTGCGGCCGTGGCGAAGCGGCATGCTGAGGAGGTCGCGCGTCGCCGATCGGCGATGCTTGTCCCCCCGCTGTCGTCAGCGCCGCCGGCTCCTGAGTTCACGGGGCAGACCGGGGAGGTCGGCACCGCGAACCCTCTCGCGGAGGAGGGTGGCGACGTCTCAGGCTCGGATACTCACGCGCCGCCTCCGTCTGGGAGGCCGCATGGCAAGCAGCCGGTGGACCCGCAAGATCCTCCGACCGCAGACGATGCCGAGGCGCGACTGCTACTTCAGGTCGCCGCGCCGGTGCGCCGCAGGCTTGAGAGGACGAGCTCAGCGCCGCGAGCTCGGGAGACTGGCGCCACAAGTTCGGCGAATCTGGACGTCGAGGCCTCCAGTGCCGCGCCCACCGGCTGGCTGCGGGGAGGCGGCACCGGCCCACTGAACCAGGCCCTCCTGGACGTCCTTGGGGGACCATGCGAAGATGTCCTGATTCTCACAGAGGAAATCGACGAGCTCGCCTTCCTATTTGCTGTCAAGGCCTGTGCCTATGACAGCGTATCTCTCTGGGTGCTCCGGGTCCAAGGGTATCTTCTTGGTTTCTTTAGCCGGCTTGAATGATCCTTCTGCCTCCGACTCCTTGGGGTCGGGCGACATCTCTGGCTGCTTTCCGGCCATCGCAACGACCCGGTCAAGGAGCCGCTTCCCGGCTGCGATCACCAAAGACTCGGCCAGCCGACTGCTCTCGGCCGCGCAAGCGGACGACTTCTTGTAGTCGCCTGCAATGGTCAGTATTCCCTTGGAACTCGGCATCTTCATCTTGAGATAGGCGTAGTGAGGAACCGCCATGAACTTGGCCAAGGCAGGCCGGCCAAGCAGTGCGTGGTAAGGGCTCTCCAAGTCCACCACCTCGAACCAGACCGGCTCTCGGCGGAAGTGATCTTTGTCTCCGAAGAGGACGTCTATAAGGATCTTGCTGATTGGTGAGCAGGAGAGGCCGGGTACGATTCCATTGAATACTGTGCGGCTGCCCTGTAGCTGCCTTCGCCTGATTCCGAGCTTCTCCATGGTGTCTTTGTACAGGATGTTTATGCTGCTGCCTCCGTCTATCAGGACCCGCGAGAAACGGGCGGCCCGCCTATCGGTAGCCAAGGTCGCGCCTAAGACCAGGGCGTAGGAGCCCGGATTCGGCATCACCTCTGGGTGATCCGCCCGACTCCAACTGATAGGCTTCTCGGACCAGTGCATGAACTCCAGAGCATCCGTTGCTACTGCATTTACTTCTTGCTGTTGTTGATGCCTGCTGCGCCGGTCATCTGCCACGTTGGTGAACACTACGTAGGCTCCGTGCTCTTCTGGGAACTCGTCTTGGACTGCGCCGACTGGCCGAGCCGCCGGCTGCTGAGGCGGCGGCGGAGGCGGCGGCCCAGCAGGCGGTGGAGGAGTGAGGCCGTCTCCCTTGGCGATTCTGGCCAGCCAGTGGCACTTTCTTGTGGTGTGGTTCGAAGGCTTCGCGCCACTGTGGAACTTGCAAGGACCATCCAAAGTCTGCTCATAGGAGAAAGCTGGCAACCAATTGGACTTGCCGCCTTTCTGCCGCTTGGCCGGAGGCTGCCCCTCCGGTTGCTGATCTTCTACTGCTGCGACCTGCCGACTGTTGGAAGTCGGCTGTGGGGCCTTGCGCTTGTTGTCGTTTTGCTGCTGTCGCCGGCTGGCGTCTCCCGCCGGGGTTCTGGGAGCCTGGGGAGTCACTTTGCCAGCCGCGCTGACCTGAATCTCCGTCTTCATTGAAGAGTCGGCCGTGGCGTACTTGTCCGCGATGACTAGCAATTCATCAAGGGTTTCAGGCTCGTCGCAGAGGAGCTTGTGCTTGAGGAGGGTGCCCTCTCGGCACCCGGCAGTGAAGTACTCGATGGCCTGCACCTCGTGCACGCCCTCACAGGAGTTTTGAAGTTCGCCCCAGCGCGTGAGGTAGTCACGCGTTGATTCTTCGGGACCTTGCACGCACAAGGAGAGCTGGCGCGGCTTGGGAGGTCGCTTGTACGTGCTGGTGAAGTTGTGAATGAAGGCTTCGGTGAAGTCGACCCAGCTGTTGATGCTGCGGGGCTTCAGGCTGTTCAGCCATGTCCGGGCCGTGCCCTGGAGCATGAGGGGAACATACTTCACGGCAATCCGCTTGTTGCCGTTCGCTATGTTGACGGCTGTGGAGTAGTCTATCAACCAATCCTCCGGCTTTCGGAGCCGGTGTACTTCGGCGTGTCTCGGGGGAGCGTGAACCCTTTGGGGAAGGGCTCGTCTCTGATGCGGGGCCCGAAGCAAGGCGGACCCAACTCATCTTCTTCTTCCAGCGCCAGGGATCGGTGAAGTCGGTCGATCCGATGGCAGGCGTCATTCTCTCCGACTCCCTCTCGGCGGCCAAGGCGACCTCCGAGAGTCGGATGCTCAACGGGCGGGGGAGAAACTCGCCGCTCTCTTCGGGGCGGGGGAGGCAGATAATCGTCCCGTCGTTCCACTGCTCTTGGGCGACCGTCTTGGTCGCGCTCGATGGTGAGGCGAGTCCGGCTGTGGCTAACAGCCGGCTCCTTCTCTTTCCTTCCGCAGACTCTGCCAGTCGGCGTCCGGGAGGTCGCACCTTGATCTCGGTGAGGGGGTAAGTCGTCATTTTGCTGCTGCAGCGCGTCCGCGCGGCTGCCGGCCACGTTTTGCGCAGCAACTGCGTCGAGGAGCTGTTGTACTCGCTCCGTCATCACACGGCGCTCTTCGCCCTCGTAGTTCTTCAACTCTTCAGTTGCCGCTTGGGCGGCGCGGATGTTCTCCGCAGGGGTGGCGTACACGGGGCACTTCGCCCCGAGCAAGTCGGCGATGGCCGCGCCGCGCTGTTGGACCGCACCTAAATGGCTTGGCCCAGTTGGAGCCGGCGAGCCGCCTACAACGCGATCCATCTCGCGCTGGTATGCTTCTGACAAGCGTCTCATGCTTGCCAACTTCTTGGCGCCTTCGATGATCTGAAGGCGGCGTTCTTCCAGCGTCTCAGCGTCTGCGTCCTCTGGAATGGGCGCGGTCAGGTCATGCAGGACCGCTGGCAGCGGGTCCTGGGCGTCTTCGCCGAAGTGCTCGCTGTGGCCGATGACGAGCACCTCTGTGACGGCGCTTCCGCCACTCTCCTCGTACGGAAGCGGCTCGTCGTAGACCACCACGTTGGTGGGGAAGATATCGAGCGATACGGCGTCGGAGTCGACCAGCATCGGGTCGGAGGAGCCTACGAACTCCAAATCTACGGCAGGCTCGCCGGCGACATGGAGTTGGTCGAGGAGGCCCGTAAGGAGGTTCTCGGGGCCACCCGCGCCTGCACCTGGTGCAGGCTCGTCGGAGAGGCGCACCTCGCCGGTGAGTTCGGCGAGGCCGCTCACAGCGCAGGCGGCTTCAGCGCCGCGCAGCGTGTCGATGCAGACTCCATCTGGCGAGCCTGGCTGGCTGCGCTCGCCAGGGAGGAAAAGGGTTCCCGTCCAGAACAGATCTCCGGACGACGGTGCACCTCGCCCCACGGTGGGCGCCAAATGTCGGGGGTTGGATGCGACATATGCCAACGGGTGGCTTATCATGGTGGGGGCGAGTAGAACGTCGCCGGTGCCTGGAAACGGGATGAGGCGCAGACATGCACGCCGGCGAATCTTACCCAGCTTCGGGGCTCTCCGGGGAGATAACACCCCTACTGCTGCTCTGCGGGGTCTCCGCATGATCACTATGGTTAGATGGTTACAAGGGTGCTCCTAGAGCTGTATCGGGAGGCAGGAGGGAGCAAGGCTGGCTCTCTCCTCTGCTTGCTATGGGTCTAAATCTATCCAAGGCCGAACCCTTTGCATGGGTGCCCCGGGGGGTTTATATAGGCCTACCCCCCGGGGGTACAATAGTAATCTGACTGGGCGTGGCCCCCAGCCGTCTGTCTCTCACGCTGCTGTCCCTCCTGCCGGCTTCTGGGGCCCGCCGACTGGTGGGTCCCGCGGACATGCAGAACACTGTGCAGCACTCCTGATGACGCAAGCTCGGTCATGGGGTCGTGGGAACAGTGCCACCGTCTGTCAGGCGATCACTGTCGCCACTCCCCGTCCAATCTGGTTTATGGCTTGTGGGGCCCAGGCGAGGAGGCGGCCGACTCTGGGGAGGCCGACTCCCACAGGGCCGACTCCAGGCGCTCTGGCCGTCTTCTACTCTCCCACTGACAGGGGGCCCGGCGATCTTCGGGCCGTACAGGCCGCCGTCGTGGGCACAGTGCCTCGCGCACTGTGGCTGAGGTCAGGGGAGGCATGGCAATAGTGCCGCGCCTCACCGGAGATCTCCTGGCGATACGGCTCACTGTAGCCATGCCTACCCCTCGTGGGTCAGAGGGGACAGCCACGTCGGGGCCGTACCCTGCATCGGTCTTCGAGAAAGGTCGCGGGCCGACTCCCATAGTCGGCCCCCCGAAGGTCGCAAGCCCAGAGTCGGCTTGCCTCAGAGTCGCCGTCCGGGACTCGGCTTCTCCGAAGGTCGCCGGCTGGGACTCGGCCTCCGAAGGTCGCCAGCTGGGATGCGGTCGGAGGGGCGCGGCTTGCCCCGATGTCTTGAAAGATCCTGGGTCCCGGGTCGGCCTACCCGTGGCCCATTACTCCGACACTATCCTTGAAATTTTTATTGAAAATAGAGATGCAAAACATTATTCTAAATAAAAGCAAACAAATACTAACAAAATAAAATGACACTCAAAGGAAAACACATATCATGTGGTGAGTAAAAATATAGCTCCAAGTAAAGTTACCGATGAATGAAGACGAAAGAGGGGATGCCATCCGGGGCATCCCCAAGCTTAGGCTCTTTGTCGTCCTTGAATATTACCTTAGGGTGCCTTGGGCATCCCCAAGCTTAGGCTCTTGCCAGTCCTTATTCCATAGTCCATCGAATCTTTACCCAAAACTTGAAAACTTCACAACACAAAACTCAACAGAAAAGTCGTAAGCTCCGTTAGTATAAGAAAATAAATCACCACTTAGGTACTGTTGTGAACTCATTCTAAATTCATATTGGTGTAATATCTACTGTATTTCAACTTCTCTATGGTTCATACCCTCCGATACTACTCATAAATTCATAAAAATAAGCAAACAACACATAGAAAACAGAATCTGTCAAAAACAGAACAGTCTGTAGTAATCTGTATCAAACGTATACTTTTGGAACTCCAAAAATTCTGAAATAAATTGGTGGACGTGAGGAATTTGTCTATTAATCATCTTCAAAAGGAATAATCTTAAAAGCACTCTCCAGTAAAAAAAGGTTAGCTAATCTCGTGAGCGCAAAAGTTTCTGTTTTTTTACAGCAAGATCGCAAAGACTTCACCCAAGTCTTCCCAAAGGTTCTACTTGGCACAAACACTAACTAAAACATAAAAACACATATAAACATAGGCTAGATGAATTATTTATTACTAAACAGGAACAAAAAGCAAAGAACAAAAATAAAATTGGGTTGCCTCCCAACAAGCGCTAAAGTTTAATGCCCCTAGGTAGGCATGATGATTTCAATGATGCTCACGTAAAAGATAAGAATTGAAACATAAAGAGAGCATCATGAAGAATATGACTAGCACATTTAAGTCCAACCCACTTCCTATGCATAGGGATTTTGTGAGCAAACAACTTATGGGAACAATAATCAACTAGCATAGGAAGGCAAAACAAGCATAACTTCAAAACTTTAAGCACATAGAGAGGAAACTTGATATTATTGCAATTCCTACAAGCATATGTTCCCCCCTCATAATAATTTTCAGTAGCATCATGAATGAATTCAATAATATAACCATCACATAAAGCATTCTTTTCATGATCTACAAGCATAAAATTTTTACAACTCTCCACATAAGCAAATTTATTCTCATCAATAGTAGTGGGAGCAAACTCAACAAAATAACTATCATGTGAAGCATAATCCAATTGAAAATTAAAATCAAGATGACAAGTTTCATGATTATCTTTATTCTTTATAGCACACATGTCATCACAATAATCATCATAAATAGGAGGCATGCTTTCATCATAATAAATTTGCTCATCAAAACTTGGGGGACAAAAAAAATCATCTTTATCAAACATAGCTTCCCCAAGCTTGTAGCTTTGCATATCATTAACATCATGGATATTCATAGAATTCATACTAACAACATTGCAATCATGCTCATCATTCACATATTTTATGCCAAGCACTATATGTAATTCTTCTTCTAGTACTTGAGCACAATTTTCCTTCCCATCATTTTCACGAAAGACATTAAAAAGATGAAGCATATGAGGCACCCTTAATTCCAATATTTTTGTAGTTTTCTTTTATAGACTAAACTAGTGATAAAACAAGAAACTAAAAGATTCGATTGCAAGATCTAAAGACATACCTTCAAGTACTCACCTCCCCGGCAACGGCGCCAGAAAAGAGCTTGATGTCTACTACGCAACCTTCTTCTTGTAGACGTTGTTGGGCCTCCAAGTGCAGAGGTTTGTAGGACAGTAGCAAATTTCCCTCAAGTGGATGACCTAAGGTTTATCAATCCGTGGGAGGCATAGGATGAAGATGGTCTCTCTCAAGCAACCCTGCAACCAAATAACAAAGAGTCTCTTGTGTCCCCAACACAGCCAATACAATGGTAAATTGTATAGGCGCACTAGTTCGACGAAGAGATGGTGATACAAGTGCAATATGGATGGAAGATATAGGTACTTGTAATCTGAAATTATAAAAACAGCAAGGTAACAAGTGGTAAAAGCGAGCGTAAATGGTATTGCAATGCTAGGAAACAAGGCCTAGGGTTCATACTTTCACTAGTGCAAGTTCTCCTCAACAATAATAACATAATTAGATCATATAACTATCCCTCAACATGGAACAAAGAGTCACTCCGGAGTCACTAATAGCGGAGAACAGACGAAGAGATTATTGTAGGGTACGAAACCACCTCAAATTTATTCTTTCTGGTCGATCTATTCAAGAGTCCGTAGTAAAATAACACGAAGCTATTCTTTCCGTTCGATCTATCATAGAGTTCGTACTAGAATAACACCTTAAGACACAAATCAACAAAAACCCTAATGTCACCTAGATACTCCATTGTCACCTCAAGTATCCGTGGGTATGATTATACGATATGCATCACACAATCTCGGATTCATCTATTCAACTAACACAAAAGTACTTCAAAGAGTGCCCCAAAGTTTCTACCGGAGAGTCAAGACGAAAACGTGTGCCAACCCCTATGCATAAGTTCACAAGGTCACTGAACCCGCAAGTTGATCACCAAAACATACATCAAGTGAATCACGTGATATCCCATTGTCACCACAGATAAGCACATGCAAGACATACATCAAGTGTTCTCAAATCCTTAAAGACTCAATCCGATAAGATAACTTCAAAGGGAAAACTCAATCCATTACAAGAGAGTAGAGGGGGAGAAACATCATAAGATCCACCTATAATAGCAAAGCTTGTGATACATCAAGATCGTATCACCTCAAGAACACGAGAGAGAGAGAGAGAGAGAGAGAGGGAGAGAGATCAAACACATAGCTACTGGTACATACCCTCAGCCCCGAGGGTGAACTACTCCCTCCTCATCATGGAGAGCACCGGGATGATGAAGATGGCCACCGGTGAGGGATCCCCCCTCCGGCAGGGTGCCGAAAAAGGGTCCCGATTGGTTTTTGGTGGCTACAGAGGCTGGCGGCGGCGGAACTCCCGATCTATTGTGCTCCTCGTTATTTTTAGGGTATATGGACATATATAGGTGAAGGAAGTCAGTCAGGGGAGCCACGAGGGGCCCACGAGGGTGGGGGCGCGCCCAGGGGGTAGGGCGCGCCTCCCTGCCTCGTGGCTTCCTCGAAGCTTCCCTGACGTCTACTCCAAGTCTCCTGGATTGCTTCCGTTCCAAAAAATAACTCTCTAAAGGTTTCATTCCGTTTGGACTCCGTTTGATATTCCTTTTCTTCGAAACACCGAAATAGGCAAGAAAACAACAATTTGGGCTGGGCCTTCGGTTAATAGGTTACTCCCAAAAATAACATAAAAGTGTTTAGTAAAGCCCATAAACATCCAAAATAGATAATATAATAGCATGAATATTTCATAAATTATAGATACATTGAAGACGTGTCAGTGGGCCATTTGGTGGGCACGACGGGGGCCATTCATGACAATCAGTTTGAAAGTCCGCTGAGCACCCATGTGTTCATTAACAAGTTCATTGTAGAGCTCGAGCAAATTCCTAAAAAAATGGCGCGTACAAAAGACCTACATGCGATCTCCAGGGACCTGCATGTAAGGGCCAGGGACCGGCATGTAACCCGAGAAGCTGTTGAAGGTCCTACCCGATGCCCAGGGTGGCTACCACCTGCAACACAGATGCATTCAAGATAAATGGCGACGCCGGCTTCTCCAAGGTTGGAGATAGCGGGGCATCTGCTGTGATCTGCCGAGATAGGAACGGTGACTACATTGGGGCATCGGCGATTATATCGAGTGGTCAAATGGATCCAACAATTTTGGAGGCTCAGGCATGCAGCGAGGCACTTGCCCTGGTGAGTGATCTCCATTTACAGTCCGTGTGCGTGGCCTCGGATTGCCTCGAGGTCGTCAATCGGATAGGGGATGATTCTCCGTGTCGCTATTTCTCCATCCTCCAAGATATTAAGCACCAGATGAGGTCTTTAAGTGATGTCAAATTTATTCATGAGAGTAGGAAGTATAATGGGGAGGCTCATGCCTTGGCGAAGGCAGCGGCCTCCCTGCCTCCCGGGCACCACGTGTGGCTAACTAGTAGGCCCAATATCATCTGTATCCCTATGCGTGTGAACTATTAATAAAGGATGCAGTTTCTCAAAAAAAAATTATGTACAAAAAATTGCCATGGACGGCTGCAAAGAGGAAAAATGTATCAAAGAAAAATTCTCATGCTCAACTACAAAATGCAAAATACTTATAGGAAATTGTCATGCTCAACTACAAAAAATACCTACATGGCAAAAAAATGCCGTAGCAAGAAAGAATAAACTAACATAACATTGACATGAACCACTACAGAAAAGTAAAATCATACATGGAAAATTTGCATATTAATTTGAAAAGGGCATACAGGATTGCCATCGTACACTAAAAGAACATAACACAACCGTATTTTAAGTTGATGTGGTTGTATAATTTAAGTTGCCATGGCAACAAAAATTATGTTGCCATGACAACAAAGTTTTTTAGTTTTTGATGAGAATGATGCAAAATTGAAATGCTAAAAACAAAGAAAATTACCATGATCAAAATAATATAAATTGCCATGACATTACAAATGAAATTGACACACTCTTAATAATAAAATTGCCATGCTCTATATTCATCATAAAATAAAGATCACACCTAGAATTGTCATGATCCAAAAAAAATATTTCATGCATTAAATATAAAATTACCATGATTTCGGTATTGAAAAAATGTCATGCTCTTAATAATAAAAAGTCAATGCTCTATATACAACAAGGTGAAAAAAATTATATACAAATGCATGAAAAATGTTAATAGTTTTTTTGTTGGGTTTTTATCAGTTATGCCACTACTTGTGTCCCACCACTCAGTTTTGCCACTAGGAATTTCAACTACTGAAAGATGCGATCGGTCTATTAGGCACTTGCTCAAAAATGCCACTAGACACCATGACTGTGAGCTCAAAGTATGTTTTCCATGTTATAATGACCTAAATACCCATGGAACAACATGTCAGCTCTCCCTCTATCTCACTACTCCCTTCGTTTCAAAATATAGTGTTTCCCCTATTCCCGTGCTTCAAATTTGACCATAAATTTAAACAACAAGACCGACTGCAGCGGGAGCAAAAATTATACCAGTGAATTCGTATTCAAAAGAAGTTTTCAATTTTATAATTTTTTCTTCCGCCACAGTCGGTCTCGTTGGTTAAATTTATGGTCAAAGTTGGACCGCGGGAAGCGCGGACGCACTATATTTTGAAATGGAGGGAGTATAGTAAAGTGTGGGTCCCACTTGATCCCAACAATGTTCTTATTTTTCTCTAGAGTTATTCCCTTGCTTACTCCTGACAAGTGGGGCTCACACATGTCGTTGTGAGATAGAGAAAGCTGACATGTGGGTCTAGGGGTATTTTGGCCATATAACATGGTCAACGGGTTTGACCTAAAAATAATGGTGTCTAATGGTATTTTTGAGGAAACATCTAATGAAATGCTGGCATTTTTAGGTATCTAATGGTATTTTTAGCAAACATCTCACATAATGATGGCATTTTTTAGGAGTTGTAATTTCCGATGGCAAAAGTGAATAGCGCGATACAACTAGTGGCATAAGTGATAAAAACCCTTGTTTTAATCCCGGTAATTTTTTACAATTTTTTTTTGTAAAAATTATGGGAATTTCTTTGTGAATTTTTTTTGCTTTCTAATTCATGGCATGTAATGGTCACATGACAGATCTGTAAAACAGACCATGGCAAGTTGTGATTTTTTTTGAATCATCATATGACAAGTTTAGAGGGAGTGTGTTCTCTACTTATGGCAAATTTTGAAAATGCATGCAAATGATTACAAGGCAGATTTAAGAAAAAACACTTCCTAACAACTGACAAAAGATGTACAAATAGTTGCTATTGCAAATAGATACCATGGCACCGATGGAAGAAAACTACTCCCTCTATAACTTAACATAAAATGTACAAATAGTTGCTATTGCAAATAGATACCATGGCACCGATGGAAGAAAACTACTCCCTCTATAACTTAACATAAAACGTTTTTTGACTGTCATAGACTCTAAAAACATCTTATAGAAGGTTAGGTAGTACTTGCCAAGCTAGTAGAAAGCTATAGATAGACATGCGACTATATTTTTGGACACTTAACAAACATGCGCCTGTTGCCAAGTGTTTTTCTATTGCTGAGTGTAACACTAGGCATTGCCGAGTGTATTTTTGTAAACACTCGACAAAGGTTATGTTTGTCGAGTACCCTCAAAAAAACACTCGACAAACACTTCGGCACATGGCAAAGAAGCATTTTTTTCGTAGTGTGTTGTGGCTGAAGCGTGAGCCCTGGAAACGAGAATGATTTTTGAGGAGAAGATCTCGCGTGGCCACCGGGCCGGCGACGGAGAAACGATAGGCGAGTGGCGCCAACCAGTGGAGACAATAAAAATATGTGTACATTGGGTTATCTTTTAGTCTTATCCTCAATAAATTGCTATTCCTAAAAGCATGATGAGACATTGAAAGCGCGTTTATCAACCACAAGGGGGTGGGTAATGGAAGTTTTTTTTATCAAGTTCTTCGAAAGAGCTACTACTTCGAAGAATCAGCAGCTAGAATAGAACACTTCAAGGAAGACCTCACAATAAAAATACGCTTAATAGTTTTTCTAGAAACACCTGTAACTTTTATTCGTACTCATAATAATTACAGGTACATTGATTTGAATCTAAGATCCAAGAAAATACAAAGTAACTCCTATGACTAAGAATCAAAATCTCTTGAAAGTCTTGGCACATTCATCATCTCTACTGGCTTTTGGAAGAACATTTGATTTGCTATTCCCTAGTTGCTCCAAAGATTGCTTGTACATCACTGTTGTACATATGTCTTGGAACCATTATATTTTTGTTCACCTACTAAAATAAATCGATTTTCGTTGTTGTACTGTAATTTGTTCTCCTTCCCATGGCGTGACAATGGAAGTTAAACTAAGGGCATGTTTGGTTGCCCGCATCGAGCCCAACCAGGCCCGCGCGGGAAGGAAGAGGCCTGTTTGGTTGCCCGGTTTTCCTGTTGGGCCTTCATCGCACGCTCCTCAAAGCAGCCCAGAGCCTGGCTCGCTGGAAGCGCTCGGATCGGCAGTTTCTCGCGAGCCAGGCTGAGTGCGGCGCGAGGTCACACGGGCGGGAGCGAGGTGAGGGCGAGGGGGGATGGCGGGAGATGGAAATTTGGCGCGCTGTCCCGGTGCCAAATTAGCCTCACCCCCCTTTCACTCGCTCACCCATAGCCACTGATCCCCTTTCTTCCCTACTGCCTCACCACCGGCGGCGGCTGCGATTTCAGATCTGAGCTATAGGCGGCGGCGTCTATGGCGGATCTAGTGCTGCCCTTGCTGTTGGCCACCGTCTGGTCGACCTAGTCTGTGCCATGGTTCCCCCTACGCCGTCCACGTCTCCGATGCTGGTAAGCAGCACCCCATCCCCTCTTTGTTAGCTTAGTGGTTAGGCCGTTAAGCTAGGTGTAGGATCGATTTCCCACTGAACGAACCATCAATGTCGACTAGGTTATGGACGCACATCTAGGCAGCAACACTGATTAGTGTGATTCAGGCATGGGTCATGTTCATGCACCAGAGAGCTGTTCGTCGTGCTGGGAGACCTTTGATCCGCTATGGTCCATTGTTTCCCCGGGAACATGAGAGGATCCAAAATCTGAACTACATCTACAACTGCAATGACGTCGAGGCTCTGTGGATGCTTAGAATGAAAAGAGCACCATTTGCCAGGCTTGTCGAGACCTTCAGGAGCAGGGGGCTGTTACAAGATAGCATCAACACGAGTGTCGAAGAGCAAGTGGCCATGTTTCCCCATGTTGTTGGCCATAACCAGAGATTCAGGGTCATTCACAACACGTTCAGGAGATCAATGGAGACCATCTCTAGGTACTTCAAGCAGGTGCTTTATGCTGTTGGGGAGCTTAGAGGAGAGATGATCAGGAGACCATCTGGCCAGACTCCACCCAAGATTCACGGAAGCCCAAGATGGTATCCATACTTCAAGGTGAGCATTGACAATATACACTTTTCATGGCTTGATATGCTTGTATTGTTCAAGTTGGGCACTAACACAGGCTTGTGATACCATTTTTAAGATTGCATTGGGGCAATAGATGGTACTCATGTCACTGCCAGAGTTCCTAGGTCACAGTCAACATCATACAGGGGGAGGAAGCACTACACAAGTCAGAATGTGCTTGCTGCTGTTGACTTTGATATGAAGTTCATATATGTGTTGGCTGGCTGGGAGGGGTCAGCGCATGATGCTAACATTCTCACTGACAGCATGAGTCGACCTGATGGGATCAACATCCCCGACGGCAAGTTCTACCTTGGAGATGCTGACTATGCATGTCAGCCGGGTATTCTTCCACCCTTCAGGAAAACAAGATACCATCTCAACGAGTTCTCTGGTAGGAACTATCCTAGGACTGCACAGGAGCTGTTTAATCTCAGACACTCTAGCCTTAGAGTAACTGTTGAGAGGGCATTCGGAGCTCTGAAGAATAAGTTTAAGATCTTGGATCAAAAGCCATTCCACCCATACTCCACTGAGTTTAAGCTAGTTCTTGCTTGTTGCATTCTGCATAACTGGATCCTCCCGTGGGGCTTTGATGAACACGTGCCTGAGGAGGAAGATGTCGAGCCTGACAATGTTGTTAGCTCCATCCATGGTGTGGAGGCATTTAACAATGACGCTTGGAAGAACAAAAGGTTGGAGTGGATAGAGGCGATGTGGTTTAACAGAGGTCAGTGCAGGATTTGAAGAAGATGAAAGAAGAACAAGAAGCAGCAGCAGCAGAAGCAGAAGCAGAAGCAGAAGCAGAAGTAGAAGAGGAGAGGAAGAGGAAGATCTGGTAGCACCGATGAACTAGCCCCTATTTAGCCAATGTCTCTTAATAATTTGAACTGTCATTTGATAGTAGTTAGGATGAACTATTATTTGTTTAAGTAGATAACGCTACATGTTCAGATTCTGTGTGGTAAGCTCACCACTAGTTAGAAGTGGTGACAACACCTTATGCAGGTTGCAACAAACACCATGTCATATGTGCGTCTAATGCAATGCGGGCAACCAAACGCCGGGTCGAAAATGATTGTCTCATGCAACTAGGGGCATGCAGGCAACCAAAGTGCATCTGGAGTTTTTTGGCCTGCATCCCCTCAAACTGGCTCAATAAAGCCAGGTTCACCGGGCCAGGCTGAATCGGCAATGTAACCAAACACGCCCTAAGGGTATACACCTATACTTAAGCGTGCGATCAATGTTGTGCCAAAGTCATCAGAAGAGAAAGATAATATGCAAGCTAAATAGCAATACAAGTAGACTATACGAACAAACATGCAAGTAGACTTAAGTATAGCTAGACAGAAGATAAACCAGAAAATGACATGGAGCAGCGAAATAGCAAAGTCTTCCGAGATGGTCTCAAACTCCCAATTCATGCTCAATTAAGCTTTGGCACTAACCAGCAAATCCGATCTCCTGACGGATCACATCACATACGCATCCACGGTTTGGAATCGGCATCACACCTGGCCTGAGCTCATTAATAAAAGGCAGCCAACCTGCTGCCTTTGCCCTCACCTCGCTCTGACCAATCTTCTCTTCTCGCACTTCCAATCTTCCCCATCGTCTCCTTCACCAATCACCAGCCCTTACCCAGCGACCGGCGTCCCCTGTTCCCCAGTGCCCATGGAGATTGCCTACCCCTACGGCGGGGAGCTCACGAGGAAGCACGGCTTCGTCACAGCCGAGCCGTTTGACGCCAAGACCGGCACCATGTCCGGCCCCAAGCGCGCGAGGGAGATGGAGATCCTTCGGCAGCGCTTCCAAGCAGAGCTCGTCGCCGTCCGTCGCCTCCTCCACAAGGCGGCCGCCGTGCTAGTTCCCGCCTCGTCCCCGTCGGCTCCCCGCGTGCGCAGTCGTCCAGGGTTCTTGGCCGAGGAGGAGGAGCCGCCGGCCAAGAAGAGGAAGGCGTCTCCTCCCGTTCCTGTGATCAATCGCAAGAAGGCGCCAACGAAGAAGAAGATGACGGCCTCTGAGAGGGAGATGCTCGCGGAAGACCTTGAGCTGTTCGTTGCGGAAATCCCCGATCACATCATCGTGCTCTTGCAGAAGCACAGCAGCGCCAACCGCCCTGGCGAAATCGAGATCGACATCCATGCGCTCGACGACGCTGCCGTCGTCGAGTTACAGGAGCAGGTTGACAAGTTCGCTCGTGAGAGGAGAACGGCGAATCCGTCGCCCCAAGAACGCCACCAAGACGGCCCTGAGGTGATGGCCGAAGAGGAGGAGGAGGACGAAGAAGTTGACATCTGTGGCGGCGTCTCCTCCTTAGGGATCGTGCTGCAAGAACGGCACCAAGACGGCCCTAAGGACATGGTCGAAGAGGAGGAAGATGTTGACATCTGCGGTGGCGTCTCCCCGTTACCGATCGTGCCGGCACCTCTGCTGCTCGTCGAAGATGAAACAGCCAGCGGCAGCCCAAGCTCCAGCAGCAACAGTTCGGATACTGATTCCAGCGACAGTGATTCAGATACTGATTCCGGCAGCAGCGACTCGGGTTCAGAGCACTCCGGCGGAAGTGACTCAGATTCTGATTTAGATGAGATCGTCGACAGCCCAGCTCCCGCCATCACGCGTCCAACAGGCGAGCAGCTCGCCCGTGCTCTGGAAAGGCAGCAAAAGGAGGCCACGTCCAGGGCGAGGGAGAAGGCCCGTCAGGAGGTGCTTCGGACGGAGAAGATGGCAATGCCCGACGATACCCTGCACCCAGAGGACCAGAAGAGGCTCGGCATTGATGAATACAACACGGCGAGGCCGAACAACTTGTTGCGGCAGACTGAACTCTTCCGCAAGCTTGACGACGACGATTGGAAGCAGCAGCAGCATTATCATCATCGTCAAATCTTCGAAGAAGACCTAGAGGAAGGCGAGATTCGGTCGTGATAGTCGTTCCTAGCAAGGTCCTATAACAAGTGATGTAACTGCTGATGGCTTGATGCCTCACGAAAACGTGTAGCTCGATCTCTTTTGTAAATTGTATGTGTGCTGAACATGATTGGATATATGAAAGTACATGATCAATTACACTGAGTATCAGCTAAATTAGTGATATCTTCTTTGTACACATATTTAACAGAGATGTCCATTTCCAATATTGATCATACTGAATATTTAACATGAACTGCAAGCCTATATAATAATGACATATAAGGACCACTATAACTTTATTTTTATATTTGAGAATATGACCACTAAATTACAATCAAGCCACATATATAAAAAAGAGTTTTTATAACTTGAAGGCTCCGTATTTCTCAAAAGACATCTTCACATACATATGGAGATTAATATCACGATGTAAGATTGATGCCTCAAGACCCTGAATGATAGCATCACCTCATACACCCAATTTACAAAAAAGATACATCAAGGAGGCTTGTTCCAGTGGCACTGAGATTCGAGCCTTTTCAGTTTTTGTTTTGTGCCTCAATTTCCTCCTAAATGGATATGCTAACTAGCTCCTCCTTGACATTCTCATTCTTTATATAACCCGTTTGCACCATTCTCATTCCCAACTGCGAACTATACAGTTCTTCAGTTAAGCATCCAACAACCTTCAGCTTAATCTTCATGGTTGTTTTCGCGTTCAGAATCAGGGGTAGCTTATAATAAATCCATAAGAGTATGCTGCTGAGAAATAAAATAAATCTAACACCAAGGAAATAAGCAAGAAAAGAATCACTGACCGGATCGAACACACTCACCAACATGACCTCTGGACTGAATTTGTTTGACAACCATCCGGTAAATCAGTACCCACCAATATATGTGAAAGACCAGAAGTGAAAACAAGAGTGCGTTGAAAATATAGTAGTATGAGGTTCTGTAGATTTTTTGTTCTCCTTGTCCTGAGACTCAAGATCACTGAATTGATCAACAAAATGCACTACAAAACTTAGTAGAGTAATGCTGCTTTCTAATCAAGTAAAGTAGCACCACATGCAAACTGAAAAACTGTTAGCCGAAGAAGGATCCAGGAAGCCACAAAAAGTAGAAATGCTACAACAGCTAGCCACTCACAGCCACTGTACTTGGCCATCTTTCTGATCTCTAGGAATATATCACTTGCATCATGGAGGGATAAAATGATCGGTCCTGGACGAGATAATCTGTTTAGAAGTAGCCACAACTTCAAGTTTGACAATGCTGTGTATCATTATGGTATATAAGGGCTGCGGCCACCGCCAGCCCGCACCGGACGGCCATCACCGGGCTTCCCCTCGACCTCCTATGCCTCCCCTCCCTCCGCCATCGCCGGGCAAAGGCCCTGTGGCGCGGCGGCGGCGGACCTCCTCTGCGTCTCGGATCTGAGGTGGCGGCGGCCCAATCTTGGTCCCCTGCGGCGGTGATGGCGGGCAGCGGCGGCCGGGGCGCGTCGGTGGGTCCGCTGCAGTCGGCGGGGATGGCAGGAGGCGGCGGTCGTGGGCTCGATCTAGAGTGCTGACGATGGTCCATCGTCAGAACCTGACAAAAGCGGGCTGCTGCCATCGCGTCAAACTGCTTCCTCTCATCGGCTGCGGCTACGGTTCGCGAAGGTTCTCCGATTCTGCCATGCATCACGAGGATTATGGCGGTGGCGATCTCCTCCTCCACCAGAGGTGGTCGGCCGGTTGTGGCTGGTATGGCGGATCTCGCGATCTATCATCTAGTCTCGGTTGTGGTCCTCGTGCTCTTCTCGCGTCAAGGCAATGTCCTGCTTGATCGGCCCTTTTTATCTGGCCATTGGCGTGTTCTGGAACGGCCGCTGGAGATTTGCTAAGGATATCTGGATCGATTAGTTGCCGGTTGTGCACGTCCATATCAGCCTACGAGGTTCTAAAGCTCTGTTGACTGATGACACCTTAGGACATGTCAGCTTCTCGATTTCCATGGTGGAGACAGCAGTGGATAAGGTCATGGTGGCCGAGGTCGGAGGATCAGTTACACGGACGGAGTTTTGGAGGCGATGGAGTCAGCCAGGTGTTAGATGACTCTCAGGAGTAGCAGTGAATGATAAGTGGGGCGGAAACATTGGTGGATTTCATCTTTGGTGGTACCCCTCGAGCGTTGAGTCGTGACTTTCAGGGTGAAAACTTAAGGTCTGACTTTCATTGGTTGTGCCTGGCGACTGCCTTGCTAAAGGAATTGTTTTGAGAGCGCGAACTTTCTCCAGGCTGAAAACCTAAGATTTTGGATCGGGCGACGATGGCGCTTGTGCACTATTCCTTTCTTGGAGGTGTTGCTTTTGGAAACATTTTATGTTTTCCGGGTGTTGTATTTGGTGGTGGTATGAGTGCTGCTATTCAGAGGAGTTGAGTGCTGCGGCGGGACTTTTGTTTTTTCCTTTCTTTTTATTTTCTCTTTTGGCTGTTGTGCATTCTAGATGTCTCGACGACATCTTGTACGTGCAGAGGTTAGGTGTAATTGGTATCATCGCAATATTAATATATTCCCCTTTTCAAAAAAAATATAAAGGCGACTACACTCATCTACATACCTGCAAATATAGGACGATCAGGACAACAGTTACTACATGGTGAGACTCCGAAGTCCTTGTGTCTTGCTTCCTACTCCCTCTGTTTCTAAATATAAGCCATTTTATAGATTTCAATACGAACTATATACGGAGCAAAAAGAATAAATCTACACTTGAAAATATGTCTAAATACAACCATATGTATTCCATATTGAAATATCTAAAAAGCCTTATATTTAGAAAGGAAGGGAGTAAAACAGAAGATCAAAGATAGAATATACGTAAAATCCAGCGGCATACTGTATGCAGCCTTAGCACTTTTAGCATTGAAATCTCAAACTTGTGATATTCGAAGAGCTCAACATGATATTTTGTTATGAAAATTTGTAAGCACTTACAAAGTTTGATCATAGTTGATGTTGCAAAGTTTCAGATTTTTTGAATTTATTTTCTATTTTCTTTAACTTACAGTTCATAGAGGGTCTAGGGGCACCCGGGAGCTGAAAAACCATTGTCCATTTTTGATGGAAAAACACAGAAAGTATAATTTTTTTGCTACAAATAGTACTAGTTATTTTAGAGAACTTCGCTGCATTTTAGTGATCAACGATGTTCAGAGAAGGTGTTACGTGATCATGTGGCACAACAAGCCGAACATGACGTCCAAAATTTAAATCTAGACAACATTTGGTTAAACTTCAACTTCATGATTGCTACCTCGACTATTATAGGTGAAGTTGCATTCGTTGAAATTACACAAGCATTGATTGACTATGGCTCCATGATGCCCACCCACTTTATCCGAGATATCCTTTACAACTGTGGCACGATCCAATGCTATTAGGATCCGCCTGACTAGTACATCATAGGCAAGGTCTTGCTCTTGAGCTTCCTGTCACGCTAGGTCTTTAGAGTCGTGCATCTATTATGCCACTAAATGCAACAAAACATGAGCCAAGATAGAGGCCGCTTTGGTCTCGGCAAATAGCCGCAACAGGTCCTTCCATCATTTCTTAAAACTGCACCATCAAAATTTCTTAAAACCAACCCCTTGGGCGGGATCCAAGGCAGACGTTGGGTTTTGGGTTTGCTAGCCTGCGAGAGCTATGTCTCACCTAAAGCGATACATAAGGATGGGCCGGCCCAATAGGGGTTCCTGGGAGCAGGTATCAGTGCATTTTCTTTTTGTTCTCCATTTGTTTTTTGTCTTCTTTTTTTGTTTTTACTTTTTGTTTTTATTTATTTTTGTTTTTATTTTGGTTTCCTTGTACTTTTGTCGGTTTTCTAGGTTTTCATTCTCTATCCAGTTTTTATCGTTTTTTTAGTTTTTTCCTTTTTATTTTTTTCGGCATGCGTCTACATTTTTTCATGCACAATATACATTTTTTGTATAGGGATAGTTTTCATAAATTTTTATCATTTTTTAAATAATTTTTTAACATTTGTTTCAAAGTATATATGTTGTACTTGTTGGGGAACGTAGTAATTCAAAATTCTTCCTACAATCACGCAATATCTATCCAGGAGAAGTATAGCAACGAGCGGGGAGAGTGTGTCCACGTACCCTCGTAGACCGAAAGCGGAAGCGTTAGTTAACGTGATTGATGTAGTCGAACGCCTTCATGATCCAACCGATCCAAGTACCGAACGTACGGCACCTCCGTGTTCAGCATAAGTTCAGCACGATGACGTCTCTCGAGCTCTTGATCCAGTAGAGGGTCGAGGGAGTGTTCCGTCAGCACGACGGCGTGACGACGGTCTTGGTGATGTGATCCACGCAAGGCTTCGCCTAATCACTACGACAATATGACCGAGATGGAAAACTGTTGTGATAGCCTGGCTTAATAGGGATGATAGACTACTCATATTAATAAGGAATTCCTTCTTTTCCGAAAGCCCATTTGAACAGAACTCCAAAGTTAAGCGTGCTCAGCTTGGAGTAATTTCAGGATGGGTGACCGACCGGGAAGTTGCTCCTCGGTGCGCACGAGTGAGGACAAAGTGCGCAGAAAAGACTAGTATTGATCTGTGGGGCCAGTCTAGATCCCGCCAGGAGTAACGACCACCGGCGGGTGTGTCCTGGGCGTTACAAGTTGATATCAGAGCCGACCCTCGCGGTTACACGGATGTTTGCGGACAGGTGTGCAGACATGTTGTGCATGACGCTTGTGACCTGTCGTGGTACACGGCATGACACATGTGCCGGACTGGAAGGACAGACGTTTTGCCAAGACGGAACGTTCCTGTGGCCCAACGAGGACGTCGGTTTCTCTGAGTGAGGGTGTATGGGTGACCGACCAGGAAGTTGCTCCCGAGTGCAGACTAGTGAGGACAAAGTGCGCAGAAAAGACTAGTATTGATCTGTGGGGTCAGTCTAGATCCTGCTGATGACCCACAAGTATAGGGGATCAATTGTAGCTCTATTCGATAAGTAAGAGTGTCGAACCCAACGAGGAGCAGAAGGAAATGACAAGTAGTTTTCAGTAAGGTAATGTCTGCAAGTACTGAAATTGTAAGTAGCGAAGTAGTTTGATAGCAAGATAACTTGTAACGAGCAAGTAATGATAATAGTAACAAGTATGTAGCAAGGTAGCCCAATCCTTTTGAGGCAAAGTACATGACAAAACGGTCTCTTATGATAAGCAAAGTGTTCTTGAGGGTACACGGGAATTTCATCTAGTCACTTTCATCATGTAGGTTTGATTCGTGTTCGCTACTTTGATAATTTGATATGTGGGTGGACCGGTGCTTAGGTGTTGTTCTTACTTGAACAAACCTCCTACTTATGATTAACCCTCCCGCAAGCATCCGCAACTACAAGAAAAGTATTAAGAATACTAACCATAGCATTAAACTTTCGGGTCCAATCGGTCCCTTACGGAATAGCGCATAAACTGGGGTTTAAGCTTCTGTCACTCTCACAACCCACCATCTACTTACTACTCCACAATGCATTCCCTTAGGCCCAAATATGGTGAAGTGTCATGTAGTCGATGTTCACATGACATCACTAAGGGAATCACAACATACATACCATCAAAATATCGAACACATATCAAATTCACATAATTACTTGCAACATGATTTATCCCATGAACTCAAGAACAAAAGTAACTACTCACAAATAATAAACATGCTCATGATTAGAGGAGTATTAAATAGCATCATGGATCTGAACATATAATCTTCCACCAAATAAACCATATAGTGATCAACTACAAGATGTAATCAACACTACTAGTCACCCCTAGCACCAATCTATAGTTCTAGTAACAAGATTGAATACAAGAGATGAACTAGGGTTTGACATGAGATGGTGCTGGTGAAGATGTTGATGGAGATTTCCCTCCCCAAGATGAGAGAGTTGTTGGTGATGATGATGACGATGATTTCCCCCTCCGGGAGGGAAGTTCCCCCGACAGAATCGCTCCGCCGGAGGGCAAAAGTGCTCCTACCCAAGTTCTGCCTTGAGATGGCGGCGCTCTGTCCCAAAAGCCTTCTCCTCATTTTTTCTAGGTAAAAATGACTTACATACCAGAAGATGGGCACCGGAGGTGGGACGAGGAGGCTACAACCCACCAGGGCGCGCTTGGGCTGCCTGGCGCGCCCAGGTGGGTTGTGCCCACCTGGTGGCCCCCTCTAGTAGTTATTGGCTCCAATATTTCTTGAATATTCCATAAAAAATCCCCGTGAAGTTTCAACTTGTTTGGAGTTGTGCAGAATAGGTGGCCTGACATAGCTTTTTCAGGTCCAGATTTCCAGCTGCCGGAGTTCTCCCTCTTGGTGTATACCTTGCAAATTATGAGAGAAAAGTCATTAGAATTACTCCAAAAAGCATTATTATGGATAAAAACATTATAAATAACAGTAAGAAAACATGATGCAAAATGGACGTATCAACTCCCCCAAGATTAGACCTAGAACAGTAAGAAAACATGATGCAAAAGCATTATTATTGGAATCAACAAAATAAGGTCTAAACTTATCACAACCAAACACAACTGCTAAGAATTCTTTTTCAGTAGTAGCATAATTTATTTGAGCACTACCTAGAGTTTTACTAGCATAATGAATAACATTCAATTTCTTATCAACTATTTGTCCTAGAACAGCCCCACAGCATAATCACTAGCATCACACATAATTTCAAAAGGCAAGTTCCAATCAAGTGGCTGAACAATAGGTGTAGAAATTAAGGCTTTCTTGAGTGTTTCAAAGGCTTCTAAACAATCATCATCAAAAACAAAAGGAATATCCTTTTGTAAAAGATTAGTGAGAGGCCTAGAAATTTTAGAGAAGTCTTTAATAAACCTCCTATAGAAACCAACATGACCTAGGAAACTACGAATACCTTTTATGTCCTTAGGACATGGCATTTTCTCAATTGAATCAAACTTAGCTTGGTCCACTTCAGTACCTCTTTCAGAAATTTTATGACCCAAGACAATGCCTTCACTAACCATAAAGTGACACTTCTCCCAATTCAAGACAAGATATGTTTGTTCACATCTCTGCAAAACTCGATCAAGATTGCTTAAACAATCATCAAAAGACTTCCCATAAACAGAAAATTCATCCATGAAAACCTCAACAATCTTTTCACAAAAGTCAGAGAATGTAGCAGTCATACATTTTTGAAAGGTAGCATGTGCATTACATAAACCAAAAGGCATACGTCTATAAGCATAGGTTCCAAAAGGAAAAGTAAAAGTGGTATTTTCTTGATCAGGTTGAGAAACATGTATTTGTGAAAAGCCAGAATATCCATCAAGGAAGCAAAAGTGTGTGTGCTTAGATAATCTTTCAAGCATTTGATCAATAAAATACAAAGGGTAATGATCTTTTCTAGTAGCTTTGTTTAATTTTCTGAAATCAATTACCATTCTATAGCCTGTAACAATTCTTTGTGGAATAAGTTCATTCTTATCATTAGGAACAACAGTTATACCTCCTTTCTTAGGGACACAATGAACATGACTTACCCATCTACTAACAGCTATAAGATAGATTATACCTGCTTCCAGAAGTTTTAATATTTCCGTTCTTACCACCTCTTTCATCTTCAGATTTAACCAACTTTGGTGATCAACAACTGGTTTAGCATCAAGTTCCATATTAATTTTGTGCTGACATAGAGTGGGACTAATGCCCTTTTAATCATCAAGAGTATATCCAATAGTAGCTCGGTGCTTCCTTAGAACTTTCAATAATCTTTCTTCTTCATGTTCTAAAAGGTTAGCACTGATAATAACATGATATATTTTCTTTTCATCAAGATAAGCATATTCCAAAGTGTCTGGCAATTGTTTTAATTCAAACACAGGATCACCTTTAGGTGGAGGAGGACCTCCTAGAGTTTGAATAGGCAAATTGTGTTTAAGTAGAGGATGTTGTTCAAAGAAAATCTTATCTATTTCATTTCTTTCATGCATATATAAATCATTTTCATGGTCTAGCAAGTATTGTTCTAAAGGATCAGTAGGTGGCACAACAATAGAAGCAAGACCAATTAATTCATCCTTACTAGGCAATTCTTTTTCATGATGATTTCTACTAAACTTGGAAAAATTAAACTCATGAGACTCATCACCAAAACTAACACCGATAGTTTGTTTCTTACAATCTATCTTAGCATTAACTGTGTTCAAGAAAGGTCTACCAAAGTAATGGGATAGAAGTCATCTTGTGGGGAACCAAGAACAAGAAAATCAGTAGGGTATTTTATTTTCCCACACAAGACTTCAACATCTCTAATAATCCCAAAAGGTGATCTGATGTCTCTATTAGCAAGTTTAATAGTAACATATATGTCTTCTATCTCTGCAGGTGCTATGTCTTTCTTAATTTCTTGATATAAAGTGTAAGGAATATCACTCACACTAGCACCCATGTCACACAAACCATGATAACAGTGATCTCCTATTTTACCTGAAATGACAGGCATGCCAACAACTGGTCTATGTTTATCCCTTTTATCGGGTTTAGCAATTCTAGCAGCTTCTGCACATAAGTAAATAGCATGCACATCTATATCTTCTTCTAAGAGGTCTTTAACCATAGCAACATTAGGTTCCACCCTAATTTGTTCATCTTGTTTAGGTGTTCTTACATAGCTTTTGTTAACCATAGTTGAAACTTTAGCATGTTCCTTTATCCTTACAGGAAAAGGTGGTTTCTCAATAAAAGCAGTAGGAACAATTGGATCAACATTATAGAGTATAGTTTCTTCTTTAACTGGTAATGGTTTTTTTCATCTTTAATAGGTGGGTGATATTTAAACCACTTCTATTTAGGGAGTTCAACATGAGTAGCAAATGATTCACAAAAGGAAGCTACTATCTCAGAGGCAAGTGCATATTTAGTGCTAAATTTTTGAAAAGCATCGGTATCCATAAAAGATTTAACACAATCATACTTAAGCTTTATACCTGACTCTTTACCTTCATGGAGTTCCCAATCTTCAGAGTTGCATTTAATTCTTTCCAAAAGATCCCACTGGAATTCAATAGTTTTCTTCATAAAAGAACCAGCACAAGAAGTGTCCAGCATGGTTTGATTACGAGAAAGCCAAGCATAAAAGTTCTGAATAATAATTTCTCTTGAGAGCTCATGATTGGGGCATAAATATAACATTTACTTAAGCCTCCCCCAAGCTAGAGCGATACTTTCTCCTTCACGAGGCCAAAAATTTTATATATAATTCCAATCACGATGAACTAGATGCATAGGATAATTTTTTTTGGTGAAACTCCAATTTTAAACGATTCCAATTCCATGATCCAATACCATCGCATAGCCTATACCATGCCAATGCTTTTCCCTTCAAAGATAAAGGGAAAACCTTTTTCATCACCTCATCTCTGGGTAAACCTGCAAGCTTGAACAATCCACAAATTTGTTCTACATATATCAAGTGCATATCAGGATGTTCGGTTCCATCTCCTGCATAAGGATTAGCTAGCAGTGTTGGGGAACGTAGTAATTTCAAAAAAATTCCTACGCACACGCAAGATCATGGTGATGCATAGCAACAAGAGGAAAGAGTGTCGTCCACGTACCCTCGTAGACCATAAGCAGAAGCGTTATGACAACGCGGTTGATGTAGTCGTACGTCTTCACGATCGACCGATCCTTAGTACCGAACATACGACACCTCCACGATCTGCACACGTTCAGCTCGGCGATGTCCCACGAACTCAAGATCCAGTAGAGCTTCAAGGGAAAGCTTCGCCAGCACGATGGCGTGATGACAGTGATGATGAAGCTACCGACGCAGGGCTTCGCCTAAGCACTACGATGATATGACCGAGGTGGATTATGGTGGAGGGGGGCACCGCACACGGCTAAAAGATCAATGATCAACTTGTGTGTACTAGGGTGCCCCCTGCCCCCGTATATAAAGGATCAAGGGGGGAGGCTGGCCGGCCCCTTGAGGGCGCGCCAAGAGGAGGAGTCCTGCTCCTAGTGGGAGTAGGACTCTGACAACCCGCAAGTATACGGGATATTTGTAGCCTCTTTCGATAAGCAAGAGTGTCGAACCCAACGAGGAGCTAAAGGTAGAACAAATAATCTCTCAAGTCCTATCGGCCACTGATACGACTCTACGCACGCTTGACGTTCGCTTTACCTAGAACAAGTATGAAACTAGAAGTACTTTGTAGGTGTGATAGGATAGGTTTGCAAGAAAGTAAAGAACGCGTAAATATAAACTAGGGGCTGTTTAGATAAAGGAGCAATAAAGTAAATATAGCGAGTGTGGAAAAGTGGTGGTAGGAGTTGTGAAATTGTCCCTAAGCAATTGACTACGTTACTAGACCGATAGCAAGTTTTATGTGGGAGAGGCATAAGCTAACATACTTTCTCTTCTTGGATCATATGCACTTATGATGGGAACTCTAGCAAGCATCCGCAACTACTAAAGATCATTAAGGTAAAACCCAACCATAGCATTAAAGCATCAAGTCCCCTTTATCCCATACGCAACAATCCCCTTACTCGGGTTTAAGCTTCTGTCACTCTAGCAACCCACTATAAGAGAATCATGAACGTATTGCAACACCCTACAGCAGGAATCCCTCATGCTCGCATGACACGGAGGGTACAATAGGACAGCAACATAACCACAAGCAAATTAAACCAATCGTAGCAATTCATCAATCACTGATAGGACAACAAAAATCTACTCAGACATCATAGGATGGCAACACATCATTGGAAAATAATATGAAGCATAAAGCACCATGTTCAAGTAGAGGGTACAGCGGGTTGTGGGAGAGTGGACCGCTGTAGATAGAAGGGGGAAGGTGATGGAGATGTTGGTGAAGATGGCGGAGGTGTTGGTGAAGATCGCGGTGATGATGATGGCCCCCGGCGGCGTTCCGGCGCCACCGGAAGCAAGGGGGAGAGAGCCCCCCTTCTTCTTCTTCTTCCTTGACCTTCTCCCTATATGGGAGAAGGGTTTCCCCTCTGGTCCTTGGCTCCCATGGCGTGGGAGGGGCGAGAGCCCCTTGGAGATTGGATCTATCTCTCTGTTTCTGCGTTCTCAGATTCTACCCCTTCACCATTTCCTTTATATCTGGACATCCGTAACTCCGATTGGGGTGAATCTTTCGCCCAGATCTTTCTCATAAAATTATCTTTCTTGCACCAAAAGAAGAGCGTCAACCGCCTTACGGGTGGACCACGAGGGTTAGGGGCGCGCCTGGGGGAGGGGGGGGGGGGGGGGGTAGGGCGCGCCCCCTACCTCGTGACCACCTCGGACACCGTCTCACGTTGATTTTACTTCCCAAAAATCATAAATATTCCAAAATAATTCTCCGTCCATTTTTATCCCGTTTGGACTCTGTTTGATATGGATATTCTGCAAAACAAAAAACATACAACAGACAGGAACTGGCACTGGGCACTGGATCAATATGTTAGTCCCAAAAATAGTATAAAAAGTTGCCAAAAAGTATATGGAAGTTGTAGAATATTGGCATGGAACAATCAAAAATTATAGATACGACGGAGACGTATCAGCATCCCCAAGCTTAATTCCTGCTCGTCCTCGAGTAGGTAAATGATAAAAAAGATAATTTTTGATGTGGAATGCTACCTAGCATAATCTTGATCATATGTCTAATCATGGCATGATATTAAGACACGAGTGATTCAAAGCAATAGTCTATCATTTGACATAAAAATAATAATACTTCAAGTGTACCAATAAAGCAATCATGTCTTTTCAAAACAACAAGGCCAAAGCAAGCTTATCCCTACAAAATCATACAGTTTGGCCATGCTTCATTTTCGTCACACAAAATGCCCCCATCATGCACAACCCCGATGACAAGCCGAGCAATTGGTTCATACTTTTTAACGCGCTTCAGCTTTTTCAACCCTCACGCAATACATGAGCGCAAGCCATGTATATAGCACTATAGGTGGAATAGAATATAATAATGGAGGTTATGTGGAGAAGACAAAAAGGAGAAAGTCTCACATCGACGCGGCTAATCAACGGGCTATGGAGATGCCCATCAATTGATGTCAATGCGAGGAGTAGGGATTGCCATGCAACGGATGCACTAAGAGCTATAAGTGTATGAAAGCTCAACAAAAGAAACTAAGTGGGTGTGCATCCAACTTGCTTGCTCATGAAGACCTAGGGCATTTGAGGAAGCCCATCGTTGGAATATACAAGCCAAGTTTTATAATGAAAAATTCCCACTAGTATATGAAAGTGACAACATAGGAGACAATCCTTATGAAGAACATGGTGCTACTTTGAAGCACAAGATATGAGACTCACTACATGAAGAACATGGTGCTACTTTGAAGCACAAGTGTGGAAAGGATAGTAACATTGCCCCTTCTCTCTTTTTCTCTCATTTTTTGTTTTTTTGGGCCTTCTCTCTTTTTTTGGCCTTTCTCTTTTTTTTCTTTTTTTTTCATCCGGAGTCTCATCCCGACTTGTGGGGGAATCATAGTCTCCATCATCCTTTCCTCACTGGGGCAATGCTCTAATAATGATGATCATCACACTTTTATTTACTTACAACTCAATATTACAATTCGATATCTAGAACAAATATATGACTCTATATGAATGCTTCCGGCGGTGTACCGGGATGTGCAATGATCTAGCGCAACAATGACATCAAAAAATGGACAAGCCATGAAAACATCATGCTAGCTATCTTACGATCATGCAAAGCAATATGACAATGAATGCTCAAGTCATGAATATGATGATGATGGAAGTTGCATGGCAATATATCTCGGAATGGCTATGGAAATGCCATGATAGGTAGGTATGGTGGCTGTTTTGAGGAAGATATAATGATGCTTATGTGTGATAGAGCGTATCGTATCACGGGGTTTGGATGCACCAGCGAAGTTTGCACCAACTCTCAAGGTGAGAAAGGGCAATGCACGGTACCGAAGAGGCTAGCAATGATGGAAAGGTAAAAGTGCGTATAATCCATGGACTCACATTAGTCATAAAGAACTCATATACTTATTGCAAGAATTTATTAGCCCTCGAAGCAAAGTACTACTACGCATGCTCCTAGGGGGATAGATTGGTAGGAAAAGACCATAGCTCATCCCCTCATAAGGAAGACAATCAAAGAAACATCCCATGCTTCAAATTTGTCACACAACGGTTACCATACGTGCATGCTACGAGACTTGCAAACCTCAACACAAGTGTCTCTACAATCCACAACCACCCACTAGCATAACTCTAATATCACCATCTTTATATCGCAAAACTATTGCAAGGAATCAAACATATCATATTCAGCGATCTACAAGTTTATGTAGGATTTTATGACTAACCATGTGAATGACCAATTCCTGTCATCTCTCTAAATAGATATAAGTGAAGCAAGAGAGTTTATTTCTTTCTACAAAAGATATGCCCATGCTCTAACAAATATAAGTGAAGCAAAAGAGCATTCTACAAATGGCGGTTTTCTATGTAAAGAGAAACAGGCAATCCAACTTCAAATGATATAAGTGAAGCACATGTAGCATTCTATAAAGCCATACTCAAAAGATTTAAGTGAAGTGCAATGAGCATTCTATAAATCAACCAAGGACTATCTCATACCAGCATGGTGCATAAAAGAAAAATAAAAACCTAATTGCAAAAGACGCTCCAAGACTTGCACATAATGCATGAACGAAACGAATCCGAAACATACCGATACTTGTTGAAGAAAGAGGGGATGCCTCCCCAGCATCCCCAAGCTTAGACGCTTGAGTCTCCTTGAATATTTACTTGGGGTGCCTCGGGCATCCCCAAGCTTGAGCTCTTGCCTCTCTTCCTTCTTCTCACATCGAAACATCCTTGATTAGACACTACATCCACACAAAACTTCAACAGAAAACTCGGTAAGATCCGTTAGTATAATAAAGCAAATCACCACTCTAAGTACTGTTGCAAACCAATTAATATTTTTTTTTTGCATTGTGTCTACTGTAATATAACTTTTTCATGGCTTAATCCACTGATATAAATTGATAGATTCATCAAAACAAGCAAACTATGCATCAAAAATAGAATCTGTCAAATATAGAACAGTCTGTAGCAATCTGAACAATCACAATACTTCTGGTACGCCAAAAATTCTACCAAAATTAGGAAAAGTAAACAAGTTGTATAGCAAGACAGTAAAAAAGGAATCAGAACCAAATGACGTTTCAGTTAAAAATGTAAAATCACGCACTACAGCCAAAGTTTCTGTCCTGCACCGTACAAACCAACAAGCATTGTAAACATCCTAAAGGCAAACCTCGGCACATTATTTTTATAATACAATGGAATTGTACAAGGGGATAATTATTTTTATTGAAAATTTTCTGTAATTAAGATTCACAAAGTTCCCATGGGCATGAACAAAGTTCAAGGACGTCCCCCACTTTCACAATGCTCGTCTCTCTCACTTTCACTTCTCTTTTTGAAAAGTTCTGGGTTCCCCTCTTTATTTTTTTTGTTTTTAAACTATATGAAAGCACTCAACAGAAATAAATGACTCTCTAAAACTTCCGGGTTGTCTCCCTGGCAGCGCTTTCTTTAAAGCCATTAAACTAGGCATATAGTGCTCAAGTAATGGATCCACCCGGATCCCAAGGTATATCAAAGCCAATTTTAATTAACAATGATTTGTAATTTAGTAGTGAGCACAAAGTAACATATATCAAGTAATGACGAAGTCTAACTCTCTTCCTATGCATCGGCATGTCATAAAAGAACAATTCATGCACACATAGTAAAGGCCAATGCATAGTATAAATAGTTTCTTGCAATTTTACCGTGTGGGAAACATAGAGAGGTGGAGATATAGTTCCTCTCTCATAATAATTGCAAGTAGGAGCAGCAAGCACATGCATATTATATTCATCAAAATCATCATGTGTAGTAGTAAAAGGCAACCCATCAATACAATCCTTAATAAGTGCAAGCTTCTCCGATATAGTGTAGTCGAGAGAATTCAAAAAGATAATAGGACTATCATGCGTGGGTGCAATAGCAACAATTTCATTCATAACATTAGGAACTATAGCAAGTTCATCTGCATAAGCATAATTTATATTGGCATCTTGGCCACAAGCACAGCAAGCATCATCAAAAAGGGATATTTCAAGAGAATTAATGGGATCATAATAGTCATCATAGCAATCATCCTTCGGTAAGCACGAAGGGGAATTAAACAGTGTATGAGTTGAAGAGTTACTATCATTTGAAGATGGGCACGGGTGATCAATCCGCTCTTCCTTCTTTTGTTCTTCGCTCTTCTCATCATCTTTTTCATCCAATGAGCTCACAGTTTGATCAATTTCTTCTTCCATAGATTCCTGCAAAATATTAGTCTCTTCTTGGGCAGCGGAGACTTTCTCAATAAGTGCATTAATTTCGTAATTGTATTCATAATTCTCATAGCTATATTTGAGGATAGCTAAATTTTCAGATCTATAAACAGCACCATCAAAATCTTCAAACTCTTTACACATAGATTCAATTTCATAAGCACCCATAAAAGCAACAAATTCTTCTATTTGTTCCACATCGTAGTAATCATATATACCATTAGCATAAGAAGCTAAGGTTTTAATACCATTAAATTTGCATGAAAAGGGAAGGTGTGGAGCATTCATCCTAGAGCAACAAGTATAATCATAACTCACGCATAGTTGCCAAGCATACCACTTTAATATATGAATTTGGTCCCATAATAGTTTCCCTTTTTGTGTTAAGAAATAATCCCTAAAGTATTCACGTTGATCCAACATTACTCCCATTACATAGTTGAATGGGGTTTTCTCAGGATTATTAAAGGAGTACATAATATCTTTCACATAACCAGCATCGAGGGTTTTAGGAGGTTCCCCATCTCCATGAGTAGCAAGTACACCTAATTTTTTTGGTATTCCGTGTTCCATATCCATAACTAAAGATAGAGAACAACTAAGAACAGCAAATAAAAATTACTTAGTGATAAAGCAAACAATCACACACGAGAATATTCACCCCACGCTATGACTCCCCGGCAACGGCGCCAGAAAAAGGTCTTGATAACCTGCAAGTATACAGGATAGTTGTAGCCTCTTTCGATAAGTAAGAGTGTCGAACCCAACGAGGAGCTAAAGGTAGAACAAATACTCTCTCAAGTCCTATCGACCACTGATACGACTCTACGCACGCTTGACATTCGCTTTACCTAGAACAAGTATGAAACTAGAAGTACTTTGTAGGTGTGATAGGATAGGTTTTCAAGAAAGTAAAGAACGCGTAAATATAAACTAGGGGCTGTTTAGATAAAGGGGCAATAAAGTAAATATAGTGAGTGTGGAAAAGTGGTGGTAGGAGTTGTGAAATTATCCCTAAGCAATTGACTACGTTACTAGACCGATAGCAAGTTTTATGTGGGAGAGGCATAAGCTAACATACTTTCTCTTCTTGGATCATATGAACTTATGATTGGAACTCTAGCAAGCGTCCGCAACAACTAAAGATCATTAAGGTAAAACCCAACCATAGCATTAAAGCATCAAGTCCCCTTTATCCCATACGCAACAATCCCCTTACTCGGGTTTAAGCTTCTATCACTCTAGCAACCCACTATAAGCGAATCATGAACGTATTGCAACACCCTACAGCGGGAATCCCTCACGCTTGCATGACACGGAGGGCACAATAGGACAGCAACATAACCACAAGCAAATTAAACCAATCATAGCAATTCATCAATCACCGATAGGACAACAAAAATCTACTCAGACATCATAGGATGGCAACACATCATTGGAAAATAATATGAAGCATAAAGCACCATGTTCAAGTAGAGGGTACAGCGGGTTGCGGGAGAGTGGACCGATGTAGATAGAAGGGGGAAGGTGATGGAGATGTTGGTGAAGATGGCGGAGGTGTTGGTGAAGATCGCGGTGATGATGATGGCCCCCGGCGGCGTTCCGGCGCCACCGGAAGCAAGGGGGAGAGAGCCCCCTTCTTCTTCTTCTTCGTTGACCTTCTACCTAGATGGGAGAAGGGTTTCCCCTCTGGTCCTTGCCTCCCATGGCGTGGGAGGGGCGAGCGCCCCTCCAAGATTGGATCTATCTCTCTGTTTCTGCGTTCTCAGATTCTACCCCTTCACTGTTTCCTTTATATCTGGAGATCCGTAACTCCGATTGGGGTGAATCTTTCGCCCAGATATTTCTCATAAAATTATCTTTCTTGAGCCAAAACAAGAGCGTCAGCCGCCTTACGGGTGGACCACGAGGGTTAGGGGCGCGCCTGGGGGGGGGGGGGGGGTAGGGCGCGCCCCCTTCCTCGTGACCACCTCAGACACCGTCTCGCGTTGATTTTACTTCCCAAAAATCATAAATATTCCAAAATAATTCTCCGTCCATTTTTATCCCGTTTGGACTCCGTTTGATATGGATATTCTGCGAAACAAAAAACATGCAACAGACAGGAACTGGCACTGGGCACTGGATCAATATGTTAGTCCCAAAAATAGTATAAAAAGTTGCCAAAAAGTACATGGAAGTTGTAGAATATTGGCATGGAACAATCAGAAATTATAGATACGACGGAGACGTATTAGACTCCCCTTTCCTGGTCCCACTAGGAGGGGGAAGGAAGGAGTGGGAGAGGGGGGAAGGCAAGGGGGCGCCGCCCCCCCTTCCTTGTCCTATTCGGACTCAAGGGGAGGGGGCATGATGCCTGCCCTGGCCGGCCCCCCTCTCTCCACTAGAGCCCATCAAGGCCCATTAGTCCCTGGGGGGGGGGGGTCCGTTAACCCTCTAACACTCCGGTTTTCTCCGAAATCACCCGGAACACTTCCGGTGTCCGAATATAGCCGTCCAATATATCGATCTTTATGTCTCGACCATTTCGAGACTCCTTGTCATGCTCGTGATCTCATCCGGGACTCCGAACAACCTTCGGTACATCAAATCACATAAAATCATAATACCGATTGTCACCAAACGTTAAGCGTGCGGACTCTATGGGTTCAAGAACTATGTAGACATGACCGAGACACGTCTCTGGTCAATAACCAATAGCAGAACCTGGATGCTCATATTGGTTCCTACATATTGTACGAAGATCTTTATCGATCATACCGCATAACAACATACATTGTTCCCTTTGTCATCGGTATGTTACTTGCCCGAAATTCGATCGTCGGTATCTCCATACCTAGTTCAATCTCGTTCCCGGCATGTCTCTTTACTCATTCCGTAATACATCATCCCGCAACTAACTCATTAGTTACAATGCTTGCAAGGCTTATAGTTATGTGCATTACTGAGTGGGCCCAGAGATACCTCTCCGACAATCGAAGTGACAAATCCTAATCTCGAAATACACCAACCCAACAAGTACCTTCGGAGACACCTGTAGATCACCTTTATAATCACCCAGTTACATTGTGACGTTTGGTAGCACACAAAGTGTTCCTCCGGTAAACGGGAGTTGCATAATCTCATAGTCATAGGAATATGTATAAGTCATGAAGAAAGCAATAGCAACATACTAAACGATCAAGTGCTAATTAAGCTAATGGAATGGGTCAAGTCAATCACATCATTCTTATAATGATGTGATCCCACTGATCAAATGACAACACATGTCTATGGTTTAGGAAACTCAACCATCTTTGAGCAATGAGCAAGTCAAGTAGAGGCATACTAGTGACACTATGTTTGTCTATGTATTCACACATGTATTATGTTTCCGGTTAATACAATTCTAGCATGAATAATAAACATTTATCATGATATAAGGAAATATAAATAACAACTTTATTATTGCCTCTAGGGAATATTTCCTTCAGTCTCCCACTTGCACTAGAGTCAATAATCTAGATTATACAGTAATGATTCTAACACCCATGGAGTCTTGGTGTTGATCATGTTTTGCTCGTGAGAGAGGCTTAGTCTACGGGTCTACAACATTCAGATCCGTATGTATCTTGCAAATCTCTATGTCTCCCTCCTTGACTTGATCGCAGATGGAATTGAAGCGTCTCTTGATGTGCTTGGTTCTCTTGTGAAATTTGGATTCCTTTGCTAAGGCAATTGTACCAGTATTGTCACAAAAGATTTTCATTGGACCCGATGCACTAGGTATGACACCTAGATCGGATATGAACTCCTTCATCCAGACTCCTTCATTTGCTGCTTCCGAAGCAGCTATGTACTCCGCTTCACATGTAGATCCTGCCACGACGCTTTGCTTAGAACTGCACCAACTGACAGCTCCACCGTTCAATGTAAACATGTATCTAGTTTGTGACTTAAAGTCATCCGGATCAGTGTCAAAGCTTGCATCAATGTAACCATTTACAATGACCTCTTTGTCACCCCCATAAACGAGAAACATATCCTTAGTCCTCTTCAGGTATTTCAGGATGTTCTTGACCGCTGTCCAGTGATCCACCCCTGGATTACTTTGGTACCTCCCTGCTAGACTTATAGCAAGGCACACATCAGGTTTGGTACACAGCATTGCATACATGTAGAGCGTATGGCTGAAGCATAGGGAACACCTTTCATTTTCTCTCTATCTTCTGCAGTGGTCGGGCATTGAGTCTGACTCAACTTCACACCTTGTAACACAGACAAGAACCCTTTCTTTGCTTGATCCATTTTGAACTTCTTCAAAATTTTATCAAGGTATGTGCTTTGTGAAAGTCTAATTAAGTGTCTTGATCTATCTCTATAGATCTTGATGCCCAATATATAAGTAGCTTCACCGAGGTCTTTCATTGAAAAACTCTTATTCAAATATCCTTTTATGCTATCCAAGAATTCTTTATCATTTGCAATCAACAATATGTCATCCACATATAATATTAGAAATTCTACAGAGCTCCCACTCACTTTGTTGTAAATACAGGCTTCTCCAAAAGTCTGTATAAAACCATATGCTTTGATCACACTATCAAAACGTTTATTCCAACTCCGAGATGCTTGCACCAGTCCATAAATGGATCGCTGGAGTTTGCACACTTTGTTAGCATCCTTTGGATCGATAAAACCTTCCGGTTGCATCATATACAACTCTTCTTCCAGAAATCCATTCAGGAATGCAGTCTTTACATCCATTTGCCAAATTTCATAATCATAAAATGCGGCAATTGCTAACATGATTCGGACGGAGTTAAGCATCGCTACAGGTGAGAAGGTATCATCGTAGTCAACTCCTTGAACTTGTCAAAAACCTTTCGCAACAAGTCGAGCTTTGTAGAGAGTAACATTACCGTCAGCGTCAGTCTTCTTCTTGAAGATCCATTTATTCTCGGTGGCTTGCCGATCATCGGGCAACTCAACCAAAGTCCACACTTTGTTCTCATACATGGATCCTATCTCAGATTTCATGGCCTCAAGCCATTTCACGGAATCTAGGCTCATCATCGCTTCCTCATAGTCCGTAGGTTCGTCATGGTCAAGTAACATGACCTCCAAAACAGGATTACCATACCACTCTGGTGCGGATCTTACTTTGGTTGACCTACAAGGTTCGGTAGTAACTTGATATGAAGTTACATGATCATCATCATTAGCTTCCTCATCAATGTGATTAACTTGTAGGAATCATAGGAACTGATTTATGTGATGAACTACTTTCCAATAAGGGAGCAGGTATAGTTACCTCATCAAGTTCTACTTTCCTCCCACTCACTTCTTTCGAGAGAAACTCCTTCTCTAGAAAGGATCCATTCTTAGCAACAAATGTCTTGCCTTTGGATCTGTGATAGAAGGTGTACCCAACAGTTTCCTTTGGGTATCCCGTGAAGACACATTTCTCCGATTTGGGTTCGAGCTTATCAGGTTGAAGCTTTTTCACATAAGCATCACAGCCCCAAACTTTAAGAAATGACAACTTTGGTTTCTTGCCAAACCACAGTTCATAAGGTGTCATCTCAACGGATTTAGATGGTGCCCTATTTAAGGTGAATGCAACCGTCTCTAAAGCATAACCCCAAAACGATAGCTGTAAATTAGTAAGAGACATCATAGATTGCACCATATCTAGTAAAGTACGATTACGATGTTCGAACACACCATTACGCTGTGGTGTTCCGGGTGGCGTGAGTTGCGAAACTATTCCGCATTGTTTCAAATGAAGACCAAACTCGTAACTCAAATATTCCCCTCCATGATCAGATCGTAGAAACTTTATTTTCTTGCTACGATGATTTTCCACTTCACACTGAAATTCTTTGAACTTTTCAAATGTTTCAGACTTATGTATCATTAAGTAGATATACCCATATCTGCTTAAATCATTTGTGAAGGTGAGAAAATAACGATACCCGCCACGAGCCTCAACATTCATCGGACCACATACATCAGTATGTATGATTTCCAACAAATCTGTTGCTCGCTCCATTGTTCCGGAGAATGGAGTTTTAGTCATCTTGCCCATGAGGCATGGTTCGCAAGTACCAAGTGATTCATAATCAAGTGATTCCAAAAGTCCATCAGAATGGACTTTCTTCATGCGCTTTACACCAATATGACCCAAACGGCAGTGCCACAAATAAGTTGCACTATCATTATCAACTCTGCATCTTTTGGCTTCAATATTATGAATATGTGTATCACTACTATCGAGATTCAATAAAAATAGACCACTCTTCAAGGGTGCATGACCACAAAAGATATTACTCATATAAATAGAACAACCACTATTCTCATATTTAAATGAATAACCGTCTCGCATCAAACAAGATCCAGATATAATGTTCATGCTCAACGCTGGCACCAAAGAACAATTATTCAGGTCTAAAACTAATCCCGAAGGTAGATGTAGAGGTAGCGTGCCGACCGCGATCACATCGACTTTGGAACCATTTCCCACGCGCATCGTCACCTTGTCCTTAGCCAATCTTCGCTTAATCCGTAGTCCCTGTTTCGAGTTGCAAATATTAGCAATAGAACCAGTATCGAATACCCAGGTGCTACTGCGAGCATTAGTAAGGTACACATTAATAACATGTATAACACATATACCTTTGTTCACTTTGCCATCCTTCTTATCCGCCAAATACTTGGGGCAGTTCCGCTTCCAGTGACCAGTCCCTTTGCAGTAGAAGCACTCAGTCTTAGGCTTAGGTCCAGATTTGGGATTCTTCACTTGAGAAGCAACTTTCTTGCCATTCTTCTTGAAGTTCCCCTTCTCCCCTTTACCCTTTTTCTTGAAATTGGTGGTCTTGTTGACCATCAACACTTGATGCTCTTTCTTGATTTCTACCTCCGCAGCCTTTAGCATTGCAAGAGCTCGGGAATTGTCTTATCCATCCCTTGCATGTTATAGTTCATCACGGAGCTCTTGTAGCTTGGTGGCAGTGATTGAAGAATTTTGTCAATGACACCATCATCCGGAAGATTAACTCCCAGTTGAATAAAGTGATTGTTATACCCAGACATTTTGAGTATATGCTCATTGACAGAACTATTCTCCTCCATCTTGCAGCTGTAGAACTTATTGGAGACTTCATATCTCTTAATCCAGGCATTTGCTTGAAACATAAACTTCAACTCCAGGAACATCTCATATGCTCCATGACGTTCAAAACATCGTTGAAGTCCCGGTTCTAATCCATAAAGCATGGCACACTGAACTATCGAGTAGTCATCAGCTTTGCTCTACCAGACATTCATAATATCTGGTGTTGCTCCTGCAGCGGGTTTGGCACCTAGCAGTGCTTCCAGGACATAATTCTTCTGTGCAGCAATGAGGATAATCCTCAAGTTATGGACCCAGTCCGTGTAGTTGCTACCATCATCTTTCAACTTAGCTTTCTCTAGGAATGCATTAAAATTCAACGGAACAACAACACGGGCCATCTATCTACAATAACATAGACATGCAAAATACTATTAGGTACTAAGTTCATGATAAATTAAAGTTCAATTAATCATATTACTAAAGAACTCCCACTTAGATAGACATCCCCCTAATCATCTAAGTGATCACATGATCCATATCAACTAAACCATGTCCGATCATCACGTGGGATGGAGTAGTTTCCAATGGTGAACATCACTATGTTGATCATATCTACTATATGATTCACGCTTGACCTTTTGGTCTCAGTGTCTCGAGGCCATATCTACATATGCTAGGCTCGTCAAGTTTAACCCGAGTATTCTGCGTGTGCCAAACTGGCTTGCACCCGTTGTATGTGAACGTAGAGCTTATCACACCCGATCATCACATGGTGTCTCGGCACGACAAACTTTCGCAACGGTGCATACTCAGGGAGAACACTTGTACCTTGAAATTTAGTGAGAGATCATCTTATAATGCTACCGTCGGACTAAGCAAAATAAGATGCATAATAGATAAACATCACATGCAATCAATATAAGTGATATGATATGGCCATGATCATCTTGTGCCTTGGATCTCCATCTCCAAAGCACCTTCATGATCACCATCATCACCGGCGCGACACCTTGATCTCCATCGTAGCATCGTTGTCGTCTCACCAACTATTGCTTCTACGACTATCGCTACCGCTTAGTGATAAAGTAAAGCAACTACATGGCGATTGCATTTCATACAAAAAAGCGACAACCATATGGCTCCTGCCAGTTGCCGATAACTTCGTTACAAAACATGATCATCTCATACAATAAAATTTAGCATCATGTCTTGACCATATCACATCACAACATGCCCTGCAAAAACAAGTTAGACGTCCTCTACTTTGTTGTTGCAAGTTTTACGTGGCTACTATGGGCTGAGCAAGAACCGTTCTTACCTAGGCATCAAAACCACAACGATATTTTGTAAAGTATGTGTTGTTTTAACCTTCACAAGGACCGGGCGTAGCCATACTCGATTCAACTAAAGTTGGAGAACCTGACACCCGCCAGCCACTGATACGTCTCCAACGTATCTATAATTTTTGATTGTTCCATGCTATTATATTACCCGTTTTGGATGTTTATGGGCTTTACTTTACACATTTATATCATTTTTGGGACTAACCTACTAACCGGAGGCCCATCTCGTATTCCTGTTTTTTTGCCTATTTCAGTATTTCGAAGAAAAGGAATATCAGACAGAGTCCAAACGGAATGAAACCTTTGGGAGCGTGATTTTTGGAACGAACGTGATCCAGAGGACTTGGAGTGCAAGCCAAGAAGCAGCCAAGGCGGCCACGAGGGTGGAGGACGCGCCCACCCCTACAAGGCGCGCCCCCTATCTCGTGGGCCCCTCGGGCGGCCACCGACCTACTTCTTCCTCCTATATATACCCACGTACCCCGAAAACATCAGGGGAGCCAACGAAAAACAATTTCCACCGCCGTAACCTTCTGTATCCACGAGATCCCATCTTGGAGCCTTAGCCGGTGCTCCGTCGGAGGGGGAATCGACCATGGAGGGCTTCTACATCAACACCATAGCCCCTCCGATGAGTTTTGAGTAGTTTACCACAGACCTTCGGGTCCATAGTTATTAGCTAGATGGCTTCTTCTCTCTTTTTGGATCTCAATACCATGTTCTCCTTGATCTTCTTGGAGATCTATTTGATGTAACTCTTTGTGTGGTGTGTTTGTCAAGATCTGATGAATTGTGGGTCTATGATCAAGTTTATCTATGAGAAATATTTGAATCTCCTCTGAATTCTTTTATGTATGATTGAGTTATCTTTGAAGTCTCTTCGAATTATCAGTTTGGTTAGGCCTACTAGATTGATCTTTCTTGCAATGGGAGAAGCGCTTAGCTTTGGGTTCAATCTTGCGTGTCCTTTCCCAGTGACAGCAGGGGCAGCAAGGCACGTATTGTATTGTTGCCATCAAGGATAAAAAGATGGGGTTTATATCATATTGCATGAGTTTATCCCTCTACATCATGTCATCTTTCTTAATGTGTTACTCTGTTCTTATGAACTTAATACTCTAGATGCATGCTGGATAGCGATCGATGTGTGGAGTAATAGTAGTAGATGCAGGTAGGAGTCGGTCTACTTGTTGCGGACGTGATGCCTATATACATGATCATGCCTAGATAATCTCATAATTATTCGCTTTTCTATCAATTGCTCGACAGTAATTTGTTCACCCACCATAATACTTATGCTATCTTGAGAGAAGCCACTAGTGAAACCTATGGCCCCCGGGTCTATCTTTTATCATATAAGCTTCTAGTCTACTTTTATTTGCATCTTTACTTTTCCAATCTATATCATAAAACACCAAAAATATATTTATCTTATCATACTATCTCTATCAGATCTCACTTTCGCAAGTGGCCATGAAGGGATTGACAACCCCTTTACTGTGTTGGTTGCGATTTCTTTGTTTGTTTGTGTAGGTGCGTGGGACTTTTGAGGAGCCTCCTATTGGATTGATACCTTGGTTCTCAAAAACTAAGGAAAATACTTAGCTACTATTGTTGCATCACCCTTTCCTCTTCAAGGAAAACCAAGGCAAGCTCAAGACGTAGCAAGAAGAATTTCTGGCGCCGTTGCCGGGGAGGTCTTCGCTCAAGTCAAGACATACAAAGTACCCATCACAAACTCATCTCCCTCATATTTACATTATTTGCCATTTACCTCTCGTTTTCCTCTCCCCCACTTCACCCTTGCCGTTTTATTCGCCCTCTCTTTCCCAATCTCCTCTCTTTCTTGCTAGTCTTTTTGTGTGCTTGTTTGCCCTTATGGCTTTGCCTAAGAACACCGACCTCCTTCTCAGAAGGTTGGAAGAGATTGAATCAAACGTTAGGAGTTTTATGACTTTGCAATTTGAGAATAATAATTTCTTCAGAAAAGAGCTTAAGGAACAAAAAGGTTTTTGGGGGTTTATGAACAAGGAGCTTGATGATATGGCTAAAGAATTTTATGGTTTGAACTCTCAAATTACCCGGCTTGAAAATTCTATAGCCCAAATTTCGGATAAGCAAGCTACCTTAGTTAATAAGATGGCTTCCAAACCAGAAAAGTTAGGTGAAAATAATGATGAAGATCTTAAAGTTATTAATGTGTCCCCTATTAGATCTTTGTTTTGCAATATGAATCTTAATAATGATGGGACTGGAGATGAGTCAACTTTAGTTAAAAGGCGTCCCAATAATTCGGAGTTTTTAGATCTTGATACTAAATTTGGTAAAAGTGGGATTGGAGAGGTCAAGACTTTAAATAGCATTGAACCCACTATCTTGGATTTCAAGGAATTTGATGATAATAATTGTTCTTTAGAAGGTTGAATTTCCTTGTTGCAATCCGTTGTGAATTCTCCTCATGCTTATAGTCAAAATAAAGCTTTTACCAAACATAACGTTGATGCCTTGATGCAATCTTTTGATGAAAAACTTAATTTGGAAGTTTCTATACCTAGAAAACTTAATGATGAGCGGGAACCTACTATAAAGATTAAAATTAAAGATCATGAGTGTTATGCTTTATGTGATTTGGGTGCTAGTGTTTCCACGATTCCGAAAACTTTATGTGATATTCTAGGTTTCCATGATCTTGATGATTGCTCTTTAAATTTGCACCTTGTAGATTCCACCTTTAAAAATACAATGGGAAAGATCAATGATGTTCTCATTGTTGCAAATAGAAATTTGGTGCCCGTAGATTTTATCATTCTTGATATAGATTGCAATCTTTCTTGCCCTATTATTCTTGGTAGACCTTTCCTTAGAACGATTGGCGCGATTATTGATATGAAGGAAGGGAATATTAGATTCCAATTTCCATTAAGGAAAGGCATGAAGCACTTTCCAAGAAAGAAAATTAAATTACCTTATGAATCTATCATGCGAGCTACTTATGAATTGAGTGCCAAAGATGGCACTACTTAGATCTATCCTCGCTTTTATGCCTAGCTAGGGGCGTTAAATGATAGCGCTAGTTGGGAGGCAACCCAATTTTATTTGTGTTTTTTGTTTTTGTTTCTGTTTAGTAATAAATTTTTCATCTACCTTCTGTTTAGATGTGTTTTTATGTTTTAATTAGTGTTTGTGCCAAGTAGAACCTATAGGATAACCTATGGTGATAGTTAATTTGATTCTGCTGAAAAACAGAAACTTTGCACGCACGAAAGTAGTTTTGTTAAATCACAGAAACGTGATTTTGCGTTGATTCTTTTTGCTGTAGATCAATAGTCAAATTGCCCAGGACTTCCTATTTTCGTAGGAGTTTTAGAGTTCCAGAAGTATTCGTGGGTTACAGATTGCTACAGACTGTTCTGTTTTTGACAGATTCTGTTTTTCGTGTGTTGTTTGCTTATTTTGATGCATCTATGGCTAGTATAAGTGGTACGAACCATAGAGAACTTGAAATACAGTACGTTTAACACCAATATAAATAAAGAATGAGTTCATTACAGTACCTTATGTGGTGGTTTTGCTTTCTTTCACTAACGGAGCTTATGAGATTTCCTGTTGAGTTTTGTGTTGTGAAGTTTTCAAGTTTTGGGTAAAGATTTGATGGACTATGGAATAAGGAGTGGCAAAAGCCTAAGCTTGGGGATGCCCATGGCACCCCAAGATATTCAAGAATAGCCAAAAGCCTAAGCTTGGGGATGCCCCTGGAAGGCATCCCCTCTTTCGTCTTTGTTCATTGGTAACTTTACTTGGAGCTATATTTTTATTCACCACATGATATGTGTTTTGCTTGGAGCGTCTTGTATGATATTAGTATTTGCTTTTTAGTTTTACACAATCATACTTTCTGTACACACAGTTTGGGAGAAGCCCACTTGCTTTAAATTTATTAGAATACTCTATGTGCTTCACTTATATCTTTTGAGCTAGATAGTTTTTGCTCTAGTGCTTCACTTATATCTTTTAGAGCACGGCGGTGGCTTAATTCTAGTCTCTAATGCTTCACTTATATTATTTTGAGAGTATCTTAGAACAGCATGGTATTTGCTATGGTTATAAAATTGGTCCTAGAATGGTGGGCATCCAAGTTGGGTATAATAAGAACTATCATAGGAAGTGAATTGGATGCTATGATCAATTTGATACTTGATAATTGTTTTGAGATATGGAGGTAGTGATATTAAAGTCATGCTAGTTGGGTGATTATGAATTTAAGGAATGCTTGTGTTGAAGTTAGCAAGTCCCGTAGCATGCACGTATGGTTAAAGTTGTGTAACAAATTTGAAACATGAGGTGTCGTTGGATTGTGCATTCTTATGAGTGGCAGTCGGGGACAAGCGATGGTCTTTTCCTACCAATCTATCCCTCTAGGAGCATGCGCGTAGTGCTTGGTTTTTGATGACTTGTAGTTTTTTGCAATAAGTATATGAGTTCTTTTGACTAATGTTGAGTCCATGGATTATACGCACTTTTACCTTTCCATCATTGCTAGCCTCTTCGGTACCGTGCATTGCCCTTTCTCACCTTGAGAGTTGGTGCAAACTTCGCCGGTGCATCCAAACCCCGTGATATGATACGCTCTATCACACATAAACCTCCTTATATCTTCCTCAAAACAGCCACCATACCTACCTATTATGGCATTTCCATAGCCATTCTATATTGCCATGCAACTTTCCACCGTTTCGTTTATCATCATGACACGCATTACTATTGTCATATTGACTTGCATGATCATGTAGTTGACATCGTATTTGTGGCAAAGCCTCCTTGCATAATTTTTCATACATGTCACTCTTGATTCATTGCCCATCCCGGTACACCGCCGGAGGCATTCATATAGAGTCATATCTTGTTCTAGTTTTGAGTTGTAAATCATGAGTTGTAAATCAATAAAAGTGTGATGATCATCATTATTAGAGCATTGTCCAAAAAAGGCCAAAAATAAAAAAAAGGAAGGCCAAAGAAAAAAAAGAAGAAATGCCAAAAAAAAAGAAAGGCCAAAAAAAGAAAAAAAAGAAAAAAAGGGGGCAATGTTACTATCTCTTTTTCCACACTTGTGCTTCAAAGTAGCACCATGTTCTTCATATAGCAAGTCTCATATGTTGTCATTTTCATATACTAGTGGGAATTTTTCATTATAGAACTTGGCTTGTATATTCCTACGATGGGCTTCCTCAAAATGTCCTAGGTCTTCGTGAGCAAGCAAGTTGGATGCATACCCACTAGTTTTCTTTTGTTGAGCTTTCATACATTTATAGCTCTAGTGCATCTGTTGCATGGCAATCCCTACTCCTCATGTTGACATCAATTGATGGGCATCTCCATAGCCCGTTGATTATCCTCGTCAAGGTGAGACTTTCTCCTTTTTTTTTCTTCTCCACACAATCCCCATCATCATATTCTATTCCACCCATAGTGCTATATCCATGGCTCACGCTCATGTATTGCGTGAAATTTGAAAAAGTTTGAGATTATTTAAGTATGAAACAATTGCTTGGCTTGTCATCGGGGGTGTAGAATTTGGGAGCATTATTGTGTGACGAAAATGAAGCATAGCCTAACTATATGATTTTGTAGGGATGACCTTTCTTTAGCCATGATATTTTGAGAAGACATGATTGCTTTGATTAGTATGCTTGAAGTATTATTATTTCTTATGTCAATATGAACTTTTATTTTGAATCATTTGGATCTGAACATTCATGCCACAATAGAGAAAATTACATTGAGAATTATGCTAGGTAGCATTCCACATCAAAAATTCTGTTTTTATCATTTACCTACTCGAGGACGAGCAGGAATTAAGCTTGGGGATGCTTGATACATCTCTAACGTATCTATAATTTTTGATTGTTCCATGCTATTATATTACCCATTTTGGATGTTTATGGGCTTTACTTTACACATATATCATTTTTTGGACTAACCTACTAACTGGAGGCCCAACCCGTATTGCTGTTTTTTTGCCTATTTCAGTATTTCAAAGAAAAGGATATCAAACGGAGTCCAAACGGAATGAAACCTTCGGGAGCGTGATTTTTTGAACGAACGTGGTCCAGAGGACTTGGAGTGCAAGCCAAGAAGCAGCCAAGGCGGCCACGAGGGTGGAGGGCGCGCCCCTATCTCGTGGGCCCCTCGGGCGGGCACCGACTTACTACTTCTTCCTCCTATATATACCCACGTACCCCTAAAACATCAGGGGAGCCAACGAAAAACAATTTCCACCGCCGTAACCTTCTGTATCCACGAGATCCCATCTTGGAGCCTTCGCCGGCGCTCCGCCGGAGGGGGAATCGACCATGGAGGGCTTCTACATCAACACCATAGCCCCTCCGATGAGTTTTGAGTAGTTTACCACAGACCTTCGGGTCCATAGTTATTAGCTAGATGGCTTCTTCTCTCTTTTTGGATCTCAATACCATGTTCTCCTCAATCTTCTTGGAGATCTATTCGATGTAACTCTTTTTGCGGTGTGTTTGTCGAGATCCGATGAATTGTGGGTCTATGATCAAGTTTATCTATGAGAAATATTTGAATCTCCTCTGAATTATTTTATGTATGATTGAGTTATCTTTGCAAGTCTCTTCGAATTATAAGTTTGGTTTGGCCTACTAGATTGATCTTTATTGCAATGGGAGAAGTGCTTAGCTTTGGGTTCAATCTTGCGGTGTCCTTTCCCAGTGATAGCAGGGGCAGCAAGGCACGTAATGTATTGTTGCCATCGAGGATAAAAAGATGGGGTTTATATCATATTGCATGAGTTTATCCCTCTACATCATGTCATCTTTCTTAATGCGTTACTCTGTTCTTATGAACTTAATACTCTAGATGCATGCCGGATAGCGGTCGATGTGTGGAGTAATAGTTGTAGATGCAGGCAGGAGTCGGTCTACTTGTTGCGGACGTGATGCCTATATACATGATCATGCCTAGATAATCTCATAATTATTCGCTTTTCTATCAATTGCTCGACAATAATTTGTTCACCCACCGTAATACTTATGCTATCTTGAGAGAAGCCACTAGTGAAACCTATGGCCCCCGGGTCTATCTTTTATTATATAAGCTTTCAGTCTACTTTTATTTGCATCTTTACTTTTCCAATCTATATCATAAAACACCAAAAATATATTTATCTTATCATACTATCTATATCAGATCTCACTTTCGCATGTGGTCGTGAAGGGATTGACAACCCCTTTATTGCATTGGTTGCGAGTTCTTTGTTTGTTTGTGTAGGTGCGTGGGACTTTTGAGGAGCCTCCTACTGGATTGATACCTTGGGTCTCAAAAACTGAGGGAAATACTTATGCTACTATTGCTGCATCACCCTTTCCTCTTCAAGGAAAACCAACGCAAGCTCAAGACGTAGCAACCACCTATGTGCGAAGCACGTCGATAGAAGCAATCTCGCGTAAGCGTATGCGTAATGTCTCTCCAGGCCGCTTCATCCAACAATACCGCCAAATCAAAGTATGACATGCTGGTAAGCAGTATGACTAGTATCGCTTACAACTCACTTGTGTTCTACTCGTGCATATAACATCTACGCATAAACCTGGCTTGGACGCCACTGTTGGGGAATGTAGTAATTTCAAAAAAATTCCTACGCACACGCACGATCATGGTGATGCATAGCAACGAGAGGGGAGAGTGTCGTCCACGTACCCTCGTAGACCGTAAGCGGAAGCGTTATGACAACGCAGTTGATGTAGTCATACGTCTTCACGATCGACCGATCTGTCGGTGTTCTGGGAACGGGGGTCCCCAGACTTGCCTGCCTGCGGCCCATGGCATGGCTCCACCAGTGGCCCAGTACGGCCCGTCTTTGTCAGCCAGCACTCAAGACCCTCGCGAGGGGCCAAGCCTCGCGAGGCGGACGACACAAGGCCTCCTCAGGAGCGGCCTCACCAGGCAGGCTCACAAGGGGGCAGAGAGATCAAGGCAAGGGGTACCTCATGAGGTTCCCGTGATGCAAGCCATGACGACTAAGGCCAGGCGGGCGCCAGCGCTCGCATTGTCCTCGTTTCCCCTTTGGTGCTAAGGGGGGAAAGCGTAGGCGCGGAGTACCGAGGCATCAGGAAAAGGTTTCCATATCGGTGCAACAAGACCAAGACCAGCAGGACGGTAGGGTGGAGGTCATCGTGGAGCCCAAGACGGCATCACCACCAGCGCCTTTGACATGCGAAGACCACCTTTAGTCAGGATAGCTTGTACTAGCTATCCCCTTTCAACTTGGCCATTGTTGGATCCCTTCCCGCTCAACATTTGGGGAGAGGACCAGGGCCTCTATAAATAGGACTAGCCACCACAGTAGAACGGATCTGAAACGGACTCAGTTCATCCTCGCACCCACCAAGCACAAGAACACCTCTCCTCAGGAGGCCGTTCTTCCCTTGTACTGTTCATCATCAGTCCAAGAGGCAATCCACCACCACCACACTAGAGTAGGGTATCACACCACAACGGTGGCCCGAACCAGTATAAACCGTGTGTCTCTTGTGTTGTGAGTTCATCGAGCTAAGCTTAGAGATCGCGTCGAGGCTGAGGGCGTGATTCGGTAGGGGAAATCTTCGTGCGCACCCCAGTGTTGAAACCTCAAGGGTTTTGCCGGAATCCTAAATTCGATATTTGGCGCACTAGGTAGGGGTGCACCGAAGTCTTCCTTCCGCTGATCCGCGTCCCATCGCTTTGTCGCATCCATGTCTGACGCCCGCCGAGCCGTGCTGAGCACCGGGCCGCTCTCGCCGCACGCGTTGCCCAGACGGCTCCTGTTGGGGGACCTCCCTGTCATTCTCCGTTGCTTGCCGCCAACGCCGCCACTGGCACTACAAAAAAAAGACACATCCGTGACATTTTGGGCCGAACGAAATTTTTTTCTGTCATACATATGACACTTCTATGACGATAATTGTGACAAAACCCGGTATCATCATAGATGTGGTGGGCTCCTACTTCTATGACAAAAAATCATGACAGAAAATGGGCTTTTCGTCCTGGGCGGGCCGGAGACGCAGCTGCATGACATTCTTTGGGTCGTCCATGACGGAAAAAAACGTGGTAGAAGCGAGGGGGAGGAAAATTTCGGGGAGTTGCCGGTTGCGGTGGGAGAGCGATGCGCGTTTCTCTCGTACACGTACACTCGTGTGTGCGAGGTGTTGGCTCTAACTGAACTCGAGCGATTGCACTGCAGGCTACGCGTTACTGAACCCGAGCGATCGATCGATGGCTGTTAACTGAACCCGATGGAGCGATTCCTTCGCTACTGCTGCTAACTGAAGCCGATCGATTGGATGAATAGTGAGTGTGGGCGGGGGGGGGGGTTGGATGAACAGTGAGTGGTGGTGTTGCCTCTGGATGAACAGGAACCCGTGGTGTGGAGGGCTGGATGAACAGTAGACGGTGGAGGGGTGGCCGTGGAGGGGTGGTTGAACAGGACCCCGTGGTGTGGAGGGCTGAATGAACAGTAGACGATGGAGGGGTGCCCGTGGAGGGGTGGTTGAATAGTAGCTGGTGGAGTAGCGCATAGTGGAGGCTGGATGAACAGAGCCCGTGGAGGCTGGAGGAGGTCGACGGTAGCCCGTGGAGGTTGGAGGAGGTCGACGGTGGAGATGAACAGTATCCCGTGGAGTCCCGTTTTGCGGTACGCCACAACCCTCCCGATGAACAGGACCCCCGTTTCGACCGTAGCGCTCCAACACAAGTCCGTTTCGTCCGTTTTGCGGTACGCCACATCCCTCCCGATGAACAGGACCCCCATTTCAACCGTAGGAGGTCCGTTCAGTCCGTTTTGCGGTACGCCACACCCCTCCCGATCAACAGGACCCCCGTTTCGACCATAGGAGGTCCGTTTCCTCCGTTTTGCGGTACGCCACACCCCTCCCAATCAACAGGACCCCGTTCCGAACGTAGGAGGTCCGTTTCGTCCGTTGTGCGGTACGCCAGGCCTCGTTTCCATCGCCTGTTCCGTCCAAGCCCTCCCGATGAACACGACCACGCATTCCATTCCGACCCAGCCGGTTGGCTCCCACGCATTCCGTTGCCTCCCGATGAACACGACGCATTCCGTTGCCTCCCCATGAACACGACGCATTCCGTTGCCTCCCCATGAACACGACGACGACGCTGTTTCTCCATTCCGACCAAGCCATGTACGTATGCGTGAGTAGGCGTTCGAGACCCCGCCCGTATGTACACATAAGTGGCCGTATTTTCTTTCTTGCACCCTGGCCGATGTACGTACGTGTACATGCTACGTGCGCGCCTCTACTACGACACGTGCGCGCCTCTACAACGACCAGTATGTACGTACACGTTCGCGACCAAAATGACAACGCTACGTACGCTTCAACCAGTTGGGTCCCGACTGTCAGGCACTTCCTTGGGTGCGAAAATGTAGCTGGTGGGTCCCAGCAGTCAGAGGGGCGAATCTTTTTTTTGCCCGGACGCACTTCCTTGTGTGCGAGGGCGTAGCTAGTGGGTCCCAGCAGTCAGGGGGGAAACATTTTTTTACGAAATACGATGGCCCGTTCGGTGGATCCCCGCTGTCAGGTGGATGAATAATTATTTTCCGTGTAATAAGGAGGCACTTCCTTGCTGCGGCCGTGGACCCAGCTGTCAGCCTCTCCACATACAGTTCACGTCCGATGGAAGTCGTTCCTTGACCACGTTGACCACGCCGCGTCGAGAGCACCAGGGCGGTGGACGACGGCAAGGCCTAGGAAGGGAACAACGGGGAGCCGGGGAAGACGCGGCAGTGGAAGCCCGCGCCGAGAGGAGTACGAGGGTTCACTGGTTCGGCTGCGGTGTGAGGCTGCCGTCGCCGCAGGGCCTGGCCAGTGGTGGGAATAGCAGGGGCGGTGAGGCCTCCACGGCAGCACATCCGGCCACGAGAGGCAGGAGCATGCGGCATGACCGGCGCTGCTTTGGGCGGTTGGAGCAAGAAGACCAGAGGTTGAAGAAGCACTACGGCCATTGGATGGACATCGTACGGTCACTGGAGCTAGAATCGTTTATATTACAAAGTTGACAAAGCCCTCCGTACCCGTCAACTTAGTAGGCCCACAAGTCAGCCTCCCACCAAGGTGGGTCCCAGCTAGCAGGGGGGTATTCATTTTTTTGTGCGTAATAAAGAGGCACTTCCAGTGGGTCCGACTGACAGCAGGGGGAACGTTTTTTCACAAAATACGGTGGCCCGTCGGGTGGGTCCCAGCAGTCAGGGGCAAACTTTTTTTCACAAAATACTGGTGGCCCGTCTGGTGGGTCCCTGCTGTCAGGTGGAGGCAATCTTCCCACCTAGCTCCATATGCCAGGACACAGGCTCGGAGCATGTCTTCGAGTATCTGATTCACTCGTTCTGTTTGACCTCCGGTCTGTGGGTGGAAAGCAGTGCTGAAGGACAACTTGGTCCCCATGGCTTCTTGGAACTTCTTCCAGAACCTTGAGGTAAACTGGGTTCCTCGATCTGACACAATCTCCTTGGGAACACCATGAAGGCTTACGGTCCTGTTGATGTATAGAGTTGCTAGCTGGTTGCCATCATGGGTAGTCTTAACAGGAATGAAATGGGCTACTTTGGTCAAATGATCGACTATGACCCAGATGGAGTCATGTCCCTTGTTTGACCTAGGTAGTCCAGTGATGAAATCCATTCTGACTTTATCCCATTCCACTCGGGAACTTTGAGTGGTTGGAGCAATCCAGCAGGTCGCTGATATTCAGCCTTGACTCTTTGGCATACATCACACTTTGCGACATAGGTGGCAATCTCCCTTTTCATCCTATGCCACCAAAATCTTTCCTTCAGGTCTTGATACATCTTGGTTCCTCTAGGATGGATGGAATACGGGGTGTCATGAGCTTCTTGCAAGATCAGATTCTTGAGCTCAACCTTGTTGGGCATGCAAATGCGATTCCCAAACCATACAATTCCTTGCTCATCCTCTGAGAAACTTGGGGCTTTGCCTGCCTTGATCTTCCTCTTGATGCCTTCAATACTCTCGTGTCCCTTCTGAGCTTCCTTAACATCATCCATCAAGGTAGGCCTAACTTCAAGGTTGGCCAAGAATCCTGGTGCAACCAGTTCCAACCCGAAGCTTTCAAGTTCATCATACAAGGCGGTCAGCTTGTCCTTAAGCATAGCATTCAAGGAACAAGCCTTTCTGCTTAATGCATCTGCTACCACATTAGCCTTCCCAGGGTGGTATTGAACACCGAGGTCATAATCCTTGATCAACTCTAGCCATCTTCTTTGCCTCATGTTCAATTCCTTCTGAATGAAAATATACTTCAGACTTTTGTGATCCGTGTATATCTCACACTGTTTCCCTAGGAGGTAATGTCGCCATGTCTTCAGGGCATGAACCACTGCTGCTAACTCAAGATCATGAGTAGCATAGTTCTCTTCATGAGGCCGTAGTTTCCTTGAAAGGTAAGCTACGACTCTACCTTCTTGCATTAGAACACCTCCCAGTCCGGTTCTTGACGCATCACAATATATCAAAAACTCCTTGTGTATATCTGGTGTGGCCAGAACTGGGGCGGTGGTCAATCTCTTCTTCAGCTCCTAGAAGCTCTCTTCGCACTTCGGCGTCCATTCAAACTTCTTATCCTTCTTCAAGAGCTGAGTCATGGGTCGGGCAATGCTTGAGAATCCTTCAACGAACTTGCGGTAATATCCTGAGAGTCCGAGGAAGCTTCTGACTTCCTTCACATTGCTTGGGGATTGCCATTCAGTCACGGCTTCAATCTTAGTGGGATCGATCGACAATCCTTCTTCGGTCAAAACATGACCCAAGAACCCAACTTCACGCAGCCAAAATTCGCACTTGCTGAACTTGGCATATAGTTGGTGCTCTCAAAGCTTGTCTAGGACCATCCTCAAGTGTTACTCGTGCTCTTCTTCCGTCTTCGAGAAGACAAGAATGTCATCAATGAAGACAATGACAAACTTGTCCAAATATTCCATGAAGACCTTATTCATGAGATACATGAAGTAAGCTGGGGCATTGGTCAATCCAAAGGACATGGCCGTGCACTCATACAAGCCATATCTGGTTACAAATGCCGTCTTCGGAATATCTTGGGGTCTGATTTTCAGCTGGTAGTACCCAGATCTGAGGTCGATCTTGGAGAACACCTTGGCCCCATTGAGTTGATCAAACATATCTTCAATCTTGGGAAGTGGATACTTGTTCTTGATTGTAACTTCATTGAGGGAGCGGTAGTCAATACACAAGCGGATGGTACCGTCCTTCTTTGCCACAAACAGAATAGGTGATCCCCAAGGGGAGGCACTAGGGCGGATAAATCCCTTCCTCAACTGCTCTTCCAGTTGCTTCTTCAATTCTGCTAACTCCTCCGATCCCATTCTATAAGGCTTCTTATAGATGGGTCCCGCTCCGGGTATGAGCTCGATGATGAACTCAATGTCTCGGTCAGGAGGCATTCCTGGTAGCTCATCAGGAAAGACATCGGGGTATTCGCATACTATCGGCACTTGCTCCAATTCAACTTCAGTCAGACAGTTGACTTGGTTGGCTTGAGCAGAGGAGGGGTTGGAGGCAAATTTAACTTCGACTCCTTGGTCATTGGTCACATCGACAGTCCGGTTGGTGCAATCTAACAAGCCTTGGTGCTTGATGAGCCAATTCATTCCTAAGATCACATCCAAGCCTTGTGATATTAAGATGATAAGGTCTGCTAGGAAGTCTACCCCATTAATGATAATCCCGACTCCTTTACATCCTATCTTGGCTCTCATCTCTGCTCTGGGGGTTAAAACCACCATAGGGTTTTTCAGGGGTGTAGGGGTCATGCCAATTTTTAATGCAAACTTTTGGGTGACAAATGAATGCGTGGCTCCAGAATCAAACAAGACAGTTGCAGGTGCTGAATTGACAAGGAACATACCCAGCACGACGTCCGGGTCTTCCTGGGCTTCTTCTGCAGTGACATGATTCACACGACCCTTGCTGTTGTTGGGCGGGTTGCGGGGAGCTTGGTTCCTTGGTGGCATTCCACGACCTTGTCCTGGGTTCTGCGCATTGGGGCGCGGGGCGTCGGGCTTCTTGTTGGGGCAATTCTTGGAGTAGTGTCCTGGCTGACCACATCCAAAGCATGTGACTTGGTTGGGGTTGCTGCTCTTGCCGGCATTGTTATTGGGGTTGTTGTAGTAAGCTGGCCTGGGGTTGGCATACTGCTGAGGTGGATAGTTGGTGCGGGGTGCAGGAGCTCTTGGCTGCTGATAGGTTGGCTTGACCAGGGCTGGCTGCCATGGGCGAGGCTTCTGGTTGCTGGAGCTACCCTTGCTGATCATCTTGCGCTTACGGGTATCATCCAAAGCACGTCGCTTGTCCTCAAGCATGAGTGCCTTGTTCACCAGATCAGGAAAGGTCGGGCAGTCACACACAACAAGCGAGTACTGCAGAGTCTGGTTAAGGCCTTCCATGAAGCGCTCCTTTTTGGCAGCATCAGTGCTGACATCCTTAGGAGCATACCTTGAGAGAACACTGAACTTCTGCATGTACTCCTTGATAGTGCTACTTCCTTGCTTCAGGGCTCGAAACTCATGCTTCTTGATGGCCATGATTCCGGAAGGAATGTGGGCCTTGCGGAATTCTGCCTTGAAGTCATTCCAAGTGATGTTTTGCTCAGCACGCATGGCCTTGAATCCATCCCACCAAGCTCTAGCAGTGCCCCCAAGACAGTGAGCAGCATACGCCACCTTCTCACGGTCCTCACTGCATCCGACTAGTTCCAGCAGATCCTCAATGGTGCGGACCCAGTCGTCTGCATCCAGGGGTTCAGCAATCACGATGAAGGTGGGTGGTGCATGCTTCTTGAACTCCACCAACGTGGAACATCCATTGCCGTGTCCCGCCGGCTGGCGATTGACAGCTTGAGCAATCACCTGGAGGGCTGCAGTGTTGGCTTGGCGTTCCTCTCGGAAAGCTTGGAGAAGCTGAGCCATGTCCATGTTTGGAGGAGGTGGTGGGGGTGGAGTCTGTCCTCGGGCTTGGTCCTTGCTGACTCCTGCTTCGGCAGAACCTCCGGCTTCTTGCTGCTGGGTAGAGGTACTAGTACGTGTTACAACAGACATCCTGTTGGAGTGGTCAAGGTCTCATGATTCGGGAAAGATGGGGAAAGCAATATAGATGGGACGCCTAGTAAGGGGGTTGGTATGACACTAATTGTTTTCATGCAAGGGCCAAAAGGGCCAAACACATTCATTAAAGTCCAAATGGGTGATGTAGTTGCTTACAAGTTCCTGAAGGAAAGCACGACGTCCATTAAACACATCAAAAGCAAACACAACATTACATGGTTTCATATGAACCATCACAAGGACTCGACTTCGCATAGGGGTACACGACCTATCCTACCGTAGGGGTTACTAACGGGCATATCCAAGGTGCGAATGATGCCTAAGTGGTGGAATGCTCGGTCGTGTAGTCTGGCTCTTCTGGGTCTTCCTCCTCCTCATCAGCATCCTGACTTTCCTCTTCACTTGAAGGGGTGGGGGAGTGGAGGAGCTCAACACGGCATTGCTTTGCTGGTGGGGTGAAGAGCTTGCGGTAATCCCTTGCGCTCATGCGGTGTTGCTGTGGTGGTTCTCCATCCTTTGGGGGTCTTCCGCCTCTGTATGCGATTGCGGGCTGTACAGGGGGAGCACCTTCTTTCTTGATCCTATCCGTCTTCGCTTGAGCTTGGAGAAGAAGTGCCTTGGTCTCATGAAGTTCCTTTCGGAGCTCCATTGATTCCGAGGCCAAGTGTTGTGCCAAACTATCGGCACAAAGGCTGAAGTAGGTCTGGAATCGGAGTGGAAGTCCTTCTTCTAATGGTGGAGCTGGTGCACAGCTCTCATCCTCACCTTCCTTTCGATAAGGCAATAAGCGGGTTGCCAACTCGTCTGCCATCTATGGAAGAAGGTCTCAGAGGCGGGTGAGTGCCTTGAGGGTTGCCGTCTCGACTGCAAGAACCAGAGTTGCCATCTGGGGTCCCTCGAAGAACCAGCTTGTTGGAGAGTCATTAGCCTTCACGATCACTTCCACATGATACTCCGTCTCGGTGTCATTGATCCAATGCTCATGGTAGGTGAAAATGGGGGCTCGGTGAAACTGGCACTTCTTGAGGCTATCCTTGAGAAGCACGGGAAATCCGATGGTCAAGAAGTCTCCAGGTACGGCAGCCATCTACAAAGGTTGAATGGGAGAGGTCAATAAGGGGAATATATCTTTGGGTTGGGTATGCTTCAGAAAAGAAGAGAAGTTTAGATGGTCTCAAGCTAACTAACGTCCATGCTAACTAAGGCTTCCTACAGTCAGGATGGCTCTGATACCAGCTCTGTGGGGACCCCGACTCATAAGTCGAGATCACCGAATGCACGTGTACAGTGATCCCAGAGATCAATGCTCACTGAACACACAGAAGCTGAATAACAAGAGTCTTACATCCATACATACCGTCTTACACAAATTATGACCATCATGGTCAAGTCTTACATTGATAAATCCTTAAGGGCTGAACATCAAATGAAACACAAGCAGTGGAAATCTTCATCGATAAGTAGAACCCATGCCATCTGCCTTAACCCTACAGGCATTCTGACTGGGAAACGTCCTAGTTCGCATGTTCGTCTCCAAAGAACTCTTCTTCGAACTCCGGTTCTTCCATGCTTGGTCAATTAAATAACCAGTGGCAAGCCAATGAGTACTTTGAATGTACTCGCAAGCAACCCATGTTTTGGTTCAAGATACAACAATGCATGATATAGGTAAATTTTTGCAGAGAGCTAGTTTTGAGTGAAATGACATGTTCAACAACTTGTAAGACATGCATCAAGAGAATTCAAGTAACCATGAGGACATGTTACAGATATCAACATAAATAGAGTGGGCACCAACCCAACTCAATCATGTCAAGTCCTTTGACTTGACCCAAGTAGTTATCCAAACACACACACTGGTTTGTAAACTCTGGACATAGTTTAAGCAGCACCGCCCAACTGTCCTTGACCGTGGACACGGCTATTCTAATAGTTTTACACTCTGCAGAGGTTGCACACTGTACCCATAAGATCTGGGGAACTTTTGTGTCATCCACGACCCACGATACCTCAAGTACCCGGGGTAAGCACCCGATCACCACCTTTCCCTAGACAACAATAACATGGAGTCCACTCGATTGGTAGTAACCCCCGTGCCCAACATTATCACATAACATTTTCGTGGAGCCACGCTCCATAATCATCTCACATCACAAGCACGGGGTACCAATGGTGTGTCCGGTGCCCCATAAAAATGTTCTTGGCCGCCCTACCTGGCACGACCCCGTCCCGAGAGAGCGCACCAACAACTCTCACGTCACTAGTAATGCGGGCTCCAAGCTAGTATCGGTCTAGGTAATCAATAATGCCCTTTCCAATATAAGGGTAGTGTGGTTGCGCATGTAAGGTTGGGATAGTCATCAAATCCTTAATCTAATCCGTTTTCGAAAACAACACACACACTTGCCTCGGTACACCACTTCGTCATCAAGTGGTTACCCATCTCATCATCTCCCTCGGGCATAAGTGGCACCCGACGGGGTTTTCGAAAAAGTCTTTTGAAAATACTTTGTCTCCATCACCATGCATATTCCCGTCCCTTTTTGCGTAGCACTACTTTAGCATCCTATCTACTCCCACCGTCATAACCCTCATAAGAAGGTAGGGTCATGCACAATGCAAGTATCAACGAGGAAGTACAGTGGCAAACCATCAAAGTGGATACCACCTCATCATGATTCCGTTGCAACAACAATATGGTGCTATATGACATGCATAAAAAGGGTTTCATAGACATGGTCAAAGGGCTGCTTGCCTGGCTCAACAAAGTCTTCTGGGTCTTCAAAGTCTTCTGGTCCAACTCCTTCGTCAGCAACGCAATCTATCGTCGCAAAATAATAATGAGAAAAATAAGGCAATAATAAAATAGAAAAACCAAAGTGCTCAGAAAAATGTCAACTCATTTTTGTTAAATACTAGGGTGAAAACTAAGAAGGGGAAAATTTCTAGTTTTGGATTTGGAGTAGCAGAATAGGAGAAATGGATTTACAAAGGTATATTTAAATGCTTAAAATCACATTTAAATATTTACAGTGAAGAAAAGGTTGTTGGATTTGAATGAAAGTTGCACCCTTAAATAGGTGGGATTTTTACAAGAATTTAGGAGCTGGAATTATTTCATTTGGATAAATACTTTATCCTGTGGGATTTTTGGAAGGGTGACAGAAAAAGAAAAAGAAAAGGGCTCTGTGCCTGCTGGGCCAGAACAGCCGCAGCGCAGCAGGCCCAGCCAGAGAGGCGGCCCAGCGCACTGTTGCACGCGCGCGCGCCAGGTTTAAACCTGACGGGCGGGGCCCAGGCGTCAGGACGTGAGGCTGACGGACGGGCCCCACGACCGTCGTCGTCAACCCTGGGTCAGAGAGGTCTGCGAGCTCACCGGCGATGATGCAGGGCACGGCGAGCTTGGACAAGGGCAGGGACGGACTCAGCGCGGCGTAGCCGTTCGGGTGGAGGTGGAACCGGTCGCCGGGGTGGCCTGGTTCGCCGGTGATGAGGTCATGCGGCGGAGGGGCTTCGGTGGTGGCGGTTCCGGCCGTTTCCGGCAGCTACAGAGAGGGGAAACAAGGGGGAAAGGGTCAGAGAGCTACAGGGGTTCCAGATCGAGAGGAAAGGGGGCCGGGGACGGCTTGTACCTCGCGAACTCCGACGAGCCGAAGCGGCGGAACTCGAGCTCGATCTCGAGCTCGGGCGGCTCTGGAGGTGAACTGGGGTGCAGGGGAATGATTAGGGGAGTGAGAGGGTGAGTGGTGGCGGTAGGAGGGCTCGGGGATGCCTTATATAGGTGATCGGCGGTCCACCGTGGGCTCGTGCACCGGCGAGCTCGTGCTCGTCGCTACAGGCCTCGGGAGAAGAGGGTATGGTGTCTGGGGTGTTCCTGAACGTCGACTACATCGGGAGAGATAGAGAGAGGGAGTGGGGAGAGGTCAGAGGCGCGCGCGTGTGAGCCGCGCCATTGGCGCGCTCGGGCAGCCGGTGTTTGCTAGCGCGGAGGCGCGGGGAGGAGGAGAGAGGAGGGGGACAGAGGCGTGGCGTGTCACAGACGTCGAGGCGCAACGTCGGGCGCGCTGGAGAGGCCCGAGGTGGCCGGAGGCGGTTGGAAGGGGGCGGCTACAGTGCGGGGGCGCACTGTAGCGCGCTCCAGAGCATGCAAATGGCCGACATGCCATTTTTTTGGCAAAGTGGGCACGGCCAAGCATGTCTGGTAGCTCTAGGGGGAGTAAAGAATGTGGGGAAAGCCTTGGGTGCCTTGGGTGGCCACTGGAGGGAGGAGGGAGGTGAGGAAGAGAGGGAAAGGGGCTGTCCAGAGGGGTAAATGAGGTGGTTTCACCCCTCAATCATTGAGCTGAGATGCAGCCATTGTTACTGGAGGTAGAGGAGGACTAGGAGGAGATGTGGTAAAAAGTTGAGCTCAAGGAGAATAGTTTTAGTGGTCAAAATGGTGATTTTTGAAAAGTGGCAGAAGGTGTTTGATAAAGGTTTTGGCAAGCAAATGATTTCCAATTGCCATGAGACTCCACAGGGTGAAATGACACATATAATTAGGTCCGTCCAAAAATTTGGAGCTTATTTGGGCAAAGTTGCCAATGCAACTTTTGTAAACCCTAGAAATGAGCAGAAATAGACTTGTGTAGATCTAGTTGAGCAAATCACTTCTCCTTGATGCACCACTTGCTGTCGTGGCCTCATTTGGTCATGTGAACATGCTCACCAAAGTTGGGGTCAAGGAGAGAAAGTTGGTAGTACAAAGTTGATCAAATATGATTCTGGTCAGAGAGGGTTTTGGGGCATTTTGGTGAACCAAAATGACTTTAATTGACATGAGGCTTTGCAAGGTGATCACAATATGCACTTGTGACTTGCTGGATTTTCCTTGGATGTTTTTGAAAATATTTCCTGTAGAAATATTTCAAATCCTTGAAATGGGCAGAAATGGTTTTGGGAGGTTTTGCCCAATATTTTAAACATGACCATGTGTTGAAACTCTTATATATGGACAATATATGTCCACTGAGTTTCCCTGATTTTTGTCAAATATTTTTAAAACAATAAAATAATTTTTCCCTATTAAAGACCATTTCTGGCCTTAAGAAAAAGCTTTTAAATAAAATAGGAAAATAGCTTTTAAAATTATATTTTTGTGGTTTATGGGAGTCCTATATCTAATAGGTCTCAAATAAACTTTTTGAAATATTTTTCATACCCCAAATCAAGTACTTGCAGTGCAAACCTCAATTTAGGGTTTTTTGGAAAACTAATTTTTGAAAATACTATTTGGCCAAATTATTTTTGTAAGAAAATACTATGTTTCTGTATACACATGGCATGATCATTGGGCAAAAGTTTGGGGCAAGGAGGTGAAGTATATAAGGTGGAGTTGTGTTGACTTTAAAGAGCACTTAAAAATCACAGAGAGAAAACCAACTCCAAATAAAAGCCAAATAATGCAAAAGTTTTTGTTGGTCCAAATTTTCATGCTTTAATAATGCATATGAAATGTTACAAAATGCAGGGTGTGACAAGCAGAGACTGTAGAAGCATGACGGCCGTTGGATGGACATCCAACAGTATACAGTCCATCTGTGGAAAGCCTCAAATCTGTGGAAAACAGCATACAACCCATCTGCCTTTATTTCAAATAGTTTACAACCCATTTGCTAATTCTTACGTGTTTTTTGGAGCCCATATTCTTTTTGTTATCATTACAACCCATATTGTGGCCACGGTTAAAAAATTATACGAAATTTTGCATATGTCGGTGCGGTCTGAACTGTTTTTAATCCCGAAATTTCGAGTCACATTCAAACTGATTTTAAAAATAAATGTATATCAATATAAAATCCAATAAATTGTCCACGCATAAAATCAAAGCAATTTAAAATCTCGAAATGAAAAAAAGATATTTGAAACTAATTGCCGGTTTGATGTGTTTTAAAAATGTACAACCCATTTCTCATTACTGATATGCCATTTTCTCGGCCAGCCGATGAAGCTCTCCTCGTCTAGCCCAATAGGCCTGATAAAGTGACTTACTTGACAAATCACGAAAAAACTGGGCTAGCCATTTTCAAAAAGAAAAAAAAACTACTGGGCTGGTCTATGGTAAACATAAATGAAAAGGCTGTCTAGACAGGCCAGAGTGTCCCGCACAGCCCAGTTGACACCCTGCTTCCGTCTAAAAAAAATTAGATAAAGGCCACTCCAATTATGGTGATTCATAAAAATGCCACTGCAATTTGCAAACTTGGAAAAATGCCACTACAATTTTTGTAAACTTTGAAAAACGCAACTGCAGTTTGCAAACTTTGAAAAACGCCACTCCAGACTTCAAAAAATGCCACTAGAAATGGCATGAAAAGACATTTTTCAAAGTTTGGAAATTGCAGTGGCATTTCTCGGAGGCATTTTTCAAATTAACCCAAAACAAAAATAATTGGGCGAGCTGCTGGGTCCCTGGTGTTAGTCGCTCGTTGTGCAATTCTCTCGTTTATTGACTACGTTGACAATGGCATGGGACCCAGATGTCAGAAATCCACTAGGAGGAGCCATTTTATTTATTGGCTTGAAATAAGGAGGCACTTGCTTGCGTACTGCCATGACCTTGGCGGGTCCCTGCTGTCATCCTCTCCACGTACAATCATCTCCTGATTGTGCACGCGTCAACTTGCTAGGCCCACAAGTCAGCCTCTAAACACGTGGAGGACAAATACAACAAATTTAAAAAAATAACAGCCTATTCCATACGTTCAAACGGAAAGTTCAACATTCGGAGCAAAGTAACACGTCTGATCCACATATAGAGCACTGAACTTCCACGTTGACAACCATCATAGCCAAGTTAACTATCTACTCCCACTAGACAAGTACTAACTTACTCTTAGCTAACTAGACGATGCCGGCGGTACACGCTAAACGCCGGCACCGGTGTCCTGCGCCTCGCCTCAGACTTGCCAGAGGTGCGATAGGGCGTGTTGCTCGCACGCGTTGGCCCATTCCATGCCGGTGTGGTCCACCGAAGCTTCGGCTTCCAAGCCGGAAACCCACTTGACGAGCTGGTAGTAAAAATTAGCGTCGCGAACGCGTGCGTGCCCGACAGCCTCCAGGGCTATTTGCCGGGCGCCGGCCTCCACATAGTCGGCCCAGTTGCGGGCGCTCTGCTCGTGACTCAGAGCGTCAGTGCGCTACTGCTCCATGTCCCACTGGCGGCGCAAATCGGTGATACGCTGCTCCTCCGCCAGGCGGTCGCGCTCCAACAACTCCTGCTCCTCCGCCATGCGGTCGCGCTCCAACAACTCCTCGATCTGCGCATTTCCATCTAAAGACAGATAGAATGCCTCCTCCTTCCGTCTGCCTTCCGGTGAAAAACCGAATACTAGTTCCGGCGGTGACCGCCTCCGGCGTCGGCTACTACGGACGGGCGGGGGCATGGCGGACGTGGCGAGCGACGTCGAGCCGGTGGGGGCTTATGAGGATATGGCGAGTTGGGTCACGGTGGCACTGGAGAAGGCCGGGAAACAGTACTTATAGGGGAAAGGTAGCGCGACGGTCGTCAGAATTCAATGCATAATGGCTTAGCGCGCCAGCTTGCCGTGGAAAACTAGGGAAACTGAAATTATGACTATGCCGTCCCGTCCCGTCTGGGTCACACACCGGCATTGCGGTCAAACGAGTGCACTCGAATCATCTCCCTCCTTGTCAATAATGATTTCACGGATTTAAAAATCCCGCAACAATTAAAGCGTATCTTTTTTCACATCAGTTAGCTACCTTAATTACGTCCGGCTGCATGCAGGCACTCAGAATCGTTCGCAGGCAGTACGCGAAGCAGCATGCAATGAGTCACAGCCGAGGGCACGCATGCAGCCACTTAAATTGCTGGAATTAATTAGGCTTAAACTTCTGCATGCCATTAATTATTGCCATGCCTTGGTCTTGCTGCTTTGCTCACGGGACTAATAAACCCGGACGGAGGGAGTACCTTGGTTGGTGATAGGTTTAAATTAAGCCCTGCAAACCGGAAATGAGGTACTAGTAGGTGCGTGATCCGCTATTTATTCGTGTAGGATCGAGTAGGTCGTTTCTTGAATTGAGCCCTGCAAACCGGAAAGGAGGTAGTACGTGCGTGATCCGCTATTTATCCGTGTAGGATCGATAGTGTAGCTTGTCAGTTTCTTCAGAGGTAGGCATTTTTATCCGTGTAGGATTGATCGGGACAATGCTTCGGTGCCTTAAGGCACCTACCATTGTGTCTATGACATGTGGGTCTAACAGGTGGCTGGCCCACATGTCAGTGACCCAAAGCTGTGTCCGATCGATAGTGTAGCTTGTCAGTTTCTTCAAAGGTAGGCATTTTTATTCAAAAAACTGCCACTTCGCATCTTGCGTCGCAAATAAAACTACTAGGAGCGCATTTGTAGGCTAGCTAGTGATCGATCAGTAACTTGTAAACACTGAGCGAACAGAAATAAGTAACTGTTAATGCATCTCAATGATTCACAGATCATATACAAATATGTAGCTCCAAAAGCAAAGATCAGCCACTTCGGATCTTGCGTCGCAACTAAAACTAACTAGTAAGATTCCCATACATAAGATCAACATGTTAATGCATCTCAATGATTCACAGATCATATACAAATATGTAGCTCCAAAAGCAAAGATCTAGAAAAAACATCTGTTCTTCCTACTAACATGGATGCTTCTCTTGGACAACATTCAGTACAAACTGAAAGAAAAATTTGTTTGTGAAGTCTACAATTCCTCTTGCAAACGTAAGTGGTTTCACCAACAGCTGGAACCATGAGAATGAACCACACATGATGGAGGAACATCCACTGCAATATGATTTGGTCTTCTCTCGAACACACCGCGGGACTATTTTCGGAATACAAACTTTAACTTAGGGAAAATGATGCCCATTGTATAATCATACCAAAGCAATGAAGCACCTAGTGTTGGCCAGTAAATAGTACAGTACTACTTTTATGCAGTCCATGAAGTGACTATCCAATCTTTGTGTCTATTTTCAAATGGCACTGCATGCAGTGACTATACTATTCTCTTGTGCAGTTCAACCAAAATTGCGGACACTTTGTTTGTTTGCCAAATAGCAACGGGCAGACATCTCTGTCTGCACAAATATCAAGCAGCTAGTAAACATATACCACACCATGTTCGCAGTGATGGAAGAGGTGAAATCGATACAACCGAAATTGAGCATCCAATCATTGAATCCTGTCCTGCACCTCCAATGTAGGTCCACCCTGCCAATAAATTCACATGCAAACCACTAGTATTACTATCTAATGACAGTACAAAAAAAGTAGCAAGATAGTAGCAAACCATGTACCTTCGTAATGAACAACTCATAGTGCCACCAATTGGATATAAAGGTTTGGAAAAAAAACATGCTCCTAATGTTGAACCAGTTGGACTTATTGTGCAGCTCCACTAAAATCGAGCATCCCTGTTTGCATAGATATTGAAAGTGTGATTACTATAAAAGTGGCACTAGTTGAAGCATAGACTCACAAATATAAGCATTCCAATTTCTTAATGGGAAAAGGTAGCAAGACTATTTCTAACCACCTATTTGAAGGAATAAATAAAGCAACAGCGGCTGATGTCAGGAAGGCATACATAGTTTTTTTCTGAAAAACTGAGCCATTCCTGACCTTTCCTCTTCTTTTAAGCAAATTTTGTGCAGTTCTACTAAAATAAAATGCCATCACCGCCTTGACAATTTAGTGACACTGTACAAAAGGAAATGACTTAACATTACATCATGATGCCGGGTATGTAGTAGACAGGCATTAGAGACAAACATACAGACCTCCTCCGATAACATAATGAACATTAATTTTAACAAAGGTGTGACTAGCTTTACCGGGATAATTTGAGTGAACTCTACACCCTCTGTTCCTTAATATAAGACGTTTTCGCGGTTCAATTTAAAGTACCCAAATGTCTAGTATTTAGAAAAACAGGTAGTAGTTTTCTTGAGCACATATCTGGGAAAGCTTGCCACACTTTATTTATGTCCATACGCTAATGCAACACCATTCGAATACTACAAATATACACTAATCCAGTGGCTAGTGCAACAGTAGAGTAGTTAGTTTATTACAGGGTACAGTACAATGGTTTTACTGAACAGATTTCAATAAACTCTAGCACTGGAAGGTTTCTATAAGAATTAACAATACAAAATGTAAAGGTAACAAGTTTCAGCATTGGTATACTAGCTGTGCATGAGCATTAAACCAAATACAGAAGTCTGAAGGTAACTAGCATTATTAACTAATGATAGTATAAAAAAATTGCAAACCATGTACCTCCAAGGTAAATATCATTTCGAACTCGGGGGGGCCTTAAAAATTGCTATCCCAATCTTGATAATCGATCAAACATAAAAACTTGATCGAACGAATCAAGAAAATAGCCGGAGGAGGAGGTGCCCACTCTTGACCTTTCCTCTTGTCTTCATAATTGTCTGTGCAGTTTAAACAAAATAAAATGACATCAGCGCCTTGGCATTTTGGTGACACTCTACAAAAAAATTAACTTATCTCATGAAAGTGAGGTATGTAATCTATAAGCATTAACAGTGCAAAAATCGGAAGGTAGTAACAAGTTTCATCTTGGTATACTGGGTGTGCAACAACATTAGAATGCCTTAGCTGAAAAATCTTTAATACATACACAATCAACAGCTAACCCTGAAATGATCTAGTGACATTAAATGGCACTGCTTAAATTTATCTGTGGCATTAGACTGAGAGCGGCATTAGTTAAATGTGGCATCACTTTAGCAGTAGCATTGCTTGACTTGACTGCTGGCGTTATACTAACAGCAAAAAAGTGGCAATAAGGGCATGGGAGGCCCATTCGGACAATGGGCGCACCAGTACGATGTACCTCCACGGACGCAGAGTGGTGAGGGAGGTATGGTTGCCCAGAGCAACAAATATCCAGGCAGCATATGTGGATTATGTCCCATTTTTGTTCTCTTTAGCCACCTTTTTCCTATGTGAGGACAACAAACCGATCGACCTGGTCATTCTTTATTGCGTTGTCATGCCTTTCCACCCTTCTTCAACCAAGATACATGAGACTCGTTCCTTAGCTACTGATTTTCCCCTTTTCAACCTAGATGCGGGTTCGATGCCTATTCTCTTGGACAGTACAGTCTCCCTTCCTTTCCTTATTCAACCCAGACATGCATTAGTCTGCATGAAGTAGGGTTTCCTTTAATAGTGCAAATTATGGTTTTCGTCTGCGTGGCCAGCAGAGCAGAGGATACCAAATTGGGAAGATGGTGGAGTGGAAAAAGATCCACATGCAACGACGTGCCAGATGGGGCAATAGAACAAGGGTATGGTTCGAAAAGAGGTAGCATAACTAAGGGTCGGCGGGAAGTGGCTTCGCTCGTGGTCGTCATCCTCCGCACACACTATGGGAGCGATCCCGAGTGGGCGCTAGGTCTGAGAGGACGGCCTTGTCGTTAGTGCGTGACCTCCCTCGCCAACGACGAGTGCGTCAACACTGCACGTCCTTTTCTTCCCCGGCGGATCTGTGACCACCGGTGAGGAGGGAGAGAGGGGCCGCCTTTTTTAGATCTGGAGAGAGGGTGGTAGTGTGAGAAGCAAGTGGGCAGCCCTTGGCAAGAAAGCGCTGAAGCTCCAGCCTATATATCTTCTTTATACTACTAGTACTGGAGGTGGAATAGTGGTAGAGTAGTTTATATTTTCTCTATGTACAGTACCAGTTAGTCGTGCTTCAAAACTGAATGGCACGCCATTAAAAAAATAAAGGTCGATAACTAATGCGGCACCTCGGGCCAACGCAGCCAGATCGCATTTTGCACGAGAAATTACACACCATGTTTCGTTGACATGTGGTCCCGTTCCACATATCAGTGAGACGACGGCGAGTAGGTAGGAGTATTTCCGAACCGACGTGTAGGCCGGGGCGCCCCTTCATGAACCGTGGCAAACTGGCAACCGTCCACCGACTCTTCGCCTTTCCCTCTTGATTTGGAACTGCTGTCGCATGCTCTTCCTCTCCCTCCTCCATTTTCCTTTAGCCCTTCACACTTTCTTCTGCCATTCTTCGATTGTCTTCTCCATGGAGGGAACAGGATGGAAATGACCCTGTTATTCTTGCCCCGATCTGAAAGATGAGGTGGTGGAGGAACTCATTGATCGGTGCGACGTCATCACCTCGGCTAGCATGGCAGGTTCGTTCAAGCCCATTCTTGACTCAACTAATAACATCATTACAAGGAACCCAAGAGTCAAGGAGCGGTTTGATCTCCCCTATCTTCTTTGCCGTGACCCTGATGACTGGCGCCGTCACGACGGAGGCCTCGCCCTGTGCAAGTTGATGCCGCTTGATAATGATACATATGATGTTAAGATGCCATCGCTTGAGGGCAAGGCTTGGACAGGCGCAAATGGAGATTGGGTTGTTTACATTGGGTCCAACTGCGAGTGGGAACTTGTGAATGTGTACACTCGTGACCGGGTTCCACTTCCAACAGACTGCCCAGAGGTTGAGCACACCGGTATTGTTCGCACGTTCAAATACAATCATGGTGACTGTCTTCTACGGAAGATAGCAATTTCTCGAGTCCCCAACCGCTCTTGGAATTACAACAACTATGAAGTTGTTGCTATCTTCAACAAGCTTGTTGCCGTCCTTAGTGGTTTGACTGGATGGATATTGCTCAAAAATCAGTTTCTGTACATGGATGAGTACTGTGATGCAATTCGATACGAGGGCCTTGTGTTTGCTGCCGCCACTCGTGGCACTGTTTTTTCATGGCATCCTCGTTGTTTCGGTACGTTTGTCTTCCACTGTAATTATAATTGTTTCATCCACATGCATGCAGGTTAGCAAGTTTCCCTTTAGGCTGGTCATAGTGGGGAGTAACTTAGACTAGTAACATGCATATGCTACTAGTTTATGTTACTACCTCTATAGTGCATAGTATCTTAGATTAGTATCATGCATAGGTGGTCTCATTTATTGCCATGCATGACACATAGTAGCATCACATTTATTATGTTACGGTATCTACCTATGTTACTATAACCATCTCTCTCTTCCTTAATTGCCTGCCACATAAGCATGTTTGTGAGTCCCAAGTGCATGATACTACTTATGTTACCCCCACTATGGCCAGCCTTACTAATTAACCTTCTTCTTGTGTTTCCAAGGTCCTGTGAACATTCCACCACCTATACTTGAAGATTTTTATAACCAAGGGGGAGATGATGATGGTGATGATCACGAGCATGAGGACGAGTAGTGCCCATATACTATTTGGCGCCTGGCAACTAATTCCCATGGATCACCTCTTCTCGTGTGTATACATCCCACTGATGATGTTACTGCTAAGGAAGCAGGTGTAGTCTCCCATGGTCGCACTCTCCGGACCTATTCCAACACCCGTTGCATGGTATTCGGGATGGATACTAGTGTGCTAGCGCCAACTCCTTCTTCCTGGTACAAAATTGATAGTCTTGGAGAAAACTCGCTCTTCCTTGGACAAAACTATCCAATGATGGTGAAAGGAGATCCAACTGCTATTGACACAACGTTACTACCATTTATGAGAAGCAACTTTGTCTATACCTTGGACATTTGGGTGGTTCCCTACCCTGGTACTGATATAGTAGGCCGCTTCAGCCTGGATGATCAGTCCTGCGTTGGTCTCTAGATCAACAATGGATGGCCCGTCCCAGAGAATCACTTGTGGTTCAAAGCAAGCGTTTCCAACGCCGAGGAATGGTTGAGTTGAAGTTCATTTCATTGCTTGTTATTTGTTGTGTGGTGAGAACTTTAGTATTTATAATGTATCCTCGTTGTTGATGTGGGTTGATGACCTGTTGTATGTAATAAAATGATATGCCTGTGATAAACTTACTAAATTTATGAATGGCTTTCGAGTTGCTTCTGTGAGTGAGTGGTGCGACGAGGCAAAAATATATTTTCTGAATACATAATTGTACGTGCATTGCAACAGGTTATTGGATGAGGCCAATCAACAATAGTAGTAGTACACTATTTGTACTAGCTTCACATGCTTCGCGCGTCGTGCGGGTGTTTTTACTGTAGCCATATTGTACTACGTAACCAGCACCTCGAATCCTCGATACTAGTACTATATAGTAAGTAGTAGGAGTAGTAGGGTGGCATGGGCCAGAACAAGCATTCACGTCCAGGAGTACGGCACACGCCACCAGCACGACTTCCATCTGACACCATATTTCTTGGAGTCCGTGCTAGAGCAATCTCTTCAACCTCATCGTTTCTCTAACTCAGCCATCGCGCGGGGGGCGAGGTGGGGGTTTGCCGATAGTCGGTTTCCTTAACTGCGGTCCCACTTGTAAGGCCAACTGCAACGCACGACCCCAAACGGACATCCGTTTTGCACGAACTCCAATGATAATTTTGATTAGAAAAGCAAGACCAAAGAAAACAAGAACCACAAGAATACCTTTTACTACTCCTGTAAGTTTAATTAGTGCCTTCTCGATACATTCATTGTTGATCTGCGGAGGCTCGATCTTGCGTGCTTCTTTCTTCTTCGAGTGTAAAGAAGTAGACGTTGCTTCCTTGCATCTAGTCTCATGTCTAGCCTCTATTCTAGTACTCCCTCCGGTCCATTTTTCTCTGCGTCTAAGCAGCAACATGCATACTAAGTAGGAGTATCAACAAGTGCACTAATCTCATCTATAGCCTCTGTGCTAGCTAAAAGTGATAGAACATCTACTAAATTGCACTCTATCAATATATAGACGTACTCTTCTTCCCAATAAAAAAACTTGCATCCATTCTACTCCCTCCGTTTCACAATACATGCCTTCTATTTTTCAAAATATATATGTATCTAGACAATAGGTACATCCATTTTTGGACAAATGGAAGTCAAGTATTTTGGAACGGAGGGAGTAGACAATAAATTTTTTAAGTTAGCACAACTAGTCTAATCCGAGAGCACAACCAAAGATTTGGTCGGGTTCTTCCTCCTTTTGCCGACACGTGGGACATCTAGCATCCAGGTCGTGTCATGAAAGAAAATAGAGTGTTAGTTGAAGCCACGAGATGGGCATCTTGGGTTAAACTGTAAATAGAATCTAACTACTCTTGAGTAACTCCAAAAGCGGCCACCGAAGATCTTTCTTGGATTTGTTTTTCATCACCAGCACATCGAGGTGAAAGATGTGCAGGTTCAATGGGTCCGCTTGCGTTTTCACTAACATGTGGGACCGCATGTGAGCAAACAGACGATGGGCTCCACGCGTCCGCTAGCTGGCTGAGAAGAGAGATAGAGGAGTGCTGAGCACGGACTGCAGGAAATTTGTTCTACGTACCTCGATATAGGCTCGATATAGTGGGGTGGCATGGGCCATAACTAGCATTCACGTCTAGCAGTATGGCACACGCCACCCACATGAGTCCCATCCGACACCAATTTTCTTGGAGTCTGTGCTACAGCCATCTCTTCTCCCTCCTGTTTTCTCAGCCATCGCGTGGTGGGCGGGGTGGGGGTTTGCCGATAGTCGGTTTGCTCAACTACGGTCCCACTTGTAAGTGAAAATGCAACACCACACACATTGCCGCTTGAGCGGCGTGCCGGACCAACCGTGTGGGGGTGCGACGCGAACACGGCAGACTTTTCCTTTTGAACTTGTAACTTGTAAAATTTGGTTCTGCTCCATGGCGCGATCGATAGATAGAAAATAACGATTTTTCCTTGAGTAATGAGAAGTTTGGTTCTGGCGCCGTTCATGCATGGAGTATGTACAAAAATTATGAAGTTGATGCGAAAGGTAAGATATTTACTGTAGTATCATATACTACATAGATTTCACGGAAAGATAAAAATACATACGGATCCATCAACGACATCCTCACGCCCTAGTGCGCCGGGTCACCAACCGACGTGTGAGGAGTAGCGGCGTTGGCGGCGAGCTCAACATGCTTCTGAACAGTGCCGTCCAAGGTTGCCCTGCAGTCCAAGAAGGCCAGCGTCCTATCGTCCTCCTCTTGCATGCGCGTAGATGTGGGTGATTATGTTGATGGTGTCTTGCTGCGCCAGCCGCTGTGCAACGAGCGCGACCTCGAGGTGGACATTCTTCGGTGCGACGGCGGGCAGTCGCAGGGCCACCAGTGCGTCGAAGAGGTTGTCACCATAGTGGCCGTTGAGGGTGGCGGGCATCACAGAGCCTGGGCGCGTCGGCTGGAGGCTTACGTCAAAGTCGTCTGCGAGCTTCTTGACGACGGTGAACTTGTGGAAGAAACTGACGAGGACCTCGTCGAACAAGGAGACGAAGCTGTCGTCCAAGCGGCTCCTCGCCCTGGCGGCCTCAAGCAATACTACTTGGAGACGTTCCTCGTTGCCGGGCCGCAGGCCAGCGTCGTGGACCATCTGGCACAGCCGGCTGATGCTCGCGCTCATCACCTCCATGGGTCTAGCTTAGCTTCTTTAGTCAACTGATCTTGCGATTCGAGTGATCACTCTTGCCCTTGGTTAGTGTGCGTAGGTGCGTAGGATTTCGTACTACTCCTCGGCCCTCTACTGCACCTGCCTTTGGCTATATGATAGGTGGGCCAGCCACCCCATGGGCCCACGTGTCATTCACCCAAAGGCAGTTGCCGTAAGTCAACGAAGCTGCGCCACCCTCCGTGCCGGTGCAGTATAGTCATCTCACCGGACCTCTAGTTGGGGCCAAACGAGAGAAGTTTGATGTTTACTGGTTTATTGGTCCCCTTTGCATTTTGCGCCAAGTTTTGACCTTTGATTTAACTAATAAAATGTTAATGCATGTAAACAAAAATGTTGTGTAAGTCACATTACGAAAACCAAATAATCCCAAAACACTTAGGCACGGTGCATTAACTCCCTCCTTGTTTCTTATTTCGTGACATATCAACCAATGAGAGATGTGGGCCATGCATGCTTTCAATGACTTGAGACTACCAAACATGACATGAAATGTTTAGTTCATTGCATGTAATCCTATTAACACTCTAGTTAGCAAAAAAACATTAAGTTCTCTCGCCGATAGGAATAAAACACCATGTATTTATTTACAGAGGGAGTAGTACATTTTTTGTGACATGCATTACTAGATATCGCTAGTCAAATACTAAAATCCAGATGGACGTGGTAGTACTCCTAAATCCAGACGGTGGTGCTACTAGTACTAGTAGTAGTACTAACAATGTAGTACTCCTAGGAGTACTAGCACTGTACTACCCGTTGGTCAAATTATTACGTGCTGCTCCTCACAGTGAAGTGACAAGACCCTGCGCCGGAGATGACACCTGAGTATAGGCGCCATGTTCGGCATACCATAGTCAGCCTCACCGTCTGTAGTCACTATCATCATGGCTGTAGAGCTAGCCTGCTTACAACTAGCCCTGTTCGACATAATTTCCCGTGCGTAGATGCCCGTGCATTGCACGAAACACCAAGATTGGGGGTGGACGGCTCCGGCAGCGGCCATCGCGCCAGATTTTTCCACGGCCTTCTAGATGTGGTGGGGAGGAGATAAGGCTGATTGTGAGAGATAAGGAGTTGTTTGTAAATAGGGAACAAGTGCGGGCATCTTTTTGCAAAAATGGAGAAGCTTGGTTTGTATGCGTCAGATCTAGATCCGACGACTATTGGTGAAAGATGGGAGGCACAACATCATCACCAACTCAGGACCTATTTGATTCGCAGGATTTTGAAAACGCAGGAATAGGACACGGCAATATTACAAGTTTCAAACTGATATTACAAATGTTAGGAGTAATGCTGCACCTAGGAAGAGGGAATTACTAGGAAGTTTACGTAAGAACTTTTGTTACTTTAGGTGGATGCAGCGTTATCGTACAAACTAAAATCCACCGCCCTGACAAGTCACTAATGGGCAAATAAGTTTTCGAGTCTCTGGCCACTTGATGTTTCAAAAACAAATTCAGCTTCTGCGGAGACTTTGTCATTTAGGCTTAGATGCTTGCGGTGATCAGCACGCCATTCATAGTTGTGCCAGAGAACGCCAAACCTCATTACCTTGAGCACACTTGCCTCTAGAACAAAGAACCTGGCCAATTAATCTCAGATGTGCTGCCTCGGTAGTCGATCAAATCAATTTCTGTAAGATGGAGATCAAGGCATTCGATGAGATTGTTATAGTGCATCACATTTTTCACTTTCGGGTCTTTTTTTATCTGCAAAAGAAGAGAACATATTAGAGCAGCTGGCTGCATAAGATTGCCGTGTCATCAAGAGGTACCAATATCATTCGCTCATACGATAGGGTTGAGTGGCTAGTGATATTTTTTCACTCTCCCTCTCTCTCTCTCTCTCTCTCTCTCTCTCTCTCTCTTTCTGTTTCCTCTCATTTAACTAGGAGCACGTAAAGAGCTTGGGCATTTGTTGCCTTCCACTATGAGGCCGATGCCATATTTTGCAAAAATATGCCACATAATACGCATCGATGTCAAATCAAAAGATTTTGGCACCGCTCTCGCGATGTGAGAGAGTTGGGACTGCTGTGCACACAGACCCACATGTATAAACAAATCAATCAAACCAACTACACCAGCCTCTCACTCTCCCAAACAAGTGTTTTTTTATTGCCTCGATCCTCTCTCTCTCCCATGCAGTGTTTTTTCATTGCGTGAGTAATTTGGCACCGGAGCAAAGTAGGTGATCCAGATTGGGGCACCAGTTGAGCAATGGAGGGGCATCGATGCCAAATGCATCACAAGTGAATTTGGCACGTGTTTTGGCCTACATAGCCCACTTTTGTACTCCCTCCGTCCCAAAATTCTTGTCTTAAATTTGTCTAAATACGGTTGTATCTAGTTACATTTTAGTGTTAGATACATCCGTATCTAATCAAATGTAAGACAAGAATTTTGGGACGGAGGGAATACTACCTCGTATTTAGTATAAGATTTTGACCATAGATTTACCTAAGAAAATGTCAATGCATGTCACTAAAAATTACACCATTTGAAATTTTGTTCAAATACGAATCCAACGATATAGTTCTTAGTGACATGCATTAACATTTTGTCAGTTAAATCTATGGTCAAATTTCAATACTATAAAATTGGAAGAGTAAACCAGGACAGAGGTAGTACTTGCCCTTAGGGTAACCATAGAGTTACTCGAGTAGTCTAAGTTACTTTCCACTATGACTAGCCTAGGCTACTATAGTAGTACAGCATAAAAATGATGCATGTGATCACGTGAGAAAAAAAATACTAAAAACATTTCTTTCGATGTAGTGCGTAGATGTAGTTTTGAACACTACACTTGTCATCATAATTTGGGAAAATTACGAAAAAATTGAGCTACGTTGTGATTACCGTTTACTAATAGGAAAGAAGTTTCACCTCGATGAGTAGCTTCTCCATGCATGGAAAGCATGTAAGGAATCCAACAACTTGATCCAGATTGGGGCCGATAGATTTTAGTGCTAAGATCTTCACTGTGCGCATGGACTGGGTCAAGCTTATGGGAATCATTTTCTGGAAGACGGTCGTAAATACATCAAGAAGAAATTTAAAAATGTGAATTTCAAGAAGACGGAGAAGAAGATGAGTGCTGTACCTGAACGATTACGGATCCAATAAAGAGTTTGTAGAATTTGGCAGACGAGTACACCAATGCTGTCAATTTCGGCGCGTCAATGACTCTAATTTTTGTTGGACCTTCTAGATCCGATACAAGCAATCTCTCAAGGAAAGGCACATTCTCAATGAGCATAATGTGGAACAGCTGGAGTGATCTCTTCCCAATTGATGTCTTGTTGCGAGGCCAGCAAGACACATAAATCCATCGGAGATTCGTCGAGGCGATGTGGAGGCTAATGAACCCGTGGATCTGCTCAAGACGAAGGTACTCGAGCGCAGTACAGCTGCGGAGCAGGTGCTCCATAGCCTTCTTCGAGATGACAACGTCGAAGAGGTCAAGCTGCTTGGGTTGAGGGAGAAGAAGGGCGGGCACGACATTAATCTGGGGAAGATAGGAGGAGCTGAAGCTGGGGGACGCAGCGTTGGCGTGAGGCGGAGCGCGAACGGCGGCAGAGAGCGACATCGTCCAGCTTCAAAGCTGAGCTCCTCGAGCTGATCTAGGGCGGGGGATAAGAACCACTCGTCGAACTTGGGTTGGACCTTGCAGTTGGTACTGAACATGCGGATGTCAAGGCGTCTGGCTGGCCCAGGGTGCGATGAAAGGATCTTGGAGACCGCGGCCATGCGTTTGCAATCCCCGTCGCAGAGGCAGCTGTCGACGGTGAGGTTGAGGGGGACGCAGCGCCATAGGGGGCGCCACCGCCGGGAGAGCAGGGCGGTCCGCACGGCAGATTTGGTGGAGAGGAGGCCGATGATGACGAGCAGCATGTCGTCGGGGAGGCTGCTGATGAAGTCCAGGCTCGCCGGATGCGGTTTTGGCTCGAGCGGCCTTCGCTTGTTGGCTACCTCGCCGTCCATCTCAACCGGCGGCGACGCCGGTGTACACGTGTGCTGGTGTGTGTTGTGTGCTGGGTGTGCGCGAGTGCGTCCTTCTGTGCATGCCGCCGTGCAGTGGTGAATTGTGCGCGAGTGCGTCCTTCGCGCGCAGGAAGTTTGTCCTCAATGCTCCCTCAATTTACCAGCGTGCGGGGTGCTACCCCGAGTGGTTTCAACTTTGTTTCCTTCACCGCGTGTCAGATGGGCCTCTAGTTTACTTATTTTCACCCACTGCCACATGGGCCAGCACACCAAGATACAGAACACGAGCTGACAACGCAGCATGTGGATTGGTTGACCGGTCAACTAAACAATATACGGAGCTATACGCTGACACAGTGAGCGTATAATCCGTCAGTATAGAGAGTTCGAGTGAGAGTGGAGGCCCGTGAGAGATATCAGAGAGAGAGAAAGAGATACTCCCTCCGTTCGATAATGTAGTTACAACATTTTTTTTAAGTCAAACTTTTGAAACTTTGACCAAGTTTATAAAGAAATTACTTATATCTGCAATACCAAAGATAAATGATAGTATGAAGTAAGTACATGTTGTGATGAATCTAATGATCGTTCCAGATGTAAATGTTTTTCTCCACATATACCTGGTCAAACTTTTCTGAGGTTTGACTTTTCAAAACATCCATATGCTTATGGACATGACAGAGTCCCTAATGAGAGAGAGAGAGAGAGTGAAAAAAGTGTGTGTGCGTGTGTGTGAAAGAGACATGGACAACACACGATAAAAGTGGAGAAAAAGCATGCGTGTCTTATGTAAACATATCACACATGCATCTTCGACAACGGAGGCAAGGTGAGGACATAGTGTGTGGTTGTTTGGAACCGAGAGAGGAAGACCCCTAGCACGTGGCCAAGAGGGGTCTGACAAACAAGGGAGAGAGGTCGAGAGAGACGTACGGAGAAAATGTAGACATGGGGAGGAGAGAGTGTATGTTTGTCATAGAGAGATCCCCTGGAGATCGTGATGGGACTACATGGGTGGGAGATCGAGTGACAAGGTGTGTGCGCGATAGAAGATGCCCCGAGAGATATCGAGATAGACGTATGGATGGAAGGAGCCAATACGTATGTTCCTGATGGCTAGTAAGATATAATCATACTTAGGAGGGGGGGGGGAGTGCTTGTGCCTATATGATGGAGTGAGGGATTATGGTACTTAGGTGGGTGCGTGTCACATGGAGAGAGAACAAGGGTGGAGAGTGTTGGATGGGTCTATATGTATAGCGCGAGCGAGACATGTGTATGTGTGAACCAAGGAGATATAAGGCCAGTTTGGCTTGCGTCGTGAGCATCTTTTGTGTGGCCTGGGGTTGTGGCTGGATTTCATGCATGCTTGTTTGGTTGCTACCCTGTGAAAAAGAAAGCCCGCCTGGGCTGGGTTCCCTTGCACTTTAATTAGCCTGGCTGAACTCCAGACACTGCAAGTAGCCTGGCCCAAGCAACCAATTTTGAACGCCTGGCCATGCCTGGTCGTGCGGCCACGAGGCTAATAGCAACATGGATGGATATTAGCATTAAATAATTGATGCATGGATTGATTGATGGGACGTTGATGCTTTGCCTGGCCCAGGCATGAACCAAACGCTTCAGCACCACACAAGCCTGGCAAGGCAGACATATTTTACATCTCACGTCCACACCAGGCAGTACCGACCATCAAGGCATGAGGGTCAGGTCACGAACCAAACTGACCGATAAAGTTTGAGAGAGATTGAGGAGCCCCGATAAGGCTGAGTGGTGCGTCAGATAGCTGAGAGGGGGAAAGAGATATTCCATCCGCTCGATAATGCAGTGCATGTAAGTTTTTTAGAAGTCAAACTTTGGAAACTTTGATCAGGTTTACGCAAATGTTATTTATATCTACAATACCAAAGATACATCATACAAAACTACATCTCGTGGTGAATCTAATGGTATATGTTTGCCGTACTAGATGTAATTCTTTTCCTCCACGTACATGGTCAAACTTTGTGATGTTTGACTTTTCAATAAATCTATGTGCTATGGACGGACGTGAGTGCCTCAGTCGAGACAAATCAAGTGCGTGTGAAGGAGAATGAGTAAGTGTGCAAAAATAGTATGTGTGTGAAAGAGAAAGTGACAACAAACGATAAATTAGAGAGAGAGTGTGTGTGTTGTTTCGTTTCTTATGCGAACATATCACGCATGCATCTTCGAGATGGAAAAGCGAGGCGAGGAGATACACGAAGATAGCTAGTGTGTGATTGTTTGCAACGGAGAGAGACACCTCTGTAGCACATGTCCAATAGAGGTCTGGCCAACAAGGAAAAAAGGTCGAGGGAGACACATGGATGGCATGGACGCATGGGGAGGGAGAGCGGGTGTGGTTGTGATAGAGAGATCCCCTCGAGATCGTGAGGGGACTATATGGGTGGGAGATCGAGGGAATGCGTGTGTGATAGAAAGATGCCCCGAGAGAAATCGAGATAGACCATGCACATGTTTGTGATGGAGACTAAGATTAGCTAGTAATATACATATAGGGGGGGGGGACTGTGTGTGCCTACAATTGAGTGAGAGACCATCATACTCTGGGCATGAGATTGTGTGCGTGTGCGTGTAAGATGGAGAGAGAACGATGGAGAGAGATAGAGTTTTAGATGGGCCTATCGAGTGCGAGTGAGATATGCATGTGTATGTGTGACCCAGGTGGATGGATAGTTTGAGAGAGAGAGGGGGGAAGAGCTCCGAGACGACATAGTGGTGCGTGAGAGAGTTACGGGCAAAGAGCCAAGGAATTTGTGTGCGTACGATGAGTGCACCCAAGATATCTAGCTTGGACTAGCTAGAGTATCATACATAGTGTGCGAGAGAGACCTATAGATGGTGTATATATGAATGCGAACTAGAAGGACCCCCCCCCCCACACACACAAAGAGAGAGAGAGAGAGAGAGAGAGAGAAAGGGAGAGGGACCAACAAGGTTTTTGTGTCGGATGCGTGCGACATAATTGAAGATTGTCGGCGAGAGAGTGAGTGAGAGAGAGAGAGAGAGAGAGAGAACATGAGTCCGGGAGAGGGGGAGGTCGCACTTTATGCATCAAAGACTGATATAAACCATGTTTCGATATAAACTTGCATTCAAATATTTAAATTGGAGAAAACATGTTGTCTGCAATCCACACATGAACGGATATATGCGTATATCAAACAAGTTCATTAATTTGACTTTCAACATGTTCATGGAGTACTATAATACTGTACAACATGCTACTTGATTGAGGTGTTCAATTTTGGATTTAGTTCACTATTTTGACCTACTGAACGAGCTAGTTCATTGAATCGAGATATTTCATTTTGGGTTTGATTCGCGTTTTTGAGTGGGTCAACTATTTGTCATATAGGTAAATCGCTAGCAATGAGCATGTAAAAACACATTACTCCTGAGCATCATCTCTCCATCTAAAAAAGAAGTGGCAAGCTAATATTTCAAAATTTGATTCGAATCGACTTGGTAAGGTAGACGTGGATGCTCGTTCTCCCAAAATTTGAACGAACCGTTAAACATCCTCTGTGCTCGGTGGAATTCGCCCGAGCAAATAAATGGGAGACGCGAAATTACCGTCCTATGTGGGACACGCATCAATTGGCCCGTTGTACATCGAGGGTAGGTTCGTAACTTCATCCAAGCGCGCCTTCTCCTCGGCTGAAATGACATCTGCCAAATAATTCATAAACCATGGTCGGCAAAACATGCTCTCCTCGCCCGAAATAGCTCGCGCTCACTATTTCAAAACACGCTCTCCTCGCCCGAAATCGCTCGCGCCCACTATAGTTCAAAACACGCTGTCCTCGCCCAAAATCTCTCCCGCCCACTATTTGGGGAGAAGCAAAGTTACTCTACTATCCGCGACCCTCAGTACACAGACCCAAGCCGAGAAGCCTATAGGCAAGGGTAGAACTGTAACTCCCCCTCACATTTCAGACAGATGCATCCGTAAGACATTGGTTCCACTCCCCTCCCAATTCCCCCCCGCCCGCCCCCATTCATACCTCGTGGGCGCCAAATCACCTTCTCCTAGGGAAGCTCCCTTCTCCGGAGCCGCGAAACCTCAGCCCCACCTCCATGGCGCCCCCACCACACCAATTTCATAGCCGCCCTCCTCCCTAATGCCGGAGACGCTGTCCAATTGCCGTCGTGCACTGGGCCGTGTGCCTCTTACTCCGTGCTGCTGGTGCTACCTCGACGACGGCCGCGTGAACTGTACCGGAGCCGATTCACCCCCGCCGTTGTTCACGGAGCCGGAGCGGCTCCAACTTCGGATCCGTCGAGAGTCCTGGTGCTACTTCCGCGTAGCCGTCAACCGTGGCGACATCGCTCTTTCCCTGCCGCCGGTCGCCACCGCAACCGCGCCGGCCTCACCGACTCGGCAGCTGGACCTGTCTACTTCACCATGCCACCAGATAGGTCGCACCCTCATCTGAAATCACTTTATTTAGGCGTCAGTTGTCTGAATTTTTATTCTGGGCCAATTGATTCCCAATGGGAAGCAGCACCCCTCGAGGCGGCGGAGCTCCTAGGCTGCCGGTTGGCTGGTGTCTAACGTAAGGGTGTGGGGCTGCAAGTTCACCACGGAAGCAGCGCTTAGATGGCTATCTTTTAGAGTTGCGTGGATTGAAGGTACTGCCGCCGCCGGATCTAGATGATGGGGAGTCTTTGTGGATTGGCCCGGGGGCGACGCAACCACGGCAGTGCGGTGGGGCGGGTAGCGGGGTTTTGGCCAGGGCCACGGAAGGCGGAGGCAGACTGCTCTGCCGTTGGTCGCTGGCTCTTCGGGGAAGATTCCGAATAGTGTCAGCCGGGAGGCACAAGACAGCCATCAAGCCATCCGGCGTAGATAGGACAGTACCAAAATAAAATAAAATCGTGTGACCCCAATTTAGTCTTCAGTAAACAGACGTGTGACAACTCTCGTACCTTGCTGTTGATCTTTTAGTGTATTTCTTCGGATCAAAGAGATATGTCGTTCTTAACATTATGCGTTATCTGCATCTTCAGACACACCGTCTTCCGACTCACCGCAGCTGCTCCAACAAGGGAAGCATACACCAGAAGGGAGCTACAGTCCCCACTCAACAGTTCCCTGTATCGAATGCGCGTGCCCGACATGGTCAGCCACAACAATTGCAGGGCCATCGACAAGTCAGCACATGATGCTCACTCCTATGGATGGCAACCAGATAGGTTGTACCCTCATCTTACTTGTGTGCAACATTTCTGGCTTTGTTATTCATCTAAGCACGGAAAATAGATCATCACATTTCATTGTATATTCATGCTGATCTCTTACGGGTCTTGTTCAGGAGTTCACGCTGTTCCATAGTTCAGCTAAGATACTTGTTCTTTAGGTAACGCTATTCCATAGTTATCATCCATCAGCCAATGCTATCCCATAGGCTGGTGATTATAGTATTATACCACTTCTAGTATTACATATGTTGTTCTTTAATACTTTTGTGTGCCATCTAGTTAATCTTGAGTACAAACGATACATATTCTGTAGCTTCCATCTGTGTTCTCCCTTTAGTTTATGAGACCTGTTGCTGCTAGTTAACCCTAGTCCTACTATTTATGTTGTCTCCTACAGGCACTCATTTACATAAATTTAACTACTAGTTGTCTTCCATGCATGTCAGATATAATTGCACACACTGATATATTCACAAGAACCTCACGGAGCAATGTAAAGGCCAATAAACATGATGTCAATGATACCCAATATGATGGAACATGTAAAGGCAGTTCTTTAGAAGACTTGCAGAAAGATGATGAATCCTCTTCACCCCACAAGGTCCTTGCTCTAACTTGGCCTGTGATATGGGTACACCATGCATATAATGTCCTGGAGTGTATCTACTCTATTGCAATGCCATGTGCTTAGCATGCTGATCATGCATGTAAATATGTCATGCCTTCTTGTTTTTCAGTACCTATTCCATTCATGATAACATGTTTTCAAATTCAAGAACTGTCATTCTACTCTATCGCAATGCCATCTGCTTAATTTGGACATCATGCTTCTAAATATCTTATGCATTGTTATTCATAAGTATGTACTTCATCTGTCTGCCATACCATGTTTTTTTTACATTGAAGTGCTGTTCTAGTGCTCTGTTGCAATGCCATCTTATTTTCCCAATCATACACGTGTATGTTGCCTTAGTTATTTCTGTACGTATTCCGCTAGCACATAGTTTTACATTCAACTAGTTTTTTTGCTGTGTTGTCATGTCATATCCCTAGCTCTTACACCATACTCCCTCCGTCCGGATTACATGTTGCCGAAATGGATAAAAAAGGATGTATCTAGAACTCAAATACGCCTAGACCCATCCATTTTTTTCCAGATGGAGGGAATACATGTCAATATGTCATGCCTGTCTATTCTTCAGTACCTATTCCATCTCTCTGCTGTCGCATGTTTTATAATTAAAGCACCATTCTTCTATACAAGGCATGCAAGGGGAAGACGACTATGTTAGAATCTGAAGGGTTACGAACAAGGCCTTTGCAAAAGATCCAAACGCTAAGAGATAATAAACCAACTCCAGTTTTTATAGATACTGCTCTAGCATAGAGAAACCCAACTCCTATTGATAATAAGCAGATTCCAGTGGCCAAAGAACTAGTCCGCTCTAGTCCAGCAAAAATATGTCAACTCAATTCTAAGAAGCGTGTGCGTATCCTTGCATCATGAAATTTTATAGCATGTTGATCATATTTTCTACATGTTTCTTACCCATCTCTCTTTTAGAAAATAAGCTTAACAGATAGAAGAATTTCTGCAATGGTATCGTTTATGAGGAAAGATTCTTGTAGGAATTCTCTGTGCTCCAATGTAGATGTAAGTACCTATTGTATATCACTATATTTTTACATCAGCATGTATTTTGTTAATCGGCGTGAATCCAACCTTTATCTGATCTAAATTTAGTTGTAGCAAAATGTATTATTAAAGGCCACAATGTTGATTTTTGTATGGAAAACTGCCTGGTAGTTTTGCATCCTGAACTGCATGAATGTACTATCTCATATCAGTGGGTTTGAATACTTTGGTTCTGTAGTGGGTTTTTCAGTGTTTTTTTACTGTGTTGTCCTGTCGTATCCCTAGCTCTTACATCATACTCCCTCCATCCAGATTAAATGTTGATAAAACTGGATGTATCTAGAACTGAAATACGCCCAGACCCGTCCATTTATTTCCGGATGGAGGGAATACATGTCAATATGTCATGCCTTTCTATTCTTTAGTACCTATTCCATCTCTGCTGTAGCATGTTTTATAACTGAATCACCATTCTTCTATATAAGGCATGCAAGGGGAAGACGGCTATGTTAGAATCTGAAGGGTTACAAACCAGGTCTTTGCAAAAGATCCAAACGCCATGAGATAATAAGCCAACTCCATTTTTCATAGATACTGCTCCAGCACAGAGAAACCCAACTCCCACTAATAATAATCAGATTCCAGTGCCCAAATAACTAGTCCGCTCCAGTCCAGCAAAAGAATGTCAACTCCATTCTAAGAAGCGTGTGCGTATCCTCGCATCATGAAATTTTATAGCATTCTGATCATATTTTCTACATGTTTCTTACCCATCTCTCTTTTAGAAAATAAGGTTAAACGATAGAAGACTTCCTCCATTGGGATCGTATTCGAGGAAAATATCTTGCGGGAATTCTCTGTGCTCCAATGCTGATGTAAGTACCTCTTGTATATCACTATATTTTTACATCAACATGTATTTTGTTAATCGGCGTGAATCTAACCTTTATCTGATCTAAAATTAGTTGTAGAAAAATGTTAAAGGTGCCAATGTTGATTTTTGTAAGGAAAACTGCCTGGTAGTTTTGCATACTGAGCTGGATGAATGTACTATCTCATATCACGCACATTACTGAATTGTAGTGCTTCTCTGGTTGCCCATTCATTCATTGTGTCAATTTTACTTTTGTACTACCTTACCTGGCTGATGATAGTTGTGCCATATTGTGTTAATTTGGTGTAGGCTAGTTGCCCAAACGTTCGTTGTGTCAATGTTGCTTTCATATTATCTAACTTGGCCAATGATAGCAATGCTAGTGTGTTAATTTTGTGCAGGCTGCTGAAGATAAGAAGACAAACTCTGCAAACAGCAAGGCAGCCCCATTGTTTCTTTCCAGTAAATCTAGGCCAGGTAATATGGCAATAACTCATGATTAATCTGTTTGGTTCCCGTCCTAATTTATGTTATGATGCAGTGGTCGAGACACTCTCCACTATCAATAATACAAGCCTGCCAAAATCGCCACCTGAATCCGTTCAGTATCCTCTGTCTCGAATGCAACTGAATAAATGTATGTTTGTGAACCAATTAATGGCTGAAGCAATGATGGAAATGGTGGATGAATCAGAGGTGCAGAGTCGTGCGACACAACAACTGATCAATGTTTTCAGAGACAGTGTAGCAAAGCATAAAGAACTTGCCCACATGCTTATGGGCGTTATCTGTGCTGAGGTTGCAGATTGTGACATTGTAGATGGTTAGGTTCTGCTCATTTATTTGCACTGGCATCAATCTTTGATTGCCCAGTGGATGTAATTTCCTGTAATATATGCTGGATGTGCAACGTTATTCCCTGTATTCCGTACCTTTGCGTGATCGGTTTTGGTCCTGTGCATAATTGCTCGTTGTAATGGGCTCAAATTATCTTATTTGGCCTAAAGACATGTACGAACTTTAGTGGGCCCGTTAAGTTAATGGGCCGTTACTAGGCCGAAAGTTAATGGTCGTCCCTCTTACCTCCCGGGTCGTTAACAGGCCGACATCGAAGCGGGCAACAGGTGGCCCCAGTTTATTTCACGGGTCGTTAACAGGCCATTACTAAGTTTGGCCTACATATGGCCCAACTATACTGTAGGCCTTTAGCAGGCCGAAAGAGACAGCGGGCTTGTACTGGACCATGAAGACCATGGGCCGCTAAGAGGCCGAAAGTCAGGTCGTATTGTGAATGGCCCAACTTTGTTGTGGGCCTTTAGCAGGCCGAAAGAGAAACCGGGCTGGTATTGGACCATGAAGGGCATGGGCCGTTAAAAGGCCAAAACTAAGGTCCGATTACAAATGGCCCAACTCATTTATGGTCTGTTAATAGGCCGAAAGGCACACAGGGCCGGGAATTGGCCCAACACTTAAATGGGTCGCTAAAAGGCCAAAACTCAGGTCCGACTACAAATGGCCCAACTGATTTATGGGCCGTCAACAGGCTGAAAGTGACACCGGGCCAGAAAATTGGCCCAACACTTAAATGGGCCACTAAAAGGCCGAAACTCAGGTCCGACAACAAATGGCCCATCAGATTTATGGGCCGTCAACAGGATGAAAGACACACTGGGCCGGAAACTAGCCCAACATTTAAATGGGTCGCTAAAAGGCCGAAAGATGTACATCCTGAAAATTGGCCCATCCATTAAATGGGCCGCTAACAGGCCAAAATCTCATCGGGCCGATATTGAGCCCAAATATATAGCGGGCTGTTAACGGGCTCGAACTGATGATGGGCTGCAATGGTGTCAAATCTTTAACGGGCCGTTGATGGGCCGAATTGGCACATCTCATATGGGCCATGGGCTTAAATGGACCTGACACAAGTAGCCCTTATATGGGCTGGCCTGCTAATTTTTACAGGGCCGGCCTTTTCAAAGGAATGGGCCTCTGTTGGGCCGTGCCACATGTCGACGTATCATAGACGCCTTCCGTCCAATGAGTGGATGACATCTGTCCCAACGATGAGCCGACATGTGTTTCCTCCAGCCAATAATGATTTTACACATGGAAAATCCCCATTGGTCGGGGCTGTTAACGGGTTACCGGATCCAAAACCCGACCCGATAGCTTAACGGCGTTCCGTTACGGTGGATGCCACGTGTCGGTCACCCTTGATGAAAGCACTTCTGTGACGCGCGATTTATCGTCGTGGAAGTGGACACTTCCGTGATGATAATTTTGGTAATGTCATGGAACACTTCTATGACAGGACAGGTATGACTATCTTGATTCTGTCATAAATTTGTGATGGATGTACATGCATGACAAAAAACGCGACCTACTGTGACAAACACGTATCATCACAGAAGTGTATTTTTTTGTAGTGTGGCCCAGCGGGGAACGAGCAGCAAGCATCCTCACTGCACCCCTCGGTGCGGCGGTACGGCCGCACCGCAACTCCATCGCTGACCCCAGCCGGCTCGTCATCCCACGCTCGTCGCGCCCCCACGGACACGCAGGCCGTGCTGCTTATGGCGCGCGAGCTCCTGCGTTATCGCCCTGTCAAATGGCTCGCTTGCATCAACGAGCTCGTCAGCGCCGTAGGGGGCTCTCCCACGCTGTCCCTCTCGTTGCCTCGCCCTCCACCAGGTATGGGCGACGTGGCTCATGGAGCGCCTCCACCACCTCTGCCCCAAGACGGCAACCTGGCGCCAAGGTGTGTGGCCCTTGGGCGTGACCCACCGCGTCCGGCGCCCACGCGAGAAGAAGGAAGCTGTCAAGAAATCCCTCAGCCTCAAGAATGCGCCCCCATGCTCCCTACACCGGCACGACAAGACCGTGTACTGCCTATGGCAGCGGTGCGCAGGTACCATCAAGAGCAAGCTCTGCATCAGCAAAGGGCCCCCAGTGAACACAGCAGGCTGCCGCGCCTTCACCCCCTAGCTGCGTAGCGTCGCCTAGCCGGGCAAGTTCAAGCCGGACCTGCCTCCTTGCTAGGACGGCATCCCCGACCCCGCGGAGTTCTTGCAGCTCTACGAGCTGAGCATCAAGGCGGCCAATGGCGATGAGAAAGTCATGGCGAATTGGTTTCCCATGGCACTCAAGGACGGTGCCCGCTCATGGCTCCTGAACCTGCCTCCCGGCTTGATCTCCTCCTGGGACGAGATGCGCAACTACTTCATCGCCAACTTCCAAGGCACTCGCGATCGCCCCCCGGCCGCGGGTGAGCTGCGCCGTATCAGGCAGCAGCCTAGGGAGACCCTGCAGAAATACATCCAGCACTTCAACAGCGTCACCTCAAGATCCACAAGGTGACGGACGAGGCCATCTTCTCAGCGTTCTCTGATGGCGTCTGTGACGTCAAGATGAAGGAGGAGCTCGCCATCCATGAGGAGTTGTGCACATCCCTGGAGCTGTTCAACCTGGTGACCAAGTGCGCAAGAGCTGAAGAGGGACGCCTCTCCCTCCTCGAGCTCCTAGCTACCGACCCGAAAGAAAAGAAGACCAAGGCCAAGGACGTGAAGCGCAAGGGAGTGGCCGTGCTCGCGGCGAAACCAGACACGAAGTGAGGCAAGGACCAGTCGGAGTTGTCCAAGGGAAGCCGACCGTTCTGCACCTACCACAACCTCCACACCCACAACACCAATGATTGCCAGGAGCTTAGGGCCATTCGAGAAGGACGTTTCAGTCGACGCCCCGAGCGCAACGACCGGGGCTACGGCTGAGGAGGAGGACGATGGGACGACCATGGCCCTCGCCAGGAGTGGCATGACCGACCTCATGAGGATCGCTGGTAGGACCAGCCTCGCGAGGGCGCTTGGAGGGATCAGCCTCGCGAGGACCGTCCCCAGGGCAACGCATGCCTTGCTCCGCTGCCGCCGCCGCCAAGAAGGAATGATGACCATCATCAGGACGAGGGGGCTGGGGGATTCCAGGAGCCACGTGCTATCGCTTGCATCTTGGGCGAAGCTCAGGCCCCAGCCTCTCAGCGTATCTTCAAGCAGTTTGCTCGCGAGGTGAATGCAACCCTCCCTAGGCTCGAGGCCACGCGCCCGCTCAGGTGGTCCAAGTGCGCCATCACCTTCAGCTCAGCAGATCAACTCAATTGCGCGGCTACTGCTGGCGTTCTCCCGATGCTCTGTTCACCCGCCATCAGCAACGTGCAAGTCAGCAAGACCCTCATCGATGGCGGCGCAGGGCTTAACGTCCTGTTCGTTGAGATGTTCGACAACCTTCAAGTGCCATATGATCAGCTTCAGCCTACCAAGCCCTTCTCAGGAGTTACCGATGGTTCCACCACCCCGATAGGGCAAGTCCGCCTCCCTGTCACCTTCGGACAGCGCAACAACTACCGCATCGAGCTCATCGACTTCGACGTCACCCACATCCACCTGCTGTACAATGCCATCCTTGGGTATCCAGCCCTGGCCAAGTTCATGGCAGTGACCCACCATGGCTACAACGTCCTCAAGATGCCAGGAAGCGGCGGAATCATCACGGTCCCCTGCGAAGAGAGAGATGCGGTGTGCTCCCTCGAGCGTGCCTTCCAAGCCGCAGCAATCGAGAACCTGGACAGCAAGGGCGAGAACCCTCCTGAGGCCATCCCCAAGAAGAAGAAGCAACCGCTCCACACAGGGCCTCAGGAGGTCGGCACCTCGAGTGGTGCCACGTACAGATCATCACCCGTGCTTGGGACGCCTCCTTCCATCGCATAGGAAGGCGCGCCTGGCGCCCTCCTCGGGCAGGGCTCGGGGGATCTCTTTTGGAGGGCCTCAGACCTCGTCAACATCACAAGGGAGGCGCTCGGGCACCACTTGGAGGCGTGCTTCGCAGTACTTTTACCTCAGGAAGACACAGGGCGTGTAAAGCCCAACGTTCAAGAGATCATTGCCAAGACCACTCAGGAGCTTCAGGAAGCGAGGGCCATGCGCGGCGACCGCCGCTCGCCTGGCGTGGCTCCCCATCTAGACAAGGATGGTGGGCTGCGCGTCTGCATCGACGTTCCAGGGCTCAACCGAGCCGCATCTCAGGAGCGCTTCTGGCCTTCGCGCGTGGGATGCTGTGAGGGTCCGCCGCACAGCTGCGTTCGCATGCCTTTCGGCCCGCCGAACGCGGCTGCCACCTACCAGCGTCACCAGCAGAGCATCCTGGCGGCTCAGGAGGCCAGGCACCACGTGATCCTAGCAGAGATGGAGGCTATCCTCAAGGAACCACCTGGACCCCCAGAGCCTCCTGAGGCTCAGGGCCCCGGTGGCTCGTGAGGGTCGGCCCCTTCACCGCCCATCTTCAGCTGCCCCAACACCCCCCTCTACAATGGAACCAGGTGACATCTCCCAAGTTCATTTCAGCTGGGAGCGCCCTCAGGGCTGCATCATTACCAAGCCGCGTGGGTCCGTCCTTGCGGCACATATCTCTTTTTTATGTCTTTGGCTTACCTTGCTGGGGGCGCCCCTCGGGCTGCATCATCCCCAGGCCGCTTGGGTCTGATCCAGTGGCATGTATCCATTCTACATTTACCTAAGCTGATTTGCCTTTCATGCCTAATCTACCTGTGTTTATCACCTGCCCAATTGTCACCTACCATGGGAGCCGCTCGTGCTGGCACGACGCTTGCGCACGGGTCCGTCCCTGCAACACCGACAAATCTGAGCGGTCGAGTTCTGGCCCGCGGCATGCCCCGCACGCATCACCTCACCAGGCCCTCAGTGCGCCCACCCTTCTCTCGGAGCAACCAGTGGTCAGCCGGCAATCATAATGGCAACCTGTGCCTTTCTCGTGCTGATTTGAGGAACCTCGTGAGGTCTACAACGGGTGGCACCACGAGCTCCCTCTCTTTCCCATGCGATCCGCTTGCGCGTTAAAAGGGAGGCTCCTGAGCATCACGACTCAGGAGCTCTTACTAGCTCTCCAGCCCTCACCCCCTGGCCTTGACCACGACATTGCGACATGGCATACCAGCGGTGGCTGAGCTCGCTCGAGGGCCGAGACCTGAGGACGTAGAGCACGAAGGAGAGTGCGGGGAAGAAGGGGGGCTTGCACGGGCCTAACCTAGCTGCACCACGGCTGCCGACGCACAAGTCTGGCGCAACGCAAGGGAACGACTCTAGATTACCAAGATAAGTTTCGCGCTTGGAACAACTAATTGTTACGACGCGAAATTCTCACTTGATGCGGCCCTGTGGCGGCAACGTTGCCTTCCTTTCTTACCTCTCGGCGGCTGCTTGCGCGCTAAAGGGGACCTCCTGAGCATCACGTCTCAGGGGCTCTTACTGGACCTCGGGCCGCTCACCTCCTCGCCTTGACCATGGCATCGCGACCTAGCATACCAGCGATGGCTGCAGCCTGCCTGGGGACTGGGACCTGTCAGCGTAGAGCGCCAAGTCGTCGCGAGGTTAGAAAGGGGGAACCAAGCTGGGACAGGACAAGCACTCGCACGATTTCATAATAAGGATAACATCAACAAAAGACATCGCAGATCCTTTACACGCCCCCGCAAGGTGTTTCTCGATTCCTCGCAGGGAACAAAAGAAAAGAACTTTGAGGAGCCCTAACTACATGCGCCTTCGTGGCCGACGCTATCATCAACAGTGGGTCATGGGAGACTGGCGCCAACCCCATCCAGATCAGCGGCAGCGACGGCCCGATGCTGCCGACTTGCTCCGGGCACGGCGAGAGCTCAGGGGTGCGTAGCTGTCGTCGCTCGTCTCCGGAGTCTTGTTGAGTTCGGGAGAGTCGCCGGACTACCAAGCATTGCTGCTGCTGCTGGAGGAGCGGACGGCAGGCCCAGCCCCTGCCGCGTCGATGTCCTGACTGCCCCCTCTAGGGCAGCACTCCAGGCGGCGGCCTTCCGCGTCGAAGACCTTGAAGGACAACGTGGAGGTGCCATCGTATTCAAAATGGATCAGAGAGCGCCCCCTGTTCGGTAGACCCGTGCGACCTCGCCCTAGCCTCGGGTCATGAAGATCTTGCCAGAGGGAACAACTTCAACCTCCGCTTCGGTCGCTAGGGCGCCAAGTCGGCGTGCTGCAGCCAAAGCTCGAGAGGCCCCTTCGGCGGCATCTCAGTGGAGAAGAACGAAGGAAAACAGATCCAGGTGCCTGAAGGCATCGCCGCCTGTAGCACGAGCTCGCAAGAGGAGTCGGCGGCATGGACTCCAAGGGTGACGGCGCGCGGCACCACGGCGCGCCAACCATGACTGCGGTGCGGGAGGTGCCGCTCGCCGCCCCTTCCTCCCGAGCCCTCGACTTGGGCATACTGGGGTAGCGGGTACCCAGGAGGTGGCCGCTCGCACCAAGGCCTCATCATCTCCCACCTCACAACCTCGCCATGGTGGTGGACCGGCCTCTTCTTCGGTGGGAGCGGATCGGGTCCGTCCCGGGAAGCCTTCCCCCTATCTTCAGCCGAGAATCTACAGATTGGCGCCATCAGTGTCAAGACTAGAGGTGGAGCAGGGAAGAATAAGCAGGTGGATCAGGAAGAGATGGGCGACGAGGGCTCTCACCCCTTCTCATTTATAGCACAAGGGAGGCCAACCGTCGACCTCCATGATCGCAGGTAATGATAACCCTTTTTGCATGTAGCAGGGACTCGTCAAGTCGGGCAGTTGCTGAGGCAGCATGGGGAAGCGGAGACACCCATGTCTAATCAGTTGCCACGTGTCGACCAAGGCCGCAGGCTATTGGGGCCCGCGGCCCTCCGCACTTGCCCTTTGGCTTCGCCGCTAAGCCAAGTCTGAGCACGCCTTGGGCCCAGGAGCTACTGTCGGCGTTCTGGGAACAGGGGTCCCCAGACTTGCCTTCCTGCGGCCCATGGCGTGGCTCCACCAGTGGCCCAGTACGGCCCATCTTCATCAGCCAGCACTCAAGACCCTCGCGAGGGGCCAAGCCCCGCGAGGCGGATGACACAAGGCCTCCTCAGGAGCGGCCTCACCAGGCAGGCTCGTGAGGGGGCGGAGAGATCAAGGCAAGGGGTTCCTCGTGAGGTTCCCATGACGCAAGCCATGACGACCAAGGCTAGACGGGCGCCAGCGCGCGCAGTGTTCTCGTTTCCCCTTCGGTGCTAAGGGGGGCAAGCATAGGCGCGGAGTACCAAGGCATCTGGCAAAGGTTTCCATATCGGTGCAACAAGACCAAGACTAGTAGGACGGCAGGATGGAGGTCATCATGGAGCCCAAGACGGCATCACCACCAGCGCCTTTGATAGCCGAAGACCACCTTTAGTCAGGATAGCTTGTACTAGCTGTCCCCTTTCAAATTGGCCGTTGTTGGATCCCTTCCCACTCAATATTTGGGGACAGGACCAGGGCCTCTATAAATAGGACTAGCCACCACAATAGAATGGATCTGAAACAAACTCAGTTCATCCTCGCACCCACCAAGCACAAGAACACCTCTCCTTAGGAGGCTATTCTTCCCTTGTACTGTTCATCATCAGCCCAAGAGGCAATCCACCACCACCACACTGGAGTAGGGTATTACACCACAACGGTGGCCCGAACCAGTATAAACCGTGTGTCATCGAGCTAAGCTTAGAGATCGCGGCGAGGCTGAGGGCGTGTTCGGTAGGGGAAATCCTCCTGCGCACCCTAGTGTTAGAACCTCAGGGGTTTTGCCAGAACCCTAAATCCGACACAATCCTTAGTACCGAACGTACGGCACCTCCACGATCTGCACACGTTCAACTCTGCAACATCCTGCGAACTCACGATCCAGCAGAGCTTTGAGGGAGAGCTTCGTCAGCACGACGGCGTGATGACGGTGATGATGAAGCTACCGGCGCAGGGCTTCGCCTAAGCACTACAATGATGTGACCGAGGTGGATTATGATGGAGGGGGCACCGCACACGGCTAAAAGATCAATGATCAACTTGTGTGTACTAGGGTGCCCCCTGCCCCCGTATACAAAGGAGGAAGGGGGGCGGCCGGCCGGCCCCTTGAAGGCGCGCCAAGAAGAGGAGTCCTCCTCCTAGTGGGACTAGGACTCCCCTTTCCTAGTCCCACTAGGAGGGGGAAGGAAGGAGTGGGAGAGGGGGAAGACACGGGGGCTGCCGCCCCCTTCCTTGTCCTATTCGGACTCAAGGGGAGGGGCGCGCTGCCTGCCCTGGCCGGCCCCTCTCTCTCTCCACTAGGGCCCATCAAGGCCCATTAGTCCTTGGGGGGGGGGGTCGATAACCCTCCGGCACTCCGGTTTTCTCCGAAATCACCCGGAACACTTCCGGTGTCCGAATATAGCCGTCCAATATATCGATCTTTATGTCTCGACCATTTCGAGACTCCTCGTCATGCCCGTGATCTCATTTGGGACTCCGAACAACCTTCGGTACATAAAATCACATAAACTCATAATACCGATCGTCATCGAATGTTAAGCGTGCGGACCCTACGGGTTTGAGAACTATGTAGACATGTCTACGGTCAATAACCAATAGCGGAACCTGGATGCTCATATTGGTTCCTACATATTCTATGAAGATCTTTATTGGTCAAATCGCATAAAAACATACGTTGTTCCCTTTGTCATCGGTATGTTACTTGCCCGAGATTCGATCGTTGGTATCTCAATACCTAGTTCAATCTCGTTATCGACAAGTCTCTTTACTCGTTCCGTAATGCATCATCCCGCAACTAACTCATCAGTCACATTGCTTGCAAGGCTTATAGTGATGTGCATTATCGAGAGGGCCTAGAGATACCTCTCCGACAATCGGAGTGACAAATCCTAATCTCGATCTATGCCAACTCAACAAGTACCATCGGAGACACCTGTAGAGCACCTTTATAATCACCCAGTTATGTTGTGACGTTTGGTAGTTGTCGGTGTCAAAACCGGCGGATCTCGGGTAGGGGTTCCCGAACTGTCCGTCTAAGGCTAATGGTAACAGGAGGCGGGGGACACAATGTTTACCCAGGTTCGAGCCCTCTCGATGGAGGTAATACCCTACTTCCTGCTTGATTGATCTTGATGATATGAGTATTACAAGAGTAGATCTACCATGAGATCGTAGAGGCTAAACCCTAGAAGCTAGCCTATGGTTATGACTGTTCTTGTCCTACGGACTAAACCCTCCGGTTTATATAATCACCGGAGGGGGCTAGGGTTACACAGAGTCGGTTATAGGGAAAGGAATCTTCATATCCTAACCGCCAAGCTTGCCTTCCACGCAAAGGAGAGTCCCATCTGGACACGGGACGAAGTCTTCTATCTTGTATCTCCATAGTCCAATAGTCCAACATATGCATATAGTCCGGCTGTTCGAGGACCCCTTAATGCGGGACTCCCTCAGTTGCCCCTGAACTAGGCTTCAATGACGATGAGTCCTGCGGGCAGATTATCTTCGGCATTGCAAGGTGGGTTCCTTCTCCGAATACTCCAAAATACATCTTGAACATAAGAATCGTGTCTGGCTCTGCAAAACAAATTCCATACACCACCGTGGAGAGAATAATGTTCTCATGGGCCCAATCCGCTGACAGCTTTGACAACACGACATTACGTCATCATCCAGTCATTATTTCGAATCGTTTTTCCAGCCTGCTACTCCACGCTTTGCGAGGCGGTTTTATTGGCACGTCTTGTCGAAGCGGAGATCATGCCCCCTTATTACGGGATTCTCATCAACACGGGCGTGGGTAACCCAACCGTCCCATTGGTATGATTCCTTGGGGATAGGCATGTTTTAAGGCCGCATAGGGGACGTTTGATATCCGTCATCTTTATTAAGGAGGCCGAGACCCGCCTTTGCCCTCTACGCTACTCCCTCCTCCTCCCACCTCGAGTTCCAACACTCGAAGCTTAACCAGTCGCTTCAATCCTTAGGCCATGTCCGGATCCAGCTCTCACGTCCGGTGGACGGCTTCCTCTATCACCGAGGAGGATATCGGGAAGCTCAGGGAGGCGATGTACTTGACCGCGGAAATCCTTCATAGGCTTCCTGCACAAGGGCAGGTTATCCCTACCCCTAGGCCTAATGAGAGGGTCATATTTATCCCTCACTTCCTTCGGGGACTAGGTTTCTCCGTCAATCCCTTCGTTCGAGGGCTCATGTTTTACTATGGACTAGATTTCCATGATCTAACTCCGGACTCACTCCTTCACATCTCATCATTCATCATCGTATGTGAAGCTTTCCTCCATATCTCTCCACACTTTGGCTTGTGGCTCAAGACCTTCAATGTAAGGCCGAGGATAATAGACGGGATACACGCAGAGTGCGGAGGTGCTCTGGTAAGCAAATCGGCCGACGCCGTCTGGCCAAAGGGTTCCTTCAGCGCAACTTCCGGACTATGGCAACGGGCGTGGTTTTATATCATGGAGCCCTGTGGTACCAAGTGGGTGGCTTCACCCACCTTTCGATCAGGCCCTCCGCCACAGCTTGCACCATGGATTATCAAGGGGCTGGATTGGGGGTCGCCAGATGAAGTTCAAATACTGCAGAGCCGCATTCAAGACCTTATTAAGAAGGACATCGATCTTGTCAAGGTAATTCAAGTTATGTTAGTCCGTCGGATCTTGCCATGCCAGCGTCGTCCTCTCCGTATGTGGGAATTCAATCCAGAAGGACCGCGAACCATCCAACACTTCTTCGACACAATGCTCGAATGGATGTATGAATTAGTCTTCGGATCACGAAAAAGTTGTCCGGACACCACAGAGGACGCATGCCTCGATTTCAACCATCCGGATTCCCCAGTAAGTACTCTATTTCCGAACACGTTTTTAGTTTTAAGTTTCTCATAACAAAATTGAGAAAACCACACTCTGCCAAGGATGGGTGAAGAACATGGAGAGGATCGGGTGTTCGGCCCCTCTTCCCGAAAACTCAGCGGACCCAGTGTTAACTAGGATGCTGGCTCTAGCACCATATCAAGTGCCATCGAGGGAAGGGAAGGAGAGGAGTGGAGAGGCCCAAAGCGGCCTTCATACAGGAGGTGCATAACGCACCATATCCGAGGAATTAATAACTCCCGTGCCGGAGGGTGAACGGGGAAGAGAATCTAACATTCCCTCTCCCCACAGGAAGAAAAGAGCTGCTCCCAAAGACTTGGAGGCAGAGGCTCCCAAGAGAGGGAAAGAGTCCCTATCAAGGGGCCCGAATTTGGGAGGCGATACTGCCGCACAGTGCCCATAAGGGGGCCAGCCTTTAGCCGAACGGTAAGTGAACAAAGGTGTTTAATAAGCATACCCCGTTCTTTTCTCGTTTGCGAGGGTAACATTTTGAAACATATGTTTTGCAGTTTGGCCTATAGCCTTCCTCAACAATCTTCGTCTTCGGGGGATCTTCTTCCGGAGATGATGGAGAGCGAAACGCCGCCTCATACTTCCTCACCCCATAAGGCGGACGCCCCCGAGGTGTCGTCCCGGAGGATCTCTCCCGACCCGCGAAGGAGCGCGAGGCCAGAAGATGACTCTTCGGCTGCCCGAGGTCCGTGGTGTTCGGCTCCTAGAGAGACCAACAACAAAAGTCCCGAACCATCCGATATACAGCAGGACATATGGACGGGTCTTTTGTGGCAAGCGCCTATCGTAGAGGAACATCGTAGCTTAATGGGTACGGTGATTGAGAGAATTTCATCCGCAAAAAGCGGATTGAATGAAGCTTTTACGAGTCTGCTAAGAGGCTTTGAGGTACGTCATGTAACATCTTGTTTTGTACCGTAAATGCAATGTGCACTGTGTATAGGTAGTAGCCCCTGAGCCTCTGGTTGTCCTGCGAATGGGACGATCAGAGGATCAATATGCTCAGGTAATAATTTTGCTAATTTGTACACAGGCGGCTACCGCCCTAACCACTGCCCGGGCTGCCCAATTTGTCAAAGTGAAGCGGCAACTTGATGTGGCGGATGATGACATCACGCTCGTGAACAAGCGACTTGACGAGGCGCAAGGTGATACGTCTCCAACGTATCTATAATTTTTGATTGTTCCATGCTATTATATTACCCCTTTTGGATGTTTATGGGCTTTATTTTACACATTTATATCATTTTTGGGACTAACCTACTAACTGGAGGCCCAGCTTGTATTGCTGTTTTTTTGCCTATTTCAGTATTTCGAAGAAAAGGAATATCAAACGGAGTCCAAACGGAATGAAACCTTCAGGAGCGTGATTTTTGGAACGAACGTGATCCAGAGGACTTGGAGTGCAAGTCAAGAAGCAGCCGAGGCGGCCACGAGACAGGAGGGCACGCCCACCCCCTCTGGGCACGCCCCCTATCTCGTGGGCCCCTTGGGCGGCCACCGACGTACTTCTTCCTCCTATATAAGCCTACGTACCCCGAAAACATCCACGGAGCCAACGAAACACAATTTCCACCACCGTAACCTTCTGTATTCGCGAAATCCCATCTTGGAGCCTTCGCCGGCGCTCCGCTAGAGGGGGAATCGACCATGGAGGGCTTCTACATCAACACCATAGCACCTCTGATGAGTTGTGAGTAGTTTACCACAGACCTTTGGGTCCATAGTTGTTAGCTAGATGACTTTTTCTCTCTTTTTGGATCTCAATACAATGTTCTCCCCCTCTCTTGTGGAGATCTATTCGATGTAAACTATTTTTGCGGTGTGTTTGTCGAGATCCGATGAATTGTGGGTTTATGATCAAGTTTATCTATGAGAAATATTTGAATCTCCTCTGAATTCTTTTATGTATGATTGAGTTATCTTTGCAAGTCTCTTCGAATTATCAGTTTGGTTTGGCCTACTAGATTGATCTTTCTTGCAATGGGAGAAGTGCTTAGCTTTGGGTTCAATCTTGCAGTGTCCTTTCCCAGTGACAGCAGGGACAACAAGGCATGTATTGTATTGTTGCCATCGAGGATAAAAAGATGGGGTTTATATCATATTGCATGAGTTTATCCGTCTACATCATGTCATCTTGCTTAATGCGTTACTCTGTTCTTTATGAACTTAATACTCTAGATGCAGGCAGGAGCCGGTCGATGTGTGGAGTAATAGTAGTAGATGCAGGCAGGAGTCGGTCTACTTGTTGCGGACGTGATGCCTATATACATGATCATGCCTAGATAATCTCATAATTATTCGCTTTTCTATCAATTGGTCGACAGTAATTTGTTCACCCACCGTAATACTTATGCTATCTTGAGAGAAGCCTCTAGTGAAACCTATGGCCCCCGGGTCTATCTCTTATCATATTTGCTTTCAATCTACTTTTATTTGCATCTTTACTTTTTGCATGTATATTATAAAATACCAAAAATATATTTATCTTATCATACTATCTCTATCAGATCTCACTTTCGCAAGTGGCCATGAAGGGATTGACATCCCCTTTATTGCGTTGGTTGCGAGTTCTTTGTTCGTTTGTGTAGGTGCGTGGGACTTTTGAGGAGCCTCCTACTGGATTGATACCTTGGTTCTCAAAAACTGAGGGAAATACTTACGCTACTCTGCTGCATCATCCTTTCCTCTTCAAGGAAAACCAACACAAGCTCAAGACGTAGCAAGAAGGATTTCTGGGTCCATTGCCGGGGAGGTCTTCGCTCAAGTCAAGACATACCAAGTACCCATCACAAACCCATCTCCCTCGCATTTACATTATTTGCCATTTTCCTCTCATTTTCCTCTCCCCCACTTCACCCTTGCCGTTTTATTCGCCCTCTCTTTCCCAATCTCCTCCTCTCTCTTTCGCTTGCCTTTTTCTGTTTGCTTGTGTGTTGGATTACTTGTTGCCATGGCGCAAGATAATACCAAATTGTGTGATTTCTCCAATACCAATAATAATGATTTCCTTAGTACTCCGATTGCTCCTCTTAATGATGTTGTGTGAAATCAATACCGCTTTGCTGAATCTGGTTATGAAAGATCAATTCGCCGGCCTTCCTAGTGAAGATGCCACTACTCATCTAAACAACTTTGTTGATTTGTGTGATATGCAAAAGAAGAAAGATACGGATAATGATGTTGTTAAATTGAAGTTATTTCCGTTTTCACTTAGAGATCGTGCTAAAGTTTGGTTTTTGTCTTTGCCAAAAAATAGTATTGATTCTTGGAACAAGTGCAAAGATGCTTTTATCTCCAAGTATTTTCCTCCCACTAAGATTATCACTCTTAGGAACTATTTTATGAATTTTAAACAACTTGATCATGAGCACGTTGCCCAATCTTGGGAAAGAATGAAATTGATGATTCACAATTGCCCTACTCATGGTTTGAATTTATGGATGATCATACAAAAATTTTATGCCGGTTTGAACTTTGCTTCTAGAAATCTCTTAGATTCGGACGCGGGAGGCACGTTTATGGAAATCACGTTAGGAGATGCTACAAAACTTCTTGATAATTTTATGGCTAATTATTCTCAATGGCACACCGAAAGATCTTCTAGTAAAAAAGTGCATGCTATAGAAGAAATCAATGCTTTGAGTGGAATGATGGATGAACTTATGAAATTGTTTGCTACTAAGAATGCTCCTCTTGATCCTAATGATATGCCTTTGTCTACTTTGATTGAGAATAATAATGAATCTATGGATGTGAATTTTGTTGGTAGGAATAGTTTTGGAAACAATGCTTATAGAGGAAACTTTAATCCTAGACCGTTCCCTAGTAATTCCTCTAATAATTATGGAAATTCCTACAATAATTCTTATGGTAATTTTGATAAGATGCCCTCTGATTTTGAGACTAGTGTGAAAGAATTTATGATTTCTCAAAAGAATTTTAGTGCCTTGCTTGAAGAAAAATTGCTCAAAGTTGATGATTTGGCTAGGAAAGTTGATAGGCTTTCGCTTGATGTTGATTCTCTTAAACTTAGATCTTCTTCTCCTAAGCATGATATCAATGAGTCTCTCAAAGCAATGCGAATTTCCATTGACGAGTGCAAGGAAAGAACCGCTAGATTGCGTGCTAAGAAAGAGTGCTTTGTAAACGCGTGTTCTTCTAGTTTCAATGAAAATAATGATGAAGATCTTAAAGTTATTGATGCGTCTCCTGTTAGATCTTTGTTTTGCAATATGAATCTTGATAATTATGGGACTGAAGATGAGTCAACTTTCTTTAGAAGGCGTCCCAAGAATTCGGAGTTTTTAGATCTTGATGCTAAATTTGGTAAAAGTGGGATTGGAGAGGTCATGACTTTAAATAACATTGAACCCACTGTCTAGGATTTCAAGGAATTTGATTATGTTAATTGTCATTTAGAAGGTTGTATTTCCTTGTTGCGATCCGTTGTTAATTCTCCTCATGCTTATAGTCAAAATAAAGCTTTTACCAAACATATCGTTGATGCCTTGATGCAATCTTATGATGAAAAACTTAATTTAGAAGTTTCTATACCTAGAAAAGTTAATGATGAGTGGGAACCTACTATAAAGATTAGAATTAAAGATCATGAGTGTTTTGCTTTGTGTGATTTGGGTGCTAGTGTTTCCACGATTCTGAAAACTTTGTGATATTCTAGGTTTCCATGATCTTGATGATTGCTCTTTAAATTTGCACCTTGCGGATTCCACCATTAAAAAGACAATGGGAAGGATCAATGATGTTCTCATTGTTGCAAATAGAAATTTGGTGCCCGTAGATTTTATCGTTCTTGATATAGATTGCAATCTTTCTTGCCCTATTATTCTTGGTAGACCTTTCCTTAGAACGATTGGTGCGATAATTGATATGAAGGAAGGGAATATTAGATTCCAATTTCCATTAAAGAAAGGCATGGAGCACTTTCCAATAAAGAAAGTCAAATTACCTTATGAATCTATCATGCGAGCTACTTATGAATTTAGTGCCAAAGATGGTACTACTTAGATCTATCTTCGCTTTTATGCCTAGCTAGGGGCGTTAAACGATAGCGCTAGTTGGGAGGCAACCCAATTTTCTTTGTGTTTTTTGTTTTTGTTCCTTTTTAGTAATAAATTTTGCATCTACCTTCTGTTTAGATGTGTTTTTATCTTTTAATTAGTGTTTGTGCCAAGTAGAACCTATAGGATAACCTATGATGATAGTTGATTTGATTCTGCTGAAAAACAGAAACTTTGCGCGCATGAATTTAGTTTTGTTAAATTACAGAAACGTGATTTAGCGTTGATTCTTTTTTCTGCTGATCAATAGAAAAATTATCCAGAAATTCTTATTTTTGTAGGATTTTTAGAGTTTGATAAGTTTGCGTTAGTTACATATTCCTACAGACTATTCTGTTTTTGACAGATTCTGTTTTTCGTGTGTTGTTTGCTTATTTCAATGCATCTATGGCTAGTAAATTAGTTTATAAACCATAGAGAAGTTGGAATACAGTAGGTTTAACACCAAAATAAATAAAGAATGAGTTCATTACAGTACCTTATGTGGTGGTTTTGTTTTCTTTCACTAACAGAGCTTATAAGATTTCCTGTTGAGTTTTGTGTTGTGAAGTTTTCAAGTTTTGCGTAAAGCTTTTATGGACCATGGAATAAGGAGTGGCAAGAGCCTAAGCTTGGGGATGCCCATGACACCCCAAGATATTCGAGTATAGCCAAAATCCTAAGCCTGGGGATGCCCCGGGAAGGCATCCCCTCTTTCGTCTTTGTTCATTGGTAACTTTACTTGGAGCTATATTTTTATTCGCCACATGATATGTGTTTTGCTTGGAGCATCATGTATTATATTAGTCTTTGCTTTTTAGTTTACCACAATCATCCTTGCTGTACACACCTTTTGGGAGAATCCCACTTGATTAGATTCGCTAGAATACTCTATGTGCTTCACTTATATCTTTTGAGCTTGATAGTTTTTGCTCTAGTGCTTCACTTATATCTTTTAGAGCACGGCGGTGGATTAATTTTGGAGAAATTGCTAGTCTCTCATGCTTCACTTATATCTTTTTGAGAGTCTTTTAGAACAGCATGGTATTTGCTATGGTTACAAATTTGGTCCTAGAATGATGAGCATCCAAGTTGGGTATAATAAAAACTATCATAGGAAGTGAATTGGATGCTATGATTAATTTGATGCTTGATAATCGTTTTGAGATATGGAGGTAGTAATATTAAAGTCATGCTAGTTGGGTGATTATGAATTTAAAGAATGCTTGTGTTGAAGTTTGTGATTCCCGTAGCATGCATGTATGGTAAACCGCTTTGTGATGAAGTTGGAGCACAATTTTATTTATTGATTGTCTTTCTTATGAGTGGCGGTCGGGGACAAGCGATGGTCTTTTCCTACCAATCTATCTCCCTAGGAGCATGCGCGTAATACTTTGTTTTTGATGACTTGTAGATTTTTGCAATAAGTATATGAGTTCTTTTGACTAATGTTGAGTCCATGGATTGTACGCACTCTCACCCTTCCACCATTGCTAGCCTCTCTTGTGCCGCGCAACTTTCGCCGGTACCATACACCCACTTTTTACCTTCCTCAAAACAGCCACCATACCTACCTATTATGGCATTTCCATAGCCATTACGAGATATATTGCCATGCAACTTTCCACCGTTCCATTTATTATGAAACATTCCATCATTGTCATATTGCTCTTTGCATGATCATGTAGTTGACATCGTATTTGTGGTAAAGTGAAAGTGCATTATATCGACTAGAGGGGGGGTGAATAGGCGATTTTTATGAATTATTCACTGAGGAATTTGCCGGTGAGGAAATTCCTTAGCGAAGAACTATTTGCAGTGGAATAAGTACTCAGAAGTAAGCATAACAGAATACACACATAGTCATCATGATGAAATGGAGACAAACACAGAGTACAGAAAGCGTAAACACATGATAACACAAGATGAAGACAAACAGACTAAAGAAATTGAACTGAGGAAATTGAGAAAGTCTTCAGTCAAAGTCTTCAAACACAGATATGAACAATCACTCAACACAGTAATGAGGAAATGAAAGAGTTGAGGAAAAAGAACCAGTAAGGTTGGTGAAGACAATGATTTGGTAGACCGGTTCCAACTGCTGTCTCAGTTGTACGTCTGGTTGGAGCGGCTGAGTATTTAAACTCGAGGACAGACAGTCCCGGACACCCAGTCGCTGAGCACGCAGCTCAGGACACCAAGTCCTCACCTTATTCTCCTTCAACTAAGGTCACACAGACCTCGTCCAATCACTCGTCGTAAGTCTTCAGGCGACTTCCAAACCTTCACAGACTTCGGTCACTCGGCGATCCACAATTCCTCTTAGATGCTCTAGACCATGACGCCTAACCGTCTGGAAGAAGCACAGTCTTCAAAGGTAACAAGCGTCGGATCCACACAGGATCAATCTCTTCAGTGATGCTCAATCACTTTGGGTTTGTGGGTGTTTAGGTTTGGATTTTCCTCACTCGATGATTTTCGCTCAAAGTCCTCGGAGGATGGGTTGCTCTCAAATGACAAGTGTCAGTTTCTATCGGAGGAGCCAACCAGCTAGTGGTTGAAGGGGGCGGCTATTTATAGCCTAGGGAGCAGCCTGACATGATAAGACATAAATGCCCTTCAATGATATGACCGTTAGGTGGATAAGATATTTTGGGACAGCTGGTGCACAGCATAGCAATGGTCGGAATTTTGACTCTCAAATTCCTCAGGGCTATCATGTTCCTCACAGTGTAGGCAATCCGCACTGGCGAATTCCTAACTCCTCAGTCAGAACAAATTCCTCAGCGATTAGAAGAACTTCGTCTCTATCACTGAAGAAATTGACTGAACTGTACGAGGTTTCCAATGGCTTCACTCGAAGGGATTGGTAGGTGTAGGATTTTGAGTTGAGCATCACATGGAAATTTTTCCTTAGTATTTCCTCGATCCCCTTTAACAGTACGGTGTTTCCTATGACCCAAGAAAGAGAAAAACAAAACTATGAAAATGAAAGTCTTCAAGCTTCATATTCCTTGCATGAATATCAAGTCTTCACGGACACACCAATTTCTTCACTTTCAAAGTCTTCATGAAAGTCTTCAGGAATACCAAAATCTTCAGTCGAAGATATTCCTTTTTAGGGGTCGACTTTGTCTGTAACTATCAAACTCCACATAGACTTATAGACCTGTGTACACTCATAAACACAATAGTCCCTTAACCTATAAGTCTTCAATACACCGAAATCACTAAGGGGCACTAGATGCACTTACAATCTCCCCTTTTTGGTGATTGATGACAATATAGGTTAAGTTTTCAACGGGGATAAACATATGAAGTTTAAGTACTGATATTGAGGAATTTGATTGCAAGATATAGAAGAACTCCCCCTGAAGATGTGCATAGTGAGGAATTTGCTTTTGAAGCAATGCACACTTGAAGAGTTGAATCATGGAGATCTCCCCCTATATCTTGTAATTCATACATGCATTTGACATATAATATGAAGAATTTGAAATGCATGATGAAATATGGTGCCTGAAGAGATTCAACATGCGTGGAATAATATCAACAAGGAACAAGCATGCAGAATCAGAGCACAGTGCATCAAAAATATCAGAGCACCATCGGGTTTAAGATTACAACTCGATCCAATAAAAGTTTCAGAAGAGCAAGAGTTGTAACTTAGCAAAAAAACGCCCATATAATAGACCATAATAGACCCGCTTGAAGACTAACTAAGATTTCTCCCCCTTTGTCATCGATTGACCAAAAGGATCAAAACTGAGGACTAACGCCCCTGAAGAATATCAAGTTGATGGAGGAGCGCCAGCATTGTCAGGGTTGGTTGTCGTAGTAGGGCCTGCCGCAGTGTCGTCCAAGTCTTCATTTTCATCAGTGGCGCGCGATGAAGAATATGAGCTGACCTCCAAGGAAGGAACCTTGACCTTCTTGAATTTCTTCGGTGGAGGTGCAGACCAGTTAAATTCTTTCTTGAGACCCATGCTCTTCAGATCTTTGGCGCTGTAGATATGAGATAGAACAGCCCAGGTTCGGTTGAAGGTTTCATGGAGGTAGTATTGGTTTTTCTTCACTGCATTGTGGGTTGAGGTCATGTTGTGAAGAATTGAACCAAACTGATGCTTGACCCATTTATGATTGCGATCAACTTTCTGATGAAGACTGAGGAGTAACTCACGATCAGTCATCACCCTGGGTGCTGTGGCTTGAGGAATTTGCTTGGCAGAGGTGTTGGCGGCAGAATCATGTGTGGCAGAGTCATCATTGGTGGAGTAGGATGCAGCCTTGCGAAATTGACCATCCAATGGACGAATGCCTTCATCTATCATAGCAGTTGCCTTGCCTTTGTCATCAGATGAGGAAAATGTCCGTTTGAGGACTTCAATTGGAGGCAAGAAACTGCCATGGTTCAGAGTATCAGCCTTGTAGTTGAGTGAAGACCTTGTCCTGATGAATTTCATAATCCATGGTGCATAAGGCTTCAGCTCAAATGGTGACATAGCAATATTTGCCAGAGTCCTCATGAAGAAATCATGGAAGTTGACGGGAATGCCACGAATGATATTGAAAAGCATATTCTTCATGATGCCAATGACTTCTTCATAATTTGAGTCGTGGCCTTTGATAGGACTCATTGTCTTCGTCAGAATGCGATAGACAGTCTGAGGCACATACAGTAATTCCTTAACGAGGAATTTGGTTCGTGGGGCCTGCCCTGGCTTCAAAGGCTTCATAAGCACTTGCATGTAATGATTTGTAAGCTCAGGTTCATTGTAGACGCAACGGGCACCATCAAGGGGAGGACTGAGTGGGAGGGCACGAAGCAATTCAGTTGCTGGTGCCTTGTAGTGAGTATTTTCTGACATCCAGTCCAGCACCCAAGTGTTCACGTCTTCAGAATTTCTTGTGATGTGCAGCATTGCAAAGAATTGAAGAATGAGTTCTTCATTCCAATCACAGATGTCAGTGCAGAAATTCAGTAATCCAGCATCGTGAAGAACACTGAGGACTGGCTCGAAGCACGGCAGAGATTCCATGTCCACGTGAGGAATGTGTGCATGATCGAACACTTTGTATTTGTTGAATAGCACAGAGGAATAAAAGTTTGCTTGACTAGCAGTCCAGAAACACCTCTTCCTTATGCGAGCAGAATCATAGGGACTGTAGTCAGTGAAGAACACATGCTCGTTGAAGAAATCAACAGCCTTGAACTTTTGCTTCTTTGAGAATGGATCCTTTGGCTTGGGCACAGGAGTGTCAGTGAGTTGTATCACAACCTCAGGAATCACAATCTCCGGTTTCAGGCTGAGGAATTTCTGGTTCCTCTTCAATGGCAGTCGGCATGTTCAAGGTATCAGCAGCAGCAGTTTCTTCAGCACTAGTGGCTGGAATTTCTTCATGCACAGACGAGGTGGGATGAGTTTCTTCAGAGCCCCTTTGAATGGTTGGTGCAGGGGACTGAGGTATTTTCTGTAGTGGGGTGAAGTGTGGAAAATTGGGATGCTGACTTTCCCAAAAGTCATCATTCATCACAGGCGTAGTGCATCCAATATCCACATTTTCATCTTCAATTTCTTCAACGCCAGCCTCTTCAGCTGTGAACTGAGGCATGGGTGAGGAAGCAACAGGTGTTGAAGGGATCGCATCCACTTCAATTTCTTCATCAATCTGCTCTGACGAAGCAGCAGAATGATTTTCTTCATCAGATCCGCTAGGGATCACATATTCTTCACCATAAGGAACAAGGTCCTTTGATGGCATGGAGGAAATCGGAACAGCATCAATTGGATTCTCAAGTGAGCTGGTCATAGTCTTCATTTTCTTCTGAGCTGAAGAATCTAAAACAGATGATGCTTTCCTTTTCTTCACTGCAGCTTTCTCTGCAGCCTTGGTCTTCCTCACATCTGATGCAGATGGAAGGGTAGGAATTGGTGTAGGCGCAGGAGGAGCTGAGGAATCTGTTTGAATTTCCTCAGGCGCAACTGATGCAGTTGCCCTAACTTCTTCATTTACTTCAGGCGCACCACTAGTGGATGCCCTGGCAGTTTCTTCAGCGGCTGGAATGGAGTCAGCCCTGGAACTAGCATTTTCTTCAGCAGCTGGAAAATCATCAGCGGTGCTGGCATGTTCTTCAGTTTGCTGAATAGAGGCTTCAGCTTGAGGAATTTCTTGTTGCGATGGGGCTGCAACATTGGTGAACTTCTCAGTCAGTTTAACGAATCTGACTTTGACTCCTTGCCAATCAGCATAATAAGCATTGAAATCGTCGCTGAGGGTTTTGATCTCAGACTGGATCTTGAGGAGTTCATCAGTTGTCATTTTGACAACGTTGTTCCTCAGGAACTTCTCTTTCCTGAACTAAGCCTTCTTGATTTGCCTGGCCTTCTCAAATTTCCATTTCTCTTCATTGATGAAATGGGTCAGCACGTGACTTTGGCCAGGAGTCAAATGAAAATCAGGCATAGGAGTGTTTGGGGTCCTTGTGCCAGAGATCAATGTAGTCGAGGATCACCTTTGGATCCAAAAGCAGTGGCACATTTGCGCCTTTGGATCTAGCGGCCCTTTCTTGCCTGTCTCTGATGATTTCTGCAAGTTCATCATCATCAGCTTCATCGTCAGATGGCACATGGAAGGCAACTTGTTTCTTCTTCGGACTAGGCCGAGGACCTCGTCCAGCAATGGCCTTGGTCTTCAGCAGAGTGGGGCCTGATGAAGACTTTGGTGCAGCTGAGGAACTTGCTGAGACACCAGAGGCAATGGAGATGCCTGCAGTCCTTTGGCATGTGGCCAAATGTATAGGTGTTGAGGACTTTACCGGAGCAACTAAGGACTTTGGAGGAGCAGGAGTAGCATGAGGAATAGGCCATGAGGGCTTTGAAGAAATTGACCGTGAGGGCTTTGAAGATTCTGGCCGTGAGGGCATTGCTGAGGAACTTGGTCGTGAGGGCACAGTTGGTGAAGCACTTGGCTTGTGAGTGGGCTTCTTTGCCATTGATTTCCTAGGCTTGTCAGAGGCCTTTGTGGCAGCAACAACAGCAGCAGAGTCTTCATTAAATTTCCTCACTGCTTCTTTGGCTTGTCTAGCCAACTTGGCTTGGCGCTTGGCCCATTCTTCTGGAAAATCCTCACCACGTTTGATGCTGGTGTGGTCAGCTTCTTGGCCAGGTGCCAATGGAGCTCTTGGGCATGGAGGATTTAGAGCGAATTTCTTCATATACTTTGGAGTTACATATTTGTACTCCCTCCATTCTCTTGCCCATCTCCTTTCACTCCTCTGAATGCGCACTTTGCGCTGATTTTTGTTCTCCTTTCCGAACTTGGCCTCATCAAGTGTACAGTAATCCTTATAAATGTCATCAGGGATCGCAAAAGCAGTCATGACCTCAGGCTTCTTTCCTCCTTTCTGTGGTTTCTTACCTTCTGCCATATTCTTCAGTTGAGGAATTTGAACAATCGAATTCTCTGAAGAAGTATGCAACTTTTCTTCGAGGAACGCTGCAAATGAGTTAAGTTGATGAGAACCTAGTGATTCAGCAGCGGACTTGAGTACCTGTGAACAGAGTATAGTTGCGAGGAATTTGAGAGGTCATATGCGTTCTCAGAAGATTTTCAAAATGAACAAGTTTGAGGAATTTTGACCAGATGAGTCTTAAAGAATTTCACTAAGCATACTTTGTCATAGGTTCCAGAGTTGTATAGATCGACGATCCACACAATTGAGGAATATTGAAGAAAAATGATGCTTAGGGAAACGAATCAAGAACAAATGACTAGTGAGGTGTTTTGTGTGTGAGGATTTGAAGAATAAAACACCTTTGAATATTTTGTAGAGAAAATTTGAATCAAAGAGGGCAGTAAAAGTAACTTTTAATTACCCTGATTGAAGAACACGACGAACTGAGAAGTGTAGATTTGAAGCTCATCAGTTCAGATCTTCCACGCCCTAACTTGGCGGAGGAAGACAGCTACTGCGGCGGCGGATTGAAGATTTCCGCGGCCGGCGCGAGTACGACGGCGACGAGGTCGAGGCAGTGAAGCTCTTCCTCACCGGCAACGATGGAGTAGCGGCAGCGCTAGGGTTTGAGAAGGTCGAGCGAGAGAGAGAGAGCAGTCGAGTGGAGTAAAGGAAGTGAGGAAGGGTGAGGTGTATTTATAGTCACAGTGAAAAACTGTTCGCCCAAAGATTTTGGAGGAACGTGCCCTTGGCCCTTCTCATTCGCTTGACATGTGTCACCCATGTACTGAAAAGTGGAGATCGTGTTAGATCGTGGGTGAATAGATAAGTCTATCATGGGATACATGACGGTTTGAGCGGCAAAACCGAAAATTTGGATAAGATTGGTTTTAAAGTTCCGTTCGCAATTTCTTCAGCTGACAGGACACAGTGAAGATTTTGAACGAGTTTCAAATAGAACGCACATGAAGAATTTGTGAATAGATTGGGCTGAGTATAGCATAGAGGGGGAAGGGTCCGATCACATTCACTTAGCAGAAAATGCAACTTGAAGAAATAGCCATAAGGGAATGCTGTAGAGAACATAAACCCATATATATATATAGCCAATGAAGAAAAACGATGGAAACAGTGAAGATTTTGCAAAGTTGAAGAATTTGAAAAACTGAAGAATTTCAAAAACGAGGAAAAACTCAAATTGAAGATTTTCAACTTTGGTGGTGGCGTGACCCACCGTATAAGAATGATGATTTCAGACACCGCGTACAATTGTCGTAGGGTTCTGAGAATCAAATTCTTCATTAATTTCTTCGCACTTAGAGTGTTATTCTTCATTGATTGAAGAAAAACGTTTCTTCATGTGTTGCACATCTAAGTCATCAATTTTGCATAAGTGTTAGGATGTGTGTCCTTTTCAAAGAACATTCGAAGATTCTAAGATATTTAGCTCACACCGCAACTTGCTAAATCTCTTCTCATCCAAGGGCTTTGTGAAGATATCGGCTAGCTGTTCTTCAGTCTTCACATGCTCAATAGAAATGTCGCCCTTCAACACATGATCACGAAGAAAATGATGACAAATCTGAATGTGCTTTGTCTTCGAGTGCTGAACTAGGTTGTGAGCAATCTTGATGGCACTCTCATTGTCACAGTAGAGAGGCACATTCTTCATGTTGATGCCGTAGTCCTTGAGAGTTTGCTTCATCCACAGCAATTGAGCACAGCAAGAACCAGCAGCAATGTACTCAGCTTCAGCAGTAGACAGATATACGCAGTTCTGTTTCTTCGAGGACCAACAGACCAGAGATCGTCCGAGGAAATGACAAGTACCAGATGTTGACTTGCGGTCCACACGATCACCAGCATAGTCAAAGTCAGAATATCCAATGAGATCAAAAGTAGAGCCCTTGGGGTACCATATTCCTAGTGTTGGTGTGTGAGCTAGATATCGAAGAATATGCTTCACAACCTTATGGTGTGATTCCTTCGGTGTAGCTTGAAATCGGGCACACATGCAAACACTAAGCATTATATCTGGCCTAGATGCACATAAGTACAATAAAGAACCAATCATGGAGCGGTATACCTTGTGATCGAAGTCAATACCATTTTCATCAGTGCATAGATGGCCATTTGTGGGCATAGGAATTTTGACTCCTTTGCAATCTTGCATGCCGAATTTCCCCAGAACATCCTTGAGGTATTTCTCCTGAGATATGAATATGCCATTGTGCTATTGACGAATTTGAAGACCTAATATGAATTTCAACTCTCCCATCATAGACATTTGATATTCTTCACTCATCATATAGGCAAATTCATCACTATAACGTTGGTCAGTACAACCAAAGATAATATCATCAATGTATATTTGACACACAAACAGTTCACCATCATAAGATTTAGTAAAGAGAGTAGGGTCGAGTGAACCGGGTGTGAAGCCATTCTTCATGAAGAATTCCTTAAAAGAATCATACCACGCCCGAGGGGCCTGCTTGAGGCCATAGAGGGCCTTGTTGAGTCTGAAGACTTTGTCAGGATTCTTTGGATCTTCAAAACCTGGGGGTTGAGCAACATATACTTCTTCCTCAAGCTTACCATTGAGGAATGCACTTTTCACATCCATTTGATATAAAGTGATATTATGATGGTTAGCATAAGCAAGTAATATGCGAATAGCCTCAAGTCTAGCAACAGGTGCAAAAGTTTCGTCGAAATCAATTCCTTCAACCTGTGTGTAGCCTTGAGCTGCAAGTCGTGCCTTATTCCTCACCACAAGGCCATTTTCATCTGGCTTGTTGCGGTAGATCCACTTTGTACCAATGATATTATGCTTGCGAGGATCTGGACGTTTGACTAGTTCCCACACATTATTGAGCTCGAACTGATGTAATTCTTCTTGCATGGCCTGGATCCACTTAGGCTCCAGAAATGCTTCATCTACCTTAGTGGGCTCTGTGATAGAGACAAAAGCATAGTGCCCACAAAAGTTAGATAAATGTGAAGCTTTTGAGCATGTGAGAGGACCTGGTGCTTCAATGTCATTGATGATCTTTTCAACTTGCACTTCTTTTGCAACGCGAGGGTGAGCTGGTTGTCGTCGAGGAATTTGATTAGCATTTTCTTCAGCACCATTTTCTTCAGCATTTTCCTCAGGTACATCAGCTCGACGATCTTCGCGTTCTGGAATGAATTCTTCAGTAGATTCTTCAGTAGGAATGACATCCTCAGTAGCCTTGAACTTGATAGAATCTTCAGGTGCTGGTTCATTTATCACAAAAGGTAGGTGCTCTCTTTGCGAGCCATTAGTTTCATCAAACTGCACATCTACAATTTCAACAATCTTGTGAAGAGCGATGTTGAAGACCCTGTAGGTGTGCGAGTCCTTTCCGTAACCAAGCGTAAAACCTTCATGTGCTTTCGGTGCGAATTTAGCATTGTGATGAGGATCCCTAATCCAGCATTTAGCACCGAAGACTTTGAAATAACTCACATTGGGTTTCTTGTCAGTGAGGAGTTCATAGGCAGTCTTGTTGAAGAATTTGTGAAGATATACTCTGTTGATGATGTGGCATGCGGTATCAATTGCATCAATCCAAAAATGATGAGGCGTTTTGTATTCATCAAGCATAGTGCACGCCATCTCAACAAGAGTTCTGTTCTTGCGCTCCACAACGCCATTTTGCCGAGGAGTATAAGGAGGAGATAACTCATGAGTAATACCAAGTTCATCAATATAGTCATTAAGACCGGAATTCTTGAACTCGGTTCCATTGTCACTCCTGATGTGCTTGATCTTCACACCAAAGTTGGTTGAAGCCCTCGAGGAAAATCGTTTGAAGACTTCCTGCACTTCATGTTTGTAAGTAACAATGTGTACCCATGTGTAACGAGAATAATCATCAACAATAACAAAGCCATATAGAGATGCATCATTAGTCATAGCAGAATAATGATTAGGACCGAAGAGATCCATGTGAAGCAATTCAAATGGTCGAGTGGTGGTCATGATAGTCTTCGCTGGATGCTTGGCCTTAGTCATCTTCCTAGCTTCACAGGCACCGCACAAGTGATCCTTGAGGAATTTGACATTCTCAATGCCAATGACATGCTTCTTCTTTGCAAGCGTGTGCAAATTTCTCATGCCAGCATGATCAAGTCATCGATGCCATAGCCAGCCTTCTAAAGCTTTTGCAAGTAAGCACACGGCGGGTTGTGGTCCTGTAGAGAAATCAACAATGTACAAGTCTCCTCTCCTAAAGCCTTCGAAGACTTTGTAATTGTCAGCTTCCATGATCACAACACAACGATACTTGCCAAAGACAACAACCATATCAAGATCACAAAGCATTGAGACAGACATGAGGTTGTATCCTAAGGACTCGACAAGCATGACTTTGTCCATGTGTCGATCCTTAGAGATCGCAACCTTACCTAGACCCAATACCTGACTTTTGCCTTTGTCAGTGAAGATGATATGCTTCAGATGTGACAGTGTTAAGGGAGCATCCATCAATAGATTCTTGTTACCAGTCATGTGATTTGTACATCCACTATCGAGGACCCACTCATTTGCTTTGGGTTGATCATCCTGCAGATGAATTAGTGCAACTTACAAACTCATATACTTCATCAGTGAAGAATATGACATCAGTATCATCAGTTCAATTTTATCAAGCAATAGCACAGATAAGCAGTGTGAGGACGTGTGAAATGAAAGTTCATTTCATCATGATTCGCCCGCGTCCTTTCAGGCATTTTGTCAGGCCCCCAGCAAATTCTTTAGACGTTAAAGCACGTCTGGAGACCTGACCCTGCATAGGAGATTAGTTCTTTTTCTTCACCACCCACATCTGGAGGGGTGGCAAAGAATTCATCACTCTGCGAGCACCATATGAGAAAGGTAGCATGGACGCCAGTCCACTTCGTTTCACATAAGAGGGGTTAGGGTAAGCATATGAATAAGCAGAGAAATTCTTCGAGGACTTATGAACATAATGATTTGAAGAATAATGCACATATTCATAGCCCTTAGCTCTACCTGCGAAACAGAGTTGTTAGCATGGTGATGTTCATATGAGGACTCTGATCCTTTTGAGGAATTTGATCCATGTGAGGAATTTGGTCCGTATGAGGACCTGGATCCATATGAAGAATTTGGTCCATATGAAGAGTTTGATCTGGGGTTCCTATTCTTCACTGGTGGTGTCATGAGGACATTCACCTGAAGACTTTCAACATAAATTTTGGGAACCTAGATTGTCTCCATAGGGGAACCGTTCCTGTAGTTAGTGCCAACATATCTAGCAAATACTTCACCATTCTGATTTTTGAACAGTTTATAGTTGGAGTCAAATGACTCATCAAAAGAATGAGGAGATTCACATGTAAAGCCAAATAAGTTAGATGGATCAACTGGAGGTGCCTTTGCAGCAACCCATGAGGTTTTGGGGTACTGCTCAGGCTTCCAATATGTTCCATCAGCATTGAGTTTCCTCTCAAAGGCAATACCCTCTTTCCTAGGGTTTCTGTTGAGGATCTGCTTTTTAAGCACATCACAAAGAGTTTGATGCCCTTTGAGACTTTTGTACATGCCTGTCATATACAATTCCTTTAGCCTTGCGTTGTCAGTGATACTAGCAATGTCCTCAGATGAGGAATTAGTGATAGCAGAGGCAGGTGAAGAATTTGTAACATTTGAAGCATTTGAACATTCAGGTGAAGAATTAGCAGATTCACGTTCAATGCACATTAAGCATGGAGGATCAATTTCTTCCTGAGTAGCGCTGATTTGTTGAGCAAGTAATGAATCACGCTCCTTCTGAAGATCTTCATAACTCACTCTTAGCTTCTCAAGATCTTGCTTTCTTTGAAGAAATTCATAAGAAAGCTTCTCATGATCAGTTAAGAGGGTTTTATGATGACTTTGAAGGTTGTCAAACTTAGACTGAAGTCTCTGAAGATTTTCAGTTAAGTCTTTAGTGCGGTCCATTTCATGACCCAACATATCATCACTTTTGTCTAGCATGTTTTGAAGTTTTTCAATAGCCTTTTGTTGTTTCACAGCAATCTTAGCAAGTTTAGAGTAGCTAGGCTTAAGATTTTCATCAGATTCATCCTCACTTTATTCAGAGGAGGGGTATTTAGTTACCTTAGCAGCCTTTGCCATGAAGCAATAGGTGGGAGCGAAGTCATCATTGCCTTCATCAGCGTTGTTGGTGTTGCCATTTTCTTCAGAGTTGGAGATAGACTTGCTGACAAATGCGGTAGCAAGAGCTATACTTGCCACACCTGACTCAGACTCCTCGGATGCCTCCTCTTCCTCATTATCCTCAGATTCAGCCTCAGAATCCATTTCCTTGCCAATGAATGCCTGAGCCTTCTTGGAGCTGCTCTTCTTGTGGGATGAAGACTTCGAGGATTTTGATGATGAAGACTTTGAAGATTTCTTCTTCTTCTTGGCATCATCAGAATTGTAATCCTTGTATTTCTTCTTCTTTAGTTCCTTGTCCCACTGAGGACAATCTTGAATGTAGTGACCAGGCTTCTTGCATTTGTGGCATAGCCTTCTCTTATAGTCACTTGATGAGGAATCACTGCTCCTTGAAGATTTTCCAAAGCGACCACGTCTTGAGAATTTCTGGAACTTCTTCACGAGCAGTGCTAGCTCCTGGCTCAATTCTTCAGGATCACCAAGGCTACTACCAGAGTCTTCACATTCAGAATCAGACACTGCCTTGGCCTTCAAGGCACGTGTTTTGGCATAGCTTGAACCATAGAGATCTCTCTTTTCAGCAAGCTGGAACTCATGAGTATTTAGCCTCTCGAGGATATCAGCGGGATCTAGTGACTTGTAATCAGCATGCTCTTGAATCATCAATGCGAGAGTGTCAAATGACGAATCGAGTGATCTCAGCAATTTCTTCACCACCTCATGGTCGGTGATGTTAGTGGCACCGAGCGCTTGAAGCTCATTTGAGATATCAGTGAGGCGATTGAAGGTTTGCTGAGCATTTTCATTGTCGAGTCTTTTGAAGCGGTTGAAGAGATTGCGAAGAACGTCAACACGAGAGTCACGTTGAGTTGAGACTCATTCGTTTACTTTGGAGAGCCTATCCCAGTTAAGCTTAGCAGTTTCCAAAGCACTCACTCTACCATACTGCCCTTTACTCAGATGACCACATATGATATTCTTCGCTTGAGAATCGAGTTGCTTGAATCTCTTCACATCAGCAGCATTCAAGGAAGGTGTGACTGAGGGAACACCATTTTCCACAACGTACCAGAGATCATTGTGAATTGCTTCAAGATGCATTCGCATCTTATTCTTCCAGTAGGGGTAGTCCGTGCCATCGAAGGTAGGACACCCAGCAGAGACCTTGATCATACATGCAGTCGACATAACTAGAACTCCAGGTGGTTAAACCAAAATCACACAGAACAAGGGAGTACCTTGCTCTGATACCAATTGAAAGTGCGTTATATCGACTAGAGGGGGGGGGGTGAATAGGCGATTTTTATGAATTCTTCACTGAGGAATTTGCCGGTGAGGAAATTCCTTAGCGAAGAACTACTTGCAGCGGAATAAGTACTCAGAAGTAAGCATAACAGAATACACACATAGTCATCATGATGAAATGAAGACAAACACAAAGTACAAAAAGCGTAAACACAGGATAACACAAGATGAAGACAAACAGACTGAAGAAATTGAACCGAGGAAATTGAGAAAGTCTTCAGTCAAAGTCTTCAAACACAGATATGAACAATCACTCAACACAGTAATGAGGAAATGAAAGAGTTGAGGAAATAGAACCAGTAAGGTTGGTGAAGACAATGATTTGGTAGACCAGTTCCAACAGCTATCTCAGTTGTACGTCTGGTTGGAGCGGCTGAGTATTTAGACTCGAGGACACACAGTCCCGGACACCCAGTCGCTGGGCACGCAGCTCAGGACACCAAGTCCTCACCGTATTCTCCTTCAACTAAGGTCACACAGACCTCGTCCAATCACTCGTGGTAAGTCTTCAGGCGACTTCCAAACCTTCACAGACTTCGGTCACTCGGCGATCCACAATTCCTCTTGGATGCTCTAGACCATGACGCCTAACCGTCTGGAAGAAGCACAATCTTCAAAGGTAACAAGCATCGGATCCACGCGGGATCAATCTGTTCAGTGATGCTCAATCACTTTGGGTTTGTGGGTGTTTGGGTTTGGATTTTCCTCACTCGATGATTTCCGCTCAAAGTCCTCGGAGGATGGGTTGCTCTCAAATGACAAGTGTCAGTTTCTCTCGGAGCAGCCAACCAGCTAGTGGTTGAAGGGGGCGGCTATTTATAGCCTAGGGAGCAGCCCAACATGATAAGACATAAATGCCCTTCAATGATATGACCGTTAGGTGGATAAGATATTTTGGGACAGCCGGCGTGCAGCACAGCAACGGTCGGAATTTTGACTCTCAAATTCCTCAGGGCTATCATGTTCCTCACAGTGTAGGCAATCCGCACTGGCGAATTCCTAACTCCTCAGTCAGAACAAATTCCTCAGCGATCAGAAGAACTTCGTCTCTGTCACTGAAGAAATTGACTGAATTGTACGAGATTTCCAATGGCTTCACTCGAAGGGATTGGTAGGTGTAGGATTTTGAGTTGAGCATCACATGGAAATTTTTCCTTAGTATTTCCTCGACCCCCTTTAATAGTACGGTGTTTCCTATGACTCAAGAAAGAGAAAAACAAAACTATGAAAACGAAAGTCTTCAAGCTTCATATTCCTTGCATGAATATCAAGTCTTCACGGACACACCAATGTCTTCACTTTCAAAGTCTTCATGAAAGTCTTCAGGAATACCAAAATCTTCAGTCGAAGATATTTATTTTTAGGGGCCGACTTTCTCTGTAACTATCAAACTCCTCATAGACTTATAGACCTGTGTACACTCATAAACATATTAGTCCCTTAACCTATAAGTCTTCAATACACCAAAATCACTAAGGGGCACTAGATGCACTTACACAAGGCCACCTTCATAATTTTCATACATGTCGCTCTTGATTCATTGCATATCCCGGTACACCGCCGGAGGCATTCATATAGAGTCATATCTTGTTCTAGCTTTGAGTTGTAATTCTTGAGTTGTAAATCAATAAAAGTGTGATGACCTTCATTATTAGAGCATTGTCTCAGTGAGGAAAGGATGATGGAGACTATGATTCCCCCACAAGTCGGGTTGAGACTTCGAACTTTACAAAAAGAAAAAAAAGAGAAAAAGGAAAAAAAAGAGAAAGGCCAAAAAGAAAAAAGAAGAAGAGAAAGGCCAAAGTAAAAAAAGAAAAAAAGAAAAAGAGAGAAAAAGAGAGAAGGGACAATGCTACTATCTCTTTTCCACACTTGTGCTTCAAAGTAACACCATGATCTTCATGATAGAGAGTCTCCTATGTTGTCACTTTCATATACTAAGTGGGAATTTTTCATTATAGAACTTGGCTTGTATATTCCAATGATGGGCTTCCTCAAAATGTCCTAGGTCTTCGTGAGCAAGCGAGTTGGATGCACACCCACTTAGTTTCTTTTGTTGAGCTTTCATATATTTATAGCTCTAGTGCATCCGTTGCATGGCAATCCCTACTCACTCACATTGATATCTATTAATGGGCATCTCCATAGCCTGTTGATATGCCTAGTTGATGTGAGACTATCTTCTCCTTTTTGTCTTCTTCACAACCACCATTCTATTCCACATATAGTGCTATGTCCATGGCTCACGCTCATGTATTGCGTGAAAGTTGAAAAAGTTTAAGATTACTAAAGTATGAAACAATTGCTTGGCTTGTCATCGGGGTTGTGCATGATTAAATACTTTGTGTGATGAAGATAGAGCAACAGCCAGACTATATGATTTTGTAGGGATAACTTTCTTTAGCCATGTTATTTTGAGAAGACATGATTGCTTTGATTAGTATGCTTGAAGTATTACTATTTCTTATGTCAATATGAACTTTTATTTTGAACCATTTGGATCTGAACATTCATGCCACAATAAAAAAAATTACATTGAATAATTATGCTAGGTAGCATTCCACATCAAAAATTCTGTTTTTATCATTTACCTACTCGAGGACGAGCATGAATTAAGCTTGGGGAAGCTTGATACGTCTCCAATGTATCTATAATTTTTGATTGCTCCATGCTATTATATTACCCCTTTTGGATGTTTATGGGCTTTATTTTACACATTTATATCATTTTTGGGACAAACCTACTAACCGGAGGCCCAGCCTGTATTACTGTTTTTTTTGCCTATTTCAGTATTTTGAAGAAAAGGAATATACAACGGAGTCCAAACAGAATGAAACCTTCGGGAGCGTGATTTTTGGAACGAACGTGATCTAGAGGACTTGGAGTGCAAGTCAAGAAGCAGCCGAGGCGTCCACGAGACAGGAGGGCGCGCCCACCCCCTCTGGGCGCGCCCCCTATCTCGTGGGCACCTCGGGCAGCCACCGACGTACTTCTTCCTCCTATATAAGCCTACGTACCCCAAAAACATCCAGGGAGCCAACGAAACACAATTTCCACCACTGTAACCTTCTGTATCCGCGAGATCCCATCTTGGAGCCTTCGCCGGCGCTCCGCCGGAGGGGGAATCGACCACGGAGGGCTTCTACATCAACACCATAGCCCCTCCGATGAGTTGTGAGTAGTTTACCACAGACCTTTGGGTCCATAGTTATTAGCTAGATGGCTTCTTCTCTCTTTTTGGATATCAATACAATGTTCTCCCCCTCCCTTGTGGAGACCTATTCGAGTAAACTCTTTTTGCGGTGTGTTTGTCGAGATCCGATGAATTGTGGGTTTATGATCAAGTTTATCTATGAGAAATATTTGAATATCCTTTGAATTCTTTTATGTATGATTGAGTTATCTTTGCAAGTCTCTTCGAATTATTAGTTTGGTTTGGCCTACTAGATTGATCTTTCTTGCCGTAGGAGAAGTGCTTAGCTTTGGGTTCAATCTTGCAGTGTCCTTTCCAAGTGACAGCATGGGCAGCAAGGCACGTACTGTATTGTTGCCATCGAGGATAAAAAGATGGGGTTTATATCATACTGAATGAGTTTATCCCTCTACATCATGTCATCTTGCTTAATGAGTTACTCTGTTCTTTATGAAATTAATACTCTAGATGCAGGCAAGAGTCGTTTGATGTGTGGAGCAATAGTAGTAGATGCAGGCAGGAGTCGGTCTACTTGTTTGGTCTACTTGTTGCGGACGTGATGCCTATATACATGATCATGCCTAGATAATCTCATAATTATTCGCTTTTCTATCAATTGCTCGACAGTAATTTGTTCACCCACCGTAATACTTATGCTATCTTGAGAGAAGCCTCTAGTGAAACCTATGGCCCCCGGGTCTATCTCTTATCATATTTGCTTTCAATCTACTTTTATTTGCATCTTTACTTTTTGCATCTATATTATAAAATACCAAAAATATATTTATCTTATCATACTATCTCTATCAGATCTCACTTTCGCAAGTGGCCGTGAAGGGATTGACAACCCCTTTATTGCATTGGTTGCGAGTTCTTTGTTCGTTTGTGTAGGTGCGTGGGACTTTTGAGTAGCCTCCTACTGGATTGATACCTTGGTTCTCAAAAACTGAGGGAAATACTTACACTACTCTGCTACATCACCCTTTCCTCTTCAAGGAAAACCAACGCAAGCTCAAGACATAGAACAAGGTATGTCTTTTGGGCGGTCATTGAATATAAATAGGAGCATGATGCTGGAAATGCTGGAATTTATAGTATGCTTGACTGCAGATGGTGCTGCCGCCATGGAGACTCTTCGGGCCGAGCTTGCCCGAGCCAAGGAGCAAGCCAGCATAAGCGATGCGGCTGCCGATAAGGCTGTTGGTGAATTAAAAGCCGAACAGGCTGCTCATTGCTTGAGTAAGGAGAAAATATCCAGCATGGCGCTTGAGCTGAGGGATGCCGCTAGCCAATATGCACTTCTCGAGAAAAAGACCAAAGAAAAAGCGGCTGACCTTGAGAAGGCCTTACAAACGGCAAAGGAAACCCAGTCCGAGGCCAGGGCGGCACGGGAGGAAATCCGGCATGCTGGGGAGATCGCGGTTGGGAAGCCCTTTTTATTACGAACTAAGTTCGGTGATCCAAAGTATGCCCCGCTTGATCAAATGTGGAGTTCTCCGGATGCATATTTGGACTTGTCGAAGAGTGCTTCTGATGCGACGCAGTTTTTCCAGGCCCAAGAAGGCCATTAAGCGGAACGGCTTTTCTGGTCGCAGTTTAGCATGCCAAAGCATCCGCTGCTGTTGAGTGAGCAGATGGCCGAATGGGCGGAGCTCCACGGGATATCCGGACTTGCCATGAAGGCTGTCGTGGACCGGCTGTGGCCTGGGGGACCAACTATGAATAGTTATTTTGGTTTAGTGCAGCATATCGTTTGTGCGGTGTCGCATATCGATGCTGTCAAGCGGTCAACGTGCATAGAAGGTGCACGGATGGCCCTTGCCCGTGTGAAGACATATTGGGCGAAGATGAAGGCCACAGACATTGCAGCAGGGGGTCCGCCCGGGGTCAGGACACACTAGATCAATATTTTGAAGAAGTATTAGAGGGTGCCCGCTTGATAGAGGGTCAGTGCTCGAAGAACATTATGTTCGAGTAGTGTGTATCCGAATTGTAAAAACAATTCTTGTGATGATGAAGGCTGTGTTTATACTTTTGCCCGTAAAGTATTTTAGTGCCTCCTGTGCGGCCGTTTATGTATATGTGTATATAACATGAAAGTTTGCAGTCGTCAGAAAAGCACTCGATCACACTTGACCCAACTTCTTGGTCCATTAAGGAGGCGTTAGTGTGGTGAACTAGGCAATCGGACTATAGAGCTTTAACACTTTCACTTAGCCATAGGAGTTTGACGATGGGGCTACTATATAGCTCCTGGTATGTCCGTGTTTATTCGAATACGGTGCGTTTACATACATGACCAGGAAACCGGTCCTTCGTTAATGCGGAGGAATCGCGAAGATTCCGCTGAGTCATCGAGTGGTTGACCAGCTCTCGCCTTATCATGACAGTCAGTTTTCGGCTTTCTCTACTAAGGTGCTCATCCGGATGAACCAGGGCACAATCGTAGTAGTTCTCTCTTGGCTGCCTTAGCCGATATAACGGAAAGTAAGGCATCAAACACAGGAGCCGGGCAAACCCAACTATTGACCCAAGACATGATTCGGAGCTGATGCATATAAGGCCAAAACTCATGACGCCGAACACTCCCGAAGGTATTCGTACTTTTCAGTATATAACGGGATGGGTACAGCCCCCGGTAATTAACCCTGAATTCAAGGCACGTGCTACGACCCGGCGTGAGGAGAGAGCGCCTGTGGTGAGAACATAGTTCTCAAAGCACACAACTGGCTGCTTCTATAACATCCATTTTAGTACGGCGAATCGTAAGTTCGCAAGTACTGCCGATATCTTTCCTCGGTGTTTTCTATGCCAGAAGGGTATGAAACAACAAGAGATAATAATAATAAAAAAGGTTTACACTGGGTTTTAATCTAAACAGAAACCTTGAGACAGGGCCCTGCTGCACGTCTGCGCCTTTGTCTCTGTTGTGCAGTGTCCTTGATGGGTATGTCATGATGGCCTATTTGTAAAAAGGAAAGAACCAGGTGAAAGAATATGGTACGACTGTGGGTACAGTTTGTTGGTTTTGACGAACCGTGAACTGTAGCTTCCTGAGTCCGAATAGGGTCAAGCCAAACTATAGACTTCTTACGGGCAGGGTGCCCCCAGCGCTACCCAAGGAATTTGAAGTGTATATTTATATATACGGGAAAATATGTACAGTCTTCTTATGGGGCGATCTGTGGGGGCAGGGCTGCTAAACAAGCGTAGGTTTATCTGAGCTTTTACCCGTCGGTGTGTACCGAACACGTTTGGCTATGTCCGCGGTCTTGAGGACCGATGAGCTGTTCGGCTTAAAAAGGCCGCTTCGAGCTTCGGCTACTAGGGCCGCCGCGTATTCTTCTGTACGAAGAGAGTGCTATGTACTTCCGCTAACCGTGATAAGGCCACGCAGCCCAGGCATCTTGAGCTTAAGATAGGTGTAGTGCAGGACTGCATTGAAACGGGCGAAGGCCATTCGTCCGAGTAGTGCGTGACAGCCACTTCGGAATGGAGCAATGTCGAAGATCGCTTCTAAAGTTGTTGGGAGAGCCGAAGACGACGTCCAGTGTTAGGGTGCCCATGCAGCATGCGTCTATGCCTGGTATTACTCCTTTTAAAGTAATGCTGCTTTGCTTGATTCTTGACGAGTCTATCCCCATCTTACGAACAGTGTCCTGATATATCAGACTGAGACTACTGCCGCTGTCCATGAGGACTCGGGTGAGGTTGTATCCGTCAATTATTGAGTCGAGCACTAAGGCAGCCTAGCCCCCGTTGTCGGTGTCAAAACCGGCGGATCTCGGGTAGGGGGTTCCGATCTGTGCGTCAAGGCTGATGGTAACAGGAAGCAAGGGACACAGATGTTTACCCAAATTCGGGCCCTCTAGATGGAGGTAAAACCCTACTTCCTGCTTGATTAATATTGATGATATGGGTAATACAAGAGTAGATCTACCACGAGATCATAGAGGCTAAACCCTAAGAGCTAGCCTATGATGGTATGATTGTAATTGTGATCGGCCTTCTAAGGACCAAGCTCTCCGGTTTATATAGACACCGGAGAGGGTTAGGGTTTACATGGAGTCGGTTACAAGGAAGGAAACATAATATCCGGATCGCCAAGCTTGCCTTCCACGCAAAGGAAAGTCCCATCTGGACACGGGCCGAAGTCTTGAGTCTTGTATCTTCACGCTTCAATAGTCCAGACGTTGTACACAGTCTGGCTGTACGGATACCCCCTTATCCAGGACTCCCTCAGTGGCCCCTGAACCAGGCTTCAATGACGATGAGTACGGCGTGCAGTATTGTCTTCGGCATTGCAAGGCGGGTTCCTCCTCCGAATACTCCAAAGTGGTTATCGAACACTTAAATCGTGTCCGGATTCATAAGATGATCTTTACACACCACTATAGAGAGAATGATATTTCACAAATGCAATCTGCTGACAACTTTTTCTGATGATGTGACATGTTCTTACGGTCGGATCATTATTCGATCCGTTTTCCCACAACCAGCTACAACGCATATTGCGAGGCGGTTTCTTTGACACGTCTTGTCAAATCAGAGATCGTGTCCCCTTATCACAGGATTCTCATCAATACGGGTATGGGTAATCCCACCATACCATTAATCGTGGTGCTTGGGAAACAAGCGATTCCCAATGGGCAAGTGGGGAGGCGCACTACTCTCAGCGCCTCTATAAAGGGATAAGATTTCCCCATTTTCACCCACGTATTCTTCCTCCTTTCCCCACTCTTGCCCCCTCAAGCTCTAGCGCTGAAGTCCAAGTCTTCTCCGCACAACTAAACATGTCCGGAGCAGGAGGCAAGTTGGTGGCTTCCACCGTCAAGGAGAAGCACATCTCAAGTCTTCGGGCGGCCGGATACTTGGCCGCGGACATAGCGCACCGTCTACCAGACGCCGAGCAGGTCATTCCGACCCCAGCACCCCACGAGAGGGTCGTATTCGTCGCCCACTTCGTCCGTGGACTGGGATTTCCCCTCCATCCCTTCGTCCACGGGCTCATGTTCTACTACGGGCTAGATTTCCATGATCTAGCCCCAAATTTCCTCCTCAACATCTCGGCGTTCATCGTCGTATGCGAGGCCTTTCTCCGCATCCGGCCTCACTTCGGCCTATGGCTGCAAACTTTCTGCGTGAAGCCGAAGGTTGTAAGCTCCAACAAGCGGAATGCGGAGGGGCCATGGTGGGCAGAATGCCCAACATCACATGGCTCGACGGCTCCTTTGCGGAGACCATAAAGGGATGGCAGTCGGGGTGGTTCTACATCACCGGGCCGAGCGGCGCCAACTGGGCGGCGGCCCCCGAATTCAGATCCGGAGCCCCCATGCGGCTCACCTCCTAGGAAAGGAAGGGCCTGTCCTGGGGCGATTCTACGGAGCTGACCGGACTCCAGACATGCATCAAAATCATGAAGGACAAGAACATCAAGCTTGTCAACATGATCCAGGTCATGCTCGTTCGCCGGATCCTGCCCTGCCAGAGGCGGGCAGTCACTCTGTGGGAGTTCATTCTGACCGAACACCGGACGCTCCTGAAGCTCTATGACATGACGCACAAAGGCGCATGGAAGGTGCTATTCAAGGCCTCTGAAGTACCTCCTCTGACATCCGAGGACCGCGGGCTTCATGCCGCGCGGGGCTCCTAGTCAGATGAGTTCTCAGACTGCCACCGGACCCGGTTCTTTCCAATATATTCATGGGTGAGCCTTAAGTAATTATGCATGTTTGCTTCAGGATTATGTGGAGACAGCAGAGCAGGTTCACTGTCCGGCTCCGCTGCCAGAAGGCCCAGCTGATGCTCTCCTGACGGAGATACTGGTCCCGGCACCGTACAAGGTGCCGGAGAAGAAGGCCTAGAAGAAGGCCCCGGGGATCCGAAAGGGTCTCCGGCGTAAGGTTGTGCCGGAAGCCTCGTCCGAAGATGACGAGGCCGACTCCTCCCATGAAGGGGAGGAGGAAGAAGAAGAATACGCCCCATCCGGAAAGGATGAGGGCCCGGAGAGGCGGACCAGGGGGGCGGAAAAGGCCCTCGCCGTAAGGCCGTTATACCCTTGTTGTCTGACGACGACGAGACAGATTCCTGTCGCGGAGGCGGGGGGAATCAAGAAGAGATTCTACCTCCCCACACTGGGGGGGAGAAGAAGAGGAAAGCCGCCCTGGGAGGGGAGGCTTGGGCATCCAATAAGGGGAAGGTGCCCCTTCCGGACTACTCCGCCACGGCCGCTCTCAGCGAGGAGGGGTGGCTACCGAGGGGGAAGCCCCCAGTGCGATCGTAAGTGTCCGCACTCCGTCAAAACTTCACTCTATAGCTTTTTGTTTAACACCGAACATACGTGCAGTCCAGCCAGGGATCACCCCGAGGTATCTTCCTCCGGGTCCCTGAGCGATTCGGAGATGAATTCGTTTCCGACAGCGACTACTCCTCAACCCGCGGATGACACGGAGGTGTTGTCCCAAACGCTCCAAGAGCGGGGGAGGTGACTCTGGAGACGCCCCGAGGTGGGGTCCCAGACGTCAGACACGCAGGGTTCAAGATCCCCGCGGATCGTGTCGATGAGAGCCATGGCCAGCCGGGCTCGTAGCCGAACACAATTCCGGAACCTTCGATGGTTCCGGACACAGGCGGGCGACCCCTCGTTAGGGAGGGTGTCGTGGAATTAACACGTCAGATGTGCTCATGAAAGGACTTAGTCTTGGAGCCATCGCAACAGGTTAGCTTGAAGGGGTTAAACCGGACAAGGGACACGGGAGTTTTATACTAGTTCGGCCCCTTCGATGAAGGTAAAAGCCTACGTCTAGTTGTGATGGGATTGATTGGGTTTCGATGACCAGGGAGCAAATACGCTTGCCTGAGTCTCGAGTTGTTGCTTGTTCTCCTTGAACCGCCGACGTGTCGTCCCCTTATATACACAGGTTGGCGCCCAGCCGGTCTACAGAACCCCGAAGCCGACTCATACAAAGTGTCTGGCTCGGCCTCTCCTTTCCCAACTTATATTACAAGTTACCTAGTCATGGCGGTTTACCACTATGGGCCCTAATCCGCCTTTGGGCTTCGGGCCTCTAAGCTTTATTAGTAAAGCACCATCTTCCTGGTCTTCATGCGCTTCTGCATAGTCGAGGGTGAACCGGGCCCTCCTGGCCGGTTTACACTCAGTAGCTATATCTCCAACATTAGGCCCTAGATTGATTTAAACCTGTTCATGTCAATCTTCAATACTTCAAAGATATCTTGTAAAACGTCCTCTTGTATTCTCGTAAACCGCCATATTGTCTTCTCCTGTAAAATTTTTTAAACCGCCGTGACGTCATCTTCTGGACATAGCAACGGTCCATTATGACATCATCTCTGTATAAAGAGATTAAAAAGATTCCCCTCTGTCGGTGTCAAAACCGGCGGATCTCGGGTAGGGGGTCCCGAACTGTGCGTCTAGGCGGATGGTAACAAGAGACGAGGGACACGATGTTTTTACCCTGGTTCGGGCCCTCTCGATGGAGGTAAAACCCTACGTCCTACTTGATTAATATTGATGATATGGGTATTACAAGAGTGGATCTACCACGAGATCAAGGAGGCTAAACCCTAGAAGCTAGCCTATGGTATGATTGTTGTAATGTATGTTGTCCTACGGACTAAAGCCCTCCGGTTTATATAGACACCGGAGGAGGCTAGGGTTACACAGAGTCGGTTACAATGGTAGGAGATCTACATATCCGTATTGCCAAGCTTGCCTTACACGCCAAGGAATGTCCCATCCGGACACGAGACGGAGTCTTCAATCTTGTATCTTCGTAGTCTTGGAGTCCGGCGGATAATGATAGTCCGGCTGTCCGGACACCCCCTAGTCCAGGACTCCCTCAGTAGCCCCTGAACCAGGCTTCAATGATGATAAGTCCGGCGTGCATAATGTTCGGCATTGCAAGGCGGGTTCCTCCCTTGAATAATCCAGAGAAGATCATGAACACCAGGATAGTGTCCGGCTCTGCAAAATAAATTCCACATTCCACCGTAGAGAGAATAAAATGTACACTTAGTTCAATCCGCTGACGTATTATGCGGCGTGACATCACACTGCTACCAAGCCTTTGTTTGAATCGTTTTTTACTATACCACCTCAGCATGTTTAGCGAAGCGGTTCCCTTGGCACGTCTTGTCGAAGCAGAGATCGTGTTCCCCTTATTCCGGGATTCTCATCAATACGGGCGTGGGTAACCCAACCGTGCCATTGATGGGGGCGCTTGGGAGATAAGCGAGTTTTACCAGGCCGGTGGGGGACGCATAGTTTTGTCCGCCTATATATAAGGGATAAGGATTCACCTTCTCACCTACGCCTTCTTCCTCCTTTGCTTATTCATCTCCGCGAACTCAAGCTCCAACGCCCAAGCTCGCGCATCTCGCCTCGACCCTCTCCGAATATGTCCGGAGCGGGAGGCAAATGGTTGGCCTCCACCGCTAAGGGGGAGGACATCACCAAGCTGCGCAGCGCCGGATACCTTTCCGGCGATATCGCGCATCGGCTGCCCGACGAGGGGCAGCTCATCCCTACCCCTGGGCCTCATGAGAGGGTCGTCTTCCTCCCCCACTTCCTCCACGGACTGGGCTTTCCGCTCCATCCATTTGTCCGGGGGCTCATGTTTTACTACGGCCTGGGTTTCCACGATCTGGCGCCGAACTTCATCCTTAACATCTCGGCGTTTATCGTCGTGTGCGAGGCCTTCCTCTGCATCCGGCCCCACTTCGGCCTGTGGCTCAAGACCTTCAACGTCAAGCCGAAGGTTGTGAAGGGCACGCAAGCGGAATGCGGAGGCGCCATGTTGGGCAAATTGCCCAACGTACCTTGGCTCGAAGGGACCTTCGTGGACTCCGTCAAGGGGTGGCAATCGGGGTGGTTCTACATCACCGAGCCGCGCAAACCTACATGGGCGGCGGCCCCCGAGTTTAGATCTGGCATTCCCATGCAGCTCACCTCCTGGAAGGAGAAGGGCTTGTAGTGGGGCAATCCGGTGGAGGTGACGGGACTCCGAGCATGCATCAAGAAGATGGTGAGCAATAGGCTCAGGCTCGTCGACGTGGTCCAAGTCATGCTCATCCGGCGGATCCTCCCATGCCAAGAACGGGCATTCAATTTGTGGGAGTTCAATCCGGAACAGCACCAGGTGCTAAGCAGGCTCTTCGATACAACATACGAAGGTGCCTGGAGGGTGCTGTTCAAGGGCGCCGAAGCCCCCGCGTCCGCGACCGAAGACCACGGATTCAGCTCGCAGTATCCAACTGACGAGGTAAGTGATTCAACCCCATTACAGGACACTTGTGATAATTAGATTGACTCTAGTGAGGTTTCATTCTGCCTCTTCCTTTGACAGGAATGGATGGAGAAGGCCAAGCTGCTTATCAGCCCGGCTCCCATGCCAGAAGATCCAGTGGATGCCCGCTTAGCGGGGCTGCTGGTTCCGGCACCGCACGTGGTGCCGGAGAAGAAGGCCAAGAAGGTGGCCGCGGGGACTCGAAAGAGTTCCCGCAATCAGGCGTCTGACGACGACGCGGACTCCTCCCCCGAAGACGAGGAGGAGGAGTATTCCCTCCCGGAGGAGGGAGAGAAGAAGAGGAAGGCTTCCCCAATCGGGGAGGCCGAAGGGTCCAAGAGGGGGAGAACTATCCCCCCGGACAGCTTCGCCAACACCAGCGTTGGCGAGGATGAGTGGCCTCCAAGGGCCAGGCATCCGGCAAGATCGTAAGTGTCCGGATCCTTTATATGCATATCTTTTATGTCACATAGTGTCCTTCTAACGCCGCATTCTGTCCGTAGTCCGGCCAATGACGATCTCCCCGACTCATCGAGCGGGTCGTTGGCCTCGTCGGATGTGAATTCACTTCCGACCGCCTCCACCCCACGCGCCGACGAGGACGCCGAGGTGGGATCCCAGAGAGGGACCGATCAAGAGGAGGCTCCGGAGGCGCCGTCAGGCGACCTCCCGGACTTTGCGCCGGACTCTACATCGGAACCCGCAGTGGTTCCAGAGTCCGGCAAGCGGCCCCTTTGAAAGAAGGGCAAGACCGTGACGCCGGCGGCCTCCGTCCAACCGGAGGCGCCGGATAACTTGCTGGAGGCGCTTAAAGGCGCTTCCATTGAGGAAGAACACCGCACTATCATGAGTGCGGTGATTCAAAAGGTTCAGCTCACCAAAAGCAGGCTGACCGAAGCCTGCAGCAGCCTTTTAACAGGCTTTGAGGTAAGAAGTTAAAATTATGTAATGTAATACCGCATAGACAGTAGCCCCTGATGCTCAGTTCGGTGTTTGGAAAGAAAAGCCGGACTGAGGATCTAACAAGATATTCGCAGGGTTGCTAAAAATATGTCAATATGGGTTTGCAGGCTGCGCTGCTGGCCTCTGCCGCATTAACAGCGGAGGTCGATGTGCTAAAGAAGGATCTCGAGCGGTCCGAGCAAGAGCTCGGCCATGCAAAGAAGCAGCTCGAGGAAAAAGAAGGTGAGTAACACCACTCTGAATAGGTACCTTACAGAAAAGGATTTCGGTTGCAATAAAATTAACAAGGATAATATGTGTATTGCAGGGGCCACTAACGAGGTGGCAGCCCTGAAGGATGCTGTGTCCGCGGCCGAACGCAGTGCGGCCGCGGAACGAGCGGAGCGAGAAAAACAGGAGGCACGGGTGGCGGAAGTTCGGCAAGAGCTCCAGGCTCTCATGGAAAAGCATGAGAGTTTGGAGCGTGACTCCAAGACTCGAGAGTCCGAGCTTGCCTTGGCTCTCGAAAGTGCCAAGTCCGCCAAGGCCGAGGCCCGTAAGGCCCTTCAGGAGGTTGAAGATATAAAGAAAATAGCGGCGGGTAAGGCATTTTTCATGCAGAGCAAGCATGTTAATGTAAATTACCTGATACTTACCCGCGTTCGGAGTTCTCCAGGGGCGTTTGCAGATCTGCCGCGTAGTGCGTCCGATGCCGCCGCATTCTATCATGGCGAGGAGGGGAGCTCGACAGAAAAAGTCTTCTGGTCTCAGTATGCTGAGGCCGGACACCCGGTGCCCCCAAGCGACCAGCTGAAGCAGCTGGTCGAACTCCACAAGGTAGCTGAAGAGGCCATGAAGGGCCTCATAGCCCGGCTGTGGCCTGGACAGGCCATGCCTGGGAGCTACTTTGGCCTCGTGCGGCGGCTGGTGGATGCCTGCCCCTGGGTGGATGTCATCAAGCGCTCCGCCTGTATTGAAGGCGCTCGCCGGGCTCTTGCCCGCACAAAGGTGCAATGGGGCAAGTTGGATGTGGAGAAGCTTCTCACGGACCCACCGCCGCCGGGCAAGGAGTATCGCACGCCCGAGATGTATTATAAAACTGTCCTGAAGGGAGCCCGCAATATTGTGGATGAGTGCCCTCGAAATGTAATCTTTGAGTGAATTCGCTATGTATTATCCTGCGCGCTGAAACTTTGTTCATGTGCGCGTTAAGCAACGCTTGTTTAATTTAAAATATTACCTTCTGTGCGGCCGTTTATAAAATCTGAGAGATGGCAAGTCGTTGGCTTCAGCCCCCAAGCCACTAGTGCTGGGGTGTTCGGGATAAACTTGAGCGCTCTTGTTCCCATTGTTGGGTCCATCGAGGGAGGCACTCAACACAACGAACAAGGCAACCGGACTTATAATGCTTGAACACTCTCACTTAGCCATAGAATTCTATAATTTTAAATTTCGGCGAAGCCCCTGGTATTCGGAAGGCCGAATTCGGGGCGCTATCCACGCCTTCATCGGACATTATCCGGAACTTCGCTCGAAGCGGCGTGAGTCTTTAAGGACCCGAAAAAACCTCTCGAATAGCGACCGGTCTCTCGCCCTATCATGCCAGTTAGTTTTAGCTTTCTCCACTGAGGCGCTCGCCCAGCTCAACCGGGGCGCAATCGCAGTGGTTCTCCTAGTGCCACCTTAGCCGACGGAACGGAACGTAAGGCACCAAAACATGGGAGCCGGGCAAACCCAACTATTGACCCAAGACATGATTCGGAGCCGATTCATATAATGCTATAAGTTTGGGGTGCCGCACTTGTGAAAGTGTTCGGACTTATCACACCATAGAGTGGGGAACATAAGCCCACGGTGTATGAGGCCGTACCAAAATATACGGGTGCAAGATGTCACATAATGAGCATATATATATAAGAGGTAATGCAATTACGATCAAAAAGTTGCTGCATTATTTATGAAAGAAAGTCTGCTAGTAGAGCCGACTGATACAAATAGCGCGGTAAGCAAGGGATTCGGACTAGGTAAACGTGTCCCCCTCCAGGGATCAGCTGCGTACTTGGTGTATATAATCAAATTTAATGCTCGTAATTGAGACCACCTGAGTGTTCGTCGCGGCCTTCTTTAGTCCCTGACTGTTGCATCATGAGTTCGGCAGGTTCACCGCCGGACAGGGCTTCTGGTTAGCAGAGTCCTGTGTAAAAAAGAAGAAAAATAATAATAATAAAAAAAAAGAGGCACATTTGCGAGACCCCGGTGTGGTCGAACCGCACTCTGGGTCCGTTGCGATCGTGCCCCCTCCCCTGCGCCCATGGTATCTCCAAAGCGTAATGATGTACGCGGAGTGTTATTCTTGCGATCATACGCGGGCGAGGGTTGGGGCCGCATTGCTACGCGTGCTCTGATCGCGCCAGGTGGTCTTGGTTGGCATTGCTCCGGGCGCGCTTTGCTGTATTCGGCCGTTTAACGGCCGGACTCGAGAATTGCCTTAGAAGGCTGCTCTGTACTTCTGCCGCGAGCGCCGCTATGTGTTCCTCCGTTCGGAGGGAGCGTTCCGTATTCCCATTGACCGTGATGACTCCACGAGGGCCTGGCATCTTGAGCTTTAGGTATGCATAGTGCGGCACCGCGTTGAATTTGGCAAACGCAGTTCGTCCGAGTAGAGCGTGATAGCCGCTGCGAAACGGGACTATGTCGAAGATTAACTCTTCGCTCCGGAAATTATCCGGGGATCCGAAGACCACTTCCAGTGTGACTGAGCCTGTACAGTTGGCTTCCACTCCTGGTATGACACCTTTAAAAGTTGTCTTTGTAGGTTTAATCCTCGATGGGTCTATGCCTATTTTGCGCACTGTATCCTGATAAAGCAGGTTCAGGCTGCTGCCGCCGTCCATCAGGACTCTCGTGAGGTGGAACCCATCGACGATTGGGTCTAAAACCAATGCGGCGAATCCGCCATGGCATATGCTGGTCGGATGGTCTCTTCGATCAAAAGTGATCGGACAAGAGGACCATGGGTTGAACTTTGGGGCGACTGGCTCCATCGCATAGACGTCCCTTAGTGCACGTTTCCTCTCCCTCTTGGGTATGTGGGTCGCGTATATGATATTCACCGTCCGTACTTGTGGGGGAAAACCCTTCTGTCCTCTGTTGTTCGGCGGCCGGGTCTCTTCCTCGTCGTCGTTGTTTAGCCCCTTGTCATTGTTTTCGTCAATTAACTTGCCGGCCTGCTTGAACACCCAGCAATCTCTATTGGTGTGGTTAGCTGGCTTTTCAGATGTGCCATGTATCTGGCATAAGCGGTCGAGTATTCGGTCCAGATTGGACGGACCCGGAGTGGTTCTTTTAAATGGCTTCTTCCGCTGACCGGGTTTAGAGCCTCGGAATCCGGCATTGACTGCCGTATCCTCCTTATCGTCGCCGTTAATGCGGCGCTTGTTTTTGTTTCGACGTGACCTGCCGTTGTTGTCCTTAGTATCCGGACTGCCAGAATTTTTACGGAGATTGTTGCTGCGGGCTAGCCAGCTGTCCTCTCCCGCACAAAAGCGGGTCATTAACGATGTGAGGGCTGCCATGGATTTCGGCTTTTCTTGCCCCAGGTGCCGGGCTAGCCATTCGTCCCGGATGTTATGTTTTAAGGCTGCAAGGGCCTCTGCATCCGGACAATCGACGATTTGATTTTTCTTCGTCAAGAACCGTGTCCAGAATTGTCTGGCCGATTCGTCTGGCTGCTGAATGATGTGGCTTAGGTCATCGGCGTCTGGTGGTCGCACATATGTGCCTTGGAAGTTATCAAGGAATGCGGCCTCCAGGTCTTCCCAACACCCAATTGACTCTGCGGGCAGGCTGTTAAGCCAATGCCGAGCTGGTCCTTTAAGCTTGAGTGGGAGGTACTTGATGGCGTGGAGATCGTCACTGCGGGCCATATGGATGTGGAGAAGATAGTCTTCGATCCAGACCGCGGGGTCTGTTGTGCCATCGTAAGATTCGATGTTTACGGGTTTAAACCCTTCGGGGATCTGATGATCCATTACTTCGTCAGTGAAGCATAACGGGTGTGCGGCGCCCCTGTATTGAGCGATATCACGACGCAGCTCGAGAGAGCGCTGTCTGATGTGTTCGGCCCGGCCGGGGTTATTGTATCCAGCACGACGGTATTCGTCGTGGGTCGTAGGGCGCCCACGTGATCCATAGATGGATCTGGATTGCCTTGCTTTGTCCTCCAATATGTCTCGCAAGTCCGACGTGTTCCCTCTTGGCTTCGTACTTTTGGAGCGATGCCGGGGTATGGTCTTGGCTGGGGGCCTGGATGCCTCTCTGTCACGACCACGGGGTGGTCGGTCAGCCATGTCGTGCGCTGGTGATGGAGGTACGTATGCTTCCTCCTCTAATCGGGGGAGCAGCCTGCGTCTTGGGTAACTTTTGGAGGGACGTTCGAGTTTATACTCTTCGGCCGCGAGGACCTCGGTCCATTGATCGGCCAGCAGGTCCTGATTAGCTTGAAGTTGTTGCTGCTTTTTCTTTAGGCTGTTTGCTGTGGCGATAAGCCTGCGCTTGAAGCGCTCTTGTTCGACGGGATCCTCAGGTATGACGAATTCGTCATCGTTGAGGCTTGCTTCGTCTTCGGAGGGAGGCATATAGTTATGATCCTCAACCTCTTCGTTTGGCGCCTCCTCATGAGGGCTTGCTTCTGCATCCTCCTGCGCTGAGTCTTGCTGGAGGGGATTGTCTTCGGCACTCTCTGGAGTATTATTATCTCCTGTGCCGGAATCTCCATTCTTGCTGTGGCGGGATTTAGAGTGGCACCGCTGACGCCGGCGCTTGGGCTGTTTCTTTAAGGGATCTGCCTCCGCTGTTTCTTCGCCGTCCCCATTTTTTGGGGTATCCACCATGTATACATCATATGATGAGGTGGCCTTCCAGTGCCCTGTGGGCGCTGGTTCCTGTTCGTCTCCGGCATCGTCGTCCATGGCGTCGATGTCTTCGGAGTCGTAGTCTAGCATGTCGGTTAGATCGTCGACAGTGGCTACAAAGTGGGTGGTGGGTGGGCTCTGAATTTCTTCGTCGTCCGTACCCCAACCATCCTGGCCATAGTCCGGCCAGAACTCTCCTGATAACGAGAGATGCTTTAGTGAATTCAAGATATCGCCAAAAGGCGAGTATTGGAAGATGTCCGCGGCGGTGAATTCCATAACCGGCGCCCAATCCGGATCGATTGGTAGGGGCGCGGGAGGTTCGGAGTCCGGCGAGGAGTTCGGCGCCTCGGAATCACGAGTTTCGCAGGGGACAAGATTAGTGTTCGGCTCCATCGCCGTGGATGTTGAAGCCCCCGGGGCGGCGTCTATCCACCGGCCCTCGATCTGGGCGATTGGCTCCGGGCTGATGGCCGAAGCGGATCCGTGTGCGGCCACCAGGGCACTGTTCGGTGGCAGAGCTAGATCATGCCCGTCGTTACAGTGCGGCGCGCTTGGCTGTGGCTCGAGTCCGTCGAAGATCAATTCTCCATGGACATCGGCCATGAAGTTTAAGCTTCCAAATCTGACCTGACGGCCAGGGGCGTAGCTTTCGATCTGCTCCAGATGGCCAAGCGAATTGGCCCGCAGTGCAAAGCCACCGAATACGAAGATCTGTCCGGGGAGAAAAGTCTCACCCTGGACAGCGTTACTGGTTGAAGATGCCATCAAGCCTATCGGTGACGACACAGAGGAACTCTCAATGAAAGCACCAATGTCGGTGTCAAAACCGGCGGATCTCGGGTAGGGGGTCCCGAACTGTGCGTCTAGGTGGATGGTAACAAGAGACGAGGGACACGATGTTTTTACCCAGGTTCGGGCCCTCTCGATGGAGGTAAAACCCTACGTCCTGCTTGATTAATATTGATGATATGGGTATTACAAGAGTGGATCTACCACGAGATCAATGAGGCTAAACCCTAGAAGCTAGCCTATGGTATGATTGTTGTAATGTATGTTGTCCTACGGACTAAAGCCCTCCGATTTATATAGACACCGGAGGAGGCTAGGGTTACACAGAGTCGGTTACAATGGTAGGAGATCTACATATCCGTATTGCCAAGCTTGCCTTCCATGCTAAGGAAAGTCCCATCCGGACACGGGACGGAGTCTTCAATCTTGTATCTTCGTAGTCTTGGAGTCCGGCGGATAATGATAGTCTGGCTGTCCGGACACCCCCTAGTCCAAGACTCCCTCACCCTCATTAATGGTCGTCCCGAAAATCGAGGTGATAGGCGCACCCACTCTGCCGCTTCAGGCTCCTCGATTCTCGCGCTTGCCATTTATCCTTTCCTCTACAAATAAAGCCCGAGGGCCCTTTTCTCTTTTTCCCCTTCTGTGCCTTCTTCTTCCTCGTGACGCCCCAGCTCTGAAGCTCCGCCGCCGTCTGCGACCCTTGAGAGCTTCATCAACACAGGCCGCTGCATCAACCTGAAACGGACCAGAGCTCACCGCTTCCTTCCGCGGTAGATCTGCATCGGTGAGTTTCCCCCTTCCTGTATAGTTAGATCTATGCTAGGGTTCATGCATTCATCTGTACAGTTCTTCGTTCTTCCTCCTCAACTCTTCTCGTTTCCTTCAGTCGTGGTTATTTTGATCCAATATCTGTGTAAATCTTGTGCGGTAGTTACTCCGCATCTGTTTTTAATACTATTAGAGCTTCCCTTTCTTCTGTAGAGCATACAACCTTCCTTATCCTGCTTAACGCCATTGTAGGGTTCAGGAAAATTTTCTTTAGTTATCCATGGTAGATCCAAAATTGTACTGTGATATTGTGAAACCTGTTTTTGTAACACTTAGCAGATTTTTTTGAATCCTGGCCCTTCTGCCTATGGGCGGTTTAACCTTTGATAACCAATCCGCCATATATCATTAGCCCTCTCTTATACCGCCAACTAAACCTTTGCACGACAATTTTCCGGTTTGACACTGAATTGTACACTTAAACCGTTAATTGTAAACCAGCTTTTATTTTTCCTTTCAGTTCCCCTTCCGAGATGACCAAACAATTATCTGCATGCAATTGGGTTCCATCCCGGATCACGGAAACACAAATCAACGGATATGTCACCACTGGCGCTTTAGCCTCAAAAAGGGTCCTTCATTGGCGAGTTCCGGGCTCTGAATGCCCACCTGAACCTCAAGATGGAGAAGTGATTGTATTTATGCAACACTTAGACCGGGGATTCAGCCCGCCCGGATCAAAAAATTTCCGGGATGTCCTCGCAAGCTTCCAACTCCTTCCACAAGATATTGCACCGAACTCCGTGTCCAATATATGCAACTTTCAAGTATTCTGTGAAGTCTACCTTCAAGAAGACCCATCTGTGGAGTTGTTCCGGGATTTTTTTCATTTGAACCGCTGTACGGAATTCTCGGATGGTCCCAACACAGAGCTTGGTGGCGTTTCAATTCAAAAAAGGAAAGAAGTTGATTTCCCCCATGCAAAACATCATAGCCATCCTAAAGATTGGAACCAAACTTGGTTTTATTGCTGGAACACTGCCCCTGACGGAGAAAATCCTTTGCCGGGTTATCGCCCTCACCGGCTTAGCAATGGTCACCCATTACCTTCACGCTTATCCGCCGCAGAATGGACAAACTTTGCACCTCAACTCGCCAAGCTCCGGGCTCTTATGGCCAACGGTTTGACTGTCATTGATCTCGTCCGCTGCTGGGTTTCTTGGGGCATTTTACCTTTAAGCCGCCGCCCCATATTACTACATGAATATACTGGCAACGTCAAAGACCCTCAACGATATCATGAAGTAGTAATGACAGACCTTGAAGTTACTGAATCTGTGAAGAAGATGCTTGATGAAACGATCTCTGCATGTAGCCAAACCGGGTTGCCTCCTTTTTACGTCTCCAATAAATCGCCAGCGGTAAAGTTCTTCTTAATACTTACTGACTCGCCTCCGAATTAACTATGTACTAACCTTGTCTTGCCTTAATTTCAGGCTAACAGCTCCTTCTGGAAGCGGACTAAACCGGCCAGGGCTCCTCGTGCAAAGAGAAAGGTCACCAAGAAAATTGCCAAGAAAACTACCGAGTCTTCTGATCCATCAGAAGATGAGGAATCAGACGCAGAGGTAGAACTTGACTCACTTGGTTCCTTTTTCGTACATCTTATTGACGATGATTATTCCTAGGATGATGCTGAGGCCAGCCACGCAGACCATGTTGAGGTAATTACTCTTTCTTCCGATTCAGATCTTGTACCGGTTCAAAGAGTTCGCCGTACAGTCCGGAAAGTAAAACAATCTCTCCCCCTTGCTCATTTGGATCCAAAATTTTCTTTGAAGACACAGCAAGATGTAGAGCGTCGCATGACCCGGCATAGTGGTCAGCAAATCACTTCGTCCGGTTTAGCAGATACACCAACCCGGAAACATCGTCCAGAGGTGACTTGTTCTCCTGAAAAACTTTATCCTTTGAAGGGTTTCTTCCGATGCCCACTCAATCCGTCTGACCCGAATTATCAGGCATCTTCCAACTCGTCCGGCGGTTCATCAACCACTCAGTTGCCTCCTCTCAAGACCGTCGCTGGGTAGTACATTGTTCCTTAAGTTGTTTCTTCATGTGTCGGTTTATCATATTCTAACTTTTGATGTTGTAGTGCCAAGGCCCGATTAAGTAAGAAAGCTAAGACCAGCGACCCTACTGATGACGTTGATCCGGAGAAGACCCCAGAGAATGATGGCGACAATCTTGAGATTGCCATAGACAGCTCTGCTCCGCAAAACCCAGGCGCTGATGCTAATCCGCCAGAAGTTGAAACGGATGTACATGTTGATACATCACATCCTCATGCCCCTCCAAGTCCAATTGCTGAGCAGCGGGATTCAACTGCTGATCCGCCAAGCCCAGTTAACAGACCGCCGAGCCCTGCTGCCAAAGCGCCAAGCCCTATTAAGAATGTCAATCCATCAAGCCCCACCAAAGATGATGATGTTGTTGTTACTGGCACTGCATATACCGCCCCTGGTAATCCGTTTGCTCTATCAAAGCACACTGCCAAGGATGAATTTGCTGCTATGAGCAAGGGGAAGGGGAAGACTGATTTGTCAGCCTATGTTGATCTTTCTGCTCAAGACCTTCACTCCGGTTTCTTGAACTGGCTTTACACCAGCTGGCATTATGAAGCCGGTTTGGTAAATCTGATGAAGGAGCGCTATGAGGTAAACAATTTGATCTTTTGCGCTGTACCTTCATTGCATTGTAGCCCCCAAGGGCCGGTCTGTCTTTAGAAAGTCAAATAAGGACTTTTATATTCCATACTGTACTTTGTTGATTTTCCTTGTGTATTGGTTGATCAAACACACATTAGCCCCCAAGTGCCATGATTAAAACTTGTATTAATCCGTGGGACTTCAACAATTAGTAGAAAAAAATGATCCACATTAGCCCCCAAGTGCCAAGTGTATAACTAGTTATATGCTTGGGACTTTCAAAGATATTGACACACTCTTCTGACTGTTGCAGACTGAGATAAATCAACAAGTCTCTCAAATTGCGGATCTTCAAGAGAATCTTAAATCCCAACAAGCAGAAACCACCAAGGCAAAAGATGAATTAAAAACCGCCTTAACCACCATGGAGCAGCTCAAAGAGTGGTTCAAATCTGAAAGGGCCAACTGGGACACTGAAAAGGCTGGATTGCTGAAGCGGGCGGAAGATGCTGAATCAGCTCTTAAACCGGTGGCGGAAGAACTTAGTGGATTGAAGCGCCAAGTTAATGCCATGACTTATGCAATATTTGGTAAGTATCTTTTGCCAAGGCTTTGTAACTGTCTAGCTTAGAAACTTCTCCGGTTTAACATGAAATTCTTAAACCGGTGTAGGTAGCTGCATTGCTCATCTAGGCTCTGATATGCGGAAGAAACTAAAGGCCGCCTATACACTGATTGAACAGTTGTATACCGGTGCCCAGCGGGTTATCTGCGCATCTTCCTACGACAATGCGGCCCCAACACTGATGAAGGACACGCTGGCCAGGTTATCTATGACACCAGCACAGATAGAAGAGTTGAAGCGATCCGCTGCCAGGGCTGGCACTTTGTTAGCACTTACTCGAGCCAAGGCATGGATAGCTGATCTTGATCCGGTTGATATAGCCAAGGGCTTCCCCAGTGAACAAGAAAACGGGGAAGTGTTTGATAACGAAGCCCTCAGACGTGTGACGAGGGAGATGCGTCCTTTGGTGAGCCAATTGGCAGAAGAAGCTAACTTGACAGTTCACCGATCCTTCTATGATGCTAACAACAAACGGGTTGAGGTTGTCATTCCAGAAGTGCAAAATCTTATTCCGCCAATCCGTAAGCACACTTACACTCCTGACATTGATCCGACTAAGCTTATAAGTGAAGAGGCTGTCTTTCAGGCCTTAACCCGGATTGACTGGACCACCACTGACTTCCAGCCATTGGATGGGGAGGAGGAGGCTGAACCGACGCCAGATGACCCATCTACTTCACATCAACATGGCGATGAAGCTTGATTCGGCAATCCGGTGGATATGTCAAAAACTGTCCGATTTAAAACAATTCCATATTTTGGGCCGCTAAGTGCCTTGTAATAGGGTAGCAAAAATATTTTGATCTGCTGCCATCGTGTAGTAGGAGATACTTTATGTGATCCGCCATGATAATTTCAATGTTGGTTCATGTATCATAATATGCAATCCCTTTGTCTGCATAAAAAGAAAGTGTCCTGGCGGTTTACCGCCGGACGGGTCATAATGCCCAAGATAAGGCCTGATTGATAATCAAACCGTAAAAAATATGAAATGACTCATACCTGTGATGTAATATCACTTTAGTTAGTTGACCAACTTTGATTGTAATAAGGGTGAAAACCCAAATCTGAAATTCTTGTATAACTCCATCATGTACTGATGGCGTATAATAAGTCATACCGGGTGATGATAAACACCAGATGATCAAAACTGGCGACAAGTAGTCAAAGCCAGGCCGGGTTAACGAACTCTGGTTTGATAATAAGGTCTGTCAACGTGTAGTTGAAAACCAAGCCGGTTTAAGGAACACTGGGCTAATAAGATGACTGATAAGTCATACCAGGTCAAAGAAACCGGTTTAACATAAAATTTATCAAAAAAGAAAAGTGACGAACGCAAATAAAACCGTGTAGTCGAGGCTTTTCAAGGGCTGCCAGGCCCAAATTCGAGGCTTTTCATGGGCTGCCAGGCCGCTGAGTTAAACCATTTAGCAAAGCCTTTTAAGATGGACCTTCAACTAACCAATCACCGTTTTAACTTTGACAAGTTCAGGGTCTCAATGAGAGTAACTGTCAAATGTTCGGAGGGTCATGCCAGGATTACCTGGATAGGAGTGTCTTACTTGATGTAGGCAGGTTAACCCGGGGTTTTAGGTAAATATACCAGGCTTCCAAGCCGTGGGACGATACCCAGCTACAAGGGTCCTTTCAAACTCCTTGGTATTTGACACAAGGAGCCCCCAAGTAACGTGATGAGTTGTGCTCATTGGGTGCCTATGTTTGAGTTGTGCGTAGCATCCAGACTCTCTTTGGCCCCTTGGGTGTGAAGCTCCCAAGCTATGTTGTGGCGTGATAGCCGGTTTAATAGGCAGTACTCCGCTTTGTCAGCTGAAGCCCCCATGTAACTCAAAAGATATATGCGAAAAAACAGCAGAGGCCCTGCTTAGAGCAAGGATGCTGGTTTATTTATTGATCATAATATATACATTGTCGAAATATGTACATAAGAAGAGCCTATGGCTTAAGTGTAGTAAGGCCGGAGGAGAGCTATGTTCCACGACCGCCGGGTCTCCTCCTCAGAGTTGCATGAGTTGTCTCGAACGTCAATGAGGTAGTATGATCCGTTGTGCAGATTTTTGCTGACCACAAAGGGCCCTTCCCAAGGTGGGAATAACTTGTGCATGTCGGTCTGATCCTGGACGAGCCGGAGCACCAAGTCGCCTTCTTGAAAGGTTCTTGTCCTAACCTGACGGCTGTGATACCGCCGCAGGTCTTGCTGATAAACCGCCGATCGAGCCAGAGCCATGTCCCGTTTCTCATCTAATAGGTCTAGCGCCTCTTGGCGTGCTTGCTCGTTGTCTGCTTCAACATAATTAGCAACCCGGGGCGAGTCATGACGAATATCACTTGGTAGGACTGCCTCTGCCCCGTATACCATAAAGAAAGGTGTGTAACCTGTTGATCGATTGGGGGTGGTGTTAATGCTCCATAACACAGAAGGTAATTCTTCCACCCAACAACCCGGCGTCCGCTTTATGGGAATCATGAGCTGGGGTTTAAGACCCTTCGAAATTTCTTGATTGGCTCGCTCCGCTTGACCATTGGATTGAGGGTGCGCCACAGATGGTAAGTCGAGCCAGATGTGCTCTCTCTGACAGAAATCCTCCATCTCACCTTTGGAAAGGTTTGTACCATTATCCGTGATAATACTGTGTGGAAAGCCAAAGCGGAAGATAATCTTTTTGAGAAATTGAACTGCCGTAGCTGCATCACACTTGCTAACAGGCTCCGCTTCAACCCACTTGGTGAATTTATCAACTGCCACCAACAGGTGGGTCTTCTTATCCTGGGAACGCTTAAAGGGCCCCACCATATCAAGCCCCCAAGTAGCAAAAGGCCAAGTGATAGGAATCATCCGTAGTTCTTGAGCCGGAACATGAGCTCTGCGTGAATTTGTTTGACAAGCATCACATCGCTTTACCAAATCCTCCGCATCAGCATGAGCTGTCAACCAGTAGAACCCATGACGAAAAGCTTTGGCAACCAGTGACTTTGAACTGGCATGATGACCACAATCCCCTTCATGAATTTCTCGTAGAATCTCTTGGCCTTCTTCCAGAGAAACACAACACTGAAATACGCCTGAAACGCTACAGTGGTGTAACTCGCCATTGTGAATAACCATGGACTTGGATGGCCGGACTATCTTTCGAGCCAGGACTTCATCATCTGGTAACTCACCCCAGTTCATATACGCCAGATATGGAACCGTCCAATCCGGTACAATATGCAAAGCGGCCACCAATTGAGCCTCCGGATCAGGAACAGCCAAATTCTCTTCTGTAGGCAACTTAACAGAGGGGTTATGCAAGATATCTAAAAAGGTATTAGGAGGTACCGGTTTACAATGAGATACCAGCCGGCTCAAAGCGTCTGCTTCTTCGTTTTTGTGCCGATCGATATGCTCAACCTGATACCCTTTGAAGTGACCCGCCATAATATCCACCTCATGTCTGTAAGCCGCCATGAGTGGATCCTTAGAATCCCAAGTGCCAGAAACTTGCTGAACCACCAGATCAGAATCTCCAAAACAACGAACTCGACTTAAGTTCATCTCTTTAGCCACACAGAGACCATGGAGTAACACTTCGTACTCAGCTGCATTGTTAGTACAGGGAAACATCAAACGGCGAACATAGCAAATTTTATCACCTCGAGGGGAAGTAAGGACAACTGCAGCCCCTGCCCTCCAACTGCCTGGTTCCATCAAAATGAATAGTCCAGTATGTATTATCCGGTTTGTCTTGTGGTGCTTGCAACTCGGTCCAATCATTGATAAAGTCCACAAGGGCCTGAGATTTGATGGCTGTTCGAGGCACATACTTCAAACCGTGTGGACCAAGCTCAATTGCCCACTTTGCAACCCGGCCAGTCGCTTCCCTGTTTTGAATTATATCACCCAAAGGAGCAGAACTAACCACTGTGATGGGATGGCCTTGAAAGTATTGCTTGAGTTTTCGACTTGCCATAAAAACCCCATACACCAACTTCTGCCAATGTGGATAGCGTTGTTTTGATTCGATCAGGACTTCACTGATGTAGTATACAGGTCGTTGAACCAGATATTCCTTCCCAGCTTCCTTACGCTCAACTACAATTGCCACACTGGCCGCTCAGGCATTGGCAGCCACGTATAACAGCAAAGGCTCATTATCAATCGGGGCTGCAAGAATCGGCGGTTCAACCAACTGCCGCTTTAACTCTTCAAAAGCCGCATTAGCTGCGTCACTCTAGAGGAAATCGTCTGTCTTTTTCAACATCTGATACAAAGGAATTGCCTTCTCTCCCAAATGGCTGATAAACCGGCTAAGGGCTGCAATCCGACCCGCCAGACGCTGAACATCATTGATACACTTCGGTTTAGCCAGGGATGTAATTGCCTTGATTTTTTCCGGATTAGCCTCAATGCCCCTGTTGGATACCAGAAAACCTAAGAGCTTGCCTGCTGGAACACCAAAAACACATTTATCCAGATTAAGCATCATTTTGTAAACCTGAAGATTGTCGAACGTCTCCTTGAGGTCATCTATCAGTGTTTCCTTCTTCCTGGATTTTACCACAATGTCATCCACATAGGCATGAACATTACGCCCAATCTGTGTGTGAAGACAATTCTGCACACAACGCTGATAAGTTGCCTGGGCATTCTTGAGCCCAAAGGGCATAGAGACATAGCAGAAGGCTCCAAAGGGAGTGATGAAGGCTGTCTTCTCCTGGTCCTTAACTGCCATCTTGATCTGATGATAACCTGAATAAGCATCCAAAAAACTCAGGTGCTCACAACCCGCCGTTGCATCAATGATCTGATCAATACGCGGGAGAGCAAAGGGATCGGCCGGGCAAGCTTTATTCAAATCCGTGTAGTCCACACACATACGCCAAGTGCCGTTTTTCTTAAGAACAAGCACCGGATTGGCCAGCCATTCAGGATGAAACAGTTCAACGATAAACCCAGTAGCCAACAGCCGGGCTACCTCTTCACCAATTGCCTTGCGTCTTTCCACATTAAAGAAACAAAGAAATTGCTTGACCAGTTTAAACTTGGGATCAATATTAAGAGTGTGCTTAGCGAGTTCCCTCAGTACACCTGGCATGTCAGAAGGCTTCCATGCAAAAATGTCCCGGTTCTCATAGATGAACTCGATGAGCGCGCTTTCCTATTTCGGATCCAGATTTGTGCTGATGCTGAACTGCTTGGACGAATTGCCAGGCACGAAGTCAACAAGCTTAGTCTCGTCAGCTGGTTTGAAATGCAGGTTTGGGTCATGCTCAGTGGTGGGCTTCTTCAGAGGGGTCATATCTGCCGGATCAACATTTTCCTTATAGAACTTTAGCTCCTCTGTAGCACAAACCGACTCAGCATAGGCCGCATCACCTTCCTCGCAGTCCAAAGCAAGTTTACGACTTCCGTGAACCATAATAGTCCCTTTATGACCCATCATCTTGAGCTGCAAGTAAATATAACAAGGCCTTGCCATGAATTTTGCATAAGCTGGTCGCCGAAACAGTGCGTGGTATGGGCTCTGGATTCTCACCACTTCAAAGGTCAATGTTTCAGACTGGGAGTCATGTTCATCACCAAACACAACTTCCAAAGCAATCTTACCTACAGGACATGCCGATTTACCTGGTACTACACCATGAAAAACAGTGTTGGACGGTCTAAGACACTTGTCTGTCAACCCCATGCGACGGAAGGTCTCATAATACAGAATGTTGATACTACTTCCTCCATCCATGAGTACCTTGGTGAACTTATAACCTCCCACCTGAGGCGCCACTACAAAAGCCAGGTGACCCGGATTGTCAACCCGGGGCGGATGATCCTCCCTACTCCACACAATAGGTTGTTCGGACCACCACAGATAACGTGGTACTGCCGGTTCAACAGCATTAACTGCCCTCTTGTGAAGCTTCTGATCACGCTTGGACAAACTAGTGGTGAACACATGATACTGTCCACCATTCAACTGCTTTGGGTGACTCTGGTAACCCGACTACTGCTGATTTCCTTGATTACTCTGCTGGTTATTACCACCTTGGTTGTTCTGGTTGCCCTGATTATTCTGAAATCCAGAGTTTGAGCCGCCGCCACCATGAAAACCTGGACCTGAACCGCCTGATGGACCCTGATCATACTGGAAAAGATCAGAGTTTTTGAACTCCTTCATAATGTTACAATCCTTCCAGAGATGCGTTGCAGGAACCTCCTTGGTCCCATGGTTTGGGCAGGGCTGACTAAACAAACGCTCCAGATTCATTCCACTGCCGCGCTGGGGCGGTTTACCTTTACGACGCTGCACATTAGCGTTAGCCACAAAATCTAAATCCGCTTTACGCTTGCCGTTATTCCCATGGCCTCCTTGGTTGTGCTACTGTCCCTTTGCACCGCCGTTCTTCTTTCCCTTCTTCGGTTTCTCATCATCAGAATCGGGATCCTTGGTATTATCAGAATCAGCATACTTGACCAAGGCTGCCATGAGGGTTCCCAGGTTGTTGCAGTGACGCTTGAGCTGCCCAACTTCAAATTCAGTGAATTAAACCGACAATTGCGCTCCAGTGTTATGATCGCTTGACCAACGTTAATCCGGTCAGACGAGTGCAAAACCTCTGAAACCTGGCATACCCAATGAGTTGTTGACTCATTCTCCCCTTGAACACAAGCATCCAGATCCACAATGGACATGGGCTATTTGCATGTGTCTTTGAAATTGGCTATAAACCGGGCTTTCAACTGATCCCATGACTCAATGGAATTAGCTGGTAGATTTTTCAACCAAGTACGGGCCGTTCCTTCCAACATCATCGTGAAGTACTTTGCACATGCCGCTTCATCTACATCCAACATCTCCATTGCCATCTCATAACGCTCGACCCACGCCTCAGGTGGCTGATCCGCCGTGTAATTAGGCACTTTACGTGGGCCCTTGAAATCTTTGGGCAGAAGCACATTACGAAGAGCCGGAATAAGACACGGCACTGCCCAGGAACTGAAGGTAAGCCCGGTGCCTCGGTCGACTGACGCTGCTGGCTGAACCAGGGCGGGTTGATGACGACCCAAAGCGGCCTCCCTTCGTGCCCTGCCATGATCCACCACATCTTGAGCATTACGATGCCGCGCGCTGCTAGACACTTCCGGTTCATCCATACGCCTGCTATAGCTTGGGCTTCGACGAGGGGTTGAATGAATTTTATCCCGGCTATAAGAATAAGCCTGCTACTGTACCACGGCGGTTTGAAGAAGGTCCCTAGCCCGCCGCGTTTCAATTGCTGTTATTGAATCGTCCTCTATCGGAATGGCTGCCAGGCGCGATGCTGCGGCAATCATGTTATCCAGAGGACTCGAGAAGTGACCCGGCGGTGTAGACATGTATTGCGGCGGGTTATCTGTTCGCCGTGGTGGTTCTGCTATTCGTAGTTGATCCGGAGCTGTCCTAGGTGCATCAGTCCAGTTTGCAGCTGCCGGATTGCTCGGTCCAGCGCCTGGTGTATGAAAGAGATTCAATCCTTCGTAGACCAGTGGCAGACGAGACCGGTACTTCCTTCGCATTACATCCTCTGACGCAGTCCGATCCAGCATGAGTCGATAATTCTGCGCCTGTATCTGCTGTGACTGGGCATCCAAAGCGGCCCGTTCTTCAGCCATCGTAGCATCCTCAGTTGCCAGGTCCTCCTTAGCCTGTGTTATCTGGTCCTTCAGCTTCGCAATGTCCGCATTGTGCTGATCCTGCGTCTCCAGGGTGACTGCCGTGGTTAACAAAGTCGCCCAGGCATCCATCAAACCGGAGAGGACTTGAGCCGGTCGGTGCGCCGGGACTCCTGCCGCGGCTGCTGATACGGTATTCATTGCCGCTGTTGATGAAGACTGCAAAGTGGGCTGTGTTCCGGCCATGTAAACAGCAACCCGACTTGGCGGTTCAAGGAGGTCCGGAATACTGTTGCCGTCGGAATATCCTTCGAACACACCTTTATGAATCTGGTACAAGGACTCGGTTTTGCCAGTGGATGACTCGCCGTCGGAGTATATGGCTGTCTCGCCTTTAGACACCGGTTCACATCCGATCCCATGGACACATCCTACAAACGCACGCTTCATGGCGGGCTTAACCCGGGCTGGACTCGCACGCTGAGCCGTCTCGACGAGGTCGGTGCAGATGTCCGGCTCAGGGCCCGGTTCGCCGATCTTGCCGATGAAGACATGAATTCCGCCAAAGGGGACCCGGTACCCGTACTCAATTGAGCCGGCCTCAGGGCCCCATCCTTCGTCGTCGATGTAGAGCTTGCCGCAACGACTCTTGGTCATCCGGCCGACCACGTACCCCTTGAGTCCTTCAAAGCTGCCCTTCAAGAACTCGAAACCACTACAAAAAAAAAGACACATCCGTGACATTTTGGGCCGATCAAATTTTTTTCTGTCATACATATGACACTTCTATGACGATAATTATGACAAAACCCGGTATCATCATAGATGCGGTGGGCTCCTACTTCAATGACAAAAAATCATGGCAGAAAATGGGCTTTTTGTCCTGGGCGGGCCGGAGACGCAGCTGTATGACATTCTTTGGGCCGTCCATGACGGAAAAAACCGTGGTAGAAGCGAGGGGGAGGAAAATTTCGGGGAGTTGCCAGTTACGGTGGGAGGTCGGGGGCGGAGCGATGCGCGTTTCTCTCGTACGTACACGTGTGTGTGCGAGGCGTTGGCTCTAACTGAAGCCGAGCGAGGGGTTGGGCTCCAACTGAACCCGAGCGATTGCATTGCAGGCTACGCGTTACTGAACCCGACGGATCGATCGATGGCTGTTAACTGAACCCGATGGAGCGATTACTTCGCTACTGCTGCTAACTGAAGCCAATCGATGATGCTTCTGGGATGAACAGTGAGCGTTGCAGGGGGGGGGGGTTGGATGAACAGTGAGCGGTGGCGTTGCCTCTGGATGAACAGGAACCCGTGGTGTGGAGGGATGGATGAACAGTAGACGGTGGAGGGGTGGCCGTGGAGGGGTGGTTGAACAGGAACCCGTGGTGTGGAGGGCTGGATGAACAGTAGACGGTGGAGGGGTGGCCGTGGAGGGGTGGTTGAACAGGACCCCATGGTGTGGAGGGCTGGATGAACAGTAGACGGTGGAGGGGTGCCTGTGGAGGGGTGGTTGAATAGTAGCCGGTGGAGTAGCGCGCGGTGGAGGCTGGATGAACAGGAGCCCGTGGAGGCTGCAGGAGGTCGACGGTAGCCCGTGGAGGCTGGAGGAGGTCGACGGTGGAGATGAACAGTATCCCATGGAGTCCCGTTTTGTGGTACGCCACACCCCTCCCCCCGTTTTGACCATAGCGCTCCAACACAAGTCCGTTTCGTCCGTTTTGCGGTACACCACGCCCCTTCCGATCAACAAGGACCCCCGTTTCGACCGTAGGAGGTCCGTTTCGTCCGTTTTGCGGTACGCCAAACCCCTCCCGATCAACAGGACCCCCGTTTCGACCGTAGGAGGTCTGTTTCCTCCGTTTTGCGGTACGCCACACCCCTCCCGATCAACAGGACCCCCGTTTTGACCGTAGGAGGTCCGTTTCCTCCGTTGTGCGGTATGCCAGGCCTCGTTTCCATTGCCTGTTCCGTCCAAGCCCTCCCAATGAACACGACCACGCATTCCGTTCCGACCCATCCGGTTGGCTCCCACGCGTTCCGTTGCCTCCCGATGAACACGATGCATTCCGTTGGCTCCCCATGAACACGACAATGATGTTGTTTCTCCGTTCCGACCCAGCCATGTACGTATGCGCGAGTAGGCGTTCGAGACCCTGCCCGTATGTACGTACGTGGCCGTATTTTCTTTCTTGCACCCTCGCCGTTGTACGTACGTGTACGTGCACGCCTCTACTACGACCAGTATGTACGTACACGTTCGTGACCAGAATGACAACGCTACGTATGCTTCGACCAGGTGGGTCCCGACTGTCAAGCACTTCCTTGCGTGCGACGATGTAGCTGGTGGGTCCCAGCAGTCAGGGGGGCGAATCGTTTTTTTTTCAGACGCACTTCCTTGCGTGCGATGATGTAATTGGTGGGTCCCAGCAGACAGGGGGAAACATTTTTTTTCGCTAAATACGGTGGCCCGTCCGGTGGGCCCCCACTGTCAGGTGGAGGAATAATTATTTTGCGCGTAATAAGGAGGCACTTCCTTGCTAAGGTCGTGGACCCCGCTGTCAGCCTCTCCACGTACAGTCCACGTCCGATGGAAGCCATTCCTTGACCATGTTGACCACGCCGCGCCGAGAGCACCAGGGCGGTGGACGACGGCGAGGCCTAGGAAGGGGATGACGCGGAGCCGGGGAAGACGCGGCAGTGGATGCCCACGCGTAGAGGAGTATGAGGGTTCACTCGTTCGGCTGCGGTGTGAGGCTGCCGTCGCCGCAGAATAACAGGGGGTGTGGGTGCCGGGTGCGTAGAGGGATGGCCTAGCCAGCGGTGGGAGTAGTAGGGGGCGGTGAGGCCTCCGCGGCATCATAGCCGGCCACGGACGGCAGGAGCAGGCCGCACGACCGGCACTGCTTTGGGCGGCAGGAGCAGGCAGCACGACCGTCGCTGCTTTGGGCGGCTGGAGCAAGAAGACCAGAGGTTGAAGAAGCACTACGGCCGTTGGATGGACATCGTACGGTCACTGGAGCTAGAATCGTTCATATATTGACTAAATTGACAAAGGCCTCCGTCCCAGTCAACTTAGTAGGTTCACAAGTCAGCCTCCCACCAAGGTTGGTCCCAGCTAGCAGGGGGGTATTCATTTTTTTGTGCGTAATAAGGAGGCACTTCCGGTGGGTCCGAGCTCACAGCGGGGGGGGGGGGGGGGAACGTATTTTCGCGAAATACGGTGGCCCGTCTTGTGGGTCCCAGCAGTCAGGGGGAAACGTTTTTTTCGCGAAATACTGGTGACCCGTCCGGTGGGTCCCTGCTGTCGGGTGGAGGAATAATTATTTTCCGCGTAATAAGGAGGCACTTCCTTGTGGCTGCCGTGGACCCAGCTGTCAGCCTCTCCACGTACAGTACTCTTCTGATGGAAGTCGGTCGTTGACCACATTGACCACGCCGCGCCGAGAGCACCACGGCGGTGGACGACGGCGAGGCCTAGGAAGGGGACGACGGGGAGCCGGGGAAGACGCGGCAGCGGAAGCCCGCGCGGAGAGGAGTACGAGGGTTCACTGGTTCGGCTGCGGTGTGAGGCTGTCGTCGCCGCAGGGCCTGGCCAGCGGTGGGAATAGTAGGGGGCGGTGAGGCCTCCACGGCAGCACAGCCGGCCACGGGAGGCAGGAGCATGCGGCACGACCGGCGCTGCTTTGGGCGGCTGGAGCAAGAACACCAGAGGTTGAAGAAGCACTACGGCCGTTGGATGGCCATCGTACGGTCACTGGAGCTAGAATCGTTCATATTGACTAAAGTTGACAAAGGCCCCCATCCCAGTCAACTTAGTAGGCCCACAAGTCAGCCTCCCACCATGGTGGGTCCCAGCTAGCAGGGGGAGTATTCATTTTTTTGTGTGTAATAAGGAGGCACTTCCGGTGGGTCTGAGTTGACAGCGCGGGGAACGTTTTTTTTCGCGAAATACGCTGGCCCGTCCGGTGGGTCCCAGTAGTTAGGGGCGAAACGTTTTTTTTCATGAAATAAGGTGGCCCATCCGGTGGGTCCCTGCTGTCAGGTGGAGAAATAATTATTTTTCATGTAATAAGGAGGCACTTCCTTGCGGCCACGAGAGGCAGGAGCACGCGACATGACTGGCGCTGCTTTGGGCGGCTGGAGCAAGAAGACCAGAGGTTAAAGAAGCACTACGGCCATTGGATGGACATCGTACGATCACTGCAGCTAGAATCGTTTATATTGACTAAGTTGACAAAGCCCTTGGTACGCGTCAACTTAGTAGGCCCACAGCTCGGATTTGGCAGAGAACATATTGCCCATTTGCGATTTGTAAGAATCTACAGCCCATTTTTCAATTCTAATGGAATTTACTACAGCCCATTTACGGGTTTGTTAAAAGTACGGCCCAACTTCTAGGTAGGACAACGATTAATAATTTCAAACAACCGCTCAAAACAGAATTCAAAAAAAAAATCCCACATTTTGATGGGATCCGAAATATTTTTATCCGAAATTTCTAGTGAGGTTAAATATAATTTCAAAATAAAGTTGTATCACGTTAAAATCCAATGAAATATTGCGCGTGCAACAAGTAATGAAATTAAAATGTCTAAATTCCAAAAATAATATATTTTTCAAACTAATTACGTGTTTGGTGCATAGTAATTGCCCAGTTATATAATTACATCCCATTTATTATTTCTTAAAGTCCATTTTCTTGTTAAGCCAATGCGTACCTCCTAGGAAACTTTGCAGCCCAACGGGGCGGATAACAAGTTGACCCGGATATTGTGTACAACTGTCGGCCCAGTTGCATTGCTGATGTTGAAAAAAAAGGCCTGTGTAGTACAGTACAACCTAACATAGTTACTCAGCCCACATTCAGGGATGCCGGAAAGGCCCAAACAAGGCTTCTGTACAACTTTTTAAAGTCACTGAGCTCAATTAATAACTTAAGAAAAAAGTTAGATTACAGTGGAACCTAATTAAAAGTTGTCACGAGCAAATAAATAATTCAATGGGTCCCACTTGTGCGTGTGCGCGTGTGTGTGCATGTGTGTATGTGTGTGTGTGTGTGTGTGAGAGAGAGAGAGAGAGAGAGAGAGAAAGACCCATCGGTCGATGCTCGTAAATACATCTTTCAGCCATATGCACTGCTGATGCTCAGTAAAAACTTATATAGTTGACACAATCATATAGAACATCATAGCACATTGAACTTGCATACAAAAATTTCACGCAGGCGGCACAATCAGGATGGAAGCAGTGGATCGCTACGGGAAGGGCTATGTTGAAACCAACGAAGTCGTACATAACGGTTCATCGTCTTTACAAATGATGGGGAAATATCTTGAATGTTGTGCAAAGAAAACAGACAGATAACACAATAAGTTCTGCTAGCACATTAAGTTGACGTACAGCCCTTTCTAAAAAAAGTTCAGGTACAAAATTAGAACAGGTCACAATCAAATGTACTGGCATATCAGTGCTTCTGACCCATAGCTCGGATTTAACTAGTACTATCTGACAAGATTCAGTTGGTACCTCAAATTAGAGCACATCCAGGCAGCCAGCCCTGCCTCTTCTCCCAAAGAAGCAGTGGCCTCCGCCGCGCGATGGAGTAGGCCCTGTGCCATCCATCGTTCCGAGCAACACGGGGAAAGTCTGACGTTGACTCCGGTAATGGACGTCGTCGACGGACCCGGGCACCAACTGGGGAGGCAGGACTTCGATTGATGGATTGACCACTTCTTCGACATGCACGAACACTCGATACAGGTACATCCCTAACGTGGTCCGCGGCGGCCTTGGTGGCAACGAATAGTACAACCCCTGTTCCTGCACTGGTATCTCAACACCAATCACCTTCGGTATGGTGGACGGCTTCTTCATCCATGCCATAACCGTCAGAGCCCAGCTGTCTGGAGGAACAAACATACTTACGAGCTCACCTCCAAGGTCGTTGATAAGCTCGTTCATGGACCCAAGCACGTCGAGGCATGCCGTGGAAGGTAAGCTTTGTTAAAAACTCAAGCTCAGAGGGCACAGAGCCCCATCCTGGTTGCCACCGATCAAAGCTCACCAGCGCGCCATCGCAGAACAAATGCCGGGAAGATTCGAACACACAACTGCAGTCGAAGGTTGTTCGAAACCTGACGAAGAAATCAGCCGGTGGCGGACAGACTTCGACGAGCAAGTCACTTATTTGGATGCCGTGTGCAATGCAAAGAGCTTTGACAAGGTCGTCCGGCAAGACGGGAGGCCGGTTACCGTTGATGGTTACCATCAGCACTTTGCCGGCAAACTGGTCGTCAAGCGCCGCCATGCCACTGTTGAGCGACAGCACGCAGCGACCGAAGGCAGGACAGACCTCAGGATTCTCCGGCTCAGAGATCCGTGTTGACCGGCGACATGATAGTGCGCTTGAGTACAGGGAGTACAGGAGGGGGATTTGGGGGAACTGGAGTAGGAATCGAGATTCCAGAGGTGGGGGAGGGGCGGGAGACTGGGGATGAAAAGGTAGCATGAATTTCGAGCACGCGCCAATATGCTCTCGGCGCGCAAGCGCACGAAAACACCGGTGGCGCCCACATGTCGGCCTAAGAGTCCTTATTCTTTCTTTTTTGGAGAGCCCGGCCTTTTTTTCAGGATCTTTTGAGAGCCCGACCCGAGAGTCATAATTGACCTGTTTGGCATTGCATTACTACTCGGCCCATATTCAACGACACCTCACAAGCCCAAACAAGTGTACATCATCGAAAAGACAGTGAGCTAAAATTATATAACTTGAAAAAAGGAGATATACTCTGAACACTAGAGAATGGTGATGCCCTCATTTAGCCCACCAGTAGTTCGAGACAATAAACAGTTCGAAACAACGATATATACAACATTCAAACACTGACTAGTGACTACTACTGACATAAACAGCAAGACATGATAGTTCATAAGAAGTCTTGCTACACCACCAAAATGTACCCATCTGCTGCGCTCAGACTCTCGTGATCCAGACGAGAATGACATTCTAAACAGAAGCAACTATTACTTAGAAAGAATGACATAGACGAGGATGACCAAATGACAAGGAATATGCATAACAAAAGAAAGAACTACTGTCGGTGTCAAAACCGGCCGATCTCGGGTAGGGGGTCCCGAACTATGCGTCTAGGCGGATGGTAACAGGAGACAAGGGACACGATGTTTTTACCCAGGTTCGGGCCCTCTCGATGGAGGTAAAACCCTACTCCTGCTTGATTGATATTGATGACATGGGTAGTACAAGAGTGGATCTACCACGAGATCAAGGAGGCTAAACCCTAGAAGCTAGCCTATGGTATGATTGTTGTAATGGTCGTCGTCCTACGGACTAAAACCCTCCGGTTTATATAGACACCGGAGAGGGCTAGGGTTACACAGAGTCGGTTACAATGGTAGGAGATCTACATATCCGTATTGCCAAGCTTGCCTTCCACGCCAAGGAAAGTCCCATCCGGACACGGGACGAAGTCTTCAATCTTGTATCTTCATAGTCTTGGAGTCCAGCTGACGATGATAGTCCGGCTATCCGGACACCCCCTAGTCCGGGACACCCTCAGTAGCCCCTGAACCAGGCTTCAATGACGATGAGTCTGGTGCGCATATTGTTCGGCATTGCAAGGCGGGTTCCTCCTCCGAATAATTCATAGAAGATGGTGAACACCAGGATAGTGTCCGGCTCTGCAAAATAATTTCCACATTCCACCGTAGAGAGAATATTATGTACACAAGTTCAATCTGCTGACGTATCTTGTAGCATGACGTCACGCCACTACCAAGCCTTTACTTGAATCGTTTTTTATTATACCACCTCAGCGCGTTTAGCGAAGCGGTTTCCTTGGCACGTCTTGTCGAAGCAGAGATCGTGTTCCCCTTATTCCGGGATTCTCATCAATACGGACGTGGGTAACCCAACCGCGCCATTGATGGTGGCGCTTGGGAGATAAGCGAGTTTTACCAGGCTGGTGGGGACGCATAGTTTCCGTCCACCCATATATAAGGGGATAAGGATCCACTCCTTTTTACCTACGCCTTCTTCCTCCTTTGCTTATCCATCTTCCGCACCCTCGAGCTCCAGTGCCCAAGTCCGCGCATCTCGTCTCGACCTTCTCCGACCATGTCCGGAGCGGGAGGCAAATGGTTGGCCTCCTCCGTGACGGAGGAGCATATCGCAAAACTGCGCAGCGCCAGATACCTTTCCGGCGACATCGCGCACCGGCTGCCCGACAAGGGGCAGCTCATCCCCACCCCCAGGCCCCATGAGAGGGTCGTATTCCTCCCCCACTTCCTCCGCGGACTGGGCTTCCCGTTGCATCCCTTTGTCCAAGGGCTCATGTACTATTACGGCCTGGATTTCCACGATCTGGCGCCAAACTTCATCCTCAACATCTCGGCGTTTCTCGTCGTGTGCGAGGCCTTCCTCTGCATCCAGCCCCACTTCGGCTTGTGGCTCAAGACCTTCAACGTCAAGCCGAAGGTAGTGAAGGGCATCCAAGCGGAGTGCGGAGGCGCCATGTTGGGCAAGATGCCCAACGTCATCTAGCTCGAAGGGGCCTTCGTGGAGTCCATCAAGGGATGGCAATTGGGGTGGTTCTATATCACCGAGCCGCGTGACCCAAAATGGGCGGCGGCCCCGAGTTTAGATCTGGTATCCCGATGCAGCTCACTTCCTGGAAGGAGAAGGGCTTGCTATGGGGCAGTTCGGAGGAGCTGACAGGACTCTAGTCCTGTCTCCAGACCCTGGTGAACAAGAAGCTTAGGCTTGTCAATGTGATCCAGGTCATGCTCATCCGCCGGATTCTCCCCTGCCAACAACGGGCCTTCAACCTGTGGGAGTTCGATCCGGCACAGCACCAGACTCTGAGCGGGCTCTTCGACACGACGTATGAAGCCGTCTGGAGGGTGCTGTTCAAGGGTGGAGAAGCCCCCGCGTCCGCGACTGAAGATCGCGGATTCAGCACCAAGCGCCCGGCCGGTGAGGTAAGCTTCGTTATCCTCTATGGGACAGTTGTTTTCTTTCATAGTTTGACTCTATGTGGGATCTAAAACTCCCAATGCCTTTAACAGGACTGGCAGAGGACGTCCGGACAGGTAGACTGTCCGGCTCCCCTTCCCGAAGACCCAGCGAACGCCCGCTTAACGGGGCTGCTGGTCCCGGCACTCTATGTGGTGCCGGAGAAGAAGGCCAAGAAGAAGGCCACGGGAACCCGAAGAAGTTCCCGGCGCCAGGTGATATCGGATTCGTCGTCCGATGGCTCCGAGGCGGACTCCTCCCCCGAAGACAAGGAGGAGAAAGAGGACTCTTTCCCAGAGGAGGGAGAGAGGAAGAGTAAGGCTTCCCCAACAGGGGAGGCCGAAGGGTCCAAGAGGGGAAGAACTATTCCCCCGGACAGCTCCGCCAACGCCAACGTTGGCGATGAAGAGTGGCCCTTAAGGGCCAGGCCTCCGGCAAGATCGTAAGTATCGGATTCCTGAATGATTTATAATTTCTCTTTTGCTTCACATAGTGTCCTTCTAATGCCGCACACTGCCTGCAGTCCGGCCGATGATGATCTCCCCGCTTCATCGAGCGGGTCGTTGGCTCCGTCGGATGTAGATTCCATCCCGACTGCCTCCACCCCTCGCGACGCTGAGGACGCCGAGGTGGGATCCCAGGAAGGGATCCATCAGGAGGAGGCTCCGGAGGCACTGCAAGGCAGCCTCCCGGACTTTGCGCCGGACTCCACGCCGGAACCCGCAGTGGTTCCGGAGTCCGGCAGGCGGCCCCTTCGCAAGAAGGGCAAGACCGTGACGCCGGCGGCCCCCGTCCAACCAGAGGCGTCGGACAACTTGTTGGAGGCGCTCAAAGGCGCTTCCATCGAGGAAGAACACTGCACTATCATGAGTGCAGTGATTCAGAAGGTTCAACTCGCCAAGAGCGGGCTGACCGAAGCCTGCAGTAGCCTTCTAACAGGCTTTGAGGTAAGAAGTTTGAAAATATGTAATGTACTACCGCATAGACAGTATCCCCTGATGCTCTGTTCGGTGTTCGGAAAGAAAAACCGGATTGAGGATCTAAAAAAGATATACGCAGGAGTGCTAAAAATTGTGTCAATATGGGTTTGCAGGCTGCGCTGCTGACCTCTGCCGCACTGACTGCAGAGGTCGTTGCTTTGAAGCAGGACCTCGAGCGGTCCGAGCAAGAGCTCGGCCTTGCCAAGAAGCAGCTCGAGGATAAAGAAGGTGAGTGACACCACTTTAAAATTTGTACCTTACAGAAAAGGATTTTGGTTGCAATGAAAATAACAAGGATAACGTGGGTACTGCAGGGGCCACGAACGAGGTGGCGACCCTGAAGGAGGCCGTGTCTGCGGCCGAACGCAATGCGGCCGCGGAGCGAGCGGAGCGAGAGAAGCAGGAGGCGCGGGTGGCGGAGGTGCGGCAAGAGCTCCAGGCTCTCATGGAAAAGCATGAGAGTTTGGAGCGTGACTCGAAGACTCGAGAGTCCGAGCTTGCCTCGGCTCTTGAAAGTGCCAAAGCCGCTAAGGCCGAGGCCCATAAGGCCCTCCAGGAGATTGAGGCGGTGAAGAAAATAGCGGCGGGTAAGGCATTTTTCATGCAAAGCAAGCATGTTAATGTAAATTACCTGTTACTTACCCGAATTCGGAGCTCTCCAGGGGCGTTTGCAGATCTGCCTCGCAGTGTGTCGGATGCCGCCGCATTCTACCGTGGCGAGGAGGGGAGCTCAACGGAAAAGGTTTTCTGGTCTCAGTACGCTGAGTCCGGACATCCGGTGCCCCGTAGCGACCAGCTGAAGCAGCTGGTCGAACTCCACAAGGTAGCTGAGCAGGCCATGAAGGGCCTCATAGTCCGGCTGTGGCCTGGAGAGGCCATGCCTAGGAGCTACTTCGACCTCGTGCAGCGGCTGGTGGATGCGTGCCCCTGGGTCGAGGTCATCAAGCGCTCCGCCTGTATTGAAGGTGCTCGTCGGGCCCTTGCCCGCACAAAGGTGCACTGGGGCAGGCTGGATGCGGAGAGGCTTATCACTGACGCGCCGCCAGCGGGCAAGGAGTATCGTACGCCTGAGATGTACTATAAGACTGTCCTGAAGGGTGCCCGCAAGATTGCGGATGAGTGCCCCAGAGATGTAATTATTGAGTAAATTCGCAATGTGTTATCCTGTGCGCTGAAAACTTTGTTCATATGCGCTAAGCAACGCTTATTGATTGAAAATATTACCTTTTGTGCGGCTGTTTATTAAATCTGAGAGATGGCAAGTCTTCGGCTTCAGCCCCCATGCCACGAGTGATGGGGTGTTCGGGATAAACTTGAGCACTCTTTTTCCCATTTTTGGGTCCATCTAGGGAGGCGCTCAACACAACGAACAAGGCAACCGGACTTATAATGCTTGAACACTCTCACTTAGCCATAGAATTCTATAATTTTAAATTTTGGCGAAGCCCCTAGTATTCGGAAGACCGAGTTCGGGGCGCTATCCACGCCTTGGCCGAACATTATCCGGTTCTTCGCTCGAAGCGGCATAAGTCTTTAGGGACTCGAAAAGACCTCTCGAACAGCGACCAGTCTCTCGCCTTATCATGACAGTCAGTTTTAGCTTTCTCCACTGAGGCGCTCGCCCAGCTCAACCGGGGCACAATCCCAGTGGTTCTCCCAGTGCTACCTTAGCCGACAGAACGGAACGTAAGGTACCAAAACATGGGAGCCGGGCAAACCCAACTATTGACCCAAGACATTATTCGGGGCCGATTCATATAATGCTATAAGTTCGGGGTGCCGCACTTGTGAAAGTGTTCGGACTTATCACACCATAATGCGGGGAACATAAGCCCCTGGTGTATTCGGCCGTACCAAAATATATGGGTGCAAGAGGTCATTAATGAACATATATATAAGGTAATGCGATTATAGGCAAAAAGTGCTGCATTATTTATTCAAGGAATTCTGCGGATGAGTGCAGGGCGATACAAATAGTGCGGTAAGCAAGGGATTGGACTAATTAAGCATGTCCCCCTCCAGGGGTGGGCTGTGGAATGGTGTTTTTAACAAATTTAATGCTCGTAATGGAGACCACCTGAGTGTTCGGCGCAGCCTTTGTCCCTCCCTGGCTGTTGCATCGCGAGTTTGGTAGGTTCGCCGCCGGACAGGGCCTTTGATGAACGGAGTCCTGTGTATAAAAAGAAGGAAAATAAAAAATAAAAAGAGCGACACACTTGGGAGCCCCTGGTGTGGTCGAGCCGCACTCTAGGTCAGTTGTGGTCGTGCCCCTCCCCCTATGCCCATGGTATCTCCAGAGCGTAATGATGTACGCGGAGAGCTGGTCTTGCAATCATGCGAGGGCTGGGGTTGGGGCCGCATTGCTACGCGAGCTTGGAACGTGCCAGGTGGTCTTGATTGATGTTGCTCCGGGCGCGTTTGGCCGTGTCCGGTCGTTTAACGGACGGACTCGAAAATTGCCTTAGAAGGCTACTCTGTACTTCTGGCATCTTGAGCTTTAGGTATGCATAATGCGGCACCGCGTTGAACTTTGCGAACGTGGTTCGTCCGAGCAGAGCGTGATAGCCGCTGCGGAACGGAACTATGCGGAAGATTAACTGCTCGCTTCGGAAATTATCCGGGGATCCGAAGACCACTTCCAGTGTGACTGAGCCTGTACAATTGGCCTCAACACCTGGTATGACGCCTTTGAAGGTCGTCTTTGTAGGTTTAATCCTTGAGGGGTCTATGCCCATCTTGCGCACTGTATCCTGATAAAGCAGGTTCAGGCTACTGCCGCCGTCCATCAGGACTCTCGTGAGGTGAAATCCATCGACGATTGGGTCTAAAACCAATGTGGCGAATCCGCCATGGCGGATACTGGTCGTATGGTCTCTTCGATCGAAAGTGATCGGGCAAGGGGACCATGGATTGAACTTCGGGGTGACTGGCTCCATCGCATATACGTCCCGCAGTGCACGCTTCCGCTCCCTCTTGGGTATGTGGGTTGCATATATCATGTTTACTATCCGCACTTGTGGGGGGAAGCCCTTCTGTCCTCTACTGTTCGGCGGCCGGGTCTCTTCCTCGTCATCGCTGTGCAGCCCCTTGTCATTGTTTTCGGCAATTAATTTGCCTGCCTGCTTGAATACCCAACAATCTCTGTTGGTGTGGTTAGCTGGCTTTTCGGGGGTGCCATGTATCTGGCAAGAGCGGTTGAGTATTCGGTCCAAATTGGACGGACCCGGAGTAGTTCTTTTGAATGGCTTCTTCCGCTGACCGGGTTTAGAGCCTCGGAATCCGGCGTTGACTCCCGTATCCTCATTGTTATCGCCATTAACGCGGCGTTTGTTTTTTTGCTTCGACGCGACCTGCCGTTGTGGTCCTTAGTATCCGGACTGCTAGCATTTTTACTGAGGTTGTTGCTGCGAGCTAGCCAGCTATCCTCTACCGCACAGAAGTGGGTCATTAATGATGTGAGGGCTGCCATGGATTTCGACTTTTCCTGTCCTAGGTGCCGGGCCAGCCATTCGTCACGGATGTTATGTTTGAAGGCTGCGAGGGCCTCTGCATCCGGACAGTCGACGATTTGATTTTTCTATGTTAAGAACCGTGTCCAGAATTGCCTGGCTGATTTGTCTGGCTGCTGAATTATGTGGCTTAGGTCATCGGCGTCTGGTGGTCGCACATATGTGCCCTGGAAGTTGTCGAGGAATGCGGCTTCAAGGTCCTCCCAACACCCAATTGACTCTGCGGGCAGGCTGTTAAGCCAATGCTAAGCTGGTCCTTTAAGCTTGAGCGGGAGATATTTGATGGCGTGGAGATCGTCGCCGCGGGCCATATGGATATGAAGGAGATAATCTTCGATCCAAACCGCGGGGTCTGTTGTGCCATCGTAGGATTCAATGTTTACGGGTTTAAACCCTTCATGGATTTGATGATCCATTACTTCGTCAGTGAAGCATAGTGTGTAACGCCCCGGATGTAGCTTTCCATATTCGTAACTCCAACTCCTGCCTTTTCCGGAGATGCGATATATTATTTTCTCCGTGGTTGGGTTTTTGTCTTTCGTTTTGCATTTTGTTCATGTCATGCATTTCTTCATCGCATCATTCGCATTGCATCTGCATCGTTTTTCATAAAACTTGCATTCGCTCGTAGCTGTCGCTTGTTCCTTGTCCCTGTTGACCCCTCTCAGATCAACCGGACCGCTCTTCTCTCTTTTCTGAGCCCATCAAAACCCTTTATCTCCATGGCGTTTCGTCAAACCCCTCTTGTGTGCGTGCGGAAACCCCTCTTGTGTGGGTCCGGATCATCCCCTAACGTCTACAAAATATCTCCGTTTTCTTTGTTGGGTCTCCCTAGCATATTTATCCGGAACCGTCCGATTTAATCGGAGGGACCAAATACCCCTAAACCTACCCCACTTGCTATATAAATAGATCAACCCTAAAATCTAGGGAGATGTCCCATCCATCCCGTCTCGGCCGCCGCCACTTTCTTCATCGGGATCCCCTCACCGATCTCCCTCGATCCCCTCGCCCAACCACAGCCCAAGCTCCACCTTGTTTTCCCCACCAAACCAATCCATCCCAGCCATCCCGATCCCCACGAAGATCCTCCTCGCCTCCTGCCCGAGCGCTCCTCCCTGTGCGCTTCCTCTGATTCCCGAGGCCGAGCCGGCCCGTGCCCGCAACCCTTGCGCGAGCCGCGTGCTCTTCTGCCTGAGCCAGCGACCAACCCGTAGGCCGTGCCCTCCGGCTACCCCGCCGTCGGCAAGAACGACCAGGCCAGGATTCCCTCGCCCTCTCCCTTGACCGTCTCTCTTTTCCTCTCTGTCTCTAATCTCTCTGTTCCCTCTCTGCCGCCATGGACAGGGCTTCGACGCCGCCGCTGCCGTTTCTGCCTCCCTCCTGCCGACGCCATGGACGCCCGTGCTCTACCTCGAGTCCACCACCGCTGCTGTTTCGCGTCAGATCCGGCCGGGGACCGCCGGATCTCGCCGTCCCCGCCATCCACGCGCCGCCGGAAGCCACCTCCCCGCCAAGTTCGCCACTGCCGCTCCCCCTGCTACCTCCAGGCGCCGCCCGCAGCCTCCCCGGCATCGAACGAGCGACCACTGCTGCCCCGTTGGCGTTGACCCGTTCCCGCACGCGCCTGGGCCGCATCCCGCGCCAAGGCCCAGCGCGCCATCCTCTCCTTCCGTTGGCCTCTCCACCGACTGGGCCTGGCCCATGGGTGAGCAGCACCCGCGCCTCTCCTGTGCACTGCTGGGTCGGACAGTTTCGGCCCGCTTCTGTTTTTTTTAGTCCTGCGATTTTGCTAATTATCCAGTGATTTAGCAGATTTGCAGAAAACCCCCTACACATCATGCATATAATAACTCATTAACCGTGCATCAGATTAAAATGTTTTAAACATGTAAAATGCTTAGAATTTTATCTAGTTTCATAATACGCCACGTTCATCCCATGTTAATATGTTTAAAATGTTGTTTACATTAATTTGCTCCTATGCCATGCTAAAATGATTTATTTCATAACTAAATAACCGTAGCTCGGTTTTAAATGTTCTTTATATGTAAATGGGGTGGAAAAATGCCTAGTTTAACATGGTGAACTTTATTTTCCTGTTTAACAACAATAAAATATGTTTAGGGCAGAACAGTAGCAAATTCATAATATGCATATGAGGATTTTCCGGAAATGTTGTTTGTTGTTCCGGCCTCATTTAAACTTGCCTAAATAGTTAGTTTAATTATGCTTCACCCCTTGCCTTGTTTAACAACATTTAATATTGATGAGTAGCATAAACAAGAGAGAACTAAATAATTGATGTGGTGTTCCGTCAATATGCAACTCGTTGCATATTAAGCTCCACTTAATTTGTAGTGTTGTTTGTTGCACTTTTCCATGCCATGCCATGCTTCATTAAACCGGACATGCATCATACTTGATTGTGCATCATGCCATGCTTATGTGATGGTTGTTTACCATGTTGTTTGTTTCTTTCCGGTGTGTCTTTTTAGTTCCGGTAATGTTGCGATTGTGAGGATTCGTTCGACTACGCCCGTTCGTCTTCTTCATGGACTCGTTCTTCTTCCTTGCGGGATTTCAGGCAAGATGACCGCTACCCTGGATCTCACTACTATCATTGCTATGCTAGTTGTTTCGTTCTATCGCTATGCTGCGCCACCTATCACTAGTTCTTCCAGCCTCCCAAATTGCCATGAACCTCTAACCTTTGACACCATTCCTAGCAAACCGTTGCTTGGCTATGTTACCGCTTTGCTCAGCCCTTTTTATAGCGTTGCTAGCTGCAGGTGAAGTTGAAGATTGCTCCATGGTGGACAGGGTTATGTTGGGATATCACAATATCTCTTATATTATTTAATGCATCTATATACTTGGTAAAGGGTGGAAGGCCCGGCCTTATGCCTGGTGTTTTGTTCCACTCTTGCCGTCCTAGTTTCCGTCATACCGGTGTTATGTTCCCGGATTTTGCGTTCCTAACGCGGTCGGGTGATTTATGGGACCCCCCCTGACAGTTCGCTTTGAATAAAACTTGTCCAGCAAGGCCCAACCTTGGTTTTACCATTTGCCTCACCACCACCTATACTTTTCCCTTGGGAGTCGCTCTCTCGAGGGTCATCTTTATTTTAGCCCCCCCCGGGCCAGTGCTTGTCTAAGTGTTGGTCCGAACCGAGCCACTTGCGGGGCCACCTCGGGGAAACTCAAAGTCTGGTTTTACTCGTAGCCTGTCTCATCCAGTGTTGCCCTGAGAACGAGATATGTGCAGCTCCTATCGGGATTGTCGGCGCATCGGGCGGTCTTGCTGGTCTTGTTTTACCATTGTCGAAATGTCTTGTAAGCCGGGATTCCGAGCCTGATCAGGTCTTCCTGGGAGAAGGTCTATTCCTTTGTTGATCGCGAGAGCTTGTCATGGGCTAAGTTGGGACACCCCTGCAGGGTATAAACTTTCGAGAGCCGTACCCGCGGTTATGTGGCAGATGGGAATTTGTTAATGTCCGGTTGTAGATAACTTGACACTTGATCCGAATTAAAATGCATCAACCGAGTGTGTAGCCGTGATGGTCTCTTCTCGGCGGAGTCCGGGAAGTGAACACGGTTTCTGTGTTATGTTTGACGTAAGTAGGTGTTCAGGATAACCTCTTGATCATTGCTAGTTGACGACCGTTCCTTTGTTTCTCTTCTCGCTCTCATTTGCGTATGTTAGCCATCATATATGCTTAGCCGCTGCTGCAACCTCACCACTTTACCCCTTCCTTTCCCATTAAGCTTCGCTAGTCTTGGTACCCATGGTAATGGGATTGCTGAGTCCTCGTGACTCGCCAGATACTTCCAAAACCAGTTTGCAGGTGCCTATGTTACCGAGCAGGTGACGCAACCAAGCTCAAGGAGGAGCTCGATGAAGATCTGGACCTTTGTGTTGTTTCATTCTAGTTGATCAATAGTGGAGCCCAGTTGGGGTCGATCGGGGACCTTTGTCGCATTTGGGGTTCTTCTTTTATTTTGGTTCCGTAGTCGGACCTTGATTGTATCTGGATGTTGTAATGCTTTATTCATGTAATTGTGTGAAGTGGCGATTGTAAGCCAACTATGTATCTCTTTCCCTTATGTATTACATGGGTTGTGTGAAGATTACCTCACTTGCGACATTGCTTTCAATGCGGTTATGCCTCTAAGTCGTGCTTCGACACGTGGGAGATATAGCCGCATCGAGGGCGTTACATAGTGGGTGTGTGGCGCCTCTGTATTGAGCAATATCACGACGTAGCTCAAGAGAGCATTGTCTGTTGTGTTCGGCCCGGCCGGAGTTGCTGTATCCGGCACGACGGTATTCGTCGTGGGTCGTGGGGCATCCACGTGATCCATAGATAGATCTGGATTGTCTTGCCTTGTCCTCCAATATATCCTGCAAGTCCGGCGCGTTCCCCCGTGGCTTCGTACTTTTTGAGCGGTGCCGGGGTACGGTTCTAGTGGAGGGCCTAGATGCCTCTCTGTCGCGGCCACGAGGTGGTCGGTCTGCCGTATTGTGTGCTGGTGATGAAGGTTTGTATGCTTCCTCCTCTAGTCGGGGGAGCAACTTGCGTTTTGGGTAGCTTTTGGAGGGGCGTTCGAGTTCATACTCTTCGGCCGCGAGGACCTCAGTCCATCTGTTGGCCAGCAGGTCTTGATCAGCTTGAAGCTGTTGCTGCTTTTTCTTTAGGCTATTTGTTGTGGCCATTAGCCTGCGTCTGAAAAGCTCTTGTTCGACGGGATCCTCAGGCACGACGAATTCGCCGTCGTCGAGGCTTGCCTCGTCTCCGGAGGGAGGTATGTAATTGTCATCCTCGACCTCTTCGTCTGCTGCTCTCTCGTGAGGGCTGGCTTCTGCGTCCTCCTGTGCTAAATCTTGCTGGAGGGGGTTGTCTTCGGCACTTTCTGGGGTGTTATTATCTCCAGTGCCGGAATCTCCATTCTTGCTTTGGCGGGATTTTGAGCGGCGCCGCTGACGTCAGCGCTTGGGTTGTTTCTTTAAGGAATCTGCTTCCGCTGCTTCTTCGTCGTCCCCATCTTTTGGGGTATCCACCATGTATATGTCGTATGACGAGGTGGTCTTCCAGTGCCCTGTAGGCGCTGGTTCTTGATCGTCTCCGGCATCGTTGTCCATACCGTCGATGTCTTCGGAGTCGTAGTCTAGCATGTCGGTTAGATCGTCGACAGTGGCTACAAAGTGCGTGGTGGGTGGGCTTTGAATTTCTTCATCGTCCGCATCCCAACCATCCTGGACGTAGCCCGGCCAGGTCTCTCCGGATAGCGAGAGATGCTTTAGCGAATTTAAGATGTCGCCAAAGGGTGAGTGCTGAAAGATGTCCGCGGCGGTGAACTCCATGATCGGCGCCCAATCAGATTCGATTGGCAGGGGCGCAGGAGGTTTGGAGTCCGTCAGGGAGTCCGACACCTCGGAGTCACGAGCTTTATAAGGGACGAGGTCAGTGTTCGGCTCCATCGCCGTGGAAGTTGTAGCTCCCGAGGCGGTGTCCAGCCACCCGTCCTCGATCTGCGCGATCGGCTCCGAATTATGGGTCGGAGCGGATTCGTGTGCGGCCTCCAAGGCATTGTCCGGCGGCAGAGTTAGATCATGCCCATCGCGACAGTGCGGCACGCTCGGCTGCAGCTCAGATCCATCGAAGATCAAGTCTCCGCGGATATCCACCGTGAAGTTTAGGCTCCCAAATCTGACCTGATGGCCAGGGGCGTAGCTTTCGATCTGCTCCAGATGACCAAGTGAGTTGGCCCGCAGTGCGAAGCCGCCGAATACGAAGATCTGTCTGGGGAGAAAAGTCTCACCCAGGAGTGCGTTGTTGTTGATTGAAGAAGCCATCAAGCCTATCAGTGACGACACAGAGGAACTCTCAATGAAAGCACCAATGTCGGTGTCAAAACCGGCGGATCTCGGGTAGGGGGTCCCGAACTGTGCGTCTAGGCGGATGGTAACAGGAGACAAGGGACACGATGTTTTTACCCAGGTTCGGGCCCTCTTGATGGAGGTAAAACCCTACTCCTGCTTGATTAATATTGATGACATGGGTACTACAAGAGTGGATCTACCACGAGATCAAGGAGGCTAAACCCTAGAAGCTAGCCTATGGTATGATTGTTGTAATGGTTGTCGTCCTATGGACTAAAACCCTCCGGTTTGTATAGACACCGGGGAGGGCTAGGGTTACACAGAGTCGGTTACAATGGTAGGAGATCTACATATCTGTATTGCCAAGCTTGCCTTCCACGCCAAGGAAAGTCCCATCCGGACATGGGACGAAGTCTTCAATCTTGTATCTTCATAGTCTTGGAGTCCGGCTGACGATGATAGTCCGGCTATCCGGACACCCCCTAGTCCAGGACTCCCTAAACTACCCATCCAGAACCAGCAGCAAAGACAACAAAGTCATTCGAAGAGATGATCCAACACCATCATAATTTGCAGCCCCGCTTCAGCGACCAGTGATCCGCAGACACCAGTACTCCACCCTTTCGATGCAACAGCTCAATTACCTATCAACCTGAAGGCTTGAACCACATCACTGCCTATCGTAATTGAGACATCCAAGGATCAAATTTAATCCAGATGCCTTTGTCATTCTCACCTTCTTTTTGCTGCAGGCTGTATCGTTGACAATCAGGGGAGTATGCTCCCGAACTCCTAGGGCTCGCCGTGTAGACACAGTTTTCCATAGCAAACAGAGCCTCTCTGCCATCAAGGTCCTTGCCAACGGTGATCTCCTGGTTAATCGGATAATTGAGTCCGAGAAACAGAGAGTGTGAACCAAGGTTGTTTACCCGCCTCCGACTAAAAATCCTAAAGGCCCCAACAAGCTGGTATCCTGCTCATAGACGTAACAGCCACTGTCCGGATTCTCACGTATTAAACGGTGCTTGTATATAGTGGGGTTTCTGCAATATAACTTTTCCGGCTCATGTGTCCGAATGATCATCAGTCTTTTGCCGTCGTCTGATCGAGCGGGGAACCAGTTGTGCTTCCCTGTTTTTGGCAAAGGTGGTGTAATTACAAAGGGCAGTAATTGTAGGGACACTTCATCATATCAAAAATGACAGGCATTGTTATAGTAAGATCAGCATTGTTCAGAGTATGAGTAGGATAATGCAAGAAATAGCATTGATATGTCCCTGTTGGAACTGGGAGGAAAATACACGGAAATGTATACTGGGTTCGAAAATATAGAAGTGCCATGCATGGTTATACTCATGTTATCTCGCAATCGATTCTTCACAGGAAACTACCATGTCATGCATGTTATGTAATCATGTTCTGTCCTCACAAACAAATTCTTCAAGGTAACTAACAGAGCATGCATTGTTATATACTCGTGTTCTGTGGGCAAAATTTTTGTGAGGATATTATTCTAGTCATTGATTGCTGAAGGGCAAATATAGGTACGTACACATGGTAAGCATTGCAGGATTGCACTACTTCCAAATATAGAGTTCTCCATATGCACATTTACTTCCCTAATGTATGGTTAGATGAAACCAACAGTGTGGTGCTTGTTTCTACATCATGAAAATGAGGAAACTAACATGGCCATTGATACACACTCATATTTAGAAGTAGTATATAGATTACTGTAAAATAAGGATATATCCATATATTCCTAACCATTTGATTATTCAGGGTACAAATTGGCTGTAATGACATGGTCACAATCGCATCAATTAAATCATTTCCAATATAGCTGATCTACGGTATCCCTAATATATTGCCATAGTTCTACTCAAATTCTGCTCAAACAGGGATATGCCAATCATCAAAAAAAGTTCAAACTGTGTCATGGTGTCATCATTAACATGAGATGGAAACAACTTACACGCGCCGTCCCAGCAATACGTGGTGCCATCTGCTTTGTCGATCGCGTAGATGATGCCATTGTGTTCATAGCATCACAGAAGTGTGTAACAGCTTTGACGATGATCCACTACGAGCTGAGTTGTCTCCAGCTAAGAAAGGCACCGGCGTAAAGATAGGCGAGTCCGCGGTCGAACAAGGCAATTAGCTTGAAGTCTGCGTAATTCGCATGTCGTGTGGGTACTTGGCAGATTACAATCTTTTGCAAAACAAGGTCCGTCCAACTGATGGTGATCGGATTGATGTCGAGGGAAATGATGTACGGAGACACACTACATACCTGCAAAGAAGTTTCGGCTAATGGAGATCGGATTGAAGTCGAGGGGCATCATGCACGCCTCCGTATCATGGTGAGCCAATCTCGCAAGACCAGATAGCAGCAAGCAGGGTGTCTTGAAAAGCTTAGGCCTCGCTTCGACGATGGCCGTGTGCATGTCCCTCGAGCATGCAGCTAGCCACAGGGCGGTCAACATATCCATACACGAACAACAGAGGTCGAGGATGTCACTAGGGAGATTGCTCCAATCGCGGCTCATATGGGTGCTGCGCGGTTCGCGTTCAGCCATGGTGGAGTTTGGAAGAGGGCTTGATTTACAGGGGAGAAGGATGTCGGTGCTGGAGCGCCTAGCGAGGGAATAGTGGTACTGGGGAAGGCGAGTGAGGCGACGGTACACGGGGGCACAGTGAGATGGAGACGGAGACGGAAACGGAGAAGGAGATGGAGATGGAGTGGTGCTATGGGAGCGGAGAGGGAGACGAGGCGAGGCGCCAATGTGCTGTACATCGGCGGTGACAGACTGCACAGTGCACAGGGTGAGGCTGACTTTGGTAACCCGAACACGCCGCCTCGCCTGGACTAGTGTCAGGCGCAGGGTGTTGTCACTTCACTGTGAGGACCGGATGAATAGTATTTTGACCATCAAGTGTACCACAGTTGTACTACTACTACTACTACTACTACTAGTAGGAACATGAGTACTCCAGTATTGTATAGCGGAAATAGGTCTCCCGTGCTAGCATGCTTGTTCACTTCATCATTCAGGTATCATCCATATTGCGAGCAGAACCAAATTCTCGTGCATGCCCAATCATCGCCCTGCCGCGATGCATGCAGTGGTCGTTCTGGTGCATCAAGGACGGCATGCAGATCGTTCCACACTTGAGAAGAGGGAAAATGGAAAGGTAGAACGCGGCAGCAGAGGAAGAGAACGCTGGCTAACGAGGCTGGGAGGGGATCGAGCAGGAAGTTAATGCTCGACGCCTAAAGGTTTTGGGAAAACCTGATTTTCATAAGGTGACTTATACTCACCTAAAAGTAGGGAGTATTCCTTAACCAGAGATTGTTGTGTCTCCCACTCACGGGCTCAAAAAAAATCTACGGCACATTTTTTTATCTGTTTGCATAGGTCCCACCTATCAGGAAGGATGGGCACGTACATGAATAGGTACGACTCCTCAGTCTACCCGCATAGCCTTTTCGTTTAGTCTACCTAGCCGTCTAATCAACTGCATGCACGCCACTTCTCCCATTTACTTCTCCATCGGGAACCGATTCGCCTCGGCTTCTTCACCTCCCCTTTGTCTTCATTTGCATCCAAACCCCACTCCGTTCAGATTGTTTTAACCTCTTTAAATAATCATCTACTACTTCAGTTAGACTAGCCATCTAATCCTAATTCTCCAAACCATAGCCCTCCGTTCCAGCGGTTCCAAATGGCGAAAGAGATCGAGATGCAGGTTTTTAGCGTCCAACATGTCCTCGTCGAAGGCTCTATGCGCATAGTTGCCACCGTCACCGTCAACGCAAGGGTTGTTCGGCAGTGGATCAACAATGTATCCAACTCCCTCGAAAAGGTAGAGACGAGGGTCATCGGTCTCGAAGCAGAGTACATGGAGCGTGCCCCTGGGAAGATCCAGCGCGCCGCCGTCCTTCAGCTGTGCCTCGAAGATGATGTTTTGGTGTACCACATCATACACTCGCCCTCCATACCAGGTGAGCTTCACGATTTCTTGTCTCGGGAGGACATATACTTCTGTGGGGCAGCCATCGAAGGGGACAAACAAAAGCTGGAGCCGTACAACCTTGATTTGAAAAGCATCGCTGACCTACAAGCCAGAATCAAAATTCCTGTAGAAGATTGTGCTAAACAGACACCATCCCTATTCGACGTAGCAAATTTTGTGCTCGGTACAAATCTTCAGAAGGGTGATGAGACGGTGGCATTAAGGTCATCTGGATGGGAGAATTATCCCTTGACGTACGAGCGGATAAAATATGCTGCCCTCGATGCCCATGTGAGTTTCGAGATAGCTGCAAGGTCCAGAGAGCTTGTTGCGAAGCCGTCTCCGACAGAGAATGAGAACAAGAAGAAGAAGAAGAAGAAGAAGAAGAACAAGAAGAAGAAGAAGAAGAAGAAGAAGAAGAAGAAGAAGAAGAAGAAGAAGAAGAAGAAGAAGAAGAAGAAGAAGAAGAATAAAATGATGCACAAGCAGGAGGGCCTTATGGATGGATGAACTATTTCCTCTCTCGTAAAAAAAATTATTCCCTCTCGGTGTATATTGATATAGATGGACTATTTCAATGGTGTGCATGTCTTTGGAACAGAGTAGTAGCGTGGGTCCGCTTGACTATAAGGAACTATTTATCTGCATATATAGCTTTCTCTGCTACTCCTTCCAGTGATCGGTATACAGTGCATGTGTCCGTAGACATGACATATTGTCCATGGAAGTTCAACTACGGCGACCATCACGTTTCATCTCGCGATTCCCACGACGCCTCTCCAACCCACGGCACCACGCCCCCCGACATGCGCCTCACCCCTCTCGGCCGCACCGCCCCTCTGCCTTTGTGTGCATGACATGTGGGCCACCTAAAATGTGGCGAGCATCAAGTTTCTACCACAGCCACCCGCGATTCCCACGACACCGCTCGAATCCATGAAACCACATGTCCCCCGACCTGCGGCTCACCCCTCTTGGCCCCACTGCCCCTCTGCCTTCGGGAGCATCACATGTGGACCAGTCACCTATCCGGTCCACATGTTATTGACTCAAAGGTAGGAGTAGTAAGGCACTGAAGCTCAGTCCCGACGGCCCTGAGAGGGAAATGTAACTCCTGCGCCAGGGCTTGTGGTGCTCCCGCAGCACGAACTCGTGCCAAACTCGAGATTTGTTTCTTTATTATACATGCACGCAACGATTTAATGGACATTGTAATCTCAACATGTGATGGGGAGCTCTAAATTTGAATTTGAAACTTATACAACGAAAAGATTCAAAACAAATAAACTGGGAGAGAGGGAGTATATCGTAGGATGTGTCCCGTACAAAATAAGTCCCCTGGTTTGTCACTGCGAAGATGCGGTTAGAAAGGAGCAAAGCGTCTTCCTACTCATACGGCAACAAATTGGCCGCAGACAGCATGGTCCGCCTTTGACCGCCATGTGCAAGGTTCGTGCTATCTTTTATTCAATCTCACCATGGTTCCATCGTACCAATTCATGCGGTGGCCCGTTGCATGGATGATCCCAATGTTGGACAAAGGTTCTACGGGAATGGTGTCACCGTTGTAAATGTTGTGCAAATTGATGTTGGTACCCTCCCGTACATATGCAAGCCAATCTCCACTCGCACCGAGCCTAGCCTATGAAACAGTGGGCAGGGGGAGAATTAGGAAATGGACACCTAAGTAGTCTTTAGAATGCATTTACTACGTGATCAAACTCATCTTACCTGCTCATCGGAGGAAATCCGAGTGCCCCTCGACGTCGGCATCTCAAGGGGCGTCAACTTGCAACTACGGCCACGCCGCGCTGGAGAGACCCCCAAGGAAACATCCTCGTGCGTTCCACGGAACATCAAGATGCATTTGTATGAGTAGTTTATCTTGTGAGAGAAAAGGATGAACGAGGGAAGGCCTCTAGAGATAGAGATGGACACTACTACTACCAATGTGCTGGCCCATGCATTGCAATGGATCCAAACTAGTAGAATAATACTTGTTCACGTGCTTGAAATATAAACACTCTAGTTTTGATATACATGTGTCAGCAGACACGACAGCTTGTCCATGGAAGTTGAACCACGGCGACCATCACGTTTCTTGTTTCCACCACTGCTACACCCACACACGATTCCCACGATGCCGCTCCAACCCACGGCACGACGTCCCCCGACGTGGACATGGATCCTCTGACGTGGCTATCACTGCCGTGCCCTGCCTTTCCTTCGCTGACAGGTGGGACCCACGCTTATGGGTCCCACATGTCAGTGACAGAATGGTAGGATTGTTCGTGCCCCTCATCCCTCTCGGCCCACCGCTCCTCTGCCTTTGTTTGCATGACATGCGGGCCAGCTGAACTGCGGCGACCATCAACTTTATACCCCAGACACACCCGATTGGACGCGGTTTGCCTGCTCCGCTGCTGTGCTCCAATCCGTACTCCCGCACCATCGAATTTTCATCCAGCGGCTGTGACACATTTCGTCTCGGGCATCAATCCTCAGCTGGAGTACTTATGTACTACAGGTAGTACCCGCCGGTGTGGCCATCTACGCCTCGTAACGCCCCGACGCCCAGCTGTGGTACCCTCGCCACGGCCATGCCACCACCGGCCGGTTCATCTCGAATGAGTGAGTCGCGAGCCACGCCACCACCATGAGAATGACATGTGGGCCAGCCGCATTTAAGGCCCACATGTCATTGACTCATAGGCCGGGAACTAAGCCACTGAAGTTCGGTCCCGTGGGCCCCGAGAGGAAAATGTAACTCCTGCGGCAGGCCTTGTGGTGCTCCCGCAGTACGATCTCATGCCAAAACTGGAATTTGTTTCTACTACCACTAGTACTAGTAGGAAGGTACACGTGCATTGCACGCATGAGATTCTGGTGGTTTGTGCATTATGCTTCTACATGTGGAGTTTTCTGGATTCTAACATGTGGCAAAATTTGGTGGAATGTAAGGTTAGGCAAGTTTGATTAACTTAGGTGAGTGTTTGGTTCAAGCCACACATTAGGCAAGCCACACTTGCCCCACATGACATACACACAAAAAATGTGGCAAGATTCCCTTAGGCTTGCCAACTTGTGGCAAAATTTGGTGGAATGTAAGGTTAGGCAAGTTTGATTAACTTAGGTGAGTGTTTGGTTCAAGCCACACCTTAGGCAAGCCACACTGGCCCCACATGACATACACACGAAAAATGTGGCAAGATTCCCTTAGGCTTGCCAACTTGTGGCAAAATTTGGTGGAATGTAAGGTTAGGCAAGTTTTATTAACTTAGGTGAGTGTTTGGTTCAAGCCACACCTTAGGCAAGCCACACTGGCCCCACATGACATACACACAAAAAATGTGGCAAGATTCCCTTAGGCTTGCCAACTTGTGGCAAAATTTGGTGGAATGTAAGGTTAGGCAAGTTTGATTAACTTAGGTGAGTGTTTGGTTCAAGCCACGCCTTAGGCAAGCCACACTTGCCCCACATGACATACACACAAAAAATGTGGCAAGATTCCCTTAGGCTTGCCAACTTGTGGCTCTCATTTTGAAGAACTTATTAATAACTTTGCCTGAGCTTAGTTGTGGCAAAGTTAGTCATGAATTAAGTTCAACCATGGAGTCTTCTAGATTATACATGTGGCAGAATCTGGTGGATGATATCCAATGGCCAGTAGTGATCGGATTTGCCATCTTTCTACCGTCGGATTGGCTTCATCCAACGACCAACTTTCAAAGTTTTTCACACACTATATAGAGGGTATAGATATAGATGTGCCGGTCCGTTGCAATGGATCCGAAGTATATCTATTTAGTGGAGTGCACTCTAAACACATTATCTATTTATTTTTATCTAACCTTCCATAGCCATGCAACCAAGCCACATAAGCCTCATGGGTGCCCCCCACATCATATTATTCATACTACGTTGATTGAAAAAAAAGAGAAATCACCCAAAACAAGATCTTCCCTTTTTTGTTCCTACGATGTTGTGCCGTGCACGTATCTACTAGTTGTATAGTGGTAGTACTAGTAATATAATAGTATTAGGAGTACAAACTTGGTAGGAGTGGTACTAATACGGAATGCTCCTACTCTATCAACGAGCCCCGTCTGACACAAAATTTCTTGGCTTCCGTGCTACAGCTAGATCTTCCCCTTGTTTCTGTTTTCCAACCCGGCGGCGGGCGGGGGGTCGGTTTGCTCAACGGGCGGTCCCACATGAAAGTGAAAATGCTAGGCTATAGGCAACACGCCTTCCCTAAGCTATGTGTCGTGCCGGACGGGCCGTGTTGTACTCTCGATTCCCGGGCGTGTGGGGGTGCGATGCGAACGTGGCAGGCCTTTTCCTTTTACTAGCAATGTGCCCGTGCGTTGCGACGGATCCAAAGTAGTAGAATAGTAGTATTTGTTCACAAACTTGAAAGAAATCACTATTGTTTTGATATACTCCTAATATATTACTCCCTCCGTACCTAAATATTTGTCTTTTTTGAGATTTCAAATGGACTATCACATACGGATTATATAGACATATTCTAGTGTTTCTACTACCTCTCTCTCAGTTTATAGGGCGTGCGCGTACCCCTAGGTCATCAATTTGACCAACCTAATACAAGTCATATATTACAAAAAATATACCAACATAAACTTCGAAGTTTCTACTTTCAAAAGATATAATTTTTGTGTTATATAGTTTATATTAGGGTGATAAAATTGGTAACCTAGGTATATGCGCAGGACTTGTAAACTGAAACGGAGGTAGTAGCAAGATGCCCGCGCATTGCACGAAGTTGATGGAAAAGGTAAGCACAACTTATAAATTGACGGATGGAGTACTAGTTACAGTGATGCATATAATTAAGCAAAGGGATCACACATGTCGGTATTGACTGGAACGAGAATGAAATAGCACAATAAGAATTAAGGCCAGGATGATGCGATCGCAGTGGTGGTTACAGAAGGCAAGAAGAAAGATGGATCCACGAACGTACGACCTCCTCCTCAACTTAGTGCGTCGGGCCACCGTCCGGCGGCTAAGGAGTGGCGGCTTTTGTGGAGAGGTCGAGGTGCTTCTCAACAAAGGCATCCAAGGCTTCCAGCCGGTTGAGGAAGGCCAACGTCGTAGCGTCCTCACTGGCCTTGTAGATACCTATGTACACGATTTGCTCGTATGCGTGGATGTGTAGGTCGACGAATTCTTGTAGGGCGAGGCGCCTCGCGGCGAGCGCGACCTCCAATTGGACATTCTTCGTGGCGTCAGCGGGCAGTCGCAGGGCCACCAGTGCTTGAAAGAGGTTCCGACCATGGAGGCCGATTAGGGTGGCAGGCAATGAGGAGCCCGGGCGCGCGGGCTGGAGGAGTACGCGATGTCGTCCGCGAGCTTCTTGAGGACGGTGAACTTGTTGCTGGTGGCAATGATCATCTGGTCCAACTGAGAGTCTTAGTTGGCGTCGATGGCGGCCATCCACCAGCCGGTCTCCAACACCGTCTGGAGACGATCCTCGGCGCCATGCCGAAGGCCGGCGTCGTGGACCATCTGGCGCAGCCGCTGTCCGCTCATGCGCATCGCCGCCATGGGTCTGGAGCGAGATCTTTTGCGCTTAGTGTAGGTGCTTAGGCAAGTGCTTAGGTGCGTACGATGTGGTAGATGCATTGGAATGGAGGAGGGGCGCCTTTATATGAGGGCAATGAGGGAAACTGCGTTGCATTCACATCGTGCAGCCTCTTTTCTCGGACATCCTCCCATTACTTCCCTCATGCATTAATTGAAGGAGGATGCATTGGCCGTTCAACATATCGGGAACCGCTACTCCCTCCCTCGTCCGCATTAAAGGTGTATCGGGAACTGCGCCGCCCGCTGTCAAATCGAATACTCCCTCCGTCTAGGTGAGTATTATAAGTCATCTTACGAAAACCAAATACTAGTAAGACTAGCCACCGTGGGAGTAACTTCAGCAGTAACATCGAGTCCAACTCAGCAAATTTGCTTATGTGGCTAGTTACTGTAACATCACATGTCCCAATGCAATATGAGTCTATAACCTAATAAATGAAGCTTTGCATGTTACCACACTTATGTTACTACTACCTCTGTCTGGGTTTATTGGTCCCCATTGTATTTCGTGCCAAATTTTGACCATAGATTAAACTAAGAAAATGTGCACGCATGTCACCAAACATTATATTTTTCAAAACTATGTTCAAAGACGAATCCAATGAGATAATTTTTCTTGACATGCATTAACATTTTGTTAGTTAAATCTTTAGTCAAAATTTGGCACAAACTATAAAAGGGACCTATAAACTATAAAAGTTCACGAGCGCTCTCTATATGTACCACCTTTTTTTTTAATTTCAAGTTTTGCTCCATGGCGCAATCCATCGATACTACAACTGTACAAAAGTGGAGTATATACATTTTTTAAAAGGCTAGAGGGCGGGGCAGTCTAGCTCGGTCGGTTTCACAAGAGGCGAGGGCCTTTGTGATTTGACGGCTCATTAATGCTGTCAAATCGAATAGTACTGCGCCGCCCGCTGCACGCCCGGCGCCTCCATTAAACCCCTCCGTTAAACCCGCATGCAAACCGAGAATCCTACTCCGGCCACACGTCCGTTCATGAGCGGGCCGGAATTAAACGCAACACCGGCCGAGCTCCTCCTGTCCGCCCTCAGTTTAAACGAGGCCAGACGCTGGCCAAGCTTCTACCGTCCGCCCTCAATTTACACGAGGCCAGACAGACAACAGGCAAGAATCGCACCCCTCCGCCGCTCCCCAATCTCCTCCTTCACCATTTTCTCCATTCTCCAGCATATTACCCGGCTGGGTGGCCCGCCGAGCCCTCCAGATACGGGCGAGGCCGCTCGGTGCTTCACCAACCTCGCTTGGCCCGACGAAGCCAGTTGCCGCCCCAAGCAGGCACGTGGTTCAGCAACTCGCTGCTCCAGTTCAGCTCGATGAGGAGTGGAGAGTTGCTCCACTCCGGCACAGCTGCGAGCACGCCGGTACGGGCGTCGTCGCTGCCGCGTCGTACCGCGCCACCAGTGTCTGCGGTGGCCGCGCCTCCCGTGTCTGTGGGCGCGCCTCCTGTGCCTGCGGCAGCGCCATGCAGGCAGAGACAGAAGCTGGGTGCGTGGCGAGCGACCAGTCGGTGGCCAGCTTCTCCCTGTCCGCCGCCATCATTGAGGAGAAGTAGAACAGGGGAGGCCGCAGCCACTTGGGACCCATGAAGGCCACCGCTGAGGCGACGACCGTGGATTCAGGTGGTTTCTTTGCTGCTTCGTCTCTTCCGAGGACATTCGTCGACCCCGCAAGTGTCTGACGGACATGAGGAAGACAAAGGGATCCGCGGGCAGCCATTTAGAACTAAAATAAGTCTAGATATATCCATTTTTAGGACAAGTATTTCCGGACGGAGGGAGTATTAATTATACAAGAGAGCCGGATTGGCACCTCTTAGTTCATGTAAATGTAATGAAATCCATCATGTTTATATGAAGATCCGGCTTTTTTATACGAAATCCTTCATGCTTATATGAAATCAGTCCGTGTTTGCATGAATTTCATCTGGCTGGTTAGAGTTGTAAAAATGTATGCCGCTGGCGTTTGATGTCGTCCTTCGCGGAAGGAAGCGGTAGGAAATTTGCCGGCTGCCGTTGGAGATGCTCTTTATGCTGGAAATAATAGAGTGACATCCAATCCATTTGAGTTAATTGCCTGTATGATTGTCCCTTTATAAAAATTTAATTGCACGTACAGTGTACACATGACTTGCAGGGTGGGTACAGCTTCGTACAGAAAGTTAAAAAGAAACAAGTCCATCCTTAATATTCTAAGTACTCTGTGGGTTCCACTATCAGTACAGTAGCGAAAGAAGTATATATTAAATAAGTAGAGTAATATATAATATACAAATCTAAAGTTAAAAGACAGAATTCAAACTCATGTCATCGCGTTGCGAGCATCCGGCGCTAACCAGCCCAGCACATTTTTGTTGTAGACCATGCTGGAGATATATCTCCATGTCTACTCTTATATATACTCCATTCGTTCCTAAATATTTGTCTTTTTCAGATATCAAATGGACTACCACATACGTATGTGTATGTAGACATATTTTAGAGTGTAGATTCACTCATTTTGCTATGTATGTCTTTTCAGGAAGGGGTCAGATTTGTCCTTGATTTATTTATGAGGTATCCAGATGGCACTGCACCGCCAAGAAAAGAGGGTAACATCAAAATTATGGACTACTTTTTTGAGTATGTTGGTAAGGTCCGGTCATAGTCACTTGTTGAAATCTCTAAAAAGACAAATACTCCCTCCGTCCGGAAATACTTGTCATCAAAATGGATAAAAGGAAATGTATCTAGACGTATTTTAGTTTTAGATACATCTATTTTTATCCATTTTGATGACAAGTATTTTTGGACGGAGGGAGTAGAAAACAGAGTTGGTGATGATGGTGTGCGTGCCATCCTGCAATATAGGCCGTTGGATTTATCTCTAACGGATAGGAAAGAAACTATGGCAATTTTGCAAAAATATACCCACACGTCTCTCCACGTTCGCAAATAAGGCCTTCCCTAGTTCAGCCTTTTCTCTCACAAGATAAACTACTCATACAAATGCATCTTGATGTTCCGTGCAACGCATGGGCAGCTAGCTAATTTCTTTTAAAGTAGTTGCTACGATAATTGGGTTGAAGTGATATGTTTTATGTCTGCCCCGAATGATTTCAGATTCACTAGTAGTAACAAAGAAAAGGTTGCCTTGTTAATTAACAGAAAACAGGGTGAAAACTATCACATGAGGCCGGTAAAAACAAGGCACACTGGGTTCAGCGTCATCGTCACTACAGTTGTGCGCGCGCGAGAAGTCTACATATCGAGGGGGCTACCGAGTGAGGCACCGAGACACAATGTTTGAGAGAGAAACCAATTGACAAATTATGATCAGATCGAGTTGTCACCCTTCTGCTGTCATTGTTGGGGGGAGGGAGAGAAAGACGTATCGAGAGTGTGCGCGGTAGGCACAGAGGCACAACTAGCGAGTGTGTGTGTGTGTGTGTGTGTGTGTGTGTTTGAAAGAGGAGTCGATAGATTATTATCAAGATCGATGTGCCACCCTACTCCTTCAGTGTCGGGTAGTGTGTGTGTGTGTGTATGTTTGAGAGAGAATCCAGTCGATAGATTAGTATCAAGATCGAGGTGTCACCCTACTCCTTCGGTGTCGGGTAGTGTGTGTGTATGTTTGAGAGAGAAGCCAGACAATAGATTAGTATCAAGATCGAGGTGTCACCCTACTCCTTCGGTGTTGGGAAGTGTGGGGGGGGAGGGGGCAGTGACACTCATATATCTCTACTCTTATAAAAAAACAGAGTTGGTGGTGATGGTGTTCCTGCCATCCTGCAATATAGTCCATCCGATTTATATCCGAGGGACATGAAGGAAAATATGGCAATTTTGCAAAAAGATACCCACACCCCTCTCCGCATTTGCAAATAAGGCATTCCCCCGTTCATCCTTTTCCCCCACAAGATAAACTTCTCATACAAATGCATCTTGATGTTCCGTGCAACGCACATGGGCATCTTGCTAGTAGGGAGAAGGAGTTTGTGTGACACATATCTGGCTATATTAAGGGATAGGTAGATAGCATATGTGTGAGAGACATTATTATACTTTGAGACATTAGTGGCTGTGGGTGGGCGGAATTAAAGGGGTGGGCGTCTTAGACATAGAGAGCGTGCGTCTTTCTGTGTGAGAGACTTGTAGGACGGGGTAGAAAGACGAATTTAACCCTGATGGAGGGAGAGAAATACACGAAGTGCGCGTGTGTGATTCCGACGCCCACAGGGAAATGAGATATGTACGCTTGTGAGAGAGATTGCACAATTCATTCACGTATCACTATCTAGCGACCGTGGACGTGCATCGCTTGAACATAAGTCAATATCTACTTCGTATCGCGGCCAAAGGTACAATATCGATTCAACGCTATAAAGATTGGACACTCACATATCACATTTTTTCTATTTAAATAAACCTTTTTCAGTTGTGCATGCCAAAGTTACAGTGATGTTTCTTCAAACAACCAATGTAGCTATCATGCACATGCTCCATTGTTACTCTTGCATTCAAATTCATTAGTCTTGGATGATTTAAGTTTCTATTTTGAAGAAATATATATGTAATATTCATATATGAATTCAACGGTTACGCAATTTATGAAATGGAGGCTATGTAATCATATGAGGTAACACTTTTAAGTAGCTAACTACAATATCCATTTCTTTTTGTGCGCCTCTACACTAACACGTCAATGCATTATGTTTAAAGTAAATAACCAATGGCATTAAATTATCTATTTACATGAGAAATACATAGGCTGAGCGTTTGATCCCTTTTTTTGTGAACGCGCCACTACACCCGTACGATTGGCCGCGCCCGTGTGAACGTCCAAGTTATCGGCGCATCATCCCGAGTTATTGTCTTTTTTTCTGGGGTGGACTTCACACTAGTTATTAACTGCTGACGCGTGCCCCGTGTACACAGTCTAGCATGACCTTCCCACTAGCACGGTCCAAAATTAGTTGAAACTGGAAACGAACGATCCTGCGGGCGGCAAAATCTCCCGCCTCCTTCTAAAATTTCCGCCACCTTAGTCTTTAGCATGCGAAATCCCCCTTTTGTCCTTGGTGTACGGAGACCAACAGTTACAATACCGCCCTCATCTACATGATAGGTCGGGGCTGCTTTGGTAATTTCCGGTTCCCCCCACTACACGCCACCCCCATTTCCTCTCCCCTCCTCCCGCAAAAACGACTAACTCCATAGCACCAGAGCATATTACATCACGTCGTCCGTACTTCATCGCCCTTTCTCCCCTCCCCTCTCGAAACCCTAGACTGCTCATCCACCGGCGTACCATAGCCCATTCACTGCCAGCGGCGTCCACCTCGCCGGATCTGCTTCTGCGGCCGCATCTACCCCTTCCACCTCCCCTAGAAACAAGTAGACTGCTCATCCACCATTGTACCACAGCCCATTCAGTGCTGGCCTTGTCCACGGCGCCGGATCTGCTTCGCCGGTACTCTCGTCAACCGCCGCGCATCTGCAGCGGCTCATTCGTACTCCCCACCAGAGACGCTTCGTCCACACCCCCAGAGCCGCCCCACCGATGCCCCCGTCGATGGCCTCTGATCCTCTTTGCCGACACCTTCCTCAACCCTACCGGAGCCGCTTCGCCGACACCAGCGTCAACCCTACTGGAGTAGCTTCCCCTATACCATTCTCAACCCTACCGGGGCAGCTTTGCCAACTCACAAGTTCACGGCCTCAGATCCGTTTCCTCGCACCCTCATCCAAACTACTAAAGCAGCTTCTGACGCCCCGTCCACGGCCGCAGATCCGCATCATCGACACCACCCTTAACCCAACCACCGGAGCAGCTTTTGATGCCCCGTCCACGGCCGCAGATCCGCACGTCGACACCGTCCTTAACCAAACCACCGGAGCAGCTTCTGACGCCCCGTCCACGGCCACAGATCCGCGTCGTCGACACCATCCTTAACCCAACCACCGGAGCAGCTTCACCTACGCCCTCGTCCACGGCCATAGATCCGCTTCGCCCACACCGTAGTCCACCCTACCGGAGCCGCTCCACAAACACCCTACTCAACGGTTCTAGATCTCCTTACCAGAACCCGACAGCCAGTGCAGCGTCATCACCCTTGGCGTTTCTAACCTGATTCCCACCATCTGGAGAGATGCCAAGCACCCGTCACGGCCTAGGTACTTGTCACCTTTAAACCCGTCCAGCATCACCTGCCTGATGTACTTCAAATGTACTAACCGGTCGCTGTTACCTGTTATGCAGCTGGCAAAAACTACAAGGACGATGTTTCTTCTGGATCGAACAGCTTGGCCAACCAAGATCCTGGACTGAGGCATTGCTATGATCTTGTAAGCGCGTCTCTCTCTTGTATTGTTCTGTGCCTGCCAGCGTGCTTTGCTAGGATTTTCGACCAGTAATCCCTTTGTGCAGACAATGATTTCTACTACTGGCTGCTAAATTAGATACGTAGATGTCATACATGATACTACCTCGTACCTCCGTTCCTAAATATAAGTCTTTCTAGAGATTCCACTATAGGCTACATACGGAGCAAAATGAGTGAATCTACACTCGAAAATGCATCTATATACATCTGTATGTGGTCCATACTGGAATCTCTACAAAGACATATATTTAGGAACAGTGGCGGTACATTACACAAAATCGTAGGTGGCATGTAGGAATTCCAGTGCACTACATTAGGCTCCCTTAGAGTGCCTGCCAGTCCAGCATACAAAGTCATGGCTAGTTTATGGTACGCATACAATCGTTAATTGGTGGTTTAAATATGTGCAAGGGATATGCAATGTAGTATCATGTAGAGATGTCTGAAATTAGCCGTGTCAACTTGCAGATAGGGTTACACAATGAAAAAGTACAAGATGTATGTGGGAATTTCATGGAACATCGCAAAAAAAAGGAGACATAGCGGTGAGCCTATACAGTGTGCTATGGTACGTCACTCCTCCATTGCAATCATCGTGACATGTTATTTGTATGCAGTTCTATTAGCCAAGTTTCTTAGGGACAGTTATTACGAGTTATCCTAAGAAAATAAGCGCCTGTGAATATAAGCTCCATGTAATACGCCAACCAGTTCTTTTCATTGCTTTTTCAGCTTATCTTTGGTATGATCAGTGGAAAGTCTAGATTGCATTATATATATTTTTCATTTTGCTGCATATATGGAAATTAATTTGACATGCAAACATCACAAATTGAACCCAGTGTAGTAATTAATATGATAGGACAACAGACCATCACTATTTGCTCAAAATGCAAATACAAAGATACCATCTATTTGGCACAATCTACTTTGGTCAATGTTTTCCATAGAGATCCCATTGCCTAATTTAAACGAAGAACGCATGACCCACATTTAAATGAAGAACAATTATTTGTTGAAATTAGAGGTTCCAAGTGGCTGGTTATTATCATATAGCAGCACCACCTGAAAGCATCATATAGCAGCAACAGCAGCTCATAGCAACTCATCATACAGCAGCAGCAGTCTGCAATTCATCATATACCAGCAGCAGCTCATAGCAATTCATCATATAGCAGCAGCAGGAGCAGCTCATAGCAATTCATCATATAGGAGCAGCAGGAGCAGCTAGTAGCAACTCATCATATAGCAGAAGCAGCTCATTGCAACTCATCATACAGCAGCAGCAGTCTGCAATTCATCATATACCAGCAGCAGCTCATAGCAATTCATCATATAGCAGCAGCAGGAGCAACTCATAGCAATTCATCATATAGCAGTAGCAGGAGCAGCTTGTAGCAACTCATCATATAGCAGCAACAGCAGCTCATAGCAATTCATCATATAGCAGCAGCAGCAGCTCATAGAAACTCATCATACAGCGGCAGCAGCTCATAGCAATTCATCATATAGCAGCAGCAAGAGCAGCTCATAGCAATGCATCATATAGCAGCAGGAGAAGCAGCTCATAGCAATTCATCATATAGTGGATCAGAATGAAAATTTGGCAAAAAATCAGAGGAGATCCTCACCTTGTTGGATGAGCTCATCCTTCAACAGCACCTCAAGGCCATGGCCAGGGAGGAGGGGAGGGGGAACAAGGTGCCTTCTGCCGCAGTGTGGCATCAGCCGTAGTTGTGAAGTGCCCGCTGGAGTAGTCGTTGGACGAACCATAGTGGAGCAGCTGCTGGAGACCATGAGAATGAGGGGCGGCGCCAGAGGGAGGAGCAGCCAGGGAGATTTGCCCCTACCCGCCGGCCATGTAGCCTAGCTAGACATAGCATCGTCGAGGACCAGGCCAGATGGGATCAGTGGCGACGACTCGCTGGAGGAACCCTAGTGCTGCAGGCAGGGGATCGAGGTAGAGGGAAAGGGGAGAGGAGATGCAAGCGGGCAGGGCAATGAATGCTTGCGTGTTTGTTTTTACTTGAGGGTCAGGTGTGACACAGGCGTCAGCAGTTGCATTTTGAGTGTAATATAGGCAGACAACAGAGTCATTTCACTCTTCCCCTTCCCTTCAATTTTTAGTGAGGTTCTACCTGAAACACCCCCCTCCAAAGCGAAATTAGTTAAGCCCAAGCCCATAACTCAAAAATGACTTCTTTACATCTTTTATGGCTTATTTTGACAATATACCCTGAAAAGGCATAATCGAACTGGCCCTTAACCTGCAATTCAATTGTGCGTGCAATGATGAATCACTCATGCCTGCTATCTGTACATTTAGGCATCATCATACATGGCATAACCTAATACATGTGCATTCCATTGTAGAATCTGGAATATGCAATGTTTATGTTAGTTCATATGTTGCACATGATGTTTAAATGCCCCTTAAATCTGGTCACTCAAGTGATATGTAAGATTTGCTCACACATCTGTTCAATTGCTTGTTTGCATCAGCCATACTAGGACTGTTTGCTTTGATTACTTGCTGTTCTTGACCTAACACTCTAACAGAGCTTGTCAACGATTTAAACACTAAGGGCTGCTGTAGTGGGGCCTTGTCTAACTCATAGGTGAATAAAGGTTTGGTTGTACACTATAGTAGGCTCTCCAAGAGTACCTGGAGATCCAGTTCGAAGGTATGCCTAGTTTTTACATAGTGCAGACATAGTAAATGTTCATTTCATTGTGTGCAAGTGCAAGAGATGCGGCATGTTTCATTATGTGGTGTTGTTTTGTTATAATCTCATCCTTTTGTGTTCACAGACTGGAAAGTATGCATATTTATCTTCCAAGGAGACGAGTAACTAGTTTGTGTCACCTTGCAGAGGGGGTGCAATGAAGATAAGATTGAGGATTTCCAAGTACAAGATGTTAGGAAGGAGCCTTGCAAGAGAAGTAGGAGTTGCCCTGAGCCTCTTCAACCTGCTAAGGTAAGTCACTGTATGCAACTCAACAGTCCAATTCCTTGTTTGTTTCAGGCATAGTTAATTTTCTCTTTTCAATTGCTTTATTTGTCCTCACTTAATGAGATGCCCAAATAATTATGCCTGATGTTCGGTACTTGTATCACTATTAGTTGACATAATTAAAGGCCTTACCATTTAATTACTCTGCCGAAGTGTGCCTGAAGCTTTGAAGTCTATTAACCAACTATTATTGCATGAGGCTCACAATCTAGTTTATACTATGCTAATGATTGCATAGTTTTGCCTGCTGTAGTACGTTTGTATGAAACCCTCTGTTGTTCATTATGCTCCCTAAGAATTTAATTGAGGTATAGAATGGCCAACTGCTTGCTTACTTATACGCAACATGCTGTCTAAATTTGTAACTTGTCTGTGTTTTCAATTGGGCCCCAACAGCATGCTCCTCTGGTGAGCTAAGAGGGATTTCTGTATGCAGGCTGCACAGACTATCTTTTTTATAATTTTTAAAATATCACCTGCTTATGCTTCATGACGTGTAACATTTTTTTTGTGAAAGTGACGTGTCACATTATTTTTAGTCCTGTTTTGCCATGTAGTACAAACTAGTGTCTTGTTCGCTTCACTGTTGTAACTATATTTTTGCCCTAGTCATGTGTACTTACAGAAACATTTCAGGATGAAGTGACATCAACACAAAAATCTGCGAGCAGTGCGGCATGGCCGTTACCGAATGATTATGGATTGGAATTGGAATGTGCTGATGTTCTCGAGCATCAACTAGAGGTGGCAAGACAACGTGTACATGATTGTCAACGTATAATCAACAAGTTGAGACTGAACATGCAGGTATTAGATGCAGGAGTCAAAAAATGAAACAAGACACCGAGGTAACCATGAAGGAATTGGAGATTTTGCAGACTGAAATTTGTGCTATCTGAATCCGGCCAATCCTATTTTCTGAAGAGATTATAGTTCAAATGGAGTTAAGTTGATGCGCGTCCATGATGTATGAGCCGTATTTGCCCAGTGTATGTAATTTGTTGTTTGTGTATGCTTTATTATCACCTGTGCTGTACCATAATGCCCAGTGGGTATAATCGGCTGTAATTTCTTTATTGTATAGTGTACGATTATTCTACCTTTCTATGCCTTGATCTCTTTGTTGTATAGTGTATGCTTTTTAGAGGTGATAGTATTGAGTAGGATAATTCTTTGAATATGCTATATCATTCAAACGGGGGCCAACTCGCCCGACCATGGGCCTTCTACGTCTCGTAGGATCCATGGGCCTTCTACGTCTTGTAGGATCCATGGGCCTTCTACGTCTCGCAGGATCCATGGGCCTTCTACGTCTCGGAGTGTCCATGGGCCTTCTACGTCTCGCAGGGTCCATGGGCCTTCTACGTCACGTAGGATCCATGGGCCGCCGACTCATTTATGGGTCTTGTACTGGCCTTTAATGGGCCGTAGACGGGCCTATAATGGAAATCGTATGTTTTATTGGCTGGCCTTAACGGGCCGTTAATAGGCCGTATTTGGTGATGCTATGAAAATGGCCCAACAGACTAACGGACCACAAACGGGCCGACTGTAATGACGGGCTGAATTTGGCCCACAAGCAGAAAATGACAGTAACGGGCCGTAAGTAACCGAATGGTGCAAATAAGCCCAAGAATAAATGGGCTCTGAGAGGGCCGAAAGATAACATGGGTTGTAAACGGCCCAACTAAATAACGGGCCCTTAATGGGTATAAAGTGATACATTGTTCATTACGGGCCAGTTTCACCACGGGCCGTTAATGGGTCTAAAGTAATACATTGTTCATCGCGGGCCGTTAATAGGCCAAGAGTTACATAGGGCCTCATATGGGCCGAAAGACGTCATGGGCCATACATGGGTCAGAAGTGAAAACGGGCTGGAATCATATTGGATGGCCCAGATGACGCTACTGGGCCTAATTCGGATAGGGCGTAATGGGCCTTGGGTTAGCGGGCTATAAATGGGCTATATGCGAATAGGCCGTTAATAGGCTTCCCATGGGCCGGCCCGTCACCTTTTGACCAAGTCAAACGGGCCGGCCTTTTCACAGGAATGGACCTCTGTTGGGCCGTGCCACGTGTCGACGTATCATAGGAGCCTTCTGTCCAATGAGTGGATGACATCTGTCCCAATAATGAGCCGACCCGTGTTTCCTCCAGCCAATGATGATTTTACACGTGGAAAATCCCCATTGGTCGGGGCTGTTAACGGGTTATCAGATCCAAAACCCGACCCGATAGCTTAATGGCATTCCGTTATGGTGGATGCCACGTGTCGGTCACCCTTGATGAAAGCACTTCTGTGACGCGCGATTTATCGTCATGGAAGTGGACACTTCCGTGATGATAATTTTGGTAATGTCATCGAAAACTTCTACGACAGCACAGGTATGACTATCTCGATTCTGTCATAAATTTTTCATGGATGTACATGCATGACAAAAAACGCGACCTACTGTGACAAACACGTATCATCACGGAAGTGTATTTTTTTTGTAGTGAACCATCGTGCGAGAGCCCCACGGTGGGCGCCAACTGTCGTGGAATTAACACGTGAGATGTCCTCATGAAAGGACTTAGTCGTGAAGCCATCGCAATACGTTAGCTTGAAGGGGTTAAACCGGACAAGGGACACGGGAGTTTTATACTAGTTCGGCCCCTTCGATGAAGGTAAAAGCCTACGTCTAGTTGTGATGGGATTGATTGGGTTTTGATGACCAGGGAGCAAATACGCTTGCCTGAGTCTCGAGTTGTTGCTTGTTCTCCTTGAACCACCGCCGGGTCATCCCCTTATATACACAGATTGACGCCCAGCCAGTTTACAAAACCCCGAAGCTGACTCATACAAAGTGTCCGGCTCGGTCTCTCCTTTCCTAACTTATATTACAAGTTACCTAGTCATGGAAGTTTACCACTATGGGCCCTAATCCGCCTTTGGGCTTCGGGCCTCTATGCTTTATTAGTAAAGCGCCATCTTCTGGGTTTTCATGGGCTTCTGCACAGTCGAGGGTGAACCGGGCCCTCTTGGCCGGTTTACACTCAGTAGCTATATCTCCAATAGAGGGCGAGCCGTCTGTATCGAGGACCTCCGTTGTGCATGAGTCACTGGACTGTCTGCTGGAAGCGCTTCGCAGCGCTTCCATGGATGAAGAGCACCGTACTCTTATGAGTACGGTGATTCGGAAGGTTTTGTCCGCCAAAAGCGGACTAACCGAAGCTTGCACCAGCCTCCTGACATGCTTTGAGGTAAGTAATAAATATGTGCAAAATTACCACCCGATAGGTAGTAGCCCCTGATACTCTGTTTGGTGTTCGGAAAGAAATGCCAAACGGAGGGTCAATTATAATCCGCAGGAGTCTAATAATAAGTATTATTGTGAATAAGCAGGCTGTGCTGCTTGCTGCTGCTGCCCGTACTGCCGTGGTTGCCGAACTGAAGCGGGACCTGGAGCAGGCGCAGGGAGAGCTCGACCTCACGAAGAGGCAGCTCGAAGAGAACAAGGGTGAGTGATTCCCGCTCTTATGCATTTAAGGATAGGCAGAATTGGTGAGTCTAACACCTAAATGTCGTGACTGTGTAACAGGGGACACCGCCGAAGTGGCGTCCCTGAAGAAGGCGTTGTCCGAGGCCGAAGACAAGGCGGCCTCGGAGTGTAAGGAGCGCGAAAAGAGAAGTGCTAGGGTAGGTGAGGTACAGCAAGAGCTCCAGGACCTCGGCAAGAAATGCAAGTCCGTGGAGAATGATCTGAAGTCGAAAGAGGCCGAGCTTGTGAAGGCCATTGTGAATTTAAAAAATGCCAAGGCCGAAGCCGAGAAAGCACAGCAGGAGATCCAGGAGGCCAAGAAGATAGCAGCAGGTAAGAAGTTCTTTATGCAAAGCAAACATGTGGAGGAGGCGTTTCTTTTACTTACTCAAATTCAGAGCTCTCCAGGGGCATTCGCAGATCTGCCACGCAGCGTATCAGACGCTGCGGAGTTCTACCGTGCCTAGGAGGGGAACTCAACGGAGAAGCTGTTCTGGTCCCAATATGCTGGGGCTGAACACCCGATGCCTCTGAGTGACCAACTGAAGCAGTTGGTCGAACTCCACAGGGCGGCCGAACTGGCTATGAAAGGTTTCATAGTCCCGATGTGGCCTGGTGAGCTCATGCCCAATAGCTACTTTGGCCTAATCAAGCGGATGGTGGATGCCTGCCCGCGGCTGGAGGTGATCAAGCGCTCCGTTTGTATCGAAGGTGGCCGCCGGGCCTTTGCCCGCGTCAAGGTGCATTGGGGCAAGCTGGATGCGGAGAAGCTGGTCAAGGACGGGCCGCCAGAGGGGAAGGCGCATCGCCATCCCGAGATGTACTATGATGACGTTATGAAGGGTGCTCGTCTCGTGGCTGACGAATGTACCAAGGACACCATTTTTGAATGAATTCACTTCTGTCATGTTTGTATTTTAAGGACGAAGTTACTTGCGCTATGTAGCGCTTTTGTTATTTAAAATATTACCTTCTATGCGGCTGTTTATAAAATTCTGAAAGTAGGCCAGTCGTCGGCTTCCTCCCCCACGTAACTAGTACTGGGGTGTTCATGGAAAACCCGGACACTCTTTATCCAAATGTTTGGTCCCTTAAGGAGCGAACAAGGCAATCGGACTATGCGGCTTTATAACTTTCACTTAGCCATAGAAGTCTACAATTTTAAATTTCGGCGAAGCCCCTAGAATCCGGAAGGCCGAATCGGGGCGCTATACACGCCTAGATCGGACGACGCCGATATATCGCCTAAAGCGGAAAATCTTTAAGGATTTTAAGACCTCTCGAACAGCGACCAGCTCTCGCCACATCATGTCGGTCAGTTTTCGGCTTTCTCTACTGAGGTGCTCGTCCGGAAGAACCGGTACACAATCGCAGTAGTTCTCCCTGCGCTACCTTTGCCGATATAATGGAACATAAGGCACCAAAACAAGGGAGCCGGGCTATCCCAACTGTAGACCCAAGACATGATTCGGAGCTGATGCATATATTGCTATAAGTTCGGGGTGCCGCACTGTTGAAAGTGTTCGGACTTTTATTTGCCATATGACGGGGCGCCATGAGAAGCCCCTGGCAAACTGACCGTACCAAGGTGTATGGATGCAATACCAAATAAACATTTATAAGAGAAGAAAATGCTCAAATAAGGATAATAAGCTGACGCTATATATAATCTCCCATTGACGAAAAATATGTTTAAGTGTATGTTTACAATGGATGCATTAAGGAGAGATAAAAATAGGACTATTTGACATGTCCTATCTAGGGGCAGGCTATGTACAGATAGATAAAGCAGGTATAATGATCGTAAATAGATTCCACCTGGGTATTTCCTTCTGTGCACAACGTATGTTGCCTCCTTGGATGTCTCTCCCATATGAGTCCGGCAATTCAGCTCTTCTGAGGATGCTGCACTAACGCGGTGTCCTGAAATGTAAGAGAAAAAGAGTATGAAGGTATTTGGCGGTTACCCGCACTATTGACTGAGTTGTTGGTGTGCCTCCGCCTATGCCCATGGTATCTTGAGTGTGTAATTGTGTACGCATGGCACGAATGCTTCTTTGAAGGAGCTTGAGTGGAGGCCGGACTGCTAATCATGCTCTTGGCGTTCCTGATGATCCTGTTGCGGGGTGCTCCGGACTCGCTTGACAGTGCTCGAAGTTGTCGCTGGATTGGTTTGTCGGAGTAGGCCGCATTGTACTTCTACCGCGAGGGCTGCCGTATGCTCTTCTGTTCGAAGGGAGCGGTCCATATTTCCATTGACAATGATGACCCTGCGCGGTCCTGGCATCTTGAGCTTGAGGTATGCGTAATGTGGTACTGCATTGAATCTAGCGAATGCGGTTCGTCCGAGCAGTGCGTGGTAACCACTACGAAAAGGGACGATATCGAAGATTAACTCTTCGCTCCGGAAGTTATCCGGGGATCCGAAGGCCACTTCTAGTGACATAGAGCCCGTACAGCGGGCCTCTACTCCAGGAATTACACCTTTAAAGGTAGTTTCGCTGGGTTTGATCCTTGAAGGATCAATGCCCATCTTGCGCACTGTGTCTTGATAAAGCAGGTTCAGGCTGCTGCCGCCGTCCATAAGGACATGTGTGAGGTGGAATCCGTTGATGATTGGGTCTAAGACCAATGCGGCTGAGATGCCGTGACAGATGCTAGTAGGGTGATCCCTACGGTTAAAGGTGATCGGACAAGCTGACCATGGATTGAACTTGGGGGCGACTGGCTCCATCGCATAGACGTCCCATAGTGCCCGCTTCTGTTCCCGCTTGGGGATGTGGGTGGCGTAGATCATGTTGAACGTTTTCACCTGGGGGGGAATTTCTTTTGTCCCCCCGTGTTCGGACGCCGGGGCTCTTCTTCATCGTCGTTGTGCAGCCCCTTGTCCTTGTTTTCGGCGTTTATCTTGCCGGCCTGTTTGAACACCCAGCAGTCTCTATTGGTGTGCTTGGCTGGTTTGTCCGGTGTGCCATGAATTTGGCACGAGCGCTCCAGTATGCGGTCCAGACTAGACGATCCCTGATTATTTCTTTTGAACGGCCTTTTCCGCTGTCTGGACTTAGATCCGCTGAATCCAGCGTTGACTGTCATGTCTTCACTGCTGTCACCGTTGTTCCATCCCTTGTGTCTGTTGCGCCGTGGCTTGCCGTTAGTATTGTGGCTATCCGAAGTGTCGGAATGTGGCGTAGTGCCGCTGCGAGCCAACCAGCTATCCTCACCTGCACAAAAGCGGGTCATTAGTGTTGTGAGAGATGCCATGGACTTGGGTTTTTCCTGGCCGAGGTGTCGAGCGAGCCACTCGTCCCGGATATTATGATTGAAAGCCGCCAAGGCTTCGGCGTCCAGACAGTCGACTATTTGGTTCTTTTTAGTTAGGAACTGAGTCCAGAATTTCCGGGCTGACTCTCCAGACTGTTGAGTAATGTGGCTCAGGTCATCAGCGTCCGGTGGTCGCACATATGTGCCCTAGAAGTTATCAAGGAATGTGTCTTCCAGGTTTTCCCAACTTCCAATGGAATTTGCTGGCAGGCTGTTTAACCAGTGTCGGGCTGGTCCTTTGAGCTTAAAGGAAACATAATTGATGGCATGTAGATCATCTCCGCGGGCCATGTGAATGTGGAGAAGGAAATCTTCGATCCATACTACGGGGTCTGTTGTGCCATCGTATGATTCGATGTTTACGGGTTTGAACCCTTCTGGGAATTCATGATCCATCACTTCGTCAGTGAAGCAGAGGGGGTGTGCGGCGCCTCTGTGCCGGGCTATGTGGCTACGCAGGTCAGATTGGTATGGGTTGTTGTGTTCGGCCCGGCCGGACTTGTTGATGACGTATTCGGCGCGACGATCATCGTCGCGCGCTGGGGCGCGCCCCCACGATTGGTAGATAGATCTTGGCTGTCCTGCTTTGTTTTCCAGAATATCTTGCAGGTCTTGCATGTTGCCCTGAGCCGTAGTGTATCGGCGTGGGGGTGCGGGCTGGTATCCGGGCTGATATCCCGTTTTATCCCGGCCACGGGGTGGCCGATCAGCCGTTTGGCGTTCAAGTCCGTATTCCTCGGCTGCCAGGACTTCAGTCCATCTATCTGTGAGCAGATCTTGATCAGCTTGGAGTTGCTGCTGCTTCTTCTTCAGGCTCCTCGCAGTGCCTATAAGCCTACGCTTGAAGCGCTCTTGCTCTACGGGATCCTCAGGCACGCCAAATTTGTCGTCGCCGAGGCTAATCTCGTCTTCGGAGGGGCGCATGTAGTTGTCCTCCTCCGGGTATGCATCCGTCACCTGTTCTTCTAGGCTGACTTGCTCATCTTCATGTTCGGCCTGCTCGAAGGCGGGCTGGTCAGGGTCATATTCTTCTTCAGCGCCATCTGGATTATTTTCGTCTTCGGGGCCGGTATTGCTGTGGCGGGGCATGGTGTGGCGCCGATGCCGCACATGCTTTGCTTTTCTTCCCGAGGGGTTATCCTCCGTTGCCTCATCGCCATTGGTTTCCTTCGGAGTGTCCACCATATATATATCGTATGAGGAGGTGGCCGTCCACCGCCCTGTGAGCGGTGGCTCCTGTAATTCTCGTACATCGTCCTCCATACCATTGATGTCTTCGGAGTCAAAGTCAAGCACGTCGGTTAGATCATCGAGCGTGGCAATGAAGTGGGTGGTGGGTGGGCAACGAATTCCGTCTTCGTCTGCTTCCCACTCAAGCCGGACATAGTTCGGCCCAGAGTCTCCTGACAAAGAGAGAGACTTCAATAAGTTCAGCATGTCGCCAAAGGGCGAGTGCTGAAAGACGTCCGCCGCGGTGAACTCCATCACGGGAGCCCAACCAGGTTCGGTGGGCTCAGGGACGCGCGGACCGGAACCTACAACCGGATATGAATCCGGGGGTCCGGAGTCACAGGCTCCCTCAGAAGTGAGGCCTGTGTTCGGCTCCATCGCTGATGAGGGTACGGCCTGCGGGGCAGGGTCCAGCCCTCCATCCTTAGGCAACGCAACTTACCCCGGATTTAAATCCGGGGCTTCTATCGGGGTTATATCCCGAGCATCGTCTGACAGCAGGTCTAAGCCGTGCTCATCGTGATTGTTCGGCGATCCTGGTGCTGGCCCGAATCCGTCGAGGATCAAGTTTCCGCGAATATCCGTTGTGTAGTTCAAGTTTCCGAACCGGACCTGATGGTCGGGGGCATAGCTATCGATCTGCTCCAGGTGGCCAAGCGAATTGGCCCGCATTGCAAAGCCGCCGAACACGAAGATCTGTCCGGGGAGAAGAGTCTCGCCCTGGACAGCGTCGTTGATGATGGTTGAAGGAGCCATCGAGCCTGACAGCAACGACACAAAGGAACTCTCAATGAAAGCACCAATGTCGGTGTCAAAACCGGCGGATCTCGGGTAGGGGGTCCCGATCTATGCGTCAAGGTTGATGGTAATAGGAAGCAAGGGACACATATGTTTACCCAGGTTCGGGCCCTCTCGATGGAGGTAAAACCCTACTTCCTGCTTGATTAATATTGATGATATGGGTAATACAAGAGTAGATCTACCACGAGATCGTAGAGGCTAAACCCTAAGAGCTATCCTATGATGGTATGATTGTAATTGTGATCGGCCTTCTAAGGACCAACCTCCCCGGTTTATATAGACACCGGAGAGGGCTAGGGTTTACATGGAGTCGGTTACAAGGAAGGAAACATAATATCCGGATCGCCAAGCTTGCCTTCCACGCCAAGGAAAGTCCCATCCGGACACGGGCCGAAGTCTTGAGTCTTGTATCTTCATGCTTCAATATTCCGGACGTTGTACACAGTCCGGCTGTCCGGATACCCCCTTATCCAGGACTCCCTCACCCGTGACGGATACTAGTTGGATGATCCCTGCGATCGAAGGTGATCGGACAGGCCGACCATGGGTTAAATTTTGGGGCGATAGGCTCTATGGCATACACGTCTCGGAGTGCGCGTTTGCGCTCCCTCTTTGGGATATGAGTGACATAAATCATGTTCACTTTCTTGACCTCCGGTGGAAATTTCTTCTGTCCCCCCATATTTGGCTGGCGAGATTCACCCTCGTCTTTGCTTTGCGGTCCCTTCCCCTTGTGTTCGGCGTTGAGATTGCCGGCCTGCTTGAAGATCCAACATTCTTTGTTGGTATGATTGGCTGGCTTGTCGGGGGTGCCGTGAATCTGGCAGGACCTTTCGAGAATTTATCTAGGCTAGACGGACCATCTCTACTACCTTTAAGTGTCTTTTTCCATTGACTGGGTCTGGAGCCCCTGAATCCGGCGTTTACCGCTGTATTTTCCGGGCTTTCTCCGTTGTTCCGACGTTTTTTTTATTGCGTTGTGGCTTTCCATTGCCGTCCTTGACTTCGGATGTGCCAGGATTGCTGGTGCTGCTATGGGCCAACCAGTTGTCCTCTCCCGTGCAAAAGCGGGTCATGAGTGTAGTTAAGGCTGGCATAGTCCTTGGCTTTTCCTGGCCTAGGTGTCTGGCCAGCCATTCGTCCTGAACACTGTGTTTGAAAGTTGCTAAGGCTTCGGCGACCGGACAGTCGACGATTTTGTTCTTCTTAGTGAGAAATTGGTTCCAAAGCTTACGGGCTGACTCTTCGGGTTGTTGGGTTATGTGACTTAGATCATCTGCGTCCGGAGGCCGGACATAGGTCCCTTGGAAATTGGCCCTAAAAGCATCCTCAAGTTCCTCCCAGCTTCCGATGGAATTTTTGGGGAGGCTTTTCACCCAGTAACGAGCAGGTCCTTTTAGCTTGAGGGGTAGGTATTTGATGGCATGGAGATCGTCTCCGCGAGCCATGTGGATGTGAAGAATAAAGTCTTCTATCCAGACCGCAGGGTCTATCGTTCCGTCGTATGCCTCGATATTCACGGATTTAAACCCCTCTGGAAATTCATGATCCAGCACCTCATCGGTGAAGCACAAGGGGTGTGCGGCACCCCTGTATTTGGTTGTGTCGCGGCGCGGGCCCGACGGTTGCAGTGGTCGTTGTTGGTTCCGAATTGGTAAGTTACCTGCATTTTTTGTTTGATGGCCCTGATCTTGTGCGGGGACGTGCTCCCTGGATCTGTAAATGGACCTGGTTCTGCCAGCCCTTTTGTCCAGGTCTTCACGTAAGTCGTGTTTCTGGTTCTGGGTTGCGACCTCCTTTCCTTTATGGGAGAGGGTGAGGTTTTGTGTGCGGTGTTATTAGCCGCTCTGTCTCGACTACGAGGTGGTCGCCCTGGTTGATCGGCCGTATTTTTATACGGCGGTATGGGCGCCATAACATCGTCGTCGAATTCGGGCAGCAGCTTGCATTTGGGATAGCTATTTATTTGGCGGTTACCGCCGTATTTTTCCTCAGTGTCGAGCACTTCGTTCCATTTATTGTTGAGCGTATCATGTGCGGTTTTAAGCCGTTGCTTCTGCTTCTTCAAACTCCCTGCGGTGGCAATAAGCCTCCGGTGGAGGTGTTTTTGTTCCAATTGTTCTTCTGGGACGATGAATGCATCGTCATCCCCACTGCTCTCCCCTTGAGAGGCGGGTTGATAATTCGAGTCTTTGGCATTGCTGTGATGGGGCTGGGGCCCCGGACTGTGTTCGCCAGCACCTTGCTCGTCCTGCTCCATTGCTGGGTCTGCGGTTTCTTCTTTGTCTTCGACGTCTTCCGGGGTGTTATTCCCTCTTGTGCGGGTATCACTATTTTTACCATGGCGTGGTTTCGAGCGGCGCCGCTGATGTCGGTGCTTTGGCTGCTTTCCGGGAGTTTTATCCTCAACTGGGTCCTTTTTGTCATCGCAATTGTCTTCTTTGGGTGTATCCACCATGTATATGTCGTATGAGGAGGTGGCTGTCCAGCGCCCTATGGGTGGTGGTTCTTGTTCTTCTCCGGCATCGTCGTCCATACCGTCGATGTATTCAGAGTCGAAATCGAGCATGTCGGTCAGATTGTCGATAGTGGCTATCAACTGGGTGGTGGGTGGGTAACAAAGTTCTTCGTCGTCCGCTTCCCACCCAAGCCGGGCATAGTTTGGCCAGGAATCTCCTGACAAGGAGAGAGACTTTAATGAGTTTAACACGTCACCTAGGGGTGACTGTTGGAAGATATCCGCGGAGCCGAACTCTAAGATCGGCGCCCCGTCAGATTCGATGGGTGCGGATACACGCGATTCGGGGCCTGTAGCCGGAGACGAGCCCGAGGTTCCGATGACACAGGCCTCGTTGGAGGCCAGGTCTGTGTTCGGCTCTAGCGCCGCTGAGTCTGAAGCCTCCATGGCGGGGTTGATCTTCCCGTCCTTGGATGGTGCACTCTGTTCTAGATCTAGGGCCAGAGCAATTACATGCGCTATCTCTTGCACACAGTCCGATGACAGATTTAGTCATGTTCATCGTGGCGGCAGGGCGCGGCTATCATGGGCTCGAATTCATCGAAGATCAAGTCTCCGTGGATGTCGGCCATGTAGTTCAAGCTTCCAAACCTGACCTGATTGCTAGGGGCGTAGCTGTCGATCTGCTCCAGATGGCCAAGCGAGTTGGCCCACAGTGCGAAGCCGCCGAATACGAAGATCTGTCCGGGGAGAAAAATTTCACCCTGGACTGCGTTGTTGTAGACGATTGGAGGAGCCATCAAGCCTTATGGTGACAACACAGTGGAACTCTCAATGAAAGCACCAATGTCGGTGTCAAAACCGTCAGATCTCGGGCAGGGGGTCCCGAACTGTGCGTCTAAGGCTAATGGTAACATGAGGCGGGGGACACAATGTTTACCCAGGTTCGGGACCTCTCGATGGAGGTAATACCCTACTTCCTGCTTGATTGATCTTGATGATATGACTATTACAAGAGTAGATCTACCACGAGATCATAGAGGCCAAACCCTAGAAGCTAGCCTATGGTTATGATTGTTCTTGTCCTACGGACTAAACCCTCCGGTTAGATAGACACCGGAGGGGGCTAGGGTTACACAGAGTCGGTTATAGGGATAGGAATCATCATATCCTAACTGCCAAGCTTGCCATCCACGCAAAGGAGAGTCCCATCTGGACACGGGACGAAGTCTTCTATCTTGTATCTTCATAGTCCAACAGTCCGGCATATGCATATAGTCCGGCTGTCCGAGGACCCCTTAATCCGGGACTCCCTCAGTAGCACACAAAGTGTTCCTCCGGTATTCGGGAGTTGCATAATCTCATAGTCATAGGAACATGTATAAGTCATGAAGAAAGCAATAGCAATATGCTAAACGATCAAAGCTAACGTAATGGGTCAAGTCAATCACATCATTCTCTAATGATGTGATCCCATTAATCAAATGACAACTCATGTGTATGGCTAGGAAACTTAACCATCTTTGATTCAACGAGCTAGTCAATTAGAGGCATACAAGTGACACTATGTTTGTCTATGTATTCACACATGTACTAAGTTTCCGGTTAATACAATTCTAGCATGAATAATAAACATTTATCATGATATAAGGAAATATAAATAACAACTTTATTATTGCCTCTAGGGCATATTTCCTTCAAGAAGTTGTTCTATCATACCCGAAGGAATTTCATATTCAATATTTTCAGTAGGTGCATTAGGTTGAGGGGCAATTAATTGTGGTTCCGGACGAGGTGAAGATACCCCGAACAAACCCCTCAAAGGATTGTTTTCCATAGTAGCAAGTGACAATAAATTTCAGCACACAATATAAATGTTTCCTTACCAAACGCGCTTCACTCCCCGGCAATGGCGCCAGAAGATAGCCTTGATGACCCACAAGTATAGGGGATCAATTTTCGCTCTTTTCAACAAGTAAGAGTGTCGAACCCAACGAGGAGCAGAATGAAATGACAAGTAGTTTTTAGTAAGGTAATGTCTGCAAGTGCTGAAATTGTAAGTAGCGGAGTAGTTTGATAGCAAGATAATTTGCAACGAGCAAGTAACGGTAATAGTAACAAGTATGCAGCAAGGTAGCCCAATACTTTTGAGGCAAAGGGCAAGCCAAAACGGTCTCTTATGATAAGCAAAGTGTTCTTGAGGGTACACGGGAATTTCATCTAGTCACTTTCATTATGTTGGTTTGATTCGTGTTCGCTACATAGATAATTTGATATGTGGGTGGACCGGTGCTTAGGTGCTGTTCTTACTTGAACAAACCTCCTACTTATGATTAACCCTCCCGCAAGCATCCGCAACTACGAGAAAAGTATTAAGAATAAGTTCTAACCATAGTATTAAACTTTTGGGTCCAATCGGCCCCTTACAGAATAGCGCAAAAACTGGGGTTTAAGCTTCTATCACTCTCGCAACCCACCATCTATTTACTACTCCCCAATACATTCCCTTAGGCCCAAATATGGTGAAGTTTCATGTAGTCGACGTTCACATGACACCACTAAGGGAATCACAACATACATACGATCAAAATATCGAACACATATCAAATTCACATAATTACTTGCAACATGATTTATCACGTGACCTCAAGAACAAAAGTAACTACTCACAAATAATAAGCATGCTCATGATCAGATGAGTATTAAATAGCATCATGGATCTGAACATATAATCTTCCACCAAATAAACCATATAGTGATCAACTTCAAGATGTATCAACACTACTTGTCACCCCCTAGCACCAATCTATAGTTTCGAAACAAGATTGAATACAAGAGATGAACTAGGGTTTGAGATGAGATGGTGTTGGTGAAGATGTTGATGGAGATTGCCCTCCCAGAGACTAGAGAGTTGTTGGTGATGATGACGACGATGATTTCCCCTCCGGGAGGGAAGTTCCCCGGCAGAATCGCTCCACTGGAGGGCAAAAGTGCTCCTGTCCAAGTTCTGCCTCAAGATGGCGGCGCTCCATCCCGAATCGCTCCACTGGAGGGCAAAATGACTTATATACTAGAAGATGGGCACCGGAGGTGAGCCGAGGAGGCTACAACCCACCAGGGTGCGCCTGGGCTGCCTGGCGCGCCCAGGTGGGTTGTGCCCACCTAGTGGGCCCCCTCTGGTAGTTATTGGCTCCAATATTTCTTAAATATTCCATAAAAAAACTCTGTGAAGTTTCATCTTGTTTGGAGTTGTGCACAATAGGTGGCATGACGTAGCTTTTTCTGGTCCAGATTTTCAGCTGCCGGAATTCTCCCTCTTGGTGTATACCTTGCAATTTTTGAGAGAAAAGGCATTAGAATTACTCCAAAAAACATTATCATGGATAAAAGCATTATAAATAACAGTAAGAAAACATGATGCAAAATGGACGTATCACCCGCCAGGAGTAACGACCACCAGCGGGTGTGTCCGGGGTGTTACAACTGTGAAGGGGGGCACGGCGCACGGCTAAGAAACAAATTTTGTGCTTTGGAGTGCCCGTCGCCCTCGTATATAAAGGAGGAGAGGGAGAGGTGGAGGCCAAGGAGGGGCGCGCCATAGGGGGAGCACAACTAGGATTCTCAATCCTAGTTGGACTCCCCTTCCTTTTCCAAGAGGGGGAGAGAGGGAAGGAGGAGGAGAGGGAGAAGGAAAGAGGGGGGCCCACCCCCTCCCTAGTCCAATTCGAACTTGCCATGGGGGGGCACCCCTTGTGGCCCTCCTCTCCTTTCCCATGAAGGCCCAATACTTCCCCGGAGGGTTCCGGTAACCCCTCGGTACCCCGAAAAACATCTGAACCTCTCTGAAACCATTCCGGTGTCCGAATACCTTCGTCCAATATATCAATTTTTACCTCTCAACCATTTAGAGACTCCTCTTCATGTCCGTGATCTCATCCAGGACTCCGAACAAACTTCGGTCACCAAAACACATAACTCATAATACAAATCGTCGTCGAACGTTAAGCGTGCGGACCCTACGGGTTCGAGAACTATGTAGACATGACCGAGACACATCTCCAGTCAATAACCAATAGTGGAACCTGGATGCTCATATAGGCTCGTACATATTCTACGAAGATTGAGGGAGTCCTGGACTAGGGGGTGTCCGGACAGCCGGACTATCATCGTCCGCCGGACTCCAAGACTACGAAGATACAAGATTGAAGACTCCGGCCCGTGTCCGGATGGGACTTTCCTTGGCGTGGAAGGCAAGCTTGGCGATACGGATATGTAGGTCTCCTACCATTGTAACCGACTCTGTGTAACCCTAGCCCTCTCCGGTGTCTATATAAACCGGAGGGCTTTAGTCCGTAGGACAACATACATTACAACAATCATACCATAGGCTAGCTTCTAGGGTTTAGCCTCCTTGATCTCGTGGTAGATCCACTCTTGTACTACCCATATCATCAATATTAATCAAGCAGGACGTAGGGTTTTACCTCCATCGAGAGGGCCCGAACCTGGGTAAAAACATCGTGTCCCTCGTCTCCTATTACCATCCGCCTAGACGCACAGTTCGGGACCCCCTACCCGAGATCCGCCGGTTTTGACACCGACATTGGTGCTTTCATTGAGAGTTCCTCTGTGTCGTCACCAATAGAGCGGATGCCTCCACCCATCTTCAAAGACGGTGTTTTCGCTGAAGGGGCCTTGGCCGCCAGCCAAACTATCCGGCTTGGTGGTTTTCTTATGACCGCCTGTCCGGCCGCCGCTTCGACAATGACTTCTCAAGTCGTCAGAAGCGATCTTCGCGTCAGCCCTAAAGCTGCCGAACACTTGAATCCAATAGAGCTCTCGTCTGTTAACGAGCTCTTGGATCACATCACCGCCCTGGGAGTCGCTACGGACTACAACCAGATTGGGCTTAAAACCGATCTGAGAGAGATTAACTCTCCCCAGGCCACCCACCACGTCGCAGTGGTAGAGGAGCAATACGGCAACTCTTTGCCTGTATTGAAAACAATTTATGTCTGGATTCCCGAACCCTCCATGCCGGATTCCCGCGGAGGGGCGGACTTCGATCGAGCATTGAACTTAAAATCATGCATCGCTCCGGACTCGCTGGATTGTGTCCAGCAAACCAAGCTTCCAAATTCGGAAGCCCCTCGGCCTTTGAGCCCCAAGATGGGCAGGGATCCGGATTTTAGTTGTAACGCCCCGGATTTGATGCGCCAGGTGTATGCCAGTTATTCGCCGTCGTTGCCATGTCATTTTCTTGCGTGTTGCACTTTGCCATGTCATCTTCTGCATTTCATATCATGTCATCATGTGCATCTCATTTCGCATTCGTGTTCGTCTCATGCATCCGAGCATTTTCCCCGTTGTCCGTTTTGCAATCCGGCACTCCTATGTCACCCGGCGTCCCCTTTTGCCTCTTCTCTTGTGAGCGGGTATTAAACGTTCTCGGAATGGCCCGAGGTTTGCCAAGCGGCCTTGGTATAGCACCGGTAGACCGCCTGTCAAGTTTCGTGCCATTTGGAGGTCGTTTGGTACTCCAACGGTTAACCGGGTAATCGCAAAAGCCTCTTTTGTGTGCAGCCCAACACCCCTTCCAAAGTGGCCCAAAACCCATCTAACTCCCCTCCATGCTCTCGGTCGTTCGATCACGATCGTGTGGGCGAAAAACGCTCCTCATTTGGACTCTCCTAGCTCCCTCTACCTATAAAAACACCTCCCCCTCCGAAATTCACGGATGAAACCACCCCTAACCCTAGCCTTCGTCCTCCTCCCGCAGTCGGACACGTCCGGACCCCGCCGGACATGTCCGCGCCGCCGCCCCCGCCGAATCACAGTGCGCCACGTCGCCTCCTCGCGCCCGCCAGCCACTCCCGCGCCGCCATGTGGAGTCTCCACGTCGCCTACGCCTCACCCCGCAGCTCCCCGCCGCCGTGGCCCTTTCGGCCCATGCCAGGCCCGCCCCTGGGCCGATCTGGGCCGGGATCCCATGCCCCGCGCTCCTCTGTGCCCGCTCGCTCCAGATCGGGAGAGGAGCTCCCGATCCAGAGCCGCCGCCTTGCCGGAGTCGCCGCCGGCGACCACCTCCGACCAGGCCGGCCCCTTGCGCCCTACTCCTCCTTCTCCCTCTCTCTCTCCTTCCCCGTGCTTCTCTCTCTCCCGCTCATGATATCTCCCTCTCTCTGTATACCTCGCAGGAGCTACCATGGCCGCCCCGATCTCCACGCTCGTGCCGCCCCAAGCTGCCTCAACGCCGGGAATGGGTTGCCCCATGCCCGACCTACCCATTTAGGGCCTTCCCGGTGCTCGCTGGAGTCCCACGCCCCCTCCCCGTCGGCGTTGACTTCCGCCATGGCTGCTTTGTGCGAGGAATGGATCTTCCCCAACCTGCCAGTTTTTTTTCGCAAGGTGAAAACGGCTAAGTCCCCGAAGTATTTTGACATAAACATGCCATGTTCATCGCATCACATCTCTGCATCCGTAGCTCCGTTTCGTGCGTATAATATGTCAAATTGTTTGTCTCGACGAGTACTTCATTTCATTCCATTGCATCATTTTCATTTGAGCTCATCTTGATGCCCGAAATGCTGTTGGAAGAGTGCATGTTGATGTTAATCTGCTGAAACTGTTATAACTTGCTCATTTATCATTTTTGCCATGATTTATGTGTGCATCCTATGAGGTTGATGTCTACATAAATGTTGATCTATGCCATGTCATCTTTCCCGGGGTGCCAAACATGTATTTTTGTGAGTTGTGTGCTGAGTGCATCGAGCTTGTTAAGTAGGGTAGTTGATGTTGCTGTTTTCCTGACAGATTCTGTTATATTTTGTTGCTATGTAAACATGCTTCTACTAATCATTCTATGCATAATCTGGAGATGCTCTATAAACATGTTTTGATCTACATGTCATGCTCTATCCATTCATGCCCTTGTTTGCAATTATAGCTTGCTGGAACATGTTGTTATCTTGCTCCAAAGTTGCTTGAAAATGTTGCTGTCAACCTGTTAACATTAAGTTCACTTGTTCCCATGTGTTTTCCTAGTGATCCATGGACCCTATGAACTTGCTCTTGCCATGCTTAGCTTCACAAACATGCCTTCTTACTGTTGGTTGCCTTGCCATGCCATGTATTGCTCTGTGGTGAGTGGTTCAAGCTCACCAACATGCCTACTTATTGTTGTTTCTGCCATGTATGAATCTGTAATATAACTTGCCATGTTTACATGGGTGCCATCATATTTTCCGTGCCTTTTTGGCTCATGGTCAGTAAGGGACTTTTGATCTATGCAATTAGTAGATTCTTTCCATGCCTTTGTTTGCCATGATAAGTTCCTGTAACATGTTGTTTGATAGCTCTAAACATTGCAACCTGATGTTATTTCTGCTAAAGTCTGAAACTGTTATTATTTGCAATATCTCCATGTGTTTTGGAGCATGTTCTAGTGATTTCTAGAGATAGCTCAGTGTTCATGTTTTGTTATGCTTTACCTGTACTTCATGCCCATGCCTTTTGTTATTATGTTGGGGTGCTGTAGCATGTTGTTTTGGTGCTTGCAATATGCCTAGTTGCTGTTATGGACAGATTGTTGCTATGACTTGTATAGTGTGTGTGTTTTACACCGTTGCTCCGTTTTGAGTGTGCTTTATATGAAACTTGCTTAATTTTGCATGTAGTTTCATATTATCATGTTGCATCCTTGTTTTGAGGTGTTTTCTTGATGTTTGTATGCATTTTGCATCAATGCCATGCTTAACTTGTTTTGCTCATATCTTCTAGGCCGTAGCTCCGAATCTAATGAACTTTATATGTAACTTGACTAGAATTTTGTGTAGATCATCATGGTGCATCTTAACTTGCTGTTTAACAACTTGAACATAAGGTTTATACAGTTCTGGACCAATTTCGAAATTTGCATATGAGGACTTACCGGAATTGTTATATGTTGTTTCCGGCCTCATTTAAACTTGCCTTGATGTGTTGGTCTTGTATGCATCATCTTTTGCCATGAGTAGCTTCATGTAGCTTTGTCATGCATCATGCTTGTTGTGTATCATGTCTTGTTCATGTGTGGTGTGTTTACTATGTTGTGTGCTTCTTCTCGATAGTTCCCGTTTCGTTGCGATCGTGAGGATTCGTTCGTCTACGTGTGGTTCGTCTTCGTGGCTTCATCTCCTTCATGGAATCGTTCTTCTTCCTTGCAGGATTTCAGGCAAGATGACCGCTACCCTGGATCTCACTACTATCATTGCTATGCTAGTTGCTTCATTCTATCGCTATGCTGCGCTACCTATTACCTGTTTATCAAGCCATCCCATATTGCCATGAACCCCTAACCTTTGACACCTTTCCTAGCGAACCATTGTTTGGCTATGTTACCGCTTTGCTCAGCCCCTCTTATAGCGTTGCTAGCTGCAGGTGAAGTTGAAGATTTCTCCATGGTGGATAGGGTTTTGTTGGGATATCACAATATCTCTTATATTATTAATGCATCTATATATTTGGTAAAGGGTGGAAGGCTCGGCCTTATGCCTGGTGTTTTGTTCCACTCTTGCCGCCCTAGTTTCCGTCATACCGGTGTTATGTTCCCGGATTTTGCGTTCCTAACGCGGTCGGGTGATTTATGGGACCCCCCTGACAGTTCGCTTTGAATAAAACTTGTCCAGCAAGGCCCAACTTTGACTTTTACCATTTGCCTCACCACCACCTACTTTTCCCTTGGGAGTCGCTCTCTCGAGGGTCATCTTTATTATAGCCCCCCCCCCCCCGGGCCAGTGCTTGTCTAAGTGTTGGTCCAAACTAGAGCACCGTGCGGGACCATCCCTTGGCAACTTGGGTTACGTCGGTACCTGTACGCTTAGCTTATCCGGTGTTTCCCTGAGAACGAGATATGTGCAGCTCCTATCGGGATTGTCGGCGCATCGGGCGGTCTTGCTGGTCTTGTTTTACCATTGCCGAAATGTCTTGTAAACCGGGATTCCGAGACTGATCGGGTCTTCCTGGGAGAAGGTCTATTCCTTCGTTGATCGCGAGAGCTTGTCATGGGCTAAGTTGGGACACCCCTGCAGGGTTTAAACTTTCGAGAGCCGTGCCCGTGGTTATTGGCAGATGGGAATTTGTTAATGTCCGGTTGTAGATAACTTGACACCAGATCCGTATTTAAAACGCATCAACCGCGTGTGTAGCCGTGATGGTCTCTTCTCGGCGGAGTCCGGGAAGTGAACACGGTTTCTGTGTTATGTTTGACGTAAGTAGGTGTTCAGGATCACCTCTTGATCATTGCTAGCTTCACGACCGTTCCGCTTGTTTCTCTTCTCGCTCTCATTTGCGTTGGTTAGCCACCATATATGCTTAGTCGTTGTTGCAACCTCACCACTTTACCCCTTCCTTTCCCATTAAGCTTTGCTAGTCTTGATACCCATGGTAATGGGATTGCCGAGTCCTCGTGGCTCACCAGATACTTCCAAAACCAGTTTGCAGGTGCCTATGTTACCGAGCAGGTGACGCAACCAAGCTCAAGGAGGAGCTCGATGAAGATCTTGCCCTTTGTGTTGTTTCGTTCTAGTAGATCAGTAGTGGAGCCCAGTTGGGGTCGATCGGGGACCTTTGTCGCTTTTAGAGTTCTTCTTTTATTTTGGTTCCGTAGTCGGACCTTGATTGTATCTAGATGATGTAATGCTTTATTCATGTAATTGTGTGAAGTGGCGATTGTAAGCCAACTATGTATCTCTTTCCCTTATGTATTACATGGGTTGTGTGAATATTACCTCACTTGCGACATTGCGTTCAATGCGGTTATGCCTCTAAGTCGTGCTTCGACACGTGGGAGATATAGCCGCATCGAGGGTGTTACAAGTTGGTAATCAGAGCCTTCCCCGACCTTAGGAGCCCCATTGCTTGATCGTTTTTAGCGGCCGAGTTGTGTCTAGAAGTTTTGAGTCATTTAGGATTATATATATCGGAGAGTTAGGAATTCTTTTTACTCCCCAGTCTCTTCATCGCTCTGGTAAGGCATCCTGACGTAGAGTTTTGACTCTTCTCTTCTCAGATTTCACTAATTTTTTTTAGGATCACGCGGGTATCTTGGAATCGTTCCGATGGTTTTATGATGAGAACATTGTCTTGGTGCCTCCTGTCAGGGGTTTAGTGGAAGTGTCCCGGGGAGTTGAGCTCTGAGGTGTTGTCGTCATAATTTTATCGTTGCAGTTCTGGAATACCTGAGTTTAGTACGCCGACGTCGAAAATCTCTTTTATGCAGTTATTGGTGAGATAACCCCGATAACCCAGTACTGAGGTGAGTACGGGAGTATTGCCATGACTCGTATAACGGATGCTTTTCGAAGGTTGAGGTAGACGATTTCCAAAGGTTTCTTGGTTATGTGTTGAAGGATGGATACAACTGGATGTAGGATTTGTTAGTTTTGGGTGAGATATTATGCTTCCCCTGTATCCCCAACACCTGATTGCATAACCGGAAAATTTCGGGAGTTTCATAGGTGGGAATTCAAGTAGCTCTTAGGATATCTTTCCGACGGATGTATGATATGAAATTGGGGTTCGACGTCTAGTGGTCCGCCTATTCACGGTTGGTTTTACAGTGGTCTCGTTATGTCTTAAAGAGTCCTTGGCTATGCCGACTCGGGGACACTTCGTATGTCATGTGCACTGCCTTGTACATGATGGTGTTGTACGATCGAGCCCGTGTAGGCCCCACCACGAAAACTTCGGACGAAATCTCTATCATATGTTTGTTCCGCCTTATTTTGCAAGCCAAATCCTTTGTTTTGTTTTAATTGTGGTATTCGAGTTGCTTCGAAGTCAAATGTTGATTCCATACCTTTCCTAAACGGTGTTCTCATATTGCTATGTGAATACTCATACTTCTTGATCATCGAGGTTGTCATGTTAATTCTTTTCCTACTGGCGTGCTTCTCTTCAAGTGGATCCGATCATTCTCCCCATTCGCGAGATCATTTCCAAGTTTTCTCAACGATATCCATTCCAACTGTCCCAAGTTGTCTTTGTTTTTCCCCACCCTCCCACCCTTTTTCTTCAAGGACTCAGATTTTTTAATCAAGTATCCATTTATTTATGTGAAGTCTCTTCATTCTTTTCTTTCGATGTTTTGATCCGGTGATCCCTCGTGAAGATTCTCACGAGCTTCAAGTTCATCATCGTTCGTTTTTTTTCTTCTCCGGTGGATCCAATTCAAGCTTTCACTGTCGATCATATTCCATTCCTCGTTTCTAATGCTTTCTCATACCGATGCACCTCTTAATCATTCACTTCTTCCTATTCATTTGTTCTGGAGTGCTGAAGATATCTCACAAGACTTGTGTTTCCATTCTCAATCCCTTCAAGATATTTCGAGGTTGTTATCTCATTCAAGCCATTTAATTCAACCGGTGCAATTTCTCTTTAAAATCATTTCCAACGGTGTTTTCTTTTGAGTGGGCCATAACCCACAGGTCTTTTCCCAGGATCTTACCTGACTCTTCTAGTTATTCTGGAGCTATTCCCTAATTCTTCTCCAAGTTTGACGTAAGAATGAATTTTCATCAGTCACATGCCTTCTCCAAGATATTTCAAATTCTTTTCATAGTTGGCTCAACCGCTTCGCTTTTGATTCTTCCGGTGTGCCTTAATAATTCTTGGTGGTGTTTCTCGTTGTCATTCTCATCATTTGAAGACCGAAGAAGGATTTCTCTTAAATCTTGGTCCATTCTCTTGAATATTCATGGTTCTAGCTTGATGCCATCCTCTCATAATTGCTTTCGATTGAGATAACTCTTTTCTTACCATCCGGAGCATTTCATGAGTTGTTTCCATTTCTTTCCTCCAAAGGCCATCATGTCATAATTATTCATTCTCAGCTTTCAGATCTCATTCTTTTCTTCCGGAGATTGTTCATGATGAACTAATTCTCGGTTCCTAGTGTTTCATTTTTTCTTTTCCGGAGTTCCAAGTTTTTCGCATTATCTCGTCACGAAGCTCCATCTAAATCATCGCAAGGCTTCACCTTGTGTTTTCAACTTTCGTTTCGTTTGATCATTGTTTTATTACCGGAGTTCTTCATGGAGGCTCTACATGGTGGTTCATCAAGGATTCTCTTCATTCTTCAATTGTTCTTCAAGGTTTCTCTCGAAGTTATGACCCGCCAAGCTATACTCTAAAATAAACATGGTGCTCAACACATGTTTTGTTTTGAGGAGCTCAAGTATTCTTCTTCTTGCATTTCGAAGTGCAATTCTTTCTACCTTATCTTTTGAGGTGGTGTTATGTCACTCTTGACAATTTCCTTCACGTTTCATGATTCATATGTTGTCAAGAATGAGGTATTTAAAATCCATCAATATCTTTGTTGGAGTTATCTTGGGATATATTTCACCTAAAGCCTTCCTTTGGGAATGTTGCTATTTGTGGTGATTACGCATGACCCAAGCTTGCTCTTTATCCTCTTGGTGGAAGAAGTTTTCATCTCTTCCTTGATCTTAAGCAAGCAATTGTTTTCGTTAGTGGCAGTTTTTCACCTCAAGTTTTGAGATGTTTCCATAAGCCCAGGAGGATCATATCCTTTCATATTGATCTTCCAACAACTCTGTTATAACCTTCTTGAAGGGTGCTTTCCAAGTTCACTTGTGGCAAAAGTTGTCATTTTCTTCTCCGTCCCTTTATCCCAACGATCTAACTTCTATTCTTTCGTTACGGAGGCATTGTGATGTTGTGCTCTTCACCCATCACCTCATTTTGTGAGGATCGTGTTCTTTTCTGGCTTATCCATTTAACCGGAGTGTTGTATCATCTCTTCAATATCTTTCATCTCATCAAGTTTTCTTCTCTTTTCTATCGGAGTGCTGTCCAAATTCTGCCATTCTTGTTCGTTGGCTATCTCATTATACCAATGTGGTCATATTCTTTTCGTTCGTGAAGCTCTTATGTCCATGTCTTTCGACCTTCAAATTCTCGTAATACTCCGAGTTCCTCTTTTCTAACGGAGTGTTTTCAACTATGTTCATCTTCGTTGTTTTCTTTCTTTCATTTTGCTCAACCTCTCAAGGTTCGTGGTTTCACTCGTTCGTCAAAGAAGCAACTTAGTTTTACATCTTCTCTTCCTCTTCCATTTCTCTCCGGTGCCATCCTAGATCTCGGGACGAGATCCTCTCGTAGTGGTGGAGTGTTGTAACGCCCCGGATTTGATGCGCCAGGTGTATGCCAGTTATTCGCCGTCGTTGCCATGTCATTTGCTTGCGTGTTGCACTTTGCCATGTCATCTTCTGCATTTCATATCATGTCATCATGTGCATCTCATTTCGCATTCGTGTTCGTCTCATGCATCCGAGCATTTTCCCCGTTGTCCGTTTTGCAATCCGGCACTCCTATGTCACCCGGCGTCCCCTTTTGCCTCTTCTCTTGTGAGCGGGTATTAAACGTTCTCGGAATGGCCCGAGGTTTGCCAAGCGGCCTTGGTATAGCACCGGTAGACCGCCTGTCAAGTTTCGTGCCATTTGGAGGTCGTTTGGTACTCCAACGGTTAACCGGGTAATCGCAAAGGCCTCTTTTGTGTGCAGCCCAACACCCCTTCCAAAGTGACCCAAAACCCATCTAACTCCCCTCCATGCTCTCGGTCGTTCGATCGCGATCGTGTGGGCGAAAACCGCTCCTCATTTGGACTCTCCTAGCTCCCTCTACCTATATAAACACCTCCCCCTCCGAAATTCGCGGATGAAACCACCCCTAACCCTAGCCTTCGTCCTCCTCCCGCAGCCGGACATGTCCGGACCCCGCCGGACATGTCCGCACCGCCGCCCGCCGAATCACAGTGCGCCACGTCGCCTCCTCGCGCCCGCCAGCCACTCCCGCGCCGCCATGTGGAGTCTCCACGTCGCATGCGCCTCTCCCCGCAGCTCCCCGCCGTCGTGGCCCTTTCGGCCCATGCCAGGCCCGCCCCTGGGCTGATCTGGGCCGGGATCCCATGCCCCGCGCTCCTCTGTGCCCGCTCGCTCCAGATCGGGAGAGGAGCTCCCGATCCAGAGCCGCCACCTTGCCGGAGTCGCCGCCGGTGACCACCTCCGACCAGGCCGGCCCCTTGCGCCCTGCTCCTCCTTCTCCCTCTCTCTCTCCTTCCCCGTGCTTCTCTCTCTCCCGCTCACGATCTCTCCCTCTCTCTGTATACCTCGCAGGAGCTACCATGGCCGCCCCGATCTCCACTCTCGTGCCGCCCCAAGCTGCCTCAACGCCGGGAATGGGTTGCCCCGTGCCCGATCTACCCATTCAGGGCCTTCCCGGCGCTCGCCGGAGTCCCACGCCCCCTCCCCGTCGGCGTTGACTTCCGCCATGGCTGCTTTGTGCGAGGAATGGATCTTCCCCGACCTGCCAGTTTTTTTTCGCGAGGTGAAAACGGCTAAGTCCCCGAAGTATTTTGACATAAACATGCCATGTTCATCGCATCACATCTCTGCATCCGTAGCTCCGTTTCGTGCGTGTAATATGTCAAATTGTTCGCCTCGACGAGTACTTCATTTCATTCCATTGCATCATTTTCATTTGAGCTCATCTTGATGCCCGAAATGCTGTTGGAAGAGTGCATGTTGATGTTAATCTGCTGAAACTGTTATAACTTGCACATTTATCATTTTTGCCATGATTTATGTGTGCATCCTATGAGGTTGATGTCTACATGAATGTTGATCTATGCCATGTCATCTTTCCCGGGGTGCCAACCATGTATTTTTGTGAGTTGTGTGCTGAGTGCATCGAGCTTGTTAAGTAGGGTAGTTGATGTTGCTGTTTTCCTGACAGATTCTGTTATATTTTGTTGCTATGTAAACATGCTTCTACTAATCATTCTATGCATAATCTGGAGATGCTCTATAAACATGTTTTGATCTACATGTCATGCTCTATCCATTCATGCCCTTGTTTGCAATTATAGCTTGCTGGAACATGTTGTTATCTTGCTCCAAAGTTGCTTGAAAATGTTGTTGTCAACCTGTTAACATTAAGTTCACTTGTTCCCATGTGTTTTCCTAGTGATCCATGGACCCTATGAACTTGCTCTTGCCATGCTTAGCTTCACAAACATGCCTTCTTACTGTTGGTTGCCTTGACATGCCATGTATTGCTCTGTGGTGAGTGGTTCAAGCTCACCAACATGCCTACTTATTGTTGTTTCTACCATGTATGAATCTGTAATATAACTTGTCATGTTTACATGGGTGCCATCATATTTTCCGTGCCTTTTTGGCTCATGGTCAGTAAGGGACTTTTGATCTATGCAATTAGTAGATTCTTTCCATGCCTTTGTTTGCCATGATAAGTTCCTGTAACATGTTGTTTGATAGCTCTAAACATTGCACCCTGATGTTATTTCTGCTAAAGTCTGAAACTGTTATTATTTGCAATATCTCCATGTGTTTTGGAGCATGTTCTAGTGATTTCTAGAGATAGCTCAGTGTTCATGTTTTGTTATGCTTTACCTGTACTTCATGCCCATGCCTTTTGTTATTATGTTGGGGTGCTGTAGCATGTTGTTTTGGTGCTTGCAATATGCCTAGTTGCTGTTATGGACAGATTGTTGCTATGACTTGTATAGTGTGTGTGTGTTACACCGTTGCTCCGTTTTGAGTGTGCTTTATATGAAACTTGCTTAATTTTGCATGTAGTTTCATATTATCATGTTGCATCCTTGTTTTGAGGTGTTTTCTTGATGTTTGTATGCATTTTGCATCAATGCCATGCTTAACTTGTTTTGCTCATATCTTCTAGGCCGTAGCTCCGAATCTAATGATCTTTATATGTAACTTGACTATGATTTCGTGTAGATCATCATGGTGCATCTTAACTTGCTGTTTAACAACTTGAACATAAGGTTTATTCAGTTCTGGACCAATTTCGAAATTTGCATATGAGGACTTACCGGAATTGTTATATGTTGTTTCCGGCCTCATTTAAACTTGCCTTGATGTGTTGGTCTTGTATGCATCATCTTTTGCCATGAGTAGCTTCATGTAGCTTTGTCATGCATCATGCTTGTTGTTTATCATGTCTTGTTCATGTGTGGTGTGTTTACTATGTTGTGTGCTTCTTCTCGATAGTTCCCGTTTCGTTGCGATCGTGAGGATTCGTTTGTCTACGTGTGGTTCGTTTTCGTGGCTTCATCTCCTTCATGGACTCGTTCTTCTTCCTTGCGGGATTTCAGGCAAGATGACCGCTACCCTGGATCTCACTACTATCATTGCTATGCTAGTTTCTTCGTTCTATCGCTATGCTGCGCTACCTATTACCTATTTATCAAGCCATCCCATATTGCCATGAACCCCTAACCTTTGACACCTTTCCTAGCGAACCATTGTTTGCCTATGTTACCGCTTTGCTCAGCCCCTCTTATAGCGTTGCTAGCTGCAGGTGAAGTTGAAGATTTCTCCATGGTGGACAGGGTTTTGTTGGGATATCACAATATCTCTTATATTATTAATGCATCTATATATTTGGTAAAGGGTGGAAGGCTCGGCCTTATGCCTGGTGTTTTGTTCCACTCTTGCCGCCCTAGTTTCCGTCATACCGGTGTTATGTTCCCGGATTTTGCGTTCCTAACGCGGTCGGGTGATTTATGGGACCCCCCTGACAGTTCGCTTTGAATAAAACTTGTCCAGCAAGGCCCAACATTGACTTTTACCATTTGCCTCACCACCACCTACTTTTCCCTTGGGAGTCGCTCTCTCGAGGGTCATCTTTATTATAGCCCCCCCGGGCCAGTGCTTGTCTAAGTGTTGGTCCAAACTAGAGCACCGTGCGGGACCATCCCTTGGCAACTTGGGTTACATCGGTACCTGTACGCTTAGCTTATCCGGTGTTTCCCTGAGAACGAGGTATGTGCAGCTCCTATCGAGATTGTCGGCGCATCGGGCGGTCTTGCTGGTCTTGTTTTACCATTGCCGAAATGTCTTGTAAACCGGGATTCCGAGACTGATCGGGTCTTCCTGGGAGAAGGTCTATTCCTTCGTTGATCGCGAGAGCTTGTCATGGGCTAAGTTGGGACACCCCTGCAGGGTTTAAACTTTTGAGAGCCGTGCCCGCGGTTATGTGGCAGATGGGAATTTGTTAATGTCCGATTGTAGATAACTTGACACCAGATCCGAATTTAAAACGCATCAACCGCGTGTGTAGCCGTGATGGTCTCTTCTCGGCGGAGTCCGGGAAGTGAACACGGTTTCTGTGTTATGTTTGACGTAAGTAGGTGTTCAGGATCACCTCTTGATCATTGCTAGCTTCACGACCGTTCCGCTTGTTTCTCTTCTCGCTCTCATTTGCGTTGGTTAGCCACCATATATGCTTAGTCGCTGCTGCAACCTCACCACTTTACCCCTTCCTTTCCCATTAAGCTTTGCTAGTCTTGATACCCATGGTAATGGGATTGCTGAGTCCTCGTGGCTCACCAGATACTTCCAAAACCAGTTTGCAGGTGCCTATGTTACCGAGCAGGTGACGCAACCAAGCTCAAGGAGGAGCTCGATGAAGATCTTGCCCTTTGTGTTGTTTCGTTCTAGTAGATCAGTAGTGGAGCCCAGTTGGGGTCGATCGGGGACCTTTGTCGCTTTTGGGGTTCTTCTTTTATTTTGGTTCCGTAGTCGGACCTTGATTGTATCTAGATGATGTAATGCTTTATTCATGTAATTGTGTGAAGTGGCGATTGTAAGCCAACTATGTATCTCTTTCCCTTATGTATTACATGGGTTGTGTGAAGATTACCTCACTTGCGACATTGCTTTCAATGCGGTTATGCCTCTAAGTCGTGCTTCGACACGTGGGAGATATAGCCGCATCGAGGGCGTTACATTAGTCCACCCACCCGCCCAGACATATGCGATCTATCTCTAATACGGCAAGAGCCCGCTGAAATAGTACATCACTACTGGGCCAGATTCCTCCTGGTTATGGACAGGATAAAGGACTGCCGAGAGGAAAACGCAATTTCAATCTTCTGCAATAACTGCACGGACAAGGGAATACTAAACGCCATTGATCGTCGCAAAATTACACGCTTCACCGATCTGGCATCCATAGTACGAAAGTACTGTGCGATGGAGAGTTTTCGGAAAACCGAAAATCAATTTTGGGATAATCCGGCCCCAAACCCAGTCCGCAGCAAAAGGGCGCCTTACACTCAGGCCCCAGATGCAAAAACGAAAAAACAAAAACCCAATAAGGGAAACGGAACCGTACTGGAGGGATGGCTCAATGGACCCTGTAAGCTTCATAGTACAGAGGGAGCCGTCCCAACACATAGCCTTCGAGCATGTTGGATATTACGGCAAGTGGCCAAAAGTGGCGAGGAACTTCTAGCTCCGGGAAACCACTCCAACAATACCAGCACGGTATCAACAGTCTTCGAGACCTTCGCATCAAACAATATGCGAAAGCGAACAATCCGCGGACTCGCCGAAGTCTACCAAGTAGCAACAGCAAATCCATGGAGCGACACAGCTATTACCTTCAACGCGAGCAACGAGCCTAAATTCCGAACAGCCAGAGCGCCAGCTGCACTGGTACTTAGTCCCATAGTGGACGGCTTTCGACTGACAAAAGTCCTCATGGATGGCGGCAGCGGACTAAACCTCATTTACGAGGAAAATCTGCAAAAAATGGAAATCGATTGGAGCCGTATTGAGCGAAGCAGCACAACCTTTAGAGGAATAATCCCCAGCCGGGAAGCGCGCTGCACCGGAAAAATCACACTCGATGTGGTGTTCGGCTCTCCAGACAATTACAGATCCAAAGAAGTCACGTTCCAGGTGGCCCCGTTCAGCAGCGGATATCACGCCATATTAGGACGAGAGGCATTCACAATTTTTCAAGCAGTACCTCATTACGGGTACATGAAGCTCAAAATGCCTGGGCCCAGCGGAATAATCACTCTCGTTAGTGATCCGGACGATGTGATACTCGATAAAAGATCCAAGTCCACCTCCTTCAAACCAGCAGATGAAATAATAAAATTCCAGGTCCATCCAACGGACCCAACAAAGACGGCCTCCATTGGGGCACAATTGAACCCCGAAGTAGACGCCGCACTGCGTGAATTCCTTCGGGAAAATTGGGACATCTTCGCCTGGCATCCTTCGGATATGCCCGGAATCCCACGCAGCTTGGCAGAACACAGCCTAAACATCCTAAAAGGATTTAAGCCAGTCAAACAGGCTCTTCGACGATTTTTCGAACCCAAAAGACAGGCAATGGGAGAAGAGCTAGCCAAACTACTGGAAGCCGGATTCATTAGAGATATCAAACATCCGGACTGGCTAGCAAATCTGGTGATGGTACCAAAGAAGGATAAATCCTGGCGCCTCTGTGTCGATTTTAAAGACCTCAATAAGGCTTGCCCAAAGGATCCCTTCCCTCTCCCCGCATCGACCAAATTATCGATGCTACCGCAGGGCACGATTCGTTGTGCTTCCTGGACGCATACTCTGGCTATCATCAAATCAAGATGGCGGAAGCAGACCAAGCCGCAACGGCATTCATCACTCCATACGGACCATTCTGCTTCAACATGATGCCCTTCGGACTTAAAAATGCCGGCGCAACATATCAGCGCATGATTCAAACATGTCTGGCCACCCAGATCGGCAAAACAGTCGAGGCATACGTAGACGACGTAGTCGTCAAAACAAAACACGTCGAAACTCTAGTAGACGATTTGAGGCTCACATTCGACAACCTCAGAGCATATGACATCAAGCTGAATCCGGAAAAATGCGTTTTTGGCGTACCAGCCGGAAAGCTGCTGGGCTTCATTGTATCCGGTAGAGGAATTGAAGCAAATCCGGCTAAAATCTGAGCTCTGTCACAGTTGGATATTCCAAAAGACCTCAAACAAATACAAAAATTAACAGGATGCGTAGCAGCCTTAAGCCGCTTTATCTCCCGTCTAGGAGAAAAGGCGTTGCCCCTCTATCGCCTCCTCAGGCGCACCGAACACTTTGAGTGGACGGATGCTGCCACTGCCGGACTCGAAGAAATAAAGGCCATATTGGCAACAAATCCGGTCCTGGCTGCGCCCACTCTGGGCGAACCAATGTTGTTATACATCGCAGCAATGCATCAAGTTGTAAGCGCGGTCCTCGTCATCGAACGAGCGACAGAAGGGCATAAATTCCCTCTTCAAAAACCAGTGTATTATGTATCCACTGTGTTAACCCCCTGCAAATCCCGTTACCCGCACTATCAAAAGATAGCATATGCGGTGTTCATGGCATCCCAAAAGCTCTGGCACTACTTTCAAGAGTGTTCGATAACAGTGGCCTCTGAAGTACCACTCAATGACATTATAAATAACCGCGATGCAACGGGCAGGATTGCAAAATGGGCCATTGAGCTCTTACCATTCGACATAACTTACAAACCTCGGCGAGCTATAAAGTCACAAGTTTTGGCTGACTTCGTCGCTGAATGGACCGAAGCAGAACTCCCTAAAGAGTACGGCGCATACTCCAGCTGGACTATGCATTTCGACGGCTCCAAAATGTTGGTCGGACTGGGGGCTGGCGTCGTATTGACGTCCCCAACCGGAGATACAGTCCAGTATGTACTTCAAATAATGTACACGGACTCTAACAATGCAGCCGAATACGAGGCCCTGTTACATGGTCTCCGGATGGCAGTCTCCATGGGCATTCAACGCCTAGAGGTGCGCGGGGATTCAAACCTTGCAATATCCCAAATAAACGGAGACTTTGACGCCAAGGATCCGAAAATGGCAGCATATCGCAACGCTGTCCTAAAAATGTCAGCTCCGTTTGAAGGACTTGAATTCCATCACATAGCCTGAGATAATAACCAAGCGGTCGACGTACTGGCACGCATCGGTGCGAAACGTGATGCTGTCCCTCCAAATATCTTCCTGGAACGGCTCTTCAAGCCATCCGTACTATGGGAAGAGGAGCCCGGTAGTGACAAACCGGAAAAAACCGCACCAATCGGTGATTCAGCAGATGACATAACACCTTCAGCCCACGTCATAATGGCAGTAATCGCCGCGTGGACAGAACCTTTCCTAGCCTACTTACTTAGGCAGGAACTTCCCGAAGACCAAAACGAGGCCCGCTGCATAGTCCGGCGATCGAAAGCCTACAAGGTCCATGAGGGAGAACTTTATAAGAAAAGTATAACCGGAGTCCTTCAGAGGTGTATCTCCGAAGAGGAAGGGCAAAACCTTCTGGCTGAAATTCATGCCGGACTAGGCGGACACCACGCAGCAGCCCGGGCCCTTGTAGGAAAGGCATTCCGTACAGGATTTTATTGGTCGACGGCCCGGGCAGACGCGCAGGACTTAGTCCAGCGATGCGTTGGTTGTCAGCTCTTTGCTAATCAGAGCCATATGCCACCCACCGCCCTCAAAACCATACCCATTACCTGGCCGTTCGCGGTCTGGGGGCTTGACATGGTTGGACCCCTTAAAGGGGGAACCCACAAGCAAAGGTACCTATTGGTCATGGTGGATAAATTCACCAAATGGATAGAGGTCAAACCGGTCAAAACGGCAGAGTCCGGACTAGTGATAGACTTTATATCAGGGGTAGTACACCGTTACGGAGTCCCCCACAACATCATCACCGACAACGGCATGAACTTCACAGCCGACGAGGTTAAGTCATGGTGCAAAAATATGGGCATCAAGCTCGACTACGCTTCAGTTTATCACCCTCAAACCAACGGTCAAGTGGAAAGAGCAAATGGTCTAATAATGAGCGGCATTAAACCCAGACTAGTGAGGTCACTTACTAAATCCGACACACAATGGGTCGAGGAGCTTGACTCCGTACTCTGGGGGCTGCGGACAACGCCTAACCGTACTACCGGATTCACACCATTTTTTATGGTATACGGCACAGAGGCAGTCTTGCCCTGCGACATTATTCATGACTCACCTCGAGTGCGCATGTATGAGGAAAGAGAGGCCGAGCTTGATCGGCAGGATAGCTTGGACACATTGGAGGAAGAACGTGACGTCGCGAAGGCTCGTCCCGCATTTTATCAGCAGCAGGCCTGAAGATATCAAAGCAGAGAAGTACGGGCCAAGACTTACAACGTTGGTGAACTAGTTCTACGCCTGCCGGACAAGAAAAAGGACAAGCTCAAGCCCAAATTGGAGGGCCCCTTCATTATCGATCAAGTCCTGACTGGCAGGGCATACCGTCTACGAAATGCGTCGGATAACCGACTCGAGCCGAACCCATGGAACGCAGCCCGCCTCCGACGATTCTATGCCTAGCGCCGGACTAAGAGTTCGTCCCCTTCCCCCGTCCAAACTTTTACACTTCGGCTGTCTTTTCACTACTAGGGAAAAGCCTATACACAGAATCTTATCAGCAGCGCGTCCCAAAATAACTCGCTGCTGCTAACTAGCAGTAGCGCGGGCCGTGGAAACTCGCTGCTGATACAAATATAGCAGTAGCGCGTCCACCCAAAGACGCGCTGCTGCTATAATTCCTACGAGGCCGCCGCGAGGCTAGTTATAGCAGCAACGCGTTAACACGACGCGCGCTACTGCTACGTAGCATAGTAGCAGCGCATTTCCCATACAAGCGCTACTGCTAAGTTTCGTACAAAAATTTAGTCCCACCTCGCTCCGTGAAGAGAGTTTATACCACCTTAAATATGTTACTTCTCACACTTTGACAAGCACTTGATCTTCATTGAACTCTATGTGTCGAATTTGTGGCTGCAATATGAGTCTTCACCTGTTCCTAAACCGGTGAGGACTCATATTGTCGAATCAGATTGTACACAAAAAGATCGTTGATGATCAATGTGTATTTTTGGATGCTGACATATAGCAGTAGCGCTTTATCGCGAAAAGCGCTGCTGCTAGATAGCTTAGCAGTAGCGTGTTTTGCTGAAGAGCGCTACTGCTAAGCCATCCATCTCCCTGATTGATCTCCTCCCTTCGGATCCACTCACACACACAGCCACAAATTCTGCGCCGCGCGCCCCCAGCCGTCGCCCCTCTCCTCCGCGCGTCTGCGCCGCACGCCCCCGTCGCCGCTCCTCCGTCTGCGCCGCGCGCCGTCACCTCCTCCTCCTTGCTGGACTCGGTACTGGCCTCCTCCCTCCGTCCTCCCTCTCCACTCGCCGCTGGCCGGCACCTCCTCGCTCCGCCTTCCTCCTCCGTCCTCCCTCAACTGGTCGCGCCGGCCGGCCCCTCCGCGCTCCGCCTTCCTCCTCCATCCTACTCTCTTCTCCCTCCTCGAGTCGCCCTCCTTCTCCCTCCTGCTCATATGCAACATTTTGATTTAGTTGATATAATTTAGTTGACTTAGTAGGCTAGTTGATTTAGTTGACTTAGAACATTTTGATTTAGTTGATTTAGTAGGCTAGTTGATTTAGTTGCCTTAGAATATTTTGATTTAGTTGACTTAGTAGGTTAGTTGATTTAGTTGACTTAGAACATTTTGATTTAGTTGATTTAGTAGGCTAATTCATTTAGTTAATTTAGTTGACTTAGAACATTTTGATTTAGTTGATTTAGTAGGCTAGCTAGTTGATTTAGTTGCCTTAGAATATTTGGATTTAGTTGACTTAGTAGGTTAGTTGATTTAGTTGACTTAGAACATTTTGATTTAGTTGATTTAGTAGGCTAATTCATTTAGTTGACTTAGGAACATTTTGATTTAGTTGATTTAGTAATCCTTTGCTCATATTGCTTTAGGAAGAATGGCGCCACCACCACCACCACTATGTCAACTGTGCAAGTCAAGATGCGCCAGCAGCCTTGCAACTGGCAAGCTGTTCGGCATCTACTTCCGGCCGAGTTTTTGTCATGCGGCGGTAAGAAATTAGATGAAATTACTGCATTGTGTCATTTTGCTTAGTTTACTACATTGTGTCATTTTGCTTAGTTTACACAGATCGTCCCATGCAATGTGAGGTTGAAATTCAACAAGCTGACAGGAGACACTGTGACATTTGAGGCTCCTGGGGGGCCGTACACTATGGAGGTCGAGAAAGGACGCAATATGTCGCAGATTGGAGGAGATGGATGGGCCCGTTTCGTCGCTCGCATGCATCTTACTGTTGGTGAGTTGATCAGCTTCAACTTCCGAGCAGAAAGACCCAAGCTAGCTGTCATTTATCTCAACCTGGTGGAAGATGATGAAGATGACGAAGATGATGAAGATGATGAAGATAATGAGGACCCACTCGATGAAGATGATGAGGACCCACTTCATGAAGCCATCGTAGCTCAAAGAACAAGGCTGAGTGAGGAGGAGGTGTCCAACCTGTGGGACATAATTCCGCCACGTGCTGACTTTGTTGGGGTGCCATTCGTGACCCGCTTGACAAATACCATGGTTGATCGACATGATATGGTATGTTATACTTACAAATGCAAATTAATAGTGTGAATTACTTAGTGTACGGTCCAATGATATGGTATATGTTGTGTGGAATCTAGTCGATGATATATATGTTTTAGTGTAGAGTTCGATCACATGCTTATTAATTGATATGTTTTTCTTATTCAGAAATTGGCAAAGAGCATATCTGTGAGTTATGGTATCGAGCCTGATGAAGAAGGCTCAGCTGGACTACGCCTTACTGCAAGGGGCTCCGTCACAACCTGTACTTACCGCGTGGACACGGACGGTCGCACACACTTAAGCTCGGTTGGGTGGAAGAAATTCCTCGATGGCAAGAATCTTCGTGTTGGACAGGCCATCCTAATTACTATCAGGAACACCAACCGCCCAGGCTTGAGGATGATGATTGTCTTCAATATCATCTAGAACTACATATGTGTGTGTGGCTATATCATCTAGAACTACATATGTGTGTGTGGCTATATCATCTAGAACTACATATGATGATCGTCGTCGATATCATCTAGAACTACATATGATGATGGCCGTTGATATGACCATGTACTGCTTGAGGATGCATGTTGGCTATGCATGAAATTGTTATCTTAGTACTCCCTTCGTTCCAAATTACTCGTCGTGGTTTGAACTAAAACCACGACGAGTAATTTGGAACGAAGGGAGTACTACCGTACCTAGTAATGGTTTATGAATTTGATGAAAGATAGTACCTAGTTTCTAGCATCTGAAAGGAGAACGGAAAGGGAAAATGATGAAAGGTATAGCAGTAGCATGGGATGAAGAAATCGCTACAGCTAGTTAATAGTAGCGCGTTCCTAAAAAGCGCTGCTGATATCGTTCAACAGTAGTAGCGCTGGTCGGGGCCGCGCTACTACTATGAGTTAGCTGTAGCGCCTTATTAGTAGCGCGGCCACCCGCGCTGCTGCTAGCCTGAAAACCCGCGCTGCTGCTAGCCTTTTCCCTAGTAGTGTTTGTTTCTCTTTTTATGCATTTTTTTATTTAAAAAGCCCTTACGGGCCTATTTTCGCATTTTTCGCATATGCATGATGTGCCATCCGCACTCAGTATTCCTGGGGGATTCTTTTACAGAAGCTCAATTACACGGGTTTCATACCCAGCACATGTGTCAAGCTTCCACATGTACCTTTTACTCGCCATTATATGCATCGATATGACTTAAGTTTTGGCCAAGCTGGGTTGCCTGGCTCCTGTGCTTACCCCTACGTTCCCGATTGTTCGGCTAGGAGGTAAAGGGAGCACCTCTGCAATTGTTACTGTCGGGTCAGCCGGATGTGTACCTCAGACTGGGTGAAGCCGAAAGCTAGCATTCTTAAGGGAATATTCGGTCGGTGACTTAAAAGATGACTTTTTACCCATTTATATATCTGCCCCCAGATGTTTTACTGCTTTCTTTGCAGTTCGGACATGCACTTTAGGGCATGCCTCCCAGCGAAAGGAACCCTTAACGGAACTATTCTCCCTGTAAGATGTTTCTTACTAATCATGTAATATAACATAACTAGTTGGGCACTTGTCTGATAAAGCACTAATGACCCCTACGCCTGGTCTCCATGCATACCACGGTTGTCTCTTAACCAAAAAGGTATTCGGACACACTCCCGACTCTAGGGTCCCAAGGTTGAAGCGAAAAGGTCGGCAAAGACAAACGATCTACAATCCGGCTAGAAGGCATTTCACATGTCACTTTAAAAGGAAAACATACATTGTCAAATTTATTGATTGTATTCCTCCTCAATCCCGTCTAACAGGCTGTCTAACTTACAGTCCCATTGGGAAAACTTAGCGGCCAAGTCTACTTGGCTGTATACTAAACTCACAGGGATCTCCTTCCCATCGGGCCCCACCGGTCCAACTTCGGCCATGTGGTTGGGATCCGCCTTCTTATACCGCGTCTTCACCATGGCCCAAGCCTCCCTGGCACCTTGAAGGCAAGCCGAAATCTTCCACAAACGGAAGCGCTGCCGCACTCCCTGAAGCTTCTCTGCAAGCTCCCCAAGGCCCTCTGGTAGGGAGAGGGCTGGCCATAAAGCCCGGACAACGCCACTCATTGCCTGCCGAACTCGTTCGAGCAGCTGCAACAGTTCGGGAAGTTGATCACCCGTTGATATGGGCATCTCCTCTGCAGGACGACCTGTGAGTATACCTACAAGACATATCATGTCAATATACTTCCTCGCTGAACTCTTCTTTTCAAAAGAGTCCGCTCAAGCACTTACTATAAATGTCGCGACGTTTCCGCTGATTCTCCTTAACGGAGCCGGACAGCTCGGCCCGAGTGCCTTTCAGCTCTTCTCCGAGCTTGGCATTGGCATCCTGGAGCTTGTTCCTTTCTTGCTGAACCCTATTCAGCACACTCTCGCCGGCCTTTAGCTGGCGCAGCAATGCTTGCCTGTCCGGATCTTGTCCGGCGGCACCTGCAATGTCATTATTAGACTCGCGCGCACGCCGCACAGCGCTTATATTTATCAATAAAAATGTGTTACCAGGAGGGGTCTCTGCGTCTCCTCCTGCGGCAGCAAGTGCGGCCTCAAGTTGGGCCTTGCAATCTTGCAGCTCCCGAGACAGCTGGGCATTCTTCTCGGTAAGAGCCTGCATTTTCAAATGATCCTTAAATCAGTTATCATAACTACTTTAAGTCTCGGAGGGCTACTGGTATATACAACCATTAAAATTCCCTTACCCGTATGTCTTTCACATACTACTCCGTGGCTCTGGTAAAACCATCTTGAGCGGCACGGAGATGCGCGTCCCCTGCGTTAAAGGCATCCAATGCCTCAGGGGAAAAGCACGCTTCACGAAATACTGTCCGGCGGCGCCTATGGTTCATGGCGCTCTCCACCTCAAACTTGGTGGCGGACAGTCTATCGGTGTCCTCCGTTGGAGAAGGATCCGGCCCGCGTCTTGCGCTTGCCTCCCCCTCCAGGCCGGGCGCTGGAGCCTGGCCGGTGTAGGTTGGATCGGCAACTTCTGTGCCTGCAGTCCGGCGAGCGCTTTTTCTTCTACAAAGATCATGAGCACTCAGGCGTTTCCTAGGAACGTCGCTCTGAAAATTCAAATACGAGCTATACCTTTGCGGCGACGTTTCCGTCCGCACCGCGCTCCTTTTCCGCCTGCTGGTCCGAACAGACCTCTGTTGGTCAGCCGCCGCGGGCTCGGCTTCCTGCCGTAAAGGCGCTTCCTGCAAAATACCATCGTTCGCGAAGGTTAGAAATGGGCAGGGAAGAGATAATGGCGTCCAGACTTCGGTCGCGGTCACCTGGGAAGCCGGACACAGTCCGGGGTAATCCGCCGTAATGGCAACCAAAGCATTGTCTATGCTGAGCTGGTGGAACACCCCGTCGATCAGCTCCACCTCGATGTCCGGGTCCTCTGTGGAGGCCGGATCCAAGGATCTTTCTGGATCCTCGGGTTGCGGAGCAGGACTCACCATGTCCTCCATAGTCCGGCGTAGATCCTGCGCCAAAGACGTAATGTAAGAAGCTTAAACTTCGAAAGCATGGGTTGAGCCCTTAAAGGTGTTCACTTACCCATCCTCTAGGGTTGATCATGGAAAACCCATTCAAAGGGTTCGTTCGAAGGAAGTCCTCCTTCTCCCCTTTGTACAGGCTGGACAGGATCTCCACCAGATCCTCGGTCGAATCCGGCCCTTTGCGGCCATGACGGGTGGCATCGTCTTCCCCGTTGAAATCCCACATGGGGTGGCCTCTGTATTGCAATGGCTGTACCCCCCGCTTGATGCATGTCGCCATGACTCCGATCATGGTCAAGCCATAATGGGCCATTAATCTTATTCGACCCATCAAGTAATGGACGCTCTTGTCTTCCTCCAATCGGGGGCTCCGTGGGCGCCAGCTGAGGCGTTTCTTCAAAGGAGCAGCACTAAACTCTGGGAGGCCGATCCGGACTGGGTCCGGCAGCGGAGCGTCTCCTATATAAAACCACTCTGAAGGCCAGTCTTCGGACGCCTTCTTGGGAGTGCCGGATGGGTATCCGGTCCCGGCAATGCGCCATATTTCGGTGCCGCCCACTTGATATATGGACCCCTCATGAGAACGGGGTACGAGGCAGAACAGCCTCTTCCACAATGCAAAATGGGGCTCAATGCCCAGGAATAGCTCACAAAGAGCTACGTATCCCGCGATATGCAAAACAGAGGCGGGCGTGAGGTGGTGGAGCTGGAGTCCGTAGAACTCCAGGAGCCCGCGGAGGAACGGATGTATTGGGAATCCGAGTCCCCTTACCAGATAGGGGACGAAGCATACTCGCTCCCCCTTATTGGGGCTTGGGGTATCCTCCACTTGCCTCCCACCTTGACAAGTAACCAGTCCGGCCCGGACTGGGACCATGAAGGCCGGAGGGATAAATCCCCCCGTTTGGAGCTTCACTAGCTCGTTGTGCGAAATAGAGCACCTCCTCCAATTCCCCGGCGGTGGGCTGGGAATGCGTGAAGAAGAGCCGCGTCGACGATCCATGATGGAATGGATTTTTAGGTCAAAGGCGCTTCGATGGAGTATTCGCGGGAGGAAGACGGTGTGGTTTGGATCTGGATTCTTGCCTCTTTTATAGGCGGACGACTCGCACAACTAGGGGGTGAAACGTAAAGGACACCCTGGCTTTTCGCATTCGTGCGACGCGTGGAAGAGGGCCATTATTTGGCGTAGAAGCCGAGGAACACAGTATTCAATATGAAGTCGGACACTGTTCGGCAGGTACATGGAATTTGAAGGGAGAACCCGCCTTGCAACGCCGAAGACTATAAACGCGCTGGACTTATCGTCATTGAAGCCTGGTTCGGGGGCTACTGAGGGAGTCCTGGACTAGGGGGTGTCCGGACAGCCGGACTATCATCGTCCGCCGGACTCCAAGACTACGAAGATACAAGATTGAAGACTCCGGCCCGTGTCCGGATGGGACTTTCCTTGGCGTGGAATGCAAGCTTGGCGATACGGATATGTAGATCTCCTACCATTGTAACCGACTCTGTGTAACCCTAGCCCTCTCCGGTGTCTATATAAACCGGAGGGCTTTAGTCCGTAGGACAACATACATTACAACAATCATACCATAGGCTAGCTTCTAGGGTTTAGCCTCCTTGATCTCGTGGTAGATCCACTCTTGTACTACCCATATCATCAATATTAATCAAGCAGGACGTAGGGTTTTACCTCCATCGAGAGGGCCCGAACCTGGGTAAAAACATCGTGTCCCTCGTCTCCTGTTACCATCCGCCTAGACGCACAGTTCGGGACCCCCTACCCGAGATCCGCCGGTTTTGACACCGACAAAGATCTTTATCGGTCAAACCACATAACAACATACGTTGTTCCCTTTGTCATCGGTATGTTACCTGCCCAAGATTCGATCGTCGGTATCATCATACCTAGTTCAATCTTGTTACCGGCAAGTCTCTTTACTCGTTCCGTAATGCATCATCCTGTAACTAAGTCATTAATCACATTGCTTGCAAGGCTTATAATGATGTACATTACCGAGAGGGCCCAGAGATACCTCTCCGATACACGGAGTGACAAATCCTAATCTCAATCTATGCCAACTCAACAAACGCCTTCGGAGACACCTGAGCATCTTTATAATCACCCAGTTACATTGTGATGTTTGATAGCACACAAGGTGTTCCTCCGGTAATTGGGAGTTGCATAATCTCATAGTCAGAGGAACATGTATAAGTCATGAAGAAAGCAATAGCAGTAAAACTAAACGATCATAATGCTAAGCTAACGAATGGGTCTTGTCCATCACATCATTCTCTAATGATTTGATCCCGTTTATCAAATGACAACACATGTCCATGGTTAGGAAACTTAACCATCTTTGATTAACGAGCTAGTCAAGTAGAGGCATACTAGGGACACTCTGTTTGTCTATGTATTCACACATGTACTAAGTTTCAGTTTAATACAATTCTACCATGAATAATAAAAATTTATCATGATATAAGGATATATAAATAACAACTTTATTATTGCCTCTAGGGCATATTTCCTTCAGTTTCCCACTTGCACTAGAGTCAATAATCTAGATTACATAGTAATGATTCTAACACCCATGGAGACTTGGTGTTGATCATGTTTTGCTCATGGAAGAGGCTTAGTCAACGGATCTGCAACATTCAGATCAATATGTATTTTGCAAATCTCTATGTCTCCCTCCTTGACTTGATCGCAGATGGAATTGAAGCGTATCTTGATGTGTTTGGTTCTCTTGTGGAATCTGGATTCCTTCGCCAAGGCAATTGCTCCAGTATTGTCATAAAAGATTTTCATTGGACCCAATGCACAAGGTATTACACCTAGATCGGATATGAACTCCTTCATCCAGACTCCTTCATTTGCTTCTTTCGAAGCAGCTATGTACTCTGCTTCACACGTAGATCCCGCCATGGCGCTCTGCTTGGAACTGCACCAACTGACAGCTGTAGCATTCAATGTAAATACGTATCCGGTTTGTGACTTAGAGTCATCCGGATCAGTGTCATAGCTTGCATTGACATAACCATTTATGATGATCTCTTTGTCACCTCCATAAACGAGAAACATATCCTTAGTCCTTTTTAGGTATTTCAGGATGTTCTTGATCGCTGTCCAGTGATCCACTCCTGGATTACTTTGGTACCTCCTTGCTAAACTTATATCAAGGCACACATGAGGTCTGGTACACAGCATTGCATACATGATAGAACCTATGGCTGAGGCATAGGGAATGACTTTTATTTTCTCTCTATCTTCTGTATTGGTCGGGCATTGAGTCTGACTCAACTTCACACCTTGTAACACAAGCAAGAACCCTTTCTTTGGCTGATCCATTTTGAACTTCTTCAAAACTTTATACAGGTATGTGCTTTGTGAAAGTCCAATTAAGCGTCTTGATCTATCTCTATAGATCTTGATGCCCAATATATAAGCAGCTTCACCGAGGTCCTTCATTGAAAAATTCTTATTCAAGTATCCTTTTATGCTATCCAGAAATTCTATATCATTCGATCAACAATATGTCATCCACACATAATATAAGAAATGCTACAGAGCTCCCACTCACTTTCTTGTAAATACATGCTTCTCCAAAAGTCTGTATAAAACCATATGCTTTGATCACACTATCAAAGCATATATTAAAACTCTGAGAGGCTTGCACCAGTCCATAAATGGATCGCTAGAGCTTGCACACTTTGTTAGCACCTTTAGGATCGACAAAACCTTCTGGTTACATCATATACAACACTTCTTTAAGATATCCATTAAGGAATGCAGTTTTGACATCCATTTGCCCAATTTCATAATCATAAAATACGACAATTGCTAACATGATTTGGACAGACTTAAGCATCACTACGGGTAAGGTCTCATTGTAGTCAACTCCTTGAACTTGTCGAAAACCTTTTGCAACAAGTCGAGCTTTCTAGACAGTAACATTACCGTCAGTGTCAGTGTTCTTCTTGAAGATCCATTTATTCTCTATGGCTTGTCGATCATCAGGCAAGTCAACCAAAGTCCACACTTTGTTCTCATACATGGATCCCATCTCAGATTTCATGGCCTCAAGCCATTTCACAAAATCTGGGTTGATCATCGCTTCCTCATAGTTCGTAGGTTCATCATGGTCTAGTAATGTGATTTCCATAACAGGATTACCGTACCACTCTGGTGCGGATCGTACTATAGTTGACCTACGAGGTTCGGTAGTAAATTGATCTGAAGTTTCATGATCATCATCATTTGCTTCCTCACTAATTGGTGTAGGAATCACTGGAACTGATTTCTGTGATAAACTACTTTCCAATTCCGGAGAAGGTACAACTACCTAATCAAGTTCTACTTTCCTCCCACTCACTTCTTTCGAGAGAAACTCCTTGTCTAGAAAGGATCCATTTTTAGCAACGAATATCTTGCCTACAGATCTGTGATAGAAGGTGTACCCAACAATCTCCTTTGGGTATCCTATGAAGACATATTTCTCCGATTTGGGTTTGAGCTTATTAGGTTGAAGCTTTTTCACATAAGCATCACAACCCCAAACTTTAAGAAACGACAGCTTAGGTTTCTAGCCAAACCACAGTTCATATGGTGTCGTCTCAACGGATTTAGATGGTGCGATATTTAACGTGAATGCAGTTGTCTCTAAAGCATAACCCCAAAACAATAGTGGTAAATCGGCAAGAGACATCATAGATTGCACCATATGTAATAAAGTACGGTTACAACATTCGGACACACCATTACGCTGTGGTGTTCCAGGTGGCGTGAGTTGCGAAACTATTCCACATTGTTTCAAATGAAGACCAAACTCATAACTCAAATATTCACCTCCATGATCAGATTGTAGAAACTTTATTTTCTTGTTACGATGATTTTCCACTTCACTCTGAAATTCCTTGAACTTTTTAAATGTTTCATACTTATGTCTCATCAAGTAGATATACCTATATCTGCTCAAATCATCTGTGAAGGTCAGAAAATAACGATACCCATTGCGAGCCTCAACACTCATCAGATCACATACATCAGTATGTATTATTTCCAACAAGTCAGTTGCTCGCTCCATTGTTCTGGAGAACAGAGTCATAGTCATCTTGCCCATGAGGCATGGTTCGCAAGCATCAAGTGATTCATAATCAAGTGATTCCAAAAGCCCATCAGCATGGATTTTCATCATGCATTTTACACCAATATGACCTAAACGGCAGTGCCACATATAAGTTGCACTATCATTATTAACTTTGCATCTTTTGGCTTCAATATTATGAATATGTGTATCACTACAATTGAGATTCAATAAAAATAGACCACTCATCAAGGGTGCATGACCATAAAAGATATTACTCATATAAAGAGAACAACCATTATTCTCTGATTTAAGTGAATAACCATCTCGCATCAAACAAGATCCGGATATAATTTCATGCTCAACGCTGGCACCAAATTACAATTATTCAGGTCTAAAACTAATCCTGAAGGTAGATGTAGAGGTAGCGTGCCGACGGCGATCACATCGACTTTGGAACCATTTCCCACGCGCATCGTCACCTCGTCCTTTAGACAATCTTCGTTTAATCTGTAGCCCCTCTTTCGAGTTGCAAATATGAGCAACAGAACCAGTATCAAATACCTAGGCGCTACTACGAGCATTAGTAAGGTAGACATCAATAACATGTATATCAAATATACCTTTCACTTTACCATCCTTCTTATCCACCAAATACTTGGGGCAGTTCCGCTTCCAGTGACCTGCAACGCCCACGATGCGGCTATATTTCCCACGTGTTGAGGCATGACTTAGAGGCATAACCGCATGGTGGTTTTGTCGCAAGAAGGGTCATCTTCGCACAATTCCATGTAATGAACAAGAAAGGGATAAAGAGAGTTGGCTTACCATCGCCACTTCACACAATACTTAAATATGTCATACGTAATCCAAAATACACACATAGACCGATTATGGTCAAATCCAAAAGAAAAGAAGATAACCCCAAATGCTAGATCCCGATCGTCCAACCTGGGCACCACTACTGATCATCCGGAAACGAAACATAGTAATGGCCAAGGTCCTCATCGAACTCCCACTTGAGTTCGGTAGCATCACCTGCACTGGTATCATCGGCACCTGCAACTGTTTTGGTAGTATCTGTGAATCACGAGGACTCAGCAATCTCAAAACCCATGAGATCAAGACTATTTAAGCTTATGGGTAGGATGTGGTAATGAGGTGGAGTTGCAGCAAGCGCTCAACAAATATGGTGGCCAACATACGAGTACAAGAGTAAGATGAGAAACTAAGCAACGGTCATGAAGTTAGAAGTGATCAAGAAGTGATCCTGGACTACTTACGTTCAAACATAACCCAAACCGTGTTCACTTCCCGGACTCCGCCGAAAAGAGACCATCACGGCTACACATGCGGTTGATTCATTTTAAATAAGTCAAGTGTCAAGTTCTCTACAACCGAATATTAACAAATTCCCATCTGCCAGATAACCGCGGGCATGGCTCTCGAAAGTTTATACCCTGCAGGGGTGTCCCAACTTAGCCCATCACAAGCTCTCACGATCAACGAAGGATATTCCTTCTTCCGAAATAACCCGATAGACTTGAAATCCCAGCTATAAGATATTTTAACAATGGTAAAACAAGACCAGCAAGACCACCCGAATGTTCCAACAAATCTTGATAGGAGCTGCAGATATCTCGTTCTCAGGGCACACCAGATGAGACATCCTACAAGTAAAACCAACCCTCAAGTTTCCCCGAGGTGGGCCCACATTCTGCTCGGTTCGGACCAACACTCAGAGGAGCACTGGCCCGGGGGGTTAAATAAAGATGACCCTTGGGTTTGCAACCCCTAGGGAAAGTTATAGGTTGTTAGGCAAATGTAAAACCAAGGTTGGGCCTTGCTGGAGGAGTTTTATTCAAAGCGAACTGTCAAGGGGTTCCCATAACCCCAACCGCGTGAGGAACGAAAAATCAAGGAACATAACACCGGTATGACGGAAACTAAGGCGGCAAGAGTGGAACAAAATGACAGGCATAAGGCCGAGCCTTCCACCCTTTACCAAGTATATAGATGCATTAATTAAAATAAGATATATTGTGATATCCCAACATAATCACGTTCCAACATGGAGCAATCTTCAACTTCACCTGCAACTAACAAAGCTATAAGAGGGGCTGAGCAAAAGCGGTACATAGCCAAACAATGGTTTGCTAGCAAGGTGGGTTAGAGGCTTGACATCACAATATGGGAGGCATGATAAACAAGTGGTAGGTAGCATGACATAGCGATAGAACGAACAACTAGCAAGCAAAGATAGAAGTGATATCGAGGGTAATGGTCATCTTGCCTGCAAAGTTCTCAGAGTTGTCGAAAGCTTGCTCCTCGTTAGTGTACTCAACAAGTTCCTCATTCACGAACTCATCTCCCGGCTCTAATTAACGCAAGAACACAAGCAACGGAACAACAATCAATCACGGTGCAACGCACAAGCAACATGATGCAATACGTGGCATGGGATGCAAGGTATGATGTGCAATGCATATGGGTACTCCGGAAGGGAAAAGATGGTCAAGGCATAAACTTGGAAAACTAAGTATGCCGCGGGAAAGAGTGAGTGATTTCGGTCGAAATCGATATAAGGATCACCGGAAACGGATGCACGGTTTGCAAATGACAAGCAAAACAAGAATGATGCAAAACTGCGCTTAACAGCATTATAGCACTTAAGATGCAACAAGAAACTATGCTACAGCCCTCCAACAAGACAACAAAGCACGTGGATTTAAATTAGAGGTGAAACTCTACAAATCATGAACACTGAGTTCTTGCTAGAACTCACTAGAACAAGCTTAAAATAGCAAGGAAAAAATGCAAATGATAACAGATTCACAGAGTGTGAAAATACTAAACATGGCATAAACATCATCAGGTAGCAATGTATAGAGATAGCAAACAACACGCTACAGGAACATATCATGGCAAACAAAGACACGTCATGCTAGTACTGAAGGCATAGAAAAAACTCCCTTACTGAACTTTAACCAAAAATGGATGGACAAGATGGTAGCATCAATGCAAACATGGCAAATGATATGATCAGTTTCAGACTCGGAAGAAAAATAGAGCATGGCAGAAACAGATTCATGATAGCAATTTACAAGCTTATGCCGCTCAACACAAAGCATTACATGGCATCACAAGGTAACCAACAGTAAGTAGACATATTCATGAAGCTAAGTGTGGCAAGAGCAAGTTCATAGGGTGCACGGATTACTAGCAAACCACATGGCAAAACTAAACTTCATGTTAACAATCTGCCAGGAACAATATTTAGCAAAAGTAGAGCATGATAATTACAAGCTAGTTTACTCCATTATTTCAAACAGAGGCATGAATGGATCGAGAAATACCACATCTTCAAAACACACTTACTGAACTATCTCAAAATGTGCATGGATCTCATGGTAGCAACAAGACAACATAGCGTCAAAATATAACAGGAAAAGACGGCAAAATATTGTGTCTGAAATCAGCAACATCACATAGCCTAGTTTGCATGCTTGTAATAGTCACCACATAGCTCATAAAAATACAATGCTTGACCTCTGTAAAGATGGTATGAGGGAGCTCATAAAACATGTAGACATCATGCTCGTAGGATGCACACACAAAATGCAATGAAAAAGACAAATCATCAAGTTACGGTAAATTCCAGCAGACAACATCATATAGCAATTTTGCTACGAGTATAATCTCATAAATATGGACAGTAAAATGCATCAAAATAATGTTGGGGAACGTAGCAGAAATTCAAAATTTTCCTACGTGTCACCAAGATCTATCTATGGAGAAACCAGCAACGAGGGGAAGGAGAGTGCATCTACATAACCTTGTAGATCACTAAGCGGAAGCGTTCAAGAGAACGGGGTTGAAGGAGTCGTACTCGTCGTGATCCAAATCACCAGAGATCCTAGTGCCGAACGAACGGCACCTCCGCGTTCAACACACGTACAGCCCGGTGACGTCTCCCATGCCTTGATCCAGCAAGGAGAGAGGGAGAGGCTGAGGAAGACTCCGTCCAGCAGCAGCACAATGGCGTGGTGGTGGTGGAGGAGCGTGGCAATCCTGCAGGGCTTCGCCAAGCACCACGGGAGAGGAGGAGTACTTGGGAGAGAGGAGGGCTGCGCCAGAACTTGTGGTGCGGCTGCCCTCCCACCCCCCACATATATATGGGGGCAAGGGAGAGGGAGGCCGGCCCCCTCAGATCCAATCTGAGGAGGGGGCGGCGGCCAGGGGGGTTGCCTTGCCCCCCAAGGCAATGGAGGCGCCCCCCTTTAGGGTTTCCCCCAGCCCTAGGCGCCTTGGGCCTTGGTGGGGGGGCGCACCAGCCCACCTGGGGCTGGTCCCCTCCCACACTTGGCACATGCAGCCCTCTGGGGCTGGTGGCCCCACCTGGTAGACCCCCAGGGCCCTCCCGGTGGTCCCGGTACATTACCGATAGTACCCGGAACTTTTCCGGCGACCAAGATAAGACTTCCCATATATAAATCTTTACCTCCAGACCATTCCGGAACTCCTCGTGACATCCGGGATCTCATCCGGGACTCCGAACAACATTCGGTAACCACATACAAACTTCCTTTATAACCCTAGCATCATTGAACCTTAAGTGTGTAGACCCTACGGGTTCGGGAGACATGTAGACATGACCGAGACGTTCTCCGGTCAATAACCAACAGCGGGATCTGGATACCCATGTTGGCTCCCACATGTTCCACGATGATCTCATCGGATGAACCACGATGTCAAGGACTCAGTCGATCCCGTATACAATTCCCTTTGTCTAACGGTATTGTACTTGCCCGAGATTCGATCGTCGGTATACCGATACCTTGTTCAATCTCGTTACCGGCAAGTCTCTTTACTCGTTCCGTAACACATCATCCCGTGATCAACCCCTTGGTCACATTGTGCACATTATGATGATGCCCTACCGAGTGGGCCCAGAGATACCTCTCCGTTTACACGGAGTGACAAATCCCAGTCTCGATCCGTGTCAACCCAACAGACACCTTCGGAGATACCTGTAGTGCACCTCTATAGTCACCCAGTTACGTTGTGACGTTTGATACACCCAAAGCACTCCTACGGTATCCAGGAGTTACACGATCTCATGGTCTAAGGAAGAGATACTTGACATTGGAAAAGCTCTAGCAAACAAACTACACGATCTTTGTGCTATGCTTAGGATTGGGTCTTGTCCATCACATCATTCTCCTAATGATGTGATCCCGTTATCAACGACATCCAATGTCCATAGCCAGGAAACCATGACTATCTGTTGATCACAACGAGCTAGTCAACTAGAGGCTCACTAGGGACATATTGTGGTCTATGTATTCACACGTGTATTACGATTTCCGGATAATACAGTTATAGCATGAATAAAAGACAATTATCATGAACAAGGAAAGATAATAATACTTTTATTATTGCCTCTAGGGCATATTTCCAACAGTCTCCCACTTGCACTAGAGTCAATAATCTAGTTCACATCGCCATGTGATTAACACTCACAGGTCACATCGCCATGTGACCAACATCCAAAGAGTTTACTAGTGTCACTAAACTAGTTCACATCATCATGTGATTAAGACTCGATGAGTTCTGGGGTTTGATCATGTTTTGCTTGCAAGAGAGGTTTTAGTCAAGGGTCTGCAACTTTCAGATCCGTATGTACTTCGCAAATCTCCAGGTCATATTGTAAATGCTGCTTCCACGCCCCACTTGGAGCTATTCCAAATGGTTGCTCCACTATACGTATCCGGTTTGCTACTCAGAGTCATTCGGATAGGTGTTAAAGCTTGCATCGACATAACCCTTTACGCCAAACTCTTTATCACCTCCATAATCGAGAAACATGTCCTTATTTACTCCAAGGACAATTTTGACCGCTGTCCAATGATCCATTCCTGGATCATTCTTGTACCCCTTGACTGACTCATGGCAAGCCACACTTCCGGTGCGGTACACAGCATAGCATGCTATAGAGTCTACGTCTGAATTATAGGGGACGACCTTCGTCCTTTCTCTCTATTCTGCCGTGGTCGAGCTTTTAAGTCTTAACTTCATACCTTACATCTCAGGCAAGAACTCCTTCTTTGACTGATCCATCTTGAACACCTTCAAGATCATGTCAAGGTACGTGCTCATTTGAAAGTACTATTAAGCATTTTGATCTATCTCATAGATCTTGATGCTTATTGTTCAAGTAGCCTAATCCAGGTTTTCCAGTGAAAAACACTTTTCAAATAACCCTATATGCTTTACAGAAATTCTACATCATTTCTGATCAACAATATGTCAACAACATATAATCATCAGAAATTCTATAGTGCTCCCACTCACTTCTTTGGAAATACAAGTTTCTCATAAACTTTGTATAAACCCAAAATCTTTGATCATCTCATCAAAGCGCACATTCCAACTCCGAGATGCTTACTCTAGTCCTTAGAAGGATCGCTGGAGGTAGCACACCTTTTTAGCATCCTTAGGATCGACAAAACTTTTCTGATTGTATCACATACAACCTTTCCTTACGAAACCTGGTAAGGAAACTCGTTTTGACCTCCATCTGCCAGATTTCATAAATGCAGCTAATGCTAACATGATTCCGACGGACGTAAGCATCGCTACGGATGAGAAAATCTCATCGTAGTCAACTCCTTGAACTTGTGAAAAACTCTTCGCCACAAGTCGAGCTTCATAGACGGTGACATTACCGTCCACGTCTGTCTTCTTCTTAAAGATCCATTTATCTCGGATTTCATGGCTTCTAACCATTTTTCGGAATTTGGGCCCACCATCGCTTCTCCATAGCTTGTAGGTTCATTGTTGTCTAGCAACATGACCTTCAAGATAGGATTACTGTACCACTCTAAAGTAGTACACGTCCTTGTCACCCTACGAGGTACGGTAGTGACTTGATCCAAAGTTTCATGATCACTATCATAAGCTTCTACTTCAATTGGTGTAGGTGCCACAGGAACAACTTCCTGCGCCCTGCTACAGACTAGTTGTAGTGATGGTTCAATAACCATATCAAGTCTCCACCATCCTCCCACTCAACTTTTCGAGACAAACTTTTCCTCGAGAAAGAACCCGATTCAAGAAACAATCCCTATTGCTTTCGGATCTGAATTAGGAGGTATACCCAACTGTTTTGGGTGTCCTATGAAGATGCATTTTATCCGCTTTGGGTTCGAGCTTATCAACCTGAAACTTTTTCACATAAGCGTCACAGCCCCAAACCTTTAAGAAATGACAGCTTAGGTTTCTCTAAACCATAGTTCATACGGTGTCATCTCAACGGAATTACGTGGTGCCCTATTTAAAGTGAATGTGGTTGTCTCTAATGCCTAACCCATAAACGATAGTGGTAATTCGATAAGAGACATCATGGTACGCGCCATATCCAATAGGGTGCAACTATGATGTTCGGACACACCATCAAACTATGGTGCTCCAGGCGGTATTCATTGTGAAACAATTTCCACAATGTCTTAATTGTGTGCCAAAGCTCGTAACTCAGATACTCATCTCTATGATCATATCATAGACATTTCATCCTCTTGTCACGATGATCTTCAACTTCACTCTGAAATTACTTGAACCATTCAATAATTCAGACTTGTGTTTCATCAAGTAAATATACTCTACATCTACTCGAATCATCTGTGAAGTAAGAACATAACGATATTCACTGCATGCCTTAGCACTCATTGGACTGCACACATCAAAATGTGTTACTTCCAACGAGTTGCTATCTTGTTCCATTTTACTGAAAAATGAGGCTTTTTAGTCATCTTGCCCATGTGGTATGATTTGCATATCTCAAGTGATTCAAAATCAAGTGAGTCCAAACGATCCATCTGCATGGAGTTTCTTCATGCGTATACACCAATAGACATGGTTCGCATGTCTCAAACTTTTCAAAAACGAGTGAGTCCAAAGATCCATCAACATGGAGCTTCTTCATGCGTTTTACACCAATATGACTTACATGGCAGTGCCACAAGTAAGTGGTACTATCATTACTATCTTATATCTTTTTGGCATGAAAATGTGTATCACTACGATCGAGATTCAATAAACCATTCCTTTAGGTGCAAGACCATTGAAGGTATTATTCAAATAAATAGAGCAACCATTATTCTCCTTAAATGAATAACTGTATTGCGATAGACATAATCCAATCATGTCTATGCTCAACGCAAACACCAAATGACAATTATTCAGGTTTAATACTAATCTTGATGGTAGAGGGAGCGTGCGATGTTTGATCACATCAAACTTGGAAACACTTCCAACACATATCGTCAACTCCCCTTTAGCTAGTCTCCGTTTATTCCGTAGCTCTTTTATTTCGAGTTACTAACACTTAGTAACCGAAGCGGTATCTTAATACCCTGGTGCTACTAGGAGTACTAGTAAAGTACACATTAACATAATGTATATCTAATATACTTCTATCGACCTTGCCAGACTTCTCATCTACCAAGTATCTAGGGTAATTCTGCTCCGGTGGTTGTTCCCCTTATTACAGAAGCACTTAGTCTCGGGTTTGGGTTCATTCTTTGGTTTCTTCACTAGAGCAGCAGCTGATTTGCCGTTTCATGAAGTATCCCTTCTTGCCCTTGCCCTTCTTGAAACTAGTGGTTTCACCAACCATCAACAATTGATGCTCCTTCTTGATTTCTACTTTCGCGGTGTCAAACATCGCAAATACCTCAAGGATCATCATATCTATCCCTGATATGTTATAGTTCATCACGAAGCTCTAGCGGCTTGGTGGCAATGACTTTGGAGAAACATCACTATCTCTGGAAGATCAACTCCCACTCGATTCAAGTGATTGTCGCACTCAGACAATCTGAGCACAAGCTCAACGATTGAGCTTTTCTCCCTTAGTTTGCAGGCTAAGAAAATCGTCGGGGGTCTCATACCTCTTGACGTGGGCACGAGCCTGAAATCCCAATTTCAGCCCTTGAAACATCTCATATGTTCCGCAATGTTTCGAAAACATCTTTGGTGCCTCAACTCTAAACCGTTTAACTGAACTATCACATAGTTATCAAAACGTGTATGTCTGATGTTCGCAACATCCACAAACGACGTTTGGGGTTCAGCACACTGAGCGGTGCATTAAGGACATAAGCTTTCTACTGTCCGCATAATCGCTATTGTCAACTTTCAACTATATTTTCTCTAGGAACATATCTAAACAGTGGAACTAAAGCGCGAGCTTACGACATAATTTGCAAAGATCTTTTGACTATGTTCAGGATAATTAAGTTCATCTTATGAACTCCCACTCAGATAGACATCCCTCTAGTCATCTAAGTGATTACATGATCTGAGTAAACTAGGCCGTGTCCGATCATCACGTGAGACGGACTAGTCATCATCGGTGAACATCTTCATGTTGATCATATCTACTATACGACTCATGCTCGACCTTTCGGTCTCTGTGTTCCGAGGCCATGTCTGTACATGCTAGGCTCGTCAAGTTAACCCTAAGTGTTTCGCGTGTGTAAATCTGTCTTACACCCGTTGTATGTGAACGTAAGAATCCATCACATCCGATCATCACGTGGTGCTTAGAAGCGACAAACTTTAGCAACGGTGCACAGTTAGGGGAGAACACTTCTTGAAATTGTTGTAAGGGATCATCTTATTTACTACCGTTGTTCTAAGTAAACAAGATGCATAAACATGATAAACATCACATGCAATCAAATAGTGACATGATATGGCCAATATCATTTTGCTCCTTTTGATCTCCATCTTCGGGGCTCCATGATCATCATCGTCACCGGCATGACACCATGATCTCCATCATCATGATCTCCATCATCGTGTCTCCATGAAGTTGTCTCGCCAACTTATTACTTCTACTACTATGGCTACCGGTTAGCAATAAAGTAAAGTAATTACATGGCGTTGTTCAATGACACGCATGTCATACAATAGATAAAGACAACTCCTATGGCTCCTGCCGGTTGTCATACTCATCGACATGCAAGTCGTGATTCCTATTACAAGAACATGATCAATCTCATACATCACATATCATTCATCACATTCTTCTTGGCCATATCACATCACATAGCATACCCTGCAAAAACAAGTTAGACGTCCTCTAATTGTTGTTGCATGTTTTACGTGGCTGCTATGGGTTTCTAGCAAGAACGTTTCTTACCTACGCAAAACCACAACGTGATATGCCAATTGCTATTTACCCTTCATAAGGACCCTTTTCATCGAATCCGTTCCGACTAAAGTGGGAGAGACTGGCACCCGCTAGCCACCTTATGCACCAAGTGCATGTCAATCGGTGGAACCTGTCTCACGTAAGAGTACGTGTAAGGTCGGTCCGGGCCGCTTCATCCCACAATACCGTCGAAACAAGATTGGACTAGTAACGGTAAGCATATTGAACAAAATCAACGCCCACAACTACTTTGTGTTCTACTCGTGCAAAGAATCTACGCAATAGACCTAGCTCATGATGCCACTGTTGGGGAACGTAGCAGAAATTCAAAATTTTCCTACGTGTCACCAAGATCTATCTATGGAGAAACCAGCAACGAGGGGAAGGAGAGTGCATCTACATACCCTTGTAGATCGCTAAGCGGAAGCGTTCAAGAGAACGGGGTTGAAGGAGTCGTACTCGTCGTGATCCAAATCACCGGAGATCCTAGTGCCGAACGAACGGCACCTCCGCGTTCAACACACGTACAGCCCGGTGACGTCTCCCATGCCTTGATCCAGCAAGGAGAGAGGGAGAGGTTGAGGAAGACTCCGTCCAGCAGCAGCACAACAGCGTGGTGGTGGTGGAGGAGCGTGGCAATCCTGCAAGGCTTCGCCAAGCACCGCGGGAGAGGAGTACTTGGGAGAGAGGAGGGTTGCGCCAGAACTTGTGGTGCGGCTGCCCTCCCACCCCCCACATATATATAGGGGCAAGGGAGAGAGAGGCCGGCCCCCTCAGATCCAATCTGAGGAGGGGGCGGCAGCCAGGGGGGTTGCCTTGCCCCCCAAGGCAAGGGAGGCGCCCCCCTTTAGGGTTTCCCCCAGCCCTAGGCGCCTTGGGCCTTGGTGGGGGGCGCACCAGCCCACCTGGGGCTGGTCCCCTCCCACACTTGGCCCATGCAGCCCTCTGGGTCTGGTGGCCCCACCTGGTAGACCCCCGGGACCCTCCTGGTGGTCCCGGTACATTACCGATAGTACCCGGAACTTTTCCGGCGACCAATATAAGACTTCCCATATATAAATCTTTACCTCCGGACCATTCCGGAACTCCTCATGATGTCCGGGATCTCATCCGGGACTCCGAACAACATTCGGTGACCACATAAAAACTTCCTTTATAACCCTAGCGTCATCGAACCTTAAGTGTGTAGACCCTACGGGTTCGGGAGACATGTAGGCATGACCGAGACGTTCTCCGGCCAATAACCAACAGCGGGATCTGGATACCCATGTTGGCTCCCACATGTTCCACAATGATCTCATTGGATGAACCACGATGTCAAGGACTCAGTCGATCCCGTATACAATTCCCTTTGTCTAACGGTATTGTACTCGCCCGAGATTCGATCGTCGGTATACCGATACCTTGTTCTTTCTCGTTACCGGCAAGTCTCTTTACTCGTTGCGTAACACATCATCCCGTGATCAACCCCTTGGTCACATTGTTCACATTATGATGATGTCCTACCGAGTGGGCCCAGAGATACCTCTCCGTTTACACGGAGTGACAAATCCCAGTCTCGATCCGTGTCAACCCAACAGACACCTTCGGAGATACCTGTAGTGCACCTTTATAGTCACCCAGTTACGTTGTGACGTTTGATACACCCAAAGCACTCCTGCGGTATCCGGGAGTTACACGATCTCATGGTCTAAGGAAGAGATACTTGACATTGGAAAAGCTCTAGCAAACGAACTACACGATCTTTGTGCTATGCTTAGGATTGGGTCTTGTCCATCACATCATTATCCTAATGATGTGATCCCGTTATCAACGACATCCAATGTCCATAGCCAGGAAACCATGACTATCTGTTGATCACAACGAGCTAGTCAACTAGAGGCTCACTAGGGACATATTGTGGTCTATGTATTCACACGTGTATTACGATTTCCGGATAATACAGTTATAGCATGAATAAAAGACAATTATCATGAACAAGGAAATATAATAATACTTTTATTATTGCCTCTAGGGCATATTTCCAACAAATAACACTAGCATGAAGAGCATCACGAGACGAACATTTCTATGTATCATATGCGCAAAACAGAGTTATGAGTATGAAGATATGGCATGATGAATAGGGCAACAAAATGTTAGGATTTGAGGACTTGGAGAAATTATACCCTTCCAGATCTAGGGTCTCAGGCACGGTTTTCGAGGTTCGTTGGGGTTCCGCTGGAGAAGAGGGAGGCGGTGGCCGGAGAAGCTCGAGGGAGGTGGACGCCGGCGAGGGGCCACCGGATCTGGGGCCGGCCGGCGATGGGACGGCGAGGAGGCGGCGCGGCGCGGCCGTGGGCGCGCGCGGGCGGCGAGGAGAGCTTCGGCCTGGGCGGTGAAGGCCGACGGCCAGCGAAGGGTTCCGGCATGGAGGCGAGAGGCGGCGAGCGGCGGTTGGCGGCGTGGTCGGCGCGGTGGACGGCGGAGACGGCCGGCGGAGATGCGCGGTCGGCGGCGGAGGCAGTTCGGGCCTCGCGGGCCCTTTGCGGGCTCACGGGCTGGCGGCACTTGGGGCGGCGGATGTGCCATGTGGCAGCCTCGGAGTGGTGTGGGCGGCTGTGCGGGGTGTGTTCGGCGGCGGAGAGGGACGTGGACTAGGGTTTTTACCCGTGATTTGGAAGGGGGTGCATATTTATAGGTAGGGGGCTAGGAGTGTCCAAATGAGGTGTGGTTTTCGCCCACACGATCATGATCCAACGCCAGAGAGCATGGAGGGGGTTTAGAAGGGCTAGTGGGCTGTTGTGGAGGGGTGCTGGGCTGCAAAGAGAGGGGGTCTTTGCGGTTACCCGGTTAACCGTGTGGGGCATCAACCGATCTCCAAATGGAACGAAATTTGACAGGCGGCCTACCGGTGATGTACCAAGGCCACTCGACAAATATCGACCCATTCCGAGAACGTTTTTCTCTCGCTCACAAAACGAGATCTGAGAGGTACAACGGGTGCATGTGTGAGTGTCGGATTCCGAAATGGACAACGGGAAAATGACCGGATGCATGAGACGAACACGAATGCAAATGAGATGCACATGATTACATGAGATGAGATGCATGACAAGAGCAAAATGCAAAATGAAGACAAAACCCAACCACGAAGGAAAAGCTACAGAGCTCCCACTCACTTTCTTGTAAATCCAGACTTCTCCAAAAGTCTGTATAAAACCATATGCTTTGATCACACTATCAAAGCGTATATTCCAACTCCGAGAGGCTTGCACCAGTCCATAAATGGATCGCTAGAGCTTGCACACTTTGTTAGCACCTTTAGGATCGACAAAACCTTCTGGTTGCATCATATACAACACTTCTTTAAGATATCCATTAAGGAATGCAGTTTTAACATCCATTTGCCAGATTTCATAATCATAAAATGCGGCAATTGCTAACATGATTCGGCAGACTTAAGCATCACTACGGATAAGAAGGTCTCATCGTAGTCAACTCCTTGAACTTGTCAAAAACCTTTTACAACAAGTCGAGCTTTGTAGACAGTAACATTACCGTCAGCGTCAGTCTTGTTCTTGAAGATCCATTTATTCTCTATGGCTTGCCGATCATCAGGCAAGTCAACCAAAGTCCACACTTTGTTCTTATACATGGATCCCATCTCATTCATGGCCTCAAGCCATTTCGCAGAATCTGGGTTGATCATCGCTTCCTCATAATTCATAGGTTCGTCGTGGTCTAGTAACGTGACTTCCATAACATGATTAATGTACCACTCTAGTGTGGATCGTACTCTGGTTGACCTACGAGGTTCGGTAGTAACTTGATATGAAGTTTCATGATCGTCATCATTAGCTTACTCACTAATTGGTGTAGGATTCACTGGAACTGATTTATGTGATGAACTACTTTTCAATTCGGGAGAAGGTATAACTACCTCATCAAGTTCTACTTTCCTCCCACTCACTTCTTTCAAGAGAAACTCCTTCTCTAGAAAGGATCCATTTTTAGCAACGAATATCTTGCCTTCAGATCTGTGATAGAAGGTGTACCCAACAGTCTCCTTTGTGTATCCTATGAAGACAAATTTCTCCGATTTGGGTTCGAGCTTATTAGGTTGAAGCTTTTTCACATAAGCATCGCAACCCCAAACTTTAAGAAACGACAGCTTAGGTTTCTTACCAAACCACAGTTCATATGGTGTCGTCTCAACGGATTTAGATGGTTCCTTATTTAACGTGAATGCAGCTGTCTCTAAAGCATAACCCCAAAACGATAGTGGTAAATCAGCAAGAGACATCATAGATTGCACCATATCTAATAAATTACGGTTATGACATTCGGACACACCATTACGCTGTGGTGTTCCAGGTGGCGTGAGTTGCAAAACTATTCCACATTGTTTCAATTGAAGACCAAACTCATAACTCAAATATTCACCTCCATGATCAGATTGTAGAAACTTCATTTTCTTGTTACTATGATTTTCCACTTCACTCTGAAATTCTTTGAACTTTTTAAATGTTTCAGACTTATGTTTCATCAAGTAGATATACCTATATCTGCTCAAATCATCTGTGAAGGTCAGAAAATAACGATACCCATCGTGAGCCTCAACACTCATCAGATCGCATACATCAGTATGTATTATTTCCAACAAGTTAGTTGCTCGCTCTATTGTTCTGAAGAACGGAGTCTTAGTCATCTTGCCCATGAGGCATGGTTCGCAAGCATCAAGTGATTCCAAAAGCCCATCAGCACAGAGTTTCTTCATGCATTTTACACCAATATGACCTAAACGGCAGTGCCACAAATAAGTTGCACTATCATTATTAACTTTGCATCTTTTGGCTGCAATATTATGAATATGTGTATCACTACAATCGAGATTCAATAAAAATAGACCACTCATCAAGGGTGCATGACTATAAAAGATATTACTCATATAAATAGAACAAGCATTATTCTCTGATTTAAGTGAATAACCATCTCGCATCAAACAAGATCCAGATATAATGTTCATGCTCAATGCTGGCACTAAATAACAATTATTCAGGTCTAAAACTAATCTCGAAGGTAGATGTAGAGGTAGCATGCTGACGGCGATCACATCGACTTTGGAACCATTTCCCACGCGCATCGTCACCTCGTCCTTTAGCCAATCTTCATTTAATCCGTAGCCCCTGTTTCGAGTTGCAAATATGAGCAATAGAACCAGTATCAAATACCCAGGCGCTACTACAAGCATTAGTAAGGTACACATCAATAACGTGTATATCAAATATACCTTTCACTTTGCCATCCTTCTTATCCGCCAAATACTTGGGGCAGTTCCGCTTCCAGTGACCTGTAACGCCCACGATGCGGCTATATCTCCATGTGTCGAGGCAAGACTTAGAGGCATAACTGCATGGTGGTTTTGTCGCAAGAAGGGTCATCTTCACACAATCCCATGTAATGAACAAGAAAGGGATAAAGAGAGTTGGCTTACAATCACCACTTCACACAATACTTAAATAAGTCATACATAATCCAAAATACACACATAGACCGACTATGGTCATATCCAAAAGAAAAGAAGATAACCCCAAATGCTAGATCCCGATCGTCCCAACTGGGCACCACTACTGATCATGCGGAAACGAAACATAGTAATGGCCAAGGTCCTCGTCGAACTCCCACTTGAGTTCGGTAGCATCACCTGCACTGGTATCATCGGCACCTGCAACTGTTTTGGTAGTATTTGTGAGTCGCGAGGACTCAGCAATCTCAAAACCCGTGAGATCAAGACTATTTAAGCTTATGGGTAGGATGTGGTAATGAGGTGGAGTTGCAGCAAGCGCTAAACAAATATGGTGGCTAACATACGAGTATAAGAGTAAGATGAGAAACTACGCAATGGTTGTGAAGTTAGAAGTGATCAAGAAGTGATCCCGAACTACTTACGTTCAAACATAACCCAAACCGTGTTCACTTCCCGGACTCCACCGAAAAGAGACCATCACGGCTACACACACGGTTGATTCATTTTAAATAAGTCAAGTGTCAAGTTCTCTATAACCGGATATTAATAAATTCCCATCTACCACATAACCGCGGGAACGGCTCTCGAAAGTTTATACCCTGCAGGGGTGTCCCAACTTAGCCCATCACAAGCTCTCGTCAAGGATTGCTTGTCAAGCTCTTGCGGAATTTGGGAAGGATATTCCTTCTCCCGGGATAACACGATCAGACTCGAAATCCCAGTTACAAGATATTTTGACAATGGTAAAACAAGACCAGACCGCCCGAATGTGCCGACAAATCCCGATAGGAGCTGCACATATTTCATTCTCAGGGCACACCAGATGAGACATCCTACAAGTAAAACCAACCCTCAAGTTTCCCCGAGGTGGCCCCGCAGTCTGCTCGGTTCGGACCAACACTCAGAGGAGCACTAGCACAGGGGGGTTAAATAAAGATGACCCTCGGGTTTGTAACCCCTAGGGAAAGTTATAGGTTGTTAGGCAAATGTAAAACCAAGGTTGGGCCTTGCTGGAGGAGTTTTATTCAAAGCGAACTGTCTAGGGATTCCCATAACCCCAACTGCGTACAAATCAAGGAACATAACACCGGTATGACGGAAACTAAGGCGGCAAGAGTGGAACAAAACACCAGGCACAAGGCCGAGCCTTCCACCCTTTACCAAGTATATAGGTGCATTAAAAATAAGAGATATTGTGATATCCCAACATAATCATGTTCCAACATGGATCAATCTTCAACTTCACCTGCAACTAACAAAGCTCTAAGAGGGGCCGAGTGAGGGAGTCATGGACTAACGGGTCCTCGGACAGCCGGACTATATGCTTTGGCCGGACTGTTGGACTATGAAGATACAAGATTGAAGACTTTGTCTCGTGTCCGGATGGGACTCTCCTTTGCGTGGAAGGCAAGCTTGGCAATTCGGATATGTAGATATCCTTCTCTATAACCGACTCTGTGTAACCCTAGCCTCCCCGGTGTCTATATAAATCGGAGGGTTTTAGTCTGTAGGACAACAACAATCATAATCATAAGCTAGCTTCTAGGGTTTAGCCTGTACGATCTCGTGGTAGATCAACTCTTGTAATACTCATATCATCAAGATCAATCAAGCAGGAAGTAGGGTATTACTTCCATTTAGAAGGCCCGAACCTGGGTAAAACATCGTGTACCCTACCTCCTGTTACCATTAGCCTTAGACGCACAGTTCGGGACCACCTACCCGAGATCCGCCGGTTTTGACACCGATATTGGTGCTTTCATTGAGAGTTCCACTGTGTCGTCACTATGAGGTTTGATGGCTCCTTCAATCATCTTCAACGATGCGGTCCAGGGGGAGGTTTCCCTCCCCGGACAGATCTTCGTATTCGGCGGCTTCGTACTGCAGGCGAACTCGCTTGGCCATCTGGAGCAGATCGATAGCTACGCCCCCGGCCATCAGGTCAGGTTTGGAAGCTTAAACTATAATGCCGACATCCGCGGAGACTTGATCTTCGACGGATTCGAGCCCATGCCAGGTGCGCCGAACGGTCATGACGGGCATGACTTTGATCTGCCATCGGACAGTATTCGGGAGATCACACCTGCGATGGCGCCGGGAATCAGTCCGGAGCAGATCGTGCCTTCTGAGGACGGGTGGATAGACCCCACCACGGAGGCCGCACACTCATGGGCGCTGGGGCCGAACACTGATCCCGCCTCTTGTAAGGGTGGAGTCATCGGATCCTCGGACTCGTCTCCGGCTACAGGATCCTAACCGCGTGCATCCGTGCCCATCGAATCTGATTGGGCACCGGTCATGGAGTTCACCGCCGCGGACATTTTTCAGCACTCGCCCTTGGGTGACGTGCTGAACTCATTAATATCTCTTTCCTTGTCGAGAGATTCTTGGCCAAACTATGTCCGGCTCGGATGGGAAGTGGACAATGAAGGAATCCGTTCCCCACCCACCACCCACTTCATAGCCACTGTTGATGACTTAACCGACACGCTCGATTTCGACTCCGAAGACGTCGATGGTATTTACAACGACGCAGGAGAAGAACAGGAACCGCCGCCCACTGGGTGCTGGACTGCCACCTCATCATATGATGCAATGAAGGATAATCCCCTCGATAAGCCACCAAAGCGGCGCCGTAGGCGCCACTCAAAATCCCGCCACAGTAAAAATAGCAACAACAGCGCAAGAAATAATAATACCCCAGTTGACTCCAAAGGAAACGGCGACCCCATGGACCCAGCGATGGAGCAAGATGCACCAGGGGACGGTGAACATAGTCCGGAGCCGATGCCCGATGACGCCGATCCCAAGGGTAAAACTCACCAACCTATCTCCAGAGAGGAGAACAGCCCGGACGATGATGCACTCATCATCTCAGAAAAACTCTTGGAACCAGAGAACCTCCACAAAAGGCTTATTGCCACCGCGAGAAGCCTAAAGAAGCAGAAGCAAAGTCTTAAGGCCGCGCAGGATACGCTCAACCGCAGGTGGAACAAACTGCTCGACACAGAAGAAAAATACGGCAGCGATCGTCACACAAAGAGCTATCCAAAGCGCAAGCTGCTGCCCGAATTCGACGATGAGGCCATAGAGCCCATTCAGCCAAAAACGATCGATCAGCCGGACGGACCACCCCATGGCCGTGACAAGACGGCTAATGATGTCGCACACAAGTCAGCACACGATTTACCTGAGCTCCTAGACAAAAAGTCCGGTATGGCCAGGTCCATTTATGGATCTAGGAAGCGCACTTCGGCACAGGATCAGAGCTACCAAAACGATCACATTGATCAAATACAAGCCAGGAATCAAAACCGAACACAACAACTGTCGACAGCATGCCACAATACGTCCAAATACAGGGGTGTCGCACATCCCCTGTACTTCATCGATGAGGTGCTAGACCATGAATTTCCAGAAGGATTTAAACCCATGAATATAGAGGCATACGACGGAACGACAGACCCTGGGGTCTGGATTGAGGACTTCATCCTCCACATCCACATGGCTCGCGGAGATGATCTCCACGCCATTAAATACCTACCCCTCAAGTTGAAAGGACCAGCTCGGCACTGGTTGAAAAGCCTCCCCGAAAACTCAATCGGAAGTTGGGAAGAACTTAAGGATGCTTTTAGGGCCAATTTTCAAGGGACCTATGTCCAACCTCCGGACGCAGACGATCTAAGTCACATAATTCAACAGCCCAGAGAGTCAGCCCAAAAACTTTGGAACAGATTTCTTACTAAGAAGAATCAAATCGTTGACTGCCCGGATGCCGACACCTTAGCAGCCTTCAAGCACAGTGTCTGGGACGAATGGCTTGCCAGACACCTCGGCCAGGAAAAGCCAAGGACAATGGCAGCCTTAATGAGCCTCATGGCCCGCTTTTGCGTGGGCAAGGACAGTTGGCTGGCCCGTAGTGGCACCAGCGACCCAGGCACATCTGAAGTCAGAGATGGCAACGAGAAGCCGCGACACAACAACAACAAGCATCGAAACAATGAAAGCAACCCATATAACACGATGGTAAACGCCGGATTCAGGGGCTCTTGACCCGATCAATGGAAGAAGCCATTTAAAGACAGCAGAGATGGACCATCCAGCCTAAATAAGATTCTGGACAAATTATGTCAGATCCATGGCACCACCGAAAAACCTGCAAACTACACCCACAGAGAGTGCTGGGTTTTTAAGCAGGCCGACAAGATAAACGCCGAACACAAGGGGAGGGAGACACCAAGTGAGGACGAGGATGAGCCTCCCCAGCCGAACACCGGGGGACAGAAAAAATTCCCACCAGAAGTCAAAACAGTGAATATGATTTACGCAACTCACATTCCAAAGAGAACGCGCAAACGTGCACTCCGGGACATATACGCTGTGGAGCCCATCACCCCCAAATTCAATCCCTGGTCGGCCTATCCGATCACCTTCGATTGCAGGGATCATCCGACTAGTATCTGGCACGAAGGCTCGGTGGCCTTGGTGCTCGACCCAATAATTGATGGATACCATCTCACTCGAGCCCTTATGGACGGCGGCAGTAGTCTAAACCTGATATATCAGGACACTGTCCGCAAAATGGGGATAGACCCGTCAAGAATCAGCCTAAGAAACACTACCTTTAAAGGAGTGATAACAGGCGTCGAGGCCTGCTGCACGGGCTCTCTAGTACTAGAGGTTGTATTCGGTTCACCCGACAACTTCAGAAGCGAAGAACTAACCTTAGACATCGCTCCATTCCGAAGTAGCTATCACGCACTACTCGGAAGAACGGCCTTTGCTCATTTCAACGCAGTACCGCATTACGCCTACCTCAAACTTAAGATGCCCGGTCCACGTGGCGTCATCACAGTTAGCGGAAATACAGAGCGTTCCTTACGCGCGGAAGAATACATGGTGGCTCTAGCAGCCGAACACTAAGCGGCCCCTCTTACAAGAATAAACGGTCGTCGAGACCACGAACACGGTTAGACGAGTTTGGCACCCCACTAAAAGTAACAACCCAAACTGGGAGATCCCCATAAATGGTGCTAGCGGCTACTCGCAAAAAAAAAGAGGCCCATATCTTGGCCCAACCCTATCAATACAATAACATATTGCATTTTCATGGTTCAGATTAACGAACCCCTCGCACGAAATCTTTCACCTGGGTTTTTCCTTTTTACAGATGATCATCATGCTACACCCTTCCGGGATACGGCACAACGGAGATAAAGGCGCAGACGTGCAGCAGGGCCCCGCTCAAAGGTTCCTTTTTAGATTAAGACCCTGCGTAAACCTTTTTAATGTCTCTTGTTGCTTCTTCCCCTCCGGAAACTTGATATAACCAGGAGGAATACTGGCGTTTTCGGCATTTTTGTCACACCAGACTAATGTACGTACCTGGAAACTCAGGGCTTATTATCAAGGGCATTATTTAGCCCAGTATATGTTGCAAAGTCCGAATACCTTAGGGAGTGTTCGGCATCGCGAGTTTGGCCTTATATGCATCAGGTCCGAATCATGTCTTTGGTCAAATATTGGGTTTGCCCGGCTCCCGTGTTTTGCTACCTTACGTTCCACTCTATCGGCTAAGGCGGCACCGGGAGAACTACTGCGATTGTGCCCTGGTTCATCTAGGTGAGCACCTCAGTAGAAAAAGCCAAAAACTGACTGTCATGATACAGCGCGAGACTGGTCAACCACTCGACGACTCAGTGGAATCTTCGCGATTCCTCCGCATTAACGAAGGACCGGTTTCCCGGTCATGTACGTACGCCCACCATCTTCGGATGAACGCGGAAGTACTTGGGGCTATATAGTAGCCCCACCGTCAAACTCCTATGGCTAAGTGAAAGTGTTAAAGCTATAGTCCAATCGCCTAGTTCGCCGTGCTATCACCTCCTTAATGGACCAAGACGTTGGATCAAGTGTGACTATGCGTTTTCTCGAACACCCCCGCATTATATGCGTGGGGGCTGAAGCCGACAACTGCTAACTTTCAGGTTATATACATACATCAACGGCCGCACAGGAGGCACTACAATACTTTCGGGCAAAAGTATAAAGATAACCTTTATAATCAAAATAGCATTGTCTTTACAATTGAGATAAATGTCACTCGAACATGGCACTCTTCGAGCACTAAGCCTCTATTAAATTGGTGCCTTCTAAGACTTCTTCAAAATAGTGCTCGGCCGGGTCCTGGTGTTCCGCCGCACCCCGGGTTGCAATAGCGGTGGTTTCCATCCCAGCCCAGTATGTTTTAACTGTTGGGGAACGTAGTAATTTCAAAAAATTTCCTACGCACACGCAAGATCATGGTGATGGCATAGCAACGAGAGGGGAGAGTGTTCGTCCACGTACCCTCGTAGACCGTAAGCGGAAGCGTTAGCACAACACGGTTGATGTAGTCGTACGTCTTCACGATCCGACCGATCCAAGCACCGAACGTACGGAGCCTCCGAGTTCAGCACACGTTCAGCTCGATGACGATCTCCAGCCTCCGATCCAGCCGAGCTCCGGAGATGAGTTCCATCAGCACGACGGCGTGGTGACGATGATGATGTTCTACCGGCGCAGGGCTTCGCCTAAACTCCGCGACGATATGACCGAGGTGGAATATGGTGGAAAGGGGCACCGCACACGGCTAAGGAACGATCCGTAGATCAACTTGTGTCGTTCATGGGGTGCCCCCTACCCCCGTATATAAAGGAGTGGAGGAGGGGAGGGCCGGCCCTCTTCTATGGCGCGCCCTAGGGGAGTCCTACTCCCACCGGGAGTAGGATTCCCCCTTTCCTAGTCCAACTAGGAGTCCTTCCATGTATTAGGAGTAGGAGACAAGGAAGGGGAAGAGAGAAGGGAAGGAAGGAGGCGGTGCGGCCCCTCCCCCTAGTCCAATTCGGACTAGGCCATGGGGGGGCGCGCGGCCTGCCCTAGGCAGCCCCTCTCTCTTTCCCGCAGGGCCCAATAAGGCCCAATACTTCTCCCCGGCGAATTCCCGTAACTCTCCGGTACTCCGAAAAATACCCGAATCACTCGGAACCTTTCCGAACTCCGAATATAGTCGTCCAATATATCGATCTTTACGTCTCGACCATTTCGAGACTCCTCGTCAAGTCCCCGATCTCATCCGGGACTCCGAACTCCTTCGGTACATCAAAACTCATAAACTCATAATATAACTGTTATCGAAACCTTAAGCGTGCGGACCCTACAGGTTAGAGAACTATGTAGACATGACCTAGAACTATTCTCGGTCAATAACCAATAGCGGGACCTGGATGCCCATATTGGCTCCTACATATTCTACGAAGATCTTTATCGGTCAAACCGCATAACAACATACGTTGTTCCCTTTGTCGTCGGTATGTTACTTGCCCGAGATTCGATCGTCGGTATCCAATACCTAGTTCAATCTCGTCACCGGCAAGTCTCTTTACTCGTTTTGTAATGCATCATCCCGTAACCAACTCATTGGTCACATTGCTTGCAAGGCTTATAATGATATGCATTACCGAGAGGGCCCAGAGATACCTCTCCGACAATCGGAGTGACAAAACCTAATCTCGAAATACGACAACTCAACATGTACCTTCGGAGACACCTGTAGTACTCCTTTATAATCACCCAGTTACGTTGTGACGTTTGGTAGTACCCAAAGTGTTCCTCTGGTAAACGGGAGTTGCATAATCTCATAGTTACAGGAACATGTATAAGTCATGAAGAAAGCAATAGCAACATACTAAACGATCAAGTGCTAAGCTAATGGAATGGGTCAAGTCAATCACATCATTCTCCTAATGATGTGATCTCGTTAATCAAATGACAACTCTTTTGTCCATGGCTAGGAAACATAACCATCTCTGATAAACGAGCTAGTCAAGTAGAGGCATACTAGTGACACTATGTTTGTCTATGTATTCACACATGTATTATGTTTCCGGTTAATACAATTCTAGCATGAATAATAAACATTTATCATGTGATAAGGAAATAAATAATAACTTTATTATTGCCTCTAGGGCATATTTCCTTCAGTCTCCCACTTGCACTAGAGTCAATAATCTAGATCACATCACCATGTGATTAACATCGATAGTTCACATCATCATGTGATTAACACCCATAGTTCACATCGCCATGTGACCAACACCCAAAGGGTTTACTAGATTCAGTAATCTAGTTCGCATCGCTATGAGATTAACACCCAAAGAGTACTAAGGTGTGATCATGTTTTGCTTGTGAGAGAATCTTAGTCAACGGGTCTTTCGCATTCAGATCCGTTATGTATTTTGCAATTTTCTATGTCTACAATGCTCTGCACGGAGCTACTCTAGCTAATTGCTCCCACTTTCAATATGTATCTAGATCGAGACTTAGAGTCATCCAGATCGGTGTCAAAACTTGCATCGACGTAACCCTTTACGACGAACCTTTTTGTCACTTCCATAATCGAGAAACATATCCTTATTCCTCTAAGGATAATTTTGACCGCTGTCCGGTGATCTACTCCTAGATCATTATTGTACTCCCTTGCCAAACTCAGTGTAGGGTATACAATAGATCTGGTACATAGCATGGCATACTTTATAGAACCTATGGCCAAGGCATAGGGAATGAATTTCATTCTCTTTCTATCTTCTGCCGTGGTCGGGTTTTGAGTCTTACTCAATTTCACACCTTGTAACACAGGCAAGAACTCTTTCTTTGACTGTTCCATTTTGAACTACTTCAAATCTTGTCAAGGTATGTACTCATTGAAAAAACTTATCAAGCGTCTTGATCTATCTCTATAGATCTTGATGCTCAATATGTAAGCAGCTTCACCGAGGTCTTTCTTTGAAAAACTCCTTTCAAACACTCCTTTATGCTTTGCAGAATAATTCTACATTATTTCCGATCTACAATATGTCATTCACATATACTTATCAGAAATGCTGTAGTGCTCCCACTCACTTTCTAGTAAATACAGGCTTCAACGCAAGTCTGTATAAAACTATATGCTTTGATCAACTTATCAAAGCGTATATTCCAACTCCGAGATGCTTGCACCAGTCCATAGATGGATCGCTGGAGCTTGCGTAATTTGTCAGCACCTTTAGGATTGACAAAACCTTCTGGTTGCATCATATACAACTCTTCTTTAAATCCATTAAGGAATGTAATTTTGACATCCATTTGCCAGATTTCATAAAATGTGGCAATTGCTAACATGATTCGGACAGACTTAAGCATCGCTACAGTTGAGAAAGTCTCATTGTAGTCAACACCTTGAACTTGTTGAAAACCTTTTGCAACAAGTCGAGTTTAGTAGATAGTAACACTACTATCAGTGTCCGTCTTCCTCTTGAAGATCCATTTATTTAACATGGCTTGCTGATCATCGGGAAAGTCAATCAAAGTCCATACTTTGTTCTCATACATGGATCATATCTCAGATTTTATGGCCTCAAGCCATTTCGCGGAATCTGGGCTCATCATCGCTTCCTCATAGTTCGTAGGTTTATCATGGTCTAGTAACATGACTTTCAGAATAGGATTACCGTACCACTCTGGTGCGGACTGTACTCTAGAAGACCTACGAGGTTCTGTAGTAACTCGATCTGAAGTTTCATGATCATCATCATTAGCTTCCTCACTAATCGGTGTAGTAGTCACAGGAACAGATTTCTGTGATGAACTACTTTCCAATAAGGGAGTAGGTACAGTTACCTCATCAAGTTCTACTTTCCTCCCACTCACTTCTTTCGAGAGAAACTCCTTCTCTAGAAAGGATCTATTATCAGCAACAAATTTGCCTTCGGATCTGTGATAGAAGGTGTACCCAACAATTTCCTTTGGGCATTCTATGAAGACGCACTTCTCCGATTTGGGTTCGAGCTTATCAAGTTGAAAAACCTTTTTCATATAAGCATCGCAACTCCAAACTTTAAGAAACGACAGCTCAGGTTTACTGCTAAACCATAGTTCATACGGTGTCGTCTCAACGGATTTAGATGGTGCCCTATTAAATGTGAATGCAGCTGTCTCTAATGCATAACCCCAAAACGATAGTGGTAAACTGATAAGAGATATCATAGATCGCACCATATCCAATAAAGTGCGGCTACGACATTTGGACACACCATAACGTTGTGGTGTTCCAGGTGGCGTGAGTTTGTGAAACTATTCCACATTGTTTTAATTGAAGACCAAACTCGTAACTCAAATATTCATCTCCACGATCAGATCGCAGAAACTTTATTTTCTTGTTACGATGATTTTCCACTTCACTCTAGAATTCTTTGAACCTTTCAACTATTTCAGACTTATGTTTCATCAAGTAGATATACCCATATCTGCTCAAATCATCTGTGAAGGTTAGAAAATAACGATACCCGCCACGAGCCTTAATACTCATTGGTCTGCATACATCAGTATGTATTATTTCCAACAAGTTTGTTGCTCGTTCCATTGTTCCGAATAACGGAGTTTTAGTCATCTCGCCCAAAGGCACGGTTTGCAAGCATCAAATGATTCATAACCAAGTGATTCCGAAAATCCATCTTTATGGAGTTTCTTCATGCGCTTTACACCGATATGACCCAAACGGCAGTGCCACAAATAAGTTGCACTATCATTATTAACTTTGCATCTTTTGGCATCAATATTATGAATATGTGTATCACACGATCGAGATCCAACAAACCATTTTCATTGGGTGTATGACCATAGAAGGTTTTATTCATGTAAACAGAACAACAATTATTCTCTAACTTACATGAATAACCGTATTGCAATAAACATGATCAAATCATATTCATGCTCAACGCAAACACCAAATAACACTTATTTAGGTTTAACACTAATCCCGAAAGTATAGGGAGTGTGCGATGATGATCATATCAATCTTGGAACTATTTCCAACACACATCGTCACTTCACCCTTTAACTAGTCTCTGTTTATTCTGCAACTCCCGTTTTTGAGTTACTAATCTTAGCAACTGAACTAGTATCAAATACTGAGGGGTTGCTATAAACACTAGTAAAGTACACATCAATAACATGTATATCAAATATACTTATGTTCACTTTGCCATCCTTCTTATCCGCCAATCACTTGGGGTAGTACCTCTTCCAGTGACCAGTCTCTTTGCAGTAGAAGCACTTAGTCTCAGGCTTAGGACCAGACTTGGGTTTCTTCACTTGAGCAGCAACTTGCTTGCCGTTCTTCTTGAAATTCCCCTTCTTTTCCCTTTGCCTTTTTCGTGAAACTAGTGATCTTGTTAACCATCAACACCTGATGCTCTTTTCTTGATTTCTACCTTCGCCGATCTCAACATCGCGAAGAGCTCAGGAATAACTTTCGTCATCCCTTGCATATTATAGTTCATCACGAAGTTCTAGTAACTTAGTGATGGTGACTAGAGAACTCTGTCAATCACTATCTTATCTAGAAGATTAACTCCCACTTGATTCAAGCGATTGTAGTACCCAGACAATCTGAGCAAATGCTCACTAGTTGAGCAATTCTCCTCCATCTTTTAGCTATAGAACTTGTTGGAGACTTCATATCTCTCAACTCGGGTATTTGCTTGAAATATTAACTTCAACTCCTGGAACATCTTATATGGTCCATGACGTTCAAAAACGTCTTTGAAGTCCCGATTCTAAGCCGTTAATCATGGTGCACTAAACTATCAAGTAGTCATCATATTGAGCTTAGCTAAACGTTCATAACGTCTGCATCTGCTCCTGCAATAGGTCTGTCACCTAGCGATGCATTAAGGACATAATTCTTCTGTGCAGCAATGAGGATAAACCTCAGATCACGGATCCAATCCGCATCATTGCTACTAACATTTTCAACACAATTTTCTCTAGGAACATATCGAAATAAACATATGAAAGCAACAATGCAAGCTATTGATCTACAACATAATTTGCAAAATACTACCAGGACTAAGTTCATGATAAATTTAAGTCCAATTAATCATATTACTTAAGAACTCCCACTTAGATAGACATCTCTCTAGTCATCTAAGTGATCACGTGATCCAAATCAACTAAACCATAACCGATCATCACGTGAGATGGAGTAGTTTTCAATGGTGAACATCTTATGTTGATCATATCTACTATATGATTCACGCTCGACCTTTCGGTCTCCGTGTTCCGAGGCCATATCTGCATATGCTAGGCTCGTCAAGTTTAACCTGAGTATTCTGCGTGTGCAAAAACTGGCTTGCACCCGTTGTAGATGGACGTAGAGCTTATCACACCCGATCATCATGTGGTGTCTCAGCACGAAGAACTTTGGCAACGGTGCATACTCAGGGAGAACACTTCTTGATAATTTTAGTGAGAGATCATCTTAAAATGCTACCGTCAATCAAAGCAAGATAAGATGCATAAAGGATAAACATCACATGCAATCAATATAAGTGATATGATATGGCCATCATCATCTTGTGCTTGTGATCTCCATCTCCGAAGCACCATCATGATCACTATCGTCACCGGCGCGACACCTTGATCTCCATCGTAGCATCGTTGTCGTTTACGCCATCTATTGCTTCTACGACTATCGCTACCGCTTAGTGATAAAGTAAAGCAATTACAGGGCGTTTGCATTTCATACAATAAAGCGACAACCATATGGCTCCTGCCAGTTGCCGATAACTTCGGTTACAAAACATGATCATGTCATACAATAAAATATAGCATCATGTCTTGGCCATATCACATCACAACATGCCCTGCAAAAAAAAATTAGACGTCCTCTACTTTGTTGTTGCAAGTTTTACGTGGCTGCTACGGGCTTAAGAAAGAACCAATCTCACCTACGCATCAAAACCACAACGATAGTTTGTCAAGTTGATGTTGTTTTAACCTTCGCAAGGACCGGGCGTAGCCACACTCGGTTCAACTAAAGTTGGAGAAACTGACACCCGCTAGCAACCTGTGTGCAAAGTACGGCGGTAGAACCAGTCTCGCGTAAGCGTACGCGTAATGTCGGTCCGGGCCGCTTCATCCAACAATACCGCCGAACCAAAGTATGACATGCTGGTAAGCAGTATGACTTATATCGCCCACAACTCACTTGTGTTCTACTCGTGCATATAACATCAAACCATAAAACCTGGCTCTGATACCACTGTTGGGGAACGTAGTAATTTCAAAAAATTTCCTACGCACACGCAAGATCATGGTGATGGCATAGCAACAAGAGGGGAGAGTGTTCGTCCACGTACCCTCGTAGACCATAAGCGGAAGCGTTAGCACAACGCGGTAGATGTAGTCGTACGTCTTCACGATCCGACCGATCCAAGCACCGAACGTACGGAGCCTCCGAGTTCAGCACACGTTCAGCTCGATGACGATCTCCGGCCTCCGATCCAGCCGAGCTCCGGAGATGAGTTCCGTCAGCACGACGGCGTGGTGACGATGATGATGTTCTACCGGCGCAGGGCTTCGCCTAAACTCCGCGACGATATGACCGAGGTGGAATATGGTGGAAGGGGGCACTGCACACGGCTAAGGAACGATCCGTAGATCAACTTGTGTCGTTCATGGGGTGCCCCCTACCCCCGTATATAAAGGAGTGGAGGAGGGGAGGGCCGGCCCTCTTCTATGGCGCGCCCTAGGGGAGTCCTACTCCCACCGGGAGTAGGATTCCCCCTTTCCTAGTCCAACTAGGAGTCCTTCCATGTATTAGGAGTAGGAGACAAGGAAGGGGAAGAGAGAAGGGAAGGAAGGAGGGGGTGCGGCCCCTCCCTCTAGTCCAATTCGGACTAGGCCAGGGGGGGCGCGCGGCCTGCCCTAGGCAGCCCCTCTCTCTTTCCCGCAGGGCCCAATAAGGCCCAATACTTCTCCCCGGCGAATTCCCGTAACTCTCCGGTACTCCAAAAAATACCCGAATCACTCGAAACCTTTCCGAACTCCGAATATAGTCATCCATTATATCGATCTTTACGTATCGACCATTTCGAGACTCCTCATTAAGTCCCCGATCTCATCCGGGACTCCGAACTCCTTCGGTACATCAAAACTCATAAACTCATAATATAACTGTCATCGAAACCTTAAGCGTGCGGACCCTACGGGTTCGAGAACTATGTAGACATGACCTAGAACTATTCTCGGTCAATAACCAATAGAGGGACCTGGATGCCCATATTGGCTCCTACATATTCTACGAAGATCTTTATCGGTCAAACCGCATAACAACATACGTTGTTCCCTTTGTCATCGGTATGTTACTTGCCCGAGATTCGATCGTCGGTATCCAATACCTAGTTCAATCTCGTCACCGGCAAGTCTCTTTACTCGTTCTATAATGCATCATCCCGTAACCAACTCATTGGTCACATTGCTTGCAAGGCTTATAATGATATGCATTACCGAGAGGGCCCAGAGATACCTCTCCGACAATCGGAGTGACAAAACCTAATCTCGAAATACGCCAACTCAACATGTACCTTCGGAGACACCTGTAGTACTCCTTTATAATCACCCAATTACGTTGTGACGTTTGGTAGTACCCAAAGTGTTCCTCCGGTAAACGTGAGTTGCATAATCTCATAGTTACAGGAACATGTATAAGTCATGAAGAAAGCAATAGCAACATACTAAACGATCAAGTGCTAAGCTAACGGAATGGGTCAAGTCAATCACATCATTCTCCTAATGATGTGATCTCGTTAATCAAATGACAACTCTTTTGTCCATGGCTAGGAAACATAACCATCTCTGATAAACGAGCTAGTCAAGTAGAGGCATACTAGTGACACTATGTTTGTCTATGTATTCACACATGTATTATGTTTCCGGTTAATACAATTCTAGCATGAATAATAAACATTTATCATGAGATAAGGAAATAAATAATAACTTTATTATTGCCTCTAGGGCATATTTCCTTCATTAACACGGGCAAGAGCCATCCGCGCACCATCTATGCACGCCGACCTCTTCACAGCATCGATATGCGACACAGCACCAAGGAATTGTTGCACCAATCCAAAATAACTGTCCAGCCTTGGTCCACGTGGCCAAAGATGATCCACGACAGACCTCATAGCAAGCCCGGACAACCTATGGAGTTCAGCCCATGCGGCCATCTTTTCATTCAATGGCATCGGACGCGTTGGGGCACTGAACTGTGACCAGAATAACCTCTCAGCCTCATGGTCTTTCCGATCTTTGAAAAACTTGGTCGAATCAGCAGCACTCTTTGCCAGGTCTGCATACGCGTCTGCCACACTCCACAACTGATCCAGAGGGGCATACTTCGGATCTCCGAATTTCATCCGCAAAAAATAGGGCTTCCCAGCCACAATATCTCTGGCTTCACGAAACTCCTCCCTCATCCCCATTATTTCAGAGTGGGTTTCCTTGGCTGCCTCCAGGGCCTTCTTCAGGTCAGCCACTTTTGCTTGATTTTCCTTTTCGAGGAGCTCACGGCGGTTGGCGGCATCTTCCAGCTCGGCAGCCATCTAGGCTATCTTTTCTTCGCTCCGGTGATGAGCATCCTGTTCGGCTCTTAACTGTTCGACCACCTTCAGAGCGGTCGCATCACTTATGCGGGCTTGCTCCTTGGCTCGGGCAAGCTCCACCCGAAGGGTCTCCATGGCAGCAGCTCCATTGCAGTCACAACATATTATAGATTCTAGCATCATGCTCCTCTTAAACATTTGCTGACAAGCCAAATATACATACCTTAGGCCTCATCAAGCCGCTTGTTAACCAGCGCAATGTCGGCATCGGCCACGTCAAGCTGCCGCTTTAGTTTGGCAAAATCAGCAGATCGGTCAGCCGCCGGACCCTCAGCCACCTGCACATAAAGCAGCGCGCTTATTACCAGAGATTATGATCCTCTGTTCGCCACGTTGATGGCAACCAGAGTCTCAGGGGCTACTATCTATACAGAGCACACTTAGCATGTGCGGTACCGTCAAAAATACATTTTTGCATACCTGAAAGCCTCTCAGCAGACTCGTAAAAGCTTCATTCAAACCGCTTTTTGCGGATGAAATCCTCTCAACAACCGTACCCATTAAGGCACGATGTGTCTCTGAGAGGGCCGCTCGCTCCAGAAGGCCCATTAGTGTGTCCGGCTGTGCGCCGGACAATCCCGGACTCCTTCTGAAGCTCTCTTTGGGAGCCGAATAGTCCAAACTTTGGGCAGCCGAAGTGTAAACTTCTAGCCTCGGCGGATCAGGAGAGATCCTCCGTGACGACACCTCGCGGTCGTCCGCCCCATGTAACGGGGAGGCAGGCGGAGGCGTTTCACTCTCCATCATCTTCGGAGGAAGATCCCCCGAAGACGAACTCTGTGAAGAAGGGCTGCGAGCCGGACTGCAACAAATATGTTTCGGTTATTATCCTCAGAGATAAAACATGATATATTTACCAAAGTACTCTTTTGCTTACGGGTCGGTGGAGGGCTAGCCCCCTTGCGAGCACTGTGCGGCTAGAATGCCCTCGGGGGCAGGGCCCCTTGGCGAGGGTTTCTTCCCTCGTTTGGAAGCCTCCATTTCCAAATCTTCAGAGGCGGCCCTTTTGTTACCTTGAGGAGAGGGGATTTTAGGTTCCCCTCCCCGATTATCCTCCTTCGTGGAGGTACTTACTCCCCCAATTTGGAGGTGTAAAATATGGGGCCCACATGTGGCTTCTCTATTCCTCCCCTCGTCTTCTCCTGATGGCACCTGATACGGCGCGCGCTCAAGCATCCTAGTCAACAAAGGATTCGGCGAGCCTTCGGGAAGAGGGGCCGAACACCTAATCCTCTCTGCCTTCCTTAGCCAGTCCTGGTAGAGAGCAATTTTTCAGAATGATGTTATAATAAACATAAAGGATGGTGTGTTCGGTAGCGGAATTACTTACCTGGGTATCCGGATGGTTGCAGTTGAGACTCGCATCCTCGGTGGTGTCTAGACACTTTATTCGTGATCTGAAGAATGACCCATACATCTCTTTGAGCGTCATGCCAAAGAATTGTTGAGTGGTTCGCGGTCCTTCCGGGTTGAACTCCCACATACGGAGAGGACGATGCTGGCAGGGCAGGACTCGACGAACCATCATCACTTGCATTATCTTTACAAGACTGACATCCCTCTTAAGAAGGTCTCGGATGCGGCTTTGCAGTGTCAGCATGTCGTTAATCGGCCCCCAATCCAGCCCCTTGTTGACCCAGGACGCCAGTTATGGCGGGGGGCCCGAGCGGAACGCTGGAGCGGCCACCCGCTTTGTACCGCGGGGAGCTGTGATGAAAAACCACTCTTGCTGCCATAAATCGGAAGTTTCTGTGAAAGAACCCTTTGGCCATGGGGCGTCGGCGCCTTTGCTTATTATAGCGCCTCCGCACTCCGCGTGGTGCCCATCAATCACCCTCGGCCTCACATTGAAGGTCTTGAGCCATAGGCCGAAGTGGGGGGTAATGCGGAGAAAGGCTTCACACACGACGATAAACGACGAGATGTGAAGGATGGCATCCGGAGCTAGATCATGGAAATCTAGCCCGTAATAGAACATGAGCCCCCTCACGAAGGGATCAAGACTAAAACCTAGATCTCGGAGGAAGTGGGAAATAAATACAACACTCTCGTTGGGTTCGGGAGTGGGGATGACCTGCCCTTGAGCAGGCAACCTATGCGGGATTTCGGCGGTGAGATATATGGCCTTCCTAAGCTTCTTAATGTCCTCATCTGTGACGTAGGAGGCCATCCACCGGCCTTGAAGATTGGATCCGGACATGGTCGAGGGTCTTAGGTGCTTAAGCTTGAGCCTCGGGTGTTGGAACTCGAGGTGCGGGAGGGGAAGGATCGAGCGTGGGAAGAACAGGACATGCCTTGGCCCTCCTTATAAAGAGGACGAATATCAAGCGTCCCCCGCGTGACCGTTTGGGACTTGCCTAAAATCGAGGAGTCATATTAAACAAACATGGTTGGGTTACCCACACCTGTATTGATGAGAATCCCGTGATAAGGGGGACACGATCTCTGCTTCGACAAGACGTGCCAATAAAACCGCCTCGCGGCGCGTGTAGTGGCTGGTTGTGAAAAAACGGTTCGAATAATGACCGGACCGTGGCATGATGTCATAAAAAGTTGTCAGCAGATTAGAATTGTGGAATATTGTGCTCTCTACGGCGGTATGTGGAATTTGTTTTGCAGAGCCGAACACGATTCTCGTGTTCAAAATCTTCTATGGATTATTTGGAGAAGGAACCCACCTTGCAATGCCGAAGACTATCTGCGCGCCGGACTCATCGTCATTGAAGCCTGGTTCAGGGGCTACTGAGGGAGTCCTAGATTAAGGGGTCCTCGGACAACCGGACTATATGCTTTGGCCGGACTGTTGGACTATGAAGATACAAGATTGAAGACTTCGTCCCGTGTCCGGATGGGACTCTCCTTTGCGTGGAAGGCAAGCTTGGCAATTCGGATATGTAGATCTCCTTCTCTGTAACCGACTCTATGTAACCCTAGCCGGAGGGTTTTAGTCCGTAGGACAACAATAATCATAATCATAGGCTAGCTTCTAGGGTTTAGCCTCTACGATCTCGTGGTAGATCAACTCTTGTAATACTCATATCATCAAGATCAATCAAGCAGGAAGTAGGTTATTACTTCCATCGAGAGGGCCCGAACCTGGGTAAAACATCGTGTCCCCTACCTCCTGTTACCATTAGCCTTAGACGCACAGTTAGGGACCCCCTACCCGAGATCCGCCGGTTTTGACACCGACACCGTACCGAGCAAAAGCGGTAACATAGCAGAACAATGGTTTGCTAGGAAGGTGGGTTAGAGGCTTGACATGGCAATATGGGAGGCATGATAAACAAGTGGTAGGTAGCGCGACATAGCGATAGAACGAACAACTAGCAAGCAAAGATAGAAGTGATATCGAGGGTAATGGTCATCTTGCCCGCAATGTTCTCAGAGTTGTCGAAAGCTTGCTCCTCGTTAGCGTACTCAATAGGTTTCTCATTCACGAACTCGTCTCCCAGCTCTAACCAAAGCAAGAACACAAGCAACGGAACAACAATCAATCACGATGCAATGCACAAGCAACATGATGCAATACATGGCATGGGATGCATGGTATGATGTGCAATGCATATGGGTACTCCGGAAGGGAAAAGATGGTCAAGGCATAAACTTGGCAAACCGAGATGCCGCGGGAAAGAGTGCGTGATTTTGGTCGAAATCGATATAAGGATCACCGGAAATGGATGCACGGTTTGCAAATGACAAGCAAAACAAGAATGATGCAAAACTGCGCTTAACATCATCATAGCACTTAAGATGCAACAAGAAACTATGCTACATCCCTCCAACAAGACAACAAAGCACATGGAATTAAATTACAGGTGAAACTCTACAAATCATGAACACTAAGTTCCTACTAGAAATCACTAGAACAAGCTTAAAATAGCATGGCAAAAATGCAAATGATAACAGATTCACAGACTGAAAATACTAAACATGGCATAAACAGCATCAGGTAGCAATGTATAGAGCTAGCAAACAACAGCTACAGGAACATATCATGGCAAACAAAGACATGGCATGCTAGTACTAAAGGCATAGAACAAAACTCCCTTACTGAACTTTAACCAAAAATGTATGGACAAGATGGTACATCAATGCAAACATGGCAAATGATATGATCAGTTACAAACTTAGAAGAAAAAGAGCATGGCAGAAATAGATTCATGATAGCGATTTACAAGCTCATGCCACTCACCACAAAGCATTACATGGCATCACAAGGTAACCAACAGTAAGTAGACATATTCATGAAGCTAAGCGTGGCAAGAGCAAGTTCATATATAGGGTGCACGGATTAGTAGCAAAACACATGGCAAAACTGAACTTCATGTTAACAATCTGCCAGAACAATATTTAGCAAAAGTAGAGCACGATAATTACAAGCTAGGTTACTCCATAATTGCAAACTGAGGTAGTAATGGATAGATAAATACCACATATTCAAAACACTCTTACTGAACTATCTCAAAATGTGCATGGATCTCATGGTAGCAACAAGACAACATAGCAACAAAATATAACAGGAAAAGACTTGGCAAAAATATTATTTGTCTGAAATCAGCAACATCACATAGCCTACTTTGCATGCTTGTAATAGTCACCACATAGCTCATAAAAATACAATGCTTGACCTCTGTAAAGATGGCATGATGGAGCTCATAAAACATGAGACATCATACTCGTAGGATGCACACACATGCAATGAAAAAGACAAACCATCAAGTTATGATAAATTCCAGCAGACAACATCATATAGCAATTGTGCAATGAGTATAATGGCATCAATATGGATAGTAAAATTCATGAAAATAACTCTAGCATGAAGAGCATCACGAGGCAAACATTTCTATGTATCATATGCGCAAAACGGAGTTATGAGCATGAAGATATGGCATGATGAATAGGGCAACAAAATGTTAGGATTTGAGGACTTGGAGAAATTATACCCTTCTAGATCTAGGGTCTCAGGCACAGTTTTCGAGGTTCGTCGGGGTTCCGCTGGAGAAGAGGGAGGCGGTGGCTGGAGAAGCTCGAGGGAGGTGGACGCCAGTGAGGGGCCACCGGATCTGGGGCCGGCCGGAGATGGGATGGCGAGGAGGCGGCGCGGCGCAACTGTGGGTGCGCGCGGGCAGCGAGGAGAGCTCCGGCCTGGGCGGTGAAGGGCCGCGGCTGGCGAAGGGTTCTGGCGCGGAGGCGAGAGGCAGCGAGCGGTGGAGGCGGTTCGGGCCTCGCGGGCCCGCTGCGGGCTCACGGGCCGGTGGCACTCGGGGCAGCGGATGTGCCACGTGGCAGCCTCGGAGTGGTGCAGGCGGCGGTGTTGGGCGTGTCCGGCTACGCGGAGGGAGGTGGACTAGGGTTTTTACCCGTGATTTGGAAGGGGGATGCATATTTATAGGTAGGGGGACCTAGGAGTGTCCAAATGAGGTGCGGTTTTCGCCCACACGATTGTGATCCAACGCCGGAGAGCATGGAGGGGGTTTAGATGGGCTAGTGGGCTGTTGTGGAGGGGTGCTGGGCTACAAAGAGAGGGGGGTCTTTGCGGTTACCCGGTTAACCGTTGGGGCATCAAACTACCTCCAAATGGAACGAAATTTGACAGGCGTCCTACCGGTGATGTACCAAGGCCACTCAACAAATCTTGACCCATTCCAAGAACGTTTTTCTCCCTCTCACAAAACAAGATCTGAGAGGTACAACGGGTGCATGTGTGAGTGTCGTATTCCGAAACGGACAACGGGGAAAATGACCGGATGCATGAGACGAACACGAATGCAAATGAGATGCACATGATGACATGAGATGAGATGAATGACATGAGCAAAATGCAAAACGAAGAAAAACCCAACCACGAAGGAAATATCAGAACACATAGCCGGAAATGGCAAGAGTTCGAGTTACAATTATGGAAAGTTACATCCGGGGCGTTACATGACCAGTCCCTTTGCAGTAGAAGCACTCAGTCTCAGGCTTAGGTCCAGACTTGGGCTTCTTCACTTGAGCATTAACTTTCTTGCTGTTCTTCTTGAAGTTCCCCTTCTTCCCTTTGCCCTTTTTCTTGAAACTAGTGGTCTTGTTAACCATCAACACTTGATGCTCCTTCTTGATTTCTACCTCCGCAGCCTTTAGCATCGCGAAGAGCTCGGGAATTGTCTTATCCATCCCTTGCATATTATAGTTCATCACGAAGCTTTTATAGCTTGGTGGCAGTGATTGAAGAACTCTACAAATGACACTATCATCAGGAAGATTAACTCCCAGTTGAGTCAAGTGGTTGTGGTACCCAGACATTCTGAGTATATCTTCACTGACAGAATTATTCTCCTCCATCTTGCAGCTATAGAACTTATTGGAGACTGCATATCTCTCAATTCGGACATTTGCTTGAAATATTAACTTCAACTCCTGGAACATCTCATATGCTCCATGACGTTCAAAACGTCTTTGAAGTCCCGATTCTAAGCCGTAAAGCATGGCACACTGAACTATCGAGTAGTCATCAGCTTTGCTCTGCCAGACGTTCATAACGTCCAGAGTTGCTCCTGCAGCGGGCCTTGCACCTAGCAGTGCTTACAGGACGTAATTCTTCTGTGCAACAATGAGGAAAATCCTCAAGTTACGGACCCAGTCCGTGTAGTTGCTACCATCATCTTTCAACTTAGCTTTCTCTAGGAACGCATTAAAATTCAAAGGAACGGTAGCACGGGCCATTGATCTACAACAACAAAGACATGCAAAAACTATCAGGTACTAAGTTCATGATAAATTAAAGTTCAATTAATCATATTACTTAAGAACTCCCACTTAGATAGACATCCCTTTAGTCATCTAAATGATCACGTGATCCATATCAACTAAACCATGTCCGATCATCACGTGAGATGGAGTAGTTTTCAATGGTGAACATATCTATGCTGATCATATCTACTATATGATTCACGTTCGACCTTTCGGTCTCATTGTTCTGAGGCTATATCTACATATGCTAGGCTCGTCAAGTTTAACCCGAGTATTCTGCATGTGCAAAACTGGCTTGTACCCGTTGTATGTGAACGTAGAGCTTATCACACCCAATCATCATGTGGTGTCCCGGCACGATGAACTGTAGCAACGGTGCATACTCAGGGAGAACACTTATACCTTGAAATTTAGTGAGGGATCATCTTATAATGCTACCGCCGTACTAAGCAAAATAAAATGCATAAAAGATAAACATCACATGCAATCAAAATATGTGACATGATATGGCCATCATCATCTTGTGCCTTTGATCTCCATCTCCAAAGCACCGTCATGATGTCCATCGTAACCGGCTTGATACTTTGATCTCCATCGTAGCACCAGTCTCGCCAACTATTGCTTCTATGACTATCGCTACCGCTTAGTGATAAAGTAAAGCAATTACATGGCGATTGCATTTCATACAATAAAGCGACAATCATAAGGCTCCAGCTAGTTGCCGATAACTTTTATAGAACATGATCATCTCATACAACAATTTATATCTCATCACGTCTTGACCATATCACATCACAACATGCCCTGCAAAAACAAGTTAGACGTCATCTACTTTGTTGTTGCAAGTTTTACGTGGCTGCTACGGGCTTCTAGAAAGAACCGTTCTTACCTATGCATCAAAACCACAACAATTTTTCGTCAAGTGTGTTGTTTTAACCTTCAACAAGGACCAGCCGTAGTCAAATTCGATTCAACTAAAGTTGGAGAAACAGACACCCGCTAGCCACCTGTGTGTGAAGCACGTCGGTAGAACTAGTCTCATGAACGCGATCATGTAATGTAGGTCCGGGCCACTTCATCCAACAATACCGCCGAATCAAAGTAAGACGTTGGTGGTAAGCAGTATGACTATTATCACCGACAACTCATTGTGTTCTACATGCATATATCATCTACGCATAGACCTGGCTCGGATGCCACTGTTGGGGAACATAGTAATTCAAAAAAATTCCTACGATCACGCAAGATCTATCTAGGAGAAGCATAGCAACGAACGGGAAGAGTGTGTCCACGTCCCTCGTAGACCAAAAGCGGAAGCTTTAGTTAACACGGTTGATGTATTCGAACGTCTTCACGATCCAGTCGATCCAAGTACCGAACGTATGGCACCTCCGTGTTCAGCACATGTTCAGCACGATGACGTCCCTCGAGCTCTTGATCTAGTAGAGGGTCGAGGGAGAGTTCCCTCAGCACGACGGCATGGTGACGGTGTTGATGATGTGATCCGCGTAGGGCTTCACCTAAGCACTACGACAATATGACCGAGGTGGTAAACTATGGAGGGGGGCACCGCACACGGCTAAGAAAAAAATGTTGTGCTTTGGGGTGCCCCCCCCCCCCCCCCCGCCCCCGTATATAAAGGAGGAGAGGGAGGAGGCGGTGTACAAGGAGGGGCACGCCATAGGGGCAGTCCAACTAGGATTCCCAATCCTAGTTGGACTCCCCTTCCTTTTCCATGAGGGGGAGAGGGAAGGAGGAGGAGAGGGAGAAGGAAAGAGGGGGGCGCCGCCCTCTCCCTAGTCCAATTCGGACTTGCCATGGGAGGGGGCGGCCACCCCTTGCGGCCCTCCTCTCCTTTCCACTAAGGCCCATGAAGGCCTAATACTTCCCTGGGGGGTTCCGATAACCCCTCGGTACCCCGAAAAATATCCGAACCTCTCTGAAACCATTCCGGTGTCCGAATACCTTCGTCCAATATATCAATCTTTACCTCTCGACCATTTCAAGACTCCTCGTCATGTCCGTGAACTCATCCAGGACTCCGAACAAACTTCAGTCACCAAAACACATAACTCATAATACAAATCGTCATCGAACGTTAAGCGTGCGGACCCTATGGGTTCAAGAACTATGTAGACATGACCGAGACACATCTCCGGTCAATAACCAATAGCGGAACCTGGATGCTCATATTGGCTCATACATATTCTATGAAGATCTTTATCGGTCAAACCGCATAACAACATACGTTGTTCCCTTTGTCATCGGTATGTTACTTGCCCGAGATGTCTAAGGTGTTCCTCCGGTAATCGGGAGTTGCATAATCTCATAGTCAGAGAAACATGTATAAGTCATGAAGAAAGCAATAGCAGTGAAACTAAACGATCATAATGCTGACCTAACGAATGGGTCTTGTCCATCACATCATTCTCTAATGATGTGATCTCGTTTATCAAATGACAACACATGTCTATGGTTAGGAAACTAAACCATCTTTGATTAACGAGCTAGTCAAGTAAAGGCATACTAGGGACACTCTGTTTTGTCTATGTATTCACACATGTACTAAGTTTTCGGTTAATACAATTCAATATGAATAATAAACATTTATCATGATATAAGGAAATATAAATAACAACTTTATTATTGCCTCTAGGGCATATTTCCTTAAGTACTGACTACCTTTTTCATACATGTCTTACAAGTTTTTATGCATAACAATTGTTTGTACATGATTAACATTTTTCAGATACATAATTAACATTTTTTCAAATATATATTTTGATGTCTATCTTTTTTCATGTACGCCCTAGATTTTCATAGACATCAGTAACGTGCTTAACATTTTTTAGTGGTTGATTACCTTTTTCAATATATGTTTTTAATGTCTACATTTTCATACACATTGTATATTTTTCATATACATCAGGTATATTTTTATACTTGTTTAACATTTTTTAATATTTTCATAAGCGGAAGCTTATATGGGCCGACGAGCCACCGCAGGACTGGTGTCCAAAGAGTTAGTGGGTTGAAGTGATGGTGTCCTGGACTAGGGGGTGCTAGCCACATTGGCTGCCAGACATATGGGCCAGTCTAGGATTATAAACTGGTGGGCCATATTCGTCAGGCCCAGGAGCTTCAAGAAGGAATCTATCGAAGAGTTGATGCATACTTCAAGGCAATCTTCGACACATTTACCCTTAGATGTAACCGACACATGTGTAACCCTGGGCATCCCCGGTATCTATATAAGCCGAGGTGTGAGGACCGTAGACCCCAAATTTCATACATACACGATATCATGGTAGGTCAACGCGTACTCTGTACCTCCTCAATCAATACAATCAACGCAAGACTAGGGTATCGTATATACGAGAGAGCCCAAACCTGGGTAAAACCAGTGTCTCTGTTACCATCGCACTAAGGCTACCAGCTCGGGACCCTTATCCGAGATGTGTTGGATTTGACTCCATCATTGGTGGCCCATGCAGGTTCCTCTAAGTAGTCGAAGTAGTTCGTTGGCATTCATGACCGATGATCAGATCGGCGCCAACGCGATTCTTGCATTGGAATTTCCTCACCTAGTTTTCGCGGAATCTAGATTGAGTGCCAAAACATACATCAAGTTGGGTGCCGAAATGGGCTCCCGATTGAGTTTTCGTGGATACAAAGGCTTGCGGCGGCGAAACTTCTCATCTAGATTGCTCAAAAAATAAGAAACTTCTCATCTAGGGTTCTTTTCGGGGGTTTGGGTATTTATAGGAATTTTTGGCGTCGGTCTCACGTCAAGGGGGCCCACGAGGGAGCGACAAGCTCGGGGGGGGCGCCCTAGGGGGGCGCCCCCCAGGCTTGTCGTGCCCTCGTGGCTCTTCTGGCCTGGCTCCGGTGCTCCTGGGTCTCTTCTAGTCCATAAAAAATCACCGTAAATTTTCAGCCCATTCCGAGAACTTTTATTTCTGCACAAAAATGACACCACGGTAGTTCTGTTGAAAACAACGTCAGTCCGGGTTGGTTCTAATTAAATCATACCAAAACCATATAAAATTATTGTAAACATGGCATGAATACTTCATAAATTATAGATACGTTGAAGACGTATCAGTCATCTCCTCCGTCGGAGGTGGTCAGTGTGAGGCTGGGTGGTCGGATCTCGAGATCTGTCATCTAGTCCCGACTGCGAGTCGGGGAGACATAGTTGCTGGTGAAAACCGAGCCAACGGCGGGTGATGGCGGCATTTTGTAGAATTACCTTGATGAAGGCATCGCTGTGTAACTATTGTCGACCCACTCGTGCTGCTCCGGGGAAACCCTAGAATCTGGTCTTCCAGATCGGACGATGGTGGCACCGCGGTGTCGTTTCTGTCTTGGGAGCATCATTTGTGGAGCAGCGCTGGAAGACAGAGGCGGGATGTGGAGCGGCTTCGTCTTGCACGGAGCTTCAGTGGAAATGTCAAGTCATGCCTGGCCGACAGGTGCTACGCTGTGTCATACCTGTTTAGCAGGTGCTACACATGACATATCTTGCAGAGACTTCAAGCTGTGCTGGCTGGTGGTAGTTGGCGGCATGGTGTTGTAGTGTATCGGCGGCGACCGTGGTGTGCTCAACACTTTGTGTGCAGGGAGGTGGTGCCATTGGGCGCCGTGGTGGCGTCGAGGGATGGCCGGAATGGCAAGGATGATGTCGATCTCTTTCCTGAAGATGGATCAGCGGTTCGATGATGATGTCGGCTTCTAAAACGTGTGCATGTTGTGTACGCTTTAGGTTTGTTGCACCGGCTGTAGGTTCCAATATGTTATGTGGATGGATCAGCGACGACACTGGTTTTAGATATGGGGAATGAGAGCACTTAACATTATCGAGTTTGTAGGTGTGAGTGATGGTTTCGGGTGGCTTTATATATGTTCTTGTCAGACATTTATGAAATAATTAATAAAGATGGTTGTATGCATCGATTGATGTAGAAGCCAGGGATTTTAACCTCCTTTTCTAAAAAAAGTACGGAAATCATGAATGTTGATCCATTTTAAAAATAATGTGTTATTTATGTTATGACCTTAACAAAAGCTTATGGGTTGTGTCATGCTGAAAATTTGGTGTCGAGATAATGGTGTAAGGATTTCCTTATGTTACTTCTTCTGCTTCTGCTCTTCATAAGTACTCAGTATTTTTTTCTCTTTGAAGCTCCCTTCAGATGATGAAATCTACTTAGTACTCTTCTCAATAACCATGGCCCTCTTCTCTTAGCCAAAAAAATGCACATGATACTTGCTCTATATTTGTTTGCTCGGATTTGGTCATAGTTCATCTATGTTTGTATGTTTTCATGTTGGATCCTTCCGATCTACGCTACTCCTCGACGGTGTCGGTTGCTATTCTGGTGCGCTGGTCCTATGGTGCCTTAGCACGATGACTTCCCGACTGTCTACTACAACAAGTTTTGCCCGGCTCCAGTAAGGAAGGGGCGATGACGGCGGCGCGCCTTCGACGCGCTTCAGTCTTCGTAGTCGTTGTTAGGTGGTCTACGGATCTGGATGTAATTTTTTTTATTTCTGGTGTTCGTTGTACTGTCATGATTGAAGATGAATAGATTGGAAGTATTCTCGCAATTTTTTTATTTTTTTATTTTTCGTTTTCACTTTTCGGGTTTCATCGGGTTTTTTTAATTATAGTTTTTTATTCAACATGTGTCTGCATTTTTTCATGCTTTTTTTAACATCAGTAAAGACACAAGCGCTCTTACATACGCGCATACACTCACCTCTATGAACGCGCACACGCACACCCTATCTCTATAAGCATGTCCGAGAGACTGCGCCGGCATATCATCTTGAGATTTACGAAGTCACCGTACGCGTCTCGTCGTCGACAGGAACGTCTCCTCCCACTGAAAGCGCATCGTTGGAAATCCTGAAATAAATCCAGAAATAATGCGAGCACCAGAACTTGAACCCTGGTGGGCTGGAGATACCACTGTCCCTCCAACCATCCAACCACAGGTTGATTCGGCATTAAAAATGTTTTCATGCTCTAACTACATTTTTTGTGTACATTAGGGATATTTTTAAAAATGTTAGAATTTTTAAAATAAATGATTACATTTTCCCTAATATATATATTTTAATGACTACTTTATTCATACACGACTTACATTTTTTTGTACATGTTAAATATATATATATATATATATATATATATATATATAATTTACATTTTTTTCCAATATATTTTTTGATGTCTATTTTTTTTCATGTGCGCCTTAGACTTTCGTGTACGTCAGTAACATGCTTAACATTTTTCTAATACATGATTACATTTTTTCTCAATACATGTTTTTAATGCCTACTTCTTTTCATACACGTTTGTACATTTGTCACATAGATCAGGAATATTTTTATACATGTTTCATATATTTTTAATATTTTCATACACATCGTGCTGAGGCGAGCCGAAGCAACAGTTGTTCGTCCCGAGCGCACGAAAACTTACATGGGCCCACAGCCCACCGTGCGGCTGGCGTCCAAAGATTTTAGTGGGCTAAGGCCGACAAAATCTAACAGAAAGCAGAGCACCTGACCATGCGCGCGTGAAAAATGCTTCAGTTTCTGTTTTGATCGTGCGTAGAGACACATAAATCAGAAATAGCTGACCACGTATTTTTGCCTAAAAAAAAGCTGATCACATATTTGTCTCACAAAAAAAAAAGCTGATCACATATAGCCTTTTTTTTTTTTGAGGTCTGATCACATATAGCTTTGGTCTTTGGAGGACATTGTCAACTTTCCTCTTCACTTGTGTTTCTTCTCCTATAGCACGAACTGGCGTGATATCGCTGGTTCGGAATCTTGATTTTGCTCATACCGATTTCTTAGAGTGTTTAGTGTGCAGATCCGGCACCTGTTCTCCTTGCTGTCGGTCTACAGATTGCGCTTTTCGGACGATCTGGTGCCTGATCTTGTCTTGCAGAAGACGACTCAAGACTCAAGACTCAACTCAACTTTGTTTCTCTTACTATGGGTGGCCGGGTGAGGAGCTGCTGCGTCTTTTCGCCACATGGCATGCCACCCCGACAGTGTCATGAGCTCATGATACGATACGATAGGAGGCGGGAAAGAAATGAGCTGCAGTGTCGCTCGGCGAGGGCTTCCGAGATGGCCTCAAACTCCTAATTCATATGCTTAATCAAACTTAATTAATTGGCACTTAAGCAAATCCGATTTCCTCACGGATCACATCACATACGCATCCACATCCACGGTTTGGATTGGAATCCACTCGCGTATCGGCATCACACCTGACCTTAGCTCATCAATAAAAGGGAAGGCAGCCAACCTGCCGCCTTTGCCTTCACCTCGCTCTCACCTTGAGCCGAGACTTCTCTTCTCCACCTTCCAATCTTCCCCAATCACAAATCACAAATCACCAATCACCAGCCCTTACCCAGCGAAGCGACCGGCGTCCCCTGTTCCCTTCCCATGGAGATTGCCTACCCCTACGGCGGGGAGCTCACCAGGAAGCACGGCTCCGTGACAGGCCAGCCGTTTGACGCCAAGATCGACATCATGTCCGGCCAGAAGCGCGCGAGGGAGATGGAGATCCTTCGGCAGCGCTTCCAAGCAGAGCTCGTCGCCGTCCGTCGCCTCCTCCACAAGGCGGCCGCCGAGCTAGTTCCAGCCTCGTCCCCGTTGGCTCCCCGCGTCAAGGAGAGTCGTCGAGGGTTCTTGGCCGAGGAGCCGCCGGCCAAGAAGAGGAAGGCGTCCCCTCCAGTTCCCGTGATCAATCGCAAGAAGCCGCCTACGAAGAAGAAGATGACGGCCTCTGAGCGGGAGATGCTCGCGGAAGACCTGGAGCTGTTCGTTGCGGAAATCCCAGATCACATCGTGGAGCTCTTGAAGAAGCACAGCTGCGCCACCCGCCCCGGCGAAATCGAGATCGACCTCCACGCAATGGACGACGCCGCCGCCGTCGAGTTACAGGAGCAGGTTGACAAGTTCGCTCGTGATCGTGAGAGGAGGACGAATCCGTCGCCGCAAGAACGGCACCAAGAGAGCCCTAAGGTGACGGCCCAAGAGGAGGAGGAGGAGGACGAAGAAGTTGACATCTGTGGCGGCGTCTCCCCCTTAGCGATCGTGCCGCAACCTCTGCTGCAAGAACGCCACCAAGACGGCCCTGAGGGGATGGCCGAAGAGGAGGAGGAGGAAGAAGTTGACATCTGCGGTGGCGTCTCCCCATTACCGATCGTGCCGGCACCTCTGCTGCTCGTCGAAGATGAAACAGCCAGCGGCAGCCCAAGCTCCAGCAGCAGCAGCAGCAGCAGTTCAGATACTGATTCCAGCGACAGCGATTCAGACACTGATTCCGGCAGCAGCGACTCGGGTTCAGAGCACTCCGGCGGCAGTGACTCAGATTCTGATTCTGACGAGATCGTCGACAGTCCAGCACCGGCCATCACGCCTCCAACATGTGAGCAGCTCGCCCGTGCTCTGGAAAGGCAGCGAAAGGAGGCCACGTCCCGGGCGAGGGAGAAGGCCCGTCAGGAGCTGCTCCAGATGGAGAAGACGGCAATGCCCGACGATACCCTACACCGAGAGGATCTGAAGAGGCTCGGCATTGATGAGTACAACACGGCGAAGCCCAGCAACGTGTTGCGGCAGATTGGGCTCTACCTCAAGGTTGACGAAGACTGGAAGCAGCAACGCCGTCAAAGCTTCCACGAGGATTTAGAGGAAGGCGAGATTCGGTCGTGATCGTCGTTGCTAGCAAGGTCCTATAACAAGTGATGCTGTTGCTGATGGCTTAATGCCTCACACAAAACTTGTAGCTCTCTTCTGTAGATTGTATGTGTGCTGAACATGATTGGATATACGAAAGTACATGATCAATTACACTGAGTATCAACTAAATTAGTGATATCTTCTTTGTACACATGTTTAACAGATATGTCCATTTCCAATATCAATCATACTGAATATTTAACATGAACCGCAAGCGTATATAATAATGACATATAAGGACCACCAAATTTAGAAAAAAATTGAGAATAGGACCACGAAATTTCAATCAAGCCACATATATAAAAGAGAATTTTTATAACTCGGAGGCTCAGTATTTCTGAAAAGACATCTTCACGTACATATGGAGATTAATATCACGATGTATGATTGATGCCTCAAGACCCTGAATGATAGCCTCACCTTATACATTCAATATACAAAAAAGATACATATCAAGGAGGCTTGTTCCAGTGGCACCGAGATTCGAGCCTTTTCAGTTTTCGTTTTGTGCCTCAATTTCCTACTAATGGATATGCTAACTAGCTCCTCCTTGACATTCTCATTCTTTATACAACCCGCTTGCACCATTCTCATTCCCAACTGCGAACTATACAGTTCTTCAGTTAAGCATCCAACAACCTTCAGCTTAATCTTCATGGTTGTTTTCGCCTTCAGAATCTGTTTAATAGAAGGGGTAGCTTATAACAAATCCATAAGAGTATGCTGCCGAGAAAGAAAATAAATCTAACACCAAGGAAATGAGCAAGAAAAGAATCACTGACCGGATCGGACATCCTCACCAACATGACCTCTGGATTGAATTTGTTTGACGAGCATCCGGTAAATCAGTACCCACCAATATATGTGAAAGACCAGAAGTGAAAACAAGAGAGTGTTGAAAAGATAGTAGTACGAGGTTCTGTATATTTTTCTGTTCTCGTTGTCCACGATCATAGCTATTTCATAACTGAAAAAGACGCAAGACCATTGAATTGATCAACAAAATGCACTACAAAACTTAGTAGAGTAATGCTGCTTTCTAATCAGGTAAAGTAGCACCACATGCCAGAACAACCAAGAGTGTTTACCTTGTGCTTCTTAGGATCCAGAAAGGAAACACTATTAGCCGAAGAAGGATCCATGAAGCCACAAAAAGTAGAAATGCTACAACAGCTAGCCACTCACAGCTACTGTACTTGGCCATCTTTCCAATCTCTAGGAATATATCACTTGCATCATGGAGGGGTAAAATGACCGAGCCAGGACGAGATAATCTGTTTGGAAGTAGCAACAACTTCAAGTTTGACTATGCTGTGTATTGTTATGGTATATAAGGGCGATTACACTCATCTGCATACCTGCAAATATAGGACACAACAATCAGAACAATAGTTGCCACATGGTGAGACATCATGACTCCGAAGTCCTTGCGTCTTGTTTCCCAGAAGAGAAGATCAAAGATAGAATATACGTAAAATCCAGCGGCATACATGTATACAGCCTTAAGCTTCAGCCTGGAGAGAAAAACAAACAATGTTGAAGCCCTTGGAAATTGCAATGATAAGGAACAAAAGAGATTGTTTCTCTCTCTTACTTCATCTTTTGGTCGGGCCACAGCTGCTCGCCAGGCCCTACCCAAAAGTATCTTGTATTTGTAAACCACGATTCATTGTATGTTACAGATAGTGAAAAGAGTTCTGCAGAAAGATAATAAACAAATTTCCATGCTGATTCCTTAAATTTATTGATTTTCTTTCTCCTTTCATCTGTTTCAGCAAGCTTGTCATATCCCTTTCCAAATATAAGTCGTCTTGCTAACACCTGCGAAGAAAGTGAGATTTAAGAACTATAACATGTGCATGTAGTTCTGATTTGCACCATTCTTGAAACAATTTTGTTCACAGTGTATAGTCGTAATATGAAATGATTAAGTATACTACTCCCGGTGACTTATGTAACAAGACAAGTACGCGGTAAGTCAGTACCTACGACTGCAAGGATGTTAGATTAGAAATTTCGAAAACCAACACCGGTACAAGCAAGGGCCATAGGTCGTAGCAGTCTTTGTACCATTCGTGACCGCAATCACTACTTCAATCCCAACACCATCACTGAAGGAGAGAGGCAATTCATAAACTTCCATGGCATCCATCATCACTGATATGATATATGTGTGAATGCTTCCATTAATTGTTACACGATTGATTATCCAAATTGTATCATATGTATTTTGTCAAATTTAAGGGCTCGGACAAGGTGATCTAAAGACCTACTTGGGTGGGGTAAGCACATGTTGTTTAGCGAATCCGCGATCTCCACATGACAAGTATTTGTGCCAATGAGGAGCGACGATGAGAACATGAGGAGCACGGGAAGCCATGAAACTTCAGCATTGATCCAATCTACTGACGTTAATTATCAAGCCAACCATCTGCTAGTAATTGAGCTGACCAAGCCAATTGGGAGGAGTTCAGTTAATTACAGGCGACTCGCCTACCAAGCGTCCGAGACGAAGAGCACCATCATCACACTACCAACGATCAAAATCACCTACCAAGCGTACCAACGATCAAAATCATCTGACTAGTTACCATGAATCGATATCAACACGGTTTGAAAATCTTGCAGGAAGCTTTTCCAGGTCAACGTTGAGACCTGTGACGCCTTGAACGTGCCCAGAACTGGCTCATCTCACTCTTGGATGGGAAAACAAGAGAGATATCCCAGGCCAAGTGGACATGGACACCCCTCACTGCCCACGAACCAAACGCATCCTAACTGAAGAACTGAAGAGGGAGACAGCCAGGCAGGCAACCAAAATTTGGATTACCTCGAAGAGGAACTGGTTGAGGAGGAGGCGCAGGGCGGGGAAGAAGGCGAGGAGCAGGGGGAGGACGGCGTAGTCGGCGTACTCCGGGTAGGCCTCCGCCTCCCAGTCCACCGGCGGCGCCGAGGAGGAACAGGATCCCAGGAAGATCTCCAGGAGGGACGGCATTGCAGTTGGCGGGCGGCTCTTGGATCCAGACCAGACGCCCAAGGGGCAGAGGATGGGCGCGCTGAGACCTGAGAGTGAGAAGAAGGATGAGCCAGGGGCAGTCAAGCGAGGGGGACAAGGCGAGATTTGAGATGGTGATAGTACTGAGCAAGAACTAACCTTGTTTATTGGTGCTAGTTTATTCTCTGAACGCGAGCGAGCGGATGCGGATGGACTGGTCCATTTCTGCAGGAGAGATTAGAGAAGCCCACTGTCTGTCTGTACTGGGTGGAAGGAAAGATGACGTGAAGGCGTCCAAAAAAAACGTGGACGGACAAGGAAGAAGAACGGCTACCGGACCTGGACTGATCTGCCCCAGTCAGTTATTAGAGCAACTCCATGGGGCGACCCATTTCGTCCGCGGCCGGACGCGCCGACCCAAACGGACGCGCGTCCGTTTTTCGTCCGCGGGCAACCCATTCCCGGCCATTTTTAAGCCTGATTTGCATCGGCGCGGACACGCGACAGACGCGCGCGCGGTCGCCTACTTTTGTCTCAGGGCCCGCTGATCTGTGGCACATTGGTCTTCCTCCCCCCGGCCAACAAGCACTGTCATATTAGAGGCCGTGGCGTCTCAAGATCTTTGGATCTGGCACTTTTTTTTTTGGCATGGCTGGATCACATAATGATATCGACGTGCTTCAGCGCTCGCCGGTGTTTGCTAGGCTTGCCGAAGGCAACAGCCCACCGGTGAACTTTATTGTCAACGGCCACAACTACGACAAAGGGTATTATTTGGGTGACGGTATCTATCCTCAGTGGACCACTATTGTAAAGGCAATACCCAACCCTGTTGGAGAGAAAGGAAAAGATTTGCCCTAGAGCAAGAGAGTGCTACAAAAGATGTCGAGCGTGCCTTTGGTATTTTGCAATCTCGATGGGGCATCGTTCGGTATCCTGCTAATACTTGGAGCACGCAGAAACTATGGGAGGTGATGACTGCTTGTGTGATCATGCACAATATGATCGTAGAAGACGAGCGCCCGGAACGTCTGTACGATCAAGGCTTTCAGTTTCAGGGTGAGAATGTTGTGCCTGAGCATGGAGTAGCGGCAACATTTGAGCAGTTCACTCAGTTTCATGAAGACATGCGTGATTGAAAAACTCACGTTCAACTGCAAACTGATTTGGTTGAGCATATGTGGACTCATGTTGGCAACCAATAGATGTATCTACTTTTATTCGTTCGTAAAACTATGCGAAACATTTTTTTATTTGGCCTGTAATAAAACTATACTAATTATTTGGGTGGACTATTTTATTTGTTAAATTTACATTTCACAATATGTTGAATGCAATGCAAAATTGGGCGGCCAGCCGACCCACGCCTGCACATACGGATCGGCGCGTTGAGCGCGCTGCCAAACGATATGAAAAATAGGGCGGACGCCGGGCGGACGGCCGATCCAAACGTACAAAAAACGGACGAAATCATCGTCATGTTTGGGTCGGCCCCTTGTAGTTGCTTTTGGGGCCGCTTCTCTAGAGCTTATCGATGCCTGCCAAAATAAGCTGTTCCTGCCAGCTTGATTCGACGTACCAATCCAAATTTTTATGACAATGATAAGTGACGAACGTCAGTTGAAAGGGGATGTCAAGTGTGTGCTTGTTTTTTTCCCCAACTTTACCCGGTAGAAGATGGAAAATTCTGCCGTAAGATATTACCCTGTCCTTATCAAGAAACTATCGAACTCATACTGTACAACTAAACTTGCCATATAAAATATTCACAAATGCCAGCCCTTCCGATGAACATTCATCTGATATTGCGGTCCAAACTTTATTGTAGAAGCCCACTCTTACTAATTAAGGGCTCAATATTCCTCCTAGAAATACAAAAAGGACGTAAATCTAATTTCATTTACGGCGGACGCTACCTGTCATCCGGCTGATCCGCGCTCAGCCGGGTTGCCAGTCACCATCCTAGCATCTCTAATAGCCGCGCGCGCTAAAAAGACGTTTGCAGCGCACGGTTCGTGAGTTTTTGCGCGGCGCGGAGCGCTTGCTCCAACGGCCGTTGCAGTTTAGCACGCGCGAGCCGCTTCAACAGTCGTTGCAAAAAAACCGTGCGCGCGTGAGCCGCTCCAGCAGCCAAATAACATATGCACTCCAAACACAACCAAGAAGATCAAACACAAACAAAATAAATCAATAATAAATAGTTCAATTTCATTATTACAACTCGAAAAAATAGTTTATCTTACAATAGACCAAATAGTTCAACAATACAACATCAAGCGCACAAATCATGATGCTCTTTGTCGGCCATTCTATGCCCACCACTCCTCAATGAGATCCTTCTGAAGATCATCATGCGTTTCGGCACGGTGAATGGCATGATAGGAGGCAACAAAACGGGCCACCCTGGCAACCCTCCGCCGCACTTGCACGGGATGTCCCAAGAACTCATACTGAGAGTAGTCTAAATCTTGGCCACGCTCATTCTAGATGATCATGTTGTGCATGATCACACAAGCGTGCATGATGTACCAAAGCATCTTTTGATCCCAAAATTTAGCCGTTCCTCTCACAATAGTAAATTGGGCTTGCAAAATCCCAAAAGCTCACTCCACATATTTTTTAGCCGCCGCCTGAGCATTGTGAAAATCAAGATTTTTCTTACCTTCCGATTTTCTCAACAGCTTCACAAATGTTTGCCAGTTTGGGTAGATGCCATCCGCAAGATGGTAGACATAGTTGTATGTATGGCCATTTGCTACGAACTGCACCGGTGGCAGTTCACCATTTGTAATCTTATTCATCAGTGGTGAACGATTAACAACGTTGATGTCATTCAAAGAGCCAGGCATTTAAAAAAAACATGCCAAATCCAAGTCTCTTGATCGTCCACTGCTTCAAGGATTATAGTGGAACCCTTTTTTGGCCGTGGAATTACCCATGCCATGCCTTAGGATAATTTTCTGAAATATATAAGAATTGTTGGCTAAAAGACCTGATGGAGGGGCGCGCCACCTGAGCTCGTGAGTCCCATGACCCTCCGTTTTCCCTACCTCCAACTCCATAAGTACCGTCTCACGGAGAAAAAAATCAGAGAGAACGAATCATCGCTTTTTACGATACGGAGCCATCGCCACCTCCTATTTCTCATTGGGAGGGCTAATCTGGAGTTTGTTCGGGGCTTCGGAGAGGGGGACTCATCGACATTGTCATCATGAACCCTTCCTCATCAACAATTCCATGATGCCGCCGGGAGTGAGTAATCACTTTGTAGGCTTGGTGGACGGTAATGGAGTTGGATGAGATTTATCATGTAATCGAGTCAGTTTGTTAGGGCTTGATCCCTAGTATCCACTGTGTTTTAAGATTGATGTTGCTATGACCTTGCTTTGCTTAATGTTTGTCACTAGGGCCCGAGTGCCATGAATTCAGATTTGAACCCTCTATATTTTCATGAATATATTTGAGTTTCTTGATCCTATCTGCTAGTTATATGCGCTTGTTATTCTTCTCATCCATAGACCCCAAAGTGACAATAGTTGAAACACTCTCCAGGGATAACCGTAATTCGAGGAGTTCATGTATTCACTATGTGTTAATGCTTTGTTCCGGTTCTCTAATAAAAGAAGACCCTAATATCCCTTAGTTTCCCTATGGATCCCGCTGCCACGGGAAGGTAGGACAAAAAATGGCATGCAAGTTCTTGTTATAAGCACGTATGACTATATACGAAATACATGCCTACGTTGAATTGATGAATTAGAGCTATTCTGTATCGCTCTAGACTGAGACTGTGACATGATGAATGTCATCCAACACAAATATCCATCACTGATCCAATGCCTATGCTTTCCTCATATTGATCTTTACTAAGTTATTACTATTTCTACTGTTGTTACAATCACCACAAAACTATTATTGTTCATGTTACTGTTACTATCAAAAATATCAAACTACTGTGCTACTAAATAATTTGCTGCAGATATTTAGCTCTCCAGATGTGGCTGAATTGACAACTCAACTACTAAGGCTTATACATATTCTTTGACTCCCCTTGTGTCGAATCAATAAATTGGATGAAATACTACCCTAGAAGATTGTCGCTGAAGGAAATATGCCCTAGAGGCAATAATAAAGTTATTATTTATTTTCTTATTTCATGATAAATGTTTATTATTCATGCTAGAATTGTATTAACCGGAAACATAATACATGTGTGAATACATAGACAAACATAGTGTCACTAGTATGCCTCTACTTGACTAGCTCGTTAATCAAAGATGGTTAAGTTTCCTAACCATAGACATGAGTTGTCATTTGATTAACGGGATCACATCATTAGGAGAATGATGTGATTGACTTGACCCATTCCGTTAGCTTAGCACTTGATCGTTTAGTATGTTGCTATTGCTTTCTTCATGACTTATACATGTTCCTATGACTATGAGATTATGCAACTCCCGTTTACCGGAGGAACACTTTGTGTGCTACCAAACGTCACAACGTAACTAGGTGATTATAAAGGTGCTCTACAGGTGTCTCCGAAGGTACTTGTTGGGTTGGCGTATTTCGAGATTAGGATCTGTCACTCCGATTGTCGGAGAGGTATCTCTGGGCCCACTCAGTAATGCACATCACTATAAGCCTTGCAAGCATTGTAACTAATGAGTTAGTTGCAGATGATGTATTACGGAACGAGTAAAGTGACTTGCCGGTAACAAGATTGAACTAGGTATTGAGATACCGACGATCGAATCTCGGGCAAGTAACATACCGATGACAAAGGGAACAACGTATGTTGTTATGCGATTTGACCGATAAATATCTTCGTAGAATATGTGGGAGACAATATGAGCATCCAGGTTCCGCTATTGGTTATTGACCGGAGACGTGTCTCGGTCATGTCTACATAGTTCTCGAACCCGTAGGGTCCGCACGCTTAAAGTTCGATGACAATTTATATTATGAGTTATGTGTTTTTGATGCACCTAAGGTAGTTCGGAGTCCCGGATGAGATCGGGGACATGATGAGGAGTCTTGAAATGGTCGAGACGTAAAGATTGATATATGGGACGACTATATTCGGACATCGGAAAGGTTCCGAGTGATTCGGGTATTTTTCGGAGTACCGGAGAGTTACGGGAATTCGCCGGGGAGTATATGGGCCTTATTGGGCTTTAGGGGAAAGAGAGAGGGGAGGTTGCGCCCCCCCCCCAAAGCCTAGTCCGAATTGGACTAGGGGGAGGGGCGCCCCCTCCTTCCTTCTCTTCTCTTTTCCCTTTCCTTCTCTCCTACTCCTACTACTTGGAAGGGCTCCTAGTTCTACTAGGAAAGGGGGAATCCTACTCCCGTTGGGAGTAGGACTCCCCTAGGGCGCGCCATAGAGAGGGCCGGCCCTCCCCCTCCTCCACTCCTTTATATACGGGGAGGGGGGCACCCCTTGGAGACACAACAATTGATCCCTTGGATCTCTTAGTCGTGTGCGGTGCCCCCCTCCACGATAGTCCTCCTCGATAATATCGTAGCAGTGCTTAGGCGAAGCCCGGCGACGGTAGAACATCATCATCGTCACCATGCCGTCGTGCTGACGGAACTCTCCCTTGACACTCGGCTGGATCGGAGTTCGAGGGACGTCATCGAGCTAAACATGTGCAAGAACTCGGAGGTGTCGTGCTTTCGGTGCTTGATCGGTCGGGCCATGAAGATGTACGACTACATCAACCGCGTTGTGCTAACGCTTCCGCTTTCGGTCTACGAGGGTACGTGGACAACACTCTCCCCTCTCGTTGCTACGCATCACCATGATCTTGCGTGTGCGTAGGAATTTTTTTGAAATTACTACGTTCCCTAACAATGGCATCCGAGCCTAGGTTTTATGCGTTGATGTTATATGCACGAGTAGAATACAAGTGAGTTATGGGCGATACAAGTCATACTGCTTACCAGCATGTCATACTTTGGTTCGGCGGTATTGTTGGATGAAGTGGCCCGAACCGACATTACGCGTACTCTTACGCGAGACTGGTGGCTGGCATGTGTCAGTTTCTCCAACTTTAGTTGAACTGAGTGTGGCTATGCCCGGTCCTTGAGGAGGTTAAAACAGCACTAACTTGACAAACTATCGTTGTGGTTTTGATGCGTAGGTAAGAACGGTTCTTGCTCAGCCCGTAGCAGCCACGTAAAATTTGCAACAACAAAGTAGAGGACGTCTAACTTGTTTTTGCAGGGCATGTTGTGATGTGATATGGTCAAGACGTAATGCTATATTTTATTGTATGAGATGATCATGTTTTGTAACCGAGTTATCGGCAACTGGCAGGAGCCATATGGTTGTCGCTTTATTGTATGAAATGCAATCGCCCTGTAATTGCTTTACTTTATCACTAAGCAGTAGCGATAGTTGTAGAAGCAATAGTTGGCGAGACGACAACGATGCTACGATGGAGATCAAGGTGTCGCGCCAGTGATGATGGTGATCATGATGGTGCTTCAGAGATGGAGATCACAAGCACAAGATGATGATGGCCATATCATATCACTTATATTGATTGCATGTGATGTTTATCTTTTATGCATCTTATCTTGCTTTGATTGACGGTAGCATTATAAGATGATCTCCCACTAAATTTCAAGATAAAAGTGTTCTCCCTGAGTATGCACCGTTGCCAAAGTTCGTCATGCCCAGACACCACGTGATGATCGGGTGTGTTAAGCTCTACGTCCATCTACAACGGGTGCAAGCCAGTTTTTGCACACGCAAAATACTCAGGTTAAACTTGACGAGCCTAGCATATGCAGATATGGCCTTGGAACACTGAGACCGAAAGGTCGAGCATGAATCATATAGTAGATATGATCAACATAGTGATGTTCACCATTGAAAACTACTCCATTTCACGTGATGATCGGTTATGGTTTAGTTGATTTGGATCACGTGATCACTTAGATGATTAGAGGGATGTCTATCTAAGTGGGAGTTCTTAAGTAATATGATTAATTGAACTTAAATTTGTCATGAACTTAGTCCTGGTAGTATTTTGCAAATTATGTTGTAGATCAATAGCTCGCATTGTTGCTTTCATATGTTTATTTTGATATGTTCCTAGAGAAAACTGTGTTGAAAGATGTTAGTAGCAATGATGCGGATTGGATCCGTGATCTGAGGATTGTCCTCATTGCTGCACAGAAGAATTATGTCCTTGATGCACCGCTAGGTGACGGACCTATTGCAGGAGCAGATGCAGACGTTATGAACGTTTGGCTAGCTCAATATGATGACTACTTGATAGTTTAGTGCACCATGCTTAACGTCTTAGAATCGGGACTTCAAAGACGTTTTGAACATCATGGACCATATGAGATGTTCCAGGAGTTGAAGTTAATATTTCAAGCAAATACCCGAGTTGAGAGATATGAAGTCTCCAACAAGTTCTATAGCTAAAAGATGGAGGAGAATTGCTCAACTAGTGAGCATTTGCTCAGATTGTCTGGGTACTACAATCGCTTGAATCAAGTGGGAGTTAATCTTCCAGATAAGATAGTGATTGACAGAGTTCTCTAGTCACCATCACCAAGTTACTAGAACTTCGTCATGAACTATAGTATGCAAGGGATGACGAAAACGATTCTCGAGCTCTTTGTGATGTTGAAATCGACGAAGGTAGAACTCAAGAAAAGAGCATCAAGTGTTGATGATTGACAAGAACACTAGTTTCAATAAAAGGGAAAAGGGAAAGAAAGGGAACTTCAAGTAGAATGACAAGCAAGTTGTCACTCCGCGAAGAAGCCCAAAGCTGGACCAAAGCCTGAAACTGAGTGCTAACACTGCAAAGGAAATGGTCACTGGAAGCGAAAATGCCCTGAATATTTGGTGGATAAGTAGGATGGCAAAGTGAACAAGGGTATATTTGATATACAGGTTATTGATGTGTACCTTACTAGTGTTTATAGTAGCCCCTAAGTATTTGATACTTGTTTGGTTGCTAAAAATTAGTAACTCGAAACAGGAGTTACAGAATAAACAGAGACTAGTTGAGGGTGAAGTGATGATGTGTGTTGGAAGTGGTTCCAAGATTGATATGATCATCATCGCACACTCCCTATACTTTCGGGATTAGTGTTAAACCTAAATAAATGTTATTTGGCATTTGCATTGAGCATGAATATGATTTCATCATGTTTATTGCAAAACGGTTATTCATTTAAAGTCAGAGAATAATTGTTGTTTTGTTTACATGAATAAAACCTTCAATGGTCATACACCCAATGAATATAGTTTGTTGGATCTCGATCGTAGTGATACACATATTCATAATATTGATGCCAAAAGATGCAAAGTTGATAATGATAGTGCAACATATTTGTGGCATTGCAGTTTGGGTCATATCAGTGTAAAGCGCATGAAGAAACTCCATAAAATGGAATTTTGGAATCACTTGATTATGAATCATTTGATGCTTGCGAACCGTGCATTATGGGCAAGATGACTAAAACTCCGTTCTCCAAAACAATGGAACGAGCTACTAACTTATTGGAAATAATACATATCGATGTATGCGATCCAATGAGTATTGATGCTCGTGGCAAGTATCGTTGTTTTCTAACCTTCACAGATGATTTGAGCAGATATGGGTATATCTACTTAATGAAACACAAGTCTGAAACATTTGAAAAGTTCAAAGAATATCAGAGTGCAGTGGAGAATCATCATAACAAGAAAATAAAGTTTCTACGATCTGGTCGTGGAGGAGAATATTTGAGTTACGAGTTTGGCCTTCATATAAAACAATGTGGAATAGTTTCACAGCTCACGCCACATGGAACACCACAGCGTAATGGTGTGCCCGAATGTCGTAACCGCACTTTATTGGATGTGGTGCGATCTATGATGTATCTTACCGATTACCACTATCGTTTTGGGGTTATGCATTAGAGACAGCTGCATTCACTTTAAATAGGGCACCATCAAAATCCGTTTGAGACGACGCCTTATGAACTATGGTTTGTCAAGAAACCAAAGTTGTTGTTTCTTAAAGTTTGGGACTGCGATGCTTATGTGAAAAAGTTTCAACCTGATAAGCTCGAACCCAAATCGGAGAAGTGCATCTTCATAGAATACCCAGAGGAAACTATTGGGTACACCTTCTATCACAGATCCGAATGCAAGATATTCGTTGCTAAGATGGATCCTTTCTAGAGAAGGAGTTTCTCTCGAAACAAGTGAGTGGGAGAAAAGTAGAACTTGATAAGGTAATTGTATCTTCTCCTAAATTGGAAAGTAGTTAATCACAGAAATCAGTTCCAATGATTCCTACACCAATTAGTGAGGAAGCTAATGATGATGATCATGAAACTTCAAATTAAGTTACTACAGAACCTCGTAGGTCTTCCAAAGTACAGTCCGCACCAGAGTGGTAAGGCAATCCTGTTCTGGAAGTCATGTTACTAGACCATGATAAACCTACAAACTATGAGGAAGCGATGATGAGCCCAGGTTCCACGAAATGGCTGGAGGCCATGAAATGTGAGATAGGATCCATGTATGAGAACAAAGTGTGGACTTTGGTGGACTTGCCCGATGATCGGCAAGCCATAGAAAATAAATGGATCTTCAAGAGGAAGACGGACGTTGATAGTAGTGTTACTATCTACAAACCTGACTTGTTGAAAAAGGTTTTTGACAAAGTTCAAGGTGTTGACTACGATGAGATTTTCTCACTCGTAGCGATGCTTAAGTCTGTCCGAATCATGTTAGCAATTGCCACATTTTATGAAATCTGGCAAATGGATGTCAAAATTGCATTCCTTAATGGTTTTCTTAAAGAAGAGTTGTATATGATGCAACCAGAAGGTTTTGTCGATCCTAAAGGTGCTAAAAAAATGTGCAAGCTCCAGTGATCCATCTATGGACTGGTGCAAGCATCTCAGAGTTGGAATATACGCTTTGATAAGTTGATCAAAGCATATAGTTTTATACGGACTTGCAGTGAATCCTGTATTTACAATAAAGTGAGTGGGAGCACAACAGCCTTTCTGATAAGTATATGTGAGTGACATATTGTTGATCAGAAATGATGTAGAATTTTTCTGGAAAGCATAAAGAAGTGTTTGAAAGGAGTTCTTTAAAAGAAAGACCTTAGTAAATCTACTTACATATTGAGCATCAAGATCTATTGAGATAGATCAAGATGCTTGATAAGATTTTCAATGAGTACATACCTTGACAAGATTTTGAAGCAGTTCAAAATGGAACAGTCAAAGAAAGAGTTCTTGCCTGTGTTGCAAAGGTATGAAATTGAGTAAGACACAATTCCCGACCACGGCAGAAAATAGCAAGAGAATGAAAGTCATTCCCTATGCATCAGCCATAGGTTCTATAAAAGTATGCCATGCTATGGACCAGACCTATTGTATACTCTACCCTGGTTTGACAAGGGAGTACAATAGTGATCTAGGAGTAGATCATTGGACATTGGTCAAAATTATCCTTAGTGGAATAAGGATATGTTTCTCGATTATGGAGGTGACAAAAGGTTCGTCGTAAAGGGTTACGTCGATACAAGTTTTGGCACTGATCTAGATGACTCTAAGTCTTAATCTGGATACATATTGAAAGTGGGAGCAATTAGCTAGAGTAGCTCCGTGCAGAGCATTGTAGACATAGAATATTTGCAAAATACATACGACTCTGAATGTGACAGACCCGTTGACTAAACTTCTCTCACGAGCAAAACATGATCATACCTTAGTACTCTTTGGGTGTTAATCACATAGCGATGTGAACTAGATTATTGACTCTAGTAAACCCTTTGGGTGTTGATCACATGACGATGTGAACTATGGGTATTAATCACATACAGATGTGAATATTGGTGTTAAATCACATGGCGATGTGAACTAGATTATTGACTCTACTGCAAGTGGGAGACTGAAGGAAATATGCCCTAGAGGCAATAATAAAGTTATTGTTTATTTCCTTATTTCATGATAAATGTTTATTATTCATTCTAGAATTGTATTAACCGGAAACATAATACATGTGTGAATACATAGACAAACATAGTGTCACTAGTATGCCTCTACTTGACTAGCTCGTTAATTAAAGATGGTTAAGTTTCCTAACCATAGACATGAGTTATCATTTGATTAACAGGATCACATCATTAGGAGAATGATGTGATTGACTTGACCCATTTCGTTAGCTTAGCACTTGATCGTTTAGTATGTTGCTATTGCTTTCTACATGACTTATACATGTTCCTATGACTATGAGATTATGCAACTCCCGTTTACCAGAGGAACACTTTGTGTGCTACCAAACGTCACAACGTAACTGGGTGATTATAAAGGTGCTCTATAGGTGTCTCCGAAGGTACTTGTTGGGTTGGCGTATTTCGAGATTAGGATTTGTCACTCCGATTGTCGGAGAGGTATCCCTGGGCCCACTCGGTAATGCACATCACTATAAGCCTTGCAAGCATTGTAACTAATGAGTTAGTTGCAGGATGATGTATTACGGAACGAGTAAAGAGACTTGCCGGTAACAAGATTGAACTAGGTATTGAGATACCGACGATCGAATCTCGGGCAAGGAACATACCGATGACAAAGGGAACAACGTATGTTGTTATGCGGTTTAACCGATAAAGATCTTTGTAGAATATGTGAGAGCCAATATGAGCATGCAGGTTCTGCTATTGGTTATTGACCGGAGACGTGTCTCGGTCATGTCTACATAGTTCTCGAACCCGTAGGGTCCGCATGCTTAAAGTTCGATGAAGATTTATATTATGAGTTATGTGTTTTTGATGTACCGAAGGTATTTCAGAGTACCATATGAGATCGTGGACATGACGAGGAGTCTCGAAATGGTCAAGACGTAAAGATTGATATATTGGACGACTATATTCGGACATCGGAAAGGTTCCGAGTGATTCGGGTATTTTTCGGTGTACCGGAGAGTTACGGGAATTCACCGGGGAGTATATGGGCCTTATTGGGCTTTAGGGGAAAGAGAGAGGGGAGGCTCCACGCCCCCCAAGGCCTAGTCCGAATTAGACTAGGGGGAGGGGCGGCGCCCCCTCCTTCCTTCTCTTCTCTTTTCCCTTTCCTTCTCTCCTACTCCTACTACTTGGAAGAGATCCTAGTTCTACTAGGAAAGGAGGAATCCTACTCCCGGTGGGAGTAGGACTCCCCTAGGGCGCCATAGAGAGGGCCGGCCCTCCCCCTTCTCCACTCCTTTATATACGGGGAGGGGGGCACCCCTTGGAGACACAACAATTGATCCCTTGGATCTCTTAGCCGTGTGCGGTGCCCCCCTCCATGATAGTCCTCCTCGATAATATTGTAGCAGTGCTTAGGCGAAGCCCGGCGATGGTTGAGGGAGTCCTGGGTTAGGGGGTATCCGGACTGCCGGACTATATACTTTGTCCAGACTATTGAAGCGTGAAGATACAAGACTCAAGACTTTGTCCCGTGTCCGGATGGGACTCTCCTTTGCGTGGAAGACAAGCTTGGCGATCCGGATATTATATTTCCTTCTTTGTAACCGACTCTGTGTAAACCCTAGCCCCCTCCGGTGTCTATATAAACCGGAGAGTTTAGTCCTCAGAGACACAATCATAATCATCATAGGCTAGCTCCTAGGGTTTAGCCTCTACGATCTCGTGGTAGATCAACTCTTGTAATACTCATATCATCAAGATCAATTGAGCAGGAAGTAGGGTTTTGCCTCCATCGAGAGGGCTCGAACCTGGATAAAATATCGTGTCCCTTGCCTCCTGTTACCATTATCCTTAGACGCATAGATCGGGACCCCCCACCCGAGATCCGCCGGTTTTGACACCGACATTGGTGCTTTCATTGAGAGTTCCTCTGTGTTGTCGCTTCAAGGCTCTATGGCTCCTTCAATCATCAACAACAACACGGTCCAGGGTGAGACTTCTCCCCGGACAGATCTTCGTGTTCTGCGGCCCCACACTGCGGGCCAATTCGCTTGGCCATCTGGAGCAGATCGACAGCCACACCCCTGGCCATCAGGTCAGGTTCGGAAACATAAACTACACGGCTGATGTCCGCGGAGACTTGATCTTCGATGGATTTGGGCCTACGCCAGAAGCGCCGAACAGTCACGACGAGCACGACTTAGACCTGCTGTCAGACAATGCTCGGGATATCGCACCCGCAGGAGCCCCGGACTTAAATCCGGGGCAGATTGCGTCGTCCGAGGACGGATGGATGGACCCCACCCCGGAGGCCGCATCCTCACCAGCAGAAGAGCCGAACATGGGCTTCATCCCCAAGGAAGCCTGTGTCTCTGGACTCCTGTACTTGTGTCCGGTTGTAGGTCCTAGACCGCGCGCCCCTGAGCCCGCCGATTCTGGCCGGGCTCCGGTAATGGAATTTGCCGCTGCGGATATCTTCTAGCACTCGCCCTTTGGCGACATGTTGAACTCACTAAAGTCTCTCTCTTTGATAGGAGACTCTTGGCCGAACTATGTCCGGCTCAAGGGGGAAGAAGGCGACGAAGTAATTCGTTACCCACCCACCACCCACTTCATAGCCACTGTCGATGACATATCAGACATGCTTAACTTCAACTCTGATGACACCGACGGTATGGACGTCGGCGCGGAAGACGATTTAGAACCACCACCCACGGGGCGCTGGACTGCCCCCTCATCATATGATATATATACATGGTGGACACGCCTAAGGAGGACGATGGCGATAAAACGGAGGACAAATCCCCCAGACAAAAGCCAAAACGCCGGCGCAGACGCCGCTCTAAGTTGAGCCACAGTAAAAACAGCGATAACAGCGCCTGAAGGATCGACACCCCAGACAACTCCAAAGGCAACAACGACCATATGGACCCAGCGATGGAGCAGGATGAGCCAGGTCACGCCGAACACAGCCCGGAGCAGACGCCCGATCACAGCGATCCCGAGGTCCGAACCCATCAACCCGCCCCGGGAGAGGAGCAAAGCCCGGACGACGACGCACTCATCATCCAGAATACACGTTTGGAATGAGATAACCTCCACAGAAAGCTCATGGCCACGGCAAGAAGTCTAAAGAGGCAGAAGTAAAGGCTTAAGGCCGCCCAGGAAACGCTCAATCGTAGATGGAATACAGTGCTAGACACTAAAGAAAAATACGACGATGATCGCCGCACAAAGAGCTATCCAAAACGCAAGCTGCTGCCAGAATTCGATGATGAGGCCGTTCCACCGAAGAACAATATGGCCAGCAGGCCGGACAAACCACGTCGTAACCGCAACAAAGCAGCCACTGACGCCGCACACAATTTATGCGAGTTAGTGGACAAAAGGGCGGTGCAACCAGGTCCATCTACGGATCTAGAGGACATGCTCCGGCGAAGGAGTATGGTCACCAAAACAATCATACTGATCGAGTACCAGTTCGGAATCAACACTGGACACAACAACGGTCGACAGCATGCCACAACATGTCCAGATACAGAGGAACTGCTCACCCTCTGTGCTTCACCGACGAGGTACTGGACCACGAATTTCCACAGGGTTTCAAACCCGTGAACATAGAGGCATATGACGGAACGACAGACCCCGGAGTCTGGATTGAGGATTTTATCCTGCATATCCACATGGCTCGTGAGGACGACCTCCACGCCATCAAATACCTTCCCCTCAAGCTGCAGGGACCAGCTCGACACTGGTTGAAAAGCCTCCCCGAAAATTCAATCGGAAGTTGGGAGGAACTCGAGGATGCCTTCAGGGCCAATTTTCAAGGGACCTATGTCCGACCTCCGGACACGGACGATTTAAGTCACATAATTCAACAGCCCGGAGAGTCTGCCCGCAAGCTTTGGAATAGATTCCTCACTAAGAAGAATCAAATTGTCAATTGTCCGGATGCCGAAGCCCTAGCGGCCTTTAAACACAGCATCCGGGACAAATGGCTCGCCAGACACCTCGGCTAGGAAAAGCCGACGACAATGGCAGCCTTAACAAGCCTTATGACCCACTTTTGCGCGGGTGCAGACAGTTGGTTGGCCCGTAGAGGCACCAGCGACCCAAGTACATCTGAAATAAGGGATGGCAACGGGAAGCCACGGCGCAATAAAAACAAATGTCGAAACAAGGAAGAAAGTCCGGACAACACAACGGTCAACGCCGGATTCAGGGGCTCTCGACCCGGTCAACAGAAGAAGCCATTTAAAGGCAGCAAAGAAGGACCGTCCGGCCTAAACAAAGTCCTGGACAGACTGTGCCAAATTCATGGCACCCCCGAAAAACCTGCGAACCACACTCATAGGGAATGCTGGGTCTTTAAGCAGGCTGGCAAATTAAATGCTGAACACAAGGGAAGGGAAACTCCAAGTGAAGACGAGGATGAGCCTCGCCAGACGAACACTGGGGGACAGGAAAAATTCCCACCAGAGGTAAAAACAGTAAACATGATCTACGCGACTCACATACCCTCGAGAAGGCACGGACGCGCGATCAGAGACGCATACGCTATAGAGCCCGTCGCCCCCAAACTTAACTACTGGTCGGCCTGCCCGATCACATATGATCATAGGGACTACCCGACTAGTATGCGGCATAGAAGATCAGCTGCCTTGGTGCTCGACCCAATAATCGACGGATACCATCTCACTCGCGTCCTCATGGACGGCGGCAGTAGTCTTAACCTCATATACCAGGACATTGTCCGCAGGACGGGGATAGACCCATCCAGAATCAGCCAAAGTAACACCACCTTTGAAGGGGTGATACCAGGCGTCGAAGCCCGCTGTAGGGGCTCCCTTGTATTAGAGGTGATATTCAGCTCCCCAGGCAACTTCAGAAGCGAAGAACTACTCTTCGCCATCGCCCCCCTCCAAAGTGGTTATCATGCATTGCTCGGGAGAACGGCCTTCGCCTGCTTCAACGCAGTACCACACTACGCCTACCTTAAACTTAAGATGCCCGGTCCACGTGGCGTCATCACCGTTAACAGAAATTCAGAGCGTTCCTCACGCGCGGAATAGTATGCGACGGCCCTAGCAGCCGGACTCTAAGCGGCCGCTAATATCAGAACGCATGATTGGTCGTTAAGACCACGGACACGGATAGACGAGTCCGGCAGCCCAGATAAACTTGAGCTGGGGGCCATGCATGTAATCCCATAGAGGACACCAGGGGCTATAGATATTTAATAAAGCCCCACTGTTGGCTTGACCTTATTAACAGGCCAATGTCTTACACTTTTACTACTCATCGCACGCTTACGTCATACTCTTCTACATGAGTTTTTCTTTTTACAGACACCATTCATGCGATACCCTCCCAGGACACGGCACAACGGAGACAAAGGCGCAGACGTGCAGCAGGGCCCCGCTCAAAGGTTTCTCTTTAGATTAAGCCCCTGTGTAAACCTTTTTTATTGTCTCTTGTTGTTTACACATCCCATGGGTACTACACCCACAGAGGATACTGTCGTTATTGGCATTTCGCCACGACAGACCAATGCACGTACCTGGAAATACGGGGTTCATAATGAAGGGCGTTACTCAGCCCAGTATATGTTGCAAAGTCCGAATACCTTCGGGAGTGTTCGGCGTCGCGAGATTGGCCTTATATGCATCAGCTCTGAATCATGTCTTTTGTCAAAGGTTGGGTTTGCCCGGCTCCTGGGTTTGCCGCCTTATGTTCTGTTCTTATCGGCTAAGGCGGCCAAAGGAGAACTACTACGATTGTGCCCTGGTTATTCTGGATGAGCACCTCAGTAGAGAAAGCCGAAAACTGACTGTCATGATATAGCGAGAGACTGTTCAACCACTCGAAGACTTATTGGAATCTTTAGGATTCCTCCGCATTAACGAAGGACCGTTTCCCGGTCATGTACATACGCGCCCATATTCAGATGCATGCGAAAGTACCAGGGGCTACATAGTAGCCCCACCGTCAAACTCCTATGGCTAAGTGAAGGTGTTAAAGCTATATAGTTCGGTTGCCTAGTTCGACGTGCGATCACCTCCTTAATGGACCAAGATGTTGGATCAAGTGTGATTAGGCATATTATCGTGAACACCCCCGCATTACAGGCATGGGGGCTGAAGCCAACGACTGCTAACTTTCAGATTACATATATACATAAAACGGCCGCTGAAAGCACAAGTGCTCCCTGGGTGATTTTGGTAATTAATGTCAACATATCTCTTGTTGGACTAACACTTTTACCTAGTATGTTTCATACAAGTTCAAAAATGGAGTGGCATGGACTAAAGGATGTGGAACCCCTTCAAGATGCTAAGGACAAAGGATTGGCTAAAGCTCCAAGACAAGACTCTACATTTTCTATTTTAGTGATCCAAGATCACATTGAGTCTATAGGAAAAGTCAATACTATCAAGAGGGGATGAGGTGTTGCTTAATGGCTTGCTTGCTCAAAGTGCTTAGTGATATGCTCCAAAGCCCTCAACTACTTTCTCACATCCACATATGTCCTAAACCAAAAGTTCTAAACTCGGCCCTACCGATTCTTTCTATCCGGCGCCACCGAGTTCAGATGTCATAGCCACTGCCACAAACCCTAGGCAAATCGGTCTTACCGATAGGGATCTCGGTCTCACCGAGGTGGGATTGTAATCTCTCAGTGTATGTCATTACCAAAATCGGTCTCACCGAGTTTGAGCAATCGGTACTACCGAGATTACAATGCAAACTCTCTGGTTAACTTATTACCAAAATCGGTCCTACCGACTTTGTGTAATCGGTCAAACCGAGTTTGCCTGACCAACTCTCTGGTTAGCTTATTACCAAAATCAGTCCCACCGAGTTTGTGTAATCGGTCTCACCGAGTTTACGTTATGCCCTAACCCTAACCATATCGGTCCTACCGATTTGCATATCGGTCCCACTTAAAATCCTAACGGTCACTAAATTTGCTGAATCGGTCCGATCGAGTTTATCACTTCGGTCCCACTGAGTTTGGCAAGTTGTGTGTAACAGTTAGATTTTGTGTGGAGGCTATATATACCCCTCCACCCACTCTTCATTCGTGGAGAGAGCCATCAGAACGAACCTACACTTCCAGCATACATTTTCTGAGAGAGAACTACCTATTCATGTGTTGAGGCCAAGATATTCCATTCCTACCATATGAATCTTGATCTCTAGCCTTCCCCAAGTTGCTTTCCACTCAAATCTTCTTTCCACCAAATCCAAATCCTGTGAGAGAGAGTTGAGTGTTGGTGATACTATCATTTGAAGCACAAGAGCAAGGAGTTCATCATCAACACACCATTTGTTACTTCTTGGAGAGTGGTGTCTCCTAGATTGGCTAGGTGTCACTTGGGATCCTCCGACAAGATTGTGGAGTTGAACCAAGGAGTTTGTAAGGGCAAGGAGATCGTCTACTTCATGAAGATCTATCGCTAGTGAGGCAAGTCCTTCGTGGGCGACGGCCATGGTGGGATAGACAAGGTTGCTTCTTCGTGGACCCTTCGTGGGTGGAGCCCTCCGTGGACTCGCGCAACCGTTACCCTCCGTGGGTTGAAGTCTCCATCAACGTGGATGTACGATAGCACCACCTATCGGAACCACGACAAAAACATCCGTGTCTCCAATTGCGTTTGATCCTCCAAACCCTTCCCTTTACATTCTTGCAAGTTGCATGCTTTACTTTCCGTTGCTCATATACTCTTTGCATGCTTGCTTGATATGTATTGTGAATGTTAAACTTGTGCCTAAACTCCACCTAAACTTAAAGAAGTTAAAAACTGCAACTTTTGGTACTTAGTGTCTAATCACCCCCCCCCCCCTCTAGACACCTCTTCTCGATCCTTTCAGCCGCATAGGAGGCACAATAACACTTTCGGGCAAAAAGTATAAACATAGCCTTCATAATTAAAATAGCATCGTTTTTACAATGAAATGATCTGTCACTCGAACATGATATTCTTCGAGCACTGAGCCTCCATTAAGCGAGCACCCTCCGTTACCTACTCCAAGTAGTGCTCGGCCGGATCCTAGCCTCCCGTCGGATTCTGGGTCGCAATGATGCTGGCTTCCATATCTGTCCAATATGCTTTAACACGGGCAAGAGCCATCCGCGCACCCTCTATGCACGTCGATCTCTTCATGGCATCGATCTGCGATACGGCACCAAGGAATTGTTGCACTAAACCAAAATAACTGTATGGCTTAGGCCTCTTCGGCCATAGATGGTCTATTACAGACCGCATTGCAAGACCGGACAGCCTATGAAGCTCAGCCACAACAGCCATCCTCTCACTCAACAGCAATGGGCGCATGGTAGCATTGAATTGCGACCAGGACAGCTTCTCCACTTCATTGTCTTTTTGATCTTCGAAAAACTTGGCCGCATCAGCCGTACTCTTCGCCAAATCTGCATACGCGTCCGCAGGGCTCCAGCATCGATCCAGGGGAGCATACTTCGGATCTAAAAACTTCATCCGCAATAAATAAGAGTTTCCAACCGTGATTTCTCCAGCCTGTCGAAGCTCCTCCACGCATCCCTGATTTCAGACCGCGTCTCCTTGGCCGCATCAAGTGCCTTCTTTAGGTCAGCCGAATTAGATTGATTCTCTTTTTCAAGGAGCTCATACCGATCGGCAGCTTTTTTTAGCTCCACAGCCATCTCGGCTATTTTGTCTTCGCTTCGGCGATGAGCAGCCTGTTCGGCTCTCAACTCTTCGACCGCCTTTAGGGCAGCCGCATTGCTAGCCCGAGCTTGTTCCTTGGCCAGGGCAAGTTCCGCCCTCAGGGCTTCCACAGTAGCAGCACCGTCTGCAGTCGAGGCATTAATATTATGCTCCTCTCAATTTTTCCTATAAAAAATAAGGAAAGCAGAGCACATACCTTGTGACTCCATAAGCCGCTCGTTCACAAATGTGATATCGGCATCAATAACACCAATCTACCTCCTTAGTTTGGCAACTTCAACGGACCGGTCAGTCGCCGGATCCTTAGACACCTGCGCATAATTACAGCGCGATCATTACTACACAATGTGATCCTCCGTTTGCCGCCTAGGGCTGGCAACCAGAGTCTCAGGGGCTACTATCCATATGGAGCACACCTAGCGCGTGCATCACAATCAAAAATTATGTATTCTCATTACATACCTCAAAGCCTCTGAGCAAGCTCATAGAGGCTTCACTCAACCCACTTGTGGTGGATGAAATCTTCTCAAGCACCGTGCTCATTATTGAACGGTGCTCCTCCGAGAGAGCAGCTCGCTCCAGAAGGCCCGTCAATGTGTCCGACCGGACACCAAACTATGTCGGACCCTTTTTATCACCCCCCGTTGGAGCCGAACGCTCCGGGCTCAGGGCGGCCGAATTATTAGCTTCTGGCTTCGGCAGATCTGGACTCCTCCGTGATGACACCTCGGGGTCGCCCGCCCCATGAGGCGGAGAGGTTGGTGGGGTCTCATTCTCCATCATCTCCAGAAGGAGATCCCCCGAAGACGAACTCTGTCGAGAAGAGCTGCTAGCCGGACTGCAAAGAATGGATCCTGATTATTGTCCTCGGAGAAGGAAGCAGTACCTTCGTACTTACGATTAACTTACAGCTCGGCTAAGGGCTGGACTGTTGGCGGGCATGGCGCGGTGAGGACGCCCTTCGGGGCAGGGCCCCCTGGTGAAGTTCTCTTCCCTTGTCTGGGCACCTCCGTCTCCAAGTCTTCAGAGGCGGCCCTCTTCTTCCCGTGAGGGGAGAAGGCCTTAGATTCCCCTCCTCGACTATCCCCCTTTGGGGAGGTAGCAATTCCCCCAGTTTGGATGTGCAACGTGTAAAGTTCTGCTTCTCTGTTCTTCCCTTCGTCTTTCCCCAAGGGCACTTTGCTTAGCACACGACCAAGCATCTTGGCTATGGTGGGACTAGGCAAGCCTTCGGGAAGTGGCGCCGGACACCTGATTCTCTCTGCCTTGCGGAGCCATTCCTGGCTAGGGAGGGATTTCAGAATGATGTTATAATAAAGATAAATAAAGTGTTCAGTTTTTGGGTTACTTACTTGGGTATCTGGGTGATTGCAGCTCAGGCCCGCATCCTCGGTGGTGTCCGGACACTTGACTTGTGGTCCGAAGAATAACTTACACATCCCTTCGAGCGTGATGCCGAAGAAGTGCAGAATAGTCCGCGGACCTTCTGGATTGAACTCCCACATCCAGAGAGGCTGGCGTTTGCACGACAAGATCCGTCGGACTAGCATTACCTGAATTATGCTTACAAGGCTAATGTCCCTCTCAAGAACTCCCGTAGGCGGCTCTGCAACGTTGGTACATCATTAGCAGGCCCCCAATCCCGTCCTACGTTGGCCCATGACGCCAGTTCAGGCAGAGGGCCAGAACAGAAGTCCGGGGCAGCCACCCACTTTGTACCTCTGGGAGCCGTGACGTAAAACCACCTCTGCTGCCATAGATTGGACACCTCCGGGAAGGAGCCCTCTGGCCATGGGGCGTCAGCATTCTTGCTTATTACAGCACCTCCGCGCTCCACGTGTCGCCCCTCAATCATCTTCGGCTTCACATTGAAGGTTTTAAGCCATAAGCCGAAGTGCGGGGTGACATGGAGAAAAGCTTCGCACACAACGATAAACGATGAGATATGGAGGATGGCGTCCAGAGCTAGATCGTGAAAATCTAGCCCGTAGTGGAACATGAGCCGTCTCACGAAAGGATCAAGAGTGAAGCCTAAGCCACGGAGGAAGTGAGAAACAAATACGACGCTCTCATTGGGCTCGGGAGTAGGGATGATCTTCCCTGGAGCAGGGAGCTTGTGCCTAATATCAGCGGTCAGGTATCCGACCTCCCTAAGCTTCGCGATATCCTCCTCTGTGACAGAGGAAGCCACCCACCGGCCTTGAAGGTTGGGTTCGAACATGATTGAAGATCCGGAGGGCTTGAGCTTGGGCTTCGGGTGTTGGAACTCGAGATGCGAAAAGGCGCAAGCATGGTCGAAAAGGGGGATAGGCCTCGGCCCCTCTATAAAGGGGGTGAATATCAAGCGTCCTCAACATAACCGCTTGGGGCTTACTTAAAAAACACGGAGTCATACCAATAGTCGCTGTGGGGTTGCGCACGCCCGTATTGATGGAAGAACCCGCGATAAGGGGAACACGATCTATGCTTTGGCAAGGCGTACCAATAAAACCGCCTCGCAATGCGTACCGAGGCAGGCCAAGAAAAACCATTTCGTGTTAGGCCAGGCCACGGCGTAAGAGCACACCGTACAAAAATTGTCAGCAGATCAGTTTTATGAAGTGCTATGCTCTCTACGGTGGTATGCGGAAATTATCTCACAAAGCTGACACGATCCTTAATCTGCGTTGGATTATTCGGAGATGGAACCCGCCTTGCAATGCCAAAGACAAAACTGCGCACCGGACTCATCGTCATTGCAGCCTGGTTTAGGGGCTACTGAGAGAGTCCTGGATTCGGGGGTATCCGGACTGTCGGACTATATACTTTGTCCGGACTATTGAAGCATGAAGATACAAGACTCAAGACTTCGTCCCGTGTCCGGATGGGACTCTCCTTTGCGTGGAAGACAAGCTTGGCGATCCGGATATTAGATTTCCTTCTTTGTAACTGACTCTGTGTAAACCCTAGCCCCCTTCGGTGTCTATATAAACCGGAGGGTTTAGTCCTTAGAGACACAATCATAATCATCATAGGCTAGCTCCTGGGGTTTAGCCTCTACGATCTCGTGGTAGATCAACTCTTGTAATACTCATATCATCAAGATCAATCGAGTAGGAAGTAGAGTTTTACCTCCATCGAGAGGGCCCGAACCTGGGTAAAACATCATGTCCCTTGCCTCCTGTTACCATTAGCCTTAGACGCACAGATCGGGACCCCCTACCCGAGATCCGCCAGTTTTGACACCTACAACGGTAGAACATCATCATCGTCACCACGCTGCCGTGCTGACAGAACTCTCCCTCGACACTCGGATGGATCGGAGTTTGAGGGACGTCATCGAGCTAAACGTGTGCAAGAAGTCAGAGGTGCCGTGCTTTCGATGCTTGATCGGTCGGGACGTGAAGACGTACGACTACATCAACCGCGTTGTGCTAACGCTTCCGCTTTCGGTCTATGAGGGTATGTGGACAACACTCTCCCCTCTCGTTGCTATGCATCACCATGATCTTGCATGTGTGTAGGGAAATTTTAAAATTACTACATTCCCCAATAGTCGCGATCCCCTATACTTGTGGGTTATCAACTGTCGCCGTGTCGTCCCTTCGTGCCATACCACTGCGGCACGTTGACACATCTCCAATGTATCTATAATTTTTCATTGTTCCATGCTATTATATTATCCATCTTGGATGTTTTATATGCATTTATATGCTAATTTTATATGATTTTTGGGACTAACCTATTAATCTAGAGCCTAGTACCAGTTTTTGTTTTCTTCCTTGTTTTTGAGTTTTATAGAAAAGGAATACCAAACGGAGTCCAATTGACCTGAAAATTCACGGAGATTGTTTTTGGACCAGAAGAAGCCCACGGAGCATCGGAGATGGACCAGAAGAGTCCCGAGGCCACCACGAGGGTGGAGGGCGCGCCCTACCCCCATGGGCGCGCCCCCTACCTCGTGGCTTCTTCGTGGACCCCCCATGACCTGTTCCCGATGCCAACACATCTTATATATCCCCAAACTTCCAGAACAGAACCTAGGTCGGGAGTTCCGCCACCGCAAGTCTCTGTAGCCACCAAAAACCAATCAGGACCTTATTCCGGCACCCTTCTGGAGGGGGGATCCATCACCGGTGGCCATCTTCATCATCCCGACGCTCTCCATGATGAGGAGGGAGTAGTTCACCCTCGGGGCTGAGGGTATGTACCAGTAGCTATGTGTTTGATCTCTCTCTCTCTCTCTCTCTCTCTCTCTCTCTCTCGTGTTCTTGATTTGACACGATCTTGATGTACCGCGAGCTTTGCTATTATAGTTGAATCTTATGATGTTTCTCCCCCTCTGCCTTCTTGTAGCGGATTGAGTTTTCCCTTTCAAGTTATCTTATCGGATCGAGTCTTTAAGGATTTGAGAACACTTTATGTATGTCTTGCATGTGCTTATCTGAGGTGACAATGGGATATTCACGTGATCCACTTGATGTATGTTTTGGTGATCAACTTGCGGGTTCTGTGACCTTGTCAACTTATGCATAGGGGTTGGCACATGTTTTCGTCTTGACTCTCCGATAGAAACTTTGGGGCACTCTTTGAAGTTCTTTGTGTTGGTTTGAATAGATGAATCTGAGATTGTGTGATGCATATTGTATAATCAAACCCGCGGATACTTGAGGTGACATTGGAGTATCTAGGTGACATTAGGGTTTGGGTTGATGTGTGTCTTAAGGTGTTATTTTACTACAAACTCTAGGGATGTTTGTGAAACTTATAGGAATAGCCCAATGGATTGATCGGAAAGAATAACTTTGAGGTGGTTTCATACCCTACAATAATCTCTTCATTTGTTCTCCGCTATTAGTGACTTTGGAGTGACTCTTTGTTGCACGTCGAGGGATTGTTATATGATTCAATTATGTTATCATTGTTGAGAGAACTTGCACTAGTGAAAGTATGAACCCTAGGCCTTGTTTCGAAGCTTTGCAATACCGTTTTCGCTCACTTACTTGTTGCCTTGTTGTTTTTATATTTTCAGATTACAAAAATCTATATCTACCATCTATATTGCACTTGTATCACCATCTCTTGGCCGAACTAGTGCACCTATACAATTTATCATTGTATTGGGTGTGTTGGGGACACAAGATACTCTTTATTATTTGGTTGTAGGGTTGTTTGAGAGAGACCATCTTCATCCTACGCCTCCCACGGATTGATAAACCTTAGGTCATCCACTTGAGGGAAATTTGCTACTGTCCTACAAACCTCTGCACTTGGAGGCCCAACAACGTCTACAAGAAGAAGGTTGCGTAGTAGACATCACACATGGTCATGCCGCCGCCTAGAGGTCTTCACCACCGTCGCGGTGACCCACGCGGTGCTACTGCGTCGCCTTTTCGGGACGTAGCGCCACTGCACGCGATCCACTCTATCGTCCCTGCGCGTCGACTTCTACGTGGTATGCTCTGCGCCGCCTCTCTAGGCACGGGCATGCCACCATCCGCGCACGGTCTTCGTCATGCTGTTGGGTTCTTTCTTGCCTATTTCGAGTATCGTCCTCGCGCTCCTCCAAGCGACCGACGTGGCCCCCATGAGTTGCCTTTGGTTCCCCCGACCACATCATCGTCGACCTCTTCGCCTTCGTCCAGCACCAGCTCATCGCCATCGTCGCCGTCATCTTCTCCGACCACTTCATCTACTCCGACAACTATGGGCGACATCGGCACCTTCTACCCCATGCCGATTGGCATCGCAACCGTCGTCGAGTCCTCCTCTGCTGGCCCCTTCACATGGCGTACAGCTCGTACTGGTCCCTGTCTACGCATTCCCGGTGCTGGCAACACTGACGCGTGCCTTCGCTCGTGATGTGTCCCCGAGCCTGGCAAGCCTAGTGCGGCGCCTCGTCGACACCGACTTCTTCCTGTGTACGCATGCACGGTGTTGAAACACACCAACGCGTGCCTTCTTCCACGACATGTCCCCTAGCTTGGCAAACCCAGTGCGGCGTCTCATCTACCCCATCTTCTTTGTGGCGCACCACTGCTCCCATGACTAGCACGGCACCTCCTTGCGCACGCGGCTCCACAGTGACTACCTCGACACCGGCCACCCCGACTCGACATCGACCATGACATCCCTCACACGGCTACCTCGACCATAGCTACACCACCATACGCTCTCGGCTACATCAACATCGGCACAAAGGGCTACCACCTTGCTTTTGCAACTCGTCGGTTTTCACTCCAGCCTCGACTTCCGCAATGCATCGACCGTTACGACTATAGGGGGATGTCCCTCAACTTACAATCTTCGAATTCCTCTCCAGTCTCATCTTCTGCGTCGCCGTTCTGACTATAGGGATGTTAAGTATCATGATTAATTAGGAAATATAGGATAGACTAGGATTTACTCTACCTTTTCTTGTACTTCAAGAAGATCATGTACTCTATATATACGCCTAAGATGCTCAAGCAATATAACAACGATTCCACAAATCTCCTCTCTATTCTTCTTAGAATTTATATGGAGATAAATATTACCATGTTAGCATAACCTCATGCATTCAGTTCACCAAAATAGATACATCAAAGGGGCCTATTCCAGTGACACCGAGATTCGAGCCTTCCCAAATTTTCCTTGTTTTGCTTCAATTTCCCTTTAATGGATATGATATTCCTCTCTGACATTCTCATTCTTCATACAACCCGTTTGCACTTCGGATGTGTTTGGTTCGATCAAAATTACTCGTCATCTGATTACGACGTTAACTGATACCGTTATTTTGTGTTTGGTTAGCTTAGCCCGGTAACACTTACCGCGTAAACGATTTACAGCCAAGTCAAAATCGATTCCGCCCAACCCCATCCGGAAACAAGTTACGTTACCAGCTCGGCGATGGCCTCGGTCTTCCCCGTATAGCCAGTCGCAGCTGCGGCAGCGCCTTCTTCATAAAAAAAAGTCAGTCGCAGCGGCGGCGGAGCCTGCGCCTCGGGTGGGGGCGTTGTGTGGCAGCAGCAACCGGCGGCCGGCGGCGGCGCCAACGCCGACGAAGGAGAGGCGACCTTCATCTCCCGTCCCTTGTCTGCTCTCTTTCCTTTTCTGCCACCGGCTGTGACGACCCTTGCCTGCCGAAGAAGACGCCATCGATTCCTTTACAGGTAATAAACCAAACAAAACGGAGATTTATCCATTACATCATCGTTCCCAGCGTGATCTAATTCCCTTACCATTTGCGTTACCACTCTCTTATCCAAACACCTCCTTAATGCATTCATACGAATCAATGCTTTGGCTACAAACTGGCAGCAGCTGGCTCACCACCACCACCACTACAAATCTACAACCAGAGACCATCACAAGACACAGTTTCCACACACGACAAGGCACAAATGGATTCTTATTGCCAACAACAATTGTAACCTAGCACTCTAGCAGCAACACGTCAGGGCTTGCCTAGGAGCTCACGCACTGTCTGTGCAAGCCCGGGCTCGCTCCTGATACCCTCTGCCCATCTCGCACTGATCCGCACGTTTTCAAGGTTCTGCTTCAGTGTCCTCTCGAATCCGGGCTCTGTGCGGGTTGCAAAGAAGTTGGAGATCTCTGCCGCCTTCTCATTGGAGGTGAACTGACAAGCAACAAGGAAGTTCACATTAGCTATGGCCTCAGGGAAATAATACCTGCAAAACCGGGGAATATGATCACGGAAATAGGGCAATAGAACTGTGATTAAATGTACCAATGGAACAATGTTTCTAACAAAATTCGCTGCCAAGCTCCCGGAAAATGTCCTTGAGATACGCTCCCAGTTTTCCTGCAGACAGACAGAACGGGACAAATGTAAGCACCATGTTTTCAAATGTTTCAGTCTGCTAATACTAATATGAACCATCAGTCATCTCCCAAGGTGTCAGATGAAGGAACCACAAAAACTAGATGGTTGGGTGCTGCTGCCTCAAATTCACTTTACTTAAAATACATTCACAAGGCAAATCCATATAAAGAGATGAGGTTCCCGAAACAAATTCACAAACATAGTTCAGCTGTTTGCAAATATGCCACTTGACTTGAATTCTTGTTGACATAAACAGAAGAAGTCTGAGTTGGTAGAAAAAGAAACATCTCATGATTGGATATTCCAATTTGTTTAGAATACCTACAAGAATCTGATGTTCCAGACAGGACCCAGAAATAACGACTTTTACGCATCAACAACACATCAACACAAATAGATAAAAGGGTCCTCATTGTTAAAAGAGATCGTACCTTCAACCAGTTCCACGAAATTTCACGTGCCTCTGGTTGAATACCTCTAAGGAGAATATATGCATCTTGATTGCGAACCTGACAAGCAAGAGAGGCACATGAGACCTGAGTACAGCTTGCAACTTGACACAAGGAAGCTCATAGAGACCTTCGACTATAATTATGGAAGAAAGTAATGATATTTGCATTTACCTCATTAGTGAAAATTAAATTCAGTGATTCAAGGACGATACCCTTATCCCGGCAAGAAGATAATATGCCTTGAAACAATAACAAAATGCTTTTAGAAGAACCAAAAACATGGGCAAGCTTTGTTAGTTTAACATGGTCAAAGGGCTACACACCTAAGACTTGTAATCTTTCCTCCCCTTCAGCTGACTCCTTGTAGATTTTTCGGAGAGCATCATAACCGGATCTGTTTGAACTACTAACATTCTGCATCACAGCGAGGTATGCGGCCTGCAGAACAGCGCAGGTTACAAATGGAAGAAGTAATCATAGGAGTACCACGTGAAGTGATAGCAAAAGGTAGGACCTTTCTAGTATCCGGAGGAAGAAGAGAAGTGCTGCGATCACGTCTGAAGATGTTAAGGCGCCTAACTCCTTCATTAATGGTCTTACCATGTCCAAGTTGGACAAGTGCAGTCAACAGCAGTGGTCTAAGCATTACATCCAGGTGGCTCTCACCCTTCTTGGGGTCCCAGCCTAACTTTCTGAAAGATAAGTGTCACATAGTCAAAAAAAAGAAACAGCAAATATACAGTAATAATGTGAAAGAATCATGCGATTGTCATGCATCGGCCACAAAGAAGGAATGTTCAAGCAACATGAGAAGTTAGGAAGAAGATTAATGACATATTATGTTTCCTTTTCCTTTTTGTGAAACAAAAGAGATGATCTATTATGAGTGTAACACATTAAGAAACTCATAGCAGTTATGGTGGGGCATACTCTGCAGGTGACAAAAGAATCTTGATCAAAAGTTGCTTGATGTCACCAGCCAAGGCAGGAGTAGCATCAGCAGATATTCTAGCAATACTTGTGGTTACCTGCCAATCCAAAGTAAAAGATATAGGCGATTTATCTTCATGAACAATAGAACAATAGAATCAACTGGACCTACAGGATTTACGTACAGTGTTTATGTGTGAAAGAACACTATAATCAGCTTCCTCACGATAACCGTAGAGTAAACGTAGCAACGACGCAAATGTTTGCTGGCGAGCAATAGAAAGCGCATATAAGTCATTCACAATGCCTGCAATGCTAATGTTATAATACCTGCCACCAAAATATTATAAGCAGATTCAACAGTCACATGTTGCGTTTACCAATTTTATCCATTAGTGAGAGCTTCTTGGTCTCCAACGCATTCTGAAGTGCAGCTGCAAGCTCATCGTCATATTTAACTCTGTAAAATCCAGTTCCATTTATATTCAACTTAGTCCAAAAGTTTCTGCCCTTCTTTCGGTCACCACATTGTGAACCAATGACCAGCTTATCACGTTTAAGTTTCAACAATAACTTTTTCTGTGTATCATATGCACCACAGCCTGAAGTTATAGGGACAATCCACATGCCAGAGCCAGAGGACCCATCTAACAAAAACTGGGCCTGCAACAAACAGAAATCATTAAGTTCATGGAGAAAAATGATATACATGAAGATCTATCAGTCAACGAGATCAAGTTTTTAACATTTTCATTTATTAGATTTTTCACTTTAACCAATATAAAATAAGACACACTTCTGTCAGAACTCTAAATGGCATGGCATGACTAGAACTTAACTAAATAGCGAGGACATATTAACCAAACAAATGCATACTTGGTTGTTCGTGTGATGATGAATGCATGATAGATACGAAGGATGGTATGTAAGATAACCTATTACCTGCTCAATCTCTATGTCATTCCCTTTAATTTTCGCATTAATAACAGGATAACCTTTTTGCTTCGTCCATGTAGTCATCAAATCCTTGACAGGTTCACCAGTTTCCTTTTCAAGAACAGCCCACAGGTCCTCGGTTTTAGCATTTGAGTATGCATATTTCTTCATATATGAAGCCATCGCTTTCTGAAAGAACACAGTTTCATATCTATAGCATATGAGAATACAGTAGGAGAACGACCTGGAGTTAAAGAGTAGCAGGGGGAAATTACACAAAAAGGAGAGTGCTGCAATTCGTTTCACTAAATAATGTAATCAATAAAAAAATGACTTTTAACATATTAAGCTAGTGTGCAGTTTGATAGATTCATTATATAATCAAGAAAAGAGTCAACGATCACTAAATTTTACTCCCTTTTTTTTGTGAACAAGTAATGTTATCCTGTGAGCATGACACATGCTACAACAATACATAAGATGACCATCACACCTATATCAACAAATCTGTCTCTATATGCTAATTTATGAAACCATCCACCTTAAATCATGCGATCGGTGAAGTAGAAATGGTCACATATGATGCTTGTATGCATTAAACAAGGGCAGGATAATCTATGAAGAAATGGTCATTTTGCTCCTAGAATATGTCTTCAAAGAACAGCAATCTCTCCCTAAAACACAACTGACAAAAGCATGTTTACCAACTAGTATGATTCAAGAGCATACAAGCATTTTATGCAATGGACAAGCCATGGAGTCGTCTAGTGTTTCCACTAGATGGAATAGCAGGGAAATGACATCAAAGTATCACTGTTTCCTTAAAGAACTAAATAAACTGGCTGAAAGTGATCTTGTATACTTTTAAGCTACGTGACGAGAAAAAGAATGAAAAGTCTAGGCAAGAAGAGTGAGTCGGTGACAAGTTTCTAGAGTTCAGGTAGAGGCAGTATTAGACCTGGAAACGCTCTGCACCAAGGTAACTTTGTAGCATGCGAATAACAGAAGCACCCTTGTCATAGCTAATAGCATCAAAAATCTGATCAACTTCACTGGCATGGTGTATTTCAACCTGAGCATCCAGGAAAACGGATAGTGGAAAGTATAAAATGAATCACAAGTTAGCATTAGAGAAGTGAAAATATTAATGCCATGAACTGAATCACTGTTGATGCATTGACTGAAGTTGCTCCCCAAAGTAAGATGCCACTTGTCAGAGTAGAGATACTTGAGCATCAATTTTAATATTCCATAGAAATTTTATGAGTCAATCATGAATCGACAATAATGTGCTGGTAATAGCATATTACGCAGTACGCACTATCGTTACTTAAACTTACCATTGTCAAAATTTACAATTTAAAATAGGGATTCTTGCACTTCTATCATAGTAGAGTGCATGACATTGACAACTATGGTTTTGGAGAATGTAGTCCACAACATATCCAACCACCGGAGCAGCCTATGGCACAGTAATAAACAATGAGATTACCTCAATAGGATGAGATGCCTCGAGTGAATCCAGCCTGAGAGCAGAGGTTGTCCTATCAAGAAACTGTGTCCAGATATTCCATTGTGGAAAAAAAGAATCTACTGCTAGATGGCTCATCTGGGAAAACAAAAAGCCTATTCATTCAGTATACATTGGTAACCTGATATTTCATTCTTTTAACTTTTGAGTGATCAAATTGATTTACCCATGTAGCAAATCCCTCATTTAACCACAAGTGAGTCCACCATTCCAAGGTTACAAGATTGCCAAACCATTGATGAGCCAATTCATGTGCCACAGTAATTGCAATCTAAACAAAACACATGCTGATGTTAATATAAAAAGGGTTTACACATATAAAAGGTTTAATTACGAAAAAATGTTAAGAATTGTTAGTGAATTGTAGATGATCATGATATAGTGTAGCTTTTACTAAACCGATTTATGTAATAGTAACATCGCACAGTCAGATAAGAGGTGAACTATAAAGGATGAAAAGATAAGTTAAATAAGTTTCTGAGATATGATAGATACATTCTGTTTGCTGGATGCTGATGAAGACTTGTCATCGAAAAGCAAAGCTACTTCCCGGTAAGTGACCAATCCGTAGTTCTCCATGGCTCCAGGAGCAAAATCAGGGATAGCAACCATATCCAACTTGGGGAGTGGATAAGGAGTGGCAAAGTAACTGAACAATTGAGGAAATGAGTATTTTTGTTAATGTTACTGTTTCAGCAACAACCACGGCTTGACACAGTATTTCATTAACATCAATCATGTCTATTCGTTAGAAACCAAAGTGTGGAAGCACGGCTAGATTGTGATCTTACTCTTTATAGAGATTCAACGACTTCACTCCAACATCTAGTGCAAACTTCCCTTGGTTACTCTTACCAATTTGAGTGTACACACGAACTCTTGTGCCTGAATAAAATTAAACAAACAAATAAAATAAAAAGGGAAAGAGAAAGGTCTCATGCAACTCTTTGAATGGATGATGTCAGAAACAGAGATGATACCTTTTGTTGTCATACCCTCTACATATTCAAACAAACCGACAACTATGGCCACTAAATAAGTTGACATAGGTGGCGATTCCTGGTAACGCACAGTTTTGATAGGACCAGCAAATGTCGCATTAGCTACTGGCATGTTGGACAGTGCTACCAGCTCAGATGGAACTTCAAGTGTTAGCTTGAACTTAGCCTGGAAAATCGAAATGGCAAAACAAGAAATGTTATGAAATATATCCAACCTCACTGATACTCTATGTGCACATATTTCAGGAACATAAAGTCATCCTTCCAGCTATCATATATAATCACCTTGAATGCGGGCTCATCCCAGCAGGGGAAGCACCGCCGCGCGTCCACAGACTCAAACTGCGTCACCGCCATGTTTCTCTCCTTCCCCTTATACTGGTACTTGCTGCGATCAAATGAAAATCAGAAAAGCATAAATAGCAGGAAAGGCATTCATACCAAAGTGCTCGATTAAACTCTTATTTCAGAAATTGATCATAAAACTACAATGCCTTCACAGTGAACTTCCAAACCACATATCATCGAATTCGTAGCAAGTGCATTATCGGGACTGGTCACTTGGTCGGTTGAATCGGGAGTAGCAAAGAGAAACCACAGTTCACCTTTTCCCCTTTTGTAATTTTCGACTTAAAATTTAGAACAAATCATGGCATGATTTCCTATATATAGATCATCACAAGTACTGTGTTGATGTACGGTGCAAATACCAAGGGCGGTAGAGTCCAGAAAGAAGTCGTCGCATACCTCCTGTAGAAGCCTCTCATCTGGTCGTTGAGAATGCCGGTGAAGTCCATCTTGAGCACGCCCTCGCCGAGGGGCAGCTGCTTGGCGAACCCGAGCACCAACACGCCGTCATCCTTGAAGAACACCACCTCCGTGGGCGCCAAAGCCTGCGAGAGCCGTGCCGACGAAGGACGATGAGAAGAGGGCAGAGGAGGTCTCAACTCTCAAGGAATTTCATTTTACTTCTCCTTCTTTCTCCTTACCTGGAAGCGGATGGAGGCGCGGTTGACGGAAAGGTCGAGCGCGTTGAGCACGAGGAAGCGGGTGGGCGCGGAGACGGCGACGGAGATGGCCACCGAGCCGGAGAAGGTGCAGGCGACGAGGTCTGGGCGGAGGAAGAGCTCGTAGCGGCGCGGCGCGGCGAAGCTCGGCAGCCTCGCTTTGCCCCGGAACTGCTCCGCCGAGCCGCTCGCCGCAGGCGGCGCGGACGCGCCGGGAGATGCCCTGAGATTCGCGCCCTGCGTGCGTGTACATCCAGTTGTTGTTAAGCGCGACGGATGAGAAAAGACGAGAGAAGCAAAAAAAAAAAAACAGCTTTTCCAATTTTCTTTTCTTACAAACTGACACATTTTATTCCTAAAAAAACCTTACCCATTTTAAGCGTGATTTTCGAAAATGCATTATCTCCTACTCATTACCACTAAAATGGCGTACTCACTTTATACATTCAAATGTGATTTTAAAGCTTCCCGCAAAAAAAAGTGATTTTAAAGCAAAATATCAATAACGAATTTCAATTAGTATTATATTAATTATATTGTATCCATAACATATCTATATCTATACTAATAATATAGAAGGACATCAGTAGCCAACGAAAGTTTGCTGGGAGGGATGATAATTGCAAACACATGACAATTTCTTGGGAACAAGAAAGTTTTTTTTTTTGAGAAATGTATCTTTCTTCTAAAAACTATCACCATCAAAACTATGTCAATCGAATGACTTAGATTGCTTCAATGGCGAGCGCTCAACAAGTTTAGCATGCAGTTAAAATCATACCAAATATCAATGTTTAATCACATAATTAACGTGTACTCTCATCCTACCCAATATAAGCATATAGTTGATATTCTACCTAATATAAGCGTATAATAATTAATATGTAACAATAATTAATATGTAACAGATATCCTATCTAATATAAACATACAATTAATTTCCTCCCTAATATTTGTGTGCAATCATTTACTCCCTCCGTTCCCAAATATTTGTCTTTCTAGGCATTTCAAATGGACACAACATACGGATGTATGTAGACATATTTTGGAGTGTAGATTCACTCATTTTGCTCCGTATGTAGTCACTTGTTGAAATCTCTAGAAAGACAAATATTTAGGAACGGAGGGAGTACAAATTTATTTCAAATATGCATATTTTGTTTCAGTTACACAAATATGTAGCCGTTTCCATACATCTAATATAATTAATCAAAATATCTATGAGAAAGTAACACATGCACCCTAAGCTTTTTTGTACCTCCGGTGACACCTACAAAAATATATAATAAAACAGTTTAAAGAAAAGACGACGTCGAAACAATGTGCAGCTGTTGTATTACCAACCTCAGATTGATGCTTTTTAAAATAAAAGTCTGAGACGTCGTCGTAATGGACCTGCTTAACAATGAAATTAACTTCAATTTGAAATGGAAAATTGTGTAGACATGGTGGTACGCTGTCTTTATACACTCGGTTAGAGTAGTTATATTTTTAGAAAACAAAACCTTGAGCTCTTAGCGTCTATGTACACAATTATTATCTTCAGGTTTCCGGCGACCTTTAAGTACCACCCGGCCAAAGAAAAGTGAAGTAAGTTGAAGCGAAATCGGCTTCGACTGTAGCCCACCTGTTTGCAGCTCAGCAGGGGGGCGACGGTGGCAATGGCTAGATAGATATAGTCAGGTTGTCAGATGATGAATTCGGTGATTGCCGTTTCAGGCTCATACGGAGGCAACGGGGATACAGATAGACTCCGGTTGGACTTACCTACCCGGCTACCCACCACGTGAAGTCTCCTCCTATCAGTTTCAACTAGCTCTCTCAACAAAAGAAATATTGTATCACTCGGACGACCAACGCCATCATGCAACGCCATGCAGCAGATGCGGCGCATGACAAAGAATAATAGTAAAATTTGTAATCTCGTGGGCAGGGGATCGATACCGCACCTCGCCGTGGGACGCCATCTTCTTGCCGCCGGCCGACGCTGCAACGACGGCGAGGAGGAGCGCCACCACCACCGGTAGCACGGCGCCGGCGCCGGCGCCGGCGCGGGATGGGGCCATGGAAACGACGCGGCGCGCTCCCGTGCGTTCGTGCTGTTGATGGCAGGCAGCTGTGAGTGGGCCAGGAGCCTTCCTGCCGGCCTACCACTACTGAGTGAGCGAGCGAAGGAGTGAGCGAGCGAGCGAGCGGGGGCTGGGGTGGGTAGGAGCACTGGTGGCTGCCGCTTTATAATATGGAGCGGAGGCAGCGGGGGCGGGTCGACTCAGCCGAGCCGATGGAAGGAGCCGCAGGTCGGCCATCTTTGGTAACCCAATAAATAGTAATAAATTCACCACCCGGAAGCAGATACTCCGTTCGTTCCAAAATACTCCTTCCGTTCTTAAATATTTGTCTTTTAGAGATTCAAATGGCCTACCACATACGGATGTATATAGACATATTTTAGAGTGTAGATTCACTCATTTTGTTTCGTATGTAGTCACTTGTTGAAATCTCTAAAAAGACAAATATTTAGGAACGGAGGGAGTACAAGTCTTTTTAGACATTTCAAAAGGACTATAACATACGGATGTATGTAGACATATTTTAGAGCGTAGAATCACTCATTTTGCTCCATATATAGTCACTTGTTGAAATCTCTAGAAAGACTTATATTTAGGAACGGAGGGAGTATTTGATCCATCCGAAAATAATTGTCATCAAAATGGACAAAAATAGATGTATCTAGAACTAAAATACATGTAGATACATCCCCTTTTATTCATTTTGATGACAAGTATTTCCGGACGGAGGAAGTATCAATCAATATCTAATATACTCCCTCCGCCCGGAAATACTTGTACGAGAAATGAATAAAAATGGATGTATCTAGAACTAAAATACGTTTAGATACATCCATTTCCGCGACAAGTATTTTCGGACAGAGGGAGTACATGCTAAGTATCAATCAATTAATATACATCCATTTCCGATGGCGAATTGCTCCCCTCCAGCGCCATTCCCGCCCAATGTGGGACTTCACCGGCCCCGAGGATACCACGAAGCTTCACGACCCTTCCCTTCCGTCCAGCACGCCGCGCGGGGTGCTCCGCCTCCTGACCGGCGGAGAATCCATTGTGCTTCCTCCGGAAGGGATCCCCTTGTACAATTTTTCGAATGGGGGAGCCTTCGCCGAGAACATGCCACTCTTCAACGAGTGGGGGCTGCTCCCCAAGGACCACACGGGGCCTCGCGACAACCCCCTCCTAGTGGCCCCAGGTCCTGAGGTCTGTGCCCCTCGAGCAACCGCGGAGGAGCACTCTGAGCCCGGGTCCATCAAGCGTCTGCCTTCGCCCCTCCAAGCAGCAGGGGTGACGTCTCGCCCGGAGGCACTGCCGCCGCCCCTGTCGCGGGGGCCCGCGCGCCGAACTCCAGCGTGTTGTCTTTCGGTCCCCACACACCCCAGAGGAGGAAGGAGCCCAGGGTCCGCAACAGCCCTGCCCCGAGGGCCCTAAAGAAGAGGAAGTGGATCGCTATGGATGAGTAAGCGCCCAACCTCTCTTGATTTCCACATGGTGTGCCTCTCTGAACTCTTGCTCCTCAGGTCCGCTCCCGGCGAAGGAACAAGCGCGCCTCTGCCACCACCTCCTGAGGGCACTGGCCCTGTAGCGACCCTATGCCTCGTGAGCCGCGTGCCTACGCGCAAGGAGACACCCATACTCTGGCCAAGGCCACCCTGGGGGGTCTCGGGCCCGTGTTTTCAGCGTCCTTCTTCAAGCGTGGCCTCAAGCTTGCAGGGGCAGTGCCGAGGCCTCCCTCGCTGATTCTTCTTGGCGATTGGACGCCTCAGGCGTTGGTGCCTTCTTCGAGCGGGGGGGGGGGGGGGGGACGCAATTGGCCTAGCCTTGATCTGGAAGGCTGGACGATGGAACCTCAACCCCGAGGTCCTTGCCGGAGATGGGTGGGCCTTCGTGTGCCTTCCCTGCCAAGCGGGGTGCAGAGGAAAACCCTGCTCGAGCGCTACAGCTCTCGTGCGGCCGTAGTGCTGTCCGGCACGACCTGCATCAAGGTGTGGTGAGCGCGCTAGGTCGCCTCGGGGCAGTGCTCAACAATGTTGACACATACCTTGAGGTGGAGCGCTTGTGCCTGCGCGTGAATGGTGCCGGCACGAGGTCGCCATCAACCTCGGTCGTCTGCAACGTGAGCACTCTGATACGTCCATTTTGCATCATGCTTTTATATCGGTATTTATTGCATTCTGGGCTGTTATTACACGTTATGTCATAATACTTATGGCTATTCTCTCTTATTTTACAAGGTTTACATGAAGAGGAAGAATGCCGGCAGCTGGGATTCTGGGCTGGAAAAGGAGCAAATGTTAGAGACCTATTCTGCACATCTCCAAAAGTCCTGGAACTCCACGAAAGTCATTTTTGGAGTTAATAAAAAATACTGAGCGGAAGAAATACCAGAGGGGGCCCACATCCTGGCCACGAGGCCCCTGCCTCGTGGGCCCCCTGGCAGCCCTCCGGTGCCCATCTTCTACTATATGAAGTCTTTTACCCTGGAAAAAATCATAAGCAAGCTTTCGGGACGAAACTCCGCCGCCACGAGGCGAAACCTTGGCGGAACCAATCTAGGGCTCCTGCGGAGCAGTTCTGCCGGGGAAACTTCCCTCCGGGAGGGGGAAATCATCACCAACGATCCTCTCATCGGAAGGGGGTCAATCTCCATCAACATCTTCACCAGCACCATCTCCTCTCAAATCCTAGTTCATCTCTTGTATCCAATCTTTGTACGAAAACCTCAGATTGGTACCTGTGGGTTGCTAGTAGTGTTGATTACTCCTTGTAGTTGATGCTAGTTGGTTTATTCGGTGGAAGATCATTTGTTCAGATCCTTAATGCATACTAATACTCCTCCGATTATGAACATGAATATGCTTTGTGAGTAGCTACGTTTGTTCCTGAGGACATGGGTGAAGTCTTGCTATAAGTAGTCATGTGAATTTGGTATTCGTTCGATATTTCGATGAGATGTATGTTGTCTCTCCTCTAATGGTGCTATGTGAATGTCAACTACATGACACTTCACCATTATTTGGGCCTAGAGGAAGGCATTGGGAAGTAATAAGTAGATGATGGGTTGCTAGAGTGACAGAAGCTTAAACCCTAGTTTATGTGTTGCTTCATAAGGGGCTGATTTGGATCCATATGTTTCATGCTATGGTTAGGTTTACCTTAGTACTTCTTTTGTAGTTGCGGATGCTTGCAATAGGGGTTAATCGTAAGTGGGATGCTTGTCCAAGAAAGGGCAGTACCCAAGCACCGGTCCACCCACATATCAAATTATCAAAGTAACAAACGCGAATCATATGAGCGTGATGAAAACTAGCTTGACGATAATTCCCATGTGTCCTCAGGAGCGCTTTTCTCTATATAAGAACTTGTCCAGGCTTGTCCTGCTACAAAAAGGATTGGGCCATCTTGCTGTACTTTATTTACTTTCATTGCTTGTTACCCGTTACAAATTACCTTATCACAAAACTATCTGTTACCGATAATTTCAGTGCTTGCAGAGAATACCTTACTGAAAACCGCTTGTCATTTCCTTCTGCTCCTCGTTGGGTTCGACAGTCTTACTTACCGAAAGGACTACGATAGATCCCCTACACTTGTGGGTCATCAAGACTCTTTTCTGGCACCGTTGCCGGGGAGTGAAGGGCCTTTGGTAAGTGGAACTTGGTAAGGAAAAATTTATATAGTGTGCTGAAATTTACTGTCACTTGTTACTATGGAACACAATCCTTTGAGGGGCTTGTTCGGTGTATCTTCACCCCGACCAGTAGAGCAAAGAGTTGCTCCTCAACCTACTGAAAATGTTTACTTTGAAAGAAATTCCTTTGGGTATGGTAGAGAAACTGCTAGCTAATCCCTTTACAGGAGATGGAACATTGCATCCCGATTTACACCTAATCTATGTGGATGAAGTTTGTGGATTATTTAAGCTTGCAGGTATGCCCGGTGATGTTATCAAGAAGAAGGTATTCCTTTATCTTTGAAGGGAGATGCATTGACATGGTATAGTCTATGTGACGATATGGGATCATGGAACTACAAACAATTGAAATTGGAATTTCATCAGAAGTTTTATCCTATGCATCTTGTTCATCGTGATCGTAATTATATATATAATTTTTGTCCTCACGAAGGAGAAAGCATCGCTCAAGCTTGGGGGAGGCTTAATTCAATGTTATATTCATGCCCCAATCATGAGCTCTCAAGAGAAATGATTATTCAAAAATTGTATGCTCGGCTTTCTCTCAACAAACGCTCCATGCTCGATACTTCTTGCGCTGGTTCTTTTATGATGAAGACTATTGAATTCAAATGGGATCTATTGGAAAGAATTAAGGGCAACTCTGAAGATTGGGATATCGACGAAGGTAAGGAGTCAGGTATAACACCTAAGTTTGATTGTGTTAAATCTTTTATGGATACCGATGCTTTTCGTGGATTTAGCACTAAATATGGACTTGACTCTGAGATAGTAGCTTCTTTCTGTGAATCATTTGCTACTCATGTTGACCTCCCTAAGGAGAAGTGGTTTAAATATAATCCTCCCACTGAAATAAAAGTAGTTGCACCTATTACAGTTGAAGAAAAGACTATCACTTATAATGATCCTATTGTTCCTGCTACTTATATTGAGAAACCACCTTTCCCTGTTAGGATAAAGGAGCATGCTAAAGCTTCAACTGTTGTTCGTAAGAGTAATACTAGAACATATACACCACCTGAGAAAATTAAAGGTGAACCTAGTATTGCTATGGTTAAAGATCTCTTGGCTGATAATATTGATGGGCATGTTATTTATTTCTGTGATGCAGCTGCTAGAATTGCTAGACCCAATGCTAGGAAACATAGACCTGTTGTAGGCATGCCTGTTATTTCTGTTAAAATAGGAGATCATTGTTATCATGGATTATGTGATATGGGTGCTAGTGCTAGCGCAATACCTCATTCCTTATACAAAGAAATTATGCACGATATTGCACCTGCTGAGATAGAAGAAATTGATGTTACAATTAAGCTTGCCAATAGAGATACTATTTCACCAATTGGGATTCTTAGAGATGTTGAAGTCTTGTGTGGGAAAGTTAAATATCCTGCTGATTTTCTTGTTCTTGATTCCCCACAAGATGACTTTTGTCCCATTATATTTGGTAGACCCTTCTTGAATACTGTTAATGCTAAGATAGATTGCGAAAAGGATGTTGTTACTATTGGTTTAGGGGATATGTCTCATGAGTTTAATTTTGCTAAATTTCGTAGACAACCCCATGATAAAGAATTGCCTAGTAAGGATGAAATTATTGGTCTTGCTTCTATTGTCGTGCCTCCTAATGATCCTTTAGAACAATATTTGCTAGACCATGAAAATGATATGTTTGTGAATGAAAGAAGGGAGATAGATGAAGTATTCTTTAAACATGGACCTATTTTGAAACACAACTTGCCTGTTGAAATCCTAGGGGATCCCCCATCACCCAAGGGTGATCCCGTGTTTGAGCTTAAACCATTACCTGATACTGTTAAATATGCTTATCTTGATGAAAAGAAGATATATCCTATTATTATTAGTGCTAAACTTTCAGAGCAGGGAGAGGAGAGATTATTGAAAACTCTGAAGAAGCACCGTGCTTCTATTGGATATACTCTTGATGATCTTAAGGGCATTAGTCCCACTCTATGCCAACACAAAATAAATTTGGAGAAAGATGCCAAACCAGTTATTGATCACCAACGACGGTTAAATCCTAAGATGAAAGAAGTGGTAAGAAAGAAATACTAAAGCTCCTGGAGGCAGTTATAATTTATCCCGTTGCTGATAGTCAGTGGGTATGCCCTGTCCATTGTGTCCCTAAGAAGGGAGGTATTACTGTTGTTCCTAATGATAAAGATGAATTGATCCCGCAAAGAATTATTATAGGTTATAGGATGGTAATTGATTTCCGTAAGTTAAATAAAGCTACTAAAAAGGATCATTACCCTCTACCTTTTATTGATCAAATGCTAGAAAGATTATCTAAACATACACATTTTTGCTTTCTAGACAGTTACTCTGGTTTCTCTCAAATACATGTGTCAGCAGAGGCAAGAAAAGACCACTTTTACTTGCCCTTTCGGTACTTTTGCTTATAGACGTATGCCTTTTGCTTTATGTAATGCATCTGCTACCTTTAAAAGATGCATAATGGCTATATTCTCTGACTTTTGTGAAAAGATTTTTGAGGTTTTCATGGATGATTTCTCCATTTATGGGTCTTCTTTTGATGATTGCTTGAGCAACCTTGATCGAGTTTTGCCGAGATGTGAAGATACTAGTCTCGTCTTGAGTTGGGAGAAGTGCCACTTTATGGTTAATGAAGGCATTGTCTTGGGGCATAAAATTTCTAAAAGAGGTATTGAAGTTGATAAAGCTAAGGTTGATGCTATTGAAAAGATGCCATGTCCCAAGGACATTAAAGGTATAAGAAGTTTCCTTGGTCATGCCAGTTTTTATAGGAGGTTCATTAAGGACTTCTCTAAAATTTCTAGGCCTCTGACTAATCTATTACAAAAAGATATTCCTTTTGTCTTCGATGATGATTGTGTAGAAGCATTTGAAATACTTAAGAAAGCTTTGATCTATGCACCTATTGTTCAGCCACCTGATTGGAATTTACCCTTTGAAATTATGTATGATGCTAGTGATTATGCTGTAGGTTCTATTCTAGGACAAAGAGTTGATAAGAAACTAAATGTTATTCAATATGCTAGTAAAACTCTAGACAGTTGTCGGTGTCAAACCGGCGGATCTTGGGTAGGGGGTCCCGAACTGTGCGTCTAAGGCTAATGGTAACAGGAGGCAGGGGACATGATGTTTTACCCAGGTTCGGGCCTTCTCGATGGAGGTAATACCCAACTTTCTGCTTGATTGATCTTGATGATATGCGTATTACAAGAGTTGATCTACCACGAGATCATAGAGGCTAAACCCTAGAAGTTAGCCTATGATTATGATTGTTGTTATCCTACAGAATGAACCCTCCGGTTTATATAGACACAGGAGGGGGCTAGGGTTACACAGAGTCGGTTACAGAGAAGGAGATCTACATATCCGAATATCCAAGCTTGCCTTCCACGCAAAGGAGAGTCCCATCCGGACACGGGACGAAGTCTTCAATCTTGTATCTTCATAGTCCAACAGTCCAGCTAAAGTATATAGTCCAGCTATCTGAGGACCCCTTAATCCAGGACTCCCTCAGTAGCCCCTGAACCAGGCTTCAATGACGATGAGTCTGGCGCGCAGATTGTCTTCGGCATTGCAAGGCGGGTTCCTTATCCGAATACTCCATAGAAGATTTCAAACACAAGGATCATGTCCGGCTCTGCAAAACAAATTACACACACCACCGTAGAGAGTACAATATTCCACAAATCTAATCTGCTGACAGCATGACAACACGCCACGGTCCGGTCATTATTCGAACCATTTTCACAACCAGCTACTACACGTAATGCGAGGCAGTTTCCTTGACATGTCTTGTCGAAGCAGAGATCGTGTCCCCTTATCACGGGATTCTCATCAATACAGGTATGGGTAACCCAACCGTGCCATCAATCGTGGCGCTTGGGAAATAAGCGTTTTAAAGGGCAAGTGGGGAGGCACACAGTTTCTACCGCCTTTATAAAGAGATAAGGATTCTCCTCTTTCATCCACGCCTCCTTCCTTCTTCGCTCATCCATTCTCGCATGCTCGAGCTCCAGCGCCCCAGTTCTCACCTTCTCCGCACAGCCAAACATGGCCGGAGCGGGAGGCAAGTGGATGTCCTCCTCTGTTAAGGAGGAGGACATTACGAAGCTCCGAGCGGCCGGATACTTGGCCGCAGACATCACGCACCGGCTCCCAGACGCAGGGCAGATCATTCCGACTCTGGGACCCCACGAATGGGTCATGTTCCTCGCCCACTTCGTCCGTGGACTGGGATTCCCCCTCCACCCATTTGTCCGCGGGCTCATGTTCTATTACGGGCTGGATTTTCATGATCTGGCCCCTAATTTCATCCTCAACATCTTGGCGTTTATCGTCGTGTGCGAGGCTTTTCTCCGCATCAGGCCCCACTTCGGCCTGTGGCTAAAGATCTTCAACGTGAAGCCAAAGATAGTGGTCGGCCTGCAGGCGGAGTGCGGAGGCACCATGGTGGGCAAGATGCCCAGCGTCACCTCGAAGGCTCCTTCGTGGAGACCGTGAAGGGGTGGCAATCGGGGTGGTTCTACATCACCGAGCCGCGCGACGCCAATTGGGTGGCGGCCCCCGGATTCCGATCCGGCATCCCCGTGCGGCTCACCTCCTGGAAGAAGAAGGGCCTAACCTAGGGTGCATCTGCGGAGCTGACCGGACTCCAGAACTGCGTCAAAAACATGACAACCAAGAAGATCAAGCTTGTCAACGTGGTCCAGGTCATGCTATTTCGCCGGATTCTCCCGTGTCAAAGACGGGCATTCAACATGTGGGAGTTCGACGCGGCCCAACACCAGACACTGCAAGAGCTCTTTGAAACGACCACAAAGACGTCTGGAAGGTGTTGTTCGAGGCCAGCGAAGTTCCTCCTCCCACCACCAAGGACCGTGGACTCAGTGCCAAGCGCCACGCCAATGCGGTAAGCATTCTACATTTCACAAGATGTGCCTTTCCTCAGTATATTCGTGGGAGGAACTTAAGCCATTGTACTGATCTAACAGGATTATGTGGCGATGGTGGAGCAGATCGACTGTCCAGCTCCGTTGCCTGAAAATCCAGCAACCGCTCCCCTGATGGAGATGCTGGTTCCGGCGCCCTATGAGGTGCCAGAGAAGAAGGCCAAGAAGAAGGCCACGGGGACCAGGAAAAGTCTCCGGCGCAAGGTGGTGTGGGATTCATCATCCGAAGACACCAAGGTGCACTGCTCCAACGACAATGAGGAGGAGGAAGAGAAAAACCCTCTCCCCCAAACCGAGGGGGAGAAGAAAAGGAAGGTCGCCCCTTCCGGGGAGGCCGAAGGGTCCAAGAAGGGAAGGACTCTCCCTCCGAACCACTCCACAACCGCCGCCTACAGCGAGGAGGAGGGGCTACCCAGGGCCAAGCCCCTGGCGAAGTCGTAAGTATTCGGATGCCATAATACCTCTTGCATGTTTTTAGCTTTATGGCTTCTTATTATGTCAAGATTTGCTTGTGCAGTCCGTCCAGATCCCACATCGACTTGTCCTCCTCGGATGGGTCCTTGAGCTTGTCGGAGATGAACAGCTATTCGCTCCCGATGGCTTCTACTCCCCGGCCCGCGGATGACACCGAGGTGTTATCTCAGAGGATACCAGGCCAGGAGGAGGTAGTCCTGGAGACGCCTCAAGGCGAGACTCCCGATGCCGGGCTCATGGGGGGGGGGGAGATCCCCATGGATTCGGATGAGGGGGGCCGCAGCAGGCTTGGCCCCCAGCTGGATACTGCGCCGGAACCTCCAATGGTTCCGGATTCAGGCAGGCAGCCACCCGCCAAGGGGGGCGAGCCGTCTGTGCCGATGACCTCTGTCCATCCAGAGGCATCGGATAACTTGGTGTAAGTGCTTCAGAGCGCTTCCCTTGATGAAGGACACCGTACTCTTATGAGTACGGTGATTGCGAAGGTTCAGTCCGCCAAAAGCGGATTGACCGAAGCCTGCGCCAGCCTCCTGACAGGCTTTGAGGTAAGTATTTTAAATTATGAGAAAGTATCACAGTGTAGACAGTAGCCCTTGATGCTCTGTTTGGTGTTCAGGAAGAGAAGCCGAACAGAGGATCAAATATTATTCCCATGAGTCTAATCATATTATGTCTATGTGAATAAGCAGGCGTCGCTGCTGGCCGCCGCCGCTGCCACTACGGAGGTCTCCGGACTAAGGCAGAGCCTGGGGCGGGCCAAAGACGAGCTCGGCCTCGTGAAGAGGAAGCTCGAGGAGAACAAAGGTAAGTAATACCCCGTTTGACTGTTATATAAAGGAAAAAATCGTTGGTGCTAATAGAGGAACGATGAATTTTACTAGGGGCCACGACCGAAGTGGCGGCCCTTAAGAAGGTGTTGTCCAAGGCTGAAAACAAAGCGGCCAAGGAGCGCACCAAGCGCGAAAAACAAGAGGCTCGGGTTGATGAGGTCCAGCAAGAGCTTCAGGACTTCGTCAAAAAATTCGAGTCCTTGGAGCGTGACTCCAAGATGCAAGAGTCGGAGCTTGCGAAGGCCCGTCAGAGTGCACTAGCGCCAAGGCCAAAGCCAAGAAGGCCCTCCAGGAAATTGAGGCGGCCAAGAAGATAGCTGCGGGTAAGGCTTTCATTATGCAAAGCAAGCATGTGAAGGAGACTTTCCTTTTACTTACCCGAATTCTGAGCTCTCCAGGAGCATTCGCAGATCTGCCGTGCAGCATCTCTGATGCCGAAGACTTCTACCGGGATGAGGAGGGGAGCTCAACAGATAAGCTGTTTTGGTCCCAATATATTGGGGCCGAACATCCGATGCCCTTGAGCGACCAGCTAAAGCAACTGGTCGAACTTCACAAGGCTGCCAAACTGGCCATGAAGGACTTCATAGTCCGGCTGTGGCCTGGCGAGCCCCTGCCCAGCAGCTACTTTGGCTTTGTCAAGCGGATGGTGAATGCATGTCCACGACTTGAAGTCGTTAAGCGGTCCATCCATATTGAGGGTGCACGCAGGGCCTTGGTCTGTGTGAAGGTGCACTGGGGGGAGATGGACGCCGAGAAGCTGGTGACAGAGGGGGCATATTTATTGCATTCTGGGCTGTTATTACACATTATATCTCAATACGGCTATTCTCTCTTATTTTACAAGGTTTACCATGAAGAGGGGGAATGCCGGTAGTTGGAATTCTGGCTGGAAAAGGAGCAAACGCTGGAAACCTATTCTGCACAGCTCCAAAAGTTCTGAGACTCCACGAAACAACTTTTTGGAATTAATAAGAATTTTTGAGCGAAAGAAATACACCAGGAGGCCCACTCCCTGTCCAGGAGACATGGGGCACCCCCCTCCTATAGGGCGCGTCCCCTATCTCCTGGGCCCCCTAGTGGGCCTCCGGTGTCCATCTTCTGCCATATCATCACTTTTACCCTGGAAAAAATCGTTGGCAAGCTTACGGGACGAAACTCCGCCGCCACGAGGCGGAACCTTGGCAAAATCAATCTAGGGCTCCGGCGGAGCTGTTCTGCCGGGGACACTTCCCTCCGGGAGGGGGAAATCATCACCAACGTCATCACCAACGATCCTCTCATCGGGAGGGGGTCAATCTCCATCAACATCTTCACCAGCACCATCTCCTCTCAAAACCCTAGTTCATCTCTTGTACCCAATCTTGTATCAAAACCACAAATTGGTACCTGTGGGTTGCTAGTAGTGTTGATTACTCCTTGTAGTTGATGCTAATTGGTTTACTTGGTGGAAGATCATATGTTCAGATCCTTTATGCATATTATTACTCCTCTAATTATGAACATGAATATGCTTTGTGAGTAGTTACGTTTGTTCTTGAGGACATGGGTGAAGTCTTGCTATTAGTAGTCATATGAATTTGGTATTCGTTCGATATTTTGATGAGATCTATGTTATCTTTTCCTCTAGTGGTGTTATGTGAACGTCGACTACATGACACTTCACCATTATTTGGGCCTAGAGGAAGGCATGGGGAGGTAATAAGTAGATGATGGGTTGCTAGAGTGACAGAAGCTTAAACCCTAGTTTGTGCGTTGCTTCGTTAGGGGCTGATATGGATCCATATGTTTAATGCTGTGGTTAGGTTTACCTTAATACTTCTTTTGTAGTTGCGGATGCTTGCAATAGGGGTTAATCATAAGTGGGTGCTTGTCCAAGTTAGGGCAGACCCAAGTACCGGTCCACCCACATATCAAATTATCAAAGTACCGAACGCGAATCATATGAACATGATGAAAACTAGCTTGACGATAATTCCCAATGTGTCCTCGGGAGCTCCCTTATCATTATTAGAAATTGTCCAGGCTTATCCTTTGCTACATAAAGGATTGGGCCACCTTGTTGCACTTTGTTTACTTTATTTACTTGTTACTCGTTACTATTTATCTTATCACAAAACTATCTATCACCTACAATTTTAGTGCTTGCAGAGAAAACCTTACCGAAAACCGCTTATCATTTCCTTCTGCTCCTCGTTGGGTTTGACACTCTTACTTATCGAAAGGACTACGATAGATCCCCTACACTTGTGGGTCATCAGGGGCGCCGAAGGGCAAGGAGCATCGCCACCCCGAACATTACGAAAATGTCATTAAGGGTGCCCGCCTTGTGGCAGATGAATGTACTAAGGATGTGATATTTGAATCAATGTACCCATGTCATCCTGTATTATGAAAACTAGTTCATGTGTGCTATGTAGCGCTTGTTAATTTAAAATATTACCTTCTGTGCGGCCATTTTTAAAAAAATCTTGAGAGTTGGCCAGTCGTCGGCTTCCGCCCCCATGTAACTAGTACTGGGGTGTTCGGGATAAATATAAACACTCTTTATCCAAGTTTTTGGTCCTTTTAAGGAGGTGTTTAGCGCCACGAACGAGGCAATCGTACTATACAGCTTTATCGCCCTCACTTAGCCATAGAAGTCTACAATTTTAAATTTTGGCGATGCCCCTAGTATCCGGAAAGCCGGACTTGGGGCGCTATACACGCCTAAATCGGACGAGGCCGATTCCTCGCCTGAAGCAGAAAAAATCTTTAAGGATTTGAGACCTCTCGAACAGCGACCAGCTCTCGCCTTATCATGACAGTCAGTTTTCGGCTTTCTCTACTGAGGTGCTCGTCCGGAAGAACCGGGACACAAACGCAGCAGTTCTCCCGGCGCTACCTTAGCCGATATAGCAGAACATAAGGTACCAAAACATAGGAGCCGGGCAAACGCAACTATTGACCCAAGACATGATTCGGAGCTGATGCATATAGTGCTATAAGTTTGGGGTGCCGCACTGTCGAAAGTGTTCGGACTTGCCTTGCCAGGTTATGGGGTACTGAAGCCCCTGGCAAACTGGTCGTGCCAAAATGCACGGGTATAATAAATAAGCAATAAAGAAAAAGGGGTAAATAAACATAATAGCAAGCTGACGCTATATACTATTTTCCCTTATTATCCAAATGATACGTCAAAGCGTACATATACAAGTAGTGCGATAAGAAGAATAGGACTGTTTGACACATCCTGACCAGGAGCGGGCGGTATGCAGATATGTAAAACAGGTATAATGATCGTTATCAGAGACCACCTGAGGATTCCCTCGTACGCTAAAGCTTCTTGTCCTCCTAATGTGTCCGTCCCACTATGTGTCCAATAGCCGGTCTTTCGGAAGAGCCTCCTGAAGATAGGGACCTGAAAGAAAAAGGGGTGCAAAGATGTGTGGGTCCTGGGGTGGTCGAACCGCATTGTGGACGTGTCATGGTCATGCCTCCGCCTATGCCTAGGGTATTTTAAGTGTGTAGTTGTGTACGCGCGGCATGAATGTCGCCGCTTGACTGGGACTAGGGTGGAGGCCGAATTGCTAGTTGAGCTCTGGACGTGCCGGACGATCCTATTGTGGAGTACTCCAGACTCGCTTGACGGTATCCGGGTTCTTTATCGCCGAATTGGCTGTTTGCCTAAGAAGGTTGTTTTGTACTTCCGCCGCGAGGGCCGCAGTGTGCTCCTCCGTGCAAAGCGAGCGCTTTGTGTTTTCGTTAACTGTAATAACCCCACAAGGTCCCGGCATTTTGAGCTTGAGGTATGCATAATGCGGTACCGCATTGAATTTGGTGAATGCGGTTCATCCGAGCAGTGCAGGATAGCCACTGCGGAAGGGGACGATGTCGAAGATTAACTCCTCACTTTGGAAATTGTCCGGAGATCTGAAGACCACTTCCAGTGTGATTGAGCCCGTACAATAGGCCTCCACACCGGGTATGACACCCTTGAAGGTGGTTTTTGTGGGCTTGATCCTTGAGGGGTCGATGCCCATTTTGCGCACTATATCCTGATAGAGCAGGTTAAGGCTGCTGCCACCATCCATGAGGACTTGTGTGAGATGGAATCCGTCGATGATGGGGTCAAGGACCAATGCAGCCGAACCGCCATGACGGATACTGGTAGGATGGTCCCTGCGATCGAAAGTGATCAGACAAGAGGACCATGGGTTGAATTTTGGGGCGACTGGCTCCATCGCATAGATGTCCCTTAGTGCACGCTTCCGTTCCCGCTTGGGGATATGGGTTGCGTATATCATATTCACGGTTTTCACCTGGGGAGGGAATTTCTTCTGTCCTCCCGTGTTCGGCGGTCGGGGATCCTCGTCGTCGTCACTATGCAACCCCTTTTCCTTGTTTTTGGCATTCAACTTGCCGGCCTGTTTAAACACCCAGCATTCCCTATTGGTGCGGTTAGCTGGTTTATTGGGGGTGCCGTGAATTTGACATGAGCGATCGAGTATGCGGTCCAAACTGGACGAGCCCAGACTGTTTCTTTTGAATGGTGTTTTCCGCTGTCCGGATTTAAAGCCTCTGAATCCGGCATTGACTGTCATGTCTTCGGCATTGTCGCCATTATTGCAACGCTTGTGTCTATTTTGTCGCGGCTTGCCGTTGCTATCCCTGGCGTCTGAATCGCCTGAGTTTTTGGGTGTGATGTTGCTGTGAGCCAGCCAGCTGTTCTCGCCCGCGCAGAAGCGGGTCATGAATGTCGTGAGGGCTGCCATGGACTTTGGCTTCTCTTGGCCGAGATGTCGGGCGAGCCATTCGTCGCGGATGTTGTGCTTGAAGGCCGCTAAGGCTTCGGCATCCGGACAGTCGACAATTTGGTTCTTTTTAGTTAGGAACCGAGTCCAGAATTTCCTGGCTGACTCTCTGGGCTATTGGGTTATGTGACTTAAGTCATCAGCATCTGGTGGTCGCACGTAAGTGCCCTGGAAGTTATCAAGGAATGCGTCTTCCAGATCCTCCCAACTGCCAATGGAGCTTGCTGGCAGGCTATTCATCCAATGCCGAGCCGGTCCTTTGAGCTTAAGTGGTAGGTACTTTATGGCATGTAAGTCATCGCCGCGGGCCATGTGAATGTGGAGAAGAAAATCTTTGATCCATACTGCGGGGTCAGTTGTGCCATCATGTGAATCAACGTTTACGCGTTTAAACCCTTCTGGGAATTCGTGATCCATAACTTCATTAGTGAAGCATAAGGGGTGTGCGGCGCCTCTATGCCGGGCTACATCTCGACGTAGTTCAGATGAACCTGGTCTATTGTATTCGGCCCGGCCGGACTTTGGTTTATTGTATCCGGCGTGACGGTCATCGTCACGTCTTATGGCGCGCCCCCGTGATCCGTAGATCAATCTTGACTGTCCTGCTTTGTTTTCCAATACATCTCGCAGGTCCTTTGTGTAGCCCCGGGCCTTAGTGTTATTGTTTGATTGGCCATGGGGTGCGGTCTGGACTTCGGGCTGGTACGCCGTTTGTCGCGGCCACGGGGTGGCCGGTCAGCCGCATCATGCGCTGGTAGCATGGGCTTTAAAGCCTCCTCCTCGAGTTGAGGTAGCAGCATGCGCTTTGGGTAGCTTTTGCTAGGGTGCTCGAGTCCGTATTCCTCGGTAGCCAGGACCTCGGTCCATCTATCAGTTAGCAGATCTTGATCAGCTTGAAGCTGTTGCTGCTTTTTCTTCAGGCTTTTTGCAGTGGCTATAAGCCGGCGTTTGAAGCGCTCCTGCTCGACGGGATCCTCAGGCACGATGAATTCTTCGTCGCCAAGGCTCACTTCACCTTCGGAGAGAGGCATGTAATTATCGTTCTCTGATTCTCCATTAGTTGCCTGTTCTTTAGGGCTAGCTTGCCCATCCTCTTGCTCGGCCTGCTCGAAGCCTGGCTAGGCGGGATTGTCTTCGTCTTCGGCACCATCCGGATTGTTATCTCTTGTGTCGGTATCACTATTTTTGCTATGGCGGGGCTTGGAGCGGCATCGATGACGCCGGTGTCTAGATTGCTTCTCTTTCGTTACCTCATCGCCATTGTTTTCTTTAGGGGTGTCCACCATATAAATATCATATGATGAGGTGGTTGTCCAGCGCCCTATAGGCGGTGGTTCCTGTTCTTCTCCTGCGTCGTCGTCAATACCGTCGATGTCTTCGGAGTCGAAGTCAAGCACGTCAGTTAAATCATCGACAATGCCTATAAAGTGGGTGGTGGGTAGGGGACGAATTTCTTCGTCGTCCGCTCCCCACTCGAGCCGGACATAGTTCGGCCAAGAGTCTCCTGACAAGGAAAGAGACCTTAATGAGCTTAGCACGTCACCCAAGGGCGAGTGCTGAAAAATATCCACGGCAGTGAACTCCATGACCGGTGCCCAATCAGATTCGATAGGCACGGACGCACGCGGTTCGGATCCTATGGCCAGAGATGAGTCCGAGGGTCCGATGACAACACTCTCACAGGAGGTGGGATCAGTGTTCGGCTCCGACACCGATGAGTGTGCGGCTTCGGTGGCGGGGTCCATCCACCTGCCCTCGGAAGGCACGATCTGCTCCGGATTGATTCCCGGCGCCACCGCAGGCGCGATCTCCCAAATAATGTCCGACGGCAGATCAAAGTCATGCCCGTCGTGACTGTTCGGCACACCTGCCATGGGCTCAAATCCGTCAAAGATCAAGTCTCCGCGGATGTCGGCAGTATAGTTTAAGCTTCCAAACCTGACCTGATGGCCAGGGGTGTAGCTATCGATCTGCTCCAGATGGCCAAGCGAGTTGGCCCGCAGTACGAAGCCGCCGAATACGAGGATCTATCCGGGAAGGAAAACCTCCCCCTAGACCACGTCATTGAAGATGATTGAGGGAGCCATCAAGCCTTATCGCGACGACACACTGGAACTCTCAATGAAAGCACCAATGTCGGTGTCAAAACCGGCAGATCTCGGGTAGTGGGTCCCGAACTGTGCGTCTAGGCTAATGGTAACAGGAGGCAGGGGACACGATTTTTACCCAGGTTCGGGCCCTCTCGATGGAGGTAATACCCTACTTCCTGCTTGATTGATCTTGATGATATGAGTATTACAAGAGTTGGTCTACCACGAGATCGTAGAGGCTAAATCCTAGAAGCTAGCCTATGATTATGATTGTTGTTGTCCTACGGACTAAACCCTCCTGTTTATATAGACACTGGAGGGGGCTAGGGTTACACAGAGTCGGTTGCAGAGAAGGAAATCTACATATCCGAATATCCAAGCTTGCCTTCCACGCAAAGGAGAGTCCCATCCGGACACGGGACAAAGTCTTCAATCTTGTATCTTCATAGTCCAACACTCCGGCCAAAGTATATAGTCCGGCTGTCCGAAGACCCGTTAATCCAGGACTCCCTCAACAGTGCCCAGAGAAATTATGCTACTACTGAAAACGAATTCTTAGCAGTTGTATTTGCTTGTGATAAGTTCAGATCTTATATTGTTGATTCTAAAGTAACTATTCACACTAATCATGCTACTATTAAATATCTTAGGGAAAAGAAAGATGCTAAACCTAGACTTTTTAGATGGGTTCTCCTACTACAAGAATTTGATTTTCATATTATTGATAGAAAGGGAGCTGAGAACCCCGTTGCAGATAACTTGTCTAGGTTAGAGAATGTTCTTGATGACCCACTACCTATTGATGATAGCTTTCCTGATGAACAATTAGCTGCCATAAATGCTTCTCGTACTGCTCCATGGTATGCTGATTATGCTAATTACATTGTTGCTAAATTTATACCACCTAGTTTCACATACGAGCAAAAGAAAAAGTTTTTCTATGATTTAAGACATTACTTCTGGGATGACCCACACCTTTATAAAGAAGGAGTAGATGGTGTTATTAGACGTTGTGCACCCGAGCATGAACAGGAACAGATCTTACGCAAGTGTCACTCTGAGGCTTATGGAGGACACCACGCTGGAGATAGAACTGCACATAAGGTATTGCAATCCGGTTTTTATTGGCCTACTCTCTTCAAAGATGACCGTAAGTTTGTCTTGTCTTGTGATGAATGTCAAAGAATTGGTAATATTAGTAGACGTCAAGAAATGCCTATGAATTATTCTCTTGTTATTGAACCATTTGATATTTGGGGCTTTGATTATATGGAACCTTTTCCTTCCTCTAATGGATATACACATATTTTAGTTGCTGTTGATTACGTTACTAAGTGCGTAGAAGCTATTCCAACTAGTAGTGCTGATCATAACACCTCTATTAAGATGCTTAAAGAAGTTATTTTTCTGAGGTTTGGAGTCCCTAGATAATTAATGACTGATGGTGGTTCACATTTTATTCATGGTGCTTTTCGTAAAATGCTTGCTAAGTATGATGTTAATTATAGAATTGCATCTCTGTATCACCCACAGTCTAGTGGTCAAGTAGAATTGAGTAATAGAGAGCTCAAATTAATTTTGCAAAAGACTGTCAATAGATCTAGAAAGAATTGGTCCAAGAAACTTGATGATGCATTATGGGCTTATAGAACTGCATATAAGAATCCTATGGGTATGTCTCCGTATAAAATGGTTTATGGAGAAGCATGTCATTTACCTCTCGAACTAGAACATAAGGCATATTGGGCCATTAAAGAGCTCAATTATGATTTCAAATTTGCCGATGAGCAGAGGTTATTTGATATTAGCTCACTTGATGAGTGGAGAACCCAAGCCTATGATAATGCCAAACTATTTAAAGAAAAAGTTAAAAGATGGCATGACAAAAGGATACAAAAGCGTGAGTTTAATGTAGGTGATTATGTGTTGCTATTCAACTCTCATTTAAGATTGTTTGCAGGAAAACTTCTCTCTAAATGGGAAGGCCCTTACATTGAGGAGGTCTATCGTTCTGGTGCCATAAAAATCAACAACTTCGAAGGCACAAAATCGAAGGTGGTGAACGGTCAAAGGATCAAACATTATATCTCAGGTAACCCAATAAATGTTGAAACTAATGTTATTGAAACCGTAACCCCAGAGGAATACATAAGGGACACTTTCCAGAATGTTTCAGACTCCGAAAAGGAATAGGTATGTGGTACGGTAAGTAAACCCACTCCAAAACAGTTCTAATAGCAATTTTCTCCGTTTTAGAATATTTAAGAAAATAGGAAAATAAGAAGTAGTCCGTGAAGTACATGAGGCGTCCATGAGGGTGGAGGGCGTGCCCTACCCCCCTGGGCGCGCCCCCTGCCTCGTGGGCACCTCGTGTGCTCTCCGGACTCCATTTTCTTGCACGATCTTCTTTCGGTCAGTAAAAAATCACTATATAATCCCCCGAAGGTTTTGACCACCGTATCACGCAAATATCCTCTGTTTTTATTTCGAGTTGTTTCTGTCGCAGATTTAGAGCAAGATGTCTTCTCAAGAGTCAGTCGGGGAGAGTCGGGTGTCTCATTCGACGCCAGGTCCAGGAGCAAACAATGATGCTTATCACTTTGGGCCATCAATGGAGGATGAGATGGAGGTTGACTTGAAAAGGATAGATGCCATGGAGGAGGATCAAGAAGTTACCTCTCGTTTTCAAGCCGGATTCACGATGAGGAACTACAGAGCTCAGCCATTCCAAACTCGGTCATCCCTTCCAATGTTAAATTTCTTTCTTATGAAAATATGAAAAAGAGTGTCACTTGTTCTCCAGCAGCTATGCAACATCCATGGGTGAAATGAGCTTTAGCCGTCACGGGTAAGCTTCGCAAGGAAAATATGGACCTCAAGTAGCATGTCAATAAGCTCGAGGAGGAGAATCGTATCCTGAGGGGCATTATCGCCAAGAAGATCACACCACCACTTCTGAAGAAGGAGACATAAACACATGGGTATGGACACCCCCCTTGGCAACTGCCAAGCTTGGGGGAGGTGCCCTGTTATCGTATCACCATCACACTCCTATCTTTACCGTTTTACTTAGTTCGATCCTTTTAGTAATATCTTGATCTAGTAGAATAAAGTCTTGGTATGATTTAGTTTTGAGTTTTGCCTTATGATCACTCTATGTAATCGAGCCCGTGAGCTATATATAATAAAGATTAGTGTTGAGTCAAGGGCTTTGCTATTTTTCTATGATCTTGAGGGAATAAAAATAAAAGAAAGAAATCAAGAGATCATATTGACCTTATGGAGAGTGATGACTTCACATATAAAGAGTATGATGAATAAAAGTTGTTGAGAGTTGACAAACATAGTTTTGGTCATCGTTGCAATTAATAGGAACTAATAAAGAAAGAGAGGTTTTCACATATAAATATACTATCTTGGACATCTTTTATGATTGTGAGCACTCATTAAAGTATGACATGCTAAAGAGTTGATGTTGGACAAGGAAGACAATGTAATGGGTTATGTTTTCTCATATCCAAATTAAAGTATATTGTCATGGATCGTCCAACATGTTGAGCTTGCCTTTCCCCCTCATGATAGCCAAATTCCTTGCACCAAGTAGAGATACTACTTGTGCTTTCAAATATCCTTAAGCCCAGTCTTGCCATGAGAGTCCACCATATCTACCTATGGATTGAGTAAGATCCTTCAAGTAAGTTGTCATGTTGCATGCAATAAAAATTGCTTGCTAAATATGTATGACTTATTAGTGTGGAGAAAATAAGCTTTATACGATCTTGTGATATGGAAGCAATAAAAGCGATGGACTGCATATTAAAGGTCCGTATCACAAGTGGCAATATAAAGTGACGTTCTTTTGCATTAAGATTTCGTGCATCCAACCATAAAAGCACATGTCAACCTCTGCTTCCCTCTGCGAAGGGCCTATCTTTTACTTTATGTCTTATACAAGAGTCATGGTGATCTTCACCTTTCCTTTTTTACATTTTATCCTTTGGCAAGCACATTGTGTTGGAAAGATCCTGATATATATATATATATATATATATATATATATATATATATATATATATATCCAATTGGATATAAGTTAGCATGAACTATTATTGTTGACATTACCCTTGAGGTAAAAGGTTGGGAGGCAACACTATAAGCCTGATACGTCTCCAACGTATCTATAATTTTTTATTGCTCCATGCTATTATATTACCCGTTTTGGATGTTTATGGGCTTTACTTTACACTTTTATATCATTTTTGGGACTAACCTACTTACCGGAGGCCCAACCCGTATTGCTGTTTTTCTGCCTATTTTAGTGTTTCGAAGAAAAGGAATATCAAATGGAGTCCAAATGCGATGAAACCTTCAGGAACAATCTTTTTGGAACAAATATAAACCTGGAGACTTGGAGTGGAAGTCAAGAAACAACGGAGGCGGCCACGAGGGTGCCCGACACGCCCCCTAGGGCTGGGCACGCCCCCCACCCTCGTGGGCCCCTCGGGAGTCTACCGACCTACTTCTTCCTCCTATATATACCCATGTACCCCGAGAACATCAGAACAGACCATGAAAACCTAATTCCACCGCCGCAACCTTCTGTATCCGTGACATAACATCTTGGAGCCTTCGTCGGCGCTCCACCGGAGGAGGAATCGATCACGGAGGGCCTCTACATCATCTCCAAGGCCTCTCCGATGAGTTGTGAGTAGTTTACCATAGACCTTCGGGTCCATAGTTATTAGCTAGATGGCTTCTTCTCTCTCTGTGAATCTCAATACAAAGTTCTCCTTGATCTTCTTGGAGATCTATTCGATGTAACTCTTTTTGCGGTGTGTTTGTCGAGATCCGATGAATTGTGGGTTTATGATCAAGTTTATCTATGAGAAATATTTGAATCTCCTATGAATTCTTTTATGTGTGATTAAGTTATCTTTGCAAGTCTCTTCGAATTATCAGTTTGGTTTGGCATACTGGATTGATCTTTCTTGCAATGGGAGAAGTGCTTAGCTTTGGGTTCAATCTTGCGGTGTCCTTTCCTAGTGACAGCAGGGCAGCAAGGCACATATTGTATTGTTGCCATCGAGGATAAAAAGATGGGGTTTATATCATATTGCATGAGTTTATCCCTCTACATCATGTCATCTTTCTTAATGCGTTACTCTGTTCTTTATGAACTTAATACTCTAGATGCATGTTGGATAGCGGTCGATGTGTGGAGTAATAGTAGTAGATGCAGGCAGGAGCCGGTCTACTTGTCACGGACGTGATGCCAATAGACATGATCATGCCTAGATAATCTCATAATTATTCGCTTTTCTATCAATTTCTCGATAGTAATTTGTTCACCCACCGTAATACTTATGGTATCTGGAGAGAAGCCACTAGTGAAACCTATGGCCCCCGGGTCTATCTCCTATCATATAAGCTTTCAATATACTTATATTTGCATCTTTTACTTTTCCAATCTATATCATAAAAATACCAAAAATATTTATCTTATCATATTATCTCTATCAGATCTCACTTTCGCAAGTGGCCTTGAAGGGAATGACAACCCCTTTATTGCGTTGGTTGCGAGTTCTTGTTTGTTTGTGTAGGTGCGTGGGACTTTTGAGGAGCCTCCTACTGGATTGATTCCTTGGTTCTCAAAAACTGAGGGAAATACTTATGCTACTATTGCTGCATCACCCTTTCCTCTTCAAGGAAAACCAACGCAAGCTCAAGACGTAGCAAGAAGGATTTCTGGCGCCATTGCCGGGGACGTCTTCGCTCAAGTCAAGACATAGCAAGTACCCATCACAAACTCATCTCCCTCGCACTTACATTATTTGCCATTTGCCTCTCGTTTTCCTCTCCCCCACTTCACCTTTGCCGTTTTATTCGCCCTCTCTTTCCCAATCTTCCCTCTATTTACTGTTTTCCTTCCCGTTGCCATGGCCGAATCAAAAAGAACTAAGGGTCTGAAAGTGCAACTATCCCTAGGTGGTTTTGGTAATTCATAACAACATATAGACTCATTGAGCTAATGCTACTCCAAGACTATTATTTCAAGAAAGCTCAATGAATGGCATGGCATGGATGATGAAAGTGGATCCCTCAAAATACTAATGACAAAGGATTGGCTCAAGCTCAAAAGCTCAAGACTCTTCATTTTACATTTTAGTGATCCAAGATCACATTGAGTCTATAGGAAAAGCCAATACTATCAAGGAGGGATGAGGTGTTGCTTAATGAGCCTCTTGCTTCATGTGCTTAGTGATATGCTCCAAAACCCTCAGCTACTTTCTCACATCCACAAATGACCTAAACCTAAAGCCAAAATTGGTCACACCGATTCTTTCTATCCAGCGCCACCGAGTTCAAATGTCATAGCCACTGCCACAAACCCTAGGCAAATCGGTCTTACCGATAGGGATCTCGGTCTCACCGAGATGGGATTGTAATCTCTCTGTTTCCCTTCGTAACATTTCGGTCTAACCGAAGTGAGTGATCATCCCACCGAGATTGCAATGTAAATTCTCTATTTCCTTTTTGTAACATTTCGGTCTCACCAAAAAGAGCAAATCGGTCCCACCGAGTTTACCTGACCAACTCTCTGGAAAGCTTATTACCAAAATCGGTCTCACCGAGTTTGTGTAATCAGTCTTACCGAGATTACGTCATGCCCTAACCCTAACCGAATCGGTCCTACCGAGTTGCATGTCAGTCCCATCGAAAATCCTAACGGTCACTAGGTTTACTAAATCGGTCTGACCGAATCTGTTGAATCGGTCCCACCGAGTTTGGTAAATTGTGTGTAACGGTTAGATTTTGTGTGGAGGCTATATATACCCCTCCACCTCCTCTTCATTCGTGGAGAGAGCCATCAGAACAAACCTACACTTCCAACTTACCATTTCTGAGAGAGAACCACCTACTCATGTGTTGAGGCCAAGATATTCCATTCCTACCATATGAATCTTGATCTCTAGCCTTCCCCAAGTTGCTTTCCACTCAAATCTTCTTTCCACCAGATCCAAATCCTATGAGAGAGAGTTGAGTGTTGGGGAGACTATCATTTGAAGCACAAGAGCAAGGAGTTCATCATCAACGCACCATTTGTTACTTCTTGGAGAGTGGTGTCTCCTAGATTGGCTAGGTGTCACTTGGGAGCCTCCGACAAGATTGTGGAGTTGAACCAAGGAGTTTGTAAGGGCAAGGAGATCGCCTACTTCGTGAAGATCTACCGCTAGTGAGGCAAGTCCTTCATGGGCGACGGCCATGGTGGGATAGACAAGGTTGCTTCTTCGTGGACCCTTCGTGGGTGGAGCCCTCCGTGGACTCGCGCAACCATTACCCTTCATGGGTTGAAGTCTCCGTCATCGTGGATCCACGATAGCACCACCTATCAGAACCACACCAAAAACATCCGTGTCTCCAATTGCGTTTGAATCCTCCAAACCCTTCCCTTTACCTTCTTGCAAGTTGCATGCTTTAATTTCCGCTGCCTATATACTCTTTGCATGCTTGCTTGAATTGTGTGATGATTGCTTGACTTGTCCTAAGATAGCTAAAATCTGCCAAATTCTAAAATTGGGAAAAGGTTAAGTTTTTAATTGGTCAAGTAGTCTAATCACCCCCCTCTAGACATACTTCAAGGTCCTACAAGTGGTATCAGAGCTTTGGTCTCCATTTTCTTTGATTTCCATTGCTTTTGGTGGTCATAGCCTTGGTTTCACAACCTAGGAGAGTATGGCGTCTAGTGAGGGAAATTATCACCGTAGAGGTCCTTACTTTGATGGTACTAATTTTGCTAGTTGGAAGCATAAGATGAAAATGCATAATCTCGGACATAACCCCGCCGTTTGGGAAATTATTTGTATTGGCTTGCAAGGTGAATTCTTTGATGGGAGAGAGCCGAACCGTGAAGCTAATGCGGAAGAATTGAAGATGCTGCAATACAACGCTCAAGCTTGTGATATCATCTTCAACGGATCGTGCCCCGAAGAATTCAACAAAATCAGCCGTCTTGAGAATGCAAAGGAAATTTAGGATACTTTGGTTGATATGCATGAAGGTACCGACTCCGTCAAGGAATTCAAGTTGGATGTGCTCCGAAGTCAGCTTGATAAGTTCAAAATGAAGGATGGTGAAGGTGTCGCTGAAATGTACTCTAGGCTTGCACTTATCACAAATGAGATTGCCGGCTTAGGGAGTGAAGAGATGACCGACAAATTCATCATCAAGAAGATCCTAAGAGCATTGGATGGAAAGTATGATACCGTGTGCACATTGGTCCAAATGATGCCAAACTACAAAGATCTCAAGCCAACGGAAGTCATTGGAAGAATTGTTGCTCATGATATGTCACTCAAGGATAAGGAGGAACTTCACAACAAGTCAAGTGGTGCTTACAAAGCCTCAAGTGAAGCCCCCACATCATCAAGTGAGAAACAAACCTTCAATGAAGAATTGAGCTTAATGGTGAAGAACTTCAACAAATTCTACAGGAGTAGAAGCAAAGAAAGAAGCTCCAAGTCAATGTCTTACAATGACAAAAGATCTTCTAGCCGAGAGGGAAATTGCTACAATTGTGGGAGACCCGGACACTAATCCAATGAGTGTACGGCACCCTACAAAAGAAGAGAAGATTCTCCAAAAAGAAGAAGCAAAAGAGAAGAATCACCATCGAGAGAGAGGAGGAGTAGAGATGATCGAAGACCCTCACGGAGAAGCAAGGATTCGGAAAGGAAGGACAAGTCATCAAGGAGCTACACAAAACGAAGATATCAAGCTCATGGTGGTGAATGGGTATCCGGCTCCGACTCCGACAATCACTCCGAGAGAAGCTATCACTCCGACTCCGAACATACTCAAGATGAAGGTGTTGCCGGTCTAGCACTTGTGTCAACCAACTCCTACGACATATTTGATTCACCAAATGAAGGAATTGGAAGATGCTTCATGGCCAAAGGTCCAAAGGTAACACATCCTGAGTATGTTGATTTCGATAGTGATGAAGATGACTTGCTTGTGGATGATGATTTACTTGTTGACAACTGTAGTGATGAATACTATGATGAAACGTCAATTAATCATGCTAATCAAGATAAAACGAATGACAATGATAAGGAGAAGATTGAGCTTCTAACTAAAGAACTAAACACTCTTAAGTTAGCTCATGAAACTATCTTTGAAGATCATCAAGAACTTTTAAGGGCTCATGAGAAGTTACGCTTTGAAAAGCTCAATCTTGAGCAAGAGCATGAGTTCTTAAAGGCAATCAATGATGATCTCCGTAAGAAAAGCTCTTCTTACATTGCCAAGCGTTTACTCTTATCTACTTACATGCCTCAAGTCAAGTCTAGTAACAAGTACAAGAAAGATCCTTCCTCTAGTAGTAACAATAACAATGTCAAATCCAATATTGTTGCTTCTAGAAGTTCTCTTGATTCCACTAATGATTCTCTTAGCCAAGTTACACTTGAGCAAGAAAATAGCTTATTGAAGGGAATTATAGAGAAAGGTGTTTACAAGAGCCTTGCCGGGAGTAAGCAATTCGAGGAAATTGTACACAAGCAAGGAAGGCACCGGAAGAATCAAGGTGATGGTTTTGAACGAAAGTTCAATGCCAATGGAGTTGAGTGGGAAGAAGATCAATACCCCAAGACGAAGTTTGTTCCTCAACAAGAGAAGTATGATCCTACTTCCTTCAAAGGAACACAAGCACAAGATAATCTTCCACCACAAGACCACGAGAACAAAGGCAAGGACAAGCTTCAAGAAGAGATTGATGCATTTGAAGAAGCACCTAAGGCCTCGGTCAAGTGGGTTCCCAAGACTACATCAAGTTCTACTTCATCAAGTACAACTACAACTCCAAGGATTCCCATCAAGATGATGTGGATCCCGAAGGAGAAGAACTAGAGAGTTCTTGAGGGTGACTCCACCAACATTCTTCACTCATATCATTATGGCAAGAACAAGTGCAATCAACTTCCACATCTTGCACTAGTTCAAGGAGTCACAAACCCTCATGTTGGTAAGGCAAGGGACAAGGTAACCTAATGATTTCATGGACATCATCTTGTGTATGCTTCACTCTATGTCTATGGATATTCTTGTTTGTTCCTTGTGGGACTAACCCATGTAGGTAAGTTGAAAGTGCAACTCACTCCAAAGGATTGCTCCAAATGATCTACATCAACATTGAGCATCCACATCTTCAACACCTACATGAAGTCATCATCGACAAAATCCAAGGTTAGTTCATCCCTCAAAAAGGGGATCTCACATCTAGGGGGAGCTTAACTCTAAGAATTGAGTCAAAGCAACTCTAATGTTGTGAACACATCAATGCATCATGTAAAAGTGGTAACCCCACTTGAGCTTAAACGATGAGTATGACCTATGATCAAATGTTTTCATTTGACTCCTAAGTCAATATACTCATATATAGATGACCTAGTCATCGCCAATTGTTTGATAGATGCTAGAATTGGTTGTGCATGTTTTGCCACATATTTCATTTGCCATCTTATTGTGTGAGCATGTTGGATGCATATTTTACTCATTCGAGGACATCCACTTATTGTTTTGATTGATTGGTCTCTTTTTCTTTGGCCAAGTGGATGGACAAGAATGCCTAAGAACCTTCTCTAGCTATCTATGCTTTTCTCGTCTCAAACTCTATTCATGCTACATCACAAAATTTGATCAAGTCAGATTCGAACCACTCTGTGTGAGGAGCACTCGGAGTCCCCGATTCGTCATAGACTTAAACTTCCAAAACTTCTTTGTGATTATCGGTCTGACCGATTCCTCCATTTCGGTCCTACTGAGATCACTAAGACGATCTGCGTTTTCAATCTCGGTGCAACCGATTTGAACTTTTCGGTCACACCGAGTTGCTGTAACTGTACACAGTTATGCATCTCGGTGCCACCGAGTTGTTCCACTTGGTCACACCGACAAGGTCGGGCTATATATAGTCATGGAAAAATTTGGAAATTTCTCCGAACCTCTTCGCCCGCGCAATAGCTCGCTCTGCCATCAGGTTCTCCGGATCGTCTCCTTGTCGCCAGCCGCCTCCTGTCACTGGTCTCCGCCGCCGTCAACGGATTTCACCCCCGCTGTTGCCGCCATAGCGAGTTCATCGCCAAGCTAGGGTATGGACTCGATCACTGTGCTATCCTCGTCCGATTCCTAGCACATTGTGTTCTTAATGATTCTTGCCACGATTGAAACACTCCTATCTAGTCAATGCAATCCTTAGATTAGATGAGATTTGAAATTTTAGGGTTAGGTTTCCACCGAAACCATCTTGGACCCACCGAGTTGAAAAACTCGGTCCCACCGATCTGGCTAACGCCATTGCACTAGTAACTCTCGGTCTGACCAAGAATTGCTAATCGATGAGAGCAATTTTAGGACTTTGTGAAACCCTAGCAGTCTCGGTGCCACGGAACTGTGACTCGGTCCAACCGAGTTTATCAGTTTAGGTTCCAAAACTGCTTCGGTATCACCGAGTTTGAAAATCGGTTGATCCGAAATGCTTTCTATGGAAAAGTAAAACTGAATTTTTGAACCATTATTTTGCAAAAATCTCTGCATTTTGTGATGCTCATCCACTCTATCTCATCTATAACTCTTCACAGGGTCAGCAGTCAGTGTTTGCAGCATGTCAGACCAAAGTGACAGCCGGAACAGGGAAGAAGAGCAGATTCACATGAGTGAGGGCACTAGCCCCTCCAGTTCCTCAGATGATGGCAGCAGGAGCACTCCAAGTAATCTGCCTAAAGCTGCCACCAGGCAAAGGAAGAAGAGAACCTCAGATTCTGAGGATGAGGATTATAGAGCAGAAGAGGATGAGGCTACCTACAAGAAGGTAGTGCTCAAAAAGGAGTATGCCTCAGCACAGAACACTAAACCTGGACTCAATAGGAAAGTTCCTGCCAAGAGGACACCTATGCTGAAGGTCAGAGGATCTACTCAAGTGCCTGAGAAGTCTGAACCCAAAGAGGCACCTGCAAAGAGAGTCACAACTTCCAAACCCAAGAAAGTTCCCACTGGAGAAACTATGAAGTTTACAATTGAATCAGAAGATGAAGTTGCTCAGTATAAGAAGAAGAAGAGAGCCAGAACCACTACTGCCCAGGTTCTTGGAAAACCCTCAATGAGGAGAGACTCTGAAGAGGAAGAAGAGGTTGCTGCACCAGCACCCAAGGCACAAAAGCTTATGGATGATGCTATTAGATCAGGGGCTGCAACATCAAGGCCCAAGGAAGCACCCAAAGCTGCCCCCAAGGCCAAGCTTGCACCAAAGAGGAATACCAGGAGTATTCCAGTTGCTGAGAAGAACAAGGCCCCAGTGCCTGAAGTTGCTGATGAGGAAGATGAAGAAGGACAAGTTCTGAGGAAGCTCAAACCCAAGATACCAGACCACAATGATGCCCATCCTGTGGCTGAGGACATGAACATCAGAAGAGACTCAGGGTTGAGGCTATGGAGGATGACAGATCCATATGCCACAATAAGAAGAACTGCTATTGATTACAGGTTCCATACAAAGGAACAACAGGACTTCTATGAGACAATCTTGTTGGACAAGAATCCCATAGTGTGTGATATGAGGTGGGTCGACTGGACCTACATGAAAGACAATGAAGAACACTATACTGGAGTGCAAGACAGTTTTGTTGCTTGTGGAGTTGCAGATTTTGTTGGGCAAAAGCTCACCAACTAGAATGATGAACTCATTATGCAATTCTACTCCACAGCACACTTCTATCCAGATGGGAGGATAGTTTGGATGTCTGAAGGTACAAGGTACCAGTCAACTGTTGAGGAATGGGCAAAACTAATCAATTCCCCAAAGGAAAATGAAGATGACTTGGATGTCTATGCCAAGAAGAAGATGGACCACAATTCCATGGCACACATGTACAAGGAGATCCCAGACAAAGCCATTGAGACACATAAGTTTGGATCAGTCCACTTTCTTCTATCAGGGCTGCCAACTATCAACTGGATCCTAAGGCACACTCTGTTGCCTAAGTCTGGTGACCACAACATGATCAGAGGGCATGCAATCAACATGTTGCATTTGTTTGATGTGCCACAGAAATTCAAGGTCATGAGCCTTATGGTAGAGACCATTAAGAGGACTGCAGCAGACCAGAAGAGGAGTTGTGGATATGCCCCTCAGATTCAGGAGTTGATTAACTCAAAGATGGGCACATGCAAATATCTATCGGATAAGGAACATTTTCCTCTCTATCCAGACTTTGAGGACAATCAGGTTGTCATGTCTGAGAATGAACCATCATCAGTACAAGCTCAAGAGAAGAAGGAGAAGGCAAGGAAAGAGAAGGCTGCCAAGATGCCAACTCAAGAGGAGGCATCTCAATACTTTTTGAAGAACAAGCAGGAGCAGCTTGGTTACTTGATAGAATCAACTCTAAGGATTGAGAAGGGATTGGCCACTCTCACTCGAAATCAGGAGAGCGTGGAAAGAATCATGGAACTAAAATTCCATGATCTAGATGTCAAAGTAACTGAGATTCAGTCAGTTGTGGAGCAGCTACAGGATGACACGCAGGAGAGGCAGGGCAAGACTACCACTAATGTATTTGCCAGAGTGCCTAGAGCTCAGAGGTCAGCTATAGTGCCTATGACAGACACCAGAGCCACATCATCTGCACCATCTACAGCTCCTACAGCTCCAGTGCAACCAGCTCCAGCACCAACTCCTCCAGCTCCATCCACTTCAACTGAAGCCTTCATTCTTGGAGTTATCCGGACACCACCACCTGAAGATCAAGCCTGAGAGTCGATCTAGCACTATGCATTTTCTATGAACTTTTTGGTAACTTGTTGCCAAAGGGGGAGAAAAATGTATAGATCATAGGCTTCGAGAGAGAGAGAGTGTTGCTTTTGTTCTCTCTTGCTTTGGTGGTTAAACTTGTTTCCTTTTGATTGCTTGAGATACTATGATGCTTTTCTGAGACATTGATGATCATGTGTTTGATCATAAGCTACACTTATGCATGTTTCATGATATTATCTTACCTATCCATATGTGATCATTCACTTTGCTTGGTGATGAGTGCATGTATTCAATCTTTATCATTTTGAGCGCTCCACCAAGATGTATGTGACATGGAAGAGTAACCCTCGAGCCTAATTCCTTGTGCATTTGCAGTCCAAAGCCAATCTTAAACTATGCACAAATTTAGGGGGAGCTCTTGCTTATCACATACTTCTCAAAGCGACGATGTTTTAATCTTATTATCATTTGTCGAAGCTTTGATCTATATGTTGTCATCAATTACCAAAAAGGGGGAGATTGAAAGTGCAACTATCCCTAGGTGGTTTTGGTAATTCATAACAACATATAGACTCATTGAGCTAATGCTACTCCAAGACTATTATTTCATGAAAGCTCAATGAATGGCATGGCATGGATGATGAAAGTGGATCCCCCAAAATACTAATGACAAAGGATTGGCTCAAGCTCAAAAGCTCAAGACTCTTCATTTTTCATTTTAGTGATCCAAGATCACATTGAGTCTATAGGAAAAGCCAATACTATCAAGGAGGGAGGAGGTGTTGCTTAATGAGCCTCTTGCTTCATGTGCTTAGTGATATGCTCCAAAACCCTCAGCTACTTTCTCACATCCACAAATGACCTAAACCTAAAGCTAAAATTGGTCACACCGATTCTTTCTATCCGGCGCCACCGAGTTCAAATGTCATAGCCACTGCCACAAACCCTAGGCAAATCCGTCTTACCGATAGGGATCTCGGTCTCACCGAGATGGGATTGTAATCTCTCTGTTTTCCTTCGTAACGTTTCGGTCTAACCGAAGTGAGTGATCATCCCACCGAGATTGCAATGTAAATTCTCTGTTTCCTTTTTGTAACATTTCGATCTCACCAAAAAGAGCAAATCGGTCCCACCGAGTTTACCTGACCAACTCTCTGGAAAGCTTATTACCAAAATCGGTCTCACCGAGTTTGTGTAATCGTTCTTACCGAGATTACGTTATGCCCTAACCCTAACCGAATCGGTCCTACCGAGTTGCATGTTAGTCCCACCGAAAATCCTAACGGTCACTAGGTTTACTAAATCGGTCTGACCGAATCTGTTGAATCGGTCCCACCGAGTTTGGTAAATTGTGTGTAACGGTTAGATTTTGTGTGGAGGCTATATATACCCCTCCACCTCCTCTTCATTCGTGGAGAGAGCCATCAGAACAAACCTACACTTCCAACTTACCATTTCTGAGAGAGAACCACCTACTCATGTGTTGAGGCCAAGATATTCCATTCCTACCATATGAATCTTGATCTCTAGCCTTCCCCAAGTTGCTTTCCACTCAAATCTTCTTTCCACCAGATCCAAATCCTATGAGAGAGAGTTGAGTGTTGGGGAGACTATCATTTGAAGCACAAGAGCAAGGAGTTCATCATCAACGCACCATTTGTTACTTCTTGGAGAGTGGTGTCTCCTAGATTGGCTAGGTGTCACTTGGGAGCCTCCGACAAGATTGTGGAGTTGAACCAAGGAGTTTGTAAGGGCAAGGAGATCGCCTACTTCGTGAAGATCTACCGCTAGTGAGGCAAGTCCTTCATGGGCGACGGCCATGGTGGGATAGACAAGGTTGCTTCTTCGTGGACCCTTCGTGGGTGGAGCCCTCCGTGGACTCGCGCAACCATTACCCTTCATGGGTTGAAGTCTCCGTCATCGTGGATCCACGATAGCACCACCTATCAGAACCACACCAAAAACATCCGTGTCTCCAATTGCGTTTGAATCCTCCAAACCCTTCCCTTTACCTTCTTGCAAGTTGCATGCTTTAATTTCCGCTGCCTATATACTCTTTGCATGCTTGCTTGAATTGTGTGATGATTGCTTGACTTGTCCTAAGATAGCTAAAATCTGTCAAACTCTAAAATTGGGAAAAGGTTAAGTTTTTAATTGGTCAAGTAGTCTAATCACCCCCCTCTAGACATACTTCAAGGTCCTACAGGGTCCTTTCCAGGGTTTCAGTACCTTTGATAGTCCCTCTATCCTCTCCAAGCTCATAAATAATGATGCTATGGAAAGACCTACCGGTGTCACCAATGAGAGTTTGAATAATTTTGATGAAGATGACTCCAGAATTTTTTGTTATTTACTTGATGAGTCTTTAAAAGATGCTTGGGATAGGTTATTAAGGATTCGGGCTAGCTATGTGCCACAATATCAAATTGATGTTTACTTAAAAAGTTTCTATGTTGGCTTACCCAATTCTTTCAGGCAAGTTCTAGATTCTATTTTGAAAGAGGATTTCTTGAAGGGGATGCTATAGATACCTATGAAAGAATGAAAACTATATTTGGGCACCCCCTGAATGATAAGGTTGAATCTACCACCCTCTTATGCATTTATCAAAACGAAATTATTAAAGAAATGAAGTCTAGCTTAGATGCAAATTTCCGTAACGTGCTTAATCTTACTTGCTCTATTAATGGAAATGTGCTTTCGCAAAACAGAAGGATGAATGCCATAGAAAGGAAATTTGCTCTTTTCTTTCCAAGTGCCAAAGATGGCACTACTTAGATCTATCCTCGCTTTTATGCCTAGCTTGGGGCGTTAAACAATACCGCTAGTTGGGAGGCAACCCAATTTTTTTGTTTTGTTTTTGCTTCTGTTTATTAATAAATTTATCATCTACCTTCTGTTTAGATGTGTTTTCATGTTTTAATTAGCGTTTGTGCCAAGTAGAACCTATAGGATAACCTGTAGTGATAGTTAATTTGATTCTGCTGAAAAACAGAAACTTTGCGCGCATGAAAATAATTTTAGTAACTAACAGAAACGCGATTTTGCATTGATTCTTTTTGCTGTAGATCAATAGATAAATTTCCCAGGACTTCCTATTTTGGTAGGATTTTTAGAGTTCCAGAAGTATTCGAGAGTTACAGATTGCTACAGGCTGTTCTGTTTTTGACAGATTCTGTTTTTCGTGTGTTGTTTGCTTATTTTGATGCATCTATGGCTAGTATGTAGGGGTATGAACCATAGAGAAGTTGGAATACAGTAGGTTTAACACCAATATAAATAAAGAATGAGTTCATTACAGTACCTTATGTGGTGGTTTTTCTTTCTTGCACTAACGGGGCTTATGAGATTTCCTGTTGAGTTTTGTGTTGTGATGTTTTCAAGTTTTGGGTAAAGATTTGATGGATTATGGAATAAGGAGTGGCAAGAGCCTAATCTTGGGGATGCCCATGGCACCCCAACATATTTAAGAATAGCCAAAAGCCTAATCTTGGGAATGCCCCGGAAGGCATCCCCTCTTTCATCTTCGTCTATCGGTAACTTTACTTGGAGCTATATTTTTATTCGCCACATGATATGTAAACGCTTGGAGCGTCTTGTATGATATTAGTCTTTGCTTTTTAGATCACCACAATCATCCTTGCTGTATACACCTTTTGGGAGAAGCCCACTTGATTAGAATTTATTATAATACACTATGTGCTTCACTTATATCTTTTGAGCTAGATACTTTTGCTCTAGTGCTTCACTTATATCTTTTAGAGCACGGCGGTGGATTAATTTTGAAGAAATTGTTGATCTCTCATGCTTCACTTATATTATTTTGAGAGTCTCTTAGAACAGCATGGAATTTGCTATGGTTATAAAATTGGTCCTAGAATGATGGGCATCCAAGTTGGGTATAATAAAAACTATCATAGAAAGTGAATTGGATGCTATGATCAATTTGATGCTTGATAATTGTTTTGAGATATGATGATGGTGATATTAGAGTGATGCTAGTTGGGTGATTATGAATTTAAAGAATACTTGTGTTGAAGTTTGTGATTCCCGTAGCATGAACGTATGGTGAACCGCTTTGTGATGAAGTTGGAGCACAATTTTATTTATTGATTGTCTTCCTTATGAGTAGCGGTCGGGGACAAGCGATGGTCTTTTCCTACCAATCTATCCCCCTAGGAGCATGCGTGTAGTACTTTGTTTTCAATGGCTTGTAGACTTTTGCAATAAGTATATGAGTTTTTATGACTAATGTTGAGTCCATGGATTATATGCACTCTCACCCTTCCACCATTGCTAGCCTCTTGTGCCGCACAACTTTCGCCGGTACCATACACCCACCATATACCTTCCTCAAAACATCCACCATACCTACCTATTATGGCGTTTCCATAGCCATTCCGAGATATATTGCCATGCAACTTTCCGCCGTTCCGTTTATATGTCACGCATCATCATTGTCATATTGCTCTTTGCATGATCATGTAGTTGGCATCGTATTTGTGGCAAGGCCACCCTCATAATTTTCATACATGTCACTCTTGATTCATTGCATATCCGGGTACACCGCCGGAGGCATTCATATAGAGTCATATCTTGTTCTAAATATTGAATTGTAATCTTGAGTTGTAAATAAAAAAAAGTGTGATGATCTATTATTAGAGCATTGTTCCAGTGAGGAAAGAATGATGGAGACTATGATTCCCCCACAAGTCGGGATGAGACTTCAGACTTAAAAAAAAAAGAGAAAGGCCAAATAAAAAATGAGAGAAAAAGAGAGAAGGGACAATGCTACTATCGTTTTTACCACACTTGTGCTTCAAAGTAGCACCATGATCTTCATGATAGAGAGTCTCCTATGTTGTCACTTTTATATACTAGTGGGAATTTTTCATTATAGAACTTGGCTTGTATATTCCAATGATGGGCTTCCTCAAAATGCCCTAGGTCTTCGTGAGCAAGCGAGTTGGATGCACACCCACTTAGTTTCTTTTGTTGAGCTTTCATACGTTTATAGCTCTAGTGCATCCGTTGCATGGCAATCCCTACTCACTCACATTGATATCTATTAATGGGCATCTCCATAGCCCGTTGATACGCCTAGTTGATGTGAGACTATCTTCTTTTTTTGTCTTCTCCACAACCACCATTCTATTCCACATATAGTGCTATGTCCATGGCTCACGCTCATGTATTGTGTGAAAGTTGAAAAAGTTTGAGATTACTAAAGTGTGAAACAATTGCTTGGCTTGTCATCGGGGTTGTGCATGATTAAATACTTTGTGTGATGAAGATAGAGCAACATCCAGACTATATGATTTTGTAGGGATAACTTTCTTTAGCCATGTTATTTTGATAAGGCATGATTGCTTGATTAGTATGCTTGAAGTATTACTATTTTTTATGTCAATATGAACTTTTATTTTGAATCATTTGGATCTGAACATTCATGCCACAACAAAGAAAATTACATTGAGAATTCTGCTAGGTAGCATTCCACATCAAAAATTTTGTTTTTATCATTTACCTACTCGAGGACGAGTAGGAATTAAGCTTGGGGATGCTTGATACGTCTCCAACGTATCTATAATTTTTTATTGTTCCATGCTATTATATTACCCGTTTTGGATGTTTATGGGCTTTACTTTACACTTTTATATCATTTTTGGGACTAACCTACTAACCAGAGGCCCAGCCCGTATTGCTGTTTTTTTTGCCTATTTCAGTGTTTCGAAGAAAAGGAATATCAAATGGAGTCCAAACGCGATGAAACCTTCGGGAACGATCTTTTTGGAACAAATGAAAACCTGGAGACTTGGAGTGGAAGTCAAGAAACAAGGGAGGCGGCCACGAGGGTGCCCGGCGCACCCCCTAGGGCTGGGCACGCCCCCCCACCCTCGTGGGCCCCTCGGGCGTCCACCGACCTACTCCTTCCTCCTATATATACCCATGTACCCCGAGAACATCAGAACATACCATGAAAACCTAATTCCACCGTTGCAACCTTCTGTATCCGCGAGATCCCATCTTGGAGCCTTCACCGGTGCTCCATCGGAGGGGCAATCGATCACGGAGGGCCTCTACATCATCTCCAAGGCCTCTCCAATGAGTCGTGAGTAGTTTACCATAGACCTTCGGGTCCATAGTTATTAGCTAGATGGCTTATTCTCTCTCTTTGAATCTCAATACAAAGTTCTCCCATATCTTCTTGGAGATCTATTCGATGTAACTCTTTTTGCGGTGTGTTTGTTGTGATTCGATGATTTGTGGGTTTATGATCAAGTTTATCTATGAGAAATATTTGAATCTCCTCTGAATTCTTTTATGTGTGGTTAAGTTATCTTTGCAAGTCTCTTCGAAATATCGGTTTGGTTTGGCCTACTAGATTGATCTTTCTTGCAATGGGAGAAGTGCTTAGCTTTGGGTTCAATCTTGCGGTGTCCTTTCCTAGTGACAACAGGGGAAGCAAGGCACGTATTGTATTGTTGCCATCGAGGATAAAAAGATGGGGTTTATATCATATTGCATGAGTTTATCCCTCTACATCATGTCATCTTTCTTAATGCATTACTCTATTCTTTATGAACTTAATACTCTAGATGCATGCTGGATAGCGGTCGATGTGTGGAGTAATAGTAGTAGATGCAGGCAGGAGTCGGTCTACTTGTCACGGACGTGATGCCTATATACATGATCATGCCTAGATAATCTCATAATTATTCGCTTTTCCATCAGTTGCTCGACAGTAATTTGTTCACCCACCGTAATACTTATGTTATCTTGAGAGAAGCCACTAGTGAAACCTATGGCCTCTGGGTCTATCTCTTATCATATAAGCTTTCAATCTACTTTTATTTGCATTTTTTACTTTTCCAATCTATATCATAAAAATACCAAAAATATTTATCTTATCATATTATCTCTATCAGATCTCACTTTCGCAAGTGGTCTTGAAGGGATTGACAACCCCTTTATTGCGTTGGTTGCAAGTTCTTGTTTGTTTGTGTAGGTGCATGGGACTTTTGAGGAGCCTCCTACTGGATTGATGCCTTGGTTCTAAAAAACTGAGGGAAATACTTATGCTACTATTGCTGCATCACCCTTTCCTCTTCAAGGAAAACCAACGCAAGCTCAAGACGTAGCAAAGCCCCTATCTTTCTCTGTGTCTGATTAAAACTTCATAACCATAAGTATGTGTGAGTGTTAGCAATTGTGAAAGACTAAATGATAGTTGAGTATGTGGACATGCTGGAAAGCACTTATGTTGCCTCTTTCCGATGTTTTAATAAATTCCAATTGCTTCAATGACCGAGATTATAGTTTGTTCGTTCTCAATGAAGTTTCTGATTCATACTTGACATTGTGAATAGATTGTTACTTGAGCATAAGAAATCATATGACAATATATATATATATATATATATATATATATATATATTGTTGTTATAAGAATGATCATGATGCCCTCATGTCCGTATTTTATTTTATCGACACCTCTATCTCTAAACATGTGGACATATTTTTTGATATCAGCTTCCGCTTGAGGACAAGCGAGGTCTAAGCTTGGGGGAGCTGATACGTCCATTTTGCATCATGCTTTTTATATCAATATTTATTGCATTCTGGGCTGTTATTACATGTTATGTCACAATACTTATGGCTATTCTCTCTTATTTTACAAGGTTTACATGAAGAGGGAGAATGCCGGCAGCTGGGATTCTGGGCTGTTATTACATGTTATGTCACAATACTTATGGCTATTCTCTCTTATTTTACAAGGTTTACATGAAGAGGGAGAATGCCGGCAGCTGGGATTCTGGGCTGGAAAAGGAGGAAATATTAGAGACCTATTCTGCACAGCTCCAAAAGTCCCGAAACTCCACAAAAGTCATTTTTGGATTTAATAAAAAATACTGAGCAGAAGAAATACCAGAGGGGGCCCACACCCTGGACACGAGGGTGGGGGCGCGCCCTACCCCCTGGGCGTGCCCCCCTGCCTCGTGGGCCCCCTAGCAGCCCTCCGGTGCCCATCTTTTGCTATATGAAGTCTTTTACCCTGGAAAAAAAATCATAAGCAAGCTTTCGGGACGAAACTCTGCCGCCACGAGGTGGAACCTTGGCGGAACCAATCTAGGGCTCCGGCGGAGCTGTTCTGCTGGGGAAACTTCCCTCCGGGAGGGGGAAATCATCACCATCATCATCACCAATGATCCTCTCATCGGGAGGGGGTCAATCTCCATCAACATCTTCACCAACACCATCTCCTCTCAAACCCTAGTTCATCTCTTGTATCCAATCTTTGTACGAAAACCTCAGATTGGTACCTGTGGGTTGCTAGTAGTGTTGATTACTCCTTGTAATAGATGCTAGTTGGTTTATTCGGTGGAAGATCATTTGTTCAGATCCTTAATGCATATTAATACTCCTCTGATTATGAACATGAATATTCTTTGTGAGTAGTTACGTTTGTTCCTGAGGACATGGGCGAAGTCTTGCTATAAGTAGTCATGTGAATTTGGTATTCGTTCGATATTTTGATGAGATGTATGTTGTCTCTCCTCTAGTGGTGTTATGTGAACGTCGACTACATGACACTTCACCATTATTTGGGCCTAGAGGAAGGCATTGGGAAGTAATAAGTAGATGATGGGTTGCTAGAGTGAGAAAAGCTTAAACCCTAGTTTATGTGTTGCTTCGTAAGGGGCTGATTTGGATCCATATGTTTCATGCTATGGTTAGGTTTACCTTAATACTTCTTTTCTAGTTGCGGATGATTGCAATAGGGGTTAATCATAAGTGGGATGCTTGTCCAAGAAAGTGCAGTACCCAAGCACCGGTCCACCCACATATCAAATTATCAAAGTAACGAACGTGAATCATATGAGTGTGATGGAAACTAGCTTGACGATAATTCCCATGTGTCCTCGGGCTTGTCCTTTGCTACAAAAAGGATTGGGCCATCTTGCTGCACTTTATTTACTTTCATTACTTGTTACCTGTTACAAATTACCTTATCACAAAATTATGTTACCGATAATTTCAGTGCTTGCAGAGAATACCTTACTGAAAACCGCTTGTCATTTCCTTCTGAACCTCGTTGGGTTCGACACTCTTACTTATTGAAAGGACTACGATAGATCCCATACACTTGTGGGCCCTCACACTCTCGCACGGAAGCTTAGGAATCCCTTGTCGTTGCGAGGGAGGCCCGTGATTGTGCCCTTGAGGTGGCCTAGGCCGCGGACTGCCGCGGACTACCGGCGCGAGGCTGTAGAAAAGCGCGAGAAGGAGCTTCAAGCTTCAAATGCCGCCCTCGAGCGGCAAGTCCAGGCGCGCAAGGCCGCCCTCGCCGTCTCGATGAGCGGGCCATCCACGAGCGAAGTGAGACTCTGCACACTCGAAGACATGCTGGCGCTGGAGACAGTGGAGCAAAGCCTGGAGCGTAAGCGGATGGAGGTGATGGAACGCCAAGTGGCTGCCGCTGAGGACTCCCTCGCCTCCTGGGAGGCGATGATCCAGGGAGAGTTCAATGAGAGTGTAGCGGTGTAACGCCCCGGTTTCGATGCGCCAGGTGTCTGCCAGTTATTCGCCGTTGTTGCCTTGTCATTTGCTTGCGTGTTGCACTTTGCCATGTCATCATATGCATTTCATATCGTGTCATCATGGGCATCTCATTTCGCATACGTGTTCGTCTCATGCATCTGAGCATTTTCCCCGTTGTCCGTTTTTCAATCCGGCACTCCTATGTCCTCCGGCGTCCCCTTTTTGTCTCTCGTTGTGAGCGGGTGTTAAACGTTCTCGGAATGGACCGAGGTTTGCCAAGCAGCCTTGGTATAGCACCGGTAGACCGCCTGTCAAGTTTCGTGCCATTTGGAGGTCGTTTGGTACTCCAACGGTTAACCGGGTAACCGCAAAGCCCTCTTTTTTTGCAGCCCAACACCCCTTCCAAAGTGGCCCAAAACCCACCTAACTCCCCTCCATGCTCTCGGTCGTTCGATCACGATCACGTGGCCGAAAACCGCACCTCATTTGGACTCTCCTAGCTCCCTCTACCTATAAATAAGTGATCCCCCTCCAAATTTGCGGTCTATTCCTCCCGAAACCCTAGCCCCGCTCCCTCTCCGCCGCCGGACATGTCCGGACCGGACCGGACACGTCCAGCCGCCGCCCCGCGCCCAATCGCCTCCTGCCACGTGGCGCCCGGCTGCCCGCGCCGCCGCCGGCCCCCGCGGGGCCCGCCCTCCGCAGCCGCGGCCCGTCCGCGCCCCGCCGCTGGCGCCCGCCGCCGCCGCGGCCCCGCGCCGGCGCCTCCCGCCGCCGCCGCCGCGGGCGCTGCCTTTGGCCTCCGCCGCCGCCTCCCCGCGCGCCGCCAGCTCCGCCCCGAGCCCCGCCGCCGGCTTCCCCGCGCCTCCCGCGCCGCCCCGCCTCGCTCCCTGCCGGCGCCCCTCCGTCGCGCCGCCGCCGGCCTCGCCCCGCTGTCCGGCTCCCGCGCGCCGTCCTCGCCGGCGTCGGTCAAACGCGGCCGCGCCGCCTCGTGCCGGCCCGCCCCGGCCGCCGCCGACCCCGCGCCGCCCCGCGCGCCTCGCCCTCGCCCGGATCCAGCAAGGCGCCGCCGGATCCGCCCCCTCCGGCGCCTCTCCGGCCACCACCGCCGCCATCTCCGGCGAGAACTCCGGCGGATCTGGATCGGGACCAAATCCACCGGGAGCCGATCCAAACGGCCTCCCCGCGCCCGGGTCCCTCCGTCCCGGATCTTCCCCGTCCCATTTTTCGCGAGGGTATAAAACGCCCAAGTCCCAGATTTTTGTATATTATCATGCCATGTTCGTCATGCTGTATCTCTGCATCCGTAGCTCCGTTTCGTGCGTGCAATATGTCAAATTGTTCGCCTCGACGAGTACTTCATTTCATACCATTGCATCATTTTCATTTGAGCTCATCTTGATGCTCGAAAGGCTGTTGGAAGAGTGCGTGTTGATGTTAATCTGCTGAAACTGTTATAACTTGCTCATTTGTCATTTTTGCCATGATTGATGTGTGCATCCTATGAGGTTGATGTCTTCATGTGTTTTGATCTATGCCATGCCATCTTTCCAGGGGTGTTTGCCATGTATTTTTGTGACCAATGTGGTGACTAGCACAAGCATGCAAACTAGGCATCGTGATATTGCTGATTTTAGTCCCTGTTCTGCTGTTATTTTGATGCCATGTAAACTTGATGCTACAGAGAGATCCATGCATATTTTGAGATACTTCAGTAAGGGTGTTTTGAACATATGGTTATTGTCTATCCATTCATGCCCTTGTTTGCAATTATGGAGTAGTCTAGCATGTCATTTGAGTGCTCTACTTTTGCTTCAAAATGTTTCCTGGCAGATTGTTTACGTGTTATTCAATTTGGCCAAGCTTGCTATAGTTGATCCTTGCATGCTATGGACTTGTTCTTGACTTGGTTTGTTTCATAAACATGTCTTCTTGATGACGCTATGCTTATCTTGTCATGCAATGACTTGTGGTGAGTGAATCGAGCTTGTTAAGTAGGGTACTTGCTGTTGCTGTTTTCCTGACAGATTCTGTTATATTTTGTTGCTATGTTAACATGTTGCTACTAATCATTCTACGCATAATCTGGAGATGCTCTATAAACATGTTTTGATCTATATGTCATGCTCTATCCATTCATGCCCTTGGTTGCAATTATAGCCTGCTGTAGCTTGTCGTAATCTTGCTCCAAAGTTGCTTGAAAATGTTGCTGTCAGCCTGTTAACATTAAGTTCAATGTTTCCATGATTGTTTCCTAGTGATCCATGCACCCTATGACCTTGATCTTGCCATTCTTAGCTTCACAAACATGTCTTCTTACTGTTGGTTGCCTTGCCATGCCATGTATTGCTCTGTGGTGAGTGGTTCAAGCTCACCAACATGCCTACTTATTATTGTTCCTGCCATGTTTGAATCTGTAATATAACTTGCCATGTTTACATGGGTGCCATCATATTTTCTGTGCCCTTTTGGCTCATGGTCAGTAAGGGACTGTTGTTCTATGCATTTAGTAGATTCATGCCATACCTTTGTTTGCCATGATATGTTCCTGTAACATGTTGTTTGATAGCTCTAAGCATTGCAACCTGATGTTATTTCCTGATAAGTCTGAAACTGTTATTATTTGCAATCTTACCATGTCCTTTTGAGCATGTTCTAGTTGTTTCTGGAGATAGCTCAGTGTTCATGTTTTGTTATGCTTTACCAGTACTTCATGCCCATGCCTTTTGTTATTATGTTGGGGTGCTGTAGCATATTGTTTTGATGCTTGCAATATGCCTAGTTGCTGTTTTGGACAGATTGTTGTTATGACTTGTATAGTGTGCATGTGTTGAACCGTTGCTCCGTTTTGAGTGTGCTCTATATGAAACTTGCTTGATTTTGCATGTAGTTTCATATTATCATGTTGCATCCTTGTTTTGATGTGTTTGCTTGATGTTTTGGTGCATTTTGCGTCAATGCCATGTTTAACTTGTTTTGCTCATATCTTCTAGGCCGTAGCTCCGAATCTAATGAACTTTATATGTAACTTGACTAGAATTTCGTGTAGATCATCTTGGTGCATCTTAACTTGGTGTTTAACAACTTCAACCTAAGGTTTATTCAGATTTGGACCAATTCCGAAATATGCATATGAGGACTTACCGGAATTGTTATATGTTGTTTCCGACTTCATTTAAACTTGCCTTGACGTGGTGCTCTTGTTTGCATCGTCTCCTGCCATGAGTAGCTTCATGTAGCTTTGTCATGCATCATGCTTGTTGTGCATCATGTCTTGTTCATGTGTGGTGTGTTTACCTATGTTGTGTGCTTCTTCTTGTTAGTTTCTGTTTCGTTGCGATCGTGAGGATTCGTTCGTCTACGCTTGGTTCGTCTTCGTGGCTTCATCTTCTTCATGGACTCGTTCTTCTTCCTTGCGGGATTTCAGGCAAGATGAATGCTACCCTGGATCTCATTACTATCATTGCCATGCTAGTTGCTTCGTTCTATCGCTATGTTGCGTTACCTATCATTTGCTCATCAAGCCATCCCAAATTGCCATGAACCTCTAACCTTTGACACCATTCCTAGCAAACCATTGTTTGGCTATGTTACCGCTTTGCTCAGCCCCTCTTATAGCGTTGCTAGCTGCAGGTGAAGTTGAATACTTTCTCCATGGTAGACAGGGTTTATGTTGGGATATCACAATATCTCTTATATTATTAATGCATCTATATATTTGGTAAAGGGTGGAAGGCTCGGCCTTATGCCTGGTGTTTTGTTCCACTCTTGCCGCCCTAGTTTCCGTCATACCGGTGTTATGTTCCCGGATTTTGCATTCCTAACGCGGTCGGGTGATTTATGGGACCCCCCTGACAGTTCGCTTTGAATAAAACTTGTCCAGCAAGGCCCAACCTTGGTTTTACCATTTGCCTCACCACCACCTACTTTTCCCTTGGGAGTAATTAACCCAAGGGTCATCTTTATTTAGCCCCCCCCCCGGGCCAATGCTTGTCTAAGTGTTGGTCCAAACCAGAGCCACTTGCGGTGCCGCCCCTAGGCAACTTGGGGTATCGTCGGTTGCCATACGTAGTGTTCATCCAGTGTTGCCCTGAGAACGAGATATGTGCAGCTCCTATCGGGATTGTCGGCGCATCGGGCGGCTTTGCTGGTCTTGTTTTACCATTGTCGAAATGTCTTGTAAACCGGGATTCCGAGACTGATCGGGTCTTCTTGGGAGAAGGTCTATTCCTTCGTTGATCGCGAGATCTTGTCATGGGCTAAGTTGGGACACCCCTGCAGGGTATAAACTTTCGAGAGCCGTGCCCGCGGTTATGTGGCAAATGGGAATTTGTTAATGTCCGGTTGTAGATAACTTGACACCAGATCCGAATTAAAATGCATCAACCGCGTGTGTAGCCGTGATGGTCTCTTCTCGGCGGAGTCCGGGAAGTGAACATGGTTTCTAGGTTATGTTTGCCGTAAGTAGGAGTTCAGGATCACTTCTTGATCATTGCTAGTTGACGACCGTTCCTTTGTTTCTCTTCTCGCTCTCATTTGCATATGTTAGCCACCATATCATGCTTAGCCGCTGCTGCAACCTCACCACTTTACCCCTTCCTTTCCCATTAAGCTTTGCTAGTCTTGATACCCATGGTAATGGGATTGCTGAGTCCTCGTGGCTCACAGATTACTACAACAACAGTTGCAGGTACAGGTTGCGATGATCATGACGCGAGAGCGATGTTGCTTGTTTTGGAGTTTCTTCTTCTGCTTCTTCGATCAGGGGATACGTTCCAGGTCAGCAGCCTAGGCTAGCAGGGTGGATATTGTTTGAGTTTCTGTTTATGATTCATCCGTAGTCGGATGTTGTTCTTTTATGTGGTATTGTTGTATTCATGTGACATTGTATGTATTGGATGTATCCCCACTATTATGTAATGTTGATGTAATGATATCCACCTTGCAAAAGCGTTCCAATATGCGGGTCTATCCTTGGTGGGACCTTCGAGTTCCTTTTGGATAGGGTCGCATATTGGGCGTGACAAGCGGGGGTCTGCAGGGCCATCGCCAAGGACAACCACCAGAAGCTGAAGCTTTAGGAGTCTCGTTTCTGCAAACAGCGTGACGAGCTGAAAGGTGAGGCTGGCGGCCTCAAGAAGAAGTTAGCCGCAGCAGAGCGACGCGAGAAACCTGCTATGGACGCCTAGGCGACAGATGAGGCCGAGATGTCTTTCCTCTACGAGCAGGTGGTGGATGTCACTTCCCTCGTGGAGAAGGCCTCAGACGAGGCGAACAGAGCTCGGGGGTTGCAGCACACGTGCTCCCAGATGTTCCAGGCCCTTGAGGGGCGGGCCTGCTGGGCACTGAGCAGCATCTGCAACGAGAGTGTCTCCAGGCCACTCGTTTCTGATGACACCAGCTACCTCGGCTTCTTCACCAGGATTGTGGAGCATCATGAAGGAGGCACATAGAAGGTCCGCCAGCTCGTCAAAGAGAAGAGTCGTGACCTCCTCGCACGGGCGTCTTCACGCGTCTTCAGCCACCTTCTTCGCTTCGACCTTGACTTCGACTTCGAGGTGATTCAAGGCACCCTGGGGGACTGGGTAAAGGATCACGTGGATGACCTGATCACGGAGTTTACCCTTGTTGAAGGCGAGGGCCAGGCTGTGGTCGAGGGGCGTGGGGTTGATGGTGGCGATGGCAACGGCAACAGCAGTGATGGTGATAGCGTGTCTCCCTAGGTTGTCTTTTTCCTGTTTCCCTGTCAAGATTTTGAATATGACCCCGTGGGGATGTGAAAGTACTTCGGAAGAAACTCCCTTATGATGTATGAAGTAATGTTGTACTCCCTTAGGCCGTCTTCCCTTTGCTTATTGTGCGTCCATAGCCCTTGGGTAGGGGTGGATCATTACCGTTATACAGGGTCGTGGTGCCCAGCCAAGGTCAAGAGGCGATTGTTTGCCAGGGACCTCGGGCCACGTGCACCCGCTAGCTTGCTCAAGAGCATCGCGCGAGGACTTGGACGTCGAAGCCTTGTCAAGGTGTGCGCACGGGCAAGCCCACGGCTGTTGTGACCTGGGCCCTCGGGGGGCCCTCAACACCACTGGGGCTGGCTCAAGCATACACACCGTGCCCAACCCCACTGGCAGGGCGCGCACGTGCGAGAGAGAGCTGGCGGCTGCCAAACCTCTTAAAAACGAAACTTGAGACGGGAAACACCACAAGGAGAAAAATTCCCACCCCTTTTCGAATAAAGATGTGAAAACTTCAAATTCATTCTAAGAAATGGCAAATTCGGTTTCAAAAGAGGGCGAAAAACAGTCGCGTCTGGCGCCTATGCTAGTCTTCCCACTAGCACGGAGCATGGGGCCTCCACTAGGCGTGGGCATAGTCGCTGTTCAACCATGTCGTCCGCCAGCAGAGCATGGGGCTTCGACTTGGACGTGGGTGGGAGCCCTCGCGCGCCATGGAGCGGCGCGCTGGGAGACTCCGGGATGTGTACAACCCCACTCATTATTACGTGAGAGTGTCACGGGTATAGCCCAGGGAGGCGTAGGGTGCTCCATGTCTCTGGGGCAGGGACCCCGTCCCTCGTCCCCAGGCACGCGGCGACAGAACTGGGGCGCGAATAGCCATGAACGGGCCCTCCGGCATGGGCGAGAGCCCACAGGCACCCTCTCTTGGGAGGACCCGCTTCAGGACGGGGTCTCTAGCCCTGAGCACCTGGAGGTAGACGCCGCCCCCATGGTAGCGCTGTGACTCCTCGCGGCGAGGGGGAGGCCCGGCGCCGGGCTCTCTTGCAGAGTGCGAGGTTGGCCCCTGGCGCAGCATCTCGGCGCGCCTCTTTGGGTGGCTAGGTCTGTGGGGAGCCACACCTGGTCCTAGGTAGGCGAGGTGCTACTGCCCCGTAGACGGGAAGGAACGGGGTCCTCGCGAGCATCCAAGTCGCGGTGGCGCGGATTGGCTACGGTTTAGGCCATAGTTTGCCTAGCCAACCCTGCCACGAGCTCCGAGATTCCTACCGACGCCCTCTGGCCTTGGGGCCCCTGAGGGCTCCACACTGGCACGCTCCACCTGGCCGCCGCTCCGCAAGTGTGCCACTGAAGCATGATCTATCTGCATTCCAAGGTTAGTGCAATATGTTCTGGAGAGGTTGGTTGTAAATGGGGGTCGTCGCTGACTCCTCTTGCGTGTTCGTAAGCCCATGATGAGTGTGAGAGGACAAATTCATGGTGGGGCTGAAGGGGGCACGGTGGTGCGGCCGCAGTGTTGTGCAAAGGGCGGTAGCGATGGGTTTAGCCGCCGACGAGCAGCAGTGCCTGTGGAGGCATTAGCCGCGGGGCAAACGAGGCGGCGAGGAGTACCGCGGCCGAGGGGCGCCGCTGGGCGGCATGCGCGGCCCAATGCTTAGCACGAACTCGGTGAGCTTTGTCCATGAATGGGCGGAGCGAGAATGGGGCGTGGTGGATGAAGAGGCGGAGCTTCGACAAGCCCCCTACCTAGCACGCCAAATGTCAAAATCGGGGTTTGCAGACCCAGTAAGGTTCGAACTCTAGGGCGTGTGCGAAGAACCTTGCTTGAAGAAGGCGCTCAGCTTGCCACACCCATGGCTCGATCCCCCCAGGTACGCGTGATTGTAGAGCAAGGAAGAACACAAAGATTTACCCAGGTTCAGGCCACCTTGCAGTGTAACACCCTACTCTTGCTTTTGGTGGATTGGCCTCATGAGGAGGCAAAGGATGAACTAGTACAACGGGTGAGCATCCTCGCGAGGGCTCTGAGGTGAGAATGGATCGACCCCCCTCTACGGTGGAGGCTAGTCCCTATTTATAGTGGTCTGGGTCCTCTTCCCTTATCGTGCGGGAAGGGGCCCCACAACGGCCAATTTTGAAAGGGGACATGAAGTACATCTTATCCTGACGAAAGGTGGTCTTCGCCTGCAAAGGTCCTGGCCATGATGAAGTGGTGGTCTCAGCGATGACATCTGTCCTGCCGAGCTTGTGGTCTCGGTCTCGTCGCACCAAAAGGGAAACCTTTGGGGCCTCCCTCGGGAACCCGCGCGTGTCCTTGTCTCTTTAGCACCAAAGAGGAAACTATCTCTCTTGCGACCGTTGGCTCCCGCCTAGCCTTGGCCGTCATGGCTCATGTAATGTTGAGCCTCACGAGGTGGGTACCTGCATAGAATTCTCCGCTCCTCTGGAGGCAGGCTCAGCGAGCTGCACCTTGGGAGATCTTAGAGCAGTCTGCCTCGCGAGACCGGGGGTCCTCGTGAGGGCCTTGCTCGTGTAGTCTTGCGGATGGGCCATACCGGGCCGTCGAGGGGGCCACGCGCTGGGCCGCAGGCAGGCGAGTCAGGGTACCCCCGATCCTAGAACGCCGACATTATTTGCATCCCTAGTTTTGGTCGACATGAGAAAATTCCGCTTAAAACATGTAAAGAAGTCTCTTATTTGAACAACATTTGTGCTTATATTGTGTGTTGGACAAGTGAGGATACCTATTCACTGTATATTTATAGTGCTTATATTGTGTTTAAATTCACAGAAAAGCCTTTTCGGCGTGTCTACATATGAGTGTTGGACAAAAATGATGATATCTTATTAGGTATGTCTATATGTATGTGCTTCCTTATACTGATGCTCCACTAAGACAACCCCAAAATTAAAGAGCAGGGCCATGGTTAAAAAGTGAAAGGACATGTAGCCCATATGTATGGTTTTGGTAATTAATGACAATCTCTATGGAGTAATGTCTTCACTAAGATATATTTGAAGGTATTGTCCATAGATGGTGCATCAAGGATACTAGATGGAATCAAGGCTGAAGTTCATATATATGAAGATAAATTTGCTCTAAGTCTGGTATTAAATGATAATTCCTGTGGAGCATCAAGTGTACTAAATCTTATATGAATATATGTTCCATAGCGATTCTTGATGTGCATTGGGTTGTTTTGTGAAGAATTCCTCATGGTATCCTTCTCTTGATACCCCGTGCTCACGGGCTTGTAACATGCGCATGGGTCGGGTGTCAACTCTGTGGATATCCTGTTTAACGGGTCCTAGGTTTTTGGCTTTCGAGATCCCATGTGTAAGTGAGGTTTCAAGTTGATTTTCGGGGGCTTCTATTGAATCCATCAAGATTGATTTCCATGTCCAACCAAATTTGGTCAAGGTGGGTTCATTGGAAGATCTCAAAGATTAACATATTTGGGTTTTTAAGGATCAAGGGCTTGAGAGAATGATTATAGGGAAGATTTCAAGTTATGGTTTCAAGACAAGATCATGGTGAGCTCATTTGTTGGGTTTAGACTGATCAAGTCTTGAAGCAAGAAACTAGAGTGGAGAATTCATTGTGCCTCTCAAGAGATTACGACAGAGTGTTAGGAGAGAATGTGGTGACCAAGGTGATATTCATAGTGGAATTTGATATGGTCATGGAAGAGTCTTTGGTGATATGGTCTTTAAGCAATTAATGTAAATGAAGAGTTCATTGTGGCTTTCAAGAAACCAAGATGGGGCATGAAGTAAAGATGTTGGTTGACCAAGATGAAGCTCGAAGATTATCTAGATGGTCAACTCACGAAGTGCAATCTTTGTACCATGTGGGATCAAGTGATGTAGTGGTATGGTAAGTAATTGTGAATTGTACTTTTTTACCTATTCCTTGCTATGTGTTTTCTATGTCTATGTGGGTTAGGTGTTTCTCATGGGCTTGCATGAAAAGGAAAGATTTGAAGTAGCCTATGTGTGGATGACATCAAGTGGTGATGGTCATCGGGTTCGAGGAGTCCAAGTGCAAGATGAGAAGACGAAGGTTACATGCTTTGAAGCTTGCAGTCCACATCATGCTAATGTCCATGTGAAGATGGGCTTAAGTTAAGGCTTCCCTCATTGCAATATGAGGAAGCATTTCGAGTATCTTCACCAAGTGCTTGTGGACAAGAAAAGGATTCCAACTTGAGGCAAACATTAAACTCAACATCAAGATCAAGTGGAATGTTCAAGGCAAAGGTATAACTCAGCTAGGTTTTCCTAGTTTTGTCGGTCTCATGGTGCTTGGAGGGAGACCGGACTATAAGTTTGATAGTCATACTATCAAGAGGGACTTTCGGGCGTATAACTTGATCATGTTGCATGTAGAGAGCTCAAACCTTTGCATAATTTGCATCATTCTTTCTTGTTGATCTTGGGTGGTTCTCCATGTGAGGACCTTTAGCTTTTCCATAGCTTTAAAACGAGCCCAAGATCATAGAATTTAGAGTTTGTATCCCAAAGTTATGCATGTTTTAGTGAGCGGCTACACACTATTTGTTGGGGAACGTGGTAATTTCAAAATATTTCCTACGATCACGCAAGATCTATCACTAGGAGATGCATATCAACAAGAGGGGAGAGTGTTGTCTACATACCCTCGTAGACCGAGAGCGGAAGCGTTATGACAACGCGGTTGATGTAGTCGTACGTGTTCACGATCCGACCGATCCTAGCACCGAAGGTACGTCACCTCCGCGATCTGCACACGTTCAGCTCGGTGACGTCCCACGAACTCTAGATCCAGCTGAGGTCGAGGGAGAGTTTCGTCAGCACGACGGCGTAGTGACGGTGATGATGAAGTTACCGACACAGGGCTTCAGCTAAGCACTACGACGATATGACCGAGGTGTGTAACTGTGGAGGGGGCAACGCACACGGCTAAAACAATTGTCAACTTGTGTGTCTTAGGGGTGCCCCCCTCCCCCGTATATAAAGGAGGAGAGGGAAGGCCGGCCGGCCCTCATAGGTGCGCCAAGGGGGGAGGAATCCTCCTCCTAGTAGGAGTAGGACTCCCCCCTTTCCTAGTCCTATTAGGAGAAGAAGGAAGGAGGGGAAAAGAGAAGGAAGGAGGGGGCGCCACCCCTCCCCCTAGTCCAATTCGGACTAGGCCCATGGGGGGCGCGTGGCCAGCCCTTGGCAGCCCCTCTCTCTCTCCCCTAGGCCCAATAAGGCCCATTACTTGTCCGGTGCTTTCGATAACCCTTTCGGCACTCCGTTTTTATCCGAAACTTCTCCGAAACACTTTCGGTGTTCGAATATAGTCATCCAATATATTAATCTTTATGTCTCGACCATTTCGAGACTCCTCGTCATGTCCGTGATCACATCCGGGACTCCGAACAATCTTCGGTACATCATATGACATAAACTCATAATACCAATCATCATCGAACGTTAAGCGTGCGGACCCTACGGGTTCGAGAACTATGTAGACATGACCGAGACACGTCTGCGGTCAATAACCAATAGCGGAACCTGGATGCTCATATTGGTTCCTACATATTCTTCGAAGATCTTTATCGGTCAAACCGCATAACAACATACGTTGTTCCCTTTGTCATCGGTATGTTACTAGCCCGAGATTCGATCGTCGGTATCATGATACCTAGTTCAATATCGTTACCGGCAAGTCTCTTTACTCATTCTGTAATACATCATCCTGCAACTAACTCATTAGTCACAATGCTTGCAAGGCTTATAGTGATGAGTATTACCGAGAGGGCCGAGAGATACCTCTCCGAAACACGGAGTGACAAATCCTAATCTTGATCTATGCCAACCCAAAAAACACCTTCGGAGACACCTGTAGAGCACCTTTATAATCACCCTTTTACATTGTGATGTTTGGTAGCACACAAAGTGTTCCTCGGTATTCGGGAGTTGCATAATCTCATAGTCCGAGGAACATGTATAAGTCATGAAGAGAGCAGTAGCAATGAATCTGAAACAATCATAATGCTAAGCTAATGGATGGGTCATGCCCATCACATCATTCTCCTAATGATGTGATCCTGTTCATCAAATGACAACACATGTCTATGGTTATGAAACATAACCATCTTTGATAAATGAGCTAGTCAAGTAGAGGCATACTAGGGACAATATGTTTTGTCTATGTATTCACACATGTACTAAGTTTCCGATTAATACAATTCTAGCATGAATAATAAACATTTATCATGAAATAAGGAAATAAATAATAACTTTATTATTGCCTCTAGGGCATATGTCGTTCAGTCTCTCACTTGCACTACAGTCAATAATCTAGTTCACATCGCCATGTGACTTATCACCAATAGTTCACATCTGTATGTGACCAACACCCAAAGTGTTTACTAGAATCAATAATCTAGTTCACATCGCTATGTGATTAACACCCAAATAGTACTAAGGTGTGATCATGTTTTGCTCGTGAGAAAAATTTGGTCAACGGGCCTGTCACATTCTGATTTGTATGTATTTTGCAAATATTCTATGTCTATAATGCTCTGCATGGAGCTCCTCTAGCTAATTTCTCCCATTTTCAATATGTATCCAGATTGAGACTTAGAGTCATCTGGATCGGTGTAAAAGATTGCATCGACGTAATTCTTTATGACTAACTCTTTATCACCTCCATAACCGAGAAATATGTCCTTAGTCCTCACTAAGAATAATTTTGACCGCTGTCCAGTGATCTACTCTTAGATCACTATTGTACCCCCTTGCCAAACTCATGGCAAGGTGCACAATAGGTCTGGTACACAGCACAACATACTTTATAGAACCTATGACTGTGGCATAGGGAATGACTTTCATTCTCCTTCTATCTTCTGCCGTGGTCGGGCTTTTAGTCTTACTCAACTTTACACCTTGTAATACAGACAAGAACTCCTTCTTTGACTGATACATTTTGAAATCTTTCAAAAACTTGTCAAGGTATTTACTCATTGAAAAATCTTATCAAGCGTCTTGATCTATCTCTATAGATCTTGATGCCCAATATGTAAGCAGCTTCACCGAGGTCTTTCATTGAAAAACTCTTATTCAAGTATCCCTTTATGCTATCCAGAAATTCTATATCATTTCCAATCAACAATATGTCATCCACATATAATATTAGAAATGCTACAGAGCTCCCACTCACTTTCTTGTAAATACATGCTTCACCGCAAGTCTGTATAAAACCATATGCTTTGATCACACTATCAGAGTGTTTATTCCAACTCCGAGAGGCTTGCACCAGTCCATAAATGGATCGCTGGAGCTTGCACACTTTGCTAGCACCTTTAGGATAGACAAAACCTTCTGGTTGCATCATATACAACTCTTTTTAAGAAATATCCATTTAAGGAATGCAGTTTTTGACATCCATTTCCCAGATTTCATAAAATATGGAAATTGCTAACATGATTCAAACAGATTTAAGCATCGCTACAGTCGAGAAAATATCATTGTAGTCAACACCTTGAACTTGTCGAAAACCATTTGCGACTAGTCGAGCTCCGTAGATAGTAACACTACTATCAGCGTCCGTCTTCCTCTTGAAGATCCATTTATTTTCTATGGCTTGCCGATCATCGGGCAAGTCCACCAAAGTCCACACTTCGTTCTCATACATGGATCCCATCTTAGATTCCATGGTCTCCAGCCATTTCGTGGAATCTGGGCTCATCATCGCTTCCTCATAGTTCGTAGGTTCATCATGGTCTAGTAACATGACTTCCAGAACAGGATTACCATACCACTCTGGTGCGGATCTTACTCTGGAAGACCTGTGAGGTTCTGTAGTAACTTGATCTGAAGCTTCATGATCATCATCATTAGCTTCCTCACTAATTGGTGTAGGAATCACGGGAACTGATTTCTGTGATGAACTACTTTCCAATAAGGGAGAAGGTACAACTACCTCATCAAGTTCTACTTTCCTCCCACTCACTTCTTTCGAGAGAAACTCCTTCTCTAGAAAGGATCCATTCTTAGCAAGAAAGATTTTGCCTTCGGATCTGTGATAGAAGGTGTACCCAACAGTTTCCCATGGGTATCCTATGAAGACGCACTTCTCCGATTTGGGTTCGAGCTTATCAGGTTGAAGATTTTTCACATAAGCATCGCAGCCCCAAATTTTAAGAAGCGACAACTTTGGTTTCTTACCAAACCATAGTTCATAAGGCATCGTCTCAACGGATTTTGATGGTGCCCTATTTAACGTGAATGTAGTTGTCTCTAATGCATAACCCCCAAAACGATAGTGGTAAATCGGTAAGAGACATCATAGATCGCACCATATCCCATAAAGTGCGGTTACGATGTTCGGACACACCATTACGTTGTGGTGTTCCAAGTGGCGTGAGCTGTGAAACTATTCCACATTGTTTTAAATGAAGGCCAAACTCGTAACTCAAATATTCTCCTCCACGATCAGATTGTAGAAACTTTATTTTCTTGTTACGACAATTCTCCACTTCACTCTGAAATTCTTTGAACTTTTCAAATGTTTCAGACTTGTGTTTCATTAAGTAGATATACCCATATCTGCTCAAATCATCTGTGAAGGTCAGAAAATAACAATACCCGCCATAAGCATCAACACTCATTGGACCGCATACATCAGTATGTATTATTTCCAATAAGTCACTAGCTCGTTCCATTGTTCCAGAAAACGAAGTTTTAGTCATCTTGCCCATAAGGCATGGTTCGCAAGCATCAAATGATTCATAATCAAGTGATTCCAAAAGTCCATCTTTATGGAGTTTCTTTATGCGCTTTACACCGATATGACCCAAATGGCAGTGCCATAAATAAGTTGCACTATCATTATCAACTTTGTATCTTTTGGCTTGAATGTTATGAATATGTGTATCACTACGATCGAGATCCAACAAACTATTTTCATTGGGTGTATGACCATCGAAGGTTTTATTCATGTAAACAGAACAACAATTATTCTCTGACTTTAAATGAATAATCATATTGCAATAAACATGATCAAATCATATTCATGCTCAACACAAACGCCAAATAACATTTATTTAGGTTCAACACTAATCCCGAAAGTATATGGAGTGTGCAAGGATGATCATACCAATCTTGGAACCTCTTCCAACACACATCGTCACTTCACCCTTAACTAGTCTCTATTCATTCTGCAAATCCCATTTCGAGTTACTAATTTTAGCAACTAAACCAGTATCAAATACCTAGGGGTTGTTATGAACACTAGTAAAGTACACATCATTAATCTGTATATCAAATATACCTTTGTTCACTTTGCCATCCTTCTTATCCACCAAGTATTTGGGGTAGTTCCGCTTCCAGTGACCATTTCCTTTCCAATAAAAGCACTTTGTTTCAGGCTTAGGTTTAGCTTTGGGCTTCTTCATGGGAGTGACAACTTGCTTGCCATTCTTCTTGAAGTTCCCTTTCTTCCCTTTGCCCATTTCTTTAAGCTAGTGGTCTTGTCAATCATCAACACTTGATGCTCTTTCTTGATTTCCACCTTCGTCAATTTTCAGCATCACGAAGAGCTCGGGAATTTCTTTCATCATCCCTTGTATACTATAGTTCATCTCAAAGTTCCAGTAACTTGGTGATGGTGACTAGAGAACTCTGCCAGTCACTATCTTATCTGGAAGATTAACTCCCACTTGATTCAAGTGATTGTAGTACCCAAACATTCTCAGCACATGCTCACTAGTTGAGCAATTCTCCTCCATCTTTTAGGCAAAGTACTTGTCAGAGGTCTCATACCTCTTGACACGGGCGTGAGTCTGAAATACCGATTTCAGCTTTTGGAACATTTCATATGCTCCATGACATTTCAAAAACGTTTTTGAAGTCCCAGTTCTAAGCCGTAAAGCATGGTGCACTAAACTATCAAGTAGTCATCATATTGAGCTAGCCAAAACGCTCATAACATCTGCATCTGCTCCTGCAATGGTCTGTCACCTAGAGGTGCATCAAGGACATAATTCTTCTATGCAGCAATGAGGATAAACCTCAGATCATTGCTACTAGCATATTTCAACTTAGTTTTCTCTAGGAACATATAAAAAACATAGGGAAACTATAACGCGAGCTATTGGTCTACAACATAATTTGCAAAATACTATCAGGACTAAGTTCATGATAAATTAAAGTTCAATTAATCATATTACTTAAGAACTCCCACTTAGATAGACATCCCTCTAGTCATCTAAATGATCATGTGATCCAAATCAACTAAACCATGTCTGATCATCATGTGAGATGGAGTAGTTTTCAATGGTGAACATCTCTATGTTGATCATATCTTCTATAAGATTCACGGTTGACCTTTCGGTCTCCAGTGTTCCGAGGCCATATCTGCATATGCTAGGCTCGTCAAGTTTAACCCAAGTATTCTGCATGTGCAAAACTGGCTTGCACCTGTTGTATGTGAACATAGAGCCTATCACACCCGATCATCACGTGGTGTCTCAGCACGAAGAACTGTCGCAGCGGTGCATACTCAGGGAGAACACTTGTACCTTGAAATTAGGGATGGCAGTTTTGCCCATGGGTATGGGTACCCATGGGTACCCTACCCGAAAATAATGGGCATGGGCATGACATGGAAAGATTTTGTACCCACGGTTAATGGGTATCCATACCCGCAAAATCTATGGGTAGGGCATGGGTATTCAATTGCGCCCATGGGTAACCCAATGGATACCCAAAAGAAATTAATAAATCAAAATTATTCCTATGACATGTGGGTTAAGCATCTAACTCATATGGCCCAACCTTAAATCTTGTATTCTCTAAACCAGCCATAGGTGGTAGGCCTGCAATCGCCTGCTCGACACTCCTCTGACGTCCTATTGTAACTTCTTGAAACAATGAAATCTTGACTCATCGCCATCGGAATCCTCTAAACTCTCAATCCAGTGACCCCAATTCCAGCTGCTCATTCCCACTACATTGAGCCTCCACCAACCGCTGCTCATACTCCCTTGATGCCTCCAAGAAACCATCCATTGGAGGATACTATGTTGGTGCCATAATGCCCGCCCATATCACTTGAATTTCAGACTCATTTCTCTAAAAAAAATCAACATTTAAATGCTATATATGGTACCCAATAGATACCCAATAGGTACGGGATACCCGATGGGTATGGGCATGGGTATCAATTTATGCCCATGGGTATTGAAGTGGGTGGGTATAGAAAGTTTCTATGGGTATGGGTTTGTGTAGAAGGAGGTAGTACCCGCCCATACCCTACCCATTGCCATCCCTACTTGAAATTTAGTAAGGGCTCATCTTATAATGCTACTGACGTTCGAAGCAAAATAAGGTGCATAAAGGATAAACATCACATGCAATCAAAATATGTGACATGATATGGCCATCATCATCTTTTGCTCATGATCTCCATCACCGAAGCATCGTCATGATCTCCAATGTCACTAGCGCGACACCTTGATCTCCATCATAGCATCGTTGTCGTCTCGCCAACTATTGTTACTACGACTATCGCTACCGCTTAGTGATAAAGTAAAACAATTACATGGCGATTGCATTGCATACAATAAAGAGACAACCATATGGCTCCTGCCACTTGCCAATAACTATATTACAAAACATGATCATCTTATGCAACAATTTATATGACATGATGCCTTGACCATATCACATCACAGCAAGCCCTGAAAAACAAGTTAGACGTCCTCTACTTTGTTGTTGCAAGTTTTACGTGGCTGCTACGGGCTTCTAGTAAGAACCGTTCTTACCTACGCATCAAAACCACAACGATTTTTCATCAAGTGTGTTGTTTTAGCCTTCAATAAGGACCGGGCGTAGCCACACTCAATTCAATTAAAGTTGGAGAAACAGACACTCACCAGCCACCTATGTGCAAATCACGTCGGTAGAACCAGTCTCGCGTAAGCGTACACGTTATGTCGGTATGAGCCACTTCATCCAACAATACCGCCGAACTAAAGTATGACATGTTGTTAAGTAGTATGACTATTATCTCCCACAACTCTTTGTGTTCTACTCATGCATATAACATCTACGCATAGACCTGGCTCTGATACCACTATTGGGGAATGTGGTAATTCCAAAAAAAAATCCTATGATCACGCAAGATCTATCACTAGGAGATGCATAGCAACAACAGGGGAGAGTGTTGTCTACGTACCCTCATAGATCAAAAGCGGAGGCGCTATGACAACGCGGTTGATGTAGTCGAACATATTCACGATCCAACCGATCCTAGCACCGAAGGTACGGCACCTCCGCGATCTGCACACGTTCAGCTCGGTGACGTCCCACGAACTCTAGATCCAGCTGAGGTGAGGGGGAGTTTTGTCAGCATGACAGCATGGTGACGGTGATGATGAAGTTACCGGTGCAGGGCTTCGCCTAAGCACTACGATGATATGACCGAGGTGTGTAATTGTGGAGGGGGGCACCGCACACGGCTAAAACAAGTGTCAACTTGTGTGTCTTAGGGGTGCCTGAGGGAGTCCTGGATTAGGGGGTCCTCGGACAGCCGGACTATATACTTTGGCCAGACTGTTGGACTATGAAGATACAAGATTGAAGACTTCGTCCCATGTCCGGGTGGGACTCTCCTTTGCATGGAAGGCAAGCTTGGCAATTCGGATGTGTAGATCTCCTTCTCTGTAACCGACTCTGTGTAACCCTAGCTCCCTCCGGTGCCTATATAAACCGGAGGGTTTAGTCCGTAGGACAACAACAATCATAATCATAGGCTAGCTTCTAGGGTTTAGCCTCTACAATCTCGTGGTAGATCAACTATTGTAATACTCATATCATCAAGATCAATCAAGCAGGAAGTAGGGTATTACCTCTATCGAGAGGGCCCGAACCTGGGTAAACATTGTGTCCCCCGCCTCCTGTTACCATTAGCCTTAGACGCACAGTTCGGGACCCCCTACCTGAGATCCGCCGGTTTTAACACCGACATTGGTGCTTTCATTGAGAGTTCCACTGTGCCGTCACAATAAGGCTTGATGGCTCCTTCAATCATCTACAGCGATGTGATCCAGGGTGAGGTTTTTCTCCTCGGACAGATCTTCGTATTCAGCGGCTTCGTACTGCAGGCCAACTCTCTTGGCCATCTAGAGCAGATCGATAGCTACGCCCCTGGCCATCAGGTTAGGTTTGGAAGCTTGAACTATACCGTCGACATCTGCGGAGACTTGATCTTCGACGGGTTCGAGCCCATGCCAGGTGCGCCGAACAGTCACGACGAGCACGACTTAGATCTGCCATCGGACGGTGTTCGGGAGATCACACCCGCGGCTGCCCTGTCCCTCAATCCGGAGCAGACCGTGCCATCCGAGGACGGGTGGATGGAACCCGCCACGGAGGCCGCACACTCAGCAGCGATAAAGCCGAACACTGACTTCACCTCCTTATGAGGACTGTGTCATCGGACCCTCGGACTCGTCTCCGGCCATAGGCTCTGAACCGCGTGTGTCCATGCCTATCGAATCTGATTGGGCACCGATCATGGAGTTTACCTCCGTGGATATACGTCAGCACTCGCCCTTGGGTGACGTGCTGAATTCATTGAGGTCTCTCTCTTTGTCAGGAGACTCTTCGCCGAACTATGTCCGGCTGGAGTGGGAAGAGGACTATGAAGAAACTCGTTCCCCACTCACGACCCACTTGATAGCCACTATCAATGACTTAACCGACGTGCTTGACTTCAACTCCCAAGACATCGACGGTATGGACAACGATGCAGGAGAAGAACAGGAACCACCGCCCACAGGACGCTGGACAGCCACCTCATCATATGATATATATATGGTGGACACACCCAAAGAAGGCGATGGCGATGAGGCAACAGAGGATAATCCCCGTGAGAAGCAATCTAAGCACCGGTGTCATAGACGCCGCTCTAAGCCCCGCCAGAGCAAAAAATAGCGATACCGGCTCAAGAGACGATAGCAATCCGGATGGTGCCGAAGACGAAAACAATCCCGCCCAGCCAGGCTTCGAGCAGGCCGAACGAGAGGATGGACAAGCTAGCCCTAAGGAACAGGCAACGGATGGAGAATCAGAGGATGACAATTACATGTCCCTCTCCGAAGACGAAGTGAGCCTTGGCGACGAACAATTCACCGTGCCTGAGGATCCCGTCGAGCAGGAGCACTTCAAGCGCTGGCTTATAGCAACTGGAAAAAGCCTGAAGAAAAAGCAACAACAGCTTCAAGGTGATCAAGATCTGCTAACTGATAGATGGACTGAAGTCCCGGCAGCTGAGGAATACGGACTCGAGCGCCCTACCAAAAGTTACCCAAAGCGCAGGTTGCTACCTCAACTCAAAGAGGAGGCATTAAAGCCTACACTACCAGCGCATGATGCGGCTAACCGGCCACCTTGTGGCTGAGACAAAGCGGCGTATCAGCCTGAACACCAGCCCGCACCCCGTCGTCAATCAAACAAAGACACCAAGGCCCGGGGCTACACGCAGGACCTGCAAGACGTATTGGAAAACAAAGCAGGACATACAAGATTGATCTACGGATCACAAGGGCGTGCCCCAATGCGTGACGATGATCGTCACGCAGGATATACTAAAAGAAAATCTTGCCGGGCCGAATACAACAGACCAGACTCATTTGAACTGCGTCGTGATGTAGCCCGGCATAGAGGCGCCGCACACCCCCTATGCTTCACTGATGAAGTAATGGATCATGAATTCCCAGAAGGGTTTAAACCCGTGAACATTGAATCATATGATGGTACAACAGACCCCGCGGTATGGATTGAAGATTTCCTCCTCCACATTCACATGGCCCGCGGTGATGATCTACATGCCATCAAGTACCTCCCACTAAAACTCAAAGGACCGGCTCGGCATTGGCTAAATAGCCTGCCGGCAAACTCCATTGACTGTTGGGAGAACTTGGAAGATGCATTCCTTGACAACTTCCAAGGCACTTATGTGCGACCACCGGATGCTCATGACTTAAGTCACATAACCCAACAGCCTAGAGAGTCAGCTAGGAAATTCTGGACTCGGTTCCTAACTAAAAAGAACCAAATTGTCGACTGTCCGGATGCCGAAGCCTTAGCGGCCTTTAAGCATAACATCCGCGACGACTGGCTCGCCCAATGAAAGCACAAGTGCTCCCTAGGTGGTTTTGGTAATTAATGTCAACATATCTCTTGTTGGACTAACACTTTTATCTAGTATGTTTCAGATAAGTTCAACAATGGAGTGGCATGGACTAAAGGATGTGGGAACTCCTTCAAGATGCTAAGGACAAAGGATTGGCTCAAGCTTCAAGCTCAAGACTCTTCATTTTATATTTTAGTGATCCAAGATCACATTGAGTCTATAGGAAAAGCCAATACTATCAAGAAGGGATGAGGTGTTGCTTAATGAGTTTCTTGCTCCACAGTGCTTAGTGATATGCTCCAAAACCCTCAACTACTTTCCCACTTCCACACATATGACCTAAACCTAAAGTCAAACTCGGCCCTACCGATTCTTTCTATCCGGCGCCACCGAGTTCAGATGTCTTAGCCACTGCCACAAACCCTAGGCAAATCGGTCTCACCGATAGGGATCTCGGTCTCACCGAGATGGGATTGTAATCTCTCTGTGTATGTCCATTACCAAAATCGGTCTCACCGAGTTTGAGCAATTGGTACTACCGAGATTACAATGAAAACTCTCTGGTTAACTTATTACCAAAATTGGTCCCACCGAGTTTGAGTAATCGGTCCTACCGAGTTTGCCTGACCAACTCTCTAGTTAGCTAATTACCAAAATCGGTCTCACCGAGTTTGTGTAATCGGTCTCATCGAGATTATGTTATGCCCTAACCCTAACCATATCGGTCCTACCGAGTTGCATGTCGGTCCCACCGAAAACCCTAATGGTCACTAGATTTACTAAATCGGTCCGACCGAGTTTGTTGATTCGGTCCCACTGAGTTTGGTAAATTGTGTGTAACGGTTAGATTTTGTGTGGAGGCTATATATACCCCTCCACCTCCTCTTCATTAATGGAGAGAGCCATCAGAACAAACCTACACTTCCAACTTACCAGTTCTGAGAGAAAACTACCTACTCATGTGTTGAGGCCAAGATATTCCATTCCTACGATATGAATCTTGATCTCTAGCCTTCCCCAAGTTGCTTTCCACTCAAATCTTCTTTCCACCATATCCATGAGAGAGAGTTGAGTGTTGGGGAGACTATCATTTGAAGCACAAGAGCAAGGAGTTCATCACCAACACACCATTTGTTACTTCTTGGAGAGTGGTGTCTCCTAGATTGGCTAGGTGTCACTTGGGAGCCTCCGACAAGATTGTGGAGTTGAACCAAGGAGTTTGTAAGGGCAAGGAGATCGCCTACTTCGTGAAGATCTACCGCTAGTGAGGCAAGTCCTTCGTGGGCGACGGCCATGGTGGGATAGACAAGGTTGCTTCTTCATGGACCCTTCATGGGTGGAGCCCTCCGTGGACTCGCACAACCGTTACCCTTCGTGGGTTGAAGTCTCCATCAACGTGGATGTACGATAGCACCACCTATCGGAACCACGACAAAAACATCCGTGTGTCCAATTGCGTTTGAATCTTCCAAAACCCTTCCCTTTACATTCTTGCAAGTTGCATGCTTTACTTTCCGCTGCTCATATACTCTTTGCATGCTTGCTTGTTATGTATTGTGAATGTTAAACTTGTGCCTAAACTCCACTTAAACTTAAAGAAGTTAAAAACTGCAACTTTGATACTTAGTGTCTAATCACCCCGCCCCCCTCTAGACACCTCTTCTCAAGGTCCTACAAGTGGTATCAGAGCATTGGTCTCCATTGCCTTGGTTTAATCACCATTGGAGGAAGATGGATGAGTCTACTTTGGGGAGTCTTAGACATAGAGTGCCTATACTTGATGGAGAGTATTTTCATGAGTGGAAAAATGAGATGCTTGTAATTTTCAATCAATATCATTTGAACAAGTACATTGCTAGCCCTTGTGCACCTCATGTTGATCCTATGCATCCTACTCTTGATTAGTCAATTGACATGATTCGCAATCTTAGAACTGTTGAACTTATCACTAGAGGCTTGCCTAGAAACTTGATAGGATGTTTGCCCACTCTTATGTGTGCCTACACTATATGGAAATTTCTTGAGGAACGCTTTGAAAAATCTAGATGAAATTCTCCATAAGTCTATTGCCTTGAGTAAGATGAATACTAGTGATCCTATGTTTGGTGATCGTCTATTTGAACTTACAAACCTTATGCATGCCAAAGGAGATGTTGGAAGTATTAGTGATATTATTTCCGAAGCTATAAAAATTCATAAACAAGATCATTGTCAAAATCACTCTAATGAATTACCCTCTCTAGGATTTGATCCACCACATGACAATGTTGAACATGGATACTATGATGAGGATGATGATAGTGACTTCGATCTTGATGATGCAATGAGACACTTTGGTATTATGACAAATCTTCGGGGATATATGGCAGGAGGAAAGGAATGGGTTCTTGATAGTGGATGTACCGATCACATGACCGGAGATAAAGACATGTTTCGGGAACTTGCTGAAAATGATGGTCCTCGAAAGTATGTCACTTTCGGTGACAACTCAAAGGGTAAGGTGGTTGGCCTCGGTAAAGTGGCCATATCACATGATAGCTCCATACAAAATGTCATGCTCATTGAATCTCTTGGCTACAACTTACTTTCAGTATCTAGACTTGCTGATTTCGGTTTCAATGTCCTATTTACTGAAGTAGATTGCCAAGTGTTTCGTAGAGATAATCATAAAATGGTCTTTATCGGTGTGTGTAGAGGTGATCTATACATTGTTGATTTCACTAAAAAGGCTCAACCTAGAACTTGCTTTATTGCTAAATCCTCTAAAGGTAGGTTATGGCATAGACGATTAGGTCATGTTGGTATGCGAAACCTTGACAAGCTTATTAAAGGAAATCATATCCTTGGTGTTGACGATGTCATATTTGATAAGGATAGACTTTGCAGCGCTTGTCAGGCAGGTAAACAGGTCGAAGGGAGGCATCCCGTGAAGAACATTATGACCACAAGGAGGCCACTCGAGCTACTTCACATGGATCTTTTTGGTCCCAACTCTTACAAGAGTCTTGGTGGAAATTCTCTTGGTCTAGTTATAGTTGATGATTTTTCAAGATTTACGTGGGTGTTCTTTCTCGATGATAAATCGCAGGTCCAAAAGATCTTCAAAAACTTCGCTAGGAAGGCCCAAAATCAATTTGAAGTGAAGATCAAGAAGGTTCGCAGCGACAACGGAACGGAGTTCAAGAACGCAAACGTGGCCACCTTTCTTGACGAAGAAGGGATTTCACACGAGTTCTCGACTACGTACACACCTCAACAAAATGGAGTTGTTGAGAGGAAGAACCGGACACTCGTCAAAATGGCGAGAACTATGCTTGATGAATACAAGACGCCGAAGCACTTTTGGGCGGAAGCGGTTGAGACAGCTTGTCATGCAACAAATTGCTTGTATCTTCACAAGCTACTCGGCAAGACGTCATACGATCTCCTCATCGGTAACAAACCCCAAGTTGGATACTTTCGAGTATTCGGCTCAAAGTGCTACATTCTTGATAAGCATTGTCGTTCTAAATTTGCTCCTAAGTCTCATGAAGGTTTCCTACTAGGTTATGGCTCAAACTCTCACACTTACCATGTCTACAACAATTTCACCCAAAAGGTTGAAGAGACGGTAGATGTGAAGTTTGATGAATCTAACGGCTGGCAAGTAGAGCAATTGCCAATTGATGTAGGAGACAAAGATCCTTCGAAGCAATCCAAGACTTGTCTATTGGCAAGGTCCGTCCAACGAAGGTGAAGGAGAGTACCTCATTCGTCCAAGTGGAAGCTTCTACTTCACGACAAGGTGAACCAAGAGTTGATACGGAAGCATCCACAAGTCGGACACACCAAGATGAAGAAAACGAGGAAGTGCATCTGTTGGAAATATGCCCTAGAGGCAATAATAAAAGGATTATTATATTTCAATGTTCATGATAATTGTCTTTTGTTCATGCTATAACTGTATTATCCGGAAATCGTAATACACGTGTGAACACTTAGACCCAATAAGTCCCTAGTGAGCCTCTAGTTGACTAGCTCGTTATGATCAATAGATAGTCATGGTTTCCTGACTATGGACATAGGATGTCGTTGATAACGGGATCACATCATTAGGAGAATGATGTGATGGACAAGACCCAATCATAAGCATAGCATAAAAGATCGTATAGTTCGTTTGCTAGAAGCTTTGCCAATGTCAAGTATCTATTCCTTCGACCATGAGATCGTGTAACTCCCGGTTACCGTAGGAGTGCCTTGGGTGTATCAAACGTCACAACGTAACTGGGTGACTATAAAGGTGCATTACAGGTATCTCCGAAAGTATCTGTTGGGTTGACACGGATCGAGACTGGGATTTGTCACTCCGTATAACGGAGAGGTATCTCTGGGCCCACTCGGTAATGCATCATCATAATGAGCTCAATGTGACCAAGGTGTTGGCCACGGGATCATGCATTACGGTACGAGTAAAGTGACTTGCCGGGTAACGAGACTGAACAAGGTATTGGGATACCGACGATCGAGTCTCGGGCAAGTAACGTACCGATTGACAAAGGGAATTGTATACAGGGTTTGATCGAATCCTCGACATCGTGGTTCAACCGATGAAATCATCGAGGAGCATGTGGGAGCCAACATGGATATCCAGACCCCGCTGTTGGTTATTGCCCGAGAGTCGTCTCGGTCATGTCTGCGTGTCTCCCGAACCCGTAGGGTCTACACACTTAAGGTTCGGTGACGCTAGGGTTAGTAGGAAGTCAAGTATGTGACTACCGAATGATGTTCGGAGTCCCGGATGAGATCCCGGACGTCACGAGGAGTTCCGGAATGGTCCGGAGGTAAAGATTTATATATGGGAAGTCCTGTTTCGGGCATCGGGACAAGTTTCGGGGTTATCGGTATTGTACCGGGACCACCGGAGGGGTCCCGGGGGCCCACCGGGTGGGGCCACCTGCCCCGGGGGGCCACATGGGCTGTAGGGGGTGCGCCTTGGCCTGCATGGGCCAAGGGCACCAGCCCCACATAGGCCCATGCGCCTAGGGTTCAAGGGGGCAAGAGTCCTAGGAGGGGAAGGCACCTCCTAGGTGCCTTGGGGGGGAGGGAAACCCCCCTTGGCCGCCGCCCCCTAGGAGATTGGATCTCCTAGGGCCGGCCACCCCCCCCCTTGGCCCTCCTATATATAGTGGGGGAGAGGAGGGACTTCATACCTTGAGTCCTTGGCCTTTGGTTGCCTCCTTCTCCCTCCCCAACACCTCTCCTCCTTCGGTGTGTGCTCGGCGAAGCCCTGTCGGAGTACTGCTTCTCCACCATCACCACGCCGTCGTGCTGCCGGTGGAGCTGTCTTCCTCAACCTCTCCTTCCCCCTTGCTGGATCAAGAAGGAGGAGACGTCGCTCGTCCCGTACGTGTGTTGAACACGGAGGTGCTGTCCGTTCAGCACTTGGCATCGGTGATCTGAATCACGTTCGAGTACGACTCCATCATCACCTTGCAAGCTTCCGCACGCGATCTACAAGTGGTATGTAGATGCAAGCTCTCTCCCATGACTCGTTGCTTAGATGAACTCATAGATGGATCTTGGTGAAGCCGTAGGAAAAATTTTAATTTTCTGCAACGTTCCCCAACAGTGGCATCATGAGCTAGGTCTATGCGTAGTTCTCTAATGCACGAGTAGAACACAATTTGTTGTGGGCGTTGATCTTGTCATCTTACTTGCCTCTACTAGTCTTTTCTTGCTCAACGGTATTGTGGGATGAAGCGGCCCGGACCAACCTTACACGTACGCTTACGTGAGACCGGTTCCACCGACTGACATGCACTAGTTGCATAAGGTGGCTGGCGGGTGTCTGTCTCTCCCACTTTAGTTGGAGCGGAATCGATGAACAAGGCCCTTATGAAGGGTAAATAGAAGTTGACAAAATCACGTTGTGGTGATTCGTAGGTAAGAAAACGTTCTTGCTAGAACCCAATCGCAGCCACGTAAAAGATGCAACAACAACTAGAGAACGTCTAACTTGTTTTTGCAGCGATTGATCATGTGATGTGATATGGCCAGAAGTTGTGATGAATGTTGAATTGTGATGTATGAGATCATGTTCTTGTAATAGGATTCACGACTTGCATGTCGATGAGTATGACAACCGGCAGGAGCCATAGGAGTTGTCTTTATTTTTTTGTATGACCTGCGTGTCATTGAAGAACGCCATGTAAACTACTTTACTTCATTACTAAACGCGTTAGTCATAGAAGTAGAAGTAGTCGTTGGCGTGACAACTTCATGAAGACACGATGATGGAGATCATGATGATGGAGATCATGGTGTCAAGCCGGTGACAAGATGATCATGGAGCCCCGAAGATGGAGATCAATGGAGCTTGATGATATTGGCCATATCATGTCACAACCATATAATTGCATGTGATGTTTATTATGTTTATGCATCTTGTTTACTTAGGACGACGGTAGTAAATAAGATGATCCCTTACAAAATTTCAAGAAGTGTTCTCCCCTAACTGTGCACCGTTGCTACAGTTCGTCGTTTCTAAGCACCACGTGATGATCGGGTGTGATGGATCCTTACGTTCACATACAACGGGTGTAAGACAGTTTTACACAGCGAAAACACTTAGGGTTAACTTGACGAGCCTAGCATGTGCAGACATGGCCTCGGAACACGGAGACCGAAAGGTCGAACACGAGTCGTATGGAAGATACGATCAACATAAAGATGTTCACCGACGATGACTAGTCCGTCTCACGTGATGATCGGACACGGGCTAGTCGACTCGGATCGTGTAACACTTAGATGACTAGAGGGATGTCTAATCTAAGTGGGAGTTCATAATTTTGATTAAGAACTTTATTTTCATGAACTTAGTCTAAAACCTTTGCAAATATGTATTGTAGATCAATGGCCAACGCTAATGTCAACATGAACTTCAACGCGTTCCTAGAGAAAACCAAGCTGAAAGATGATGGCAGCAACTATACGGACTGGGTCCGAAACCTGAGGATCATCCTCATAGCTGCCAGGAAGCAATATGTCCTAGAAGGACCGCTAGGTGCCGCTCCCGTCCCAGAGAACCAAGACGTTATGAACGCTTGGCAAACTCGTGCTGATGATTACTCCCTCGTTCAGTGCGGCATGCTTTACAGCTTAGAACCGGGGCTCCAAAAGCGTTTTGAGCATCACGGAGCATATGAGATGTTCGAAGAGCTGAAACTAGTTTTCCAAGCTCATGCCCGGGTCGAGAGATATGATGTCTCCGACAAGTTCTACAGTTGTAAGATGGAGGAGAACAGTTCTGTCAGTGAACACATCCTGAAGATGTCTGGGTTGCACGCACGTATGACCCAGTTGAACATTAACCTCCCAGATGAGGCGGTCATTGACAGAATCCTCCAGTCGCTCCCACCAAGCTACAAGAGCTTTGTGATGAACTACAACATGCAGGGGATGGTAAAGACCATTCCTGAAGTGTTCTCGATGCTGAAGTCAGCAGAGGCTGAAATCAAGAAAGAACATCAAGTGTTGATGGTCAATAAGACCACTAAGTTCAAGAAGGGCAAGGGTAAGAAGAACTTCAAGAAGGACGGCAAAGATGTTGCCGCGCCCGGTAAGCCTGTTGCCGGGAAGAAGTCAAAGAATGGACCCAAGCCTGAGACTGAGTGCTTTTATTGCAAGGGGAAGGGGCACTGGAAGCGGAACTGCCCCAAATACTTAGCGGATAAGAAGGCCGGCAACACCAAAGGTATATTTGATATACATGTAATTGATGTGTACCTTACCAGTACTCGAAGTAACTCCTGGGTATTTGATACCGGTGCCGTTGCTCACATATGTAACTCACAGCAGGAGCTGCGGAATAAACGGAGACTGGCGAAGGACGAGGTGACGATGCGCGTCGGGAATGGTTCCAGGGTCGATGTGATCGCCGTCGGCACGCTGCCTCTACATTTACCTACGGGATTAGTTTTAAACCTCAATAATTGTTATTTAGTGCCAAGTTTGAGCATGAACATTGTATCTGGATCTCGTTTAATACGAGATGGCTACTCATTTAAGTCTGAGAATAATGGTTGTTCGATTTATATGAGAGATATGTTTTATGGTCATGCTCCGATGGTCAATGGTTTATTCTTGATGAATCTCGAGCGTAATATTACACATGTTCATAGTGTGGATGCCAAAAGATGTAAAGTTGATAACGATAGTCCCACATACTTGTGGCACTGCCGCCTTGGTCACATTGGTGTCAAGCGCATGAAGAAGCTCCATACTGATGGACTTTTAGAGTCTCTTGATTATGAATCATTTGACACATGCGAACCTTGCCTCTTAGGCAAAATGACCAAGACTCCGTTCTCCGGAACAATGGAGCGAGCAACCAACTTGTTGGAAATCATACATACCGATGTGTGCGGTCCAATGAGCGTTGAGGCTCGCGGAGGATATCGTTATGTTCTCACTCTCACTGATGACTTGAGTAGATATGGGTATGTCTACTTAATGAAACACAAGTCTGAGACCTTTGAAAAGTTCAAGGAATTTCAGAGTGAAGTAGAGAATCAACGTGACCGAAAGATAAAGTTCCTACGATCAGATCGTGGGGGAGAATACTTAAGTCACGAATTTGGTACACACTTAAGGAAATGTGGAATCGTTTCACAACTCACGCCGCCTGGAACACCTCAGCGAAACGGTGTGTCCGAACGTCGTAATCGCACTCTATTAGATATGGTGCGGTCTATGATGTCTCTTACCGATTTACCGCTATCATTTTGGGGATACGCTCTAGAGACAGCTACATTCACTTTAAATAGGGCACCGTCTAAATCCGTTGAGACGACACCGTATGAATTATGGTTTGGGAAGAAACCTAAGCTGTCGTTTCTAAAAGTTTGGGGATGCGATGCTTATGTCAAGAAACTTCAACCTGAAAAGCTCGAACCCAAGTCGGAAAAATGCGTATTCATAGGATACCCTAAGGAAACTGTCGGGTATACCTTCTACTTAAGATCCGAAGGCAAGATCTTTGTTGCCAAGAACGGATGCTTTCTGGAGAAAGAGTTTCTCTCGAAAGAAGTAAGTGGGAGGAAAGTAGAACTCGATGAAGTACTACCTCTCGAACGGGAAAGTGGTGCAGCGCAGGAAACCATTCCTGTAATGCCCACACCAACTGAAGAGGAAAATGTTGATGATGATCAAGGTACTTCAGATCTAGTTGCTACTGAACTTCGAAGGTCCACAAGGACACGTTCCGCACCAGAGTGGTACGGCAACCCTGTCATGGAAATCATGTTGCTAGACAACAATCAACCTTCGAACTATGAAGAAGCAATGGCGGGCCCGGATTCCAACAAATGGCTTGAGGCCATGAAATCCGAGATAGGATCCATGTATGAAAACAAAGTATGGACTTTGACAGACTTGCCCGATGATCGGCGAGCGATAGAAAATAAATGGATTTTTAAGAAGAAGACGGACGCGGATGGTAATGTTACCATCTATAAAGCTCGACTTGTCGCTAAGGGTTATCGACAAGTTCAAGGGATTGACTACGACGAGACATTCTCTCCCGTGGCGAAGCTTAAGTCCGTCCGAATCATGTTAGCAATTGCCGCATACTATGATTATGAGATATGGCAGATGGACGTCAAAACGGCATTCCTTAATGGACATCTTAAGGAAGAGCTGTATATGATGCAGCCGGAAGGTTTTGTCGTTCCTCAGAACGCTAACAAAGTATGCAAGCTCCAGCGATCCATTTATGGACTGGTGCAAGCATCTCGGAGTTGGAACATTCGCTTTGATGAGATGATCAAAGCGTTTGGGTTTACGCAGACTTATGGAGAAGCCTGCGTTTACAAGAAAGTGAGTGGGAGCTCTGTAGCATTTCTCCTATTATATGTAGATGACATACTCTTGATGGGAAATGATACGAAACTCCTGGACAGCATTAAGGCCTACTTGAACAAGTGTTTTTCAATGAAGGACCTTGGAGAAGCTGCTTATATATTAGGCATCAAGATCTATAGAGATAGATCGAGACGCCTCATAGGTCTTTCACAAAGCACATACCTTGATAAGATTTTGAAGAGGTTCAAAATGGATCAGTCCAAGAAGGGGTTCTTGCCTATGTTACAAGGTGTGAGATTGAGCTTGGCTCAGTCACCGACCACGGCAAAAGATAAAGAAGAGATGAGTGTCATCCCCTATGCTTCAGCCATAGGATCTATTATGTATGCCATGCTGTGTACCAGACCCGATGTAAACCTTGCCGTAAGTTTGGTTGCAAGATACCAAAGTAACCCCGGCAAGGAACACTGGACAGCGGTCAAGAATATCCTGAAGTACCTGAAAAGGACAAAGGACATGTTTCTCGTTTATGGAGGAGATGAAGAGCTCGTCGTAAAGGGTTACGTCGACGCTAGCTTCGACTCAGATCTGGATGACTCTAAGTCACAAACCGGATACGTGTATATGTTGAATGGTGGAGCAGTAAGCTGGTGCAGCTGCAAGCAGAGCGTCGTGGCGGGATCTACATGTGAAGCGGAGTACATGGCAGCCTCGGAGGCAGCGCATGAAGCGATTTGGATGAAGGAGTTCATCACCGACCTAGGAGTCATACCCAATGCGTCGGGGCCGATCAAACTCTTCTGTGACAACACTGGAGCTATTGCCCTTGCCAAGGAGCCCAGGTTTCACAAGAAGACCAGGCACATCAAGCGTCGTTTCAACTCCATCCGTGAAAATGTTCAAGATGGAGACATAGAGATTTGCAAAGTGCACACGGATCTGAATGTCGCAGATCCGTTGACTAAACCTCTCTCGCGTGCAAAACATGATCAACACCAGAACTCTATGGGTGTTCGATTCATCACAATGTAACTAGATTGGTGACTCTAGTGCAAGTGGGAGACTGTTGGAAATATGCCCTAGAGGCAATAATAAAAGGATTATTATATTTCAATGTTCATGATAATTGTCTTTTGTTCATGCTATAACTGTATTATCCGGAAATCGTAATACACGTGTGAACACTTAGACCCAATAAGTCCCTAGTGAGCCTCTAGTTGACTAGCTCGTTATGATCAATAGATAGTCATGGTTTCCTGACTATGGACATAGGATGTCGTTGATAACGGGATCACATCATTAGGAGAATGATGTGATGGACAAGACCCAATCATAAGCATAGCATAAAAGATCGTATAGTTCGTTTGCTAGAAGCTTTGCCAATGTCAAGTATCTATTCCTTCGACCATGAGATCGTGTAACTCCCGGTTACCGTAGGAGTGCCTTGGGTGTATCAAACGTCACAACGTAACTGGGTGACTATAAAGGTGCATTACAGGTATCTCCGAAAGTATCTGTTGGGTTGACACGGATCGAGACTGGGATTTGTCACTCCGTATAACGGAGAGGTATCTCTGGGCCCACTCGGTAATGCATCATCATAATGAGCTCAATGTGACCAAGGTGTTGGCCACGGGATCATGCATTACGGTACGAGTAAAGTGACTTGCCGGGTAACGAGACTGAACAAGGTATTGGGATACCGACGATCGAGTCTCGGGCAAGTAACGTACCGATTGACAAAGGGAATTGTATACAGGGTTTGATCGAATCCTCGACATCGTGGTTCAACCGATGAAATCATCGAGGAGCATGTGGGAGCCAACATGGATATCCAGACCCCGCTGTTGGTTATTGCCCGAGAGTCGTCTCGGTCATGTCTGCGTGTCTCCCGAACCCGTAGGGTCTACACACTTAAGGTTCGGTGACGCTAGGGTTAGTAGGAAGTCAAGTATGTGACTACCGAATGATGTTCGGAGTCCCGGATGAGATCCCGGACGTCACGAGGAGTTCCGGAATGGTCCGGAGGTAAAGATTTATATATGGGAAGTCCTGTTTCGGGCATCGGGACAAGTTTCGGGGTTATCGGTATTGTACCGGGACCACCGGAGGGGTCCCGGGGGCCCACCGGGTGGGGCCACCTGCCCCGGGGGGCCACATGGGCTGTAGGGGGTGCGCCTTGGCCTGCATGGGCCAAGGGCACCAGCCCCACATAGGCCCATGCGCCTAGGGTTCAAGGGGGCAAGAGTCCTAGGAGGGGAAGGCACCTCCTAGGTGCCTTGGGGGGGAGGGAAACCCCCCTTGGCCGCCGCCCCCTAGGAGATTGGATCTCCTAGGGCCGGCCACCCCCCCCTTGGCCCTCCTATATATAGTGGGGGAGAGGAGGGACTTCATACCTTGAGTCCTTGGCCTTTGGTTGCCTCCTTCTCCCTCCCCAACACCTCTCCTCCTTCGGTGTGTGCTCGGCGAAGCCCTGTCGGAGTACTGCTTCTCCACCATCACCACGCCGTCGTGCTGCCGGTGGAGCTGTCTTCCTCAACCTCTCCTTCCCCCTTGCTGGATCAAGAAGGAGGAGACGTCGCTCGTCCCGTACGTGTGTTGAACACGGAGGTGCTGTCCGTTCAGCACTTGGCATCGGTGATCTGAATCACGTTCGAGTACGACTCCATCATCACCTTGCAAGCTTCCGCACGCGATCTACAAGTGGTATGTAGATGCAAGCTCTCTCCCATGACTCGTTGCTTAGATGAACTCATAGATGGATCTTGGTGAAGCCGTAGGAAAAATTTTAATTTTCTGCAACGTTCCCCAACAGCATCAAGATGAACGTCAACAACCTCCTTCTCCACCACGACAAGAGAACGACAACGCCAACAATGAAGAAGGCCAAGAAGAAGAACAAGATGAAGAAGAAGTTCAACCAAGAACCAAGCAAAAGCTTTCACGAGTTCGAGCAAGAATTTCTAAAGACCATCCCGTCGAGCAAATCTACAATGATATTCAAACCAGGAGAATCACTCGCTCTAAAACTCGTTTAGCTAACTTTTGTGAAAACTATTATTTCATCTCTAGCATTGAACCTATGAAGGTTGAAGAAGCATTCGAAGATCCGGATTGGATAAATGCTATGCATGAAGAGCTACACAACTTTGAGAGGAACCAAGTTTGGACATTGGTTGAGAAGCCCGACAACAACCACAACATCATCGGTACCAAATGGGTGTTTCGCAACAAGCAAGATGAAGATGGACAAGTATTTCGCAACAAAGCACGTCTCGTCGCCCAAGGCTACACACAAGTCGAAGGTATGGACTATGGTGAGGCTTACGCTCCCGTTGCTAGACTTGAGTCCATTCGCATCTTACTTGCCTATGCTAATCACCATGATATCACCTTGTACCAAATGGACATTAAAAGTGCTTTTCTAAATGGTGAAATAGAGGAGGAAGTTTATATTAAACAACCTCCCGGCTTTGTCAATCCTAAGAAACCAAATCATGTTTACAAACTTCACAAAGCCCTTTATGGTCTTAAACAAGCTCCTAGAGCGTGGTATAAATGCTTGACCAAGTTCCTCATTGAAAAAGGCTTTGAAATTGGGAAAATTGATTCCACACTTTTTACTAAAAGGGTTAATGGAGAACTATTTGTGTGCCAAATCTATGTTGATGATATTATATTTGGTTCAACTAACCGTCATTTTAGTAAAAAGTTTGGGAAGCTAATGTCGGAGAAGTTTGAGATGTCTATGATGAGTGAACGCAAATTCTTTCTTGGTTTGCAAACCAAGCAAACTAAGGAAGGTACCTTTGTCTCTCAAACGAAGTACACCAAGGACTTATTCAAGAAGTTCAATATGCAAGAATGCAAAGGTATGACTACACCCATGCCTACTAGTGGACATCTTGACTTGACCAAAGATGGTGAACCGGTTGATCAAAAGGTTTATCGCTCTATGATTGGCTCATTGTTATATCTATGTGCTTCACGTCCTGATATCATGCTAAGTGTGTGCATGTGTGCACGATATCAAGCTGCTCCTAAAGAATGTCATCTTAAGGCCGTGAAAAGGATAGTTAGATACTTAATCCATACACTAAATTTTGGCATTTGGTATCCTAAGAGGGCCTCTTTCGATCTTGTTGGCTACTCTGACTCGGACTATGTTGGAGACAAGGTTGATAGAAAGTCCACTTCGGGTACTTGTCAATTTCTTGGTAGATCTCTTGTGTCTTGGTCCTCCAAGAAACAAAACTCGGTATCCTTATGCACCGCCGAAGCGGAATACATTGTCGCTGGTTCATGTTGTGCTCAGTTACTTTGGATGACCCAAACTCTTAAAGATTATGGGATATATGTGAGACATGTTCCATTGCTTTTTGACAATGAAAGTGCTATCAAAATTGGTCATAATCTCGTACAACATTCTCAAACTAAGCATATTTAAGTTCGTCATCATTTCATTCGAGATCATGTTGCTAAGGGTGACATTAATCTTAAGCATTTTCGCACCGAAAAAAAATTAGCGGATATATTCACTAAACCTCTTGATGAGAAAGTGTTTTGTAGGTTGAGGGGAGAATTGAACATCATAGATGCTTCAAACTTGGAGTAGAAACTCCATTGGATACATGCAAGACATGAGCTTATGACTAATCCTTGATATTTCTCTTATGATGAAAATCTTATGTCTTGGATATATTTGCATCTTGCATATTATATAACCCATGTAGGTACTTGGTTGAATCAAATTCCATGAGATTGTAATCTACTCACATCTTGAGCAATCTCTACATCACCAAGTTTCTACACTATGGTGGTTGAAGACAAGGAAGCACGGAACCATTCGCACATATCCTTTGAAAAATTCTATGTTGAGCTTCATGATTGTCATTTTTGGATACACAAGTGCTCTTCCTTGCAAGAACTAACCCATGTAGGTAGATGGACTCAAATTCCAAGTGGTGCTCCCAATTCTTGATGAGCTACATCAACCTTGAGCAACCCACACAAGTTCAACTACATGTTCAACACCACCAACCAAGGTATGTTATTCCATCTTAGAGAAGCTTTACTCCAAGTCATGAGCTAAAGCAACTCGACAAGATGTGAATACATCAAGATGCTTAAACGAAAATGGCAACCGCATTTTGAGCTTAAACAATGAGTATGACATATGATCAAGTGATCTCACTTGATTCCTAAGTCAATATACTCTAACATAGGTGACTTTGTCGCCGACCATCTCTAGATGAAGTTCTCTTGTGTTCTTTTCTGTGTTTTTGCATTTGTCTCATGCATATTTGTTTCCCCTTTCAAAAAAAACTTCATCTAGATTTCTTTCTGTTTACTCTGCATTTTCTGCATCAAATTCATTGCATATCATTCAGTAAATTTCTTGCAAATCTTTGTGAGATCTTACTAGTCTAGTGAGCTGAGGTGACAAGTGTTTTCTCTGCGATGAACTCGGTTTCACCGATTTGTTGTTTTCGGTCCAACCGAATCCTTTCAGTACAACCGAAGCATACCACTCGGTGCCACCGATTTCACAACAGGAAAAACAGTTTGCCACTTATTCTGTGTTTCCTCTGATCCAGCTCCACTCAATGAATTTTGTCCTCTACAAGCATCCCATTTATATAAATGCTTTGTTCTGTGACTCAAGGATCAAACCCTTCTTGGAAATTGATGTCAAAGGGGGAGAGAGAGATCACAGCAAAGCTTATCACTTAGAGAGAACACATCAGAGAGAGAGAGAGAGTATCACCTCCTCAGGGGGAGAAAGAGATCTCCAGGGGGAGAGAATACTCAAGTAGAAAGTATTTCTCAAGGATCCCAGATGCTTGGTGATCAAGAGGAGAGATGCCACATGTCTTCTTGAGGGGAAAGCCATGTTCATATGTGCTTATTCGCATTAGCTCTGTTTAATTATATCCTTCAGCTCTGATTTTCTGTTCCCTATCTTCTCCCAGTCTCCCATGCTAGATTTAGGGGGAGCAAGACATCTAAGGGAAAGAAATCATTTAAATTCATTGCATATGTTTACTCTTGGGGACATGTCTAATCCAATGTGGTACTTAGTACTCACTCTTTACATGTCATCACAGTCTTGGTATTCTTGTGGTTTCTTTTGTTTACTCTGGCTAGTAGGTGTACCTGTGTTATCTAACCTTGTTTACGCAGGTTCATTCCATCCTAAGCCAACTCAAGACTACAAGGTAAGTATATGCATCACAATCATGTGTATGAGGAATTCTTGCTGATGTACATACTGTTTGCAAGAAGGACTCATGGGCATGAAGGTATTTTCTTTAATACTCTTTGCTCTGATGCATATGGCCAAGATACATGTAACACATTGCCTACTCTATCATGGTTATGCTCTCACATGCTTCTATATTCCATATTCACATGATTGCATACATGTAGGGGGAGCCTATGCTTGTTACATGTCTTTCCAAAGCTTTACTTGCTATTCTTTATATCTTTATCTAAAGCTTTGATGTATGTTGTCATCAATTACCAAAAAGGGGGAGATTGAAAGCACAAGTGCTCCCTAGGTGGTTTTGGTAATTAATGTCAACATATCTCTTGTTGGACTAACACTTTTATCTAGTATGTTTCAGATAAGTTCAACAATGGAGTGGCATGGACTAAAGGATGTGGGAACTCCTTCAAGATGCTAAGGACAAAGGATTGGCTCAAGCTTCAAGCTCAAGACTCTTCATTTTATATTTTAGTGATCCAAGATCACATTGAGTCTATAGGAAAAGCCAATACTATCAAGAAGGGATGAGGTGTTGCTTAATGAGTTTCTTGCTCCACAGTGCTTAGTGATATGCTCCAAAACCCTCAACTACTTTCCCACTTCCACACATATGACCTAAACCTAAAGTCAAACTCGGCCCCACCGATTCTTTCTATCCGGTGCCACCGAGTTCAGATGTCTTAGCCACTGCCACAAACCCTAGGCAAATCGGTCTCACTGATAGGGATCTCGGTCTCACCAAGATGGGATTGTAATCTCTCTGTGTATGTCCATTACCAAAATCGGTCTCACCGAGTTTGAGCAATTGGTACTACCGAGATTACAATGCAAACTCTCTGGTTAACTTATTACCAAAATCGGTCCCACCGAGTTTGAGTAATCGGTCCTTCCGTGTTTGCCTGACCAACTCTCTGGTTAGCTAATTACCAAAATCGGTCTCACCGAGTTTGTGTAATCGGTCTCACCGAGATTACGTTATGCCCTAACCCTAACCATATTGGTCCTACCGAGTTGCATGTCGGTCCCACCGAAAACCCTAACGGTCACTAGATTTACTAAATCGGTCCGACCGAGTTTGTTGATTCGGTCCCACCGAGTTTGGTAAATTGTGTGTAATGGTTAGATTTTTTGTGGAGGCTATATATACCCCTCCACCTCCTCTTCATTCGTGGAGAGAGCCATCAGAACAAACCTACACTTCCAACTTACCAGTTCTGAGAGAAAACTACCTACTCATGTGTTGAGGCCAAGATATTCCATTCCTACGATATGAATCTTGATCTCTAGCCTTCCCCAAGTTTCTTTCCACTCAAATCTTCTTTCCACCAGATCCATGAGAGAGAGTTGAGTGTTGGGGAGACTATCATTTGAAGCACAAGAGCAAGGAGTTCATCACCAACACACCATTTGTTACTTCTTGGAGAGTGGTGTCTCCTAGATTGGCTAGGTGTCACTTGGGAGCCTCCGACAAGATTGTGGAGTTGAACCAAGGAGTTTGTAAGGGCAAGGAGATCGCCTACTTCGTGAAGATCTACCGCTAGTGAGGCAAGTCCTTCGTGGGCGACGGCCATGGTGGGATAGACAAGGTTGCTTCTTCGTGGACCCTTCGTGGGTGGAGCCCTCCGTGGACTCGCACAACCGTTACCCTTCGTGGGTTGAAGTCTCCATCAACGTGGATGTATGATAGCACCACCTATCGGAACCACGACAAAAACATCCGTGTGTCCAATTGCGTTTGAATCTTCCAAAACCCTTCCCTTTACATTCTTGCAAGTTGCATGCTTTACTTTCCGCTGCTCATATACTCTTTGCATGCTTGCTTGTTATGTATTGTGAATGTTAAACTTGTGCCTAAACTCCACTTAAACTTAAAGAGGTTAAAAACTGCAACTTTGATACATAGTGTCTAATCACCCCCCCTCTAGACATCTCTTCTCAAGGTCCTACACCCGACACCTCGGCCAAGAGAAGACGAAGTCCATGGCAAGCCTCACGACACTCATGACCCGCTTTTGTGCAGGTGAGGACAGCTGGCTAGCTCGTAGCAACAACACATCAAGAAATCCTGGCAATTCAGATGCCACAGATAGCAACGACAAGCCATGAAGAAACAGACACAAGCGTCGCAACAATGGCGACAACGCCAAAGACACGGCAGTCAATGCCGGATTCAGTGGCTCTAAGTATGGTGAGCGGAAAAAGCCATTCAAAAGAAACAATCCGGGCCCGTCCAGTCTGGACCGCATACTCGATCGCTCGTGTCAAATTCACGGCACCCCCGATAAACCAGCCAACCACACCAACAGAGAATGTTGGGTGTTCAAATAGGCCGGCAAGTTGAATGCCGAAAACAAGGAAAAGGTGCTGCATAGCGACGAGGAGGAGGAGCCCCGGCCGCCGAACATAGGAGGACAGAAGAATTTTCCTCCCCAAGTGAAAATGGTGAACATGATATACGCAACCCATATTCCCAAGCGGGAACGGAAGCGTGCACTAAGGGACGTCTATGCGATGGAGCCAGTCGCCCCAAAGTTCAACCCATGGTCCTGTTGTCCGATAACTTTCGATTGCAGGGACCATCCTACCAGTATCCGTCATGGTGGTTCTACCACATTGGTCCTTGACCCCATCATTGACGGATTCCACCTCACACGAGTCCTTATGGATGGTGGCAGCAGCCTGAACCTGCTCTATCAGGATACAGTGCGCAAAATGGGCATCAGCCCCTCAAGGATCAAACCCACAAAAACCACCTTTAAAGGTGTCATACCAAGTGTCAATCACACTGGAAGTGGTCTTCGGATCTCCAGACAACTTCCGAAGCGAGGAGTTAATCTTCGATATCGTCCCCTTCCACAGTGGCTATCACGTGCTGCTCGGACGAACCGCATTTGCCAGATTCAATGCGGTACCGCATTATGCATACCCCAAGCTCAAAATGCCAGGACCTTGCGGGGTTATAACAGTTAATGGAAACACAGAGCGCTCGCTCCGTACGGAGGAGCACGCTGCGGCCCTCGCAGCAGAAGTACAAAGCAGCCTTCTTAGGCAGACCGCCAATTCGGTGATAAAGCCCCCGTATACCATCAAGCAAGTCCGGAGTACCCTGCAACAGGATCGTCCGGCATGTCCAGAGCTCGCCTAGCAATTCGGCCTCCGTCCTAGTCCCAGTCAAGCGGCGAAATTCATGCCGCGCGTACATAATTACGCACTCAAAATACCATGGGCATAGGCGGAGGCACGGCTACGACACGGTCCACAATGTGGCTCAACTGCCCTAGGATCCGTATATCTTCACACCTTTTTCTTTTCAGGTCCCTATTTTCGGGAAGCCCTTTCCGATAGTCTGATTATCGGACCCATCACAGGAAGGAAACACCAAGGAGGCAAGAAGCTTTGGCAAACAAGTGAATCCCTAGGTGGTCTCTGATATCGATCGCTACACCTGTTTTACATACCCACACGCAGCTCGCTCTTGGTTAAGGACATGTCAAATAGTCCTACTTTGCTTATCGCACCACAGCTTCAACCACATTTACATTCTGCCCGAGCATCATCGATCCAGTCAGGTAACCCACCGATCTCTATCACGGCCCCGACCTGATTGCTTAAATGGCACCTGCAAACATCCTCATGCCTCCAAATCCCCACCACCCCTACCTCCAGAGTATCGCCGCGCAAGCCCAACCACATATCATGTGGAGGTCGAGGAGCTGATGGTGGTCGATGGCGTGATGGTCGTTGTCCGAGTTGTCCTAGAGGAACACCCTGCCTCCGCCACCGCTAACTTGGTGCAGGCTCTAGCCCCGATGAAGTGCCCCAGCGACTACCTCCCAGGACTTACCAGGTATGATTTGACCAGCTCAATCTTACCAATACCACTTGCAATGGTTATGTTTTGTTCGGTTGATGTATTAAGCATATTCATGCCTTGTTTATTTCAGTACCGCACACTGTGTGATGTTTAAGTATTAACTGTCCAGCTCAATTTCACCAATACCAGCAACAAACTTACAATAAATGACTCAGGATATCACTAGAGATGTTGCCCATTTGCTATTTTGCTGGATTTAACCTTGTTGTACTTAACATGCCTGTCCATGTACTTACGCAGGGTCATAACGGTTGATGTTGTTGTTTGCCGTCGAGGTTAGCTGCATCCCATGTCTTACAGTATTTCACATCATTTGTGCAATTGCAGTTTAACTTCTAACATTTACTGGTTGCTTGTAGGTACACATGTCAGTGGCATTGGTCCATGCTTCGACCCGGAGGAACAGCACGCCTCCGCCACCGCTGACTTTGGGCAGGCTCTGGCCAAGATGAAGTGCCCCAGCAACTACCTCTCAGGACTTACCAAGTATGAACTCACTAGTTCAATTTTACCAATACCAGTTGTAATTAATGGCTATGTTTTGTGCGCTCGATGTATTAAACATGTTGTAGTTAACATGCCTAACATGTTTTAGCTATTTTCCCTACCTTTTTATAGACAACTGGGCCATTCTCTGCTCTGGAAGCACCTGCCTTGTGATGTTTAACTCTGCCAATTGCATTTTTATCAGTACATGTTTCAATGGCTATTAAGCATGTTGCAATTAACAGTTGTATCCATTTTTAAACAATTGTATTTCAATGGCTACAAACTTACAAAACATGACTTAGGATGTTGTTAAGCCTATTGCAATTAACAGTCGTATCCATTTTTTTGATTTGTCCCTTTGCTATCGTGCTACTCTCTACAATGAAGATATACTAGAGATGCTTCCCATTTGCTATTGGTGGATTCTAACCCTGTTGTACTTCATGCCTTTCCATGTACTTATGCAGGGCCATAATGGGCGATGCTATTGTTTGTCATCGAGGTTAGCTACATCCCGTGTCTTATAGTATTTTACATCATTTGTGCAATTGCAGTTTGGCTTCTAACATTTAATTGCTTCTTATAGGTGCACATGTCAGCAGCACTGACCCACGCTTCGACCCGGAGGAAGAGCTCGCCTCCGCCACTTCTGACTTTGGGTGGGCTCTGGCCAAGATGAAGTGCCCCAGCAACTAGCTCTTAGGACTTACCAAGTATGAACTCACCAGTTCAATCTTACAAATAGCAGTTGCAATTAAATGCTATGTTTTGTGCGGTCGATGTATTAAACATGTTGTAGTTAACATGCCTAACACATTTTAGCTATTTTCCCTACCTTTTTATAGACAACTGGGCCATTCTCTGCTCTGGAAGCACCTGCCTTATGATGTTTAACTCTGCCAATTGCATTTTATCTGTACTGGTTTCAATGGCTATTAAGCTTGTTGCAATTAACAGTTGTATCCATTTTTAAACAGTTGTATTTCAATGGCTACAAACTTACAAAACATGATTTAGGATGATGTTAAGCCTATTGCAATTAACAGTTGTATCCATTTTTTAATCCATCCCCTTGCTACCGTGCTACTCTTTCGCAATGAAGATATCACTATAGATGCTGTTGTTTTATTACCATTTGCTATTTTTGGTGGATGTTAACCCTGTTGTAGTTAACATTGGCTTTCCATGTACTTACATAGGGCTACAATGGGTGATGTTGTTATTTGTCGTAGAGGTTAGCTGCATCCCATGTCTTATACACCATCTGTTCCTAAATATAAGTATTTTTAGAGATTCCAATATATACTACATACGAAGCAAAATGAGTGAATCTAGATTCTAATCTAAACTATATCTATTATTCTATATACATCTGTATGTAGTTCATATTGAAATCTCTAAAAATACTTGTACTTAGGAACGTAGGTAATTGTATTTTACATCATTTGTGCAATCTTAGTTTAGCCTGTGACATTTACTGGTTTCTTGTAGGTACATAGAGAGGTACTGATCCACGCTTTGATCCATTTTGCGTATGGGGCAATGAGATATTCATGAACAAGCGTCAAGTGAGGAAACTAAGAAAGATTGTTAGGCGAAAGAAACAGGTGATGGGAATTAAGCTCTTTATTTACACTTTGTCCAAGACAACAGTGAACTTTAGGATGGTAAGTAATGGGTTGTCTTTTCCCCCTGCCCACAACAAGTTACTCTATTAGACCTTAGTATATGAAATTTTTCTATTTTCAGTGGTTTCCGGAGCTATTTACTGATGATTACATTGCAAACTACATGATCGAGTGGAGGCAACTAAGGTTAAATTATATAATTCATGCTACCATGACAATGCTCTAGAAGTCTTCCTAAAGGCGGTGAAGGATGGGCGGGCGATCGTCGCAAGGGGTTGAACAAAAGTTGTTCGTGCCTATGGCATGCAGGAAGACACATTATGGGCATTCCGCTTCTTCAACACCATCAGCAGTCAAAATGATTTACACTTGTCTCTTCACCTTTACCACCTCTAAATATTATGGTTCATCATAGTTAACTATTGTCTAATCCTGTAATTACTGAACATATTGTACTGACAATTTTATTTATGGATTCGTTCTTGAACCATTGTGCTGAGAATTTGAATTCCGCTTTTCATATTTCAAAATTTCCAATTCGAATAATAAATTATAGGGAAAAATAAAATTATACATGAGCGAATAAAATAATGTGCACACAGTTAGAAAGAAAACAACATCTGCGATGAAAATAGAGAACAGACGGTTCTTTGACATGAAACGTTTGATGCCCGACGGACGCACACATGGTTTCATCTCATATGTGTGTGCGATTCATGGTAATACGGCAAACGTTTCAAACAAGTGTGTGTGTGTGTGTGATAGGAATACCAATCGCACACAGTTATGAAAATGGACACGTTGGCGTTAGTAGAGGCACCGCACACATTTTACATTCTTGAAGTGTGTGTGATGACGTACCTATCACAAACATATCAGTAGATTAAATGTTGATGTCCACCTTTTTCACACAACTATAGCGGCGTAATCATTTAGGATGTCTTTTGGATCAGAAACATAACATTGAGATGTAATGTGTGGGACTGGGGTGGCTTATCATACGTTTATTCTATGGCGATCATCAGTAGCCGCTCGCCTATCCCCGACGGTTTCTAGGTCGTGTGGGAAGGACCCCCCCCTATCGCAGTCACTCACTTGGCGACGGTTCCAAATGTCATCGCAGAAAGGGGTTAAAAACCATTTGTATAGCACCTTACGGTACCAATGTTGGTTTGAGCTCCCCGCACCGATGTGTTTGAGTGAGAGCCCATGAGTTTATTACTCTTGGAGGATTCGCCTCCTAGACGGTTTGGTGATATATTGAGAAGTTTGTGAAGAGGCCTAGGTGGCCAAGGTTCCTCCAGAAGCTTCCTATTGTGGTGTGCTCCGGGGAAGGGTGTGAAGTGGCCTAGGTGGTCAAGTTCTTCCGGAAGATTCCGTGTTTGTGGTGTGCTCCGGAGAAGTTTGTAAAGGTGTAGTGGCCGCCTTCAAGGCCAGCCCTGAGTGATCAAGGATCATCCGTTGGGGGTAACTCGAAAGGGAGAATATGGTCAGTCACTTGGTGACGCCCTGGAGCTTTAGCTTCGACACCGCTCTAATGGAGATTAGCACTCTCACGAATGTGAACTCCGGGATAAATCCATGTCCCCGACTCACTTGTGGTTATCTCATACCCACACCCTTTACTTTTCGCAATTCATACCTGATCTTATTGATATATCTTGTGCTAGTTGAATTGCTTAGTTGTTCGTACATTTCAATATCTTGTGATATACTCCCTCCGTTCCTAAATATAAGGTGTATTAGTTTTTCAAAAAGTCAACTGTTGTCTATGTTTGACCAACTTTACAACAAAATATATAAAGATTTATAATACTAAATATATAAAATGTAAAAATATAGTTCATGATGAATCTAGTGATAATGATTTGGTATTCTAGATATTGATATTTTTGTCTATAAACTTGGTCAAACTTAGAGAAGTTTGACTTTTTTGGAAAAATAATACACCTTATATTGAGGAACGGAGGGAGTAGTTTGTGCTTGCTAGTTTCCTTAAGTGCCTATCTTGTTTAGCATAGGTTGTTGGTGCACTTAGTTGAGCCTAGCATATTTAAGATTTGTGCTTGAAAAGTATAGGTTAGTTTAATTCCGCATTAGGATAAAGCCAAATCCGTAAAAGTTTTAAAATGCCTATTCACCCCCCCCCCTCTAGTCGTCATCTTGATCCTTTCAAAAAGCTATCCTGATACTTCATGGGAGAACAAAGAAAAAGAAAAGATGTTACATAGTGAACATATTTATGCAACAAACTTGCATTTTGAGTAGAAGAAATGCTCCTTGCGTGAAGAAGCAACGAGTTGGAAAGTAAAACATTCGCTATAGGGGTGCAACTGCTTCCTGGAAGCATTTCAAAAGGGAAAAAAGGAAAATGTGGACCTCTATATAAAACCTAGTTAGAATCTGTGACATTGGTTTTCAACAAACTGAAAACTATAGAAAAATAATACCAATAATGATCAAATATTCATCACACATGAGCGCATGTTGCATTCATCTTCGACAAAAAAGAAAAGGGATACTAAAAGAAGCAAGTGAGGGTAGCGAACAAAATTTCATTAAAAGCACTGTATCAACATCCATATAGGACATAAAAAACATGTCGAACCCATGCTGATGGGCGTGTCTAACCTAAGTACCATTCCAACACGAGATTTTGCATCCATTACACAGGGGTTACATCTTGTTTACAGCAAATTGTGAACTACTGCCCATAATAGTTAACGACAAAAACAAGCTCCCCAGAAGAACGAACTCCACCAACCCCCTTGATGTTGACGATGAAAAATGATCTTCAATCAAAGTTCCAACAACTTCTTCAACTACTCTGCAGGGTCCAACGTATTGTTGGGATGCTTGATAAGATTTGCTGCAATGTGTTTCCAGAGGTTTGGGATGAAACTCTGTGACAATGGAAATGAAAAAAGCAGGGAATTAAAAATGGATAGATAGAAATTGATAAACTCCCAACTAAAACAATGGTATGCTCCAATTATAGAAAAGGATAAAATTGTCACGTCATCAGAATGCTTCATGACAACATCGTCGAAGTTTTCCAAGAATAGAATTGCATAGAAGCCACAATTATAACTGAAAAATACAAAAAATCAATAACACTAGCCCCCCACATTTCAAATCTTCGTATTTTGGTCAAAAATTACATAGCTCTTGATTGCAAAAAAACGCTTACTGCGTTGAATGCTTCGGATAAACTGGGGTGACCTTGTCGAAGCAATCAAGATCAATTTTGAATGAAGGTTCACTACTTACAACTTTCTTTATGTTGATAATCTGATTGGATGCAACACAATAAAAATATATTCAAATTCTGAAAAGAGGGGGGTGTCTTTGAATCATATAGATTTGAAGATAAAAAATGATAAAGCAAAGAAAGACCATTACCACATTATTGGTTGCCTTCTACAGCAAATTGACATCCATGGGGTTCTTTACGGAGTCGAAAACATTGAATTTCTTGTGCAATAAGTTCACAACAACCACAATGCAATGCTTATTCTGAATGACAGTAATGAAGAGCTGTGATGCAACATAAAGCAACTAGATGTTACATAACAGATTCAGAAATAAGGTGAAAAAATGTCATAGGAGTCAATAGGAAGCTTACTAGATTGCTTCTTGAAATATCGTTGTTTTCACACGCCCTTCTAAACTCTCTTTCACACTTCTTGTGATCAAACAAGTCAGGATCCATGGCCAACTGAGACTGGAAAAGAAAAGAGTAAAATGCAACAAGATAGCACAACCAGATGAGTCTATGTATGTTGCAAAAAAAACAAGATGGAGGAAAGACTAACCCCCATAAACACTGAGAATGCAAACTTCTTTGACTTCTTCTTGTTGTACATCTGCTCCAAGTTGAAAGTTTTCAGATACAATGTCAGTACCTCGCTGTCAATCTCAGCTCGTGGCTTTAATGAAGCATGGAAGTTCCAAAGTGATGTGTGGAGACCTTTTGTTTCAATGAAATCAGGACTGCAAAACATTTCAACATGGGGAAAAATAGAAAAAAGGAAAACAGGAGATTGGTAGCATAAGCAACCACCGACCCACCATATGTTTCGATAAGGGGAAAACATAACGTATAAAAGAAAAGACAAAGTAAACAAACAAAAAAGACTCACATTGATTGGTTTTTCTTTGCTCTTGGTATTTTGTACCTACTCATGACATACTGCTGGTACAATGCATCATCTTTCCAGTCAATCTTGATCTTCTTCATCTTTGGAACACCATCAGGAGGTTGGGTTGTTCTTTTCTTAATTGCCTTCTTCACATGAGCACTGCACCCACTTCTAGCCTCAACAATCTTCTCCCCTGGATCATGCAACTGTGCTTCTGATCGATCTTGTTGCACTGGCACGAGACAAAAACAGAAAAGAGCAAAACATAAAAAATGATGCACTAACTACATGGTACATTGTAGTTTTAAAAAACTTCAATGAGAGCGGACAAGCCTGAAGATACAACTGGAGCTGTGAATGCAATTGGAGATGCATCATATATGGATTGCCGGAATTCAATTTTCTTTTGAAGCTTTGGATCAATGTCAAAACAAGGAACTGATGCTTCGTATTGCACTGGAAGCTTTGAGATGTTTCTCTGCCTTGCAAGCACTAGACTGTTGTCGAAGGTGGGCCCTGCTGAAAATGGTTGTTGAACATCAGGGGAGCCGACAAGACAATTTTCCTTTTCCTTTTTCATATCCTTCCTTGCAGTCTCAGCGTCCATGTTGAGCCACTCGAAGTCTTCAGTTCCCTCTTTGAACAGACTACATGAAGGACCATCATCAAATTCCAATGCAAGTCCTGGTGTGCTTTGCTCCTGCTGCATTGCTTACTGGAGCATGAAAAGTAACTCCTTGGGAGATATGTTCCTTGGAAGTTGCAGCAATTGAGTTTGCTTCAACCAAGATACGTGCTACACGCTCATAGAAAATTGACTGCGTTATCTGGTGAACGATGTCATAACATTCTTCACTTCTGCTGCATGCGTGCTTCTCATATAATGGAAGCATGTGGGGTGGGATCTGCTTCGAAGAGAAAACAAATGAAATAGATAGAAAAAGTTGAGTTTTACATCATCAATGCAAAAATAAACTATTTATTTACTACTTATTTATTGAAGAAATTGAGGACAAAAAAGCAACAAAGAATGCACATGCTTACCTCCAAGTCTTGCCTAGAGGGCAGCGGCTGCAGCCACTCGTCTAGAGAGCCACACATACCGCCGCCAATATCGCTCCCATCCGTGATTGGATTGCTTGGTATCTCAGGAATGTTTCGATCTGCACTAACTCCCTCCACATTTTGTTCTCGCAATCATCTTCGTTGCAGCCCTCGGTGATACGTACAGTGTCTCTGGCAAACGACGAAGCTGCAAAATATCAAAAAAAGGCAATCACCATATCAAAATAAAGGCATTTGAATAAAATAAAAACAAGAGTTGTGATAATTAAAAGGAAAAATCTTACATTACGTTTTCCAAATTCAATCTTATCAAGGCTGAGCTTGTTCTCATCAATTTCTTTAACAACTTGAAGTCGTTGTTGCAAACGAAACGTGCCCTTGGGAGAGAGTAGTTGTTCTATGCTTAGAAACCAGCACCCGAGGCACATCAAAAAAATCCATGTAAATTACATTAAAAATAAAAAATTCCATTGTGAGTATAGCTAGCTAAAAAGAGGATACTATAGCAAAAAATAGACAAAAGCAACAAGCTCATTTGGCATATCGCGAAAATTGGCACACAACCGCCGATCCAGAATCCACTTTTCCCTGCCTCCCTCTTCTGTTGGTACTTATTCACCTCCTTAAAAGCAGTAGCCAAGAAATGCTCATCCCATGCAAACTCATTGATCTTGTCCATGTCAACCAAGTTCGCAACATACTCTAGGGGTACCATGTTGCCAGTCCCAAGAGATAGCACGAGAGCAATGCATAAAAGCACCCAAGTCCTGTTTATAGAAACCACATCATGATCCTATGCCCCCTTGAGCACTTGAATAGAGTGCTTCATTGGAGCCCTTGACCCTACTCGATAGGGTTCACGGAGCACATGTGGCTCGTTCCTCCTCAACAGCTCCACGGGCCTTGACCCAGAAGGGACATTAAAAAAATTGCACCATGTCTTTCGTGCACAGTATAGACTTCTTCTTGTGACTGCAAAAAATAGATGCAGCAACTGATGTAAAAAACACAAAAATCAATTGCAAAAAGGAAAACCAACAACAAACAAAAACAAATTAAAGGTGAGAAGCATCAGGTTGTCATGCATATCTAAACAGTGCCTTTTCTGTATCAATTTTCATGACTACCCAATCAAGCATATCGGCCTGCACGGAGAAAGAGCTGATGTTTAACAGGGATCCAAAGTGCCTTTGCTAATAACTTCCTTCTTAGTTTTGGATTGACTATTCGCAACCTGGCGCGGGCGGGTGGCTGAGAAACATGTTGAGAATGCCCCATCAATAGTACATTCGTCATCGTTCATTTTGCAAAAAAGAAGAAGAAAGAAGAGAATGAGGATGCACGTTATTTGTGATACGACCTGAATATAAAAAAGGAAGGAAACATCATATAAAAACAAATCAGAAAACTAATAGTATGAAGAAGAAAGAACATCATGAGGATGGACAACAGTATTGCAGCACGACACTACCACTAAAAAAACAAAGACCTACTTCTAAAACAAAGCTAAATCTGAACACATGACTACATTCCTTAAAAAACATAAACCTATTTCACTGTACCACATCTGAAAATGAAGAAAATGTTGTGCTGCAATACAACTGATAAATTCAGATTTAGTTACACACTGAGTTTAATTTGAACTATCAAAAATAACACCCAGTTTCAGGTTAAGTTCCAATGCAATTAACAAAAATGGTGCGGTCACTGGTAGTTCTAGTTTCAGCTACAAAAACAAAGTAAAGTGAGGGTGCCTAGTTCTAGTCTGAATCACCTGGGCACGCCCACGGGCACCACCCCTCAAACACCAAACACAGCTCCGACGAGGACTTCCTCCGTCACGCTTCGACAAGCCCAACCCCACCCCCAACCCACTCTCCCCCTCCTGCCTAACAGCTCCGACGAGCCCCAACCCCACCCCCAACCCACTCTCCCCCTCCTGCCTAACAGCTCCGACGAGCCCCAACCCCACCCCCAACCCGCTCTCCCCCTCCTGGCTAGCAGCTCCGACGAGCCCAACCCCACCCCTAATCCGCTCTCCCCCTCCTGGCTAGCAGCTCCGACGAGCCCAACCCCTACCACGCTATCTCTAGATAGATCCAGTCTAATGCGGGCAACACACCATTAATCGACAATTCTACTAAAGTTGAGCCATTTGATGAGTCAAGGCATGAAAAAGTTGCGAAAAATAATGCCAAGCATACGACCAGATTATGTAGAGGAAACGATGGTCGTGTGCGACAACTTTGTGGACCAAAAATTGCTTCTGTATTTGGAAAGGAATTAATGCATGTTGATTCTTATCATACAATGCATGTATCAATACCTAGAAGAATGTACAACAAAAGGTAAAGATCGGATGCTAAACAGGAACCGAAGCCAGAAGATATAATTCCAATGTTTTGTATGCCTCCGAAGATAATAAGGATCGGCAGTTTCCTATTTAAACTACAGGCATGCAATTTATAGGGTCTGCCAAGGGATAAGTCTTCGTCTTTTATTTAAACAAGTCATTCTATCTTTGGTGTAATTTGCTTGTACGTGGCAGACGTGCACTAGGTATGTACATGTTTTGAGTCTAGGTTAATTGCAAGGTGATCAATATGGCCGGATAATCAATTAGTCAAATCCTTAGTTTGTTAGGAGAGGCCGTTTCAATTTAGTTTGGCTTAGTCTATTCCAAGTTCGCGTCGCCTATAAAAGGGCCTGCCAAGGCCGATGTAGAAATCAGTTTTAGTTTGTCTTCAGAGTTATGAAATATATAGAAAAACGTCCGACTTAGGGACCATATCTTGTGTATCATCTATGATTTTCCATCATGAAAATTTATTAGCGACGAAGGGTTGATCATCACATCGACACCTACATGCTAATCCAAGAGGATCATTATTTTTATTCGTGTATTTTCGGACGTGGGTGAAAATTGTTCTTGGAGGTTGAGGAGGAACAGGGAGACGAACTGCTCATCAAACATCGCCGTGAAAGATCGGGCCGTCTACGCGCGCGAATTAGCATCTCGCTAGTCCGCGCCTCATCAAGTGGTATTCAGAGCTAAGGTTAGTCACAGCGATTTAGTTTGCAATATCATCTATGGAGGCGAGTATGGATGCGTTGAGCAGGAACGTATTGATGGAGGAGGAAGGCATCAGCGAGGTTGTCCTTTTTCACACACGTTGCGTCGTGAAGGAACGGTGTGTCAATTTGACGATCGATGAAGGTTTCGCGGTCAACATGGTGAGCATCGAAGTGGTGGAAAAATTGGGGCTGAAGATGGCACCTCTTGAAAGACCATACACATTAAAGTGGTTCAAAGGTGACATCAAAATTACTAATCAGATTTTGCTAATTTTCGATTTGGGGAAATATTGTTGTGCGGAATTTTATCACGTTTGTCCAGTGCCCATGGTGTCGTGCCATCTGCTACTTGGGAACCCATGGTGCACGCGTGTCGGGGCTGTTCGGAATCTCAAGAAAAATAGTTTCTCTTTATCATGGAAGGGTCAAAGAGTTTGTTTTATTCCTATGCCAGTGATGTGTTCACAAAGGATTGGAGAAGTCGTTTGCTGAAAAGAAAAGAAGAACAACAAGAAATAAAGGAAGAAATCAATGCATTGGTAGAAGGGTTGAATCTTTTGGTGGAGAAGGTGCAAAAGGATGGCGGTGTAAAGGGGCAGCGGTGGAGTGTTTTTAGAACACAATGTCAGATCAAGAATTGTGCTTGCAAGATGATAATTGATGGTGGCAGCTTTACCGACGCCATTAGTAAAGATGTTGTGCATGCATTGGGTTTGTCCATGTGGCGACATCCGCAACCGCACTACATGGAGTGGCTATACAGTTCTGGAAAATTAAAGATCACGCATAAGGTGCGTGTGAAGTTTGCAGTTGGAGATTATATTGATACAGTGGACTGTGATGTTGTGCCGATGGATGCATGTCAATTGTTGTTGGGAAGACCATGGCAGTTTGATCATGATGCAGTCCATGCTGAAAGATCCAACAGATACACGTTCATGCATGATGGAAGAAAGCACGTGTTGAAACCAATGGCAGACAGTGCAATCATCATAGAGATGCAAGTTCCTGAGAGGAAGGTTGTACAAAAATAGACTTGAAACCGAGGACGGTTTCTCTTCAAGGAAGGGAGGATGATGCGGGCAAGACACCACTGATCGACAATTCTACTAAAGTTGAGCCATTTGATGAGTCAAGGCATGAAAAAGTTGCGGAAAATAATGCCAAGCATACGACCAGATTATGTCAAGGAAATGATGGTCGTGTGCGACAACTTTGTGGACCAAAAATTGCTTCTGTATTGGAAAAGGAATTAATGCATGTTGATTCTTATCATACAGTGCATGTATCAATACCTAGCAGAGTACAACAAAAGGTCCAGATCGGATGATCGGATGCTAAACAGGAACCGAAGCCAGAAGATATAATTACAATGTTTTTTTTGAAGGAAAAGGTAGATCATGATCTACCTTATGCATTCAAAACGGGGTAAAAACCCGGATGACAGTAGTCATATTACATGAAGGTGGTGTGTTGAAGCACAACAAGTGCAGCAGGCCACCACCAAGCCTAACATGAAAGAAAGAGGTAAAAGAGAGGGGGGTTAGGCTTGGAGGAAAAGAGCAGCGTAATTACACAGGGTGGTTGAGTCTTGGTCTCTTCGCGCTTTTTCCAGAGGTGAAGAAGCTGGTGGATCTCTTTGAAAGTCCGATTTGCAGTCCATGCCTCTGTCCTGAAGACAAGAGCGTTCCGAGCTGTCCAGAGAGCAACCGCAACCGCCACAAAGAGGACGTGCCATAGTTTACCATGCGCGGCCGTGGTCTCCTCCGATAAAATGAAGGTTTGCAAGTCTGGGCAAGCATTTGCAATACCATGTAGACCGACCTTACTCCAGACTACATCAGCTAACCGACATCGTAGCATCAGGTGGTGTATGGTTTCTGATGCGGGGCACCAATCAGAGCCATTATGAGTTGTGATCTTCCATTGTTTCTTCAGCATATTGTCCCTTGTGTTTACCCGGCCACGGGTCGCTAACCAGAGGAAAACTCTGTGTTTATTAGGTATAATGCTGTCCCAAATCTTGTCTTTCAAGGGGCAGTGGAGCCCCTTAAATGTGAGCATCTCGTAGAAGAAGCGTGTTGTAGGTTTGTTATATAGGCAGATTGGCATCCGTGAGTCAGCATGCTCTTCCATGGGTTGGATGCCATCCAAAGCGTCGTTTAAGGCCTGCAATTCTCTGGCGGCTGTGGCAGTTAGATTCGGGTGCAGCTTGATTTCCCAGACGCCATTAGTGAATTGAGATGCAACTGAACAACTCTTGTTTCTGGCAAAGAGAAAAGCGTTGGGAAGGAGAATTCAAGTCTTCCGCATGCAAGCCATGAATCTTTCCAGAAGGAGATCCTGGATCCGTCGCCCAAAATGCACCTGGTAGTTTGAATAACATGCTGTATGGTTGACTGCAGGCAGCGCCAAATGGGAGTGTCCCCACTCCGTTTACAATCTGGGAGTGTGCTGCTGCAGTATCTTCTGGCAAACCATTCATAGCATGGGGCTCCGTGGCCTTGCAAAATGTTGGATGTAAGCTTGCAGATCATTGCCATGTTGTGTTCTTTTAAGTTTCTGAGGCCAAGCCCTCCATTGAGCTTTGGTAGAGTGACAAAATCCCACGCTACCAAGTAGTGTCCACCATTTGCCGAGTTCTTTCCTTGCCAAAGAAAGCCTCATAGTATTCTCTCCAGCTTGTCCAGGGATTGTTGTGGCCAGATGAAGCATGCCATGAAGTAAGTGGGGATGGAGGCAAGCACAGAATTAACAAGGGTGAGACGGCCGCCCCAGGAAAGGAAAGTGGCGACCAGCCGGATAGCCTGCGGTCAACCCTGTGAATGACTGGCAGAAGCATCTCGTGGCTGATTTTCTGTGTGGACAGTGGTAAACCCAGGTAAGTGCATGGGAAAGAGGAGGTTGGACACTGCAAAATGTCAGCCACTCTATTGGTAGTGGTTTCATCCATGCATATTGGCACGAAGGTGCTTTTATTGAAATTGATTTGCAGTCCAGTGAAGTCGGAGAAAGCATCCAAAATCCTCCTGATAACTTGTGCTTGCTCCTATGTACCTTTGATCAGCAACAAAGTATCGTCGGCATACTGCAAAACTGGAAAATGCCCATCAACGTTGAGGGGATGGTGGAGAGTCCCCAAATTGTATTCAGAGATGCACATTTGCTGTAGAACGTCAGCCATGAGAATGAACAGGTAAGGGGATATAGCATCTCCTTGTCTTAGGCCACTCTGCAGTTTAATCCGTTCCCCAATTTGTCCATTGATCAAAACACTTGAGGAGCTGGAAGAAAGCAAACAGTTGATCCAACATTTCCATCTGGCACCAAAGCCCCGGGAGTCCATGATTTGGTTCAGAGCGTTGTTGAAATGTGAGATGGGCCTAGAGCCCATATGACAATTTCAAATTTGATCTCCAAGGGCCCATGTAGGTGGCATGACAATGTGGTGGGAAGTTTAGTCCCACCATGCTAGTGGAAGAGAAGTTGGAGTGGTTTATAAGGGTGGCTCTTCTACATGCTATTGGAGCTTGAGAAGAGAAGAGGCCCTCGCGCGCTCCTCCTCCGCCGCCCGCCTCGCCACGCCTCGCCTCGCCTCGCCTCGCCTCGTCACGACGCAACGCGACGCGACGCGGGTTGCGGGAATGAGCCGAGCCGAGCTCACACCTATGCGCTTATTTTTGCCAGTCACTAACGGAGAGGTTCTGACAGCAGGGCCACAATCTGAGACGTCGGATCGTGGGCTGTCACGGACTCGGACGTGGGTCAAGCCCACGTCTCTCCATGCGGCTGCGTCTATATAAGTGTGTTGTGTCCCCTAACCCTAGCCGCCACGAACAGATCACATCTGCTCACGCGCACGCCCTCCATCGTTCCTTTGCTGCTGCTGCCGCCGGTGACTCCATCCCGTCTGCTGCGTACACGGTCGACGGGAGAGCAGGTCTTCGAAACCACGCCCTTCTGGTTCCTGTACGGGATGAGGGGCGAATAGGTTTTTGGGCAGCGATTACGCGACTGCTCGCTTCCGATCGTCTACTTCCTCTACGTCCGCGTCGCCTTCATCATCACCATGTCCACCGACGCCGACCGTGCCGCCACCGAGAAAGCTGAAGCCGACAAGAAGGCCGCCGAGGACGCCGCTGCTGCCACCAAAGCCGCGGCCTCTGCATGGCCTACTGGAGGGTATAACTCGTTTATCCCGCTCCTGATTATTTTCATATTAGCAGTACTAGCAGTATGTGTAGATTTGTCTACTGTTTGCTTAGTACGTGCATGTTTAGATCAAAGTCAGTATGTCATCAACTTAGTCAATGCCATGCTAGTGTTTTACTCGTGGATTAATTTAATCAAGAAATTGCCTATTTACTCAACAATCCAAAAACCTATTATGTGTAGGAATTTTTCGGCAAGTGGCTTTGCTGCTGCACTGAAACCGGATAAGTTTACCGGTACGTATTTTAAGCGTTGGAAGACAAAGACCACTTTATGGCTCACAGCTATGAACGTGTTCTGGGTCACCGGTGTGTCCACGGGAACGATTGCTCCTGAACAGGAGAAGACGTTCAGGGAGGCAACCATTGTGTTTCTCGGAGCAGTTCTTAGCGTGATCGGAGATAAACTGGTCGACGCATATTTACATGTGCATGTCGCCAAGGACTTGTGGGAGGCGCTCGAATCTAAGTTCGGGGCCGCCGATGCAGGGAGCGAGATGTATATCATAGAGCAGTTCCATGATTACAAGATGGTTGAGAACCGTCCTGTACTGGAGCAGGCTCATGAGATAATATGCATTGTTAAGGAGCTTGAGCTTCTGAAGTGCGAGCTACAGGGCAAGTTTGTCGCGGGCTGCATAATCGCTAAGCTCCCTAATTCCTGAAGGAACTTTGCCACCACTCTGAAACATCAGAGGCGTGAATTCTCTGTGGAGGATGTCATTGGCCATCTGAGTGTTGAGCAGAATTCGAGGGCAAAGGACTCGCATGAAAAAGGGGTCGAAGGGACTTCTGTCGCCAACATGGTGAACCAAAAGAACTTCAACTCCCACAAGCCCAAGGGAAAGAACGGTGTCCAACACAATACCAACTTTAAGAAGAAGGGTAAGAAGACCTTCAAGAAGAACAAGAAGGATGAGGGCTGCTTTACTTGTGGTTCGGTTGAACATTGGGCCAACAAGTGCCCAAACAAGTATAAGAAGCCAGGACAGGACTCCAAGTTTGTCAACATGATTGTGTGCAACAATGAGAATGGTGCATCTGGGTACGGTAATTTATTTACTGTTTTTCAGTGTTTCAGCCTACCGATTGGTGGGTGGACACAGGTGCAAGTGTTCATGTGTGTGTTGACATTTCATTGTTCACTTCTTACCAGGTCACAGGTCACGGGTCCGTATTGATGGGAAATGGCGCGAGTGCTTCTGTTCATGGTGTTGGCACGGTCGATCTGAAGTTTACTTCGGGAAGGATCGTGCAGCTGAAGAACGTGCAGCATGTCCCCGCCATCAAGAAGAAACTCGTTAGTGGCTCCCTTCTATGTAGAGAAGGGTTTAAGTTGGTTTTCGAGTCTAATAAATTAGTTGTTACGAAATATGGACTCTTTGTTGGAAAAGGTTATGAGAGCGGAGGGATGTTCCGCCTTTCCCTCGCAGATTTTTGTAATAAAGTCGTGAACCATATTCATTCGAATGTTAATGAATCTAAAGTTTGGCATTCACGTCTTTGTCACATTAGTTTTGGTGTTATGACGCGGCTAGCCAAGTTGGATTTAATCCCGAGTTTCACTTTAGCCAAAGGTTCTAAGTGCCTATCATGTGTGCAAGCTAAGCAACCTCGCAAGCCTCACAAGGCCGCGGAGGAGAGGCACTTGGCACCATTAGAACTCATACATTCTGATCTTTGTGAGATGAATGGTGTGTTGACTAAAGGCGGAAAGAAATACTTCATGACATTGATAGATGATTCCACTAGATATTGCTCTGTATATCTGTTAAATACTAAAGATGAGGCTCTACACTACTTTAAAATCTATAAGGCAGAAGTTGAGAATCAACTTGAAAAGAAAATTAAACGAATCTGGTCAGATCGCGGTGGAGAGTACTTCTCGAGTGAGTTTGATTCCTTCTGTGCGGAACACGGCATTATTCATGAGAGGATGCCTCCCTATTCTCCCCAGTCAAACGGGGTTGCCGAGCAGAAAAACTGTACTCTAACTGATCTGGTTAACGCCATGTTAGATACATCGGGTTTATCCAAGGCATGGTGGGGGGAGGCTATATTGACGGCATGTCATGTCCTAAATAAAGTTCCGACAAAGGATAATGAGATCACTCCCTATGAGAAATGGGCAAAGAGAAGGACAACACTCTCGCACTTGCGCACTTGGGGCTGTTTGGCGAAAGTCAATGTGCCGATCCCCAAAAAGCGTAAGCTTGGACCCAAGACTGTGGACTGCGTTAATTTGGGCTACGCTAAGAACAGCGTTGGCTATAGATTTCTAGTAGTGAAATCTGAGGTACCTGACCAGAAGGTCGGTACAATTATGGAGTCTAAGGATGCTACATTCTTTGAGGATATTTTTGCCATGAGAGATATGCAAAGCACTTCTAGACAGGAATCTGAGGAGACTCCTGAGCCTGCCATTCCTATGGAATATTATGAACGAACACATGATGAAAATCCTGAGGAGGATGACGAGGAAACCCTTGGTAGGGGCAAGAGACAAAGGACTGCAAAGACCTTTGGTGATGATTTCTTCGTGTACCTCATGGATGATACTCCCACTTCTATTTCAGAAGCGTATGCCTCTCCAGAAGCTGACTACTGGAAGGATGCGGTCCGCAGCGAGATGGATTCCATCATGGCTAACGGGACATGGGAGATCACTGAGCATCCCTATGGTTGCAAACCATTGGGATGTAAGTGGGTATTCAAGAAAAAGCTTAGGCCCGATGGTACGACTGAAAAGTACAAGGCTAGGCTTGTGGCCAAGGGCTATGACCAGAAAGAAGAGGAAGATTTCTTCGATACTTATTCACCTATGGCTAGACTGACCACCATTCGAGTATTACTCTCGTTGGCGGCCTCACATGGTCTTCTCGTCCATCAAATGGATGTTAAGACGGCTTTTCTGAATGGAGAGCTAAATGAGAAAATCTACATGCAACAACCAGATGGCTTTGTGATAGATGGTCAGGAAAGAAAGGTGTGTAGGTTGCTGAAATCTTTATATGGCCTGAAGCAAGCACCTAAGCAATGGCATGATAAGTTTAATACAACTCTGACATCTGTTGGCTTCGTTGTTAATGAAGCTGACAAATGTGTATACTATCGCCATGGTGGGGGCGAAGGAGTTATACTGTGCTTGTATGTTGATGACATACTGATATTCGGAACCAACCTCAAAGTCATTGAGGAGGTTAAGTCGTTTCTGTCTCAGAACTTTGAGATGAAGGATCTTGGTGTGGCTGATGTTATCTTGAACATCAAGCTACTGAGAGATAATGAGGGTGGGATCACACTTCTGCAATCCCATTATGTTGAGAAGGTGTTGAGTCGTTTTGGATATTCGGACTGCACACCATCTCAAACACCATATGATCCTAGCGTGTTGATTCGAAAGTCCAAAGGCATGGCTAAAGATCAATTGAGATATTCTCAAATCATTGGTTCACTGATGTACCTAGCGAGCGCAACGAGGCCTGACATCGCATTTGCTGTGAGCAAACTGAGCCGGTTTGTTTCCAAACCGGGTGATGTACATTGGCATGCTGTTGAAAGAGTTATGCGCTATCTGAAAGGTACTATGAACTATGGACTTCACTATACCGGAGACCCGTCGGTACTTGAAGGGTAGAGTGATGCGAATTGGATCTCTGATGCTGATGAGATGAAGGCCACAACTGGGTATATGTTTACTCTTGGAGGTGGCGCTGTTTCCTGGAAGTCTTGCAAGCAAACGATCTTAACGAGATCAACAATGGAAGCAGAATTAACAGCATTAGACACTTCTGGTGTTGAAGCAGGATGGCTTCGAGATCTTTTGATGGACTTGCCACTGGTTGATAAACCAGTTCCGGCTATCCTTATGAACTGTGATAATCAGACTGTCATCACCAAGGTGAAGAGTTCAAAGGACAACATGAAGTCCAACAAACACATAAGAATGAGATTAAAAGCTGTCAGAAAATTAAGAAACTCCGGAGTGATAGCGTTGGACTATGTCCATACGGCTAAGAATCTGGCAGATCCCTTTACGAAAGGGCTATCACGTGTAGTGATAGATAGTGCATCGAGGGAGATGGGTATGAGACCCACATGAGTTACCATGGTGGTAACCCAACCTATGTGATCGGAGACCCGTGAAGTAGGACCTGGGAAAACAAGCCAGTGGTGAACTGAGGAGAGTAACTTTACTAACTCACTCCGTTGGAGATGCAATACTCTCGGAAACTGTATGGAAGGATGACTACTGTCTTAATGTGTTCCAAAGCTTATATGTATAAGCAAGATGCTATCCTACAGAGCGATCTTTGGAGGAACATACCTATGTGAGCCCGACTGCTAGTCACAGTCTATGAGATTGGGGTGATCTCTAGTAAGCTCATGAATAATCCAGGAGTGTGACTTATATGCTCCACCCGAGGGGTCAGCCTTCGGCAGCCCAGTACTAGTAAGACATGTGGTGAAACTTCTTTACGCCAAACTGACAATTCAAGGCATAGTCCATTGTTCAGTTGTGAAGGAGTGTAGCTACTTTCTCTAGGTGAAGCTCAATCTTAACAGGTCTTCACTGAAACACGAGTATATCAAAACAGCGTTTGGAACAAAGGACAAAGTGGGCCCCTAAGATCTGGTGGGGGATTGTTGAAATGTGAGATGGGCCTAGAGCCCATATGACAATTTCAGATTTGATCTCTAAGGGCCCATATAGGTGGCATGACAATGTGGTGGGAAGTTTAGTCCCACCATGCTAGTGGAAGAGAAGTTGGAGTGGTTTATAAGGGTGGCTCTTCTACATGCTATTGGAGCTTGAGAAGAGAAGAGGCCCTCGCGCGCTCCTCCTCCGCCGCCCGCCTCGCCTCACCTCGTCACGACGCGACGCGACGCGGGTTGCGGGAATGAGCCGAGCCGAGCTCACACCTATGCGCTTATTTTTGCCAGTCACTAACGGAGAGGTTCTGACAGCAGGGCCACGATCTGGGACGTCAGATCGTGGGCTGTCACGGACTCGGACGTGGGTCAAGCCCACGTCTCTCCACGCGGCTGCGTCTATATAAGTGTGTTGTGTCCCCTAACCCTAGCCGCCACGAACAGATCACATCTGCTCACGCGCACGCTCTTCGTCGTTCCTTTGATGCTGCTGCCGCCGGTGACTCCATCCCGTCCGCCGCGTACACGGTCGACGGGAGAGCAGGTCTCCGAAACCACGCCCTTCTGGTTCATGTACGGGGTGAGGGGCGAATAGGTTTTTGGGCAGCTATTACGCGACTGCTCGCTTCCGATCGTCTACTTCCTCTACGTCCGCGTCGCCTTCATCATCACCATGTCCACCGACGCCGACCGTGCCGCCACCGAGAAAGCTGAAGCCGACAAGAAGGCCGCCGAGGACGCCGCTGCTGCCACCAAAGCCGCGGCCTCTGCATGGCCTACTGGAGGGTATAACTCGTTTATCCCGCTCCTGATTATTTTCATATTAGCAGTACTAGCAGTATGTGTAGATTTGTCTACTGTTTGCTTAGTACGTGCATGTTTAGATTAAAGTCAGTACGTCATCAACTTAGTCAATGCCATGCTAGTGTTTTACTCGTGGATTAATTTAATCGAGAAATTGCCTATTTACTCAACAAGCGTCCCAACTCACACTGTCAAATGCCTTTCTGAAGATAATAAGGATCCGCAGTTTCCTGTTTAACCTACAGGCATGCAATTTATAGGATCTGCCAAGGGATAAGTCTTCGTCTTTTATTTAAACAAGTCATTTTATCTTTGGTGTAATTTGCTTATACGTGGCAGACGTGCACTAGTTACGTACATGTTTTGAGTCTAGGTTAATTGCAAGGTGATCAATATGGCCGAATAATTAATTAGTCAAATCCTTAGTTTGTTAGGAGAGGCCGTTTCAATTTAGTTTGGGTCGCGCTAACTGCCACACGTGTGGCAGGAAAGGAGATGCACCACACGTCTCTAATGTAAACAGATTGCCACGTCATCGCATGCATGCATGCAGGAATCTTTTTGGATTTTCAGTTTTTAAAATGTTTTATCTCTTAAACGAAAAATCCGATTGAAATCCGTTTTCACCATTAAATCCCTCGCGATGAGATCTTCGAAACTAGATCCCATGTTGATATGTTTTGATGAAAAAAAATTTGGATTAAAAGTTGCCATGTCTATTGCATATGAATTGTCATGATGTTTACACTGAAGTTGCCATGATATGTTTCAGCTATTTTCTTCTACATTTAAAAGTAAATTTTAACATTTATAAAACGGGGAATTAAGAAACTAGACTTGCCATGAACCATAAACTAAAATTGCCATGATACATGCACGTAAAATTGCCATGATTCATACAAAAAATAATTTTCATGGTCAAAGTACTGGAGTTGTCATCATCAAAATACTAAAATTGCCATGATCTACAAGCTAAAATTGCTACATGGCAACTTTAGTTTAAGCCATATGGCAACTGCAGTGTAAACATCGTGGCAACTTTTGGCAAAAAAAAAAGTTCGTTGAAACATATCAACATGGGGTTTAGTTTTGAAGATCTCGTCGAGACGGATTTAATGGTGAAAACGGATTTTTAGTTCGCTTTTTTATTTAGGAGATACAACATTTTTAAGCCGAAAACCAAAAAAAATCTGCTGATGTCATCTATTCATACATGGCAAAATGAATGGTGATGGAGACGTGTGTGCGATGTGCAAACGCCCACACGTGTGGGCGTTAACATTTTCGTTTAGTTTGGCTTAGTCTATTCCAAGTTCGCGTCGCCTATAAAAAGGGTCGGCCAAGGCCGATGTAGAAATCAGTTTTAGTTTGTTTTCAGAGTTATGAAATATACAGAAAAACGTCCGACTTAGGGACGGCCATATCTTGTGTATCATCTGTGATTACTATCGTGAAAATTTATTGGCGAAGAAGGGTTGATCATCACATCAACATCTACGTGTTGATCCAAGAGGATCATTATTTTTATTCGTGTATTTTCATACACGGGTGAAAATTGTTCTTGGAGGTTGCGAGGACGAACTGTTCATCAAATATCGTCGTGAAAGATCGGGCCATCTACGCACGCGAATTAGCATCTCGCTAGTCCGCGTCTCATCACAGTCGTTGCATTGCAATTTGGGATGGCGGATGAGATGTTGAGATCTGGAATACAAACTTGAACTCTGGGTTGTCGTTGTCCATGGAGTGCGACGGCGATGCGTGTGTCTTCACTCCCACCCGACCCGCCGGCGCTGCCGTTCCTTTGTCTCGCTGCCGCGTCGACCGTCGCTTCCCACGTTGGCTGGATCTGTGCAAGGGGATGAAGGTGAAGAAGAGGAGGAAACAAACCGAGAGCTCGCCTGGGCCCGATGTTGCAATCAATCGAGGAGCCACCCAAAAGCACCTGGTCGGGTTGCGCGTGACCCGACGGAGACGGAATCAGCCGCACGATTAGCCGCGATCCGACGGCTCTCGAGGAGGTTTGCGGCGAGAGAAATAAGTCGGATGAAATTAAGCGTTTTCCATTGAGAAATGCTTACCTTCATCCGCCGCCTCCTCTGTGTGAACTGTGAAGCGTACACATGTGTCTTTGCGTCTCTTTTTTTGCAACATTATGTGTGTTGTAAAATTACCTTTCGCAATAACATCCATGTTGCAAAAAATAAAGACAAAGAAATACTGCAAATATTTTCTGCAGCATTGTCTGTGTTGCAATTTTTTTTCCCGCAACAACACCTATGTTGCAAAAATCATGAGAAAAGAACATCACCTATGATGTAAAAGATTTCTGAAACATAAGACTTGTTGCAAAGATTCTGCAACACTACCCTTGTTGCAATGATAAAAATAGCGTCGGACGCTGGATAGCTGTCAATGTGACAGTTGCTGAGGTGAGAGGTCTTTCTAGAAAATCCGCCTGCCAATGCGTAGCGTGGCCCATATTAATTGGGCACATACCTATTTTATTAGTTTAAGAAACACTACCACAGTCACTGCAGAAAATGTCTTATATTAAGGGACAGAAAGAGCTGGAAAATCTATACTTTATAACCAAACACAATTTTATTTTGTGTATTTGCTTTGCATCAAGAGTTGTCCCGTATACTCCTCTTATAGTGTTGAAAATATATTGGCCCGCATTGCAACGCACGGGCACATACATAGTTAATCGAAATATCAATGAGAAATTATCACGTGCACTGCACTTGAGCTTTGTTGTGCCAGTGACACCTATAAAAAATATGTAGAAACATTTTAAAAATATCTAGAGCTCTTAGGGCAAAATATGTAGAAACATTTTAAAAATATCTAGAGCTCTTAGGGCATGTACAATGGTGCTATCTTAGGAGTGCCACGTAGGATAGATGATGAGATGGAGGAGAGATAACTTATAAGAAAAGGTTTGTCTTCTCTTATTTAAGAGAAGACAAGAGGTGATCTTTTAGCCCAATATGTCTCACCACATTTTTAGGAATAGCTAGTTATTGAAGATAAGGCTAAGAGATGACCCATTGTAGACGAATTTTTTTGTCATCTCTAAATTACATGCAAGACTTAAGATAAGACTATCTTATCAACCATTGTACATGCCCTTAGCGCAGGTCTATGTACACAATCATTATCTTCGGATTTTTCCGGCGACTTTTAACTGCTATTTGCGCCTTCCGGCCCGCCGGCCGGCCGTGAGATAGCTTATCGGCGACAGAAAAAGATTGGGTTAAACACGAACCACCACGCTAAAAGTGATAACAGTACAGTGTAAACTACGGGCCATCAAGATCAAGAGCATATTTGACCCAGACCGTAGTAAGTACGAGTACGTTGAAGCGAAATGGGGTTCGACAGTAACCCATTCCGTCTGCGGCTTAGCAGGGGGTCAGCCGCACGTTGCCTAGATTTTCTTCTCTTTTTTTTTGAGCAAGACGTTGCCTAGATAGTATACATACCACTCAAAAAATATTTAGTATACATAGGTATACTCAGAATGTGAGATGGATTCGTTGATTGCCGTCTCAGGCCCAGACGCAGGCAATGGGATAGAGACAGAGACTCCGGTTGGAGTTACCTACCCGGCTACCACCCACGTGGAGTATCCACCCATCAGTACCACCCACATGAAGTCTCCTCATACATTCAGTTTATTAAAAAAGAAAAGTTAGTATAAAATTGGGTCATCTGTTTTGAAACGGAGGGAGTACATGAAGGAGGCTTGTTCTAGTGACACTGAGATTGGAGCTTTTCCAAAACTTTCTTTGTTTCGCCTGAATTTCCTTTTAATGGATATGTACCTAGTTCCTCCTTGACATTCTCATTCTTCATACAACCCGTTTGCACCACATGCATTCATAACAATCAATGCTTTGGCTACAAACTGGCATCAGCTGACTCACCACCACCAGCACTCCAAATCTACAACCAAACACCATCTCAAGCCACAGTTTCCACACATGGTAAGGCACAAATGCATTCTTATTGCCAACTACTCCCTCCGTTCCTAAATACTTGTCTTTCTAGGCATTTCAACAAGTGACTACATACGGAGCAAAATGAGTGAATCTACACTCTAAAATATGTCTACATACATCCGTATGTAGTAGTCATTTGAAATGTCTAGAAAGACAATTATTTAGGAACGGAGGGAGTACAATACAACTGTAACCTAGCACTCTAGCAGCAACACGTCAGGGCTTGCCCAGGAGCTCACGCACCGTCTGTGCAAGCCCGGGCTCGCTCCTGATGCCCTCTGCCCATCTCGCACTGATCCGCACGTTTTCAAGGTTCTGCTTCAGTGTCCGCTCGAATTCGGGCTTTGTGCGGGTTGCAAAGAAGTTGGAGATCTCTGCCGCCTTCTCGTTGGAGGTGAACTGACAAGAAACAAGAAAGTTCACATTAGCTATGACCTCATGGAAATAATACCTGCAAAAGTGGGGAATATGGATCACGGAAATAGGGCAATAGAACTGTGATTAAATGTACCAATGGAACTATGTTTTTAACAAAATTCACCACCGAGATCCCGGAAAATGTCTTTGAGATGCGCTCCCAGTTTTCCTGCAGACAGATAGAACGGGACAAATGTTAGCACCATGTTTTCAAATGTTTCAGTCTGCTAACACTAATATGAACCATCAGTAATCTCCTAAGGTGTCAGATGAAGAAACCACAAAAAATAGATGGTTGGGTGCTGCTGCCTCAAATTCACTCTACTTAAAATACATTCACAAGGGAAATCCATTTAAAGAGATCAGGATCCCGAAACAAATTCACAAACATAGTTCAGCTGTTTGCAAATATGCCACTAGACTTGAGTTCTTGTTGACAAAAACAGAAGAACTCTGGATCCTCTTTGTAATGCAGAAATCTCAATGAAGTTGGTAGAAAAAGAAACATCTCATGATTGGATATTCCTATTTGTTTAGAATACCTACAAGAATCTGATGTTCTAGACAGGACCCAGAAATAACGACTTCTACGCATCAACACACAGAGATAAAAGGGTCCTCATTGTTAAAAGAGATCGTACCTTCAACCAGTTCCACGAAATTTCACGTGCCTCTGGTTGAATACCTCTAAGGAGAATATATGCATCTTGATTGCGAACCTGAAAAGCAAGAGGCATGAGACCTGAGTACAGCTTGCAACTTGACACACAAGGTAGCTCATAGAGACCTTCGACTATAATTGTGGAAGAAAGTAATGATATTTGCATTTACCTCATTAGTGAAAATTAAATTCAGTGATTCAAGGACGATACCCTTATCCCGGCAAGAAGATAATATGCCTTGAAACAATAAGGAAATGCTTTTAGAACAACCAAAAACATGGGCAAGCTTTGTTAGTTTAACATGGTCAAAAGGCTAACACCTAAGACTTGTAATCTTTCCTCCCCTTCAGCTGACTCCTTGTAGATTTTTCGGAGAGCATCATAACCGGATCTGTTTGAACTACTAACATTCTGCATCACAGCGAGGTACGCGGCCTGCAGAACAGCGCAAGTTACAAATGGAAGAAGTAATCATAGGAGTACCACGTGAAGTGATAGCAAAAGGCAGGACCTTTCTAGTATCCGGAGGAAGAAGAGAAGTGCTGCGATCACGTGTGAAGATGTTAAAGCGCCTAACTCCTTCATTAATGGTCTTACCATGTCCAAGTTGGACAAGTGCAGTCAACAGCAGTGGTCTAAGCATTACATCCAGGTGGCTCTCACCCTTCTTGGGGTCCCAGCCTAACTTTCTGAAAGATAAGTGTCACATAGTCAAAAAGAAGAAACATAGGAAAATGTAGCAAATATACAGTAATAACGTGAAAGAATCATGAAATTGTCATGCATCGGCCACAAAAGAAGGAATGTTCAAGCAACATGAGAAGTTAGGAAGAAGATTAATAACATATTATGTTTCCTTTTCCTTTTTGTGAAACAAAAGAGATGATATATTGTGAGTGTAACACATTAAGAAACTCATAGCAGTTATGGTGGGGCATACTCTGCAGGTGACAAAAGAATCTTGATCAAAAGTTGCTTGATTCACCAGCCAAGGCAGGAGTAGCATCAGCAGATATTTTAGCAATACTTGTGGTTACCTGCCAATCCAAAGTAAAAGATATAGGTGATTTATCTTCATGAACAATTGAACACGATAGAATCAACTGGACCTACAGGATTTACGTACAGTGTTTATGTGTGAAAGAACACTGTAATCAGCTTCCCCACGATAACCGTAGAGTAAACGTAGCAACGACGCAAATGTTTGCTGGTGGGCAATAGAAAGTGCATATAAGTCCTCTACAATGCCTGCAATGCTAATGTTATAATACCTGCCACCAAAATATTACTAGCAGATTCAACGGTCACATGTTGCATTTACCAATTTTATCCATTAGTGAGAGCTTCTTGGTCTCCAACGCATTTTGAAGTGAAGGTGCAAGCTCATCGTCATATTTTACTCTGTAAAATCCAGTTCCATTTACATTCAACTTAGTAAAAAAGTTTACACCCTTCTTTCGGTCACCGCATTGTGAACCAATGACCAGCTTATCACGTTTAAGTTTCAACAATAACTTTTTCTGGGTATCATATGCACCGCAGCCTGAAGTTATAGGGACAATCCACATGCCAGAGCCAGAGGACCCATCTAACAAAAACTGGGCCTGCAACAAACAGAAATAATCAAGTTCGTGCAGAGAAATACTATACACGGAGATCTATCAGTCAACGAGATCAAGTTTTAACAATTTCATTTATTAGATTTTTCACTTTAACCAATATAAAATAAGACATACTTTTGTGAGAACCCTCTCTTTGCTTTGGTCTAGTGGCTAAGGGTGATCTATTAACTCGTAGAGGGAAGTGGGCACAGCAATACATGAAATAATTGTAAATAATTAACATATTTAAGGAAAGCAAGTCAGTCTGACCTAATACCATAATTTATCATTGCACATCAGATTATACATCGAGACTCACATTTGACAGGACAAATGTAATGATTATTTCTTGAATTGTTTGTCTGGATTTATTAAAAATAAACATCCTTCAGAAAAATGAAAGAAAACTAAAGAAATTCAAACACATATACCAAATTATCACTATTAAACATACAAGTACATTACTACAGAAAAACCATACTTCATGATTAAAATTTGATAATTAATTTATGCCTATTGCCTTATAATAACTTTATATGTAAGTCTGAATCTGACACTTCCATTTCAGGCTGTCATAAAATTCATTGCTCCCAAATATAAATTATTTGAACATTCAAATTAGCAATACATAACTGAAACTGCAGAAAACTGTGGTCTAGATCTTTTGGCAACCATCTGATTTAAATCAATAATCATGCAGGATGTGTATCCCTGGGCTGAGATGGGAACATGGGAAGTAATGTGCATTTAAACATGTCTCTCGTGATTTGTAGGGAAACGTCTGTGCCTATCTACCTTACCAAATTAATTGTAAGTTTCCTTATTAGCCTCATCTGCACCAGGGCCCAAAATATCCTTCAAATTTTCATCAACCAACGACTCAGATTTAAACCACCTCTTACCCCTAATGTGGTAGGATAGAGCACCCTAAAAGTGCTCCAACTTCAGAACAAGATCTAATTCAGTTCTTCTATGAGATTCATGTAAGTTGTTCTTGATACCGCTCAGGCATACGCCAGAATATATGATCAGATACTAGGGCTGCTGCGTAAATACGTGAATGCATCAAGTGACAGATCAATGTCCATAGGGGCAGTACAATATTTCCAGTTTTTGACATCATTGAGTACAGTATTCTCCAGAGGACCAGTTATAACAGTCAGTTATACGTTCACAAAATGGATGGAACAAATGCATACTTGGTTAGTCGTGTGATGATGAATGCATGATAGATACGAAGGATGGTATGTAAGATAACCTATTGCCTACTCACCCGCAAAAAAAACTATTACCTGCTCAATCTCTATGTCATTCCCTTTAATTTTCGCATTAATAACAGGATAACCTTTTTGCTTCGTCCATGTAGTCATCAAATCCTTAACAGGTTCACCAGTTTCATTTTCAAGAACAGCCCACAGGTCCTCGGTTTTAGCATTTGAGTATGCATATTTCTTCATATATGAAGCCATCGCTTTCTGAAAGAACACGGTTTCATATCTATAGCATATGAGAATACACTAGGAGAACGACGTGGAGTTAAAGAGTAGCAGGGGGAAATTACACAGAAAGGAGAGTGCAGCAATTCGTTTACTAAATATTGTAATTAATTAAAAATTTGACTTTTAACGTATTAAGCTAGTGTGCAGTTTGATAGATTCATTATATGATCAAGAAAAGAGTCAACGATCGCTAAATTTTACTCCTTTTTTTTTGTGAACAAGTAATGTTATCCTGTGAGCATGACAGATGCTACAACAATACATAAGATCACCATCACACCTATATCAAAAAATCTGTCTCGATATGCTAATTTATCAAACCATCCACCTTAAATCATGTGATCGGTGAAGTACAAATGGTCACATATGATGCCTGTATGCATTAAACAAGGGCAGGATAATCTATGAAGAAATGGTCATTTTGCTCCTAGAATATGTCTTCAAAGAACACCTAAAATACCGCTGACAAAAGCATGTTTACCAACTAGTATGATTTAAGAGCATACAAATATTTTATGCAATGGACAAGCATGGAGTCATCTAGTGTTTCCACTAGATAGAATAGCGGGGAAATGACATCAAAGTATCACTGTTTCCTTAAAGAATAAAATAAACTGGCTGAAAGTGATCTTGTATACCTTTAAGCTACGTGACAAGAAAAAGAATGCCAAGTCTAGGCAAGAAGAGCGAGTCGGTAACAAGTTTCTAGAGTTCAGGTAGAGGCAGTATTAGACCTGAAAACGCTCTGCGCCAAGGTAACTTTGTAGCATGCGAATAACAGAAGCACCCTTGTCATAGCTAATAGCATCAAAAATCTGATCAACTTCACTGGCATGGTGTATTTCAACCTGAGCATCCAGGAAAACGGATAGTGGAAAGTATAAAATGAATCACAAGTTAGCATTAGAGAAGTGAAAATGTTAATGCCACGAAATAAATCTATGTTGATGCATTGACTGAAGTTGCTCCCCACAGTAAGATGCCACTTGTCAGAGTAGAGATACTTAAGCATCAATTTTAATATTCCATAGAAATTTTATGAGTCAGTCATGAATCAGCCAATAATGTGTTGGTAATAGCATATTACGCATTGTCAAAGTTTACAATTAAAATAGATTCTTGCACTTCTATGATAGTAGAGTGCATGACATGACAACTATGGTTTTGGAGAATGTAGTCCACGACATATCCAACCACCGGAGCAGGCTATGGCACAGTAATAAACAATGAGATTACCTCAATAGGATGAGATGCCTCGAGTGAATCCAGCCTGAGAGCAGTGGTTGTCCTATCAAGAAACTGTGTCCAGATCTTCCATTGTGGAAAGAAAGAATCTACAGCTAGATGGCTCATCTGTGAAAACAGAAAGCCTATTCATTCAGTATACATCGGTAACCTGATATTTCATTCTTGTAACTTTTGAGTGGCCGAAGTGATTTACCCATGTAGCAAATCCCTCGTTTAACCACAAGTGAGTCCACCATTCCATGGTTACAAGATTGCCAAACCATTGATGAGCCAATTCATGTGCCACAGTAATTGCAACCTAATAAAATACATGTTGAGGTCAATATAAAAAGGATGTTTACACATATAAAAGGTTTAATAACGAAAAAATGTTAAGAATTATTAGTGAATTATAGATGATCATGAGATAGTGTAGCTTTTTTATTAAACCAATTTATGTATAGTAACATCGCACAGTTAGTTAAGAGGTGAACTGTAAACGATGAAAAGATAAGTTAAATAAGTTACTGAGCTATGATAGATACATTCTGTTTGCTGGATGCTGATGAAGACTTGTCATCGAAAAGCAAAGCTACTTCCCGGTAAGTGACCAATCCGTAGTTCTCCATGGCTCCAGGAGCAAAATCAGGGATAGCAACCATATCCAACTTGGGGAGTGGATAAGGAGTGGCAAAGTAACTGAACAATTGAGGAAATGAGTTTTATTGTTAATGTTACTGTTTCAGCAACAACCATGGCTTGACACAGTATTTTATTAACATCAATCATGTCTATTCATTAGAAACTAAAGTGTGGAAGCACGGCTAGATTGTGATCTTACTCTTTATAGAGATTCAACGACTTCACTCCAACACCTAGTGCAAACTTCCCTTGGTTACTCTTACCAATTTGAGTGTACACACGAACTCTTGTGCCTGAATAAAATTAAACAAACAAATAAAATAAAAAGGGAAATAGAAAGGTCTCATGCAACTCTTTGAATGGATGATGTCAGAAACAGAGATGATACCTTTTGTTGTCATATCCTCTACATATTCAAACAAACCGACAACTATGGCCACTAAATAAGTTGACATAGGTGGCGATTCCTGGTAACGCACAGTTTTGGTAGGACCAGCAAATGTCGCGTTAGCTACTGGCATGTTGGACAGTGCTACCAGCTCAGATGGAACTTCAAGTGTTAGCTTGAACTTAGCCTGGAAAATCGAGACGGCAAAACAAGAAATGTTATGAAATATATCTAACCTCACTGATGCTCTATGTGCAAGTATTTGAGGAAAATAAAGTCATCCATCCAGCTATCATATATAATCACCTTAAATGCGGGCTCATCCCAGCAGGGGAAGCACCGCCGCGCATACACGGACTCAAATTGTGTCACCGCCATGTTTCTCTCTTTCCCCCTATACTGGTACTTACTGCAATCAAATGAAATCAGAAAAGCATAAATAGCAGGAGAGGTATTCATACCAAAGTGCTCGATTAAACTCTTATTTCAGAAATAGATCATAACACTATAATGCCTTCACAGTGAACTTCCAAACCACAGTTCAACTTTTCCCCTTTTGTATCATCGAATTCGTAGCATGGTTGGTCGGTGAGTAACTTAGTTGGTCACTTGGTTGGTCGGTGAGTAACTAATTGGGAGTAGTAAAGAGAAACCACAGTTCAACATTTCCCCTTTTGTAATTTTCTACTTAAAATTTAGAACAAATCATGGCATGATTTCTTGTATATAGATGATCACAAGTGTTGTGTTGAGGTTCGCTGATCATGATGTACGGTGCAAATACCTTCTGTAGAAGCCTCTCATCTGGTCGTTGAGAATGCCGGTGAAGTCCATCTTGAGCACGCCCTCGCCGAGGGGCAGCTGCTTGGCGAACCCGAGCACCAACACGCCGTCATCCTTGAAGAACACCACCTCCGTGGGCGCCAAAGCCTGCGAGAGCCGTGCCGACGAAGGACGATGAGAAGAGGGCAGAGGAGGTCTCAACTCTCAAGGAATTTCATTTTACTTCTCCTTCTTTCTCCTTACCTGGAAGCGGATGGAGGCGCGGTTGACGGAAAGGTCGAGCGCGTTGAGCACGAGGAAGCGGGTGGGCGCGGAGACGGCGACGGAGATGGCCACCGAGCCGGAGAAGGTGCAGGCGACGAGGTCTGGGCGGAGGAAGAGCTCGTAGCGGCGCGGCGCGGCGAAGCTCGGCAGCCGCGCCTTGCCCCGGAACTGCTCCGCCGAGCCGCCCGCCGCAGGCGCGCCGGGAGATGCCTTGAGATTCGCGCCCTGCGTGCGTGTACATCCCGTTGTTGTTTAGCGCGAGGGAAGAGAAAAGACGAGAGAAGCAAGGGAAGCAAAAAAACAAAAACAAGCTTTTACATTTTTTTTCTTTTCTTATTACAAACTTACGCATTTTAAGGCACTTATCGAAAATGGATTATCTCCTTTTTTAGTACCACTAAAATAGCGCACTCACTTTATACATCCAAATTTTGTTCACAAAAAACTTTATACATCCAAATGTGATTTTATAACAAACTATTAATCATGAATTTTTGTTAGTAGTGCTAATATAAAAGAACGGCAATAGTTAATATATTGTATTCATATCATATCTATATCTGTACCAATATAAAAGAACGGCAATAGCTAGCGAGCATTCACTAGGAGGGGGGTGACATCTCTAAACCGCATGACAATTTTTTAGAATAACATGACAGTTTCCTCAAGAAATGCATTTTCTTCTTAAAAAATTGTCATCATTTTATCTCGCGTCGCAATTAAGACTGTGGAAAAATATGTTTGTTTGCCGTCGCCTCCAGGGAACATTGGCCAGTTAGTGTTTTCGATATAAAAATACCCAAAGGACAGATCCAATTAATCTCAACCATCAAAGGATTGTGTCAATGGTAGCACTCAACATGTTTAACAAGCAGTTAATATCGTACTAACATGTATCCATGTTTATGCTAATCACATTATTAAGATGTAATTGATATCCTATCCAATATAAGCATGCAATTAAAATGTAATTGATATTCTACCTAAATATAAACGTGTAATTGATATGCAGTTGATATCCTACCTATTATAAACATGTAATTAATTTCTATTAATGTGCAATCATTTACTAGTTTATTTTAAATATGCATATTTTGTTTCACAACATGTAGTCGTTTTCATACATACATCTAATATAATCAGGGCCGGCCCTGAGGGGGGGCAGAGAGGGCGGCCGCCCCGGGCCCCCAAGATGCAGGGGCCCCCACCCAGGGTACGTACGTACACACACAGTTAAGCAGTACATGGGCTGGACACGCGGACGTAGCGAGCCCACACACTCAGCCGGTTCATCAACTCATCGTACGCGTAGTTGTAGCCTTGAACGCACGTCTGTTCGCTTTTCTAATTCCCTTCCGAGATCCAATCGCTAGCTCGCGACCCCCAGATCTGATCAGGAGCCGCCGTTTCACCGGCGAACTTGGTTCTCCAATCTCCACTCGAGAAGTCATCCATACCATGGCATCGCCGAGTGTACCGTACTGACACACCCAGGTACATCACGTTGCCAGTGCAAGTCTGCTTCGCATCATCGCCGAGCGCCCATGCCATGCCGACGTTGATCCAACTGATTTGAGGTAAACCATATTATTATGTCCCTATCAACTAACTAAGTAATTTGTCCTTGCAAATATGACGCATAGCTTTTACACTGTTAAACTTATGATATACATTTTTCTTATTTCAACAGTGTGTTTGTGTGTATAAACTATTTCAGATAAATATTGGTTTTGAATTGATTCAGGCATATATACACGCACTAGCAAATTGTGTGTGCATTGCAACAAATCCAAAATAAACTGGTACTAAAGTTGAAAAAAAGATCATCCTGTTAATAATATGTATCACTAAAAATATGTTAGAATTCATCCAAAGTATATCCCTCTTTACGATGTGGGCAAGAGTTCGGGCGTTTGGAGAGACTAAGGGCCTGTTCGGCAACTCCCCAGCGCCAAGAAATCCTCAAATCTGGCTTCCCGATCTGGCTTCCAGCTTCCCGACGAAAATTAAGCAACAGGAAAACCGTTCGGCACTAGAACTCCCCGATCCAGTCGCTCGTGTTGGGCTTCTAGCGGCCTAGCCCATTAAGCTCATTTCTGGCCTGGTAGGGACGAACTGTTTCGTTTCTTTCATCGCACGAACCGTTTTCTTCCACTTCGCGGTGGCAGCTCTCTGTAAATAACGTCAACTCCAGGATTTCCGATTCTGGGATCGCCGAAACCGCCGCTCCGGTTTTTTGTACGTAGACGCTGCTTCGATCCGGGAAGTCAGCTTCTTGGAGCCGGGCCGTTCGGGCCAGCTCTGCTCGCGGATTCGCGGAAGCTGGGAGCTGGCGAGATCCCGAACAGGCCCTAAGGGATTTTCTGCAAACAAGGTTTGGAATAGTGGGAGCCTCTTTTCAAAAACATAACCTACCTCGCATGTGTTAGATGCAGACCGATGATAAAAAGTAGATGATGACACACACACACACAATCATCATCAACAAAGTCTTTTATAGAAGTAGATATTTTGATTATTGTTTTTAGTGATGGTTATACTTAGGGGCCCCGAGTTTTGGCTTCGCCCCGGGCCCCCAAAATCTCCAGACCGGCCCTGAATATAATTAATCAAAATGTATATGAATAAGTATCACGTGCACACAAAGCTTCGACTATAACCCATTCCGTTTGCAGCTGTTGGGGGGCGGGGGGCGACAATGCCAGATATAGGGCTAGTTTGGATCACGTCCCCGTTGTGTGATGCCTGGTCTGAAGGGTTCCTGGGATCCGCCTTGTGTTTGTTTGGTTGGAGTCCAGAAAAATGCAGCGCTAGTCTGGCCTGGGATACTCAGGAAGATAGTTAGCCTGTCATGCGTCCTTTTTCAGTCGCCTGGACTGTGGCTTGGAGCTGCCTGGCTCTAATAAAGTGATGTGCAGACAAGTTATATGCTGATGCATCGGTTTTTACATATATTTTATTATCTTGACCACCTTTCAGGCCAGGCTATGATCCAAACGAACTGCAGGCCAGGCTGCCTGCCCAGGCCAATTTTTTCAAAATCTCAGGCAATCCAGGCAGCACCTCTGCCCAGGCATGCAACCCAGGAAAGCAACCAAACTAGCCCATAATCAGATTGTTAGATGAATTCGGCGATTGCCGTTTCAAGCCCAGACGGAGGCAATGGGATAGAGATAGACTCTGGTTGGAGTTACCTATCCGGCTACCGCCCACGTGAAGTCTCCTTCTACCAGTTTCAACTAGCTTTCTCAACAATAAAAATCAGTTACAACTAGCTCTCAAAAAAGAAATACTGTATCACTCGTAGGGATGTCAACCGCGGGGTATGGGTATGGGTGGAGGCACCCCATATCTTTACCCGTTCACCTGGAACTTACCTATCACCCATATCCATACCCGTGAAGGGTTTAACTTTTTCCTATACCCGTCACCCGACAGGGTATGTGGGTACCCGTAGGTAAAAGTACCCGCGTTTACAACACATCAAATCGAGCAGAAAATAGTTGTAAAAAGCATCATACAATCGTAAATTATTAATAGCAACACATTTTAAACAACATATTGTAACAATAACACATTCTCATAAACAAAAAAAACTTTCCTATAAGGCAACACATCAAAATGTTAAACAACAACACAATCATAAATAACAACATATAGTCATACACTTTAAGTTCACAAAATCACGATAAATAACAACCTAACGCGATTAGGGGGGGGGGGGGGGGGGGGGGGGTGGTGTTAACATGTTAGGATATCAAAGGAAACCCACTTCTCAACATTTTAGATGGGTACGCGGGCATGGGTTATGATCCCATACTCGTACCCTCTCTACCCAATGGGTATGATATTTTCCCATTTAATTACTCATGTGTAAATTTGTGTCCCATATCCTTACGTTAATAAGGTTTTTAGCCGCATGATAGGCGGGTAATGGGTACCCATTGCCATCTCTCACTCGCACCAACACCATCGTGCAACGCATGCAGCACAAGCGGTGCATGACTAACGAATAGTAAATTTGTAATCTCATGGGCAGGGGATTGCTACCACACCTCGCCTTGGGACGTCATCTTATTGCCGCCAACAGCCGCTGCTGCAACAACGAGGAAGAACGCCACCACCACGGCCATCACGGCGCCAGCGCCGGCACCGGCGCGGGATGAGGACATGGAAACGAACGTTGCGCGCTCCTATGTACGCGTGTTGTCGATGGCAGCTGTGCGTGGGTCAGGAGGTGGGGAGGAGCACTGGTGGTTGCCGCTATATATTATGGAGCGGAGGCAGCGGGGGCGGGTTGACTCAGCCATCTTTGGTAACCCAATAAATAGTACTAAATTCATGACCCAGAAGCAAATAAATATCAATCAGTATCTTATATACTTGATAAGTACTATATACAGATGAATGTAGACATAATTTAGAGCGTAGATTCACTCATTTTCCTCAGTATGTAGTCTATATGAAATCTCTAAAAGGTCTTATATTTAGAAACGAAGGGAGTATCAATCAATATTTTAATATATTTTGATAACCCGATAAATCTGGGCACATACCTATCTTATCAGTTTAATAAACACTGCCGCGGTCACTTGCAAAAAAAGGTCTTATATTACGGAAAAGCTCTTTCACGACCGAGTGTGGCAACGCTCGATCCCAATCTCTCTCGCCCATGATTCTAATCTTTCTCCCCCCCCCCCCCCCCCCCCCCCCCTGATTTTCATGTGGGTATGCCCCCCTCCTTCCTTGATTTCAACATGGGCAAGTAAGATATTCCTTGTAATCCCTCTTTCCATGGTTAATCTCGCCCCTGATATTAAGGGACAAAGAGAGCTGGAAAATATGTACTTTATAACCAAACATTTCTTTTTTGTATTTACTTTGCATCAAGAGTTGCCCCATGTACTCCTCTCATTGTGTTGCAAACTATATATGGCCCCCATGGCAACGCCTATGTACACGATCATTTATTTATTTTTCGAATGAAATGCATATACAATCATCATCTTCGGATTTCCAGCGACTTTTAACTGCTATTTGGGCCGGCCGTGAGATAGCTTTATCGCTGATAGCCAAAGATTGGGTACAACACGAACCCACGCTCCACGTGATCATAGTACAACATAAACTACGACCCATCAAGATCAAGAGTACCCCAGCAGTAATATTGGGCGTATCCTATTTGGAGCTGCAGGCGCCTTTTAATGTGTATTCTGCAAACGGGCGCCTGCAGCGCCTCGAGCTGGGACGGCCCATATAATTTCTTTTCCAAATGGAAAAAGGGTGCTGGATCCGGGTTTCTAACCTACAATCCCTTCGTGCTGAGGGCTTCGTTCCAGCCACTAGGCTACACCTCGCTACTTGACTGGTTGTTCTCTTTTTTTTTTGTTCTTTAGTTTGGCTTTGCTTTTTTCTTTTTTCTTTTACTTTCTTCTTTTTATTTTCCTTAATGCATGATTTTTTAAAATTCATGAACCTTTGTTCTAAATTGATAAAAAGTTAAAATTCTATGAACTCTTTCTCAAATTTGATGAATTTTTTTCAAAATCTATGATTTTTTTTCAAATTTGATGAATTTTTTTTCAAATCCGATGAACTTTTTGAAAAAGTTGATGATTTTTTTAAAGTTCGATGAACTTTTTCAAGATTCAGCGAACTCTTTTTCAAAATCGATGATCTTTTTTCAAAATCAATGAACTTTTTTCATTTTCATGAACTTTTTTGAATTCGTCTACTTTTTTGAATACATGAACTTTTTCTAATTCGTGATGTTTTAAAAAAATTGGGAGCATTGAAATTTTGTTCACGTTTATACTTGAAAAGAAATCAAGTTTTTCTAAATAGCGCGGCTATTGTTATGTTCTTAACATGTACGCGCACCAATATTACCACTAAGGTGTGTGGCACAAGTTGTCAGCGCACCACACACTGATCTAAATGGTGCGTGTTCAATTCCCCCCGATAGCCATTTTTTGGGTGTTTTTGTTGCGCTATTTAATAATTTTTGCGACCGTAGCAAGTACTAGTACGTTGAAGGGAAATCGGGTTCGACAGTAGCCCATTCGGTTTGCACCTCAGCAATGGGGGTCATCCGCGAAACCCTATTTGTCGCTCCTTGCAGCAAAATGTTGGGGCTGTGCATAGGCGATCGAGGTGGCCAGACCGGTTATGTGTTTTCAGCGATCCCGGTTTTGGGAACCTGCCAGGAGGTTCCATCCGGGTTTCTTTGATTATGGAAACCTTCTAGAAGGTTCTTAAATCATTCTTTCTTTCTATTTTCCTGCTTGTTTTTGTTTTTGTTTTTCCTTTTATCTCCTTTTTCCTTTCTTTCTTTTTCTGTTTCTTTCCTTTCTTCTATTTTCCTTTTTTTTTCTCTTGTTCATTTTTCTTTTCCTTCCTTTTTTATTTTCTTTCATTGTTTTTTCAAGTTTATTATTCTTTTTCAAGAAATGTTCATCGTTTAGATAAGTGTTTGCATTTATAAAATTTATTCATAATTTTGAAAAGCATTCCTGTTTTCAACTTTTGTCCAGAAATTCCCCCAAAAAATATAATTTCAAAAAAATGTTTGTTTTTTCCACAAATGTTCGAAAATTCAAAAAATTAGAACTTCACAATTTAAAAAAAACTAATTTACAATTTTGTTCAGCAAAGTTTTTCAGGAATTTCAAAATTCTTTCTATTTTCAAATTTGTTCACAAATTCAAAAATTGTTCTTGTTTTTTAAATTTGTTAGTAATTCAAAAAATGACTGAGAAATTTCAAAATCAGCGTGTGTCCAATTTTATTTTCATAAGTTTGAATAATGTTTTTGGTACGAAAAGAATTGTTTGTAAATTTGAAAATTGATCGTGTTTTCAAATTTGTTCCTGTTTTTTTAGAAAACCGTAGTTCTTTCAAAATAATGTTCACATTTTAAAAAATAATCCCATATTCAATTTTTGTTCACATAGTCAAAAAAGATGTTCCTGTTTTCAAAATTTGTTTTCGAACTAAATAAAATTGGAATTTAAAAAATTGTTTCCCCTTTGGAAGAGTTCGTAATTTTTTTAAAACATTCTGTTTTTTTGTTTCACAAAAAAGGTTCGCATTTTCAAAAAGCAAATTCACAATTCCTAAAAGTGTTCTCTTTTCCAATTTTATTTTTCCTTTTTAAAATAATAATTGGGATTCCCAGAAAGTTCTAATTTTTTGAAAAAAATACACATATTAGAAAATTCTCTTTTTTTTCAAATAATTATCTAAATTTGAAATAATTTTCTCGTTTACAATTTTGACCCCTTTTGTAATTAGCAATGTTTTTGCAAAAAGTATACTAGGCTAAAATTTTAGTTCACAAATTATAATGTAGTAGCGTTTCAAACAAGATTTACTTTTATTTTTAAAGTCACGTTTGATTTTTTTAACGAATTGACGCCAAATCTCGGGAACTTTAGTTTATCATAATTTTGCGAACTCATATTCTAGGAACTTTAGACCAAGCTAGTCATAGTGGCTAGCACGACGCGTTTATCTATAGGAAGGACGGGCTTCAACGGGAGAAAATTATACGATACGCGCTCCTAATCCAATAATCATGATTCAAGACCCCGATAGATCCATGTCCTTTATTTGAACATAGCATCCCATCCATGCTCTCTCTCTCTCTCTCTCTCTCTCTCTGCATAAGATAAACATCAACTTTCTTTTTTCCATGTGATGTTTTGCCGAGGCATGCATGTGTGGTTAGTGATGGTTTCTTTTGTTTTCAATCTGATTTGATAAAGTGTTCATTTGCAACATGGATCGGCCTCGGTATGGAACAAAGACTCATTTTCAAAAACTAAATCTGTGATGGTCTCATCAAGACTTGATTTCCTATAGCGCCACAATGATATATATATATATATATATATATATATATATATATATATATATATATATATATATTGCTGAGCAAAATGCGTTGATGGACCCCGCCTAAGCTGGACCGACGAATGATGTGTCTCGCCTTGACCCAGTATCGCAGTGTTTTTCATGACCAGTAAAACTGTGGTACCAGAAAAACATAGTTATGTATGGAGGCAAATTAGACATTTAGTGCCAATTTTTTTGGGTTCAGCGTTGTGCATAACACGTAAACCTTTTTTTACCCAACACGCGATGAATTAAATTAAATCATAAAACGACCTCCACAGATCCCTAAAAACAACTCTATGTAAGCGACGTTTCATTTTGTTCATTATTTACGGATGTATTCTTATTTTTTTGAACATTTTATTAAATTTCATGAACATTCTTTTCAAATTTCCAAATATATTTGAACACACAATCATTTTTAAAAAATCATGAACCTTTTTTCCATGCGGTGTTGTTGCCGATGCATGCATGTGTGGTTAGTGATGGTTTCTTTTGTTTTCAATTTGATTTGATGAAGTATTCATTTGCAACATGGATCAGCCTCGGTATGAAAAAAAGACTCATTTTCAAAAACTGAATCTGTGGTGGTCTCATCAAGACTTGATTTCCTATAGCGCCACAATGAGCAAACTGCGTTGATGGACCCCGCCTAAGCTGGACCGACGAATAATGTGTCTCGCCTTGACCTAGTATCGCGGTGTTTTTCATGACCAGTAAAACCGTGGTACCAGAAAAACATAGTTATGCATGAAGGCAAATTAGACATGAAGTTATTTTCATACATCTTACAAAAACTAATTCGTATGAGGTAGTGCCAATTTTTTTGGGCTCAGCGCTGTGCATATCACGTAAACCTTTTTTTACCCAACACGCGATGAATTAAATTAAATCGTAAAAAGACCTCCACAGATCCCTAAAAACAACTCTATGTAAGCGACATTTTGTTTTGTTTATTATTTACGGATCTATTCTTATTTTTGTGAACATTTTATAAAATTTCATGAACATTATTTTCAAATTTCCAAATATATTTTGAACACATGATCATTTTTTAAAAGTCATGAACCTTTTTTAATCTCATGAACATTTTATTCGTAATCATGAATTGGTTTGTAATATGCGAACAATTTTAAAATCACGAACATTTTATGATTCCCCGAACATTTTATGATTTGTCAGTTTTTTATAAAACTTGCACTATAGGCTACACATTACTGAACCCGAGCGATCGATCGATCTGGCTGTTAACTGAACCCGATCGATCGATCTGGCTGTTAACTGAACCCGATCGAGCGATTCCTTCGCTACTGCTGCTAACTGAAGCCGATCGAACCTGCTGCCTCTTGATGAACAGTGAGCGTCGTTGGGGGGTTGGATGAATAGTTCCTTGTGGGGGTTGGATGAACAGGACCTCGTGATAGTAGAGGCCGTTGCCGCTGGATGAACAGGACCCCAATCGAGCCGGTTGGGGGTGGATGAACAGAACCCCGTGGAGGGCTGGATGAACAGGACCCCGTAGAGGGCTGGTTGAATAGTAGCCGGTGGAGGATGGATGAACAGTAGCCCGTGGAGGGGTGGTTGAACAGGACCCCGTGGAGAGGGCTGGTTGAACAGTAGCCGGTGGAGGAGCGGTGGAGGCTGGATGAACAGGAGCCCGTGGATGAAAAGTCATAGGTGGAGGCTGGAGGAGGTCGGCGGTGGATGAACAGTAGCCCGTGGAGGCTGGAGGAGGTCAACGGTGGACATGAACAGTAGCCCGTGAAGTCCCGGGGTACGCCACACCCCTCCTAATGAACAGGACCCCTGTTTCAAGCGTAGCGCTCCAATACAAGTCCGTTTCCTCTGTTTTGCGGTACGCCACACCCCTCCCGATCAACAGGACCCCGTTTCGACCGCAGGAGGTCGAAGAGAAGTCCCTTTCCTCCGTTTTGCGGTACACCACACCCCTCCCGGTGAACAGGATTCTGTTTCGACCGTAGGCGGAACACAAGGTCGTTTCCTCCGTTCTGAGGTACGTCAGACCTCGTTTCGATCGGCTGTTCCGTCCAAGACGATTGGCTCCCGATGAACACGACGCATTCCGTTGCCTCCCGATGAACACAATGACGCAGTTTTTCCGTTCCGACACAACCATGTACACAAGCTCTGGCCGTACGTATGCGCGAGTAGGCGTTCGAGACATTGCCCGTATGTACGTGGCCGTATTTACTTTCTTGCACCCTGGCTGTACGTACGTGTACATGCTACGTGCGCGCCTCTACTACGAGACGTGCCCTTCCTTACTCGGCCACGGTTCATCGTTGCAGCCTGCAGACAGACCGATCGACCAGTATGTACATACACGTTCGCGACCAGAATGACAACGCTACGTACGCTTCGACCAGGTGCGTACACTGTTAGGGAGGATAAGGAGGCACTTCCTTGCGTGCGAAGATGTAGCTGGTGGGTCCCAGCAGTCAGGGGAAATGTTTTTTTTGCGAAATATGATGGCCTGTCTGGTGAGTCCCTGCTGTGAGGTGGGGGAATCATTATTTTGCGCGTAATAAGGAGTCACTTCCTTGCTGCAGCCGTGGACCCAGCTGCCAGCCTCTCCATGTACAGTACTCTTCCGATGAAAGTCGTTCCTTGACCACATTAACAACGCCGCGCCGAGAGAACCAAGGCGGTGGATGACGGCGAGGCCTAGGAAGGGGACGATGCGGAGCCGGGGAAGACGCGCCAGTGGATGCCCACGCGGAGAGGAGTACGAGGGTTCACTGGTTCGGCTACGGTGTGAGGCTGCCGTCGCCGCAGAATAACAGGGGGTGTGGGTGAGTAGAGGGATGGTCTGGCCAGCGATGGGAGTAGTAGGGGACGGTGAGGCCTCCACGGTAGCACAACTGGCCACGGGAGGCAGAGCAGGCGACACAACCAACGCTGGTTTGGGCGACTGGAGCAAGAATACCAGAGGTTGAAGAAGCACTACGGCCGTTGGATGGATATCGTACGGTCACCGAAGCTAGAATCGTCCATATTGACTAAGTTGACAAAGCCCTCCGTCCTTGTCAACTTAGTAGGCCCACAAGTCAGCCTACGACTACGGTGGGTCCCAGCTAGCAGGGGGAGTATTCATTTTTTTGTGCGTAATAAGGAGGCACTTCCTTGCGTGCAAAGATATAGCTGGTGGGTCCAAGCTGACAATGGGGGGACGTTTTTTTTCGTGAAATACAGAGGCCCTTCTGGTGAGTCCCAGCTGTCAGGTGGAGGAATAATTATTTTGCGCATAATAAAGAGGCATTTCCTTGTGTGCGGCCGTGGACCCAGTTGTTAGCCTCTCCACGTACAGTCCACTTCCGATGGATGTCGTTCGTTGACCACATTGACCACGCCGCGCCTAGAGCACTAGGGCGGTGGACGACGGCGAGGCCTAGGAAGAGAACGACACGGAGCCGGGGAAGACTCGGCAGTAGTTGCCCACGCGGTGGGAGTACAAGGGTTTACTGGTTCGGCTGCCATCGCCGGAAAATAACAGGAGGTATGGGTGAGTAGAGGAATGGCCTGGCCAGCGATGGAGTAGGGTGGGGCGGTGCGGCCTATGCGGCAGCACAGCCGTCCACGGGAGGCGGGAGCAGGCAGTCCCACCGACACTGATTTGGGTGGCTGGAGCAAGAAGATCGGATATTGAAGAAGCGACACGGCCTTTGGATTAACATCCAACAATCACTACTGCTACAATTGTTTGTGGACTAAGTTGACAAAGCCTTTCGTACACATCAACCTAGTAGACCCATAAGTCAACCTCCAAATCTGTCTCAAACAGCATACAACCTGAAATTTCTAGCCATATTCAAATTAATTTTAAAAGTAAACATACCTTAATTTAAATCCAATGAAATTTTACCCGCACAAAAACAATGAAATTTAAAATATTAAAATCCAAAAGGAAAAAATATTTTGGTTCTAATGGCCTGTTTGCTATTTTTTTTTCATTTTACAGCCCATTTATTATTACTTATAGCCCATTTCTTATTACTTATAGCCCATTTTTTGGGCAAGACCGAATGCATCCCTCCTCGACTTGAAAGATTTCCAGCCCAGCAGGGCATAAAAAAGCAAGTAGGCCTACGTTGGTTATTCTGGAAAAAACAAAATAGCTGGACTAGCCATTTTCAGAAAGGAAAAAAACAAACTGGACTCGTCATGTGGTAAACATATGAAATAAAAGCCCGGGCTAGATGGGCCACAGCTCCTGCACAACCCAGCTGATACCCTTCTTCGTCCCCAAAAAAATTACTGCACGGGTCCCTACTGTCATCCTCCCATGTACAATCATCTCCTTATTCTTCTCGGTTGTTGACCATGTTGACAACACCAGAGGGCGGCGCCGAGGCGAGCGAACCAAGGCGGAGGACGATGGTGAGGCCTCGAACGGGAATGAATAGGAGCCGAGGAAGATGCTCAGAGTTTTATTGTGCGATGTGTCCATGATGCGTGCATGGCAGCATGGCCAGCCGTGGGAGGTGGGAGCAGGGGTCCCGCCGGCGCTGGTTTGTCTTTGGCAGCTGGAGGAAGAAGAGACTGAAGAAACACGACAAACATTGAATGTCAATCCAACAGTCAAGGTTGGCACAATCGTTTGTTGACTAAGCCGACACCAAGTAGCATACTTTTTTATATATAGGAAGAAAAGAAAAACCGGGCTCATTCGCGTGATAACATTCTCGAAACTGCGACCATTCGATCTTGCATCGCAACTAAAAGTACGAGGAAAATGCGTTTATCTGTCCTCCTCCTCCCAGGGAACGTTCGCCACATAAGTGACTAGCACTGTTGGTTTTTCAACCGAGAGGTCTTGGGTTCGAGTCCCAGGAACTCTCAATTTTGTCCTCCTTCCTTCCTCGCAAAAAAAAGAAATAAAATCAAAGACTTGAGAAGGCGTACATAACAAGCTAGTATACCAGTAAAGAGACGTTGCTGAGTTTTAGAAAAAAGAGAGACATGCTCCTGTAGCTGGTTCGAATCCAAACCTAGACTATGACTATATATGATGCTATGCTACTCTGCAAGTGATGAAACTGACATATCCAACATTCGCTTCTCCTCTTCTCTACTTACTCTGCCTAACATCAAAAGCTCTAGCCACAGCAACCATGTCCGGTGGCTGCTCGTCCACCTGCTTTAAGCAGGCAACAACCAGATATGTGCCAAGTCGCCACCCGTACCATCGCCTGTGGGTCTCATCACACCCCCGCCGGCACACGCACCGCAGCTGGTTGCTCATCGCAACCCGCTGCCATTGGCGTGGTGCCACTGCTGCAAATCACGCAGAGTCATCCGTCGCGTCTCAACCACAATCCTCGACCATGGCCGAGTCTTCTACAAATGCCCGAATCATGGGGTAATAATATGTTTAAGTGTTGTTCTGCTGCTTTCAGTTGCTGATTTTTTTAATAGTTTGGTTGATGATCTTCCAATTTGATTCATGCAGAAAAGGGAAGATTCGTGTGATTTGTATTTCTGGGAAGTTGCTGATGTGAGGGAATGCAAGTACGCTAATTATTTGGTTAGCCGAGGAATCCCAATACTAGCAAGTTGGGGTGTTGGACAAGTAACTGAAGGAACGATAGAAGAGGAAGATGCAGAGCAGAAGGTTAAAGATGCAGTTCCTCTGATCATGGCCAAGCAACAGCTGCTGAACGGCCTTGACAGCAATGAGGAAATGAAAGAGCTTGTGAAGATAATGGGAAAAATTTATGTGCTCTATAGGATGATTGTCTCTTTATTTGTAGTATATGTAGCACTCATGATGTATTCAGTGTCTATGACATGAGCACTTTGCTGAAACTAGTAATGAATGAAACATGTTTAGCAGGCTGGGCGTAGTTTTATGAACATTTAATGATTTCTATTAACGGAAATCGGGGGTATCCCCTTTTGCTCATAAATAAATAAATAACAGAGGACCTTTTGCCAATAAATAAATAAATTAGCAGAGGCCCTGTCAGGTCAGCTTTGTTCCCATTCAAAGATGTCGAGCAAATTGCAGTCCAACAGCAAACTATGCCATCAAATTCAAGTTTCGCAGCCAAATATGAGTACAACTAAACAACAATGTCATCATGTTTTAGTCGTCATACAATCACCAAACACAAATCAACATACATAATAAGTGATGTTCTCACAGCAAAATTCTAAACAACAAGTTCATCAGGTTTCAGTTGTCATAGCAAAGACAATTTCACATAGTAGATAAAAAAAGTCTTCTGACAGGCAAATACGACAAAAGCAATCTAATCATCATCCACAGCAGTAGCGTCAACATCTTCGCCATGTGTATCAGTCTGAATCGTAATTCCCCCACAGTGTCATCTTCTTCATCCTCAATGTCCTCGAACACTGGCTTCTTCTTGATCAACTCTTGTATGTCCACAGCCCGACAGGCAATCTTTTTGACAGTGTCATTGACGTGATGGTTCTCAAAGATATTAGGAACATATGTGGAATCTTGTACATTAGGAGCAGTGTAAGCATCATCTTGTTGTGCAACTTCATTAAATGAATTCCTCTGCTCAAACCTTTGAAATACTCTCTAGTCATTGCTACGTGCAAATGTGTCTTCCAAGAAAAATATCTATGTTGCTTGATTTGCCAAAATAAAAGGCTCGTTGGTCTGGTACGCCGCCTTGACATTGATGGATTTGAAATAATCATCAGCTATGGTTTTGCAATCCTGGAAAATAGGTTATACCAACGACAGCACAATAGAACCACACACCGATGAACCTCGAAACTGGAGTAATACTGCAACTGAACAATGTCTGTTATGTTAGCACGTGCTTACGATGGCACTGTTTTGTGTCTTCCTGCCTTCGTCGCGTGCAAGGATGTTGTAGCGCACATCTCCAACAACGCAAGATTCATAATGTCTTACCCAAGTATCATGACCCATTGCTAGTGCGTAAAGGGCATCATCAACTGCCTGCCCATCCTCCCGCATCTTCTTAACCTATGGTTAGAAAATAGACAAGCTGATTATCTTATGTACTCAATATATTAAAAAAAACTGACAGTGCAATTCAAAAGCTTGCATGGCTCTTGAACCATTTCACAAATCCTGCCATAACCAGTTTGTCAATGTTTCTTGGATTTTGCCGCAGTAACTCCTTTTTGTAGATGCTGCACAACATAGTGACCGCGTCAAATATCTAAATATATAAGAATAATGTGCTGCAAGTTTAGTAGATTATGATGTATAAGCTGCAGTACTTAGCACTTACTTGATATAAGGTAGTATCTCAGGATAGTTATTCAACACATACCAAACCATTTTTTCCAAATCTTTAGGTTTGTCATCTTGTCGACTCTTCCTTGTAAATCGAACAGAACAATCAAAAACATTGAGCCCGGGATTGTCTTCACCCACCTCTTTGCTAAGCTGATCAGTTGTTTCAATGTATTTTGAGCAGAATGTCAACGCTTCAGTAGCAATGTAGGCCTCTGCAATGGAACCCTCGGGTCTAGCTCTATTCCTAACATAGCCCTTGAAAGTGCCTAGCCGCCTTTCAATAGGGTACATCCAGTCATACTGTACTGGACCCCTAAGTAGTGCCTCATTAGGTAGATGAACAGCCAAATGCATCATCACACCAAAGAAGGCTGGAGGATATATCTTCTCAAGGTCGCATAGGATAGTTGGTATCTTGTCTCTAAGACGCCCCAAAGCATCTATCCTGATATTTCTACTGCAGAGTTCCTTGAAGAATTGTCCCAACTCTGTAACTACTCTGTATAAGTCAGGGAGGCCCAATCCTCTAAGGATAAGAGTTAAAACCCTTTGAAGTAGGACGTGGCAGTCATGAGTTTTCAACCCTTGTACCTTGTTTCCATCTGCACTAACTCTCCTTTCAGGGTTGGAAGCAAATCCATGTGGGAATCTCACACGTGACAGGACCTCACAGAATTCTTTTCTTTTTACCTTGTCCAAGACGTACACAGCTAGTGTCATATCCCGTGGTTTACCTTCATCTTGCACCTGCAAATCCTGTCTGATACCCAGGTGTGTCAAATCAATCCTAGATTTAAGGTATCTTTCGTCTTGCCTTCAATATTAAGAAGTGTGCCGATAATGCTGTCACATATATTTTTCTCGATGTGCATCACATCAAGATTATGTCATAGATCCAAATCTTTCCAATACTCCAAGTCCCACAAAGTGGACCTGCGGGTAAACAATAATCTCTCTTCTGCCCTACCACGCTTCCTTTTCCCGCTACCATCATCAGGATGGTTTCCTGGTGTAGTATGCCTGACCTTCTCTAATTCCGTTTGCAACTCATCGGCGGTGAGCCTCTTTGGCGCATAACGGTTTTCATGCTTTGCATTGAACACATATCTTCAGTAGTTTGTACCGCGCAGCTTGTCCTTGGCAAGGAAATGATGGTGTCCAATGCAACAGATCTTGCTAAGTATTGCGTATGACAGCGCATTCCTGTCACAGCGAACACATGCATTGTAACCATGTGTCGTTCACCCCGACATAGTGCCCAAAGCCGAATAATCATGGATGCACTAAATTATAACAGCACACAGAAAGAAATCAGTTGGTGGGCTGCTATATAGGTCTCGAGTGAGAACACCCCTCCATAGATCTTGAAGTTCCTCCACAAGAGGCTCCATGAATAAATCAAAATCCTTTCCAGGACTTTTTGGACCTGGGATGAGCAAGGCCATCATGTTGTTTGATTCTTTGGTGCAGACATTTGGAGGCATATTGTAAGGGATAACAAGCACTGTCCACATGCTATATGTGCCGCTCTGGTGGCCAAATGGGTTAAATCCATCCGAAGCCAAGCCAAGTCTAATGTTTCTTGGGCCAGTAGCGAACTTTTTGTGTTCCTGATTAAAGTTTTTCCAGTTAGTACCATGAGATGGATGGCTCATTACATTCTGATCTCTATACTCCTGGTTCCTAGAATACCACAGTACATCCTCTCTTGTTTCAGCATCATGAAACGACCTCTGTAATCTTGGTATAATTGGAAAATGTCTTAGAACATTACGAGGAATCCTCTTCACAACATTGCCATCTTTCCATCTTGATGATTTGCATTTTGGGCATTCACTTAAGTTGGCATAATCCTTGCAGAATAGAACACAATTATTCTTACAAACATGGATCATATCATATCCAATTCCAACTGCACGAAGGAAATTCTTCATTTTACTATAGGTGTGTGCCAGCTTAGATGCATTTGGGAAAGATTTGCGGAAAGCAGCCAACATCGCATCGAATGATTTGTTGGTTATCCGCTCAGATGTATTCACCTGAAGAAAGGTGACCATAGTTGAGAATACTGACAACTTATTTCCTGGGGTGACAGCCATGTTGCATTGTTCCAACATGCGGGCCCACCATTTTTCTTATGCAGGTGAAAGTTCATGAAATGCACGAGCATTTCGTAGCATTGTTTCAATATTGATCAAACTCACTGGCTTCGCCACCACCACCTCCTCCTCCTATTCCACTTGAGCATCAGGCAGATCAAGATGGTGATCTGCTGCTTCCACATAGTCAGTAACATTGACGTTCACAGCTTCACCATGAGGAACCCACCTAGTATATGTGCCGGACATCTAGATGATTTTGCACAGTTGACTGGGGTCTTGTAACTAAATTCATACAACTGCTACACGGGTAGAGCACATCTGATTCCGGACCACCTTACTCAGCTCTGATAAAGTTCATGAAGTTTTCAACCCCCTCGACATATGCAGCGGAGAATCTTCGAGTAGAAGTTATCCAAGTCCTGTCCATCTGTTAGACATACAAATTAGTTCTTCTACTAGATATTACAGAAAAAAGATATATGCTTTTTTATGAAGTCCAGAAAAAGATACCTAGGTCGATGTCTAAAGCTATGGCAAGATATTTGGACAAGCAGATCTAAGTAACGAAATATATGTAAAGCTAATTCAGCAAACAGATTTGAGTGCTAAATTATGGCAGGCTATTTCAGCAGTCAATGAGGCCGAGCACACAGCCATCAAACTATCGAAGGCCATCTCAGCAACAAAGATCATGTATAAAACGGTGTAGAGCTATTTCACATAACAGATTGGCGACTAGACCATGGCAATCCACGTCACAATAAATATATGGCGGGATATTTTAGCAACTAATCGGGCTTGGCATGCCATCTCATCTAAGCAGATTGAGTGCAGAACAGGGTGAGGAAGCTTCTTAAGCAGAGCATATTGATTGTAAACTACTTCAGCAAACAGTGAGATTGACAGTGTCTACCAGCTAACATTCAGCGCTACACCGATATGCACTGGGCCTCAGTCTAGAATGCGCGTACCATGGGAGAAGCTGACCTCCATGCGTCTCTACACGAATGTCACTAGCGGTGGCGGCGCTGACCACCGCGCATCTCCACAAGAACGTCGCCAGCGGTGGCGGAGCGGCTAGAGGACGACAGTGTACGAGAGCGTACTGTGGGAGCGAGAGGATCGCCGTGTGTCCCCTCGACGAACCACGGCACCGATGTATTGGCGCGGTGGGGAGGGCGGCTTTGGCGGAGCGAATGGAGTGGAGGGGGGTGTGGGGGGGGGAGGGGGTTTGGGGAATATTATTGGCTAGTTGGCCGAAGGGCGGTTGAATTTGGGATTTGAGGGAAATTTTTGGGGGGGATTTTTGCACAGTGGGCGGGGGGAGTTTGGTACATTGTCAGTTTCTCCAAGTGCAGTCCACGTGTCAGTGGAGAGGCAAGCCGAAGCGCATTCCGTTTGCGTGAGCTGTGTGTAGGACCGACCGTGTGTGGGGTGCAATACGACTGCGACGGGGGTGCTGTGAGTGCACCACCTTTTTTCTTTTAAACTTGGTGCTTCGCCCCGTAAAAAAACTTGGTGCTTCGCGCGATCCATTGATACTTCTGTTGGGGAACGTAGTAATTTCAAAAAATTTCCTACGCACACGCAAGATCATGGTGATGGCATAGCAACGAGAGGGGAGAGTGTTCGTCCACGTACCCTCGTAGACCGTAAGCGGAAGCATTAGCACAACGCGGTTGATGTAGTCGTACGTCTTCACGATCCGACCGATCCAAGCACCGAACGTACGGGGCCTCCGAGTTCAGCACACGTTTAGCTCGATGACGATCTCCGGCCTCCGATCCAGCGAAGCTCCGGAGATGAGTTCCGTCAGCACGACGGCATGGTGACGATGATGATGTTCTACCGGCGTAGGGCTTCGCCTAAACTCCGCGACGATATGACCGAGGTGGAATATGGTGGAGGGGGGCACCGCACACGGCTAAGGAACGATCCGTAGATCAACTTGTGTCTATGGGGTGCCCCCTGCCCCCGTATATAAAGGAGTGGAGGAGGGGAGGGCCGGCCCTCTCTATGGTGCGCCCTAGGGGAGTCCTACTCCCACCAGGAGTAGGATTCCCCCTTTCCTAGTCCAACTAGGAGTCCTTCCATGTATTAGGAGTAGGAGAAAAGGAAGGGGAAGAGAGAAGGGAAGGAAGGAGGGGGTGCGGCCCCTCCCCCTAGTCCAATTCAGACTAGGCCATGGGGGGGCGCGCGGCCTGCCCTAGGCAGCCCCTCTCTCTTTCCCGTATGGCCCAATAAGGCCCAATACTTCTCCCCGGCGAATTCCCGTAACTCTCCGGTACTCCGATAAATACCCGAATCACTCGGAACCTTTCCGAACTCCGAATATAGTCGTCAAATATATCGATCTTTACGTGTCGACCATTTCGAGACTCCTCGTCATGTCCCCGATCTCATCCGGGACTTCGAACTCCTTCGGTACATCAAAACTCATAAACTCATAATATAACTGTCATCGAAACCTTAAGCGTGCGGACCCTACGGGTTCGAGAACTATGTAGACATGACCTAGAACTATTCTCGGTCAATAACCAATAGCAGAACCTGGATGCCCATATTGGCTCCTACATATTCTACGAAGATCTTTATCGGTCAAACCGCATAACAACATACGTTGTTCCCTTTGTCATCGGTATGTTAGTTGCCCGAGATTCGATCGTCGGTATCCAATACCTAGTTCAATCTCATTACCGGCAAGTCTCTTTACTCGTTACGTAATGCATCATTCCGTAACTAACTGATTAGTCACATTGCTTGCAAGGCTTATAGTGATGTGCATTACCGAGAGGGCCCAGAGATACCTCTCCGACAATCGAAGTGACAAAACCTAATCTCGAAATATGCCAACTCAACATGTACCTTTGGAGACACCTGTAGTACTCCTTTATAATCACCCAGTCACGTTGTGACGTTTGGTAGCACCCAAAGTGTTCCTCCGGTAAACGGGAGTTTGCATAATCTCATAGTTATAGGAACATGTATAAGTCATGAAAAAAGCAATAGCAACATACTAAACGATCAAGTGCTAGGCTAACGGAATGGGTCATGTCAATCACATCATTCTCCTAATGATGTGATCCCGTTAATCAAATGACAACACATGTCTATGGTTAGGAAACATAACCATCTTTGATCAACAAGCTAGTCAAGTAGAGGCATACTAGTGACACTATGTTTGTCTATGTATTCACACATGTATTATGTTTCCGGTTAATACAATTCTAGCATGAATAATAAACATTTATCATGAAATAAGGAAATAAATAATAACTTTATTATTGCCTCTAGGGCATATTTCCTTCAGTCTCCCACTTGCACTAGAGTCAATAATCTAGTTCACATCGCCATGTGATTTAACACCAATATTCATATCTGTATATGATTAACACCCATAGTTCACATCGTCATGTGACCAACACCCAAAGGGTTTACTAGAGTCAATAATCTAGTTCACATCGCTATGTGATTAACACCCAAAGAGTACTAAGGTATGATCATGTTTTGCTTGTGAGAGAAGTTTAGTCAATGGGTCTGTCATATTCAGAGCCGTATGTATTTTGCAAATATTCTATGTCTACAATGCTCTGCACGGAGCTACTCTAGCTGATTGCTCCCACTTTCAATATGCATCCAGACTGAGTTAGAGTCATCTGGATCGGTGTAAAAGATTGCACCAATGTAACTCTTTTATGACGGGCTCTTTTATCACCTCCATAATCGAGAAATATTTCCTTAGTCCTTACTAAGGATATTCTTGACCAATGTCCAGTGATCTACTCCTAGATCACTATTGTACTCCCTTGCCAAATTCAGAGCAAGGTATACAATAGGTCTGGTACATAACATAGCATACTTTATAGAACCTATGACTGAGGCATAGGGAATGACTTTCATTCTCTTCTCTATTTTCTGCCGTGGTCGGGATTTGAGTCTTACTCAATTTTACACCTTTGCAACACAGGCAAGAACTATTTCTTTGACTGTTCCATTTTTGAACTATTTCAAAATCTTGCCAAGGTATGTACTCATTGAAAATTTTATCAAGCGTCTTGATCTATCTCAATAGATCTTGATGCTCAATATGCAAGTAGCTTTTACTGAGGTCTTTTCTTTTAAAGAACTCCTTTAAAACACTCCTTTATGCTTTGCAGAAAAATTCTACATCATTTCTGATCGACAATATGTCACTCACATATACTAATCAGAAAGGCTGTAGTGCTCCCACTCACTTTATTGTAAATACATGCTTCATCGTAAGTCCATATAAAACTATATGCTTTGATCAACTTATCAAAGCGTATATTCCAACTCCGAGATGCTTGCACCAGTCCATAGATGGATCGCTGGAGCTTGCACATTTTGTTAGCATCTTTAGGATTGACAAAACCTTCTGGTTGCATCATATACAGCTCTTCTTTAATAAATCCATTAAGGAATGCAGTTTTGACATCCATTTGCCAGATTTCATAAAATGGGGCAATTGCTAACATGATTCGGACAAACTTAAGCATCGATACGAGTGAGAAAATCTCATCGTATTCAACCCCTTGAACTTGTTGAAAACCTTTTGCAACAAGTCGAGCTTAGTGGATAGTAACACTACTATCAGTGTCCGTCTTCCTCTTGAAGATCCATTTATTTAACATGGCTTGCTGATCATCGAGCAAGTCAATCAAAGTCCATACTTTGTTCTCATACATGGATCATATCTCAGATTTTATGGCCTCAAGCCATTTCGCGGAATCTGGGCTCATCATCGCTTCCTCATAGTTCGTAGGTTCATCATGGTCTAGTAACATGACTTCCAGAACAGTATTACCGTACTACTCTGGTGCGGACTGTACTTTGGAAGACCTACGAGGTTTTGTAGTAACTTGATCTGAAGTTTCATGATCATCATCATTAGCTTCCTCACTAATTGGTGTAGGAATCAATGGAACTGATTTCCGTGATGAACTACTTTCCAATTCGGGAGAAGGTACAAATTATCTTATCAAGCTCTACTTTCCTCCCACTCACTTCTTTCGAGAGAAACTCCTTCTCTAGAAAGGATCCATTTTTAGCAACGAATATCTTGCCTTCGGATCTGTGATAGAAGGTGTACCCAACAATTTCCTTTGGGTATTCTATGAAACCGCACTTCTCCGTTTTGGGTTCGAGCTTATCAGGATGAAACTTTTTCACATAAGCATCGCAGCCCCAAACTTTAAGAAACGACAACTTGGGTTTCTTGCTAAACCACAGTTCATATGTTGTCATCTCAACGGATTTAGATGGTTCCCTTTTAATGTGAATGCAGCTGTCTGTAATGCATAACCCCAAAACAATATTGGTAAATCAGTAAGAGACATCATAGATCGCACCATATCCAATAAAGTGCGGTTACGACGTTCGGACACACCATAACGTTGTGGTGTTCCAGGTGGCGTGAGCCGTGAAACTATTCCACATTGTTTTAATTGAAGACCAAAACTCGTAACTCAAATATTCGTCTCCGCGATCAGATCGCAGAAACTTTATTTTCTTGTTACGATGATTTTTCCACTTCACTCTGAAATTCTTTGAACCTTTTAACTATTTCAGACTTATGTTTCATCAAGTAGATATACCCATATCTGCTCAAATCATCTTGTGAAGGTCAGAAAATAACGATACTTGCCACGAGCCTTCATACTCATTGGTCTTCATACATCAGTATGTATTATTTCCAATAAGTCAGTAGCTCGTTCCATTGTTTCGAAGAACGGAGTTTTAGTCATCTTGCCCAAAAGGCACGGTTCGCAAGCATCAAATGATTCATAACCAAGTGATTCAGAAAATCCATCTTTATGGAGTTTCTTCATGCACTTTACACCGATATGACCTGTCGTGGATTTGTCACGGCAGATGTCCTAGTGAAAGGACTTAGTCGTGGAGCCATCGCTACGAGTTTACTTGAAGGGGTTAAAGCGGACACAAAGACATGAGGGTTTTATACTAGTTCGGCCCCTTCGATGAAGGTAAAAGCCTACGTCTAGTTGTGATGGAATTGATGTAGTCTCGATGGCTAGGGAGCAAACAAGCTTCGCCTAGGCTCGAGTTGTGGTTGTCTCTCTTGAACCGCTGTCGGGTCGTCCCCTTATATACACGGGTGACGCCCGTCGGTCCATAGAGTCCCAACCGGTTCATACTCGTATTCCGGTCGGTGTCTCTCTATTCCTAACTTACAATACAAGTTATACATCAGGCCGGTTTATGGCTACATGTTCTAAACCGACTACAGGCCTTGGGCCTTCATCTGCTTATACCACTAATGAAGTTAACCCGGCCCAAGTAGGCCGGTTTACTCCTAGTGGTAATATCCCCAATATTAGGCCCCATATTGATTTGAACTGGTTCATGTCAATCCTTCAACAAATCTTGTGTCTTGAACATCTTCGAGTAACTGGTAAACCGCCATGTCGTCATCATTTCTGGTTGCTGTAAACCGGCATGACGTCATCATGAAATTTGTCATTTATAACGCCCTCTTTTAATAATAGCTCCTGGATCCGCGCGCTTGACCTAGCTCTGTTGCCTTATAAATAAGACCAAAGGGTCATTTCTTTCCTTTCCCCTTCGTGCTTTCTTCTTCGTCTTCCTTGCGTCGCTGGCCTTGGAGCTCCGCCACCGCCGTCGACCTCTGCCTCGTCTTAGGCCGCTGCATCGACCTGAACGTACCAGAACATTGCGGCATCTTTCCTCATCTTCTCCGTTCCTGGTTAGCTTTCTCCTCTTCTGACCTAGATCTGTTCTTAGGGTTCCATGTTCGTGCTGTGTTCATCGCGCGCTCATACCTGTTCTCTGATCTTGAATGAATTTGTGAACTCCTGCTGTGTTTAGTAGCAATCTCTAAGCATCCGCCTGTAGTTTCTTATCTAAGCCCATAGATCTCCCACACATATTCGCTCAATGGTTCACTTCTGTTTCTGCCTTACTCTTCGAAATATTTCTGTTTTTGTGAGCTCGCTGTAGATCTGCGGCTGTAACAAGATTTTGGTGAAACTTGTTTCTGCATACCTAGTTATCCATAGCTTCAATTGCTTCTGATGCTTAGGTCAGGCGGTTTAACTTTACCATAGAAAAAATTGCTAAACCGGTATATATCATTAGTCCCCTGGTTGAACTGCCAGAAACCATATGATGCCGCATTGTAGAAGACCGGTTTATAGGTACTGCCTCCGGTTTATCGTAGTTTAGATCAACACCTTTTATCCAGCATGTTCTTGAACTGGATCACCTATTTCTTGTAGATCTCGTCATGGCCAAACAAGTGTATGAGTGCAATTGGGTTCCCTCTCGCGTCACAGAATCACAGCTGGACGATCTAGTCTTGATCGGCGCTTTAGACAGTAAAGATACGATCCATTGGAGGGTTCCTGGAGATGAATGTCCTCCCACACCCCAGGAAGGAGAGGTTGTGGTCTTCGCAGATCACTTGGCCCGGGGCTTCAAACCACCCGGTTCTAAGTTTTACCGGGATGTGTTAGCCAACTTTCAGCTCCGTCCACAGGATATTGGCCCCAATTCTGTCACCAATCTATGTCACTTTCAAGTACTTTCTGAGGTATACCTTCAAGAGGAGCCTTCAGTCGAGCTGTTTAGAGATCTCTTTCATCTGAATCGTCGAACTGAATTCACCGACGGTCCCAATACTGAACTGGGCGGTATGGCCATTCAGAAGAGGAAGGAGATCACCTATCCCCACGTCAAACTCCATACTCACCCCAAGGAGTGGAATGCAACTTGGTTTTATTGCAAGGATACCTCCCCTGACAATGAAAATCCCTTGCCTGGCTTCCGTCCAGAACGGCTCAGCAACACTCACCCTTTTCCACAAAGGCTAAGCGCCAAGGAGAGAATTAAATATGCTCCGCAACTGTCCAAGCTCCGGGCCTTTATGGCCAACGGTTTAACAGGAATAGACCTTGCACGCTGTTGGATATCATGGAGCATACTGCCTCTGAGCCGGCGCCCCGGTCTGATGTGCAAGTACACTGGTAGCGTCGATGACCCACTCCGACACATTAAAATCCAACTCTCTGACGACGAAGTCACAGATTCTGTAAAGAAGATGTTGAATGAACCGGAGCACCTCTGTGCTCAAACCGGTCTGCTTCCTTACTGCACCACCAACAAACCGCCAGCGGTAAGATTTTAGTTGCTCTATTGTTGAATTTGTTGCTGCTTTATCTGTCTGACATTTAATTACTGCTGATCCAGGGTGATAATCCGTTTTGGAGCAAGAAGCTTCCACAAGATAAAGCGGAGAAGGCAGGGCGGTCAACCCGGCCCAAAACCAAGGTTACCAAGAAGCCAGCTCATAAGAGAAAAACCACCGCTTCATCTAATCTAGCTATTGATGATGATGTGGGTAATCCGGACCTTGAGGTAGAACTTGATTCACTTGGCTTACTTTTTACACGCCTTATTGATGATGATGCTTGTCAGGACGACGCTGAAGCCAGCAATGCGGGATTCGTTGAGGTAACTATTCTCTCTTCCGATTCAGAAATCTTGCCTTTGCCAAAATTTCGCCAGGCAAACCGGAAAGTTAAATTTTCTCATCCTCTTGCTTATTTGGATCCCAAATTTCTTATGAAGACCCAGCAACATGAAGCTCGTCGCACAACCCGGCACAGTGGCCAGGTAGTTACCTCTACCGGTTTACCCAACAGCCCGGTTCGAAAACGCCGCTCCGAGGTCTCCGACCTTTTTATTGATTTAAATCCTAAAGCGGGTTTCTTCCGTCAACCTCTTAATCCATCCGACTCCGATTATCAGGTCACTTCTCATTCATCTTCTGGTGAATCGTTGGCCACTCAACTACCACCATTGAAAATAGTTGCTGGGTAAGCTAAACTGAACATATGCTTCCCGTATACTGTGTAATGGCTTATGCTTCTCCTTGACTCTTTGTTTTCCTTTCAGGGCCAAACCGAAACCAAGCAAGAAGGCCCGCCTGGATAAAGCGGCTGAAGAAGATGTAGCCCCAGAACATGACAAAGTGCCAGATCTTGAAGAGTTTGCTCCTGAAGATATTCCCAATGATCCTCCTTTGCAAGATGATGCCATTCCCGAAGAGAGGCCTGTTAACCCTGCAGCCTCTGCTGACCTGCCTGCCAGCTCCGTCCAGATTGAGAAATCCCACAGTCCTGCTGACAAACCGGCCGTACCCACACAAACCGGTGAATCCAAAGATGATGACATTGTGATTACCGGTGTGGGCCGCTTTGAACCCGGGAATCCTGTCACCCTTACCAAGCATACCATAAAAGAGGATTTTTCCACTCTGAACAAAGGAAAATGGGATGTTGAACTGGAGACATATGCTGCTTTGAGTGCCCAAGATCTTCACTCCGGCTATTTAAACCGGCTTTACACTAGCCGTGACTGTGAAGCTGGCCTGGTCAAGATGATGAGGGATAAATTTGAGGTAACTTACTTCTTTTCTTGCTGCCATTGTATCCATCCTTCTAGCCCCCAAGGGCCGGTTTGTAACCTTGGTCAAACCGGGACTTGAATATGTACCTCAACACTTTTGAAATCCATCGATATAGCCCCTAAGGGCCGGTTTAACTTAGCATAATTAAACCGGGGCTCTGACAGAAAACTACCCTTAGAATATAATTTTGATCAAATAGCCATTAGCCCCCAAGTGCCAAGTTGAATACCTGTATTGAGCTTGGGACTTTGTAATCTAGTAATATATATAAAAATTGAAGGTGCATTAGCCCCCAAGTATCAGGCATATAACTTTGTTATGTGGTTGATACTTCAATTTCTTAGACTGCCTGTTTAAAGCTAAATGCTGTCTGTATGCAGGCTGAGGTGAGAATCAAGGAGGACCGGATTGCCGATTTGCAGGAGGCCTTGAAAACCCAGCAGGCTGAAACAGACAAGGCCAAGGAAGAACTAACCAGCGCCTTGAGCACTACTGAACAGCTGAAGGAGGGCTTCAAGAAAGAGCGGGCTGATTGGGCCACTGAGAAGGCCGCTTTGACTAAAAGAGCGGAAAATGCTGAAGCTGCCCTTAAACCGGTGGTGGATGAACTCAGAGCCGTAAAGCGGCAAATACACTCCATGACCGCTGCAATCTTTGGTAAGCTCCTTTTAACTTTTGTGATAACTTGAACCTTTCTGTAGTATAAATCTGGTTTGAGACCATTCCTATCTTGTTGTAGGCACACGCATTGGGCACTTAGGAAATGATGTGCGGAAGAAACTGAAGGCTACCTACACCTTGGTGGAACAATTGTATACCGGAGCCCAGCGGATCATCACCACAGCTTCTCATAACAACCCGGCACCCTCTTTAATCCAGGACACACTTAACAGGTTGTCAATGCTTCCAGCCCGGATTGAGGAGCTGAAAAAATCCGCTGCTCGAACCGGAGCTATTAATGCCTTAATCCGGGCAAAGGCATGGGTGCCAGATTTTGATCCTGTGGAAGCAGCTCAAGGCTATCCTAGCCTGAAGGAAGATGGCTTTGAATTCAACGAAGAGGATTTAAGGGCAATAAACCGTGCAGTGCGCCCTCTGGCTTGTCAGCTAGCTGAAGAGGCAGATTTGACGCATTATCAAGCACAATACAATGATCAGAACAAGCGAGTGCCTGCCCCAACTGTTGAAGCGGAGAATCTGATCCCTCCAATCCGTAAGCACACTTATGCTCCTGATATTGAACCGTCTTCCCTGATCCATGAAGAGGTTGTTTTCCAAGCTTTAATGGGAATCGACTGGACTACTGTTGATTTCCAGCCAATGGGTAGAGACGAAGAAGCTGAAGCGGATGATGACGAGGAGCAGGCCTAAACCAGGAGCCGGTTTGTATAGCTGTCTTTGGAATCGTTCCAAAATAACAATGATCTTATTTGGGCACCGTGTTGCCTTGTAATAGGATAGTTAATACTTCTGCCTTGATGATGCCTTCGTGCACAAGTACTTAAGCTTTTGGTTTGAAAAACTTCAATTCATATTTCCTGCAATCAGAAAAATTTGAACTTCAGTGGCGGTTATACCGCCAGCCGGTTTATGATCTTGATATGTGTATCAACAATGTAACAAATAGGTGACACAGAAATACCTGCCATGTTTGGGCATGAAGCTGGTTTAGCCAAGCTTGAAGCGGCGGTTTTATAAACCATTACTGTCAATAAGGGGGGAGAAAGCAGCTCCCGTATAAACCGTATTGAATCAATACAAGCTCCCTTGTTACTCCACGATGTTAACAGGAAAAGGTAAACCGGGCATACTTCTCCGGATTAAAGGGGAATCAAATCCATCGGCTAAACCGAAAGAAGGTGTTTGTTGACATAAAAGAAATCCACCAAAAACAAAGAACAAAGAAACCATGAGAATAACATGGAAGCAAAGGCAATAATAAAAACCGTTTGCAAAAATATGCTATACTGAGCTGATCAGATGGTATTACCATGGTCGGACAGGACCAAGCCCCCAATAGGAGTGACAATGATTCAAGTCAGCCAAGGTCCCCAACTGATTCGTGGCATATATGCCAGATCAAGAGGCGTGGCAATGGTTCGGGTTCGACCATGCCCCCAAGTGATTTTGTGGCCTTAGGCCGACCAAGAGGCGTGACTGGTTCAGACTTGACCATGTCCCCAAATGATCTGGTGGCTGTCGCCTATCAAAAGGTGTCGCGTTGGTTCGAACACGACCAAGGCCCCCAGTGATATATAAAAAGCAAATGTCAAGGGGTAAACCGGAGGCCGCTTTAAAAACAGAGCCACTCCATGTAACCACGCATGATAAGAAAGACAGAGACCCCGCTTTAGCTGAGGCTCCGGTTTTATTATATCAAAGATAATATATACATTGTCATGATATGTACATAGATAGAGCCGATGGCTCAAGTATAGTAAGGCCAAAGATGAGCTATGTTCCACGGCCTGTTGGTCTCCTCCTCTGATGTGCGTGAGTCTTGATGCTCTCGAATATCAATCAGATAGTACGACCCGTTGTGCAGATTCTTGCTGACCACGAAAGGTCCCTCCCAAGGTGGGGATAACTTGTGCATATCTGTCTGATCTTGGATGAGTCGAAGCACCAAATCTCCTTCTTGAAAAGTTCTGGTTCTAACCCGGCGACTGTGATAGCGACGAAGATCTTGCTGGTAAATCGCCGAACGGGCAGCCGCTATATCACGCTCCTCGTCTAATAGGTCCAAAGCGTCTTGCCGTGCCGTCTCATTGTCCGCTTCAACATAAGCTGCCACACGAGGCGAATCGTGCCGGATGTCACTAGGGAGAACTGCCTCTGCTCCATAGACCATGAAAAATGGTGTGTATCCTGTGGACCGGTTTGGCGTAGTATTGATACTCCATAGCACAGATGGTAGCTCTTCAACCCAACACCCTAGTGTCCTTTGCAATGGGACCATAAGCCGGGGTTTGATGCCTCGCAAGATCTCTTGATTAGCTCGTTCTGCCTGTCCATTGGACTGGGGGTGTGCCACTGACGACACGTCAAGTCGGATGTGCTCGCGTTCACAGAACTCCTTCATAGCACCCTTGGATAAATTGGTACCATTGTCAGTAATGATACTGTGTGGAAAGCCAAACCGGAAAATCACCTTTTTGATGAACTGCACCGCTGTTGCTGCATCACACTTGCTGACAGGCTCCGCTTCAACCCACTTGGTAAATTTGTCAACTGCCACCAAAAGGTGGGTTTTCTTATCCTTGGATCTTTTAAAAGGTCCGACCATATCCAGCCCCCAAGTTGCAAACGGCCACATTATTGGAATCATCATCAATTCTTGAGCCGGCACATGAGCACGCCTTGAAAATTTCTGACATCCATCACACCGTTTAACCAAGTCCTCCGCATCAGCATGCGCTGTCAACCAGTAAAACCCGTGACGAAACGCCTTTGCCACCAGAGACTTTGAACCGGCGTGGTGTCCACAATCCCCTTCATGGATTTCTCTTAAGATTTCACAGCCTTCCTCAGGAGAAACACAACGTTGAAACGCCCCTGATACACTGCAATGATGCAATTCACCATTGAGAATCGTCATAGACTTGGATCGCCGGACTATCTGCCTGGCTAGAATCTCATCTTCTGGCAAATCCCCCCGGTTCATGTATGCAAGATAAGGAACCGTCCAATCCGGAATAGCATGCAATGCTGCCACCAATTGAGCCTCCGGATCAGGAATAGCCAAATCCGCTTCACCTGGGAGCTGGACTGACGGGTTGTGCAACACGTCCAGAAAAACATTAGGCGGGACCAGTTTACGCTGAGAACCCAACCGGCTTAAAGCGTCCGCCGCTTCATTCTTCCGACAGTCCACATGATCCACTTGATAACCCTTGAAGCAACCCACAATATTATCCACTTCCCGACGATATGCAGCCATGAGCGGGTCCTTAGAATCCCAAGTGCCAGACACCTGTTGAGCCACGAGGTCCGAGTCACCGAAGCACTTAACCCGGCTTAAGTTCATCTCTTTAGCCATCCGGAGACCATGGAGCAAGGCTTCGTACTCAGCTGCATTATTAGTACAAGGGAACATTAAGCGGAGAACATAACAAAACTTATCACCTCGTGGGGAAGTTAATACGACTCCAGCCCCCGAGCCTTCCAATTGCCTGGATCCATCAAAATGAATAGTCCAATATGTGTGATCCTGCTTCTCCTCTGGCACTTGTAACTCCGTCCAGTCACTGATGAAATCAACAAGTGCTTGAGACTTCACCGCCGTCCGAGGTACATACTTCAGTCCGTGCGGCCCAAGCTCTATAGCCCACTTGGCAATCCGGCCAGTCGCCTCCCGATTCTGTATGATATCACCCAAGGGAGCTGAACTAACCACTGTGATGGGGTGCCCTTGAAAATACTGCTTCAACTTCCGGCTGGCCATGAAGACACCATAGACCAGTTTCTGCCAATGCGGATACCTTTGCTTGGATTCAATAAGCACCTCGCTGATATAATAAACCGGCCGCTGAACCGGATATTCCTTACCTGCCTCCTTGCGTTCCACCACAATAGCCACGCTAACTGCCCGAGCATTGGCTGCTACGTATAAAAATAGTGGCTCCTTGTCAACCGGAGCTGCAAGAATAGGCGGATTGGCTAATTGCCGCTTCAAGTCCTCAAATGCTTCATCAGCAGCCGGGCTCCAAATGAAATTGTCTGTCTTCCTCAGCATTTGGTACAAAGGGATGGCCTTCTCTCCGAGGCGGCTGATAAACCGGCTCAGGGCAGCGATTCGGCCCGCCAAACGCTGAACATCATTGATACACTTCGGTTTAGCCAGGGAGGTAATAGCCGTAATCTTCTCCGGATTAGCCTCCATTCCTCTGTTAGACACCAGGAAACCCAGTAACTTGCCTGCCGGAACACCAAAGACACATTTGGCCGGATTAAGCATCATCTTGTAAACTCGCAAGTTGCCAAAGGTCTCCTTCAAATCATCCACCAGCGTCTCCTTCTGCCTTGACTTTACTACAATATCATCCACATAGGCGTGCACATTGCGGCCGATCTGTTTATGCAGGCAATTCTGTACACACCTTTGATAGGTGGCTTGGGCACTCTTGAGCCCGAAGGGCATAGATACATAGCAGAAGGCTCCAAAGGGAGTGATAAACGCTGTTTTCTCCTGGTCCTTAACCGCCATTTTGATCTGATGATATCCAGAGTATGCATCCAAAAAACTCAAACGCTCACAACCCGCCGTGGCATCAATGATCTGGTCAATGTGGGGGAGGGAAAAAGGATCCGCTGGACAGGCCTTGTTAAGATCTGTGTAATCCACACACATACGCCAAGTGCCGTTTTTCTTAAGAACCAGCACCGGATTAGCAAGCCACTCTGGATGGAACACCTCAATGATAAAACCAGCTGCTAAAAGCCTGGCCACTTCCTCTCCAATGGCTTTGCGCCTTTCTTCGTTAAACCGGCGGAGGAATTGTTTTACCGGTTTATACTTGGGATCCACATTAAGAGTGTGCTCAGCGAGTTCCCTCGGTACACCTGGCATGTCGGACGGTTTCCATGCAAAGATGTCCCGATTCTCACGGATGAACTCAATGAGCGCGCTTTCCTATTTGGGATCCAGATTGGCACTGATAGTGAACTGCTTGGACGAATCGCCGGGCACGAAGTCAACAAGCTTGGTCTCAGCGGCCGATTTGAACTTCAGATCTGAATCATGCTCTATAGTTGGCTTCTTCAAAGGGGTCATATCCGCCGGATCAACATTGTCCTTATAGTACTTCAGCTCCTCCGTGGCACAAACCGACTCTGCATAAGCCGCATCACCTTCCTCACATTCCAAAGCGACCCTACGGCTCCCATGAACCGTTATCGTCCCCTTGTAACCCGGCATCTTGAGCTGCAAGTAGATATAACAAGGCCGCACCATGAACTTGGCGTAAGCCGGCCGGCCAAACAAGGCATGATACGGGCTCCGGATCTTCACCACCTCAAATGTTAGTTTTTCCGACCGGGAGTCGTGCTCGTCCCCAAAAGCCACATCCAGGGCTATCTTACCAACAGGGTATGCAGATTTGCCAGGCACCACACCATGGAACACCGTATTGGACGGTCTGAGATCTTTGTCTGTTAGACCCATGCGGCGGAATGTCTCGTAGTATAGTATGTTAATACTGCTTCCTCCATCCATGAGTACCTTGGTGAATTTATAACCCCCCACCTGAGGGTCTACCACTAATGCTAGCTGGCCCGGATTATCAACCCGGGGCGGGTGATCCTCTCTGCTCCACACGATAGGCTGCTCCGACCAGCGCAAGTAACGTGGTAAGGCCGGTTCAACAGAATTCACCGCTCGCTTGTGGAGTTTTCGGTCATGTTTATCCAAGCTAGTTGTGAAAACATGATATTGCCCATTGTTCAACTGTTTTGGCTGGCTCTGATAACCCGACTGCTGCTGCTGCTGCTGCTGCTGCTGGCCGTTCTGATTATTCTGGTGGTTGTGACCGCCCTGATTGAGACCTGAACCGGAAGCTCCATCGTGACCCGGCCCATGAAAACCGGATCCTGAACCGCCACCTGACCCATGGTCATACTGGAAGGCATTAGAGTTTTTAAACTCCTGCATAATATAACAATCCTTCCAAAGATGGTTAGCCGGCGCCTCCTTCGTCCCGTGCTTCGGACAAGGCTGATTCAACAAATAATTCAAGCGGCTTGTGTTAGGATTGGGAGCCCCATTACGATTTGCCGCTTTACCTCTACGCCGCTGCCCCCTGTCCTGTGCATTAGTGTTGGCCACAAAGTCCATGCTGCCATCCGCCTTGCGCTTGCCTCCGTTTCCATGACCCCCCGGTTTGTACTGCTGCTGTTTGGAGTTGCTATTCTTCCTTCCCTTCCCTGCTTCATCATCATCAGCCTCGGGATCCTTGGTACTGTCCGAATCAGCATACTTCACTAAAGCGGCCATGAGGGTTCCCATGTCATTACAGAACCGCTTCATGCGTCCCAATTTCAATTTCAAAGGCTCAAACCGGCAGTTGCCTTCCAGAGTTAAGATCGCAGAGTCAGCATTAATCCTGTCAGACGAGTGCAAAATTTCCGAAACGCGGCGCACCCAACAGGTCGTTGATTCTCCTTCCTCCTGGACACAAGCCGCCAGGTCTACTATGGACTTGGGCTGCTTACATGTATCCTTAAAATTCTGGATAAACCGGGCCCGCAACTGGGCCCATGAGCTGATAGAATTGGGCGGTAGGCTCTTCAACCAAGTACGAGCCGTGCCTTCAAGCATCATGGTGAAGTATTTTGCACATGTGGTCTCATCCACGTCTAGCATCTCCATGGCCATCTCATAACTCTCTACCCACGCTTCAGGGGATAAATCAGCGGTGTAATTCGGCACCTTGCGTGGACCCTTGAAATCTTTGGGCAGGCGCACATTGCGTAAAGCGGGGATTAAACAAGGCACTCCCAAAGCGGATGCGACTCCTGGTCCGACGAAGGTGGTAGGGCGAACCGGTGTAAGCTGACCCGCATCATCCTGTGCTGCTAACTCGGCCTCCCTTCGTGCCCGGGCTCGGTCCACCACATCCTGAGCGTCGCGAACACCACCTGCCGGATTATTGCCACGGGCCGCTTCACGGCCTCGTGCATTGCTTGCGGAGAGTCCCCTTCGACCGGGATAGCCTCGAATCGCGCGGCGGCTGCAACAAGGTTGTCCATAGGATTCGAATAATGACCCAGGGGCGTCTGGACCGGCGGAGGGACCACAATGTTCTGTTGAGGAGGTTCCATCAGGCGAGGTTGGACCGTCGCCCCTGCCCCTGGTGCCTCAGTCCGGTTTGTCTCCAGGTATTGCGGCGGATTACTGGGTCCAGCTCCTGGAGTGTGAAAGAGATTTCGGGGGTCAAACCCTAATGGCAGGCGTGATCTGTACTTCCGCTTCAAAACCTCCTATGATGCATTCTGGTCAAGCATGAGTTTGTAAGCCTGGGCGTCCAAAGTGGCCCGCTCTGCAGCCATCCTGTCCTTTTCTGCCGCCAGATCCGCTTTAGCTTGCATGATCTGCTCTTTCACCTTTGCAATCTCTGCATCATGAGCCTCCTGATCCGCCGGATTGGCTTCTGCCATAAGCGCGGCTAGTGCATCAAATAGATCAGATAGAACTTGAACCGGCGGGCGCACAAGGCCTCCTGCCCCTGCTTCCGCTGCAGCTGCTGATCCGAGAGCATTGCTGCAGCGGTCGAAGAGTGATTCGCCGCTTGTGTGCCAGCCATAAATATTCCAACCCGGTTGATCTGGCCCGGGGGGTCCGGAATACTGTCGCCATCGGAACAGCCCCTGACCTGGTCGTCTTGCAACTAGTATAGCGACTCGGTCTCTCCGGTTGAGGACTCGTCGCCGGAATAGACGACGGTCTCACTACCGTGTTCTGACTCGTCCTCACGCTCTCCTCCGTGGATAACTCCGACGAAGGCACGCTTCATGGCCGGTTTAGCCCGGGTGGATCTCGCACGCTGAGCCGTCTCGACGAGGTCGGTGCAGATGTCCGGCTCAGGCCCAGGCTCACCGATCTTGCCAATGAAAACGTGTATGCCGCCAAAGGGGACCCGGTACCCGTACTCGATCGAATCGGCCTCGGGACCCCATCCCGCATCGTCGATGTAGATCTTGCCACGACGACTCTTGGTCATCCGGCCCACAACATAGCCTTCGAGTCCCTTGAGCTTTCCCTCCAAAATCGTCAAACCATCGTGCGATAGCCCCACGGTGGGCGCCAACTATCGTGGATTTGTCACGGCAGATGTCCTAGTGAAAGGACTTAGTCGTGGAGCCATGGCTACGAGTTTACTTGAAGGGGTTAAAGCGGACACAAAGACACGAGGGTTTTATACTAGTTCGGCCCCTTCAATGAAGGTAAAAGCCTACATCTAGTTGTGATGGAATTGATGTAGTCTCGATGGCTAGGGAGCAAACAAGCTTCGCCTAGGCTCGAGTTGTGGTTGTCTCTCTTGAACCGCCGCCGGGTCGTCCCCTTATATACACGGGTGACGCCCGTCGGTCCATAGAGTCCCAACCGGTTCATACTCGTATTCCGGTTGGTGTCTCTCTATTCCTAACTTACAATACAAGTTATACATCAGGCCGGTTTACGGCTACATGTTCTAAACCGACTACAGGCCTTGGGCCTTCATCTGCTTATATCACTAATGAAGTTAACCCGGCCCAAGTAGGCCGGTTTACGCCTAGTGGTAATATCCCCAACATGACCCAAACGGCAGTGCCACAAATAAGTTGCACTATCATTATTAACTTTGCATCTTTTGGCCTCAATATTATGAATATGTGTATCACTACGATCGAGATCCAACAAACTATTTTCATTGGGTGTATGACCATTGAAGGTTTTATTCATGTAAAAAGAACAACAATTATTCTCTGATTTTAAATGAATAACCGTATTGCAATAAACATGATCAAATCATATTCATGCTCAACGCAAACGCCAAATAACATTTATTTAGGTTTAACACTAATCCCGAAAGTATAGGGAGTGTGCGATGATGATCATATCAATCTTGGAACTACTTCCAACACTCATCGTCACTTTCCCTTCAACTAGTCTTTGTTTATTCTGTAACTCCTGTTTCGAGTTACTAATCTTAGCAACCGAACAAGTATCAAATACTCAGGGGCTACTATAAACACTAGTAAGGCACACATCAATAATCTGTATATCAAATATACCCTTGTTCACTTTGCCATCCTTCTTATCCACCAAATATTCAGGGCATTTCCGCTTCCAATGACCATTTCCTTTGCAGTGTAAACACTTAGTTTCAGGCTATGGTCCAGCTTTGGGCTTCTTCGCAGGAGTGACAACTTGCTTGTCTTTCCACTTGAAGTTCCCTTTCTTTCCCTTTGCCCTTCTCTTGAAACTAGCGGTCTTGTCAATCATCAACATTTGATGCTCTTTCTTGATTTCTACCTTCGTCGATTTCAACATCACGAAGAGCTCGGGAATCGTTTTCGTCATCCCTTACATACTATAGTTCATCACGAAGTTCTAGTAACTTAGTGATGGTGACTAGAGAATTCTGTCAATCACTATCTTATCTGGAAGATTAACTCCCACTTGATTCAAGCGATTGAAGTACCCAGACAGTCTGAGCACATGCTCACTAGTTGAGCGATTCTCCTCCATCTTTTAGCTATAGAACTTGTTGGAGACTTCATATCTCTCAACTCGGGTATTTGCTGGAAATATTAACTTCAACTCCTGGAACATCTCATATGGTCCATGACGTTCAAAACGTCTTTGAAGTCCCGATTCTAAGCCGTTAAGCATGGTGCACTAAACTATCAAGTAGTCATCATTTTGAGCTAGCCAGACGTTCATAACTTCTGCATCTGCTCCTGCAATAGGTCTGTCACCTAGCGGTGCATTAAGGACATAATTCTTCTGTGCAGCAATGAGGATAAACCTCAGATCACGGATCAAATCCGCATCATTGCTACTAACATTTTTTAACACAATTTTCTCTAGGAACATATCAAAATAAACATATGAAAGCAACAACTCAAGCTATTCATCTACAACATAATTTGCAAAATACTACCAGGACTAAGTTCATGATAAATTTAAGTTCAATTAATCATATTACTTAAGAACTCCCACTTAGACAGACATCTCTCTAGTCATCTAAGTGATCACGTGATCCAAATCAACTAAACCATAACCGATCATCACGTGAGATGGAGTAGTTTTCAATGGTGAACATCACTATGTTGTTCATATCTACTATATGATTCACGCTCGACCTTTTGGTCTCCGTGTTCCGAGGCCATATCTGCATATGCTAGGCTCGTCAAGTTTAACCTGAGTATTCTGCATGGGCAAAACTGGCTTGCACCCGTTGTAGATGGACATAGAGCTTATCACACCCGATCATCACGTGGTGTCTGGGCATGACGAACTTTGGCAACGGTGCATACTCAGGGAGAATACTTCTTGATAATTAGTGAGAGATCATCTTAAAATGCTACCGTCAATCAAAGCAAGATAATATGCATAAAAGATAAACATCATATGCAATCAAAATATGTGATATGATATGGCCATGATCATCTTGCGCCTTTGATCTCCATCTCCAAAGTACTATCATGATCTCTATCGTCACCGGCACGACACCATGATCTTCATCATATTGATCTATATCAATGTGTCGTCACATGGTCGTCTCGCCAACTATTGCTCTTGCAACTATTGCTATCGCATAGCGATAAAGTAAAGCAATTATTTGGCACTTGCATCTTTATGCAACAAAGAGACAACCATAGGGCTTTTGCCAATTGCCGATAATTTCAACAAAACATGATCATCTCATACAACAACTTATATCTCATCACGTCTTGACCATATCACATCACAACATGCCCTACAACAACAAGTTAGACGTCCTCTACTTTGTTGTTGCAAATTTTACGTGGCTGCTACGGGATGAGCAAGAACCGTTCTTACCTACGCATCAAAACCACAACGATAGTTCGTCAAGTTAGTGTTGTTTTAACCTTCGCAAGGACTGGGCGTAGCCACACTCGGTTCAACTAAAGTTGGAGAAACAGACACCCGCTAGTCACCTGTGTGCAAAGCACGGCGGTAAAACCAGTCTCGCGTAAGCGTACGCGTAATGTCAGTCCGGGCCGCTTCATCCAACAATACCGCTGAACCAAAGTATGACATGCTGGTAAGCAGTATGACTTGTATCGCCCACAACTCACTTGTGTTCTACTCATGCATATAACATCAACGCATAAAACCTAGGCTCGGATGCTACTGTTGGGGAACATAGTAATTTCAAAAAATTTCCTACGCACACGCAAGATCATGGTGATGGCATAGCAACGAGAGGGGAGAGTGTTTGTCCACGTACCCTCGTAGACCGTAAGCGGAAGCGTTAGCACAACGCGGTTGATGTAGTCGTACGTCTTCACGATCCGACCGATCCAAGCACCGAACATACGGGGCCTCCGAGTTCAGCACACATTCAGCTCGATGACGATCTTCGGCCTCCGATCCAGCGAAGCTCCGGAGATGAGTTCCGTCAGCACGACGGCGTGGTGACGATGATGATGTTCTACCGGCGCAGGGCTTCACCTAAACTCTGCGACGATATGACCGAGGTGGAATATGGTGGAGGGGGGCACCGCACACGGCTAAGGAACGATTCGTAGATTAACTTGTGTCTATGGGGTGCCCCCAGCCCCCGTATATAAAGGAGTGGAGGAGGGGAGGGCCGGCGCTCTCTATGGCGCGCCCTAGGGGAGTCCTACTCCCACCGGGAGTAGGATTCCCCCTTTCCTAGTCCAACTAGGAGTACTTCCATGTATTAGGAGTAGGAGACAAGGAAGGGGAAGAGAGAAGGGAAGGAAGGAGGGGGTGCGGCCCCTCCCCCTAGTCCAATTCGGACTAGGCCATGGGGGGGGTGCGTGGCCTGCCCTAGGCAGCCCCTCTCTCTTTCCCGTATGGCCCAATAAGGCCCAATACTTCTCCCCGGTGAATTCCCGTAACTCTCCGGTACTCCGATAAATACCCGAATCACTTGGAACCTTTCTGAACTCCGAATATAGTCGTCAAATATATCGATCTTTATGTCTCGACCATTTCGAGACTCCTCGTCCTGTCCCCGATCTCATCCGGGACTCCGAACTCCTTCGGTACATCAAAACTCATAAACTCATTGTCAGTGTACTAAAGTAGGGGTACCTTAGTACCCCGAACTTGTGCACGGGCAGTCGCAGCGCCCCGCGGCAAAGCTTGCCGGGCGTCCGCCAAGATCCTCCGCTATTCCTATTTACTGCCATTCAAGAACAAAGTGTTAGCTGAGAAGACAGAACCCCGACAAGAGGAGCTTGCCGGGAAGGACAAGACCCCGGCAAGAGGAGCTTGCCGGGAAGGCCAACCAAGGCACTTCAGAAAACTTGCCGCGACGCCCCGCGCGTCCCGGCAAGACCCGACGAGCGACAAGCTTGCGGGTGCAGCAAGACAACGGCCGCGGCAAGGCGCTTGCCGCGGCAAGGCTGCCACTTTGCACCCGAGCTCCAGCACATCCGACGACGTGTCACCCCAGGACCATCCCAGGAGCACGTGGCGAGGCGTTGTGCAGCCAAGCGGTGTGAGGTGGCAAGAGGAGATGACGAGAAGGCCATCGTGGCAGGCGGTGGCGCTCCTAACGGTCGCTTCCTTGCACTGTTTGGGCGACCGGACGAGCATTAAATGCCCTTGTCTCCTGCCATCAGAGTTAGGTAGGGGGCACTGTTGGTAGCGGTTGTACCAACCCCCGTTTTTACTTTTTTACCCCTCTTTCTACGCTGGCACCTATCGGTGACCCCTTTAGACTATAAAAAGGAGGCCCATGCGCACGTAGAAGGGGTTCGGTTCGACTCATTCAACACTGCAACACACCCACGCTCTTGAGCAAGGACAGAATAGAAACACAAAGCAGCAGTAGGAGTTTTATCTCTCCGGAGAGCTCCGAAGCTGGGTAAAATCCCCCCCCTGCGTGCTTTCGCCTCGATCTGCTCTGCATGCGCCCTCCGCTCCCTTGCCGGACCGAAAAGGGGCCCTGCCCCATAGGTGCTCGTTCCCCACGACATCTTTGGCGCGCCAGGTAGGGGGCGTTGAAGTTGTGCGTATCTGATCCGGCGTCCGCGCGCGCTACATCAACATCTACATCAACATGCCACCGAAGAAGAAGACTTCGGAGGTGGTCGCTCCGTCTGCGACTATCCTGCCACCACCGGAGCAAACGGGCGGTTGGGTGGACGCCGGCGGAGGAGCGGGCGCCGACGGTGGGACTCGCGTCGTCACCAGGTCCAAGGACAAGGCCCCGCAAGCTTCAACGTCTGTACATCCACCGCAACCCTCCCAGGGGGTGCAGGATCGACAACGCCACGGTGCTCCTAGCACCGTACTCGCGTTGGAACAAGGCCAAGCTGGTGGGTCGCGGGACGCTCAAGGCCAACATGCGCGTCAACACGCCGGCACGAGCGCAGTGCGGTCGCCTGGACGAGACGTCGCTCCTTCTAACACTGTTAGAAGTTTGAGCGTATCTCGCACCTCGCGTCGCTCGCCACCGCCACCCAACACTCCAGAGGAAGCGCTGGCCCAAGCCCAGCTGCTTCTAGATTACCCTCCAGCGCCAGACAAGATCGACGACTGGAGGGCCACCATTCAGAGTCTTATCGGCTTCGCCAACGGCGACAAGCCCCGGCAACCGAGCACCTCGAAACCCCGGCAAGATGCCCAGGCGCAAGCCGACGCCGACAAGACCGCTGGGGGTGCCACCACCGTGCACTCCCCGCCCCGAAGGCCAAGATCGCCGACTCGCCGGGCCAACCTCGACACCGACTCCACCGCGTCGTCGGACCCGCGAGCTCGCCGCGATCAACGCCAAGTTCTCCAAGAACGACGACATGAAGACGCTCGCACTCACATCGAGCGTCGAAGAGAAGCGCGGCGTCAATCTGACCAGCGCGCTGGGCCCACTGTCGATATGCATGCGCCAGGGGAACCAGGCGACTTGCTGTACGCGGTAGGTTGCCCTGCGTTCACCCGTGAGCTGCGGCAGGTCCAGTGGCCCAGTACCAAGAACTTCAAGCCGGACATGCCCAAGAAGTACGATGGCAGGATACATCCGTCAGAGTTCCTCAGCATCTACACCATTGCGGTGCAGGCTGCCGGAGGGCGCGACGAGAAGATCCTCGCCAACTACTTCCCGCTGGTGCTCAAGCCCAACGTCAGGTCTTGGCTCATGCACTTGCCGGACAACTCCATCTCTTCGTGGGCGGACCTGTGCCACCAGTTTGTCGGCGCCTTCACAGGCGGCCACAAACCCCATGGCCAGGAGAGCGATCTTCATCTGCTCGCCCAGAAGGAAGGAGAACCCCTGCGCAAGTATATACAAAGATTTAGTCAGGTGCAGTGCAACATCCCAGACGTCCACCCTGCCGCGGTTATCAGCGCGTTCCATCAGAACGTGCGTAACCGTAGGATGAGGGAGGAGATGGCGATGTGCAAAATCAGAGATGTCAGCGAGCTATATGCTCTGGCCGACAAGTGTGCACGGGCTGAAGAGGGGAGGAGACTCCCCGGAGAGAACGCAGGAGCAGAAGGATCTGACAGTGAGGACGCCCCTCCGGCAAAGAAGAACCGGAGGCGGAATAACAGAAAGAGGAAAGCTAAGGATGTGCTAGTTGTTGAGCAGTCCGGCAACGGAGGAGGTTCCGAGAAGGCCAAAGCTAGTGACTCCGGCGAGGCTGTGGTAGCCGCCGACAAGCAGGATGGCTCCGGCAAGCAGTACTGCAAGATCCACCGCACCAAGGGCCACGACCTCCAAGCTTGCAAGAAGGTTGAGCAGATGGCAAAGCTACAGAAAGTTGAATACGAGCGCCACGGCAAGGAGAAAGCCCAGGAAGGTGGTGGAGGATCCGGCAAGAAGCGTCCCGCCCGGGGAGGGCGCCGCGGCAAGGCCAAGCAGTGCCAAGGAGATAGGCCTCCCCGTGGCTGCGACAAAGACGAAGACGAAGATGAAGATGATGAGATGGAGGAGGATGAGACTGACGAGCAGGAGTTCCAGAAGGCAACAGAGGTGTTGTGCGTCGACGGCGGTGCTTCTCTGCACACCTCGCACCGCCAACTCAAACAATGGGTGCGGGAAGTGAACGCAGCAGAACCGTCTGTTGAGTCGCGCAAGCCCCTAAAATGGTCCAGCACGCCCATCGTCTTTGATGTTGAGGATCACCCTGATCGCATCACTACGGTCGGGTGCTTGCCGATGTTGGTCTCGCCAACAATCTGCAACCTCAAGGTCACGAAGATGCTGGTTGACGGCGGGGCCGGCCTGAATCTGATCTCTTCCGCGGTGCTCAAGAAGCTCCAGATCCCCGACAGCGAGCTCGAAGAGACTAGTACCTTTCAAGGAATCAACCCGGGAAGGAGCAAGCCGAAGGGGAAGATTACGCTGCCAGTGATGTTTGGCAGCGAGCTGAATTTCAGGACAGAGAGAGTCACATTTGACGTTGCCGATTTCCCATTGCCCTACAATGGGATACTTGGCCGTCCAGCGCTTGCCAAGTTCATGGCAGCCTCTCACTACGCCTACAATGTGCTCAAGATGCCTGGTCCGATAAGTGTTATTTCTGTCCATGGCGACAAGAAAGATGCACTTATCTGTACCGACAAGATCTACCGGGAAGCAGCAGCCGCAGCAGAACGCAAACCACTTGCCGCTGAAGCTCCCGGGGGGAAGAAGAAGACCAAGTCCGGCAAGAGTAGCTCTGATGCCCACTCCGGCAAGCGCACCTCTTCGGAGTGCTGTGCTACCGTCGAGGACGCACCATCGAGCTCCACCGGCAAGTACAAGAAGGCAAAGACAGCTTCACCAGAGACCAAGAAAGTGGCCGCCAAGGAGGACGGCGCTGGTGGTACCTTCACCATCAGTGCCACGCTTGACCCTAAATAGGAAAGCGCGCTCGTTGCTTTCCTGCGGGCGAATGTCGATGTGTTTGCATGGCAACCATCTAACATCCCCGGTGTTCCCAGGAAAGTAATTGAGCACCACCTTGCCGTCTGCCCTCACGCGCGGCCCGTCAAGCAGAGAGTTAGAAAACAAGCAGTAGAGCGACAAGAGTTCATTGCTGAAGAGATCAAGAAATTGGAAGCAACAAGCCTGGTCCGAGGAGTACTCCATCCAACGTGGTTAGCCAATCCAGTAGTCGTGCGCAAGGCGAACGGGAAGTGGTGGCTTTGTATTGATTTCACTGATGTTAATAAAGCTTGTCCCAAGGATCCATTTCCCTTGTCGCGCATTGACCAGATTGTCGACTCCACGGCAGGATGTGATCTCAGAAATGTAGAAGCTTACATGGATGACATAGTAGTCAAGAGCAAGGACAAAGAAACTCTGATCCAAGATTTGGACGAGACTTTTGCAAATCTGTGCAAGATCAATCTCAAGTTGAACCCCGAGAAGTGCGTGTTTGGAGTTCCTTCCGGCAAGCTTCTCGGGTTCTTTGTATCCCAGAGGGGGATTGAGGCCAATCCCGACAAGATCAAGGCCATCGAGAAAATCGAAGCACTGAAGCGAGTCAAGGACGTACGAAGGCTTGCCGGCTGCGTTGCTGCTCTCAGCAGGTTCATTTCCAAGTCCGCTGAACGCGCCCTGCCGTTTTTCAAAATTTTGAAAAAGGCGGGTCCAATGAAATGGACTCCGGAAGCGGAGGCTGCGCTGCAAGACTTGAAGAAATATTTGTCCTCCACTCCAACACTTGTTGCACCTAAGCCACAAGAGAAGTTGCTGCTATATCTGGCGGCAACCAATCAAGTGGTTAGTGCTGCGTTAGTAGCGGAGAGGGAGGCGGATGATGAGCCAGCGGCCGCGGCAAGCGAGTCCAGCGATAAGCAGGGGGCTTCCCCGACAAGTTCTGGTTCCGGCAAGGATGGATCTGCGCAGCCACAAGAAGAGAAACAGAAGAAGATGGTGCAGCGCCCAGTTTACTTTGTCAGTTCCCTTCTGCAGGGGGCTAGATCAAGGTACTCTAGTGTGCAGAAATTGCTCTTAGGCCTTCTCATGGCCTCAAGGAAGCTGTGCCATTACTTTCAGGCACATGAGATCACAGTGGTCACTCGCTTTCCGTTGAAGAGGATATTGCAGAATCCAGAGGCAACAGGCAGGATTGTCGAGTGGGCACTGGAATTGTCAAGCTTTGGCCTCAAGTTTGAAAGTACCTCAACTGTCCAGAGCCGAGCATTGGAAGAATTCATAGCAGAATGGACGCCAACACCTGATGAAGAAACTCCGGAGAAGAGCATCCCCGTCAAGGAAGCAAGCAAAGAATGGGTCATGTACTTTGATGGTGCCTTCTCGCTGCAAGGCGCCGATGCGGGCGTACTACTCGTCGCACCCACCGGAGAGCACCTCAAGTACGTGGTCCAAATGCACTTTCCCAAGGAGCAAGCAACAAACAATACTGCAGAGTATGAAGGCTTGCTTGCCGGACTCAGGATCGCGACAGACCTTGGGATCAGGAAGCTTATTGTCAGGGGCGACTCGTAGCTTGTCGTCCGTCAAGTAAACAAAGATTATCAGAGTCCGTTGATGGAAGCATACATTGATGAAGTGAGGAAGCTGGAAGAACATTTTGACAGCCTGCAAGTGGAACATGTTCCAAGAGCTCAGAATGACATTGCAGGCGGCCTGTCAAAGTGCGCCGCACTCAAGTTACCTGTGGAACCAGGGATTTTTGTGCTCAAGCTGACTCAACCGTCTGTAACACCATCAACTGGACAGAGCAAGAAGGGGAAGTTGGTAACTGGCGACTATTTTCCGGCAGAGCTCCCCGAAGCCGCCGTCAAGAAGGTCCCCAGGATCAACACAGAAAGTGCTGAGGAGCAGTCTGCTCTGACAAGCCCTAGGGTTTGTTCCGTTGAAGCAGACGCTCCCGACAAGCTGTGTCCTGACACGCTTGCCGGGGAGCATCACGCTCTGGCAGGATCCCAGATTCTTGCCGTAGAAGCAGATGTTCCCGCTGCAGCATTTGCGCCTTTAGTCCTTGTCGTCGAGCCACAAGCTCCGGCATGGGCACAGCAGATCGTCCATTTCCTTCAAACAGGAGAACTTCCCGAAGAGTAAGAAGAAGCGGAGAGAGTAGCCCGGCAATCAAGTATGTACCAGTTTGTCGATGACATACTGTACAGAAGAAGATTCAACGGAGTGAAATTGAAGTGCATTTCCCGGGAAGATGGACAGGAGCTGTTGGCGGAGATACATGGAGGCATATGTGGTCACCACATTGGCGCAAGAGCACTTGCCGGCAAAGCTTTCCGGCAAGGTTTCTTCTGGCCGACAGCCCTCCAGGATGCAACTGCACAAGTAACCAAGTGTGAAGCGTGCCAGTTCCACTCCAAACAGATACATCAACCAGCTCAAGCTCTCCAAACAATCCCTTTATCCTGGCCATTTTTGGTCTGGGGGCTCGACATCCTCGGCCCCTTTCCCCCGAGCTGTCGGGGGCTTCGAGTGCTTGTACATTGCAATCGACAAGTTCACGAAGTGGCCTGAAGTGGAGGCAGTGAGGAAGGTGACAGCACAGTTAGCAGTCAAGTTCTTCAGGTCAATTGTTTGCCGTTTCGGAGTCCCTAACAGGATCATCACCGACAACGGCACACAATTCACGAGCCGCACCTTCATGCAGTACGTCCAAGATCTTGGCGCCAAGATCTGCTTCGCTTCTGTTGCTCACCCGAGAAGCAACGGTCAAGCGGAGAGGGCGAACGCTGAAGTGCTGCGCGGGCTAAAGACCAGAACTTTCGACAGGCTGCGCAAGTGCGGAAGAAATTGGATCGAGGAGCTGCCTGTGGTTCTTTGGTCGATCAGGACGACGCTAAATCAAGCCATAATGAAGTGGATATGGTGTCGTTCAAAGAAGTACAGCCTTGCCGGGACACAGACGACAGAAAAGCTAAGTTGCCAAAGTTTGAGCACAGTCATTTTTAAATTTTTATGTTATGTTCCTTGAACGACCGTGCCTTGTATGGAAAACCTGTGCGTGGAGGAATTGACTCGTGGCTAAGTTGCACCCTTAATCTGTTTCGAGTCTGCTCAACGATGAAAGTGTGCTGCAACTAGCCCCGACAAGGTTTCTTGCCGGAAGCAACACCGCCGGCAGGCTGCTGATGTTCCGCACTCAGCGCTCATGGCAAGCGTGTTCCCACCGGCAAGTTCCCTAAAAGCATAGGGTAAAAACATACAAGGGATGGAATTGAGTAAAGGATATAACATAACAAGCATCCCTTTTTCATTAAAAAACATCCCACTCAGGTACAGTCCAGAGAGGATGAAAAACATGAAAGAGAGGATTACAAGTTTTAGATGCGGCTAAGGCCCGGAGGCTTACAAATTAAAAAGATAAAATGCCCGTAATCCCTTTCCTGTCCCTCTTTTCAGGAGGTAGGTCAAGGAGGCGAAAAGGGCAAAAGGGGTGCCTAGGCGAGCTACGGTGCCAGAAGACACCAAGAGAACATCCCGAGGGCTATCCGAAGGCTGGACGGTGATGGCGGCGTCGGAAGCGAGGCTCGAAGACGGGGCGGCAGGACGTCAGCACGCTGTCGAGGGTACTACGCCCTCGTACCCGGCTTGAAGGCCTTGTCGCCAGCCCTCTTCCCCTTCCGCAGCCTCCCTACGCCAGCCGCCCAAGGAGACGACCTCGGGGAGTTCAAGGAGACGGCGACACGGATGATGGGGTCGCCGGTGACGCACGAAGCGGTGCCCGACACCTAGTCGGGCCCGCCATCCCGCCGCCCTCTACCCTCATCGTCGCTGTCGCTCTCCTCCTCGTCACTCTCGCTCGAAGGGGAGCCTTCGCTATCGGAGGAGCTGTCCACGCAGCACTTCGCCCGAGTGCCGAAGCACCCAAAGACTTTGACGGAGAGGAGATCGCCCTCCATTAACTAAAAATGGAGGGTAAACCCCGCCATCAGGCTGTGGATGCGGGCGAACGTCTTCCACCCACGATCAAGATACATCACATTAGGGGCTGGGAATACAACGCGGACTCGCGTGCCGTTGATCCCACAGCCCCTCATGTGCAGTCTCAGTGTCTCGGGCGGGTCCAACTCCATCGCGCTCGCAAACGGAGCTGGAAGCCGGAGGCGGCGACGAGGCGCCCGGCGCAGCCTGACGAAGAACTCGCAAGGGTCGTCCCCTGTATGGACCGCCATAGGGAGAGGAACCGCCGGTGGAGGCGGAGATGGCGCGCCGCCCCGTCCGCCTCTTCCCCGAGCGCCTCGACCTCGTCCTCGACCTCGTCCTCGACCTCGTCCACGACCTCGCCCCCTCCCTCTTCCCCTTATGGCTGGCTCTGCCACCACGGGCGCGGGATAGGAAGGGGTGCGCTGTCTGGCGGCGACCCTCGCCGCCACCGATGAAGGGCCAGGGTTCCCTTCCTCCATGACGAATGAGAGAAAGGGGAGCAGGAGCTGAAGAAAGGAGAAGATGAGAGAGTGCGGGCTTCTGCGCTCCCCTCCCGCTCTTCTTAAAGGAGCGAGGTGGGGGCTCAGCCGCCCCGCTTAGCGAATCAGGGCACGGGAAGAGCAGGGAGCCGGGGCTGACCTACTGCCTCTGCTCGCAACGGCCCAGTTTCCCACTTCCACCGTCCACGACACCAAGCGCATGGGAGCCGCGTGGCGGGGATGCAGAGCCAAGGTGAACGTTATGCATTTTCTGGATTTAAGTATTGCCCACAATCTCTCCCACGACGCCGCGATTGACGCGTGCCGTTACGGGAGGACGTGGTGGATACGGAGTGGATTTAATATGGACCCAGGCCGCGCGTGCCCGTGCCCCGTTTTGGGCCTGGCCCAACAGCGCTCGGCACCGTGTATGGCCCAGGCCCGAGGGCTCCTGGCGGTGTACTAAAGTAGGGGTACCTTAGTACCCCGAACTTGTGCACGGGCAGTCGCAGCGCCCCGCGGCAAAGCTTGCCGGGCGTCCGCCAAGATCCTCCGCTATTCCTATTTACTGCCATTCAAGAACAAAGTGTTAGCTGAGAAGATAGAACCCCGACAAGAGGAGCTTGCCGGGAAGGACAAGACCCCGGCAAGAGGAGCTTGCCGGGAAGGCCAACCAAGGCACTTCAGAAAACTTGCCGCGACGCCCCACGCGTCCCGGCAAGACCCGACGAGCGACAAGCTTGCGGGTGCAACAAGACAACGGCCGCGGCAAGGCGCTTGCCGCGGCAAGGCTGCCACTCTGCACCCGAGCTACAACACATCCGACGACGTGTCACCCCAGGACCATCCCAGGAGCACGTGGCGAGGCACGGTGCAGCCAAGCGGTGTGAGGTGGCAAGAGGAGATGACGAGAAGGCCATCGTGGCAGGCGGTGGCGCTCCTAACAGTCGCTTCCTTGCACTGTTTGGGCGACCGGACGGGCATTAAATGCCCTTGTCCCCTGCCATCAGAGTTAGGTAGGGGGCACTATTGGTAGCGGTTGTACCAACCCCCGTTTTTACCTTTTTACCCCTCTTTCTACGCTGCCACCTGTCGGTGACCCCTTTAGACTATAAAAAGGAGGCCCATGCGCACGTAGAAGGGGTTCGGTTCGACTCATTCAACACTGCAACACACCCACGCTCTTGAGCAAGAACATAATAGAAAGATAAAGCAGCAGTAGGAGTTTTATCTCTCCGGAGATCTCCGAAGCTGGGTAAAATCCCCCCCCCCCGCGTGCTTTCGCCTTGATCTGCTCTGCGTGCGCCCTCCGCTCCCTTGCCGGACCAAAAAGGGGCCCTGCCCCATAGGTGCTCGTTCCCCACGACACTCATAATATAATTGTCATCAAAACCTTAAGCGTGCGGACCCTACGGGTTCGAGAACTATGTAGACATGACCTAGAACTATTCTCGGTCAATAACCAATAGTGGAATCTGGATGCCCATATTGGCTCCCACATATTCTACGAAGATCTTTATCGGTCAAACCGCATAACAACATACGTTGTTCCCTTTGTCATCGGTATGTTACTTGCCCGAGATTCGATCGTCGGTATCCAATACCTTGTTCAATCTCGTTGCCGTCAAGTCTCTTTACTCATTACATAATGCATCATTCCGTAACTAACTCATTAGTCACATTGCTTGCAAGGCTTATAGTGATGTGCATTACCGAGAGGGCCCAGAGATACCTCTCCGACAATTGGAGTGACAAAACCTAATCTCGAAATATGCCAACTCAACATGTACCTTTGGAGACACCTGTAGTACTCCTTTATAATCACCCAGTCACGTTGTGACGTTTGGTAGCACCCAAAGTGTTCCTCTGGTAAACGGGAGTTTGCATAATCTCATAGTTACAGGAACATGTATAAGTCATGAAAAAAGCAATAGCAACATACTAAACGATCAAGTGCTAGGCTAACGGAATGGGTCATGTCAATCACATCATTCTCCTAATGATGTGATCCCGTTAATCAAATGACAACACATGTCTATGGTTAGGAAACATAACCATCTTTGATCAACAAGCTAGTCAAGTAGAGGCATACTAGTGATACTATGTTTGTCTATGTATTCACACATGTATTATGTTTCCGGTTAATACAATTCTAGCATGAATAATAAACGTTTATCATGAAATAAGGAAATAAATAATAACTTTATTATTGCCTCTAGGGCATATTTCCTTCAACTTCTACTAGTAATCCGGTAATCCTGGCTAAAACGGTGCGGCCGGGTCTTTTCTCGCGCGATGTGCTGGGAGGTTGGCTTGGTTGGTTTTTTTAGGATGAGTAATGCTACACATATGTAATCCCAGATGTCGGTGGAAATGGTACCTATGGGATCACGGGGAATCCCTTCTATGGTTGGCGGGCGCGGGGCTGTGGAAAGAGCGGGTTTAGAAGATCAACACAGGGGGTTTATCCAGGTTCTGGCCACGAGTGACGCGTAATACCCTACTCCTGCTGGTTTGTGTTTATCTGGTGTTCTAGCTACAGAGCGTGCTGGGTTCAAAAAGTTCGAATCCTCTCTCAGTATGCCGCGGGCCTCCTTTTAAAGTCAAAGGGGCTGCCACAGTGGCACACAGGAGGCGGAAAGTTGTACAGTAGTCAGATTTATCCCTGGCACCATAGGACAGAATGCATTAAATGCGCTACTTAGGTGTCCTCTTGCTTTATCGGGTATGGCAACGAAGCCCGTCCCGTCCGTCGCCGCTTCGCCTTGCTCCGACACGCGTCCAGGCCAACGACGCATGCAACACCACGTAGACTGGCAGGCTGCTGAGCTGGTGTGATGGCAGGGTCTTCACGAAGATCTGCATGTCACCATGCAGGTGCTTGATTAGTAGGCTTAGGAGCCACGTACTGCCACGTGGGCACTTGCTTAGATGGTGGGTCGGTCGTTGAGCTGGGACGGCGACGGGGCAGCAAGGCTTTGTCGCGGTCTTGCTAATATTCCCGGAAAGTGTCTTGTCGGGGCCTTGCAGGCGCCCTTGGCAAGAGTCTTGTTGGGGCCTCGTGGGTATCTTCGGCAGGAGCCTCGCCGGGGCCTCATGGGCATCCTCGGCAAGGAGCCTCGCTATTGTCTTGTTCTCTGGTACCTGTCTAGGCCTCGCAGGCCCTTTGTCTCCACAAAGATCTGCATGCCACCATGCAGGCGCCTCTCGAGTCTTGGTTCCAATGTCGTTGATGGTGTTGGAACTCTTAGGCTCAAGGGTGGCGGCCTCGCTGGTGTTGGGCAAGTTTCCCCGGCAAGGTTCTTGCCAAGGCTATGTAAGCTGCCCCGGCAAGGCTCTTGCCGGGCAAATCCCACCTTGTCCCTTTGCTCCTCGCGCCTCTGGCTTGGCACTGCTCTGGTGGTCTTGTACTTTTTCTTCCTTTCTCTGCCCTGCTAAGTGTGGCTGTAGGTGCGGCTCTAACTGCCTGTGCACAAGTAAAGGGGTACAAAGAGGGGCCCTACTTTTGTACACTGATAGGAGCCCCCGGGCCTGGGCCACAAATAAGCGCGATGTGTTGTTGGGCTATGCCCAGAACGGTGCGCAGGCACGCGGGGCTGAGTCTTACCGCAGTAACTTTCCTCACCAGTTGCGCTTCCCCACGACCCGCGTTGAATGCATGACATGGGGGTCATGCGTGGAATGACCGCAGCATGCTTGCGTCATCCCATAGTGAATAGTAAAGAGGCGGCCTACGTTTTCCCTAAAAAGAGGGAAAACTGTAGGGCCACTGCTCATTTACTCTCTCAGCCTTGAAACCGCCGTTCCACGTTTCCCATCGCGCCTGCCCTCTTTGCCACGTATGCCTCATGCACGGTGCAGGGTAGGTGATGGATGCGCGGGATATGAGGAGATGCGTGATGGCCGATACTTATGCGCCTTTGATTGGGCGGGGAGGGTGGTCGATGACCCTGCTTGCTGCCAACTTAATGAGCCGGATTTGAACGGGCTCTTCAGAGGCGTAGAGCCGGTCTTTAGCCTTCCCCGCTTGGCTATAAAAAGGGACTCGGGAGGACAAGGGGAGGCATCTGCTCGTGCCTTCCCTTTGCCTCCATCTTCCATTCACTGCCATGGCGAGAGTGCGTGGTCGTGGCCATTCTCCTGCGGAGGCGACTAGGTCTTCCTCCCGCCAGAGAACCGCGGCGGTCAAGGAAGACCTAGCCGTCCAAGGCGAAGTCCATGCTTGAGGTGGAGGTGCAGGACGGGGCCGCGGTTGGCGAGGCAGTCGAGGCAGAGGCGGTCGCGGAAGGGGAACACCTGCGCCATCACCATCCCCGTTACCATCTCCGCCATCGTCTCCTCCTGCTTCGTCGAGCGGCCATGTTGGGGACATGGCGCTGGACTTCAGCCTGCAGCTGCGTGAGCCACCATGTAGCCACCATCGCCTTGCCGAGGCATTCACGAGGGTGCTGGAGATCGACCAGCGGCCGAGTATAAGGCTTCACATGAAGGGGTGTTGCAATGGTGATATGTGGGTGAACACAGGGTTCCCCGCCCCTCATGTGATGTTCCTTCGTCGGGGTTGGAATACCTTTGCACGTGCCCACTTCTTGATGAAGGGGCACGTTCTCCTCTTCAAACTAGTGGAGAGCGATTTGCTCTCCGTCAAGGTCTTCGGGCGCTCGGGACACAGGCTAGGGTGCTGCACGGAGAGCTCGACCAATGACGAGAGCTCCTCCTCGAGCGGCGATGAGGAGGGAACCAGCGGGGAGGACGACGGGGCCGAGTTTGACTAGGCGTCGGACGCCCTATCCCTAGGCGGAGCCGGCAGCAGCACCATCTGCACCTAGCCTTCTCCTCAACAAGAAGTTTGCCGGGGGGAGTTAGTTCTTGGTGGTGGTTCCTCGAGCCAGCTCCTTGAACTTCTCGGGGCCGTCGCTCTGGCGGCTGGCGCTGGAGGGCTGGAGAAGACGAAGAAGGCAGGTGGCGGGCCATCAAATTGGAGTATGATGGCGTCGATGCCTTTGTTACGTATTGCCGGCCCGCTGCCTCATCTTTCGGCCTCTTCCCCGGCACCGTCATCACCAGCCTTCTTTTGGGCGGCTGTGGGGACGTTCTCTTGGTGTCTTCTACTGCTCGTACCTCACCTAGGCGCTCCTTTTGCCCCCTGCCATCCCGATTCGCTTCCTGAGGAGAGGGACAAGAAAGGGATTACGGGCATCTTATCCTTTTTTTAGATCTTAAGCCTGCGGGCACTTGTTGAATTTTAGACTTTGTAACCCCTTGCTCATGCTCTCATTCTATACGAATTGTACTTGTTTAATTAATGTATTGATTAAAAAGGGTGTTTGTCGGGTTCTTTTTGTTGGGGAACGTAGTAAATTCAAAAAATTTCCTACGCACACACAAGATCATGGTGATGGCATAGCAACGAGAGGGGAGAGTGTTGTCCACGTACCCTCGTAGACCGTAAGCGGAAGCGTTATGACAATGCGGTTGATGTAGTCGTACGTCTTCACGATCCGACCGATCCAAGCACCGAACGTATGGCACCTCCGTGTTTAGCACACGTTCAACTCGATGACGTTCCCCGGGCTTCAATCTAGCAAAGCGTCGGGGACGAGTTCCGTCAGCACAACGGCGTGGTGACGATGATGATGTTCTATCGGCGCAGGGCTTCGCCTAAACTCCGTGACAATATGACCGAGGTGGAATATGGTGGAGGGGGGCACCGCACACGGCTAAGGAACGATCCGTAGATCAACTTGTGTGTCTTAGGGGTGCCCCCTTCCCCGTATATAAAGGGGGAGAAGAGGAGGGGGCCGGCCAAGGGGAGAGGCGCGCCCTAGGGGGGGCAATCCTACTCCAAGTAGGTTTGGCCCCCCTTTCCTATTAGGAGTAGGAGAGGGAAGGAAGAGAGGGGAGGGAAGAAGGAAAGGGGGGGCTGGCCCCCCTCCCAATTGGGATTGGGCTTGGGGGGGGGGGCGCCCCCTCCTTTGCTCCTTCTCCCTCCTTTCCACTAAGGCCCAATAAAGGCCCATATACTTACCGGGGGGTTCCGGTAACCTCCCGGATCTCCGGTACAGTCCCAATCTCATCTGGAACCTTTCCGGTATCCAAATATATCCGTCCAATATATCAATCTTTATGTCTCCACCATTTCGAGACTCCTCGTCATGTCGTGATCACATCCGGGACTCCGAAAAAACTTCGGTACATCAAAACTTATAAACTCATAATAAAACTGTCATCGTAACTTTAAGCGTGCGGACCCTACGGGTTCGAGAACTATGTAGACATGACCAAGAACTGTTTCCAATCAATAACCAATAGTGGAACCTGGATGTTCATATTGGTTCCTACATATTCTATGAAGATCTTTATCGGTCAAACCGCATAACAACATACATTGTTCCCTTTGTCATCGGTATGTTACTTGCCCGAGATTCGATCGTCGGTATCCAATACCTAGTTCAATCTCGTTACTGGCAAGTCTCTTTACTCGTTCCGTAATACATCATCCCGTAACTAACTCATTAGTTACAATGCTTGCAAGGCTTAAGTGATGTGTATTACCGAGAGGGCCCAGAGATACCTCTCTGACAATCGGAGTGACAAATCCTAATCTCGAATTATGCCAACTCAACATGTACCTTTGGAGACACCTGTAGAGCACCTTTATAATCACCTAGTTACGTTGTGATGTTTGGTAGCACACAAAGTGTTCCTCCGGCAAACGGGAGTTGCATAATCTCATAGTTACAGGAACATGTATAAGTCATGAAGAAAGCAATAGCAATATATTAAACTATCAAGTGCTAGTCTAACGGAATGGGTCATGTCAATCACATCATTCTCCTAATGATGTGATCCCGTTAATCAAATGACAACTCATGTCTATGGCTAGGAAACTTAACCATCTTTGATTCAACGAGCTAGTCAAGTAGAGGCATACTAGTGACACTATGTTTGTCTATGTATTCTCACATGTATTATGTTTCCGGTTAATACAATTCTAGCATGAATAATAAACATTTATCATGAAATAAGGAAATAAATAATAACTTTATTATTGCCTCTAGGGCATATTTCCTTCACTTTTGTGCGTGAGCGAGGCTCACACCAAGGAGCGAGTCCTTGTTATTTTAAATAAACAAAGTCGCCCGACAACAAACCTTTTTTTTTGACTGTGAACTGTGGGGTAGAACCCCCACAGCATATCAAAACTTTATTAAAGGCAGACAACAGTTACAACAACATGATTACAAGAGGTAACCGAAAAGAAGGAGAAACAAAAAAAAGCAAAATTAAGGGGGTAGGAAGGAAATCCACTTGAGTAGCTCATCCTTGTATCCAGACTTGATCCTATGCTGCATCAGAGTTATGTCATGCCTGAAAGCTCCTTTCCATTTGTTAAAACTGGCCCTTTCACCTCTGAACACTTTGGCATTTCTGATGATCCAAATATTCCAGCAGGCAATAAAAACTACTTCAGTGAAAAAGGGCTTATCAAAACTTCTCCTTGCCTGGATGACTAGGTCAGACATTGATGTTCCAGACGACCAATCAATCTGCAAGTAATTCCACACTCTGACACTGAAATTGCAATTGAAGAAGAGATGGTCTCTGGTCTCTCTCACTTGCAGGGGGCATAGCCTACAAGAAACACCATCATCCATGTGCCAGTGTCTTCTATCTACCATATCTTTAGTGTTTAGTCTGTCCATGGTAAGCATCCATGCAAATACCTTGATCTTGACAGTGCAAGAGGATTTCCAGATCCAGCGCAGCAGGTGGTTGAATGTTTCATTCTAGAAAACACGATCATAGAACAGCTTAGGTTTGTAAACCTTGGAAGAACCCTGCCATAACCATATATCCTTGCTAGTGCCATCTCTGGTATGGGAGTTCAGCATATTTCTTATCAAGTTTAACTCATCAAAAGCTTGAGCAGACAAAGGTAGATGAAAGTGTTGGTATAAATCATCAGAGCTGAAGATGTCCTTAACAGAAATCCATGGATCCTTGGCAAAAGAGAATAGTCTAGGGAATCTAGATTGCAAGGTAGAAATTTCAGAGCCAAGATTCCAGTTATCAGACCAAAAAAGAGCAGTGTCCCCAGCATTGACCTGCACCCAGGAGCAGTCCCTAAAATTCTGCAAGACCTTGCAAATATCCTTCCACCAAAAGGAGCCACAAGAAGATGTTCCCTGGGGCATGCCATCATGATAATATGAGTCCCAAATTAAGGACACCCAAGGTAGGTCTTTCCTGTTGAGGAAGTTACTAGCATGCTTTAGGAGCAAAGCCACATTTTGAACACCCAGGTTCAAAATACCAAGACCACCCTTACTTTTTGGTCTACAAATCAAGTTCCAAGCAGCAAGAGATGGAGCAGGATCATCCCTATTTTTCCTCCACAAACATTGCCTTTGAATCCTTTCTAGCTGCTTTAGGATTCCAGCAGGAACAGCCAGGCTGCCCATAAAGAAGATTGGCATGGAAGACAAAGCATAATTTAGGAACTGCAATCTTTCACCTTGATTGAGGAAGGAGGAACTGGCAGTCATTCTCCTCTCCATACAGTCCACCAGAGGCATAAAGTCTACCATTTTCGGCCTTGTAGTACCCATAGGCAAACCAAGGTAAGTAAAAGGCATCTTTCCAATTTGGCATCCAAAAGCAGAAGCAAGCTCAGTCATGACTGCATTTTCAACATTTATAGGAATGATAAAGGATTTATGGTAGTTAACATCAAGACTTGTGGACTGAGAGAACACCAACAGCATCTCCTTCAGAGCTAGGAGTTGCTGCCTGTCAGCAGGGAGGATGATCAAGGTATCATCAGCATATTGAATGATAGGGTAGTCTTGATCATGGCAAGGTATGGGTAGCTTTAGGATTCCCTTTCTGAACATATCATTGATGACTGTTTGCAGAAGATCAGCAGCTATCACAAATAAAAGAGGAGAAACAGGGTCCCCCTGTCTAACTCCTTTTTTGCAAATAAACTTCCTCCCAGGCACACCATTCAGAAGGACAGAAGAGGTACCAGTGGCAAGGAGCTGCTTCATCCATAGAATCCACTTGTCATTAAAGCCTTTGTGCTTTAGGATTTGGAAGATAGCTTCATGCTCAACAGAGTCGAAAGCCTTCTCAAAGTCCAATTTAAGGATGACAATTGTCCTCTTAGACTGATGGCATTGATGCAGATACTCAAAGGTCCAACCAATGCAGTCCTGAATTATTCTGCTCTTAATGAAACCATATTGGTTCTTATGAATGTATTTCATAATTATCCTCTGAAATCTATTGGCAGCCATCTTAGAAAGAAATTTCAGACCCATGCTTGTGAGAGAAATGGGCCTATAATCTCCCACTTCCTTAGGTGACAGTTTCTTGGGTATCAGAGTAATGAAGGAACTATTAATGTTTTCCAGCACTGCAGTCCCATCATGAAAAGCATGAGCCAGATCATAGAAGTCACTTGATATGATGTGCCAACACCTCTTGAAGAATAGACCATTAAAACCATCAGGTCCAGGTGCTTTATCCACAGGCATGTGATTGACCACATCATACATTTCCTATTTTCCAAAGGGCTCAGTAAGCACATCCAGGCCCTCCACTGGAGTTATAAGAGATGCTAAATCAAAACCCATGACAATCCCTCTGGAGGTGCCCATTCTGTTTTTAAAACAGCTCCAAATAATGCCAGCCATTTGTTCATGGTCAGAAACCACAGAGCCATCAGGTAATTTGAGACTAGCAATTGAATTTCTTCTGTGCCTTTCAGTGGCCATTGCATGAAAAAACTTGGTGTTCTCACCCCCAACCTTAATATACCTGATAGTGCATCTCTTTTTCCAGTACATACAGTGCAAGTGTAGAAGCTTGTCCAAATGAACCTTTACAACTTTCCTGAAATTGAACTCCTGCCTAAACAGGGGCCTCCATTTCTCCAACTCATCTAAAAGAAAGACCACATGATTACACTTGGTAATTAACAATTTCAACTTGGAAACACTCATTTGCCATCTCTTAAGGCACATTCTCAGATGCTTAAACTTGTCAACAATTTGAGCAGTAATGTGTGTCTTCCTAGATGTGGTAAGCCAAGATGATTCCACACAATCCATAAAGCCCTGCAGTTCCAGCCAATAATTTTCAAACCTAAAAAGATTTGATTTTGGTATGGTTGTCTTGATTGATACTAAACAAGGGACATGATCAGAGGCTGTCCTGGCTAGAGGCAACACTTCAGTCATTGGATAATCAGTGATCCAATCTACTGATGTGAAAAACCAATCTAGCTGCTCCAGAATAGGGATGTCTTGCATATTGGACCAAGTGTAAGATCTACCTTTAAGTGGCAATTCAAGGAGACCCAAATGTCCAATAATATCATTAAATATGAACATATCATTGATGTCCCCCCCAGGTAAGTTTCTATTGTCCATTGACCTAAGAAAGTTGAAGTCACCAAGCAGCAACCAATGCTCATCAATGGGGATATTGAGATTATATAGCCAGGTTACAAAATTGTCCCTTGCTTCCCCCTGACAAGGACCATAAACAACAACCAAGGTCCAACTTTCATTATTCTGCCTGGAGGTAAACTTGATCACTATAGCAAATTGCTGAACTTCAATTAAGTTTCCGATAAAAACATTCGAATTCCAAACCACAAGAATACCCCCAGAAGCTCCTATTGAAGGGGAGCAGGCAAAAGAATCAAATCTTTTAGGGCAGAAAATTTTGATTGATCTAGAATCAAAGGAAGAGCATTTAGTTTCTTGCAAGCAGGCTATAGAGCATTGACTCTCCTCCATTTTCTGTCTGACAGCTCGCTGCCTAGCATCAGAGTTCAAGCCTCTAACATTCCAGCACAGCACATTCCAGTTTCTACATGAATTACTCATTAAAACATAAACTAGAAGGCATAACCCACATGACACACAGTGTCACATGTCCAAAATAACAGAACAAAGTCTGACCCATCACACATACATAGCAAAGTTTATGACATAACTGACAGGCATAAAGCATAAAAGCAGCCAAAATAGGGGCCTGCCGCACCCAAAAGTCCAGAAGCAAGCTACACATCAGGCTCGACGGAGGCAGTAGCAAGTGGGTCCACCATAAGTGCATCCATCGAGAGAAGAGTGGCATCAATTTCCAATTCTCTCCCAATTTCCTGAAGCCGCGCAATTGGAGTCGCCGGGGGTATTTCTTCAAAAGCCTGCTCTTCAGACTCATGGGCCATGAAGGGCTTCGCTCTGGGCTTCTTCTTCTTGGGCTGTATAGCAAGCTCATGGAAAACAGGCTTGAAACCATCTCGCTTGACAGAGCTCCTAGTGCAGCGTCTGACGGCAGTATCCACAATTGGAGTTGTCGCCATAGATTGCCGGGGCCTACGTGCAGTCACCACAGACACAGGAGGAACAGACACAGGAGGAACCGCCTGATCAGGTGCAGAATCAACAAATAGAGCTCTAGCGACCGGCCTGGCCACTTCCTGATCCTTCCAAGTGAGACGAGGTAGATCCATATCAGAGAAAGCAAAGTCCCAGCTCCGCTTAGACAGAATGACAGGCGACAGAGGCCGCATTAAAACTGGCTTGGGGACAGAGATCACCATAGGAGCTTGAAGCATAGCTTCAAAAGAACGTCTCCAAATCAATTCAGGAGGTAGAGGCGGCCCATAAGGCACAACAGGCATAGCAAAATCCTCCCTAATCATAGGAGGCTGATAAACCACCATGGCCCACTGATCAGGAACAAACTCCTCATTGAATATAGGAGCCTCAGGCTGCTCGTCATCAAGAAAAACAATAGGCGGCACAGGAGCGTCAGCAGCCGAGCTTGGCTGAGCAGATAAGTCCACCACCATGGACTCCTGGTCCTGCACAGGTTCAGGGTCAACATCTTCATCCTAGTTTCCCCAGTTATCATCAGCAACCTCATTTACCACCGGAGCAGGTGGAGGCACTGCATTCCATCCGAGGGCAGGGAAAGCAGGTAAGTTGAAAGGGGGCATCTCAGGGAAAGGAACCCCAGGCACCGGATGCGGATTGCCATTGATTGGCATCCACTCCTCGTCTTGCGGCATCTGCTCAGCAAAGTTGGCCCCCAAGATGTAAAGAGGAGCAGTCCAAGAAACTCTTGCACCTCCATAGGGTGCAAAATCCATAAACACCACATCACGTGGCACCAGAATGTCTTCCGGGAAGGATGCAAAAACCAGGGACCTGACCAAGTAAGGATCCTCGCTAACCCAATGATGAAATTTGCCAAAAGTATTGACAGCAGCCCTGATACACTCTGTGTTGCGAAGATCCAAAGGAATGCCCAAGAACATGAGAAGGCCCTGACGGAAACCCTGAACTCCACGGAAATTTTCTCCCTCGTCATGCTTCATAAAATGCACAAAGCGATCATTGCCCAATGGCTGCGGCGGTAGCTGCAGCAGATGAAAGCGGACAGCAGCATCGCGAAGCTGAAAAAGCCCAACAGAGCGAATCCATGGCTGAGCCGATCTGACTAAAACTCCATGCTCTTGCAACCACTGAACTACAGCCTCTCTAGCAGCACCAATCTCATCTGGTTGGGGTATAGGCATTACCTCAGCAAGCATAAACTCCTCATGGCGGCGCACAATTGGGGTATGTGGCGAGACGAAGGTTCTTGGAAGGTGATCTTCACCCCCGTCGATGACATGGTGGCCCGCGGGGACGTACAGCTGAGGATCCAAATGAAAGTTCGCCATCGGAACCGAGTGCTCAGCCTCCAACGACGGCGAGTGCAGTGGCGGAGGAGGGGTTTCAGGCGGCGAGGCAGAGGGAGTCTTGGGGCCAGGGTTGATGGAACTGGGCGAGGGAGTTAATGCGGAAGAGGAAGGGAGGTCCAAGCTTGGTAAAAGCGTTGTCAGAGAGATATTCTCACAGCGCGCCTCGGAAGTCGTAGCGTTAGCGGATTTGGGTTGCCAAACAAGCCCCAAAACCTGCACAAATCTGTTACAATCTTTCTTGATGTGACCCATCCTAAGGCAAGAGATGCACCATAACTTGGACGTTCAGGCGGCCGCAAAGTGTCCCTTCCTCAAACATTTTTGACACGTGAGAACTTCATCAACCATATTGGAAATTAAATCCTCAAAATCATCCTTTGCTTGCTGGGAAGAAGGAATATCCAAATTATCAGCAGAAGAAGCCGGCCCAGCCCGATCAGACCCAACAGAGCGCAACCCATGTCCCGTGGCACGTGTTGGCACGTCCACATTCAAAGAACCCGAATTCCCGCCCGAGATAGCCGACGAACGATCAGATGACGGCAGGAGATCTTGAACCATACCAAACGAGATAGATGGCCTCGCCGACGTCCACCGAAGGCTCACCGGTGGCGCAGGATGAATGACAACTCTCTCATGTGGCGGGATAGTATAACCAGCGTCTTCAGTAGTTTGAATACAATTTTGTGAAGCCGGATACCGGTAACCGCAACATGCATTATAATTTTGAAAGACCGCAAAAGATAATTTCTTGCCAACTGAATTAGAGGATTTGAGTGAAGATTTTGATGGCCTAGAATGCATGGCTAGAACCCCAAGGGCCGCACGCCGCTTGGAAGGGCTAACTAGGATCCACTCAGCATCACATTCCAAATTCCAGATCCTAAACTCACGACTCCAATTCGGGCCACCGTTACTCCAAAGATGAAAGTAACATTTGAAATGATCACAAGCGAAAGATCGAAGACTAATAATGATCATGGCGACAGCCTTGCACGATACCTGAAAGCCAAATACCTTATCCTTGATTAAGAACACCATAAGATCAATGCCCGATCCGCCAATTGCTGCCTCAAGAGCTGCTGCCACCGAATCTTCATTCAAACGGAAGGAATGACGTCCAAAAGAGACAACCATGGTGAAGATCTCCAAGTCTTCCATTGGATGCACCGAAAAACCCGTAGATTGAAAAACCTTCTCGGCAAAAACCAAACCCTTGGAGAAGTCCAAGCCAAGGGTGGAACCATCATTGGAACCCATGAAAGATGGGTATGAACGAGTAGATCTCAAGACGCCGGAGAGATGTAATGGAGAGAAACTAAAATTTGGTGGCTAGGGGAGGAGATCGCCGGAGGTGGAGGAGATCACCGTGGAGGGGGTGGGGGTGGGAGAGTTAGCCACTCTTGTTGTTGTTGTGAAAAACCGACAACAAACCTTGCCGTTCTCCTGCCTTATACCACGCCTAAACCCACGCCGTTGGAGGGGAGCAGGGGTGGAGTAGGATCGGGCTCCTTGCTTGTTTCCCCTTCCACCGCAACTACAACCAGACTCCAACCTGAAAGGGATTTCAGGCATAGGAGGGAGGGAGCACGGTGGCGTAGGAACAAGCGAGGTTCCATACGTTCAAGTTTCATACGGAAACGCATTGCGGGGGAGAGAAAACTTATCTGAATTTGCAGGCCCCCGGCAACCTTGGCTTGCCAGGATCAGGGTGTCAATCCATCTTCTTTTCTTCAAATGGTTTTGTAGAAATGCCTGCGCAGCCTGCAAACTAAATGTTGGAGATATGCCGTAGAGGCAATTATGTATGATGATATTTCCTATGTGTTTATGAATAAAGATAGTCCTTGGATGCAATCAATGATGCTTGTTGGCAAGTACGTGACTTGTCTATGAGATCTTGTGTTCAATGATACATCCTAAATTGTCCCTAGTCGCAAGTGACATGTGGGCACACGTCGGACTAGACTAGCATATGACACGGTGGATGGATCGGTCTCACTAGCCATGAAGCATTGGATGCTAACCGTATAATATGGACTCAGAAGGATCTGGTCGGATTCGATGTAGTCGAATCCGAGTCGAGATAAGGTCCAACTCGGACAGACCCAACTATGAGACGCGGCGATATGTCATCTGTGAGTCTCTAGTACAACATATGTTCTATGTCCTAAGTCCTGAGCTGATGCATGTATTCGGGATGGTGACAGACTTGCTTTGGGCCAACCAAACGCTACTCCATGACTGGGTAGTTACAAAGGTAGGTTTCGGGTTTGTCCAGTCCCATGCTGCGAGACATGGTCGAGCAAGATGGGATTTGCCCCTCCTATCAGGAGAGATATACTCTGGGCCCCTCGTGTGATCCGACCAGGATAAGCATGGCCATGCGACAAGGATTATGAGATAATCCGGATAGTGGTCGGCATCACTGGAACGAGAAAGAGGTCGGGCTAGCACAAGGATGACAGTCTCGCCTTGAGCCCGACAACATATATCGTGTGGCAAAGGGAACAGAAGTGTGACACGTTGTACAGGTTCGCCTAACCAGCTTCATAGTCTGCTTGGTGGTCGGCACGCCTTGCTAGAGGCCGCTACCAACCGTGTAGGTCGGAGGTTATCCGAACTGTGACCAAGCCGACTTGAACCTAAGGGGTCGCGCACTTAAGGGACGGAACCTACGAGGTCGGATCCGAGGACACTGGTCGGATGTGATCCGAGCTGTATTCGGATTGTGGCCGAGTAGACTTGTGGGCTTTAGGGTCCGTGCGAGGCCCAAGTGTTGAGCCTGCGACGGACGCCTATATAAAGTGGAGGTGCGGCACACTCATTCGGTTGATCGCTTCGGCGCCGTCGTTAGGGCTTTGCATGTGTTGCAACTAGCCACCTCCACTCGCCGCCGACTGTGTGATCGGACCTAGTAGTCCGCCGCACGGTGTTCCTCTTGCACACGTGGATACCGTTAGAGGTGGTGCATTTGCGCCACTCCGGCGAACTTGTACGTGGGATCGGACGACCGGCTGTTCGAGGGAGAGCGGACAAGGAGGAGACGATCCACGCGGACGCGCTGCCTCAACTCTTCCGCTGCACGGCACTGCACGACTAGTGGTAATAATCTGTGATCCATCTCCCTTAGCATGTTCTTGGATGTTCTACGCATAGGTAATTTTAATTTGCAGTCGACGCACCCTACCATAGAACCCAACACTAAAAAGAGAATTGAAAGAGACAGAAGGACACGCACTCGACCTCTATGCTAGAGGTTAGTTGCTGCCAAGCACTATCAACCCTAACAGAGAGAGAGAGACTCAACCTAGCATGCATGCTAATTTTAGGGCGCCAGCGCTTCATTTATTTATGCTCAGGGTCTGCGCCTGGCTTTGTACAAAGAGTTACATGCCTTACCGGCAAGGCTGGTACGAAATGGGGGTTGCCGGGGCTCCCGGCAACCACGCCTTAGGGGTAAAACTTGCGAAGATGTTCGATATTCCAGGAATTGCTCACTGGAATGCCATCTTCGGTCTCCAGGCAGACCGCGCCAGGCCTGGTGACTCGTATTACCCGATAAGGGCCTTCCCACTTTCGCGTCAACTTGTTTGAATTCTTGGCGGATTGAATCCGCCGAAGAACAAGGTCGCCTTCCTCAAGGCTTCAGGTGTGAACCTTGCGGCTATGATAGCGGCGCAAGGCTTGCTGGTAACGAGCGGCTCGCACAGTAGCCCGAAGACGATCTACCTCAAGGAGCATCGCATCCTCTTGGCGCAACTCCTCTTGCTCAAGCTCATCATAAGCGAGCACTTGAGGTGACCCATATATGAGTTCCGTGGGGAGAACTGCTTCTGCCTCATATACCAGGGCAAAGGGCGTCTGGCCAGTGGCTCGATTTGGCGTCGTTTTGATCGACCAAAGAACCGTTAGCAACTCATCAATCCATCGCCTTTCGCACTTGTCAGCTTGTCAAAAGTTCTAGTCTTGAGGCCCGCAGCACTTCTGCATTCGCCCTCTCAGCCTGGCCATTACTTCTGGGATGAGCAACAGAAGCAAAACAGACCTTGCTGCCGAGGTCTCGAATGTACTGCATGAAGGTGCGGCTTGTGAACTATGTGCCGTTGTCAGTGATGACCCTATTGGGCACACCAAAACGGCAGACTAGCCCCTTGAAGAACTTGACGACTGACTGTGCCGTCACCCTTCTCACCGGCTCCACTTCTGGCCACTTTGTGAACTTGTCAATTGCGACGTACAAGTACTCAAAGCCCCTGACAGCATGGGGAAAAGGGCCCAGTATATCGAGTCCCCAGACCGAAAATGGCCAGGAAAGAGGGATGGTTTGAAGATCTTGAGCTGGTCTGAAGAGCTTGAGCCGGTTGATGAATCTTCTTTGAATGGAACTGGCATGCTTCATGATGGATTCATGTACCTAGGGTAGGGTCATAGACCTGATCTAAGTACCCTACCCAAGGACACCCTTAGAAGAGATCACCTTCCAGTCGACCTACGAGGAACCCACTCGACTGACTTGAAGGACTCGACCATGAAGACTCACTCGACCACCAGAAGGTCAAGAAGCACTCTGCACTGCAACGGTCTGTAATTAAGTAGACTTCATGATAGTTAAGACACTTTATGTGGGGCGTTACCAGTAACGCCCCGGACTTAATGTACCTTAAACCCTTCATTACGTGGGCTGGCAGGGGTCCTGGCGCACTCTATACTCCACAGGCAGAAGGGTTGGCACCCCTGTAACTCATATAGACATAATCCATTCGACTGCCTCCGGGCTCCGAGACGTAGGGCTTTTACTTCCTCCGAGAAGGGCCTGAACTCGTACATCTCTTGTGTTTACAACCTCTCCATAGCTAGGACCTTGCCTCTCCATACCTACCCCCCACTCTACTGTCAGACTTAGAACCACGACAGTTGGCGCCCACCGTGGGGCAGGTGTTTTAGCAATTTTTTGTAGAAGTTGCGATTCTTCCGAGTATATTCATCATGATGACTGCTGGAGTTTTGGTCGAGGGTCGCGAGATCCGTCTCGGCGCTCTCACCTTCGTCGCCGATGACTCCGCCTGGCTCCAGGAGGCTCCACTCGACGTTGATGCGCTCCCCGTCCGCGGTGCGACGCATTTTCGCGCATGTGTCTGCGGCGTTCTGCTACGACAACCGTCGACCCCGTATCGGTCGACTCCCCTATCGACCACCCTCCCGGTCTCCCGCCAGCGCAAGCGCTCTGGTCGGTCGAGGCTTCAGCGGTGGGTGAGACACGCGGTGGCTCGCCAGACGGCCACCACCCAAGTTGCGGCAATCGAGCCCGACGAATCTCTCTACGGCCTATTCGATCTGTCGACTGGCTCCGTAGAGACTGCATCCGAATGCGATGGTAGTGATCCGGCGGCGGAAATCCTGATGGTCAACGGACCTCGCAGTCCCCCTGGCTTCGCCCATGAGGGCGGGGCAGGTGGCGGAGATGACCCCGCACGAGACCACGAAGAGTACCATCCCGAGCCACTCGACTCTCTGCAAAGAGAGGAACTTCGCCGCAGGAACATGGATGCCCTGCATACTCCCATCGCAGGAGAAACCCCCGAGGCTCGTGCCTTAGAGGAGGCACGTTTGGCCAATTTGGCCGAACGCGCTCGTCTGGAGAATCTTCAGCGAGCACTCGACGAGCGCGCGCGGCAATGAGTTCCCGACGCCAATCGACGTCAACTCTTCCCGCCGACTCAGGTATATCGAACCCCAATCCAGAATTTAGCAGCTGCAACCCGTATAGCAGAGTCCATCCAGCCCTCTCAGTCGGAAGCTGGCAGAGGCTTGATGCAGATCAGGGATTTGCTCCGGGCAGCAAGGGACCAGAATTCAGCCGTGTCGCAGTCGCGCAACAGAATTCACAGTCGATCCGTCGCTGCGAATACGGTTCAGTCGGCTCACAGTCCCAGATCGCCTCCGCGGCGTGAAGGGGGTTTCTCTGAGCTACGCCATAAGTACAATGTGCGCTCGCAAGGACGATGAGGTACAGGTCGACTGCGACCCTCTCCTCTGAGCTACGCCACAAATACAACGTGCGGTCGCAAGGAGGACGAGGTGCAGGTCGACTGCAACCCTCTCCTCTGAGCTTCGCCACAAGTACAACGTGAAAATCCTACCGAGTGAAGAGCAAACCTCTCACTCGGGGGCTTAGCTGCAGCCCAGTGCTCGCCTAAGATATAAAAATCCTACCGAGTGGAGAGCAAACCTCTCATTCGGAGGATTAGCTGCAGCCCAGTGCTCGCCTAAGATATAAAAATCCTACCGAGTGAAGAGCAAACCTCTCACTCGGGGGCTTAGTTGCAGCCCAGTGCTTGCCTAAGATATAAAAATCCTACCGAGTGGAGAACAAACCTCTCACTCGGAGGCTTAGCTGCAGCCCAGTGCTCGCCTAAGATATAAAAATCCTACCGAGTGAAGAGCAAACCTCTCACTCGGAGGCTTAGCTGCAGCCCAGTGCTCGCCTAAGTTACAAAAATCCTGCCGAGTGAAGAGCAAACCTCTCACTCGGGGGCTTAGTTGCAGCCCAGTGCTCGCCTAAGATATAAATATCCTACCGAGTGAAGAGCAAACCTCTCACTCGGGGGCTTAGCTGCAGCCCAGTGCTCGCCTAAGTTACAAAAATCCTGCCGAGTGAAGAGCAAACCTCTGACTCGGGGGCTTAGCTGCAGCCCAGTGCTCGCCTAAGTGAATTAAGGAACAAGTCGACTGCAGTGAGCGTCTTGCTTTGAATCTGCAAAAGACATTTTGAGCCAAAAGCAATCATATTCAAACATCAAATCCAAGTTCAGATCGATACCTAAAGGAACCGAAAGTGCTCAGGCGCTAAGCCTGTTAAGGTTTATCGGTTACAAATTCACTCGGCATACCGAGGCAAATTTAAAGTGTCGAGCTTAAAGAAGTTTTTTACCCCTCCTGTGGAGGGCTGGAAGGTCCAACGAACTCATCAAGGTCAATTCCGTCTGCGATCCGAGTGGCAGCAGCGATGAAGGTTTCCATGAAAGACCTGAAGTCGTGTTTCTTGGTGCTGGCCACCCGGAGAGCCGCCAGCTTGTCTTCTCGCGCATCTTTGCAGTGGACTCGGGCCAGACACAGAGTAACATCTGCACCGCACCGAGCCGAGGACTTTTTCCACTCCTGCACTCGATCAAGAACCGTGTTCAGTCGAGCCATCAGTGACTCCAGGTCGTGCTGGAGTGTCTCCCTGGGCCAGAGCGTTGAGTCGATGCGAGAAGTGGTGGCCTTCAGCCTTGCAAGATAGTCCACGACAGCTGCAACACGGGATTCCAGTCGGAAAACATTCATGGCAACTTCATCGTTCACCGGAGAATTGACGGGGTCAAGGTTTGGTTCCAGCTGGCTAGTCTCTTCTTCAAAGTTTTGACAAAATTCTGCAAAGACAATCACCGAGTCAAGACAATGGTCGAATGGAAAGATCACAGTTGGAAATGATTGTCGAGCGTAAAGGATTACCTTCGAGCATAAGGAACAACTTCTTGGAAAGTCCACTCAGGAAGACCTCCAGATCATTTTTCTTCCCAATCAACTGATTAACTTTGTCGGTCAGGGCAGCTTTGTCAGTTTTCAGTCGACTGACTTCCTTGTTGGCGATCCCAAGAGCAGCTTTTAGATTGGTATTTTCTTGTTCGAGCTTGGTGACTGAAGCTAACTTCTCGTCAGCAAGCTTGATCTTCTCAGCTAGCTCAAGGTCTTTTTTCTTCTGGGCCTCCTTCACCTTACCTGCAAGTTACAGCAAGATCAGATTTTGAAACAAATGAAGGAAAAAAGCAGTCGTCGAGGTCTCACCAAACATACCTTTGGTCTCCTCCTTTGCCTTCGTCAGATTCTCCTGAACCAGCTTCAAATCTATCTCAAGCTGAATGTGCTTGTTTTCCAGCTCGGTGTAACAAGCTGCAAGGTCACAGGATTTCTGTGAAGAACCAATCGACAAAATGTCAAAGATAATTCACTTCCGAGTGGAAAAGAAAAAATCATGCGTTTCTAAGACTACAGCCGAATACAAGCATTCAACCATAGTCTCGGGGACTACACCCAGTGGGTGCACTCAGCGTGCCCCCACTAATCTTATTGAAGACAGAGTCGACCAGTCGACCCAAAAAAAAAACAAGACGTATTCTTTAAGACTGTAATCGACTGCAAGCAGTCGACCACAGTCTCAGGACTACACCCAGTGGGTGCACTCAGCGTGCCCCCACCGGTTTGGGAAATCCATTCGCCATAGTCGAATGACGGAAAGACTGAACTTATAAAGCCTAAGGCCGACTGCCAGCAGTCGACCTTAGCCTTGGGGACTACACCCAGCGGGTGCACTCAGCGTGCCCCTACTAACACGGAGTTTCAATCGACACACCCAGTGGGTGATCGCTATAGATTCCGGAAAGAAAAGCTTTTGATAGCATATCCTAACAGAACAAGCGATCCGACTGACCTGTACATTGCTCTGAAGAGCAGAACTGGCGTCGTAAGCTGCCTGGCTCGCATCCCGGATGGTCTTCACCTGCTCCATCATGATCCCCGCCTGGCGTATCGCCTCCTTCGTGGCGCCAGCTTGGTCCTCTGGGACGTGGTGCATCGTGAAGAGGGAGGGCTGTGCGGCACTCGACGAAGCAGGGAGAGCACTCGTCAGTGGAACTGCGAAGGACACAGTGTGTCGAGTGGTGTTCTCCTCCTCCGCGACCAGAGTCTCGGGCGCCGTCACATCCTGGGACACCCTGCCGGCAGACGCTTTCCTGCTCCTTCTGTGCTTCAGCGGTTCCTCATCTTCATCATCATCAGGAAGAGTGATAACAACATTGGATGGAGCTACAGAAAAGAATCAGAATTAGAGATCATGAGTCAGTCGACTAAAAACGGAATTAAGAGTATAGTACCAGGGTTTGAGGTTGCTGCGTCCTCCATCTCATGGTCGTCAGCCCTGGCTGAGGTCTCAGAAGTAGCAGCACTGCAATTCCAAAGAATCAGTCGACTAACTCAAGCGTCAACCAGAGATAAAGCTCGCACAAAACAAGAAGACTTAAGCAGCATGTTTACCCTGATATGGTGGGGATGGACACCTTCATCTTCGGCAGGAGCTTGGTCGGCTTTGACGGGGCCGCCCTGGGCTGCTTCGACGCCTTTTCAGTCGGCGCCGGAGAAGTGGTCCGAGGGCGCTTGGTCGACTGCCCAACAGTCGCAACCCCCTTGCCACGTTCAGTCACAGGGTCATGGACAAGCTTCGACCGCCTTTCCGAGCGCGGTGGTGCGACCTCCTCCTCCTCCTCTTCTTCGTCCTCCTCATCGTCATCATCATCATCATCATCCTCAGCGGCATCCGAGTCCCACTCCTCCTGGATCTCGCCCCCGCTCGCTTCTCCCTCTTCAGTCGGAGCCTGTGCTCCATTGGGCATCGAGTACAGTTTGGTGAGGGCCTGATAGACATCAAGACAAAGATCAATCGACCGATTTGCAGAGAAAACAGAAATAAATATGACAAGAATACAATGGGAAGTGGAGCAGACATACCTTGTCTGGAACGCTGCGGTGGTCAAGTGGAGGAATTCTTCTGGCTCCACGAGGGTATCCTTGTTCCCAGTGATAGCGGCCATCCACCTTTCCAGAGTGGCATCGTCGACTGCTTCTGGATTGAACCGAGTCTCATCTTCAGTCCCGCGGTACAACCACATGCAATGGCTCCAGAACTGAAGAGGCTGGATACGTCGCCTAAGAAAAACCTCCAGGAGATCCATACCCGTCACTCCCTCCCGAACCAACTGAACTACGCGCTCCATCAGCATCTTCATGTCGGCCTTCTCCTCCGGTACCACCTTCAGAGAGGAGGGCCTGTTGACTCGGTCCATGGTAAACTGAGGGAGTCCACTCGACTGCCCCGGCGTCGGCTCATTCTGGCAGTAGAACCAGGTTGACTGCTAGCCTCTGACTGACTCGGGAAACAACATGGTTGGGAAGGTGCTCTTGTTCCTCATCTGGATCCCCAGACCTCCACACATCTGGACAACTTTGGTTTTATCGTCGCCTGGGCTCGCCTTCTTCACGGTCTGAGAGCGACACGTGAATATGTGCTTGAACAAGCCCCAGTGCGGTCGGCAACCCAGAAAATTCTCACACATGGATACAAACGCGGCAAGATAGGCGATAGAATTCGGGGTGAAGTGGTGGAGTTGCGCTCCAAAGAAGTTCAAGAAACCACGAAAGAAAACACTCGGTGGCAAAGAAAATCCGCGGTCGACGTGGGTAGCCAGAAGCACGCACTCACCCTCTTCCGGCTGGGGCTGCCACTCCTTCCCCGGAAGCCTTGCGGCTCCGTGGGGGATCAGACCGTCGTTGGCCATGTCGAGGAGATCCGCCTCCGTGATGGTCGACCGGATCCAGTCTCCCTGGACCAAGCCGTTCGGCAGACGGGATCTGGACGAAGACCCGCCGCGACTGGTGGATCTCCCCTTCGCCTTCTCCGTCGCCGACAGCTTCTTCGCGCGTTCCGGCGCCGCCGTCTTCTCCTTCACCATGGCTGCAGGCGAGACGCGCGAGGAGAAGTTGTGCGGAGGCGAGAGAGAGCGCGTTGGGCGGAGACGAGGAGAGCAGAGAGGGAATGCTGAGGCACTGTTCAAAAACCCTCACCGGGCGCAATTATAAGATCCCTTCCGAGTGGATGACAGGTGGGCCCGGTCGATCTAATCATATCCCGAAACAGTTGCGCGGACGGGATACATGGCGAAGAAAGCGGCGCGAGGATCGAGGCGTCTACGCCCTATCCCATCGGAGTGCCGCGGTCCGCCCCGCTTCGCGCACTTCCCCAAATTTCATATCCCGCAGAATCTGCGAACGGCAGATCGGTCTGTCAGACGCGGGATTTCCTGCGATCCGTCGCTCGGAAGTTGGCAAAGTCCAAAAGATCACTCGACGAAAGAAAAGAATGGACCGAGTCGACTGAAGAAAAGTTACTCGTTATCAACAAAGAGATTCTTAGTGCAAAACAATGCATGACCAGTATGCAAAAGTCAATCGGAAACTGCATCAACTCCTTCCCCACTCAAGCCTCAATCCATTCGGGGGCTAATGATGGATTCATGTACCTAGGGTAGGGTCATAGACCTGATCTAAGTACCCTACCGAAGGACACCCTTAGAAGAGATCACCTTCCAATCGACCTACGAGGAACCCACTCGACTGACTTGAAGGACTCGACCATGAAGACTCACTCGACCACCAGAAGGTCAAGAAGCACTCTGCACTGCAACGGTCTGTAATTAAGTAGACTTTACGATAGTTAAGACACTTTATGTGGGGCGTTACTAGTAACGCCCCGGACTTAATGTACCTTAAACCCTTCATTACGTGGGCTGGCAGGGGTCCTGGCGCACTCTATATAAGCCACCCCCTCCACAGGCAGAAGGGTTGGCACCCCTATAACTCATATACACATAATCCACTCGACTGCCTCCGGGCTCCAAGACGTAGGGCTTTTACTTCCTCCGAGAAGGGCCTGAACTCGTACATCTCTTGTGTTTACAACCTCTCCATAGCTAGGACCTTGCCTCTCCATACCTACCCCCCACTCTACTGTCAGACTTAGAACCACGACACTTCACACTTGGTTACTAGTGCAGTCGCATCCCGGAGAGCGGTGGGATAGAAGAAACCTTACCGGCAAGGGCTCTCGACCCTATGTGGGAGCCACACATGCCTTCATGTATCTCTGCCAACAGCCTCAGTCCGTCTTCCTGAGGAATGCACTTCAACTTCATGCCATTCGGTCTCCTTCTGTATAGGGCATCATCCACAAACTGGTACATGCTGGACTGACGGGCTACTTTCTCTGCTTCTTCCTGCTCCTCGGGGAGCTCTCCTGTTTGGAGGAAACGAACGGTGGACTGCGCCCATGCCGGAGCCTGGGGCTCGACGGCAAGGACTAAAGGCACATCTTCGGCCGTAAGGGCGGCTGCCTCTATGGCCATGGCTTGAGGCCCTGTCGGGGGTTGCTGCTCTCCGGCAGGCTTGGGACACCCGACAACGTCCTTGCCGGCGGCTCCTGGGAGCTCAACAAAAAGTACTTGCCGAGGCCCGCATTCCTTCGTTTGTTCTGTCCTGCTGACGGATAGACGGATGGCTAAGTTAATTGAAGCACAAAGGTACCTGGTTCCACAGGCAACTTGATGGCAGCGCATTTTGACAGGTAGTCGGCAATGCTGTTCTCTGCTCGGGGAACATGCTCTGCCTACAGCCCGTCAAAATGCTCTTCCATTTCCTCACTTCATCCACACAAGCCTCCATCAGCGGGCTCTGGTAATCCTTGTTAACTTGCTTGACGACAAGCTATGAATCACCTCTGATGATGCGCTTCCTGATTCTGAGGTCTGCCGCGATCCTGAGACCGGCAAGCAATCTCTCATACTCCGCCGTATTGTTCATTGATTTTTCCTGGGGAAAGTGCATCTGGACTACGTACTTGAGGTGCTCTCCGGTGGGCGTGACGAGTAGTACGCCAGCACCAGCACCTTGCAATGAGAAAGCTCCATCAAAGTACATAATCCAATCACGACACGTTTCCTTTCCGGGAAGGGTGGTCTCTAGAACTTCTTCGTCGGGCATTGCAGTCCATTCTGCTATGAACTTTGCCAAGGCTCGGCTCTTGATCATTGAAGTACTTTCAAAGTTGAGGCCAAAGCTCGATAGCTCCAATGCCCACTCCACAATCCTCCCAGTTGCATCTGGGTTGTGCAAGATTCATTGCAATGGGAGGCGGGTGATAACGGTGATCTCATGTGCTCGGAAATAGTGGCGCAACTTTCTCGAGGCCATGAGGAGGCCGAAAAGTAGCTTCTGTATGTCAGAATATCTTGACCTAGCCCCCTTCAAGAGGGAACTAACAAAATAAACTAGGCGCTACACCATCTTCTTCTTCTGTTCAACTTCGCCCATCTGCATAGACTCCGCCTTGCCGGGACCAGGCCTTGCCGGGGGTTCCGCCTTGCCGGCATCAAGCCCCACCAGGGAGGGCCCCGGCCCATCATCTGATGGCTCCGTGCTACTGCTGCTTCTCCCTTGAGTTCCCTCTGCGCCACTAGCGTAGCACTGACCACTTGATTCGTTGCCGCTAAGTATAGCAACAACAACTCTTGTGGTTTAGGTGCGACTAGTATTGACGTGGAGGACAGGCACCTCTTCAATCTTGCAGCACAGCCTCTGCCTCCGGAGTCCATTTTACTGGACCCGCCTTTTTCAAAACTTTGAAAAAGGGGAGGGCACGCTCAGTAGATTTGGAGATGAACCTACTCAGGGCAGCAACATAGCCGGCGAGCCTATGGACGTCCCTAACTCGTTTCGGCACCTCAATATGCTCAATGGCTTTGATCTTGTCGGGATTTGCTTCGATTCCACATTGAGACACAAAGAACCCAAGAAGTTTGCCAGACGGGACACCGAACACACACTTCTCTGGGTTGAGCTTGAGGTTGATCTTGCGCATATTTGCAAATGTTTCTTCTAGATCTTGTACGAGCATGGCCCTGTACTTGGTCTTGACTACTATATCATCCATATAGGCTTCCATATTTCTATGCAGCTGGGGCTCAAAACCAATTTGGACCGCCCGGGAAAATGTCAAACCAGCGCTCTTCAACCCGAAAGGCATTTGTACAAAACAGTATGTACCACATGGGGTGATGAACGTGGTCTTCTCTTTGTCTTTCTTCATCATGAAGATCTGGTGGTATCCGGAATAGGCGTCGAGGAATGACAGCAGGTCACATAGTGGATTCTACAATCTGGTCGATGCGTGGCAAAGGGAAAGGATCCTTCGAACAGGCTTTATTGATATCCGTGTAGTCAATACACAGCCTCCACTTCCCATTCGCCTTACGCACCACCACTGGATTGGCTAACCACGTGGGGTGGAGTAATCCTCTAACCAGGCCTGCCGCCTCCAAGTTCTTGATCTCTTCAATGATGAAGTCATGTCGCTGCAAAGCTTGCTTCCTGACCTTCTGCTCGACGAGCCACGCGTGAGGACAGACAACATGGTGCTCAATCACCTCCCTGGGAACGCCGGGGATGTCAGATGCTTTCCATGCAAATACATCGACATTCATCCGCAGGAAGGCAACGAGCGTGCTTTCCTATTTGATGTCGAGGGTGGAGCTTATGGTAAAAGCCCTACCCGTGCCGTCCTCCTTGATGGACACCTTCTTGGTCTCTGGTAGTGCAGCCTTGGACTTCTTGCTCTTGCTGGTGGAGCTCTCTGGCACATCCTCAACGGGAGCACAGCACTCCGAAGAGGTGCGCTTGCCGGAGTGGGTGCAAGAGGTCATGCCGGAAAGGGTCTTGCCAGCAGAGGTCTTGCCGGCCTTCTTCCTCCCCGGAGCTTCAGCGGCAGGAGCAAGTGCCTTGGTGGCAGTTGCCGCAACTGCCTCTCGGTAGAGTTGGTCAGCACAGATGAGCGCGTCTTTCTTGTCGAAGGGGACGGTGATGATGGTCAACTGTCACGCCCAATATGCGACCCTATCCAAAAGGAACTCGAAGGTCCCACCAAGGATAGACCCGCATATTGTAACGCTTTTACAAGGTGGATATCATTACATCAACATTACATAAAAGATGGGGATACATACAAAAGGCATACAATGCCACACGAATACAACAATACATCATACAAGAACAACATCCGACTACGGATGAATCATAAATAGAAACTCAAACAATATCCACCCTGCTAGCCCAGGCTGCCGACCTGGAACCTATCCCCTGATCGAAGAAGAAGCAGAAGAAGAACTCCATAACAAGCAAACATCGCTCTCGCGTCAAGATCATCGCATAACCTGTACCTGCAACTGTTGTTGTAGTAATCTGTGAGCCACGAGGACTCAGCAATCCCATTACCATGGGTATCAAGACTAGAAAAGCTTAATGGAAAGGAAGGGGTAAAGTGGTGAGGTTGCAGCAGCGACTAAGCAAGTATGGTGGCTAACCAACGCAAATAAGAGCGAGAAGAGAGCAAGCGGAATGGTTGTGAAGCTAGAAATGATCAAGAGGTGATCCTTAACTCCTATTACGTCAATCATAACACAGAAACCGTGTTCACTTCCCGGACTCCACCGAGAAGAGACCATCACGGCTACACACACGGTTGATGCGTTCTAATTTGGATCTGGTGTCAAGTTATCTACAACTGGACATTAACAAATTCCCATCTGCCACATAACCGCGGGCACGGCTCTCGAAAGTTTAAACCCTGCAGGGGTGTCCCAACTTAGCCCATGACAAGGTCTCGCGATCAACGAAGGAATAGACCTTCTCCCAGGAAGACCCGATCAGTCTCGGAATCCCGGTTTACAAGACATTTCGACAATGGTAAAACAAGACTAGCAAAGCCGCCCGATGCGCCGACAATCCCGATAGGGGCTGCACATATCTCGTTCTCAGGGCAACACCGGATAAGTCAAGCTACGAGTAAAACCAGACTTCGGGTTTCCCCGAGGTGGCCCCGCAGGCTGCTCAGTTCGGACCAACACTTAGACAAGCACTGGCCCGGGGGGGGGGGGGCTAAAATAAAGATGACCCTTGGGTTAATTACTCCCAAGGGAAAGGTAGGTGGTGGTGAGGCAAATGGTAAAACCAAGGTTGGGCCTTGCTGGGCAAGTTTTATTCAAAGCGAACTGTCAGGGGGTCCCATAAATCACCCGACCGCGTAAGGAACACAAAATCCGGGAACATAATACCGGTATGACGGAAACTAGGGCGGCAAGAGTGGAACAAAACACCAGGCATAAGGCCGAGCCTTCCACCCTTTACCAAATATATAGATGCATTAATAAAATAAGAGATATTGTGATATCCCAACATAAACCCTGTCAACCATGGAGAAATCTTCAACTTCACCTGCAACTAACAACGCTATAAGAGGGGCTGAGCAAAGCGGTAACATAGCCAAACAACGGTTTGCTAGGAATGGTGTCAAAGGTTAGAGGTTCATGGCAATTTGGGAGGCTTGAAGAGCAAATGATAGGTAACGCAGCATAGCGATAGAACGAAGCAACTAGCATAGCAATGATAGTAGTGAGATCCAGGGTAGCGGTCATCTTGCCTGAAATCCCGCAAGGAAGAAGAACGAGTCCATGAAGAAGACGAACAGATGAAGCCGAACCAACCGTAGACGAACGAATCCTCACGATCGCAACGAAACAGGAACTAACAAGAAGAAGCACACAACATGGTAAACACACCACACATGAACAAGACATGATGCACAACAAGCATGATGCATGACAAAGCTACGTGAAGCTACTCATGGCAAGAGATGATGCAAACAAGAACAACACATCAAGGCAAGTTTAAATGAGGCCGGAAACAACATATAACAATTCCGGTAAGTCCTCATATGCAAATTTCGAAATTAGTCCAGAACTGAATAAACCTTATGTTCAAGTTGTTAAACAGCAAGTTAAGATGCACCACGATGATCTACATGAGATTCTAGTCAAGTTACATATAAAGTTCATTAGATTCGGAGCTACGGCCTAAAAAATATGAGCAAAACAAGTTAAACATGGCATTGATGCAAAATGAATACAAACATCAAGCAAACACCTCAAAACAAGGATGCAACATGATAATATGAAGCTACATGCAAAAACAAGCAAGCTTCATATAGAGCACACTCAAAACGGAGCAACGGTGCAACACACACACTATACAAGTTATAGCAACAATCTGTCCATAACAGCAACTAGGCATCTTGCAAGCATCAAAACAATATGATACAACATCCCAACATGATAACAAACGGCATGGGCATGAAGTACAGGTCAAGTACATCAAGACATGAACACTGAGCTATCTCCAGAAACAACTAGAACATGCTCAAAAACACATGGGAAGATTGCAAATATTAACAGTTTCAGACTTTAGCAGAAATAACATCATGTTGCAATGTTTAGAGCAAGCAAACAACATGTTAGAGGAACTTATCATGGCAAAAAAAGGCATGACATGAATCTACTAATTGCATAGATCAAAAATCCCTTACTGACCATAAGCCAAAAAGGTACAGAAAATAGGATGGCACCCATGTAAACATGGCAAGTTATATTACAGATTCATACATGGCAGGAACAACAATAAGTAGGCATGTTGGTGAGCTTGAACCACTCACTACAGAGCAATACATGGCATGGCAAGGCAACCAACAGTAAGAAGACATGTTTATCAAGCTAAGCATGGCAAGAGCAAGGTCATAGGGTGTATGGATCACTAGGAAAACACATGGAAACAACTGAACTTAATGTTAACAGGCTGACAGCAACAATATCAAGCAAATTTGGAGCAAGATAACAACATGTTCCAGCAGGCTATAATTGCAACCAAGGGCATGAATGGATAGAGCATGACATGTAGATCAAAACATGTTTATAGAACATCTCCAGATTATGCATAGAATGATTAGTAGCAACATGTTAACATAGCAACAAAATATAACAGAATCTGTCAGGAAAACAGCAACAACAACTACCCTACTTAACAAGCTCAATGCACTCAGCACACAACTCACAAAAATACATGGTTGGCACCCCTGGAAAGATGGCATGGCATAGATCAACATACATGTAGACATCAACCTCATAGGATGCACACATCAATCATGGCAAAAATGATAAAAGAACAAGTTATAACAGTTTCAGCAGATTAACATCAACATGCACTCTTCTAACAACATTTAGAGCATCAAGATGACCTTAAATGAAAATGATGCAATGGAATGAAATGAAGTACTCGTCGAGGCGAACAATTTAACATATTACACGCTCGAAACGGAGCTACAGATGCAGAGATACGATGCAACAAACATGGCATGATAATGTCAACAACTTCGGGGACTTAGACGAATTTGGACCTCGGGGGGAAAAATCCACGTGGCCGCGGATCTCGCCGGAGACGGGGCCGGGGACGGCCGGAGGCGCTCGGGGAGGCCGGGGGGGAGCTGGCCCGGCCGGATCCGGCCGGATCCGGCGCGGCGGAGGCGGGGTCGGGGCGACTGGCGGCGAGGGCGCGAGGCGCCGCGGCCGCGGTGGCCGGCGGAGGGCGGCGGCGGCCGGCCGGCTCGGGCGCGGGCCGGGGCGGCGCCGGCGGGGCTGCCGGGGCGAGGCGGGGCACGGCCGGGCGGCGGATCTCGCCGGGCGGCGGCGGGCGCGGCGGCGCCGGGGCGGTGGAGGCGGCAATCGCGGCGGTGCGGCGCCGGCGGCGGCCAGGCAGGGCGCCGGGCACGGGCGGGCAGACGGGCCAAGCGGCGCGCGGCGGGGCGGGCCCCGCGGGCTGGCTGCGGGCCGGGCGGGCCGCGGGCAGCGGACGGCGGCGGCGGCCACGCGGCGTCTCCTGATTGGGCGCGGGGGCGGGTGGACATGTCCGGCCGCCGGGCGAACATGTCCGGCGGCGCGAGGGAGAGGACTAGGGTTAGGGTGGATTCATCGGCGAATTTGGAAGGGGAGACATATATTTATAGGTAGAGGGAGTTAGGAGAGTCCAAATGAGGAGCGGTTTTTGGCCACGCGATCGTGATCGAACGACCGAGAGCGTGGAGGGGAGTTAGATGGGTTTTGGGCCACTTTGGAAGGGGTGTTGGGCTGCAACTCAAAGAGGGCTTTACGGTTACCCGGTTAACCGTTGGAGTATCAAACGACCTCCAAATGGCATGAAACTTGACAGGCGGTCTACCAGTGTTATACCAAGGCCGCTTGGCAAACCTCGGGCCATTCCGAGAAAGTTTAACACCCGCACATGAGAAGAGGTAAAAGGGGGCGCCGGAGGACATAGGAGTGCCGGATTGCAAAACGGACAACGGGGAAAATGCTCGGATGCATGAGACGAACACGTATGTGAAATGAAATGCACATGATGACATGATACGAAATGCAGATGATGACATGGCAAAGTGCAACACGCAAGCAAATGACATGGCAACAATGGCGAATAACTGGCGGACACCTGGCGCATCGAATCCGGGGCGTTACATCAGCGGCCCCGGCATCTTCAATGTGTTGTAGGCGTAGTGTGACGCCGCCATATACTTAGCCAGTGCTGGGCGGCCAAGGATCCCATTGTATGGCAAGGGGATCTCGGCAACATCAAAGATGATCTTCTCCATCCTATAGTTCAGCTCGCCCCCAAATATAACGGGCAGCGTGATTTTACCTTTAGCCTGACTCCTTCCCGGGTTGACCCCTTGAAACGTGCCTGTCGGTGGGAAATGACACCTATGGGATCACGAGGATCCCTTCTGCGGTTGCGGGGGCACAGGGTTGTGAGAAGAGCAGGATTAGTAATCAGCACAAGGATCATTTACCTAGGTTCGGGCCGCGAGGAATGCGTAAAACCCTAGTCCTGCTTTGGTGGATGTATTGAATGTTCTTGAGCTCTTGAACTAGCTATGGTGGCTGTGTGGTTCCAAAAAATCCAAATCCCTCTCCAGTACGCCATGGGCCTCCTTTTATAGTCGAAAGGGGCTGCCACAGTGGCACACAGGAGGTGGAAAGGCCTACAGTGCTATGAGCTTATCGCTCGTATTAAAGGACAAGACACATTTAATGCGTAGCTTAGGTGTCCTCTTGCTTTATCGAGGACGGGAGCGAGGCCCGTCCCGTCCATCGTCGCTCCTCCTCGCTTCGACACACGCCCTGGCCAGCGATGCATGCGGCGCCATATAGGCAAGCAAGCAGCTGAGGTGGCGCGGTGGTGCAGCCTTCACAAAGATCTGCATGACGCCACGCATGCGTGTGCTGAGTTGGCCTGGAAGCTGCATGTTGCCACGCAGGTGCCTGCCCAGCTTGTTGAGCTGGCAGCTGCATGTGAACGGCGGTGGAGACTTGGTTGGTGCGGGCCTGGCAGTGGCCCCGCTGACGCCCTTGGCAAGGGCCTTGCCTGGTGGCCCGGCAGGGGTCTTGCCGTGGCGCACTGTCGTCCCCGGCAAGGATCTTGCCAGGGGTCTTGTGGGTTCCCTCGGCAAGAATCTTGTCGAGGATCGTTGCCTTCCAATCCTCATCTGATCTTGAATATTCTTTGTCTTCACAAAGATCTGCTTGTCACCAAGGAGGTGCCTCCCAAGCCCTGGTCCAACGTGGTTGATGGTGTTGGAGACCTTGGGTTCAAGGGTGGCTCACTCCGCTGGTGTGGGTGAGCCGCCCCGGCAAGGGTCTTGCCGGGGAAACCTACTTCGTCCATCTGCTCTCTGTGGTCTCGGTCTTTAGCGTTGTCTTGATACCGTGTTGTGGCTCTGATTTCCTGTCTCCGCCCTGCGTAAGTGTGGCCGTGGGCACGGCTCTGACTGCCCATGCACAAATAAGGGGTACAAAAGAGTGCCCCTATTTTAGTACACCGATAGGAGCCCCGAGGCTTGGTCCACACATAAGCGTGACGCGTTGTTGGGCCAGGCCCAGAACGGTGCGCGGGCAGGCGGGGCGGTTTTTACCGCGGTAAAATGTTTCGTCCGCTGCGCTTCCCCATGACCCGTGTTGAATGCGTGACGTGGAAGGGTGTGCGTGACATGGGCGGCATGCATGGGGCGGTTCCCGCACGCATGCATCACATCGCAGTAAATGGGCAGCGCGACCCGCACCTTCCCCATAAGAAGGGATAACCACGAGCGTACTATTCCTTTTACCCTCCGTGCAATCCCAATCTCGGAAGCCTCCGTCCGCCTTCCTCTTCTTCCCCAAGCTTCACTCTTGCTCGCCACCGTCCTCTGTTTCTTGCCCCCCTTCTCCAGCCGCCATGGCGCCAAAGTCCACCAAGGGCAAGGGAGTGGCCAAGGATGCCGGAGCGGCGGAGCCACTGGAGAGCGTGCTGGCGGTGCGGCAGACGCAGTCCACCTTCTTCTCCTTGATAGTTGATGTGTTCGAGCTCCGGGAGGCCTTCAAGCCCCTGTTTGGGGTGAAGACGGGGGGAGAGGAGTCGGGGCACCCAGCCACGCGCGTCATCCCCGCCAACTGCGCCGAGGCTGCTCCGAATCGGTACCCTTTCTTTGTCGACTATTTCACCTGCGGGCTTTGCCCTCCCTTCTCTGATTTCTTCTATTACATCATGCACACCTTTGGCTCCCGCCTCTTGGATTTCACCCCGAATGCTGTGGCGTGCATGGACCTTTTCACGCACCTCTACAAAGGTTTCGCCGGGGTGCACCCCAACACAGCGCTTTTCCGCCATTACTTCTTCCCTCGGATCCAAACGGGAGGCGCCATTTCTGGTTGCATCACCTGGATCCCAAGGTCCAAGGGAGCGTACCCGGATGGCACCATGAGGGAGAGGTGGGAAGAATGGCGGGGCCGGTGGTGCTGGATCAAAGAGAAGGACCCGCCGGCGTTCTGCGAAGTTCGCCGGGCGCCGCCGGTCCATAGAGGCGATTGGAGCGAGGTCGACACCGATGACAAGAAGCTCACGATTGCCACCACCAGGATCCTTCAGCTCACTGAGGACTGGATCACCCTCAAGATGATCGGGGCAGACTTCATCTGCCGCCGGATCGCCCTGCTGCACAACAAGGGGAGGGCTGGCCTAGCTCTTCACGAACCCCGCCGACATCATGCGGCTTCGCCCTGGCCTCGACCACAATTTCACGGTGATGGGGCATGCCCATTTCTGCTAGCGGCTCTTCCAGCTCGACGTGGGCCGCGACAGCAAGGTCCAGCGGACCGGCAAGGTTGCGAGGGCCGCCGCGAAGGTCGGCAAGGTCTTCAAGGGGCCCTTGTTCAAGTTGCCGGCCGGAGTGGTCCCGTTGTGCAATAATTCGCGCCGGAACGAGATCATCGCCATGATGCTGGACTGCAACGCGCATGGCCCTGACCTGAGCTGGGTCGAGCCGGAGGATATCGAGGTGCAACAGTTCTTCGACACTCTACACGAGGGATACATTAACGCCGACGCCGAGTGACTGCTCGTCAAAGACACCACCCAGGCAGAGCTCGACTACATCGCCACCAGGGCGAGGGAGGCACAGCTTGCTGAGGAGGCCGGCAGTGCCGGCGGCGTGGAGGACAAGGACGCGACGGACGCGGAGGAGAAGGAGCTCGCCAGGTCGGCGGAGGCCACCAGGGAGGCCAGCAGCGCCGGCACCGGGGTTCCTCTTGTTGAGGATGCAACCGATGAGTCGTCGGGGGAGGAGGCCGGGGCTGTTGACCCTCTGGCCTCAGGGAGAAGGCGAGTCCTGAGCCAGGCCACTTCCGGTGAGCCGGTACGGCCCTTCAAGGCCGCGCGGCGGCTGAAATCCCCGGAGGAGTCCGCGCGCCAGATGAGGGCCGTGGTGGAGAAGAAGGTGGTGAAGGACGCGGCAACGAAGAAGAAGGCATCTTCCTCCTCTTCGTCCAAATGCGTCCAGACTCTGCCCCCTCCCCTCCTCCGGTAGACGTCGACGCGGGGGTCGCTGTAGGATCAAAAGTATGTCTAGAGGGGGGGGGGGGTGATTAGACTACTTGACCAAATAAAAACTTATCCTTTTCCCAATTTTAGTCTTTGGCAGATTTTAGCTAACTTAGCACAAGTCAAGCAATGTTAACACAATTCAAGCAAGCATGCAAAGAGTATATGAGCAGCGTAAAGTAAAGCATGCAACTTGCAAGAATGTAAAGGGAAGGGTTTGGAGAATTCAAACGCAATTGGAGACACGTATGTTTTTGTCGTGGTTCCGATAGGTGGTGCTACCGTACATCCACGTTGATGGAGACTTCAACCCACGAAGGGTAACGGCTGCGCGAGTCCACGGACGGCTCCACCCACAAAGGGTCCACGAAGAAGCAACCTTGTCTATCCCACCATGGCCATCGCCCACGAAGGACTTGCCTCACTAGCGGTAGATCTTCACGAACTAGGCGATCTCCTTGCCCTTACAAACTCTATGGTTCAACTCCACAATCTTGTCGGAGGCTCCCAAGTGACACCTAGCCAATCTAGGAGACACCACTCTCCAAGAAGTAAAAAATGTTGTGTTGATGATGAACTCCTTGCTCTTGTTCTTCAAATGATAGTCTCCCCAACACTCAACTCTCTCTCATGGGATTTGGATCTGGTGGAAAGAGGATTTGAGTGGAAAGCAACTTGGGGAAGGCTAGAGATCAAGATTCATATGGTAGGAATGGAATATCTTGGTCTCAACACATGAGTAGGTGGTTCTCTCTCAGAAAATGCAAGTTGGAAGGGTAGGTTCGTTCTGATGGCTCTCTCGACGAATGAAGAGGAGGTCGAGGGGTATATTTTTCCTCCACACAAAATCTAACCATTACACACAACTTGCCAATCTCGATGGGACCGAATTGAGAAACTCGGTCGGACCGATTTAGCAAATCTAGTGACCGTTAGGATTTTCGATGGGACCGACATGCAACTCGGTAGGACCGATATGGTTAGGGTTAGGGCATAACGTAATCTCAGTGAGACCAATTACACAAACTCGGTAGGACCGATTTTGGTAATAAGCTAACCAGAGAGTTGGTCAGGTAAACTCGGTGGGACCGGTTCGCTCATTTCGGTGAGACCAAAATGTTACAAAAAGGAAACAGAGAGTTTACATTGCAATCTCGGTGGGACCGATTGCTCATCTCGGTGGTACCGAAATGTTACGAAGGGAAACAGAGAGATTACAATCCTATCTCGGTGAGACCAAGATCCCTATCGGTGAGACCGATTTGCCTAGGGTTTGTGGCAGTGGCTATGACATCTGAACTCGGTGGCGCCGGATGAAAGAATGGATGGGGCCATGTTTGACTTTTGGTTTAGGTCATATGTGGATGCGAGAAAGTAGTTGAGGGCTTTGGAGCATATCACTAAGAACTTTGAGCAAGCAAGCCATTAAGCAACACCTCATCCCTCCTTGATAGTATTGGCTTTTCCTATAGACTCAATGTGATCTTGGATCACTAAAATATAAAATGTACAGTCTTGAGCTTTAAGCTTTAAAATCATTGAGCTTTCCTGAAATATTCATCTTGAAATAGCATTAGCTCAATGAGCTATATGTTGTTAGGAATTACCAAAACCACCTAGGGATACTTGCACTTTCAGTCTCCCCCTTTTTGGTAATTGATGACAACATATAGATCAAAGCTTCAACAAATGATAATAAGATTGAAAAACATTGTCGCTTTGAGAAGTATGTGAAATGTAAGAGCTCCCCCTAAATTTGTGCATAGTTTAAGATTTGCTTTGGACTGCAAATGCACAATGAGTTAGGATCATGAGTTACTCTTCCATGTCACATACATCTTGGTGGAGCGCTCAAAATGATAATAATTAAATACATGCACTCTTCACCAAGCAAAGTGAATGATCATATAGAGATAAAAGGATAATGTCATCCAACAAGCATTAAGGTAGCATATGATCAAACACATGATCATCCAAGTATCACACAGAAGCATAAAGTATCTCAAACAAGCAAATAAAGTTCAACCACTAAAACAAGAGAGAACAAAAGCAAAACTCTCACTCGAAGCCTATGATCTATAAATTTTTCTCCCCCTTTGGCAACAAGTTACCAAAAAGTTCATAGAAAATGCATAGTGCTAGATCGTCGCTCAGGCTTGGTCTTCAGTTGGTGGTGTAGAGATGGCTCCTTGGATGAAGACTTCAGTTGATGTAGATGGAGCTGATGGAGTAGGTGCTGGAGCTGGTGGCACTGAAGCTGTAGCTGGTGCAGATGAAGTTGCTCTGGTGTCTGGAACAGGCAGTGCAGCTGATCTCTGGCTCCTGGGCACTCTAGCAAAAGCATCAGTGGTAGTTTTGCCCTTCCTCTCCTGCATGTCATCCTGAAGTTGCTCAACAACTGACTGTATCTCAGTGACCTTCACATCTAAGTCATAGAACTTCTGCTCCATGATCCTCTCCAGGCTCTCCTGGTTTTGAGTCAGGGTGGCCAATCCCTTCTCAATCCTCAGAGCTGAGGCAGTCAAGTAGCCAAGCTAATCCTGCTTGCTCTTCAAGAAGTACTGATATGCCTCATCAATGGTTGGCATCTTTGTAGCCTTTTCAGTCCTTGCCTTCTCCTTATTTGCTTGTGCTTGTACAGAAGATGGTTCATCTTCATCCATAACCACTGTGTTGTCCTCAAAATCTGGATAGATGGCCATGTGTTCCTTGTCCAAGAGGTATGTGCCAGTGCCCATCTTGGAGTTGATTAGCTCCTGGATCTGTGGGGCATACCCACAACTTCGCTTTTGGTCAGCAGCTGTTCTTTTGATGGTTGATAGCACATCAAATATGTGAAGTAGGTTGATAGCATGACCTCTGATCATCTTTTGATCACCTGACTTTGGCAAAAGAGTATGCCTGAGGATCCATTTGATTGTTGGAAATCCTGACAAAAGGTAATGTACTGATCCAAACTTGTGTGTCTCAACAGCAGCATCTGGGATCTCTCTATACATATGTGCCATGGAGTTGTGATCCTTCTTGTTCTTGGCATAGACATCCAAGTAATCCTCATTTTCCTTAGGTGCATTGATCAATTTTGCCCATTCTTCAACTGATGATTGGTACCTAGTACCTTCAGACATCCAGACAATCCTTCCATCTGCATAGAAGTGAGCCGTGGAGTAGAACTACATAATAAGCTCACCATTCCACTTTGTGAGCTTCTGCCCAACAAAGTCATCCACTCCACAAGCATTGAAACTGTCATACCCTCCTGGATAATGCTCTTCATTATTCCTGATGTACTCCCAGTCCACCCATCTCATGCCACAGACTATTGGCTTCTTGTCAAGCAGCACTGTCTCATAGAAGTCCTGCTATTCCTTTGTATGGAACCTGTAGTCCACAACAGTTCTCCTCCTGACTGCATAGGAATCAGTCAATCTCCACTATTTGAGTCCTGCATCCTTTCTCAGCTTCATATCCTCAGCTACAGGATGAACATCATTGTGATATGGAATTTTGGGCTTCAACTTTCTCAAGACATGTTCCTCATCATCTTCTTCTTCAACAATAGCTTCAGGCACTGGGGCCTTGTTCTTCTCTCCAGCAGGAATGTTCCTTGTATTCCTCTTGGGTGCAGCTTTGGGCTTTGGAGCAGCTGCCTTGGAAGCTTCTTTGGGCTTTGATGAAGCAGCCCCTGACCTGATGGCATCACCCATAATCTTTTGAGCTTTAGGTGCTGGTGCAGCAACCTCTCCCTTTTCTTCTTCTTCCATCATGGAAGGCTTTCCAACAACCCTGGCCATGGTCTTCTTGACCCTTTCCTTCCTCTTCTTCCCTTCTGCAGCAGCCTCTTTGGGTGCACATTCCAAAGGTACTTAAGTGGAGGCTCTGGCTTTAGACATGGGAATTCTTCTTGCAGGTGCTTTGGTCTTCATACCAGGCTTAGTGGCAGCAGCTGTGCCATACTCCTTCTTGAGCACCTTCTTCTTGGAAGTGGCCTCATCCTCAATAGCCACATAGTCTTCATCCTCAGAATCTGAGGTTCTCTTCTTTCTGGCCCTGGTGGCTGCCTTAGGCAAGTTGCTGGGTGTGCTCCTGCTTCCATCATCATAGCTGCTAGAGGGACTAGTGCCCTCACTCATCTGAACCTGCTCCTCAGACTTGTTTTGACTGTCACTTTGATCAGACATGTTGCAAATACTAACAGAAGACCCTGTGAATTGATATAGATGAGGTAGAGTAGATGAGCATCACAAAATACAGAGGTTTTTGCAAAAGAATGAGTCAAAAACTTAGTTTTAGTTTTCCACAGAAAGCACTTCGGATCTACCAATTTGTAAACTCGGTGATACCGAAGCAGCTTTTGGAACCTAAACTAGTGAACTCGGTCAGACCGAGTCACAGTTCGGTAGCACCGAGACTGCTAGGGTTTCACAAAGTCCTGAACTCGGTCACACCGATTTGCAATTCTCGGTTAGACCGAGAATCACATGTGCAATGGCCTTAGCCGAATCGGTGAAACTGAGTTCTACAAATCGGTTGATCTGAGATGGTTTTGGCGGAAACCTAACCCTAAATTTTCAAACCACAACTAAACTACGGAGTGTTTTCGTTGGATAAGATGATCTCAATCATGGCAAGATACATGGGAAAACAATGTGCTAGGAATTCGGAGTGGGATTAGCACAAGGATCAAGTCCATACCCTAGTTCGGCGATGGACTTGCTACGGCGGCAACGGTGGAGACGATTCCCGTTGACGGCGGCAGAGACCAGCGGCGGGAGGCAGCTGGTGATGAGGAGGACGATCCAGAGACCCAGGGAGGCAGAGCAGGCTGAGCGCGGGCGAAAGAGTTCAGAGAAATTTCCAAATTTTGGCCCGTGGATACATATAGCCTGACCCTGTCGGTGTGACCGAGTGGAACAACTCGGTGGCACCGAGATGCATAACTGCAAGTAGTTACTGCAACTCGGTGTGACCGAAAAGTTCAAATCGGTTTCACCAAGATTGAAAACCTAGATCAACTTAGTCCCACAAGGAACAAACAAGTATATCCATAGACATAGAGTGATGCATACACAAGATGATGTCCATGGAAGCATTAGGTTACCTTGTCCCTTGTCTTACCAACAAGAGGGTTTGTGACTCCTTGAACTAGTGCAAGATGTGGAAGTTAATTGCACTTGTTCTTGCCAAAATGATAGGAGTGTAGTATGTTGGCGGAGTCACCCTCAAGAACTCTCTAGTTCTTCTTCTTCGGGATCCACATCATCTTGATGGGAATCCTTGGAGTTGTAGTCATACTTGATGAAGTAGAACTTGATGTAGTCTTGGGAACCCACTTGACCAAGGCCTTAGGAGCTTCTTCAAATGCATCAATCTCCTCTTGAAGCCTATCTTTGCCTTTTTGCTTGTGGTCTTGTGGTGGAAGATCATCTTGAGCTTGTGTCCCTTTGAAGGAAGTAAGTTCATACTTCTCTTGTTGAGGAACAAACTTCGTCTTGGGGTATTTATCTTCTTCCCACTCAACTCCATTGGCATTGAACTTTCGTTCAAAACCAACACCTTGGTTCTTCCGGTGCCTTCCTTGCTTGCGTACAATTTCCTCGAATTGCTTACTCCCGGCAAGGCTCTTGTAAATACCTTTCTCTATAATTCCCTTCAATAAGCTATTTTCTTGCTTAAGTGTAACTTGGCTAAGATAATCATTAGTGGAATCAAGAGAACTACTAGAAGCAACAACATTGGATTTAACATGATTATTGTTACTACTAGAGGAAGAATCCTTCTTGTTCTTGTTACTAGACTTGACTTGAGGCATGTAGGTGGATAAGAGTAAACGCTTGGCAATGTAAGAAGAACTTTTTCTTGAGAAGATCATCATTGATTGCCTTTAAGAACTCATGCTCTTGATCAAGGTTGAGCTTTTCAAAGCATAACTTCTCATGAGTCCTTAAAAGTTCTCGATGATCTTCTAAGATAGTTTCATGAGCTAACTTAAGAGTGTTTAGTTCTTTAGTTAGAAGCTCAATCTTCTCCTTATCATTGTCATCCGTTTTATCTTGATTATCATGATTAATTGACGTTTCATCATAGTATTCATCACTAGAGTTGTCAACAAGTAAATCATCATCACCTAACAAGTCATCTTCATCACTATTGAAATCAACATACTCGGGTTGTGATACCTTTGGGCCTTTAGCCATGAAGCATCTTCCAAGTCTTTCATTTGGTGAATCAAATGTCGTAGGAGTTGGTTGACACAAGTGCTAGACCGGCAACACCTTTATCTTGAGTATATACGAAGTCGGAGTGATAGCTTCTTTCGGAGTGATTGTCGGAGTCGGAGCCGGATACCCATTCAAGAACATGAGCTTGATGTCTTTGTTTTGTGTAGGTCCTTGATGACTTGTCCTTCCTTTCCGAATCCTTGCTTCTCTGGGATGTTCTTCGTTCATAACGATCATCTCTTCTCCTTCTCTCTCTTGGTGGTGATTCCTCTCTTCTACTTCTCCTCTTAGGTGATTATTCTCTTCTTTTGTAGGGAGCCGTACACTCATTGGAGTAGTGTCCGGGTCTTCCACAATTGTAGCAATTACGCTCTCGTATAGAAGATCTTTTGTCATTGTAGGACCTTGACTTGGAACTTCTCTCTTTGCTTCTACTCTTGTAAAACTTGTTGAAGTTCTTCACCATTATGCTCAATTCTTCATTGAAGATTTGTTTCTCACTTGATGATGTGGGAGCTTCACATGAGGCTTTGTAAGCACCACTTGACTTGTTGTGGAGCTCCTCCTTATCCTTGAGTGACATCTCATGAGCAACAATTCTTCCAATGACTTCCGTTGGCTTGAGATCTTTGTAATTGGGCATCATTTGGATCAATGTGCACACGGTATCATATTTTCCGTCCAAAGCTCTTAGGATCTTCTTGATGATGAATTTGTCGGTCATCTCTTCACTTCCTAAGCCGTCAATCTCATTTGTGATAAGAGCAAGCCTAGAGTACATTTCAGCGACACCTTCACCATCACCATCCTTCATTTTGAACTAGTCAAGCTGACTTTGAAGCACATCCAACTTGGCTTCCTTGACGGAGTCGATACCTTCATGCATATCAATCAAAGTATCCCAAATTTCCTTTGCATTCTCAAGACGGCTGATTTTGTTGAATTCTTCGGGGCACAATCCGTTGAAGAGGATATCACAAGCTTGAGCGTTGTATTGCAGCATCTTCAACTCTTCCGCTCTAGCTTCACGGTTCGGTTCTCTCCCATCAAAGAATTCACCTTGCAAGCCAATACACACAATAGACCAAACGGTGGGGTTATGTCCAAGAATATGCATTTTCATCTTATGCTTCCAACTAGCAAAATTAGTACCATCAAAGTAAGGACCTCTACGGTGATAGTTTCCCTCGCTAGACGCCATACTATCCTAGGTTGTGAAACCAAGGCTATGACTACCAAGAGCTATGGAAATCAAAGCAAATGGAGACCAAAGCTCTGATACCACTTGTAGGATCGAAAGTATGTCTAGAGGGGGGCGGGGGGTGAAAGCACAAGTGCTCCCTAGGTGGTTTTGGTAATTAATGTCAACATATCTCTTGTTGGACTAACACTTTTATCTAGTATGTTTCAGATAAGTTCAACAATGGAGTGGCATGGACTAAAGGATGTGGGAACTCCTTCAAGATGCTAAGGACAAAGGATTGGCTCAAGCTTCAAGCTCAAGACTCTTCATTTTATATTTTAGTGATCCAAGATCACATTGAGTCTATAGGAAAAGCCAATACTATCAAGAAGGGATGAGGTGTTGCTTAATGAGTTTCTTGCTCCACAGTGCTTAGTGATATGCTCCAAAACCCTCAACTACTTTCCCACTTCCACATATGACCTAAACCCAAAGTCAAACTCGGCCATACCAATTCTTTCTATCCGGCGCCACCGAGTTCAAATGTCATAGCCACTGCTACAAACCCTAGGCAAATCGGTCTCACCGATAGGCATCTCGGTCTCACTGAGATGGGATTGTAATCTCTGTGTGTATGTCCATTACCAAAATCGGTCTCACTGAGTTTGAGTAATCGGTACTATCGAGATTACAATGCAAACTCTCTGGTCAACTTATTACCAAAATCGGTCCCACCGAGTTTCAGTAATCGGTCCCATCGAGTTTGCCTGACCAACTCTCTGGTTAGCTAATTACCAAAATCGGTCTCACCGAGTTTGCGTAATCGGTCTCACCGAGATTACATTATGCCCTAACTCTAACCATATCGGTCCTACCGAGTTGCATATCGGTCCCACGGAAAATCCTAATGGTCACTAGATTTGCTAAATCGGTCTGACCGAGTTTGTTGATTCGGTCCCATCGAGTTTGGTAAATTGTGTGTAATGGTTAGATTTTGTGTGGAGGCTATATATACCCCTCCACCTCCTCTTCATTCGTGGAGAGAGCCATCAGACTGAACCTACACTTCCAGCATACATTTTCTGAGAGAGAACCACCTACTCATGTGTTGAGGCCAAGATATTCCATTCCTACCATATGAATCTTGATCTCTAGCCTTCCCCAAGTTGCTTTCCACTCAAATCCTCTTTCCACCAGATCCAAATCCCATGAGAGAGAGTTGAGTGTTGGGGAGACTATCATTTGAAGCACAAGAGCAAGGAGTTCATCATCAACGCACCATTTGTTACTTCTTGGAGAGTGGTGTTTCCTAGATTGGCTAGGTGTCACTTGGGAGCCTCTGACAAGATTGTGGAGTTGAACCAAGGAGTTTGTAAGGGCAAGGAGATCGCCTACTTGGTGAAGATCTACCTCTAGTGAGGCAAGTCCTTCGTGGGCGACGACCATGGTGGGATAGACAAGGTTGCTTCTTCGTGGACCCTTCGTGGGTGGAGCCCTCCGTGGACTCGCACAACCGTTACCCTTCGTGGGTTGAAGTCTCCATCAACATGGATGTACGATAGCACCACCTATCGGAACCACGACAAAATCATCCGTGTCTCCAATTGCGTTTGAATCCGCCAAAACCCTTCCCTTTACATTCTTGCAAGTTGCATGCTTTACTTTCCGCTGCTCATATACTATTTGCATGCTTGCTTGTTATGTATTGTGAATGTTAAACTTGTGCCTAAACTCCACTTAAACTTAAAGAAGTTAAAAACTGCAACTTTGGTACTTAGTGTCTAATCACCCCCCCTCTAGACACCTCTTCTCAAGGTCCTACAAGTGGTATCAGAGCATTGGTCTCCATTGCCTTGGTTTAATCACCATTGGAGGAAGATGGATGAGTATACTTTGGGGAGTCTTAGACATAGAGTGCCTATTCTTGATGGAGAGTATTTTCATGAGTGGAAAAATGAGATGCTTGTTATTTTCAATCAATATCATTTGAACAAGTACATTGCTAGCCCTTGTGCACCTCATGTTGATCCTATGCATCCTACTCTTGATGAGTCAATTGACATGACTAGGAATCTTAGAACAGCCAAACTTATCATTAGAGGCTTGCCTAGAAACTTGATAGGGTGTTTGCCTACTCTTAAGTGTGCCTACACTATATGGAAATTTCTTGAGGAACGCTTTCCAAATTATTCCTTGAAAAATCTTGATGAAATTCTCCATAAGTCTATTTCCTTGAGTAAGATGAATTCTAGTGATCCTATGTTTGGTGATCGTCTATTTGAACTTACAAACCTTATGCGTGCCAAAGGAGATGTTGGAATTATTAGTGATATTATTTCCGAAGCTATAAAAATTCATAAGCAAGATCATTGTCAAACTCACTCTAACGAATCACCCTCTCTAGGATTTGATCCACCACATGACGATGTTGAACATGGATACTATGATGAGGATGATGATAGTGATTTCGATCTTGATGATGCAATGAGACACTTTGGTCTTATGGCAAATCTTCGGGGATATATGGCAGGAGGAAAGGAATGGGTTCTTGATAGTGGATGTACCGATCACATGACCGGAGATAAAGACATGTTTCGTGAGCTTCTTGAAAACGATGGTCCTCAAAAGTATGTCACTTTCGGTGACAACTCAAAGGGTAGGTGGCCATATCACATGATAGCTCCATTCAGAATGTTATGCTCGTTGAATCTCTTGGCTACAACTTACTTTTAGTATCTAGACTTGTTGATTTCAGTTTCAATGTCCTATTTACTGAAGTAGATTGCCAAGTGTTTCGTCGAGACAATCATAGAATGGTCTTTACCGGTGTGCGTAGAGGTGATCTATACATTGTTGATTTCACTAAAAAGGCTCAACCTAAAACTTGCTTCATTGCTAAATCCTCAAAAGGTTGGTTATGGCATAGACGACTAGGTCATGTTGGTATGCGAAACCTTGACAAGCTTATTAAAGGAAATCATATCCTTGGAGTTAATGATGTCATATTTGATAAGAACAGACTTTGCAGCGCTTGTCAGGCAGGTAAACAGGTTGGAGGAAGGCATCCCGTGAAGAACATCATGACCACAAGGAGGCCACTCGAGCTACTTCATATGGATCTTTTTGGTCCCAACTCTTACAAGAGTCTTGGTGGAAATTCTTTTGGTCTAGTTATAGTTGATGATATTTCAAGATTTACATGGGTGTTCTTTCTCAATGATAAATCGCAGGTCCAAAAGATCTTCAAAAACTTCGCTAGGAAGTCCCAAAATCAATTTGAAGTGAAGATCAAGAAGGGTCGCAGCGACAATGGAATGGAGTTCAAGAACGCAAACGTGGACACCTTTCTTGACGAAGAAGGGATTTCACACGAGTTCTCGGCTACGTACACACCTCAACAAAATGGAGTTGTTGAGAGGAAGAACCGGACGCTCATCGAAATGGCGAGAACGATGCTTGATGAGTACAATACATCGAATCACTTTTGGGCAGAAGCAGTTGAGACAGCTTGTCATGCAACAAATCGCTTGTATCTTCACAAGCTACTCGGCAAGACGGCATACGAGCTCCTCACCGGTAACAAATCCCATGTTGGATACTTTCGAGTATTCGGCTCAAAGTGCTACATTCTTGATAAGCATCGTCGTTCTAAATTTGCTCCTAAGTCTCATGAAGGTTTCCTACTAGGTTATGGCTCAAACTCTCACACTTACCGTGTCTACAACAATTTCACCCGAAAGGTTGAAGAGACGGTAGATGTGAAGTTTGATGAATCTAACGGCTCGCAAGTAGAGCAATTGACAATTGATGTAGGAGACAAAGATCTTTCGGAAGCAATCCAAGACTTGTCTATTGGCAAGGTCCATCCAACGGAGGTGAAGGAGAGTACCTCGTCAGTCCAAGTGGAAGCTTCTACTTCACGACAAGGTGAACCAAGAGTTGATACGGAAGCATCCACAAGTGGGACACACCAAGATGAAGAAAACGAGGAAGTGCATCAAGATGAACGTCAACAACCTCCTTCTCCACCATGACAAGAGAACGACAACGCCAACAATGAAGAAGGCCAAGAAGAAGAACAAGATGAAGAAGAAGTTCAACCAAGAACCAAGCAAAAGCTTTCACGAGTTCGAGCAAGAATTGCTAAAGACCATCCTGTCGAGCAAATCTACAATGATATTCAAACCGGGAGAATCACTCGCTCTAAAACTTGTTTAGCTAACTTTTGTGATAACTATTCTTTCATCTCTAGCATTGAACCTATGAAGGTCGAAGAAGCATTGGAAGATCCGGATTGGATAAATACTATGCATGAAGAGCTACACAACTTTGAGAGAAACCAAGTTTGGACATTGGTTGAGAAACCCGACAACAACCACAACATCATCGGTACCAAATGGGTGTTTCGTAACAAGCAAGATGAAGATGGACAAGTAGTTCGCAACAAAGCACGTCTCGTCGCCCAAGGCTACACACAAGTCGAAGGTATGGACTATGGTGAGACTTACGCTCCCATTGCTAGACTTGAGTCCATTTGCATCTTACTTGCCTATGCTAATCACCATGATATCACCTTGTACCAAATGGACATTAAAAGTGCTTTTCTAAATGGTGAAATAGAGGAGGAAGTTTATGTTAAGCAACCTCCCGGCTTTGTCAATCCTAAGAAACCCAATCATGTTTACAAACAAAAACAAATCATAATTCCATATACTCCTACAATATATCTTACTATTATTGTGAAAATTCATATACACCAGATGAGATTAATGCAAACACGGCAGATTTTCATTACATTTCGAACTTTTATAGGACAGAAAAATAAAAGAAACCCGACGCTAAACCTATTCTATGGCGGTGACCGACGTCCTCTATCTGCGATCTCCATGTACGGGGGCGGGGTTCAAGACCCGTGAAGTGAAGGTGCGGTCTCCGGCGAGGAAGAGTAGAACACAGAAGACGGACCGTCCAGTTGGCACACCATGCCCTGCCGCCTCCCAATCCCTACTCATCGTCGGAGGAGTCCCCGACCTTGGCGGTGCCGGACGTTGGACGGTGACAAGTAGGACGCGTGGCTGATGGTGCTCCCGTCGTCAGCCGCCAGCGTGGCCACGGCTTGTGCGGTCGCGTCCGCGTCCGGCTATGCCGCTATTGCATCGCGAGCGGTGACTTGAGCGAGGGCGGCGACCTCCAGCTTCATCCCCGAAGACAAGCTCTCCCGCAGAGCGTTCGCGCTCGCAGTCATGGCGGATGTGGTGCCTGGTAGCAGGACGATGCGCTATGGTGTGGAGTTTAGCTGGGCGTTGCCGCTTTAAGTAGCACATTCCAGTGAGGCCAAGCGTCCGGGTGCGTCATTAAGTCACCGGAGTTGGTTCCTCGGGCACCGAGCCTCTTAATGACGGCATACGAACGGACGGCATGAATGCAGGAAGCTGGCGCCGACTAGGAACGCACCATGTGATGGCGTGAGGGACGAGGGTTTTTTGTGTGCCAGGGTAGTCAGCTGCGGTCATGGAAATGTTGAAGATGCCCTTTGCTCACATGCGATCACCACATGTAACTAAAAAAGCAAGACGACCCGGCATGGACTCAGGTCCTGGGGATGCAGTTGGCCGCGCTACACCACTCCACGGACGCGTCATGGCGCGCGCGCACTTCGGTGCCCCGTGCATCCTCGACGAGCCGGGTGTTGATCTGCTGGTCGTGCCACAGCGCTAACGCCACCCTCGGCACACTAAAGCCGACCGTGTCCAGCGACGATGAGTGTGCGCTCACCGCGGTCGCCATGTCCAGAGGTGGTGCGGGAGCTGCGCCACGTTGCTGGCTCCCACGACCCACATGAACGGTTGCCGGTGGCGAGGAGGTCGTGGGCCAGCTCCTCCATTGGACTAGTCTATGCCACGTCGTCCCGACAGCTGTGCCCCACATGTCAATTTCCCTGTTTTCCCAGCCAAATTCGAGCGTTAGTGCTCCACGTTGCGCATTAGGCGCAGAACAGGTGGTTTTTGTGCCCTGGTTCAAACGTGGTACAGTACCAAGTTGTTACCCTAGCCCCAAGTGTGGTGGTTTTGGGTATGGTACCACCCTTTTCCTTTTCAACTAGTGAAGCGTAACACTTGATTAAGTAGCCTGATGGTGCTAATGTAGGTGTCCGAATGTTTGAAGGAATAATTGAGGTGTGCCCGGTCGGTGCCTGCATTTAGGGGTCCAACTTAACATGTTCCGGCAGTAGTAACTATACTAGTCCCTGCGTACTCCCTCTGTTTTTATTTACTCTGCATTTTAGCTTTGCTAAAAGTCAAACTTTGTAAACTTTGACAAAGTTTATAGACATAAATAATAACATATACAATAACAAATCAATACCATTAGATTCATTATTGAATATACTTTCACATCATATAGATTTGCTATTGTAAATGTTCATATTTTTTCTATAAATTTGGTCAAAATTTATGAAGTTTGACTTCAGTCAAACCTAATATGCAGAGTAAATAAAAATGGAGGGAGTCTCTTACTTCGTGACCAAGACGGAAGGGAAAACGAGACAACTTATTGTTTATTTGAGCCGTTCAAGTATAATCATGTGGGTTGCTTATTTGTCATTCCTCTCCAACCCTCTTCTCCATCGATCATGTCGCCCTCTAGTTGAGTCCATCCTCCCGCATACCTCATTTGAACATTCCGCCGAGTATCATTCACATGTGGGCCTAGACCATGCTTGTATTTCCAATGTTGTAATTTGTCCGACATGCATACAAACAAATAGTTTGTTTAAAGTTTCACTTTACCTCCACTACGTGTCGCTTCCCGTCTTAGTTTTGACATCCCATTCGGTTCATGCCCCGACACATCTTGACGAGATCGATTGATGTTGAGATATCAATTGTGTGTCGTGCAAGGAGATAAAGGTTTGGTCTGTTTCAATGATAGAAATGACTCGCGGGGGGGGGGGGGGGTCTGTGGGGATCAGAGGGAGTATATTGTACGTTCACAAGCGAAATCAACATATTGTACCCACCCTAGTCCTCTTTCAATCGATCTCCGGACCCCGAGATGAAACAGAGAGAGAACAGAGTGGGTGCATGTGTGATACCTAAGGCGATTCAAAAATTTGAACATGTGATCATAGCATCCGCAAATCATGTATAAAGGGTATTCAATGTTCGTTTCGCTTTTGAACATACAATATACTCCCTCCGATCCTTTCTAGTTTACATAAGTTTTATGTGTAGTCAAAGTATCTCTACTTTGATCAAACTTACAGAAAAAAGTATAAACATTCAACAATGCCCAATCAATATTGTTAGATTCGTACGTACTCCTAGATTTGTATTCAAACAGAGATGGTTTCCTATTTGTTTTCAAACACGTGAATGTGCTTGTTCTCGCGCATGCTCTTCCTACTAGGATTTCGCCACATATATCCAGTCCAATAGTAACTTTTTTAAGCTCCCTGTCCAACAGTAGTAGTGGAGTACTGACAACATATGTAGTAGAGTATGCAGTGCTCATAGTACTCCCTCCTTCCATTTATATAGGGCCTAAGAGCAAGTCTAATAAGGCCTAGCCAGCAGGCTATAAGACTTTCCATGTCATTGAAATCCTACTTGGAGGAGTGAGAAGAGCGGAGAGACAATGAAGCCGGCTCTTATTCTACATCCTGGCTATAACACATAGACCAAGATAAAATAGTATGCATGCACATCTCTTCCAATCATATACCTTGCTCATGCAAATATTAAATGCTTAGAGCCAACCTAATAGCCATTCTAAGAGCCAACCTATTACTTATATGTGTATTTTTATGATGGCTCTAAGTGAGGTGGCATCTCTTTATAGCCAACAGTCGACTACATTATTAACCATGCTCTAATGCGTTTTTCAAAACCACCTTTGACTATTGACAAGATTAATAGTACATGAGATGTATAGTGTGAAAAATATATCATCGGAAGCTCCTTTCACATACAAATTTGACCGTATGATTTGTGTAAGTTGCATGTCATATATTTTTACTCTAGCATTTGGTCAAAGTTAGCCTTGAAACACGCATTAGTCCCTTTATAGATGGAAGGAGGGAGTAGTAGTGGAAGTGGATCCTCTGACGTAGGTATTGAAGGAAATATGCCCTAGAGGCAATAATAAAGTTGTTATTTATGTTTCCTTATATCATGATAAATCTTTATTATTCTTGCTAGAATTGTATTAACCGGAAACTTAGTACATCTGTGAATACATAGACAAACAGAGTGTCCCTAGTATGCCTCTACTTGACTAGCTTGTTACTCAAAGACAGTTAAGTTTCCTAACCATAGACATGTGTTGTCATTTGATGAACGGAATCACATCATTAGAGAATGATGTGATGGACAAGACCCATCCATCAGCTTAGCACTATGATCGTTTAGTTTATTGCTATTGCTTTCTTCATGACTTATACATTTTCCTCTAACTATGAGATTATGCAACTCCCGAATACCGGAGGAACACTAATTTTTGATTGTTCCATGCTATTATATTACCCGTTTTGGATGTTTATGGGCTTTACTTTACACTTTTATATCATTTTTGGGACTAACCTACTAACTGGAGGCCCAGCTCGAATTGCTATTTTTTTTGCCTATTTCAGTGTTTCGAAGAAAAGGAATATCAAACGGAGTCTGTCGTGGATTTGTCACGTCAGATGTCCTAGGGTGAGGACTTAGTAATGAGGCCAACGCATCTATGTGGTAGCTTGAGAGGGGTTGAGCGGAATCGAGAGACGCAACACAAGACAGAGATTTAGACAGCTTCGGGCCCCGGGAAACATCATCCGGTAACAACCCTACATGCTGTTTGAGGCTAGGTCTCATTATCATCACGAGGGAGTCGCCGTAAACCGGCTCTCCTCTTTGTGTTTAGCCCTAAGATTGTTTCTTCTTGCTTGTAACTTGTCCCTCTTTGGGGAGCCCTACCTCTCCTTATATATGTTGAAGAGGCGGGTTACATGTAGAGTCCAACTCGGACTTAAGACTTAACTATCACTACTAGAAAAAGGGCTATAGATGGGATTGACACTAATGGCGCACCAGACAAGTGGTGCGCCATTAGTATATACTAATGGCGCACCACCTTCTGATGCGCCATTAGTGTTGAAACTACTAATGGCGCACCTGGCCCATGGTGCGTCATTAGTATCAAATTTTTTTTTTGAACTAGTGCGCCTGTCCAAACATAGTAATGGCGCATCCATAGGCACTGCGCCATTACTAGTTGTAACTAGTAATGGCGCACCTACCAGAAAGTGCGCCACTAATGTTGTTTTTTTTTATTATTTTTTTATTCCTTTTTTTGAAAAACTACTAATGGCGCACTCACCCGCGGTGCGCCATTACTAGTTTAAACTAGTAATGGCGCACTGTGGGGGAGTGCGCCATTAGTATGTTTTCTTTTTTGCAAAACTACTAATGGCGCACCACCAGGGGGTGCGCCATTAGTAACCTGGATTACTAATGGCGCATTTGTGGTTGGTGCGCCATTAGTAAGTGGGCAGCAACAAGATATTTTGGACAGCCTCTCCTCCCACACTCACTTTCTCCCCACTTCATTCTCTCCACCGCCTCCTCCTTGTCTCGGGTGCCTCCTCTTTTTCACCTCATTTCCACCATAGATTCATTCAAATTAAGTGGTTAAGTTACCTTGTTTTGATAGGTAAGTAAGGGGGGAAGCTATATTTATGTTGTTCTCTCCCTACAACAATGTGCACATGCACTTTTTATGGCCTAGCTAGATCTATGTATGTTCGTGGTGTTGCATATGTTTGTGGTGTTGCATATGTGTTTGTGTTTGGAGGTGTACCGGTATTTGAAATGCGATAGTTGCCAATATTTTGCCGGAATGTTGATTCATTTCCGTTTCGGCGAGAATTTTGGCATTAAGCATTCTTTTTGGTCCTATTTTTAGGGAAAGTCATGCCAAATTTTTTCTTGGTTCTAAAATATCATTTTGCTCTACCCTGCAGGCGACCATGGTCCGCACGATGACCGAAGGCATCGTGAATAGGTTTTTGAGGTCCGCGAAGGCTGAGATGCTTCAAAAGAACGAGACGGAGATAAGATGTCCGTGTCGAAGATGCAAGCTGAAGAGCCTTATTGCGGACCCGGATTCCGGGCAGGTGCGAGACCACCTGCTCTTGCATGGTTTCATGGATGGCTATCGGTGGCAAGGTGATGAAGATGACTACGAAGTCGTCCATGGGGGCCGGGCAAGAAATGAGGAAGGGCAACAAGACAACCACCGCGGCTCGGGCGGGCGAGAAGATGAAGAATCCCCAGGAGTTGATCACGACGGTGATGCTGTACACAGTCATCATGTAGAAGATGTAGGACATGATGATGATGCCGGCGGAGCAGACGACGCTGGACCATCGATGGGCTGGGTGCAAGACCCTCATATTCAAGAGCTGCTTCTCAAGCAGACGGATAACGCAAGAGCTGCCGCCCGAGAGATAGCCAAGATGGATCAACTTGAGTTAGACGCGGTTACTCCATTGTATGAAGGATGCAGGCCCGAGGATACCCGCCTGAAAGTAACGCTCATGGCTCTGGAGATGAAGGTAAAACACAAAATGACTGACGCATGCTTCGACGAGAACATGTCATTCTGGCACGAACGTCTTCCTAAGGGGAACAAGTGCCCGACCAGTTTGGAGGAGGCGAAGAAAATTGTGTGTCCTCTAGATTTACCGCACGTGAAATACCATGTGTGCATGAACAATTGCATCATTTATCGGGACGAGCACGCGGAGTCTACCATATGTCCGGTGTGCGGTGTCACTCGATACAAGAAGAGGAAGAAAGCTCCTCGAAAAGTGGTGTGGTACTTTCCGATCACTCCTCGTCTGCAGCGGTATTTCGCGGACCCTAAGGTAGCAAAGCTCCTGCGTTAGCATGCGGATAGGGAGGAGAAGAAGCGAGAAGATGACGCAAATGATCCGGAGATAGATAAAAAAGACAAGATGCTGAGTCACCCTAAGGATGCGAGCCAGTGGCAAGCGTTGAACTTTGAATACCCAGAATTTGGGAACGATCCAAGGAACATCGTGCTGGGCAGCCAGAGAAGCACACATAGCACCTGGCCTGTGTTTGTGTGGATGTACAACCTTCCCCCTAGTTGTGCATGAAGAGGAAGTACATTCACATGAGTATGCTAATTGAAGGGCCGAAACAACCAGGGAACGACATCAATCTGTATCTGGGGCTGCTGAAAGAGGAGCTTGACACGCTGTGGAAAATGCCAGCCAATACGTGGGACACCGCAGAGAAAGAATATTTCCCTATGAGAGCCGCACTGCTCACGACGGTGCACGACTATCTCGGTTACGGATATCTTGCGGGGCAGGTAGTCCACGGATTTTCTGGATGTGTAAGGTGCATGGATGACACAACGTATCGCCAGGTAGATAGAGATACCGAGTCTTCGAAAACCGTGTTCATGGGACATCAAAGGTGGCTTCGCGATGATGACCCGTGGAGGAAACGCAAGGATCTGTTCGATGGTGAAACCGAACCCCGAAAACGCCCGTGTACGAGGAGCGGCGAGGAAATAGGCAAGCTGTTGAAAAATTGGAAAGACTGCCCACTGCCGGGAAAGAAGCAAAAGGCGCCAGAGCTAGGAAAGAAGCGAAAGGCGCCAGAGCCGCTGCTGAAGGTATGGAAAACGAGGTCTGTTTTCTGGGACTTGCCATACTGGAAGATCCACCGTGTGCCTCACAGCCTTGATGTCATGCATATCACGAAGAACGTGTGCGAGAGTCTGCTTGGTACCCTGCTCAACATGCCAGAGAGGACCAAAGATGGGCCGAAAGCAAGGGCAGACTTGAAATCAATGGGCATCAGGCAGGAGCTTCACGCTATATATGATGATGATGATGATGATGATGATGATGATGATGATGATGATGATGATGATGATGATGATGATGATGATGATGATGAGGCGAAGCAGGACACAGAAAGTCATCGCAAAGGCAAAAAGGCCAAGAAGACCGGAAATGACTACCCTCCCGCGTGCTTCACTCTAAGTCAGGAGGAGATCGAGCAGTTTTTCACCTGCCTCCTAGGAGTAAAACTTCCTTACGGTTACACGGGGAAGATAAGCAGATACCTAGACCCAGCGAAGCAGAAGTTCAGCGGGATGAAGTCTCACGACTGTCACGTGCTGATGACGCAGATACTTCCAGTTGCAATCCGTGGGATCATGGACGCGCACGTCCGTGAAACGCTATTTGGCCTATGCTACTTCTTCGACGTCATCTCTCGGAAGTCGATTGGCGTGAGGCAACTCAGAAGGCTACAGGAAGAGATCGTGGTGATACTATGCGAGCTTGAGATGTACTTCCCGCCCGCATTCTTCGACGTTATGGTGCATCTGCTAGTCCATATAGTGGAGGATATCATCCAACTCGGGTCGACGTTCCTGCACAACATGATGCCGTTCGAAAGGATGAATGGTGTCATCAAAGGATACGTTCGCAACATGTCACGTCCAGAAGGAAGCATAGCCAGGGGCTTTCTGACCGAAGAGTGCATCTCCTACTGCACGAATTATCTAGGCATCGAGAACCCCGTTGGTCTGCCCGTCAACAGGCACCTCGGCAGGCTCGCTGGATGGGGTCACCGTGAGGGTCGCCGCGAAATGCATGTCGACTTCGAGGGTCAACTCGCCGACTTTGAAAGAGCAAACCTAGTCGCGCTACAACACATAGACGTGATCGATCCTTGGGTGGTAGAGCACAAAACCTTTATTAAGAAGACGTACAATGACCGAGGCGAACAGAGGACGGACGGAGATATACTCAAAGAGCACAACTCATGTTTCACGCGTTGGTTCAAGTAGAAGCTTCTGTCGTACCCTTTACATGAGGATTCTTCCGCGGAAGAACAACTCATATTCGCCTTGTCACAGGGCGCCGAGCACAACCTGATGACCTATGAGGTGTACGATATCAACGGCTACACATTCTACACCGAGGCCAAGGACATGAAGAGCGATGGTTATCAGAACTCCGGGATAATGATGGAATCCTACACCGGTAACGACAAGGACAGATACTACGGAAGGATTGAGGAGATCTGGGAGCTGAGCTACGCTGGAGAGAAGGTCCCGATGTTCCGTGTCAGATGGGCCAAGAACGTCATAAAAGAAGACCGGTATTTCACCACCATGGTTATACCCGAAGCCAAATCCAAGACCGCGGGCGCAAACGTCACCGCGAAAAATGAGCCATGGGTACTGGCTTCCTAAGTGGACCAATGCTTCTTCATTACCGACCCGCCAAAGCCCAGTCGTGTTGTCGTGAGGAGAGGCAAAAGGAAGATCATCGGAATGGATGGAGTAGCCAATGAGCAAGACTTCGACAAGTATGGCGACCTGAGGATCGAACATGACGACGATGATGAAGTAGCAGCATACACGACAAGAAGAAGCAGGACCACCCTACCTAAAGGACGTCCGTTCCATAGAAGAACTCCATTTGCGAAAAAGAAGGGCAAGAAGATTGTGAACAGATAGCTAGCTAAGATCGATTGTATTTAAATCGTAGACTTCATTTCTCGATTGTATTTCATGGGCACTTTTTGAACTATCATAAGTATTTTTTAATTTCATGGACACTCGATCTCGATCCCCCTCCATCTCGATCGCTATCCCACCTCGCCAGATCCGGTCCACCGGCCACCGCCGCCGACCGCCCGCACCCTCTCGATTCCCCTACTCAACCGCCGCCGCCGACCCCCCGCACCCCTCCCCTACTCAACCGCCGCCGCCGACCCCCCCCCCCCCCCCCCCCCGCACCCTCCCCCGCTCCACCGGCATTACTCTTTGATGATATTTTTAAAAAAATTATTACTGTCTTATAAAAATATATTACTGTTATGATTTAAACAAGTTTGAACATATCTAAACACAAATAAGTATCAAATAGCATTTTAAATGCATAAAAAAAATTGTGGAGCCTGGGAATCAAACCCAGGACCTCCTGGTGTGAGAACTAGCTGCTGACCAGTCGAGCTAGTAGAGAAGACTTGACGTGTATCAGGTCAGGTGGTAGATAACCTGTTGGCTCGAGCAGAAATAAAAAAAAATACTAATGGCGCACCAGGGTGAGGTGCGCCATTAGCATGTATGTACTTATGGCGCACCGAGGGGTGGTGCGCCATTAGTATTGTGCCGCCCCTACTTCGTACCGATCCCCTCTCTCTCCCTCGCCCTCGCCCGCGATCCCCTTCCCCGATCTCCTCTCCCGACGCCACCGTCGCCCCGCCCCGACACCACCGTCGCCCCGCCGCCATCGACGTCTCCGTCGCCCCGCCGCCCCAGCGCCGCCCCGACACCACCGTCGCCCCGCCGCCCTCGACGCCACCGTCGCCCCAGCGCCGCCCCGACACCACCGTCGCCCCGCCGCCCTCGACGCCGCCCCGACACCAGCGCCGCCCCGTCCACACCACCGTCGCCAGCGCCGCCCCGACACCACCGTCGCCCCGCCGCCCTCGACGCCGCCCCGGCACCATCGTCGCCCTGCCGCCCTCGACGCCGCCCCGACGCCAGCGCCGCCCCGTCCACACCACCGTCGCCAGCGCCGCCCCGACACCACCGTCGCCCCGCCGCCCTCGACGCCGCCCCGACACGAGCGCCGCCCCATCCACACCACCGTCGCCAGCGTCGCCCCGACACCACCGTCACCCCGCCGCCCTCGACGCCGCCCCGACACCAGCGCCGCCCAGTCCACACCACCGTCGCCAGCGCCGCCTCGACACCACCGTCGCCCCGCCGCCCTCGATGCCGCCCCGACACCAGCACCGCCCCGACACCAGCGCCGCCCCATCTAGCGACGTCCTGCCTGTTTGGCCAAGTGTAGGTAAATTTCAGCCACTGTTTGTTAATTTCAGTCAGATTCAGACAAATTGAAGAAATTATCTCTATGTGTGTGTGTGTGATTGGGGAGGAGAAATTGTGAAGAATGTGATTCCTATCTGTTCTTACATATATATGGTCAATATCATGCCCAAACATGATTATGTATCCGTCCTTAAGCATGAAACCTGTTTGGTTTCTGCTGCCTAGTAAAATTGCAACATGTAAACAACCTCTGGTGAATTGTGGTAAGCTGTTTGTTTGTGCAGTTATCGTCGCCGAATTTGCAGAATTTTCAACCCTCACATGTGAACTTTATCTGGGATGGAATAACATAATGATGTTGAGTTTGCTGGTGATGTGCTCTGGAGTTGATAATATTGCCAGCTTAGGTCACTGCTGAGCTTGTCAATCCAAAAGTCTGCAAGTAGAAGGCAGCGTTTGATTAGTAGTACATCAATTGTGAATTCTGTTTTGGAGAAGTCATTGTCAATGCAAGTTAATTAGCTACAGCAACAAAGTATCCTCTTCAGATTCAGTCGGCGTCAGGGAAATTAGTATCCAAGAAGCAACTGTTTTGATTAGTGTTCAGGAAGCAACTGTTGTTATCATCCCACTCTAATACTCTTTTCCAACTGTTGTTCAGGAAGCGTCTGAAATTAGTATCTAATAAGCATTACTGGAAAACTTTATATGAACCTTTTAGAAAAACTTATGATAACAAGCTGAATTCAGTACAAGTGCCTCTATTTTCTATCCAGAGGAGTTGTAATTGCTAGTTCCTGCTAAGTAATCATAAACATGCTTGTGTTATTACTAAAGGATGCCAGACACTATTTGTGGTTCAGATAATATGTTAAATGCAGAATTATTGGTCTACCTAGTAGATGCCCATGGTTTGATTTTATGTTTGTTCCTATCAATACAAATGCTGAGCTATGTTCCATTTTTACTGTTCTTTGTGATAGGTTTTGCAACTTTACTTCCCATCTTAAGGCAAGCCCCATTTTTACTGTTCTTTGTTAGCAGAGCTGCTTGTTTCTAAGAGCATACATGGAACAGTGCATCTATTTAAGCAGACATCTTATACTACATTAGACAAAAAATACAGACATCTTTTTGGATGAATCCAATGATGCATCTTTAACAACTTTGATACTATTTGGATCAAAGTTAAATGAGCACATAGATGACAAAAAAAGTTCAGATTGTAAAATGTTCATTTTGCTGCTAGTGCCCATTTTGAGTAATTGCTTAGAGGGATGATCCTGTGTGAGCTGGTGGAGTGATTTGTTTTCTACATAAAGCTCTTTAGTCAGGCTGGTTTTCGTGAAATATACATGAAGCTTCACCAGCTCCTGTGTGTGTGGGATCCATGTGAAATGTGACATTGCATCCATGTCCACCTGGGATAATGATTTTGCAGGTACCCCGAGAGGCCCTTGAGTTTGCTGGAATGTCGATTAACTTCCGTTCCGGCAAATTCGGGTACTCCATATGTCCTATTTTCAGCAAAGGTCATGCTGAAATTTTCCGTGAATTTTAGCATGACTTTGCTAAAAATAGGACATATGGGGTACTTGTGACTAATGCATGGGCTGGGGTATCGTAGTAGTTAATTAAGTAGGATCAAGTGCCCCGGCGTACTTGTGACTAATGCATGGCTTTTAGGGTGCCTCCGTGTCGATAAAAACCGAAATGATGAAAGCTTAGGCTTTTAGGGTGCCTTGGCGTCGAAAAACCCTCAATGATAAAAGCTTAGATTTTAGGATGCCTCGGTGTCGACAAACCCTAAATGATGAGACCATGATCTTGTTCCTTGACAATAACCAACTTTTTGACCAAACTTTGTTTCTATTTAGAGAGAAACATGGCCCACAACGATGAGGCCGGGGGTTCGGACGGCAAGGCATTCTGGGAGCTATCCCTGGAGATGGAGGAACAACCTCACTTGTATGAGGCCGCCGCCTTCCCCACCGATCCTGAGACCACTGATGGTGCCGTCGAGGATGACCACACTGATGCCACCACTGATGGTGCCGCTGAGGATGCCACCACTGATGATGGCGGCGCACGCACAGATGGCAGCCAACCGAAGAGGCAACGGAAGGACCGGCGCCCGATCATGCTCCTCACCCTCAAGGAGGAAGTTATTGAAGTGGACTCCAACGAGAATCCAACGGCGCCCGAACGAATAGTCAAGGGGTACTCACTTCAGCTCGGGTGCATTGTCCGGAGCACCATCTCGATCAACACCGAGAACCCGAAGCATCCTGACCGAGGGAATTTGCGCAACCTCCTCTTCACGAAGCTGCACGAACGATACAAGTTCCCCGCTGAATTTGCAAACACAAGCCTCAAAGGGAATAAAGTGAACAATGCTGCCCTCACGAAGATGAGCAAGGCCCTGTCTACTTGGAAAAGCAATGTGAAGAGAATGATCGAGAAAGGTGAGAGTTATCAGAAGATCAAGGAGAAAAATCCTTCGATCACCGAAGATGACTACAACGACTTCAAGATCAATTGCTCGAGCACCGCAAACTCCCAATCAAGTGAGTGGGGGAAACAAATGCGGGAGCTGAACATAGGGGAACACACACTTGGTCCCGGCGGTTACAGAGTGGCGGAGCCTATATGGGACAAGGAGGAGGCGGACCGTGCCGAGCAAGGCCTACCGCCCCTCTTCGATAAATACGGTGACAAGCAGACCAGGAACTTTGTCAGGGCCCGGTACAAGAAGGACCCGAAAACAAAGGAGCTTACCATGGATCCGAGGACCAGGCAGCTTGAGCTTGTTCTGGTAAGGAATACACCCCCGCATAATTAGCTCCATATGGTTGCATTCTAATTAATGAAGCCAAATTTCTAAATGGTTCACATTCCTTCCGTAGGCGACTGAAAGCAGTAGCGCGGGGTCGACTAAGAGCAACCCTTGGGACACCACTCTAAATAGGGCGTTGAATGTAATGAAGAACAAGGATAAGCTCAGTAAGCCGACGTCAGCTGGTCGTGTGGCCGGCAAAGGCTTGTCGACAAAATGGGGGTCATACTATACCGCTGGTGTGCAGAAGGAGAAAAAGACCAGCTCGGAAAGCCAGGCGCGAGAGGTTCAAGAACTCAAGGCACAGGTGGCGCAGATTCCGGAGATTGTCCAAGAGCAAGTGGAACAACGACTCGGAGCGACGATCACCGCCATTGTGCCTACCTTGATCTCGGGGTTGAGTGCGTGGATTGCGGGCGGCCAACAGGGGCCGCCCCCGATTCCTAGCTTCACGGCCAGCAACTCGCATAATGCGATGGCGGGGCCATTGGTGCCTCCGGCGGAGGCGGCATTGGTGTCTCCGACGCCGGCACGGGAGCTTAATGCACCCGGGTGTACGCCGGCCGGCACCTCTGTAGCAAGCGGTCCCTCCGTCAACTGCACACCCTCCGTTGGCGGTGCCTCGACATTAGCCGAGCTCTATGCCATCATCACGATAACTAATTAAGCCTCTCTCGGGCGAGGACTTCATCTCCTTGCCTTTGACTGGGCATCCCTAACGCCCTACATGTTTTCGCAGGGCGCCGCCGACGTTCCGTGCACTCTCCTCCACTTTGTGAACAACGAGTTGGTCGATGTCGCCAAGGGCAAAATCGTTCAACCGGGCAACCCCTTGTTCCACGGTACCCAGATGCCACCCAACTTGTTTAGGGTTCAACTGGTTCGGGTGCTGCCAGGCTGTGACGACTTGTTACCTCCGATTCGACCCGTCGGGGCCGACGATGATGACGTGATGACCCTCAGCGCCTGCCTGAGCTGGCCCCTGCTTTGGCCGAAGAGCCAGATTCGTTTGGGGGCGGGGGACACCACCCCAAAGACAACACCGCCAGTCGTGCCGGCGCCAAGTCGGCCCCATGGCAAGACCGCCGCAATGGTGCCGGACATCCCTATGCCACTGGATCCAAACATGCATATGGCACAGGATCAGAACGACGATGACGACGACGATGATACATTTGGCAACGTCGATCAGTACTTTGCCGATCATGGGTACGATGGCGACTTCATGGGGCCTCCTTCTCAAGAACCAAACCCAACAAAAGATGTGTGCGATCTAGCTGGTACCGCGGAGAAGCCAAGTTGCAACAGGCGCCGTCTGGCGTTCAGCTCTCAGGAGACGCCTCCAGCTGCCGACTTCACCGAGCCTCAGATAGGCGAGGTGCGAAATATTATCAGCCCCAACACACTCAAGAAGGCGGTCTGTGAGCAGAACTCGGTCCCATTACAGGAGAAGAAGAAGGCACGCAAAAGAAAGACTAAGAAGGGTGCGAGCCAGCTGGCACCGAGTACGATCCGTGCTCAGGACGGCCCACCTTCACCGCAGGATATCTCGAGGAGGGTGCATGTGGCGGGTAGGGCGATGCTACCGACAAATATGCTCAATGCTGCAACCGGTGCTATGCGGAGTCTGCATGAAAGTGTTCTTTCTTTGGAGAAGCGACGTCTCAGAGAGAAGGATATGGCATACCCGGTTTTCGCGGCCAAGGTGCCAGAGGGCAAGGGCTTTGTGGATAACTCCATTGGGCGTACGATCGTCCTGCATTTTGATGACATCCACGCTATGTTGAACCTTCATCCGCTGCACTACACCTTCGTTCGGCTATTTTCACTGAGTATGGAGATGCGGATCATTCGCGACAAGACCCCGGACATCGTGATAGTCGACCCCTTCAACATGCGTGCCAAGATCTTGGGCAGCGCTGGGGACCGGCAAGTCGCGAGTTCTTACCTCGAAGGCGTCATTCTGGCAAACTAAGATAAGGATAACTTCCTCGTGCCTTACTTTCCCGAGTAAGTCCTCCCCTCAACCGGCCCGTAACATATGAATTCTTACATTTCGATCGTTTTTCTTTTAACATTCCGTGTTTTCTGCAGTGACACACATTGCACGCTCATCCTCCTAAGCCCCAAATATTCCATGGCCACGTATTTCGACCCGGACTGTCAGTCGAACGTAGACTACACAAATGTCAAGAAGGTTCTTGATGATGTTCTCCCCGGCTACGCCAAATCTGGAGGCACCTTCACCAAGCCTATTCGTAAGTACGGCAAGCACGTGTTCTCCCACAATACGATGTTCTGCTGCGTCAAGCAGCCGCCTGGCGGTCAGAAGGGTGCCTACTACGCCATCCATCACATGCGGGCGATCGTACGGGACCATCATCAACTTCTGCTACCGAGTAAACTCAAAGATTGGGCAAAGAGCGTGCCAGCAATCCAGGACGCGGACCTCCGACAAGAATTCTTTCGCATCCAGTCGGAGTTTGCGGAAATCATCCATCAAGATGTCCTTCGTACCTCGGGGCAGTTCTACCTGAACAATCAACCGTCCAACAGTGACATCGATACAATGCTACAAATGCAGGCTGACAACGACCGTTATTTCATGACTCCCACGATAGACGGCGGCTTCATCCACGCTCCGGTCCCTTGAGTCGAGTCGAAAGCAATGATGCTGTGTCTAGTTCTGAAACATCGATTGGCTCATGTTGTAATTAAACTTTAATGAACTTGTAGTATGTCTCTTTGGTTTCGAGAGTCGTTCAACTTAGATGTAATCGATGCTATTAATGTCTTGCTTTTCTCTTCCGATCGTTCTGTTGCATACTTATATATTGCTTATGTATTGTCTGTGAATTGGTACTAACATTTCATTTGGCTAGTGCATAGCAATGCCGACGTATGTCGTGTACAAGGGTAAGGTTCCCAGAGTCTACGATGACTGGGAGGAGTGTCGGAGACAGGTTCACCGATTCAGCGGTAACAGTTACAAAGGGTACACCACTAGGGCCGAGGCCGAATCTAGATACGCCGGCTATCTAGCGGGAGAGGGGAGGGAGCGTTGGAGGAACCGGATGAAGACGAGTTTCATCGTGATGACCGCAGCTCTCTTCTATGTGATGGTAGTTTAGATGATCGATATCGACTTGTAATGTGAAGACAAACTCGCTACTCGCGGTCTCGAGACTTGTAATATAATATTCTATCTTTGTTCGGTCTTTTCAATTCGGAGACTAATATGATGAATTGTATTCGGAGACTAATATGATGAATTGTATTCAAAGACTAATCTTCTATTGTATTCGATGAATCTGTTGTTGATGTGTGCTGTCTATATTTTGTCAAATTATATATTTTGTAACCTGTGCAAAAAACAGAAAATAAAAAATAAAAAAACCCTAATATTCATACTAATGGCGCATCACATGACAGTGCGCCATTAGTATGACAAAGCATACTAATGGCGCATCACTGGAGAGTGCGCCATTAGTATGCCGCGGTTACTAATGGCGCATCCCGTTGTAGTGCGCCATTAGTATGCCAAAGCACCTGGGTATACATGGCCCCTGGGAGGCATACTAATGGCGCACCGTGGCCTATACTAATGGCACACCAGTGTTGCGCCATTAGTATACCAGATACTAATGGCGCACCAGTGGTGCGCCATTAGTAAAAATTACTAATGGCGTGCTAGTAATGGCGCACCAGTGATGCGCCATTAATGGCCAAATTAGGTGCGCCATTAGTAGCGGTTTTTCTAGTAGTGTATTCTAACTTATCTTCATGGGCTTCTTAACATCTTGGGCTTCATAACATCTCGGGCTTCATAACATCTCGGGCTTCATAACCCCTGACAACCCAGTTATCACTGTTTGCCAGTTTAACATTGTCTGCCGGTTTAACATTGTCTGCCGGTTTAACATTGTCTGCCGGTTTAACATTGTCTGCCAGTTTAACATTGTCTGCCGGTTTAACATTGTCTGTCGGTTTACCACCAGCCAGTTTACCGTCTGTCTTAGCCATCTGTCTTGATTTTCTTAACTGTCCGCCGGTTTAACATCCACCGGTTTACCAAGTCCCGGCCGGTTTACGACTCCGGCCGGGTCATTCCGCGAGGTATATCCCCGACATTAGCCCCCAGTTTAATTTGGATTTATCCATGTTAAACTGACTCTGATCATCCTTAAGTCCTTGTCACTTCCTTCTTCTAGAAAATCCGGTTTAATAGGCCAGCTTCATAATCAATTTGCTGACATTGGTTTGTCACAGAGAAATATTGTGAAGAATAACTTCTTTGACTCAGCTCCCAATGACTTAACAAAAATAATGGTCCTTGAAATCCTCATCTGATCTTCAGCCGGTTTAATAATGTAGAACTTGCCGGTTTATAAATATTAATAGCACTGGGTCATACTTGTAGTTAACATCCAGTCAGAAAATATACCTCTTATACGACTATCACTTGTAGCCCTCAAGTCTTAAGAAGGTAGCATAGCAACAGCTTAAGACTTGCTTCAATATAAATATCAGAATCTTGAAGAAATCCAGGTTGTTCATCTCAATCACTAGTCAGAATTGAGTATTCCACATATGTAGCCCCCAAGTGCCGGGTTGTCATGATTGCAGCAACCTGGGACTTGTAATTTCCTGATGCTCATAAAAACTTCAACCAGTGTAGCCTCCAAGGGTCGGGTCATTATGCAATAATGAACAGGGACTTTTCAAATATAATCATGTAAACTTTGAATATCAACGGTGTAGCCCCCAAGTGCCGGCTCAGTAAGATAATATTGAGCTAGGACTTTGATATATACTTCAATGAAAATAACATCATATGATATAACCCCCATCATGGGGCTTGAATCCACGTCCACAAAGTTAAGAGCCTTGTGCTTTACCAACTGAACAATGTACCCTTCAATATAATGGATAAAAAGCTTTTGTACCTTGAATTGTTGACAGGAGCAATTGGCAGCCCCCAAGGGCCGGCTCATTGTAATGTGATGAGTCGGGTCTTCAATAAGATGAGCAAAAAATGACTTTGCATTAGCCCCCAAGTGTCATGGTGCATGCTTGCAGCGACATGATACTAGTAAATTTGATGTAATCTTGACTTAAATAATGTAGCCCCCAAGTGCCGGGTTGTAAGCCTGCAGCAACTTGGGACTATTCCTTCAATGTAGAATAAAAATCATATCTATTGATAATATGATAGCCATTATGCAAAAGCGACTTTGGAAACTTTAATCATAATACTGGTTACTGATAACCATAATAAAATCCAGCCATGTTGGCTATTTGTAGATTTGAATAATATAATCCAATGATTATGAGCGCATGATTCCAATGGCGCAATCCAAATATATGCTGGCGACTTATAGTCGAAACCAGACCGGGTTAACAATCACCGGATAATTTCTCATCATATACTGGCGACTTATCGTCTTAAAGCCAGGCCGATTTAATAAACACCGGATAATTTATCATCATGCTTTATTCAACCTGTCACTGCATACAACAAGTTTAAAGTGTCCTGGCTGTTTACCGCCGGACGGGTCATAATGCCCAACATATAACCTAGGTTTATAACCAAGGCTGCACTTAAGAATAATCAAATATGAAATATATCATACTTGTGACATTGAATCACATCATTGGTTTACCAACTTTTTGTAGTAAGGGTGATAACCCCAATCTTGAGTAAGAGTAATGATAACTCCTTTCATACTGTGCCGGTTTATGATAAAACCATACCGGGTTGTGATAAACACCGGTTTAACCATATATAATACTGGCGAATCATAGTCAAACCAGACCGGGCTGATAGTCTCCGGATTATGATTTGATCATGTACTGACTACTTGTAATTGAAAGTCAAGCCAGGTTAATGAACACCGGTTTACTCCATAATAAGATGGTAACATAAAATCAAAAAAATCAAACCGGGCAAATATTCCTCCGGATTAAGGAAGGACCGTGTTTCGTCAATGACAGTTTTGAACCGGTTTAAAACGCTTGTCGGTTTAAAAAACGCAACAAAAATAATAGTCATTTTAAGGAAGACTGAAGCAAAAGGCAATGATAAAATAGTTTGCAAGAAATATGCTTTACTGAGCTTATCAGATGGTGTTACCATGGTCAGACAGGACCAAGCCCCCAATAGGTGTGGCGATGGTTCAAGTCAGCCAGGTCCCCAAATGAAACTGTGGCATTTATGCTGATCAAAAGGCATGGCAATGGTTTGGGTTCGACCAAGCCCCCAAGTGATTCTGTGGCCTTAGGCCGATCAAGAGGCGTGACTGGTTCAGACTTGACCATGTCCCCAAGTGATCTGGTGGCTTTCGCTTATCAAAAGGTGTTGCATTGGTTCGGACACGACCAAAAGCCCCCAAGTGATATTGTGGCATTGCGCCGATCAAGAGGTGTGACTATGGTTCAGACATGACCAAGCCCCCAAGTGATCAATAATATGATAAGCCAATAAGGTATGATACCCATGTTTGAACTGCGCATCATGGCAGCAGGTCCTCTTTGGCACCCTTTAACTTTTTGCAAGAGATAAATCCTTCTTGAACCGGAATTTTGAACCGGATATTGAGAGCTTCAAAGCTTTGTGGGAGAACAAATTTCCCTTAAACCGGATTGCGAACCGGAATCTTCATTTTCAGCCGGAAATTTTCTGATGGCCTTTCAACTCGAACTTGCGAGAAGTTAATTCCTTTTTGAACCGGAAATTCTTAAGCCAGATTTGAGCCAGATACTAAGGGCTTCAGCTTTGTGTGGGAGACAGGATTTCCCGTAAACCGGACTATAAATTGGAAACATCATTGTGAGCCGGAATATTTCTGGCGGCCTTTAAATTTTCATCAATATAACAGCAGCCTCCGGGACCGGGTTTCCCTTCAACATCCTGGGGCATTTGAATTTGCTGAAACTGGCAAGACTTGCTGCATCATATCATCGTAGCCCCTGAGTCTTAAGATGACTCAAGGAGTTGTCTTGAGATTCTGCGTACTTTGACCATAGCAGAAGGTATATATCATTGGTGTTGATAACGCGATGTAAATCCACAGAAGGCAGAGGTGACTGCGGCGGGTTATAAATGATCTCGTAGGAGCCGTGTCAGCAACTCGGCCAATGGTTCCTTCCAACTGGCTATTTGAAGTTGACCAAACTGTAGTAGCAGCGATTTGTGCGCATATCCATTGAACCATCAAGCACAGAGGGCGGCTGATGATAACTTGCCTCCAATTTGCTGACAGAAAACCGGGCTACCCAAGTTGTGACTTGCTCATACGCAATAAATAGCTCATGCAGACAGGTGTGGCCTGGTGTGTTGATGTAGACCAGATCGCAAGGGCGGCAGTGCAAGCACTTCCATTGAGCACGGTAGCACGGATAAAGGTTGGTGCAACATGACGATGGTATGCACTCCATATCCGCGATATAACTCCATTTCGACGGTGAATAATTGTCCTGATGTATTTGGATGACAGATGATATTGTCATCTCTGCCATGATGATGGAACAAAAAATATTAAAGGGAGGACAATTGTTCCCGGAGGAACTTAAATTATATTTAAAAAATAAATAAGGTGGATAGCACCTGATCTTTTCCTGGGACGTTGAGCCAGTCATGTCGGTCGTCGGTTTTCAATTGATCCGAATTATACTGCTTCCACGATTATTTTTTTCAGTACTCCATGTGGTCTTCTCTTGTCTTAACGTGATGGTAAACCGGCCATAGCATTGTACTACTCCAAGAATATGCATGTACTCTGCTTGCACCTTTGGCAACCAATCGACTTTCAACGAAAGCAATTTTCCATCAGACCCACATGGTAGCTTCAGTCTTCTTGGTGTATATTTCCTGTATGAATTTGCCAAGGCTGATCCGGTCTGGGCGCTCCCCTTGTAGCAGTTTTAGCCAATAGAAAATTTATAGATCAACTTTTTCCAACCCGTGGCAGAGTACTAATTTGCAGTAGTAGGATTCCTACAACTATCTCGTTCGAACAGAGGACACCACAGCTGGTCAAATACCTTGCATGTAGGGGTGGGCATAAAAACCGAGAACCGAAGACCGGAGCCGAAAAAACCGAGACCGAAGCCGAAAAAACCAAGGACCGAAACTTCGGTTGTTCACTCGGTCACAGAACATCAGAAACCGATATTACATCGGTGGATTCGGTTGTTCGATCCTGTTGACCGAATCTCCCGAATTGACCGAACACATGCAGCCCCGTGTCGTGCATATTAAGGCCATCGTACTAAGCCCACTAAAAAAGCCCAATAACTACTCTACGTCGTATCCTTGATTCGCTAGATGCTTCGCCCTAGATCCCTTACATCACACAGTGGCGTCGCCTCCCTTCCCCCCCTTCTCGCGCAATACCAGCGGCTGCCGGCTGCGTGCGTGCATCTATGCGTCTTGCGTGGTGGCTGCTGCCTGGGACTGTGCACACATGCGTCCAGCGTGGTGGCTGCCAGCGGCGCTCATGGCTCGCTCGCGACGGGTAATGGCGGACGACGTCCATCCCCTCGACGTGTTCGTGGGCTCGCGGGTAGCACCCATTCATGGCCGGCTGCCTGCTTCCGACGATGCATCAACCCCTGTATGTTACGAATGTTCGTGGGCTCGCGGGTTAGCACCCATTTGTGGGCTCGTTCACATTTCCTTGACAAAGATTGGAGCCCGATTTCTTCCTCCCAGTCAACCTATCGGGTCTCTTCGGTAGTAACCGAGGACCGAACCGATTTTCCGGTTGACCGAAGTATCGGTTGCTAATTTCTTCCAAGACCGATCGGTCAGGAAAAGCACAGAACCGAAATTCAAAATAACCCGAGGCACCGAACCGATTCGTTTGATCTAACCGAATGCCCAGGTGCGTGTACCTAACTTGATCGTCTGGAGGAAAACAAAGCTTATGGCGATTTGACCATAGCCGGTTTACTGTAGTGGCGAGAGAAAAATTCAAAGAGTGTGAGACTTCGAGCTCCGGGTTACTGGAGAGCGAGGCACGGCAGCATCCGGCCGCAGTGTCAATTTAAGGCCAAAGCCAGCTAAAGTGGAGGCGGCAGTTGACCGGCGAACGGGACAGCACAAGCGCAGCTGCAAGCGGCTCTGTGCTGCTGTTGTTGAAATGGAGGCTGGCTAGCAGCTCCCGGCGCGGAGCAGCTCAAGCAGAGGTGAGTGACAGCAGCTCACGGGTCCGGCACCTCCGAGTGGCGAATCAGGTCAAAGTAATCCTGACGCAGCAAACTGGAGTCAACCGGCGAAGATGAACCGGACTAGAAGCTGGGGCGGTTAACAGAGATGGAGGGGCGCCGACGGCTCAGTGCTGTGGCGGCGGTTTGAGACGACGGCGGAGGCGGTTTGTGGTGGAGGCTGGCCGGTTTAGCTGAGGCGATTTGATAGGTTAAAAGGAGGTCAGCGGCAGCGATTCGGCGACTCATTCCAGCGGCCCGGCCCTCAGGTGGAGGCGGCTTGTGGCTCGGAACGGTGCACGGCCATGGCGACTTTGGAGGCAACCGGCGGCAGCTCAGGCAGGGTAGAACCGGCATTGGCCGCGGGTAGATGTGACCCGACGGGGCGGCGGCTGAAGCGGGATGGAGCAGCAGGTGTCAGGCAGAGGTGACCCAACGAGTCAAGGCAGAGCCGGATTGAGGCGCTGGGTCGACGAGGTGGGGCCTACAGCTGTGTCGACGAAGGCGGCCGGCGACTTGACACGAGGTCCGTGCGAGGGCGGTTTAACACAGGTCCAAGCGAGGCGGATGCGAGCAACCGGCTTATAGACAAAAGCGAACCGCCGTGGTCAACTTGAGGCGGCGTATGGCCGCGGCGGGTCGGACGAAGCAGAGGCGCGGCCCGGTCAGAGACGGAGGTGGCGATGCCGGTTCGACGCGGCACGAGGTAAAGCGGGCCGCGGCAGGCTCTTCATGCATCGGCCGCGGTGGGTCAGCAAGTGCGGGCGTCCATGGTGGATATGAACCGGGGCGGTTCACGACCGAAGCCAAGGCGTGGCCCGCAGCTGTGGTTTGAAGCGGACTGCGTCATTGGTCTTGATCCGGCAAAGCGGTTTGGGGACGAGCGGATGAAGCGGGGCCGTGACCCGGGGTGACGCGGCACCACGGCGGCGATTCAGGCTGTAGCAAACCGGGGCGGCTCAGAAGAAGGCCGCGACAGCGGGGGACTTGGAGGGCAGCTCTCCTGTAGAGGTCACTCGGAGCAGAACCAACGGCTCGCTGATGGCGGCGACTTGCAGCCCGAGGTGCAGTGATTCAGAAGCAAAGCGACTCACATCCGGAGCAGCTTAGCAGACGACAACTCGGATCAAAGCGGTAACTGTCGTATGAGCAACGACCACACTAAATTTCTGTAGAACTTGAAGGACGGTCATAGTTTGCCAAGGTCGATTGAATTTAATTTGCAAACACTGCGTTTCGTTTGTATGCTGAAATTTCTTTTTCTTAGTCTTGACTGATGAATCTGAGTTGACATAGCTCCTTCTGACCGGCTCTCCCTCACGCAAAACAATCACGGCCAAACCACCTAACATAGTCTTCTGGTTGATGGTTGAACTAGCTTGAGCTGTATGGAGATGGGTCATCCCTTGACCGTATTCGGATGGAAAGTCATGCACTTCGAGAAAAAACAGCTAGGCGCTCGGCCACAAGACAGCGGAAGGCCACGGCGGTTCAGCTGGACAGGCCGGCTCAACATGCGGCCAAGGACACGGCAGGGCCGGCTTTTGCAGCAGAGGCAAGCCCCTGGCAACGAGGTGAAACGGCGGCAGTCTTCAGCTGCTTGGAGTTTCGATGATGCCACAAAGGTGAGGTACAGGCGTGCTGAGCCGGTCAAAGCGACGGGCGTCCGGGAACACAACTCAGCAGAAGGTGGGGATGACGCGTTGGACGGCTTGCGGAGGAGCGACAGGCTATGGCAGGGACGAGTCTAAGTGGTGGACCGATTCTGCATAGCAACTTGACCGGACTAGTCTCGTCCCCTTGCTGACTTGGTTTTTGCATCTGACATCATAATTGAAGACTAATCCGGACGGATTACCCGGTCATGTGTGGAGGCAAAACAGTGAAGTCGAATTTGACGAATCACCTAGCAACATGTGCGATGATACACGCGATCCTTCTCGATCTCCAGCAACGCGCATGGCGGTTCAAGACGTCCGCGCTGTCCCACGCCGGTTTATTCAGCGTCATCAGTTCGTGCAGCAAAGTTGACTTTAACTTCGGATCCGACGAATCACATTGCGTCGGAAGCACACAGCAGAAACTCCAAACCCTAATTTGTCTTGAAGTCAAAACTCATACTTCTTCATCTGGCCAATTGCGAGCTTCTCGAAACCCTGGAAAAAATCCCTCCAAGAACTCAAACACCACCGTGCGCAGGCCCCACGGTGGGCGCCAACTGTCGTGGATTTGTCACGTCAGATGTCCTAGGGTGAGGACTTAGTCATGAGGCCAACGCATCTATGTGGTAGCTTGAGAGGGGTTGAGCGGAATCGAGAGACGCAACACAAGACAGAGATTTAGACAGCTTCGGGCCCCGGGAAACATCATCCGGTAACAACCCTACATGCTGTTTGAGGCTAGGTCTCATTATCATCACGAGGGAGTCGCCGTAAACCGGCTCTCCTCTTTGTGTTTAGCCCTAAGATTGTTTCTTCTTGCTTGTAACTTGTCCCTCTTTGGGGAGCCCTACCTCTCCTTATATATGTTGAAGAGGCGGGTTACATGTAGAGTCCAACTCGGACTTAAGACTTAACTATTCTAACTTATCTTCATGGGCTTCTTAACATCTTGGGCTTCATAACATCTCGGGCTTCATAACATCTCGGGCTTCATAACCCCTGACAACCCAGTTATCACTGTTTGCCGGTTTAACATTGTCTGCCGGTTTAACATTGTCTACCGGTTTAACATTGTCTGCCGGTTTAACATTGTCTGTCGGTTTACCACCAGCCGGTTTACCGTCTGTCTTAGCCATCTGTCTTGACTATCTTAACTGTCCGCCGGTTTAACATCCGCCGGTTTACACTGGTTTACCGGCATAATGACCCGACCCTTGGAGGCTACACTGGTTGAAGTTTACACTGGTTGAAGTCGTAAACCGGCTGGGACTTGGTAAACCGGCGGATGTTAAATTGGCGGACAGTTAATACAGTCAAGACAGATGGCTAAGACAGACGGTAAACCGGCTGGTGGTAAACCGACAGACAATGTTAAACCGGCAAACAATGTTAAACCGGCAGACAATGTTAAACCGACAGACAATGTTAAACCGGCAGACAATGTTAAACCGACAAACAATGATAACTGGGTTGTCAGGGGTTATGAAGCCCGAGATGTTATGAAGCCCGAGATGTTATGAAGCCCAAGATGTTAAGAAGCCCATGAAGATAAGTTAGAATAGTTAAGTCTTAAGTCCGATTTGGACTCTACATGTAACCCGCCTCTTCAACATATATAAGGAGAGGTAGGGCTCCCCAAAGAGGGACAAGTTACAAGCAAGAAGAAACAATCTTAGGGCTAAACACAAAGAGGAGAGCCAGTTTACGGCGACTCCCTCATGATGATAATGAGACCTAGCCTCAAACAGCATGTAGGGTTGTTACCGGATGATGTTTCCCGGGGCCCGAAGCTGTCTAAATCTCAGTCTTGTGTTGCGTCTCTCGATTCCGCTCAACCCCTCTCAAGCTACCACATAGATGCGTTGGCCTCATGACTAAGTCCTCACCCTAGGACATCTGACATGACAAATCCACGACAGAGTCCAAACGGAATGAAACCTTCGGGAGCGATCTTTTTGGAACAAACGTGAACCTGGAGACTTGGAGTGGAAGTCAAGCAACAAGCGAGGCGGCCACGAGGGTGCCCGGTGCGCCCCCTACAGGTGGGCGCGCCCCCACCCTCGTGGGCCCCTCGAGCATCCACCGACCTACTTCTTCCTCCTATATATACCCATGTACCCCGAGAACATCAGAACAGACCACAAAAACCTAATTCCACCGCCGCAACCTTCTGTATCGACGAGATCCCATCTTGGAGCCTTCGCCGGCGCTCCGCCGGAGGGGGAATCGACCATGGAGGGTCTCTACATCATCTCCAAGGCCTCTCTGATAAGTTGTGAGTAGTTTACCACAGACGTTTAGGTCCATAGTTATTAGCTAGATGGCTTCTTCTCTCTCTTTGAATCTTAATACCAAGTTCTCCTCGATCTTCTTGGAGAACTATTCAATGTAACTCTTTTTGCGGTGTGTTTGTCGAGATCCGATGAATTGTGGGTTTATGATCAAGTTTATCTATGAGAAATATTTGAATCTCCCCTGAATTCTTTTATGTGTGATTAAGTTATCTTTGCAAGTCTCTTCGAATTATTAGTTTGGTTTGGCCTACTAGATTGATCTTTCTTGCAATGGGAGAAGTGCTTAGTGTCGGTGTCAAAACCGGCGGATTTCGGGTAGGGGGTCCCGAACTGTGCGTCTAGGCGGATGGTAACAGGAGACGAGGGACACGATGTTTTACCCAGGTTCGGGCCCTCTCGATGGAGGTAAAACCCTACGTCCTGCTTGATTAATATTGATGATATGGGTAGTACAAGAGTGGATCTACCACGAGATCAAGGAGGCTAAACCCTAGAAGCTAGCCTATGGTATGATTGTTGTAATGTATGTTGTGTCCTACGGACGAAAGCCCTCCGGTTTATATAGACACCGGAGGAGGCTAGGGTTACACAGAGTCGGTTACAATGGTAGGAGATCTACATATCCGTATCGCCAAGCTTGCCTTCCACGCCAAGGAAAGTCCCATCCGAACATGGGACGGAGTCTTCAATCTTGTATCTTCGTAGTCTTGGAGTCCGGCGGACGATGATAGTCCGGCTGTCCGGACACCCCCTAGTCCAGGACTCCCTCAGTAGCCCCTGAACCAGGCTTCAATGACGATAAGTCCGGCGCGCATAATGTTCGGCATTGCAAGGCGGGTTCCTCCCTTGAATAATCCAGAGAAGATCATGAACACCAGGATAGTGTCCGGCTCTGCAAAATAAATTCCACATTCCACCGTAGAGAGAATAAAATGTACACCAGTCCAATCTGCTGACGTATTATGCAGCGTGACATCACACCGCTACCAAGCCTTTGTTTGAATCATTTTTTACTATACCACCTCAGCACGTTTAGCGAAGCGGTTTCCTTGGCACGTCTTGTCGAAGCAGAGATCGTGTTCCCCTTATTTCGGGATTCTCATCAATACGGACGTGGGTAACCCAACCGCGCCATTGATGGTGGCGCTTGGGAGATAAGCGAGTTTTATCAGGCCAGCGGGATGCATAGTTTTCGTCCGCCTATATATAAGGGATAAGGATTTACCTTCTCACCTACGCCTTCTTCCTCCTTTGCTTATCCATCTCCGCGTACTCAAGCTCCAACGCCCAAGCTCGCGCATCTTGCCCTAACCTTCTCCGAATATGTCCGGAGCGGGAGGCAAATGGTTGGCCTCCACCGTTAAGGAGGAGCACATCACCAAACTGCGCAGCGCCGGATATCTTTCCGGCGATATCGCGCATCGGCTGCCCGACGAGGGGCAGCTCGTCCCTACCCCTGGGCCTCACGAGAGGGTCGTCTTCCTTCCCCACTTCCTCCGCGGACTGGGCTTTCCGCTCCATCCATTCGTCCGGGGGCTCATGTTCTATTACGGCCTGGATTTCCATGATCTGGCGCCGAACTTCATCCTCAACATCTCGGCGTTCATCGTCGTGTGCGAGGCCTTCCTCTGCATCCGGCCCCACTTCGGCCTGTGGCTCAAGACCTTCAACGTCAAGCCGAAGGTTGTGAAGGGCACGCAAGCGGAATGCGGAGGCGCCATGTTGGGTAAATTACCCAAAGTCCTTTGGCTCGAAGGGGCCTTTGTGGACTCCGTCAAGGGGTGGCAATCGGGATGGTTCTACATCACCGAGCCACGCAAGCCTACATGGGCGGCGGCCCCCGAGTTTAGATCTAGCGTCCCCACACAACTCACCTCCTGGAAAGAGAAGGGATTGTTGTGGGGTAATCCGAAGGAGCTGACGGGACTCCGAGCCTGCATCCAGAAGCTGGTGAGCGGTAAGCTCAGGCTCGTCGACATGGTCCAAGTCATGCTCATCCGCCGGATCCTCCCATGCCAAGAACGGGCATTCAATCTGTGGGAGTTCAATCCGGAACAGCACCAGGCGCTAAGCGGGCTCTTTGGTACGACATACGAAGGTGCCTGGAGGGTGCTGTTTAAGGGCTCCGAAGCCCCCGCATCTGCGACAGAAGATCGCGGATTTCGCTCGCAGCATCCGGCTGACAAGGTAAGTGATTCAACCCCTTTACGGGACACTTGTGGTAATCAAATTGATTCTAGAGGGGTTTCATTCTGTCTTTTCCTTTGACAGGAATGGATGGAGAAGGCCAAGCTGCTTATCAGCCCGGCTCCCATGCCAGAAGACCCAGAGAACACCCGTTTAGCAGGGCTACTGGTTCCGGCACCGCACGTGGTGCCGGAGAAGAAGGCCAAGAAGGTGACCGCGGGGACTCGAAAGAGTTCTCGCAATCAGGTGTCCGACGACGAGGCGGACTCCTCCCCCGAAGACAAGGAGGAGGAGGAGGATTCTCTCCCAGAAGAGGGAGAGAAGAAGAGGAGGGCTTCCCCAATAGGGGAGGCCGAAGGGTCCAAGAGGGGGAGAACTATCCCCCCGGACAGTTTCGCCAATACCACCGTTGGCGAGGATGAGTGGCCTCCAAGGGCCAGGCGTCCGGCAAGATCGTAAGTATCCGGATCCTTTATATGCAATTTCTTTCGTGTCGCGTAGTGTCCTTCTAATGCCGCGTTCTGTCCGTAGCCCGGCCGATGATGATCTCCCCGCTTGATCGAGCGGGTCGTTGGCCCCGTCGGATGTGGATTCACTTCCGACCGCCTCTACCCCACGCGCCGACGAGGACGCCGAGGTGGGATCCCAGAGAGGGACCCATCAGGAGGAGGCTCCAGAGGCGCCGTCAGGCAGCCTCCCGGACTTTGCGCCGGACTCTACATCGGAACCCGTAGTGGTTCCAGAGTCCGGCAAGCGGCCCCTTCGAAAGAAGGGCAAGACCGTGACACCGGTGGCCTCCGTCCAACCGGAGGCGCCGGATAACTTGTTGCAGGCGCTTAAAGGCGCTTCCATCGAGGAAGAACACCGCACTATCATGAGTGCGGTGATTCAAAAGGTTCAGCTCGCCAAAAGCGGGCTGACCGAAGCCTGCAGCAGCCTTCTAACAGGCTTTGAGGTAAGAAGTTAAAGTTATGTAATGTAATACCGCATAGACAGTAGCCCCTGATGCTCAGTTTGGTGTTCGGAAAGAAAAATCCAGACTGAGGATCTAACAAGATATACGCAGGGTTGCTTAAAATATGTCAATATGGGTTTGCAGGCTGCGCTGCTGACCTCTGCCGCACTATCGGCGGAGGTCGATGTGTTGAAAAAGGATCTCGAGCGGTCCGAGCAAGAGCTCGGCCATGCCAAGAAGCAGCTCGAGGACAAAGAAGGTGAGTCACACCACTTTGAATGGTTACCTTACTGTCGTGGATTTGTCACGGCAGATGTCCTAGTGAAAGGACTTAGTCGTGGAGCCATCGCTACGGATTTACTTGAAGGGGTTAAAGCGGACACAAAGACACGAGGGTTTATACTAGTTCGGCCCATTCGATGAAGGTAAAAGCCTACGTCTAGTTGTGATGGAATTGATGTGATCTCGATGGCTAGGGAGCAAACAAGCTTCGCCTAGGCTCGAGTTGTGGTTGTCTGACTTGAACCACCGCCGGGTCGTCCCCTTATATACACAGGTGATGCCCGTCGGTCCATAGAGTCCCAACCAGTTCATACTCGTATCCGGTTGGTTCCTCTCTATTCCTAACTTACAATACAAGTTATACATAGGCCGGTTTACGACTACAGGTTCTAAGTCGACTACACGCCTTGGGCCTTCATCTGTTTATACCACTAATGAAGCTAACCCGGCCCAAGTAAGCCGGTTTACGCCTAGTGGCAATATCCCCAACATTAGGCCCCAGATTGATTTGAACTGGTTCATGTCAATCCTTCACAAAATCTTGTGTCTTGGACATCTTCTGGTAATTGGTAAACCGCCATGTCGTCATCATTTCTGGTTGCTGTAAACCAGCATGATGTCATCATGAAATTTGTCATTTATAACGCCCTCCTTTAACAATAGCTCCTGGATCCGCGCACTTGACCTAACCCTGTTGGCTTATAAATAAGACCGAAGGGTCATTTCTTTTCCTTTCCCTTTGTCCCTTCTTCTTCGTCTTCCTCGCGTCGCCGGCCTTGGAGCTCCGCCACCGCCGTCGACCTCTGCTTCGTCTTGGGCCGCTGCATCAACCTGAATGCACCAGAGCATTGCGGTATCCTTCCGCATCTTCTCCGTTTCCAGTAAGCTTTCTCCTCTTCTTGACCTAGATCTGTTCTTAGGGTTTCATGTTCGCGCTGTGTTCGTCGCTTGCTCATACTTGTTCTTTGACTCTTGAATGGATCTGTGAATCCCTGCTGTGTTTAGTAGTAGTCTTTAAGCATCCGCCTGTGATTTCTCATATAAGTCCATAGATCTTACGCACATACCCGCTCAATGGTTCCCTTCCGTTCTGCCTTACTCTTCGGAATATTTTCTGTTTTTGCGAGCTTGCCGTAGATCCGCGGCTGTAATAGGATCTTGTGAAACCTGTTTCTGCATACCTAGCTGTCCACAACTTCAATTGCTTCGGATGCTTAGGTCAGGCGGTTTAACATACCATAGAAAAAAAGTTACTAAACCGGTATATACCATTAGTCCCCTGGTTGAACCGCCAGAATCCATGTGATGCCATATTGTAGAAGACCGGTTTATAGGTATTGCCTCCGGTTTATCGTTGTTTAGATCAACACCTTCTTTTGTCCAACATATTCTTGAACCGGATCGCTTATTTCTTGTAGATCTCACCATGGCCAAACAACTATATGAGTGCAATTGGGTTCCCTCTCGCGTCACAGAATCTCAGTTGGATGATCTAGTCCTGATGGGCGCTTTAGACAATAACGATACGGTCCACTGGAGGGTTCCTGGAAATGAATGTCCTCTCGCACCTCAGGAGGGAGAGGTTGTGGTCTTTGCAGATCACTTGGCCCGGGGCTTCAAACCGCCCGGTTCAAAATTTTACCGGGATGTGTTAGCCAACTTTCAGCTCCGCCCACAGGATATTGGCCCCAATTCTGTTACCAATCTATGTCACTTTCAAGTGCTCTCTGAGGTATACCTTCAAGAGGAGCCTTCAGTCGATTTGTTTAGAGATTTCTTCCATTTAAACCATCGCACTGAATTTACCGACGGCCCCAATACTGAAATGGGCGGCATGGCCATTCAGAAGAGGAAGGAGATCACTTATCCCCACGTCAAACTCCATACTCACCCCAAGGAGTGGAATGCAACTTGGTTTTATTGCAAGGATACCTCCCCTGATAATGAAAATCCCTTGCCTGGCTTCCGTCCAGAACGGCTCAGCAACACTCACCCTTTCCCACAAAGACTAAATGCCAAAGAGAGAAGTAAATATGCTCCGCAACTGTCCAAGCTCCGAGCCTTTATGGCTAACGGTTTAACGGGAATAGACCTTGCACGCTGTTGGATATCATGGAGCATACTGCCTCTGAGCCGGCGCCCCAGTTTGATGTGCAAATATACTGATAGCGTCGATGACCCACTCCGACACACCAAAATCCAACTCTCCAATGATGAAGTCACAGATTCTGTAAAGAAGATGTTGAATGAACCGGAGCACCTCTGTGCTCAAACCGGTCTGCTTCCTTACTGCACCACCAACAAACCGCCAGCGGTGAGATTTTAATTGCTCTATTGTTGAACCTGTTACCGCTTTATCCGTCTGATATTTGATTTACTGCTGATCCAGGGCGGTAATCCGTTTTGGAGCAAGAAGCTTCCACAAGACAAAACGGAGAAGGCAGGGCGGTCAATCCGGCCCAAGACCAAGGTTATCAAGAAGCCAGCTCACAAGAGAAAAACCACCGCTTCATCTGATCCAGCTATTGATGATGATGTGGGTAACCCGGACCTTGAGGTAGAACTTGATTCACTTGGCTTACCTTTTACACGCCTTATTGATGATGACGCTTGTCAGGACGATGCCTGTAATGCCCTCGATGCGGCTATATCTCCCACGTGTCGAAGCACGACTTAGAGGCATAACCGCATTGAAAGCAATGTCGCAAGTGAGGTAATCTTCACACAACCCATGTAATACATAAGGGAAAGAGATACATAGTTGGATTACAATCGCCACTTCACACAATTACATGAATAAAGCATTACATCATCTAGATACAATCAAGGTCCAACTATGGAACCAAAATAAAAGAAGAACCCCAAAAGCAACAAAGGTCCCCGATCGACCCCAACTGGGCTCCACTACTGATCAACTAGAACGAAACAACACAAAGGACAAGATCTTCATCGAGCTCCTCCTTGAGCTTGGTTGCGTCACCTGCTCGGTAACATAGGCACCTGCAAACTAGTTTTTGGAAGTATCTGTGAGCCACAAGGACTCAGCAATCCCATTACCATGGGTATCAAGACTAGCAAAGCTTAATGGGAAAGGAATGGGTAAAGTGGTGAGGTTGCAGCAGCGACTAAGCATGATATGGTGGCTAACATACGCAAATGAGAGCGAGAAGAGAAACAAGCGGAACGGTCGTCAACTAGTAATGATAAAGAGGTGATCCTAAACTCCTACTTATGTCAAACATAACCCAAAGACCGTGTTCACTTCCCGGACTCCGACGAGAAGAGACCATCACGGCTACACACGCGGTTGATGCATTTTAATTCGGATCTAGTGTCAAGTTATCTACAACCGGACATTAACAAATTCCCATCTGCCACATAACCGCGGGCACGGCTCTCGAAAGTTTATACCCTGCAGGGGTGTCCCAACTTAGCCCATGACAAGCTCTCGCGATCAATGAAGGAATAGACCTTCTCCCAGGAAGACCCGATCAGTCTCGGAATCCCAGTTTACAAGACATTTCGACAATGGTAAAACAAGACCAGCAAGACCTCCTGACGTGCCGACATCCTGATAGTAGCCGCGCGTATCTCGTCTCAGGCCACGACCGGATGAGCACTACGTACAACTAGAACCAGCCCTCAAGTTTCCCCGAGGTGGCGCTGCAAGTGGCTCTAGTTTGGACCAACACTTAGACAAGCATTGGCCCGGGGGGCTAAATAAAGATGACCCTCGAGAGAGCGACTCCCAAGGGAAAAGTAGGTGGTGGTGAGGCAAATGATAAAACCAATGTTGGGCCTTGCTGGAGGAGTTTTATTCAAAGCGAACTGTCAGGGGGGTCCCATAAATCACCCGACCGCGTAAGGAACGCAAAATCCGGGAAAATAACACCGGTATGACGGAAACTAGGGCGGCAAGAGTGGAACAAAACACCAGGCATAAGGCCGAGCCTTCCACCCTTTACCAAATATATAGATGCATTAATAATATAAGAGATATTGTGATATCCCAACATAACCCTGTCCACCATGGAGCAATCTTCAACTTCACCTGCAACTAGCAACGCTATAAGAGGGCTGAGCAAAGCGGTAACATAGCCAATCAATGGTTTGCTAGGAATGGTGTCAAAGGTTAGAGGTTCATGGCAATTTGGGAGGCTTGAAGAACAAATGATAGGTAACGCAGCATAGCGATAGAACGAAGCAACTAGCATAGCAATGATAGTAGTGAGATCCAGGGTAGCGGTCATCTTGCCTGAAATCCCGTAAGGAAGAAGAACGAGTCCATGAAGAAGACGAACGGGAGTAGTCGAACGAATCCCCACAATCGCAACATTACCGGGACTAAGAAGCAACACCGGCAAGAAACAAACAACATGGTAAATGCACAAGCATAAACATGGCATGATGCACAAACAAGTATGAAGCATGTCCGGTTTAATGAGGCATGGCATGGCAAAGTGCAACAAACAATACTACAAGTTAAGTGGAGCTCAATATGCAACGAGTTGCATATTGACGAAACACCACATGTAATTATTTAGTTTGATCTCGTTTAAGCTACCCAACAATATTAAATGTTGTTAAACATGGCAAGAGGTGAGGCATAAGTAAACTAACTATTTAGGCAAGTTTAAATGAGGCCGGATATAACAAACAAGAAATCCGGAAAATCCCCATATGTCATTTAGCAATTTAATGCAAACAACAATTTCAACATTTTAATTGTTGTTATCATGATGCGGATGATATATGCAAGTTTTAAGCAATTTTATGAAAATGTTGACATGAGCATGTTATGAAGCATTCGGTCACCATGGCAGAACAAAATGGGTGCCACGGCAACGAATCCGAAAATGATGCCACGGCAACATTCCGGTGATCCGACAACTCATCGAGATGTCGGTGCAAAAGAAAGTGTGGGTGAGCGTGTCATGCAAAAGGATGGTGGGGTGATCCCGATTACTGGGTGTCCCAAATGTCGGTGGCATGGAAACAAGGAACGCGCAAGCGACAATTCGGACATGGCGCAAACACGGGCGTCTCATGCATCACTCATGCATTCGTCCACGGGTCATTGTCTCAGCGGTTATACCTTCGAAGCGTTCAAACGGGACAGTTCGGGTTCGGTGCAATGTAGAGGAAGTAGACGTTCACGGGTCGTCATGGGAAGTAGTCACACTCGCGGGCTTGGCGATGGTAGTGGAAGTAGTGGTACACGGCGACGGTAGTTGTACACGGTTGTAGACGTTCTCGGGTCGTGGGTAGAGGTACTTGGCGCATCGTCGTGTGTAGTCGTACTCGGTGTCCTCGGGGCAACGACTATAGTCGAAGTACTTAGCGTGCATCCACTGTTGACCAACAGTGTACAGGAGGCAGCAAGGCATGGCCGACTTGGTGTGCAACCAAAGATGGACTCCGGGAGTCTGGGTTGACTTGTCCACGACAAAGGCAGCAAGGCCAACGGGGCAGCCAGCTCGTCTTGGAGGGGAGCCCTATCGGACGGAGCAGCTCGCGAGGACATCGGCGGCTCGCGAGGCACCCACAGCAGCAGGACGAGGCATGAAAAACCGACAGCACGGCAACCATGAAGGAGGCGCACGTGGTCGTGGTGGCTCGGGCAGAAGGCCACGGAGGAGCGACGGGGATGCAGACTAGGCAGGAGGCGGCGGCGATAGCTGCGGCTGCTCCCAGCCGAAGCTCGGGCCTCCATGCCGTCGAGGCGCGGCACAGGGAGATGGAAGGATGGATAGGCCGACGGAGGGCAGAAGTCCGGCGACGGAGCAGAGGCGCAGCAGGGAAAAAGGGGTAGGAGCACCGGGCGAGGAGGAAGACAGAGATGGCGCGGAGCAGCGACCTGCAGGTGGTCGCCTTCGCGGGCGAGACAAGGAGCGGCAGAGCGCCATGGCTTGGGTGGTGCGCGGCATGGAAGCAGAGGAACGGTGCGAGGGAAGGTCTCGCGGCGAGGGACACCGGCGAACGGAGGCGGGCGGCGGAGGGCATTCACGGGCACGAGGGCTCGGTGACGCTTCTGTTGCCGATCGGGACGAAGAAGGAGGTCGAGCGGGTGATGGGATCGGGCGCGATGCGGGTGTGGCGGCGGGCATGGGAATGAGAGGGATAGATGGGGAGGGGGGCTCGGGGCTAGGGTTATAGGTTTAGGTGGGCTGGATGGGCATGACGCAAATGGGCTGGCCTTGCTGCAGGTTGCGGCTGGGCTCTCTCTCCCTACTAAAAGAAAAGAAAAAAAAGATTAAGAAAGAAAAGAAAGAGGGGTTAGGGGAAGAAGTTGGACACGCAGATAATTTCCTCGGATTCACAAAAATGAGCTTGATCCAAGGAAATAGAAGTTGGCATGAATGCAAGATTTAAATTCAAACTCATTTGAATTTAATTCAAATGGTTTGAACTAGAACAAGGTTTTAGAAGTGTCCAAAAATGTTGAGATTTTTGGTGGAGCTCGGGAAAATGACAAAAGAATATATGGCAAGGTTGGAGACCAAGAATTAAGATAACAAAGGCATTGGGATAATTTTCAAGTGTGTTATGATCAATTCCAAAACAATGGAATATTTATTATAGCTCCCTAATATTGGGAGGATATATGTTATAAAGAGAAATCACCATGTGCATTTCCCTCGATTTAAATGGACCGAAGATCCATACGATTTATTTAGTTGAGTTTTTAAAAGGGTTGCATGATGACATGATGCAATGCAAATGATGCAAAGAGATGAGATGCAAGACATGACCAAAAATGCAAAACAAAAACAAAAGCCCAACCACGAAGGAAATATCATATCGCATCTCCGGAAAAGGCAAGAGTTGGAGTTACGGATATGGAAAGTTGCATCCGAGGCGTTACAACACTCCACCACTATGAGAGGATCTCGTCCCGAGATCTAGGATGGCACCGGAGAGAAGCACAAGCTTGTTGTGGGCTTATGGAAAACATCTCAAAACTTGAGGTGAAATTCTGCCACTATCAAAATCAATTGCTTGCTTGAGATCAATGAAGAGATGAAAACTGCTTCACCAAGATGATAGAGATATAACTTGGATCATTGATAAGCACCACAAATAGCAATATTCCTTAGGGAAGGCTTTAGGTGAAATCTATACCAAGATAACTCCAAAGAAGAGATTGATGGATTTAAAATACCTCATTCTTGACAACATGTGAATCACGAAACATGAATGGAAATTGTCAAGAATGATATAATACCACCTCAAAAGCTAAGGTAGAAGAATTGCACTTCAAAATGCAAGAAGAAGAATACTTGAACGCCTCAAAACAAAACATGTGTTGAGCACCATGTTTAATTTTGAGTATAGCTTGGCGGGTCATAACTTCGAGAGAAATCTTGAAGAACAATTGAAGAATGAAAAGAATCCTTGATGAACCACCATGTAGAGCCTCCATGAAGAACTCCGGTAATAAAATATTGATCAAACGAAACGAAAGTTGAAAACACAAGGTGAAGCCTTGCAATGATTTAGATGGGGCTTCGCGACGAGATAATGCGAAAAACTTGGAACTCCGGAAAAGAAAAAAAATGAAACACTAGGAACCGAGAATTACTTCATCATGAACAATCTCCGGAAGAAAAGAATTGAATCACCTTGAGGAAATAGGAATAAGATTTATTGTATGCTTATCCTTCATCAAATTAAATTGATGACAAGCAATGGATTTGGCATATTACTTATTCCCATTGAAAAAAAGGATTAAGAGAGATATAGCGTAAACTTGAGAAGGTATTGATGGAATCACCAGTGGGATTTGGAAACAACGAATGAATTGATATGATAATGAAGGAAGTGAAATCTTGAACGAACCACCGTAAGAATTGAAAATGAAAGTAGCAAAGGCACAATTCACCGGGAAGAATTGGAAAATGAATGAAGATACTTGACAAAATTTAGAAACAAGAGAACAAAGAGATCCTGAGCTGACTAGAGTAAACTTGAACGATGCACCGGTAAGATTTGGAGAATGATAGCTACACGCTGAGAATAAAGAATTATGACATGATGGCCTTCGGAAGAAAGAAATGGAAACAACTCAAGAAATACTCCGGATGGTAAGAAAAGAATTCTCACAATCGAAAACAATTATGAGAGGATGGCATCAAGCTAGAACCATGAATCTTGAAGAGAATGGAGCAAGATTTAAGAGAAATCCTTCTTCGGTCTTCACATGTTGATAATGAAGATGAGAGCCACCATGAATTGTATGAGATACTCCGGGAGAATGAAAAAAAACAAGGTTGTTGAGCCAACAATGAAAAATAATTTGAAAGATCTTGGAGAAGGCATGTGACTGATGAAAATTCATTCTTACATCAAACTTGGAAAAGAATTTGGGATAGCTCCAGAATAATTAGAAGAGTCAGGTAAGATCCTGGGAAAAGACCTGTGGGTTAGGGCCCACTCAAGAGAAACACCGTTGAAATGATTTTAAAGAGAAATTGCACCGGTTGAATTAAATGGCTTGAATGAGATAACAACCTCAAAATATCTTGAAGGGATTGAGAATGGAAACACAAGTCTTGTGAGATATCTTCAGCACTCCAGAACAAATGAATAGGAAGAAGTGAATGATTAAGGGGTGCATCGGCACGATAAAGCATTAGAAACGAGGAATAGAATATGATGAATATCGAAAGCTTGAATTGGATCCACCGGAGAAGAAACAACAACAAAGGATGATGAACTTGAATCTTTTGAGCATATTCATGGGAAATCACCGGATAAGAACATTGAAAGAAAAGAATGAAGAGACTTCTCACAAATAAAAGGATACATGATTAAGAAATCTGAGTCCTTGAAGAAAAAGGGGTGGGAGGGCGGGAAAATACAAAGGCAACTTGGAACAGATGAAATAAACACCGTTTAGAAAACTTAGAATTGATCTCACAAATGTTGAAATGATCGGATCCACTTGAAGAGAAACACACCGGTTGGAAAGAATTGACATGACAATCTCGATTGTCGGGAAGGATTGGTATTCACATCGGAGTATGAGAACACCATTTAGGAAAGGTATGGAATCAACACTTGACATTGAAGCAACTCGAATACCACAACTCAAAACAAAAACAAAGGACTGGCTTGCAGAATAAGCCGGAACAAACATATGATAGAGATTTCGTCCGAAGTTTTCATGGTGGGGCCCACACGGGCTCAATCGTACAGCACCATCATGTGCAAGGCAGTGCACATGACATACGAAGTGTCCCCGAATCGGCATAGCCAAGGATTCTTTAAGACACAACGAGACCACTGTAAAACCAACCGTGAATAGGCGGACCACTAGACGTCGAACCCCAATTTCATATCATACATCTGTCAGAAAGATATTCTAGGAGCTACTTGAATTCCCACCTATAAAACTCCCGAAACTTTCTGGTTATGCAATCTGGTGTCGGGGATACAGGGGAAGCAATATATCTCACCCAAACTAACAATCCCTACATCCAGCTGTATCCATCCGTCAACACATAACCAAGAAAACTCCGAAAATTGTGTACCTCAACCTTCGAAAAGCATCTGTTATATGAGTTATGGCAATACTCCCGTACTCACCTCAGTACTGGGTTATCGGGGTTATCTCACCAACAACTGCATAAAAGAGATTTTCGATGTCGGCGTACTAAACTCAGGTATTCCAGAACTGCAACGATAAAATTATGACGACAACACCTCAGAGCTCAACTCCCCGGGACACTTCCACTAAACCCCAGACAGGAGGCACCAAGACAATGTTCTCATCATAAAACCATCGGAACGATTCCAAGATACCCGCGTGATCCTAAAAAAAAATTAGTGAAATTTGAGGAGAGGAAAGTCAAAACTTCTACGTCAAGAGACCTCACCAGAGCGACGAAGGGACTGAGGAGTAAAAAGAATTCCTAACTCTCCGATATATATAATCCTAAATGACTCAAAACATTTTTCTAGACACAACTCGGCCGCTAAAAACGATCAAGCAGTGGGGGTCCTAAGGTCGGGGAAGGCTCTGATACCAACTTGTAACGCCCTCGATGCGGCTATATCTCCCACGTTCGAAGCACGACTTAGAGGCATAACCGCATTGAAAGCAATGTCGCAAGTGAGGTAATCTTCACACAACCCATGTAATACATAAGGGAAAGAGATACATAGTTGGATTACAATCGCCACTTCACACAATTACATGAATAAATCATTACATCATCTAGATACAATCAAGGTCCGACTACGGAACCAAAATAAAAGAAGAACCCCAAAAGCGACAAAGGTCCTCGATCGACCCCAACTGGGCTCCACTACTGATCAACTAGAACGAAACAACATAAAGGGCAAGATCTTCATCGAGCTCCTCCTTGACCTTGGTTGCGTCACCTGCTCGGTAACATAGGCACCTGCAAACTGGTTTTTGGAAGTATCTGTGAGCCACGAGGACTCAACAATCCCATTACCATGGGTATCAAGACTAGCAAAGCTTAATGGGAAAGGAATGGGTAAAGTGGTGAGGTTGCAGCAGCGACTAAGCATGATATGGTGGCTAACATACGCAAATGAGAGCGAGAAGAGAAACAAGCGGAACGGTCGTCAACTAGTAATGATAAAGAGGTGATCTTGAACTCCTACTTACGTCAAACATAACCCAAAGACCGTGTTCACTTCCCGGACTCCGCCGAGAAGAGACCATCACGGCTACACACGCGGTTGATGCATTTTAATTCGGATCTGGTGTCAAGTTATCTACAACCGGACATTAACAAATTCCCATCTGCCACATAACCGCGGGCACGGCTCTCGAAAGTTTATACCCTGCAGGGGTGTCCCAACTTAGCCCATGACAAGCTCTCGCGATCAACGAAGGAATAGACCTTCTCCCAGGAAGACCCGATCAGTCTCGGAATCCCAGTTTACAAGACATTTTGACAATGGTAAAACAAGACTAGCAACGCCTCCCGGCGTGCCGACATCCTGATAGTAGCCGCGCGTATCTCGTCTCAGGCCACGACCGGATGAGCACTACGTACAACTAGAACCAGCCCTCAAGTTTCCCCGAGGTGGCGCTGCAAGTGGCTCTAGTTTGGACCAACACTTGGACAAGCATTGGCCCGGGGGGCTAAATAAAGATGACCCTCGAGAGAGTGACTCCGAAGGGAAAAGTAGGTGGTGGTGAGGCAAATGGCAAAACCAATGTTGGGCCTTGCTGGAGGAGTTTTATTCAAAGCGAACTCTCAGGGGGGTCCCATAAATCACCCGACCGCGTAAGGAACGCAAAATCCGGGAACATAACACCGGTATGACGGAAACTAGGGCGGCAAGAGTGGAACAAAACACCAGGCATAAGGCCGAGCCTTCCACCCTTTACCAAATATATAGATGCATTAATAATATAAGAGATATTGTGATATCCCAACATAACCCTGTCCACCATGGAGGAATCTTCAACTTCACCTGCAACTAGCAACGCTATAAGAGGGCTGAGCAAAGCGGTAACATAGCCAATCAATGGTTTGCTAGGTGTCGGTGTCAAAACCGGCGGATCTCGGGTAGGGGGTCCCGAACTATGCGTCTAGGCGGATGGTAACAGGAGACAAGGGACACGATGTTTTTTACCCAGGTTCGGGCCCTCTCGATGGAGGTAAAACCCTACTCCTGCTTGATTAATATTGATGATATGGGTAGTACAAGAGTAGATCTACCACGAGATCAAGGAGGCTAAACCCTAGAAGCTAGCCTATGGTATGATTGTTGTAATGTATGTTGTCCTACGGACTAAAGCCCTCCGGTTTATATAGATACCGGAGAGGGCTAGGGTTACACAGAGTCGGTTACAATAGTAGGAGATCTACGTATCCATATCGCCAAGCTTGCCTTCCACGCCAAGTAAAGTACCTTCCGGACACGAGTCGGAGTCTTCAATCTTGTATCTTCGTAGTCTTGGAGTCCGGCAGACATTGATAGTCCGGCTGTCCGAACACCCCCTAGTCCAGGACTCCCTCAGTAGCCCCTGAACCAGTCTTCAATGACGATAAGTCCGGCGTGCATAATGTTCGGCATTGCAAGGCGGGTTCCTCCCTTGAATAATCCAGAGAAGATAATGAACACCAGGATAGTGTCCGGCTCTGCAAAATAAATTCCACATTCCACCGTAGAGAGAATAAAATGTACACTTAGTTCAATCTGCTGACGTATTATGCGGCGCGACATCACATCGCCACCAGGCCTTTGTTTGAATCATTATACCACCTCAGCATTAGCAGAGCGGTTTCCTCGGCACGTCCTATCGAAGCAGAGATCGTGTTCCCCTTATTCCGGGATTCTCATCAATACATGCGTGGGTAACCCAACCGCGCCATCAACGGTGACGCTTGGGAGATAAACGAGTTTTACCAGGCCGGTGGGGGACACATAGTTTTGTCCGCCTATATATAAGGGATAAGGATTCACCTTCTCACCTACGCCTTCTTCCTCCTTTGCTTATCAACCCCCGCGAATTCAAGCTCCAACGCCCGAACTCGCGCATCTCACCTCGACCTTCTCCGAATATGACTGGAGCGGGAGGCAAATGGTTAGCCTCCACCGTCAAGGAGGAGGACATCACCAAACTGCGCAGCGCCGGATACCTTTCCGGCGATATCGCGCATCGGCTGCCCGACGATGGGCAGCTCATCCCTACCCCCGGGCCTCATGAGAGGGTCGTCTTCCTTCCCCACTTCCTCCGCGGACTGGGCTTTCCGCTCCATCCATTTGTCCGGGGGCTCATATTTTACTACGGCCTGGATTTCCATGATCTGGCGCCGAACTTTATCCTCAACATCTCGGCGTTTATCGTCGTGTGCGAGGCCTTTCTCTGCATCCGGCCCCACTTCGGCCTGTGGCTCAAGACCTTTAACGTCAAGCCGAAGGTTGTGAAGGGTACGCAAGCGGAATGCGGAGGCGCTATGTTGGGCAAATTGCCCAACGTCCCTTGGCTAGAAGGGACCTTCGTGGACTCCATCAAGGGGTGGCAATCGGGGTGGTTCTATATCACCGAGCCGCGCAAATCCACATGGGCGGCGGCCCCCGAGTTTGATCAGGCGTCCCCACGCAGCTCACCTCCTGGAGAGAGAAGGGCTTGCAATGGGGGAATCCGGTGGAGGTGACGGGACTCCGAGCATGTATCAAGAAGATGGTGAGCAATAAGCTCAGGCTCGTCGACATGGTCCAAGTCATGGTCATCCGGCGGATCCTCCCATGCCAAGAACGGGCATTTGATTTGTGGGAGTTTAATCCGGAACAACACCAGGCGCTAAACGGGCTCTTCGACACAACATACGAAGGCGCCTGGAGGGTGCTGTTCAAGGGCGCCGAAGCCCCTATGTCCGCGACCAAAGACCGCGGATTCAGCTCGCAGAATCCAACTGACGAGGTAAGTGATTCGACCCCATTACGGGACACTTGTGATAATTAGATTGACTCTAGTGAGGCTTCAATCTGCCTCTTCCTTTGACAGGAATGGATGGAGAAGGCCAAGCTGCTTATCAGCCCGGCTCCCATGCCAGAAGACCCAGCGAACGCCCGCTTAACAGGGCTGCTGGTTCCGGCACCGCACGTGGTGCCGGAGAAGAAGGCCAAGGAGGTGGCCGCTGGGACTCGAAAGAGTTCCCGCAATCAGGCGTCTGACGACGATGAGAACTCCTCTCCCGAAGACGAGGAGGAGGAGTACTTTCTCACGGAGGAGGGAGAGAAGAAAAGGAAGGCTTCCCCCATCGGGGGGCCGAAGGGTCCAAGAGGGGGAGAACTATCCCCCTGGACAGTTCCGCCAACATCAACGTTGGTGAGGATGAGCGGCCTCCAAGGGCCAGGCGTCCGGCCAGATCGTAAGTATCCGGATCCTTGATGTGTAATTTCTTTTATGTCGCGAAGTATCCTTCTGACGCCGCATTCTGTCCGTAGTCCGGCCAATGATGTTCTCCCCGACCCATCGAGCGGGTCATTGGCCTCGTCGGATGTGAATTCCATCCCGACTGCCTCCACCCCACGCGCCAACGAGGACGCCGAGGTGGGATCCCAAAGAGGGACCCATCAGGAGGAGGCTCCGGAGGCGCCGTCAGGAAGCCCCCCAGACTTCGTGCAGGACTCCACATCGGAACTCGCAGTGGTTCCAGAGTCCGGCAAGCGGCCCCTTCGAAAGAAGGGCAGGACCGTGACGCCGGCGGCCTCCGTCCAACCGGAGGCGCCGGATAACCTGCTGGAAGCGCTTAAAGGCGCTTCCATCGAGGAAGAACACCGCACCATCATGAGCGCGGTGATTGAGAAGGTTCAGCTCGCGAAAAGCGGGCTGACCGAAGCCTGCAGTAGCCTTTTAACAAGCTTTGAGGTAAGAAGTTAAAATTATGTAATATAATACCGCATAGACAGTAGCCCCTGATGCTTGGTTCGGTGTTCGGAAAGAAAAGACGGACTAAGGATCTATAACAAGAAATACGCAGGGTTGCCTAAAATATGTCAATATGGGTTTGCAGGCTGCACTGCTGACCTCTGCCGCACTAACAGCGGAGGTTGACGTGCTGAAAAAGAATCTCGAGCGGTCCGAGCAAGAGCTCGGCCAGGCAAAGAAGCAGCTCGAGGAAAAAGAAAGTGAGTAACACCTCTTTGAATAAGTACCTTACAGAAAAGGATTTTGGTTGCGAATAAAATTGACAAGGATAATATGTGCATTGCAGGGGCCACTAACGAGGTGGCAACCCTGAAGGATGCTGTGTCCGCGGCCGAACGCAATGCGGCCGCGGAACGGGCTGAGCGAGAAAAACAAGAGGTGCGGGTGGCGGAAGTTCGGCAAGAGCTCCAGGTTCTCATGGAAAAACATGAGAGTTTGGAGCGTGACTCCAAGACTCGAGAGTCCGAGCTTGCCTCGGCTCTCGAAAGTGCCAAGTCCACCAAGGCCGAGGCCCAGAAGGCCCTTCAGGAGGTTGAGGACATAAAGAAGATAGCGGCGGGTAAGGCGTTTTTCATGCAAAGTAGGCATGTTAATGTGAACTACCTGACACTTACCCGAATTCGGAGCTCTCCAGGGGCATTTGCAGATCTGCCGCGTAGTGCGTCTGATGCCGCCGCATTCTATCGTGGCGAGGAGGGGAGTTCGACGGAGAAGGTCTTCTGGTCTCAGTATACTAAGGCCGGCCATCCGGTGCCCCCAAGCGACCAGCTGAAGCAGCTGGTCGAACTCCACAAGGTAGCTGAGGAGGCCATGAAGGGCCTCATAGTCCGGCTATGGCCTGGACAGGCCATGCCTGGTAGCTACTTTGGCCTCGTGCGGCGGCTGGTGGATGCATGCCCTAGGCTGGATGTAGTCAAGCGCTCCGCCTGTATCGAAGGTGCTTGTCGGGCCCTTGCCCGCATAAAGGTGCAATGGGGCAAATTGGATGCGGAGAAGCTTCTCACGGACCCACCGCCACCGGGCAAGGAGTATCGCACGCCGGAGAAGTATTATAAAATTGTCCTGAAGGGAGCCTGCAATATTGCAGATGAGTGCTCCCGAAATGTAATCTTTGAGTGAACTCGCTGTTTATTTATCCTGTGCGCTTAAAACTTCGTTCATATGCGCCATGAGCAACGCTTGTTTAATTTAAAATATTACCTTCTGTGCGGCCGTTTATAAAATCTGAGAGATGGCAAGTCGTTAGCTTCAGCACCCAAGCCACGAGTGCTGGGGTGTTCGGGATAAACTTGAGCACTCTTGTTCCCATTTTTGGGTCCATCTAGGGAGGCGCTCAACACGACGAACAAGGCAACCGGACTTATAATGCTTGAACACTCTCACTTAGCCAGCCTGTTAGACGGGATTGAGGAGGAATACAATCAGTAAATTTGACAATGTATGTTACCCTTTAAAGTGACATGTGAAATGCCTTCTAGCCGGATTGTAGATCATTTGTCTTTGCCGACCTTTTCGCTTTGACCTCGGGAACCTAGAGTCCGGAGTGTGTCCGAATACCTTTTTGGTTAAGAAACAACCGTGGTATGCATGGAGACCAGGCGTAGGGGTCATTAGTGCTTTATCAGACAAGTGCCCAACTAGTTATGTTATATTACATGGTTAGTAAGAAACATCTTCCAGGGAGAATAGTTCCGTTAAGGGTTCCTTTCCCTGGGAGGCATGCCCTAAAGTGCATGTCCGGACTTCAAAGAAAGCAGTAAAACATCTGGGGGCAAATAGATAAATAGGTAAAAAGTCATCTTTTAAGTCACCGACCGAATATTCCCTTAAGAACGCTAGCTTTCGGCTTCACCCAGTCTGAGGTACACATCCGGCTGACCCGGCAGTAACAATCGCAGAGGTGCTCCCTTTACCTCCTAGCCGAACAATCGGGAACGTAGGGGTAAGCACAGGAGCCAGGCAACCCAACTTGGCCAAAACTTAAGTCATATCGATGCACATAATGGCGAGTAAAAGGTACATGTGGAAGCTTGACACATGTGCTGGGTATAAAACCCGTATAATTGAGCTTCTGTAAAAGAAGCCCTCAGGAATAATGAGTGCGGATGGCACATCATGCGTGTGCAAAGAATGCAAAAATAGGCATAGAATTTTATAATTTTAAATTTCGGCGAAGACCCTGGTATTCGGAAGAACGAATCCGGGGCGCTATCTACGCCTTCATCGGACATTATCCGGAACTTCGCTCGAAGCGGCGTGAGTCTTTAAGGACCCGAAAAAACCTCTCGAACAGCGACCAGTCTCTCGCCTTATCATGCCAGTCAGTTTTAGCTTTCTCCACTGAGGCGTTAACCCGGCTCAACCGGGGCGCAATCGCAGTGGTTCTCCCAGTGCCACCTTAGCCGACGGAACGGAACGTGAGGCACCAAAACGTGGGAGCTGGGCAAACCCAACTATTGACCCAAGACATGATTCGGAGCCGATTCATATAATGCTATAAGTTCAGGGTGCCGCACTTGTGAAAGTGTTCGGACTTTATCACACCATAGAGTGGGGAACATAAGCCCCTGGTGAATTATGCCGTACCAAAATATACGGGTGCCAGATGTCATATAATGAGCATATATATATATATATATAAAATGTAATGCAATTGCGATCATAAAGGTGCTGCATTATTAGTGAAAGAAAAAGTCTGCTAGTAGAGCGGACTGATACAAATAGTGCGGTAAGCAAGGGATTTGGACTAAATAAACATGTCCCCCTCCAGGGACGAGCTGCGGATTTGGTGTATATAATCGAATTTAATGCTCCTAACTGAGACCACCTGAGTGTTCGACGCGGCCTTCTTTAGTCCCTGACTATTGCATCATGAGTTCGGCAGGTTCACCGCCGGACAGGGCTTCTGGTTAACAGAGTCCTGTGTACAAAAAATAAGAAAAATAATAATAATAAAAAAGAGGCACATTTGCGAGCCCCTGGTGTGGTCGAACCGCACTCTGGGTCCGTTGTGGTCGTGCCCCCTCCCCTGTGCCCATGGTATCTCCAAAGCGTAATAATGTACGCGGAGTGTTATTCTTGCGATCATACGCGGGCGAGGGTTGGGGCCGCATTGCTACGCGTGCTCTGATCGCGCCAGGTGGTCTTGGTTGATATTGCTCCGGGCACGCTTTGCTGTATCCGGCCGTTTAACGACCGGGCTCGAGAATTGCCTTAAAAGGCTGCTCTGTACTTCTGCCGCGAGAGCCGCTATGTGTTCCTCCGTTCGGAGGGAGCGTTCCGTATTTCCATTGACCGTGATGACTCCACGAGGGCCTGGCATCTTGAGCTTTAGGTATGCGTAGTGCGGCACCGCGTTGAATTTGGCAAACGCGGTTCGTCCGAGCAGAGCGTGATAGCCGCTGCGAAACGGGACTATGTCGAAGACTAACTCTTCGCTCCGGAAATTATCCGAGGATCCGAAGACCACTTCTAGTGTGACTGAGCTTGTACAGTTGGCTTCCACTCCTAGTATGACACCTTTAAAGGTTGTCTTTGTAGGTTTAATCCTTGATGGGTCTATGCCCATTTTGCGCACTGTATCCTGATAAAGCAGGTTCAGGCTACTGCCGCCATCCATCAGGACTCTCGTGAGGTGAAACCCATCGACGATTGGGTCTAAGACCAATGCGGCGAATCCGCCATGGCGTATGCTGGTCGGATGGTCTCTTCGATCGAAAGTGATCGGACAAGAGGACCATGGGTTGAACTTTGGGGCGACTGGCTCCGTCGCATAGACGTCCCTTAGTGCGCGTTTCCTCTCCCTCTTGGGTATATGGGTCGCGTATATCATATTCACCGTCCGTACTTGTGGGGGAAAACCCTTCTGTCCTCTGTTGTTCGGCGGCCGGGTCTCTTCCTCGTCATCGCTATTTAGCCCCTTGTCATTGTTTTCGGCAATTAACTTGCCGGCTTGCTTGAATACCCAGCAATCTCTATTGGTGTGGTTAGCTGGCTTTTCAGGGGTGCCATGTATCTGGAATGAGCGGTCGAGTATTCGGTCCAAATTGGACGGACCCGGAATGGTTCTTTTAAATGGCTTCTTCCGTTGACCGGGTTTAGAGCCTCGGAATCCGGCGTTGACTGCCGTATCCTCCTTATCATCGCCGTTAATTCGGCGCTTGTTTTTATTTCGACGTGACCTGCCGTTGTTGTCCTTAGTATCCGGACTGCCAGCATTTTTACGGAGATTGTTGCTGCGGGCTAGCCAGCTGTCCTCTCCCGCACAAAAGCGGGCCATTAACGATGTGAGGGCTGCCATGGATTTCGGCTTTTCCTGCCCGAGGTGCCGGGCTAGCCATTCGTCCCGGATATTATGTTTGAAGGCTGCAAGGGCCTCTGCATCCGGACAATCGACGATTTGATTTTTCTTTGTCAAGAACCGTGTCCAGAATTGCCTGGCCGATTCGTCTGGCTGCTGAATGATGTGGCTGAGGTCATCGGCTCTGGTGGTCGCACATATGTGCCTTGGAAGTTATCAAGGAATGCGGCCTCTAGGTCCTTCCAACACCCAATTGACTCTGCGGGCAAGCTGTTAAGCCAATGCCGAGCTGGTCCTCTAAGCTTGAGTGGGAGGTATTTTTATGGCGTGGAGATCGTCGTCGCGGGCCATATGAATGTGGAAAAGATAGTCTTCGATCCACACCGCGGGGTCTGTTGTGCCATCGTAAGATTCGATGTTTACGGGTTTAAACCCTTCGGGGATCTGATGATCCATTACTTCGTCAGTGAAGCATAACAGGTGTGCGGCGCCCCTGTATTGAGCAATATCGCGATGCAGCTCGAGAGAGCGCTGTCTGCTATGTTTGGCCCGGCTGGGGTTATTGTATCCGGCACGACGGTATTCGTCATGGGTCGTAGGGCGCCCACGTGATCCATAGATGGATCGGGATTGCCTTGCTTTGTCCTACAATATGTCTCGCAAGTCCGGCGCGTTCCCTCTTGGTTTCGTACTTTTGGAGCGATGTCGGGGTATGGTCTTGGCTGGGGGCCTGGATGCCTCTCTGTCACGACCACGGGGTGGTCGGTCAGCCATATCGTGCGCTGGTGATGGATGTATGTATGCTTCCTCCTCTAATCGGGGGAGCAGCTTGCGTTTTGGGTAACTTTTGGAGGGACGTTCGAGTTTATACTCTTCGGCCACGAGGACCTCGGTCCATCGATCGGCCAGCAGGTCCTGATCAGCTTGAAGCTGCTGCTGCTTTTTCTTTAGGCTGTTTGCTGTGGCGATAAGCCTGCGCTTGAAGCGCTCTTGTTCAACGGGATCCTCGGGTACGACGAATTCGTCATTGTTGAGGCTTGCTTCGTCTTCGGAGGGAGGCATATAACCATGATCCTCAACCTCTTCATCTGCCGCCCCCTCATGAGGGCTTGCTTCTGCATCCTCCTACGCCGAGTCTTGCGGGAGGGGATTGTCTTCGGCACTCTCTGGAGTGTTATTATCTCCTGTGCCGGAATCTCCGTTTTTGCTGTGGCGAGATTTAGAGCGGCGCCGCTGACGCCGGCGCTTGGGCTGTTTCTTTAAGGAATCTGCCTCCGTTGTTCCTTCGCCGTCCCCATCTTTTGGGGTATCCACCATGTATACGTCATATGACGAGGTGGCCTTCCAGTGCCCTGTGGGCGCTGGTTCCTGTTCGTCTCCGGCATCGTCTTCCATAGCGTCGATGTCTTCGGAGTCGTAGTCTAGCACGTCGGTCAAATCGTCGACAGTGGCTACAAAGTGGGTGGTGGGTGGGCTCTGAATTTCTTCGTCGTCCGCATCCCAACCATCCTGGCCATAATCTGGCTAGGACTCTCCCGATAACGAGAGATGCTTTAGTGAGTTTAAGATATCGCCGAAAGGCGAGTATTAAAAGATGTCCGCGGCGGTGAATTCCATAACCGGCGCCCAATCTGGATCGATTGGTAGGGGCGCGGGAGGTTCGGAGTCCGACGAGGAGTCCGGCGCCTCGGAATCACAAGTTTCGCAGGGGACAAGATTGGTGTTCGGCTCCATCGCCGTGGATGTTGAAGCCCCCGGGGCGGCGTCTATCCACCAGCCCTCGATCTGGGCGATCGGCTCTGGGCTAATGGCCGGAGCGGATTCGTGTGCGGCCACCAAAGCACTGTTCGGCGGCAGAGCTAGATCATGCCCATCGTCACAGTGCGGCGCGCTTGGCTGTGGCTCGAGTCCATCGAGGATCAAATCTACTCGGACATCGGCCGTGAAGTTTAAGCTTCCAAATCTGACCTGACGGCCAGGGGCGAAGCTTTCGATCTGCTCCAGATGGCCAAGTGAATTGGCCCGCAGTGCGAAGCCGCCGAATACGAAGATCTGTCCGGGGAGGAAAGTCTCACCCAGGACAGCGTTGCAGGTTGAAGATGCCATCAAGCCTATTGGTGATGACACAGAGGAACTCTCAATGAAAGCACCAATGTCGGTGTCAAAACCGACGGATCTCGGTTAGGGGGTCCCGAACTGTGCGTCTAGGCGGATGGTAACAGGAGACAAGGGACACGATGTTTTTTACCCAGGTTCGGGCCCTCTCGATGGAGGTAAAACCCTACTCCTGCTTGATTAATATTGATGATATGGGTAGTACAAGAGTAGATCTACCACGAGATCAAGGAGGCTAAACCCTAGAAGCTAGCCTATGGTATGATTGTTGTAATGTATGTTGTCCTACGGACTAAAGCCCTCCGGTTTATATAGATACCGGAGAGGGCTAGGGTTACAAAGAGTCGGTTACAATAGTAGGAGATCTACGTATCCGTATCGCCAAGCTTGCCTTCCACGCCAAGTAAAGTACCTTCCGGACACGAGCCGGAGTCTTCAATCTTGTATCTTCGTAGTCTTGGAGTCCGGCGGACATTGATAGTCCGGCTGTCCGAACACCCCCTAGTCCAGGACTCCCTCACTAGGAATGGTGTCAAAGGTTAGAGGTTCATGGCAATTTGGGAGGCTTGGAGAACAAATGATAGGTAACGCAGCATAGCGATAGAACGAAGCAACTAGCATAGCAATGATAGTAGTGAGATCCAGGGTAGCGGTCATCTTGCCTGAAATCCCGCAAGGAAGAAGAACGAGTCCATGAAGAAGACGAATGGGAGTAGTCGAACGAATCCCCACAATCGCAACATTACCGGGACTAAGAAGCAACACCGGAAAGGAACAAACAACATGGTAAATGCACAAGCATAAACATGGCATGATGCACAAACAAGTATGAAGCATGTACGGTTTAATGAGGCATGGCATGGCAAAGTGCAACAAACAATACTACAAGTTAAGTGGAGCTCAATATGCAACGAGTTGCATATTGACGAAACACCACATGTAATTATTTAGTTTGATCTCGTTTAAGCTACCCAACAATATTAAATGTTGTTAAACATGGCAAGAGGTGAGGCATAAGTAAACTAACTATTTAGGCAAGTTTAAATGAGGCCGGATATAACAAACAAGAAATCCGGAAAATCCCCATATGTCATTTAGCAATTTAATGCAAACAACAATTTCAACATTTTAATTGTTGTTATCATGATGCGGATGATATATGCAAGTTTTAAGCAATTTTATGAAAATGTTGACATGAGCATGTTATGAAGCATTCGGTCACCATGGCCGAACAAAATGGGTGCCACGGCAATGAATCCGAAAATGATGCCACGGCAACATTCCGGTGATCCGACAACTCATCGAGATGTCGGTGCAAAAGAAAGTATGGGTGAGCGTGTCATGCAGAAGGATGGTGGGGTGATCCCGATTACTGGGTGTCCCACATGTCGGTGGCATGGAAACAAGGAACGCGCAAGCGACAATTCGGACATGGTGCAAACACGGGCGTCTCATGCATCACTCATGCATTCGTCCACGGGTCATTGTCTCAGCGGTTATACCTTCGAAGCATTCAAACGGGACGGTTCGGGTTCGGTGCAATGTAGAGGAAGTAGACGTTCACGGGTCGTCGTGGGAAGTAGTCGCACTCGCGGGCTTGGCGATGGTAGTGGAAGTAGTGGTACACGGCGACGGTAGTTGTACACGGTTGTAGACGTTCTCGGGTCGTGGGTAGAGGTACTTGGCGCATCGTCGTGTGTAGTCGTACTCGGTGTCCTCGGGGCAATGACTATAGTCGAAGTACTTGGCGTGCATCCACTGTTGACCAACAGTGTACAGGAGGCAGCAAGGCATGGCCGACTTGGTGTGCAACCAAAGATGGACTCCGGGAGTCTGGGTTGACTTGTCCACGACAAAGGCAGCAAGGCCAACGGGGCAGCTAGCTCGTCTTGGAGGGGAGCCCTATCGGACGGAGCAGCTCGCGAGGACATCGGCGGCTCGCGAGGCACCCACAGCAGCAGGACGAGGCATGAAAAACCGACAGCACGGCAACCATGAAGGAGGCGCACGTAGTCGTGGTGGCTCGGGCAGAAGGCCACGGAGGAGCGACGGGGATGCAGACTAGGCAGGAGGCGGCGGAGATAGCTGCGGCTGCTCCCAGCCGAAGCTCGGGCCTCCATGCCATCGAGGCGCGGCACAGGGAGATGGAAGGATGGATAGGCGCGACGGAGGGCAGCAGTCCGGCAACGGAGCAGAGGCGCAGCAGGGAAAAAGGGGTAGGAGCACCGGGCGAGGAGGAAGACAGAGATGGCGCGGAGCAGCGACCTGCAGGTGGTCGCCTTCGCGGGCGAGACAAGGAGCGGCAGAGCGCCATGGCTTGGGTGGTGCGCGGCATGGAAGCAGAGGAACGGTGCGAGGGAAGGTCCCGCGGCGAGGGACACCGGCGAACGGAGGCGGGCGGCGGAGGGCATTCACGGGCACGAGGGCTCGGTGACGCTTCTGTTGCCGATCAGGACGAAGAAGGAGGTCGAGCGGGTGATGGGATCGGGCGCGATGCGGGTGTGGCGGCGCGCACGGGAACGAGAGGGAGAGATGGGGAGGGGGGCTCGGGGCTAGGGTTATAGGTTTAGGTGGGCTGGATGGGCATGACGCAAATGGGCCGGCCTAGCTGCAGGTTGCGGCTGGGCTCTCTCTCCCTACTAAAAGAAAAGAAAAAAAAGATTAAGAAGAAAAGAAAGAGGGGTTAGGGGAAGAAGTTGGACACGCAGATAATTTCCTCGGATTCACAAAAATGAGCTTGATCCAAGGAAATAGAAGTTGGCATGAATGCAAGATTTAAATTCAAACTCATTTGAATTTAATTCAAATGGTTTGAACTAGAACAAGGTTTTAGAAGTGTCCAAAAATGTTGAGATTTTTGGTCGAGCTCGGGAAAATGACGAAAGAATATATGGCAAGGTTGGAGACCAAGAATTAAGATAACAAAGGCATTGGGATAATTTGCTAGTGTGTTATGATCAATTCCAAAACAATGGAATATTTATTATAGCTCCCTAATATTGGGAGGATATATGTTATAAAGAGAAATCACCATGTGCATTTCCCTCGATTTAAATGGACCGAAGATCCATACGATTTATTTAGTTGAGTTTTTAAAAGGGTTGCATGATGACATGATGCAATGCAAATGATGCAAAGAGATGAGATGCAAGACATGACCAAAAATGCAAAACAAAAACAAAAGCCCAACCACGAAGGAAATATCATATCGCATCTCCGGAAAAGGCAAGAGTTGGAGTTACGGATATGGAAAGTTGCATCCGGGGCGTTACAACGCCGAAGCCAGCAATGCGGAATTTGCTGAGGTAATTATTCTCTCTTCCGATTCAGAAATCTTGCCTTTGCCAAAATTTCGCCAGGCAAACCGGAAAGTTAAATTTTCTCATCCTCTTGCTTATTTGGATCCCAAATTTCTTATGAAGACTCAGCAACATGAAGCTCGCCGCACAACCCGGCACAGTGGCCAGGTAGTTACCTCCGCCGGTTTACCAAACAGTCCGGTTCGAAAACGCCCCTCCGAGGTCTCCGACCTTTTTATTGATTTAAATCCTAAAGCGGGTTTCTTCCGTCAACCTCTTAATCCATCTGACTCCGATTATCAGGTTACTTCTCATTCATCTTCTGGTGAATCGTCGGCCACTCAGCTGCCACCATTGAAAATAGTTCTTGGGTAAGCTAAACTGAACATATGCTTCCAGTATACTGTGTAATGGCTGATGCTTTTCCTTGACTCTTTGTTTTTCTTTCAGGGCCAAACCGAAACCAAGCAAGAAGGCCCGCCTGGATAAAGCGGCTGAAGAAGATGTAGCCCCAGAACATGACAAAGCGCCAGATCTTGAAGAGTTTGCCCCTGAAGATATTCCCAATGATCCTCCTTTGCAAGATGATGCTATTCCTGAGGAGAGGCCTATTAACACTTCAGTCTCTGCTGACCCGCCTGCCAGCTCCGCCCGGATTGAAAAATCCCACAGTCCTGCTGACAAACCGACCGCACCAACACAAACCGGCGAGTCCAAAGATGATGATGTTGTGATTACCGGTGTAGGCCGCTTTGAACCCGGGAATCCTGTCACCCTAACCAAGCATACCATAAAAGAGGATTTTTCCGCTTTGAACAAAGGAAAATGGGATGTTGAACTGGAGACATACGCTGCTCTGAGTGCCCAAGATCTTCACTCTGGCTATTTAAACCGGCTTTATACCAGCCGTGACTGTGAAGCTGGTCTGGTAAAGATGATGAGGGATAAATTTGAGGTAACTTACTTCTTTACTTACTGCCATTGTATCAATCCTCCTAGCCCCCAAGGGTCGGTTTGTAACCTTCGTCAAACCGGAACTTGAACACAATCCTCAATCACTTTGAAATCCACCAGTATAGCCCCCAAGGGCTGGCTTAACTTAGCATAATTAAACCGGGGCTCCGATAGAAAACTTAGAACATAATTTGATCAAATAGCCATTAGCCCCCAAGTGCCAAATTGAATACCTGTATTGAGCTTGGGACTTTGCAATCTAGTATTATATGAAAATTGAAGGCGCATTAGCCCCCAAGTATCAGGCGTATAACTTTGTTATGTGGTTGATACTTCAATTTCTTGGACCGCTTGTTTAAAGCTAAATGCTGTCTGTATGCAGGCTGAGGTGAGAATCAAGGAGGACCGGATTGCCGATTTGTAGGAGATCTTGAAAACCCAACAGGCTGAAACAGACAAGGCAAGGGAAGAATTAACCAGTGCCTTGAGCGTCGCTGAACAGCTGAAGGAAGGCTTCAAGAAAGAGCGGGCGGATTGGGCCATTGAGAAGGCCGCTTTAACCAAAAGATCTGAAAACGCTGAAGCTGCCCTTAAACCGGTGGTGGATGAACTTACGGCCGTAAAGCGGCAAATACACTCCATGACCGCTGCGATCTTTGGTAAGCTCCTTTTAACTTCTGTGATAACTTGAACCTGCTGTAGCATAAATCCGGTTTGAGACCGTCCCTGTATCATTGCAGGTACACGCATCGGGCACTTAGGATCCGATGTGCGGAAGAAACTGAAGGCTGCCTACACCTTAGTCGAACAACTGTATACCGGAGCCCAGCGGATCATCACCACAGCCTCTCATAACAACCCGGCACCCTCTTTAATCCAGGACACTCTTAACAGGTTGTCAATGCTTCCAGCCCGGATTGAGGAGCTGAAAAAATCTGTTGCTCGAACCGGAGTTATTAACGCCTTGATCCGGGCAAAGGCATGGGTGCCAGATTTTGACCCTGTGGAGGCAGCTCAAGGCTATCCCAGCCTGAAGGAAGATGGCTCTGAATTCAACAAAGATGATTTGAGGGTAATAAACCGTGCAGTGCGCCCGCTGGCTTGTCAATTAGCTGAAGAGGCTGACTTGACGCATTATCAAGCACAATACAACAATCAGAACAAGCGAGTGCCTGCCCCAGCTCTTGAAGCGGAGAATCTGATTCCTCTAATCCGTAAGCATACTTACGCTCCTGATATTGAACCGTCTTCCCTGATCCATGAAGAGGCTGTTTTCCAAGCTTTAATGGGAATCGACTGGACCACTGTTGATTTCCAGCCAATGGATAGAGACGGGGAAGCTGAAGCGGCGGATGACGAGGAGCAGGCTTGAACCAGAAGCCGGTTTGGATAGCTGTCTTTGGCATCTTTCCAAAATAACAATGATCTTATTTGGGCACTGTGTTGCCTTGTAATAGGATAATTTAATACTTCTACCTTGAATATGCCTTCGTGCATCACTATTGAAGCTTTTGTTCGAAAAAACCTCAATTCATATTTCCTGCAATCAGAAAAATTTGAACTTCGGTGGCGGTTATACCGCCAGCCGGTTTATGATCTTGATATGTGTATCAGTAATGTAACTAATAGGTTATACAAAATACCTGCCATGTCTGGGCATGAAGCTGGCTTAGCCAAGCTTGAAGCGGAGGTTTTATAAACCATTACCGTCAAATAGGGGGGAGAAAACAGCTCCCGTATGAATCGTATTGATTCAATACGAACCCCCTGGTTACTCCATGATGTTAACAGGAAAAGGTAAACCGGGCATATAACTCCGGATTAAAGGGGAATCAAACCCATCGGCTGAACCGGAAAAAAGGTGTTGTTGACATAAAAGAAATACAACAAAAACCAAGAAAAAACAGGCCATGAAAATAACATGGAAGAAAAGGCAATGATAAAGACCGTTTGCAAAAATATGCTATACTGAGCTGATCAGATGGTGTTACCATGGTCGGACAGGACCAAGCCCCCAATAGGAGTGACAATGATTCAAGTCAGCCAGGTCCCCAAATGAAACCGTGGCATATATGCCAATCAAGAGGCGTGGCAATGGTTCGGGTTCGACCAAGCCCCCAAGTGATTTTGTGGCCTTAGGCCGATCAAGAGGCGTGACTGGTTCAGACTTGACCATGTCCCCAAGTGATCTGGTGGCTGTCGCCTATCAAAAGGTGTCGCGTTGGTTCGGACACGACCAAGGCCCCAAGTGATATATAAAAAGCAAATGTCAAGGGGTAAACCGGAGGCCGCTTTAAAAACAGAACCACTCCATGTAACCACGCATGATAAGAAAAGACAGAGACCCCGCTTTAGCTGAGGCTCCGGTTTTATTATATCGAAGATAATATATACACTGTTATGATATGTACATAGATAGAGCCGATGGCTCAAGTGTAGTAAGGTCGAAGATGAGCTATGTTCCACGGCCTGTTGGTCTCCTCCTCTGATGTGCGTGAGTCTTTATGCTCTCGAATATCAATCAGATAGTACGATCCGTTGTGCAGATTCTTGATGACTACGAAAGGTCCCTCCCAAGGTGGGGATAACTTGTGCATATCTGTCTGATCTTGGATGAGTCGAAGCACCAAATCTCCTTCTTGAAAAGTTCTGGTTCTAACCCGACGACTGTGATAGCGACGAAGATCTTGTTGGTAAATCACCGAATGGGCAGCCGCTATATCACGCTCCTCATCCAATAGGTCCAAAGCGTCTTGCCGTGCTGTCTCATTGTCCGCTTCAACATAAGCTGCCACACGAGGCGAATCGTGCCGGATATCACTAGGTAGAACTGCCTCTGCTCCGTAGACCATGAAAAATGGTGTGTACCCTGTGGATCGGTTTGGCGTAGTATTGATACTCCATAGCACAGATGGTAGTTCTTCAACCCAACATCCTGGTGTTCTTTGCAATGGGACCATAAGCCGGGGTTTGATGCCTCGCAAGATCTCTTGATTAGCTCGTTCTGCCTGTCCATTGGACTGGGGGTGTGCCACTGACGACATGTCAAGTCGGATGTGCTCACGTTCATAGAACTCCTTCATAGCGCCCTTGGATAAATTGGTACCATTGTCAGTAATGATACTGTGTGGAAAGCCAAACCGGAAAATCACCTTTTTGATGAACTGCACCGCTGTTGCTGCATCACACTTGTTGACAGGCTCCGCTTCAACCCACTTGGTAAATTTGTCAACTGCCACCAAAAGGTGGGTTTTCTTATCCTTGGATCTTTTAAAAGGTCCGACCATATCTAGCCCCCAAGTTGCAAACGGCCACGTTATTGGGATCATCCTCAATTCTTGAGCCGGCACATGAGCACGCCTTGAAAATTTCTGACATCCATCACACCGTTTAACCAAGTCCTCCGCATCAGCATGCGCTGTTAACCAGTAAAACCCGTGACAAAACGCCTTTGCCACCAGAGACTTTGAGCCGGCGTGGTGTCCACAATCCCCTTCATGGATTTCTCTTAAGATTTCACAGCCTTCCTCAGGAGAAACACAATGTTGAAACGCCCCTGATACACTGCAATGATGCAATTCACCATTGACAATCGTCATAGACTTGGATCGCCGGACTATCTGCCTGGCTAGAATCTCATCCTCTGGTAACTCTCCCCAGTTCATGTACGCAAGATAAGGAACTGTCCAATCCGGAATAACATGCAGGGCTGCCACCAATTGAGCCTCCGGATCAGGAATAGCCAAATCCGCTTCACCTGGGAGCTGGACTGACGGGTTGTGCAACACGTCCAGAAAGACATTAGGCGGGACCGGTTTGCGCTGACAACCCAACCGGCTTAAAGCGTCCGCCGCTTCATTCTTCCGACGGTCCACATGATCCACTTGATAACCCTTGAAGCAACCCGCAATATTATCCACTTCCCGATGATATGCAGCCATGAGCGGGTCCTTAGAATCCCAAGTGCCAGACACCTGTTGAGCCACGAGGTCTGAGTCACCGAAGCACTTAACCCGGCTTAGGTTCATCTCTTTAGCCATCCGGAGACCATGGAGCAAGGCTTCGTACTCAGCTGCATTATTAGTACAAGGGAACATTAAGCGGAGAACATAACAAAACTTATCACCTCGTGGGGAAGTTAATACGACTCCAGCCCCCGAGCCTTCCAATTGCCTGGATCCATCAAAATGAATAGTCCAATATGTGTGATCCGGCTTCTCCTCTGGTGCTTGTAACTCCGTCCAGTCATTGATGAAATCAACAAGTGCTTGAGACTTCACCGCCGTCCGAGGTACATACTTCAGTCCATGTGGCCCAAGCTCTATAGCCCACTTGGCAATCCGGCCAGTCGCCTCCCGGTTCTGTATGATATCACTGTGATGGGGTGCCCTTGAAAATACCGCTTCAACTTCCGGCTGGCCATGAAGACACCATAGACCAGCTTCTGCTAATGCGGATATCTTTGCTTGGATTCAATAAGCACCTCGCTGATATAATAAACCGGCCGCTGAACCGGATATTCCTTGCCTGCCTCCTTGCGTTCCACCACAATAGCCACGCTAACTGCCCGAGCATTGGCTGCTACATATAATAATAGTGGCTCCTTGTCAACCGGAGCTGCAAGAACAGGCGGATTGGCTAATTGCCGCTTCAAGTCCTCAAATGCTTCATCAGCAGCCGGACTCCAGACAAAATTGTCTGTCTTCCTCAGCATTTGGTACAAAGGGATGGCCTTCTCTCCGAGGCGGCTGATAAACCGGCTCAGTGCGACGATCCGGCCCGCCAAACGCTAAACATCGTTGATACACTTCGGTTTAGCCAGGGAGGTAATAGCCGTAATCTTCTCCGGATTAGCCTCAGTTCCTCTGTTAGACACCAGGAATCCCAGTAACTTGCCTGCCGGAACACCAAAGACACACTTGGCTGGATTAAGCATCATCTTGTAAACTCGCAAGTTGTCAAGGGTTTCCTTCAAATCATCCACCAGCATCTCCTTCTGCCTTGACTTCACTACAATATCATACACATAGGCATGCACATTGCGGCCGATCTGTTTATGCAGGCAATTCTGTACACACCGTTGATAGGTGGCTTGGGCACTCTTGAGCCCGAAGGGCATAGATACATAGCAGAAGGCTCCAAAGGGAGTAATAAATGCTGTTTTCTCCTGGTCCTTAACTGCCATTTTGATCTGATGATATCCAGAGTATGCATCCAAAAAACTCAAACGCTCACAACCCGCCGTGGCATCAATGATCTGGTCAATGCGGGGGAGGGCAAAAGGATCCGCTGGACAAGCCCTGTTAAGATCTGTGTAATCCACACACATACGCCAAGTGCTGTTTTTCTTAAGAACCAGCACCGGATTAGCAAGCCACTCTGGATGGAACACCTCAATGATAAAGCCAGCTGCTAAAAGCCTGGCCACTTCCTCTCCAATGGCCTTGCGCCTTTCTTCGTTAAACCGGCGGAGGAATTGTTTCACCGGTTTATACTTAGGATCCACATTAAGAGTGTGCTCAGCGAGTTCCCTCGGTACACCTGGCATGTCGGACGGTTTCCATGTGAAAATGTCCCGATTCTCACGGATGAACTCGATGAGCGCGCTTTCCTATTTGGGATCCAGATTGGCACTGACAGTGAACTGCTTGGACGAATCGCCGGGCACGAAGTCAACAAGCTTGGTCTCAGCTGCCGATTTGAACTGCAGATCCGAATCATGCTCTGTAGTTGGCTTCTTCAAAGGAGTCATATCCGCCGGATCAACATTGTCCTTATAGTATTTCAACTCCTCTGTGGCACAGACTGACTCTGCATAAGCCGGATCACCTTCCTCACATTCCAAAGCGACCTTACGGCTCCCATGAACCGTTATTGTCCCCTTGTAACCCGGCATCTTGAGCTGCAAGTAGATATAACAAGGCCGCGCCATGAACTTGGCATAAGCCGGCCGCCCAAACAAGGCGTGATACGGGCTCCGGATCTTCACTACCTCAAAGGTTAGTTTTTCAGACCGGGAATCGTGTTCATCCCCAAAAGCCACATCCAGGGCTATCTTACCAACAGGATATGCAGATTTGCCAGGCACCACACCATGGAACACCGTATTAGACGGTCTGAGATCCTTGTCCGTTAGACCCATGCGGCGGAATGTCTCATAGTATAGTATGTTAATACTGCTTCCTCCATCCATGAGTACCTTGGTGAATTTATAACCCCCCACCTGAGGGTCTACCACTAATGCTAGCTGGCCCGGATTGTCAACCCGGGGCGGGTGATCCTCTCTGCTCCACACGATAGGCTGCTCCGACCAGCGTAAGTAACGTGGTAAGGCCGGTTCAACAGAATTCACCGCTCGCTTGTGGAGTTTTCGGTCGCGTTTATCCAAGCTAGTTGTGAAAACATGATATTGCCCATTGTTCAACTGTTTTGGCTGGCTCTGATAACCCGACTGCTGCTGCTGCTGGCCGTTCTGATTATTCTGGTTGTTGTGACCGTCCTGATTGAGACCTGAACCGGAAGCTCCATCGTGGCCCGGCCCGTGGAAACCGGATCCTAAACCGCCACCTGACCCGCGGTCGTACCGGAAGGCATTAGAGTTGTTAAACTCCTGCATAATATAACAATCCTTCCAAAGGTGGTTACCCGGCGCCTCCTTCGTCCCGTGCTTTGGGCAAGGCTGGTTCAACAAATCATTCAAACGATCTGCGTTAGGATTGGGAGCCCCATTACGATTTGCCGCTTTACCTCTGCGCCGCTGCCCCCTGTCCTGTGCATTAGTGTTCGCCACAAAATCCATGCTTCCATCCGCCTTTCGTTTGCCTCCGTTTCCATAACCCGCCGGTTTGTACTGCTGCTTCTTGGAGTTGCTATTCTTCTTTCCCTTCCCTGCTTCATCATCATCAGTCTCGGGATCCTTGGTACTGTCCGAATCAGCATACTTCACTAAAGCGGCCATGAGAGTTCGCATGTCATTACAGAACCGCTTCATGCGTCCCAACTTCAATTTTAAAGGCTTAAACCGGCAGTTGCCTTCCAGTGTTAAGATCGTAGAGTCAGCATTGATCCTGTCAGACGAGTGCAAAACTTCTGAAACGCAGCGCACCCAATGGGTCATTGATTCTCCGTCCTCCTGGACACAAGCCGCCAGATCTACTATGGACTTGGGCTGCTTACATGTATCCTTGAAATTCTGGATAAACCGGGCCCGCAACTGGGCCCATGAGCTAATAGAATTGGGCGGCAGGCTCTTCAACCAAGTACGAGTCGTGCCTTCAAGCATCATGGCGAAGTATTTTGCACACGCGGTCTCATCCACATCTAGCATCTCCATGGCCATCTCATAACACTCTACCCACACTTCGCGAGATAAATCAGCGGTGTAATTCGGCACCTTGCACGGACCCTTGAAATCTTTGGGCAGGCGTACATTGCGTAAAGCGGGGATTAAACAAGGCACTCCCAAAGCGGATGCGACCCCTGGTCCGGCGGAGGTGGTAGGACGAACCGGTGCAAGTTGACCCGCATCATTCTGTGCTGCTAACTCGGCCTCCCTTCGTGCCCGGGCCCGGTCCACCACATCCTGAGCATCGCGAACTCCACCTGCGGGGTTATTGCCACGGGCCGCTTCACGGCCTCGCGCATTGCTCGATATGGCCGGTTCATCCATGCACCTGCTATAGCTCCGGCTTGGACGGGGCGTGGAGTGAATCCGATCACGGCTATACGAATATGCTTCCTGCTGAATCAGTGCGGTCCGGAGAAGCTCCTTAACCCGGCGCGTCTCTATCGCTTGCGGAGAGTCCCCTTCGACTGGGATAGCCTCTAATCGCACGGCGGCTGCAACAAGGTTGTCCATAGGATTAGAATAATGACCCGGGGGCGTCTGGACCGGCGGAGGAACCACAATGTTCTGTTGAGGAGGTTCCATCAGGCGAGGTTGGACCGTCGCCCCTGGTCCTGGTGCCTCCGTCCGGTTTGTCTCCAGGTACTGCGGCAGATTACTGGGTCCAGCTCCTGGAGTGTGAAAGAGATTTCGGGGGTCAAACCATAACGGCAGGCGTGATCTGTGCTTCCGCTTCAAGACCTCCTGTGATGCGTTCTGGTCAAGCATGAGCTTATAGGCCTAGGCGTCCAAAGCGGCCCGCTCTGCAGCCATCCTGTCTTTTTCTGCTGCCAGATCCGCTTTGGCTTGCACGATCTGCTCCCTCACCTTTGCAATCTCTGCATCATGGGCCTCCTGATCCGCCGGATTGGCCTCTGCCATGAGCACGGCTAGCGCATCAAACAGATCAGATAGAACTTGAACCGGCGGGCGCACAAGGCCTCCTGCCCCTGCTGCCGCTGCCGCTGCTAATCCGGAGAGCATGGCTCTGGCGGTCGAAGAGTGGTACGCCGCCTGGGTGCCGGCCATGAATATTCCAACCCAGTTGACCTAGCCCAGGGGGTCCGGAATACCGTCACCATCGGAACAGCCCCTAACCTGGTCGTCTTGCAACTGGTATAGTGACTCGGTCTCTCCGGTCGAGGACTCGTCGCCGGAATAGACGACGGTCTCGCTACCGCGTTCTGACTCGTCCTCACGCTCTCCTCCGTGGATGACTCCAACGAAGGCACGCTTCACGGCAGGTTTAGCCTGATTAGATCTCGCACGCTGAGCCGTCTCGACGAGGTCGGTGCAGATGTCCGGCTCAGGCCCAGGTTCACCGATTTTGCCGATGAAAACGTGTATGCCACCAAAGGGGACCCGGTACCCGTACTCGATCGAATCGGCCTCGGGACCCCATCCTGCGTCATCGATGTAGATCTTGCCATGACGACTCTTGGTCATCCGGCCCACAGCATAGCCTTCGAGTCCTTTGAGCTTGCCCTCCAAGATCGTCAAACCATCGTGCGATAGCCCCACGGTGGGCACCAACTGTCGTGGATTTGTCACGGCAGATGTCCTAGTGAAAGGACTTAGTCGTGGAGCCATCGCCACGGATTTACTTGAAGGGGTTAAAGCGGACACAAAGACACGAGGGTTTATACTAGTTCGGCCCCTTCGATGAAGGTAAAAGCCTACGTCTAGTTGTGATGGAATTGATGTGATCTCGATGGCTAGGGAGCAAACAAGCTTCGCCTAGGCTTGAGTTGTGGTTGTCTGTCTTGAACCGCCGCCGGGTCGTCCCCTTATATACACGGGTGAAGCCCGTCGGTCCATAGAGTCCCAACCGGTTCATACTCGTATCCCAGTTGGTTCCTCTCTATTCCTAACTTACAATACAAGTTATACATAGGCCGGTTTACGGCTACAGGTTCTAAGTCGACTACAGGCCTTGGGCCTTCATCTGTTTATACCACTAATGAAGCTAACCCGGCCCAAGTAAGCCGGTTTACGCCTAGTGGTAATATCCCCAACACTTACAGAAAAGGATTTTGGTTGCAATAAAATTAACAAGGATAATATGGGTATTGCAGGGGCCACGAACGAGGTGGCAGCCCTGAAGGAGGCTGTGTCCGCGGCCGAACGCAGTGCGGCCGCGGAGCGGGAAGAGCGGGAGAAGCAGGAGGCCCGGGTGGTGGAAGTACGGCAAGAGCTCCAGGCTCTCATGGAGAAACATGAGAGTTTGGAGCGTGACTCCAAGACTCGAGAGTCCGAGCTTGCCTTGGCTCTCGAAAGTGCCAAGTCTGCCAAGGCCGAGGCCCATAAGGCCCTTCAGGAGGTTGAAGATGTAAAGAAAATAGCGGCGGGTAAGGCATTTTTCATGCAAAGCAAGCATGTTAATGTAAAATACCTGACACTTACCTGCATTCGGAGCTCTCCAGGGGCGTTTGCAGATCTGCCACGTAGTGCGTCTGATGCCGCCGCATTCTATCGTGGCGAGGAGGGGAGCTCGACGGAAAAAGTCTTCTGGTCTCAGTACGCTGAGGCCGGACACCCGATGCCCCCAAGCGACCAGCTGAAGCAGCTGGTCGAACTCCACAAGGTAGCTGAAGAGGCCATGAAGGGCCTTATAGTCCGGCTGTGGCCTGGACAGGCCATGCCTGGGAGCTACTTTGGCCTCGTGCGGCGGCTGGTGGATGCATGCCCCTGGGTTGAAGTCATCAAGCGCTCCGCCTGTATTGAAGGTGCTCATCAGGCCCTTGCCCGCACAAAGGTGCATTGGGGCAGGTTGGATGCGGAGAAGCTTCTCACGGACCCACCGCCACCGGGCAAGGAGTATCGCATGCCCGAAATGTATTATAAAACTGTCCTGAAGGGAGCCCGCGATATTGCGGATGAGTGCCCCAGAAATGTAATCTTTGAGTGAATTTGCTATGTATTATCCTGTGCGCTGAAACTTTGTTCATGTGCGCTTTGAGCAACGCTTTTTTAATTTAAAATATTACCTTCGGTGCAGCCGTTTATAAAATCTGAGAGATGGCAAGTCGTTGGCTTCAGCCCCCAAGCCACAAGTGCTGGGGTGTTCGGGATAAACTTGAGCACTCTTGTTCCCATTGTTGGGTCCATCGAGGGAGGCGCTCAACACAACGAACAAGGCAACCGGACTTATAATGCTTGAACACTCTCACTTAGCCATAGAATTCTATAATTTTAAATTTCGGCGAAGCCCCTGGTATTCGGAAGACCGAATCCGGGGCGCTATCCACGCCTTCGTCAGACATTGTCCGGAACTTCGCTCGAAGCGGCGTGAGTCTTTAAGGACCCGAAAAAACCTCTCGAACAGCGACCAGTCTCTCGCCTTATCATGCCGGTCAGCTTTAGCTTTCTCCACTGAGGCGCTCGCCCGGCTCAACCGGGGCGCAATCGCAGTGGTTCTCCCAGTGCCACCTTAGCCGACAGAACGGAACATAAGGCACCAAAACATGGGAGCCGGGCAAACACAACTATTGACCCAAGACATGATTCGGAGTCGATTCATATAATGCTATAAGTTCGGGGTGCCGCACTTATGAAAGTGTTCGGACTTATCACACCATAGAGTGGGGAACATAATCCCCTGGCGTATTAGGCCGTACCAAAATGTACGGGTGCAAGATGTCATATAATGAGCATATATATATAAAAGGTAATGCAATTGCAATCAAAAAGTTGCTGCATTATTTATGAAAGAAAGTCTGCTAGGAGAGCGGACTGATACAAATAGTGCGGTAAGAAAGGGATTTGGACTAAGTAAACATGTCCCCCTCCAGGGGTGAGCTGCGGACTTGGTGTATATAATCGAATTTAATGCTTGTAATTGAGACCACCTGAGTGTTCGTCGCAGCCTTCTTTAGTCCCTGACTGTTGCATCATGAGTTCGGCAGGTTCACCGCCGGACAGGGCTTCTGGTTAACGGAGTCCTGTATACATAAAAGAAGGAAAATAAAAAATAAAAAAAGGGGGGCACACTTGCGAGCCCCCGGTGTGGTCGAACCGCACTCTAGGTCCGTTGCGATCGTGCCCCCTCCCCTGTGCCCCTGGTATCTCCAAAGCGTAATGATGTACGCGGAGTGTTATTATTGCGATCATGCGCGGGCGAGGGTTGGGGCCGCATTGCTACGCATGCTCTGATCGCGCCAGGTGGTCTTGGTTGGTATTGCTTCGGGGGCGTTTTGCTGTATCCGGCTGTTTAATGGCCGGACTCGAGAATTGCCTTAAGAGGCTACTCTGTACTTCTGCCGCGAGAGCCGCTGTATGTTCCTTCGTTCGGAGGGAGCGTTCCGTATTACCATTGACCGTGATGACTCCACGAGGGCCTGGCATCTTGAGCTTTGGGTATGCGTAATGCGGCACCGCGTTGAATTTTGCAAACGCGGTTCGTCCGAGCAGAGCGTGATAGCCGCTGCGAAACGGGACTATGTCGAAGATTAACTCTTCGCTCCGGAAATTATCCGGGGATCCGAAGACCACTTCCAGTGTGACTGAGCCTATACAATTGGCTTCCACTCCTGGTATGACACCTTTAAAGGTTGTCTTTGTAGGTTTAATACTTGAGGGGTCTATGCCCATTTTGCGCACTGTATCCTGATAAAGCAGGTTCAGGCTACTGCCGCCGTCCATCAGGACTCTCGTAAGGTGAAATCCATCAACGATTAGGTCTAAAACCAATGCGGCGAATCCGCCATGGCGTATGCTGGTCGGATGGTCTCTTCGATCGAAAGTGATCGGACAAGAGGACCATGGATTGAGCTTCGGGGTGACTGGCTCCATCGCATAGACGTCCCTTAGTGCGCGTTTCCTCTCCCTATTGGGTATATGGGTCGCGTATATCATATTCACCGTCCGCACTTGTGGGGGAAAACCCTTCTGTCCTCTATTGTTTGGCGGTCGGGTCTCTTCCTCGTCGTCGCTGTTTAGCCCCTTGTCGTTGTTTTCGGCAATTAACTTGCCGGCCTGCTTGAACACCCAGCAATCTCTATTAGTGTGGTTAGCTGGCGTTTCAGAGGTGCCATGTATCTGGCATAAGCGGTCGAGTATTCGGTCCAGATTGGATGGACCCGGAGTGGTTCTTTCGAATGGCTTCTTCCGCTGACCGGGTTTAGAGCCTCGGAATCCGGCGTTGACTGCCGTATCCTCCTTATCGTCGCCGTTAATGCGGCGTTTGTTTTTGTTTCGACGTGACCTGCCGTTGTTGTCCTTAGTATCCGGACTGCCAGAATTTTTACGGAGATTGTTGCTGCGAGCTAGCCAGCTGTCCTCTCCCGCGCAAAAGCGGGTCATTAACGATGTGAGGGCTGCCATGGATTTTGGCTTTTCCTGCCCCAGGTGTCGGGCTAGCCATTCATCCCGGATGTTATGTTTGAAGGCTGCAAGGGCCTCTGCATCCGGACAGTCAACAATTTGGTTTTTCTTTGTCAAGAACCGTGTCCAGAATTGTCTGGCCGATTCGTCTGGCTGCTGAATGATGTGGCTTAGGTCATCGGCGTCTGGTGGTCTCACATACGTGCCTTGGAAGTCATCAAGGAATGCGGCCTCCAGGTCTTCCCAACACCCAATTGACTCTGCAGGCAAGCTGTTAAGCCAATGCCGTGCTGGTCCATTAAGCTTGAGTGGGAGATACTTGATGGCGTGGAGATCGTCGCCGCAAGCCATATGGATGTGGAGAAGATGTGGAGATCTTCTATCCAAACCGCGGGGTCTGTTGTGCCATCGTAGGATTCAATGTTTACGGATTTAAACCCTTCAGGGATTTGATGATCCATTACTTCGTCAGTGAAGCATAGCGGGTGTGCGGCGCCTCTGTATTGAGCAATATCGCGATGCAGCTCGAGAGAGCGCTGTCTGCTGTGCTCGGCCGGGCCGGGGTTATTGTATCCGGCGCGACGGTATTCGTCGTGGGTCATGGGGTGCCCACCTGATCCATAGATGGATCTGGATTGTCTTGCTTTGTCCTCCAATATGTCTCGCAAGTCTGGCGCATTCCCTCTTGGCTTCGTACTTTTGGAGCGATGCCGGGGTACGGTCTTGGCTGGGGGCCTAGATGCCTCTCTGTCACGACCACGGGGTGGTCGGTCAGCCATATCATGCGCTGGTGATGGAGATATGTATGCTTCCTCCTCTAATCGGGGGAGCCGCTTGTGTCTTGGGTAGGTTTTGGAGGGGCGTTCGAGTTTATACTCTTCGGCCGCGAGGACCTCGGTCCATCGATCGGCCAGCAGGTCCTGATCAGCTTGAAGCTGTTGCTGCTTTTTCTTTAGGCTATTTGCTGTGGCGATAAGCCTGTGCTTAAAACGCTCTTGTTCAACGGGATCCTCAGGTACGACGAATTCGTCATCGTTGAGGCTTGCTTCGTCTTCGGAGGGAGGCATATAGTTATGATCCTCAACCTCTTCGTCTGTCGCCCTCTCGTGAGGGCTTGCTTCTGCATCCTCCTGCGCTGAGTCTTGCTGGAGGGGATTGTCTTCGGCACTCTCTGGGGTATTATTATCTCCTGTGCCGGAATCTCCATTCTTGCTGTGGCGGGATTTAGAGCGGCGCCGCTGACGCCGGCGTTTGGGCTGCTTCTTTAAAGAGTCCGCCTCCGTTGCTTCTTTGCCGTCTTTTGGGGTGTCCACCATATATATGTCGTATGACGAGGTGGTCTTCCAGTGCCCTGTAGGCGCTGGTTCCTGTTCGTCTCCGGCATCGTCGTCCATAGCGTCGATGTCGTCGGAGTCGTAGTCTAGCATGTCGGTTAGATCGTCGACAGTGGCTACAAAGTGGGTGGTGGGTGGGCTCTGAATTTCTTTGTTGTCCGTACCCCAACCATCCTAGCCATATTCCGGCCAGGACTCTCCTGATAACGAGAGATGCTTTAGCGAATTTAGGATGTCGCCAAAAGGCGAGTGTTGGAAGATGTCCACGGCGGTGAATTCCATAACCGGCGCCCAATCCGAATCGATTGGTAGGGGTGCGGGAGGTTCGGAGTCCGGCAAGGAATCTGGCACCTCGGAATCACAAGTTTCGCGAGGGACAAGATTAATGTTCGGCTCCATCGCCGAGGAAGTTGAAGCCCCTGAGGCGGCGTCTATCCACCGATCCTCAATCTGGGCGATCGGCTCCGGACTGATGGCCGAAGCAGATTCATGTGGGGCCACCAAGGCACTATTCGGCGGCAGAGCTAGATCATGCCCATCGTCACAGTGCGGCGCGCTCGGCTATGGCTCGAGTCCGTCGAAGATCAAGTCTCCGCGGACATTGGCCGTGAAGTTTAGGCTTCCGAATCTGACCTGACGGCCAGGGGCGTAGCTTTCGATCTGCTCCAGATGGCCAAGCGAATTAGCCTGCAGTGCGAAGCCGCCGAATACGAAGATCTGCCCGGGGAGAAAAGTCTCACCCTAGACAGCGTTGTTGGTTGAAGATGCCATCAAGCCTATCGGTGACGACACAGAGGAACTCTCGATGAAAGCACCAATGTCGGTGTCAAAACCAGCGGATCTCGGGTAGGGGGTCCCGAACTGTGCGTCTAGGCGGATGGTAACAGGAGACGAGGGACACAATGTTTTACCCAGGTTCGGGCCCTCTCGATGGAGGTAAAACCCTACGTCCTGCTTGATTAATATTGATGATATGGGTAGTACAAGAGTGGATCTACCACGAGATCAAGGAGGCTAAACCCTAGAAGCTAGCCTATGGTATGATTGTTGTAATGTATGTTGTGTCCTACGGACTAAAGCCCTCCGGTTTATATAGACACCGGAGGAGGCTAGGGTTACACAGAGTCGGTTACAATGGTAGGAGATCTACATATCCGTATCGCCAAGCTTGCCTTCCACGCCAAGGAAAGTCCCATCCGGACACGGGACGGAGTCTTTAATCTTGTATCTTCGTAGTCTTGGAGTCCGGCGGACGATGATAGTCCGGCTGTCCGGACACCCCCTAGTCCAGGACTCCCTCACTTAGCTTTGGGTTCAATCTTGTGGTGTCCTTTCCCAGTGACAGCAGGGGCAGCAAGGCACATATTGTATTGTTGCCATCGAGGATAAAAAGATGGGGTTTATATCATATTGCATGAGTTTATCCCTCTACATCATGTCATCTTTCTTAATATGTTACTCTGTTCTTATGAACTTAATACTCTAGATGAATGCTGGATAGCGGTCGATGTGTGGAGTAATAGTAGTAGATGCAGGCAGGAGTCGATCTACTTGTCACGGACGTGATGCCTATATACATGATCATGCCTAGATAATCTCATAATTATTCGCTTTTCTATCAATTGCTCGACAGTAATTTGTTCACCCACCGTAATACTTATGTTATCTTGAGAGAAGCCACTAGTGAAACCTATGGCACCAGGGTCTATCTTTTATCATAAAGCTTTCAATCTACTTTTATTTGCATCTTTACTTTTCCAATCTATATCATAAAAATACCAAAAATATTTATCTTACCATATTATCTCTGTCAGATCTCACTTTCGCAAGTGGCTGTGAAGGGATTGACAACCCCTTTATTGCGTTGGTTGCGAGGTTCTTGTTTGTTTGTGTAAGTGCGTGGGACTTTTGAGGAGCCACCTACTGGATTGATACCTTGGTTCTCAAAAACTGAGGGAAATAGTTACGCTACTTTGCCGCATCACCCTTTCCTCTTCAAGGAAAACCAACGCAAGCTCAAGACGTAGCATGCCCCTTGTGGCCGGCCCTCCTCCTCCTCCCCTCCTTTATATACGGGGGAGGGGGCACCCCATGGACACACAAGTTGATTTTTAGCCGTGTGCGGTGCCCCCCTCCACAGTTTTCCACCTCGATCATATTGTCGTAGTGCTTAGGTGAAGCCCTGCGTCGGTAACTTCATCATTACCGTCACCATGCCATCATGCTGACGAAACTCTCCCTCGGCCTCAACTGGATCAAGAGTTCGAGGGATGTCACCGAGCTGAACGTTTGCAGATCGCGGAGGTGCTGTGCGTTCGGTACTTAGATCGGTTGGATCGCGAAGACGTTCGACTACATCAACCGTGTTACTAAACGCTTCCGCTTTCGGTCTACGAGGGTATGTGGACACACTCTCCCTGCTTGTTTCTATGCTTCTCCTAGATATATCTTGCGTGATCGTAGGAATTTTTTTGAAATGCTACGTTCCCCAATAGGTATCCCTGCCTTACCCTGCCTTTCGGTCACTGACTAGCGGGCCCCATGCTTGCTAGGCCCTACATGTCAGTTACTCAATGGGTCCGGCCACGTCAGGGGATCCTCATCTGTAGTATACTCCCTCTATATTTATTTACTCGGCATAAAATGGAGGGAGTAGTAGTATAAATAACTCGGGCGGGGGAGGGAGAGGGACATCGGTTTGCTCTCAACTTTGATCTCACAAGCGAGCGAAAACGCAAGATGAAGCGCGTTCCATTTGGTGAGCGACATGGACGGTCCAGCATGCCAGGGTGCAACGTGAACGCGACAAGAGCGATGTACTGTCAAAACCGATTGACCGATCGTTACTAGAACCACTATTCACACTAGAACCTTCACTGCTCGGCCTATGCCAGCCACTGCCCCAAAACCACACCTCCTCTTTAGCCCATTCCCCCACCTTTCGATCCCCCAACTTGCGTCAAGCGTCCTCTAGTTCCCCGGAAAGCCATGGTGCGCCGCAAGATCATGTACTACAAGGTGCTGATCCCGGAGCACCGCAGACCTCCGTTCCCAATCTCGCTTTGCGGCGGGCCAATCCCCGAGTTCTCTGGAGCCAAGCTCCGAGGAGGAGGAACCCTATCCAATGTTCATGGTGGAGGTCGCGGTGTAGAAGGCCCCTGATGCGTATGAGACGATGGACTTTGACTTCGTGCCGGCGTCCGGGTCATCCATGGTGCAGGCGGACCAGCGGTTCAACCTGGCGATACTAAAGGAGGACCGGGAGGTGGAGGCTCAACTCGACGCGGAGCGCGCGCATGCCGCTGCCATCGAGGCTCTCTTGGAGGCAGAAGTGGATGTCGTGGATATGAACGGGGTGACGGAGGCTCAACTTGATGCGGAGCAAGCGGATGCCGCTACCATCGAGGCCCTCCTGCAGGCGGAACCGGACGTCCTAGACTTGAATCGGGCGACAGAGGCTCAACTCGATGCAGAGCGCGGATGCTGCTGCCATCGAGGCCCTCCTGCAGGCGGAACCAGATGTCCTGGACTTGAAACGGGCGGCGGAGGCTCAACTCGACATGGAGCGCACGGATGCTGCTGTCATCGAGGCCCTCCTACAGGCGGAACCAGACGTCGTGGACTTGAACCGGGCGGTGCTCTCGTCCGTGCAGAGCACCCGCATGCTCCACATGAACGAGTAGCTGGAGGACAAGGACAACCACGGTGCAGAGACACACATCAGCAGCTACGGCTGGTTCGCACCGACAGCCAAAGACGACGAGGCCGTCTTGTTCCGCGAGCAGTGATATTTTTTCTTTATGTTGTTGTTTTTAGGGATCTTCTGCTATGTAAAAAGATATATTTATGCAAGTCACCCGATTTTCATCATGTTGGTTAGCCGACCATTACAGGCGGTTGGATGAATATTCTACGTCTCCTAACCCTTCTTCCTCACCTCTTATTCTTCCCCAACAGACGACCGCACGGGTGGTACGGATCTTCCCCAACATGCGGTTGGATAAACATACTGTATGAACGAAAAGTATATGTCAGCGGTAGGATGGCTGAGTTTGGTTTGATCACATGCGGTAGGATGTGTCAGTGAGGGTGCGTTCCCTTGGTTGGGTTTGCGGCGTGCAGGAGCGACTGTGTGAGGGTGCGGTGCGATCACGTCGCGTAGGAGCGACTGTGTGAGGGTGCGGTGCGACCGTGCTAGCCATGCGCAAGTGTATCTCCTTTTCATTTTGAAAACTTTAGGAAAGCTTGGCAAAACTGTGTTGCGAAGTATGGCAATGCAAGGCCTAGACCCAAACATGATACAAGTACGTACGCAGGAGTACTACTTGTGTTCAAAAAGAAAGGTGGGGTTTTCCTTCGCGGGATTGATCGATACAAATCCTTGCTTGACATGTCAATTAATGCGTATTTTTTCTCCAAATCCCAAAGAGCTAACCATCTCACTCCTCATCGCTTGATTAATGCAGCACCATGCAAACCAACCTTCTCAGTTCCGCATGCATGCAAGGGTATATTAATGTCCTTGGTTGCTAGTACGAGGCAAACCCCACCAATTTTGCCTCGATTAGTGTTAGTGGCCTTTTGCAAATTGTAATTTTGATATACTGGCCTTGTGTACAAAAAAATGGAGGTACTAACTATTTGACTTCCTTCCCCATTGCGGTGATGTCGACGATATCTCGAACATTGTAGTTTGGCAAAGTGCGTTCGACAGAGAACACCATTGAGGGACACCACAGTAAGTCGTTCGCAAGTGCCGCCTGCAAGCCGAGACAACTGCCTTGTTTGCATCCAGGAAGTTCGTTGAACCAAAGGATGCATAAATGTACTAGTACTACACAATAGTGCCGTCCGTCCATCTTAGCGCGGTGAGGTGGTTTCTCGAAGAAGACGATGGAGAAGTGGAGTCAACGAAGAGTGAAATGATGGTTGCTTTGTCCGTGCTTTGTGATTTGACGCCTCACTGCTTTGTGATTTGTGATAGAAGGGACAGGGGAGTAGACTATGTGCTCTATACTGTACATGCGTCCAATCACGGGAGAAAGAGGAGAGACGTTGCATATTTCTATTCCTTCAATCAATTGATTAGGGAGCTTCGGTTCCATCTTTTTAGCTTCGGCAGCACCGTCCACAATGGTTCCCATCGATGCCAAAAGCTATTTTCACATTTGGCTACACATTGTGGATGCCCTTAACCGTACCACTTGGTTTTGCTCCTGTGTGCTATCTATACAAATCTCAATTATATTGATCAAAAAAATTATAGTATCAAGATTAGTAAAAAGGAGGTGATTTTTCCGCGTGAATGGCGGGGGAGGTTTCTTATTTTTAGAGGATGTTGGCCTGGCGGTTTGCTAACATGTGGTCCCACGTGTCAGTGCTTTACCAAGCCGATCTGCGTCCCACATGAGGAAGAACAACGGTAGAAGCAACCCATGGTTAACTTGAAGAAGATGAGGGAGAAGCGGATTCAACAATGAGTGAAATGATGGTTGCTTCGTCCCTCCAACTTGTTAGGACCCCGATCCTAAGTCACATCGATCTAGCATGTAACACATCATATCACTTTGCGGCCTCACGTACAGTATCCCCATGGGTGCCACCTTACCTGGCCCGAGACCGTTTGCGCCTTTTGGCTCACATATATGATAGTGCCGCTAGCATCCATATGACAGAGAACCCGGGCCGACATGACTAGTTGTAAACCCAAAGTGGCACTAACTTACAGGGACAGGCATACATGACCCAGCAACGAACGTGCCGGTCATCAACGTATGAACGCAAGTCGTAGCAAGCTACAAGGACTTAAAGGAACAATGCGTGACATTTCCTTGAAGGGACAGAGATAGGAACGAAGAAGGACACATGCCGGCCAGCCTAAGTGTTCCGGAGCAGTAGCAAGCTACCATGGCTCAGTGGAAGCACTACGAGATATTTCCCCATAAGAGAGGCTACCATGAATAAACAACTAGATTGTCGGATCCCACACATACCAAGCATTTCAAAATCATACACACAATATGCTCAATATGTGCAAATACAACATGGCATCACAACAAAACTCTACGACTCAAAGTATTTATTCATTAGGCTCTGAGGAGCCAGATATTACAAACATGGGTCTGATGACCCATCATTCAAGTCATACCAGCAATAAGCCCATGCGGAGGCTTAACTTGTCTGAGTATAGACAACTACAAATGAAAAGGGCTGAGAAGCCTGACTATCTACAAGACCCTCCCAAGGGTACAAGATCGTAGCTGAGGCAACAAGCTAAACGTCGAATTCCATGTAGAACTACTAGTGAGACTGAAGTCTCCTCTGCAAAACATAAATTAAGAAAACGTGAGGACAAATGTACTCAGCAAAACTTACATCAGAACTAGCTACATATGCATCAGTATCAACAAAGGGGGTGGTGGAGTTTAACTGTAGCAAGCCAGCTTTGACTCGGTGGCTATCCTGAACTACGACTGCAAGTAACTCTTTTGGGGTGGCACACACGAGTCCACATATTCACCAATCAATACACCACTATGGATCCGCTCCAGTCTCCCTACGAGAAGGCCATCCATAGCACTCATGCTTATTTTGCGCATTTTAGAGTATCCACTTTCACTTGTCTATGAACTATATAGGCTACCCAGAAGTCCTTTACCGCGGACGCAGCTATTCGAATAGATCATGTTAACCTTGCAGGGGTGTACTTCTTCACACACACTCTCGCCACTTACCACCATGTACACGTTATGTATCTCGGCAACCTTCAAGCAGAAGCCTGGCGAGGGAGTCGTCCACGACCTAACTAACCACACAAGTCTCTAGTCCAGGTTTATCGCCTATTCATGTGCCATCCGCAAGCAGATCCGACCGGGGTTTTACTCACAGCCCCAAACAATGAGAGCATGGTTCCCGAGGCACCAAATGGGCGTCCCGGTATACCGTGCCTCGTGTCTCTACCGCATCATAGCCCACCCCTAGGGTCAGTGCTATGCACGGCCCCCAACACATATCCTACAAACACCAAAAACTAGTTGCAACTCCTGGACAAAGATCAAGGCGATTAATAAGTCGAGAGGGGTACTTAAGCATTCCAATGCGTGGTAGTAGCTATTCATGGGTCACAAACACAGAACTCAGTTCCTGAGGAAGGTTTCAATGAGACAGCCCACCATGTACTCCTACATGGCCTCTCACCGCTACCTTTACCAACTCGTCTTCACACACTTAGCCCTCAACAGTAGGACATGTTCACCACATTCCAATTCATCGCCGATGAATCAGACCTGACTCAACTCTAAGTTGTAGCAGGCATGACAACAAGAATGAATGAGTAGGCACATCAGGGCTCAAACAACTCCTACTCATCTATTTACTATGGCAATGACAGGTCATGCAGAGGAAAGGGTTCAACTACCGCAGCATGTAACAGTTAAATTGTTGTTGTCCCAATGCAGTTAAAGAGAGCAAGAGCGAGAGAGTGGGATTGTATTGGAATGCTCAATGGGGGTTTCCTTGCCTGGCACTTCTGAAGATAGTATAGCTCTCTATCGGTGTCATCGATCACAACGCCGGAATAACGTCCACTTAGAGGGAACACCACCGCCAAACACAGAAGGAACACAATCAATGCAATGCAACAATATGATGCATGAATGTGACATTGAAATATGTTGTGATTTGGGATAATGCAGCTAGCAACAATTTAAATGAAGTTGGTTTGAACTCAAGGTTCAAATTCAAACTCCATATGTTATTATTCACATGCCATTTAATTGATTTGACATGATCAGCAGGTTTAACTTTCTTTAACATGCATGAAAACTGTACCATTGGATAGATTGGATTTTTCTGATCATTTTTCATATATAATTTATTTCATTCTGAGTTATAGTTATTTTTCTATGAATTTTTGAAGTTTTGGCTATTTTACGGAATTTCCTGATTATTTTAAATCCAGAAAGTCAATTACTGCGTCAACACTGCATCATGCTTGCATCAGCGAGTCAATAGCACTGACTGGAGTCAAACATGACATGCGGGGTCCACACGTGAGTGTCACAGGGTAAAACAGGGGTTTGTTTAGCCTAATTAAAAGATTAGTGGGCGATGGGGCTCATTGTCAGTGTCACCGGGTTAAACTAACCACGGGGTTAATGGCTAATCTAATCCGCCACGTCACCTAACTGGCAATTAGCCGCTGGTGCTAAGCAGAACGCGGTGGCGCGATTTGGTCGGCAAGGGGGTGACGGCTACAGGGCGTAATGAGCTCGGGGGAGAGGGGTTTTCGACGTGGGAGCTCACAGTGGTTGCAGAGGGCGTCGACGCGGGCTCGGAGAAGGCCGGACAGCGACGTACGGGCGGCAGTGAACTCGGACGACCAAGGAGGAAAACAGCGGTGTTGGAGATGCAGCAGGGCTTCTGGCGCCGCGTGACTCGGTGGGGAGGACGACGACGTTGTGGCGGAGCTCGGAGACAGCTCGGTCAGGCGAGGCGGTGACTGTGGCCACGACAACGGCGATGGTGGTGTTTGGTCTTGGGAGAGAGAGAGCGAGAGCGGCAGAGGAGGGGAGGAGCACTAGGGAGAGTGGGGGTCGGGGGGTTGCGTGGCGCTCATAGCGGCCTCCAGCAGCAACAGCAAGCAGGAGCTGGCCGAGCGCGTGTGCGCGCGCTGCGGCCGAACGCCATCCTGCCTACTGGTAGGAGGTTAGGGGTAACTGGTGCCTGGCCTCGTGTCTGGCTGTCCACTGGGCCGACTAGGTAAGTCCACGTAAGCCTTTCCTCTTTCTCTTTTTCTTTTTCTATTTTATTTCCTCTGTTCTGATTTAGTTTAGGCACTAAATCATTTTAATAAATTCTAAAAAATCTTGCGGATACTAACTGAATTATTTCAGAGCTCCACAAAGAACCTCAGAATATTTGGACCATTTAAAATATATATAGCATTTAAATGGCTCCAACTCAAATATTTTTGTGTTAATTCAAAAATCCAAAATGACCTAGAAATATATTCATCATTTTTGGCAAAGGTTTCCACCTTAACTAGAAATCATGAACTTTTCTTTGGGGCATTTTGGGTTCATTGAAAATATATTTGTTTGGTTGAACCTAAGAGGATTAGGAGGTGCTAGGGTTTGGTCATTCCCCATTTCAAGTTTAGCAAAATTTAAACATGATGCATGGATGCAATGCCACTATTTACAAACATGAATCTAGGGCTGTGACAACTCACCCCCACTAAACAAGAATCTCCTCCCGAGATTCAACACATGAGGTAAGAAGACAAAGGGGACACAAAACTACACAATCTTCATGATCCATTGCTTCAAATTGATCTTGGCGTCTTTGCTTTTGAGATATTCATCCAACACGATAACGACAGAAAGAAACTCTACTGGAAATGATGTTCTTGAGATCGGGCAACTCAAGATCGACTCATGGAGTGAGACATAAGAACACCTCTTGAGTTGAGACTCAAAACACACATCAGAGGGATGGAAAAATAACAGATGACGAAGGTTCAAGTTGGTAGGCAACAATTACATGCTTGAGTAAGATGATGCATGGTTTCAAAGTAGCAAGGAGATAATTGCCATGATTCCATAACATGACACCTTAGGGAAGGTGACTCGTAGAATTATTCCTTTAAGTGGCAAAAAAGAATTAGTTTTGATGCATAGATCATTGAAACTCTCAATACCAGCCTAAGGAAAATCACAATCGATCATTTGAAGGAATTCGAAAGAATGGCATACTCAGTTTGGAAAGGAAACTAGAGTTATAAGACAACTCGGCAAACGGAAGGCACATTCCAATTGATACCGAGGATGTAACCTAGTGTATGAGCACGCTCTCAAGAACTTGAGCATTTCCATATTCAACAGGGTTTTTCCAACATCTGTGCCAAGATCTTGGCAATACTTCATACTACCATGATGAATAGTGATGGAAGACGCGGATGCAAAGGAAGACAAACACTTTCTTGGATTTTACCTTAGCAATGCCAAGGAAACAAATTCTGGATGATCGACCGAGAGACATTTAGCACTCCGTTTCTAATGTTGTCCTTCATGTTCTAGCTACCACGGTCATGCTTAAAAAGCATCAACATGGCCATCAAGTAAAGGTCGGACTTCGGGAGCACAAAATACATAAGGAGCAATTTCTAGAATAAGTCATGCGAAATCCTCATGGGAAGTGACCAAACGGCTTAATCAATATACTACAATAATAGTTCTTCCAGCAAGGTGCGTCCACTTCACTGGAACCTATATCATAGTTCTTGGAAGAAGTTCCAACCATCATATCTGCCCGAGATTCAAATATGGTTGGTAACAGGATAATTCAGACAACGTGTCTGGAAAAGAAAGTTTGCAACACAAACCGACGAGATGACGTTGCGAGATTCTGGGGAGATGAACTACGATAGCAAGCTCCAAAACATGAGATGGTTCTGCTACATACATGTGAACATGCTGTCCAAGACAAGCATGACCACGTAGAAGTCTTACAACAAAACACTACCGAGTTCAGGTGAGGAATCATCATTAATGATATTGAAGTCTCCGCGCGGAAGTCTAAAGGATTAACACTTTAGAATAGACTCCTTTATCTTGAACAAATCAATCAGTGGCTTGGTGTGCTAGGAGTTACATATGGAATGGAGATGACCAGTCTATCAAACCATGTAATACTTCACACATGCATGACTTACTTGGGATGACTCCAAAGGAAGCAAAACTAACTTTCTCGAATTCACGGCGGCAACTTACATCAAATACACATGAATTAGAGGAAGTCACTACTTTCATCCAAACATATACCTCATGAATGGGACACGAAGGCAACGCCTACAAAGTTTCCAACACCAGCTTATATGTTCAACATGAATCACGGACAAGATGAAGATGTTATCAATGGGCTCAACAACAATTCATCCAGGCTTCCATACAGATGGAATTCCACAATTAAGTGGACACGGTGATAGCATTGGTCAGACCAAAAGATGTAGTGGTGTATGCTTGAGGGATCAACCACGAGTAAGACAACATTACAAACCCCGTTGGTTCTAATTTGATTTGACGATAGCCCACACTCAAACCAAAGTTCTGACAAGACAATAGATCCAACAACTGATACGAGGACCAATTGATGAAGATATCATCTTTCTTCAACACACACACAAAAAGATATCCCTTAAAATGAACTAAGTCAGATAAAGCTTTTATCTTACAACTCTCCAAGTTGTTGTTTAGCAAAACCACCTAGTTCAGGGTATCCAACACAGAATCTTGGAGAATGGGTGGCTTACAAGAAACCAACTTGATCACAAACTCAACATAGCGGTCAGGTGACAACCTGGTAATACTTCTGAGAAGATATTTGGAAAATCACAAACCATCGATACGTTACTAAGCTCAAGAACAATCTTGCTTTTCAGGGCAAGGCGATATGATCAAAAGAGCAAGGAATTAACATAGTCCAAACTCATTGACCGAAGGGTGCACCAAGAAAATGTACTAGGTTGTCAGATTTCGGGTTCCGGCAAACCCTTGAGGTTTGAACACTGGGGTGCGCGCAGAGATTCAACCCTCTACCGGCTCGCTCTTCGCCGACTCGCTAAGATCTAAACTACCAAACTGAACAGCACAAGGGACACAAGATTTATACTGGTTCAGGCCACCATTGTGGTGTAATACCCTACTCCAGTGTGTGGTGTGGCGGATTGCCTCTTGGGCTTGATGATGAACAATACAAGGCAGAACAGCCTCGCGATGGTCTGTCCTTGGCTGGTGCGACGAACAGCTACGAGGAGTTCGGTCGCCCTATCTACTAGTCTTCCGGCCAAGATTGAGATGCCTCTACCTTGGGGGTGGCTGGTCCTATTTATAGGCAAAGGCCCTGGGCCTCTTCCCAAATATTGAGCAGGAAGGGTGCCAACAATTGGCCATTTTGAAGGGGAACAGCGGGTACACTTATCCTGACTAAAGTTGGTCCTCGCCTGTCAAGGGCTCTGGTGGTGACGCCGGCTTGGGCTCCACAATGACTTCCTTTCGGCCATTGGGCTGGTCTTGGTCTTTTTGCACCGAAATGGACGCCTTTGCTTGATGCTCTCGCCTGCGCTTGATCCCTTTGTACCAGAGAGGAAACGAGGACATTGCGTGGGCTGGCGCCCGACAGGCGCCCTTGGTCGTCATGGCTTGCGTCATGGGCACCTCGCGAGGTACCCCGCCTTGAACTCTCCGCCTCCTCATGAGCCAGCCTGATGAGGCCGTGCCTGAGGAAGCTCCTTGTCGTCCGCCCCGCGAGGCTTGGCCCCTCGCGAGGGTCTTGAGCCTGCGTTGATGAAGATGGGTTGTGCTGGGCCTCCTTTGAGCCACGCTGCAGGCCGCAGGTAGGCAAGTCTGGGGACCCCCGTTCCCAGAACGCCGACAGTAGCCCCCGGGCCCACGGCGTGCCCGAACTTGGCTGAGCAGAGAGGCGAAGGGGCAAGTACGAAGCGTCGCGGGCCCTAACAGCCTGCGGCCTTGGGCGCTGCGTGGCGGTTGATTGGACATGGGCGGCACTGCAACCGCGTGAGTTGATAACAGAGCGGCATCTCCCTTGCCTCCTTTATTTCCTCTAGTTGCTGCTCAGATCCCCTTTCTTGCGCCTCTCCTCCCTGCTTCCAAAATCTTCAGATCTACTCCGCCTACATGCCCTAGCCAGTCATGGCGCCTCGCCAAGCCCCGACCGGAGCTTGGTACTCGCCGGCCTTGGACCCGCCAAATGTGTCAAGGGCGAGCCTTGCCCTAGTGCGCCAGATGGCGGAGGCGCAGGGCATCGACGGGACGAAGGCGTTCAAGGCCGGCTCTGCTGTCCCTGAAGGTCGAGGGAGCACCTTCTGTCCGCTCTTCGTGAGCGCCATCCTCGCTGGTCTGGTGCCTCCCTTTTCCGAGTTCTTCTTCTCTGTCCTCCGCCACTACAATATTCAAGCTCTGTACCTACATCCCAACTCCGTCCTTCTTCTGGCGATCTTTGCCTACTATTGTGAGGCTCACGTAGGGGTGAAGCCCTCGGTGGCCTTGCTACGCCACTACTTCTCCCTCCGGACCTCCCGTGGTTCCGCCTCAGCGTGCGCGAGCTTCATCGCGTACGGAGGCTCCATCGCCATTTCAAACCCTGGGAAGAGGATTGAGGGCTTCAGGAGCAAGTGGGTCTTGGTGGATGCTGGGCGCATCCACCCTCGGCTGATCCTGCCCACGGAGCACCCCGCGAGCTCCGACGATTGGTCCTGAGTGGAGCTTCTGGATCCCTGTGCGAAGCTGGTGTTGGAGAAGATGGACGCAGATCTGAGGCCGGCCAGCGTGGCGGCGGCGAAGCTGACCCGTGCGTCGCTGCTGAGGGAGTTCCTGGAGCATCAACTGGGTCCGCTCTGCCAGTACTCGCTTCCGATGTGGAGGCCTCAATCGAGCCCCGTGGTCTTGGCCGACGAGGATCTGGCTGCGGTCCTCCAGTGCTTAGTTGGGGGCGACGTGGCGAGGCGGGAGGGCGCTCCTATGCCCCTGTTCCTTCGCGAGGATTGGGAGCAGGTAGTGGGGTCCATGCCTGTCTTCAACATGGACGGGCCCATGCCCGTGAAGGCTCCAGAGGACTTGGTGGACGTGTCCTCCGACGACTCCAGCTTAGAGAAGGAAGAAGGCGAGCAGGAAGAGGGCGTTGACTCAGAGGCGGAGTCAAGAGCTCCTCCCCTTCGGCGCGGGTCCCGAACTCTCCGCCTCCCCCAGAGTGACGACGACGAGGATGAGAATGAGCTGGGCGGCGGGAGCCTGCCTCCGATCCCGAAGAAGGACCGGACTGGGCTGGTCCCCCGCGGGTCTGCCCCGGCCCCGGGGCGATCTGCAGGCGCGCCTCCTGCTCCCGAGCCCCTTGAAGCCGACCCTTGCAGCCGGCTTTCAGGCTTTAAGTATGGCCGGAGGCTACTCGAGTCCACCAGCGACGACCTATAAGTGCCTACTTCCCGTCTTGATTATTGTTCTGTCGCCGAGACCTGATGCCCATATCCTTCGGCCAGGCTGGCGCCCGCGGCAAAGAAGTTGAAGGGATCTCCTGAGGTCCCATCCGTGGCACTGCCTCTGCCCGAGAAAGAAGGTAATCCTGACGCGCAGGCCTCTCCTGCCCGGGCATCCTCGCGAGGCCAGGCTGAGCCCGCTGGGGCGAGCTCAGCCCCCTTGACCCAGGCGACTCCCGAGGTGCCCTTGCTTGACACTGCCTCCACTGCCAACGTGGCGCAGCTGGTTCCGCCTCAAGGTACTGTGGTCATGCTGCCGCCTTCTCCTCCTACTCCACCGACTGCTGCTTCCCCGAATACTATTCTGGATCGCGCCATTGCTGGACTGGACCGTCTGCGGCAGGATCTTCAGGGCGCCGACCCTCGTCTGGTGGCCGGGCGCTTGGAGCTGGCTTCTGGCTGGATTCGCTCCGATGCTTCAATACGGGCGGTGCTGGTCCAGGCCTCGACGGCTTGCGACGAGGAGAAACAGGCCGTCCATGAGGCGAAGGTTGCCCGTGATGCTGCCCTGGGGGAGGCAGCTAGCGTCCAAGGTCGCTGTGAGACGCTAGAGAGCAAGCTGAAGGGCCTGCAGAACCAGCTTGCCGAGGAGGCCCGCCTTCGCCAAGAGCAGGAGGAAAACATGAAGGCTCGCGAGGCAGCCGTCAAGGACCTGGAGGCCAAGCTCAAGAGGCGCCGTGGCGGCCTAGGCGTGCTGGAGCGAGAGCTAGAGGCGAGGAAGGTCGAGCTGGACGGCAAGGCCCGGGTTCTCACCGAGGATCGCGTGGCCTTCACGGATATGGAAGAGAAGGCTCGCACTTCGCTGAAGATGCTTTATGACAGCGGCCTGGAGAGCCCGCTGGCCGGCGAGGAGGATGGCCCCACCAAGCTGCTTCCCTTCCTGGTTCGCGGCCTTCAAGACGTCACCCTTGGCCTTGGCCCTACAGCTGAGGCCGAGGCATGCGTCTTGTCTTCTGCAGCGCTGACGCGGGTCTTCACCCACATCTATCTTCGTGACCCCGACATCGACGTCGACAGCCTGCTGGAGCCAGTGAGCGGCGAGTGTGCCGCTGCCGCTGTTGAGGACGTGAAGGGTCGTGCAGAGGCTCTGCTGGGGAAGTTCCGGGCCTTCAGTACCAAGCCGAAGCGGAGCGCTGCTAGCCCTGCTGCTCCACAAGGCGAACCTGCTCCGCGCGGCTCCCCTGCCGGCAAGTGACTCTGTCGTGGCTCCCGTCCTGGTTTTTAATTCCTGCGCATGTATCATGCCTCGGGGAGGCGTTAAAACTTATGTTTGATGCTGTGACAACAGCATGGACTGTAATATTTTCTTCTGAATTCCCTGAAATTTGCATTATTCCTTCCTACTTGCTTATGTTCTACGCCGGCAGAGCCCGGCCCCGCGCATACCTCAGCCGCCATTGGCCCCGACCGGAAACCAGGACGGGACCAAGGAGTGAGGGGCTACGTGACAAGTTAGGCTCTAGAGTTGCGATGCTCAGGAGTCCCCCTTGGCGCTCGAACATCAAGTAGGGAGGTGAGGTGTGGGTGGATCTACCGTTCTACGTCTGCAGGGCCCGGCCCCGCGCATACCTCTACCGCTGTTAGCCTTTCGGAACTAAGGAGTGAGGGGCTACGTGACCAGTTAGGCTCCTGAGTCGCGATGCTCAGGAGTCCCCCTTGATGCTCAAACAGCCTTCGTACCTTGGCTCCGCTCGGGGAGGGACGTGCGACGAACCAGGCCTGGGGGGGCCTGGCCGGGTGGCGTGCGTCTGGGCGTGACCCAGGCGCAGCCCCCGTGCCCAGCCCCTTCGCACGACACTCCCGAGGGGAGGCATTGCGACAAGGCCAGACACTGAGCTCCGGGCTCCCTGAGGTTGATGCGGCCCGTAGGCCACCCTCAGTTGTTTATCACCAGCGCGGAGCATAGCACTTCCATATGCGTACGGGCATAGCCGCTCCTCGGCAGTGTCGTCAGCCAGCGCAGAGCATGGTGCTTCCACTGGTACATGGGAGGGGGCTCCCCTCCGGGAGGAGCCCCTGGGGCGTATACAGCCCCACCCTAACACGTGGCCGGCATGGTAGGGCTTGGCGAGGTGTATCTGGGCACCCGCGAGCCAGCGCAGGACTCACGGGGCCCTACCTCAAGGCGGGTTGCGCCTGGCTCTGGGCCTTATCTTGGAGTGTGTTCCTGCAAGTTTGGCCAGATGCCGGTGCTCTACGTCTTCGGGTCCCAGCTCTCGGGCTGGTCTCAGCCGTTGCTGGCATGCCAGGTCGCGATGCCATGGACAAGACCAGAGGGTGAGGGCCGGAGAGCCGGTAGGAGCCCTGAGTCGCGATGCTCAGGCACCCCCCCTTTAACGCGCAAGCTGGGTTAGATGTTGAAACTCTACATCCTCGGGTCCCGGCTCTCGGGCTGGTCTCAGCCATCGCTGGCATGCCAGGTCGCGATGCCAGGGACAAGACCAGAGGGTGAGGGCCGGAGAGCCGGTAGGAGCCCTGAGTCGCGATGCTCAGGCACCCCCCCTTTAACGCGCAAGCTGGGTTAGATGTTGAAACTCTACGTCCTCGGGTCCCGGCTCTCGGGCTGGTCTCAGCCGTCGCTGGCATGCCAGGTCGCGATGCCATGGACAAGACCAGAGCGTGAGGGCCGGAGAGCCGGTAGGAGCCCTGAGTCGCGATGCTCAGGCACCCCCCTTTAACGTGCAAGATTCCAACACCCAGGAGAAAAAGGCACCAAATAACAAGCATGTTGGATCGAAAGCATAGCCCTAAGATAAACGCAAGAAGGATACATGCCGCTGGGACAGGCCCGAGCGGCTTGGGGATGATGCAGCCCGAGGGGCGCCCCCAATAAGATAAGCTAAGGACATGAAATAAAAGGGATACATGCCGCAGGGACGGACCCACGCGGCCTGGGAATAATGCGGCCCTGAAGGCGCTCCCAGCCAGAAACGAAACTTAAAAGATGTCACCTGATGATGTTGGGGACGAAGGGGTGTTGGTGTAGCAGACTCGGTAGGCTGCGGGAGCCGATCCTCATGAGCCCCCAGGCCCAGGGGCCTCTGGAGGCTCCGAAGGCGCTGGCGGCTCCTCGCGGGCCATCTCCATCTCTGCCAGGGCTGTGGCACGCCTGACCTCTTGAGCCTCCAAGATGGCCCTCATGAGACGCTGGTGCGCAGCAGCCGCGTTCGGCAGGCCGTAAGGCATGCGCACGTAGCTGTGGGGCGGACCCTCGCAACGTCCCACTCGCGAGGGCCAGAGGCGCTCTTGAGACGTGGCTCGGTTGAGCCCTGGTATGTCGATGCAGACGCGCAACCCACCATCCTCGCCTGGATGGGGGGCCACAGCGGGTAGGCGGCGGCTGCCTCTCATGACCCTTGACTCCTGTAACTCCTGAATGGCCTTGCTGACGAACTCCTGAGGGTTTGGCCCTTGAGGGAGTCTTGGACTAGGGGGTGTCCGGATAGCCGGACTATCATCATCGACTGGACTCCAAGACTATGAAGATACAAGATTGAAGACTTCGTCCCGTGTCCGGATGGGACTTTCCTTGGCGTGGAAGGCAAGCTTGGCAATACGGATATGTAGATCTCCTACCATTATAACCGACTCTGTGTCACCCTAGCCCTCTCCGGTGTCTATATAAACCGGGGGGTTTTAGTCCGTAGGACGCACAACCATTACAACAATCATACCATAGGCTAGCTTCTAGGGTTTAGCCTCCTTGATCTCGTGGTAGATCTACTCTTGTACTACCCATATCATCAATATTAATCAAGCAGGAGTAGGGTTTTACCTCCATCGAGAGGGCCCGAACCTGGGTAAAAACATCGTGTCCCTTGTCTCCTGTTACCATCCGCCTAGACGCACAGTTCGGGACCCCCTACCCGAGATCCGCTGGTTTTGACACCGACATTGGTGCTTTTATTGAGAGTTCCTCTGTGTCGTCACTGATAGGCTTGATGGCTCCTTCAATCATCAGCAACAACGCAGTCCAGGGTGAGACTTTTCTCCCCAGACAGATCTTCGTGTTCGGCGACTTTGCACTGCGGGCCAATTAGCTTGGCCATCTGGAGTAGACCAAAAGCTACGCCCCTGGCCATCAGGTCAGATTTGGAAGCCTAAACTTCACGGCTGACATCCGCGGAGACTTGATCTTCGAAGGATTCGAGCCACAGCCAAGCGCGCCGCACTGTCACGATGGGCATGATTTAGCCCTGCTACCGGACAGTGCCCCGGAGGCCGCACATGAGTCCGCTCCGATCCTTAATTCGGGGCCGACTGCACAGATCGAGGACCGGTGGCTAGACACCGCCTCGGGGGCTGCAACCTCTACGGTGATGGAGCCGAATACTGGCCTTGTCCCTTGTAAAGTTCGTGATTCCGAGGTGCCGGACTCCTCGCCGGACTCCGAACCTCCTGCGCCCTTACCAATCGAATCCGATCGGGCGCCGATCATGGAGTTCACCGCCGCGGACATCTTTCAGCACTCATCCTTTGGCGACATCCTAAATTCGCTAAAGTATCTCTCGTTATCAGGAGAGTCCTGGCCGGACTGCGGCCAGGACGGCTGGGATACGGACGACGAAGAAATTCAAAGCCCACCCACCACCCACTTTATAGCCACTATCAACGATTTAAAAGACATGCTAGACTACGACTCCGAAGACATCGACGGTATGGACGACGATGCCGGAGACGACCAAGAACCAGTGCCTACTAGGCACTGGAAAGCCACCTCAACTCATGATATATATATGGTGGACACCCCAAAAGGGAGCGATAATGAGGAACAACGGGACGTGGCGAAGGATAGTTCCCCCGAAAAACAACCAAAACAGCGACGCAAGCGCCGCCCCAAGTCCCGCCTCGATAACAACAGCACCCATAATGACCCAGCCGTAGAGCAGGGCAAACCAGTGGACGGCAAACATGCAACCAAGCAACCATCCGAACAAGATGAATTGGACAATCAACCAATCCTCGGCGAAAACAACAGTCTAGACGATCTCACGCCGGACACACCACCGGAGCATAAGAACCTTCACAAAGGGCTTGTCGCCATTGCAAGAAGTTTGAAGAAGCAGAAACGGAAGCTCAATACAGTGGAAGACATACTCAGAATGAGGTGGAGCAAAGTACTCAAGACCGCGGACAAATACGGCAATAGCCATCAAGCAAAGAGCTACCCGAAGCACAAGCTGCTGCCCGAATTCGACAAGGAGGCCGTAGAGCCCCCACAATTAAAAAGCAAAGAGGCCGCCTGGCCGGATAGATGACCAGATGATAGGCCAGGAGCGGCAAGCGGCGCCGCACACAAGCCGGCACATGACACACATAAAGATCCTCGCAAAACAGATGGCCCGGTCAGGTCCATTTATGGGCCAAGAAAGAGGGCCCCAGGAAGCAACACAGATTGTTCGAAGATAACGGCACACCTAAATACAGGGGCGCCGCACACCCACTATGTTTCACCGATGAGGTGCTGGATCATGAATTTCCAGTGGGATTCAAGCCCGTAAACATAGAGGCATACGACGGAACAACAGACCCCGGAGTCTGGATTGAGGATTACATCCTACACATACATATGGCTAGAGGAGACGATCTCCACGCCATAAAATATCTACCCCTCAAGCTTAAAGGGCCAGCTCGGCATTGGCTCAAAAGCCTCCCAGAAAATACCATTGGAAGTTGGGAAGAGCTCGAGGACGCGTTTAGAGCAAATTTTCAGGGGACTTATGTCCGCCCTCCGGATGCAGACGATTTAAGTCACATAACCCAACAGCCCGGAGAATCAGCGCGCAAATTCTGGAACAGGTTCCTCACCAAAAAGAACCAAATAGTCGACTGTCCGGACGCCGAAGCCCTAGAAGCTTTTAAACATAACGCCCGAGACGAACGGCTCGCCAGACACCTCGGCCAGGAAAATCCAAGAACAATGGCCGCGCTAACGAGCCTCATGACCCGCTTTTGCGCGGGGGAAGATAGTTGGCTGGCAAGATGCAGCACCAGTGACCCGAGTACATCCGAGATCAGAGATGGAAATGGAAAATCACGGCGCAGAAAGGATCAGCGCCGAAACAAAGAAAATGGCCCAAAGAACACGACGGTCAACACAGGATTCAAAAGCTCGCGGCCGAACAACAAAACACTGCCTCTTAAGGACAACAGTGACGAGCTATCCAACCTCAACAAAATTTTGGATCGGATATGTCAAATCCACAGTACCCCCGGGAAGCCTGCAAACCACACCCACCGAAGTTGTTGGGTCTTCAAACAGTCCGGCCGACTCAACGCCAAACACAAGGGGCTCGACACGCCAAGCGAGGACGACGACGAACCCCACCAGCAGAGCGCCGGAAAACAAAAGACTTTCCCACAAGAAGTTAAAACAGTAAACTCACTTCATGTGATTATACGGAACAATAGTGCGGCACCCGCTAAAGTACGCGTCGCACAGTCCACCCCAGCGGAATCCCGAGATTGGATGTCAAAACCAATTACTTTCGACCACCTGGATTATTCCAGAAGTGTTCGAAACGCAGGATGGACTGCTCTGATATTGGATCCTATAATCGACGGACTACAATTTACACAAGTCCTAATGGATGGCGGCAGCGATTTAAACCTGCTATATCCGGACACAATCCGCAAGTTGGGGATAGACCCTACTAAAATTCGCCATAGCCGCACTTCCTTCAAAGGAGTGACGCCAGGCCCTTACGCCAAGTGCACGGGCTCCTTACTACTAGAAGTTGTGTTCGGATCACCCGACAACTTCCGTCGCGAAAAGCTAATCTTCCATGTCGCTCCATTCAAAAGTAGCCATCAAGCACTATTGGGACGTGAAGCTTTCGCCCGCTTTAACGCAATATCGCACTACGTGTCTCTTACACTTAAAATGCCCGGTCCATGCGGAATCATCTCATTAAAAGGTCGTTCAAGACCCCGAACACGGCTAGGCGAGTCCGGCATAAATAAACTAGGGGCTCCCTAGCTGCATACCCCTTCACAAGGGGCTGCGCGTACGAACAATAAAGGGCCAATAAAATCTCAACTTTATTCATTCATTCATACTTTGTTTTCAATACATTTTTTGCATGATTTCTTTTCAAGCTAAGTTCCTCTCTTTTACAGATGAACAGCGTGTACACCCGTCTAGGATACGGCACAATGGACACACAGGCGCAGACGTGCAGCAGGGACCCGTGGCAAGGATTCTTTTCAGATTAAGACCCTGCGTAAACCTTTCTTACTGTCTCTTGTTGATTCACATCCCACGATTTTTCACCATAACTGACGAGGATGCTGGCGTTTTGGCATCGGCCGCGTCAGAAATTCTCGCCTGTACCTGGACACTAGGGGCTTAGAGCATTGTTCTGCCCGTTATCATAAAGACCGAATACCTTAGGGAGAGTTCGGCGTCTCGAGTTAGGCCTTATATGCATCAACTCCGAATCATGTCTTTGGTCAAATGTTGGGTTTGCCCGGCTCCTGTGTTTTGCCGCCTTACGTTCTGTATCATTGGCTAACGCGGCACCAGGAGAACTACTGCGATTGTGCCCCGGTTCGGCCGGGCGAGCACCTCAGTAGAGAAAGCCGAAAACTGACTGTCATGATACAGCGAGAGTGGTCAACCACTAGATCGACTACCGGAATGTTTAGAATTCCTCCTCTTTGACGAAGGACCGTTTCCCGGTCAGGCACATACGCGCCCCGAATTCGGAGAGCGCGGTGCCCCTAGGGGCTATATCGTAGCCCCACCTTCGAACTCCTATGGCTAAGTGAAAGTGATAAAGCATCATAGTCTAGTTGCCTCGTCTGCTACGCTACCACCTCCTTCAAAGGATCAAGACGTTGGATTAAGTGTGAAAATGCGCTATTTTGCAAACACCCCCACACCATGTGTGTGGGGGCTGAAGCCGAAGACTGCCATCTTTCAGGTTATACACAAATATACATTAACGACCGCACATGAGATATTTCAATACTTGAATTCACAAGTATAAAAAGCACTTATATTATGAATATCATTTTACATATCATAAAGATCATTTGAACATGACATTCTTTGAGCACTGCGACTCTATTGCACGAGCACCCCGCAGAACTTCCCCAAAATAGTGCTCGCCGGGTAACCGGCTCTCGTCCGAACCCCGGGTTGCAACATGGGTGGCAACCATCTCTGTCCAGTATGTCTTCACACGGGTGAGGGCCATCCGTGCACCCTCTATGCAGGCCGACCGCTTCATCGCCTTGATATGCGGCACCGCCCCAAGGAATTGCTGCAATAAGCCAAAATAACTCTTCAGCTTGGGCCTATCCGGCTAGATATAAGCCACTACATCCGTCATGGCAAGTCCGGACAATCTATTCAGCTCAGCCCACTCAGCCAGCCGGTCGGTCAACGGAAGTGAACGCTCCGGACTGTGGAATTGAGACCAAAAAAGCTCTTCCGTCTCGTGATCCTTTTGACTTCGGAAGTGTACAACAGCATCTGCCGCACTCGCTGCTAAATCCATATAAGGATCCTCCAGACCCCACAGCTAGCCAAGCTGAGCATACTTCGGATCTGTGAACTTCCTGCGCAGCAGAAAGGGCTTGCCAGCCGCAATGTCTCCGGCCTGACGCAGCTCCTCGTTTATAGCCCTCATTGCAGAACGGGCATCCTTGGCTTCGGTGGTGGCCTTCTTCAGGTCTTCTTGCTCCGCTCGGCGTTCCTTTTCAAGAACCTCATAGCGGTTGGTTACATCTTTCAGCTTCACGGCCATTGCGGCCATCTCCCCCCTGCTTCGGCAGTGAGCAGCCCTTTCGGCTTCTAGCTCTTCGGCCGCCTTCGAGGCAGCCGCATCACTCCTTCGGGCTTGCTCCTTGGCTTGAGCAAGCTCTGCTCGAAGGTCCTCCATAGCAGCGACACCATCTGCATTAAGCATACATGTTGTTAGGAGTGAGCATCAGCTCCCTAACTAGGTGACCACGGAGAAACAACCTACCTTGTGACTCGTCAAGTCGTTTATTGACCAACGCGATGTCCGCATCGGCAACGTCGAGTTGCCGCTTTAGTTCAGCAACTCCATCAGTCCGGCTGGCCATTGGACTATTCGCCACCTGTGTAGGAAAGGCGAGAATTAATACTTGAGATTATGATCCTCGGCACGCTGTCGCTTTCGACAACATACTGAGTCTCAGGGGCTACTATCTATACATGGCGCGCTTTATGTGTAAAACTGTCAAAAGGTATGTCATTTTTACGTACCTCAAACCCCGCCAGCAAACTTCTGACGGCATCATGCAACCCGCCCTCGGCGGATGAAATTCTTTCAATCACCGTACTCATCAATGTACGGTGACCTTCTGAGATAGACGCCTTCTCAAGCAGATCCTTCAGCTCCCCCAGCCATACACCAGTTGGCGCCGAACTCTCCGACCCTGCCGGACTCTGGGATACCCTCCGTGACGACATCTCAGGGTCGTCCGCCCTGCCTGACGGTGCGGCAGATGGAGGCGTTTTGCTCTCCATCATCTCCGGACGAAGGTCCCCCGAAGACGAGCTCAGCTGAGAAGGACGGAGATCCGAAATACAAGGTAAAAACTTCGGTTATCCTCAGAAGCAAAAATAGGGGTGTCCCATTACAAAACTCCCCTTTTTCTACTTATGGCTCGCTGGAGGGCTGATCCCTTCGGGGAGATGGTACGGCCGGGGCTTCCCCAGGCGCAGGACCCTCCGGTGAAGATCTCTTCCCCCGCTTTGAGGCCTTGGCCTCCGGGTTTTCGGAAGCGGTCCTCTTCTCCCCTTGGAAGGAGGGATTCTCGATCCCCCCTTTCTCGAAAGCCTCCTTGGTAGAGGCGGTAGTTTCTCTGTTTTCCCCTTCACCTTCCTCTGAAGGCGCAACCTCCAGCATCTTGACCAACATGGGATCCGGCGCGGTCTCCGGGAGGGGGGCCGGACACCGTATCAGTTTTGCTTGCGCTATCCACTCCTGTTTAGAGGACAATTGGTTAAAAGGCAGATCCAAGATATGCAAACGAACGGTATGTCCGGACACAGAGCTACTTACTTGAGTATCCGGGCGATTGCAGCTTAGGCCGGCGTCCTCGGTCAATTCCGGACACACCTCTTGTGATCCGAAGAACAATTTGTACATCTCCATGGGTGTCGTACCCATGAAGTGTTGGAGAACTCGTGGTCCCTTCGGATTGAATTCCCACAGCCGGAGAGGGCGACGTTTGCAGGGCAGGAGACGCCTAATCAGCATAACCTGCGTCACCACGACCAGATTGATTTCCCTCTCCTGGAGGTCTCGAATCCGGCCCTGCAATAGGGGTACGTCCTTTGACAGCCCCCAGTTGAGCCCTTGGTTGACCCATGACATCAGCCGTTGTGGAGGGTCCGGGCGAAAGATGGGCGGCGGCTTCTGCCTGCTGCCCCTGGGAGCGGTAATATAGAACCAATCCTGTTGCCACAAGACGAGCTCCTCTTGGAAAGAGCCTTCGGGCCATGGAGCATCGGCCCTCTTGCTTACAACCGCCCCGCCGCACTCTGCTTGACGCCCCTCGATCATCTTCGGCTCCACATTGAAGGTTTTGAGCCACAAACCGAAGTGAGGGGTAGTGCGGAGGAAGGCTTCACAGACGACAATGAATGATGAGATGTGGAGGATGGACTCCGGAGCCAAGTCGTGGAATTCCAACCCGTAGTAAAACATGAGCCCTCTCACAAAAGGATCCATCGGGAAGCCTAAACCCCGATGGAGGTGGGACACAAACACGACGCTCTCTCCGGCCTCGGGAGTAGGAATGACTTGCCCTTTGGCGGGCAACCTATGCGAAATCTCGTAGGTCAAGTACCTGGCTTCTCTCAGCTTTAACACGTCCTTTTCCGTGACAGAGGAGGGCATCCACCGGCCCTGTAGGTCGGAGCCGAACATTGTTGAAGGTCCGAGGTGCTCGAATCTGGGGCTCTGGGTGTTGGAACTCGGGGCGAGGGGCAGATTCGATTGAGGATTGAAGAAAAGAAATGAGCCTTGGTCCCATTATAAAGAGGGAGAATACCAAGAGCCGTCCCCGTGACCGTTTTGGACTCACCTTCGATAGAGGAGGCATGGCAGCGGGCACGGTTGGGTTACCCACATCTGTATTGATGAGAATCCCGGAATAAGGGGAACACGATCTCTGCTTCGACAAGACGTGCCAAGGAAACCGCTTCGCTAAACGCGCTGAGGTGGTATAATAAAAACGATTCAAGTAAAGGCTTGGTAGTGGCGTGACGTCACACCACAAAATACGTCAGCAGATTGAACTGGTGTACATATTATTCTCTCTACGGTGGTATGTGGAATTTGTTTTACAGAGCCGGACACTATCCTGGTGTTCACAATCTTCTATGAATTATTCGGAGGAAGAAGCCGCCTTGCAATGCCGAAGATAATATGCATGCCGGACTCGTCGTCATTGAAGCCTGGTTCAGGGGCTACTGAGGAAGTCCTGGACTAGGGGGTGTCCGGATAGCCGGACTATCATCATCGGCCGGACTCCAAGACTATGAAGATACAAGATTGAAGACTTCGTCCCGTGTCCGGATGGGACTTTCCTTGGCGTGGAAGGCAAGCTTGGCAATACGGATATGTAGATCTCCTACCATTGTAACCGACTCTGTGTAACCCTAGCCCTCTCCGGTGTCTATATAAACCGGGGGGTTTTAGTCCGTAGGACACACAACCATTACAACAATCATACCATAGGCTAGCTTCTAGGGTTTAGCCTCCTTGATCTCGTGGTAGATCTAATCTTGTACTACCCATATCATCAATATTAATCAAGCAGGAGTAGGGTTTTACCTCCATCGAGAGGGCCCGAACCTGGGTAAAAACATCGTGTCCCTTGTCTCCTGTTACCATCCGCCTAGACGCACAGTTTGGGACCCCCTACCCGAGATCCGCCGGTTTTGACACCGATAGCCCTCCTTGCCTTGCTCCTTCTTGAGGGAAACGTGCTTCGAAGAACGCCTCCACGTGGTGCCCAAGCGCCTCCCTCGTGACCTTGGCGAGGTCGGCGGCCCTCCAGGGGAGAGCCCCCAAGCCCTGCTTGAGGAGGGCGCCGGGCGCGCTTCCCTATGCGATGGAAGGAGGCTCCCCCTGAGCAGGCGCGGGCCCTGAGGGGCCTGCGTCCTGAGGGGCCGGGCCGGACGATGTCTTCTTCTTCTTGGGTGCAGCCTCGGGAGGCCTCCTGCTGCTGCGGTCTGGGTCTTCCAGTGATGCGGCCTGAAAGGCTCGCTCCAGGGAGCACACTGCGTCCCTCTCTTCGCAGGGCACCGTGATGACCTCACCGCTTCCTGGCATCTTGAGGATGTTGTAGCCGTGGTGGGTCACGGCCATGAACTTGGCCAGCACTGGGTACCCGAGGATGGCATTATACGGTAGGCGAATGTGGGCGACATTGAAGTCGATGAGCTCGGTGCGGTAGTTGTCGCGTGCCCCGAAGGTGACAGGAAGGCGGACCTGCCCGATCGGGACCGTGGAGCCGTCGGTGACTCCGGAGAAGGGCTTGGTTGGCTGAAGCTGGTTGTAGGGCACTTGGAGATTGTTGAACGTTTCCACGGACAGGACATTGAGCCCTGCCCCGCCGTCGATGAGGGTCCTGGTGACCAGCACGTTGCTGATGATTGGGGAACAAAGCATAGGGAGGACTCCGGCTGTGGCCGCGCACTTGAGCTGATCCGCTAAGCTGAATGTGATGGCGCATGCCGACCACCTGAGAGGGCACGTGGCCTCGAGCTTGGGGAGGACTGCATTCACTTCGCGGGCGAACTTCTTGAAGATGCGCTGAGAGGCTTAGGCTTGAGCTCCGCCCAGGATGCAGGTGATTGCGCGTGGTTCCTGGAAGCCCCCAGCCCCCTCGTCCTGATGACGGTCTTCATTTCTCCTTGGCTGCGGCGGCAGCGGAGGGAGGCCCGCGTTCCCTTGCGGGCGATCCTCGCGAGGCTGATCCCTCCAGCCTCCCTCGCGAGGCGGGTCCTGCCAGCGATCCTCGCGAGGTTGGTCGCGCCACCCTTGGCGCGGGCCGCGGTCTTCCCAGCGCCCTGCATTCCTTCCTCCTCCTTGGCCGTAGCCCCGGTCGCTGCGGTCGGGGCGTCTGCCGACCCTTCCCTCACGCACGGCCTGGAGCTCTTGGCATTCATTTGTGTTGGTGTGGAGGTCGTGGTACACGCAGTACCGACTGCCCTTGGAGGATTCAGGCTGATCTCTGCCCTGCTTGGTGTCTGGCTCGGCCGCAAGCACGACAGCCCCCTTGCGCTTCACGTCCTTGGCCTTGGGCTTCTTATCTTCGGGGTCCGCGGCAGGCAGCTCGAGGAGGGAGAGGCGCCCCTCCTCAGCCCTGGCACACTTGGTCGCCAAGTTGAGCAGCTCCAAGGAGGTGCACAGGTCTTCATGCATCGCCAGCTCCTCCTTCATCTTGATGTCGCGCACACCGTCGGAGAAGGCAGAGATGGTGGCCTCCTCCGTTACCCTGGGGATCTTGAGGCGCGCGTTGTTGAAGCGCTAGATGTACTTCTGCAGGGTTTCCCCTGGTTGCTGCTTGATACGGCGCAGGTCGCTCACGGCGGGTGGCCGGTCGCGAGTACCCTGGAAGTTGGCGATGAAGCGGGTGCGCATCTCGTCCCAGGAGGAGATCGTGCCTGGGGCCAGATTCAGGAGCCAGGTGCGGGCTCCGTCCTTGAAAGCCATGGGAAACCAGTTCGCCATGACCTTTTCGTCTCCGTTGGCAGCCTCGATGCCCAACTCGTAGAGTTGGAGGAACTCCGCAGGGTCAGCCGTGCCGTCGTAGCGAGGAGGCAGGTCTGGCTTGAACTTGCCGGGCCACACGACGCTGCACAGCTCAGAGGTGAAGGCGCGGCAGCCCACCGTGGCCGCAGGTGGTCTTGGGCGACGGAGAGCTTGGTCCTGCGGGTCCCCATGCGCCGCGGCTGGGGGCAGCGCAGGGTCTTGACGTGCTGGAGCAGGGAGCGCTTGGGCAGCTTCACGTGGGCGAGGGACTTCTTGGCAGTTCTGCTCTTGCCGCGCTGGCGCCTGAAGGAGTGGGTTCTGCCCAGGGCCCGCGCGCCTTGCGGCCAGGGCGCCTTCTTGAGGAGGAGGCGGCTGAGGCGCCCTAGGAGCTTCATTGCCCGCGCAGGGCTGGGTGCAGTGCAGCGAGAAGGACGGTGCGGGGGCGCCTCCAGTGGCGCGGACGAGCTCGGCAACTCAGTCGAGCCATTCTTCGTAGACGTCGTCGATGGGGCGGTAGCGCAGGAGCTCGTTTGCCGCGATGAGCGCAGCTCGGGCCTCCATGGCCGCGTGGGGCGCGCGTGACGAAGAACCAGCAGGGGTGGCCGAGGGCGTGGCGGTGCGGCCGTCCCGCCTCAGGGACGGATGCTGGGACGATGCTTGCTGCTCGTTCCCCGCCGGGCCGGTGGCGGCGTTGATGGTAGGGAACGACGAGGGTGCCCGCCGACGGGAGCCGTCTGGGCGACATGGGAGGCGAGGGCGGCTCGGCGCTCGGCGCGAGCCTCACAAGCGTCAGACATGGTTGCGGTGGTCGGGGAAGAACGAGACGACGGAAGGCAGATTCCGGCGCACCCCTACCTGGCGCGCCAAATGTTGGATTTCGGGTTCCGGCAATGTCGGTGTACTAAAGTAGGGGTACCTTAGTATCCCGAACTTGTGCACGGGCAGTCGCAGCGTCCCGCGGCAAGGCTTGCCGGGTGTCCGCCAAGATCCTCCGTAGTTCCTATTGATGCCATTCAAGAACAAAGTGTTTTTACTAAGAAGACAAGGCCCTGGCAAGAGGAGCTTGCCGGGAAGGACAAGACCCCGGCAAGAGGAGCTTGCCGGGAAGGCCAACCAAGGCATTTCAAGGGACTTGCCGCGACGCGCCGCGCGTCCCGGCAAGACCCGGCGAGCGACAAGCTTCCGGGCGCGACAAGACAACGACCGCGGCAAGGCGCTTGCCGCGGCGAAACCACCACTCTGTGCCCACGCTCCAGCGCACCCGTCGACGTGTCGCCTTGAGACCATTCCGACACACGTGGCGGGAAGCTGTGCAGCCAAGCGGTGCGAGGTGGCAAGTGGAGATGACGAGAAGGCCATCGTGGCAAGCGGTGGCGCCCCTAATAATCGCTTTTCTGCACTGTTTAGGCAACGCGGACGGGCATTAAATGCTCTTGTCCCCTGCCGTCAGAGTTAGGTAGGGTGCACTGTAGATAGCAGTTGTACCAACCACCCTTTTTACATTTGTACCCTTGCCTGCGTTGCCACCAGTCGGTGACCCCTTGTGCCTATAAAAGGAGGCCCATGCGCAACGTAGAAAGGGTTCGACTCATTCGAAACTAGAACACTCCCACGCTCTCGAACAAGAGCATAATACAACCACAAAAGCAGCAGTAGGAGTATTATCTCTCCAGAGAGCTCTGAAGCTGGGTAAACTCGCGTGCTCCGCCTCGATCCGCTCTTCGTGCGCCCTCCGCTCCCTGCCGGACCGAAAAGGGGCCCTGCCCCATAGGTGCTCGTTTCCCACGACATCTTTGGCGCGGGAAGGAGGAGATAATGGTGTGGACCAGGCGTCGTTCAAGAAAGTATCGCCTTGCCGAGACGAAAACGACAGAAAAGCTAAGTTGCCAAAGTTTGAGCACAATCAGTTTTGAAATTTTTTAAGTTATCTTCCTTGAACGACCGTGCTTTGTATGGAAAACCTGTGCGCGGAGGAACCAACTCGTAGCTAGTTGCGCCCTTACTTTGTTTCGAGTCCGCTCAACAACTTAAGTGTGCTGCGACTAGTTGCGACAAGGTTTCTTGCCGGAAGCAGCACCGCCAGCAGGCTGCTGATGTTCCGCACTCAGCGCTCACGGCAAGGGTGCCTACGCCGGCAAGTTCCCTAAAAGCGTAGGGTAAAAACATACAAAGGAAGGAATCAAGTAAAGGAAATAACATAGCAAATACTGCCCAAGATAAATTTACATTACAAAAAGAACTTGTCGCAGCTCTAATAAATGGTTCTCGCAACATGATCAGCAGCGCCAAGAAAAGGAGGAAAAAGGCGGCCTAGTCTACGCGATCACCGTCGACCCTCCTGACTTCATTCACCTTGTCCACAATGGGTGCGACAAGGGATTTGAGCTCTACAAGATCAGCACCCGCCGGCAGCTTCTTGAGGACGTTGGTGAGGTTGAGGCCTGGATTGCGGAAGAGCACCTTCACCAATACCTTCTCCAGAACTCTGGCGCAGATTGCGCGCGACTCGTCAGCCAGCTGCTTTGGAATCCTTTCCCGGAGTTGCTGGAGAGCCGTCGCCACGCCCTTGAAGAACAGAGTGAGCTTGGCACTGGGCTGGAGGTTCTCGTCGGAGGAGTACCCGAAGCCCTCCAGTTCCAGCTGCGTCAACTCCTCGTCAATAACTGCGGCAATGTTGACGAGGCCCTCCGTCCAGAGCTCCACGGTATCCCTGTAGGTGTTCTGGGTCTCGGCGGCCCTCGTCAGCAGCGCCTCATTGACCTTGAGCTCCTGCTTCAAGTCCTCCTCCCGCTTCTTGGCGCCGTCCAGCGTCTCAGTCAGCGTAGCCAGCTTCAGCTCGAGATCGGCATTGGCGTCCTTGGTGGTGTTCAGCTCCCTGCCCTTCTCAGAGAGACGACCCTGCAGCTCACCATGGGCAAGGGCGTCCTTCTCGCGCTCGCGCTGGAGCGCGGCAAGCTCTTCATTTTTCGCCTTGAGAGTGGCTGCTAGCTCTGCCACCTTCACCTCCAGCTCCATCTTGGTGGCCTCGGCAGCTGCAGCAGCATCTTTTGCTTCCTTGAGGGCCCCGCCAAGTGTCTCCTCGCGTGCGGCAAGCTCCTCCTCATAGCTGTCCAAGTTGACCTTCCGCTGCGTCAGCTCGCCTTCTCGCGCAGACATCTCCTCGGCGGCAAGCCGCTGCTGCTCCTCAGCTTCTGCCTTCTCGAGGAGGAAGGCCTTCCACGCCTCAGCAAGCTGTGCCCTCTCCTCTGCAATGGACCGGAGGGCCTCTTGGTTGCGGCTCTGGAGCTCCTCTGCATGCTTCTCAATGTCCACTCCCGCCTGCGCGACAAGAGCTTCCCGGGACTCCAGTTTTGCTTGCCGGGCGCGGTAGAGTGACACCAACTTCCGGAGTAGCTGCTCCTCCTCAGACTCGCCGCTGCTGCTGCTTGGCGCGTCAACCACTGTCAGCCCAGCGGAGGCGAGCACTTCTCCGTCAAAAGCCTCTCCCTCGACCGGCGCCCTGGAACTTGACGCCCAGGGGAGCTTGATGAAGACACCATCGCCGGCCTTCAAGTAGGCGCCGGGCTGGGGCTCTTCGGAGCCTGGCGCTGCGTCAGCGGCAGAGGGATCGGTGGTCGGCGTAGCGCCTTGCGCTCCTGCGGCCCCCGGGTCATCAGTACGATCGCTGGACCTCGCCAGTTCCTGCGCCAGCAGCCTTGGCGGCCTCTTCGTCGGCGGGATCATCAGCGCCGGCCCCTTCTTCGGTGGCAGCGGCTTCGTCAGTATTGCCGCGCACGTTCTCCTCGCCGGTGGCGTCGGTGTCCATCGGCTCCGAGGAGGGAGGATCTGAAGACAGGAAGAGGGAGAAAAAGTCAAGAAAATATCCAAAAAAGAAGATTAGAAGAAGAAGAACCAAAGGAAGTTTTCTGACAAGAACGATTACCTGTGCTGGGCTCTGTGATCATGGGCTCCACCACCAGGGGATCACTGGTCCCGTCCCTTCCCGGAGAGCGTTCCCTTGCCGGGGAGTCATCCCTTGGCGGCGTAGTGGAAGCAGATAGCACCTCAGGGGCGGCTTCTGGCTGTTCCTGGTGGGCCTGTTCTGCTCCTACACAAGCAAATCAACAATCAGGATATCAACAAGGAAAGAGCACCCATGCGCGCCTGACAGCGGGAAGTAAAATTATGAACTTACGCTGGGGGCTGCTTCGGGGAGAGGTTGCCGGGTCCGACAAGGTGGTCTCGGACGCGTCCTCTACTGTCACAGCAGGATCGTCCTCGATGACAACCACGGGGACCTTGGCCCTCTTCGCCGCTCTCTGGGCCAGAGTCCTGGAAAGGGACAGGGTTCAGAAGAAAGCAGATCAGAGACAAGACAAGAAACAGCAAGAATCGAAGAAATATAAGTACAACAGAAAGAAAGTCTTACTCCTCCTCCTCTTCTTCCTCCTCGTCGGAGCTGAGCGCGGAGAGGTCGAAGTCCGGTACTCTCTCAGCGCGACGAGGCGGAGGAGTAAGCTCCCTTGGACGCTTGGCGGGAGCTGCGGCAGGATCAGAAGCGGTGGCCCGAGAAGACCCCGCTCCAGTTGCCTGTGCGGCGTGAGATGCTCCCGCGGCAACGGTGCTTGTCGCGGTGGAGCGTGTCCCGCGGCGCTGTGGCTGTTGGCCCGTCTGCCGCCCTGCTATGTCTCCGGTCCTGCGGAGGCGCCTTCTTGGTTGAGCTGGAGGCTGCACTGGGGGCTCCGCTTGCGGCAAGTTGCTTGAAGACGGCGGGCCGCTTGCGCCCTCGGCGGGCTCGCTCGATTCGGCTTCGGGCTCTCCCTCGCCAACGACCTCCCCGACAAGCTCCTCCCGCTCGGCAAGGCTTGCCGCCTCGGCTACCTCTGCCTCCTCCACAGTAAACCCGAACTCGCCCGCGGCGGCGGCCGCCGCCGCCTCTTCCGCCCTGGTGGCAATACGCCGCATCTCGTTGTCGGTGGTGTCGCGGGTGAGGCTCCTCTGCTCGTCGGAGCGGATCGCCACCTCCACCAAGTCATCGAAGAATTGCTGCACGACATCGTCGGCGGGATCCTGCCAGGTTGGGATAATCCCATGCGAGTCGCACTCCGGCATCATTGCGCGGATTCAATCGAGCTGGGAGTTGTTGCACAATGGGACGACGCCCTGCGGCAGCCTGAACCACTCGGAATGGTTGGGGTCATGCTTGAACAGTTCCTTGAGCGTCCCATCCAACTCCAAGACGGTAAAATTAAAATTGAGGCCCGGGCGCAGCCTCATGATATCCGCCGGACCCCCGAACAGCCAGGCGGGTCTCCCCCTCTCCTGCAGAGGGGCGATGCGGCGGCGAAGAAAGTCCGCGCCAACAGCCCCTACAGTGAGCCCGGCAAGCCTGAGCCGCAAGATCCGGGTGGTGGCGATCTTCAGTCTGGCATCGTCCGCCGCCAGGGCGCTCCAATCGCCGCCTCGCACTACTCGGGTTTGGCACAAGTTGGTGAATGGCTGCGGGTTCTCATCAACAATCCAACACCAATCCGCTCTCCACTCCTCCCATTTGCTACGGAGCTCCCCCTCCAGATAGACCTCCTTCATGCCGACTCTCGAGATCCAGGCGATCCCGCCAGCTAAGGGCTCTCCTTTCTCGGCCCGGGGCATGAAGTAGTGGCGAAAAAGGGCAACGTTTGGGTGGATTCCGACGAAGTTCTCGCAGAGATGTGCGAAAACCGCCATGGTCAGAACGGCGTCGGGGGTGAAATCAAGGAGATGAAACCCGTAGGTAATCATGATATCACTGAAGAAATCGGAGAAGGGCGGGCAGAGCCCGCAATAGAAGAACAGAGCAAAGAAGGGGTATCCTTTTGGACACCGTTTCGAAGTGGAAGCGGCGGAGGAAAGTACCTGCGTGCGCGGATGCGCCCGCGTCTCTGTCGACCAGAAAAGATAGAACCATTCCCTCAGTTCCTTCGCGGAGAGCTCAGGGGGGAAGAGTGCTCGCTCCTTCCGCAGCGCATCAAGCCGCAGCGCCTCAGCCGACTTCGCGCTCTTCCCGGTCTTCGGAGCCATCGCGGAGGCGGTGGGGGAGAGCGAGGGCGTTGGCGGCAACGGCAGCGACGGGGGGGCGGAGCGCTGCTCTCTTTCAGCTTTGAGAAGCGGAGGGGAGCAGCGGAGATTTCTGAGGAAGCAACTGCAAGTGGCGAAGGTGGGGGAACGGCCCCTGTTTCCCCTGCTTATAAAGAGGAGGAGGCGAACGTTACGCTTTTTCCAAATAAAGAATCACCCACGATCTCTCCCACAACGCCGTGTTTGACACGTGCCGTTACGGGAGGACGTGGTGGATACGGAGTTAGATATGGTGTGGACCCAGGCCGCGCGTGCCCGTGCCCTGTTTTGGGCCTGGCCCAACAGCGCTCGGCACCGTGTGTGGCCCAGGCCCAGGGGCTCCTGTCGGTGTACTAAAGTAGGGGTACCTTAGTATCCCGAACTTGTGCACAGGCAGTCGCAGCGTCCCGCGGCAAGGCTTGCCGGGTGTCCGCCAAGATCCTCCGTAGTTCCTATTGATGCCATTCAAGAACAAAGTGTTTTTACTAAGAAGACAAGGCCCCGGCAAGAGGAGCTTGCCGGGAAGGACAAGACCCCGGCAAGAGGAGCTTGCCGGGAAGGCCAACCAAGGCATTTCAAGGGACTTGCCGCGACGCGCCGCGCGTCCCGGCAAGACCCAGCGAGCGACAAGCTTCCGGGCGCGACAAGACAACGACCGCTGCAAGGCGCTTGCCGCGGCGAAACCACCACTCTGTGCCCACGCTCCAGCGCACTCGTCGACGTGTCGCCCTGAGACCATTCCAGACACACGTGGCGGGAAGTTGTGCAGCCAAGCGGTGCGAGGTGGCAAGTGGAGATGACGAGAAGGCCATCGTGGCAAGTGGTGGCGCCCCTAACAGTCGCTTTTCTGCACTGTTTAGGCGACGCGGATGGGCATTAAATGCTCTTGTCCCCTGCCGTCAGAGTTAGGTAGGGTGCACTGTAGATAGCAGTTATACCAACCACCCTTTTTACATTTGTACCCTTGCCTGCGTTGCCACCTGTCGGTGACCGCTTGTGCCTATAAAAGGAGGCCCATGCGCAACGTAGAAGGGGTTCGACTCATTCGAAACTAGAACACTCCCACGCTCTCGAACAAGAGCATAATACAACCACAAAGCAGCAGTAGGAGTATTATCTCTCCGGAGAGCTCCGAAGCTGGGTAAAATCACTCGCGTGCTCCGCCTCGATCCGCTCTTCGTGCGCCCTCTGCTCCCTGCCGGACCGAAAAGGGGCCCTGCCCCATAGGTGCTCGTTTCCCACGACAAGCAAACCCTTGAGGTTCGAACACTGGGGTGCGCGCGGAGAATCAACCCTCTACTGGCTCGCTCTTCGCCGACTCGCTAAGATCTAAACTACCAAACTGAACAGCACAAGGGACACTAGATTTATACTGGTTCAGGCCACCATTGTGGTGTAATACCCTACTCCAGTGTGTGGTGTGGTGGATTGCCTCTTGGGCTTGATGATGAACAATACAAGGCAGAACAGCCTCGCGAGGGTCTGTTCTTGGCTGGTGCGACGAACAGCTAGGAGGAGTTCGGTCGCCCAATCTACTGGTCTTCCGGTCAAGATTGAGATGCCTCTACCTTGGGGGTGGCTGGTCCTATTTATAGGCAAAGGCCCTAGGCCTCTTCCCAAATATTGAGCGGGAAGGGCGCCAACAATTGGCCATTTTGAAGGGGAACAACGGGTACACTTATCCTGACTAAAGTTGGTCCTCGCCTGTCAAAGGCTCTGGTGGTGACGCCGGCTTGGGCTCCACAATGACTTCCTTCCGGCTGTTGGGCTGGTCTTGGTCTTGTTGCACCGAAATGGACGCCTTTGCTTGATGCTCTCGCCTGCGCTTGTTCCCTTTGCACCAAAGAGGAAAGGAGGACACTGCGCGGGCTGGCGCCCTTGGTCGCCATGGCTTGCGTCATGGGCACCTCGCGAGGTACCCCGCCTTGAACTCTCCGCCTCCTCATGAGCCAGTCTGACGAGGCCGTGCCTGAGGAAGCTCCTTGTCGTCCGCCTCGCGAGGCTTGGCCCCTCGCGAGGGTCTTGAGCCTGCGTTGATGAAGATGGGCTGTGCTGGGCCTCCTTTGAGCCATGCCGCAGGTCGCAGGCAGGCAAGTCTGGGGACCCCTGTTCCCAGAACGCCGACATAGGTAACACAATCAATCTTAGAATAGTGATCCAATAACCAACACGCTAAGAATGATATTAATTTCCATTAACTACCAAGCAACACGGTTGCTAGGAGTATTGATTTCACACGTCATAGTTCACTTGTCGGCATTCGAGTCACAACAACACGGAGACCAATGAATGAATAATGATGGCGAGAAGTATCACTGCACCAAGAATTCATAAGATGGTGTGCAATTCCTATGACATTCTTGACATAAAGAGGGTAATACTCCAGGGTAGAATAGAACAAAAGCTAGATTGACATTTTGATCTGCGGAATACAACTGCTTTGACCCAATCCTAGAAATGGACAAGGTACTGGAGTTTGTTTCTCCTAGTCATTCCAGAATAGAATGGCTCGACGGACCACAAGAATTATAGGCATCGATGGAAACGAATGCACTACTACTCCTAACTATCAATTGATAGATAAAGGTTAGAATTCAATTGAAGAGGGGCAATCAAAGGAACATATAACTTTCTGAGTTGTGGGTGCATAGATTAGTAAGTCGAACAAAGCTCAACATATTTCTTCTGGATAACCCATGCAAAAAGTTAGATCTGGCAGAGTCACAATATAGAGAACTCATCAAGAGCACTCTTATTATGATGTTTTGGTTCAGGAGAGCTTCTGCCATGATGGTTCATGGTATTGGAAGAATAACCACGGACCTTGAGGACTATCACAAAGGTTACTAATATCCTAAAGGAACGAGCAAACACTATCAATAGGAGGTAAGTGGAGTGAATCTTGGGTTCAAGAACCCAGGAACGGAATACCTGCTAACTAATAACATCACGGGATGCTTTCGAGAATGATGGCCAGAACCATCACACTGGGAACACAAAACATGGCTAGATTACTAGGTGATCCTCTAAGACACCTAGGGTCATAATAATAGCTCCAACATATATGTCGAGGCAATAGAGTACCTCAAATCACCTATTAGTGTGGTTAAACTGGCCCAGAGAAACATCGGGAATGGAAAGAAAGGAGTTGCAAATGCATCAAACTATTTAGAAACCTGGGATGACTCGGACAGCATAACAGCTGTAAATGCTCAAAAGGATTTGAGACATCCTGCAAAATGGTGGCACAACCACTTAACATCACAATATCAAGGTTCTGAGATCAACTGTCAACACACAGAAGTAGTAGGAACTGCACTGGGGCTTGAAACCTTCAATCTTATAAGTCTACAGATTAGTAACACATGATCCTGATAGAAAGAATATAAAGCCTAGTTCTTAATTCCCGTAGAAGAGAAGAGGATGACTCAGATCAGAAGGGCATAAGGTAAAGGATTAAAAAGAGCCTTACGTTCCCTTCCACAATCAATTCCCTTATATAACTAAAGCATTTCTAGACCCGACTTCGACCAGTTTGGCTTGGTAGTCCTACAGGTAGTCAGGCTTTGATACCAAAGCTGTCAGGACCCCGATCCTAAGTCACACCGATCTAGCATGTAACACATCCTATCACTTTGCGGCCTCATGTATGGTATCCCCACGGGTGCCACCTTACCTGGCCCGGGACCGTTTGCGCCTTTTGGCTCACGTATATGATAGTGTCGCTAGCATCCATATGACAGAGAACCCGGGCCGACATGACTAGTTGTGAACCCAAAGTGGCACTAACTTACAAGGACAGGCATACATGACCCAGCAACGAATGTGTCGGTCATCAACGTATGAACCCAAGTCGTAGCAACCTACAAGGACTTAAAGGAACAACGCGTGACATTTCCCCGTAGGGACAGACACAGGAACGAAGAAGGACACATGCCGGCCAGCCTAAGTGTTCCGGAGCAGTAGCAAGCTACCATGGCTCAGTGGAAGCACTAGGAGACATTTCCCCATAAGAGAGGCAACCAAGAATAAACAACTAGGTTGTCGGATTCCACACATACCAAGCATTTTAAAATCATACACACAATATGCTTGATATGTGCAAATACAACATGGAACTCTACGACTCAAAGTATTTATTCATTAGGCTCCGAGGAGCCAGATATTACAAACATGGGTCAGATGACCCATCATTCAAGTCATACGAGCAATAAGCACATGCGGAAGCTTAACTTGTCTGAGTACACAGAACTACAAATGAAAAGGGCTGAGAAGCCTGACTATCTACAAGACCCTCCAAAGGGTACTAGATCGTACCTGAGGCAACAAGCTAAACGTCGAACTCCATGCAGAACTACTAGTGAGACTGAAGTCTCCTCTGCAAAACATAAATTAAGCAAACGTGAGTACAAATGTACCCAGAAAGACTTACATCAGAACTAGCTACATATGCATCAGTATCAACAAAGGGGGTGGTGGAGTTTAACTGCAGCAAGCCAGCTTTGACTCGGTGGCTATCCTGAACTACGACTGCAAGTAACTCTTTTGGGGTGGCACACACGAGTCCACATATTCACCAATCAATACACCACTATGGATCCGCTCTAGTCTACCCACAAGAAGGCCATCCATAGCACTCACGCTTATCTTGCACATTTTAGAGTATCCACTTTCACTTGTCTATGAACTATATAGGCAACTCAGAAGTCCTTTACCGCGGATGCAACTATTCGAATAGATCATGTTAACCATGCAGGGGTGTACTTCTTCACACACGCTCTCGCCACTTACCACCATGTACACACGTGTATCTCAGCAACCTTCAAGCGGAAGCCTGGCGAGGGAGTCGTCCACGACCTGACTAACCACACAAATCTCTAGTCCAGGTTTATCGCCTATTCGGGTTCCATCCACAAGGATATCCGGCCGGGGTTTCACTCACGACCCCAAACGATGAGAGCACGGTTCCCGAGGCACCAAACGGGCATCCCGGTACACCGTGCCTCGTGTCTCTACCGCATCATAGCCCACCCCTAGGATTAGCGCTATGCATGGCCCCCAACACATATCCTACAAACACGAGAAACTAGTTGCAACTCTTAGACAGAGATCAGGGCGATTAATAAGTCGAGAGGGGCACTTAAGCATTCCAATGCGTGGTAGTAGATGTTCATGGATCACAGACACATAACTCGTTCCTGAGGATGGTTTCATGAGCAACCCACCATGTACTCCTACGTGGCCTCTCACCGCTACCTTTACCAAATCATGTTCACACACTTAGCTCTCAACAGTAGGACGTGTTCACCACATTCCAATTCATCCCCGATGAATCAGACCTGACTCAACTCTAAGAAGCAGCAGGCATGACAACAAGCATGAATGAGTAGGCACATCAGGGCTCAAACAACTCCTACTCATGCTAGTGGGTTTCATCTATTTACAGTGGCAATGATAGGTCATGCAGAGGAAAGGGGCTCAACTACCACAGCATGTAATAGTTGAATCGTTGTTGTCCTAATGCAGTAAAAGAGAGCAAGAGCGAGAGAGTGGGATTGTCTCAGAATGCTCAATGGTTGTTTGTTGGCCTGGCACTTCTGAAGATAGTATAGCTCTCCATCTGTGTCATCGATCACAACACCGGAATAACGTCCACTTAGAGGGAACAACACCGGCAAACACAGAAGGAACACAATCAGTGCAATGCAACAATATGATGCATGAATGTGACATGGAAATATGCTGTGATTTGGGCTAATGCAGCTAGCAACAATTTAAATGAAGTTGGTTCAAATTCACATGCCATTTAATTGATTTGACCTGATCAGCAGGTTCAACTTGCTTTAACATGCATGAAAACAGTACCATTGGATAGATTGGATTTTACTGATCATTTTTCATATATATAATTTATTTCATTCTGAGTTATAGTTATTTTTCTATTAATTTTTGAAGTTTTGGCTATTTTCTGGAATTTCCTGATTGTTTTAAACCCAGAATGTCAATTACTGTGTCAACACTGCGTCATTCTTGCATCAACGAGTCAATAGCACTGACTGGAGTCAAACCTGACATGCGGGGTCCACACGTCAGTGTCACAGGGTTAAATATGGGTTTGTTTAGCCTAATTACAAGATTAGTGGGCGCTGGGGCCCACTGTCGGTGTCACCGGCTTAAACTAACCACGGGGTTAGTGGCTAACCTAATTCGCCACGTCACCTAACCGGCGATTAGCCGCTGGTGCTAAGCAGAATGCGGCGACGCGATTTCGTTGGCAAGGGGGCGACGGCTACAGGGCGTAATGAGCTCGAGGGAGAGGGGGTTTCGACGCGGGAGCTCACAGTGGTTGCAAAGGGCATCGACGCGGGCTCAGAGAAGGCCAGACGGCAATGTACATGCGGCATCAATCTCGGACAATCGAGGAGGAAAATGGTAGCATTGGAGATGCAGCGGGGCTTCTGGTGCCGCGTGACTTGGTGGGGAGGACGACGACATCATGGCGGAGCTCGGGGACAGCTCAGTCAGGCGAGGCGGTGACTGTGGCCGCGGCAACGGTGAGCGGCAGCGATGGTGGCATTCGGTGTTGGGAGAGAGAGAGCGGCAAAGGAGGGGAGGAGCACCGAGGGAGGGTGAGAGGAGCCGAGGGGGCGCTCGTAGCGGCTTCTAGCAGCAGCGGCAAGCAGGAGCTGGCCGAGCACATGCGCGTGCGCCGCGGCCACACGCCCTCTTGCCTACTGGCAAGAGGTTACGGGTGACTGGCGCCTGGCCTCGTGGGCTGGCTGTCCACTGGGCCGGCCAGGAAAGTCCAGGTAAGCCTTTCCTCTTTCTGTTTTTCTTTTTCTATTTTATTTCCCTGATTTAGTTTAGGCACAAAATCATTTTAATAAATTCTAAAAAATCTTGTGGATACTAACTGAATTATTTCAGAGCTCCACGAAGAACCTCAGAATATTTGGACCATTTAAAATATATATAGCATTTAAATGGCTCCAACTCAAATACTTTTGTGTTAATTCAAAAATCCAAAATGACCTAGAAATATATTCATCATTTTTGGCAGAGGTTTCCACCTTAACCAGAAATCATGAACTTTTCTTAGGGGCATTTTGGGTTCATTGAAAATATATTTGTTTGGTTGAACCTAAGAGGATTAATGAGGTGCTAGGGTTTGGTCATTTCCCATTTCAAGTTTAACAAAATGTAAACACGATGCATGGATGCAATGCCACTATTTACAAACATGAATATAGGCCTGTGACACAACTTAGCATTATTACTTCGTCCCTCCAACTTAACTGCGGGAAAGGTGCAGCTTTGTGGTTTGACGCCTCATTGCTCATTACTACGCTGGCACCATGACAAGGGTGCTTCACCCCTGCTGCTCTGCACTGTATTTAGGTATGGCACGTGGACCCGGTAGCTTGATGTCCCACATGTCGGCGAAAGGGACTAGAACATTTATGAAAGCCAGCGCTCCACTCTTACGATGGAGGAGTACACGACACGGCGGCCCAGTGAACTGTTACTTGTACTGTAGTACTACTATAGTTTTGCTGTTTCGCACGATCCATCGATACAAACTCGATTAAACAGGAAAGGGCGGGATTTTTTCCGCGCGGTAGATGATACTGGCCATACATTTCAAAGGCAATTTTAATGTATGCAAACTGAATAATTAAGTAACAATATGAGATCTAGTAAAACTAAAAAGACATATGATTTATTGTGTTAGAGTGTAGTAGTAGTGCTGTATTGCATAGTTGTTAGATGTAACATGCGAGAACGTGTAGAGATGTAGTTTTGGAGGGCCTACAGAGAGAAAAGCATAATACGGTCACCGGACTTCACAATACGCTCATTACAGTCACTATATAAGTTTTGCGGTGATTATACGGTCACTTGCTCGCTGTTCAGCATCGGATTGCACTCTGTTGACCGGCCAAATAGTCTGTGTGGCACTATGTTTACTAGTTAAATTGACAATGTTCCTTGTGGGTCCCACTTGTCAATTCACATAGGAAAAAGGTCAGATAAACACAAATTTACGCAGGCGCGACAAGACTCCAACCCGTGCGCGGGAACCACTTGGTTGTGTATGTGTCTGTCAGGGCCTGATGTGTGCGCATGCACATGTAAGTTGAGCACTTGAGTGTGAGAGTGTGTGTTGGTCGTGTGGTGTGTGCATGCATGCGTGCGTGTGTGCATGTGAGTGTTGTGTGCGTGTGCGGCTATGTGTGTACGTGTGAGTGTTGCATGCGTGTGTGGCTGCGTGTGTTCGTGTGAGTGTTGCGTGCATGCAGTTCGTGTGCATGCGTGCGTGTGTGTATAATCACCACACCAGCTCCTGTGTGTTAAAATAGACGACTCAGCATACCAATACAAGGCCACCTTGTCTTCTATGCCCGCGGTCATAACTTTGAACCACCATCCAATACTTTTTATCATTTGTTTTCATTCTTACTAGCAAGATGTCCGTGCGTTGCACGTAACATCAAGATGCATTTGTATGAGTATTTTATCTTATGAGAGAAAAGGATGAACGAGGGAAGGCCTTATTTGCAAATGTGGAGAGGTGTGTGGGTACCTTTTTGCAAAATTTCCATAGTTTCCTTCCTATCCGCCAGATATAAATCGGGCGGCCTATATTGCAAGATGGCAGGCACACCATCATCACCAACTCTATTTTTATAAGAGTGTAGAGTAGATACACGCCAACAGGTGGGCCCAATGGTAGTGAGATAATGTGATGCAACACTAGAGGTGCCACGTGGAGCGCTTAACTGGTCAACTAGTCGTGTCTTGAGCAAATACAGAGCTGTACGGTGAGCCCGTGACTGTATAATAAACACAAAACGTAAATGGTGACTGTTGGGGATATAACTATTGGGTATAACCCACCCAGGAGGAGCGAGGTCATACCACTGGCGACTTATCAATGAAGATGGCCGGTTGTAGCAAGCCTATTGATGGCACAAGACCCAGAGGCGACTTGAGGCCCAAGAGGATGAACCGCCATATGTATAACTTATATTGTAAGGCAAGTTTAGTTAGTCACCGAGCCAGACACGCTATGTATGAGCCAACCGGGACTCTGTAAACCGCCGGGGGTCAACCTGTGTATATAAAGGGACGACCAGATGGCGGGTTAAGGACAAGTAACAAACAATCGAGCACTAGGTCAAGCGTATTCGCTCCCTGGTAATCAAAACCCTAGCAATACAACACAAAGTAGGAGTAGGCTTTTACCTTGTTGAGAGGGTCTGAACCTGGGTAAAACTCTCTATGCCCTTTGTCCCGTTTAACCCGTTCAAGCTAACCTAGTTGCGATGGCTCCATGACTAAGTCCTTTCGCTAGGACATCGAGCGTGTTAAGTCAACGACAGTTGGCGCCCACCATGGGGCCAGCACATGGTGGTTTTGAGTTCTTGAAGGCAGCTTCACAGGGATCAGGGGATACACTGTGGGCCAAATGACCAAGAGCTGTCGCGGGAAGCTCTACATAGACGACGCTGGCTGGGGCCCCGAGGCCGGCTCAATTGAGTATGGGTACAGGGTCCCATTTGGCGGAATCCATGTCTTCATCGACAAGATCAGTGAATCGGGCCCTGAGCCAGACACCTGTACCGACATTGTCGAGACGGCTCAGCGTGCACGACCCGCCAAGGTTCAAATCACGGTGAAGTGTGCCTTTGTGGGTTTCATCCACGGGGCGGAACCTGAGGAAGGATCTGTGGCTGGTGGTGAGAGGGACATCTACTCTAATTGTGAGTTGTCAATCGGGGAGACCAATTCCATGTATCAGCTGCAAGATGGCCAGCTTGGGGGCTGTTCCGATGGCGACAGTATTTCGGACCCCTATGAGAAACCCAACAGGGTGGCAATCTTCATGGCCGGTACACAACCAGTGCTCGGCTCGACAATCGCCATGGCCATGACCTCCAGTTCAACGGCTGCGGCGATGGCTGGGGCTAGCGGCCCTGCGCGCCCACCAACTCAGGTCCTGACCGAGTTACTGGATGCCTTGGTAGCTTTGATGGGGGTGGAGGTGACCCGGACACTCAAGAACAACATAAGGCAGATGTTGCGAAACTACGAGATGAGATAGCTCAGGCCAAGGAAGAACTGCGGCTGAGAATGCTAGGATGGCTACGGAGCGAGCTGCTTTGGACGCTCAGGCACATCGGATTCATGCAGACTCTTGCCGGCTCACCTTGGATCAAAATGCTTCAAATGCTATAATGAGAAGGCGGCACCAGAGTTGTTTACCTCCGGTTTATGATGCGAGAAACCTTTTCAACACGCTTGGGGCAGGGACCAGTGACCCGCCTGTGCTGACCGGAGCGCCAGTTTAGCCGCGTACTATGGATCCGCCTCGTTTGGATATGACTCCACCTTAGCACATTCCGACACTGCCGGGTCATTATTCTAACCCTCTAGATAACATGATCGTTGCAGCGACACAATTGGCGGCTCTCCCAGTTGAAGGCGAGTCTCCAGCTGCGATAGAGACGCAGAGGGCCAGAGAACTTCTTCAGACAGTCGTGGCTCAACAGACAACTTATTCGTATAGCCGTGAACGGGTTCATTCAACCCCTCGTCAAAGCCGGAGTTATAGCAGGCACATTGAGTCGCCGACAGTTTCAAGAAGTGAGCAGCACCATAACCAGCCTCGTAGGCATGACCCGGCGCGTGGTGGTGTTGACGCTCAAACTTTGGTGGATCAGGGCAGAGCGTGTTGGGAGGCTCAGTTGGTGGATCAACAGCAATCTCTGGTTTATACGTCAGCATCGGTGGAGGGAAGAGTGACCTCTAGAACCTTGGGTGTGCCATGTTTAGTGCCGACTCTGCGTAATGAGCGTTTGCCTAAGGATTTCAAGGGTCCTCGTAAGGTGCCTAATTACACGGCGGATCAGCCCCCTGAGGCTTGGATTGAGAACTATGAGATGACCATGGAGATGCTGGATGTTAGTGATGCTGCATGTGCCAAGTATTTCACCATGATGTTGGATGGGCTGGCTCGTACTTAGTTGAAGGGGCTGCCCGCTAACTCCATTAGATCATGGGCGGAGTTGAAAACTCGATTCATCCAAAATTTTAAAGACACGTGCAAGCAGCCTCTGTCGATCCTGGATTTGGATTCTTGTGTCAAAGGTGAGGGCGAGTCAACAACCAATTGGATGCACCGGATCTTAGCTATTATACAGTCATCGGACAGTATCAATGCCGGTTCAGTAGACCTAATGTTGGAGAAGAATTGCCGTTTCCTCCCCCTTAGGCAGAAACTGGGGCGGCTTAAGTGCCATTGCAATGACATGGGGGAGCTCATGGCGGCTATCATCAAGTATGCTGACTCTGATAGTACCAAAGACCCCAACTCTCATGATGAGAATGTGGGTAAGGGGAAGAAGAGCGACAATACAAAGGGGCAGCAGCATGATACGGCAGGTCAAAGTGGCAACAGTAAGCGCAAGGATAATGGAAATTTAGATTTTGTGGCTAGCACCAATACGCAGAATAATAATCAACGTCGCAAGGGAAAGCCGCCACGGCTTGGAGGGCCAAAATTTAACTTTGAGGAAATGATGAATCAGCCTTGTTCAAAGCATGGTACATATGAGAAGCCGACCAATCAGCTGTGGAAGGATTGCTTCATCATGAGGGAATATAGGAATTCCATTTTTTTCCAGAACAATCATGGCTCAAATGGCGGCTCAGGATCCAGCTCTCATGGGCCTGGCTTCGGTGGTGGCAGCTCAAGCTCTAGTTTCCAGGGCCAAGGCAATCAAGGTGGTTTTAATCAGCATTCTGGTCAAGGGAATCAGCAGTAGTAGCAGTTTGGTTATCAGAGTAATCCGAAGTAGTTCAATAGTGGAAGGTATCATGTATTCACCATGAGTTTATGTAAACGAGACTAGAAGATTCATAAAAGGGCGGTGAACGCAGTTGAGCCGGTGATTCCCCGTTACTTGCGATGGTCTGAACATCCTATTCTTTGGAGCCGTGAGGATCACCCGCCCCGGGTTGATAATCCGGTTCACTTGGCTTTAGTGGTTGCGCCTCAGGTTGGAGGTTACAAGTTTACTAAGGTGCTCATGGATGGAGGCAGCAGCATCAATATCCTTTACTATGAAACTTTTCGTCGCATGAGTTTGACTGACAAGGATCTTAAGCCGTCGAACACTGTTTTTCATGGTGTAGTGCCTAGTAAGTCGGCATATCTAGTGGGGAAGATAGCTTTGCAAGTGGCTTTCGGGGATGAACATGATTCCCGAGTCGAGACGTTGACCTTTGAAGTGGTTAAGATTAAGAGCCCTTATCACGCTTTGTTTGGGCGACCGGCTTATGCTAAGTTTATGGCAAGGCCTTGTTATGTTTATCTGCAGCTTAAGATGCTGGGTTATAAGGGTACTATCACAGTGCATGGGAACCGGAAGATAGCCTTGGAGTGTGAAGAGGGCGATACTGCTTATGCTGAGTCTGTTAAAAAACAACAGAAGAGTTGAAGTTTTACAAGGATAATGTTGACCCGACAGATATGAAGCCTTTGAAGAAGCCAACCATAGAGCATGACCCCTTGTTGGAATTTAAATCAGTAGATGACACTAAGCTAGTTGACTTTGTTCCAGGCGATTCATCCAAGCAGTTCAGTATCAGTGCTAATCTGGATCCGAAATAGGAAAGTATGCTCATCAAGTTCATCCATGAGAACCGGGACATTTTTGCATGGAAGCCTTCAGATATGCCAGGTGTACCGAGGGAACTCGCTGAGCACACTCTTAATATTGATCCAAAGTTTAAACCGGTCAAGCAATTCCTTTGTCGCTTTAATGAGGAGAGACATAAGGCCATTGGTGAAGAGGTGGCCAGGCTCTTGGCCACTGGGTTCATCATTGAAGTTTTTCATCCTGAATGGTTGGCTAACCCGGTGCTGGTGCTTAAGAAGAATATCACTTGGCGCATGTGCGTGGATTATACAGACCTTAATAAGGCCTGCCCGGCTGATCCTTTTGTTCTCCCTCATATTGATCAGATTATTGATGCTACGGCGGGTTGTGAGCGTAGTTTTTTGGATGCTTATTTTGGGTATCATCAAATCAAGATAGCAGTTAAGGACCAGGAGAAGACAACCTTCATCACTCCCTTTGGAGCCTTCTGTTATGTGTCTATGCCCTTTGGGCTCAAGAGTGCCCAGGCGACTTACCAACGGTGTGTTCAAAATTGCCTTCACGGCCAGATTGGACACAATGTTCATGCTTATGTGGATGATATTATTGTGAAATCCAGGAAGAAGGAAACTTTGATAGATGATTTGAAAGAGATTTTTGACAACCTCTGGGTCTATGATGTCTACTACTCAACCTTCTTCTTGTAGACGTTGTTGGGCCTCCAAGTGCAGAGGTTTGTAGGACAGTAGTAAACTTCCCTCAAGTGGATGACCTAAGGTTTATTAATCCGTGGGAGGCGTAGGATGAAGATGGTCTCTCTCAAACAACCCTGCAACCAAATAACAAAGAGTCTCTTGTGTCCCAAACACACCCAATACAATGGTAAATTGTATAGGTGCACTAGTTCGGCGAAGAGATGGTGATACAAGTGCAATATGGATGGTAGATATAGGTTTTTGTAATCTGAAAATATAAAAAGAGAAAGGTAACTAATGATAAAAGTGAGCACAGACGGTATTGCAATGTGTTGAAACCAGGCCTAGGGTTCATACTTTCACTAGTGCAAGTTCTCTCAACAATAATAACATAATTGGATCATATAACTATCCCTCAACATGCAACAAAGAGTCACTCCAAAGTCACTAATAGCGGAGAACAAATGAAGAGATTATTGTAGGGTACGAAACCACCTCAAAGTTATTCTTTCTGATCGATCTATTCAAGAGTCCATAGTAAAATAACACGAAGCTATTCTTTCCATTCGATCTATCCTAGAGTTCGTACTAGAATAACACCTTAAGACACAAATCAACCAAAACCCTAATGTCACCTAGATACTCCAATATCACCTCAAGTATCCGTGGGTATGATTATATGATATGCATCACACAATCTCAGATTCATCTATTCAACCAACACAAAGAACTTCAAAGAGTGCCCCATAGTTTCTACCGGAGTGTCAAGATGAAAACATGTGCCAACCCCTATGCATAAGTTCACAAGATCACAGAACTCGCAAGTTGATCACCAAAACATACATCAAGTGGATCACGTGAATATCCCATTGTCACCATAGATAAGCACATGCAAGACATACATCAAGTGTTCCCAAATCCTTAAAGACTCAATCCGATAAGATAACTTCAAAGGGAAAACTCAATCCATTACAAGAGAGTAGAGGGGGAGAAACATCATAAGATCCAACTATAATAGCAAAGCTTGTGATACATCAAGATCGTGCTGAATCAAGAACACAAGAGAGAAAGAGAGATAGATCAAACACATAGCTACTGGTATATACCCTCAGCCCTGAGGGTGAACTACTCCCTCCTCGTCATGGAGAGCGTCGGGATGATGAAGATGGCCACCGGTGAGGGATCCCCCCTCCGGTAGGGTGCCAGAACAAGGTCCCGATTGGTTTTTGGTGGCTACAGAGGCTTGCAGCGGCGGAACTCCCGATTTAGGTTATTTTCTGGAGGTTTCGGTATTTATAGGATTTTTTGGCGTAGGTCTCACGTTAGGGGGGTCTCCGAGTCGTCCACGAGATAGGGGGGTGCGCCCAGGGGGTAGGGCATGCCCCCCACCCTCGTGGACGGCCCTGGACTCTTTTGGCCCAACTCTTTTACTCTGGGGGCTTCTTTTGGTCCATAAAAAAACATCAAAAATTGGCACGTCAATTGGACTCCGTTTGGTATTCCTTTTCTGCGATACTCAAAAACAAGGAAAAAACAGGAACTGGCACTGGGCTCTAGGATAATAGGTTAGTCCCAAAAATCATATAAAATAGCATATAAATGCATATAAAACATCCTAGATGGATAATATAATAGCATGGAACAATAAAAAATTATAGATACGTTAGAGACGTATCAGTCTACAAGATGATGCTTAACCCGGCCAAGTGCATTTTTAGTGTGCCAGTAGGCAAGCTCTTGGTTTTTTTGGTTTCTTAAAGAGGCATTGAGGCTAACCCGGAGAAAATCAGGGCTATCACTTCCTTGGCTAAACCGGCATGTATCAATGATGTTCAACGTCTGGCGGGTCGTATTGCGCCTTAAGCCGGTTCATAAGCCGGTTGGGAGAAAAGTCTATCCCTCTGTACCAGATGATGAAGAAAACTGATCACTTTGTTTGGGGTGATGCTGCTGATCAGGCTTTTGAAGCCTTGAAGAAATAGTTAGCCGAAATGCCGATCCTTGCTGCTCCTATTGATAAGGAGCCCTTGTTGTTATATGTGGCTGCCAATGGCCGAGCGGTCAGCGTGGCAATTGTAGTAGAATGGAAGGAATCAGGCAAGGAATATCCGGTTCAGCGGCCGGTTTATTATATCAGTGAAGTTCTCATTGAATCCAAGTAGCGGTATCCGCATTGGTAGAAGCTAGTGTATGGGGTGTTCATGGCTAGTCGAAAGCTCAAGCAATATTTCCTTGGTCATCCCATCACTGTGGTTAGTTCTGCTCCTTTAGGGGATATTATCCAAAATAGAGAGGCCACAGGTCGGGTAGCAAAATGGGCCATTGAGCTTGGACCCCATGGTTTGAAGTATATGCCTCGGACAGCTATTAAGTCTCAAGCACTGGTGGATTTTATCAATGACTGGACTGCGTTGCAGATGCCTGAGGAGAAGCCGGATAGCACATATTGGACTATTCACTTTGATGGATCCAGGCAGTTGGAAGGCTTGGGTACTGGAGTTATTACTAACAATGCATCTGAGTATGAAGCCTTGCTCCATGGTCTTCGAATGGCTAAAGAGGTGAATTTAAGCCGGGTGAGGTGTTTTGGTGACTCAGATTTGGTGGCTCAACAAGTTTCAGGCACTTGGCATTCTAAGGACCCACTCATGGCAGCTTACCACCGCGAGGTTGATGCTATCGCTGGTCATTTCAAAGGTTATCAAGTGGAACATGTTGATCGCAGGAAAAATGAGGCGTTTGATGCTTTGAGCCGGTTAGGATCCCAACGTAAGCCTTTACTTAAATTACCTACGGAGGAAGATCTTGCTATTCCTGACCCGAAGGCACAATTGCTGGCAGCTCTTCATGTTATTCCTGATTGGACAATTCCATATTTGGCTTATATGACCCATGGAGAGTTACCTGAAGATGAAACTTTGGCCAGGCAGATAACCTGGTAGTCTAAGTCAATGACTATTGTCAATGGAGAGTTGCATCGCTGCAGTGTCACAAGGGTGTTTCAATGTTGTGTTTATCCTAAGGAAGGCCGTGAGATTCTATGAGAAATTCATGAAGGAGATTGTGGCCATCATGCCGACTCTAAGTCTCTCGTAGCCAAGGCTTTGCGTCATGGGTTTTATTGGCAGACGGCTCATGCTGATGCAGAGGATTTGGTCAGTAAATGTGACGGTTGTCAGAAGTTTTCAAGACGAGCCTATGTGTCGACTCAAGAATTAAGGATGATTCCAATTACTTGGTCGTTCGTAGTCTGGGGGATGGATATGGTTGGACCTTTCAAACGGTCCAAAGATAGAAAGACCCACCTTTTGGTGGCGGTTGACAAGTTCACAAAGTGGGTTGAAGCAAAGCCGGTCAGCAAGTGTGACGTGGCAACAACAGTCCAGTTCCTCAAAAAGGTGATTTCCTGGTTTGGCTTTCCTCACAGCATCATAACTGATAATGGCACTAATCTGTCCAAAGGTGCTATTAAAGAGTTCTGTCAATGGGAGCATATTCATCTTGATGTATCATCAGTGGCTCACCCCCAGTCTAATGGCCAAGCTGAAAGAGCCAATCAAGAGATTTTGAGAGGCATCAAGCCTCGACTTATGGTCCCTTTGTAGAGGACATCGAGTTGTTGGGTGGAGGAATTGCCCTCAGTACTATGGAGTATCAATACCTCCCCCAACAGATCTACGGGTTACACGCCTTTCTTCATGGCTTACGGAGCAGAGGCGGTTCTCCCTAGTGACATCCGTCATGACTCGCCCCGTGTGGTAGCTTATGTTGAAGCTGGTAATGAAAAAGCACGTCAGGATGCTATTGACCTATTGGATGAGGAGCGCGACCTTGCGGCGGCTCGTTCGGCGATTTACCAGCAACATATGCGTCGTTATCATAGCTGCCGGGTTAAAACCAGGACCTTTCAAGAAGGAGATTTGGTGCTCCGGCTCATCCAGGATCAAACTGACATGCACAAGCTATCCCCACCTTGGGAAGGGCCCTTTGTGCTCAGCAAAAATCTGAACAACTGGTCATACTACCTTATTGATGTTCGAGACCACAAGGACTCACACACGTCGGAGGAGGAGACTCGCCGACCATGGAATATTGCTCATCTTCAGCCTTATTACACCTGAGCCACCGGCTCTTGTGATGTACATACTTATATTATGATGAATATAATAAAGCCGACATGCATGATAATTCAAGGCCTCTGTCGTTTCATTTATGAGAATATGAGTCTTTATTGTCACTTCATATGATCAGTTGGGGGCTTCCTGCTTATTGAGCATAGCTATGACTGCCCTCTTGATCCGGCTTGTACGCTATGATTACAAAATACTTGAGGGCTTCCTGTTCATTGAGCATAGCTATGACTACCTTATGAATCCGACTTATACGCCTGGAATGAAATATTACTTGGGGGCTCCTTGTTAATGAACTGAGCTTTGTTGTCCCTTGTAATAGGGTTGGACGCAAGGTGTATTCACCAAAAATCCGGGTTATCCTGCCTTTGTTTGCCTGCCACTCCGACTAAGTAATCCTATAATGACTCGCCGTACTCTTGACAATCAATCTTATAAAGACCCTGAATTTGTCAAAATTAAAACGGCGATTGGTCTTGTGAGGTTTGGCTTACGGGTTTTAATAAAGGTTTAACTCCGCAGCTGTGTGACCCTTGAATAACACTTGACATTGAGGCTTGGCAGCCTATGAATGCCTTGTTCTTTTTTTTTCTGATTTATGCTTGGTTTGAAATTTTTTGAGGTTAATTTTTTGTGTCATGTAGATACATGGTTGAAAAATTGATTAGGGGTATGTTGTCTTATGATTCATATGCGGATATATCCGGCGCTTTATTACACCGGCCTGGTTTTGGAATTTAAGTCGCCAGTATGTGATGATTATGTGCTTGGAGTACTATGCTCTAAGCTTTGGGATGTTACCCCTTGCTGCATGCGGTGTTGTAAGTCGGCGGTATGAATAAATTAAACATGGCGTTGTGCTCTCAATTTCTGGGTTGTTACCCTTACTGCACGACGCATGATAAGCCAGCAATGTGAACAAATATCACAAGTATGATATTTTTTTGTTATGATTATATGAGGGTTTCATAAATCGGCCCTCATTATGGACTATCTAGTCATCAGTGGTTTCTATATGGGATATTATGACCCGCCCTGGGGTAAACCGCCAGGGCACCTGTTCTCTGCTTATGTGCAGGAAAAATGATAAGCATGGTCTGCATAATTGATGATATTATAGCATAAGTGGCAGATCTTCAGATAACGGATAGGCAGTGTTATGTAAATAAACGTGCACGATGGCACATCAGATCATTGTTTTTAACTAGCCTATTACAAGGCATCTAATGGCCCAAAAGGTTAAGTGTTTTTGAGACATAGCATCCAAATGCTATGGCTGGTAAACTCGCTCATGAATGAAGACTTCTAGTCTGGGCGGATCGAAGCCTCCAGATCATCCCGCGCTTCGTCTTCTTCATCTCCTTGATTATCCATTGGCTGGAAGTCAGGCATAGCCAAGTTGATACCAGTTAAAGCTCTAAACACAGCCTCATCATCGATAAGATTTGATGGATCAATGTCAGGGGCTAAGGTGTGCTTACGAGTCGGTGGGATAAGATCCACCTCCTGATGAACCGGTGCCTGCACCTTCTTGTTTTCAGCATCATAAGCCTCCTGGTATTGGGATAGATTTGTTTCCTCGGCCAGCTTGCTTGCTAATGGACGCATTTCCCTTGCTATTTGTGTGAAATCGTCAGCACTGAAGGGAGACATGTCTTATTTCACACTCGGGAAGCCATTGGCCAAATCCTCTGGATCAAGATCTGCTTGCCATGCCTTTGCCCAGCTTAGGGCAGTCATGGCGCCGGCTCTGGCGGCTGATCGCTTTAACTCTTCCATCCTTTGGGGTAGCCGAGACAGCTTTTCCAGTGTTTCCTTGATGAGAGACGGTGGCTGTTTCTTATGACTAAAAGCAGAGATTGCCCGTTGAGCGCTAGTGTATAGTAGTTCTACCAAGGTATAAACAACTTTAAGCTTGATACGCATGTCTAGACCCAGCTTGGTGCTTCAGGAGCCTGCATCGCTAAAGTCATTAATAAACCAGCAAATGGTTAGGACATGCGGTTGGTACAAGGGAGAATATTTTTTGTAGCACCCCGGCTCAGAGAAACTGGAACACCCTATATTCCAGCCCAGAGATCGAGGAGAAGTCTTCTAGAATACGGCACTGCTTAGCATAGAACAAACCAGCTCTTCATTGCAAGCTATATGGGTGCAAGGGGGGTTACATTGGCACGGCGAAACTACGCATGCCACGGTTGCTGTCGGTGTACAAAAGTAGGGGTTCTCCTTTTGACCCCTTTACTTGTGCACGGGCAGTCAGAGCCTCCCGCCACGACCACGCATAACAGGGCAGGAAAAGGAAGCCGAAGAGAAGCCGAAGGCACAAGACGAACAAAGCAACGACAAGAACCAAGGCCACAGGATCGGATGAGCGAAGCAGGTTTCCCCGGCAAGGACCCTTGCCGGGACAGCCTCAGCAGCCCCGGCAAGACCCTTGCCGGGGCAGCTCGCCCACACAAGCTGAGTGAGCCACCTTTGAGCCCACCAACGCAAGACAAACGCATTGGGACAGGGCTCGGGAGGCACCTCCGTGGTGGCATGCAGATCTTTGTGAAGACATAGAATGTTCAAGATCAAATGAGGATAGGAAGGCGACAATCCCCACCAAGATCCTCACTGAAGAAACCCACAAGACCCCCGGCAAGATCTTTGCTGGGGATGCCAGCGCGCCACGGCAAGACCCTTGCCGGGCCACCCAGCAAGACCCTTGCCGGGCCACCCAGCAAGACCCTTGCCGGGCCACCCGACAAGACCCTCGCCAAGCACGCCAGTAGGGCCACTTCCAGGCCCACTCCAGCCAAGTCGCCGCCGCCGTTTGCATGCAGCTGTCGACCCAACCAGCTGGGTAAGCACATGCATGGCAACATGCAGCCCTTCATGGAGGCTCCACCACCGCGCCACTTCAGCTGCCTGCCTGCCTACATGGTACCGCTTGCATCGCTAGCCAGGGCGCGTGTCGAAGCAAGGAGGAGCTGCGACGGACGGGACGGGCCTCACTCCCATCCCCGATAAAGTGAAGGAACACCTAAGCCTCACATTAAATGCGCTTTGTCCTGTAATACCAGCGATAAGCTCACAGCACTGTAGCACTTTCCACCTCCTGTGTGCCACTGTGGCAGCCCCTTTCACCTATAAAAGGAGGCCCATGGCGCACAAGAGAAGGATTCGGCTCTTTGGAACCTAGCAGCACCCAGAGCTAGTTCGAGAGCTCCAGAACACTAAATACATCCACCAAAGCAGGATCATAGGGTTTTACGCATCTTTGCGGCCTGAACCTGGGTAAATCCCCTTTGTGTTGTCTGCTAGTCCCGCTCTTCTCACGATCCAGCGCCCCGCAACCGTACTAGGGATTCTCGTGATCCCATAGGTGTCGTTTCCCACCGACATCTTTAGCGTGCCAAGTAGGGGAAGACAATTGTGAGAATCTAGCCTAGCAGTTGACCTAGCTATTCTTCATCGCCATGGCTCCTGCGGAGAAGGCGGCCAAGAAGGCGGCGCTACCCGTTGACGCGAAGGACGCTGAGGCGGTGACGAGAGAGCTAAGTCATGCTGAATTATAATCTTTTTCTCCTTAAATATAAGGTTATTATCCTCGATGGTTCGGCCTATGTATGGAGAGCCTGTACGCAGAGGGGCCCTCCTGCAATCGGCAACATCCTTGTTCTGTTTCGAGTCCGCTCAACAGTTCGAGTAGCCGCGTCGAGAGTGGCAGGGTAGCCTTTCGCCATCGGCAACGCTCTCGGTTCTGACTCAAGTCAAGCTCGACAAATCGAGTGGCCGCGCCAAGGGCGGTAAGGTGCTTTGCCCGGCAGCAAGCACACTCGGCAGGCTAATGAGGATTGTCGTGGGGAACCCGTGGGAGCACGAACACCTATGGGGCAGGGGGCCCCTTCTGGTCCGGCAAGGGAGCGGAGGGCGCACGCAGAGCGGATCGAGGCGACGACACGCGGGGTTTTTTTACCCAGCTTCGGAGATCTCCGGAGAGATAAAACTCCTACTGATACTTTGTGTTTGTATTTGTTCTTGCTCGAGAGCGCGAGCGTGTAGTGGTGTTGGGTGAGTCGAATGAACCGAACCCCTTCTACGTGCGCATGGGCCTCCCTTTTATAGTCTAAGGGGGTCACCGACAGGTGGCAGTGTAGAAAAGAGGGGTAGAAAGGTAAAAACGCAGGTTGGTACAACAGTGTCCCCTACCTAACTCTGACGGCAGGGGACAAGGGCATTTAATGCCCGTCCGGTCGCCCCAACAGTGCAAGGAAACGACCGTTAGGAGCGCCACCGATCGCCACGATGGCTTCCCTGTCAGCTTCGCTTGCTACCTCGCACCGCATGGCTGCACAACGCCTCGCCACGTGCCCCTGGGGTATCCCTGGGGCGACACGTCGTTGGATGCGCTGGAGCTCGGGTGCAGGGTGGCAGCCTTGCCGCGGCAAGCGCCTTGCCGCGGCCGTCGTCTTGTCGCACCGGCAAGCTTGTCGCTCGCCGTGCCTTGCTGGGACGCGCGGGGCGTCGCGGCAAGTTTCTCTGAAGCGCCTTGGTTGGCCTTCCCGGCAAGCTCCTCTTGCCGGGGCCTTGTCTTCCTGGTTGACACTTTGTTCTTGAATGGCTGTAATAGGAAATGACGGAGGGTCTTGGCGGACGCCCAGCAAGCCTTGCCATGGGGTGCTGCGACTGCCCGTGCACAAGTTCGGGTACAAAGGTACCCCTACTTTAGTACACTGACAGGAGCCCCCGGGCCTGGGCCATACACGGTGCCGAGCGCTGTTGGGCCAGGCCCAAAACAGTGCACGGGCACGCGCGGCCTGGGTCCGCGCAAAACCCACTCCGTGTCCACCGCGCCCTCTCGTAACGGCACGCGTCAATCGCGGCGTCGTGGGAGGCGTGGGTGGCGTGCGCGATTTTCGAGGCGCCCACCCCCGTGATCACGGGGTAGGGCGCAGTTACCTCACCTGTCGCCTCGGCTCTGCATCCCCGCCACGCGGCTCTCATGCGCGTGGGGTCGTGGGCGGTGGAGGTGGGAAACCGAGCCGTCACGGGCGGAGGCAGCAGGTCGGCCCCGATTCCCTGCCCTTCCCGTGCTCTGATTCGTCGAGCGGGGCGGCCGAGCCCCCACCTCGCTCCTTTAAGAAGGGCGAGAGGGGAGCGCAGAAACCCGCACTTCCTCATCTTCTCCTTTCTTCAACTTCTGCTCCCCTTCCTCTCATCCGCCATGGAGGAAGGGAACCCTGGCTCTTCATCGGTGGCAGCGAGGGTCGCCGCCAGGCAGCGTATCCCTCCCTATCCCGCGCCTGTGGTGGCGGAACCAGCCCCAAGGGGGAGAGGGAGGGGCAAGGTCGAGGGCGAGGTCGAGGCGCGCGGGGAAGAGGTGGCCGAGGCGGTGCGTCGGCTTCGCCTCCGCCGGCGGTTCCTCTCGTCCCGGCGGTCCACACGGGGGATGACCCTTGGGAGTTCTTCGTCAAGCTGCGCCGGGCACCTCGCCGTCGCCTCCGGCTTCCGGCTCCATTTGCGAGCGCGATGGAGCCGGTCCCACCCGAGATGCTGAGATTGCGCATGAGGGGCTGCGGGATCAGCGGCGGGGTTTACCCTCCATTTCAAGTTAATGGATGGTGACCTCCTCTCCGTCAAGGTATTCGGGGACTCTGGCACCCGGGCGAGATGCTGCGTGGACAGCTCCTCCGATAGCGAAGACTCCTCCTCGAGCGAGAGTGACGAGGAGGGGAGCGACAGCGACGACGAGGACGGCGGGTCCGACTAGGCGTCGGGCGTCGCTTCGTGCGCCACCGGCGACCCCATCATCCGGGTCGCCGGCCTCCTGAACTCCCCGGGGTCGTCTCCTTGGGCGGCTGGCGTAGGGAGGCTGCGGAAGAGGAAGAGGGTTGGCGGCAAGGCCGTCAAGTCGGAGTACGAGGGCGTGGTGCCCTCGACAGCATGCTGACGTCCTGCCGCCCCATCTTCGAGCTCTGCCTCCGGCGCCTCCGTCTCCGCCAAGCTCCCGGCCGGCCCCCGGGATGTTCTCTTGGTGTCTTCTGGCACCCGTAGCTCACCTAGGCGTTTCTTTTGCCCTTTGCGCCTCCTTGACCTACCTCCTGAAAAAGGGGGACAGGAAAGGGATTTACGGGCACCTTATCTTTTCAATTTGTAAGCCTTTGGGCCTTTAGTTGCATCTAAAACTTGTAATCCTCTCTTTCATGTTTTTCATCCTTTATGGACTGTACCCAAATGGGATGTTTTTTAATGAAAAAAGGGGAAACTTGCTACGTTACATCCTTTACTTGTTTCTGTGCCTTGTATGTTTTTACCCTACGCTTTGAGGGAACTTGCCGGCGTGAACACGCTTGCTGAGTGCGGGACATCAGCAGCCCACTGGCGGTGCTGCCTCCGGCAAGAAACCTCGTCAGGGCTAGATGCAGCTCACTTGTATTGTTGAGCGGACTCGAAAACAAATCAAGGGCGCAACTTAGCCACGAGTCGATTCCTCCGTGCACAGGCTTTCCACACAAGGCACAGATGTTCGAGGAATATAACTTCGCGCTCCTCAGTCCATAAAAGGATGCATGATGAGGGATGAAAAACTTATCTGATATCGCAGACCTCGGCGACTCTGGCTTGTCGGGGGTGAACCTTGGCATTCGCAGTCCCCAGCAACTCTGGCTTGCCGGGATCCAGGTGCCGGCGCACCTTTCTTCGCTTTCCTTGTTCTTGCTGCTGCTACATGTGTCATAGGAACAATCTCTTAGAGCGCGGCAAGTTATTTACTGTAATATATATTCTTAGCAAAGCTTGCTATGTCATGCCCTTTACTTGGTTCTATGCCTTGTATGTTTTTACCCTACGCTTTGAGGGAACTTGCCGGCGCGAACACGCTTGCTGAGTGCGGGACATCAGCAGCCCGCTGGCGGTGCTGCCTCCGGCAAGAAACCTCGTCGGGCTAGTTGCAGCTCACTTGTATTGTTGAGCAATCTCGAAAACAAATCAAGGGCGCAACTTAACCACGAGTCGATTCCTCCGCGCACGGGTTCTTCATACAAGGCACGGTCGTTCAAGGGACATAACCTTAAAGATTTGAAACTGATTGCGCTCTATGGCAATGATTGCTATGTTATATCCTCTATTCTGCCGCTTCCCTTGTATGTCTCTACCCCACGCTTTTTAGGGAACTTGCCGGCGCAAGCACACTTGCTGAGTGCGGAACATCAGCAGCCCGCTGGCGGTGCTGTCTCCGGCAAGAAACCTCGTCGGGCTAGTTGCAGCTCACTTGTATTGTTGAGCGGACTCGAAAACAAATCAAGGGCGCAACTTAGCCACGAGCCGGTTCCTCCACGCACAGGTTGTCCATACAAAGCGCGGCAGTTCAAGGAATATAACATAAGAATTTGAAACTAGCTGGGCTTTGTGCTCAGATTTGGGCAACTTAGCTTTTCTGTTGTCTGTATCCCGGCAAGGCTGCGCTTCTTTGAACGATGCCAACCTGCTACGTTACATCCTTTACTTGGTTCAGTGCCTTGTATGTTCTTACCCTACGCTTTGAGGGAACTTGCCGGCGCGAGCACGCTTGCTGAGTGCGGAACATCAGCAGCCCGCTGGCGGTGCTGCCTCCGGCAAAAAACCTCGTCGGGCTAGTTGCAGCGCGCTTTCATTTGTTGAGTGGACTCGAAACAAAGTAAGGGCGCAACTCAGCCACGAGCCGGTTCCTCCGCGCACAGGTTTCCCATACAAGGTACGGCCGTTCAAGGAACATAACTTAGAAATATAAGAACGACTACGCTTCTAGCTAGATGGTACGTCCTCGACGGCAGCGCAGCACTCCGAAGAGGCGCGCTTGCCGGAGTGAGCATCAGAGCTACGCTTGCCGGACATGGTCTCTTGTGAAGCTGTCTTTGCCTTCTCGCACTTGCCGGTGGAGCTCGATGGTGCGTCCTCGACGGTAGCGCAGCACTCCGAAGAGGTGCGCTTGCCGGAGTGGGCATCAGAGCTGCTCTTGCCGGACTTGGTCTTCTTCTTCCCCCGGGGAGCTTCAGCGGCAAGTGGCTTGCGCTCCGCTGCGGCTGCTGCTTCCCGGTAGATCTTGTTGGTGCAGATAAGTGCGTCCTTCTTGTCGCCTTGGACAGAAATGACACTTATCGGACCGGGCATCTTGAGCACATTGTAGGCGTAATGAGAGGCTGCCATGAACTTGGCAAGCGCAGGTCGGTCGAGTATCCTATTTTAGGGCAATGGGAAATCAGCGACGTCAAATGTGACCCTCTCTGTCCTGAAATTCAGCTCGCTGCCAAACGTCACTGGCAGTGTGATCTTCCCCTTCGGCTTGCTCCTTCCCGGATTTATTCCTTGAAAGGTACCAGTCTCTTCGAGCTCGCTGTCGGGGATCTGGAGTTTCTTGAGCACTGCTGAGGAGATCAGATTCAGGCCGGCCCCGCCGTCAACCAACATCTTCGTGACCTTGAGGTTGCGGATTGCTGGCGAGACCAACATCGGCAAGCACCCGACCGCAGTGATGCGATCAGGGTGATCCTCAACATCGAAGATGATGGGCATGCTGGACCACTTCAGGGGTTTGCGCGACTCGACGGACGGCTCCGCTGCGTTCACTTCTCGCACCCACTGCTTGAGTTGGCGGTGCGAGGTGTGCAGAGAGGCACCGCCGTCGATGCACAATACCTCCATCGCCTTCTGAAACTCTTGGTCATCAGCCTCATCTTCCTCCATCTCATCATCCTCATCTTCATCTTCGTCCTTGTCGCGGCCACGGGGAGGCCTGTCTCTTTGTCGCGGCTTGGCCTTGCCGCGGCGCCCTCCCCGGGCGGGAAGCTTCTTGCCGGATCCTCCGCCACCTCCCTGGGCCCTCTCCTTGTCGCGGCGCTCGTACTCAGCTTTTTGTAGCTCCGCCATCTGCTCAACTTTCTTGCAGGTTTGGAGGTCATGGCCCTTGGTGCGGTGGATCTTGCAATATTGCTTGCCGGAGCCATCCTGCTTGTCGGCGGCTACCACAGCCTCGCCGGACTCACTAGCTTTGGCCTTGTCGGAACCGCCTCCATCGCCGGAATGCTTGACAAGTAGCACATCCTTAGCCTTTCTTTTTCTGTTGTTCTGCCTCCGGTTCTTCCTTGCCGGGGTGGCATCCTCACTGTCAGATCCTTCTGCTCCTGCAATCTCTCCGGGGATTTTCCTCCCCTCCTCAGCCCGTGCACACTTGTCGGCTAGAGCATATAGCTCGCTGACATCTCTGATCTTGTACATCGCCATCTCCTCCCTCATCCTGCGGTTACGCACGTTCTGATGGAACGCGCTGATAACCGCGGCAGGGTGGACGTCTGGGATGTTGCGTTGCACCTGGCTGAATCTCTGTATGTACTTGCGCAGGGGCTCTCCCTCCTTCTGCACGAGCAGATGCAGATCGCTCTCCTGGCCATGGGGTTTGTGGCCGCCTGTGAAGGCGCCGACAACTGATGACACAGGTCCGCACACGAAGAGATGGAGCCGTCCGGCAAGTGCATGAGCCAAGATCTGACGTTGGGCTTGAGCACCAGCGGGAAGTAGTTGGCGAGGATCTTCTCGTCGCGTCCTCCGGCAGCCTGCACCGCGATGGTGTAGACACTGAGGAACTCCGACGGATGTATCCTGCCATCGTACTTCTCGGGCACGTCTGGTTTGAAGTTCTTGGTTCTGGGCCACTGGACTTGCCGCAGCTCACGGGTGAACGCAGGGCAACCTGCCGCGTACGACAAGTCGCCTGGTTCCCCTGGCGCATGCATATCGACAGTGGGCCCAGCGCGCTGGTCAGATTGACGCCGCGCTTCCCTTCTACGCTCGATGCGAGTGCGAGCGTCTTCGTGTCTTCGTTCTTGAAGAACCTGACGCTGATCGCGGCGAGCTCGCGGGTCCGACGACGCGGTGGAATCAGCGTCGAGGTTGGCCCGGCGAGTTGGCGATCTTGGCCTTCGGGGCTGGGAGTGCACGGTGGTGGCACCCCCAGCGGTCTTGTCGGCGTCGGCTTGCGCCTGGGAGTCTTGCCGGGGCTTCGATGTGCTCAGTTGCCGGGGCCTGTCGCCGTTGGCGAAGCCAATGAGGCTGTAAATGGCTGCCCTCCAGTCGTCGATCATGTCGGGCGCTGGAGGGTAGTCTAGGAGCAACTGGGCTCGGGCCAGCGCTTCCTCTGGAGTCTTGGGTGGCGGTGGCGAGCGACGCGAGGTGCGAGACATGCTCAAACTCCTAACAGTGTTAGAAGGAGAAGCATCTTGACCAGGCGACCGCACTGCGCTTGTGCCAGCGTGTTGGCACGCATGCTGGCCTTGAACGTCCCGCGACCCACCAGCTTGGCCTTGTTCCAACGCAAGCACGGTGCTAGGAGCACCATGGCGTTGTCGATCTTGCACCTCCTGGGAGGGGTGCGGTGGATGTGCAGATGCGGAACCTTGCGGGGCCTTGTCTTTGGACCGGGTGACGATGTGAGTCCCTCCGCTGGCGCCCGCTCCTGCGCCGGCGTCCACCCCACCGCTCGTTTGCTCCGGTGGCGGTGGGACGGTTGCAGACGGAGCGGCCACCTCCGAAGTCTTCTTCTTCGGTGGCATGTTGACGAAGATGCTGATGTAGCGCGCGTAGACGCCGAATCAGATACGCACGATCTCGACGCCCCCCTACCTGGCGCGCCAAAGATGTCGGTGGGGAACCCGTGGGAGCACGAACACCTATGGGGCAGGGGGCCCCTTCTGGTCCGGCAAGGGAGCGGAGGGCGCACGCAGAGCGGATCGAGGCGACGACACGCGGGGTTTTTTTACCCAGCTTCGGAGCTCTCCGGAGAGATAAAACTCCTACTGCTGCTTTGTGTTTGTATTTGTTCTTGCTCGAGAGCGCGAGCGTGTAGTGGTGTTGGGTGAGTCGAATGAACCGAACCCCTTCTACGTGCGCATGGGCCTCCCTTTTATAGTCTAAGGGGGTCACTGACAGGTGGCAGCGTAGAAAAGAGGGGTAGAAAGGCAAAAACGCAGGTTGGTACAACAGTGTCCAACAGTGTCCCCTACCTAACTCTGACGGCAGGGGACAAGGGCATTTAATGCCCGTCCGGTCGCCCCAACAGTGCAAGGAAACGACCGTTAGGAGCGCCACCGATCGCCACGATGGCTTCCCTGTCAGCTTCGCTTGCCACCTCGCACCGCATGGCTGCACAACGCCTCGCCACGTGCCCCTAGGGTAGCCCTGGGGCGACACATCGTTGGATGCGCTGGAGCTCGGGTGCAGGGTGGCAGCCTTGCCGCGGCAAGCGCCTTGCCGCGGCCGTCGTCTTGTTGCACCGGCAAGCTTGTCGCTCGCCGTGCCTTGCCGGGACGCGCGGGGTGTCGCGGCAAGTTTCTCTGAAGCGCCTTGGTTGGCCTTCCCGGCAAGCTCCTCTTGCCGGGGTCTTTGGCCTTCCCGGCAAGCTCCTCTTGCCGGGGCCTTGTCTTCCTGGTTGACACTTTGTTCTTGAATGGCAGTAATAGGAAATGACGGAGGGTCTTGGCGGACGCCCGGCAAGCCTTGCCGTGGGGTGCTGCGACTGCCCGTGCACAAGTTCGGGGTACTAAGGTATCCCTACTTTAGTACATCGACAAGGATCCGTCCTCAAAGCGCCACCCTAGGTTTATGTGCCGGCAAGCCTACCCGATCGACGTGGGGTGAACATACAAAGGAAAACCAAACAGGAAAATAACATGCGTAATTTCAGGAGCACTGCAGAGTTATATTACACAAATTGCCTCCGTGGTTCTAACTAAAGATATATAGCATTGTCTTGGTCATGAACCTGCAGCGGCGACAGGGGAACGGGGTGCCTAGTCCCGGCGCTGGCCCTCCAACCTCTTGATTTTGTCGATGCGTCTGAGGATGGGCTGGATACGCTCATTGAGCGCCGCGATGTCGGCATCATCCAGCATGCTCTTCAGCACAGCTTCGAAGTTGAGGTCTGGGTGCCAGTGCGCAATCTTGGTGAGCACCCTGCACTACAAAAAAAAGACACATCCGTGACATTTTGGGCCGAACGAATTTTTTTCTGTCATACATATGACACTTCTATGACGATAATTGTGACAAAACCCGGTATCATCATAGATGTGGTGCGCTCCTACTTCTATGACAAAAAATCATGACAGGAAATGGGCTTTTCGTCCTGGGCGGGCCGGAGACGCAGCTGCATGACATTCTTTGGGCCGTCCATGACGGAAAAAACTATGGTAGAAGCGAGGGGGAGGAAAATTTCGGGGAGTTGCCGGTTATGGTGGGAGGTCGGGGGCGGAGCGATGCACGTTTCTCTCGTACGTACGTGCGTGTGTGCGAGGCGTTGGCTCCAACTGAACCCGAGCGAGGCGTTGGGCTCTAACTGAACCCGAGCGATTGCACTACAGGCTACGCATTACTGAACCCGAGGGATCGATCGATGGCTGTTAACTGAACCCGATGGATCCTTCGCTACTGCTGCTAACTGAAGCCGATCAATTGGATGAACAGTGAGTGTTGCAGGGGGTTTGGATGAACAGTGAGTGGTGGCGTTGCCTCTGGATGAACAGGACCGTGTGGTGTGGAGGGCTGGATGAATAGTACACGATGGAGGGGTGGCCGTGGAGGGGTGGTTGAACAGGACCCCGTGGTGTGGAGGGCTGGATGAACAGTAGACGGTGGAGGGGTGCCCGTGGAGGGGTGGTTGAACAGTAGCCGGTGGAGTAGCGCACGGTGGAGGCTAGATGAATAGGAGCCCGTGGAGGCTGGAGGAGGTCGACGGTAGCCCGTGGAGGTGGAGGAGGTCGACGGTGGAGATGAACTGTATCCCGTGGAGTCCCGTTTTGCGGTACGCCACACCTCCTCCCCCCGTTTCGACCGTAGCGCTCCAACACAAGTCCGTTTCGTCCGTTTTGCGGTACGCCACACCCCTCCCGATCAACAGGACCCCCGTTTCGACCGTAGGAGGTCCGTTTCGTCCGTTTTGCGGTACGCCACACCCCTCCCGATCAACAGACCCCTGTTTCGACCGTAGGAGGTCAATTTCGTCCGTTTTGCGGTATGCCACACCCCTCCCGATCAACAGGACCCCCGTTTCGACCGTAGGAGGTCCGTTTCCTCCGTTTTGCGGTATGCGTGACTATGCGTTCGAGACCCCTCCCGTATGTACACATACGTGACCGTATTTTCTTTCTTGCACCCTGGCCGCTGTACGTACGTGTACATGCTACAAGCACGCCTCTCCTACGACACGTGCGCGCCTCTACTACGACACGTGCGCGCCTCTACATCGACCAGCATGTACGTACACGTTCGCGACCAGGATGACAACGCTATGTACGCTTCGACCAGGTGGGTCCCGACTGTCAGGCACTTCCTTGCCTGCGAAGATGTAGTTGGTGGGTCCCAGTAGTCAGGGGGGCGAATTGTTTTTTTTTTGCCCGGACGCACTTCCTTGCGTGCGAAGGTGTAGCTGCTGGGTCCCAGCAGTCAGGGGGGCGAATCGTTTTTTTGCCCGGACGCACTTCCTTGCGTGTGAAGGTGTAGCTGTTGGGTCCCAGGAGTCAGGGGGGAGAATCATTTTTTTTTCGGACGCACTTGCTTGCGTGCGAAGGTGTAGCTGCTGGGTCCCAGCAGTCAGGGGGGCGAATCGTTTTTTTTGCCCGGATGCACTTCCTTGCGTGCGAAGGTGTAGCTGGTGGGTCCCAGTAGTCGGGGGGCGAATCGTTTTTTTCGGACGCACTTCCTTGCGTGCGAAGATGTAGCTGGTGGGTCCCAACAGTCAGGGGGATGAATAGTTTTTTTTTCGGATGCACTTCCTTGCGTGCGAAGATGTAGCTCGTGGGTCCCAGCAGTCAGGGGGCAAATCATTTTTTTGCGAAATACGGTGGCCCGTCCGGTGGGTCCCCGCTGTCAGGTGGAGGAATAATTATTTTGCACGTAATAAGGAGGCACTTCATTGCGGCTGCCGTGGACCCAGCTGTCAGCCTCTCTACATACAGTCCACATCCGATGGAAGTCGTTCCTTGACCACGTTGACCACGCCGCGCCGAGAGCACCACGGCGGTGGACGACGGCGAGGCCTAGGAAGTGGACGACGCGGAGCCGGGGAAGATGCGGCAGTAGATGCACACGCAGAGAGGAGTACGAGGGTTCACTGGTTCGGCTGCGCTGCCGTCGCCGCAGAATAACAGGGGGTGTGGGTCAGTGGGTGCGTGGAGGGATGGCCTGGCCAGCTGTGGGAGTAGTAGGGGGCGGTGAGGCCTCCGCAGCAGCATAGCTGGCCACGGGAGGCAGGAGGAGGCGGCACGACCGGCGCTGCTTTGGGCGGCTGGAGCAAGACGACCAGAGGTTGAAGAAGCACGACGGCCGTTGGATGGACATCGTATGGTCACTGCAGCTAGAATCGCTTATATTGACTAAGTTGACAAAGCCCTTGGTACGTTAACTTAGTAGGCCCACGGGTCAGCTTCCGAAACGGTGCGCCCCAGATGTCAGGGGGATGAATCATTTTTTGGGCGGGTGAAGCTAGAATATCCGAGATTGAAGAAGAAGCACGGCATCCGTTGGATGGACATCCAATGGCCACTGCTGCTAGAACCGTGTGTTGACTATAAGTTGACAAAGCCTTGCATACCCGTCAACTCTGTTTTTTTTAGGGGACGCGTCAACTTAGTAAGGCCAGAAGTGTGTGGCAGAGAACTTATAGCCCATTTGAGATGTGTAAGAATGTGTAGCCCATTTTTGAATTCTAATGGAATTTACTACAGCCCATTTACAGTTTGTTAAAATTACAGCCCATTTCAACCAACCGTTCAAAACAGAATTCAATAAAATTTCCCACATTTTGATGGGATCCAAATATTTTTATCCCAAAATTTTAGTCAGATTAAATACAATTTCAATATAAATTTATATTGCATAAAAATCCAACAAAACATTCCACTCGCAACAATTAATGAAATTAATATTTTCAATATTTCAAAAATAATATTTTATAAAGTAATCATTGTTTGGTGCATTTTTTATAGTTACTACCTAGTTTTTATAATTACATCCCATTTATTACTTCTTAAAGCCCATTTTCTTGTTAAGCCTAATGCATCCCTCCTAGGAAAGATTTGCAGCCCAGTGGGGTGGAGAATAACAACTTGACCTTGCCTGGGAATTCCTAAAAAAAGTATAGCCGGGCTAGCCATTTTCAGCTTGAAAAAAATTAATATCTGGGCTGGATATCTGGCCTGGGCTAGACGGGCCACAGCCCGCCCAGTTAATACCTGCAGCGATGTTTTCGTTGTTGTTCAGAGGAGAAAAATTAATATCTGGGGTAAACATCGAAAAACTCTGTAGTGCTCACACCTCAAAAACACAAATACTACTCGAGCTGCTTGGTCCCATCTGTCAGCCGCTCAGGAGAAAAATTCTCTCGTTTATTGACTACTCCATCCTTTCCGGGTTATAATGCTCAATTCAAAAATCTCACCAATCAAGGTAGATGGCAAGTGGTGGAATACTTTTTCTAGTTTTGCAAAAGCACCTAATTAATGCTCTTATTATCCTCAAAAAATTATGTTTATCAATGCATTAATTGCAATGCATGCATGCATAAAGTACATGCATTGGTCAATTTTCTCTTAATACTTGCATGCAATGATTTAATGCACCTTGGAATCTGAACATGTGATGGAAAACAACCAAATTGAGCCTTATAAAATGGAAAAACTAAAATTTTGATATAAGCCCTATAAACCGGAAAGGAGGGGGTACATAGGTAGACAATGGTGTGGGACCATGATGTCAGGAAACCAGAAGGAAGCAAAATAAATTATATATATATATATATATATATATATATATATATATATATATATATATATATATAAGGAGGCACTTGCGTACGTGAGGCTATGGACCTGGTGGGTCCCCATTGTCATCTTATCCAAGTAAAGTGATCTCCTCGCCCGCGCGCGCTTTCCGCCCGAAACAGTCAGCGCCGGCCGCCCGCTTCCCGGTGAAGGCGATTGCTCCGCCTTAAAACAACACAAGTGCCGTCCGTCCATCTGCCACACACATTAATGATACGCGGTTGCCGAGGTGGCTACTCCGACGTCACACGTCCATCCCTTCGCACGCCCACCATTGCTATATAAACTGCTGTGCCGGCCATAGTTGCAGTCATCCGCATCCGTTGCATTTCTCCTGTCCACACCACTACTGCCCACCATGGCTTCCTCGTGCTCCAGCGCTCTTCGGGACGGGCAAACGACGGACCACAAGGAGATAGCAGCCATTGCTGCTGACCGGCTGGCCGGCAGGCAGTCGGAGGACGACGATGTCCCAATGGAGAACATGGTAGTCGACGATCCGGTGCCAACCCCCTCCTCCACACCATCCTCGTTGATGCATTGCACCATGACCATCGGCAAGGCCCGTGCCCAATATATGGACAGGGTGAGGCAGATGCGTGAGGAGCAGTTCCGGGAGGCGCAGGACGACGCCTCCTACAACCACCATCTCCTCCAGGAGCACCTACAGGCGGAGGAGCAGATCGCCGCGGAGCGGGCGGAGCAGGAGGCACTGCTCGACTCGTACCGCTCCACCCGCAAGGGCCGCCTCGAGCACTAGCGGTACTGCATGCGGGTAGCGAAGGCTGCGACCGCCTACAAAGAGGCTAGCAAAGAGGGTGATGAAGTGGGCGAGGCGCTGTTTGGCGAGACCGAGGACGAGGCAGAGGACAATGCCGGCTCCGACGAGTCCCCGCTCCGCTGGAGTCGATGACGCCCTGCTCCGCCAACGCCCCGCGGCACCAACAACGAGGCACAGGACACCGCTGGCTCCGTCGAGGCCCCGCGGCGCCAACAACGAGGCAGAGGACACCGCTGGCTCCACCGAGGCCCCGCCCCGCCAACAACGAAGCAGAGGACATCACCGGCATAGCCGAGGCCCCACCGTGCCGGCAACGTGGGGGAGGATTTCCACCGCTACGCTGAGGCGCCACCCGCCGGGAACGAGATAGAGGCATCATCGAGGCCCCGCCCCGCTGCCAACGAGGTCGCGCTACACAGAAAACGAGGAAGAGTAGAACACGGTAGGTCGCCGCCGCTCGGGTCCAAGTAAGGCCACCGCTTCTCCCCTCCGGTTGAAGCCAAGCTAGGCGGGGTTGACCATTGACGGCCGGTTAGCTTCTTGGCAGCGACGTGGAGTCGGAGAGCTGCGCTGGAGAAGAATGCTGCTTCTACTTAACTGCTGGTGCAGTTAGCTGACTGACACGTGGGCCCAACAGGCCACATGTCAGTTACGCAACTGCACCTGCAGTTAAGTCACTGAAGCTTCTGTTCGGCTCAGCGGGACACAGGTGGGTAGCTTCGGTTAATTAATTATACCTCCAGCGCACCCCTTTTTAGTTTTTTTTTTGAAAAGGAGGATGACCCCCGGCCTCTGCATCTGGGAGATGCATGCGGCCACAAACACCCCTTTTTAGTTGAAGAATGTATGAAATGTAATGAAATCCAGCATGTTTATATGAAATCCGACCGTGTATGAATGAATTTATTTTGATTAGTTCGAATTCCTGTATCACTGGCATTGGATGAACATGCAAAACAATACGTACTAGCATTATTCCCAGGGTGATCACCATGTTTGCAGTAGTTTCACATGTACTCCCTCCGGTCCTTTCTAGTCTGCATACAAGTTTTGTCTGCAGTCAAAGTATCTCTACTTTGACCAATCTTATACAAAAAAGTATGCACTTTCACAATGTGCAAAGTAAAAAGGAACAGAAGGAGTACAAAGAGTTTGAGCAGCTTTTTAGCGTTTTTGTACATTGCAATCAAACACACAGGCCTGGCAATTCATAGAGAACATTCAAAACAATCGATGATTATGCATCTCAACGACTCACATGTCATAGGCAATATTTACTTCACAACTAAATAATAAAGAAAAAATTGATCGCCGCTGCTGACAGCAAAGGGCGTCCCATTCGAAAATATCAAACGCATATCTTGCTAAAATCAATGAGCAAAATTTGACAAGGTTGTCCCATTCCAAAATATCAAATGCCTACGATTGTGGAATGGGCAGGGTTTGCCATCAGTTCGGACATTGACATGGCAACTCGTGCTAAATAAACCAGTTGTTCTTTTTGTGCAGTTCCACCAAAATCAACCAAATTCGCGCGTAGCTTGTATGATTTCGCCCTTATATGTTACCTTGAACTTATGTGCACCTCCTTTCTTGTGGTGGAAATTAATGATTCGATGTATTCATGAACATTTTGTGCAGTTCCCGTTGAAATCAAGCTGAGCACCCTGCTTGCACAAATACAAAAAAGTGATTAGTATAAAGCAAATTGTACTATGAATTGACCGTTTCAACAGGCACATACATGGTCCATGTAGAGCACACTTTTAGAAAAATGGAACTCACCAGAAAGAATCCTAGAACAACATTGTACCCGCGCATCACAGCAAAAAAATGGAGATTTATCAGTCCTTCTGAGCTGAAGTTAGTTTGGTCTTGTGGGGAGTAATGTAACCATCCTTCAACTGCTCCTTCTGATGAGAAGATAGACAGTGCTTCTTCGTCCTGGCATAATCAGAACTAGTCACTTCACGTACTCCATATTCTTCTTCAGAGGAAGATGATCCTATTGTGAAAAGACAAGAGGACTACTAAATGCTACCATCCATGTTTGCTCAAAAAAAGGAAAGGAAATATTTAAAACAGCACAGGTGAAGCACTTCCCAAGGACAATACCACATTTTCATGACAGTATCTAAACAGTAGCACAACACCAATAGAGATGACAAAGCTCAATCATATGGATGAAATCAGTGGGCGAGTACCAACCTTTGTCAGGAGGCTGATTGTGTAGAGAATATAGATGAAGCACTTCTCGGGAACCATCTGTTGCTATCTACGGGGGTGGCCATGCTTACAATATACTCCTCGATTATTTTAATGTTTCCAACATCTTCTTGTGCAGTTCCACTAAAATATATGGTATCTTCAAAGAAGATCCCTATTTGCACAAGTAGAGATAATTACGTATGGCATCAAATCAGTGGCAAAACAATTGCTCGTTCCAGCCATAGCAATAAATTAAGATGCGAAACTATATCATTACTTGTGTCATCACAGTTCCAGTGCTTCATTACAGCACCAGGAGTTGATTTTTGTTTTTCTTCCGCTTGTTCTTCCCCGTCATCACTTGGTTCAATAACAGACAAGCTTCACCTTCAATGTAAGATTTGGCATGTCAATTAGGGAGCACAAGTATAGTACTAAACTTAATTTTCTGATGAAAGTGGCAAAATACAGGCCAGCAGTTGTGAAATATCCTTATCTTACCTCAATGGGATATTACGGTGCACATACAGATTGGAAGTCTTGTCTCCATTTGTGCAGTTCACTAAAATCAAGCAACATTATCGTACAAGTAGCACAACATATGAAAGCACACTGCAAAATCATGTGAAAGAAGGCTAGTACTGACCTCTCATGATGCGGAATTCAAACAACTCACAAGAAGAAGATCTGAACCAAATTCGCCTTAACGGATAGGAAGTAAGATCTCCTCTTGTGAAGTTCCACTAAGATCAAGCAATCAAGCAACGTTGTCGGTGTGACATTTTGGTTGAACTGCACAAAACACTCTTAAAACAAAAGTGTTTTGTGCAGTGCAACAAAAGGTCACAATGGCAACGAGGTGAAGTAGATAGCCCTGTTTACACAGAGGTGCAAAGGAAACAATTAGTGGTCAATAACGGTGGATGACACAGAAGCCAACAAAAAGAAGCATCTACCTTATCTAAATGGGAAAGAAAGCAAGACAGTAGCATTTCTCAAATGGTGGCATTGATTAATATTAACATAGAGATTCTATTAATAATAAAATTCGATAAACATGTAATTTTCTTTTAACTGTGGCATTGCATCAATTTTCCAGCGGCATTATTAGAGGGTGTTTGTTTACAGGGACATTTTGGTGTAGGGACTAAAAAACTCCGTGTCAGTCACATCTAAACCAAACAGGAGGGACTTTTTGGGACTAAAAGTGGGCATTTGGGACTAATGAAAGAAGACCCCGAGGAAGTCTTTTTGGGACTTTTTCCAATAGTTGCCCCTGCCACGCATCGCACCTTGTTTCTACTACTTCATTACTAGGGGTAACATGGTCTTTTATCATGTCATTTAATAACCTCTAGTCCATGTTTAGTCCCTGGAACCAAGCAGGTAGGGACTAGGGAGTTTTTAACCAAACAGGGCCATAGATTAATAACAACCAATGAGTTGCACGGGACAGTGGACGCACCAGCACCATGTGCATCTACCGATGTACTGTGGTCATGCACAGTCTGTTGCAACAAAGAACAAACAACCAAGGAGCATATTTGTGTTGGTCCCAGTTTTGTTATCTTTAGACACCTTTCCCTATGTGAGCGCAGCAAATCTAGTCCTGCTCAAACTCTACAGCCTTGTCCCTTCCTTTCCTTTTTGAACTATTACTTTTGCCCCTTCCTTTCCTCTTTGAACCACGTCCTAGATTTATGCGATATAACTTTCCCCACTACTTTCCCCCATTCCTTTCCTCTTTGAACCATGTCCTAGATTCATGCTATACAACTTTCCCCCTTCATTTCCTCTTTGAACCACGTCCTAGATTCATGTTGTATACAACTTTTCCCACTACTTTCCCCCACTCCTTTCCTCTTTGAACCACGTCCTAGATTCATGGTATACATGCAGCTAGAGCAATGCATGCGGAGTAAGTAAAATATACCTTAAGGTTCTTGGGGCGTGGTTCGGTGGGCGACGGGACGGCGGTGAAGAAGAAGGGTCAGAGGCCCTCCCGCACCGCTGCTGGGTGGAAAGTGAACAGCAGCGCCGGTAGTGGATTCCCTCCCTCGCCGACGGCGACAGCGTTAAGCCTCCTTCCCTTCCCGGCAGACGGATCCTGCCGGCTCTTTGAGCAGCAGTGAGGGGAGAGAGAGGCCAACAAAGTCTTGTTTAGATCTGGAGAGGGCGAGAGAGTGTGAAGAGAGCAACTACAAGCGTTGAGGATCCAGCGGGAGAGGGCGAGAGAGTGTGAAGAGCACAACTACAAGCGTTGAGGCTCCAGCGTGTATATATATACTGGAGAGAGTGTGAAGCGTGCAAACCCTAGAAAACATTTTGACTAGTCAAAGAATCCTCCTGGCAAAAATTATGCTCAAGTGTAGTTATCGAACCCGAGACCTCAAGTTTGATGAGCGAACAGGCTAACCAGCTACACAACCCTCCCGTTATGTTCAACGAGAGGAAAATAACCTTTTATACATTCCTGCATTCATGTGACAGGCATGCCGTGTTTTTGTGTGTGTGTGTGTGTGTGTGTGTGTGTGGGAGTCATTAGGATTTCAATCATAATCATGTCATGTGGCTTTGGTGGTAAGACTATCCACAGTGGTGCAGAAATAATGCAGCCTTAGTCACCTTACCTATCTCCACATAGTACGTTGGGTCCCACCAGTCAGAGGGTGAAACAAACAAATTAATAAGAAAAATTAAAAGCGCCAGCGGTGTATCTTACTACCTCACACATCTCGCTACTGCTCGGGAACACTTTCCAGTTGATCCCTCTGTTCGCTCATGTACTATTTTAAGTGAATCCTTATTATAACATGCACACAAATTTTGGGCACTTGTATTCAACTTAAGTTAGTGTGCCACCATATCTCATATACTTACTACTCCCTCCGTTTAGGTGTAATAAGTCACGTTAGAAGGTGCAACGGGACCAAGCTGTGTGCGTGTGCGTGTGTGTGTTAGAGAGTGCGACAAATCGACCTACTCCTACAGAGATATGGTGTGTAGTGTACGATTTTAGCCGCGAGAGTCGATGCATCCTCTCGTTTCCGGGCGTGTCTGGTAGGGACATGCGGACAGCTGCCACGCCCGCTCCTGACCAGCCTAGCCCACCCAAAGCCCCTTGTCGGCGTCAAAACTGGCGGATCTCGGGTAGGGGGTCCCGAACTGTGTGTCTAGGCGGATGGTAACAGGAGACAAGGGACACGATGTTTTTACCCAGGTTCGGGCCCTCTCGATGGAGGTAAAACCCTACTCCTGCTTGATTGATATTGATGATATGGGTAGTACAAGAGTGGATCTACCACGAGATCAAGGAGGCTAAACCATAGAAGCTAGCCTATGGTATGATTGTTGTTGTGATTGTTGTCCTACGGACTAAAACCCTCCGGTTTACATAGACACCAGATAGGGCTAGGGTTACACAGAGTCGGTTACAATGGTAGGAGATCTACATATCCGTATTGCCAAGCTTGCCTTGCATGCCAAGGAAAGTCCCATCCGGACACGGGACGAAGTCTTCAATCTTGTATCTTCATGGTCTTGGAGTCGGGCCGATGATGATAGTTCGGCTATCCGGACACCCCCTAGTCCAGGACTCCCTCAGTAGCCCCTGAACCAGGCTTCAATGATGACGAGTCCGGCGCGCATATTGTCTTCGGCATTGCAAGGCGGGTTCCTCCTCCGAATAATTCATAGAAGATTGCGAACGCTAGGATAGTGTTCGGCTCTGTAAAATAAATTCCACATACCACCATAGAGAGAATAATATTCACACAAATTCAATCTGCTGACGTATTTTGTGGCGTGATGTCACACCACTACCAAGCCTTTACTTGAATCGTTTTTATTATACCACCTCAGCGCGTATAGCGAAGCGGTTTCCTTGGCACGTCTTGTCGAAGCAGGGATCGTGTTCCCCTTATTCTGGGATTCCCATCAATACGGACGTGGGTAACCCAACCGCGCCATTGATTGTGGCGCTTGGGAGATAAGCGAGTTTTACCAGGCCGGCGGGGACGCATAGTTTTCGTCCGCCCATATATAAGGGGATAAGGATCCACCTCTTTTACCTACGCCTTCTTCCTCCTTTGCTTATCCATCTCCGCGCACTCGAGCTCCAGCGCCCAAGTCCGCACATCTCACCTCAACCTTCTCCAGCCATGTCCGGAGCGGGAGGCAAGTGGATGGCCTCCTCCGTTACGGAGGGGCACATCGAGAAGCTGCACAGCGCCGGATACCTGTCCAGCGACATCGCGCACCGGCTGCCCGACGAGGGGCAGCTCATCCCCACCCCCAGGCCCCATGAGAGGGTCGTATTCCTTCCCCACTTCCTCCGCGGACTGGGCTTCCCACTCCACCCCTTCGTCCGGGGGCTCATGTACTACTACGGCCTGGATTTCCACGATCTGGCCCCAAATTTCATCCTCAATATCTCGGCGTTTATCGTCGTGTGCGAGGCCTTCCTCTGCATCCAGCCCCACTTCGGCTTGTGGCTAAAGACCTTCAATGTCAAGCCGAAGGTTGTGAAGGGCAGCCAAGCGGAGTGCGGAGACGCCATGGTGGGAAAAATGCCCAACGTCACTTGGCTCGAGGGTGCCTTCGTGGAATCCATCAAAGGGTGGCAATCGGGGTGGTTCTACATCACCGAGCCGCGTGACCCTAAATGGGCAGCGGCCCCCGAATTCAGATCTGGCATCCCCATGCAGATCACCTCCTGGAAAGAGAAGGGCTTTCTATGGAGTAGTTCGGAAGAGCTGACCGGACTCCAGTCCTATCTCCAGACCCTGGTGAACAAGAAGCTTAAGCTTGTCAATGTGATCCAGGTCATGCTCGTCCGCCGGATTCTCCCCTGCCAGCAACATGCCTTCAATTTGTGGGAGTTTGATCTGGCACAGCACCGGACCTTGAGTGGGCTCTTCGACACGACGTACAGAGCTGCCTGGAGGGTGCTGTTCAAGGGCGCCGAAGCTCCCGCATCCGGAACCGAAGATCGCGGATTCAGCACGCAGCGCCCGGCCGGCGAGGTAAGCTACGTTATCCTTTATGGGACACTCATTTTTTTTCCATAGTTTGACTCTATGTGGGATCTAAACTCCCAATACCTTCAACAGGACTGGCAGAAGACGTCTGGACAGGTTAACTGTCCGGCTCCCCTTCCAGAAGACCCAACGGACGCCCATTTGACAGGGCTGCTGGTCCCAACACTTTACGTAGTGCCGGAGAAGAAGGCCAAGAAGAAGGCCACGGGAACCCGAAGGATTTCCGGGCGTCACATGATATCGGACTCATCGTCCGATGACTCCGAGGCGGACTCCTCCCACGAAGATGAGGAGGAGAAGAAAGAGGCCTCTCCCCCAGCGGGGGGAGAGAAGAAGAGGAAGGCCTCTCCAACGAGGGAGGCCGAAGGGTCCAAGAAGGGAAGGACCCTTCCCCCGGACTGCTCCGCCAACGTCGGCGACGGTGACGAGGAGTGGCCCTCAAGGGCCAAGCCCCTGGCGAGATCATAAGTATCCGGACTCCTAGATAATTTATAATTTTTCTTTTTGCCACACGGTGTCTTTCTAATGCCGCATACAACCTGTAGTCCGGCCAAGGACGATCTTCCCGCTTCGTCGAGCGGGTCCTTGGACACGTCGGATATGGATTCTCTTCCGACCGCCTCAACCCCCCGTGACGCTGGCGACACCGAGGTGGGATACCGGGAAGGTACCCGCTAGGAGGAGGAGGCCTCGAAGGTGCCGCAAGGCAACCTCCCAGACTTTACATCGGACTCCGCACCGGAACCTGCAGTGGTTCCGGAGTCCGGCGAGCGGCCCCTTCGTAAGAAGGGCAAGACTATGATACCGGCGGCCTCTGTCCAACCGGAGGCGCCGGATAACTTGCTGGAGGCGCTCAATGGCGCTTCCATCAAAGAAGAACACCGCACTATCATGAGTGCGGTGATTCAGAAGGTTCAGCTCGCCAAGAGCGGGCTGACCGAAGCCTGCAGCAGCCTTCTAACAGGCTTTGAGGTAAGAATTTTAAGATATGTAATATAATACCGCATAGACAGTAGCCCCTGATGCTCGGTTCGGTGTTCGGAAAGAAAAGCCGGACTGAGGATCTAAAAAGATATACGCAGGAGTTCTAAAAAATATGTCAATATGGGATTGCAGGCTGCGCTGCTGACCTCTGCCGCACTGACTACAGAGGTTGATGCTTTGAAGCAAAGCCTCGAGCTGTCCGAGAGCGAGCTCGGCCGTGCCAAGAAGCAGCTCGAGGACGAGGAAGGTGAGTAACACCGTATTAAATTTGTACCTTACAGAAAAGGATTTGGTTGCAAGAGAAATAACAAGGATAACGTGGGTACTCCAGGGGCCACGAACGAAGTGGCGACCCTGAAGGAGGCGGTGTCCGCGGCCGAACGCAATGCAGCCGCGGAGCGAGCCAAGCGAGAGAAGCAGGAGGCGCGGGTGGCGGAGGTGCGGCAAGAGCTCCAGGCTCTCATGGAAAAACATGAGGGTTTGGAGCGCGACTCAAAGACTCGAGAGTCCGAGCTTGCATCGGCTCTTGAGAGTGCCAAAGACGCTAAGGCCGAAGCCCACAAGGCCCTCCAGGAAATCGAGGCCAAAGCAAGCATGTGAATGTGAATTACCTATTACTTACCCGTATTCGGAGCTCTCCAGGAGCATTCGCAGATCTGCCCTGCAGCGTGTCCGATGCTGCCGCTTTCTACCGGGCCGGGGAGGGGAGCTCGACGGAGAAGGTTTTCTGGTCTCAGTATGCTGAGGCCGGACATCTGGTGCCCCTTAGCGACTAGCTGAAGCAGCTGGTCGAGCTCCACAAGGTAGCCGAACAGACCATGAAGGGCCTCATAGTTCGGCTGTGGACCAAGGAGGCCATGCCTGGGAGCTACTTCGGCCTGGTGCGGCGGCTGGTGGACGCGTGTCCCTGGGTTGAGGTCGTCAAGCACTCCGCCTGCATTGAAGGTGCCCGTCGGGCCCTTGCCTATGCAAAGGTGCACTGGGGCAGGATGGATGCTGAAAAGCTTCTGACGGATGCGCCACCGGCGGGCAAGGAGTATCGTACGCCCGAAATGTATTATAAGAGTGTCCTGAAGGGTGCCCGCATGATTGCGGGTGAGTGCTCTAAAGATGTAATATTTGAGTAGACTCGCATTTTGTTATCCTGTGCGCTGAAGACTTTGTTCATATGCGCTAAGCAATGCTTGTTAATTTAAAATATTACCTTCTGTGCGGCCGTTTATCAAATCTGAGAGATGGCAAGTCGTCGGCTTCAGCCCCCATGCCACGAGTGCTGGGGTGTTCGGGATAAACTTGAGCGCTCTTGTTCCCATTTTTGGGTCCATCTAGGGAGGCGCTCAACACAAGAACGAGGCAACCGGACTTATAATGCTTGAACACTCTCACTTAGCCATAGAATTCTATAATTTTAAATTTCGGCGAAGCCCCTAGTGTTCGGAAGACCGAGTTCGGGGCTCTATCCACGCCTGGGCCGGACAAAGCCGGTTCCTTGCTCTAAGCGGCATAAGTCTTTAGGGACTCGAAAAGACCTCTCGAACAGCGACCAGCTCTCACCTTATCATGACGGTCAGTTTTAGCTTTCTCCACTGAGGCGCTCGCCCAGCTCAACTGGGGCGCAATCGCAGTGGTTCTCCCAGTGCTACCTTAGCCGATAAAACGGAACGTAAGGTACCAAAACATGGGAGTCGGGCAAACCCAACTATTGACCCAAGACATGATTCGGAGCCGATGCATATAATGCTATAAGTTTGGGGTGCCGCACTTGTGAAAGTGTTCGGACTTATCACACCATTATGTGGGGAACTTAAGCCCCTGGTGTATTTAGTCGTACCAAAGTGTACGGATGCAACATGTCATAAATGAACATATGTGTAAGAAAGAAATGCAGTTATAAGCAAAAAAGCGATGCATTGTTTATTCAAGAAATACTGCCATGAATGCGGAACGATACAAATAGTGCGGTAAGCAAGGGATAGGACTATTAAACATGTCCCCCTCCAGGGGTAGGCTGCGGAATGGTGTATAAAACGGATTTAATGCTCGTAATGGAGACCACCTGGATACTCGTCGTAGCCTTTCTCCTCCCCTGGCTGTTGCATTGTGAGTTCGGCAGGTCTACTGCCGGACAGGGCCTCTGGTGAACGGAGTCCTGTGGGTAAGAAAAAAAGAAAAAGGAAAAGGAGTGACACACTTGGGAGCCCCTGGTGCGGTTAAGCCGCATTCTGGGCCTGTGGTGGTCGTGCCCCTCCCCCTATGCCCATGGTATCTCCAAAGCGTAATGATGTACGCGAAGGACCAGTCTTGCAATTTTGCAAGGGCTGGGGTTGGGGCCGCATTGCTACGCGTGCTCGGAATGTGCCAGGTGGTCTTGTTGTAGGTTACTCCGGGCATGTTTGGCCGTGTCCGGTCGCTTAACGGCCGGACTCGAAAATTGCCTTAAGAGGCTGCTCTGTACTTCTGCCGCGAGAGCCGATGTGTGTTCCTCCGTTCGGAGGGAGCGTTCAGTGTTTCCGTTGACCGTAATGACTCCTAGAGGGCCTGGCATCTTGAGCTTGAGGTATGCATAGTGCGGCACCGCGTTGAACTTTGCAAACGCGGTCTGTCCGAGCAGAGCGTGATAGCCGCTGCGGAACGGAACTATGTCGAATATTAACTCCTCGCTTCGGAAGTTATCCGGGGATCCGAAGACCACTTCAAGTGTGACTGAGCCTGTGCAATTGGCCACTACACCTGGAATGACGCCTTTGAAGGTCGTCTTTGTGGGTTTAATCCTTGAGGGGTCTATGCCCATCTTGCGCACTATGTCATGATAAAGCAGGTTCAGGCTGCTGCCGCCGTCCATCAGGACTCTAGTGAGGTGAAATCCATCTACGATTGGGTCTAAAACCAATGCAGCGAATCCCCCGTGGCGGATACTAGTGGGCTGGTCCCTTCGATCAAAAGTGATCGGGCAGGAGGACCATGGGTTGAACTTCGGGGCGACTGGCTCCATCGCGTATACGTCCCTGAGTGCACGCTTTAGCTCCCTCTTGGGTATGTGGGTTGCGTATATCATGTTTACCGTCCGCACTTGTGGGGGGAAACCCTTCTGTCCTCTATTGTTCGGCGGCCGGGTCTCTTCCTCGTCATCGCTATGCAGCCCCTTGTCATTGTTTTCGGCAATTAACTTGCCTGCCTGCTTGAATACCCAACAATCCCTGTTGGTGTGATTGGCTGGCTTTTCGGGGGTGTCGTGTATCTGGCATGAGCGGTCCAGTATTCGGTCCAAATTGGACGGACCCAAAGTAGTTCTTTTGAATGGCTTTTTCCGCTGACCGGGTTTAGAGCCTCTGAATCCGGCGTTGACTGCCGTATCCTCAGTGTTATCGCCGTTAACGCGGCATTTGTTTTTGTTGCGACGCGACCTGCCATTGCGGTCCTTGGTATCCGGACTGCCAGAATTTTTGCTGAGGTTGTTACTGCGGGCTAGTCAGCTGCCCTCTCCCGCGTAGAAGCGGGTCATGAGTGATGTGAGGGCTGCCATGGATTTCGGCTTTTCCTGTCCTAGGTGCCGGGCCAACCACTCGTCGCGGATGTTATTTTTGAAGGTTGCGAGGGCCTCTGCATCCGGACAGTCGACGATTTGATTTTTCTTTGTTAAGAACCGTGTCCAGAACTGTCTGGCCGATTCGTCTGGCTGCTGAATTATGTGGCTTAGGTCATCGGCGTCTGGTGGTCGCACATATGTGCCCTGGAAGTTGTCAAGGAATGCGGCTTCCAGGTCTTCCCAACACCCAATTGATTCTGCTAGCAAGCTGTTAAGCCAATGCCGAGCTGGTCCTTTAAGCTTGAGTTGGAGATATTTGATGGCGTGAAGATCGTCACTGCGGGCCATGTGGATATGAAGGAGATAGTCTTTGATCCAAACCGTGGGGTCTGTTGTTCCATCGTAGGACTCAATGTTCACGGGTTTAAACCCTTCGGGGATTTGATGGTCCATTACTTCATCTGTGAAGCATAGTGGGTGTGCGGCGCCTCTATATTGGGCTATATCACGACATAGCTCAAACGAGCTTTGTCTACTGTGTTCGGCCCGGCCGGACTTGCTGTGTCCGGCGCGACGGTTGTCGTCGCGTGCCATGGGGCGCCCACGTGATCCGTAGATCGATCTTGATTGTCTTGCCTTATCCTCCAATATATCTCGCAAGTCCGGAGCATTCCCCTATGGCCTTGTGCTTTTCGAGCGATGCCGGGGTACGGTTCTAATGGAGGGCCTAAAGGCCTCTCTGTTGCGGCCACGAGGTGGTCGGTCAGCCGTATTGTGCTCTAGTGATGCAGGTTTATATGCCTCCCCCTCTAATCGGGGGAGCAACTTGCATTTGGGGTAGCTTTTGGAGGGGCATTTGAGTTCATACTCTTCGGCCGCGAGGACTTCAGTCCATCTGTCGGCTAGCAGGTCTTGATCAGCTCTAAGCTGTTGCTGCTTTTTCTTTAGGCTGTTTGCCGTGGCCATAAGCCTGCGTTTGAAAAGCTCTTGTTCGACGGGATCGTCGGGAACGAGAAATTCGTCGTCGTCGAGGCTTGCCTCGTCTCCGGAGGGAGGCATGTAATTATCATCCTCTACCTCTTCGTCTGCCGCTCTCTCGTGAGGGCTGGCTTCTCCGTCCTCCTGTGCTGAATCTTGCTGGAGGGGGTTGTCTTCGGCACTCTCTATGGGTGTTATTATCTCCGGTGCCGGAATCTCCATTCTTGTTGTGGCGGGATTTAGAGCGGCGCCGCTGACGCCGGCGCTTGGGCTGTTTCTTGGAGGAGTCTTCCTCTGCTGCTTCTTCGCCATTCCCATCCTTTGGGATGTCCACCATGTATATGTCGTATGACGAGGTGGTCTTCCAGTGCCCCGTAGGCGCTGGTTCTTGGTCATCTCCGGCATCGTCGTCCATACCGTCGATGTCTTCGGAGTCGTAGTCTAGCATGTCGGTTAGATCGTCGACAGTGGCTACAAAGTGGGTGGTGGGTGGGCTTTGAATTTCTTCGTCGTCCGCATCCCAACCATCCTGACCGCAATTTGGCCAGGGCTCTCCTGATAGCAAGAGATACTTAAGCGAATTCAGAATGTCGCCAAAAGGTGAGTGTTGAAAGATGTCCGCAGCGGTGAACTCCATGATCAGCGCCCAATCGGATTCGATTGGAGGGGGCGCGGGAGGTTCGGAGTCCGGAGAGGAGTCCGGTACCTCAGAGTCACGAGCCTCACAAGGGACAAAGTCAGTATTCGGCTCCATCGCCGTAGGGGTTGCAGCCCCCGAGACGGTGTCTAGCCACCCGTCCTCGAAATGCGCAGTCGGCTCCGAATTATGGGTCGGAGCGGACTCATGTGCGGCCTCCAGGGCACTGTCCGGTAGCAGAGCTAAATCATGCCCATCGTGACAGTGCGGCGCGCTCGGCTGTGGCTCGAATCCGTCGAAGATCAAGTCTCCGTGGATGTCAGCCGTGAAGTTTAGACTTCCAAATCTGACCTGATGGCCAGGTGCGTGGCTTTCGATCTGCTCTAGATGGCCAAGCGAATTGGCCCGCAGTGCAAAGCCGCCGAATACGAAGATCTGTCCGGGGAGAAAAGTCTCACCCTGGACTACGTCGTTGTTGATGATCAAAGGAGCCATCTAGCCTATCGGTGACGACACAGAGGAACTCTCAATGAAAGCACCAATGTCGGTGTCAAAACCGGCGGATCTCGGGTAGGGGGTCCCGAACTATGCGTCTAGGCGGATGGTAACAGGAGACAAGGGACACGATGTTTTTACCCAGGTTTGGGCCCTCTCGATGGAGGTAAAACCCTACTCCTGCTTGATTGTTATTGATGATATGGGTAGTACAAGAGTGGATCTACCACGAGATCAAGGAGGCTAAACCCTAGAAGCTAGCCTATGGTATGATTGTTGTTGTGATTGTTGTCCTACGGACTAAAACCCTCCGGTTTATATAGACATCGGAGAGGGCTAGGGTTACACAGAGTCGGTTACAATGGTAGGAGATCTACATATCCGTATTGCCAAGCTTGCCTTCCACGCCAAGGAAAGTCCCATCCGGACACGGGACGAAGTCTTCAATCTTGTATCTTCATAGTCTTGGAGTCCGGCCGATGATGATAGTTCGGCTATCCGGAGACCCCCTAGTCCAGGACTCCCTCACCCCTCCACCGCCCACGCGCGCTTCCCACCCGAAACGGTCAGTGCCGCTCCAAAGAATCGGTACCGCATTCATGCCCGGGTAGAGCGGACGCGACCTCTCAGTGGCGCAAGAGTGATGGTTGCTTCGTCCGTCCAACTTACTGCGGGGTCTATGTGATTTGATGGCTCATTGGTCTTTATTACTGAGGTGGTAGGACTGCTGGATGTCCCACGCTTTCGGCGAAAGGAGGTAGTAGATTACAATTTTCTCCATTCTGACAACGGAGGAGTGCAAGAGCAGTGAAAACACGCAGGCTCGGTGATTACATGGCCCACCTCACACTATCACCGTGCGACACCTAACTCTTTACATAGTACTCCCTCCGTTCCTAAATATTACTAGATGAGTCCCCGCTCGTTGCCGCGGAACAGCGGTATATCTCTCTGCTCAAAATTATCGATTTCATAGAACTAAAAAAAATCTATAACCGCATGACAAATGTGGTAGCCAAACTAAATAAACTCCCATCATCATTTAGATCATCCCACATAAGGAAAAAAGATCAGCCAACTCCTACTGCATAATGGGATTATATTTTTCTTTTTGACATGTTAATGGGACTTAAAAGCTCACTTACATGCATGCTACCGGTGCATGCTTGCATGCAGACATGTTGATGTGATTTAAAACCCACTCACATGCATGTGCCACGGTATTTCTGCATGCTTGCGTGTGGCTTAGTGCTGAGCCTCTCAACGTCTTGATCAGACGGCTATTATGACTGATTTACTTCATCTAACAGCTACGTCAATTTTGATGATGTGGCTCAAGGAGAGGATAGAGAATTCCTAGTAGTGGGGGCTAGCTATTACTAGTAGATAAGTCTTTGTAGAGATTCCACTAGGTGAACTACATACAGAACAAAATGAATGAATCTACACTTAAAATGCATCTATATACATCCGCATGTGGTTAATGGTGAAATATCTACAAAGACTTATATTTAGGAACGGAGGAAGTACTAGTATAGTACTAGTACGTACTGTAAATTATCAACGAGATAAATTTGTACAATGCTATGAAGCTTCCAGCTCCTGTTACATGTATCTTGCGTCCAAGGTTGCCCGTTGCAACATTTCATCAAATACAAAGGAGACTAACATGCATGCTATTGCATCTCAATGATTGACAGATCATAGCAAATATGTACTCCCTCCGTTCCAAAATAAGTGTCTCAACTTTGTGCAAACTTTAGTACAAAGTTGTACTACTACTAAAGTTGACACTTATTTTGGAACAGAGGCAGCTAAAGAAAAAAACGATCCATGCAGTCCCTAGCCCTTGAACCGTGAACCTGACTAGGCTTCAATTTGCTGGCAACGTTCGAGCTTCCTAATAAATGAAGTTTGCAACCTTTTGACCATCGGATCATTTTGTGCAGTTTCACGAAAATTGAGATGAGCATCCCTGTGGCAAAGAAATTGAAGAAGCGTGATTAGGATAAGATTACTAGGACTAGTTGATGAGACATAAACTCATCACAAATACAGTACGTAGAAGCCAGTAGAGGTATCAGGTATGTGCGGGGCAAAGAAGTAGAGAAATATCCACAGGGAGTGATGTGGGCAGCTGGAGCAGTGGTGCAAGCCGACTGTAAAGGGGGTTGTACCTGAGGGACGTAGCTCGACCTTGAGGAGGGCGGCGGGAGGCGGCAACTGCCCATGTCGCGGCAGTGAGCAAGGGATGAAGGCAACCTCACTGGCTTTGTGAGAGAAAACGGCGGGGACCCCTGATCGGGACGTGCCGACAGTGGGTTTTCGCCGTCGGCGACGGACACCGCATCTACACTAAGCATCCACCCCTTCCCCAAGCGGACGTGATCCGCCGGGATGTTAGAGATGTGGCCACAGTCGTTTTGTGCGAGAGAGTGTGAAGAGAGCAGCCCCAGCAAGCAACCGTGTAGGGTGGCCCGTCCTGACTATGTATATAGTGGAGCGGTTTCCTTTTCTCTCCATATGAACCTATCATATTGCGTACGTGCCACAGAAGAAAAAAAATATTTATAAATGACGCGGCACCTACTACTCGTTCTCCTATAACCTTGTGCTTGGCATCTCCAAAATATTAACCTTGCGATTGGCTCTTCGCCTCTTCGGGAAGTCGAGCGATAATGGTAGTGCAGTATATATCGTTCTGGCTATATGAGACCAAATGAATTGCTGCACGTCCACCACATGGGCGAGAGTCGAGGGGCGAGGGAGAGTGATACTACATACGGAGCAAAATGAGTGAATGTACACTCTAAAATACGTCTATATACATCAGTGTTTGGAGTATGTACTAGTAGTTCATATTAAAATCTACTAAGGACATATATATTCCAAACAATATGATATAATCTCTATAACCAAGGTAGTAGGGACGAGGAGTAAACGGAGGGAGTAGTAAATTTTTCTCCTCGTCCTGCGAGCCACCGTGCGCATGGGCGAGGGAGGAGCAAGCTTCACCTCATCCTGCGAGCCACCGCGCCCATGGGCGGGGGAGACGGCGTACTAAGCAAGCTTCTCCTTGTTCTGCGAGTTGACGGGACACATCAAAAGTACTCCAGTGTATAGAGCCTTGCCTCTAAGGTAGGCCCCACATGGTTTGCCTCTTTTTTTAATTTAACATAACGCGTCAAGTCACAATTTGTTTGTTCACCCGTGGTAGACGATCCTCCCTCCACCAAGTGGACAACTAGTACACGTGCCAAATTACCACGTGGGCTTCCTTTTTCGTACAGAAATGAGCTCCACCGTGTACCCGCGCGAGTGTGGTTGGGAAAGAGACGGGAGTACGTGCGCCGTGCATGCACCTCTTCTCTTCGTGCACGTCCCCCACCTACGTGGGTGTGTGTGAGAGATACAAACCACGTTCGTGAGTGTTTTTTGTTTTGTGGTGGAGGTGGGGGTGGGGTGGGGGGTTGATTTCGTGAATTATTTGTGGGAATATGTGTCGATGACATCTCAAACAAAATTTTGCATGCAATGTGTGTGAAATGGAGGCCTATCCATATCATACATAGAGGGTCGGGCAATCCACGAGAAGAGAGGGAGGGGTCATAGCTATCCATAGAGTTAAAGAGAGGATCAAGTACGGGTGGGTGCGAGATCGATGAAGAGAGCCATCGAAATTGCGTGTGTGTGTGCAAGTCAAAGAAATAGGGTGACTGACCTACCGGAACATTAGAGGGCACATGTCAAGTTTGTGTGTGGTAGGGAGACATGACTAGAGCGCTTGATGTATCGGTGTGGGGGGAGGGGGGGAGGGGTAGGCAGAGGCCTAACTATAGAGTTAGAACGACTCGTATATGTGTTGAGAAGGAGAGACCCATCTATGTCATGAGGGAGATCGGTCGACATCCATACATAACTGAAGGACGGAAAATATGATGGGACAAAGAGAGAGAGAGAGGAGAGAGAGGGAGGGAGAGGGAGGGAGAGGGGTAGAGTCCTGGATGGGTGATGGAGTTGCTTCTCGGAGATGTTGGGAGAGGCCTACTAGACAAACTGAGGGTGGAACTGCAATGCTATCAATAAGAGTGGGGATGTGTTTTTGTGTGTGCCTGTGCGTGATAGATCTATCGGGACGCATCCATGGATGATGAAGGGGAACCATGTGTTTGGTAAGCAAACCTAACTAGAGTGGTAGATCAATTGTTGTTTGTCGGAGGAAGGGAGAGACACAATTAATGAGGTACATCGATCGATGTGTGGGTAAAAACGAGTTATAAGGACCTAGCTGGCTATATGTATAGCGAGAGATCGGAGGGGTGAGAGTTTGTTAGAGGCAAATAAGGCCCAGCGAGACAGATAGACAGACATAATGGAGCTAGGAGGTGGTGCGAGAGGCCCAACTACTAGTTGGATAGGGGAGGAGTGTGCGGTTGTGAGATCGATTAAAAGAGGGGTGAGAGTTTACACGTGTGTCTGACCATATGAGAGACACGAGGCAAGGACACATAAAGGAGGAGATTGAAGTTGTGTGTGTATGCTGTAGGTAGGCATCATTGGGGAGGTTTATCGATCGGTGTGTGTCGGAAAGGAGTTGTGGAGACTCTGGGAGAACGACCTAAAGGAAAAAATGAATGTGCCCGGTGGATAGAATGCCGAGGGAGGGGGAGGGCGAGGAGGGCGTGTGCATGCACGAGAGAAAGTTAGTGGTAGCTACAAAGGTTAGAGGACTGTGTGGGTGTAAGAGACTAACAAAGATCATAATTTGATATGAAAGCGGATTCATATATTTGAATAGGAGATCATAGTGTTTTAAACATTGCATGCATGAATATAGCGGTGATACACGTGCTGTGCACATGTTATACCATAATGTGATAATGCATGGTGTTTGCAACTCACAGCTAAATGCCGAACAATCTAAACCATACTATACATCAAACAATCTCACATTTTATTTGAATTTGTGATAATGTGCGACGTTTGCAGCTTACAACTAAATATCGAGCAATCTAAACAATACTATGTATCGAACATTCTCACATTTTATTTGAATTTGTGGTAATGTGTGGTGTTTGCAACTCACATCTAAATACTTGTAGGCATAGGGGGCGGGGCACCATACATAATGTGATAAACACATTATACATATGAGACATGGTTTAGATTATGAAGATCTAGCTAGAGCTAGAAATGTAATGTGATTTGAAATCAAAATAAAGTGGATTCAAAAAATCTAGTTCGAGTTCATATAGTACACATAGTTCATATGTAACTCGATACTGATCATGTGGTGTGCTATGAAGATAATACACAAACGATGGTTTAACTTGACAATAATGATGATTGTAGATCTTATTAAAATAGAGAAACGAATTCAAATGCTTTGACTTCACAACAATCATTACTGTAGATCTTATTCAAATTTAGTTCATATTGAAGCGGTAGTATATACGTTCGGAATGCACTAAAACGTTCATTTGAGTAGTAGGTTGCATGCATTATCCACGTAGCAAAATATTTTAATTGAACATAACATGAATTCAAAGTTTTGAATGACATTTGTAGTGCCCATTGATTTGGTACAGTACACGTTAGGCTTGTCCGGAAATTTCAACCCGCGCCTTGTTAGCCCGAAATATTTAAAATATATCTTTGTCTCGTTGTGCTCCGACAACTCCCTCCATCTCAACCTGCGCCTTGCTATTCCGAAATTACAACGCGCGCGAAAACTCCCACCTCCTGTGAAATCCCGACATACGAAATGCCCGTGGTACCCATGAACCGAAAGAACCGCCCCAAATCGGTGGGGGGTACTTTCGTAACTTACCCCACATTTCGGACAAGCGCGTCTCTAAGCCATGGTTCCCCACTGCCATCCCATCCGCCCACCCATTCGTACACCGAGGCCGCGAAAACCCGTGACGAAACCCCACACCCTGCTCCGTCCGCCACCCAGCCGGAGCTTCTTCCCCGACGACGTCGTCCACAGCAACACCTTGACATTCCTCATCCACCGTACCGAATGAGGATCCGTCGTTGATCTCATCGTCCCGCCAGTTCAGCCACCCCGTCCTCCACCTCCAAGGAGCTGCCCCGATGTTCCCCTCGTCTTTCGCGCCAGCTCCATTCCCACACCGCCGTCTTCACTTGCACCACTGGAAGAGCATCATCATCATCGTTTCCTCGGATGAAGCTGCGGCCTAATCGGCACCACCAAAGAGGTTGTACACTAATCGCTGCATATTCTTCTTGATTCGATCTCACGGTGCTGCCGGCACTCGGTCCCGAGCCGACACGGCACGGCTCCATCCACGGCAGCGTTGCCGGCCACTTCCTCCACGGCATCGCTCCCTCGGCGGCGACGTCCACATCAGTAGGAGTTGCTGCTGCTTTAGCTCTCGCTCGCGCTGCTGCTCTGCTCTTGCTCTCGGTCCCCTGCCTGGTCTGCTCTTGCTATTGCTCTTGCTCGCGCTGCTACTCTCGCTCTTGCTCTTGCTTGCGATGCTGCTCTTATTTGGCTACACTTCAGTCGACTGAATCGACTTTTGGGTCAGTCGATTTCCAAGGGGTGGGCTCGCCGGGGTGAAGGAAGAACCAGCCGCAGCGAGGAGGGGGGCTCGCCGGAGAGGTACCCCACTATCAATCATAGGGTTCAGGATGAGGGCGGTGGTCGCCGGCGATGGCGGGGCGTTGGCGGGGCGGTGGCGTGGGGATCGCCGGAGAAAAAGCTCGGCACGGGGGGGGGGGGGGCCTAGAGGGATGGCCGGGGCAGCGGCGGACCGGCGGTGGGGAGTGTTTTCGGGGCTGGCGGGATGGTGCACCGCCGGCCGCGGGCGGCGGGGGGCTGCTGTTTGGCCGGTGGTGGTTGGCGGCTCAGGGGGGTGGAGGTTGAAGATGAACCGCAGGCCCTTGATTTCGTATCCAACGGCTGCAAAATCGACTGACGTGTAGCCTCACCTTGCTAGTGCGTTCAGTTTCGACAGGAAAATTCAGTTTCAACAGCAAAATTCAGTTTCGACAGTTAGGTTCAGTTTCGACAGTTAAGTTCAGTTTCGACAGTTAAGTTCAGAGATGAGCGGCTGATGTATTTTACATCTAGCACTTTGTGGTTATGTATTTTACGTCATGTATTGGAGATGCTATTAGAATTCCACTCAGGTTAACATTGTTCGTTGTCTCTCTTGTCCTACTTCAGCCTCGGTGTCGTACAACTCACCGGAGCTGCTCCAACGACGAAACCCTCCATCACAGCGGAGCAGTACCTCAGGCTCCATCTCCAGACGCCTAAGATCTTCTTCCCCTCCTCCGACAGCAAAGTCAGCCGGAGCATCCTCACCGGCCAACCCAATCACACTGAGATTGACATGGCTTCGCCAAAGAGGTTGTACACTTGTTGCATCTCTTTTTTACTCTACATGTTATATATATTGTCCACTGAGCACACGGATTTGTTCCTTTAGTGTCTCCTTGAAAGAAAAAAGTAGGAATTTTAATTTTCACTTGTCCTCCTTTTCAAATTCCTGTTCATGAAGCACAAGACTAAGAGATAGTAGCACAATAGCATTATAACTGTACATTTTCTTGTGGTTTGACTTAATCTCACCATGCTTCTTTGCATCCTGTGATCTTCCAATTGTTGTGAATCAAACACCCAGATTGGCAGAAATCCTGTGTTTTTAAATTCTCTATTTTGCACGTGCATTCCTATCCTATTCATGTCTATTTCCTATCCCTGCATTATTGGAATCCTCAAATTCAAACGAGCCCTTACAGAATTACTTCTCTTACAGATAGTTGTCAAAGAAAACCTTGCGTGGTTTGTCCTGGTCCTTCTACGCCGTCGTCCACCCCAGCTCAGCTGCTCCAACGACAGAAGGGTCGAGCAGAGCAGGGATCCGGCCTCCAGACTGTCTTTCGCCGCCTCAGATCTTCTTCCCCACCGCTGGCAGCCATGAAAACTGCATTACCATCATCAACCAAGCAGATGACTTCGAGGACTACACGGGTCCGCAAGAGAGGTCGCACTCTTTCGTGTCTGCTTACGTTATGCATTGCTTAATATTACATCCTACTTTATCGTCATGTTCACCGATTAGACTCTGAGTCAGCTCCAAACTAATGGTCAAACTTGATTTTTTAAATGGTTGTGGGGTACATATCGGGGCCGCTATCAATAGTATCTATCTACTATCTGGTTAATCTCCGATGTCTACTATGAGTTTCATGTTGGGTGGGAAACAAACAGTAAAGAAGCCATTATCTGTATTTATTAACTGAAGCCATTATCTGCTTGCTATTATTGGTTTTGGGTCTATCCACAGGTTGCTACCATCACTCTGGATTTCTGCATGCACTCCTTACATAATCTCACTATGTTTTATTCCTATGCATGACAGTTATTGTAAACAATGGAATTGAACATGTAGAGCAAAAGAGACGAGCCTTGCGTGGCAATATAATTTCATGCAGACGTCGCTCCATGGTAGGCGCAAAGGCAGCCTCCCCTCCACGCATTTCAGATTGTAATTGAGAGGAAGATATCTGTTCTGAGGGGGATTCAGAAGGAGAAGATAACTCCTATTTACCCCCTGAGGTCTTCGCTCTAACTTGGCATGCTGATGTTGGTTATATCATGCATATGGTGTCTTGCATTGCTTACTTTATACATCAAATATGTCATCTACTTAGTTTAGACATCCTTTGTGTGAATGCCATCTGTTTAGTTTATTCATCGTTTATGTGAATTATGCAACGCCACCTTGTTTAGCCAGGCATCATATATGTGAATTTTGCAATGCCATCCTGCTTAGCCAGTCATCTTATATGTAAATTATATCAGGCCATCTTTTTTTCGTTACATATTACATTCGTCAACAATGTTAGTACATTCAACTGCTCTTTGTGTGCATCAGCCATTTGACACGGTGATGGCAAATTCTGGAGTGAAAACAAGGTCTTCTGAGCAGACTATGCTATCTGACGAAGCGCATATCTCGCTGGTTACAGATAGTTCCTCAGAGGAGGATTCAGAGACAGATGACCAGTCCTATTCCCCCCCCCGAGGTGTATGCTCTAACTTGGCAGGGTTATGTTGCTCATATCGTGTGTATGGTGTCTTGCATTGCTATGCCATTTGATTAGTTTAGACATGCTTTGTGTGAATGCCACCTGTTCAGTGTCTAAACCATATATGTGAATTATGCATTGCCATCTTGTTGCAAGACATTATATATGTGAATTATACAATGCTATCTTGATGCAAAGGCATTATATATGTGAATTATGCAATGCCATGTTGTTTATCCAATCATCATGTATGTGAATTATATCATGCTATCATTTTTTTGTATTACGTGTTCCATTTGTCGACAACGTTTGTATATTCAACTACTCTTCCTGTGCATCAGCCATTTGAAGCAGTGATGGAAGTATCTGGAGTGAAAACAAGGTATTTAGAGCAGACAATGCTACCTGCTGAAGCAGACATCTTGCTGGCTACAGAGAGCTGCTCAGAGGAGGATTCAGAGACTGATGACCAGTCCTATTTCCCCCCTGAGGTCTATGCTCAAACTTGGCAGGGTTATATTACCCATGTCATGCATGTTGTCTTGCATTGCTTAGTTTTTACATCATATATAGATTGCCATCTGCTTACTTGCTTACTATATAAATCATATATTTGAATTATATCATGCCATCATGTTTACATAGTACATACACATCATCTATCTGAATTATGGCATGGCAACCCATTTAATGAAGACATCATATAGTTATATCATCTCATCCTGTTTGGTGTTTACAGTCATCATATTTAGAATTATGGCATTCTATCCATGAATGTATGTGAATTATGGCATGCCAACCTATTTAATAAACACATTATATAGTAATGTCATGTCATCCTGTTTACATAGTCTCATATTTTGAACTATGTCTTTCCATCTTTTTTAGTTAGCCATCATAATGTGAAATTGTGTCATGCTATCATGTTTAGTTAGCCATCATATATGTGAAATTGTGTCATGCTATCATGTTTGGTTAGACAACATAAATATGAATTATTTCATGCCCACTTTTATTCTCCACTATCCATTGCACCTGTCTATCATACAATGTCTATACTTGCAATTACTTTTCTTGTTTATCAGCCATTTGAATTGGAGAGCGTGATGCTAGTATTTAAGGGAGTAAAAACACGGTCTTCAGAAAAGATAGTGCTACCAGTTGATGCAGATAGAACCACGGTTGTACTTGCCCAAGGACCAGATCCACCACACATAACCCAGACTCTCACAGATTGTACCCCTACCCAGTTGGACAGAGAACCAGCTACACCCCTTTTAACCCCAACCCCGGTAGATAGTAACCCAGTTCCAGTTGACACAGCACCGTCTCCACCACAGAGCACCCAAACACGAGCGGTTAGTAAGGGAACTGCAGTGCCCAAAGCACGAGGACCACCCCTCCGAATCCCAACTCAACGCTTAAAGGAGAAGAAGATGTGTTCTCACGTCAGGTTCTGTAGCTATGGTTCATACTCCTTTGCTCTTGTATTACCGTATTTACTCATACCAACTATTTTCAAATTTGAAGGATGGAACTGAAACTCCAATGGCGCAACAGGTATGCTTTAAACCTGTTTCTTTAACTAGTTTGCTGTTATAACCTGCTCTATGTTGATTTCAGTTTCAATTGAATAAACAGTTATGTTCTCATGTCATGCACATTACATGTGTTGTTATTGCTCTATAGTTACCCACACTTGTATTCTGTCTATTCTGCTTTGTCTTGAACAAATATTATTTGAACTGTGTCTCTATCTTGATTTGGCAACAAAAACTAGAATGATATAGACCATAAAGTGACCATGGCACATAGATATATGTTTGTTTCATGCTGTTATCCTGTCCACTTTACTACTAAACTCATTTACCAAAATGAGTTTCATATACAACATGGTAAACATGTGATGTGTCTGCTTGTTTCTCTTTTAGAATGCAGACAAAATATTGGAGAACAGTACCGCGTTATCCAATGGTAAAGGAAGTAATGCAGATAAGGTTCAAGATAGTGAGACATCCCTGTTGGTCTCCAAGAAAGCTGATAAAAACTATCTTGACGACAGTGAGGGAACCCAAAAGTCATGTCTTGATGTAGTGTTCGAGTTACTGGACACTACTGCTGGCACAAGCTCTTCGAACTCGCTGCCTGAATTAGTTCATCTTCTTGAGTCTCAACTTCAAGTTGAAAGACATCGATCAGATGTGCTGCGACAGGAAGTTGAAGGACTGAGGAAGTCCCTGCAGAATTCAGATGCATATATTCTGGTGCAACAGCAAGCGATGGAGGATTTAAGCGCCAAACAAGAGAAAGTTAATAAGCTTGCTAAGCATCTTGCCAGCATTATGGGTACCCAGGATATTGTTTCTTGAGATCTTCTGAAGTGGTTTCAGTTCTGGATTTGTTTTGCTGCGGCGTTTATTTGCGCTGGTCGCCAACTTTGACAACCAGTGTATATGATATGCTGCTTTGTACCCTATATTTGCACTGGTGGTGAACTTTGATGCCTAGTGGATGTAATATGTGTAACAGCCGTGATAGCCTAGCATAAATTGCTTGCTTATTTATTTCCTTGTTGTCTTGTTTATTTGTTTGCTTGTAGTCAGTGCAGTTCTTTTTAAAACTAGGCCACAATAACCATGGGCTAATATTTACTGTAGTGACACTGGGCCTCCTACGGGCTATAGAAACAGTGGGCCTTCTACGGGCCGTAGAAACAGTAGGCCTTCTATGGGCCACAGAAACAATGGGCCTTCTACGCGCCGTAGAAACAATGGGCCTTCTACGCGCCGTATCATCAATGGGCCTTATATGGGTCGTATGACCATAACGGGCCATCGTTAATAGGCCGTATTTGATGACGCTATGAAAACGGCCCAACGTATTAACGGACCACAAACGGGCCGATGTAACCACGGGCTGAATTTGGCCCACAAGCAGAAAATGATAGTAACGGGCCGTAAGTAAACGAATGCTGGAAATGAGCCCAAGAATAAATGGGCTCTGAGAAGGCCGAAAGATAACATTGCTGGAAACGGCCCAACTAAATAACGGGCCCTTAATGGGTATAAAGTGATACACTGTTCATTACGGGCCAGTTTCACCACGGGCCGTTAGTGGGTGTAAAGTGATACACTGTTCATTGCGGGCCAGTTTCACCACGGGCTGTTAATAGGCCAAGAGTTACATAGGGCCTCATATGGGCCTAAAGACGTCATGGGCCATACATGGGCCAGAAGTGAAACGGGCTGGAATCATATTGGATGGGCCAGATGACGCTACTGGGCCTAATTCGGATAGGGCGTAACGGGCCTTGGGTTAGCGGGCTGTAAATGGGCTATATGCGAACAGGTCGTTAACAGGCTTTCCATGGGCCGGCCCGCCACCTTTTGACCAAGTCAAACGGGCCAGCCTTTTCACAGGAATGGGCCTCTGTTGGGCCGTGCCACGTGTCAACGTATCATAGGCGCCTTCTGTCCAATGAGTGGATGACATCTGTCCCAACAGTGAGCCGACACGTGTTTCCTCCAGCCAATGATGATTTTACACGTGGAAAATCCCCATTGGTCGGGGCTGTTAACGGGTTATCAGATCCAAAACCCGACCCGATAGCTTAACGGCGTTCCGTTACGGTGGATGCCATGTGTCGGTCACCCTTGACGAAAGCAGTTTTGTGACGCGCGATTTATCGTCATGGAAGTGGACACTTCCGTGATGATAATTTTGGTAATGTCATCGAACACTTCTACGATAGCACAGGTATGACTATCTTGATTCTGTCATAAATTTGTCATGGATGTACATGCATGACAAAAAACGTGACCTACTATGACAAACACGTATCATCACGGAAGTGTTTTTTTGTAGTGCTGCTCATGGTCCCCCAGCAGAGTATCCGGGATTCCTTGGCCAGGGAGGCCGCCCGGTTGGAATGAAGCCGCCCTAGGGCGCCAAAGACCTTCTCAAAATATATGGTCAGGTTGGCATTGGGGCTCAGGTTCGCCTCTGGGACATACCTCATCTCCGGCATCCCCATAATGGCCAGCTGATCGGCGGCCGAGTTTGCAACGACGGCAAGGCGTTCGAGCCAACGTTTCTCGCCTGCCACGTGGTCCTCGAGGTTGGCGGTCTCGTTCATCTACCGCTGCTTCTCTGTCGCCAGCTCCTTGGTCAGGATCCCCTCCCGGGTTCTGGCCTCCAACAGCGTTTTCTCGAGATCTCCCAGCTTTAGCTTGAGGTCGTTGACGGAGTTGTTGGCTTCGGAGAGTTCTCCGGCCTTGCTGACAAGCTCGCCCTGCACCTCCGTTAGAGCACCGTTGAGCGTATCCTTCTCCTGGGCCAGCTTCAAAGCTTGCCCCTCCAGCTCCTTCACCCTGCTGGCGTGGGCCTGAGCCTGGGCGTTAAGTGCTTCCTGATGCCTCCGCTCCAACTCTTGGGTCCGCTGCAGGACGAGCTTGCCCACCTCTTCATCCTCACCACGGAGCGTGGCGGCAAGCTTCTCCTCACGCACGGCGAGGTCCTGTTCCTGGGTTTTCAGCGCGGCCTCGTGCTGGGTCCGAGTGTGTCATGCCCAAGATGCGACCCTATCCTAAAGGAACTCGAAGGTCCCACCAAGGATAGAAGCGCATCTTGAAGACGCTTTTGCAAGGTGGATATCATTACATCAACATTACATAATAGTGGGGATACATACAAGAGGCATACAATGCCACACGAATACAACAATACATCATACATAAGAGCACCATCCGACTACGGATGAAACACAAATAGAAACTCAAACAACATCCACCCTGCTAGCCCAGGCTGCCGACCTGGAACCTATCCCCTGATCGAAGAAGCAGAAGAAGAACTCAACGCAAGAAAGCATCACTCTCGCGTCATGATCATCGCATAACCTGTACCTGCAACTGTTGTTGTAGTAATCTGTGAGCCACGAGGACTCAGCAATCCCATTACCATGGGTATCAAGACTAGCACAGCTTAATGGGAAAGGAAGGGGTAAAGTGGTGAGGTTGCAGCAGCGACTAAGCAAGTATGGTGGCTAACATACGCAAATGAGAGCGAGAAGAGAAACAAGCGGAACGGTCGTGAACTAGCAATGATCAAGAGGTGATCCTGAACACCTACTTACGGCAAACATAACCCCGAAACCGTGTTCACTTCCCGGACTCCGCCAAGAAGAGACCATCACGGCTACACACACGGTTGATGCGTTTTAATTTGGATCTGGTGTCAAGTTATCTACAACCGGACATTAACAAATTCCCATCTGCCACATAACCGCGGGCACGGCTCTCGAAAGTTTAAACCCTGCAGGGGTGTCCCAACTTAGCCCATGACAAGCTCTTGCAATCAACGAAGGAATAGACCTTCTCCCAGGAAGACCCGATCAGTCCCGGAATCCCGGTTTACAAGACATTTCGACAATGGTAAAACAAGACCAGCAAAGCCTCTCGCTGTACCGACAAATCCCGATAGGAGCTGCACATATCTCGTTCTCAGGGCACACCGGATGAGCCACACGTCGGGTTGGCATAGACCCTGGTTGCCCAGGGGGCGCCGGACATCGCTCGGTTTGGACCAACACTTAGACAAGCATTGGCTCGGGGGGTGCTAAAATAAAGATGACCCTCGAGAGAGCGACTCCCAAAGGAAAAGTAGGTGGTGGTGAGGCAAATGGTAAAACCAAGGTTGGGCCTTGCTGGACAAGTTTTATTCAAAGTGAACTGTCAGGGGGGTCCCATAAATCACCCGACCGCGTAAGGAACGCAAAATCCGGGAACATAACACCGGTATGACGGAAACTAGGGCGGCAAGAGTGGAACAAAACACCAGGCATAAGGCCGAGCCTTCCACCCTTTACCAAATATATAGATGCATTAATAATATAAGAGATATTGTGATATCCCAACCAAAATCCTATCCACCATGGAGTAATCTTCAACTTCACCTGCAACTAGCAACGCTATAAGAGGGGCTGAGCAAAAGCGGTAACATAGCCAAACAACGGTTTGCATAGCAAAGGTGTCAAATGTTAGAGGTTCATGGCAATATGGGATGGCTTGATAAACAGGTAATAGGTAGCGCAGCATAGCGATAGAACGAAGCAACTAGCATAGCAATGATAGTAGTGAGATCCAGGGTAGCGGTCATCTTTCCTGAAATCCCGCAAGGAAGAAGAACGAGTCCATGAAGAAGATGAAGCCACGAAGACGAACCAAGCGTAGACGAATGAATCCTCACGATCGCAACGAAATAGGAACTATCGAAAAGAAGCACACAACATGGTAAACACACCACACATAGACAAGACATGATGCACAACAAGCATGATGCATGATAAAGCTACATGAAGCTACTCATGGCAAGAGATGATGCAAACAAGAACAACACATCAAGGCAAGTTTAAATGAGGCCGGGAAGAACATATAACAATCCGGTAAGTCCTCATATGCATATTTCGAAATTGGTCCAGAACTGAATAAACCTTATGTTCAAGTTGTTAAACAGCAAGTTAAGATGCACCACGATGATCTACATGAAATTCTAGTCAAGTTACATATAAAGTTCATTAGATTCGGAGCTACGACCTAGAAGATATGAGCAAAACAAGTTAAACATGGCATTGATGCAAAATGCACCCAAACATCAAGCAAACACACCAAAAAAAAAGGATGCAACATGATAATATGAAACTACATTAAAAATCAAGCAAGTTTCATATAGAGCACACTCAAAACGGAGCAACGGTTCAACACACACTCTATACAAGTCATAGCAACAATCTGTCCAAAACAGCAACTAGGCATCTTACAAGCATCAAAACAACATGCTACAGCACCCCAACATAATAACAAAAGGCATGGGCATGAAGTACAGGTAAAGCATAACAAAATATGAACACTGAGCTAATTCCAGAAAAGACTAGAACATGCTCAAAAGGACATGGTAAGATTGCAAATAATAACAGTTTCAGACTTTGCAGAAATAACATCAGGTTGCAATGTTTAGAGCAAGCAAACAACAAGTTACAGGAAGCTATCATGGCAAACAAAGGCATGGCATGAATCTACTAAAAGCATATATCAAAAGTCCCTTACTGACCAAGAGCCAAAAAGGCACAGAAGTTAAGATGGCACCCATGTAAACATGGCAAGTTATATTACAGATTCATACATGGCAGGAACAAGAATAAGTAGGCATGTTGGTGAGCTTGAACCACTCACCACAGAGAAATACATGGCATATCAAGGCAACCAATAGTAAGAAGGCTTGTTTGTGAAGTTAAGCATGGCAAGAGCAAGGTCATAGGGTGCATGGAACACTAGCAAAACACATGGGAACTAGTGAACTTAATGATAACAGGCTGATAGCAACATTATCAAGCAACTTTGGACCAAGATATGAACAATCTACAGAAAGCTATAAATGCAACCAGAGGCATGGATGGATAGGGCATAACATGTAGATCAAAACATGTTTATAGGACATCTCCAGATTATGCATAGAATGATTAGTAGCAACATGTTAACATAGCAACAAAATATAACAGATTCAGCCTAGCAAAACAGTAACAGCAAGTACACTACTTAACAAGCTCGATTCACTCACCACAAGTCATTGCATGACAAGATAAGTATAGTATCATCAAGAAGACATGTTTGTAAAACAAACCAAGGCAAGAACAAGTCCATAGCATGCAAGGATCAACTATAGCAACCTTGGCCAAATTGAATAACACGTAAACAATCTGCCAGGAAACATTTTAAAGCAAAAGTAGAGCACTCAAATAGCATGCTAGACTACTCCATAATTGCAAAAAAGGGCATGAATGGATAGACAATAACCATATGTTCAAAACACCCTTACTGAAGTATCTCAAAATATGCATGGATCTCTTTGTAGCATCAAGTTTACATGGCATCAAAATAACAGCAGAACAGGGACTAAAATCAGCAATATCACGAAGCCTAGTTTGCATGCTTGTGCTAGTCACCACATTGATCACAAAAATACATGGCATACACCCCTGGAAAGATGGCATGGCATAGATCAAAACACATGTAGACATCAACCTCATAGGATGCACACATCAATCATGGCAAAAATGACAAATGAGCATGTTATAACAGTTCCAGCAGATTAACATCAACATGCACTCTTCCAACAACATTTCGGACATCAAGATGAGCTCAAAAGAAAATGATGCAATGGAATGAAATGAAGTACTCGTCGAGACAAACAATTTGACATATTACACGCACGAAACGGAGCTACGAGTGCAGAGATACAATGCGATGAACATGGCATGATTATATGAAAAACTGAGGACTGAGTGGATTTCGGGGGTCAACCTCGTTTTGCACGGTTTACGAGGATCACCGGAGATGGGGCCGGAATCTTCGCCGGAGAAGGACGGGGACGACCAGAGAGGCTCGGGGCGGCGCCGGCAGAGGAGGACGTCGGCGGGGCAGCGCCGGATCTGAGCGGAGGAGGCCGGGGCGGCACCGGGCGCGGGCGGCCGGGGCGGATCCGCCCGGGGACGGAGCTCCCGCGGCGGCGGCGGCCATGGAGGCGAGGCGAGGCGGCCCGCTCCGGCGGCGCGGATCAGCGACGGGGCGCGGGGAGCCGGGCCTGCGGGCACGGCGGCGCTCGGGCGCGGGCCCGAGCGGAGGCGCGGATGCCGGGGAGGCGCGGGACGCCGGTCTTCGGCAGCGGCGGGTCCGGGCGGCGGCGAGGGGCGGCGGGGCCGGCGAGCGGCGAGGCCGCCGGCGAGGCGCGCCGGGGCGGCGGAGGCGCGGGGCGCCGGGAGGAGCGCGGTCGAGCCGGCGGCGGCGGATCTAGGCCCGCGCGGGCCCCGGATGGGCTCCGCGGGCCTCGGCGGCGCAGGGACAAGTGGCGCACCGGGATTGGATGGAGCGGCGGCGGCGATTTCGTCCGGTGGCGGGCGGACATGTCCGGCGGGCGAGAGAGAGGCTAGGCTAGGGTTTCATCCGCGAAAATGGAAGGGGAGGGCCTTTATATAGGTAGAGGGAGCTAGGAGAGTCCAAATGAGGAGCGGTTTTCGGCCACGCGATCGTGATCGAACGACCGAGAGCCTGGAGGGGAGTTTGCTGGGTTTTGGGCCACTTTGGAAGGGGTGTTGGGCTGCAAAGAGAGAGGGGGCTTTGCGGTTACCCGGTTAACCGTTGGAGTATCAAACGACCTCCAAATGGCACGAAACTTGACAGGCGGTCTACCGGTGCTATACCAAGGCCGCTTGGCAAACCTCGGGTCATTCCGAGAAAGTTTAATACCCGCTCACAACAGAAGACAAAAGGGGGACGCCGGGGAACATAGGAGTGCCGGATTGCAAAACGGACAACGGGGAAAATGCTCGGATGCAAGAGACGAACACAAATGCAAAATGGGATGCGCATGATGACATGATATGAAATGCATAAGATGACATGGCAAAGTGCAACACGCAAGCAAATGACATGGCAAAGACTGCGAATAACTGGCAGACACCTGGCGCATCGAATCCGGGGCGTTACAACACTCCTCCACTAACAAGAGATCTCGTCCCGAGATCTTAGGACCGAGACGGAAGGGAAAAAGGGATGAGGTGAAACAAGAACTCAAGAGAAGAAGCAAAGAATCGATAGCACCCGAGAAGAAGAGAGGAACGCGAGAATGACGAGAACCGAAAGCTCACGGAATCAAATAGACTATGAAAGCACTCGTTCTAGCCGGAGTGGTTAGAATGAGAAAAGAAACGAATAAGACTGAAAGGATTTAGGTAGCACTCCAGCTGTAAATGGAAGGATTAGAACTAACTTGAGAGGATGGAATGATACTTGATGAACTCTTAAAGAATGAATTAAATCATGAAGAACCACCATGAAGAACTCTGTTAACAAAAGGATGGTGAGATAGAATGAAGGATGAAAGAATAAGATGAGCCTTGCGGTGATTTAGATGGAGGTTCCGACGAGATGGCCGAGGAAATATTTGAACTCCGGAAAAGAAAATATGAAAACACTTGGAACTAGAATTTATTCATCAAGAACAAACTCTGAAGAAATGGATTAATCACTTGGATGAAATGAGAATAGGATTTATTGTATGCTTATCCTTCATCAAATTAACTTGATGACAAACAATGGATTTTGCATACTACTTATTCTTCTTGAAAAGGATTGAGAATTGACATATCACAAACTTGAGAAGGTCTTCATGAACCACCGGTAGGATTGAAAATAACGAATGGATTAAAAGATAACCAAAGAAAAAGGATCTTGAACGAACCACCGTAAGAATTCGAAAATGACTGATGAAAAAGAATGAATCACTGGGAAGAATTAGAAGAACCAAATATACAAAGGGGATTTAGATGCAAAAGAACAAAGAGGTCATGAGGTGATTAAGAACACTTGAACGAAGCACCGGGATAATTAGAGAACGATAACTGGAATGATGGCCTCCAGTGAAATGAAAAAGAAATTAACTCCTGAAATACTCCGGATGGGTGAAAAGAATTTGCATGACTTGAAACAATTTGATAGGATAGCATCAAGCTAGCACCACGAATCTCCGGGAGAATGGACAAGATTTAACAGAAATCTTCTTCTTCGATCTTCAAAGTTGAGAATGACGACAAGAAACACCACCGAAATTACTGAGATACTCTGGGAGAATGAAAAGCGAAGAGGTTGAGACAACAATGAAATGATTTGAAATCGATCTTGGAAAAGGCATGTGACTGATGGGATTCATTCTTACATCACACTTTGAAAAGAATTGAGAATAACTCCGGGGAATCAGAAGAGTCAGGTAAGATCCTGGGAAAAGACCTGTGGGTTAGGGCCCACTAAAGAGATAACACCGTTGGAAAGGATTGTTGAAGAGATAGATGATGCACCGGAACAATAGAAATATTTGAATGAGGTGACAACCTCGAATTAATTGGAATATAGACGAATCTCCTGAGATGTCTTGAACACTCCAGGAGGATAAACTGGCGAGAGGCGAACGATCATGGAAAACACTTGAGCCGAGGGAAAGAATATGATCAACCCGAAAACTTGAATTGAGTGCACCGGAAAAAGAAAGGGATGAAGGATGACGAACGAGACGAGAAATCACCGGTTGAAATAATTGATGAAGACTGAAGAGGCTCCACGCGAATGAAATTGATGGTCGAAACAGACTCAAGCTCCGGGAAGAAAAGGGTGGGAGGGCGGGAAAACACAGGCAACTGGAAGGGGAAACCAACGAATTTCTTGAAGAGAAAACACCGGTTAAAAGAATGCAAAAGCTTCGCACGAGTAAGATGGATACTCGATTACGGACTCCGGATTCAAGGAGAAGAAGGGAGGGCGGGTGGAAAAAAAACAACTGAGGATTGAACTTGCAAAAAAAAAAGAGGGTCGAACCGCCTTGACGAGAGGATGCACCGGATGAAAAGAGCTGAGGAACAACGATCGGAAAATCCAACTGCGTGATCCTAAAGAAAAATTTGAACGGGAAGAGGAGTAATTCAAAACACCTACGTCAAGATTCCTCACCAGAGCGACGAAGGGGCTGAGGAGTAAAAAGAATTCCTACTCTCCAATATAACTAGACTCCAAAAATAGTTTTGTTCTAGACTCAACAACGGCCAAACTACACGATCAATCAAGGGGGTTCCTAGGGTCGGTCGAGGCTCTGATACCAACTTGTCACGCCCAAGATGCGACCCTATCCTAAAGGAACTCGAAGGTCCCACCAAGGATAGAAGCGCATCTTGAAGATGCTTTTGCAAGGTGGATATCATTACATCAACATTACATAATAGTGGGGATACATACAAGAGGCATACAATGCCACACGAATAAAACAATACATCATACATAAGAGCACCATCCGACTACGGATGAAACACAAACAGAAACTCAAACGACATCCACCCTGCTAGCCCAGGCTGCCGACCTGGAACCTATCCCCTGATCGAAGAAGCAGAAGAAGAACTCAATGCAAGCAAGCATCACTCTCGCGTCATGATCATCGCATAACCTGTACCTGCAACTGTTGTAATAGTAATCTGTGAGCCACGAGGACTCAGCAATCCCATTACCATGGGTATCAAGACTAGCAAAGCTTAATGGGAAAGGAAGGGGTAAAGTGGTGACGTTGCAGCAGCGACTAAGCAAGTATGGTGGCTAACATACGCAAATGAGAGCGAGAAGAGAAACAAGCGGAACGGTCGTGAACTAGCAATGATCAAGAGGTGATCCTGAACACCTACTTACGTCAAACATAACCCCGAAACCGTGTTCACTTCCCGGACTCCGCCGAGAAGAGACCATCATGGCTACACACACGGTTGATGCGTTTTAATTCGGATCTGGTGTCAAGTTATCTACAACCGGACATTAATAAATTCCCATCTGCCACATAACCGCGGGCACGGCTCTCGAAAGTTTAAACCCTGCAGGGGTGTCCCAACTTAGCCCATGACAAGCTCTCGTGATCAACGAAGGAATAGACCATCTCCCAGGAAGACCCGATCAGTCTCGGAATCCCGGTTTACAAGACATTTCGACAATGGTAAAACAAGACCAGCAAAGCCTCCCGTTGTGCTGACAAATCCCGATAGGAGCTGCACATATCTCGTTCTCAGGGCACACCGGATGAGCCAGACGTCGGGTTGGCATAGACCCTGGTTGCCCAGGGGGCGCCGGACATCGCTCGGTTTGGACCAACACTTAGACAAGCATTGGCCCGGGGGGGGGGGCTAAAATAAAGATGACCCTCGAGAGAGCGACTCCCAAGGGAAAAGTAGCTGGTGGTGAGGCAAATGGTAAAACCAAGGATGGGCCTTGCTGGACAAGTTTTATTCAAAGCGAACTGTCAGGGGGGTCCCATAAATCACCCGACCGCGTAAGGAACGCAAAATCCGAGAACATAACACCGGTATGACGGAAACTAGGGCGGCAAGAGTGCAACAAAACACCAGGCATAAGGCCGAGCCTTCCACCCTTTACCAAATATATAGATGCATTAATAATATAAGAGATATTGTGATATCCCAACCAAAATCCTGTCCACCATGGAGCAATCTTCAACTTCACCTGCAACTAGCAACTCTATAAGAGGGGCTGAACAAAAGCGATAACATAGCCAAACAACGGTTTGCATAGGAAAGGTGTCAAAGGTTAGAGGTTCATGGCAATATGGGATGGCTTGATAAACAGGTAATAGGTAGCGCAGCATAGCGATAGAACGAAGCAACTAGCATAGCAATGATAGTAGTGAGATCCAGGGTAGCGGTCATCTTGCCTGAAATCCCGCAAGGAAGAAGAACGAGTCCATGAAGAAGATGAAGCCACGAAGACGAACCAAGCATAGACGAATGAATCCTCACGATCGCAACGAAACAGGAACTATCGAAAAGAAGCACACAACATGGTAAACACACCACACATAGACAAGACATGATGCACAACAAGCATGATGCATGAGAAAGCTACATGAAGCTACTCATGGCAAGAGATGATGCAAACAAGAACAACACATCAAGGCAAGTTTAAATGAGGCCGGGAAGAACATATAACAATCCGGTAAGTCCTCATATGCATATTTCGAAATTGGTCCAGAACTGAATAAACCTTATGTTCAAGTTGTTAAACAGCAAGTTAAGATGCACCAAGATGATCTACACGAAATTCTAGTCAAGTTGCATATAAAGTTCATCAGATTCGGAGCTACGTCCTAGAAGATATGAGCAAAACAAGTTAAACATGGCATTGATGCAAAATGCACCCAAACATCAAGCAAACACAGCAAAACAAGGATGCAACATGATAATATGAAACTACATGCAAAATAAAGCAAGTTTCATATAGAGCACCCTCAAAACGGAGCAACGGTTCAACACATACACTCTATACAAGTCATAGCAACAATCTGTCCAAAACAGCAACTAGGCATCTTACAAGCATCAAAACAACATGCTACAGCACCCCAACATAATAACAAAAGGCATGGGCATGAAGTAATGGTAAAGCATAACAAAACATGAGCACTGAGCTAACTCCAGAAAAGACTAGAACATGCTCAAAAGGACATGGTAAGATTGCAAATAATAACAGTTTCAGACTTTGCAGAAATAACATCAGGTTGCAATGTTTAGAGCAAGCGAACAACAAGTTACAAGAAGCTATCATGGCAAAGAAAGGCATGGCATGAATCTACTAAAAGCATAGATTAAAAGTCCCTTACTGACCAAGAGCCAAAAAGGCACAGAAGTTAAGATGGCACCCATGTAATCATGGCAAGTTATATTACAGATTCATACATGGCAGGAACAACGATAAGTAGGCATGTTGGTGAGCTTGAACCACTCACCACAGAGCAATACATGGCATGGCAAGGCAACCAAAAGTAAGAAGGCATGTTTGTGAAGTTAATCATGGCAAGAGCAAGGTCATAGGGTGCATGGAACACTAGCAAAACACATGGTAACTAGTGAACTTAATGATAACAGGCTGATAGCAACATTATCAAGCAACTTTGGAGCAAGATATGAACAATCTACGGCAAGCTATAAATGCAACCAGAGGCATGGATGGATATGGCATAACATGTAGATCAAAACATGTTTATAGGACATCTCCAGATTATGCATAGAATGATTAGTAGCAACATGTTAACATAGCAACAAAATATAACAGATTCAGCCTAGCAAAACAGTAACAGCAAGTACACTACTTAACAAGCTCGATTCACTCACCACAAGTCATTGCATGACAAGATAAGCATAGCATCATCAAGAAGACATGTTTGTGAAACAAACCAAGGCAAGAACAAGTCCATAGCATGCAAGGATCAACTATAGCAACCTTGGCCAAATTGAATAACACGTAAACAATCTGCCAGGAAACATTTTAAAGCAAAAGTAGAGCACTCAAATGACATGCTAGACTACTCCATAATTGCAAACAAGGGCATGAATGGATAGACAATAACCATATGTTCAAAACACCCTTACTAAAGTATCTCAAAATATGCATGCATCTCTCTGTAGCATCAAGTTTACATGGCATCAAAATAACAGCAGAACAGGGACTAAAATCAGCAATATCACGAAGCCTATTTTGCATGCTTGTGCTAGTCACCACATTGACCACAAAAATACATGGCATACACCCATGGAAAGATGGCATGGCATAGATCAAAACACAAGTAGACATCAACCTCATAGGATGCACACATCAATCATGGCAAAAATGACAAATGAGCATGTTATAACAGTTCCAGCAGATTAACATCAACATGCACTTTTCCAACAGCAATTCGGGCATCAAGATGAGCTCAAAAGAAAATGATGCAATGGAATGAAATGAAGTACTCGTCGAGACAAACAATTTGACATATTACACGCACGAAACGGAGCTACGAGTGCAGAGATACAATGCGATGAACATGGCATGATTATATGAAAATTTGAGGACTTAGTGGATTTCGGGGGTCAACCTCGTTTTGCACGGTTTACGAGGATCGCCGGAGATGGGGCCGGAATCTTCGCCGGAGAAGGACGGGGACGACCAGAGAGGCTCGGGGCGGCGCCGGCAGAGGAGGACGTCGGCGGGGCAGCACCGGATCTGAGCGGAGGAGGCCGGGGCGGCACCGGGCGCGGGCGGCCGGGGCGGATTCGCCCGGGGCCGGAGCTCCCGCGGCGGCGGCGGCCATGGAGGCGAGGCGAGGCGGCCCGCTCCGGCGGCGCGGATCGGCGACGGGGCGCGGGGAGCCGGGCCTGCGGGCACGGCGGCGCTCGGGCGCGGGCCCGGGCGGAGGCGCGGATGCCGGGGAGGCGCGGGACGCCGGTCTCCGGCAGCGGCGGATCCGGGCGGCGGCGAGGGGCGGCGGGGCCGGCGAGCGGCGAGGCCGCCGGTGAGGCGCGCCGGGGTGGCGGAGGTGCGGGGCGCCGGGAGGAGCGCAGTCGGGCCGGCGGCGGCGGATCTGGGCCCGCGCGGGCCCTGGATGGGCTCTGCGGGCCTCGGCGGCGCAGGGACAGGTGGCGCACCGGGATTGGATGGAGCGGCGGCGGCGATTTCGTCCGGCGGCGGGCGGACATGTCCGGCGGGCGAGAGAGAGGCTAGGCTAGGGTTTCATCCGCGAAAATGGAAGGGGAGGGCCTTTATATAGGTAGAGGGAGCTAGGAGAGTCGAAATGAGGAGCGGTTTTCGGCCACGCGATCGTGATTGAACGACCGAGAGCATGGAGGGGAGTTTGCTGGGTTTTGGGCCACTTTGAAAGGGGTGTTGGGCTGCAAAGAGAGAGGGGGCTTTGTGGTTACCCGGTTAACCGTTGGAGTATCAAACGACCTCCAAATGGCACGAAACTTGACAGGCGGTCTATCGGTGCTATACCAAGGCCGCTTGGCAAACCTTGGGTCATTCTGAGAAAGTTTAATACCCTCTCACAACAGAAGACAAAAGGGGGACGCCGGGGAACATAGGAGTGCCGGATTGCAAAACGGACATCGGGGAAAATGCTCGGATGCAAGAGACGAACACGAATGCAAAATGGGATGCGCATGATGACATGATATGAAATGCATAAGATGACATGGAAAAGTGCAACACGCAAGCAAATGACATGGCAAAGACTGCGAATAACTGGCAGACACCGGGCGCATCGAATCCGGGGCATTACAACACTCCTCCACTAACAAGAGATCTCGTCCTGAGATCTTAGGACCGAGATGGAAGGGAAAAAGGGATGAGGTGAAACAAGAACTCAAGAGAAGAAGCAAAGAATCGATAGCACTCGAGAAGAAGAGAGGAACGTGAGAATGACGAGAATCGAAAGCTCACGGAATCAAATAGACTATGAAAGCACTCGTTCTAGCCGGAGTGGTTAGAATGAGAAAAGAAACGAATAAGACTGAAAGGATTTAGGTAGCACTCCAGCTGTAAATTGAAGGATTAGAACTAACTTGAGAGGATGGAATGATACTTGATGAACTCTTGAAGAATGAATTAAATCATGAAGAACCACCATGAAGAACTCCGTTAACAAAAGGATGGTGAGATAGAATGAAGGATGAAAGAATAAGATGAGCCTTGCGGTGATTTAGATTGAGGTTCCGACGAGATGGCCGAGGAAAAATTTGAACTCCGGAAAAGAAAAGATGAAAACACTTGGAACTAAAATTTATTCATCAAGAACAAACTCCAAAGAAAGGGATTAATCACTTGGATGAAATAAGAATAGGATTTAATGTATGCTTATCCTTCATCAAATTAACTTGATGACAAACAATGGATTTTGCATACTACTTATTCTTCTTGAAAAGGATTGAGAATTGACATATCACAAACTTGAGAAGGTCTTCATGAACCACCGATAGGATTGAAAAGAACGAATGGATTAAAAGATAACCAAAGAAAAAGGATCTTGAACGAACCACCGTAAGAATTCAAAAATGACTGATGAAAAGGAATGAATCACCGGGAAGAATTAGAAGAACCAAATATACAAAGGGGATTTAGATACAAAAGAACAAAGAGGTCATGAGGTGATTAAGAACACTTGAGCGAAGCACCGGGATAATTAGAGAACGATAACTGGAATGATGGCCTCCGGTGAAATGAAATAGAAATCAACTCTTGAAATACTCCGGATGGGTGAAAAGAATTTGCATGACTTGAAACAATTTGATAGGATAGCATCAAGCTAGCACCACGAATCTCCGGGAGAACGGACAAGATTTAACAGAAATCTTCTTCTTAGATCATCAAAGCTGAGAATGACGACAAGAAACACCACCGAAATTACTGAGATTGTGACGCCCCCGATTCAATCGTACACTAATCATGCACGCAAACGTGTACGATCAAGATCAGGGACTCACGGGAAGATATCACAACACAACTCTAAAAACATAAATAAGTCATACAAGCATCATAATACAAGCCAGGGGCCTCGAGGGCTCGAATACAAGTGCTCGATCATAGACGAGTCAGTGGAAGCAACAATATCTGAGTACAGACATAAGTTAAGCAAGTTTGCCTTAAGAAGGCTAGCACAAACTAGGATACAGATCGAAAGAGGCGCAGGCCTCCTGCCTGGGATCCTCCTAACTACTCCTGGTCGTCGTCAGCGGGCTGCACGTAGTAGTAGGCACCTCCGGTGTAGTAGGGGTCGTCGTCGACGGTGGCGTCTGGCTCCTGGACTCCAGCATCTGGTTGCGACAACCAGAAAGAAAGGAAAGGGAAAAAAGGGGGGGAGAAAGCAACCGTGAGTACTCATCCAAAGTACTCGCAAGCAAGGAACTACACTACATATGCATGGGTATATGTGTAAGGAGGCCATATCAGTGGACTGAACTGCAGAATGCCAGGATAAGAGGGGGATAGCTAGTCCTATCGAAGACTACGCTTCTAGCAGCCTCCGTCTTGCAGCATGTAGAAGAGAGTAGATTGAAGTCCTCCAAGTAGCATCTCCAAGTAGCATCTCAAGTAGCATCGCATAGCATAATCCTACCCGGCGATCCTCTCCTCGTCGCCCTGTGGAAAAGCGATCACCGGGTTGTCTGTGGAACATGGAAGGGTGTGTTTTATTAAGTATTCGGTTCTAGTTTTCATAAGGTCAAGGTACAACTCCGGGTCGTCCTTTTACCGAGGGACACGGCTATTCGAATAGATAAACTTCCCTGCAAGGGTGCACCACATAACCCAACACGCTCGATCCCATTTGGCCGGACACACTTTCCTGGGTCATGCCCGGCCTCGGAAGATCAACACGTCGCAGCCCCACCTAGGCACAACAGAGAGGTCAACACGCCGGTCTAAATCCTATGGGCGCAGGGGTCTGGGCCCATCGCCCTTTGCACACCTGCACGTTGCGAACGCGGCCGGAAGCAGACCTAGCCTAGTGGCGTTCCAGTCCAATCCGGCGCGCGCCACTCAGTCGCTGACGTCACGAAGGCTTCGGCTGATACCACGACGCCGAGATACCCATAACTACTCCCGCGTAGATGGTTAGTGCGTATAGACCAAATGGCCAGACTCAGATCAAATACCAAGATCTCGTTAAGCGTGTTATTATGAAGCCACCGCGGACGCCGACCAGGGCCAGGCCCACCTATCGCCTAGGTGGTCTCAACCTGCCCTGTCGCTCCGCCACAAAGATCCACACAGAGGGCCGTTGGGACAAAGGTCCTTTCAGCCCCCAATCCGTGAATCACTCGCGGGTACTCTTCGAGCGGATCTGGCTTTAGTCACCATCTATATAGTATGTATGTATGTATAGTATATACCCGTGATCACCTCCCAAGTGATCACGACCCGATAGTATAGCAAGGCAGACTGACAAGAATGTAGGGAGAATGATGATAAACTAGCATCCTATACTAAGCATTTAGGATTGCAGGTAAGGTATCAACAGATGTAGCAACAATGTCAGGCTATGCATCAGAATAGGATCAACGGAAAGCAGTAACATGCTACACTACTCTAATGCAAGCAGTATAAAGGAGAATAGGCGATATCTGGTGATCAAGGGGGGGCTTGCCTGGTTGCTCAGACAAGAAGGAGGGGTCATCGGTGACATAGTCGACCACAGGGGCATCAGCATCGTCACGGGGTCTACCGAAGAGAAGAGGGGGGAGAAACAGTAAATACATAGCAAGCAAGTGCATAACAGGACAACAAGCAGAGCTAGACGTGTTCTATCGCGGTATGAGGTGATACCGGTGAAGGGGGGAAACATCCGGGAAGGTATCCCCGTTGTTCCGTGTTTTCGGACAGATGAACCGGAGGTGAAATGTTGCAGGTTCACTATGCTAGGGACGCGTGGCGGATGAACGGGTTGCGTATCCGGATCCGTCTCGTCATTCTGAGCAACTTTCATGTTGAAAATAATTTAATCCGAGTTACGGTTTAAAAGATATGATTTTCTAAAGATTTTATTAATTTCTAGAATTTAATTAATTATTTAATTTAATTCGAAAATGGATTTATGACGTCAGCATCATGTCATGCTGACGTCAGCAGTCAACAGGGTGGACTGGTCAAACTGACGGTGGGTCCCACTGGTCATAGACTGTTTAGTTAGCAGTTTAATTAGACAGAGCTAATTAGGTTAACTATCTAATTAGATAATTTAAACATAGTTAATTAAGTTAAATATTTTGTTAATTAATTAATTGATATTTTTTATTTTTATTCTTTTTTTATTTAAAACGTTCTGGGGCTGGGCCCCGTTTGTCATAGGCCCTAATTAACTTAGGTACGGCCCGCTGGCAGTGGGACAGCCAGGCAAGGCAGAGGCCGTGGTCGGGCATGCGTGCACGCACAGGGGGGGCGCCGGCGGCCAACCAAGACGGCAGCGGCGGTGGGGTCGGAACCGGAGCGTGCGAGCGAAGGCGGGACGCAGGGGGCAGGCGGCAGTGAGCGGAGCCGGAGCGGGGGTCACGGGCGCGGGCACATCCAGAGTCGTGCGTGGGGGGGGGGGAATGGAGGTCGCGACGAGCGCGACAGGGGGCACGTGCGGGCATGGTCCGGATGCGGGCACGTGTGCAAAGGTGCGGCCATGGGTTCGACGGGGTCGTGGTGAGCGCGGGATGCGAGGAAAAGAGGAGGCCGGGGGGCCTCACCAGCGGCTGCAGGGGATCGGGGCGGCGAGGCTCGATGGAGCCGTCGAGGGGGAGACGAGGATGGGGCGACGTTCCGGCGACGCGGTGACGGGGAGGCAGTCCGGCGGGGAGGACTCGAGAGCGACGGGGCGGTGGCCAATCCGGCGAAGACGGTGAGGGGCTCCGGCGGCGCGGTCCAGTGGTGTCGAAGACGGGCGGAGCGGGAGCGAACGGAGGGAGGAGAGGCGTGCGAGGGGGTGTCGGGCATGAGGCGATTAGCCTCTGGGCATGCGGCGGCGCGAGGGATGGCGAGGGGAGTGAGGGGGTCGAGTGGGAGGAGTGGGGAGGTCGCTAGGGTTAGGTCTCAGGGGGGTGGGGGGCCATATAGGCCAAGGCTGGGCCGACGCGCGTATTGGCTTGCTGGGCCAAACGGCCCAGGGAGTGGGGGGGATTTTTCTATTTTTTTCATTCCTTTTGTATTTTTTTACTTCTGTTTTAATTCTAGTTTCTTTTATGTTTAGTGTTATAAACTATAAAAATAGTCTCTAAGTTAGCATTACTAAATATAATCCTGCCACTACAATTTGGGTACCCCAACAGAAAAATAGTTTAACACTTTATAAATTATAAGAGGCTTTTAATAATTGTCTTGCTGCTGTTTTATTTATTTTAAAGCATTCAAGCATTTTATAACAATGTGGTTTTCTTCACCGGATTTACTTATGAATTATTTGGCTCGCACCGAACATTTTAGTTTTAACATTCGAAAACTTTTATTGTTTGTTTGATTTAGAATTTGAATCCGAAACGGTCTCGAACTAACGCGAGATTAGCAACAGAAATCGGGGTGACATGGCATCATTAGCAGAGGTTCGCTGTAGCTTAAATATCCGGGCGTCACAAATCTCCTCCACTACAAGAAATCTCGTCCCGAGATTTAAGAGGGTAGTAAGGGGGAAAGTTCGGGTTACGATATTCTAACGGATCTTCTCGAAGAAGTTAATCCCTTTCGTTGATGTCTTCAATTCTTTATTCCAAAGCATCATGATGAAGTTGTCGTCCTTTCTTCGGGGAACTCCATCGTACTTACGAATAGGTAAGGGGCAGCTCTAAAATGATAGGATGTTATAAGGGAAATTCATCTGGGGGTATCCCAAGAATGAACATATGAGTATCTCTCGAGTTGAACAAATGACACACATCGAGAGCAAAGTAAGACGGTGCAATAAGAAGTTTCAAGCGGATAGGCAATCGTTCATTGCCTGAAGCAGAGTGTGAAAGGGGTTCAGAGCAACGGAATAAGTATTGCGTCCGGTAACAGATTTGATGATGCCTCGGAAGATGGCTCGGTGAATTACATACGAGGCCACACGCGAGGAACAACATTGGGAACAGGGGGTGCAGGAGAGTCAGGTTTCGATCCTGTGGAACTGTGGGTTATGGGCCCACCATGTGGTTCAAAAGTAGGAAGGACGCCGACATATTGCACGGTCACGATAGTAAGGCGTGTCAGAGGGTAGCCTATCAGTTATGTCGGCAACAACATCGATACCAAGGGCGAGGGACGAAGAGAACCATTTTCCTGCTCGTTGAACGAGGCGGACCAATAGGCAAAGTTCTCGTCCATCGGTGGTTACCGGAATGTCATCAACAATAGTAACAGGGTCTTACTGACAAAGTGGTACAACGAGGTGTTTACATAAGCAGGAAAATATTACTGCTTATATTATATGATCACAAGAAGGTTTAAACAAACCACTGGAAAGGAAAAGTGATTATCAGGTTTAAACAGAACAATGGAAAGGAAAATGTGTTAAAGCACATATTTCAAGGGTATATCCTTCCCAAGGACAAGCAGAGCATGATATCCATGACAGGATATAATGTAGAAATTCTTTAGGTAAGGGAGAGAATTTTCATGACATTACCCATACAACGGTGCTTGGATAACTTGATAAAGAAAATTTAGCATTGTGCTTCAAATGTTCTTGTTGAAAATCGGAGTACCACAGACATGCCTTGAAATAGTATTGACATGGTCTTTAGGCAAAGGTCGGATTTTGGATACACAAAGGATCCATCAGGAATAACTTGTAGAATAAGTCTTACAATTTCCTCATGGAAGAATGGATAACCTTGCTGAAAAGGAATCTATAACAATAGGCCTTCGGCCAGGTGTGCCAGGAATGACATCACCTTACCGGGTCATAAAAGACCAATGTTATAACTCTTGGAAACATGTTCCAACCATCATATCTGACCGAGATTCAGATCTGATTGGTGTCAGGATACCTCAGACTCAGGATGCCTGAGGAGAAAGGTGCAACACAAATTGACGGGATGACATTGTAAGATTCTCGGGAAATGAACTATGAAGTGATTTCCGTTAACAAGAGTTCATCATTAACCCAAGGAGAGGACAAGGAGGTGGCTGATGAACTCAGCGACAATTCACCAAAATTTCCAAAGGATGGATTTCCACCATTACGTGAACAAGGAGATAACATTTGTCAGATCAAAATGATATATTGATGTATGCTTGAGGAAAACATACACAATTTAACAATGGTTAAAAGGTGCACCCGAAATATGGGCTGGGTTGCATGGCTAACATTGGAATGGTGATTCAATAATCAATAGTCTAAGAATGAACGGTCAACCATTAACTTCAAAGCAATAGGGTTGCTAGAAGGGCAGAATCCAAATAGCACCATTCATCTGTTGGTATCCTGGTTAGAACCAACACGGGGACCAAGAAAGAATGCTGATGGCGAGAATCATCGCTGCAACAAGAATTTCTTAAGAGGTGGTGAAATTCTCACGACATTCTTGACATAAAAGGTGGTAATATTCCAAGGTAAAGAAGAACAAATGCTGGGTAGCAAGGATCTCAAGGTATAACACAAAACACGAACAAGTTTGTGTTGAGAGGAAAATCAAGGATGTTGTCGATGATAACACAAATCATCAGGGGAAAGGATGGTATTTCCCATCATGAATTCAATTGATATCCTGGAAGAGCTCGGAATGTTGATGATGATCACGACACTATTGTAGAGAGATTTCATGAAGGTGTAATCGATCGGTGATGACATCAAGTCAAAGGAATGATGAAGCGAAAGGTTATTGGAACCACGGGTACATCACAGAATCCAGCTTGTTGTTCAAGGCAAAATGATATGACGAGGAAAGTCAACATAAGCTTAGCTCATCGTCGAAATTTGTGCTCCGGGAAGAAGGGCCCAGTAGCACAATGAAAATTAGCACGGTAATGATGTAGTCGAACAGGCTAGGAATGGCGTGATCAGGTACAAACTCATAAGTAAAGAAGATTACTAAAAGTTGTTGAACCGTCGTGCGGACTCGGTTCAGTTATCGGTGTCTTTGAGTGTTTAATAACTCAAAGCCCGTGAAAAATTGGAATCAGTGAGGATGTAGTACTTGATGGAGAACTCATAAGAAGTTATGCAGTCCCGTGATGATCTCGAGATACCAGGGTGTAATACTCGACGAAAGATCAAAGTAAAGGTTGGACGTGTGTATTGATCCACAGAAGACAAGTGCTTAAACTTGCCCGAGAAATGGGATCAAAGAAGAACATATGGTCGGAACCACGATTGCAAAGGATCAATTCACCGATACCAAGGATATTATATCAAGGAAATAGTTATTATTACAAGAAGATTCCATGATAGGATCTACTTCGTGTCCATGGGCATGAACACAAAGGTTCAAGGTCGACTCCCACTTCTCCAAAGCATAACCTTACAGTCACTTCTTGTTTCAATAATGGCATTAGTGTTGAAAGTTTTACTTGGTGAAATACCAGATGAGTATGACCCGTGAAAACTTCCGAGTTCACACATATTAAGGAAGGCATAGCAGGGCATCTTAGGAACATATACCACAAACTTCGGGGTAAATAATACAAGCTCAAAAGTAGAGCATTGTTCAAAAGCAGATGATACAATTTACCAAAAGCATTATATACCCATGGAAAGGCTCTCAAGGTTATTCAATATGAAGGACACTGTCGGATAAAATCCAACAAAGGAACCGATGGTCCACAAGGGATCTGATGTGAGCATCAGTACTCAACCAGAGGAAGAAGAATGCACGAGCATCATATTATAGAACATCTGAATACTTTGATGCTTAGATAACAAAGGAATTACGATTTCCAAAACAAGGGATCAGAAGCAGTCGCTCTGATCAAGGATGGATAAGTTGGATAGACCAGAGGCACAATTGACGACAAATAGTTTGGTAGAGAACCAGCTCATGTTCAAAAATGATGTCTGAGCCGGAAAGATAATTTAGAAGGGTTGATAGATGATTGTGTGCATTCGCACACATGTTGAATCAATAGAATCAAAATGACGGTGTCAAAAGATACTAGTGAATATTGCCAGATATATGGGAAGCATCCATAATGCAAGCAGACAAGTATTGCAGAGCAATAAGCTACTAAGGATTTTTGGAGGATCAAATAGTATTTCGAAGACCATTGTGGAACACATGAACAACGGCGAAAGAATGGATACTCGGTAAGTGTGAGGAATTATCCATAGGGGGTATTCATGTGGCAAAGATCTGCAATGCAATGGCTCAAAAGATTCTTAAAAGTCGAAGAACAATTCGATGCATCTTGTTATAACAAGAGCAGCTAGGGATGAATGTAATAAATGGCAAGGGTAATAAGTTATCCATAAGAATTTTATCGGTGGTAGGGAATTGCAAGAGAAGTGGACACAAAGTCTCGAGAGAACTTCAGCGAGTATCTTCGGAATCTTCTGGTGTAGCAAACGATCATCGGGAGTGAGGGGCTCTCCGGGAGAAAGTACTTTCGAGAACCTAAAGTTAGTTTTGTTTTTAGCAAAATCATTTAACCCGAATAGAAGAGAGATAAGAGTCCCAGAGTATAGTCGAGGAATAAAAGATCCTAATACCACCCAAAGGCGACGTGGGCCCGTAAGGCACACAGCCATGTTAGTAAAAGTTTTTCAATGACTAGACTCAACTTCGTCCCAGGAGTTTGGAAGGGGTATTCCTACAGGCAGTCGGCTCTGATACCAACTTGTGACACCCCCGATTCAATCGTACACTAATCATGCACGCAAACATGTACGATCAAGATCAGGGACTCACGGGAAGATATCACAACACAACTCTAAAAACATAAATAAGTCATACAAGCATCATAATACAAGCCCGGGGCCTCGAGGGCTCGAAGACAAGTGCTCGATCATAGACGAGTCAGCGGAAGCAACAATATCTGAGTACAGACATAAGTTAAACAAGTTTGCCTTAAGAAGGCTAGCACAAACTAGGATACAGATCGAAAGAGGCGCATGCCTCCTGCCTGGGATCCTCCTAACTACTCCTGGTCGTCATCAGCGGGCTGCACGTAGTAGTAGGCACCTCCAGTGTAGTAGGGGTCGTCGTCGACGGTGGCGTCTGGCTCCTGGACTCCAGCATCTGGTTGCGACAACCAGAAAGAAAGGAAAGGGAAAAAAAGGGGGGGAGAAAGCAACCGTGAGTACTCATCCAAAGTACTCGCAAGCAAGGAACTACACTACATATGCACGGGTATATGTGTAAGGAGGCCATATCAGTGGACTGAACTGCAGAATGCCAGGATAAGAGGGGGATAGCTAGTCCTATCGAAGACTACGCTTCTGGCAGCCTCCGTCTTGCAGCATGTAGAAGAGAGTAGATTGAAGTCCTCCAACTAGCATCTCCAGTAGCATCGCATAGCATAATCCCACCCGGCGATCCTCTCCTCGTCGCCCTGTGGAAAAGCGATCGCCGGGTTGTCTGTGGAACTTGGAAGGGTGTGTTTTATTAAGTATCCGGTTCTAGTTGTCATAAGGTCAAGGTACAACTCCGGGTCATCCTTTTACCGAGGGACACGGCTATTCGAATAGATAAACTTCCCTGCAGGGGTGCACCACATAACCCAACACGCTCGATCCCATTTGGCCGGACACACTTTCCTGGGTCATGCCCGGCCTCGGAAGATCAACACGTCGCAGCCCCACCTAGGCACAACAGAGAGGTCAACACGCCGGTCTAAATCCTATGCGCGCAGGGGTCTGGGCCCATCGCCCTTTGCACACCTGCACGTTGCGAACGCGGCCGGAAGCAGACCTAGCCTAGTGGCGTTCCAGTCCAATCCGGCGCGCGCCACTCAGTCGCTGATGTCACGAAGGCTTCGGCTGATACCACAACGCCGGGATACCCAGAACTACTCCCGCGTAGATGGTTAGTGCGTATAGACCAAATGGCCAGACTCAGATCAAATACCAAGATCTCGTTAAGCGTGTTATTATGAAGCCACCGCGGACGCCTACCAGGGCCAGGCCCACCTCTCGCCTAGGTGGTCTCAACCTGCCCTGTCGCTCCGCCACAAAGATCCACACAGAGGGCCGTCGGGACAAAGGTCCTTTCAGCCCCCAATCCGTGAATCACTCGCGGGTACTCTTCGAGCGGACCCGACTTTAGTCACCATCTGTATAGTATGTATGTATGTATAGTATATACCCGTGATCACCTCCCAAGTGATCACGACCCGATAGTATAGCAAGGCAGACTGACAAGAATGTAGGGCCAATGATGATAAACTAGCATCCTATACTAAGCATTTAGGATTGCAGGTAAGGTATCAACAGACGTAGCAACAATGTCAGGCTATGCATCAGAATAGGATCAACGGAAAGCAGTAACATGCTACACTACTCTAATGCAAGCAGTATAGAGGAGAATAGGCGATATCTGGTGATCAAGGGGGGCTTGCCTGGTTGCTCAGACAAGAAGGAGGGGTCATCGGTGACATAGTCGACCACAGGGGCATTAGCATCGTCACGGGGTCTACCGAAAAGAAGAGGGGGGAGAAATAGTAAATACATAGCAAGCAAGTGCACAACAGGACAACAAGCAGAGCTAGACGTGTTCTATCGCGGTATGAGGTGATACCGGTGAAGGGGGGAAACATCCTGGAAGGTATCCCCGTTGTTCCGTGTTTTCGGACAGATGAACCGGAGGTGAAATGTTGCAGGTTCACTATGCTAGGGACACGTGGCGGATGAACGGGCTGGGTATCCGGATCCGTCTCGTCATTCTAAGCAACTTTCATGTTGAAAATAATTTAATCCGAGTTACGGTTTAAAAGATATGATTTTCTAAAGATTTTATTAATTTCTAGAATTTATTTAATTATTTAATTTAATTAGAAATGGATTTATGACATCAGCATCATGTCATGCTGACGTCAGCAGTCAACAGGGTTGACTGGTCAAACTGACGGTGCGTCCCACTGGTCATAGACTATTTAGTTAGCAGTTTAATTAGACAGAGCTAATTAGGTTAACTATCTAATTAGATAATTTAAACATAGTTAATTAAGTTAAATATTTTGTTAATTAATTAATTGATATTTTTTATTTTTATTCTTTTTTTATTTAAAACGTTCTGGGGCTGGGCCCCGTTTGTCATAGGCCCTAATTAACTTAGGTAGGGCCCGCTGGCAGTGGGACAGCCAGGCAAGGCAGAGGCCGTGGTCGGGCATGCGTGCACGCACAGGGGGGGCGCCGGCGGCCAACCAAGACGGCAGCGGCGGCGGGGTCGGAACCGGAGCGTGCGAGCGAAGGCGGGACGCAGGGGGCCGGCGGCAGTGAGCGGAGCCGGAGCGGGGGTCACGGGCGCGGGCACATCCAGAGTCGTGCGCGGGGTGGGGGGGGAATGGAGGTCGCGACGAGCGCGACAGGGGGCGCATGCGGGCGTGATCCGGATGCGGGCACGTGTGCGAAGGTGCGGCCATGGGTTCGGCGGGGTCGTGGTGAGCGCGGGATGTGAGGAAAAGAGGAGGCCGGGGGTCCTCACCAGCGGCTGCAGGGGATCGGGGCGGCGAGGCTCGATGCAGCCGTCGAGGGGGAGACGAGGATGGGGCGACGTTCCGGCGACGCGGTGACGGGGAGGCAGTCCGGCGGGGAGGACTCGAGGGCGACGGGGCGGTGGCCGATCCGGCGAAGACGGTGAGGGGCTCCGGCGGCGCGGTCCAGTGGTGTCAAAGACGGGCGGAACGGGAGCGAACGGAGGGAGGAGAGGCGTGTGAGGGGGTGTCGGGCACGAGGCGATTCGCCTCTGGGCGTGCGGCGGCGCGAGGGATGGCGAGGGGAGTGAGGGGGTCGAGTGGGAGGAGTGGGGAGATCGCTAGGGTTAGGTCTCAGGGGGGTGGGGGGCCATATAGGCCAAGGCTAGGCCGACGCGCGTATTTCCTTGCTGGGCCAAACGGCCCGGGGAGAGGGGGGTCTTTTTCTATTTATTTCATTCCTTTTGTATTTTTTTACTTCTGTTTTAATTCTAGTTTCTTTTATGTTTAGTATTATAAACTATAAAAATAGTCTCTAAGTTAGCATTACTAAATATAATCCTGCCACTACAATTTGGGTACCCCAACAGAAAAATAGTTTAACGCTTTACAAATTATAAGAGGCTTTTAATAATTGTCTTGTTGCTGTTTTATTTATTTTAAAGCATTCAAGCATTTTATAACAATGTGGTTTTCTTCACCGGATTTACTTATGAATTATTTGGCTCGCACCGAACATTTTAGTTTTAACATTCGAAAACTTTTATTGTTTGTTTGATTTAGAATTTGAATCCGAACCGGTCTCGAACTAATGCGAGATTAGCAACAGAAATCGGGGTGACATGGCATCATTAGCAGAGGTTTGCTGTAGCTTAAATATCCGGGCATCACAGAGATACTCTGGGAGAATGAAAAGCGAAGAGGTTGAGCCAACAATGAAATGATTTGAAATCGATCTTGCAAAAGGCATGTGACTGATGGGATTCATTCTTGCGTCACACTTTGAAAAGAATTGAGAATAACTCCGGGGAATCAGAAGAGTCAGGTAAGATCCTGGGAAAAGACCTGTGGGTTAGGGCCCACTAAAGAGATAACACCGTTGGAAAGGATTGTTGAAGAGATAGATGATGCACCGGAACAATAGAAATATTTGAATGAGGTGTCAACCTCGAATTAATTGGAATACAGACGAATCTCCTGAGATGTCTTGAACACTCCGGGAGGATAAACTGGCGAGAGGCGAACGATCATTGAAAACACTTGAGCCGAGGGAAAGAATATGATCAACCCGAAAACTTGAATTGAGTGCACCGGAAAAAGAAAGGGATGAAGGATGACGAACGAGATGAGAAATCACCGGTTGAAATAATTGATGAAGACTGAAGAGGCTCCACGCGAATGAAATTGATGGTCGAAACAGACTCAAGCTCCGGGAAGAAAAGGGTGGGAGGGCGGGAAAACACAGGCAACTGGAAGGGGAAACCAACGAATTTCTTGAAGAGAAAACACCGGTTAAAACAATGCAAAAGCTTCGCACGAGTAAGATGGATACTCGATTACGGACTCCAGATTCAAGAAGAAGAAGGGAGGGCGGGTGGAAAAAAAACAACTGAGGATTGAACTTGCAAAAAACAAAGAGGGTCAAACCGCCTTGACGAGAGGATGCACCGAATGAAAAGAGCTGAGGAACAACGATTGGAAAAACCAACTGTGTGATCCTAAAGAAAAATTTGAACAGGAAGAGGAGTAATTCAAAACACCTACGTCAAGATTCCTCACCAGAGCGACGAAGGGGCTGAGGATTAAAAAGAATTCCTACTCTCCGATATAACTAGACTCCAAAAATAGTTTTTTCTAGACTCAACAACGGCCAAACTACACGATCAATAAAGGGGGCTCCTAGAGTCGGTCGAGGCTATGATACCAACTTGTCATGCCCAAGATGCGACCCTATCCTAAAGGAACTCCAAGGTCCCACCAAGGATAGAAGCACATCTTGAAGACGCTTTTGCAAGGTGGATATCATTACATCAACATTACATAATAGTGGGGATACATGCAAGAGGCATACAATGCCACACTAATACAACAATACATCATACATAAGAGCACCATCCGACTACGGATGAAACACAAACAGAAACTCAAACGACATCCACCCTGCTAGCCCAGGCTGCCGACCTGGAACCTATCCCCTGATCGAAGAAGCAGAAGAAGAACTCAACGCAAGCAAGCATCGCTCTCGCGTCATGATCATCGCATAACCTGTACCTGCAACTGTTGTTGTAGTAATCTGTGAGCCACGAGGACTCAGCAATCCCATTACCATGGGTATCAAGACTAGCAAATCTTAATGGGAAAGGAAGGGATAAAGTGGTGAGGTTGCAGCAGCGACTAACATACGCAAATGAGAGCGAGAAGAGAAACAAGCGGAACGGTCATGAACTAGCAATGATCAAGAGGTGATCCTGAACACCTACTTACGTCAAACATAACCCCGAAACCGTGTTCACTTCCCGGACTCCGCCGAGAAGAGACCATCACGGCTACACACACGGTTGATGCGTTTTAATTCGGATCTGGTGTCAAGTTATCTACAACCGGACATTAACAAATTCCCATCTGCCACATAACCGTGGGCACGGCTCTCGAAAGTTTAAACCCTGCAGGGGTGTCCCAACTTAGCCCATGACAAGCTCTCGCGATCAACGAAGGAATAGACCTTCTCCTAGGAAGACCCGATCAGTCTCGGAATCCCGGTTTACAAGACATTTCGACAATGGTAAAAAAAGACCAGCAAAGCCTCCCGCTGTGCCGACAAATCCCGATAGGAGCTACACATATCTCGTTCTTAGGGCACACCGGATGAGCCAGACGTCGGGTTGGCATAGACCCTGGTTGCCCAGGGGGCGCCGGACATCGCTCGGTTTGGACCAACACTTAGACAAGCATTGGCCCGGGGGGGCTAAAATAAAGATGAGCCTCGAGAGAGCGACTCCCAAGGGAAAAGTAGGTGGTGGTGAGGCAAATGGTAAAACCAAGGTTGGGCCTTGCTGTACAAGTTTTATTCAAAGCGAACTGTCAGGGGGGTCCCATAAATCACCCGACCGCGTAAGGAAAGCAAAATCCGGGATCATAACACCGGTATGATGGAAACTAGGGCGGCAAGAGTGGAACAAAACACCAGGCATAAGGCCGAGCCTTCCACCCTTTACCAAATATATAGATGCATTAATAATATAAGAGATATTGTGATATCCCAACCAAAATCCTGTCCACCATGGAGCAATCTTCAACTTCACCTGCAACTAGCAACGCTATAAGAGGGGCTGAGCAAAAGCGGTAACATAGCCAAACAACGGTTTGCATAGGAAAGGTGTCAAAGGTTAGAGGTTCATGGCAATATGGGATGCCTTGATAAACAGGTAATAGGTAGCGCAGCATAGCGATAGAACGAAGCAACTAGCATAGCAATGATAGTAGTGAGATCCAGGGTAGCGGTCATCTTGCCTGAAATCCCACAAGGAAGAAGAACGAGTCCATGAAGAAGATGAAGCCACGAAGACGAACCAAGCGTAGACGAATGAATCCTCACGATCACAACGAAACAGGAACTATCGAAAAGAAGCACACAACATGGTAAACACACCACACATAGACAAGACATGATGCACAACAATCATGATGCATGAGAAAGCTACATGAAGCTACTCATGGCAAGAGATGATGCAAACAAGAACAACACATCAAGGCAAGTTTAAATGAGGCCGGGAAGAACATATAACATCCGATAAGTCCTCATATGCATATTTCAAAATTGGTCCAGAACTGAATAAACCTTATGTTCAAGTTGTTAAACAGCAAGTTAAGATGCACCAAGATGATCTACACGAAATTCTAGTCAAGTTACATATAAAGTTCATTACATTCAGAGCTACGGCCTAGAAGATATGAGCAAAACAAGTCAAACATGGCATTGATGCAAAATGCACCCAAACATCAAGCAAACACACCAAAACAAGGATGCAACATGATAATATGAAACTACATGCAAAATCAAGCAAGTTTCATATAGAGCACACTCAAAACGGAGCAACGGTTCAACACATACACTATACAAGTCATAGCAACAATCTGTCCAAAACAGCAACTAGGCATCTTACAAGCATCAAAACAACATGCTACAGCACCCCAACATAATAACAAAAGGCATGGGCATGAAGTAAAGGTAAAGCTAACAAAACATGAACACTGAGCTAACTCCAGAAAAGACTAGAACATGCTCAAAAGGACATGGTAAGATTCCAAATAATAACAGTTTCAGACTTTGCAGAAATAACATCAGGTTGCAATGTTTAGAGCAAGCAAACAACAAGTTACATGAAGCTATCATGGCAAAAAAGGCATGGCATGAATCTACTAAAAGCATAGATCAAAAGTCCCTTACTGACCAAGAGCCAAAAAGGCACAAAAGTTAAGATGGCACCCATGTAAACATGGCAAGTTATATTACAGATTCATACATGGCAGGAACAACAATAAGTAGGCATGTTGGTGAGCTTGAACCACTCACCACAGAGAAATACATGGCATAGCAAGGCAACCAAAAGTAAGAAGGCATGTTTGTGAAGTTAAGCATGGCAAGAGCAAGGTCATAGGGTGCATGGAACACTAGCAAAACACATGTGAACTAGTGAACTTAATGATAACAGGCTGATAGCAACATTATCAAGCAACTTTGGAGCAAGATATGAACAATCTACAGCAAGCTATAAATGCAACCAGAGGCATGGATGGATAGGGCATAACATGTAGATCAAAACATGTTTATAGGACATCTCCAGATTATGCATAGAATGATTAGTAGCAACATGTTAACATAGCAACAAAATATAACAGATTCGGCCTAGCAAAACAGTAACAGCAAGTACACTACTTAACAAGCTCGATTCACTCACCACATGTCATTGCATGACAAGATAAGCATAGCATCATCAAGAATACATGTTTGTGAAACAAACCAAGGCAAGAACAAGTCCATAGCATGCAAGGATCAACTATAGCAACCTTGGCCAAATTGAATAACACGTAAACAATCTGCCAGGAAACATTTTAAAGCAAAAGTAGAGCACTCAAATGACATGCTAGACTACTCCATAATTGCAAACAAGGGCATGAATGGATAGACAATAACCATATGTTCAAAACACCCTTACTGAAGTATCTTAAAATATGCATGGATCTCTCTGTAGCATCAAGTTTACATGGCATCAAAATAACAGCAGAACAGGGACTAAAATCAGCAATATCACGAAGCCTAGTTTGCATGCTTGTGCTAGTCACCACATTGATCACAAAAATACATGGCATACACCCCTGGAAAGATGGCATGGCATAGATCAAAACAGATGTAGACATCAACCTCATAGGATGCACACATCAATCATGGCAAAAATGACAAATGAGCATGTTATAACAGTTCCAGCAGATTAACATCAACATGCACTCTTCCAACAGCATTTCGGGCATCAAGATGAGCTCAAAAGAAAATGATGCAATGAAATGAAATGAAGTACTCGTCGAGAAGAACAATTTGACACATTACACGCACGAAACGGAGCTACAGGTGCAGAGATACAATGCGATGAACATGGCATGATTATATGAAAAACTGGGGACTTGGTGGATTTCGGGGGTCAACCTCGTTTTGCACGGTTTACGAGGATCACCAGAGATGGGGCCGGAATCTTCGCCGGAGAAGGACGGGGACGACCAGAGAGGCTCGGGGCGGCGTCGGCAGAGGAGGACGTCGGCGGGGCAGCACCGGATCTGAGCGGAGGAGGCCGGGGCGGCACCGGGCGCGGGCGGCCGGGGCGGATCCGCCCGGGGCCGGAGCTCCCGCGCTGGCGGCGGCCATGGAGGCGAGGCGAGGCGGCCCACTCCGGCGGCGCGGATCGGCGACGGGGCACGGGGAGCCGGGCCTGCGGGCACGGCGGCGCTCGGGCGCGGGCCCGGGCGGAGGCGCGGATGCCGGGGAGGCGCGGGACGCCGGTCTCCGGCAGTGGCGGGTCTGGACGGCGGCGAGGGGCGGCAGGGCCGGCGAGCGGCGAGGCCGCCGGCGAGGCGCGCCGGGGCGGCGGAGGCACGGGAAGCTGGGAGGAGCGCGGTCGGGCCGGCGGCTGCGGATTTGGGCCCGCACGGGCCCCGGATGGGCTCCGCGGGCCTCGGCGGCGCAGGGACAGGTGGCGCACCGGGATTGGATGGAGCGGCGGCGGCGATTTCGTCTGGCGGCGGGCGGGCATGTCCGGCGGGCGAGATAGAGGCTAGGCTAGGGTTTCATCCGCGAAAATGGAAGGGGAGGGCCTTTATATAGGTAGAGGGAACTAGGAGAGTCCAAATGAGGAGCGGTTTTCGGCCACGCGATCGTGATCGAACGACCGAGAGCATGGAGGGGAGTTTGCTGGGTTTTGGGCCACTTTGGAAGGGGTGTTGTGCTGCAAAGAGAGAAGGGGCTTTGCGGTTACCCGGTTAACCGTTCGAGTATCAAACGACCTCCAAATGGCACGAAACTTGACAGGCGGTCTACCGGTGCTATACCAAGGCCACTTGGCAAACCTCAGGTCATTCCGAGAAAGTTTAATACCCGCTCACAACAGAAGACAAAAGAGGGACGCTGGGGAACATAGGAGTGCCGGATTGCAAAACGGACAACGGGGAAAATGCTCGGATGCAAGAGACGAACACGAATGCAAAATGGGATGCGCATGATGACATGATATGAAATGCATAAGATGACATGGCAAAGTGCAACACGCAAGAAAATGACATGGCAAAGACTACGAATAACTGGCAGACACCTGGCGCATCGAATCCTGGGCGTTACAGAGTGGCTTCGGCTTCGTCAGCCAGTCTCTTCGCCGTCTCCTGGGCCTTCTCGATGTCGGCCAGCTTCAGGGTGAGCTCCACCTCACAGTTGGCCAGCTCGCCCTAGGCGGCCTTCAGCTCGTCCTGAGCCTGGCGGAACCAGTCTTGCACCTCGGCGACGCGCCCTCCACAATCCTCCTTCGCCTTCTCCACCACCGCCGCCCTGGACTTGGCCTTGTCCAGGCGGGCGCGGTGGAGCGCCTGAAGCTTCCGGAAGCTGGCACCCATGGCCTGGAGCAACCGCTCCTCCTAGGAGCCGGCGCCACCGACGCTCGGCTCATCGACGACCTCGAGCCCGGTGGCGGCAAGCGCCTCCTCGTCGAACACCTCTCCCTCAAAGGGAGCCCTAGTGCTCGATGTGCCAAGGAGGTGGACGAAGAGGTCATCGCTTACCCTCAGGTACTTGCCAGAGCTAGAGGCGGCGGAGGAGGAGGGCAGGTCATCAAACGCCACCTCCTCGGCAGCAGCCTTGCCGGCCTCCCCGGCAGGCCCCCTGCCGGGCTCTTCGACAGGCCCCTTGGTGGCGCCCCCGGCGCTCTCCTCGGCAGCAATCTTCTCCGCCTCCGCCGCGGCATCCGCGGCGACGTCCTTGATGGTGGTGTCGACGTCCTCTGAGGAGGGGTCTGGACGCCAAGAAGGAGACAGGGCGCAGCCAGGATTGAAAGCTAGTAAGGAAAAGAGGAAAGAAGGAATGCAAGCAGAAGTGGAGAGCGGGTGGCTTACCCGTGTCGGGCCGTGAGGTGGAAGTCCCTTCTCCGCCAAGGTCTGGCGTCGAGGCGAAGCCACCAGTGGCCGTGTTCTCCCCCTCCTCCTCCGTGTGCATGGCCTCGGCACTTGGTGCCCTTGCCGGGGACGCCCCTCGGGGCGGCGTGGTCGTCGGGGGCGGCACGATGGGAGAGGCCCCCTGCGGCTCCCCTTGGTGTTGCTCCCCTCCTACATCCACGGCAGGGTCAGTACCAGAGCGTCATGCATTACGCACGTCGACAAGGGATGGGTGATGGACTTACGCTGGGGCTGGGCTGGGGGCTGCTGTTTGGGCTGCTCGACACCACCAGTGGCGTACTGGAGGTGCCTGCCGGGGGCTGGCCACTCGCTGAAATCCTGGCCCTCTTTATCCTCTGGGCCATCGTCTCCACATCCCTGTAAGATGAAGACAAGTGAGCAACGCCATCAGGGGAAGTGTAAGGAATGAGGGAGGGAAGTGGAAGCTTACTCTTCATTCTCTTCCTCCTCCTCCTCTGTTGCTTTCCTTTTTCTCTCCGGGCTGAGAGGCCCGATCTCTCCGGGTGAAGAGGCCCGAAGTCAAACGCAATCCCCGCGCCGGTGTTCGCCGGCGAGGGGGGAGGCGATGGCGTTCGGGCGCGCTTGGACGACGAAGAAGCAGATGTCCTCTTCTTCGATGCCATGGCTTTTGTTGTTTTCTTCATTGCCATCGCCCTCGTCTGGCGCACGGGCCCTTCCTGGGCTTGCCGCAGCTGGGCGGCCCGGTCGAGGCGGACCGACTCGCCGGTGATGGCCCGCCACAGGAACCGCCCTTTTCTGGCGATCGGAGGATCGACGGTCGCGGTCTTCGCCCCCTCGCCCTCCTCCTCTGATGACCCGTCGGTGGCATCTTCAACGAGGGGAGCCCCGGTGTCGGCGCCGCTGGCCTCCCCAACGGTTGCTTCCCACCGGGCGAGCTCCCCCTCCTCCGCCTCCGCCGTGGCCTTGTCCACCACGCCGCTGGCGCTGCCGGCCTCCTTGACAAGCTTTGCCTCCTCCTCGGCAAGCCTCGCATCCTCCACCCTGGCGGCGATATAGTCCAGCTCCACCGGAGAAGTGTCTTGGATAAGCCCCAGCTCGGCGGTGATGTACACCTCATGCAAGGTGTTGAAGAACTCCAACACCACGAGCCCGTCCGGGTCAACCCAGTTCGGGTCAAGGCCATGTGCGTTAAAGAGCGGCATCATGGCAATGATCTCGTTCCGGTGAGAGTTGTTGCTCAGCGGGACCACTCCTACCGGCAGCTTGAAAATGGGCTCCTTGTCGACCTTGCCGGCCTTCGCGGCGGCCCTGGCAAGCTTGCCGGACCGCTCGACCTCTCCCTCGTCGTCAACCTCGAGCTGGAAGATCCATTGGTAGAGATGGACGTGCCTCAGCATCGTCAGGTTGTTGTCGAGGTCGGGGCGAAGCCTCATGATGTCGGCAGCGTTCACGAAGAGCCAGGCCGGCCTCCCCTTGTCGTGCAAAGGGGCAATCCGGCGGCGGATGAAGTCCGCCCCGATCATCTCGAGGGTGAGCCCGGCCTGGGTGAGCCGAAGAATCCTGGTGGTGGCGCCCGTAAGCTTCGCGTCATCGGCGTCGACGTCGCCCCCACGAACCGGCGGCTTCTGGCGAACCTTGCAGAATGCTGGCGGGTCCTCCTCCTCAATCCAGCACCATCGGCCCCACCATTCTTCCCACCTCTCTTTCGTCGCGTCATCCGGGTACGCCCCCTTGGACCTCAGGATCCAGGCGACGCAGCCAGTGATGGCGCCCCCTTTTTGGATCTGAGGGGAAAAGTAATGGCGGAAGAGCGCCGTGCTGGGGTGCACCCCGACGAAGCCCTCGCAGAGATGTGCGAAGAGGGCCATGCACACCACGACATTCGGGGTAAAATCCAGGAGGCGGAAGTTGTAGGTGTGCATGATATCCTTGAAGAAATCAGAAAAGGAGGGACAGAGCCCGCAGGAGAAATAGTCGACGAAGAAAGGGTACCGATTTGGGGAGGGCCCGGCCCTGGCAGGGACGACGTGCGTGGTTGGATGCCCCATCTTCTCTCCCCCGGTCTTCACTCCCCACAGATCCTTGAACATCTCCCGGAGCTCATGCACGCCGACCATCGAGGGGAAGTAAGTGTATTGCGCCCATCGTGCCACCAGCTTGCTCTCCGGCTGCTCCGTCGCCCCGGCATCCTTCGCCGCTCCCTTGCTCTTGGTGGACTTAGGCACCATGGCGGACACGGGAAGGAAAAAAAGCAGAGGACGGTGGAGGAACGGCGGCGATGGATGGAGACAGAAGGGCTCAAGAAGAAGGAAGAAAGGGGGTAGCGATTCTGAGATTGGAGAAGGCGCAAGGAGAGGGGTAAAAGTGAGCAGCGCGCCCGCGGTTATTCCTTTTTATGGGGAAGGCGCGGGCCGCCTCCTTTCCCATTAACTGCGATATGACGCATGCATGCGGACGCTATCCCACGCATGCCTCCCACGTCACGCGCGCACACACGACCCCCACGTCACGCGTTCAAAATGGGTCATGGAGAAGCACAGCGGACAGAGCAGTTACCGCCATAAAAATCCGCCCCAACTGCCCGCGCAGCATTCTGGGCCTGGCCCAATAGCATGTTGCGCTTATGTATGGCCCAGGCCCGGGGGCTCCTGTCGGTGTACAAAAGTAGGCATTCTCCTTTTGACCCCTTTACTTTTGCATGGGGAGTCAGAGCCTCCCGCCACGGCCACGCATAACAGGGCAGGAAAAGGAAGCTGGAGAGAAGCCGAAGGCACAAGACGAACAAATCAACGACAAGAACCAAGGCCACAAAGATCGGATGAGCGAAGCAGGTTTCCCTGGCAAGGACCCTTGCCGGGACAGCCTCAGCAGCCCCGGCACGACCCTTGCCGGGGTAGCTCACCCACACCAGCTGAGCGAGCCACCTTTGAGCCCACCAACGCTGGACAAATGCATTGGGACAGGGCTCGGGAGGCACCTCCGTGGTGGCATGCAGATCTTTGTGAAGACATAGAATGTTCAAGATCAAATGAGGATAGGAAGGCGACAATCCCCACCAAGATCCTCACCGAAGAAACCCACAAGACCGCCAGTGTGCCACGGCAAGACCCTTGCCGGGCCACCCGGCAAGACCATTGTCGGGCCACCCGACAAGACCCTCGCCAAGCATGCCAGCAGGGCCACTGCCAGGCCCATGCCAGCCAAGTCGCCGCTGCCATTCTCATGTAGCTGCCGACCCAACCAGCTGGGCAAGCACCTGTGTGGCAACATGCAGCCCTTCATGGAGGCTCCACCACCGCGCCACCTCAGCTGCCTGCCTACCTACATGGCACCGCATGCATCGCTGGCCAGGGCGCGTGTCAAAGCAAGGAGGAGCGGCGACGGACGGGACAGGCCTCGCTCCCGTCCTCGAAAAGTGAAGGGACACCTAAGCCTCGCATTAAATGTGCTTTGTCCTGTAATACCAGCGATAAGCTCACAGCGTTGTAGCACTTTCCACCTCCTGTGTGCCGCTGTGGCAGCCCCTTTCACCTATAAAAGGAGGCCCATGGTGCACAAGATAAGGATTCGGCTCTTTGGAACCTAGCAGCACCCAGAGCTAGTTCGAGAGCTCCAGAACACTAAATACATCCACCAAAGCAGGATCGTAGGGTTTTACGCATCTTTGCGGCCAGAACCTGGGTAAATCCCCTTTGTGCTGTCTGCTAGTCCCTCTCTTCTCATGATCCAGCGCCCCGCAACCGTAGTAGGGATTCCCATGATCCCATAGGTGTCGTTTCCCACCGACAGTTGCTCCATGCAAGCAGCAGATCATCACGAAGCAGCAGAATAATTCTAGCAGCGGAACAGTGACAACGGTGATGAACTCCACTCCGCAGGGACTCTGGCTAGAACGCTTATCCTAGCTCGCAAACAAGGGATCCATGGCAAACAAGCAATCAAATCCGGCATGACCTGCAAACTGGCATGACACGCCTGGTCGGTACATTGAATGTACATGCAAGCTCACAGCAACCAAAGCAATCAAGACAAACAATAGCATGGCAATTATAGATTATTAAACAATGAGGATCACGATACTATCAGCACAACATAGCATGAACAACATGATACAGCTAGAACAATACTCCCTCCATCCAGGTTTATTGGGCCCCTAAGCCACACATGGTTGTACCTTTTTATTAGGCCCGTACATTAATTATCTTGCTTTATTACCTGAAATCTCTCCCGTGCATGCATCTTTGCATTGGAGCCCAGGCTGGAACCTTGCCGATTGGGCATGGGTGAAGGCTGCATGCGCACGCCGGTCACTACATGTGCTACTTTAGTTAACATGGCACTTTAATAGGGCAGTTAGGAAGCAAATTAAGCTGTTTTAAACCCTAAATCTCTATATGCGTGTACCTCCTTGGTCTTTGTGTTGTGGCTTAGGGGCCCAATAAACCCGGACGGAGGGAGTATAAGCATGGCGTGAACCTGTAAACATGATTAAACTAGCATGCAACATGATGAACTTTCATGCACCAACTTACTCCGCTCGGGTTACCTCGTAACCATCACCTGCACAAACTTACCCTCACGGACATGATACGATCATCTCAGGATCCAATCAAGCTTGGTATTAACAATACCGTAGTAATCATTTATGACCACAAGGAGCTTGACTTTTACCCTTGACTCTCACATAACACCACAAATATCCAAAGAGTCGGTATTCACGATACCACAGTGATCCTCTTACGATCAAATAAATATCAACCAACTTCGTTCATCATCGAACCGGGGTTGTTATTAGGCACATCATTATTATTACTGTTGACTCATAGTGTGACCAACTACGAACTGGGCCCATATCCGCGGGCGCGGCTATCGATAAATTTAACACACATACTCTGCAGAGGTTAGCACAGTATACCCACACCACGGAACCCTGGCCTCACACTCCCATCCGGGTGGACCAAAGCGTTCCGACAAAACTGTCCTACTGCCATGACACTCTCCCAGCCACTCTGACCAACTCCCCTTTGGGCTAAGTCCTAGGTGGCCCCGTGCTCACCAAAGGCACCAACGGCCACCGTCGTGGCAAAACGGTCCCAAATGGGGACAAGGATCCATGCTCAACAACGGGAACACAAGGCTTATGCCGTCCTACCTGATCAGGGTAGCGCCCGCGCATAGCCTTCCCTCACGGGAGGCACTGTTGAGAGGCATGACAATAGACCCAGTTAGGACCCCTCCCTATGGTAAGCGTGGTTGCACTGGTCAGATCGATATGGTGGCACCATGACTCAGCCAACAGTTGTTCAAGTTCAGTTTAATCCGGTTAAACTTGAATGCAATATGCTGAGCCCTGATAAAATAACATGATGCATGAACATGATATCAAAATAAGCATGGAGGTTGAAAGATCGAGGATGTCGCCTAGAGGGGGGGTGAATAGGCGTTTTAAAATAATTACGGTTTAGGCTTGAACAAATGCGGAATAAACCTAGCGGTTAATTTGTCAAGCATAAAACCTAAAACAACTAGGCTCACCTATGTGCACCAACAACTTATGCTAAGCAATATAAGCAACTATGTGATAGCAGGATATATGACAAAGAACAATATGACTATCACAAAGTAAAGTGCATAAGTAAAGGGGCTCGGGTAAGAGATAACCGAGGCACGCGGAGACGATGATGTATCCCGAAGTTCACACCCTTGCGGATGCTAATCTCCGTTTGGAGCGGTGTGGAGGCACAATGCTCCCCAAGAAGCCACTAAGGCCACCGTAATCTCCTCACGCCCTCACACAATGCAAGATGCCGTGATTCCACTAAGGGACCCTTGAGGGCGGTCACCGAACCCGTACAAATGGCGACCCTTGGGGGCGGTCACCGAACCCATACACTTTGGCAACCCTTGGGGGCGGTCACCGGTACCCGTCAAAATGCTCGGGGCGATCTCCACAACCTAATTGGAGACCCCGACGCTTGCCTGGAGCTTTACACCACAATGATTGAGCTCCGAACACCACCAACCGACTAGGGGGCCCAAGCACCCAAGATAAACAAGCTCAAGGGCACCAAGCACCCAAGAGTAATAAGCTTCTCAACTTGTAACTTCCACATATCACGTGGAGAACTCAAACCGATGCACCAAATGCAATGGCAAGGGCACACGGAGTGCCCAAGTCCTTCTCTCCCAAAGCCCACCAAAGCAACTAATGCTAGGGAGGAAAATGAGAGGAAGAACGAAGGAAGAACACAAAGAACTCCAAGATCTAGATCAAGGGGTTCCCCTTACTTAGAGGAGGAAGTGATTTGTGGAAATGTGGAACTAGATCTCCTCTCTCTTTTCCCCCAAAAACTAGCAAGAATCCATGGAGGGATTAAGAGATAGCAAGCTCGGAGAAGGTCAACAATGGGGGAAGAACACGAGCTCAACGGATAAGGTTCAATGGGGAAGAAGACCCCCTTTTATAGGAGGGGGAAAATCCAACCGTTACCCCACTGAACATCCCCGCACAGAGCGGTACTACCGCTCAACCCAGCGGTACTGCCGCGCTGCCAGGGCCCTGACCCCAGGGCGGTACTACCGCTAGGGAAGAGTGGTACTACCGCTTGGGGCGGTACTACCGCTCCTACTACCTCCCTTAGTGCCGCAAAACCCGACACGAAAAACTTCATTCGAGAATCGAGGCGGAAGTAGCCTAGACACACAGCGGTACTACGGCCGAAAATCCCAAGCGGTACTACTGTTCGGAGAGCGGTACTACCGCTCTGAGAGCGGTACTACCACTGGGGAGCTTCGGTGGTACTACCGCTGGGGCCAACCTTATGCCTCAACCACGAAAACAAAGAATACTCCAAGGAAACCAGAACTGCCATAACTTCTGCAAATGAGATCTGAATTGAGCAAACTCAAGCTTGTTGGATAGAGCAAGACGAGTAGCATCAAAACAGCGAAGAAAAACAAAGGAGTGAAACCTCCAACCGAGAAGAACCGGCATACCCTCCAACATCGAAAACATCATAGAAGATGCATGAGAACTCCGTTTTCGATGAACTCGAGCTTGTCATAAAAATGACCATAAGCTCCAAATCTCACAAGGAGAAGAACCAAACAAGAACCAAAAAGATGATGCAAGGATGCAATGGTTTGAGCTCTCAACGAACGATACGATCAAGCAACTGATCGAGAGCCCCCCTTGATAGTACGGCAAACGATCCTATAACCCGGTCTCCCACAACTACCGTGAGACCGGTAAAATAGAAAACCTATCAAGGGCAAACCTTTGCCTTGCACATGATCCACTTGAGCTAGATGATGACGATCTTCTCCTCCTCAAGATGGACCACCTTTCTTGATTGCATTGGCTCGATGAAGACTAGTAGATTGCTCCCCCATACTCCACTATGGGTGAGCCACTCTTCTGCACATCTTCACAAGTCCATTATCGCTACAATGGACGGCAAGCTTCAAGCATATGATCTCTTCGTGATGAGCCTACTTGAACTTGCACACCGCAACCTAACCCCACAAAGAACTCTTACGAAGACCATGGGTTAGTACACAAAGCATAATTGACCATGCTTACCATACCATGGGATCGCCTGATCCCTCTCGGTACATCTTCTATGCTTTGTGTGCTGATCAACTTGATTCATTCTTTGACTTAGTCTTGATCAACCTTGAATCTTTCCAACTCTCTTCATTTGGATGATGTCTTGAAGGTAAACATGAATGATCACACAATCTTCTTCTTCAAGACATGCTTGCAATAAGCACAACACTCACATGACCAATCTTTGGATAATTCCTTAATAGCACCTTGGTCAACTCATAAACTCCTTTAAACCAACACATGGACTTCAAGAAAAACCTATGGACAAAACCTTCAAATATAACTCAAGGCAACCATTAGTCCATAGAGATTGTCATTAATTACCAAAACCAAACATGGGGGCACCGCATGTTCTTTCAGAGGTGCAACATAATCAACGAGCATAACAACAACATTTAATCATTTATCCAGATGAGCATGGCATACTGACGAGCATGAATATCACAACTAGAACACTACTCATAGCATAACATGACCACTAGCATCAACAATAAATACCATGCAATAACATAACGATAAACTACCATGCAAGCATTTAACCAACGGGGTGCAAAGGAACATGCATAACAACGGTACTCGGTACAGACGTTAGTCATGCACCGAAGACCATCACCAACATGTACTATTACCAAACATTGCCAATATTAACGTAATGCTAGCATGAAGAACATAATAACAGAATGCAAGAAAACATGACGGTAAACACCGATCCATAAGCATAACCGAAATAACGACAGCAGTAGTAAAACAATCAAAATGTTATTAAAGATTCAAGTTGGAAACCAATGCTTCTGCATGGCTATCATGCAAATGGTGGTTGTGGCTTGCCTGGGGATGAAGAAGGCTCCGGGGAGAAGTGCGGAACGACCGCAGAAAGAATCACCGGAAAGGATACTCTCTCGGAGGGGCTGATTAGGGGCAAGAGTAAAATGGTCATTTCTAGAATGTCGAAACATAGTGAAAATGGCACCAAAAGTTCGGGCTCGAAGAGACGAAGAAGTAGGCGTTGGATTCACCTCAATCGAAGTTATTAGGTGTGGAAGATCAGGGACTTTTCTGCAAAAAGAATATTCACAGACGGGTCCCTCAGTGGATAAGGCAGAGGCGTAAATTAGAAATACGCTTTCAGAAGTTGAAAACGCATACGCCCAAAATACATCTCCACTTGCCATGTCATCAGAGGCGGGGCCGGCTAGTGTGACGCTGATGTGCAGGTGCCGCGGGGCGCGGCCCGTCACTTATCCACGTCGGACCGGGCGGGGGCGGGCCTTGTGTGGCTGCAAGGGAGGGCCCACGCGGCAGGGGAGGGGACCGCGTGGTTGCCTTCTTCCTCCGTGTGAGCTCGCTCATGACAGAAAGCAGAGGAGGTCGGGCAGGGCGCTGCCGGTGCTAGCGCCGCCGCCTCCGGCCACCTCCGGTCGAGGTGAGGACACCAGCGAGCGCGGCTTGCTCCGCCACCTCTATTCCCGCAGGAGGAGGCCCTGGGGAGTGGCAAAACGACGGGAGGGGCGGTGGCAGAGAAGAATAGGGGCGGATGGGCGACAAAGGGCGCGGGCGGCTCCGGACTTCTCCAGCCGGACAGAGACCACCGATGGGTGCGGGGCGACGAGGCGCACCCATCCAGAGGCAAAGGGGGCACTGGGGAGGGGTGGAACGGAGGGGAGGCTGCAGCGACGGCAAGCTACAGAGGCGGCGGCCGTGGTGGTGCTCCGGCGAAATTGGCGACTCGGCGAGGGGCAAACGGGGTGGGGCGATCCGCAGGAGCACGGGGAGGCTTGTGGACAGGTTGGGAGGAGAGGAGAGTGGTCAGGCTCGCCGGAACCAACAAGAAAACGGGGCAGCCACGGCGAACTCCGGCGAGATGCCGATGCTTCGGTGGTCAGGAAGGCTTGGGGAGGGGCTTGGGAGATGCGGGAGGAGTCGGGGATCCTTATATAGGCATGGGGGAAGGCTCTAGAGCTCACGGACGAGTTGCCGACCAAGCATTAATGGTGGTCAGTGGCTGGGCATGGTACGGGCGCGACGACGGCGACCACACGGCAATGATTCTGGGCGACGCAGTGACTCAGGGAGAGACACTCGAGCACGGGCTAGCTCTTGGACAAGGTTTGAGGTCGAGACATGGAGGAAGGCGACGGGAACAGGGGGAAGGACACGCCAGAGCACGAGTTTAGCGTGATGCAAGCGTGATCACCACGCGCACTGGTGCAAAATGAGAGTTTTGGCCAGGCCGACCGTGTCTCGTGCATTTATCTAAGTGTTCTGAGTCCAAATAAAGCAACAAGTCGGTTCAGGAGCAAAGAAGAGATTTGCAGGAGAAGCCAAAATATTTTGGCGGCAAGGTGTTTGTACTGTCCAGAGGGGACACATACTTGGCAACGAAGGAATTGATTTGTCTGGTGTTTATCACACACTAAGGTGACTCAGATCACCAGCAATCATCTTAAGAGGAGGAGTTTAAAGGGTGGTTGCTGTAGAAAGTGCCATACTGGCCAGATTTGGAAATGAGGAAGAAGCACTCACTAGGAGTGTCAATTTGATCTCAACTTGGGCAAGGCAGAGTTATTTGATCATAGGAAGATTCTGAAAAAGGTGTGACACCATTTGGATAAACCAAAATGGTACTTCCTTCACAAACATCCCCACTGACCAAAAACTTGCAGAAATTCTAGAGGGAAAATGGCTAAATGGATTGAGCCACAACTTGGTGGAGGGAGTCTATATGGATAGGAGAAGTCCTAGAAAAATGTGAATCCATAATGGAGCAAGAGAAAATATACTTGCTTCACAAACAAAAATTTTGGACAGAATACAAGAATTGAAGATGAGCTCACATGGAGGCATGAAATGAGCTATAATTTGGTGGAGGGCTATGACATGATGATATGAAGAATCATGCAAAAGTGCAACTCATTTGGATATGCCTAGATTGTACCTCCTTCACAAAGCTTCTTGCTGGACAGAAACTTTGGAAAATCATAATTAAATGACTAATAGGCAAATTAGGTTGCATTTCGGCATGTGGCAATGATATGGACAAGAAAAGATGTCCAAGTAGTTTGAGGTCAATTAGGAAAAGGAAAATAGCACTTGCTTCACAATGTGCCATTTAAGGCAGAATAGGAAATGAATTATTTGAGCATGATGCTAAACATGGCAAATGAAATGTTTTGCCATATTTGAGGAAGATATGACCCAAACAATTTATGAGAATTATTTGGAAGTTTTAGGAGTGATGGAAATATAGGTTGCTTCACAACCTAGGGCAAATTAAGTTATTCCTTTAATAGAAAAGGAATATTCCTAATAAAAAGAATATTGGGATTTGGGCTAGGATGAAAATGACAGGGTCTATGGTTGGATAGGAGATGACAAGACACTCTGGAAGCAAAGAAGAGGGCATCTTCTTCAGTTTCCAGACCACTAAGCCATAGAAAAAGAAAACTCAGACAAAAACCTCAGAAAACAAAAGAAAAAGAAAGGGCCAAAAATCAGGCTGTCACAAAACCTTACCCCTTAAAGAAATATCGTCGTCGAGATTTGGTTGCTCAGGGAACAAGTCTGAATATATCTGACCTGAAGGAAACCGTTTCCAACTCGGGTATCCTTTTGTCGGATTTCGGGTTCCAGCAGACCCTTGAGGTTCGAACTCTGGGGTGTGCACAAAGATCTTTCCCCTACCAACTCACGTCTCGAAGCCTTGCAAGGAATCTAGGCTAGAAGGAAGAACACACAAGGGACACGAGGTTTATACTGGTTCAGGCCACCATTGTGGTGTAATACCCTACTCCAGTGTGTGGTGTGGTGGATTGCCTCAGGGGCTGATGAACAATACAAAGGAAGAACAGCCTCGCGAGAGGTGTTCTTGAGCTAGTGCGATGAACTGCTTGGGTGAGTTCGATCGCCTCTCTCTCTCTCTCTCTCTCTCTAGGCTTCCCTAAAGTCTGGATCGGCTGCCTCTCTACTGTGGTGGCTAGTCCTATTTATAGAGGGAGGACCCAGGCCTCTTCCCAAATAATGAGCGGGAAGGGTGCCAACAATTGGCCATTTTGAAGGGGAACATCTAGTACACTTATCCTGACTAAAGTTGGTCTTCGACTGCCAAAGACTCTGGCGGTGACGCCGTCCTGGGCTCCACGGTGACCTCCATCCTGCTGTCTCGCTGGTCTTGGTCTTGTTGCACCAGAACGGTAACCTTTGCCTGATGCCTTGGCCTGAGCTTGCCCCCTTTGCACCGAAGGGGAAACAAGGACACTATGCAGGCCGGCGCCCGCCTGGTGCCCGCCTGGTCTCGATCATCATGGCTTGCGTCACGGGCACCTCGCGAGGTACCCTGCCTTGATCTCTCCGCCTCCTCACGAGCCCGCCTGATGAGGCTGCTCCTGAGGAAGCTTCCTGTCGTCCGCCCTGCGAGGCTTGGCCCCTCGCGAGGGTCTTGAGCTTGAGCTGATGAAGCTGGGCTGCACTGGGCCTCCACTTGAGCCACGCCGCAGGCCGCAGGCAGGCAAGTCTGGGGACCCCCGTTCCTAGAACGCCGACAGTAGCCCCCGGGCCTAAGGCGCGCCCGGACTTGGCTTAGCAGGGAAGCGAAGGGGCAAGTGTGAAGCGCCGCGGGCCCCAATAGCTTACGGCCATGGGCGCCGCGTGGCGATTGATTGGACATGGGCGTCCCCGCTTCCCCATGACGCCTCGACAACCGTCCATCTGACAAAAAGGGGTACCCGGTCCAGACTTACTTGCTTCGCTTTCGTTCGCCTTGCTCCAGATCCCCTTTCTCGCTCTTCTCCTTCTTGCTTCCGAAATCCTCCAGATCTGCCTCAATCCTTTCCATCCGGCAAGCCATGGCACCTCGCAAGACCCCGGCCGAGGCCTGGTACTCGTCGGCTCTGGATCCCCCGAACGTGTCGGAGAAGAATCTCGCCCTCACGCGCCTGATGACGGTGGCACAGGGCAACGAGGGGGCGACCATGCTCAAGGCCGGCTCCGCCCATCCTGAAGGCAAGGGGACCACCTTCTACCCGCTCTTTGTGAGCGCCATCATCACTGATCTGGTGCCTCTTTTTTCCTAGTTCTTCCTTGATGTCCTTCACCAATACAACTTGCAAGCTCTGCATCTCCACCCCAACTCTGTTCTTCTCCTGGCGATTTTCGCCTACAATTGCGAGGCTCAAGTTGGAGTGATGCCCTCAGTGGCCTTGCTGCGCCATTACTTTTCCCTCCGGTTTTCTGGTGCCCACATCACCGCATGCACGAGCTTTATCGCGTACTCCAACTCCAATGACATCTCGAAGCCTGGGAAGAGGATCGAAGGCTTTTGGAGCAAGTGGGTCATGGTGGATGTTGGGCGCATCCACCCTTGACTGGTGCTACCTACTGGGAAGCCCAAGGCCGTTGATGCGTGGTCTCGCGCGGAGCTTGACGACCCCCGTGCGAAGGTGGTGCTGAAGAGGATGAACGCGGACCTGAGGCCAGGCAACTTGGGGGCGGCGAAGCTGACCGGGGCTACGCTCCTAAGGGAGTTCCTGGAGCATCGAGTGGCCCCACTCCGGGAGCACTTGCTCCCATTGTGGAGGCTTGGGGAAGCAGACGCCGCCCTTCGCCTAAGCTCTGAGGCCCTGGCCGATGAAGATCTGGCCGCGGCTCTCCATTACTTGGTTGGGGGAGATGTGGCGAGCCCGGAGGGCGCTCCTATCCCCCTGTTCCTTCGCGACGACTGGGAGCAGGTGGTGAACGTCGTGCCCACCTTCAACAGTGAGGGGCTTGTGCTCGCAGAAGCTCCCGGGGATCTAACAGCATTGGCGATGGTGAACGTGTCCTCCGACGACTCCATCGGGAGTGAGGAGGAAGAAGAGGAGGAGGAAGAAGAGCCTGACTCTAAGGCGACCGGCGAGGAGTCGGGGAAGTCCTTCCCTCGGCGCAGGTACCACGCCCTCTGCTCCATGTCGGACGACGACGAGGCCGGTGCCAGGCGAGGCGGGGAGGACTCTCCCTTGGTCCCGAGGAATGGCAGGACGGAACGCGCCTTCTGCCTCCGGGCCTCCCAAGGCTGACCCCAGCTGTAGGCCTTCGGGCTTCAAGTTTGGCCGAAGGCTGCTTGAGTCCACAAACGACGACCAGTAAGTGCTCGATTCGTGTTTTGCTTTGTTTCTATTGCCAAGGCTTGACGTCTGCATCCTTTTGGCCAGGCCGGCGCCTGCAGCAAAAAGGTTGAAAGGGGCCTCGGCCGCCCTGCTTGGGGCGACTTTGCCTACCGGGGCAGCGCCTTCATCTCTGGGGAAAGGAGGCGGCGAGGCTCGTGCCTCCTGAGGGAGTCCTGGACTAGGGGTGTCCGGACAGCCGGACTATCATCGTCCGCCGGACTCCAAGACTATGAAGATACAAGATTGAAGACTTCGTCCCGTGTCCGGATGGGACTTTCCTTGGCGTGGAAGGCAAGCTTGGCGATACGGATATGTAGATCTCCTACCATTGTAACCGACTCTGTGTAACCCTAGCCCTCTCCGGTGTCTATATAAACCGGAGGGTTTTAGTCCGTAGGACACAACAACCATTACAACAATCATACCGTAGGCTAGCTTCTAGGGTTTAGCCTCCTTGATCTCGTGGTAGATCCACTCTTGTACTACCCATATCATCAATATCAATCAAGCAGGAGCAGGGTTTTACCTCCATCGGGAGGTCCCGAACCTGGGTAAAAACATCGTGTCCCTTGTCTCCTGTTACCATCCGCCTAGACGCACAGTTCGGGACCCCCTACCCGAGATCCGCCGGTTTTCACACCGACATTGGTGCTTTCATTGAGAGTTCCTCTGTGCCGTCACCGATAGGCTTGATGGCTTCTTCAATCAACAACAATGTCCAGGGTGAGACTTTTCTCCCCGGACAGATCTTCGTATTCGGCGGCTTCGCACTGCGGGCTAATTTACTTGGCCATCTGGAGCAGATCGAAAGCTACGCCCCTGGCCGTCAGGTCAGATTTGGAAGCCTAAACTTCACGACGGATATAAACGGAGACTTGATCTTCGATGGATCCAAGCCACAGCCGAGCGTGCCGCACTGTCACGATGGGCATGATCTAGCTCTGCCGCCGGACAGTACCTTGGAGGCCGCACACGAATCCGCTCTGATCCATAATTCGGAGCCGATCACGCAGATCGAGGATGGGTGGCTGGACACCGCCTCAGGAGCTGCAACTTCTACGGCGATGGAGCCGAACACTGACCTCGTCCCTTATAAAGCTCGTGACTCCGAGGTGCCGGACTCTCTGCCGGACTCCGAACCTCCTGCGCCCCTGCCAGTCGAATCCGATTGGGTGCCGATCATGGAGTTCACCGCTGCGGACACCTTTCAGCACTCACCCTTTGGCGACATCTTAAATTCACTAAAGCATCTCTCGCTACCCGGAGAGCCCTGGCTGGACTATGGCCAGGATGGTTGGGATACGGACGACGAAGAAATTCAAAGCCCACCCACCACCCACTTTATAGCCACTGTCGATGATCTAACCGACATGCTAGACTACGACTCCGAAGACATTGACGGTATGGATGACGATGCCGGAGACGATCAAGAACCAGCGCTCACAGAGCACTGGAAGGCCACCCCAACCCATGATGTATATATGGTGGATACCCCAAAAGGAAGCGATAACGAGGACCAACGGGGCGCGGCAAAGGATAATCCCGCCGATAAACAACCAAAACGGTGACGCAGACGCCGCCCTAAGTCCCACCTCGACAACAACAGCGCTCCTAATGACACAGCAATAGAGCAGGGCAAACCAGTGGACGACGAACATGCAACCAAGCAACCGTCCAAACAGGACGAATCGGATAATCAATCCATGCCCGGCGAAACCAACAGTCCAGACGACCTCACGCCGGACACACCACCGGAGAATAAGCGGCTTCGTAAAAGTCTGAAGAAGGAAAACGGAAGCTCAAAACAGCGGAAGACATACTCAGAATGAGGTGGAGCAAAGTGCTCAAAACCGCAGACAAATACGGCAATGGCCATCAATCAAAGAGCTACCCGAAGCGCAAGCTGCTGCCAAAATTTGACGAGGAAGCCATAGAGCCCCCACAGTCAAAAAACAAAGAGGCCGCCTGGCCGGATAGCCGGCCAGATGATAGGCCAAAAACTACAAGCGGCGCCGCACACAAGCCGACTCATGATCCTGGGAAAACAGATGGCCCAGCCAGGTCCATTTACGGGCCAAAAAAGAGGGCCCCAGGAAGCAACACAACACGCCAAGTGTTCAAAGACAGCGGTACACCCAAATACAGGGGCGCCGCACACCCACTATGTTTCACCAATGAGGTGCTGGATCATGAATTCCCAGCAGGGTTTAAACCCATAAACATAGAGGCTTACGACGGAACAACCGACCCTGGAGTCTGGATAGAGGATTATATACTACACATACACATGGCTAGAGGAGATGATCTCCACGCCATAAAATATCTACCCCTCAAGCTCAAAGGGCCAGCTCGGCATTGGCTCAAAAGCCTCCCAGCAAACAATGTTGGAAGTTGGGAAGAGCTTGAGGACACATTTAAAGCAAATTTTCAAGGGACTTATGTCCGCCCTCCGGATGCAGACGATCTAATCATATAACTCAACAGCCCGGAGAGTCAGCGCGCAAATTCTGGAACAGGTTCCTTACTAAAAAGAACCAAATAGTCGACTGTCCGGACGCTGAAGCCTTAGCAGCTTTTAAACACAACGTCCGAGACAAATGGCTCGCCAGACACCTCGGCCAAGAGAAGCCAAGGACAATGTCCGCGCTAACAAGCCTCATGACCCGCTTTTGCGCGGGGGAAGACAGCTGGCTAGCAAGATGCAGCACCAGCGACCCAAGTACATCCGAGATCAGAGATGGAAACGGAAAATCACGGCGCAGAAAAGATCAGCGCCGGCATAAAGAGAAAAGCCCAAAGAACACGACGGCCAACGCTAGATTCAAAAGCTCGCGGCCAAACAACAAAACACTGCCTCTTAAGGACAACAGTGATGAGCTATCCAACTTAAACAAAATTTTGGATCGGATATGTCAAATCCACAGCACCTCCAGAAGGTCTGCAAACCACACCCACCGAGATTGTTGGGTTTTCAAATAGTCCGGCCGACTCAACACCGAACACAAGGGGCTTGACGCACCAAGCGAGGACGACGACGAACCCCACCAGCAGGGCACCGGAAAACAAAAGACTTTCCCACAAGAAGTCAAAGTAGTAAACTCACTTCATGTGATAATACGGAAAAACAATGCGGCACCCGCTAAGATGGGTCTCGCACGGTGCACCCCAGCGGAGCCTCGAGATTGGATGTCAAAACCAATCACTTTTGACCACCTGGATTATTCCAGAAGTGTTCGAAATGCAGGATGGACTGCTCTAATATTGGATCCTATAATCGACGGACTACAATTTACACAAGTCCTGATGGACGGCGGCAGCGATGTAAACCTGCTATATCCGAACACAATCCGCAAGTTGGGGATAGACCTTACTAAAATTTGACATAGCCGCACTTCCTTTAAAGGAGTGACGCAAGGCCCTTACGCCAAGTGCACAGGCTCCTTATTACTAGAGGTTGTGTTCGGGTCACCGAACAACTTCCGACGCGAAAAACTAATCTTTCATGTCGCCCCATTCAAAAGTAGCTATCAAGCACTGTTGGGACGTGAAGCTTTTATCCGCTTCAACGCCATACCACATTACGCGTCTCTTACACTCAAAATGCCCGGTCCACGTGGCATCATTTCATTAAGAGGGTCATTTAAAGACCCCGGACACGGCTAGACGAGTCCGGCATAAATAAGCTAGGGGCTCCCTAGCCGCACACCCCTTCACAAGGGGCTGTGCGTATAAGCAATAATGAGCTAATATAGACTCCGCTTTATTCATTTATTAATATTTTTCATGCACTTTTTCGCACGATTTCCTTTCAAACTAAGTTCCTCTCTTTTTACAGATGAACAACGTGCATACCCGTCTAGGATAACGGCACAACAGAGACACAGGCGCATACGTGCAGTAGGGACCCGTCGCAAGGATTCTTTTCAGATTAAGACCCTGCGTAAACCTTTTTTACTGTCTCTTGTTGCTATAATCCCCTAGTTTCTCATTATAACCAGAGTGGAGACTGACGTTTTGGCATCGGGCGCGTCAGAGGACCTCACCCGTACCTGGACACTAGGGGATTAGGGCATTGTTCTGCCCATTATTATAAAGACCGAACACCTTAGGGAGTGTTCGGCGTCTCGAGTTAGGCCTTATATGCATCAGCTCCGAATCATGTCTTTGGTCAAATGTTGGGTTTGCCCGACTCCTGTGTTTTGCTGCCTTACATTCCGTATCATCGGCTAACGCGACACCAGGAGAACTACTGCAATTGTGCCCCAGTTCGGGTGGGCGAGCACCTCAGTAGAGAAAGCCGAAAACTGACTATCATGATACAGCGAGAAACTGGTCAACCACTTGATCGACCACCGGAATGTTTAGAATTCCTCCGCTTTGACGAAGGACCGTTTCCCGGTCAGGCACACACGCGCCCCGAATTCGGAGAGTGCGGTGCCCCCAGGGGCTATATCGTAGTCCCACCTTCGAACTCCAATGGCTAAGTGAAAGTGATAAAGCATCATAGTCCGGTTGCCTCGTTTGCTACGCTACCACCTCCTTAATAGGACCGAGACGTCGGATTAAGTGTGAAAATGCGCTATTTTTGCAAACACCCCCGCACCTTGTGCGTGGGGGCTGAAGCCGAAGACTGCCATCTTTCAGGTTATACACACGTATACATAAACGGCCGCATAGGAGATATTTCAGTACTTGAGCGCACAAGTATAAAAAGAGATTACATCATAATCATTGTTTTACAAAATAAAACGTTCATTTGAACGTGACATTTTTCGAGCACTGCGACTCTGTTACACGAGCACCACGCATAACTTCTCCAAAATAGTGCTCGGCGGGTAACCGGCTTCCATCCGAACCCTGGGTTGCAATAGCGGTGGCATCCATCTCTGTCCAATGTGTCTTCACACGGGCGAGGGCCATCCGCGCACCCTCTATGCAGGCCGACCGCTTCATCGCCTTGATATGCGGCACCGCCCCAAGAAATTTCTGCAATAAGCCAAAATAGCTCGTCGCCTTGGGCCTATCCGGCCAGACATGAGTCACGATATCTGTCATGGCAAGTCCGGACAACCTATTCAGCACAGCCCATTCGGCCAACCGATCAGTCAGCGGAAGTGAACGATCCGGACTATGGAATTGAGACCAAAACAACTCTTCCGTCTTGTGATCCTTCTGACTTCGGAAGTGCACAACGGCATCCGCTGCACTCGCCGCTAAGTCCATATATGGATCCTCCGGACCCCACAGCTAGCCAAGCTGGGCATACTTTGGATCCGTAAACCTGCGGCGCAGCAGAAAAGGCTTGCCAGCCACAATGTCTCCGGCCTGACGCAGCTCCTCCTTTATAGCCCGCATTGTAGAATGGGCATCCTTGGCTTCGGCAGTGGCCTTCCCCAGGTCTTCTCGCTCCAATAGGCGCTCCTTTTCAAGAGCCTCATTGCGGTCGGTAGCATCCTTCAATTTAACGGCCAGTTCGGCCATCTCTTCCCTGCTTCGGCAGTGTGCAACCCTTTTGGCTTCTAACTCCTCGGCCGCCCTCGAGGCAGCCGCATTACTTCTTCTGGCTTGCTCCTTGGCTTGAGCAAGTTCTGCCCGAAGGGCCTCCACAGCAGCAGTACCATCTGCGTCAAGCATATATATTGTAGGTGGTGGGCTTTGGCTCCCTTAATAGGTGACTGCGGAGAGACAACTTACCTTGCGACTCGTCAAGTCGCTTGTTGACTAGCGCGATGTCTGCATCCACAACATTGAGTTGCCGCATTAATTCAGCAACTCCATCAGTCCGGCTAGCCCCCGGACTATCCGCCACCTGCATAGGAAAGGCGACACTCAATACCTGCGATTTTGATCCTCGGCATGCTGTCGCTTTTGACAACCTACCGAGTCTCAGGGGCGACTATCTATACATGGCGCACTTTTATGTGCAAAACTGTCAAAAAGGTGCGTCGTTTTTACGTACCTCAAACCCCGCCAGCAAACTCCTGACAGCATTATGCAATCCGCTTTCGGCGGACGAAATCCTTCCAATCACCATACTCATCAATGCACGGTGATCTTCTGAGATGGACGCCCTCTCAAGTAGATCCTTCAGCTCCCCCGGCCGAACACTAGTCGGCGCTGAACTCTCCGGCTCTGCCGGGCTCGGGGATACCCTCTGTGACGACACTTCAGGCTCGTCCGCCCTATCCGACGGCGCAGCAGACGGAGGCGTCTCGCTCTCCATCATCTCCGGACGAAAATCCCCCGAAGACGAGCTCATCTGAGAAGGTCGGAGATCCGAACTACAAGGTAAAAAAAATTCGGTTATCCTCAGAAGCACAAATAGGGATGTCTCCCGCTGCCGAACTCCCTTTTTTCTACTCACGGCTCGCTGGAGGGCTGATGCTTTAGGGGAGATTGTGCGGCCGGGGCCTCCCCGGACGCAGGACCTTCTGGTGAAGACTTCTTCCCCCGCTTAGGGGCTTTGGCCTCCGGGTCTCCAGATGCGGTCCTCTTCTCCCCTTGGAGGGAGGGATTCTCGATCCCCCCTCTTTCAAGAGCCTCCTTGGACGAGGCAGTAGCTCCTCTACTTTCCCCTTCGCTTTCTTCTGAAGGCGCAACCTCGAGCATCTTGACCAGCACGGGATCCGGCGCGGTCTCTAGGAGGGGGGCCGGACACCGTATTAGCTTTGCTTGCGCTATCCACTCCTGTTGAAGGATAACGGGTTAAAAGGCGAATTGTAGAAAGGCAAACAAACGGTACGTCCGAACACTGAGCTACTTACATGAGTATCTGGGCGATTGCAGCTTACGCCGGCATCCTCGGTCAATTCCGGACACACCGCCTGTGATCCGAAGAACAACTTGTACATCTCCACGGGTGTCGTACCAATAAAGTGTTGGAGAATCCATGGTCCCTCCGGATTGAACTCCCATAGCCGGAGTGGACGGCGTTTGCAGGGTAGGAGATGCCTAATTAGCATAACCTGCATCACCACGACCAGATCGATCTCCCTCGCCTGGAGGTCTCGAATCCGGCCCTGCAATAGGGGCACGTCTTTTGACGGCCCCCAGTTGAGCCCTTGGTTGACCCACGACATCAACCATCGAGGAGGTTCCGAGCGGAATACGGGCGGCGGCTTCTGCCTGCTGCCCTTCGGAGCGGTGATATAGAACCACTCCTGCTGCCACAAACCGAGCTCCTCTTGGAAGGAGCCCTTGCGCCAAGGGGCATCGGCCCTCCTGCTTATGGCTGCCCCGCCGCACTCTGCTTGACGCCCCCCAATCATCTTCGGCTCCACATTGAAGGTCTTTAGCCACAGGCCGAAGTGGGGGGTGACGCGGAGGAAGGCTTCGCAGACGACAATAAATGCGGAAATATGGAGGATGGACTCTGGAGCCAAGCCATGGAATTCTAGCCCATAGTAGAACATGATCCCTCTCACAAAAGGATCCATCGGGAAGCCTAAACCCCGACGGAGGTGGGATACAAAGACGACATGCTCACCGGGCTCAGGGGTGGGGATGGCCTGCCCTTCGGCAGGCAACCTGTGCAAAATCTCGTAAGACAGGAACTTGGCCTCTTGCAGCTTTAGCACGTCCTCCTCCGTGACGGAGGAGGGCATCCACCGACCCTGAAGGTCGGAGCCGGACATTGTTGAAGGTCCGAAGCACACAAATCTGGGGCTCTGCGTGTTGGAACTTGGAGCGAGGAGAAGATTTGATGGAGGATTGAAGAAAAGAAATGAGCCTTGGTCCTATTATAAAGAGGGGGAATGCCAAGAGCAGTCTCCGTGACCGTTCGGGACTCGCCTTCGATAGAGGGGGCGTGGCAACGGGCGCGGTTGGGTTACCCACGTCCGTATTGATGAGAATCCCGGGATAAGGGGAACATGATCTCTGCTTCGATAGACGTGCCAAGGAAACCGCTTCGCTAATCGCGCTGAGGTGGTATGTTAAAAAAGATTCAAGTAAAGGCTTGGTGGTGGCGTGACGTCACGCTACAAGATACGTCAGCAGATTGAGCTTGTGTACATAATATTCTCTCTACGGTGGTATGTAGAATTTATTTTGCAGAGCCGGACACTATCCTGGTGTTCACAATCTTCTATGGATTATTCGGAGGAGGAACCCGCCTTGCAATGCCGAACATTATGCGCGCCAGACTCATCGTCATTGAAGCCAGGTTCAGGGGCTACTGAGGGAGTCCTGGACTAGGGGGTGTCCGGACAGCCGGACTATCATCGTCCGCCGGACTCCAAGACTATGAAGATACAATATTGAATACTTCGTCCCGTGTCCGGATGGGACTTTCCTTGGCGTGGAAGGCAAGCTTGGCGATATGGATATGTAGATCTCCTACCATTGTAACCGACTCTGTGTAACCCTAGCCCTCTCCGGTGTCTATATAAACCAGAGGGTTTTAGTCCGTAGGACACAACAACCATTACAACAATCATACCATAGGCTAGCTTCTAGGGTTTAGCCTCCTTGATCTCGTGGTAGATCCACTCTTGTACTACCCATATCATCAATATCAATCAAGCAGGAGTAGGGTTTTACCTCCATCGAGAGGGCCCGAACCTGGGTAAAAACATCGTGTCCCTTGTCTCCTGTTACCATCCACCTAGACGCACAAATCGGGACCCCCTACCCGAGATCCGCCGGTTTTGACACCGACACCTCCCCTGCCCGATCGTCTTCACGAGGCCAACAGGGATGCCCCGGTGAGGAGTTAGCCCATGTGGCCCCGCTGACTCTAGAGGTGCCTGCACTTGATGCTATCGCCAAGGTGGCCAAGGCCTAAGGGGTTCCTTCCTCCCAAGCTGTGATCACGCGGCCATCCTCTCCGCCCATTCCACCGGCTCTCGTCTCCTTTGCTCCCTCTGCCGTCTTGGACCTTGCTGCCAACGAACTGAACTGGTTGCGGGAAGATCTTCGGAGCACGGACCCCCTCCTAGTGGTTGGGCGCCTGGAGCTAGCCTTTGGCTGGGTCCGCTCTGACGCCTCCGACCGAGCGGTGCTGAGCCAGGCTGTGTCGGCCTCCGATGAGGAGAAGCAAGCCGCCTCCAAGGCCAAGGCCACTCATGACGCTGCCTTGGGCGACGCTGCGGATGCCCGGGGCCACTGCAAGGCGCTGGAGGACGAGCTACAAGGCCTGCGTGACGAGCTCACCAAGGAGGTCCGCGGCTGCCAGGAGAAGGAGAAGGAGATGAAGGCTCGGGAAGCTGCCGTCAGGGACCGGGACACCGAGCTCAATGACCGTCGTGGCCAGTTGGATACACTGGAGCAGGCGCTGAAGGCAGAGAGGACTGAGCTAGACGACAAGGCGAAGGTCCTGGCCGAGGATCGAGTGGCCTTCGCGAAGCTGGAGAAGAAAGCTCGTGCCGCGCTGAAGACGCTTTATGAGTGCGGCTTAGAGAAGCCATTGGCTGGCGCAGAGGACGGCCCCACCGAGCTGCTTCCCTTCCTGGTCCATGCACTTGAAGATGTCGCGGACGGCCTTGGTCCCACGGCCGAGGCCGAGGCGCGTGCCCTGTCTTATGCAGCGCTGACGCGTGTCCTCAGCCACGTCTACCTTCGCGACCCCAACGTCGACCTCGACAGCCTGCTGGAACCTGTGAGCGGAGACCTTGCCGCTGCTGCTGCTGAGGTTGTGAAAGGCCGAGATGAGGCTTTGTTGGGGAGGTTCCGCGCCTTCAGCACCTGGCCCGGGCGCGATGCCGCCAGCTCCGCATCCTCAGGAGGTGGAGCCGCCTAGCGTGACTCCACCAAAGGCGGCAGCGCCGCCAGAAAGTGATCCCTTCGCGGCTTCTGTCCTGTTTTAATTCCTGCAACATGCACCCTGCCTCGTGGAGGCATTTAAACTTGTGTTCGGCATTGTGAAACAATCTATGGCCTGTAATATTTGCTTTTGAATTCCCTAGAATTTGCATTTTCCCCTCCTATTTGCTTGTGTTCTACGTCGGCAGGGCCCGGCCCCGCGCATACTTCAGCCGCCGTTAGCCCCGACCGGAAACCAGGACGGGACTAAGGAGTGAGGGGCTACGTGACCAGTTAGGCTCCTGAGTCGCGATGCTCAGGAGTCCCCCTTGACGCGCAAACAGCAAGTAGGGAAGGGAGGCATAGGAGTGGCTTGGTCGTTCTACGTCGGCAGGGCCCGGCCCCGCGCATACCTCAACCGCCGTTAGCCTTTCGGAACTAAGGAGTGAGGGGCTACGTGACCAGTTAGGCTCCTGAGTCGCGATGCTCAGGAGTCCCCCTTGGCGTTCAAACGAGTTTTCATACCTTGGCTCCACTCGGGGAGGGGCGCGCGACGACCAGGTCCGAGGGACCTGGCTGGGTGGCATGCGCTCGGGCGTGGCCCGGGCGCAGCCCCCGTGTCCAGCCCCCTCACGCGGCACTCCCAAGGGGAGGCGTTGCGATAGTGCTAGACACTGAGCTCTGGGCTCCCTGAGGTTGATACAGCCGTGGGCCACCCTTAGTTGTTTATCACTAGCGCGGAGCATAGTGCTTCCGTATGTGTACGGGCATAGCCGCTCCTCGGAAATGTTGTCAGCCAGTGCGGAGTGTGGTGCTTCCACTGGTGCATGGGAGGGGGCTCCCCTCCGGGAGGAACCCCCGGGGCGTGTACAGCCCCGCCCTGACACGTGGCCGGCACGGTAGGGCTAGGAGAGGTGTATCTGGGCACCTGTGAGCCAGCGCGGGATTCACGAGGCCCTACCTCGAGGCGGGTTGCGCCTGGCTCTGGGCCTTTATCAATGGTATGTCCCTGCAAGGTGGTTAGAATGCAAATGCTCTACGTCCCTCAGGTCCCGGCCCTCGAGCAAGCTCAGCTGCCGCTGGTATGACAGGTCGCGATGCCGTGGGTCAAGGCCAGGGGGTGAGGGCTGGAGAGCCAGTAAGGGCCCATGAGTCGCGAAGCTCAGGTACCCCCTTTTAATGTGCAAGCGCTTTGCATGAGAGTGGAGAGTTCCGCGATAGGCAGCAGACGATAATCACGGGAATCAGGTTAAGCATGAGGGAGCAAATCCATTTAGATAGATGCGGAAAAAGCAAACGCCACTGGGTCAGGCCCGATCAGCTTGGGGATAATAAGGCCCGAGGGGCGCCCCCAACAAGGTAAGCAGAGAATATAAGCAAAATGGATACATGCCGCAGGGACAGACCCACGCGACCTGGGAATGATGCAGCCCTATGGGCGCTCCCAGCTGAAAATGGAACTTTGAAAGATGTCACATGATACCATTGGAGATGAAGGGATGCTGAAGTAGTGGACAAGCACGGTGGGGAAGCCGACCCTCACGAGCTCCTGGGACCAGGAGCCTCGGGAGGCTCCGGGGGCGCAGGTGGATCCCCGAGGACCATCTCCATCTCCGCCAGGACCGCACAATGCCTGACCTCCTGAGCCTCTAGAATGCTCCTTAAAAGGCGCTGATGAGCAGCGGCCGTGTTCGGCAGGCCGGGAGGCATGCGAACCTAGCTGTGAGGTGGACCTTCGCAACGCCCCACGTGTGAAGGCCAGAGGCGCTCCTGAGACGCGACTCGGTTGAGCCCTGGCACGTCAATGCAGGCGCGTAGCCACCATCCTTGCCCGGATGGTGGGCTACGGTGGGTAAGCGGCGGCTGTTGCGCATGACTCTTGACTCCTGTAGCTCCTGAGTGTTTCTTGCGATGAACTCCTGAGTGTTTGGCCCTCCTTGCCTCATACCTTCCTGAGGGAAACGTGCTTTGAAGCACGCCTCCAAGTGGTGCCCAAGCGCCTCCCTCGTGACCCTGGCAAAGTCGGTGGCCCTCTAAGAAAGAGCCCCCGAGCCCTACCTGAGGAGGGCGCCGGGCGCGCCTTCCTATGCGACAGAGGGTGGCGCCCCTTGAACGGGCGCGGATCCTGACGCAACGCCTCTGGAGGTGCCTGCCTCCTGATGCTTTGGGCCAGGTGAGGTCTTCTTCTTCTTAGGGACCGCCTCGGGAACTCCCGCTCCTGTGATCCGGGTCTTCGATTGCCGCGGTTTGGAAAGCTCGGTCGAGAGAACACACTGCATCCCTTTCCTCACAGGGGACTGTGATGACTCCACCGCTTCTAGGCACCTTTAGGACATTGTAGCCATGGTGAGTCATGGCCATGAACTTGGCCAGGGCTGGGTACCCGAGGATGGCATTGTATGGTAGGCAAATGTGGGCGACGTCGAAGTCAATGAGCTCGGGGCAGTAGTTGTTGTGCTGCCCAAAGGTGACAGGAAGGCGAACCTGCCCTATCGAAATGGTGGAACCATCAGTGACTCCTGAGAAAGGCTTGGTCGGCTGAAGCTGATCATATGGCACTTGGAGATTGTTGAACGTCTCGACGGACAGGACGTTGAGTCCTGCTCCGCCATCGATGAGGGTCCTGGTGACTTGCACATTGCTGATGACTGGGGAACAAAGCATTGGGAGGACACCGGCCGTTGCCGCGCACTTGAGCTGATCCGCTGAGCTGAACGTGATAGCGCACGCGGACCACCTGACAGGGCGCATGGCTTCAAGCTTGGGGAGGACTGCATTCACCTCGCGAGCAAACTGCTTGAAGATGCGCTGTGAGGCTGGGGCCTAGGCGCCGCCTAGGATGCAAGTGATCGCGCGCGGCTCCTGGAAGCCCCCAGCCCCCTCGTCCTGATGCTGGTCTTCATTCCTCCTTGGCGGTGGTGGCAGAGGAGGGAGGCCTGCGTTTCCTTGCGGGCGATCCTCACGAGGCTGATTCCTCCAACCTCCCTCGCGAGGCTGGTCCAGCCAACGGTCCTCACGAGGTTGGTCACACCATCCTTGGCGAGGTCCACAGTCTTCCCATCGTCCTCCACCTCTTCCTCCTCCTTGGCCATAGCCCCGATCGTTGCGCTCGGGGCGTCGACCGATACGGCCATCTCGCACAGCCCAGAGCTCTTGGCATTCGTTGGTGTTGTGGGTGTGGAGGTCGTGGTACACGCAGTACCGGCTGCCCTTGGATGACTCCGGCTGATCCCTGCCTTGCTTGGTGTCTGGCTCCGCTGCGAGCACAATAGCTCCTTTGCGCTTCACATCCTTGACCTTGGGCTTCTTCTCTTCCGGATCAGCAGCCGGAAGCTCGAGGAGGGAGAGGCGCCCTTCCTTAACCCTGGCGCACTTGGTCGCCAAGTTGAACAGCTCCAGAGATGTGCATAGGTCTTCATGGATCGCTAGCTCCTCTTTCATCTTGATGTCACGCATGCCATAAGAGAAGGCTGAGATGATGGCTTCCTCAGTCACCCTGGGGATCTTGAGGCGAGCATTGTTGAAGCGCTGGATGTACTTCTGCAGGGTCTCTCCTGGCTGTTGCTTGATGTGACGCAGTTCACTCATGGCTGGGGGCCGGTTGTGAGTGCCTTGGAAATTGGCGATGAAGCGAGTGCGCATCTCGTCCCAAGAGGAGATCGTGCTGGGAGGCAGGTTCAGGAGCGAGGTGCGGGCACCATCCTTGAGCGCATTGGGAAACCAGTTTGCCATGACCATTTCATTCCCGTTGGCCGCCTCGATGCCCAGCTCATAGAGCTGGAGGAACTCCGCGGGGTTGGCAGTACCATCGTAGCAAGGAGGCAGATCTGGCTTGAACTTGCCCGGCCAGGCCACGCTACGCAGCTCGGCGGTGAAGGCGCGCAGCCTGCAGTGGCTACAGGAGGCCTTTGGTGACGAAGGGCTTGATCTTGGAGGTCCCCGCGTGCTGCCGCCAGCAGCAGCGCGGGGTCTTGGCGCGCTGGAGCAGGAACGCGGTCATGGCGTGCTGGCGCTGGGAGCACGCGAGCGACTTCTTGAGGGCGAGGGACCTCTTGGCAGCTCCTTTCTTGCTGCGCCGGCGCTGGACGTGGTGGGTCTCGTCCAGGGACCACACGCCTTGGGGCCAGGGCGCTTTCTTGAGGAGGAGGCGGCAGAGGTGCCTCCGGAGCTGCGTTGGCCGCGCAAGGCGGAGGGCGATGCAGCAAGAGGGACGGCGCAGGGGAGCCCCCTGCGGCGCTGACGAGGTCGGTGATGCGAGCGAGCCACTCGTCGTAGAGGTCGTCGACGGGGCGCTAGTGCAGGAGCTCACGTGCCAGGAGAAACGCGGCGTGCACGTCCGCGGGAGCGCGACGAGCGTGCGACGACGACCGTGCCGGAGTCAGCGACGGGGTGGCGGTGCGGCCCTCCCGCCGCACTGAGGGATGCAGTGACGGCGCCTGCTACTCGTTCCCTGCCGGGCCGGTGGCGGCGTGGGCGGCAGGCGACGGGGAACGATGGGGAGGCCTGCCGACAGGGGCCGTCTGGGCAAGATGGGCCGCGAGAGCAGCCCGACGCTTGGCGTGGGCTCGACGAGTGTCAGACATGGGCGCGACGGATGACGAACGCGAGGCGGTGGAAGAAGGATTCCGGCGCACCCCTACCTGGCACGCCAAATGTTGGATTTCGGGTTTCTGCAGACCCTTGAGGTTCGAACTCTGGGGTGCGCGCGAAGATCTTTCCCCTACCAACTCATGTCTCGAAGCCTCGCAAGGAATCTAGGCTAGAAGGAAGAACACACAAGGGACACGAGGTTTATACTGGTTCAGGCCACCATTGTGGTGTAATACCCTACTCCAATGTGTGGTGTGGTGGATTGCCTCAGGGGCTGATGAACAATACAAAGGAATTATAGCCTCGCGAGAGGTGTTCTTGAGCTGGTGCGATGAACTGCTTGGGTGAGTTCGATCGCCTCTCTCTGTCTCTCTAGGCTTCCCCAAAGTCTGGATCGGCTGCCTCTCTATTGTAGTAGCTAGTCCTATTTATAGAGGGAGGCCCCGGGCCTCTTCCCAAATAATTAGCGGGAAGGGCGCTAACAATTGGCCATTTTGAAGGGGAACATCTAGTACACTTATCCTGACTAAAGTTGGTCTTTGACTGCCAAAGACTCTGGCGGTGATGCCGTCCTGGGCTCCACGGTGACCTCCATCCTGCCGTCCTGCTGGTCTTGGTTTTGTTGCACCGGAACGGTAAACTTTGCCTGATGCCTTGGCCTGAGCTTGCCCCCTTTGCACTGAAGGGGAAACAAGGACACTGCATAGTCCGGCGCCCGCCTGGTGCCCGCCTTGTCTCGATCGTCATGGCTTGCGTCACGGGCACCTGGCGAGGTACCCTGCCTTGATCTCTCTGCCTCCTTCCGAGCCCGCCTGATGAGGCTGCTCCTGAGGAAGCTTCATGTCGTCCGCCTCGTGAGGCTTGGCCCCTCGCGAGGGTCTTGAGCTTGAGCTGATGAAGCTGGGCTGCACTGGGCCTCCACTTGAGCCTTGCCGCAGGCCGCAAGCAGGCAATTCTAGGGACCCCCGTTCCCAGAACATCGACACCTTTTTCCTTTATGGTTGTTCCCACTAAATTTTATTTGACTGGCTGACTGTCTCTGAGGTTGTATCCACATTCTGACAGATCTTTCCTCACATATTCACGTTTATACTGGCTCCACTTGTTTTCATATCTGCTGACTTATCTGAGATTACCCTGACCGAAATATATGTGTGTCTCACAAATCCGAGGGTGATTTCTGATGGTTGTGTTTGTACTGACAATCTTCCATAAATTGGTGACCAGATTTTCCAGATGAGCACCCAAGCTCTGACTCATTGCATCGGGTTTCTCCACTAAAGGCAGGTTCTTCGGGTTCCAAACTGTGACCGTTTCCTAACAGATTCTGACTCATCGCAGAAGCTTCTAAACCATCTTAACTGGTTCCACCTTATGATATTATCCGCAGACTTGACTGATGGTGGTTCTGACAGACGAGATTTTATCCATGCCAAGCTATTCTTTGGTGATTCTCATAATTGAGGGCACATGCTTCGAGACTGTTATTCACATTCTGATTGCTCATTCTGCCGGTCAGTCCATGGGGATAGTAGGTTGTGTGATGCTTCACCATAGTTGCTGGAGTCATACTGTTGAATTGACCTTTGACCTGACTTCACAAACTCAGGTATTCGATACTGGCAAATCTGAGCACATGCGGTCAACTGAGCGGGTTGTCTGGATATGGGGTCGCTTACCAAAATTGAGTAGGCCCCTTAGGTGAATATACATGGTGATCCATACTGACACAGACTGTCCGAGAATCTGCACCATGTGGATCTTGCAACAATTTTCACACCTGCATCACTGGTCTTGCTCCTTCATTACTGTTTTTCTTGTCTAGATCCTTGGGTGAAGGAGCGGGGTCATATTGTTTCTTTGTGTGACCATAGCTTCTGTCGGGGGCAATATTCTAACATGCGTACTCTTATCCTCATTTCCTGGCATGGTAGCATTATTGGAATGGCAGGTTCATCATCTCTCAAGTTCTGACCATAGGGAAATGATCATCCGAACCCTTGCAAGAAATTGACAAATAAATCAGTAGCCACCAGAACGGTCTTTACAACTCAGATCTGGGACATTACTGAGATAACTCAACCATGGCTCAGGACGTCTGAAAAGCAGCTCAGAGCATGAGATCGGGTCGATAAGAAGAAAGTGACAGCTCCCTAAAATAGCCAAAAGCAGCTATAGGGCTACTGTCACAAAAAGAAACTCAACAGTTGTATGAGACGGCCGAAAAGCAGCTCAAAACTCATGACAGTCATTAAAAAGAGAAATAAAAATCGGCATCCACCCCGGATAGCTAAAAACAGCTCAGATCACGGGCGTGGTGCCGCTACTGGAGAAAGAAGACAAGGTCTCATTAGGATCAACTTCCGGGTGCACCGGTACTTGTACTGAGCTCACCGTTGTCGTCAATCTTCATATTTCTTTGTCACACTGCGGTGTATAGCTGGCTTCCTTTTAATAATCCTCATGTGACTGTCTGATCTGTGTTCGAGTGACTTGTAATATCTTGGTGGTATGCTGACCGCATATATATGAGCATCTGATTCCCGAGGCAGACTTATTTTCTAACCGATTCTTGCTTCTGACCAAACTGTTGTGGATCTGATTCTGGGGATGTGCTGCCATATGATGTCAAGCTTATCTTCTTGATCATTTCTGCTATGAAATGTGCACATTGAGGCAAACCTGATTATCCGTATCACGATCAGATATCCCCATATCTCTATGCAGTCGGCGGAGAATTCCATACTGATGCAAACTTGATTCTGGCAGTCCATCCAGGATTTCTTTCGCATTCAGACAAGATCTTCCAATTTCACTGCAGTCTGCTAATAATTCCATTCTGTTTAGCTGAGTTTCCAAATATATGTATTCCTTGCTGATTCTTCAGGTCCAATGTCGGTTGACGGGCAACTTTCATAAGGGGAATTTTGTAACACCGAAGGCCCAAAGAAACAAACAAAAGAAATGATGAAAACAAAAGCACACAAGCATACCTAAAATATAAAGCAATCAACACATATTACTGCTACTCACACAATAATGTACATGCAAACCTAAGCACACAATTGTCGCTGAAGCTCTGGTACTACGGTCTAATATGCTGTGGCGGTGTGCACGAAAGTGAGTCTGTGTGTGGAAAGAGTTGGCGTAACCAAGGCTACACCAAGCGCTGGTTGAACACCAGTTGGATCTAGATGGATACGGAGGCGAGGACGGACTTGGCGATCATGCAGCAAGACACGGAGGTCACGACAAAATCATCATCAAGCGTACGAAAGGGAATCGTACACATCCAAAGAACAAGATGACTGGGCAAACTAGGGGAGGAAAAACAAGGCTGCTGACATTGCCCTTTTCTGATAACAATTATCAGTAAGGATTGCCAAAGGGATGAGATGGATGGCACGATTCGGGATAGGAACACGTCTATCACCAAAACAATTTGGTGGGTGGTGGAAGAATATTGACGCGATACCTGAGCATAACTCCTACAAATGGTGTCTGGAACAGAGATGACGCCGAACACCGAAGGGCAGGCATGCAAAGAAAGAGGGTGCAGGTAGTGGATCGAAACCGATACCACCTACACACGCAAGATAAACCATTATCGGCAAGATAATAATCTATATGCATGCTATGCAGCAAACAAATGCAGCAATCAAGTGCAACAAACCAACTGGGCTCTATACTACCGTTTTCTAACGTTCGAGTGGGCTAGGGCGTCCTACAGCCAGACCTGCTCTGATACTAAGCCTGTGGCACCCCAGCTCAGAGATACTGGAACGCCCCGTATTCCATCCTAGAGATCGAGGAGAAGTCTTCTGGAATACGGCACTGCTTAGCATAGAACAAACCAGATCTTTATTGCAAGCTATATGGGTACAAGGGGGTTACATCGGTTCGGCGAAACTACGCGTGCCACGGTTGCTCCATGCAAGCAGCAGAACATCATGAAGCAGCGGAATAATTCTAGCAGCGGAACAGCGACGACGGTGATGAACTCCACTCCGCAGGGACTCTGGCTGGAACGCTTATCCTAGCTCGCAAACAAGGGATCCATGGCAAACAAGCAATCAAATCTGGCATGTCCTGCAAACTGGCATGACATGCCAGGTCAGTACATTGAATGTACTTGCAAGCTCACAACAACCAAAGCAATCAAGACAAACAATAGCATGGCAATTATAGATTATTAAACAATGAGGAACATGATACTATCAGCACAACATAGCATGAACAACATGATACAGCTAGAACAATATAAGCATGGCATGAACCTGTAAACATGATGAAACTAGCATGCAACATGATGAACTTTCATGCACCAACTTACTCTGCTCGGGTTACCTCGTAACCATCACCTGCACAAACTTACCCTCACGGACATCATACGATCATCTCAGGATCCAATCAAGCTTGGTATTAACAATACCGTAGTAATCATTTATGACCACAAGGAGCTTGACTTTTACCCTTGACTCTCGCATAACACCACAAATATCCAACGAGTCGGTACTCACGATACCACAGTGATCCTCTTACGATCACAAAAATATCAACCAACTTTGTTCATCATCGAACCGGGGTTGTTATTAAGCACATCATTATTATTACTATTGACCCACAGTGTAACCAACTACGAACTGGGCCCATATCCGCGGGTGCGGCTATCGATAGATTTATCACACACACTCTGCAGAGGTTAGCACACTGTACCCACACCACGGAACCCTGGCCTCGCACTCCCATTCGGGTGGACCAAAGCATTCCGACAAAACCGTCCTACTGCCATGACACTCTCCCAGCCACTCCGACCAACTCCCCTTTGGGCTAAGTCCTGGGAGGCCCCATGCCTACCAAAGGCACCAATGGCCACCGTCATGGAAAAATGGTCCCAAACGGGGACAAGGATCCATACTCAACAACAGGCACACAAGGCTCATGCCGTTATACCTGATCAGGGTAGCGCCGCGCATAGCCTTCCCTCACGGGAGGCACTGGTGAGAGGCATGACAATAGACCCAGTTAGGACCCCCCATAGGGTAAGCGTGGTTGCACTGGTTAGATCGATATGGTGGCACCATGACTCAGCCAACAGTTGTTCAAGTTCAATTTAATCCGGTTAAACTTGAATGCAATATGCTGAGCCATGATAAAATAACATGATGCATGAACATGATATCAAAATAAGCATGGAGGTGCAACATAATCAACGAGCATAACAACAACATTTAATCATTTATCCACATGAGCATGGCATACTAATGAGCATGAATATCACAACTAGAACGCTACTCATAGCATAACATGACCACTAGCATCAATAATAAATACCATGCAATAACATAACGATAAACTACCATGCAAGCACTTAACCAACGGGGTGCAAAGGAACATGCATAACAATGGTACCCGGGACAGACATTAGTCATGCACCGAAGACCATCACCAACATGTACTATTACCAAACATTACCAATATTAACGTAATGCTAGCATGAAGAACATAATAACAAACTGCATGGTAAACACTGATCCATAAGCATAACCAAAATAACGATAGCAGTAGCAAAACAACCAAACGGTTATTAAAGATTCAAGTTGGAAACCAATGCTTTTGCATGGCTATCATGCAAATGTGGTTGTGGCTTGCCTAGGGATGAAGAAGGCTCCGGGGAGAAGTGCGGAACGACCGCGGAAAGAATCGCCGGAAAGGCTACTCTCTCGGAGGGGCTGATTAGGGGCAAGGGTAAAGTGGTCATTTCTAGAATGTTGAAACATAGTGAAAATGGCACCAAAAGTTCGGGCTCGAAGAGACGACGAAGTAGGCGTTGGATTCACCTCAATTGGAGTTACGGTTGCGGAGTTATGAGGTGTAGAAGATCAGGGACTTTTCTGCAAAAAGAATATTCATAGACGGGTCCTTGAGTGGATAAGGCAGAGGCGTAAATTAGAAATAAGCTTTCAGAAGTTGAAAACGCACACGCCCAAAATACGTCTCCACTTGCCATGTCATCAGAGGCGGGGCCGGCTAGTGTGACGCTGATGCGCGGGTCCCGCGGGGCGGGGCCCGTCACTTATCCACGTCAGACCGGGCGGGGCCGGGCCTTGTGTGGATGCTAGGGAGGGCCCACACGGCAGGGGAGGGGCCAGCGTGGTCGTCTTCTTCCTCCCGGTGAGCTCGCTCACGACAGAAAGCAGAGGAGGTCGGGCAGGGCATTGCCGGCGCTGGCCCCGCCGCCTCCTGCCACGTCCGGTCGAGGTGAGGGCACCAGCGAGCGCGGCTTGCTCCGTCGCCTTCGTTCCCGCAGAGAGGAGGCCCTATGGAGCGGAAAAATGACGGTGAGGGGTGGTGGCAGAGAAGAACAGAGGCCGATGGGCGACGAAGGGCGCGGGCGGCTCCGGCCTTCTCCGGCTGTACCGAGACCACCGACGGGTGCGGGACGACGAGGCGCACCCATCCAGTGGCAAAGCGGGCACCGGGGAGGGGTGTAATGGAGGGGAGGCCGTGGCGACGGAAAGCTACAGAGGCGGCAGCCGTGGTGGTGCTTCGGTGAAATGGGAGACTCCGACGAGGGGCAAACGGGGTGGGGCGATCCGCGGGAGCACGGGGAGGCTTGTGGACAGGTTGGGAGGGGAGGAGAGTGGCCAGGCTCGCCAGAACCAAGAAGAAAACAGGGAGGCCACGGCGAACAGAGGCGAACTCCGGTGAGATGCCGATGCTTCGGTGGTCAGGAAGGCTTGGGGAGGGGATTGGGAGACGTGGGAGAGGTCGGGGATCCTTATATAGGCGCGGGGAAGGCTCTAGAGCTCACGGACGAGCTCCCGACCAAGCATTAATGGTGGTCAGTGGCTGGGCATGGCACGTGCGCGATGACGGCGACCACATGGCAGTGGTTCTAGGCGAGGCAGTGACTCAGGGAGAGGCAGTCGAGCTCGGGCTAGCTCCTGGACAAGGTTTGAGGTCGATACATGGAGGAAGGCGACGGGAACAGGGGAAGAACACGCCAGAGCACGAGTTTAGTGTGACGCAAGCGTGATCACCACGTGTACTAGTGAAAAATGAGAGTTTTGGCCAGGCCGACCGTTTCTAGTGCATTTACCTAAGTGTCCTGAGTCCAAACGAAGCAACAAGTCGGTTCAGGGGCAAAGAAGAGATTTGCAGGAGAAGCCAAAAGGTTTTGGCAGCAAGGTGTTTGTACTGTCTAGAGGGGACACATACTTGGCAACGAAGGAATTGATTTGTCTGGTGTTTATCACACACTAAGATGACTATGATCACCAGCAATCATCTTAAGAGGAGGAGTTTAAAGGGTGGTTGCTGTAGAGAGTGCCATACTGGCTAGATTTGGAAATGAGGAAGAAGCACTCACTAGGAGTGTCAACTTGATCTCAACTTGGGCAATGCAGAGTTATTTGATCATACGAAGACTCTGAAAAGGTTTCACACCAAACCAAAATGGTACTTCCTTCACAAACATCCCCACTGACAAGAAACTTGCAGAAATGCTAGAGGGAAAATAGCTTAATGGATTGAGCCACAACTTGGTGGAGGGAGTTTATATGGATAGGAGAAGTCCTAGAAAAATTTGCAGCCATAATGGAGCAAGAGAAAATATACTTGCTTCACAAACTGAAATTTTGGACAGAATACAAGAATTGAATATGAGCTCACATGGAGGCATGACATGAGCTCTAATTTGGTGGAGGGCTATGATATGATGATATGAAAGATCATGCAAAATTGCAACTCATTTGGATATGCCTAGCTTGTACCTCCTTCACAAAGCTCCTTGCTGGACAGGAACTTTGGAAAATCATAATTAAATGACTACTAGGCAAATGAGGTTGCATTTTGGCATGTGGCAATGATATGGACAAGAAAAGATGTCGAAGGAGTATGAGGTCAACTGGGCAAAGTAAAATAGCACTTGCTTCACAATGTGCCATTTAGGGCAGAATAGGAAATGAATTATTTGAGCATGATGCTAGACATGGCAAATGAAATGTTTTGCCATATTTGAGGAAGATATGGCCCAAACAATTTATGAGAATTATTTGGGAATTTTAGGAGTGATGGAAATATAGGTTGCTTCACAAACTAGGGTAAATTGAGTTATTCCTTTAATAGAAAAGGAATATTCCTAATAAAAAGAATATTGGGATTTGGGCTAGGATGAAAATGACAGGGTCTATGGTTGGATAGGGGATAACAAGCCACTCTGTAAGGAAAGAAGAGGGCATCTTCTTTAGTTTCCAGACCACGAAGCCACGGAAAAAGAAAACTCAGGCAAAAACCTCAGAAAAACAAAAGAAAAAGAAAGGGCCAAAAATCAGGCTGTTACATTTTTGCTATTTACCGAAGATGGCCGACATCATGTTGCTGATTTGATGTTTTAAACCGGACAACTCATCAGTTACCGGCTTAAGGGCTGCTTTGGCATCCTCTGCTCTTTTTAATAGATCTGCTTTCTCAGTCTCCCAGCCAGCTTTGTCAGCACTGAAGCTTTGTCTCAATTTCTCAATGTTTTCCAATGCAGTCTTCAGTTCTAACTTGGCTTTTGAAGTCTCAGATTGCTGGGTTTCAATGTTCGCCCTCAGATCATTGACTTGGGATTCCTTCATGCTTAATTCAGCCCATGACATGAATAAAATAGGAAGCATTATGATCATATTATTTAAAGTCCCAAGCACAATACAAGTATTTTACTTGGCACTTGGGGGCTAATGCATATTTCTCTTTTTTGAAGACAATTCTATGATGACCCGGCTATACTACTATGACTATAGCCGATTCATGGGCGCTATGCAGCTGGATTTTGTTTATAGTAATGATGATGAGTCCTGACTTGTTCATGACAATTAAGCTGGCCCTTGCGGGCTACAGGTGCAAAATTTTAATCATTGTTACTTGATGTTCCGGCTTAACTTGTCAACAAAAGCTGGCCCTGGCGAGCTATTTATGTCAAATTAAAAGTCATATTTTGAAGACCCGGTTTTAGCTACACAGCTTAAGCTGGCCCTTGGGGGCTATAGGTTGATTCTGCAGTTCTAGCAAGTTATGACACAGATATCAAGTTCAACAAGATTGTTTAAAGTCTACAACATATTCAAAGTTTATCATGTACAGTAGAATTGGCGGCTGACAAATATATTTATGGAGAAGATGTCGTGGGGAGCGAGCACGAGCACCTATGGGGCAGGGGGCCCCTTCTTGTCCGGCAAGGGAGCGCAGGGCGCACGCAGAGCGGATCGAGGCGAGGGCACACGGGGGTTTTTTACCCAGCTTCGGAGCTCTCCGGAGAGATAAAACTCCTACTGCTGCTTTGCGTTTGTATTTGTTCTTGCTCGAGAGCGTGAGCGTGTAGTGGTGCTGAATGCGTCGAATGAACCGAACCTACTACGGAACCCCTTCTACGTGCGCATGGGCCTCCCTTTTATAGTCTAAGGGGGGCACCGACAGGTGGCAGCGTAGAAAGAGGGGTAGAAAGGTAAAAAGGCGGGTTGGTACAACTGCTACCAACAGTGCCCCCCCTACCTAACTCTAACGGCAGGGGACAAGGGCATTTAATGCCCGTCCGGTTGCCCCAACAGTGCAAGGAAACGACCGTTAGGGGCGCCACCAATCGCCATGATGGCCTCCTTGTCAGCTTCGCTTGCCACCTCACACCGCATGGCTGCACAGCGCCTCGCCACGTGCTCCTGGGATAGTCCTGGGATGACACGTCGTTGGGTGCGCTGGAGCTCGGGTGCAGAGTGGCAGCCTTGCCGCGGCAAGCGCCTTGCCGTGGTCCTCATCTTGTCGCACCAGCAAGCTTGCCGCTCGCCGGGCCTTGCCGGGATGCGCGGGGCGCCACGGCAAGTCTCTTGAAGTGCCTTAGTTGGCCTTCCCGACAAGCTCCTCTTGCCGAGGCCTTTGTCCTTCCCGGCAAGCTCTTATTGCCGGGGCCTTGTCCTTCCCGGTAAGCTCCTCTTGCCGGGGCCTTGTCTTCTTAGTTAACACTTTGTTCTTGAATGGCAGTAAAATAGAAACAGCGGAGGATCTTGGCGGACGCCCGGCAAGCCTTGCCGCGGGACGCTGCGACTGTCCGTGCCCAAGTTTGGGGTACTAAGGTACCCCTACTTTAGTACACCGACAGGAGCCCCCGGGCCTGGGCCATACACGGTGCCGAGCGCTGTTGGACCAAGCCCAAAACAGGGCACAGGCACATGCGGCCTGGGTCCACACTAAATCTGACTCCGTATCCACCACGTCCTCTCGCAACGGCACGCGTCAATTGCGGCGTCGTGGGAGAGAACGTGGTCAATACTTAATTCCAGGAAATGCGTAACGTTCGCATCCCCCATTTATAAGCAGAGGAAACAGGGCCGTTCCCCCACCTTCGCCACTTGCAGTTCCTTCCTCCGAAAGCCCCGCCGCTCCCCTCCGCTTCCCGAGTCAAAAGAGAGCAGCGCTCCGCCGCCCGTCGTCGTCGTCGCCGCCATCGCCTTCGCCTTCCCCCACCGCTTCCGCCATGGCTTCGAAGACCGGAAGGCTGCGAAGGCTGCGAAGTCGGCCTGGGCGCTGGAGCTCGAGGCGCTGCGCAAGAAGCGAGTGCTTTTCCTCCCCGAGCTCACCCCGAAGGCGCTGCGGGCGGAGTTCTACCTCTTCTGGTCGACGGAGATGCGGGCGCATCCGCGCACGCCGGTGCTTTCCGCTGAGGCTTCCAAATCGAAAAAGTGCCCCAGAGGTTACTACTTCTTTCCTGTGTTCTTCTACTGCTGGCTCTGCCCACCTTTTTTTGATTTTCTCTGCGACATCATGAACACCTACGGGTTTCATCTTCTTGATTTCACCCCCAACGCCGTTCTGACAATGGCGGTTTTCGCACACCTCTGCGAGAACTTCGTTGGCATCCTCCCCAATGTCGCTCTTTTTCGTCATTATTTCTCCCCCCGAGCCGAGAAAGGGGAGCCACTGGCTGGCGGAATCGCCTGGACCTCTCGGATTGGCATGAAGGAGGTGTACTTGACGGGCGAGCTCTGCAGCAAGTGGGATGAGTGGAGGGCGGAGTGGTGCTGGATCTGTGATGCCAATCCGCCGCCATTCACTAGGCTGCGCCAGACCCGGGTGGTGCGTGGCAGCGACTGGAGCGCTCTGTCGCCGGACGACGCCAAGCTGAAGATCGCCACCACCCGAATCCTCCGGCTCAGGCACGCCGGGCTCACAGCAGGGGCGGTTGGCGCGGATTTCCTTCGCCGTCGCATCGCCCCTCTGCAAAAGAGGGGGAGTCCCGCCTGGCTGTTTGGCGGCCCGGCGGATATCATGCGGCTGCGTCCAGGCCTCAACTTCAACTTCACCGTTCTGGAGCTTGACGGGATGCTGAGGGAGATGTTCAAGCATGACGCCAACCATCCAGAGTGGTTCAGGTTGCCGCAGGGTGTCGTCCCCTTGTGCAAAAACTCCCAGCGCGATCGCATCTGTGCAATGATGCCAGAGTGCGACTCGCACGGGATAAGTGCAACTTGGATAGAGTCCGCCGCCGAGATCATGCAGCAATTCTTCGACAACTTGACGGAGGTAGCAGTCAACTCCGACGAGCAGAAGCTCCTCACCCGCGCCACCACCGACAACGAGATGGTGGACATCGCCACCAGGGCCGAAGAGGCGGCGGCAGCCGCTGCCGCGGGCGAGTTTGGCTTCACGCTGGCGGAGGCGGATGCAGCTGAGGCGGCAAGCCTTGCCGACCGGGAAGATCTTGCTGAAGAAGTCGATGGCGAGGGGGAGCCCGAGGTCGAAGCGAGCGAGCCCGCCGAGAGCGCGAGCGGCCAGCCGTCCTCGAGCAGCTTGCCGCAGGCGGAGCCCCCAGCGCAGCCCCAATTCCAACCGAGAAGGCGCCTCCGTCGAGTTGGAGATATGGCAGAGGAGCAGGCCGACCAGCAGCCGCGGCGCCGTGGGACACGCTCCACCGTGGCAAGTACCGTTGTCGCGGGAGGGTCCTAGGCCGTGCTGGCAACTGAGGCGGGATCTTCCCGGGCCGCCACGCCTGACCCTGCCGCGGCCCTCGGCAAACGCCGGAGGGAGCCTACTCCTCTGCCACACCGCGCCGAGAGGTTACCGGAGTTCGACCTCTCCGCGCTGAGCTCCGATGACGATGAAGAGGAGGAGGAGGAGGAGGAGGAGGAGGAGTAAGGCTTTCTTCTTGCCGTACTTGTCTTTCTTTGATTTTTATCGTTGCTTATCTTGCATCTGATTTGCTTCCCTCTGAATCTTTGTTCCATTTCAGGACTTTGGCGGAGAGAGCGGCGAAGAGGGCCAAGGTCCCTCTGGTTGTCGTCGAGGACGATCCTGCTGTGACAGCAGAAGATACGTCCGAGACCACCTTGACGGACCCGGTTCCTTCTCCTCGCAGCAGCCCCCAGTACAGCCCCCAGCGTAAGTGTTCGGTTTACTTCCCGTTGTGGGGCGCGCATGGGTGCTTCTTCTTTTGCTGATATCTTGATTGCTAATCCATTCGTGTAGGAGCAGAGCAGGCCCATTAGGAGCAATCAGAAACCGCCCCGGAGGTGCTGTCTGCTTCGACTACGCCGCCAAGGGGCGATTCCCCGACAAGGGAGCGCTCCCCGACAAGGGAGAGGTCCCCGGCAAGGGACGGAACCGGCGAGCCCTTGGTGGAGGAGCCCATGGTCACTGAGCCCAGCACAGATAACCTTCCTTGTCGGAAATCTTCCTCTGGGTTCCTCTTCTGATCTTCTTTTTTTGGATATTTGCTTGATTTTTCTTTCCTCTTCCTATCCTTAGATCCCCCTCTCGCCGATCCGATGGAGACCGAGGCCACCGGTGAGGAAGGCGCACGCGGCAACACCGAAGATGCCGCCGCTGGCGAGGAAGAGGCCGGCGCTGGTGAGCCCACCGACGAGGAAGCCGCCAAGGTTGCTGGCGCAGGAACCGGCGAGGGGTCCGGCAATCGCACTGACGACCCGGAGGACGCAGGAGCGCAAGGCGCTGCATCGTCTGCCGACCCCTCCGCCGCAGATGCGGCGCCGGGCTCCGAGGACCCCCAGCCGGGCGCGTACTTGAAGGCCGGCGAGGGCGTGTACATCAAGCTTCCCTGGGCGTCGAGCTCCAAGGCGCCGGTGGAAGGAGAGGAGTTTGACGGAGAAGTACTCGCCTCTGCTGGGCTGGCAGTGGTTGACAAGCCAAGCAGCAGCAGCGGCGAGTCCGAGGAGGAGCAGTTGCTACGAAAGTTGGTGTCACTCTATCGTGCCTGGCAAGCGAAGCTCGAGTCCCGGGAAGCGCTTGTCGCGCAGGCGGGAGTTGACATAGAGAAACACGCGGAGGAGCTTCGGAACCGCAACCAGGAGGCCCTCCGGTCCATTGCTGAGGAGAGGGTGCAGCTCGACGAGGCGAAGAAGGCGTTCATCCTGGAAAAGGCTGAAGCCGAAGAGCAGCAGAGGCTCGCCGCCGAGGAGCTGTCCAAGCGGGATGGTGAGCTGATACAGAAGAAGGTGAACTTGGACAGCCATGAAGAGGAGCTCGCCGTCCGGGAGCAATCGCTTGGTAGGGCACTCAAGGAGGCGAAGGACGCCGCCGCGGCTGCTGAGGCCGCCAAGAAGGAGTTAGAGGTGAAGGTGACGCAGCTAGAGGCGGACATGACAAAGAAGAACGAAGAGCTTGCCGCACTCCAGCGCGAACGCGAGAAGGATGCACGCGCCCATGGCGATCTGCAAGTTCAGCTTGCCGAGAAGATCAAGGAGATGAACGCCGCCAAGGACTCGAGCGCTGATCTGGAGCTGAAACTGGCCACCTTGACGGAGACGCTGGACGCCGCCAAGAAGCAAGAAGATGTCTTGAGGAAAGACCTCAAGGGCAACGAAGAGCTGCTGACGAGGGCCGCCGAGACTCAGAACACTTTCAAGGCCACGGTGGAGCTCTGGACGGAGGGCCTCGTCAACATTGCTGCAGCCATCAACGAGGAGTTGGCGGAGCTGGACTTGGCGGGCTTCGGGTACTCTACCAACGAGAACCTCCAGCCCAGCGACAAGCTCACTCTCTTCTTCAAGGATGTGGTGACGGCCCTCCAGCAATTCCAAGAAAGGATCCCGAAGAGGCTGGCGGACGAGTCGCGCGCAATCTACGCCAAGGTCTTGGAGAAAGTGCTGGTGAAGATCCTCTTCCGCAACCCGGACCTCGACCTCTCCCGCGTCACCAAGAAGCTGCCGGAGGGCGCGGATCTTGAGGAGCTCAGGGCCATCGTCGCACCCATCGTGGACAAGGTGAACGAAGTCAGGAGGGTCGATGGCGAGCGCGTGGATTAGGCCATCCTCCTTCTCCTTTCCCTGTCGCTGTTTATTTTAAGTCATGAGAACAATTTAGCCAATGCCGGAACAAGCTATTTTTGTAATATAACTCCATTCTGGGCACTATCCGCTATGTTACTTCCTTTACTCGATCCCATCCCTTGTATGTTTTTACCCTATGCATTTAGGGAACTTGCCGGCGCAAGCACACTTGCTGAGTGCGGAACATCAGCAGCCTGCTGGCGGTGCTGCCTCCGGCAAGAAACCTCGTCGGGATTAGTTGCAGCTCACTTTCATTGTTGAGCGGACTCGAAACAAAGTAAGGGCGCAACTTAGCCACGAGCCGGTTCCTCCGCGCACAGGTTTTCCATACAAGGCACGGTCATTCAAGGAATATAACTTAAAAATTAAAATTGACTATGCTCAAACTTTGGCAACTTAGCTTTTCTGTCGTCCGCTTCCCGGCAAGGCTAGATTCCTTTGAACGACGCCTGGTCCACACCTTTATCTTCTCCTCCCCCCCCCCCCCCCCCCCGATGTCATGGGGAGCGAGCACGAGCACCTATGGGGCAGGAGGCCCCTTCTTGTCCGGCAAGGGAGCGGACGGCGCACGCAGAGCGGATCGAGGCGAGGGCACGCGGGGGCTTTTTACCCAGCTTCGGAACTCTCCGGAGAGATAAAACTCCTATTGCTGCTTTTGTTTGTATTTGTTCTTGCTCGAGAGAGTGAGCGTGTAGTGGTGCTGAATGCGTCGAATGAACCGAACCTACTGCAGAACCCCTTCTACGTGCGCATGGGCCTCCCTTTTATAGTCTAAGGGGGGGCACCGACAGGTGGCAGCGTAGAAAGAGGGGTAGAAAGGTAAAAACGTGGGTTGGTACAACTGCTACCAACAGTGCCCCCCCTACCTAACTCTGACGGCAGGGGACAAGGGCATTTAATGCCCGTCCGGTCGCCCCAACAGTGCAAGGAAATGACCGTTAGGGACGCCACCGATCGCCACGATGGCCTCCTTGTCAGCTTCGCTTGCCACCTCGCACCGCATGGCTGCACAGCGCCTCGCCACGTGCTCCTGGGATAGTCCTGGGATGACACGTCGTTGGGTGCGCTGGAGCTCGGGTGCAGAGTGGCAGACTTGCCGCGGCAAGCGCCTTGCCGCGGTCCTCATCTTGTCGCACCAGCAAGCTTGCCGCTCGCCGGGCCTTGCCGGGACGCGCGGGGCGCCGCGGCAAGTCTCTTGAAGTGCCTTAGTTGGCCTTCCCGGCAAGCTCCTCTTGCCGGGGCCTTTGTCCTTCCCGGCAAGCTCTTCTTGCCGGGGCCTTGTCCTTCCCGGTAAGCTCCTCTTGCCGGGGCCTTGTCTTCTTAGTTAACACTTTGTTCTTGAATGGCAGTAAAATAGAAACAGCGGAGGATCTTGGCGGACGCCCGGCAAGCCTTGCCGCGGGACGCTGCGACTGTCCGTGCCCAAGTTCGGGGTACTAAGGTACCCCTACTTTAGTACACCGACAGAAGATGATAATGGTTACCTCAAAGCGCTCCTTCATCAGGTTGCCCAATCCGGCTTCAAAATCGCAGCTAGTGTAAAGGCGGTTTAAGTAACCAGAGTGCATCTCTTGGGCGCTGAACTGGGCATAGCCTTCCAAGTCCACCTTCCACTTGCCCTTATCAACAACAGAAAATTTTTCCTTCGCATTGTGCTTGGATAAGGTAGTGGGGTTACCCGGCACTGTGTAACCAAGCCCAGTAATGATAACATCGTCAGCCTTTTCCTCAGCAGGTTGGATGGGACTTGGCGGTTTAGTGATGGCCGGTTCAACGTCCATATGGTCTATGGTGATGTCTTGTTCTGGTGGCGGGTCATTGACCGTAGCCTCAACAGTTTGATGAGAAGCCTCTGGCAATTGCTTCTCCAGTTCAGAAGGGTTGGAGTCTTCGGCCGGTTTGTGAAAGTGCAACTATCCCTAGGTGGTTTTGGTAATTCATAACAACATATAGCTCATAGAGCTAATGCTATTCCAAGACTATTATTTCAGGAAAGCTCAATGAATGGCATGTCATGGATGATGAAAGTGGATCCCTCAAAATACTAAGGACAAAGGATTGGCTCAAGCTCAAAAGCACAAGACTCCTCATTTTATATTTTAGTGACCCAAGATCGCATTGAGTCTATAGGAAAAGCCAATACTATCAAGGAGGGATGAGGTGTTGCTTAATGAGCCTCTTGCTTCATGTGCTTAGCGATATGCTCCAAAATCCTCAGCTACTTTCTCACATCCACAAATGACCTAAACCCAAAGCCAAAATCGGTCACACCGATTCTTCCTATCCGGCACCACCGAGTTTGAAAGTCATAGACACTGCCACAAACCCTAAGCAAATCGGTTCTACCGCTAGGGATCTCGGTCTCACCGAGATGGGATTGTAATCTCTCTGTTTCCCTTCGTAACGTTTCGGTCTAACCGAAGTGAGCAGTCGGTCCCACCGAGATTGCAATGTAAACTCTCTGTTTCCCTTTTGTAACATTTCGGTCTCATCGAAAAGAGCAAATCGGTCCCACCGAGTTTACCTGACCAACTCTCTAGAAAGCTTATTACCAAAATCGGTCTCACCGAGTTTGTGTAATCGGTCTTACCGAGATTACGTTATGCCCTAAACCTAACCGAATCGGTCCTACCGAGTTGCATGTCAGTCCCACCGAAAATCCTAACGGTCACTAGGTTTGCTAAATCGGTCCGACCGAGTCTGTTGAATCGGTCCCACCGAGTTTGGTAAATTGTGTGTAATGGTTAGATTTTGTGTGGAGGCTATATATACCCCTCCACCTCCTCTTCATTCGTGGAGAGAGCCATCAAACTAAACCTACACTTCCAACTTACCATTTCTGAGAGAGAACCACCTACTCATGTGTTGAGGCCAAGATATTCCATTCCTACCATATGAATCTTGATCTCTAGCCTTCCCCAAGTTGCTTTCCACTCAAATCTTCTCTCCACCAGATCCAAATCCTATGAGAGAGAGTTGAGTGTTGGGTTTGAAGCACAAGAGCAAGGAGTTCATCATCAACGCACCATTTGTTACTTCTTGGAGAGTGGTGTCTCCTAGATTGGCTAGGTGTCACTTGGGAGCCTCCAACAAGATTGTGGAGTTGAACCAAGGAGTTTGTAAGGGCAAGGAGATCGCCTACTTCGTGAAGATCTACCGCAAGTGAGGCAAGTCCTTCGTGGGCGACGGCCATGGTGGGATAGACAAGGTTGCTTCTTCGTGGACCCTTCGTGGGTGGAGCCCTCCGTGGACTCGCGCAACCGTTACCCTTTGTGGGTTGAAGTCTCCATCAACGTGGATGTACGATAGCACCACCTATTGGAACCACGCCAAAAACATCCGTGTCTCCAATTGCGTTAGAATCCTCCAAACCCTTCCCTTTACTTTCTTGCAAGTTGCATGCTTTAATTTCCGCTGCCTATGTACTCTTTGCATGCTTGCTTGAATTGTCTGATGATTGCTTGACTTGTCCTAAGATAGCTAAAATCTGCCAAACTCTAAAATTGGGAAAAGGTTAAGTTTTTAATTGGTCAAGTAGTCTAATCACCCCCCTCTAGACATAATTCAAGGTCCTACAAGTGGTATCAGAGCTTTGGTCTCCATTTGCTTTGATTTCCATAGCTTTTGGTGGTCATAGGCTTGGTTTCACAACCTAGGAGAGTATGGCGTCTAGCGAGGGAAATTATCACCGTAGAGGTCCTTACTTTGATGGTACTAATTTTTCTAGTTGGAAGCATAAGATGAAAATGCATATTCTCGGACATAACCCCGCCATTTGGGCAATTATTTGTATTGGCTTGCAAGGTGAATTCTTTGATGGGAGAGAACCGAACCGTGAAGCTAATGCGGAAGAATTGAAGATGTTGCAATGCAACGCTCAAGCTTGTGATATAATGTTCAACGGATTATGCCCCGAAGAATTCAACAAAATCAGCCGTCTTGAGAATGCAAAGGAAATTTGGGATACTTTGATTGATATGCATGAAGGTACCGAATCCGTCAAGGAATCCAAGTTGGATGTGCTCCAAAGTCATCTTGACAAGTTCAAAATGAAGGATGGTGAAGGTGTCGCTGAAATGTACTCTAAGCTTGCTCTTATCACAAATGAGATTGCCAGCTTAGGGAGTGAAGAGATGATCGACAAATTCATCATCAAGAAGATCCTAAGAGCATTGGATGGAAAGTATGATACCGTTTGCACATTGATCCAAATGATGCCAAACTACAAAGATCTCAATCCAACGGAAGTCATTGGAAGAATTGTTGCTCATGAGATGTCACTCAAGGTAAGGAGGAACTTCACAACAAGTCAAGTGGTGCTTACAAAGCCTCAAGTGAAGCCCCCACATCATCAAGTGAGAAACAAACCTTCAATGAAGAATTGAGCTTAATGGTGAAGAACTTCAACAAATTCTACAAGAGTAGAAACAAAGAAAGAAGCTCCAAGTCAAGGTCTTACAATGACAAAAGATCTTCTAGCCGAGAGCGAAATTGCTACAATTGTGGGAGACCCGGACACTATTCCAATGAGTGTACGGCACCCTACAAAAGAAGAGAAGATTCTCCAAGAATAAGAAGCAAAAGAGAAGAATCACCATTGAGATAGAGGAGGAGTAGAGATGATCGTTATGAACGAAGACCCTCATGGAGAAGCAAGGATTCGAAAAGGAAGGACAAGTCATCAAGGAGCTACACAAAACAAAGACATCAAGCTCATGTTGGTGAATGGGTATCCGGCTCCGACTTCGACAATCACTCCGAGAGAAGCTATCACTCCGACTCCGAATATACTCAAGATGAAGGTGTTGCCGGTCTAGCACTTGTGTCAACCAACTCCTACGACATATTTGATTCACCAAATGAAGGAATTGGAAGATGCTTCATGGCCAAAGGTCCAAAGGTAATACATCCTGAGTATGTTGATTTCGATAGTGATGAAGATGACTTGCTTGTGGATGATGATTTACTTGTTGACAACTCTAGTGATGGATACTATGATGAAACATCAATTAATCATGCTAATCAAGATAAAACGAATGAAAATGATAAGGAGAAGATTGAGCTTCTAACTAAAGAACTAAACACTCTTATGTTAGCTCATGAAACTATCTTCGAGGATCATCGAGAACTTTTAAGGGCTCATGAGAAGTTACACTTTGAAAAGGTCAATCTTGAGCAAGAGCATGAGTTCTTAAAGGCAATCAATGATGATCTCCGTAAGAAAAGTTCTTCTTACATTGCCAAGCGTTTACTCTTATCTACTTACATGCCTCAAGTCAAGTCTAGTAACAAGTACAAGAAAGATCCTTCCTCTAGTAGTAACAATAACAATGTCAAATCCAATATTGTTGCTTCTAGTAGTTCTCTTGATTCCACTAATGATTCTCTTAGCCAAGTTACACTTGAGCAAGAGAATAGCTTATTGAAGGGAATTATAGAGAAAGGTGTTTACAAGAGCCTTGCCGGGAGTAAGCAATTCGAGGAAATTGTGCGCAAGCAAGGAAGGCACCGGAAGAATCAAGGTGTTGGTTTTGAACGAAAGTTCAATGCCAATGGAGTTGAGTGGGAAGAAGATCAATACCCCAAGACGAAGTTTGTTCCTCAACAAGAGAAGTATGATCCTACTTCTTTCAAGGGAACACAAGCTCAAGATGATCTTCCACCACAAGACCACAAGAACAAAGGCAAGAACAAGCTTCAAGAAGAGATTGATGCATTTGAAGAAGCACCTAAGGCCTCATTCAAGTGGGTTCCCAAGACTACACCAAGTTCTACTTCATCAAGTACAACTACAACTCCAAGGATTGAGAAGAAGAACTAGAGAGTTCTTGAGGGTGACTCCGCCAACATTCTTCACTCATATCATTATGGCAAGAACAAGTGCAATCAACTTACACATCTTGCACTAGTTCAAGGAGTCACAAACCCTCATGTTGGAAAGGCAAGGGACAAGGTAACCTAATGATTTCATGGACATTATCTTGTGTGTGCATCACTCTATGTCTATGGATATTCTTGTTTGTTCCTTGTGGGACTAACCCATGTAGGAAAGTTGAAAGTGCAACTCACTCCAAAGGATTGCTCCAAATGACCTACATCAACATTGAGCATCCACATCTTCAACACCTACATGAAGTCATCATCGACAAAACCCAAGGTTAGTTCATCCCCCTAAAAGGGGATCTCACATCTAGGGGGAGCTTAACTCTAAGAATTGAGTCAAAGCAACTCTAATGGTGTGAACACATCAATGCATTATGTAAAAGTGGTAACCCCACTTGAGCTTACGATGAGTATGACCTATGATCAAATGCTTTCATTTGACTCCTAAGTCAATATACTCATATATAGCTGACCTAGTCATTGCCAATTGTTTGATAGATGCTAGAATTGGTTGTGCATGCTTTGCCACATATTTCATTTGCCATCTTATTGTGTGAGCATGTTGGTGCATATTTTACTCATTCAAGGACATCCACTTGTTGTTTTGATTGATTAGCTTCTTTTTCTTTTTGCCAAGTGGATGGACAAGAATGCCTAAGATCCTTCTCTAGCTATCTATGCTTTTCTCGTCTCAAACTCTATTCATGCTACATCACAAAATTTGATCAAGTCAGATTCGAACCACTCTGTGTGAGGAGCACTCGGAGTCCCCGATTCGTCATAGACTTTAACTTCCAAAACTTCTTTGTGCTTCTCGGTCTGACCGATTCCTACATTTCGGTCCCACCGAGATCACTAAGTCGATCTAGGTTTTCAATCTCGGTGCAACCGATTTGAACTTTTCGGTCACACTGAGTTGCTGTAACTGTACACAGTTATGCATCTCGGTGCTACCGAGTTGTTCCACTCGGTCACACCGACAGGGTTGGGCTATATATAGTCACGGGCAAAAATTTGGAAATTCCTCCGAACCCCTTCGCCCGCGCAATAGCTCGCTCTGCCTCCAGGGTCTCCGGATTGTCTCCTCGTCGCCAGCCGCCTCCAGTCGCTGGTCTCCGCCGCTGTCAACGGATTTCAACCCCGCCATTCCCGCCGTAGCAAGTTCATCGCCAAGTTAGGGTATGGACTCGATCATTGTGCTATCCTCGTCCGATTCCTAGCACATTGTGTTCTTATTGATTCTTGCCACGATTGAAACACTCCTATCCAGTCAATGCAATCCATAGATTAGATGAGATTCGAAATTTTAGGGTTAGGTTTCCGCTGAAACCATCTCGGACCCACCAAGTTGAAAAACTCGGTCCCATAGATTTGGCTAATGCCATTGCACTAGTAACTCTCGGTCTGACCGAGAATTGCTAATCGGTGAGACCGATTTTAGGACTTTGTGAAACCCTAGCAGTCTCGGTGCCACCGAACTGTGACTCGGTCCAACCGAGTTCATCAGTTTAGGTTCCAAAAACTGCTTCGATATCACCGAGTTTGAAAATTGGTTGATCCGAAATGCTTTCTGTGGAAAACTAAAACCGAATTTTTGAATCATTCTTTTGCAAAAATCTCTGCATTTTGTGATGCTCATCCACTCTATCTCATCTATAACTCTTCACAGGGTCAGCAGTCAATGTTTGCAGCATGTCAGACCAGAGTGACAGCCAGAACAGGTTAGAAGAGCAGGTTCAGATGAGTGAGGGCACTAGTCCCTCAAGTTCTTCAGATGATGGGAGCAGGAGCACCCCAAGTAATCTGCCTAAGGCTGCTACCAGGCAAAGGAAGAAGAGAACTTCAGACTCTGAAGATGAGGATTATAGAGCTGAAGAGGATGAGGCTACTTCCAAGAAGGTAGTGCTCAAAAAGGAGTATGTCTCAGCACATAGCACAAAGCCTGGACTGAATAAGAAGGTTCCTGCCAAAAGGACACCCATGCCCAAGGTCAGAAGGTCCACTCAAGTGCCTGAACAGACCAAACCCAAAGAGGCACCTGCAAAGAAAGTCACAACTTCCAAATCCAAGAAAGTTACTACTGGAGAAACTATGAAGTTTACCATTGAATCCGAGGATGAAGCTGCTCAGGATAAGAAGAAGAAGAGATCAAGAACCACAACTGCCCAGGTTCTTAGAAAGCCCTCAATGAGAAGAGACTCTGAAGAGGAAGAAGAGGTTGCTGCACCAGCACCCAAGGCACCAAAGCTTATGGGTGATGCTATTAGATCAGGGGCTGCAACATCTAAGCCCAAGGAAGCACCCAAAGCTGCCCCCAAGGCCAAGCTTGCACCAAAGAGGAATACCAGGAGTATTCCAGCTGCTGAGAAGAACAAGGCCCCAGTGCCTAATGCTGCTGATGAAGAAGATGGACCACAATTCCATGGCACACATGTACAAGAGATCCCAGACAAAGCTGTTGAGACACATAAGTTTGGATCAGTCCACTTTCTTCTGTCAGGGCTGCCAACTATCAACTGGATTCTGAGGCACACTCTATTGCCTAAGTCTGGTGACCACAACATGATAAGAGGGCATGCAATCAACATGTTGCATGTGTTTGATGTGCCACAGAAATTTAAGGTCATGAGCCTTATGGTTGAAACCATTAAGAGGACTGCAGCAGATCAGAAGAGGAGTTGTGGATATTCCCCTCAGATTCAGGAGTTGATTAACTCAAAGATGGGCACAGGAAAATATCTATTGGATAAGGAACATTTTCCACTTTATCCAGACTTTGAGGACAATAAGGTTGTCATGAATGAGAATGATCCATCATCTATACACGCTCAAGAGAAGAAGGAGAAGGCAAGGAAGGAGAAGGCTGCCAAGATGCCAACTCAAGAGGAGGCATCTGAGTATTTCTTGAAGAACAAGCAGGAGCAGCTTGGTTACTTGATAGCATCAACTCTGAGGATTGAGAAGGGATTGGCCACCCTCACTCAAAATCAGGAGAGCTTGGAAAGAATCATGGAACTCAAATTCCATGATCTAGATGTCAAAGTAACTGAGATTCAGTCAATTGTGGAGCAGCTATAGGATGACATGCAGGAGAGGCAGGGCAAGACTACCACTAATGTGTTTGCCAGAGTGCCTAGAGCCCAGAGCTCAGTTGCAGTGCCTGTGACAGACACTAGAGCAACATCATCTGCACCAGCTACAGCTCCTACAGCTCCAGTGCAACCAGCTCCAGCATCAACTCCAGCACCCTCTACTTCAACTGAAGCCTTCGTTCTTGGAGTTATCCGGACACCACCACCTGAAGATCAAGCCTGAGAGTCAATCTAGCACTATGCATTTTCTATGAACTTTTTGGTAACTTGTTGCCAAAGGGGGAGAAAAATGTATAGATCATAGGCTTCGAGAGAGAGACTGTTGCTTTTGTTCTCTCTTGCTTTGATTTGGTGGTTAAAACTTGTTTGCTTTTGAGTGCTTGAGATACTATGCTATTCTTGTGAGACATTGATGATCATGTATTTGATCATAAGCTACACTTATGCATGTTTGATGATATTATCTTATCTATCCTATGTGATCATTCACTTTGCTTGGTGATGAGTGCATGTATTCAATCTTTATTATTTTGAGCGCTCCACCAAGATGTATGTGACATGGAAGAGTAACCCATGAGCCTAATTCCTTGTGCATTTGTAGTCCAAAGAAAATCTTAAACTATGCACAAATTTAGGGGGAGCTCTTGCTTATCACATACTTCTCAAAGCGACGATGTTTTTCAATCTTATTATCATTTGTCGAAGCTTTGATCTATATGTTGTCATCAATTACCAAAAAGGGGGAAATTGAAAGTGCAACTATCCCTAGGTGGTTTTGGTAATTCATAACAACATATAACTCATTGAGCTAATGCTATTCCAAGACTATTATTTCAGGAAAGCTCAATGAATGGCATGGCATGGATGATGAAAGTGGATCCCTCAAAATACTAAGGACAAAGGATTGTCTCAAGATCAAAAGCTCAAGACTCCTCATTTTATATTTTAGTGATCCAAGATCACATTGAGTCTATAGGAAAAGCCAATACTATCAAGGAGGGATGAGGTGTTGCTTAATGAGCCTCTTGCTTCATGTGCTTAGTGATATGCTCCAAAACCCTCAGCTACTTTCTCACATCCACAAATGACCTAAACCCAAAGCCAAAATCGGTCACACCGATTCTTCCTATCCGGCGCCACCGAGTTAGAAAGTCATAGCCACTGCCACAAACCCTAAGCAAATCGGTTCTACCGATAGGGATCTCGGTCTCACCGAGATGGGATTGTAATCTCTCTGTTTCCCTTCGTAACGTTTCGGTCTAACCGAAGTGAGCAGTCGGTCCCACCGAGATTGCAATGTAAACTCTTTGTTTCTCTTTTGTAACATTTCGGTCTCATCGAAAAGAGCAAATCGGTCCCACCGAGTTTACCTGACCAACTCTCTGGAAAGCTTATTACCAAAATTGGTCTCACCGAGTTTGCGTAATCGGTCTTACCGAGATTACGTTATGCCCTAACCCTAACCGAATCGGTCCTACCGAGTTGCATGTCAGTCCCACCGAAAATCCTAACGGTCACTAGGTTTGCTAAATCGGTCCGACCGAGTCTGTTGAATCGGTCCCACCGAGTTTGGTAAATTGTGTGTAACGGTTAGATTTTGTGTGGAGGCTATATATACGCCTCCACCTCCTCTTCATTCATGGAGAGAACCATCAGACTAAACCTACACTTCCAACTTACCATTTCTGAGAGAGAACCACCTACTCATGTGTTGAGGCCAAGATATTCCATTCCTACCATATGAATCTTGATCTCTAGCCTTACCCAAGTTGCTTTCCACTCAAATCTTCTCTCCACCAGATCCAAATCCTATGAGAGAGAGTTGAGTGTTGGGGAGACTATCATTTGAAGCACAAGAGCAAGGAGTTCATCATCAACGCACCATTTGTTACTTATTGGAGAGTGGTGTCTCCTAGATTGGCTAGGTGTCACTTGGGAGCCTCCGACAAGATTGTGGAGTTGAACCAGGGAGTTTGTAAGGGCAAGAGATCGCCTACTTCATAAAGATCTACCGCTAGTGAGGCAAGTCCTTCGTGGGCGACGGCCATGGTGGGATAGACAAGGTTGCTTCTTCGTGGACCCTTCGTGGATGGAGCCCTCCGTGGGCTCGCGCAACCGTTACCCTTCGTGGGTTGAAGTCTCCATCAACGTGGATGTACGGTAGCACCACCTATCGGAACCACGCCAAAAACATTCGTGTCTCCAATTGCGTTTGAATACTCCAAGCCCTTCCCTTTACTTTCTTGCAAGTTGCATGCTTTAATTTCCGCTGCCTATATACTCTTTGCATGCTTGCTTGAATTGTGTGATGATTGCTTGACTTGTCCTAAGATAGCTAAAATCTGCCAAACTCTAAAATTGGGAAAAGGTTAAGTTTTTAATTGGTCAAGTAGTCTAATCACCCGCCCCCTCTAGACATACTTCATGGTCCTGTAGTTTGTTCATTTTTTCTTTCTTGCTGGGCTTGGCGACGCCAGTGACAATAATAAAATGCAAAGATGTCAGTAGGTCAATCAAACATGAAGTTTCAAGTGATTATTCTTACCTGGGAGCAACTTTGAAGGCCGGAATCGGAGTTTCGGTTGACTCGCCAAAAGAAGAATGAGATGTTCCCTAATAGTTTGAATTGGATGGGTTAAGTGGTTGACGCATAAGACCTGCTTTTGGATGAAATAATGGTGAATTTTGTGGCACCTCATTCCGGCACTTTCGAGGGACAGTTGTATTGGGTAAGCCGGAGGAGAGTGTTCCTCCACTATTCTGGCTCTGCCGACGAGCTTCGTGTTGTTGTTGCTTCAAAATAAAGTTTGGATCTAAGTAAGCTAAAAGTGAGAAAATCTTACTTTCCGACTCACTTTTCAAGTTCTCTATCTTGGCAAAGGCTTTGAGTCGGAGGAAATAAGAGTTACCTCTTCAACATCTGCACGGCTGGCTTCTGCGTCGTCCTGATAGTAATCATTATCAATAAGGTGTAAAAAGAATGAGCCAAGGGAGTCAAGTGTTACCTCCGACTCGTCATTCTCATCCAAGTCAAATAACTCACAAGGATTGGATTTCTTCTTGGCGGGCTTAATAGCCTTGCTTTTGGTCCGGGGTTTCTTGGCCGGCTTCTATATCCTGTAGCTTCTTAGTCCGAAAAGGTGAATCGGCCTGCAAAAATTGAATGAGTATGAAAAGACAATATAAGTAAAGGCATGATTCAATTGTGAACTTGGTTAAAAGCTTACAGCGGGTGGTTTGTTCAGAACACAGAAAGGATTCAATCCAACTTTACTGCAATCTTCCAAAGCTCTCATTTAACAGAGATTTGGTCATATTATTGATGTCTTCATCAGTCATTTCAATCTGACAATGGTGTTGAGGATCTTTTAACTCTCCAGTGTATTCATACATTAAGCCGGGACGGAGGCTTAAAGGCAAGACTCTCCAGGCGGCCCAGCATAGAACCAGATCAATTCCAGTTAAGCTATTAGCCATCAAGGCCTGGATCTTTGAAAAGACTGGCATATACTTCTTTTGTTCTGCTACACTGATATGGTCTGGAAGAGGATGCTTGTTGCTAAGATGGCTGGAACGATAACCCGGCAGAGGATTTTCCCCTTCTGGAGAAGTGTCTTTGCAATAGAACCAGGTTTGATTCCAGTCGTTGGGATGACTGGGCAGATAAGCAGCTGGGAAGGTGGCTTCTTTCCACCGCTGTATAGAAATACCGCCTAACTCTAGGCTGGTCCCATCTGTGAATTCGTTCTACCGGTTTAGGTAATAAAATTCCCTGAATAATTCTACGGTGGGCTCCTATTGAAGACACCTCACAGAATACTTGGAAGTTGCAGATGTTTGAAATGGAGTTTGGTCTGATGTCTTGAGGATGGAGCTTGAAAAAATGCAGCACATCATGGAAGAATTTTGAGCCGAGAGGAGTGAAGCCTCGGAGCATATGATCAGTGAACACAACTACTTCACCATCCTTGGGCTCAGGAGGGGTTTCAGTGCCTGGGACCCTCCAAGGTATGCCATATTTCTTGGCCAGGACGCATGTCTGAACATATTCGTTCAAGTCTTCTTCGGTGACACGGGATACAACCCAGGCAGTGAAAGATTTGCCCATTTTCTAGGGAAAAAGCCTGAAAGAAAGAAATGTTTCTGGCTTAAGATTAAACTGACAAGCCGGGCCAATGGTTCAAAAGTAAAGTGCTATAAACGGCTAATGTGTTAAGCCGGAAGATGAATACTTAACTACGTGGGTATTCATATTTGCGGCTTAACAGGGACTAATGGTGCCAGCTGGGTTAAGATTATGTTGTTAAGATGGCCAGAGTTTAAAAGTCAAAATACATTGTGCAGAACTAAATTATGAAGATGAATAAGCAAGCATGGTTAAGCTGGAGAACATTGCCGGGTTATACAAGCGATGAAGCGTATGATGGCGGCTTAGATCGGGTCTAATGTCGTATGGCGGGTCACGGTGTATGATATAAGTCGTCGTGGCAGTTGTGGTACTTCAAATCTATCAGTGAAAATTTTGCTAAGTGATGGACAAACAGATTCCACAGACTGGAGCTATAATTTTGGATCTGTAGCAGTTCAGAAAATGCAGTAAATTCTAAACCTAAGGTGGCGGCAGCAGAAGAGTTTGTATACTCCGATGAGATCTTCTATGAAGTGAAATTATCCTGATGTCAAAAATGAATGCTAAACTGCTACCGCACAGGTTTCATACTATGTTCAGATCAAAAGCTACTCGAACTAAAGGGGGAAACGAATAACAGCAAAGAACACTGATGAACAAGAAAACCCTAATGCAGATCTGAAGTAAAAGGATATGAGCACTTACCGGCGATGATGGCCAGCAGTGGTGCGCCGGAGGTCTCTGGTCTAATCAGGATGACGCAGCGGCCTGAGTTGTTGCGGCGGACGGATGTCGCGGTGGCGGAGCTTGGTCTGTAGAGGAGTCGCAAGAGGAAGACAAAGGCAAGGAGGAAAGTGGGGGAAATGAAAATGACCCCATCCCTATTTATAAGAGGATGGATGCTAGGCATGCACGGGAATCAAGGAGGCCGAAATCATCATGTGGCTATCTGGACGCCTCGATTTTCGGGATGATCATTAGGATAAGGATCAATTAAAGATATTTTGGGCCTCATGTGAAATTAATGTGAAATGACGTCATGGCGGTTTAAGGAGGTTCTTTGAGCTGACGACATGGCGTGCTATAGCAAATTTGTTAAACAGACGATGCAAGACTTTGAGAGGTCAAGGTTCTGAAGTGAACACGTTTAAATCAACCTGGGGCCTAATGTTGGGGATATAACTATTGGGTATAACCCGCCCAGGACGAGCCCGGGTCATACCACTGTCAACTTATCAATGAAGATGGCGGGTCGTAGCAAGCCTGTTGATGGCCCAAGACCCAGAGGCGACTTGAGGCCCAAGAGGATGAACTGCCATATGTATAACTTATATTGTAAGGCAAGTTTAGTTAGTCACCGAGCCAAACACACTATGTATGAGCCGGCCGGGGCTGTAAACCATCGGGTGTCAACCTGTGTATATAAAGGGATGACCTGTCGGCGGGTTAAGGACAAGTAACAAAAAATTGAGAACTAGGTCAAGCGTATTCGCTCCCTGGTAATCGAAACCCTAGCAATACAACACAAAGCAGGAGTAGGCTTTTACCTCGTTGAGAGGGGCCGAACCTGGGTAAAGCTCTATGTGCCCTTTGTCCCGTTTAATCCCTTCAAGCTAACCTAGTTGCGATGGCTCCACGACTAAGCCCTTTCGCTAAGACATCTGTCGTATTAAGTCCATGACAGTGACCATAATGATTGGATTCTGAAGTCCAATGTATGTATCATGCTTTCGCTTCAACTAGAATGATTGTCATTGTATATATCGCGAGAGAAAGATTAAACATGTGTGAATGTGCTAGGAGCGTACTTTTAGAGGACCTGGAGATAGTTTGTGTGCGTACGTGAAAGGGGAATAGAGGGGGTGTATGCGATGGAGAGAGAGATGCTCTTCATTTCTCTTTATTATGACTAACTTTATATATAGTATAAAAATACAAAAATTCACAGTGCGTAATAAATATCATTGTGGGCACCATGCAATGCAAATTAACATTCATACTCCTCCATATAACTTTGTAATGTTGTATATATGTAGAAATTCTAAAAAAAAATTGGCCACACTTTATTCAAAAGTAATGTTGTATGTGAAATAAACGTGAAGGGAGGGCATTTTAGACCAATGGGGTACGTTATGTAACATGTGTGAATGTGTAGTTGATGTATTTGGCAGGGCCTGGAGAGGTATGTGTGTGTATTACGTATTCGAGAGAGGCATGGATAGAGGGGCCAGCGGGCGGCGTGGGAGAGATAGCACGAGAAATGGGAGAGGTCTAGAGAGAGAGACGAATATGATGTCATGACGAGAGATGCCCTTGAGTGTGTATATGCAAGGGGGAAGGGATAGAGGCACGAGAAGAATTTTTTTGTGTGGTGTCTGTGTTGGTATGTGTGGGTGTGAGAAGATAACAAGACCTGGGGGTAGAGGGTGTCTCACCGCGTGAGGTCCGGTGGGCCGAGGTGAGGCCCTTGGTTCGTTTTCGTCCTGCGCCATATTGGTCGGCCCGTGACGCATTTAGGGAAACCCATGGAAGACTAGTCATACAAGACAAAGATAGTAGAGTCGTGAAGGACTCTGTGTCCACTGACGAAGCCGGCTAGGATTTGTAACCCTAGGTCCTCGGACTAAGGTAACCCCTTATCTCTGATATTACTATTCAGCCAACCTAACTTTAAGGGGAATCCTACAGAATGCTCTCCTATAATCATACTCGTTGATTAGGAAGAGAGGTGGAGACAATGCGTGGGAGACAGGCCTAAAGATAATGTGCGTACGGGAGACACGTAGGCAGGTCTATGTATATAGAAAGGGTCGATGGGGATTGTGCGTGTGTATGCTTGTGAGAGGAAGACTGCTTGTGATAAAGGTTAGTGAAAACAGTCGTAAATGGTTACGAGAGGGAGGGAGGGAGGATTATATCGAGAGCATGTCTGCGAGAAAGACACCTCAGGAGAGAGTGTGTGAGCTTGTGTGAGAGACCACTGATGGAGAGTGAAATTACATGTAAAAGACTGATGTACACATTGATTAAAAATATAAATTGTATCCAAATATTAGGATGGGATCATGATATTTGCATTTCGCGTAAGGAATGGTCATTGATCCATCAGACATCTATATTCTATTGAATTTGAGCATGTTTATGTTATTATTCGATATAATTGATCCACATAGTTATTATTTTGAACTCCAGCAATGCATCGCTTTAACAGTCGAATATAAACGTGAGTATAGTTCATGTTGTGTGTGTAAAGTACATTATACATACAAAAGTTACACAGTGAACATTATAAATAGCTAGCTATGAACTAGCATACATTTGAATTCAACTTAAGGTGGTTTAAAAAATTCGAGTTCAACATGAAGTCCATTCAATTATTTGAATTCGATATCATGGCATTTGTAAATTATACCTAAATTATGGGGGCACCAATCTTTGCTCTGCTTTTGTACATAATAGCATATATAGTCGTGTACAAAATAGATTCAAATTTACCTCATCCATTCCAAAATAATCATAGTTATAGGATTTTCAAGTGTCAAAATTTCAAAAAGAAGCGCATAATTTAATGAGGTTTTCAAACATACATGGTCAAATTTAACGTCGTCTATTTAGGTCAATCCTCAAAGTTCAAGAGTACTCTAAACATGAATGCTTCTGTTTCAAAATTTCAAACGAAGTGCCAAAAGAGCCTCCACTCGCCCGAAACCACGTGAGACCAATGTTTGGTAGAAGGAAATTACTTCTCTAACTCCGACCCGTGAAACCTACCGGCTCGACGTCCAAAGGTCTAAACCGGGGTAGGTTTGTAGCTTCATCTAGACGCCATGCAACCTCCTTCGTAAAAAATTCATACACAATGGCCGCCTAGGCACACATGCGCGCGGCCTAAATCGCTCCCGCCCACTATTTGGGACACCTGGGATTACCATCCTACCCCTGACCTGTAGTAGGTCCGAAATTTAAGAGGGGGCAAAGTTTATACTTTCCCCAAATTTGAAACAAGCGCGTCCCATCTGTTCAAAAAAATCAAAACAAGCACGTCCGAGACCGAAACATGGTTCTCCCTTAGCTCCCCCGCCCCCGTCCGATTCCCCATTTGTACTCCGTGTGCGCCAAAACTACCTCTCCACCAGCCACGAAACCCCGGCATCCTCCGTCCGCCACCCCGTCCCACCCATCAACCACCGCCCTCCTCCATCACGTCGGAGCCGATACCCCGACATCGTCATCCATCGCAACCGCAACCGCAACGCCCTCCACGGCTAGTAGTTGAAGTTGAGGCCGAGTTGTCCATACCCGAGCCAGTTCAACCACGCTATCCTACGCCTCACCATCGCCACCATCCACCGCACTGGAGCTATTCCCACTACACTGTCCTTCGCCGCCTCGGATCTGCTTCCCCTCAGTCGACAGCGACCATCACAACACAGTCAACAATTTGTCCATGGGTTTGTCCGAGGCTTGACCCTCCTCCAAAACATCGGTTCCCCGGGTAAAACCAAGAAAATTGCCGCGACATCTGGAGGACCCAACACTGGCAACCGGAAATGGTACTTCTCTTCCCTTATTCGTGCAAATCTTATGTGTCTGCTTGCATGGTATTCATCCCACAGAAGACACTAGTTGACTGCTTCTTCTTGATACTAGATGTTCCTAGTAACTCATGATGCACAAGGTTTCTCCTCATATACTATTTCACCTTATCTACAGGTCCGTTGCCCCCCTAGATTTCAATTCCTGGTGTCGAGGGAAATGACACCTACACTGGGATCCCTTTTGCTACGATTGGCGGGCGTGAGGTTGTGCAAAGAGCGGGTCTAGAAGCCAGCACGAGGATCGTTTACATAGGTTTGGGCCGCGAGGATGCGTAATACCCTAGTCCTGCTTTGGTGTATATTTGAGTGTTCTTGGGTTCTTGAACTAGCTACAGTGTGTGTGTCGTCCAAAAGATTCGAATCCTTCTTCAGTACACCTCGGACCTCCTTTTATAGTCGAAAGGGGCTGCCACAGTGGCACATAGGAGGTGGAAAGGTATACAGTGTACAAGCTTATCGCCAGTCATTATAGGACAAAGTGCAGTAAATGTGCTACTTAGGTGTCCACTTGCTTTATCGCAGTAACGAGGCCCGTCCCGTCCGTTGCCGCTCCGCCTTGCTCCGACACGCGTCCAGGCCAATGACGCATGTAGCGCCATGTAGGCTGGCAGGCTGCTGAGTTGGCATGGTGGTAGGGTCTTCATGAAGATCTGTATGCCACCACGCAGGTGTTTGGATGGTTGGATTAGTACCCACGTACTGCCACGTGGGTACTTGCTTCAGTCGGTGGGTTGGCCGCTGAGCTGGGGCGGTGATCGGGTGGCAAGGTCTTGCCGTTTTCTCGCGTATATTCCTGGCAAGGGTCTTGCCGGGGTCTTGTGAGTGTCCTCGGCAAGAGTCTCGGGGCCTTGTGAGTGTCTTCGGCAAGGAGCCTTGCCGGGGCCTTGTGGGCATCCTCGGTAAGGAGCCTTGCGATTATCTTGTCTTCTGGTCCTCATCTAGGATTTGTAGGCTCTCTGTCTTCACAAAGATCTGCATGCCACCATGCAGGCACTTCCCAAGCCTTGGTTCCAATGTTGTTGATGGTGCCGGAACCCTCAGGCTCAAGGGTGGTTGCGATGTTGGCGCTGGGCGAGCAGCCCCGGAAAGGCTCTTGCCTGGACTGTGTAGGCCGCCCCGTTAAGGGTCTTGCCAGGAGGAAGCCTGCCTGATCGCCCCGTCTCTTGCGCCCCTGGTTGGAGTGCTGCTCTGGTAGCCTTGCACTTCTGCTTCCCTCCTCTGCCCTGCTAAGTGTGGTCGCGGGTGCGGCTCTGACTGCATGTGCACAGGTAAAGGGGCACAAAAGAGAGCCCCTACTTTTGTGCACCGACATGAGCCCCCGGGCCTGGGCCACACATAAGCGCGACGCATTGTTGGGCTAGGCCCAAAATGGTGCGCGGGTACGCGGGGCGGAGTTTTACTGCGGTAGCTTCTCCTTTAGTTGCGCTTCCCCACGACCCACGTTGAATGCACGACGTGGGGGTCGTGCGTGACGTGGGGCTCGTGTGCAGAGTGACTGCAACATGCTTGCATCACTCCGTGGTTTCAATAGTAAAGAGGCGGTCTGCGTCCAACTCATAAAAAATAGAGGAAGCTGCAGGGGCGCGACTCATTTGCTAAGTAGACTCGGGTCGTGGCCATCATGGCGCCTGCGCCCCACGATCATGGGGCACGAAACGGCCGTTCCACTTGCCATCTGAGTCCTGGCTCGCCCACCACGTGTCCTCCATGCGCCAGGGAGGGCAGGCGGTGGACATAGAAGGCATGGGTTTTAATGCTGGGGCGGGGGTCGGGCATAGCTGATTGCGGCAGCGGGTCGATCCGGTCTCCTTGTGCCTCTGGCGGTTGGATTGACTGAATGGGGCGGTCGCGCCCGGGCTCGTTCGGCCTCGTCCCTCTATATAAAGGGAGGGGGACATCGTCTTCTCGCACCAATTTTCTCTCAGTCTGATCTCTTTACTTCCCTTTGTCATGGGGAGAGGGCGTGGTCGTGGCCGTTCCCCTGGGGAGGCGACCAGGTCTTCCTCCCGCCAGAGGGTGGCGGCGGTCAAGGAAGAGTCGGACCCCAAGGTGAAGGCCACGCTAGAGGCAGAGGCGCCGGCCGGGGCCGCAATCAGCGAGGTGGTCGAGGCAGAGGTGGGCGTGGACGGGGGACTCCTGCGTCGTCACCATCTCCGTCGCCATCTCCCTCGGCATCTCATCCTGCTTCGTCGAGCAGTCATGTTGGGGATTCAGCGCTGGAATTTATCCTGCAATTGCATGGGCCGCCGCGCAGCCGCCTTAGTCTTCCTGAAGCATTTGCGAGGGTGCTGGAGATCAACTGGCCACCGAGGCTAAGGCTTCACATGGAGGGGTGTTGCCATGGCGACATGCGGGTGAACACGGGGTTCCCTGCCCCTAATGTGATGCTTCTCCATCGGGGCTGGAAAACCTTCGCACATGCCCATTGCTTGATGGACGGGCACATCCTCTACTTCAGGCTAGCGGAGAGCAACCTCCTCTCCGTCAAGGTCTTCGGGCGCTCGGGACATAGGCTAGGGTGCTGTGCCGAGAGCTCGACCGATGGCGAAAGCTCCTCGTCGGGCAAGAGTGATGAGGAGGACAGCGACAGTGACGACGAGGGTAGCGGGCGGGAGGATGACGGGTCCGACTAGGCGTCGGACACACCGTCCCTGGGCGACGCCGGCAGTACCACCATCTACATCGCCAGCTCCTTGAACTTCTCGGGGTCACCTCCTTGGGCGGTTGGCATGGGAAGGCCAAGGAAGATGAAGAAGGCGGGTGGTGGGCCATCAAGTCTGAGTATGCGGGCATCAACGCCTTTGTCGCGTATTGCCGGCCTGCTACCTCATCATTCAACTCTTCTCCTGGCACCATCATCACCAATCCTCTTCTGGATGACCGCCGGGATGTTCTTTTGGTGTCTTCTGCTACTCGTACCTCACCTAGGCGCTCCTTTTTCCCTTCTGCCATCTGGTTCCATTTCCTGAGGAGAGGGACAAGAAAGGGATTATGAGCATCTTATCTCTTTTTAGCTTTTAAGCCTACGGGCCTTAGTAAGATTTAAACCTTGTAACCCCCCTGCTCATGTATGCATTCCGTATGGATTGTACTTGTCAACAACGTATTAATGAAGAGAAGGGTGTTTGCCGGGTTTCTTTTGTGTGTGGGCGAGGCCCGTACCAAGGAACGAGTCCTCGTCATCTTAAGATGAACATTGTGACCCGGCAACAGACCTTGCCGTCCTCCTGCCATATAGCTCGACTACACTCACGCCCTTGGCGGAGGTAGGGGCAAAGTAGGATTGGGCCCTTCCCCCATTCCTTTCCCACCACGCTACGACCAAGTCCCGGCCCAAAGTAGTTTTTGGACACAGAAAAGAGGGAACATGATGGTATAAGTGTGAGCGAAGTCTCATACGTTCAAGTTTCATGCGGAAGTAGGGAGTGGGGGACGAAAGACTTATCTGATTTTGCAGCCCCCCAGCAATCTTGGCTTGTCGTGGTTGAATCTTTGGGTCTGCAGCCCCCGGCAACTTTGGCTTGCCGGGGTCAGGGCGTCGGCCTGCTCTCTTTCCTTAGTAACAGCCTAGCAGAAATGTTCGTGTACCCTGCTAACCAAAAAGGACGGGAAGGAAAAGAGATACGCGCACCCGACCTCTAGGCTAGGGGTTAGTCGCCGCTAAGCACTATCAACCGTAACCGAGGGAGAGACTCAACCTAGCATGCATGCTAAAACTTAGGGTGCCATCGCTTCATTTATTAATGCTCAGGGTCTGCACCTGGCTTTGTACAAAGGGTTACATGCCTTGTCGGCAAGGCTTGTACAAAAAGGTGGCCTGCCGGGGGGGCTGGCAACCGCGCCTTACGGGTAAAACTTGCAAAGATGTTCGATGTTCCAGCAATTGCTTACTGGAATACCATCTTCGGTGTCCAGGCAGACTGTGCCGGGCCTGGTGACTCGTATTACCCGATAAGGGCCTTCCCACTTTGGCGTCAACTTGTTGGAATTCTTGGCCAACTGAACGCACCGAAGAACAAGGTCGCCTTCCTCAAAGCTTCGGGCATGAACCTTGTCGCTATGGTAGCGGCGCAAGGCTTGCTGGTAGCGCGCTGCTCACACAGCTGCCCGAAGACGATCTTCCTCAAGGAGCATTGCGTCATCTTGCTGCAATTGCTCTTGCTCAAGCTCATCATAAGCGAGCACTCGGGGTGACCCGTATGTGAGTTCCATGGGTAGAACTGCTTCTGCCCCGTAAACGAGGGGGAAAGGTGTCTGGCCGGTGGCCCAATTTGGTGTCGTTCTAATTGACCAAAGAACCGCTGGCAATTCATCAATCCAGTGCCTTCCGCACTTGCCTCGCAATACTTCAGCATTTGCCCTCTCTGCCTGGCCATTGCTTAGAGGATGTGCAACAGAAGCAAAACAGACCTTGCTGCCGAGGTCTTGAATGTATTGCATGAAGGTGTGGCTCGTGAATTGCGTGTCGTTGTCGATGATGACTCTGTTTGGTACACCAAAATGGCAGACTAGTCCCTTGAAGAACTTGACGGTTGATTGTGTTGTTACCTTTCTCACTGCTTCCACCTCTGGCCACTTTGTGAACTTGTCGATTGCAACGTACAAGTACTCAAAGCCCCCCAACAGCATGGGGGAAGGGGCCTAGTATGTCGATCCCCCAGAAAGAGAATGGCCAGGAGAGAGGAATTGTTTGGAGAGCTTGAGCTGGTTGATGAAGCTTCTTTGAATGGAACTGACACGCTTCACACTTGGGTGCTAGTGCCATTGCATCCTGGAGGGTAGTGGGCCAGAAGAAACCTTGTCGGAATGTCTTGCCAGCAAGGGCCCTCGACCCTATGTGCGAGCCACATATGCCTTAGTGTATCTCTGCCAACAGCTCCAGTCCTTCCTCCCGGGGGATGCACTTCAATTTCACACCGTTTGGTCTTTTTCTGTACAAAACGTCGTCAACAAACTGATACATGGTAGATCGACGGGCTACTTTCTCCGCTTCTTCCTGCTCCTCAGGGAGTTCCCCGGTTTGGAGAAATCAAATAGTATGATGCGCCCATGCCGGAGCCTGGCGCTCAATGGCAAGGACCAAAGGCATCTCTTCTGCCATGGGGGCGGCTGTCTCCACGGCCAGGGCTTGGCGCCCTGCCAGAGTCTGTCCCCCACGACAGGCTCGGTGTCCCCCTTGCCGGCGGCTCCTGGGATCTCGGCAGGAAAGTACTTGCCGAGGCCTGATTTCCTCCACTTGTTCTGCTCTGTCGATGGTTCGATGGATGGTTGAGTTAATCGAAGCACAAAGGTACCTGGTTCCACAAGCAGTTTGTGGGCAGCGCGTTTCGACAAGTAGTCGGCGATGCCGTTCTCCGCTCGGGGGACATGCTCCGCTTGTATACCATCAAAGCGCTCCTCCAGCTTCCTCACTTCATCTACGTAGGCCTCCATCAATGGGCTCTGGTAGTCTTTGTTAACTTGCTTGACGACAAGCTATGAATCACCCCTGACGATGAGCTTCTTGATTCCGAGGTATACCATGATCCTGAGACCAGCAAACAACCCCTCGTATTCGGCAGTGTTGTTCATTGACATCTCCCTGGGAAAGTGCATCTGGATTACATACTTGAGGTGTTCTCCGGCAGGTGCGACGAGGAGCACACCAGCACCTGCGCCTTGCAGCGAGAAAGCCCCGTCAAAGTACATAATCTAGTCGCGACTTGTTTCCTTGCCGGGGAGAGTGGTCTCCTGGATCTCTTTGTCAGGCGTTGAGGTCCATTCTGTAACGAATTCTGCCAAGACTCTACTCTGGATTGTCAAAGTGCTTTCAAACTTCAACCCAAAGCTCGACAGTTCCAAGGCCCATTCCACAATTCTCCCGGTTGTGTCTGGGTTATGCAATATCCGTTGCAATGGGAGGCGGGTGATGACTATGATCTCGTGTGCTTGGAAGTAATGACGCAGCTTCCTCGAGGCCATAAGGAGGCCGAAGAGCATTTTCTGCACACCGGAGTACCTTGATCTAGCCCCCTGCAAGAGGGAGCTGACAAAGTAGACCGGTTGCTGCATCATATTCTTCTTCTGCACTACTTCATTCGGTTGCGTCGCTTCTGCTCTGGTGGCGTCAGATTCTGTCGGGCGCTCTGCCTCGCCACTAGTCAGCCATGTCGTTGCTATTACCTCCGCATTGACCTCCCTCTGCGCCACCAGTGCAGCACTAACCACTTGATTTGTTGCCGCTAGATATAGCAGGAATGGCTCTTGTGGTTAGGCGCAACCAGTATCGGTGTAGAGGAGAGGTATTCCTTCAAATCTTGCAGCGCTACTTCGGCCTTCGGGGTCCATTCCATTGGGCGCGCCTTTTTCAAGATTTTGAAAAAGGGAAGGGCGCACTCAGCAGACTTGGAGATGAATCTGCTCATGGCGGCAACACAGCCAGCGAGCCGACGCACATCCTTGAGTCGCCTGGGCACCTCAATCTGCTCAATGGCCTTGATCTTGTCTGGATTCGCCTCGATCCCACGATGTGACACAAAGAACCCGAGAAGTTTGCCGGACGGAACACCGAAGACACACTTCTCAGGGTTCAGCTTGAGGTTGATCTTGCGCAAATTTGCAAACGTCTCTTCCAAGTCTTGTATGAGTGTTGCCTTGTCTTTGGTTTTGACCACTATGACATCCATATAAGCTTCCATATTTCTATGTAGTTGAGGCTCAAAACCAATTTGGACTGCTCTTGCAAATGTTGAACCAGCGCTCTTCAACCCGAAAGACATTCACATAAAACAATACGTACCACATGGGGTGATGAACACAATCTTCTCTTCGTCTTCTCTTGTCATGAAGATCTGGTGGTATCCCGAGTAAGCATCAAGGAATGATAGCAAGTCACACCCGGCCATGGAGTCCACAATCTGTTCAATGCGCGGCAAAGGGAAAGGATCTTTTGGACAAGCCTTATTTATGTCCGTGTAATCAATACACAGCCTCCATTTCCCATTTGCCTTGTGCACCACTACCGGATTTGCCAACCACGTTGGGTGGAGCACTCCTCTGACCAAGCCTGCCGCTTCGAACTTCCTGATCTCCTCTATGATGAACTCTTGCCGCTCTAAGGCTTGCTTCCTAACCTTTTGCTTGACGGGTCACGCATGAGGACAGACAGCAAGATGATGCTCAATCACCTCTCTCGGAATGTCGGGGATGTCGGATGCTTGCCATGCAAACACATCGACATTAATACACGGGAAGGTGACGAGCGCGCCTTCCTATTTGTTGTTGAGGGTGGAGCTTATAGTGAAAGCCCCTCCCATGCCATCCTCCTTGACGGACACCTTCTTGGTTTCTGGTGGTGCGGCTCGGATTTCTTGCTTTTGCCGGTGGAGCTCTCTGGCACGTCCTCGACGGGAGCACAACACTCCAAAGAGGTGCGCTTGCCGGAGTGGGTGCGAGCGGTCTTACCGGTCTTCTTCCCTCCCGGGGATTCAGTGGCAGGAGCAAGTGCCTTGGCAGCAGTTGCTGCAACTGCCTCCCGGTAGAGTTGGTCAGCGCAAATCAGCGCATCCTTCTTGTCGGAGGGGACGGTGATGATGGTCATCGGCCCAGGTATCTTTAGTGTGTTGTAGGCGTAATGTGATGCCGCCATGAACTTGGCTAGTGCTGGGTGGCCGAGGATCCCGTTGTAGGGTAAGGGGATCTCAGCGACATCAAAAACAATCCTCTCTGTCCTATAATTCAGCTCGCCAGCTTCCGAGGCGACATGTTGCTCCGGGATCGACAGGTCGGGGTGAACGGCAGCCACCTCGCCAACATCCGCCGGAGAGGCCATGATAAACCTCTTCTTGGCCGAACGCTCGTCGGGCTCCCTAGGATACGTGGTCGATCTTAGGCTGAGACATTCTAGAGCAGGGGATGTGGATCTGGTGGGGAGGGTCACCACAGGCCTCATCCAAAAACTCAGGGGAGTGGGGCGACGGTATGGGAATCGCTGGATAACCTGAACTTTATTATCTAAGCTAGGAGGAACGAGCAGACCGGCAGGGTTGGCGGTGGTGCCGGCGGCGGCTGCGATCAAGGGTTTGAAGGGGGGAGGGGCGGGTGGGGGACTGTGGAGGGGGGGTGGTGTTTGAGGATACGTCGCGGCTATTGAAAATTTTCGTAATGGTGGGTGGAGATGGTGGTGGACGAGGGAGGGTGATGGTTCAAATGCCTCGGCTGCTAAAAATTTACTATAAGGTTGGTGCTGGAGGAGTGTGGGAGACGGTTGAAGTACGGCGGCTACTAAAATTTGGGTAAAGGAATTGATGCGGGGCGGGAGTGCCCAAGATCGCGCACGGTCCAATAACAATATGCGTGTATGATAATAAGGAAAAGTGGCACGGATCCACCGATTTTTGCAACGCTCAAGGCGGGTAGTTTGTTTTTTATATTTCTAGCTAGCTGGTCTATCACACACGGTTCGTCCTAATTTCCAAATAAACTTACCCGCCTTTAGCTTCCATAGGTGGTAGTTTTACAGCGCACTTGCATCGCTCACGGTTAAGCCAGTACCTCCACCCTTTGCTCGTGTTTGCGCGGCCGTGGTGATTTCAGCGCACTTGCATCGCACACGGTTGAGCCAGTACCTCCACCCTTTGCTCACGCTTACGCGGTCGTGGTGATTTCAGCGCACTTGCATCGCACATGGTTGAGCCAGTATCTCCACCTTAATTTGCTCGCGCTTGCGCGGTCGTGGTGATTCACATCACACTTGTATCGCACATGGTTTAGATATTATACCCCGTCTCCGTTGAGGATCATCAGAGTCTTTGCAGCAAGAAATAACGTTAGGGAGGGTCAAAATACAGCCACACCAGCATGTGGCCCAAATATATATGAGTGAAAAGGGTGGTATGTGATGTTCAAAATTCCAATGCACAACTTTGACATCGTGGGCCCACGGTTGGGTGCGTCATTGAAGATCGATGAGAGGGGCCAGAAGTCAAGAACCACCTGGAAGTGGCCAAATATATGTACGAATATTGGGGATGTTTAAAACTTTAAATACACAATGCATAACTTTGGTGGCACCTGTGTTGCAAACCCGAAATCACCCTCACAACCACCTAGCTAGGATATATATATAATGACATAATGTCGTACCTAGCTAGGATGCTTGGCCCACCACCTCCCACTTCGTGTCAGCGGGGCGGATGCATGTAATGATCGATGCTTTGGTCATACATGCATGTCGCCATGACCTACCATAAGAAAGACCAATGAATCTTTCGTTTGGTCGAATGATAGTTGTTGTTGTCGATAAACCGCTTGGGCCAATAGATTGAACCATCATAAACATCGCACGAGAGGGACCACAAAACCAGCACCTCTTGCATGCGGCCCAAAATGATGTATGTTGGGAAGGGGTGATGTGTGTTTTCAATATAGAATAATGCACAATTTAGATGTGGTTCCTACCTCTCGATACAGACAACAACCATGAAGGCAAAGTAGTTAAGGACGAGATACGTACGCAGGGTTTGATGTAGGTCGAACCCAGCAATCCGAGCATCTGGGAGGGAATCCTGACAACGCATGAGATCGAGCTTTGGTTGACCAACATTTGACGGTTACCGTCCCTAACATGAACTAGGAGGAATCCATTCATGGCCAACACATACACCCTCATTATCAGTCAAAGGGATGATATATGTACACTCGGGGAGCCCACAGATATCCTTGTCATCACAAAAAACCACACAAGGGAGACATGGTTGATCAGAAGACCCCGTATACACTGCATGCGGCCCGAAAATATGTATGGGTACGATGGTGTATGATGTGTTTAAATCCCAAATGCACAACTTTGATGGGCCACGCCAAGTACATTACAAACCGAACAGCGTACCCGAATCCAAGCATGGTTCAATACCTATGATGTCAGTTTCCCAACTTCGAGGCGGCAGTGGGAGAGGGGGTCGTCCCACGCATGCGCTCAAACTTTATTTGTCTAGCATGGGACACATCTATATATATCTATACATCTATACACATATATAGTGTGCGAATAACTATGAAAGTTGCTCGTTGGATGAAGCCAATCCGACGGTACAGAGATGGCAAATGTGAGCACTACTGGCCGTTGGATATCATCTACATTCCACCAGATTCTGCCACATGTACAATCTAGAAGACTCCATGCATGGTTGAACTTAAGCATAATGCACAAACCTCAAAACACAAGCACTTGTCCTTTGTTCTCTAGAATCTTCCATATCTTAATTGCCCAAACCTTTTTTTTCTAAATGAATTGTCACTTTTTGTTTTTACCTTTACAATGCACAATTCCATGAATCTTAAAATAGTTTTTTTACAAAATTAGTTGATTTTGGATGAGATGAACTATAAGAAATAAATGAACATCTACATCATGCATATCTGGGAGAAGAGGCGGGAAACCAATGAGAGGAGTGGCGAGAAACGGTAGCTTGTTTTGAATGGAAACCTAGTAGAGAAGGAAGTGTGAGCTACACGATGCATGCACACAGTTCTTACCCATGTACTGCATGCATGTGCTGTCGAAAGGGCTCAGGGTTGCCGTTCGATCTGGGAGCATCCAATGGTGCACATGTACGATCCGTGGGGTTTCGGTTCTGGCCAGTCAGAACGCAGGACTCAGATCGCGTGCGCAGTAGGGGGAATATCATACGGAAACCAACATTTGGTGGAAACCGGTGAAAACCATGAGAAAAAGATGTTTTGAAGTTTCAAAAAAATTCAAAAAAATGCGGGATGTTAAGAGGATGATGTTTTATTGGCACACAAAATTTCAAGTTGAAACACATTAAGAGATGTGAGCTATTAAAAAGACAAAATTAGTGTTGAACAGTGCCGAATAGTAATGTCACTATTCAGGGTGGAATTTGTCTTTTTCATAGCTCGCATCTCGTAATGTTTTTCAACTTGAAATTTTGTGTCGCAATAAAACATCACCTTCTTAACATCCCACATTTTTTTCAGATTTTTATGAAACTTTAAAATATGATTTCCATGAAGTTTTCATTGAATATCGGCTTTCATGAGTGAACAGTGTGCTATTTGAAAACATTTCGTGAGAAGAATCTCGGTATTTAAATCCCCGTAAATCCAAAACTAAGCTGAAAATCGTGAAACCTGCCATGGTCTCACGAGATCGCACTTATATGTTGAGGAACTTTTCGTCCACTGTGGCGCAAGTTTTATTACAAGCCTCTTACAAACCGGAGCTTCTCTCAAAGAAGCCTCGTGGTTCCCATAGGGAAACGTGTCCCCCTTGTGTGCGAAACATAATCACTGCCTCTTTTCACCTTGTATTTTCATCTACGGGCAACATGAAACGACAGGATATCCGTGCTGAAATTTAAACTTATTCAGGGTTCGTTTGGCATTTCTATACACTAATTGAGTTTCCGAGGCATTTAATGTCCATAATTCAAATCTGAACTACAAATACATGCTCAAGTTCACCAAAATGGCTAGAAAAATTATACATGTGTCCTTGGGTGCATGTTTAGGTCCCATGCCAGGAATGTCGACGTCCTGGATTTGGGGGTATCTAGCCCTGCCTGCCTGCGGCCCACCGCGTGGCTCCATCAATGGCCTGGTACGGCTCAGCTTCAACAACAACACAGCAAGACCCTCGCGAGGGGCCAAGCCTCGCGAGGCGTACGACACCAAGACCCCTGAAGGAGTTGGCCTCCTCAAGAGGGCTCCTGAGGGGCGCAGAGATCTATGCAGATACCTCATGAGGCTCAGCTGACGTGAGCCATGACGACCAAGGCCAGGCGGGTGCCAGACGGGCGCAGAGCATAGGTTTCCTCTTCGGTGCAAGGGAGGAAAGCCACAGGCGCGGAGTCCCAAGGAAGCAGCCAAAGGTTTCCATTCTGGTGCAACGAGACCAAGACCGCCAGGACTGCAGGATGGAGGTCATCACCGAGCCCACCGCAGCGTCACGGCCAGAGGCTTTTTGCAGGCGAAGGCTACTTTTGTCAGGATATGCTATACTACTTGTCCCCTTTCAAATCCTGCCATTGTGGAATCCCTTCCAGCTCATATTGGGGAAGAGGACCAAGGCACTATATATAGGACCAAGCCACCACCATAGAGATGGATCGATTCCTTCCCGTGCAATAGACCAGCTCAAGAACACCTCACCTCCTGAGGCTTGTTCATCCTTGTACTAGTTCATCCATAGCCCCTCGAGGCAATCCACCACACCACACTGGAGTAGGGTGTTACACCACAACGGTGGCCCGAACCAGTATAAATCTCTGTGTATTTGTGTCTCTGTGAGCTTTCCGCGCTAGGCTAGGGAGGATCGCGAGTAGACAGGCTGGACAGGTGGAGATCTCCGCACGCACCCCAGTGTTCGAAACTCTCACGGGTCGCCGGACCCAGAAATCTAACATTTGGCGTGCCAGGTAGGGGTGTGTCGGAATCCTCTTCCTCGGCTTCCAGATCGTTCCACTGACCCATATGGCGGGCGCTCCTCAGTCGGCCTCGTCAACGCACGAAGCGCCGGGGCTGCGCTGCTTCGCCCTCTCCCTGCGGCAAGTGTAGTGGCCGCATAAGTTCCACCGGAGATGCCGCCGCGCTACGACGGTGCAGCGGATCCAGTCCCCTTCCTTTAGGCGTATGAGGAAGCAGTTTGGCCGGCTGGTGGAGACGACAAGGTGAAGGCCAACTGGTTCCCCATGGCCCTCACAGGCGCGCCACACGCTTGGTTGCTCAACCTGCCGGCATCTTCTGTGGTCTCCTGGGAGGAGCTGCGCAACATCTTCCTCGCCCACTACGCGGCGTCGGCGCCACCGGTCGTCGCAACTCTCCTGGGCGGCTCGCAGGCGCCACCCTCGGCCACCACGTCAAGCAGTTCCACCGGCGGGCAGGCAACACTCACGCGGGCTCGGGGGCTCCCCCGGGCTGGGCGGTGACCCAAGCCAACCTCGCCTTCGGCCCCGAAGATCATCATGTTGCCACGAAGGGAGAGGGCACGCTCCCGATGCTCTGCACCCCCACCATCTGCCACGTGGCGATCACCAAGACCCTCATCAACGGTGGGGCCGGCCTCAACATGCTCTCCCCGGAGGCGTTCGGCCTGCTTCATGTACCGCCCAGCCAGCTCCGCCCCTCCAAGCCCTTCTCTGGAGTCGAAGACGGTTCCACCAGGCACCTGGGGCAGATCCGCCTCGCTGTCACCTTTGGGACCCGCGACAACTACCACACCGAGCTCGTCGACTTCGACATCGCCAAGATCAACCTACCGTACAATGCTATTCTGGGATACCCAGCCTTGGCGTAGTTTATGGCTGCGACCCATCCCACGTACAACCTCATGAAGATGCCGGGCAGCAACTGTGTCCTCACAGTGGCAGGGGACACCAAAGGCGCGTTGCAGGCTCTCAAGCTCGCCTACAAGACATCCACGATCGTGACACCCATCAAGAAGGGGGATCAGGAGGCCCCAGAGGTAGCGCCTGCCAAGAAGAAGTAGTTGTTCTCTCAGGACCGAGCCGGGACAAAGCAAGTGCCGGTTTGCGAGGATGGGGTGGCCAGCGCCACCTTCACCATAGGGGCAGGCCTCCCACGGGATCAAGAGGAGGCATTGATCAACTTTCTGCGAGCCAACAAGGATGTATTCGCCTGGGAACCCAAGAACCTGGCCGGGGTCCCGAGGGGGATAATCCAACACCATCTAAGAGTATGCCCAAGTGTGTGGCCAGTGAAGCAGAAGGCTCGCCGGTAGTCCACCGAGAAGCAAGCCTTCATCATCCAAGAAACCCGTAAGCTACAAGCCGCAGAGGTCATCAGAGAAGTGCGGTACCCAGAGTGGCTGGCGAACCCCGTCATCATCCCCAAGAAAGGAGGGAAGGAGTGCATGTTTGTCGACTTCACCAACCTCAACAAGGCCTGCCCTCAAGATCCCTTTCCGCTCCCTTGCATCGACCAGATCGTCGACTCCACCGCCGAGTGCGACCTGCTGTGCTTCCTGGACGCCTTCTCCGGCTACCACCAGATCAAGATGGCCATGGAAGATGTGGAAAAGACGGCATTCCTCACCCCGTGCGGGGTGTACTGCTACACCTGCATGCCCTACGGACTGCGCAACGCCGGAGCAACATTCCAGCGGTTGATGCACATCGCCCTAGGCTTGCAGCTCCGGAGAAACACGGAGGCCTACGTCGGTGATATAGTTGTAAAGTCTCGGGAGGCCAGGACTCTGATAGAAGATCTGGAAGAGACATTTGCCAGCCTGCGCATGGTGGATCTTTGGCTTAATCCTGAGAAGTGTGTGTTCGGAGTCCCATCCGGCAAGCTGCTGGGCTTCTTGGTATCGCACAGAGGGATCGAGTCTAACCCGGAAAAGGTCAAGGCAATAGAAGACTGAACCCCCCGCAGACCCTGAAGGAGATGAAAAAGCTGGCTGGGTGCGTAACCACGCTTGGACGCTTCATTTCCAAGTTGGGGGAGCGCACCCTCCCGTTTTTCAAGATGATGAAAAGGGAAGGAGCCATTCGGGTGGACCCCCGAGGCAGACGCAGGCTTCCAGGACCTCAAGAGATATCTGACCAGTCCGCCCGTGATGGTGGCACCACGCCCTCTTGAGCCCTTGGTGCTCTATCTGGCAGCAACCCCACACTCGGCAAGCGCTGCCCTGGTGGAGCGAAGGAAGGAGCGCCAAGTCAAGAAGTTGCAGCAGGATGCGCAACCAGCAAGCAAAGTGCAGGACACCTCGGAAGAGTCACCTAAAGTCCCAGCGGGCGCAGCAGTCGACATTCCTCCTGAGGCCACAAATGACCCCATGGCTACCCAGGCTCCGGAGCACAGGCCTCAAGGGGCCAAAAGGAACATGTGCCCTCATGAAGAACAAGATTCTGCTGATACCTCCTCCCTCGTTGAGCACCCGGTTTACTTCCTCAGCACAGCACCAAGGGAGGCACGGGCACGATATCCCATGCCACAGAAGCTCTTGCTCGTACTTATAGTCACCTCCAGGAAGTTGTGCCACTACTTTCAAGGCCACCCCATCAAAGTTGTCTCGGCATACCCGCTAGAGAGAGTGCTCCGGAGCCCGAATGCAGCTGGGCGAGTTGCTGAATGGAACATTGAGCTTCAAGCATTTGATCTCGAGTTCAGTACCACCAGGGTCATCAAGGGCGCGACCCTCGCTGACTTCGTGGCCGAGTGGACTGACGCTCCAAACCAAGGAGAAGGTGAGAACTGCTCCCTCCTGCCAGGAGATGAAGAGCCAGACGGATGGGTCATGTACTTCAATGGGGCGTTTGCTCGGCAAGGCGCAGGGGCAGGGGCCATCCTCATCTCGCCTACCAAGGACAAGCTTTTCTATGCGGTACAACTCTACTTTCAGTGGGGCAAGAAGGTCTCCAACAACACCACATAATTTGGAGGCTTGCTTGCTGGGCTCAGGGCCGCGGCCACGCTAGGAGTGAATCGCCTCACCATCAACGGTGATTCTCAACTTCTTGTCAATTTCTCCAACAAGGAGTACACGCCTAAGGACGAACACATGGAGGTGTACCTAGAAGAGGTGCGCAAGATGGAGAAGCGGTTCATGGGTGTGGAGCTCCGGCATGTGCCACGCGGGACGAACAAGGAAGCAGACGACATCGCCAAAAGAGCCTCACGCAGGCTCCCTCAGGAGCCAGGCGTGTTTGAGGAACGGCTGTTCAAGCCATTTGTGGTCCGCCCGTCACGACTCCAACACTGCCTCACGAGGACCTGCCACAGGCACCAGAGACGGGAGCCCCAGCCTGTGGTCATCCCTCAGGAGCCCGCTTGCTGCTCGCGCTTGAGCCTGAGGAGGGGTGCTGTACAGAGGAGTTCAAGGCGTACTCGCTTCGGGGGACTCTACTAGAGAAGGAGGAGGACGCCGAGCGCGTAGCCCGCCAGGCCACCGCGTACTGCATCCAAGATGGTGAGTTATACCGCAGGATGCCCAATGACGTTTCTTTGTGGTGCATCTCCAGGGAACAGGGGCTCGAGCTGCTGGCGGACATACATGGTGGGGACTGCGGGCACCACTCCTCGTCCCGCACCCTGGTGGGCAAGGCATTCCACAGCGGCTTCTACTGGCCTACCGCGCTCAACGAGGCTACAAAGCTGGTGCGCATGCCAGTTTCATGCCAAGCAGATCCATCGGCCCGCGTAGGGCCTCTAGACGATCCCGCTCACGTGGCCTTTTGTGGTCTAGGGGCTAGACATCTTGGGGTCGTTCCCTCGGGCACTAGGGGGCTACCGGTACCTCTACGTCGCCATCGACAAGTTCACAAAGTGGGCAGAGGTAGAAGCCATGCGCACCATCCCAGCAGGATCAGTCGTCAAGTTCATCAAGGGAATCGTGAGCCGATTTGGGGCCCCCAATCGCATCATCACCGACAATGGCTCGCAGTTCACTAGCAATCTTTTCAAAACATACTGTGTTAATATTGGAACGCAGATCTACTATGCCTCAGTAGCACACCAACGGAGCAATGGGCAGGCTGAGAGGGCCAACGCGGAGGTCCTGAGGGGCCTCAAGACCCACACCTTCAAGAAGAAGCTCGAGGCCTGCGGCAGGGGCTGGCTCAACGAGTTGAAGTCCGTGTTGTGGTCCATCCGCACCACCATGACCAAGCCAATAGGAGAAATGCCCTTCTTCCTCGTCTACAGAGCAGAAGCGGTTCTCCCTCACGAGGTCAAGCATCGCTCCCCGTGGGTCCTGGCGTTCAACGAAATGTAGTACGACGCCACGTGGAGGATGGATCTTATGCTGGGGGAGGAGCGCCGCCGTCATGCCTCGCTCCAGGCAGCGAGGTACCAGCAGGCGCTATGGCGGTACCACTGCCGCAGCGTCTGCTCTAGGATGTTAGAGGTGGGCGACCTCGTCCCGAGGTGGGTGCTCTCCAGGGAGGGGCTGCATAAGCTCTCTCCCATATGGGAGGGCCCATTTAGGATTTCCAGTGTCTCCAGGCTTGGCGCCGCGCGCCTGGAGACACAGGACAGGGTCCCCATCCAGAACGCCTGGAACATCCGGCACCTCTGGAAGTTCTACCCCTAAAGAAAGGCTCTGGCCTGTGAAGCAAGGCTCCGACCTGTGAAGGTCTCCGCTCATGACACTATCACGTAATAATGAGTGGGGCTGTACACGCCCTGGAGTCTCCTGAGAGTCGCCCTGGGGCCTCATGGGGGCTCCCTCCCACGTCTTAGTGGCAGCACTTAGCTCCGCGCTGGTGAGAAGACTAGATTAGGTGCCGGACGCGGCTGTTCATTAGATTTTCGAAGTTGCTTGCGGTTTTCTTAGTAAGTTTTTTAATGGATTTGGTATTCTCGAGCGCTTGTTCCTCAAGTGTGTTTTCTCCTAAGTTGCTTTGGTCTAAGGACATGAGGGAAGTGGTAGTCGCCCGCCACTTCTCACGCTCCTCGCGCATGGGGCTAGGTAGGTGTGTGCGCCTAGGGCCCACCTTTGTGTGCACGCACCGAACCCTGTTGTTTCGTCTTTATCCTCGCGAGGAGCCCTCAATCGAGTCCGCTGGCGCCAACACCCCTCATGTTCGTGCCCCCCCCCCCCGGGCAGCGCGACGCAGTGCATCAGGCCCTTGATCTATGGCAGGGGGCTCGCGTAAGGGAAGCAAGTCGCTCGACAAATTTTCTCTTCCTGCAAGGGACAGCTCTGCCCTGCTGCGGCTCCTAAGAGCACAGGGTGTATCTCCTGAGGGCACAGGGTGTACGCTCTAGGGGGTTTGTTAAAAACCTAAGGATAGGTTCTCATGAGGCGGAGGACGACTACACGTATCAAGCTAAGCTTTCCTACCTTGACCCACTCAAATTATAAACACTGCAACACTGCATCAGGGACGGCAACCATAACATAAAAAGGCACAACCGCAGCAGTTCATTACACGCCCTCGCAGGGTTCATTCTTCTTTTTTCGATTTGCAGGAGAAAGGAAAAGCTAAACAAAGAGGGCCCGAAGGCATGGCACCAGCGCCACATTCTCAAGCAGCGCCTCAAGGTAGCCCGGCGCTCCACCAGTTCCCCCTCAGGAGATCTGGGGTCATCGGCCTTGAGTCCAAGTTCGCCGGCCCCCAGCTTCAGGCTGGGCTCCTCTCCGGCTTCACTGGAGCGCTGTGATGGGACGAGCCACTGGCGTCCTCGACACGAGCACGACGACGTGGAGTCCGGTCGTAGCCACCACTACTCGAGCTCTCATCCGAGGAGGAGCTGCCGCCGCAAGAAGAGGAGCGCGCGTCACCAAGGCCAAGTTCGTCGTCGCCACCATTGTCGTCGCTGCTGTCCTCAAGGCAGCACCCCACGCGGCGGCCGTCCCCCCTGAACACCCTCGCGTAGAGGGTCGCCAGGCCGTCGTGCTTGAAGTGGAGGGTGCACCTTCCGCCCAGGCCACGCGCACGGGCGAACGTCTGCTAGCCACGGGCCAGCACCATGCTGCCAGAGGCGGAAACCTCGGTGCTGACCCACGAGGCTCTGCTGCAGCACCCATCGGCCTGTAGCCAGAGGCCAACAAGCCCCAAAGAAGGAAGCTCGCTGGAGAAGAAGCGAGGGAGCCGAGCGAGGTGCCAGCCGGGCTCTTCGACCACACCACGAACTCGGGAAGCACCTCCAGCGAAGAAAAGCGCGGCCGAGGCGGGAATACGATCACGGCGCGCCTCCCTTCATTGTGGGGGCTGCTCCGGGGCCAGTAGCCCCCGCCACGAGAAGAGGTACCGTCACGGGCACCCAGCGCAAAGTTGCCCTTGGGGGGTGCGCGGCCGCGCCCCCTGGATGCTGCCGGAGGGACCACAGGGTGCTTGCAGGGACGGCCACGGCCCCCTTGAGAGGAGGAGAGGCTGGACCCTCCTTGGGGGCCTTCCCTTTCTCGGCCGTTGAGAACCTCTTCGGTGATGCCATGGGAGCAAGACGGAGAGGAAGGAAGCAAGCGGAAGCAAAACGAAGGAAAGATGGACAGGGGGCTCCGCCCCTTCCTCACATTTATAGCCAAAGGAGGCCAACCGCCGGCCTCCACAACCTCGCACCATCATGACCCTCTGCATGCAGCATCGACCAGTCAAGTAGAGCAGTTGCCGAGGCAGTGTGGGGAAGCGGAGTCGCCCACATCCAACCAATCGCCAGGTGTCATCAAGGACGCAGGCGGTTAGGGCCCGCGGCGCTCCGCACCTGCCCTTTGGCTTCGCCAAGAAACCAAGTCTGAGTGCGCCTTGGGCCCGGGGGCTACTGTCGGCGTCCTGGATTTGGGGGTATCCAGCCCTGCCTGCCTGCGGCCCCACCGTGTGGCTCCATCAATGGCCTGGTACGGCCCAGCTTCAACAACAACACATCAATACCCTCGCGAGGGGCCAAGCCTCGCGAGGCGGACGATGCCAAGACCCCTGAAGGAGTTGGCCTCCTCAAGAGGGCTCCTGAGGGGCGGAGAGATCTATGCAGATACTCATGAGGCTGAGCTGACGTGAGCCATGATGACCAAGGCCAGGCGGGTGCCAGGCGGGCGCCAGGCGGGTGCAGAGTGCAGGTTTCCTCTTTGGTACAAGGGAGGCAAGCCACAGGCGCAGAGTCCTGAGGAAGCAGCCAAAGGTTTCCATTCTGGTGCAACGAGACCAAGACCGCCAGAACGACAGGACGGAGGTCATCATCGAGCCCACCGCAGCGTCACAGCCAGAGGTTTTTCGTAGGCGAAGACAACTTTTGTTAGGATAGGCTGTACTACTTGTCCCCTTTCGAATCCCGCCGTTGTGGAATCCCTTCCCGCTCATATTGGGGAAGAGTACCAAGGCACTATATATAGCACCTAGCCACCACCATAGAGAGAGATCGATTCCTTCCCGAGCAACAGACCAGCTCAAGAACACCTCACCTCCTGAGGCTTGTTCATCCTTGTCCTAGTTCATCCATAGCCCCTCGAGGCAATCCACCACACTACACTGGAGTAGGGTGTGATAACCCACAAGTGTAGGGGATCGCAACAGCTTTCAAGGGTAGAGTATTCAACCCAAATTTATTGATTCGACACGAGGGGAGCCAAAGAATATTCTTAAGTATTAGCAGTTGAGTTGTCAATTCAACCACACTTGGATAACTTAGTATCTGCAGCAAAGTATTTAGTAGCGAAGTAGTATGATAGTAATGGTAACATTGGCAAAAGTAAAGATAGCAGTTTTGTAGTAGTTGTAACAGTAGCAACGGAAAAGTAAATAAGCGAAGCACAATATGTGAAAAGCTCGTAGGCATTGGATCAGTGATGGATAATTATGTCGGATGCGATTCCTCATGTAATAGCTATAACATAGGGTGACACAGAACTAGCTCCAGTTCATCAATGTAATGTAGGCATGTTTTCCCAATATAGTCATACGTGCTTATGGAAAAGAACTTGCATGACATCTTTTGTCCTACCCTCCCGTGGCAGCAGGGTCCTAGTGGAAACTAAGGGATATTAAGGCCTCCTTTTAATAGAGAACCGGAACAAAGCATTAGCACATAGTGAATACATGAACTCCTCAAACTATGGTCATCACCGAGAAGTATCCCGATTATTGTCACTTGGGGGTTGTCGGATCATAACACATAATAGGTGACTATAGACTTGCAAGATAGGATCAAGAATTCACATATATTCATGAAAACATAATAGGTTCAGATCTGAAATCATGGCACTCGGGCCCTAGTGACAAGCATTAAGCATATCAAAGTCATAGCAACATCAATCTCAGAACATAGTGGATACTAGGGATCAAACCCTAACAAAACTAACTTGATTACATGGTAAATCTCATCCAACCCATCACCGTCCAGCAAGCCTACAATAGAATTACTCACGCACGGCGGTGAGCATCATGAAATTGGTGGTGGGGGATGGTTGATGATGACGACGGCGACGAATCCCCCTCTCCGGAGCCCCGAGCGGACTCCAGATCAGCCCACCCGAGAGAGATTAGGGCTTGGTGGCAGCACCATATCGTAAAACGCGATGAAACTTTCTCTCTAATTTTTCTCCGCGAAACGGAATATATGGAGTTGGAGTTGAGGTCGGTGGAGCATCAGGAGGCCCAGGGGGGAGGGCACGCCCCAACCCTCGTGGACAGGGTGTGGGCCCCCTGGCCTTGATTATTTTGCCAGTATTTTTTATTTTCCAAAAGTTATCTCCGTGGATTTTCAGGTCATTCTGAGAACTTTTGTTTTCTGCACAATAAACAACACCATGGCAGTTCTGCTGAAAACAGCGTCAGTCTGGGTTAGTTTCATTCAAATCATGCAAGTTAGAGTCCAAAACAAGGGCAAAAGTGTTTGGAAAAGTAGATACGTTGGAGACGTATCAACTCCCCAAGCTTAAACCTTTGCTTGTCCTCAAGCAATTCAGTTGATAAACTGAAAGTGAAAAAGAAAAAAAATTACAAACTCTGTTTGCTCTTGTTGTTGTAAATATGTAAAGCCAGCATTCAAGTTTTCAGCAAAGATTATGAACTAACCATACTCATAATAACACTTAGGTCTCACATTTACTCATATCAATGGCATAATCAGCTAGCAAGCAATAATAATAGAACTCGGATGACAACACTTTCTCAAAACAATCATAATATGATATAACAAGATGGTATCTCGCTACCCCTTTCTGAGAGCGCCAAAACATAAATGCAGAGCACCTTTAAAGATCAAGGACTGACTAAACATTGTAATTCATGGTAAAAGAGATCCAGTCAAGTCATACCCAATATAAACTAATAGTGATGAATGCAAATGACAGTGTGCTCTCCAGCGGGTTCTTTTTAATAAGAGGGATGATGACTCAACATAAAAGTAAATAGATAGGCCCTTCGTAGAGGGAAGCAGGGATTTGTAGAGGTGCCAGAGCTCGATTTTAAAATAGAGATGAATAACATTTTGAGCGGCATACTTTCACTGTCAGCGCAACAACTATGAGATGGCGATATCTTCGATGCTACATACATTATAGGCGGTTCCCAAACAGAATGGTAAAAGTTTATACTCCCCCACCACCAACAAGCATCAATCCATGGCTTGCTCGAAACAACGAGTGCCTCCAACTAAAAACAGCCCTGTGGGAGTTTTGTTTAATTATTTTGATTTCCTTTGATCTTTTTGATCATGGGACTGGGCATCCCGGTTACCAGCCATTTTCTCGTGAATGAGGAGCAGAGTCCACTCCTCTTGAGAATAACCCACCTAGCATGGAAGATACAGACAGCCCTAGTTCAAACATGGGCTGCTCGAGCATACAAAACAGAATTTCATTTGAAGGTTTGGAGTTTGGCACATACATATTTACTTGGAACGACAGGTAGATACCGCATATAGGAAGGTATGGTGGACTCATATGGAACAACTTTGGGGTTTAAGGAGTTTGGATGCACAAGCAGTATTCCCGCTTAGTACAGGTGAAGGCTAGCAAAAGACGGGGAAGCGACCAACTGAGAAAGCGACAACAGTCATGAACATGCATTAAAATTAATTTACACCGAGTAGAAGCATGAGTAGGATATAATCCACCATGAACATAAATATCGTGAAGGCTATGTTGATTTGTTTCAACTACATGCGTGAACATGTGCCAAGTCGAGTCACTCAATTCATTCAAAGGAGGATACCATCCCATCATACCACATCACAATCATTTTAATAGCATGTTAGCATGCAAGGTAAACCATTATAACTCATAGCTAATTAAGCATGGCACAAGCAACTATAATCTCTAAATGTCATTGCAAATATGTTTACTTCATAATAAGCTGAATCAGGAACGATGAACTCATCATATTTACAAAAACAAAAGAGGTCGAGTTCATACCAGCTTTTCTCATCTCAACCAGCCCATCATATATCATCATTATTGCCTTTCACTTGCATAACCGAACGGTGTGTATAATAATAATAGTGCACATGCATTGGACTAAGCTAGAATCTGCAAGCATTCAACTCCAGAGAGAAGACAAAGTAATATGGGCTCTAAGTTAAATAAACAATCATGCATATGAGAGCCACTAAACATTTTCAATATGGTCTTCTACCCTCGACCCCCAAAGGAAAGAAAAGAAATAAAACTATTACACGGGAAAGCTCCCAACAAGGAAGAAGAAGAACGAGAAATATTTTTGGGTTTTCGTTTTAATTCCTACTACAAGCATGGAAATTAAACTAACTAATTTTTTTGGTTTTTCTTAAGGTTTATCAAACACACAAGAAGAAAGCTAGAAAAAGAAAATTAAACTAGCATGGATAATACAATGGAAGAGTATGAGCACCGACAACTAGAATAATGTGTGAACATGAATGTAAAGTCGGTGGGAAATACGTACTCCCCGAAGCTTAGGCTTTTGGCCTAAGTTGGTCTAATGCCAAGGATAGCCTGGCTGATATCCGTAGTTATAACTGGGGTCGTACTGAGATGCAGCAGCAAATGCATCCTGAGCTGCGGCATGTTGGCGAGCCGCCTCTGCTCTCCCCTCGTGTTCAGCTGCCTCCTCCCTGGTAACAACATATCTTCGTTTTGCCTAGTAATCAAAAAGGAAAGGAGCAGGGAGAGTAACATGGACAGAGCTACGTCTGTCAAAGATTAGTCGATACTGGAGGAAATGTTCATTCCTCAAAAGAAAACGATGTTTAACCATCGCGTCATAATCTAAATAAGCAGGAAGCAACTCCATATCCCCCTCTCGTGGGGCTATACCAAGATAATTAGCAACATGGGTCGCATAAATCCCTCCAAATAAATCTCCAGACATACCATTATTATGCAACCTACGTGTAACTATTGCCCCCAAGTTGTAATCTTTATTACCTAACACAGCACTCTTGAGGACACAAAGATCAGGGACACACATGTGACATGCTTCATCTTTACCGTTAATGCATCTACCAATGAAGAGAGCAAAATAATGTATAGCAGGAAAATGAATGCTCCCTATGGTAGCTTGTGCTATATCCCTAGATTCTCCCACAGTAATACTAGCTAGAAAGTCTTTATATTCAGATCTGTGGGGGTCATTAACATTGCCCCACTACGGGAGTTTGCAAGCAGTTGTAAAATCTACTAAGTCCATGGTGTAAGATTTATCATGAATATCAAACAGGACACTCTGAGAATTACGTGAAGATTTATATTTAAACCTTCTTACGAATGAATCAGTCAATTGATAGTACTGAGGACACTTATCTTGTAAGAAGTCCTCAAGATCAGCATTACGCACATATGCGTCAAATTCATCCTTAATGCCTGCTTTGACCATAAACTCGTCTGATGGCCACTCACAAGCTCGCACTTCAGCATCCCTTGGTGGTTCATCGTCTTGCTCACGCATAGCACGCCTGGGTCCTCTCTTTGTTGAGGAACCACCTTGATACATTCTCCTAGACATATTTCTTTTTCCGAAAAATTTCTGAAATTTTTAGTAACTTCAAAACAAAAGTGAATAAAATAAACAAGATTGGTAGAAACTACTCCTACAAGTGCCTAAGGCCTATATCATGCATTGGAATTACTTGGGACCTCATAAATTTAACATGCAAGCTCAAGAACAGGGTCACCTATGCAGCAAAAATTTGCAATGAATAAAGCACTAGAACAAAAACTAATTGGACCAATGGAGGAGTCACATACGAAGCAACAATCTCCCAAAGTGAATGGAGCTTTGAGCAAGGAGATCGAAAATCGCAGCAAAATGAGTTAGAACTCGTGCATGAGCTGGATGGGGATTTTTTTTTAGGAAGAAGATGGAGTGTGTGGGTGCAGGAATAAGTGGAGGGGGGCCACCGTGGGCCCACGAGACAGGGGGGCGCGCCTAGGGGGTGTGGGCCCGCCCTCCACCCTCGTGGCCAGGTGCTTGCCCCCCTGCAGTGTTTTGAGTGCCTAAAATCCTCAAATATTCCATAAAAAATCTTACTAAATTTGCAGGGCATTTGGAGCACTTTTATTTTTGGGATATTTTTTTATTGCACGGATAATTCAGAAAATAGACAGATAATACTATTTTTGCTTTATTTAATCTAAATAACAGAAAGTAAAAAGAGGGTACAGAAGGTTGTGCCTTCTAGTTTCATCCATCTCATGATCATCAAAATGAATCCACTACCAAGGTTGATCAAGTCTTGTTAAAAAACTCATTCCGAATAACACGGAACCGGAGAAATTTCGAATAACACTAGGTTACCTCAACGGGGATATGAACATCCCGAACAATAAGAATATCATGCTTTTTCTTGATAGTAGGAAGAGGAAATTCAAAACCTCCAATAATGATAGTTGGAACTTTTCCAATAGAATTGATGCTATGAACTTGAGATTGTTTCCTCGGAATGTGTACCGTATGCTCATTACCATTAACATGAAAAGTGGCATTGCCTTTGTTGCAATCAATAACAGCCCCTGCAGTATTCAAAAAGGGTCTACCAAGGATAATCGACAAACTATCGTCCATGGGAATATCAAGAATAACAAAGTCCGTTAAGATAGTGAAATTTGTAACCACAACAGGCACATCCTCGCAAATACCGACAGGTATAGCAGTTGATTTATCAGCCATTTGCAAAGATATTTCAGTAGGTGTCAAGTTATTCAATTCAAGTATATGATATAAAGAGAGGCATAACACTAACACCGGCTCCAAGATCACATAAAGCAGTTTTAACATAGTTTCTTTTAATGGAGCATGGTATAATTGGTACCCCTGGATCTCCAAGCTTCTTTGGTATTCCACACTTAAAAGTATAATTAGCAAGCATGGTGGAAATTTCAGCTTCCGGTATCTTTCTTTTATTTGTAATGATATCCTTCATGTACTTAGCATAAGGATTTAATTTAAGCATATCAGTTAAGCGCATACGTAAGAAGATATGTCTAATCATTTCAGCAAAGGGCTCAAAATCCTCATCATCCTTTGTCTTGGATGGTTTAGGAGGAAAGGGCATGGGTTTCTAAACCCATGGTTCTCTTTCTTTACCGTGCTAACTAGAAACAAAGTCTCTCTTATCATAACGTTGATTCTTTGATTGTGGGTTATCAAGATCAACAACAGGTTCAACCTCTACTTCATTGTTATTTCTAGGTTGAGCATCAACATGAACATTATCATTAACATCATCACTAGGTTCATGTTCATCACCTGATTGTGTTTCAGCGTCAGAAATAGAAATTTCATTGGGATTCTCAGGTGTGTCTACAACAGGTTCACTAGAAGCATGCAAAGTCCTATCATTTTTCTTTTTCTTCTTTTTGGAAGAACTAGGTGCCTCTAAATTATTTCTCTGAGAATCCTGCTCGATTCACTTAGGGTGGCCTTCAGGATACAAAGGTTCCTGATTCATTCTACCCATTCAAGTAGCCACTCTAACAGCAAAGTCATGTTTATTATTTAATTCATCAAGCAAATCACTTTGAGCTTTAAGTACTTGCTCAGCTTGAGTGGTAACCATAGAAGCATATTTGCTAATGAGTTTAAGTTTACCTTTAACTCTAGCCATATAATCACTCAAGCGTCCTATTTCGAAAGCATTATTCTTTAATTCTCTACCAACATAAGCATTAAAACTTTCTTGTCTAGCCATAAAGTCATCAAATTCATCTAAGCATGGGCTATGAAATTTAGTAGACGGGTGAGGGAGTCCTGGACTAGGGGGTGTCCGGACAGCCGGACTATCATCGTCCGTCGGACTCCAAGACTACGAAGATACAAGATTGAAGACTCCGTCCCGTGTCCGGATGGGACTTTCCTTGGCGTGGAAGGCAAGCTTGGCGATACGGATATGTAGATCTCCTACCATTGTAACCGACTCTGTGTAACCCTAGCCTCCTCCGGTGTCTATGTAAACCGGAGGGCTTTAGTCCGTAGGACAACATACATTACAACAATCATACCATAGGCTAGCTTTAGGGTTTAGCCTCCTTGATCTCGTGGTAGATCCACTCTTGTACTACCCATATCATCAATATTAATCAAGCAGGACGTAGGGTTTTACCTCCATCGAGAGGGCCCGAACCTGGGTAAACATCGTGTCCCTTGTCTCCTGTTACCATCCGCCTAGATGCACAGTTCGGGACCCCCTACCCGAGATCCGCCGGTTTTGACACCGACATTGGTGCTTTCATTGAGAGTTCCTCTGTGTCATCACCGATAGGCTCGATGGCATCTTCAACCAACAACGCTGTCCAGGGTGAGACTTTTCTCCCCGGACAGATCTTCGTATTCGGCGGCTTCGCACTGCGGGCTAATTCGCTTGGCCATCTAGAGCAGATCGAAAGCTACGCCGCTGGTCATTAGGTCAGATTCGGAAGTCTAAACTTCACGGCCGACGTCTGCGGAGACTTGATCTTCGACGGGCTCGAGCCACAGCCAAGCGCGCCACACTGTTATGATGGGCATGAACTAGCTCTGCCGCCGAACAGTGCCTTGGTGGCCGCACTCGAATCCGCTTCGGCCCTTAGTCCGGAGCCGATCGCCCAGATCGAGGATCGGTGGATGGACGCCACCTCGGGGGCTTCAACTTCCACAGCGGTGGAGCCGAACACTAACCTTGTCCCTCGCAAAACTCATGATTCCGAGGTGCCGGACTCCAGACCTCTCCCACCCCTACCAATCAAATCTGATTGGGCGCCGGTTATGGAATTCACCGCCACGGACATCTTCCAACACTCGCCCTTTGGCGACATCCTAAATTCGCTAAAGCATCTCTCGCTATCAGGAGAGTCCTGGCCGGACTATGGCCAGGATGGTTGGGATACGGACGACGAAGAAATTCAGAGCCCACCCACCACCCACTTTGTAGCCACTGTCGACGATCTAACCGACATGCTAGACTACGACTCCGAAGACATCGACGCTATGGACGACAACGCCGGAGACGAACAGGAACCAGCGCCTACAGGGCACTGGAAGACAACCTCGTCATACGACATATACATGGTGGACACCCCAAAAGACGGGGACAGCGAAGAAGCAGCGGAGGCAGATTCTTTAAAGAAGCAGCCCAAGTGCCGGTGTCAGCAGCGCCGCTCTAAATCCCGCCACAGCAAGAATGGAGATTCCGGCACAGGAGATAATAATACCCCAGAGAGTGCCGAAGACAATCCCCTCCAGCAAGACTCAGTGCAGGAGGATGCAGAAGCAAGCCCTCACGAGAGGGCGGCAGACGAAGAGGTCGAGGATTATAACTATATGCCTCCCTCCGAAGACGAGGCAAGCCTCAATGACGACGAATTCGTCGTGCCCGAGGATCCCGTCGAACAAGAGCATTTTAAACGCAGGCTTATCGCCACGGCAAATAGCCTAAAGAAAAAGCAGCAGCAGCTTCAAGCTGATCAGGACCTGCTGGCCGATCGATGGACCGAGGTCCTCGCGGCCGAAGAGTATAAACTCGAACGCCCCTCCAAAATCTACCCAAGACGCAAGTTGCTCCCCCGACTAGAGGAGGAAGCATACATACCTTCATCACCAGCGCATGATACGGCTGACCGACCACCCCGCGGTCGTGACAGAGAGGCATCCAGGCCCTCAACCAAGACCGTACCCCGGCATCGCTCCAAAAGTACGAAGCCAAGAGGGAACGCGCCGGACTTGCGAGATGTATTGGAGGACAAAGCAAGGCAATCCAGATCCATCTACGGATCACGAGGGCGCCCCACGACCCGCGACGAATACCGTCGCGCCGGATACAATAACCCCGGCCAGGCCGAACACAGCAGACAACGCTTTCTCGAGCTGCGTCGTGATATTGCTCAATATAGAGGCGCCGCACACCCGCTATGCTTCACTGATGAAGTAATGGATCATCAAATCCCTGAAGGGTTTAAACCCGTAAACATCGAATCCTATGATGGCACAACAGACCCCGCGGTTTGGATCGAAGATTATCTTCTCCACATCCATATGGCCCGCGGCGACGATCTCCATGCCATCAAGTATCTCCCACTCAAGCTTAAAGGACCAGCTCGGCATTGGCTCAACAGCTTGCCCGCAGAGTCAATTGGGTGTTGGGAAGACCTGGAGGCCGCATTCCTCGACAACTTCCAGGGCACGTATGTGCGGCCACCAGACGCCGATGACCTAAGCCACATCATTCAGCATCCAGACGAATCGGCCAGACAATTCTGGACACGGTTCTTGACAAAGAAAAACCAAATCGTCGACTGTCCGGATGCAGAGGCCCTTGCAGCCTTCAAACATAACATCCGCGACGAGTGGCTAGCCCGGCACCTGGGACAGGAAAAGCCGAAATCCATGGCAGCCCTCACATCATTAATGACCCGCTTTTGCGCGGGAGAGGATAGCTAGCTAGCTCGCAGCAACAATCTCCGTAAAAATTCTGGCAGTCCGGATAATAAGGACAACAATGGCAGGTCACGTCGAAACAAGAATAAGCGCCGCATTAACGGCGACGACAAGGAGGGGACGGCAGTCAACGCCGGATTCCGAGGCTCTAAACCCGGTCAGTGGAAGAAGCCATTCAAAAGAACCACTCCGGGTCCGTCCAATTTGGACCGAATACTCGACCGCTTATGCCAGATACATGGCACCCCTGAAAAGCCAGCTAATCACACCAACAGAGATTGCTGGGTGTTCAAGCAGGCAGGCAAGTTAATTGCCGAAAACAATGACAAGGGGCTAAATAGCAACGACGAGGAAGAGACCCGACCGCCGAACAATAGAGGACAGAAAGGTTTCCCCCCACAAGTGCGGACGGTGAACATGATTTACGCAACCCATATACCCAAGAGGGAGCGAAAGCGTGCACTAAGGGACGTCTATGCGATGGAGCCAGTCGCCCCGAAGTTCAACCCATGGTCCTCTTGTCCGATCACTTCCGATCGAAGAGACCATCCGACCAGCATACGCCATGGCGGATTCGCCGCATTGGTCTTAGACCCAATCGTCGATGGATTTCACCTCACGAGAGTCCTGATGGACGGCGGCAGCATCCTGAACCTGCTTTATCAGGATACAGTGCGCAAGATGGGCATAGACCCTTCAAGGATTAAACCTACAAAGACAACCTTTAAAGGTGTCATACCAGGTGTGGAAGCCAATTGTACAGGCTCAGTCACACTAGAAGTGGTCTTCGGATCCCCAGATAATTTCTGGAGCGAGGAGTTAATCTTTGACATAGTCCCATTTCGCAGCGGCTATCACGCTCTGCTCGGACGAACCGCGTTTGCAAAGTTCAACGTGGTGCCGCATTATGCATACCTCAAGCTCAAGATGCCAGGCCCTCGTGGAGTCATCACGGTCAACGGAAATATGGAACGCTCCCTCCGAACGGAGGAACATACAGCGGCCCTCGCGGCAGAAGTACAGAGCAGCCTTTTAAGGCAATTTTCGAGTCCGGCTGTTAAACGGCCGGATACAGCAAAACGTGCTCGAAGCAATACCAACGAAGACCACCTGGAACGATCAGAGCACGCGTAGAAATGCGGCCCTAACCCCCGCCCTCGCATGATTGCAAGAACAACCCTCCGCGTACATCATTACGCTTTGGAGATACCATGGGCGCAGGGGAAGGGGCACGATCACAATGGACCCAGAGTGTGGCTCGACCACACCAGGGGCTCGCAAGTGTGCCTCCCTTTTTTTCCTCTTTGTGTACACAGGACTCCGTTAACCAGAGGCCCTGTCCGGCGGTGAACCTGCCGAACTCATGATGCAACAGCCAGGGAAGAAAGAAGGCTGCGACGAACACTCAGGTGGTCTCAGTTACGAGCATTAAATTCGATTATATACACCAAGTCCGCAGCTCACCCCTAGAGGGGGACATGTTTAAATTAGTCCAAATCCCTTTCTTACCGCACTATTTGTATCAGTCCGCACTCATAGCAGACTTCCTTTAATAAATAATGCAGCACTTTTCGACGGCAATTGCATTACTTTTTTTATATATATGTTCATTACATGACATCTTGCACCCGTACATTTTGGTACGGCCCAATACACCAGGGGCTTATGTTCCCCACATTATGGTGTGATAAGTCCGAACACTTTCATAAGTACGGCACCCCGAACTTATAGCATTATATGAATCGGCTCCGAATCATGTCTTGGGTCAATAGTTGGGTTTGCCCGGCTCCCACATTTTGGTGCCTTACGTTCCGTTCTGTTGGCTAAGGTGGCACTGGGAGAACCACTGCGATTGCGCCCCGGTTGAGCCGGGCGAGCGCCTCAGTGGAGAAAGCTAAAACTGACTGGCATGATAAGGCAAGAGACTGGTCGCTGTTCGAGAGGTCTTTTCGGGTCCTTAAAGACTCATGCCGCTTCGAGCGAAGTTCTGGATAATGTCCGACGAAGGCGTGGATAGCGCCCCGGATTCGGTCTTCCGAATACCAGGGGCTTCGCCGAAATTTAAAATTATAGAATTCTATGGCTAAGTGAGAGTGTTCAAGCATTATAAGTCCGGTTGCCTTGTTCGTTGTGTTGAGCGCCTCCCTAGATGGACGCAAAAATGGGAACAAGAGTGCTCAAGTTTATCCCGAACACCCCAGCACTCGCGGCTCGGGGGCTGAAGCCAACGACTTGCCATCTCTCAGATTTTATAAAACGGCCGCACAGAAGGTAATATTTTAAATTAAACAAGCGTTCCTCATGGCGCATATGAATGAAGTTTTCAGTGCACAGGATAATACATAGCGAGTTTACTCAAAAATTACATCTCTGGGGCACTCATCCGCAATATCGCGGGCTCCCTTCAGGACAGTTTTATAATACATCTCGGGCGTACGATACTCCTTGCCCGGTGGTGGCGGGTCAGTGAGAAGCTTCTCCGCATCCAGCCTGCCCCAGTGCACCTTTGTGCGGGCAAGGGCCCGACGAGCACCTTCAATACAGGCGGAGCGCTTGATGACCTCCACCCAGGGGCACGCATCCACCAGCCGCCGCACGAGGCCGAAGTAGCTCCCCGGCATGGCCTGTCCAGGCCACAGCCGGACTATAAGGCCCTTCATGGCCTCCTCAGCTACCTTGTGGAGTTCGACCAGCTGCTTCAGCTGGTCGCTTGGGGGCACCGGATGGCCGGCCTCAGCGTACTGAGACAAGAAGACCTTCTCCGTCGAGCTCCCCTCGTCGCCACGATAGAATGCGGCCGCATCGGACACACTACGTGGCAGATCTGCAAACGCCCCTGGAGAGCTCCGAATGCGGGTAAGTGTAAGGTAGTTTACATTAACATGCTTGCTTTGCATGAAAAATGCCTTACCCGCCGCTATCTTCTTTACATCTTCAACCTCCTGAAGGGCCTTACGGGCCTCGGCCTTGGCGGACTTGGCACTTTCGAGAGCCGAGGCAAGCTCGGACTCTCGAGTCTTGGAGTCACGCTCCAAGCTCTCATGCTTCTCCGTGAGAGCTCGGAGCTCTTGCCGTACTTCTGCCACCTGTGCCTCCTGTTTTTCTCGCTCTGCCCGTTCCGCGGCCGCACTGCGTTTAGCCGCAGACACAGCTTCCTTTAGGGCTGCCACCTCGTTTGTGGCCCCTGCAACACCCATATTATCCTTGTTAATTTCATTGCAACCAAAATCCTTTTCTGTAAGGTAACTGTTCAAAGTGGTGTTACTCACCTTCTTTGTTCTTGAGCTGCTTCTTGGCATGGCCGAGCTCTTGCTCGGACCGCTCGAGATCCTGCTTCAACGCACCGACCTCCACAGTCAGTGCAGCAGAGGTCAATAGCGCAGCCTGCAAACCCATATTAACCTATTTTAAGCAACCCTGCGTATATCTTTTTAGATCCTCAGTCCAGCTTTTCTTTCCGAACACCGGACTAAGCATCAGGGGCTACTGTCTATGCGGTATTACATTACATAAATTCAACTTCTTACCTCAAAGCCTGTTAGAAGGCTGCTGCAGGCTTCGGTCAGCCCGCTCTTGGCGAGCTGAACCTTCTGAATCACCGCACTCATGATAGTGCGGTGTTCTTCCTCGATGGAAGCGCCTTTGAGCGCCTCCAACAAGTTGTCCGGCGCCTCCGGTTGGACGGGGGCCACCGGTGTCACGGTCTTGCCCTTCTTCCGAAGGGGCTGCTTGCCGGACTCTGGAACCACTGCAGGTTCCGACATAGAGTCCGACGCAAAGTCCGGGAGGCTGCCTTGCGGCGCCTCCGGAGCTTCCTCCTGATGGGTCCCTCTCTAGGATCCCACCTCGGCGTTCTCGTCAGCACGGGGGGTGGAGGCAGTCGGAAGTGAATCCACATCCGACGGGGCCAACGACCCGCTCGATGAAGCGGGGAGATCATCATCGGCCGGACTGCGGACAGTATGCGGCATTAGTAGGACACTACGTGACACGAAAGAAATTGCATATCAGGGATCCGGATACTTACGATCTTGCCGGACGCCTGGCCCTTAAACGCCACTCCTCCTCGCCAACGTTGGTGTTGGCGGAGCTGACCGGGGGGATAGTTTTCCCCATCTTGGACCCTTCGGCCTCCCCTGTTGGGGAAGCCTTCCTCTTCCTCTCTCCCTCCTCCGGGAGAGAGTCTTCTTCCTCCTCCTCGTCTTCGGGGGAGGAGTCCACCTCGTCGTCGGACACCTGATTACGGGAACTCTTTCGAGTCCCCGTGGCCACCTTCTTGGCCTTCTTCTCCGGCACCACGTGCGGTGCCGGAACCAGCAGCCCTGCCAGACGGGCGTTCACTGGGTCTTTTGGCATGGGAGCCGGACAGATGAGCTGCTCGGCCTTCTCCATCCATTCCTGCCAAAGGAAAGGAAAGATTGAGACCCTCCTAGAGTCAATCTATTTACCACAAGTGTCCCGTAAAGGGGTTGAATCACTTACCTCGTCAGCTGGATGCTGTGAGCAAAATCCGCGATCTTCCGTCGCGGATGCAGGGGCTTCGGCGCCCTTAAACAGCACCCTCCAGGCGCCTTCGTACGTCGTGTCGAAGAGCCCGCTTAGCACCCGGTGCTGTTCCGGATTAAACTCCCACAGGTTGAATGCCCGTTCTTGGCATGGGAGAATCCGACGGATGAGCATGACTTGGACCACGTCGACGAGCCTGAGCTTATTGCTCACCAGCTTCTGGATACAGGCTCGGAGTCCCATCAGCTCCTTCGGATTGCCCCACAACAAGCCCTTCTCTTTCCAGGAGCTGAGCTGCGTGGAGATACCAGATCTAAAATCGGGGGCCGCCGCCCACGTGGGTTCGCGCGGCTCGGTGATGTAGAACCACCCCGATTGCCATCCCTTGACGGAGTCCACGAAGGCCCCTTCGAGCCAAAGGACGTTGGGCAACTTGCCCAACATGGCGCCTCCGCATTCCGCTTGCGTGCCCTTCACAACCTTCGGCTTGACGTTGAAGGTCTTGAGCCACAGGCCGAAGTGGGGCCGAATGCAGAGGAAGGCCTCGCACACGACGATGAACGCCGAGATGTTGAGGATGAAGTTCGGCGCCAGATCGTGGAAATCCAGGCCGTAGTAAAACATGAGCCCCCGGACAAAAGGGTGAAGAGGAAAACCTAGTCCGCGGAGGAAGTGGGGGAGGAAAACAACACTCTCATGGGGCCCGGGGGTGGGGATGAGCTGCCCCTCGTCGGGCAGCCGATGCGCAATGTCGCTGGAAAGGTATCCGGCGCTGCACAGCTTGGTGATGTGCTCCTCCTTAACGGTGGAGACCAACCATTTGCCTCCCGCTCCGGACATAGTCGGAGAGGGTCGAGGCGAGATGCGCGAGCTTGAGCGTTGGAGCTTGAGTGCGCGGAGATGGATAAGCAAAGGAGGAAGAAGGTGTAGGTGAGAAGGTAAATCCTTATCCCTTATATATAGGAGGACGGAGACTATGCGTCCCCCACCAGCCTGGTAAAACTCGCTTATCTCCCAAGCGCCACCATCAACAGCGCGGTTGGGTTACCCACGTCCGTATTGATGAGAATCCCGGAATAAGGGGAACATGATCTCTGCTTCGACAGGACGTGCCAAGGAAACCGCTTCGCTAAACGTGCTGAGGTGGTATAATAAACGATTCAAATAAAGGCTTGGTAGCGGTGTGATGTCATGCAGATTGGACTTGTGTACATTTTATTCTCTCTACGGTGGAATGTGGAATTTATTTTGCAGAGCCGGACACTATCCTGGTGTTCATGATCTTCTCTGGATTATTCAAGGGAGGAACCCGCCTTGCAATGCCAAACATTATGCGCGCCGGACTTATCGTCATTGAAGCCTGGTTCAGGGGCTACTGAGGGAGTCCTGGACTAGGGGGTGTCCGGACAGCCGGACTATCATCGTCCGCCGGACTCCAAGACTACGAAGATACAAGATTGAAGACTCCGTCCCGTGTCCGGATGGGACTTTCCTTGGCGTGGAAGGCAAGCTTGGCGATACGGATATGTAGATCTCCTACCATTGTAACCGACTCTGTGTAACCCTAGCCTCCTCCGGTGTCTATATAAACCGGAGGGCTTTAGTCCGTAGGACAACATACATTACAACAATCATACCATAGGCTAGCTTTAGGGTTTAGCCTCCTTGATCTCGTGGTAGATCCACTCTTGTACTACCCATATCATCAATATTAATCAAGCAGGACGTAGGGTTTTACCTCCATTGAGAGGGCCCGAACCTGGGTAAACATCGTGTCCCTTGTCTCCTGTTACCATCCGCCTAGACGCACAGTTCGGGACCCCCTACCCGAGATCCGCCGGTTTTGACACCGACAACGGGATTTCAACTTTATCATATCTATGGAGAGAATTTACCTTTACTACCTATGTCGGGTTATCAAGACAATGTATTTCTTCAACAGGCGGTATATTAAGACCATGTATGTCTTCAATAGGAGGTAAATTCTTAACATCTTCAGCTTTAATACCTTTTTCTTTCATTGATTTCTTTGCCTCTTACATATCTTCAGGACTGAGAAATAGATCACCCCTCTTCTTCGGAGTTGGTTTAGGAATGGGCTCAGGAGTTGGCTCAATCAGCTCAGGAATTGGCTCAGGAAGAGTCCAGTTATTTTCATTAGTCAACATATTATTCAATAGAAATTCAGCTTGGTCGACTGTTCTTTCCCTGAAAACACAACCAGCACAACTATCCAAGTAGTCCTTGGAAACATCGGTTAGTCCATTATAAAAGATATCAAGTATTTCATTTTTCTTCAGAGGATGATCAGGCAAAGCATTAAGTAATCGGAGAAACCTCTCCCAAGCTTGTGGGAGACTCTGTTCTTTGATTTGCACAAAATTATATATTTCCCGCAAGGCAGCTTGTTTCTTATGAGCAGGGAAATATTTAGCAGAGAAGTAATAAATCATATCCTGGGGACTACGCCGAGGATCAAGAGAATTAAACCAAGTCTTATCATCACCCTTTAATGAGAACGGAAATATGTTAAGGATATAATAATAGCGAGACTTCTCATCATTAGTAAACAGGGTGGCTATATCATTTAACTTGGTAAGATGTGCCACAACAGTTTCAGATTCATAGCCATAAAAAGGATTATATTCAACCAAAGTAATTATTTCAGGATCAACAGAGAATTCATAATCCTTATCAGTAACACAGATAGGTGAAGTAGCAAAAGCAGGGTCAGGTTTCATTCTAGCATTAAGAGATTGCTGCTTCCATTTAGCTAATAACTTCTTAAGATCATATCTATCTTTGCAGGCGAAAATAGCTCTAGCAGCTTCCTCATCCATAACATAACCCTCAGGAACAACAGGTAATTCATATTCAGGGGGAGAACTTTCATCATCACTATCATCAATAATAGCTTCTTCAATAATTTCATTCTCTCTAACCCTAGCAAGTTGTTCATCAAGAAATTCACCTAATGGCAAAGTAGTGTCACGTACAGAAGTAGTTTCATCATAAGTATCATGCATAGCAGAAGTGGCATCATCAATAACATGCGACATATCAGAATTCAATGCAGTATCAGGTTTAGGTGTCGCAAGCTTACTCAAAACAGAAGGAGAATCTAGTGCAGAGCTAGATGGCAGTTCCTTACCTCCCCTCGTAGTTGAGGGAAAAATCTTTGTTCTTTCGTCTTTCAAGTTCCTCATAGTGATCAACAGATATAAATCCCAAGTGACTAAAAGAATAGAGCTGTGCTCCCCGGCAATGGCGCCAGAAATTAGTCTTGATAACCCACAAGTGTAGGGGATCGCAACAGCTTTCGAGGGTAGAGTATTCAACCCAAATTTATTGATTCGACACAAGGGGAGCCAAAGAATATTCTTAAGTATTAGCAGTTGAGTTGTCAATTCAACCACACCTGGATAACTTAGTATCTGCAGCAAAGTATTTAGTAGCAAAGTAGTATGATAGTAATGGTAACACTGGCAAAAGTAAAGATAGCAGTTTTGTAGTAGTTCTAACAGTAGCAACGGAAAAGTAAATAAGCGAAGCACAATATGTGAAAAGCTCGTAGGCATTGGATCAGTGATGGATAATTATGTCGGAAGCGATTCCTCATGTAATAGCTATAACATAGGGTGACACAGAACTAGCTCCAGTTCATCAATGTAATGTAGGCATGTATTCCGAATATAGTCATACGTGCTTATGGAAAAGAACTTGCATGACATATTTTGTCCTACCCTCCTGTGGCAGCGGGGTCCTAGTGGAAACTAAGGGATATTAAGGCTTCCTTTTAATAGAGAACCGGAACAAAGCATTACCACATAGTGAATACATGAACTCCTCAAACTATGGTCATCACCGAGAAGTATCCCGATTATTGTCACTTCGGGGTTGTCGGATCATAACACATAATAGGTGACTATAGACTTGCAAGATAGGATCAAGAACTCACATATATTCATGAAAACATAATAGGTTCAGATCTGAAATCATGGCACTCGGGCCCTAGTGACAAGCATTAAGCATAGCAAAGTCATAGCAACATCAACCTCAGAACATAGTGGATACTAGGGATCAAACCCTAACAAAACTAACTTGATTATATGGTAAATCTCATCCAACCCATCACCGTCCAGCAAGCCTACGATGGAATTACTCACGCACGGCGGTGAGCATCATGAAATTGGTGATGGAGGATGGTTGATGATGACGACGGCGACGAATCCCCCTCTACGGAGCCCCGAACAGACTCCAGATCAGCCCTCCTAAGAGAGATTAGGGCTTGGCGGCGGCTCCGTATCGTAAAACGCGATGAAACTTTCTCTCTGATTTTTTCTCCGTGAAACGGAATATTTGGAGTTGGACTTGAGGTCGGTGGAGCATCAGGGGGCCCACAAGACAGGGGGCGCCCAGGAGGAGGGCGCGCCCCCCACCCTCGTGGACAGGGTGTAGGGCCCCTGGCCTTCATTCTTTCGCCAGTATTTTTTATATTTTCCAAAAGTTATCTCCGTGGATTTTCAGGTCATTCCGAGAACTTATGTTTTCTGCACAATAAACAACACCATGGCAGTTCTGCTAAAAACAGCGTCAGTCCGGGTTAGTTTCATTCAAATCATGCAAGTTAGAGTCCAAAACAAGGGCAAAAGTGTTTGGAAAAGTAGATACATTGGAGACGTATCAAGGTGTTACACCACAATGGTGGCCCGAACCAGTATAAATCTCTGTGTCTTTGTGTCTCTGTGAGCTTTGTGTGCTAGGCTAGGGAGGATCGTGAGTAAACAGGCTGGGCAGGTTGAGATCTCCACACGCACTCTAGTGTTCGAACCTCTCACGGGTTGCCGGACCCAGAAATCCGACAAGGAATGGGAATGAATTACAACCATAGTGGTGTCATGGACCGTACTCAAACATTTCAAATCTCGGTTTTTAAGTCCCCATAAATCCTAAACTCACCAGAAAATCATCAAAGGTGGCATGGTGTCATGTCATGGCACATATATGTCGTGGTAAAAACATTGTCCAATTTGGGCCAAGCTTTATTACAAACCTCTTAAAAAAACTGGAGCTTCTCTCAAAGAAGCGTCTCGGTTCTGATATGGAAATGTGTTCCCCTTGTGGGCGAAACGTAATCACTGCCTCTTTTCGCCTTGTATTTTCTTTCATTGGCAACATGGAACCATAGAATATCCATGCTGAAATTTAAACTTATTCAGGGTTCGTTTGGCCTTTTTATTCGCTAATTGAGTTTCCTAGGCATTTAATGTCCATAATTCAAATCTGAACTACAAATACATGCTCCAGTTCACCAAAATGGCTAGAAAAATTATACATGTGTCCTTGGGTGCATGTTCAGGTCTCATGCCAGGAATGGGAACGAATTACAACCGTACCGATGTCCTGGCTCTTCCTCAAACATTTCGAATCTCGGTTTTTAAGTCCCCATAAATCCTAAACTCACCAGAAAGTCATCAAAGGTGGCAAGGTGTCATGTCATGGCACATATATGTCGTGGTAAAAACATTGCCAATTTGGGCCAAGCTTTATTACAAACCTCTTACAAACCGGAGCCTGTCACAAGAACCCTCGTGGTTTTGATAGGGAAACATGTCCCCTTGTGGGCCAAACGATAACCACTCCCTCTTCTAGCCTCGTATTTTCTTCTACACGCGACACGAAATAATTGGAGATTCGCGCTGAACTTTGAAATTATTCAGGGTTTGTATGACCTTTTTTTCATTAATTGAGTTTTCTAGGCATTTAATGTCCATCATTCAAATCCGAACTACAAATACATGCTCCAGTGCAACAAAATGGCTAGAAAAAACATACATGTTTCCTTGGGGTGCATGTTTAGGTCCCATGGAACGAATGGGAACGAATTCAACCGTCTCGCCGTCCTGGCCTGGCCACAAACATTGCGAATCTCGGTTTTAAAATGTCTGTAAATCCAAAACTCACCAGGAAATCATGAAACTTGCCATGGTGTCACTACATGGTATATATAATTGTCCAATTTGGGCGAAGCTTATTACAAGCCTTTTACAAACAGGAGTCTGTCGCAACCCTCGTGGTTCCGGTAGGGAAACATGCCCCTCTTGTGGGCGAAACAATAATCGATGCCTCTTATCGCCTTGAACTTTGTTTTCTACAGGCAACATAGAATAACACGAGTGTCGGGCTGAAATTTGAAACTATTCAGGGTTCGTATGGCCATTGTATATATATTACTAATTACTAAGTTTATATGCATTTAATGTAGTCCATAATTCAAATTTGAACAACAACCACATGCTCCAGTGAAGTAAAATGGGTGGGAAATCATACATGTGTCATTGGGTGCATGTTTAGGTCTCGTTTAAGGAATGAGAATGAATTACAAACTTGTCATCGTCCTGAAACAACGAGAATCTCGGTTTTTAAATCCCAGTAAATAAAAAAGTCACCCAAAAAACATGAAACTTGGCATGGTTTCATGACATGGCACATATATGCCGTGGCAAATAAATCGTCCAGTTTGAGAAGAGGCGCACACATTAGTAGCCAACGAAGTCCTTTTTGAAAAAAAAAGCTGACAGGTTAATATCGCACACGGTTGTAAATATTTACCGTGTCAAAATTTAACCATACTCGGTGGCGTGCGTGCAGCTGTTTGATTAGATGGAACGAACGCGAGAAGTCCGCCATGCAGGTTCGATGGGACGCGTGCGAGCAGTCCGCCGCGCAGGCTCGACGGGACGCGTGCATCCTGTACACCTCGCATGCTCGACGGGACACGTGCGAGCAGCAAGGCCGCCCATGCTCACCGGGAAGCGAGCTCTTTGACCTCCATGCACCAGCCGCCGCCCGCCTCGCTCACAACTTCTCCATTAATTGGTTAATTAAAGCACCTGCACAGAGGGTGTTTGCTTGTGATCCCATGGCAGCATTTGCTTTGTTCATGTTTTCAACTAGTATTCCTCCCTAATTTAAATTGCCACATAGGGCAATGGATAATACGACCGCAAATAAAATAGCAACGGATAATACGACGACAAATTTACAATGGCGCACATAATAATTGTCTTATATATTCCGGATAATTTAAAATGCCACATGCGATAAAGCCCGGAAGACGCGGGGGCAAGAGAAGAAGGAAATTGCAGACAACGATCTGGGTCGCTACTGTCTCTACTCGTCGATGGATCGCCGGGCGGCGAAATCCTCCAGCTCCTTCTTCAATTCCTCACGACTTTGCTTGAAAGCAACCATGTATTCCTCCACCTCCTGCTCGCGCTCGATCCGGAGCTTCCTCAAGCCACCCATCAGTTCCTCGACGGCCGCTTTCAGCGTCATCTCCGAGGCACTGCTCTGCTCATGCAGATTCTTCTAGCCGGTGGCCTCCTCCTCCTTCTCGGCGACCAACTTGAGGAGCTTCGCATTGTCATCCATGAGTTGCTCGACGAGGTCGGTCGCCTTGTCAACCAAGGCATCGCTGATCTCGAGCAGCTTCATCAAGCTGTCGACCAGCTCCTACTGCGTAGTGACGCCAGCGAGAATGTCGTCGTTGCCGGCGAAGGACTTCAGGAACACCGGCTCATCGCGATGGCCGACGCTGCAAATGTGCTTGTGAGAACCCTCGCGTGCCCGTGAGAGCTCGTTCGAGGGCTCCGCGGCACGCCGGGGCATCTCTGCTGTGGCTGCGGCTTTGCGGCGGGACCTCTCTAGTGCTTCCGCGGCCTTGGTCTTTGCTGCCTGGTTATATGTCCACCCAAAACTCCTCCTACCGGTCTTGCCGGAACGACTTGACAGAGAAAACCAGTTTTGTGGGTGATGAGGAGAGGAATTGTGAAGTAATTTTCGATTGGGTAGTTTTTATAGCCCGGTGCTAAGTGTGAACACAAATGAGTTTGATAGGTGTGAATAGATTTGCAATTACTTATTGTGTTGTAATCAGTAGTGTGACGAGAAACAAGGTCAAAATTTATTGATGGCAAAAGGTTGACCACGTGGTTGCTCGTCGTTGAGGCGGCCGCGGCGCGCTCCGCTCTGGTGTCCCTGTGCACGCTCTGCTCACCGTTGAGGCAAAGTTATAATGGCAACTGTTAATAATTCTTAATAATTGGCTTACATATTCAGGATAATTTAAAATGCCAAATGCGGCAAGGCCCAGAACACTCATGACCTACATATGCATACAATTATAATAAAATATAAGCTAAAAGGCTGAGATGGCAGCCTTTCTTCGACGATGGTCTTCTCGGACTCCATGATCAGCATAGCACCCTTACAGCCGTTCACTCCGAGTGTCCCGACCCGCCTCCACCTATAGAGCTGATGGCGCTGGGAGGCTCTTGGGGCTGTTGGGCCTCTTCCAAAAGAGCTTGACAACGTGCAATCGCGCGCTTGACAACTCCACGGAACCGCTCCATTTCCATGTCACTGGCCTGGTAGCAAATTCCGTTGATCACCTGCATCCTCAAGATATCATGTTGGCAATGTTCTACTTCATTGGTGACATCAACTCCACCAAGGATGTGCTTGAGCCTGGCCACCACATCATCGGGATCGAGGTTGACATGGCCACCGCGGGTAATGATGAAGTCGTAGGTTGCCTTTATCTTGACTGAATCGCGGAGGTCCTCTGCCCATTCCTTGCGGGGCATCAGGCTCTCGATGAGCACTGGTGACGGCAGCTCTTCGGGTGGGTCGTCGATCATGCTGCCGAGCAGCTCTGGATCTTTTGCACGGTGAATGGCAAACTGCTCATCACACCTCCTCTGCAGTATGTCGATTGTGCTCCCAAGAACTGTGATGCCGATATCGCTGCCGATGGGCCATGGTGCCTGCACTGGCCGATGAAGCTCTTGCTCCCCGACTTGCTCCAGCTTGTTCTCCTCGCCGAAGATGTAATGCAGGTAGGCGTCAATGTTGAAGCTTTGGTCGTTGCCTAGCATGCTTGGAATAACTAATGGTAGATGGGTGAGGACTAGATCTTTGTAGAGTGTCGCGGCGGTGCGTTGCCGCCTAGGTTATATGCAGCAAGCCGTTAGCTGGTGGCGGGAAACCGGTAAGGGAATAGGTGTGGATTTTACAATTCATCCATGTGGAGCGCGGGAAGCATTCGCTGGAGCGCGAGAAGACTAAGTAGAGCACACACACAACCCGAATACCGTATCCGGTGCCATGTGTTATTTATCACACAAGTGTTAACATAAGGAAACGTATGTGTAACTTACTAATCATCGCACACGAGTACTCGCAGACGCATCATGTGCGATATTCCTAGCCACCGCAAGCAACTAGTTTGCATTTTTCAAAGTTTTTTGTACACACAGAATCGCACACAAACTAACTGTATTAACCTTCTATGTTGTAATTTCTCATCGCAAACAGTTCATCCGAGTCGATTGTTTGCCACGTATCACACACATCTTGTTAAGTTGAACTGTTTCTGTTAAATCACTAATCGAAAATAGTTCGTCCGAGTGAACCGTATGCCCTATATCACACACACCTTGATCTGGCTAACCTTTTATGTTGCACTCCCTAGTAGCAAATGGTTCATCGGAGCAAACTGTATGTCGTATATCGCACACACATTGATATGGCTACCCGTTTCTATTGTTCCGCCTCATCGCAAACAGTTCGAACGGGTTAACTATATGCCCTTCATCGCACACGCAACTAAAACTTGAACCGTGTTTGATGCACCCGTCATCGCAAACATTTTATACATTTCTGACGGTTTTCATACAGCACCGTTTGCGATTATGGCATCGCACACAGTTTCTCGAAGGGTCTTTGATCGTAGTGCCGCATTAGGAGCATCCTTCAGTAGTGCAAGTACACAAAAATATGATTTTTCAAACCGTTATGGTTAGGCATTGCATGTAGATGTAGTTCAAATTTGAATTACAGTCATTAAATGGTAAGAAAATCATTTAAATGTCTTTAAAAGGTCAAGTGACCCTTGAAATTTTCCAAATTTTCACATGACAGTTGTATTAGTGCACGTTAAACGTAGGAAAAAATTTGAAGGCCGTAAGAGGAAGCTATCTCCCGTTCGTCATCAAACATGCATTGTTCCCTCTCGGAAACACGAACCTTCTAGCGAGTTGCTCCGAGTGGGTGAAGCGTCTGTGTCCAAATGTTCATTAAACATGCCAATTTCTTTACCACATCATCTTGGTGGCATGACATTAAATCAAGCAAGGTTTCATGTTTTTCTGATCATTTTTTTTATTTTTTGGAATTAAAATGCCATGTCACTCCATGCATACGTATGCATGTGCCCATGCCTTGAGACCAATATGTTCGAAAATTCCTTTTAATTTACTGCACATGGAATTAACTCGCACACAAGTACACAAACATATGATTTTTCAAACCGTTATGGTTAGGCATTGCATGTAGATGTAGTTCAAATTTGAATTACGGTCATTAAATGGTTAGAAAATCACTTAAATGTCTTTAAAAGGTCAAATGACCCCTGAAATTCTCCATTGAGCACGGCCGCTGAAGGAAATATGCCGTAGAGGCAATAATAAAGTTATTATTTATATTTCCTTATATCATGATAAATGCTTATTATTTATGCTAGAATTGTATTAACCGAAAACTTAGTACATGTGTGAATACATAGAAAAACAGAGTGTCACTAGTATGCCTCTACTTGACTAGCTCGTTGAATCAAAGATGGTTAAGTTTCCTAGCCATGGACATGAGTTGTCATTTGATTAACGTGATCACATCATTAGAGGATGATGTGATTGACTTGACCCATTCCGTTAGCTTAGCACTTGATCGTTTAGTATATTGCTATTGCTTTCTTCATGACTTATACATATTCCTATGACTATGAGATTATGCAACACCCGAATACCGGACGAACACTTTGTGTGCTACCAAACGTTACAACGTAACTGGGTGATTATAAAGGTGCTCTACAGGTGTCTCCGATGGTACTTGTTGAGTTGGCATAGATCAAGACTAGGATTTGTCACTCCGATTGTTGGAGAGGTATCTCTGGGCCCTCTCGGTAATGCACATCCCTATAAGCCTTGCAAGCAATGTGACTAATGAGTTAGTTGCAGGATGATGCATTACGGAATGAGTAAAGAGACTTGCCGGTAATGAGATTGAACTAGGTATTGAGATACCGACAATCGAATCTCGGGCAAGTAACAAACTGATGGCACAGGGAACAACGTATGTTGTTATGAGGTTTGACCGATAAAGATCTTTGTAGAATATGTGGGAGCTAATATGAACATCCAGGTTCCTCTATTGGTTATTGACTGGAGACGTGTCTCGGTAATGTCTACATAGTTCTCGAATATGGCTTAACGTTCGGTGACGATTGATATTATGAGTTTATGTGTTTTGATGTACCGAAGATAGTTCAGAGTCCCGGCTGTGATCACGGACACGACGAGGAGTCTCGAAATGGTCGAGACATAAAGATTGATATATTGGACGACTATACTCGGACACCGGATGAGTTCCGGGGGTCACCGGATATTTATCGGAGTGTCGGGGGTTATCGGAACCCTCGGGGGAACTAATGGGCCTACATGGGCCTTGTGAGAGAGAGAGGAGGGGGCCTAGGGCTGGCCTCGCCCCCCCCCCCCGGGAGTCCAAATAGGACAAGGAGGGGCGGCGTCCCCTCTTTCCTCCCTCGCTCCCTCTCCTTCCTTTCCCCTTCCCCCTTCCTAGTTGGACTAGGAAAGGGGGAGTCCTACTCCTACTAGGAGGAGGACTCCCCCCTCTCCTTAGCGCGCCCCAAGGCCTGTCGGCCTCCCCCTTGCTCCTTTATATACGGGGGCAGGGGGCACCCTAGAACACACAAGTTGATTGTTTCCAGCCGTGTGAGGTGCCTCCTCCACCATAACCCACCTCGGTCATATCATCGTAGTGCGTAGGCGAAGCCCTGCACCGGTAGCTTCATCATCACCGTCATCACGCCGTCGTGCTGACGAAGCTCTCCCTCGACACTCTGCTAGATCGTGAGTTCATGGGACGTCACCAAGCTAAACGTGTGCAGATCATGGAGGTGTCATACATTCGGTACTAGGATCGGTCGATCATGAAGACGTACGACTTCATCAACCACGTTGTCATAATGCTTCTGCTTATGGACTATGAGGGTACATGGACAACACTCTCCCCTCTCGTTGTTATGCATCACCATGATCTTGTGTGTGCGTAGGAATTTTTTTGAAATTACTATGTTCCTCAACAGTGGCATCCGAGCCAGGTTTATGCGTAGATTGTATGTGCACGAGTAGAACACAAGTGAGTTGTGGGCGATAATAGTCATACTGCTTACCACCATGTCATACTTTGATTCGGCAATATTGTTGGATGAAGCGGTCTGGGCCGATATTACGTGTATGCTTACGCGAGACTGGTTCTACCGACATGCTTCGCACACAGATGGCTGGCGGGTGTCAGTTTCTCCAACTTTAGTTGAATCGAGTGTGGCTACGCCCGGTCCTTTTTGAAGGTTAAAACAACACATACTTGACGAAAAATCATTGTGGTTTTGATGCGTAGGTAAGAACAGTTCTTGCTCAACTCGTAGCAGCCACGTAAAACTTGCAACAACAAAGTAGAGGACGTCTAACTTGTTTTTGCAGGGCATGTTGTGATGTGATATGGTCAAGACATGATGCTAAATTTTATTGTATGAGATGATCATGTTTTGTAATGGAGTTATCGGCAACTGGCAGGAGCCATATGGTTGTCGCTTTATTGTATGAAATGCAATCGCCATGTAATTGCTTTACTTTATCACTAAGCGGTAGCGATAGTCGTAGAAGCAATAGTTGGCGAGACGACAACGATGCTACGATGGAGATCAAGGTGTCGCTCCTGTGACGATGGTAATCATGACGGTGCTTTGGAGATGGTGATCAAAGAAATAAGATGATGATGGCCATATCATATCACTTATATTGATTGCATGTGATGTTTATCCTTTATGCATCTTATTTTGCTTAGTTCGACGGTAGCATTATAAGATGATCTCTCACTAAATTTCAAGGTACAAGTGTTCTCCCTGAGTATGCACCATTGCAAAAGTTCATCGTGCCGAGACACCACGTGATGATCGGGTGTGATAAGGTCTACATTCACATACAACGGGTGCAAGCTAGTTTTGCACACGCAGAATACTCGGGTTAAACTTGACGAGCCAAGCATATGCAGATATGGCCTCGAAACACTGAGACCGAAAGGTCGAGCGTTAATCATATAGTAGATATGATCAACATAGTGATGTTCACCATTGAAAACTACTCCATCTCACGTGATGATCGGACATGGTTTAGTTGATATGGATCACGTGATCACTTAGATGATTAGAGGGATGTCTATCAAATGGGAGTTCTTTAGTACTATGATTAATTGAACTTTAATTTATCATGAACTTAGCACCTGATAGTATTTTGCATGTCTATGTTGTTGTAGATAGATGGCATGTGCTGTTGTTTCATTGAATTTTAATGCGTTCCTAGAGAAAGCTAAGTTGAAAGATGATGGTAGCAACTACACGGACTGGGTCCGTAACTTGAGGATTATCCTCATTGCTGCACAGAAGAATTACGTCCTGGAAGCACCGCTAGGTGCCAAACCCGCTGCAGGAGCAACGCCAGATGTTATGAACGTCTGGCAGAGCAAAGCTGATGACTACTCGATAGTTCAGTGTGCCATGCTTTACGGCTTAGAACCGGGACTTCAATGATGTTTTGAACGTCATGGAGCATATGAGATGTTCCAGGAGTTGAAGTTAATATTTCAAGAAAATGCCCGGATTGAGAGATATGAAGTCTCCAATAAGTTCTACAGCTGCAAGATGGAGGAGAATAGTTCTGTCAGTGAGCATATACTCAAAATGTCTGGGTATAACAATCACTTGACTCAACTGGGAGTTAATCTTCCTGATGATAGTGTCATTGATAGAATTCTTCAATCACAGCCACCAAACTACAAGAGCTTCATGATAAACTATAATATGAAAGGGATGGATAAGACAATTCCTGAGCTCTTTGCAATGCTAAAGGCTGCGGAGGTAGAAATCAAGAAGGAGCATCAAGTGTTGATGGCCAACACTTCCACCAGTTTCAAGAAAAAGGGTAAAGGGAAGAAGGGGAACTTCAAAGAAGAACGGCAGGCAAGTTGCTGCTCAAGTGAAGAAACCCAAGTCTGGACCTTAGCCTGAGACTGAGTGCTTCCACTGCAAAGGGACTGGTCACTAGAAGCAGAACTGCCCCAAGTATTTGGCGGATAAGAAGGATGGCAAGGTGAACCAAGGTATATGTGATATACATGTTATTGATGTGTACCTTACTAATGCTCGCAGTAGCACCTGGGTATTTGATACAGGTTCTGTTGCTAATATTTGCAACTCGAAATAGGGACTATGGATTAAGTGAAGATTGGCTAAGGACGAGGTGACGATGCGCGCGGGAAATGGTTCCAAAGTCGATGTGATCACGGCCGGCACGCTACCTCTACATCTACCTTCGGGATTAGTTTTAGACCTGAATAATTGTTATTTGGTGCCAGCGTTGAGCATGAACATTATATCTGGATCTTGTTTGATGCGAGACGGTTATTCATTTAAATCAGAGAATAATGGTTGTTCTATTTATATTAGTAATATCTTTTATGGTCATGCACCCTTGAAGAGTGGTCTATTTTTATTGAATCTTGATAGTAGTGATACACATATTCATAATATTGAAGCCAAAAGATGCAGAGTTGATAATGATAGTGCAACTTATTTGTGGCACTGCCGTTTGGGTCATATTGGTGTAAAGCGCATGAAGAAGCTCCATTCTGATGGACTTTTGGAATCACTTGATTATGAATCACTTGGTACTTGCAAACCATGCCTCATGGGCAAGATGACTAAAACTCCATTCCCCGGAACAACGGAGCAAGCAACAGATTTGTTGGAAATCATACATACTGATGTATGTGGTCCGATGAATGTTGAGGCTCGCGGTGGGTATCGTTATTTTCTCACCTTCACAGATGGTTTAAGTATATATGGGTATATCTACTTGATGAAGCATAAGTCTAAAACATTTGAAAAGTTCAAAGAATTTCAGAGTGAAGTGGAAAATCATCGTAATAAGAAAATAAAGTTTCTACGATCTGATCATGGAGGAGAATATTTGAGATACGAGTTTGGTCTTCATTTGAAACAATGTGGAATAGTTTCGCAACTCACGCCACCCGAAACACCACAGCGTAATGGTGTGTCCGAACATCGTAATCGTACTTTACTAGATATGGTGCGATCTATGATGTCTCTTACTGATTTACCGCTATCATTTTGGGGTTATGCTTTAGAGACAGCTGCATTCACGTTAAATAGGGCACCATCAAAATCCATTGAGACAACTCCTTATGAACTATGGTTTGGCAAGAAACCAAAGTTGTCGTTTCTTAAAGTTTGGCGCTGCCATGCTTATGTGAAAAAGCTTCAACCTGGTAAGCTCGAACCCAAATCAGAGAGATGTGTCTTCATAGGATACCCAAAAGAGACTATTGGGTACACCTTCTATCACAGATCCGAAGGCAAGACATTCGTTGCTAAGAATGGATCCTTTCTAGAGAAGGAGTTTCTCTCGAAAGAAGTGAGTGGGAGGAAAGTAGAACTTGATGAGGTAATTGTACCTGCTCCCTTATTGGAAAGTAGTTCATCACAGAAATCTGTTCCTGTGACTCCTACACCAATTAGTGAGGAAGCTAATGATGATGATCATGTAACTTCAGATCAAGCTACTACCGAACCTCGTAGGTCAACCAGAGTAAGATCCGCACCAGAGTGGTATGGTAATCCTGTTCTGGAGGTCACGTTACTTGACCGTGATGAACCTACAAACTATGAGGAAGCAATGATGAGCCCAGATTCCGCGAAATGGCTTGAGGCCATGAAATCTGAGATGGGATCCATGTATGAGAACAAAGTATGGACTTTGGTTGACTTGCCCGATGATCGGCAAGCCATAGAGAATAAATGGATTTTCAAGAAGAATACTGACGCTTATGGTAATGTTACTGTCTACAAAGCTTGACTTGTTGCGAAAGGTTTTCGACAAGTTCAAGGAGTTGACTACGATGAGACCTTCTCACCCGTAGCTATGCTTAAGTCCGTCCGAATCATGTTAGCAATTGCTGCATTTTATGATTATGAAATTTGGCAAATGGATGTAAAGACTGCATTCCTGAATGGATTTCTGGAAGAAGAGTTGTGTATGATGCAACCTGAAGGTTTTATCGATCCAAATGATGCCAACAAAGTGTGCAAGCTACAGCGATCCATTTATGAACTGGTGCAAGCATCTCAAAGTTGGAATAAATGTTTGGAATAAAAGTTTTGGAATAAATGTTTTGAAGTTCAAAATGGATCAAGCAAATAAAGGGTTCTTGCCTGTGTTGCAAGGTGTGAAGTTGAGTCAGACTCAATGCCCGACCACTGCAGAAGATAGAGAGAAAATGAAAGGTGTTCCCTATGCTTCAGCCATAGGCTCTATCGTGTATGCAATGTTGTGTACCAGACCTGATGTGGGCCTTGCTATTAGTTTAGCAGGGAGGTACCAAAGTAATCCAAGAGTGGATCACTGGACAGCGGTCAAGAACATCCTGAAATACCTAAAAAGGACTAAGGATATGTTTCTCGTTTATGGAGGTGACAAAGAACTCGTCATAAATGGTTACGTCGATGCAAGCTTTGACACTAATCTGGATGACTCTAAGTCACAAACCAGATATGTTTATATTGAACGGTGAAGCTGTCAGTTGGTGCAGTTCTAAACAAAGCGTCGTGGCAGGATCTACATGTGAAGCGGAGTACATAGCTGCTTCAGAAGCAGCAAATCAAGGAGTCTGGATGAAGGAGTTCATATCCGATCTAGGTGTCATACCTAGTGCATCGGGTCCAATGAAAATCTTTTGTGACAATACTGGTGCAATTGCCTTGGCAAAGGAATCCAGATTTCACAAGAGAACCAAGCACATCAAGAGATGCTTCAATTCCATCCGCAATCAAGTCAAGGAGGGAGACATAGAGATTTGCAAGATACATACGGATCTGAATGTTGCAGACCCGTCGACTAAGGCTCTCTCACGAGCAAAACATGATCAGCACCAAGACTCCATGGGTGTTAGAATCATTACTGTGTAATCTAGATTATTGACTCTAGTGCAAGTGGGAGACTGAAGGAAATATGCATTAGAGGCAATAATAAATTTGTTATTCGTATTTCCTTATATCATGATAAATGTTTATTATTCATGCTAGAATTGTATTAATCGGAAACTTAGTACATGTGTGAATACATAGACAAACAGAGTGTCACTAGTATGCCTCTACTTGCCTAGCTCGTTGAATCAAAGATGGTTAAGTTTCCTAGCCATGGACATGAGTTGTCATTTGATTAACGGGATCATATCATTAGAGAATGATGTGATTGACTTGACCCATTCCTTTAGCTTAGCACTTGATTGTTTAGTATATTGCTATTGCTTTCTTCACGACTTATAAATGTTCCTATGACTATGAGATTATGCAACTCCCGAATACCGGAGGAACACTTGGTGTGCTACCAAATGTCACAACGTAACTGGGTGATTATAAAGGTGCTCTACAGGTGTCTCCAATGGTACTTGTTGAGTTGGCATAGATCAAGACTAGGATTTGTCACTCCGATTGTTGGAGAGGCATCTCTGGGCCATCTCGGTAATGCACATCACTATAAGCCTTGCAAGCAATGTAATTAATGAGTTAGTTGCGGGATGATGCATTACGGAACGAGTAAAGAGACTCGCCGGTAATGAGATTGAACTAGGTATTGAGATATCGACGATCAAATCTCGGGCAAGTAACATACCGATGACAAAGGGAACAACGTATGTTGTTATGCAGTTTTACCAATAAAGATCTTTGTAGAATATGTGGGAGCCAATATGAACATCCAGGTTCCTCTATTGGTTATTGACTGGAGATGTGTCTTGGTCATGTCTACATAGTTCTCGAACCAGTAGGGTCCGCACGCTTAACGTTCGGTGACGATCGGTATTATGAGCTTATGTGTTTTGATGTACCAAAGATAATTCGGAGTCCTGGATGTGATCACGGACATGACGAGGAGTCTCGAAATGGTCGATACATAAATATTGAAATATTGGATGACTATATTCGGACACCGGATGAGTTCCGGGGGTCGCCGGATATTTATTGGAGTGTCGGGGGGTTATCGGAACCCCCGGGGGAACTAATGGGCCTACATGGGCCTTGTGAGAGAGAGAGAGAGGAGGGGGCCTAGGGCTGGCCGCGCCGGCGCCCCCTCTTTCCTCCCTCTCTCCCTCTCCTTCCTTTCCCCTTCCCCCTTCCTAGTTGGACTAGGAAAGGGGGAGGCCTACTCCTACTAGCAGGAGGACTCCCCCCTCTCCTTGGGGCGCCCCAAGGCCGGCCGGCCTCCCCCCTTGCTCCTTTATATACGGGGGCGAGGGGTGATGTCTACTACACAACCTTCTTCTTGTAGATGTTGTTGGGCCTCCAAGTGCAGAGGTTTGTAGGACAATAGCAAATTTCCCTCAAGTGGATGACCTAATGTTTATCAATCCATGGGAGGCATAGGATGAAGATGGTCTCTCTCAAACAACCCTGCAACCAAATAACAAAGAGTCTCTTGTGTCCCCAACACACCCAATACAATGGTAAATTGTATAGGTGCACTAGTCCGGCGAAGAGATGGTGATACAAGTGCAATATGGATGATAGATAAAGGTATTTGTAATCTGAAAATATAAAAACAGCAAGGTAGCAAGCGATAAAAGTGAGCGTAAACGGTATTGCAATGCTAGGAAACAAGGCCTAGGGTTCGTACTTTCACTAGTGCAAGTTCTCTTAACAATAATAACATAATTGGATCATATAACTATCCCTCTACATGCAACAAAGAGTCACTCCAAAGTCACTAATAGCAGAGAACAAACGAAGAGATTATCGTAGGGTACGAAACCACCTCAAAGTTATTCTTTCTGATCGGTCTGTTCAAGAGTCCATAGTAAAATAACACGAAGCTATTCTTTCCGTTCGATCTATCATAGAGTTCGTACTAGAATAACACCTTAAGACACAAATCAACCAAAACCCTAATGTCACCTAGATACTCCTATGTCACCTCAAGTATCCGTGGGTATGATTATACGATATGCATCACACAATCTCTGATTCATCTATTCAACCAACACACAGAACTTCAAAGAGTGCCCCAAAGTTTCTACCGGAGAGTCAAGATGAAAACGTGTGCCAACCCCTATGCATACATTCACAATATTACGGAACCTGCAAGTTGATCACTAAAACATACATCAAGTAGACCACGTGCATATCCCATTGTCACCACAGATAAGCACATGCAAGACATACATCAAGTGTTCTCAAATCCTTAAAGACTCAATCCGATAAGATAACTTCAAAGGGAAAACTGAATCCATTACAGGAGAGTAAAGGGGGAGAAACATCATAAGATCCAACTATAATAGCAAAGGTCACGATACATCAAGATCGTGCCAAATCAAGAACACGAGAGAGAGAGAGAGAGAGAGAGATCAAACACATAGCTACTGGTACATACCCTCAGCCCCGAGGGTGAACTACTCCCTCCTCGTCATGGAGAGCGTCGGGATGATGAAGATGGATTTCCCCCTCCGGTAGGGTGTCGGAATGGGTCTAGATTAGTTTTCGGTGGCTACAGAGGCTTGCGGTGGCGGAACTCCTGATCTAGGTTTCTTTCTGGAAGTTTGGATATATATAAGAGGTGTTGGCGTCGGGAGCAAGTCAGGGGGGTCCCCGAGGTGGCCACAGGGTAGGGGGCGCGCCCCCACCCTCGTGGTGGCCTCGGGACTCTTCTGGCCCATCTCCGATGCTCCGTGGGCTTCTTTTGGTCCAAAAATAATCTCTGTGAAATTTCAGGTCAATTGGACTGCATTTGGTTTTTCTTTTCTGCAATACTCAAAAATAACGAAAAAACAGAAACTGGCACTGGGCTCTATGTTAATAGGTTAGTCCCAAAAATCGTATAAAATAGCATATAGATGCATATAAAACATCCTAGATGGATAATAATAGCATGGAACAATCAAAAATTATAGATACGTTGGAGACGTATCAAGCATCCCCAAGCTTAATTCCTGCTCGTCCTCGACTAGGTAAATGATAAAAACAGAATTTTTGATGTGGAATGCTACCTAACATAATTATCAATGTAATTTTCTTTATTGTGGCATGAATGTTCAGATCCGAAAGATTCAAGACAAAAGTTTAATATTGACATAAAAACAATAATACTTCAAGCATACTAATCAAGCAATTATGTCTTCTCAAAATAACATGGCCAAAGAAAATTATCCCTACAAAATCATATAGTCTGGCTATGCTCTATCTTCATCACACGAATTATTTAATCATGCATAACCCCGATGACAAGCCAAGCAATTGTTTCATACTCTTGATGTTCTCAAACTTTTTCAATCTTCACGCAATACATGAGCGTGAGCCATGGACATAGCACTATAGGTGGAATAGAATACGATGATGGAGGTTGTGTGGAGAAGACAAAAAGGGAGAAAGTCTCACATCAACTAGGCGTATCAACGGGCTATGGAGATGCCCATCAATAGATATCAATGTGAATAGGGATTGCCATGCAACGGATGCACTAGATCTATTAGTGTATGAAAGCTCAACAAAAGAAACTAAGTGGGTGTGCATCCAACTCGCTTGCTCACGAAGACCTAGGGCATTTTGAGTAAGCCCATCATTGGAATATACAAGCCAAGTTCTATAATGAAAGATTCGCACTAGTATATGAAAGTGACAACATAGGAGACTCTCTATCATGAAGATCATGGTGCTATTTTTGAAGCACAAGTGTGGTAAAAGGATAGTAGCATTGCCCCTTCTCTCTTTTTCTCTCATTTTTTTGTTTTCTTTTTTTTTGGCCTTCTCCCTTTTTTATGGCCTCTTTTTTCTCTCTTTTTTCGTCTGGAGTCTCATCCCGACTTGTGGGGGAATCATAGTCTCCATCATCCTTTCCTCACATGGGCCAATGCTCTAATAATGATGACCATCACACTTTTATTTACTTACAACTCAAGAATTACAACTTGATATATATCAATGCCTCCGGCGGTGTACCGGGATGTGCAATGAATCAAGAGTGACATGTATGAAAGAATTATGAAGATGGCTTCGCCACAAATATGATGTCAACTACATGATCATGCAAAGCAATATGACAATGATGGAGTGTGTCATAATAAACGGAATGGTGGAAAGTTGCATGGCAATATATCTCGGAATGGCTATGGAAATGCCATAATAGGTAGGTATGGTGGCTGTTTTGAGGAAGGTATATGGTGGGTGTATGATACCGGCGAAAGGTGCGCGGTACTAGAGAGGCTAGCAATGGTGGAAGGGTGAAAGTGTGTATAATTCATGGGCTCAACATTAGTCATAAAGAACTCACATACTTATTGCAAAAATCTATTAGTTATCAAAATGGAGTATTACGCGCATGATCCTAGGGGGATAGATTGGTAGGAAAAGACCATCGCTCGTCCCCGACCGCCACTCATAAGGAAGACTATCAATAAAAAAATCATGCTCCAACTTCATCACATAACGGTTCACCATACGTGCATGCTACGGGACTTGCAAACTCCAACACAAGTATTTCTCAAATTCACAACTACTCAACTACCATGAATCTAATATCACCATCTTCATATCTCAAAACAATCATAAAGAATCAAACTTCTCATAGTATTCAACGCACTTATATGAAAGTTTTTATTATATCCCTCTTGGATGCCTATCATATTAGGACTAAATTTATAACCAAAGAAAATTACCATGCTGTTTTAAAAAGACTCTCAAAATAATATAAGTGAAGCATGAGAGATCAATAATTTCTTCAAAATAAAACTACTGCCATGCCCTAAGAAGATATAAGTGAAGATCAATGAGTAGTTGAATAATTATGTAACTATGTGAAGACTCTATAACATTTAAGAATTTTAGATCTTGGTATTTTATTCAAACAGCAAGCAAAACAAAAGAAAATAAAATGACGCTCCAAGCAAAACACATATCATGTGGTGAATAAAAATATAGCTCCAAGTAAAGTTACCGATGAATGAAGACGAAAGAGGGGATGCCTTCTGGGGCATTCCCAAGCTTAGGCTCTTGGTTGTCCTTGAATTTTACCTTGGGGTGCCTTGGGCATCCGCAAGCTTAGGCTCTTGCCACTCCTTATTCCATAGTCCATCGAATCTTTACCCAAAACTTGAAAACTTCACAACACAAAACTCAACAGAAAACTAGTAAGCTCCGTTAGTATAAGAAAATAGAACCACCACTTAGGTACTGTTGTGAACCCATTCTAAATTCATATTTGTGTAATATCTACTGTATTACAACTTCTCTATGGTTCATACCCTCCGATACTACTCATAGACTCGTCAAAATAAGCAAACAACACATAGAAAACAGAATCTATCAAAAAACAGAACAGTCTATAGTAATCTGTATCATTAGAATACTTCTGTAACTCCAAAAATTCTGAAATAAATTGGTGGACGTGAGTAATTTATCTATTGATCATCTTCAAAACGAATCAACCTAAAATCACTCTCCAGTAAAAAACGGCATCTAATCTCGTGAGCGCTAAAGTTTCTATTTTTTACAGCAAGATCATAAAAACTTCACCCAAGTCTTCCCAAAGGTTCTACTTGGCACAATCACTAATTAAAACATAAAACCACATCTAAACAGAGGCTAGATGAATTATTTATTACTAAACAGGAACAAAAAGCAAGGAATAAAAATAAAATTGGGTTGCCTCCGAACAAGCGCTAACGTTTAACGCCCCTAGCTAGGCATGATGATTTCAATGATGCTCACATAGAACATAAGAATTGAAGCATAAAGAGAGCATCATGAAGAATATGACTAGCACATTTAAGTCTAACCCACTTCCTATGCATAGGGATTTTGTGAGAAAACAACTTATGGGAACTATAATCAACTAGCATAGGAAGGCAAAACAAGCATAACTTCAAAACTTTAAGCACATAGAGAGGAAACTTGATATTATTGCAATTCCTACAAGCATATGTTCCTCCCTCATAATAATTTTCAGTAGCATCATGAATGAATTCAACAATATAACCATCACATAAAGCATTCTTTTCATGATCTACAAGCATAGAAAATTTACTACTCTCCACATAAGCAATATTCTTCTCATTCGGAATAGTGGGAGTATCATAAGAAACTCGAATACTATAAATTGTTTCCATATTAAAAGAGAAATGTTCGGAAAAAGGGTAATCATAATCATGACAAGTTTTATAAATATAATCATCACTACTTTTTATAGCATAAGTGTCATCACAATAATCAGCATAAGTAGCAACTTTATTCTCATCATAATCAATTGAAACCTCTTCCAAGATAGTGGAATCATTACTAAATAAAGTCATGACCTCTCCAAATCCACTTTCATAATTGTCACAATAAGATTCAACATCCTCCAAATTAGTTGGATCATTACTTCCTAAAGTTGACACTCTTCCAAACCCACTTTCATCAATATAATCATCATAAATAGGAGGCATGCTTTCATCATAATAAATATTCTCATCAAAACTTGGGGGCTAAACATATCATCTTCATCAAACATACCATCCCCAAGCTTGTGGCTTTGCACATCATTAGCATCATGGGTATTCAAAGAATTCATACTAACAACATCGCAATCATGCTCATCATCCAAGGATTTAGTGCCAAACATTTTAATACATTCTTCTTCTAACACTTTGGCACAATTATCAGAATCCTTATTTTCACAAAAGACATTAAAAAGATGAAGCATATGAGGCAACCTTAATTCCATTTTTTGTACTTTTCTTTTATAGACTAAACTAGTGATAAAACAAGAAACTAAAAGATTTGATTGCAAGATCTAAAGATATACCTTCAAGCACTCACCTCCTCGGCAACGGCGCCAGAAACTGCTTGATGTCTACTACACAACCTTCTTCTTGTAGACGTTGTTGGGCCTCCAAGTGCACATGTTTGTAGGACAGTAGCAAATTTCCCTCAAGTGGATGACCTAAGGTTTATCAATCCATGGGAGGCGTAGGATGAATATGGTCTCTCTCAAACAACCCTGCAACCAAATAACAAAGAGTCTCTTGTGTCCCCGACACACCCAATACAATGGTAAATTGTATAGGTGCACTAGTTCGGCGAAGAGATGGTGATACAAGTGCAATATCGATGATAGATAAAGGTATTTGTAATCTGAAAATATAAAAACAGCAAGGTAGCAAGCGATAAAAGTGAGCGTAAATGGTATTGCAATGCTAGGAAACAAGGCCTAGTGTTCATACTTTCACTAGTGCAAGTTCTCTTAACAATAATAACATAATTGTATCATATAACTATCCCTCAAAATGCAACAAAGAGTCACTCCAAATTCACTAATGGCAGAGAACAAACAAAGAGATTATTGTAGGGTACGAAACCACCTCAAAGTTATTCTTTCTGATCGGTCTGTTCAAGAGTCCGTAGTAAAATAACACGAAGCTATTCTTTCCGTTCGACCTATCATAGAGTTCGTACTAGAATAACACCTTAAGACACAAATCAACCAAAACCCTAATGTCACCTAGATACTCCTATGTCACCTCAAGTATCCATGGGTATGGTTATATGATATGCATCACATAATCTCATATTCATCTATTCAACCAACACAAAGAACTTCAAAGAGTGCCCCAAAGTTTCTACCAGAGAGTCAAGACGAAAACGTGTGCCAACCCCTATGCATAAGTTCACAATGTTATGGAACCCGCAAGTTGATCACCAAAATATACATCAAGTAGATCACGTGAATATCCCATTGTCACCACAGATAAGCACATGCAAGACATACATCAAGTGTTCTCAAATCCTTAAAGACTCAATCCGATAAGATAACTTCAAAGGGAAAACTGAATCCATTACAAGAGAATAGAGGGGGAGAAATATCATAAGATCCAACTATAATAGCAAAGGTCGCGATACATCAAGATCGTGCCAAATCAAGAACACGAGAGAGAGAGAGAGAGAAAGAGAGAGATCAAACACATAGCTACTGGTACATACCCTCAGCCCCGAGGGTGAACTACTCCCTCCTCATCATGGAGAGCGTCGGGATGATGAAGATGGATCCCCCCCCCCTCTCTGGCAGGGTGCCGAAACGGGTCTAGATTGGTTTTCGGTAGCTACAGAGGCTTGCGGCGGCTGAACTCCCAATCTAGGTTTCTTTCTGGAAGTTTGGGTATATATAAGAGGTGTTGGCGTCGGGAACAAGTCAGGGGGGGTCCCCGAGGCGGCCACGAGGTAGGGGCGCGCCCGGGGGGTAGGGCGCGCCCCCACCATTGTTGTGGCCTCGGGACTCTTCTGGCCCATCTCCGATGCTCCGTGGGCTTTTTCTGGTCCAAAAATAATCTCCATGAAATTTCGGGGCAATTGGACTCCATTTGGTTTACCTTTTCTGCAATACTCAAAAATAACAAAAAAAACAGAAACTGGCACTGGGCTCTAGGTTAATAGGTTAGTCCCAAAAATCATATGAAATAGCATATAAATGCATATAAAACATTATAGATGGATAATATAATAGCATGGAACAATCAAAAATTATAGATACATATCAGGGGGCACCCCAGAACACACAAGTTGATTGTTTCCAGCCGTGTGCGGTGCACCCTCCACCATAATCCATCTCGGTCATATCGTCGTAGTGCTTAGGTGAAGCCCTGCGCTGGTAGCTTCATCATCATTGTCATCACGCCATCGTGCTGACGAAGCTCTCCCTCGACACTCTGCTGGATCGTGAGTTCGTGGGACGTCACCGAGCTGAACGTGTGTAGATCGCGGAGGTGACGTACGTTTGGTACTAGGATCGGTCGATCATGAAGATGTACGACTACATCAACCGTGTTGTCATAACGCTTCCGCTTACGGTCTACGAGGGTACGTGGACAACACTCTCCCCTCTCGTTGCTATGTATCACCATGATCTTGCGTGTGCGTAGGAATTTTTTTGAAATTACTACATTCCCCAACAGCCGCTTCCGCTGAGAGGGCGTCTACGGCATCCGACAGGGCAGCTGCAGCAGCCGAGATGGCTGCAGCTGCTGCTGCGTCGGCGGCTGCAAATGCCGAGAGCGCTCGAGCTGTCATCCATGCCGCTGATCTCGCCCTGGCCCGGGTCGAGGCCACCCACGCCAAGATCGAGGATGCACATGCCAAGATATTCCAGGCCACCTCAGACTCCAGCATGCAACGCACGTCTGAAAAGGCGATGGTGGCCATGGAGCACCTGCTTCCTCATGAGGTCGCCGAGCGGGAGCTAGAGATGCAGGAGGCAGCGGAGATCGAGGAGCGCCGGGAGGAGGAGTTGCGCGTGGCCAAGGTTGAGGTAGAGAAGAGTCTGTCCATCGAGGAATCGGCGATGGAGTACCAACGCGAGCTCTGGTGCAGCCACTACTACGAGTATTACAACCTTGAGGGCGGCGCCGAGGACGAGGACGAGGATGAGGACGCGGTCGACTTTAGCAGGGGGACGCGGAGTCCACCAACGGCGGCATGTCGCCAGGACAAGTCATCGATGTCTCATCTCACACCGGAGATGCATAGGACGGCGCGGTGGCGGATTTGTTAAAATTATGCGTACTTAGGCTCTGTTTTTAATGCTGGTCTTTTGTTAGAGCAATGTTTAGGTCAACTGGCTCTGTTTAATTACTAAAATTGCTCGATTCAGTAAGTGTGTTCTGTCTGCTGTACGCTCTTTTGTGTGCCCAAATTAGCAAGCGATGTTAAATTATGCAATGACGTACCCGGGGAAATTTCCACCAAAATTTGAATTATCAAACTCATCCCATGCGCGTAAAGCAGAAGAATCATTTGTGATGCACACAATTGTTCAAAGTGAATGGTCCGGCGGCACCGCGCGCGTTCAAAGTGAATGTGCCCATGCCTTGAGACCAAAATTTGAACTATCGAACTCATCCCATGCGCGTAAAGCAGAAGAATCATTTGCGATGCACATAATCGTTCAAAGTGAATGGTCCGGCGGCACCGCGCGCAAAGTTTCCCTCCACATTTCCAAAATTTTGGCCTACCGCCAAAATATCTACCCCCGCCCCCCTTTCCCCCTTCCCCACCCCCTTTTCTCCCTGACCAAAAGTCACATTTCCCCTGTTTCCTCATTCTTTCCTTCCTTGCTAAACTATAGCCGCTTCTTCACTCTCGCCGTCTCGCATCATACCGCCGGGGTCACCATGGTCTTCTTCAAAGACCTCTCCAGCGGTTCCTCCTCTGGCGACTACTCCTTCACCACCCGGGTATGCCTCTCTTCTCTCTCTCGGGCAATGACTTGGAATGAAGGATTTTTACCCGACGGTCGATTTGAGTCATTCTTCTTCTTGTAGCTCCCTAGGACCATCAGTGGCAACGAATGCAGCGGGGTGGCTGAAGATCTAGCTGCTCATTGTCACCATCAATCTACATGCGTGGAGCTAGTTGCGTATGATTCTGTGGACAGTGGGAGGAGTTTCTGGCATGTGCAGAGAAGGTTAGACCCTCTTTCGTTGTTACGAATCATTTGTTAGATGTGATTCAGACACTGTCACGGTCCCAACCCATTCATACCACACCTTCAACCAAACGCATCCTAAGACAGTGTCACAGTTTGTACCTAGTATCTTAAATTGTTGCCATCTCATCATTGGTGCCATTAGAAAATTATTTGGCACCGCTTCAGCAGTTTGTGCAGCCAACTTTGGTCCACACATCCGAGCAGCCAAGCAGTAAAATACTAAATCTTTATGGCACGAAGGAACTAGGCATTGGAGCAACTACGTGCTCCGGAGTCCGGGTCCCTGATATTTTTTTCCGCTGCATCGGCTCGCCAGTGCAGGGCACCGTTGCGAGATGTAGCAACAATTGTATTTACCCCAGTTTTGGCATACATAGTGGACGGCCTTAGGGCTATTAGTTCTATGTTACTAAATTTGTGCATGTACACACCTGTTAGTATCAATTTGCTGTCATCCAAACACTGCCGCTGTGCTGTTGCAGTTATATTTACCTTCCTCATAAAATGTTCAATTTGTTATTTATTGTACATGAGTAAGAACTTGTAGCGTCGTTGTAGTTAATTATAGCTTTTGATGTTCTAGAATTTGGTTGTTGTCTCAGTACCAATTGTTTCATTTGCACATTGATCTTTTTGAGAAGATATGTCATAATTAACATGTTTCTTCAGTTTTTCAAAATAAGCATTGGTGATTTTCTATGTTACTATAAACCCATTTCCCCTACAATTGTTACTGATCTAGTTTTAAATATTATAGGATGAACGGAAGTGTTCTTACTTGGAGTGGGTTGATCAAGAGTGGCCACAGTCTTTGAAGATGTGCCTAACGAAGCTCTGGAGCATGTATGAGGAAGAGAACACACGTAGGCTTAGAGAAAGTCTTGTCAACGCTAAAGCATATTTCAAGATGCAGGATAAAAAGTTGAAGGTGGAGAATGAGCTCAGATTTTTTAAATCAGACTATGCTAAGATGGTGTTGGCGAAGGAGGAGACACTTTCCCAGTTGGCCCGTGCAAAATGGGTTCTTACTGAACTGAAAGCAGAGGTGGATAAGACGAGCCTGGATGATCTCGATTAGGGAAATGAATATATTGTTCTTATGAAGTTGAACTAGCTATATGTTGTACTGTGTTGTTTTCGTGTATCTACCGCACTATGATGTTATAATATATTTATGTGCCTGATATGAAATTGGCAAACAGTTGTTCGTTATGAAATGTGAATTTGCGTAATACTAGAATTATTAATTGTAAACTAATAAACCTGCTAAATGTGTCATGGACCTTTGCAAACGGTTCTAGCAGTAAAAGCGCTTGCGATGGATAGCCCAATGCCACATAGTTTTCTTCATCAAATCGTGTGTGATATAGTTGCTTAAAGCAAACAGTTAACCAAGGCAGACCGTGTGTGATAGTTATACCTTTTACACACGAGCCTACACATAAAACCGTGTGGGATGTACGTATGAACGGAAACGTTTTCCCTGGATTGACTGTGTGGGATGTACATAAGAACGGAAACGTATTCCTTGGATTGACTGTGTGTGATATACATACGAACGGAAATGTCTTTCTGGGATTCACCGTGTGGGATGTATATACCTACGGAAATTATTTTCTCAGATTACCGTGTGGGATGTACATACCTAAAGAAATGATTTTCTCGGATTACCGTGTGGGATGTACATACCTACGGAAATGATTGGGTTTCGATGCCTCGCCCGATCGCACACGGCCCCAGCCTGGGTCCCAGGAGGGCCTATCCTCGACGATTTCTGGGTCGTGTGGGAAGGACATCCTATCGCACACACTCACTTGGCGACGGTTCCAAATGCCGTCACGAAAAGGGTTAAAAACCATTCGTTTAGGACCGACGCGCACCAGTGTTGCTTCTAATTTTGTTGAATTCCATCTGCTTACTTTACATGTTAGACTTGTGAATAAGACACGTGTTCCTGTTTCTAGAGCATACAATATCTGTCTATCACATCATGTTCTTACATCAAAGTACAATTGTTGTGTAACCTGCAACAATCACTTATCATAAGACACGTTTGACTTGGCAGTGTGATACAGGTTACATCCCACATTCTTTTCTAGCTTGTACTACTTCTAATTTGTTGAAATGGCACTTATGATGAGACAGTTTTAACTTGGTAGAGTGATATTCATTGCATCTTTCATATGGTGTCTAGCTTTCATTGCTTCTAAGAGCATCTCCACTCATTTGGTCGCCCAGCACATAGGCCGGCGCTCTTTCGGGCGCTCGTCCGGTGCTTTTTAGGCCCTGGGGGCGATCTAGGTCCCAGCCACACCCCCAAGTGCCGCCCCCCAAGGTGCACCAAATTCAAACTTGGTCATTCCCGCTCCCAAAAAATGCCACAAGTCAGGCGATCAGTGGCCCAGTTCGGCAATCACCTTGCCACAGTTCGGCGATCAAATGAAAAGTTCAGCGTACAACTCTGTTGGAAAAGGCAGTGCCTAGGAGGCGCTTAGGCACGCCTAGGCGCTAGGCAATGGCCAAATGCCTCGCCTAGGGCATAAGCAGAAGTCTAGGCAGAGAAAGTAAGAAATTGTCCAGCCAAGCGAGAAATCATGTCATATTGCACTAATATGCCAAAAGGGCCATATTCCAATCATAGTAGTTGGTAGTTAACATACTTATATGCCCTAAATTAATAAAATACTCATATAATAACTACATATACACCTTGATAGTAAAAATTATATAACCGCCTAGGCTGTGCCTAGGGCGCTTAAGCACCGCATAAGCACTAGGCGAAGGCCAACCGCCTCGCTTACGCCTACCGCTTTTTCCAACCCGTACAAAAAGAAAGAACGCGTGGGCAACACATCAGATGGCGGGGTTGGCCTCCGGAGTCGGAGGAGTCGGCGTGCGCGGGCTTGGCAGCGTCGGAGCGGCTTCTGTGTTGGGCGGCGTCGGCACGGCTTCTATGTTGCTGGGCGTCGTGGAGGCGCTCGGGCTTGGCGGCGGCAGCGGCGTGGGCGTGGATGTTGGAGGCGCCATCGACGGCAGCTGGTTTAGGATGAGTCCGCGCTCCACCGGTTCCACGCCTTGAGCTGCTCATCGTTGCTCTAGAGCATGTCCGCCCCGCCCATCGGGAAAGCTAGGTCGATGTTCCTCTTCTCCGTGGCGACGTTGGTCCGGAGTAGGTCGAGCTTGACAGCGTTGTTCGTCATCAACGCTGACCACCGCGCCTTGGTCTTCTCTTCACGTAGGGTGGACTGGGCTTGTGCGTCGGCGAGGCAATGCTCAATGGACTCTTGCACACGTGTGGTAGTCGAGTCGACGTGTTTCCCCTTCTTGGCCCCTTTGTTGCCTTCCGGGCACCCGTCGCCCACACCTGGCGTTGACGAGTCCGGCTTGTAGGTCTCCTTGGCCTTGGCGAGGGTGCGCCGGGTATCCGACCACTTCTCGCATTTGTCAATACGCTTGAAGACGTGGAGGTACTTGAAATCTTGGTAGCTGCTATCCTGGCGATACATGGCGAACATCCGCAGCAGCTGCGCCGAGGAACAAATAGTTGGCGGGCGCGCACACGGCGAAAAAAAGTGGGAGACCGGCGTGCCATACCTGATCCTCCATGCTGGCGCCGCTCTCCGGGCAAGCCATGATCTCCTCGACGATCCCATGCCATTTGTTGCATGCCGTTTGGATGAGCCCTCAATGGTTCGCCGTTGCCTTCGACCCGCGCTGCATGTAGACGCCTTTGAACTAGGGGTCAATGAGCTTGCGCTTGTCGAACTCGGCCTTGATGCGCTCTCAATATGTGTCGATGCCCTGGTTCGTGCTGGTGATCAGGTGGAGGCGGACGACTTTCCACGCTTCGGTGAGGCACTCCTGCTCCTTGGACGCCCACTTGATGCGCGGCTCGTTGTCCTTGCCGCCCCCTTCTTCTTCTTCCATTTCCTCGCCGGAGCAGGCGTCGGCTCCTCCTCCTCCACCTCTGGCTCCTCCTCGCCATAGTCGAGCTCGCCGTCCATGCCGTCGTTGAGGTCCATTGTGTCGTCTAGGGCAGTGAACCCTGGGGAGGCGGAGGCGGCAGCCGATCCGGCCGTGATGATGTCGTCCATGTCAGCCTCCATCGCATTGGTGCGCCGAGATGCGACGAGGAGGCTTGTGAGAAGGACAGCGCGCCACGGCGGAGTGGTGGCGTTGGGGAGGCTGCATAAGCCAGTGGCGAGTAGGTGTATGGTGGGCATTGCACGCCGGTGAAGGCGGGCGAGGGCGTGCGCTGGACCGGGTGACCATGGGAAAAGGTGATGTTGGGGTTGAACCCGCCATGTGCGTTGCCGTTGGCATAGCCCGGCGACGGCACGCAGCCCCAGGGTTGTGGCGATGACGAGAAGCCGGCCGGAGACCCGACGCTTTGCTGGATCCAGGAGGCATATGGGGCGTGGCCGCCGGGTGGATTCATCATCCCCGCACGAGCCACCTCGGCTTGTTCGTCCGAGCGCTTCGCCTTCACCGCCACCGCCGCAGCCGCGAGCGCCGCCCTGTACTTGGCCTTCTTGGCGTTCGCCCTGTTCTGCCAGCCGGCGGTGACAGCCTCCTGGCGCTGAACTTCCACCCTCCAGTCGGTGTTGGACATGCTCAGGGGCTTGGACGGCGGCGTCCTCGGCTTCCTCTGCTTCGGTTGGGTGACGGCGGCAGTGGCATCCGCCGTGGCGTGGGGGGCCACATACTTCTTTAGCGCCATGGTGGCCGGCTGGGAGTGCGGGAGGAGGAGATTGGCGGGAGGAATGGATAATGAGAGGGAAGCCAAGGGGAAAGTGGGAGGAAACGGCGGGAAAAGGGCCTCCTCTCACCAACAGAGCGGCCCCACGCCCCTTTTCGGTTCTACCGGCGCCCCCAGGCGGCCCCTGGGCGCTTGGGTTTGGCTCGGGTTCGCCGGCTGTTATTTTGGCCCAAACCGGCGCTAAATGAGATCCTGGGGGCACGACTGGGCCGATTTCCGGCCGTCGGCGCTAAAAAAACACCCTGGGGGCTGTTGGGGGCGCGGCTGGAGATGCTCTAATTTGTTGAAATGTCTTCTTCTTAGTTTACACAAATAGTTGTGAATATGTCATGCCGTCCTGTTTTTCTTACATATTTCATCCTGGTATCATGTGTTTGCCTTACATCTTGCATTCTTTTCTAGCTTGTACTACTTCTAGTTTGTTGAAATGGCACTTATGACGAGACATTTTAACTTGGTAGAGTGATATTTGTTGCATCTTTCATATGGTGTCTAGCTTTCATTGCTTCTAATTTGTTGAAATCACTTCTGCTTAGTTTACACATCATAAACTGTGAATATGCAACGGCACTAATGATGAGAGACTTTTAACTTGGTAGTGTGATGTTGTTTGCATCTTGCATATGATTTATTTCCTGTACGACTTCACATTTGTTTAAACGCCAGTTATGACGAGAGACTGTTAACTTGGCAGAGCGATATTTGTAGCATCTTTCATATGGTGTCTACCTTCCATTGCATTGCTTCTAATTTAGTGAAATGTCTTCTGCTTAGTTTACACATCATAGTTCTGATTATCTCATGCCGTCCTGTTTTTCGTACATATTACATCCTCCTATCATGTGGTTGTCTAACATCAAAGTTCAGTTCGTCTGTATCACACATCAATTTGTTCTGAAGAACTAAATTTGTATTCCTTTTTATTGTAGGCTTGACTTAACATGGCACAGAGAAAGAGGAAGGAACACAGAATAACAGGGGATGGTGTTAGTACTAAGGACACACGGAAATGGAAGCAGAAGAATCCTGCAGATTCTGCTGGTACTGATGGTGCAATAGAAGGTCAAAGTCCAACAAAAATTGTACAACGGTGTATCCCGTGCTACACGAGCTGTAGAACAAGCCAAATAGAAACCAATAGCTGCCACCAAACAAGCAGAGACAACCCTAGTTGTTGCAACACCTTCCACAGTACCACCAGCTGCACGAGTTACTCGTTCGTTAACTCAGCTAGCAGTACGTTCCCAAGCTCCCTTGCCACCTAACACTACTTTCTAAGCACTCTTGACACAAGATGAGTTGGCAAGATCAGATGAACTTTGTGAGCTTCAGTAGCAAGAAGGTTGTTGCTGGAGTCAAGTTACAGTTGCACGCTTCTTTATATGTAGTCTCACAGTTTGATGTACACTAACACTTCCTATGTTCGTTGTTGGACTAGCACCTAGGCGCAAGAAAAAAATCAGGGATAATGCTCGGTAGGTTAACTAAATCTAGAGGAGGAAGAATGAAGATCCATTTTGAGGCAGGTTAAAAAAGGTCACGTGATGCTACAGAGTCAGCCAAGTTAGTATCAGAGGCAGCGGTTGCTGTTAGGTGTCATGTACGTATCCTCCCAACATGGACTCAGTACAGGAATGACAAAGACGAAACCCAGTTCAACACCTTCCTCGACCATTTATCTGTAAGTATGGTTATGTATGGAAACTAGTAATGTCGTCTTGCTCTGTCCCATACTTTCTAGGTTGCTGATAATGAGACTCCCATAATTTTCAACAGATGAGGTTCAAGTTGGATAGCCAAGATGATCCAACCAGACAAGCTTGCACACATGTTTTCAAGTCTGCTCTGTGACAATATCGGTATAACTTGAGGAAAACGCACTTTGAAGGCAAGGCTAACAGTGAACTTGCCCAAACATCTCCAGTGGAAAATATATCGGATGAAGACTGGAGAGGCCTCGTTAAACACTGGTCTAATCCAAAGTATCATGTACATTATATATATGTGATCAGATCACATGTTCAACTCCTATTTACGCATGTGCCTCACAAATCTATCTTCTTGTAGGTGAAATGTTCAAAGAACAAGGCCAATCGTACGAAAGTGAAATTCCAACGGACGACAGGATCTTGTAGCTATATTGCACACTGCGAGGCTCTTGTAATTAGCTGTTGTTTCACTCTTTTTGTTGTACCATATTATCAAATCTATATTGACTTGTTCGAAATGCAGAGGAAAGCCCGCAAGGACCAAAAAGTACCTAAACCAAATGTTGTGGAAATCTTCAAGGACTGTCACAGCAGCAAGACGAAGGGCATGAATACACTAGTCAAAGCCGTTGTTGTAAGCCCTTAATCATCATGCCTTTTAACTACTACTTACTCTGACTTGTGCATTGAACTGCATGGTTTGCAGCCAATGTCTATTACTCTTTTCAATTTTATACACAATTGTCTTAGCGTATCATTGCACCTTACAAGGTTTAAAAGAGAGTAGTGATGTTCCTTTGATCTTGATCTGTAATCTAGTTCCATTCTGGACTTGCCCACACAACATTACAATTGTGTGTTTGTCTGTTCTCAGTTGTTTTATGATATGAATGATGTCATACTATGCTTACCGTATTATAAACTTTGTCTATTTATCCTTAGCTATGAATACAATGTGAAGAAATAGACAATACATTAGCCATGGTACATGGTCATATGTTTGGAACTTGGTTTTATTATGTACTTTGCAGTAAAATACAACTAATATTTTACATGGGTTCACCAGAATAAGTTTTGTATATAGACCAAAGCTATTTTGTTCGGTTTTGCTGCCTCCTTAATATCTTCCGTTCTGGTCCTACTAATGTAAAAACTCAACTTTTCAGCAAGCTATGGAGAAAATGGTGGAACAACCACCATCTGAAGGTGACGAGGCAACTATAACCGCAATGTCACCTCTTGCTGCAGTGGGTTAGTACGTGTCCACTAACAGTGCCAAAATCACGTTCCTGCGTAATTGTTAAGGCAATCTCGTCCAAACTGCCTCATGATCAAGATATGCAAGCTCAAAACAATGTTATATCTGCGCTCCAAACACAAGTCCATTCCCTAACAGAGACCCTTTGTGAAACAAGGACAACCATTGTTCGATATTATCAAGATATGCATGGTTTTGAAACTAGACTATCAGACATTTGCTATGTTGTTCAGGAGCCTAGGAGAAACGAAGGCGAAGGTTATGGTGCTCCATCGGACAATACATCATGAAAATGTAACAGTCAGGTCAAATGAACTGAGCTTCTGAACTTCTGGTGGTGCATTATCTGCTAGACTGTTAACTTTTATGCCAACTTTCCTTTTGTTTTATGGTTGTAGTTTATTTTGTTGCGATACAAAATTTGTTCTTAACGTGCAGCCACCTGATACGTCTCCAACATATCTATATTTTTTGATTGTTCCATGCTGTTATATTATCAATCTTGGATGTTTTACAATCATTTATAGTCATTTTATATCATTTTTTGATACTAACCTATTAACATAGTGCCAAGTGCCAGTTGCTGGTTTTCCATGTTTTTTACATCGCAAAAAATCAATATTAGACGGAGTCCAAATGCCCCGAAACTTTACGGAGAATTTTTATGGGCCAGAAGGAACACAATGGGCCCTAGCTGCACTTAGGGGGTGCCCGAGGGAGGCACAACCCACCAGGGCGCGCCAGGAGGCCCAGGCGCACCCTGGTGGGTTGTGCCCACCTCGGGTGCCCCCCGGACCGCCTCTTTGCTCTATAAATACCCCAACATTCCAGAAACCCTAAAAGAGTCGATGAAATATTCATCCAGCCGCCGCAGAGTCCAGAACCACCAGATCCAATCTAGACACCATCTTGGATGGGGTTCACCACCTCCATTGGTGCATCTCCGATGATGCATGAGTAGTTCTTTGTAGAACTTCGGGTCCGTAGTTAGTAGCTAGATGGCTTCCTCTCTCTCGCTGGATTCTCAATACAATGGTCTCTTGGAGATCCACATGATGTAACTCTTTTGCGATGTGTTTGTTGGGATCGATGAACTTTGAGTTTATGATCAGATCTATCTTTTTATATCCATGAAAGTTATTTGAGTTTCTTTGATCCCTTATATGCATGATTGCTTGTAGCCTCATATTTCTTCTCCGATATTTGGGTTTTGTTTGGCCAACTTGATCTATTTATCTTGCAATGGGAAGAGGTGCTCAGCAGTGGGTTCGATCTTACGGTGCTTGATCCCAGTGACCGAAAGGGAAACAACATGTATGTATCGTTGCTACTAAGGATAAAACGATGGGGTCTATCTCTACATAGATAGATCTTGTCTACATCATGTCATCGTTCTTATTGCTTTATTCTGTTTCTCCATGAACTTAATACACTAGATACATGTTGGATAGTGATCGATGTGTGGAGTAATAGTAGTAGATGCAGGCAGGAGTCGGTCTACTAATCTTGGACGTGATGCCTACATAATGATCATTGCCTGGATATCGTCATAATTATTTGAAGTTCTATCAATTGCCCAACAGTAATTTGTTCACCCACCGTTTGCTATTTTACTCGAGAGAAGCCACTAGTGAAACCTACGCCCCCCCCCCCCCCGGGTCTTCTTTCTCATATATTTGCCTTTGCGGTCTATTTTTTCCTTGCATTTATTTTCAGATCTATTAAACCAAAAATACAAAAATACTTTGTTGCACTTTATTTTATTTGCAATCTATTTATTCAATCTATTACAACTTTCTCCCGTCCACGCACACTTGAGGCGCCATACCCCGAAAGGGATTGACAACCCCTTTAACACGTCGGGTTGCGAGTGGTTGTTATTTGTGTGCAGGGGCTGTTTACGTTGTGTTGCTTGGTTCTCCTACTGGTTCGATAACCTTGGTTTCATATCTGAGGGAAATACCTACCGCCGGTGTGCTGCATCACCCCTTCCTCTTTGGGGAAATACCGACGTAGCTTCAAGCGACATCCCACTAGCTGAAGAAAACAGCAAGCCATTTTTGTATAGTGTAGGGTGTTCCTTCTATTTGCACTGGTGGCGAACTTTGATGCCCAGTGGATGTAATCTGTGCAATCACCTTAATAGCCTGGCCCTAGTTTCGTTTCCCTGGTTTGCTAGTGGCCGCAACAACCATGGGCCATATACGGACCATGGTAACCTTGACCCTGCTACAGGCCGTAGGATCCATGGGCCTCCTACGGGCCGTCGGATCAATGGGCCTCCAACGGGCCGTAGAATCGGTGGCCTCAGGCCCTCGGATAAATGGGTCCACATGGGCCGTAACTGGGCGTAATTGGCATCCGGCCAGCACGGTAATGGGTCGTTAACAGGCCGGAAGATAGCAAAGGCTTAATTATGTCACAGTCATAACGGATCGTTAATGGGCCTGAATATAGGATGGGCTGGAAACGGCGCAATGGGTTAACAGGCCACAAACGGGCCGGTTCTATCCACGGGCCGAATTTGGCCCATTAGGGGAACGGGCCGGAAGTAATCGAGAGCCGGAAAGGAGCCCAAGAACGTATGGCCTCTCAGTAGGCCGAAAGCTAACACGGGCTGGAAACGGCCCATGTGAATCATGCGTCGTTAATAGGCACAAAGAAATTTACTGTACATTATGCGCTAGAGTCACCGTGGGCCACTAAAGGGCCTAAAAATACGAAAGGCCACATATGGGCCGAAAGACGTCGTGGGCCATATATGGGCCGAAAGTGAAACCGGCTGGTGTTATATTCGATGGCCCGCATGACGTTGTTGGGCCGATTTCGGGAAGGCCCTAACGGGCCGTGAGTTACCGGGCCAAAAATGGGCTATTTGCGAACAGACTGTTAACAGGCTTTTCATGGGCCGGCCCGCTAACTTTTGACCAAGTCAAACGGGTTGGCCTTTGTAAGCTAAATGGGCCAGTGGTGGGCCGTCGCACGTGTCCACATATCATAGGCGCCTATCTGACCCAATGACGAGCTGGCACGTGTTTCCTGCGGCCAATGAGAATTTTACACGTGGAAAATCGCCATTGGTCCCGGCTGTTAACGGGTTATCGGATCCAAAACCGGACCCGATAGCCTAACGGCGACCCGTTACGGTGGATGCCACGTGTCAGTTACCCTTGACGAAAGCACTTCCATGACGCGTCATTTATCGTCATGGAAGTGAACACTTTCGTGATGATAATTTTGGTATTGTCACAGAACACTTCTACGACAGAACAGGTATGACTATCTTAATTCTGTCATCAAATCGTCATGGATGTACATGCATGACAGAAAACGTGACCTACTGTGGCAAACACATATCATCACGGAAGTGTATTTTTTTTTTGTAGTATACCCACGTGAAGTCTCCGCCCATCAGTACCACCCACGTGAAGTCTCCTCATACATCCAGTTTACCAGAAAAGATGCATCAAGGAGGCTTGTTTTAATGACACTGAGATTCGAGCTTTTCCAAAATTTTCTTTGTTTTGCCTGAATTTCCTTTTAATGGGTATATGCTACTCCCTTTGTTCACTTTTATAAGATCTTGTAGATGTTTCAGACACAGTACAAAACAGCTTAATTTCACTTGTCTGAAACGATTTATAAAAGTGAACGGAGGGAGTACCTAGTTTCGTCTTGGCATTCTCATTCTTCATACAACCTGTTTGCACCACATGCATTCATAACAACCAATGATTTGGCTACAAACTGGCATCAGCCGACTCACTACCACCACCAGGCCCGACCCATAGGCCGGGCAAACGGGGCGTCCGCCCTGGGCCTCCATAAGGCAGGGGCCCCAGCCCAGCTAGTATTTCCACTATAGTACGTAGGAGGCTCAATAAACACAACGAGCGGATTCAGCATCTTCCGGTCAGCCCGTGCTCCTTGACTCCTCCTCTTCCCCAAATCCGACTCCCATAACTGCGCGCTGTTCCCGTGTGTCTTGCCGTCTTCGATTCCAAGGTCGCCGCTGGCCATTAATGAGACTAAAGGTGCAAATCTGCTCCCCAATCGGCTCTCCTTCCTTTCTCGACGTTCTGCTCTTTCCCCATCAGCTAGATGTTGGAGAGACGGTACCTGTTTTTTTCTTCCTATCCATAATCCTGTTCATCCTCGATTAAATAGCCCTGCCCTCTCAGAGATTACATATCTGCTTTGTCTGCTGCCCTGCATAGTTCTTCTTCTACAGTTCATCTCTTTGGTGGATACACGTGTGGAAGAGTGCTTAGGAGTCGGGGGATTAGGATAACTGGAGGGGGGGGGGGGGGGGGGGGGGGGGGGGGTCGTTAGTGTTGACTACTACGTACAACATGTGGATCTGCTGATCTGCCCACCTACATCCACATCAAAATCTATATCCAGGTGCGTTTGTTCCCTGTATTAATTGTTTTATGCTGCTTTTTCTTATTTAGTGAATGTCCTCTAGAAAGTATTTATCCGGCAGTAATAAAAGGAAGAAAAAAAGCAAATAGATGAAGAGGTAAAATCCTTAAGGGAGCACTTGACAAAATTTTCAGAACTTGTATTGAGAAAGATAAGTTGGATGACATAAATATTGATGCAATAATAGATGACTTTGCTAATAGAATTGTTAGACGGATTTCCAAGTTCTAGTATAGACGTGAAATCAGTTTGCTTTACTATGCCTTGTGCAGGAATGTTTGGAAGAATTCAGTTATTATCTGATTGAGAAATTTGGAGTGAAGGACATGGCCGATTGGGAAGGATCCAGAAACAGATGCAAGTTCATGTCTAAATTTTTATCTGATGGTAACACAAAAGATCCAAGTAGCAACCAATTTTGACAGAATTTTTTGTTTTGCAAAACAAAATGAAGTCCCCTTTCAAATTTAGGAATGCGGGCTTTTGTCGAACTGCATCATTTCATTACTATCATGGTGTAGTTCACTTGATCGATAAATAAACTGTACTCTCAGTTTTAGAGTCCAAATGAAGATCATCTGGCTATGTGTGTACTGGATATCTACTTTGCTTTTGAAGTAGAAAATGTTTGATTTTTTGAGTAAACAAGGGCCCCTTCTTACTGTCTTGCCCCTGGGCCCTATATATCTATGCCCCGGCCCTGACCACCACCACTACAAATGTACAACCAAATACCATCTCAAGCCACAAATGCAATCGTCACCACACATGACAAGGCACAAATGCATTCTTATTGCCAACAACAACTGTAACCTAGCACTCTAGCTGCAGCACGTCAGGGCTTGGCCAGGAGCTCACGCACCGTCTGTGCAAGCCCGGGCTCACTCCTGATGCCCTCGGCCCATCTCGCGCTAATCCGCACGTTTTCAAGGCTCTGCTTCAGCGTCCTCTCGAATCCAGGCTTTGTGCGCGTTGCAAAGAACTTGGAGATCTCTGCCGCCTTCTCATTGGAGGTGAACTGACAAGAAACAAGGAAGTCCACATTAGCTATGGCCTCATGGAAATAATACCTGCAAAACTGGGGAATATGGATTACGGGAATAGGGCAATAGAACTGTGATTAAATGTACCAATGGAACAATGGTTTTAACAAAATCCGTAACCAAGCTCCCGGCAAATGTCTTTGAGATGCGCTCCCAGTTTTCCTGCAGACAGACAGAACGGGACAAATGTTAGCACCATGTTTTCAAATGTTTCAGTCTGCTAACACCAAGTATGAACCATCAGTCATCTCCTAAGGTGTCATATGAAGGAACTACAAAAAATAGATGGTTGGGTGCTGCCTCAAATTCACTCTAGTTAAAATACATTTACAAGGGAAATCCATTTAAAGAAATCGGGATCCCGAAATAAATTCACAAATATGGTTCAGCTGTTTGCAAATATGCCACTTGACTTGAGTTCTTGTTGACAAATACAGAAGAACCCTGGGTCCTCTTTGTAATGCAGAAATCTCAATGAAGTTGGTAGAAAAAGAAGCATATTCTCATGAATGGATATTCAAATTTGTTTAGAATGCCTACAAGAATCTGATGTTCCAGACAGGACCCAGAAATAACGACTTTTACGCACCAACAACACGTCAACACACATAGATAAAAGGGTACTCATTGTTAAAAGAGATCGTACCTTCAACCAGTTCCACGAAATTTCACGTGCCTCTGGTTGAATACCTCTAAGGAGAATATATGCATCTTGATTGCGAACCTGACAAGCAAGAGAGGCATATGAGACCTGAGTACAGCTTGCCCTTGACACACAAGTAAGCTCATAGAAACCTTCGACTATAAATGTGGAAGAAAATAATGATATTTGCATTTACCTCATTAGTGAAAATTAAATTCAGTGATTCAAGGACGATACTCTTATCCCGGCAAGAAGATAATATGCCTTGAAACAATAACAAAATGCTTTTAGAGCAACCAAAAACATGGGCAAGCTTTGTTAGTTTAAGATGGTCAAAGGGCTACACACCTAAGACTTGTAATCTTTCCTCCCCTTCAGCTGACTCCTTGTAGATTTTTCGGAGAGCATCATAACCGGATCTGTTTGAACTACTAACATTCTGCATCACAGAGAGGTATGCGGCCTGCAAAACAGCGCAAGTTACAAATGGAAGAAGTAATCATAGGTACCACGTGAAGTGATAGCAAAAGGCAGGACCTTTCTAGTATCTGGAGGAAGAAGAGAAGTGCCGCGATCACGTGTGAAGATGTTAAAGCGCCTAACTCCTTCATTAATGGTCTTACCATGTCCAAGTTGGACAAGTGCAGTCAACAGGAGTGGTCTAAGCATTACATCCAGGTGGCTCTCACCCTTCTTGGGGTCCCAGCCTAACTTTCTGAAAGATAAGTGTCACATAGTCAAAAAGAAGAAACATAGGAAAATGTAGCAAATATACAGTAATAACGTGAAAGAATCATGCAATTGTCATGCATCGGCCACAAAAGAAGGAATGTTCAAGCAACATGAGAAGTTAGGAAGAAGATTAGTGACATATTATGTTTCCTTTTCCTTTTTGTGAAACAAAAGAGATGATATATTGTGAGTGTAACACATTAAGAAACTCATAGCAGTTATGGTGGGGCATACTCTGCAGGTGACAAAAGAATCTTGATCAAAAGTTGCTTGATGTCACCAGCCAAGGCAGGAGTAGCATCAGCAGATATTTTAGCAATACTTGTGGTTACCTGCCAATCCAAAGTAAAGATATAGGCGATTTATCTTCATGAACAATTGAACACGATAGAATCAACTGGACCTACAGGATTTACGTACAGTGTTTATGTGTGAAAGAACACTATAATCAGCTTCCCCACGATAACCGTAGAGTAAATGTAGCAACGACGCAAATGTTTGTTGGCGGGCAATAGAAAGCGCATATAAGTCATCCACGATGCCTGCAATGGTAATGTTATAATACCTGCCACCAAAATATTACAAGCAGATTCAATGGTCACATGTTGCGTTTACCAATTTTATCCATTAGTGAGAGCTTCTTGGTCTCCAACGCATTTTGAAGTGCAGCTGCAAGCTCATCGTCATATTTAACTCTGTAAAATCCGGTTCCATTTATATTCAACTTAGTCCAAAAGTTTCCGCCCTTCTTTCGGTCACCACATTGTGAACCAATGACCAGCTTATCATGTTTAAGTTTCAACAACAACTTTTTCTCTGTATCATATGCACCACAGCCTGAAGTTATAGGGACAATCCACATGCCAGAGCCAGAGGACCCATCTAACAAAAACTGGGCCTGCAACAAACAGAAATCATCAAGTTCGTGGAGAAAAATACTATACTCTATCAGTCAACGAGATCAAGTTTTTAACATTTTTATTAATTAGTTTTTTCACTTTAACCAATATAAAATAAGACACACTTTTGTGAAAACCCTCTCTTTGCCTTGGTCTAGTGGCTAAGGGTGATCTATTAACTCGTAGAGGGAAGTGGGCGCAGCAATACATGAAATAATTGGCAAATAATTCTAAATAATCAACATATTTAAGAAAAGGAAGCCAGTCTGACCTAATACCATAATTTATTATTGTACATAAAATTATATATCGAGACTCACATTTGACAGGACAAATGTAATGATTATTTCTTGAATTGTGTGTCTGGATTTATTAAAAATAAACATCCTTTCAGAAAAATGAAAGAAAACTAAAGAAATTCAAACATATATACCAAATTATCACTATTAAACATACAAGTACATTACTACAGAAAAAAAACAAACTTCATGATTAAAATTTGATAATTAATTTATGCCTATTGCCTTATAATACTAACTTTATATGTAAGTCTGAATCTGACACTTCCATTTCAAGCTGTCATAAAATTTAACACTAAACATTGCTCTCAAATATTATTTGATCATTCAAATTAGCAATACATAACTGAAACTGCAGAAAACTGTGGTCTAGATCTTTTTGCAACCATCTGATTTAAATCAATAGTCATGCAGGATGTGTATCCCTGGGCTGAGATGGGAACATGGGAAGTAATGTGCATTTAAACATGTCTCTCGTGATTTGTAGGGAAACGTCTGTGCCTATCTACCTTACCAAATTAATTGTAGGTTTCCTTATTAGCCTTATCTGCACTAGGGCCCAAAACAACCTTCAAAGTTTCATCAACCAAAGACTCAGATTTAAACCACCTCTTACCTCTAATGTGGTAAGATAGAGCACCCTAAAAGAGCTCCAACTTCAGAACAAGATCTAATTCAGTTCTTCTACGAGATTCATGTAAGTTGTTCTTGATACCATTCAGCCATACCCCAGAATATATGATCAGATGCTAGGGCTGCTGTGTAAATACGTGAATGCATCAAGTGACAGATCAATGGCCGTAGGGGCAGTAAAATATTTCCAGTTTTTTACATCATTGAGTACAGTCTTCTCAGAGGACCAGTTATAACAGTCAGTTAAACATTCACAAAATGGTATGGAACAAAAACCAAGGTTTGGTCAAGCTTTTGCCACAACCAGTTAGCAGATGATTCTCTTAAAGAAGAAACTCTAAATGGCATGCCACGACTAGAACTTAACTAAATAGCAAGGACGGAGCAGCCAAATACGCAGCGGGGGATATAGGTATAGGAGCGGGATGGCGCTCCCGTGCTCTGGCGATTCTGGCGCCTGCGCCGGCGCGCACCCGCCGCCGGTGGCGCCCCCCGCCTCCATCCCAGCCGCCCCCTCCGGCGAGTGCTCCGCTCCGGCGGCCCGGCGGCCGCGGCGCCTCCCTCCTCTCCAGCCGCTCCTGCTGCCGCCCCCTCCGCGCCTCGGATCCGTTGGGCCGACTTTGCCGACAATGAGCCGTCCCCCCCCCCCTCCCCCGCAGCCCCCGCCCCCTCGCTCGCCGCCGCGCCGGGCTGGCAGCTCAGCCCCCCACGTGAGGGGTTCTGCTGCTGGCCCGCGAACGCCGCAGTCGCAGCCGACAACGCCCTCGAGCTCGAGTCGGGCGGTGGAGCGCCAAGGTGCGGGCTTGGCTGGTGGCGCTGCTCGCCGCCGGCGCGGACGCTCCTGGGGCGTGGCTGGCCGCTCCGACCGGGGTGCCGCCCGCTCCTCCTGGCGCCGCCCGGCGGCAGAGGCTCGGCCGGCGGCCTCCCCATCTCCCTCGGCGTCGATCTCCGCCTGCTCTCCCCCGACCCCATGCGTGCGATTCTCCCCCTTTAGGCCCTTTATCGCGGCCTTCGGGTTCTCGAACCTCCGGTTCCTCTCGGTCCGTCGGGATCCCTCTGCCTGGCTGCCTGCGCCGGAGCCGCGCCGGCGGCGGCGGCTGCGCCCGCCCCTGGGAGGGAAACCCTTAGGGCTCCCGTGCCTCCCCGTCGCCTGGGCCGGGCCGCTGGTGTTCCTGGGCTGCTGGGCCCCGGCCCGCCCCGACAGCTGGGCCGCAGTGCTGCCGTACCGGATGGCCTCCCCTCCCTCCTGGGCCGGCCCACTAGCGTTGGGCCGCTGGGTTGCCCTAGGGCGCTGGCCCCATCCATATGGTTACCCTGCGGCTTCCCGCGACCCCCTCTCCCCAGCGCCGCCACCTCTCCTCGTCCCCATCTCCTCCCCGTCGCATCCCCCCTGCTTCGACTCCGGCCGCTCCCTCACCCCGTTCGACCGGCCCGCCACCGCCTCCCCCACCTCCCCCGCCTCCCCCTCCCCTGCTGCGGCTCCCCATGCCGCGCGACTGGGATGATGGGGTGGCTCGGTCCAAGCGCAAGGCCGACGACCACCGCGGCAGCTCCCGCCCATCTCCGGACGCCCTCCGGCACGAGGAGGAGCTCCGGCGTGAGCTCCGGGAGCTCCGGGAGCTCCGGGAGGGTCGCCGTTCGCCTGCTCGCCGGGAGGGTCGGGGCCGCTGTCGGTCGCCTCGGCCGGCCGCTTCGGGGGACTGGCGGTCGTGCCGGCGATCCCCCTCCCCCCCCCCCGCCCCCCCCCCCCCCCCGCCACCCCCCCCCCCCCCCGCCATGGGCGCTCGCCCTCCCCTCCACGGTCATCGCGACCCGCCTCCCCCCGCGCCCCTGGGCACCCGCCGGCCCCTGCTCCCCGTCGTTACGTGCCGCCCCATGCCTCCGCTCCCACGGCCACGGCTTCGGTTCCGGCCTCGGGCGGTGGCATCGCGCGCGGCCGCGCTGGGCCGGCCAAGAAGAAGAAGCGTCGGGGTGCCCGCGGCGCTCCGCCCGTGCCCCCCTCGGCGGCCCCAGGATCTTCCGCCACGCCCGGGCCCGTCTCTGGTCTCCCTCGCCCCCCCTGTTTCAACTGCGGGGTGGGGGGCCATTCGCAAGTCAACTGTGTCAATCCCCAATGCTGCTACCTCTGCAAGGATCCGGGCCACCCCGCTCTCCTGTGCCCGGATAGACCGGTGGTGTCTGAGCTCATGATGTACGGCCACGGTATCGAGGGGTTGGGCTTCTTCCACCTCGAGGTCCCCGACGTCCCGCCGCCCTCTCCCACCCTCCAGGCGGTCGTCACTGTGGTCGACGGGGTGGCATCCCCGGAGATGATTGAGGCCGAGCTCAACCACCTCTACCGTCGCCAGTGGGACTGGGTGGTCACCCCCACTGCTGGCCACATCTTCACCGTCGTCTTCCCCGACTCCGTCAGCTACGGCTACGCGACTCGCAGTGGCCGGATCACGCTCGCTCTCAACCAGCTGGTTGTCGACATCTCCGAGCCGATCCTCGACGCTCAGGCGGTGGCCGTCCTCGACACTGTTTGGATACTTGTGGCCGGCCTCCCTGATATTGCGCGGTCCATCTCTTTGGCAAGGTGGTGGTGGTCGATGAGCTCTCTCTACGCAAGTAGGAGGAGGTCCGGGTCAAGGTCAAGTGCCTCGACTCCTCCAAGCTTCACACCACCGTCCGCGTCTTCTTCAACGACCAGGGCTTCGACCTCAGGATCGCCCCCGAGCCCCCCAACCACGTCGGTCGCCCCCGCTCCTTCGACACTGGCCTCCACGGCGGCAACCCGGGGACCGACGGGGACCACCACGGACGTCATTGTGCGTGCTCCCACCACTCCTCGGAGGACTCCCGCTCCCCGTCCCCTTCGCCCCCTCCCCCTGCCGCGGGGGCCAAGGGCCGCCAGGCCGCACCCAGCATGCTTCTCGGCGGTCCCTCGGACTCTGTGGCAACGTCCTCCGAGGCAAGCGACATCTCCAGCGTGGGCCTGGTCGTCTGCCCGGCATCTTCACCACGCTTCCCTTCCTCGTATGTTCCCGTCGCGCTGGACTCGACGGCTCCGGCTCCCAGTCTGCTTCCAGCGGCCTCGGTGGCCCCTCCTGAGGGGGATGAGCCCCCTGTGGCGGACTCCCCCCCTCCGGCTTCGCCTCCCGCGGTCGCTCAGCCCACACCGCCCGAGGCGCCACCTCCTCCGCCGCTCCCGCGGGCGGCCTCAGCCGCGGGCTGTGCGATCCCCCCTCCGCCGATGTTGCTTCCGTCCGTGACTACGTCCCCGGCTCCGCTCCTCCTCAGCTGCTCCGTGCCCGCGTCCCTGGCTTCACCCGGGAGGCCCCGACCATGGACGGGGAGGCTAGGGTGACCACCCCCATGGCTGCCCAGCCCCCTCCTCCACGGTCCGCCGCCTACTCTTGCCACGGCCGGTTGGCATCCTCCCCGGTGATTGCTTCCCGTCGGAGCGCTCGGCTGGATGCTGCTCACCCCGAGGGCAGTCCGGCTCTGCCCATCCCCGAGCGAGCGGAGCTCCGCACTGCTGGTCGGAACCTGGAGCCAGGTACGCCTGACGTTCCCCCTTCGGCTTCATCTTGTTCCTTCGCTGCGCTTGAGGCTATTCCTCTAGGCAACCTCGCAAAGGTTGCCTTTGACTCCGCAATCATTTTAGGGGGGAAGCAGGTCCCCCCTTAGTCCAGATCGCGGCTATTAGAGCTCGCGAGACTCTTGACGGGAGGATGGCGGAGGCCCGTGCGGCCTTCCTTCTACCTCCCGTCCCGCCTGCGGCTGGTGAGACCCTTCCCGCGACCGCGTCACGGCTGACAGCTCCACCCCACCCCACCCCCCCACCCCGCCGGTGGGGGAGGAGATCCGTGGTTGCACTCGCTCCCGCACCGTGGCCCTCCATGCGCAAAGCGCCTCTCGTGTCCTGGGGTCAAGCAGCCCCCCAATGGCGCCTTAATGCGTGCATTATTCTGGAAAATCCGTGGTTTCGGCCATGATGGACGACGCCGCCAACTTGTGGAGTATATGCGGGAGGAACACATCGACATAGTTGCCATTCAAGAAACCATGCGACTCGAATTCTCGCTCCCTGAGCTTGACCGTCTGAGCTCCCACCTCTTTGCGTGGCATTGGCTCCCTTCTAGTGGGAGCGCCGGCCACTCGGGTGGTATCCTTTTAGGCGTGAAGGATGCCACCTTTGAGGTGGGTAGCATGGATCGAGGGGAATTCTTTGTGAGCATGGAGCTGTTCGAGAGGTCTCTAAACTTCAAGTGAGAGGTCATCATTGTCTACGGGCCTGCTGACCATAGTCGGTCGGCTGCCTTCCTCGAGGAGCTCCACCGGAAGATCTCCGCAGCCTCCCTTCCGGTGGTGGTGGGAGGCGATTTTAACCTCCTGCGCGTGGCGGAAGACAAGAGCAATGATAATGTCTGCTTTGCGCGGATGCAAATGTTCAATGCCTTCATTGCGCACCTCGGTCTCCGCGAGATCGATAGGATTGGTGCCTAGTTCACCTGGACCAACCGACAAGCCTCCCCGACCCAGTCTGTCCTGGACCGGGTCCTAGTGTCCCCAGATTGGGACCTCCGCTGGCCCTTAGCCTCCCTTCACACCATCACGAGGATTGGCTCGGATCATGTACCCCTTCTCCTCTCTTCTGCTGACGAACGTCCGCCGGTCACCCCTCGATTCCGGTTTGAGACCTTCTGGCTCTCCCAGGCCGGGTTTATCGACGCCGTTGGCACTCGGTGGATCGAGGCTCGCGCCCACCCCCACTCCCGCCCCCCTCCGGCCATTGATTCGAGGCACTTCTGCGCGAAACGCGATCGGCAGTTCATTAAGGGGTGGGGTGCGAATCTGGGTCGTGACCTCCGTGAGCGCAAGAAGGCGTTGTTGTCCGCGATCCAGGCCCTTGACCTGCGTGCTGACTCGGTGGGTCTTTCCCCGGACGAGTGGCTCTCCCGTTATGACCTGGAAGACCAGCTCTCCGTGATCTACACCGATGAGGAGGCCTATTGGCGCCTCCGTGGTGCCCAGAAATGGGTCTTGAAAGGCGACGCGAATACGGCATACTTCCAGGCCATTGCCAACGGCCGCCGTAGACGCAACACCATCCCTCTCTTGTGGGACGGTGAGGCTCTCCTTCAAGACCCTCGTGACATCCGATCCCACGTCGACGGTTTCTATAGATCCTTATTCTCTGCCGCCCCTCGAAGCGGCATCTCTCGCCCCCGATTGTTGGTCTGGTTCCCAGTTGGTGTCTGTTTCGGAGAACGCGGCCCTTACGACCCCCTTCTCCGAGCAAGAGGTCTGGGATGCCATCAAGGGCATGAACCCATCCTCGGCGCAGGGACCGGATGGCCTCCCGGTTAAATTTTTCCAGACCTTCTGGAACGTGATTAAACCTGAGGTCATGGCCATATTCGACGAATTCTACGTTGGCTCCATTGATCTCGGGCGCCTCAACTATGGGATCATCTCCCTCATCCCCAAGGTCCCTGGGGCGTCCGACATCCGTCATTTTCGCCCGATCACGGTCATTAATGTGATTTTCCGGATCCTGGCCAAAGGGTACGCCAATAGGGTGACCCTGCTGGCGGACCGTGTGACTCACCCCAACCAGTCGGCCTTCATAAAGGGCCGTTACATCCTGGATGGGGTCCTAGTCCTTCATGAGGTCCTTCATGAGGTCCGCATCAAACACCTCAAGGCGGTTTTCCTAAAGATTGACTTCCATAAGGCCTATGATACGGTTAGCTGGCCCTTCCTTCGGGAAGTCCTTCTTCGGAAGGGATTTGACGCCCGGTGGATCACTAGAGTCAAGCAAATGGTCTCTTGCGGTCGCACGACCGTGAACATCAACGGCAAGATCGGCCCTTTCTTCCCCAACCTTTGTGGGGTTCGACAAGGCGACCCCTTCTCCCCGTTCTTGTTCAATATGGTCGTGGACACGCTTGCCTCCATTCTGGATAAGGCGAAAGCCGCCGGCCATATTCGTGGGATCACTCCCCATCTTGCCGGTGGCTCCGGGATCTCCATCCTCCAGTATGCTGACGACACTATCATCATGGTCGAAGGCTCGGAGACGGACATCTCCAACCTCAAGTTCCTACTTCTCTGCTTCCAACAGATGTCGGGCCTCAAGATCAACTTCAACAAGAGTGATGTTATGGTGATGGGATACTCCCCCTCGGAGTCTTTGGCCATCGCCAACAGACTTAATTGCCGCCTGGGCTCCTTCCCCACAACCTACCTGGGGACGCCCATTAGTGACTCCCGGCTCACCGTCGCGGACTTGCGCCCCTCCGTGGCCAAGCTCCAAACGCGCATCGAGCCCTGGCAGGGGAGGTGGCTGACCAAGGCGGCACGGACTATTCTCATCAACTCTTCCCTCTCCAGCCTCCTCTTGTTTCTCATGAGCTTCTACAGTCTCCACGAGACCCTTCAGCATGAGATCGCCAAGGTCCAGTCCCGCTTTTACTGGGCGGGCGACAACGACAAGCAGAAGTATCATATGGTCAGTTGGCCTGACATTTGAGCCCAGGGAGCAAGGTGGCCTTGGCATCATGTGCTCTAAACGGATGAATAGCGCCCTTCTCTCCCGCTGGCTTTGGCGCATCTCGCAAGGGCACGGTGGCCTTTGGCTTGATATCATCCGGAACAAATACTTGCGCGGACAGCCCCTCGCCTTCTGCCAGAAGTCTGGCGGATCCCAGTTCTGGCGGTCGATTGTCCAGCTTCTCTCGGTCCTCCGTATCGGGACCTACATCTCGGTGGGCTCCGGGGCATCGACGCTGTTCTGGTTTGATCGCTGGGCCGGGGACACTCCCTTTGCGGCTCGCTTTCCCGACCTCTTCTCCATCTCCGTCGATCCCGTGATTTTTGTTGATAGGGCCCTTCTTGACATAGGGCGCCTTGCTTTCCGACGACCTTTTGGTCCCTTGGAATCCGCCGCCTGGCGTGAGTTGCTTGACTGTGTTGCTCTCCACGAACCGATGGTGGATGGTGGCCCTGACCTGGTGCGCTGGCGCCTTGAACCTTCGGGCCAATTCTCCACCAAGTCGCTGTACCTGGCCATCGCTCCATCTTCCGCTCCCCTCCCCTTATTGATGGTGTGGTCCATCCGCCTGCCCCTGAAGATCCGTATCTTCATGTGGCAATGGATTCGCGGTCGGGTCCCATCCGGGGTGGAGGTGCGCAAGCGAAATGGCCCGGGTACTGGCATCTGCCCGCTCTGTGGGGTCCCTGAAGACTCGAACCACATTTTCTTCTCCTGCGTGTCCGCTCAGTTCCTCTGGAGCTGCTTTCGCGAAGCGGTCGGTGGAAGTTGGTGCCACACCCCAGATGTCCCCCGTGACTTCTCGCCACATTAGGTGGCTTGAGATTGGGGTCCTCGCCTGGACCCTCTGGACTGTCCGCAATAAGCTTGTGATTCAGCGGACTCCTCTTCGACGGGCTACTGACGCTCTTTTCAAACTCTCGGGTTTCTTGCAGCTTTGGCGGCCGCTTAGCCGCCCCCTGGACCGCGACGCCATCTCAGCCTTCATCCCCGACCTCCGCTCGATGTCCGTCCGTTTGTCACCGCCGCCGCCGGAACCAGACTAGACGCTATCTTCGTCCAGCGTGCTCTGTTTTTTATTTTCTGGGCTTGTTGAGCTGTGCCCTCAGCATAACCTATGTACTTTGTTGTGAGACTTGGGTGTGTGTGTGTGGACTTGACTCTGTATGTGTGATCTTTGGCGGTTTGCTTTATTTATAAAGCGGGGCGAAAGCCTTTTTCGGTAATAGCAAGGACATATTAACCAAACAAATGCATACTTGGTTAGTCGTGTGATGATGAATGCATGATAGATACGAAGGATGGTATGTAAGATAACCTATTACCTCCTCACCCGCAAAAAGAAGAAAAAAACTATTACCTGCTCAATCTCTATGTCATTCCCTTTAATTTTTGCATTAATAACAGGATAACCTTTTTGCTTCGTCCATGTAGTCATCAAATCCTTGACAGGTTCACCAGTTTCCTTTTCAAGAACAGCCCAAAGGTTCTCGGTTTTAGCATTTGAGTATGCATATTTCTTCATATATGAAGCCATTGCTTTCTGAAAGAACACAGTTTCATATCTATAGCATATGAGAATACACTAGGAGAACGACGTGGAGTTAAAGAGTAGCAGGGGGAAATTACACAGAAAGGAGAGTGCAGCAATTCGTTTCACTAAATAATGTAATTAATTAAAAATTGACTTTTAACATAATAAGCTAGTATGCAGTTTGATAGATTCATTATATGATCAAGAAAAGAGTCAACAATCGCTAAATTTTACTCCTTTTTTTTTGTGAACAAGTAATGTTATCCTGTGAGCATGACACATGCTACAACAATACATAAGATGACCATCACACCTATATCGACAAATCTGTCTCTATATGCTAATTTATCAAACCATCCACCTTAAATCATGTGATCAGTGAAGTACAAATGGTCACATGATGCTTGTATGCATTAAACAAGGGCAGGATAATCTATGAAGAAATGGTCATTTTGCTCCTAGAATATGTCTTCAGAGAACAGCAATCTCTCCCTAAAACACTGCTGACCAAAAGCAAGTTTACCAACTAGTATGATTCAAGAGCATACAAACATTTTATGCAATGGACAAGCCATGTAGTCGTCTAGTATTTCCACTAGATGGAATAGCGGGGAAATGACATCAAAGTATCACTGTTTCCATAAAGAACAAAATAAACTTGCTGAAAGTGATCTTGTATCCTTTTAAGCTACATGACGAGAAAAAGAATGCCAAATCTAGGCAAGAAGAGTAAGTCAGTGACGAGTTTCTAGAGTTCAGGTAGAGGCAGTATTAGACCTGAAAACGCTCTGCGCCAAGGTAACTTTGTAGCATGCGAATAACAGAAGCACCCTTGTCATAGCTAATAGCATCAAAAATCTGATCAACTTCACTGGCATGGTGTATTTCAACCTGAGCATCCAGGAAAAAGGATAGTGGAAAGTATAAAATGAATCACAAGCTAGAATTAGAGAAGTGAAAATGTTAATGCCATGAACTGAATCTCTGTTGATGCATTGACTGAAGTTGCTCCCAAAGTAAGATGCCACTTGTCAGAGTAGAGATACTTCAGCATCAATTTTAATATTCCATAGAAATTTTATGAGTCAATCATGAATCGGCCAATAATGTGTTGGTAATAGCATATTACGCAGTATGCACTATCGTTACTTGAACATACCATTGTCAAAATTTGCAATTTAAAATAGATACTTGAACTTCTATGATAGTAGAGTGCATGACATTAACAACTATGGTTTTGGAGAATGTAGTCCACAACATACCCAACCACAGGAGCAGGCTATGGCACAGTACTAAACAATGAGATTACCTCAATAGGATGAGACGCCTCGAGTGAATCCAGCCTGAGAGCAGTGGTTGTGGGATCAAGAAACTGTGCCCAGATATTCCATTGTGGAAAAAAAGAATCTACTGCTAGATGACTCATCTGGGAAAACAAAAAGCCTATTCATTCAGTATACATTGGTAACCTGATATCTCATTCTTTTAACTTTTGAGCGATCGAATTGATTTACCCATGTAGCAAATCCCTCATTTAACCACAAGTGAGTCCACCATTCCATGGTTACAAGATTGCCAAACCATTGATGAGCCAATTCGTGTGCCACAGTAATTGCAATCTAAACAAAATACATGCTGCGGTTAATATAAAAAGGGTTTACACGTATAAAAGGTTTAATTATGAAAAAATGTTAGGAATTATTAGTGAATTATAGATAATCATGATATAGTGTAGCTTTTTTACTAAACTGATTTATGTATAGTAACATCGCACAGTTAGTTAAGAGGTGAATTGTAAACGATGAAAAGATAAGTTAAATAAGTTTCTGAGCTATGATACATACATTCTGTTTGCTGGATGCTGATGAAGACTTGTCATCGAAAAGCAAAGCTACTTCCCGGTAAGTGACCAATCCGTAGTTCTCCATGGCTCCAGCAGCAAAATCAGGGATAGCAACCATATCCAACTTGGGGAGTGGATATGGAGTGGCAAAGTAACTGAACATTGAGGAAATGAGCTTTTTTGTTAATGTTACTGTTTCAGCAACAACCACGGCTTGACACAGTATTTCAATAACATCAATCATGCATATCCGTTAGAAACCAAAGTGTGGAAGCACGGCTAGATTGTGATCTTACTCTTTATAGAGATTCAACGACTTCACTCCAACATCTAGTGCAAACTTCCCTTGGTTACTCTTACCAATTTGAGTGTACACACGAACTCTCGTGCCTGAATAAAATTAAACAAACAAATAAAATGAAGGGAAAGAGAAAGGTCTCATGCACACTCTTTGAATGGATGATTTCAGAAACAGAGATGATACCTTTTGTTGTCATACCCTCTACATATTCAAACAAACCGACAACTATGGCCACTAAATAAGTTGACATAGGTGGCGATTCATGGTAACACACAGTTTTGATAGGACCAGCAAATGTCGCGTTAGCTACTGGCATGTTGGACAGCGCTACCAGCTCAGATGGAACTTCAAGTGTTAGCTTGAACTTAGCCTGGAAAATCGAAACGGCAAAACAAGAAATGTTATGAAATATATCTAACTTCACTGATGCTCTATGTGTACATATCTGAGGAACATAAAGTCATCCTTCCAGCTATCATATATAATCACCTTGAATGCGGGCTCATCCCAGCAGGGGAAGCACCGCCGAGCATCCACGGACTCAAACTGCGTCACCGCCATGTTTCTCTCTTTCCCCTTATACTGGTACTTACTGCAATCAAACGAAATCAGAAAAGCATAAATAGCAGGAGAGGCATTCATACCAAAGTGCTCGATTAAACTCTTATTTCAGAAATAGATCATAAAACTATAACGCCTTCACAGTGAACTTCCAAACCACGTATCATCGAATTCGTAGCAAGTGCATTATCGGGACTGGTCACTTTGTTGGTCGGTGAGTAACTAACCGGGAGTAATAAACAGAAACCACAGTTCAACTTTTCCCCTTCTGTAATGTTCTACTTAAAATTTCGAACAAATCATGGCATGATTTCCTATATATAGATTATCACAAGTACTGTGTTGATGTACGGTGCAAATACCAAGGGTGGTAGAGTCCAGAAGGAAGTCGTCGCATACCTCCTGTAGAAGCCTCTCATCTGGTCGTTGAGAATGCCGGTGAAGTCCATCTTCAGCACGCCCTCGCCGAGGGGCAGCTCCTTGGCGAACCCGAGCACCAACACACCGTCATCCTTGAAGAACACCACCTCCGTGGGCGCCAAAGCCTGCGAGAACCGTACCGACGAGGGACGATGAGAAGAGGGCGAGGAGGTCTCAAGGGATTTCATTTTTCTTCTCCTTCTTTCTCCTTACCTGGAAGCGGATGGAGGCGCGGTTGACGGAGAGGTCGAGCGCGTTGAGCACGAGGAAGCGGGTGGGCGCGGAGACGGCGACGGAGATGGCCACCGAGCCGGAGAAGGTGCAGGCGACGAGGTCGGGGCGGAGGAAGAGCTCGTAGCGGCGCGGCGCGGCGAAGCTCGGCAGCCGCGCCTTGCCCCGGAACTGCTCCGCCGAGCCGCCCGCCGCAGGCGGCGCGGACGCGCCGGGAGATGCCTTGAGATTCGCGCCCTGCGGGCGGGCGCATACATCCCGTTGTTGTTTAGCGCGAGGGAAGAGAAAAGACGAGAGAAGCAAAAAAAAAAAAAGCAAGCTTTTACATTTTTCTTTTGAGGTAATATCACAGAAAGTCATTGAACTTGGATCGCACGTTCAGTTTGGTGCTAGAACTTTAAAAATACGGTTTTATGGTCACATAACTTAACTCATACGTGCAGATACGGTCACATTACACATATGCGAGCATATCCATGTGTATGGCCCACTGTTTTAAATAGGCCGCTATAGCTCCGCTATATCACGCTATAGCGTTTACAAAAGGTCTTGCGCTAAGAGACTTTGGTCCAAACAAATGAACAAATATTTTAAATAGCGCGCTATAGCTCCGCTATAGCACGTTATAGCATTTGGAAGAGGTCTGCCGCTAAGATTTTTAGCGCGCTATTTAAAACTATGGTATGGCCCCACTAGTCGACGCTGGGGGTGATGTATTTTTACACGGAATACTCTGAAAATAATTATTTTCTAAAACAATCAACCACAGCGATGTATTGTTTTTGCACAAAACATCCTCAAATTATCTTTTAAATAAAAGCAGGACCATGGTACTGTACATATATGTATTTTGTCTAATATGGATAATCAACATATATGTACTTGACGGGAACTCATGTGGAGCTTAATTCAGCTGCGGACGCTACGGCCCATTTTGCGCGCACTATTCTTTAAAAGATAATTTGTAAGTAATAAAGGTACATTCACATATTTGTTTGTTAAAAAATATTTTATATATGCAAATAATAATTAGTAGATAAAAACATTTAGATACACACTTGCAGCTTATATTTAGTTAATATGACATTGATAATGTTTATTAGATACATATTTTTAATAAATCCAAAAAATATACACTTGAGGCTTATATTTAAATTATAAAAAATGATGAACACAAAAATTTACTAAATATTTATGACTATCAAGTTGTGTAAAAATTTTATTCATGACTTATATTCAAATAAGTTCTATAACTTACATATGAGCCACGACTGAATATTCATTTAACAGTTTAAATTTTAAATTATTAATATTTTAAATTATACAAACATTGAACTATACAAAATGTGTGTATATATAATTATTGAAATGTTCGTATAATTAAAATAATGTTTTTGAAAACCAAATATGCAATACGCACATTTTTATAGTACACATGTTTATATTATTTTTTAAATACCGCAGATAAAATGGGCCGCAGTCTCCATAGCCTATTTAAGCTCCACATGCGGCCTCGTTTAATATATATAAGTTCGTGATCCATTTTAGACATCTAGATTTGAATAGTTGTAGTGGCTAGATTGTATTGATTTAGACTGTTGGTTGCGAGTTCAAGTCCCGGTAGAATCTTTTTGGCGTGAATTTCTTGCATTTGCATGAGGGATGTACAATGGTTGATAAGATAGTCTTATCTTAAGTCTTGCATGTAATCTAGAGATGGCAAAAGAAAAAGCCTATAATGGGTCATCTCTTAGTCTTATCTTTAATAAATAGCAATTCTAAAAACGTGGTGAGACATATTGTGCTAAAAGATCATCTCTTATCTTCTCTTAAATAAGAAAAGGCAAGCATTTTTTTATGAGTTCTCTCTCCTCACCTCATCATTTATTCTACGTGGCACTCATAAGATAGCACCACCTTATCTCCTTTTTCAGTACCACTAAAATAGCATACTCACTTTATACATCCAAATTTTGCTCAAAAAAGAACTTTATACATCCAAATGTGCTTTTAAAGCAAAATATTAATCACGAATTTCTCTTAGTATTATATTAATATATTGTATCCATATCATATCTATATCTATATGTATACAAATATATAGAAGAAACCAATAGCCACGGCGTGTTCGCTGGAAGGGGGTGACATTTTGTGAACCGCATGACAATTTTTTAGAACAACACGGCAATTTCTTCAAAACATGCATTTTTCTTCATAAAAATTGTCACCATTTTATCTCGAGTCGCAACTAAAACTGTCAAGAAAATATGTTCGTTTGTCAACCCCTCCCGGGGTTGAGATCCTCTACTGTAGCGTGTTGCAGTGCGGATGACATATGAAATCAGGTCCACACGACAGTGACCGTACTGCACGCTGGACTTCAGCAGAGGATCCAAACCCCCCTCCTGGGGAACATTGGGTCGTTAGTTTTTTCGATATAAAAAGCCCCGAAGAGTCGATTCAATTAATCTCGGCCATCAAAAGATTGTCTCAATGGTAATCGCTCAACATGTTTTCTTTTTGCGGGGGATTTTTTTTTTTGCGGGGGATCGCTCAACATGTTTAACATGCAGTTAATATCATACTACCAAGTAGTAACAACGTTTATGCTAATTACATTGTTATAAGGTTTAATTGATATCCTATCCAATATAAGCGTGCAATTAAAATGTACTCGATATTCTAGCGAATATAAACGTGTAATAAATACGCAATTCATATCCTACCTACTATTATAAACATGTATTAATTTCCTCCCTAATATTACCGTGCAATCATTTAGTACTAGTTTATTTTAAATATGCATATTTTGTTGGCCATTGCTAGGCGTGTTAGGGCTGCAAGAAAAGCTCGAGGCTCGTGAGCCGCTCGAGATCGACTCATTTTTTGACTCGACTCGAGATCGATTCGAAAAGAAACAAGCTGAGTTTGAACACTTTATGCAACTCGACCGAGAAACGAGCCGATCTTGAGCTAATGTTGGCTCGCTCAATTTTAGCTCGATAGCACGACAGAATATCATTATGCTAAATGATCATGCCATATATTAAATGGAAATAAGATAATTTATTACCATATATATTGTCCATAATTTTTCTTCATTTTATTTACCAACGAACATGGGATCTTTATTAAGCGCAGAGAAGATTTAGGCCTAATTATGGCACGTGGTTGACTATGTGTTAAATATCCTATATTTTTGGCAAAGGTTCACAACATATTCATCTTAACTTTTTTGTTTTTCATCCATAGATTTATAGTTTTTACCATCTCATTTAACTCGAAACTAGCTCGAGATCGACTCGAGATCGTTACAAGCTGAGCACGAGTCATGTTCTACAGCTCGATCATGAGCTTCACTTAGTTTGAGCTCGCTCGAATTTTCATATGAGTTGAGCTGAGCCAACTCCAACTCGCTCGAACTCGACTCGTTTGCAGCCCTACATCCAACTGACGCAAGGCAACAAATCAACCCCCTCGTGGGCCGTTGGATCAGGTGTTGTATGGCCATTGGATCACACCATTCATCTTCATCTCAAGCAACTACTCCCGCGTGCACCCCGCATAGCCAAAAGAAAAAGAAACATCACATCGAGGAACGAAAAAGATAGCACTCCGCAACACTTTTTGCTGCCACCGTCGAGCTTCATCGTAGCACCGCTGCCACGCTCTGCAGCGCCAACACCGGCGCGGCCGGCGGTGCTCCATCGCAGCACCGGCGGCCCGTCGCAACTCCGACCATGCTCCATTACAACAGTGACACCGGCACTAGCAGCACCGGCCATGCTCCATTGCAACCGCGAAACCGGCGTGACGGTGCTCCAACCCAACGTGGGCAGCTCGTCGCAGCTCCGGCGATGCTTCATTGTAGCCACGACACCGGCGCGGTGGTGCTGTCCATCGCAGCTTTGGCAACGCTGCATAGCAACACCGACGAGAGCGGCGTCGCCGGCAGCAACCGCATCGCAGCGCTGACTTCATCGATGAACGCTGCAACGCAGCACCAGCCGTGTGGAGCTTGGGCAGCACCGTGTTGGAGCTTGGGAGCCACCAGCCCACCACGTTGCAACACCGCATCATAGCGCCGGCGTCACCGACGAGCGCGGCAATGCAACACCGGTCGCATGGAGCCTGGGCAGCAGAGTGGTGGAGCTTGGGAGGCAGCAGGGCAGCGAAGCTTAGAGCGTGTCCATGGCCATGGTGGAGAGAGCTGTAGGAGAGAGAGGTGCGGAGCAGAACAGAAGGGGATCGAGTTTGATGAAAAAATCAGTGGATCTCGTGACGCTAGAGATGAGGGGATAAGGCTGGGCAGTGGGAGGGCCCAGCGGGACGCGTGTCGTGCGGAGAGGGCCGTTTAGACGAGCCTGTAATCAGCCGGCTGAAAAGAATAGATTTCCTATTTTGTTCCAGGTACGCCAATATATAGTCGTTTCCCTATATATATACATCTAGCCGTTTCAGGCCCATACTGAAGGCAACGGGGATAGAGATAGACTCCGGTTGGACTTACCTAGCCGGCTAGGCGGCTACCCACCACGTGAAGCCTCCTCCTATCAGTTTCAACTAGCTCTCTCAACAAAAGAAATACTACAACACCATCCTGCAACGCATGCAGCAGAATAGTAAAATTTGTAATCTCGCGGGCAGGGGATCGATACCGCACCTCGCCGTGTGTCGCCATCTTCATGCCGCCGCCGCCGGCCGCTGCTGCGTCGACGAAGAGGAGCGCCACCACCACGAGCAGCACGGAGCCGGCGCCGGCGCGGGGTGGAGCCATGGAAACAACGGACGACGCGCGCTCCCGGGCGTGCGCGCGCGTTGTCGATGGCAGGCAGCTGTGAGCCTTCCTGCCGGCCTACCACTAGTGAGCGGGCGGGGCCTTCCTGCCGGCCTACCACTACTGAGCGAGCGAGTGAGCGAGGGGGTGGAGAGGAGCACTGGTGCCTGCCGCTGTATAAATATGGAGCGGAGACAGCGGGGGCGGGTTGACTCAGCTGAGCCGGCCGATCTTTGGTAACCCAATAAATAGTAATAAATTCACAGCCCAGAAGCAAATAAATACTAGTATCAATCAATATCTTACATATGTACTTGATAAGTATCAATCAATATCTAATATATTTGGTAACCTGATAAATCTCTTATACTCGTATTTGGTAACCAAATATTAATTGGACACATACCTATTTTATCAGTTTAAAGAACACTACCACAGTCACTGCAATTAAAAAACCGCCTTATATTAAGGGACGGAGAAAGCTAGAAAATCTATACTTTATAACCAACCACAATCTTATTTTGTGTATTTGCTTTGCATCAAGAGTTGCCCCGTATATTCCGTCGGCTCGGCTTTATAACCACCTGCCTGAAGTCTCCTCGTATTCAGTTTACCAAAAAAGATACATCAAGGAGGCTTGTTCTAGTGACACTGAGATTGGAGCCTTTCCGAAAATTTCTTTGTTTTGCCTGAATTTCCTCTTAATGGATATATGCTACCTAGTTCCTCCTTGACATTCTCATTCTTCATACAACCCGTTTGCACCACATGCATTCATAACAATCAATGATTTGGCTACAAACTGCAATCAGCTGACTCACTACCACCACCACTACAAATGTACAACCAAATACCATCTCAAGCCACAGTTTCCACACATGATAAGGCACAAATGCATTCTTATTGCCAATAACTGTAACCTAGCACTCTAGCTGCAGCACGTCAGGGCTTGGCCAGGAGCTCGCGCACCGTCTGTGCAAGCCCGGGCTCACTCCTGATGCCCTCGGCCCATCTCGCGCTGATCCGCACGGTTTCAAGGCTCTGCTTCAGCGTCCTCTCAAATCCAGGCTTTGTGCGCGTTGCAAAGAACTTGGAGATCTCTGCCGCCTTCTCGTTGGAGGTGAACTGACAAGAAACAAGGAAGTCCACATTAGCTATGGCCTCATGGAAATAATACCTGCAAAACTAGGGAATATGATCACGGAAATAGGGCAATAGAACTGTGATTAAATGTACCAATGGAACAATGTTTTTAACAAAATTCGCCGCCAAGCTCCCGGAAAATGTCCTTGAGATGCGCTCCCAGTTTTCCTGCAGACAGACAGTACGGTTAGCACCATGTTTTCAAATGTTTCAGTCTGCTAACACTAATATGAACCATCAGTCATCTCCTAAGGTGTCAGATGAAGGAACCGCAAAAAATAGATGGTTGGGTGCTGCAGCCTCAAATTCACTCTAATTAAAATACATTCACAAGGGAGATCCATATAAAGAGATCAGGATCCCGAAACAAATTCACAAACATAGTTCAGCTGTTTGCAAATATGCCACTTGACTTGAATTCTTGTTGACAAAAACAGATGAAACCTGGGTCCTCTTTGTAATGCAGAAATCTCAATGAAGTTGGTAGAAAAAGGAACATCTCATGATTGGATATTCCAATTTGTTTAGAATACCTACAAGAATCTTATGTTCCAGACAGGACCCAGAAATAACGACTTTTACGCATCAACAATACGTCAGCACACATAGATAAAAGGGTCCTGATTGTTAAAAGAGATCGTACCTTCAACCAGTTCCACGAAATTTCACGTGCTTCTGATTGAATACCTCTAAGGAGAACATATGCATCTTGATTGCGAACCTGACAAGCAAGAGAGGCATATGAAACCTGAGTACAGCTTGCAACTTGACACAAGGAAGCTCATAGATACCTTCAACTATAATTGTGGAAGAAAGTAATGATATTTGCATTTACCTCATTAGTGAAAATTAAATTCAGTGATTCAAGGACAATACCCTTATCCCGGCAAGAAGATAATATGCCTTGAAACAATAAGAAAATGTTTTTAGAACAACCAAAAACATGGGCAAGCTTTGCTAGTTTAACATGGTCAAAGGGCTACACACCTAAGACTTGTAATCTTTCCTCCCCTTCAGCTGACTCCTTGTAGATTTTTCGGAGAGCATCATAACCGGATCTGTTTGAACTACTAACATTCTGCATCACAGCAAGGTATGCGGCCTGCAGAACAGCGCAAGTTACAAATGGAAGAAGTAATCATAGGAGTACCACGTGAAGTGATAGCAAAAGGTAGGACCTTTCTAGTATCCGGAGGAAGAAGAGAAGTGCCGCGATCACGTGTGAAGATGTTAAAGCGCCTAACTCCTTCATTAATGGTCTTACCATGTCCAAGTTGGACAAGTGCAGTCAACAGCAGTGGTCTAAGCATTACATCCAGGTGGCTTTCACCCTTCTTGGGGTCCCAGCCTAACTTTCTGAAAGACAAGTGTGACATAGTCAAAAGGAAGAAACATAGGAAAATGTAGCAAATATACAGTAATAACATGAAAGAATCATGCGATTGTCATGCATCGGCCACGAAAGAAGGAATGTTCAAGCAACATGAGAAGTTAGGAAGAAGATTAATGACATATTATGTTTCCTTTTCCTTTTTGTGAAACAAAAGTGATGATCTATTGTGAGTGTAACACATTAAGAAACTCATAACAGTTATGGTGGGGGCATACTCTGCAGGTGACAAAAGAATCTTGATCAAAAGTTGTTTGATGTCACCAGCCAAGGCAGGAGTAGCATCAGCAGATACTTTAGCTATACTTGTGGTTACCTGTCAATCCAAAGTAAAAGATATAGGCGATTTATCTTCATGAACAATTGAACACGATAGAATCAACTGGACCTACAGGATTTACGTACAGTGTTTATGTGTGAAAGAACACTATAATCAGCTTCCCCACGATAACCGTAGAGTAAACATAGCAACGACGCAAATGTTTGCTGGCGGGCAATAGAAAGCGCATATAAGTCATCCACAGTGCCTGCAATGCTAATGTTATAATACCTACCACCAAAAGATTACAAGCAGATTCAACGGCACATGTTGCGTTTACCAATTTTATCCATTAGTGAGAGCTTCTTGGTCTCCAACGCATTTTGAAGTGCAGCTGCAAGCTCATCGTCATATTTAACTCTGTAAAATCCAGTTCCATTAATATTCAACTTAGTCCAAAAGTTTCCGCCCTTCTTTCGGTCACCACATTGTGAACCAATGACCATCTTATCACGTTTAAGTTTCAACAAGAACTTTTTCTGTGTATCATATGCACCACATCCTGAAGTTATAGGGACAATCCACATGCCAGAGCCAGAGGACCCATCTAACAAAAACTGGGCCTGCAACAAACAGAAATCATTAAGTTCACGGAGAAAAATGCTATACATGAAGATCTATCGGTCAACGAGATCAAGTATTTAACATTTTCATTTAGTAGATTTTTCACTTTAACCAATATAAAATATCCGCTTTTAAGACGCACTTCTGTGAGAACCCTCTATTTGCTTTGGTCTAGTGGCTAAGGGTGGTCTATTAACTCGTAGAGGGAAGTGGGTACAGCAATACATGAAATAATTGTAAATAATCAACATATTTAAGGAAAGAAAGCCAGTCTGACCTAATACCATAATTTATCACTGCACATCAAATTATACATGGAGACTCACATTTGACAGGACAAATGTAATGATTATGTTTTGAATTGCTTGTCTGGATTTATTAGAAATAAACATCCTTTCAGAAGACAGAAAGTAAAGTACAGAAATTCAAACATATATCCCAAATTGTCACCATTAAACATGCAAGTACATTACTACAGAAAAAGCATACTTCATGATTAAAGTTTGATAATTAATTCATGCCTATCGCCGTATAATACTAACGTCATATGTAAGTCCGAAGCTGACACTTCCATTTCAAGCTGTCATAAAATTTAGCACTAAACATTGCTCCCAGATATAAATTATTTGAACATTCAAATTAGCAATACATAACTGAAACTACAAAAAACTGTGGTCTCGATCTTTCTGCAACCATCTGATTTAAATCAATAGTCATGCAGGATGTATATCCCTGGGCTGAGATGGGAACATGGGAAGTAATGTGCATTTAAACATGTCTCTTGTGATTTGTAGGGGAACGTCTGTGCCTATCTACCTTACCAAATTAATTGTAGGTTTCCTTATTAGGCTTATCTGCACTAGGGCCCAAAATAACCTTCAAACTTTCATCAACCAACGACTCAGATTGAAACCACCTCTTACCTCTAATGTGGTAAGATAGAGCGCCCTAAAAGAGCTCCAACTTCAGAACAAGATCTAATTCAGTTCTTCTACGAGATTCATGTAAGTTGTTCTTGATACTGTTCAGCCTTACCCCATAATATCTGATCAGATACTAGGGCTGCTGCGTAAATACGTGAATGCATCAAGTGACAGATCAATGGCCATAGGGGCAGTACAATATTTCCAGTTTTGCCCATCATTGAGTACAGTTTTCTCAGAGGACCAGTTATAACAGTCAGTTATACGTCCACAAATGGTATGGAACAAAAATCAAGGTTTGGTCGAGCTTTTGCCATGACCAGTTAGCAGATGATTTTCTTAAAGAAGAAACTCCAAATGGCATGGCACGACTAGAACTTAACAAAATAGCAAGGAAATATTAATAACCAAACAAATGTGTACTTGGTTGTTCGTGTGATGATGGATGCATGATAGATACGAAGGATGGTATGTAAGACAACCTATTACCTGCTCAATCTCTATGTCATTCCCTTTAATTTTCGCATTAATAACAGGATAACCTTTTTGCTTCGTCCATATAGTCATCAAATCCTTGACAGGTTCACCAGTTTCCTTTTCAAGAACAGCCCACAGGTCCTCGGTTTTAGCATTTGAGAATGCATATTTCTTCATATAAGAAGCCATCGCTTTCTGAAAGAACACAGTTTCATATCTATAGCATATGAGAATACACCAGGAGAACGGCGTGGAGTTAATGAGTAGCAGGGGGAAATTACATAGAAAGGAGAGTGCAGCAATCATTTCGCTAAATAATGTAATTAGTTAAAAATTGAGTTAACATATTAGCTGGTGTGCAGTTTGATAGATTCATCATATGATCAACAAAAGAGTCAAAGATCGCTAAATTTTACTCCTTTTTTTCTGTGAACAAGTAATGTTATCCTGTGAGCATGACACATGCTACAACAATACATAAGATGACCATCACACCTATACCGATAAATCTGTCTCTATATGCTAATTTATCAAACCATCCACCTTAAATCATGTGACCTGTGAAGTACAAATGGTCACATATGATGCTTGTATGCATTAAACAAGGGCAGGATAAGCTACGAAGAAATGGCTATTTTGCTCCTAGAATATGTCTTCAAAGAACAGCAATCTCTCCCTAAAACACCACTGACAAAAGCATGTTTACCAACTAGTATGATTCAAGAGCATACAAACATTTTATGCAATGGACAAGCCAAGGAGTTGTCTAGTGTTTCCACTACATGGAATAGTGGGGAAATGACATCAAAGTATCACTGCTTCCTTAAAGAACAAAATAAACTGGCTGAAAGTGATCTTGTATACTTTTAAGCAACGTGACAGGAAAAAGAATGCCAAGTCTAGGCAAGAAGAGTGAGTCAGTGACAAGTTTCTGGAGTTCAGGTAGAGGCAGTATTAGACCTGAAAACGCTCTGCGCCAAGGTAACTTTGTAGCATGCGAATAACAGAAGCACCCTTGTCATAGCTAATAGCATCAAAAATCTGATCAACTTCACTGGCATGGTGTATTTCAACCTGAGCATCCAGGAAAACGGATAGTGGAAAGTATAAAATGAATCACAAGTTAGCATTAGAGAAGTGAAAATGTTAATGCCACGAACTGAATCTGTGTTGATGCATTGACTGAAGTTGCTCCCGAAAGTAAGATGCCACTTGTCAGAGTAGAGATTTAGGCATCAATTTTAATATTCCATAGAAATTTTATGAGTCGATCATGAATCGGCCAATAATGTGTTGGTAATAACATATTACGCAGTGTGCACCATCGTTACTTAAACATAACATTGTCAAAATTTACAGTTCAAAATAGATTCTTGCACTTAGTAGGGTGCATGCCATTGACAAATGACAACTATGGTTTTGGAGAATGTACTGCACAACATATCCAACCACCGGAGCAGGCTATGGCACAGTAATAGACAATGAGATTACCTCAATAGGATGAGACGCATGTTTTTGTATAGCTCTTTTTATTTTTTGTGGAACTTCTTGTATTCTTTTTACAGAAATTAATAAAAATACGCAGCAGAGTCCTGCTGTTTCCCTAAAAACAATGAGATTACCTCAATGGGATGAGACGCCTCTAGTGAATCCAGCCTGAGAGCAGTGGTTGTGCTATCGAGAAACTGTGTCCAGATATTCCATTGTGGAAAAAAAGAATCTACTGCTAGATGGCTCACCTGTGAAAACAGAAAGCCTATTCATTCAGTATACATTGGTAACCTGATATTTCATTCTTCTAACTTTTGAGTGACCGAATTGATTTACCCATGTGGCAAATCCCTCATTTAACCACAAGTGAGTCCACCATTCCATGGTTACAAGATTGCCAAACCATTGATGAGCCAATTCATGTGCCACAGTAATTGCAACCTAACAAAATACATGCTGAGGTCAATATAAAAAGGATGTTTACACATATAAAAGGTTTAATGACGATTTTTTTAAGAATTATTAGTGAATTATAGATGATCATGAGATAGTGTAGTTTTTTTACTAAACCGATTTATGTACAGTAACATCGCACGGTTAGTTAAGAGGTGAACTGTAAATGATGAAAAAATAAGTTAAATAAGTTTCTGAGCTATGATAGATACACTCTGTCTGCTGGATGCTGATGAAGACTTGTCATCGAAAAGCAAAGCTACTTCCCGGTAAGTGACCAATCCGTAGTTCTCCATGGCTCCAGCAGCAAAATCGGGGATAGCAACCATATCCAACTTGGGCAGTGGATAAGGAGTGTCAAAGTAACTGAACAATTGAGGAAATGAGTTTTATTGTTAATGTTACTGTTTCAGCAATAACCACGGCTTCACACAGTATTTCATTAACATCAATCATGTCTATTCATTAGAAACCAAAGTGTGGAAGCACGGCTGGATTGTGATCTTACTCTTTATAGAGATTCAACGACTTCACTCCAACATCTAGTGCAAACTTCCCTTGGTTACTCTTACCAATTTGAGTGTACACACGAACTCTCGTGCCTGAATATAATAAAAAAAACACAAATAAAATAAAAAGGGAAAGAGAAAGGTCTCATGCAACTCTTTGAATGGATGATGTCAGAAACAGAGATGATACCTTTTGTTGTCATACCCTCTACATATTCAAAGAAACCGACAACTATGGCCACTAAATAAGTTGACATAGGTGGCGATTCCAGGTAACACACAGTTTTGATAGGACCAGCAAATGTCGCGTTACCTACTGGCATGTTGGACAGTGCTACCAGCTCAGATGGAACTTCAAGTGTTAGCTTGAACTTAGCCTGTATAATCGAAACGGCAAAACAAGAAATGTTAGAAATATCTGACCTCACTGATGCTCTATGTGCACATATTTGAGGAACATAAAATAGTGTGCTGGGCAGGGAGAATATGCTTCCACATATATATATATATATATATTTATAAACATACTCAACTTAAAACTAAGAATGTCAATCAAGAGTACCAAAATAGTAGATCGGAGCGGAAAAAAGTCTAATTACTTGAACACTCCTTCCAGCTATCATATATAATCACCTTGAATGCGGGCTCATCCCAGCAGGGGAAGCACCGCCGTGCATCCACAGACTCAAACTGCGTCACCGCCATGTTTCTCTCTTTCCCCTTATACTGGTACTTACTGCAATCAAATGAAATCAGAAAAGCATAAATAGCAGAAAAGGCATTCATACCAAAGTGCTCGATTAACTCTTATTTCAGAAATAGATCATAAAACTATAATGCCTTCACAGTGAACTTCCAAACCACGTATCCTCGAATTCGTAGAAAGTGCATTGTCGGGACTGGTCACTTCGTTGGTTGGTGAGTAACTAATTGGGAGTAGTAAAGAGAGTACTTAAAATTTAGAACAAATCATGGCATGATTTCGTACACTCACATATAGATGATCACATATGTTGTGTTGAGGTTCGCTGATCATGATGTACGGTGCAAATACCAATGGTGGTAGAGTCCAGAAAGAAATCGTCGCATACCTCCTGTAGAAGCCTCTCATCTGGTCGTTGAGAATGCCGTTGAAGTCCATCTTGAGCAAGCCCTCGCCGAGGGGCAGCTGCTTGGCGAACACGAGCACCAACACACCGTCATCCTTGAAGAACACCACCTCCGTGGGCTCCAAAGCCTGCGACAACCGTGCCGGTGAAGGACGATGAGGACAGGTCGAGGTCTCGAGGAATTTCATTTTCCTTCTCATTCCCCTTACCTGGAAGCGGATGGAGGTGCGGTTGACGGAGAGGTCGAGGGCGTTGAGCACGAGGAAGCGGGTGGGCGCGGAGACGGCGACGGAGATGGCCACCGAGCCGGAGAAGGTGCAGGCGACGAGGTCTGGGCGGAGGAAGAGCTCGTAGCGGCGCGGCGCGGCGAAGCTCGGCAGCCGCGCCTTGCCCCGGAACTGCTCCGCCGAGCCGCCGGCCGCAGGCGCGCCAGGAGATGCCTTGAGATTCGCGCCCTGCGTGCGTGTGCATCCGGCCCGTTGTTGTTTAGCGCGACGGAATAGAAAAGACGAGATCACGAGAGCAGCGAAGGGAAGCAAAAAAAAAAATTGAGGGGAATTTTCTTTCTTTCCAGAATATATATACAAACTTACACATTTTGAGCGCGAAAATCCATTCTCTCCATTTTTTCATTACCACTAAAGCAGAGTACTCACTTAATACATCCAGATGTGATTTTGAAGCAAAATATTAATTGCTAAATTCTTCTTTTTGCGAAAATGAATTGACAAATTCTATTAGTGTTATAGGAGTATTAGTTATATTGTATCCATACTACTCCCTTCGTCCGGAATTAGTTGACGCTCAAACAGATGTATCTAGCCGTATTTCAGTGTTAGATACATCCATTTAAGCGTCAATTAATTCCAGGCGAAGAAAGTAATTTTTTGTAAAATAAAGATACATACTATTTTGTTTAAGCTTGACAAATCGGCAGCGTTTCCATACATCTAATAATTATTCAAAACATCTAACCAATTTTCTTCCCATCATCCCTTCGTCCAGTCTCCCACCCTTCATCGATTTTTCTTGGTTTTTCATCCCCTTCTGGGTTTCATCAAACCAATTTTTACCTAATATAATCCAGATAAACCTATAGCAATAAATTCATGGTATGTAAAGAAAAAATTATTTCTTATGGTAAAACCTGATACGTGTCCATCATCTTTGGTAACCCAATAAATAGTAATAAATTCATGACCCAGAAGTAAATAAAAATCAATCGATTTCTTATACTACTCCCTCCGTTCCTAAATAATTGTCTTTCTAGAGATTTCAACAAGTGACTACATACGAAGCAAAATGAGTGAATCTACACTCTAAAACATGTCTACATACATCCGTATGTTGTAGTCCATTTGAGATGGCTAGAAAGACAATTATTTTGGAACGGATGGAGTATTTGGTAATAAATCCCTTATATTTGGCAACCCAATATTAATTGGGCATGAACCTATTTTATCAGTTTAAGAAATACTACATTTCTCCCTTTATACAAAAAGTTTTTGCGGTTCATGGATAGAGGGAGCTGGAAAATTCATACTCCCTCCGTTCCTAAATAATTGTCTTTCTAGAGATTTCAACAAGTGACTACATACGGAGCAAAATAAGTGAATCTACACTCTAAAACATGTCTACATACATTCGTATGTTGTAGTCCATTTGAGATGGCTAGAAAGACAATTATTTGGGAACGGAGGGAGTACTTTATAACCAAAACATAATCTTATTTTGCACATTTGCTTTGGATCAAGATTTGTCCTGCGTAGTCCTCTTACAGTGTTAAGAATATATGGCCGCATGGCAACGCACTGCCACATACCTACTCCCTTCGTTTCTAAATACTTGTCTTTCTAGAGATTTCAACAAGTGACTATATACGGCGCAAAATAAGTGAATCTACACTTTAAAATATGTCTACATACATCCGTATGTTGAGTCCATTTGAAATGCCTAGAAAGACAAGTATTTGGGAACGGAGGGAGTAGTTACTAATCAAAATATCTATGAGAAAGCATCACGTGCACTCCGAGTTTTCTTGTGCCTCTGGTGACACCTACATACAAAAATATATGATATCATTTAAAAGAAAATCTAGAGCTCTTAGCATCTATGTACACGGTCATTATCTTCACATTTCCGGCGACTCTAAAGTTTTTACTGCTATTTGCGCCCATCAAGATCAAGAGTATATTCGACCCAGACCGTAGTAAGTAGGTTGAAGCGAAATCGGGTTGGACAGTAGCCCATTCCGTTTGCAGCTCAGCAGGGGGGTCACCCGCCCTCACGTTGCCCGATTAGATTACACATATAGATAGACTCCGGCCAGCCCCCACGTGAAGTCTCCGCCCATCAGTACCAACTATAGTAGTAGCTCTCGAAAAAGAAATACGTACTACCGGTGTAGTAGTATCAAGCGCATGCAGCAGACGCGCCGCATGACAAACGAATAGTAAATGCAGACGCGCCGTATGACAATCGGATACTGCAGTACTAGCGCTAGTAAATTTGTAATCTCGTGGGGATCGATACCGCACCTCGCCGTGGGACGCCATCTTCCTGGCGCCACCGGTGGCGGCGGCGGCCGCGACGACGGCGAGGAGGAGCGCCACCACCACGGGCAGCAAGGCGCCGGCGCCGGCGCGGGATGGAGCCATGGAAACAACGGACGACGCGCGCTCCCGTGCGCGAGCGCGCGTTGTCGATGGCAGGCAGCTGTGAGTGGGCCGGGAGGGAGCCTTCCTGGCGGCCTACCACTACTGACCGAGCGAGCCAAGGAGTGAGAGCGAGTGAGCGGCGGAGTGGGGTGGGGAGGAGCACTGGTGGCTGCCGCGCGCTGTATAGTATGGAGCGAAGGCAGCGGGGGCGGGTTGACTGAGCCCAGCCGATGGAGGGAGCGGCACGTCAGCCAAGATAGAGCTGGATCGAGTGAACCGCCGCACTCGCGCGCAGGCAGGCAGAGGGATCCAGGCCGACGGACGCGCCCGGCCAGCCGAGCGAGTCATGGATTCTGGCAGTGCATGCATGACGCACGCCAATTCTCCTCCTCCTCCTACTCGCTAGTGTGGCCTGGCTGCCAAGCCCGGTTCGCCGGCGCCGGGATCGGAGTACAATCAAACATGATTTGCTGCTCATCAATCGGAATGTGCGGTACGCAATCGTACGTGAGATTTCCAGATTTGCATGTTCCTTTTTTTAAGCTGGATTTACATATTCCTGGTCTCTCTGTCAAATTCAACCATGTGCTATCGCGCAAAAATAATAAAATAAAATCCGACCATGTGCTCCGAAGGCGCGTCCATGTCCAAATGTCGTGTACCCTGTACCCATGTGTAGCGGTTTTAGGGAATTTTTTTTTTATTTTTTGAAACGGAGGCAAAAGCTTTGCCTCATCTCATCTACCATTCTTAAGAAGTTGCTCCCCACTATAATGCATTCTTTCAACATGCACATTGTCCACATCAGCAGTCTGCCATGTCAGCAATTCTCCATCCACTCAACGATGAGACATGCAGTCTTCCACCTATTTTTGCCGGAAGCAGTCTTCCACCTTAACTATGCAATTATGTGCAGCCACGTCACCCCCAAAATAGTATTAGAAAGTCCTGCGTTTCTCCCCTACTGTAACTGAAGGTGATAGTGAAACTTCAATCACAGCACCAGGGGTCTCTTACACATGGCCACTATCAATGCAACCATTTTAATGCTTACTGTTACCTGTGTTTAGTCCAGTCTTTTTCCCTTCCCCGCAAGCATGTCTTCTCATCTCCCCTTATTCTTCTGCTGCACATCTTCCACTCATATCCCCCTCTCCTCATCTTCTCATTGATAAAATCATGGATTCAGCTGGTCCTCCGCATCTTGCACAGCCTGACTGAATGTTGTATGTTATACCAGTACGCCGCCACCATTTTCAGATCATCAAGTGAAGAAAATAAGCACATATACAAATGCCTCCGATGAAGAACACTCGCTTCCTCCCACGGTCGCTGCTGCTTCTCCATCCCCGTGATCAAGGAGGAGGAACATGCCTACACGCCAAAGGTGTTTGATAGGATGCCGCACACCTCTCAGACCACCTTTGTTGGTATGTACGCCTCTCTCTGCCCCTCTCTCCCTCTCTCTCTCTCTCTCTGCATATGTATTGTGTTCATTAATCAAGATGGTGTTTGTGGTTCTTAAACTTGCAATTGTTAAAATTTATATGAGATGTCAGATTGATATGTCATCTTCTTTTTTGCCAGTAAGGAACCTTCAGTTTAACACCTGCCAGCACCTCACCAACATCTTCTGTTTGTTGTGTAAGCAGGGAGTGGAGAAATGTTGGAGTTAGAGTGGAGGTCATGCATGTACACACACGCATCGGCGTTTGGCCATGCACAGACAAGAGCCTGGGGTCACACGCATGAACACCTGCCATGTACGCACAAGCGCTAGGCCATGCACACCCCGCATCGGCTGCACGCTCTGGCTCCGCAGTCATGCGCACATCCGGGTACATGCACGGACTCAGGCCCCGGTTATGCACACACCTGAGAGAGACACATACACGCATGGACTTCTTACAAGATGGCTCTACATTTCACTGTGGTGTATTACTAATGATATCCTTGCAACTTTGATTCACACCCACTATTTTCCCCTCATCGCCGTTGCTTCCATGCACTGGCCATAAAGCGTCTATGATGCATTGGGCCTGGGCACGGTGGCCCCGGGCACTAGATCAACATTCCTGGAAAACAAGAGAAGCTATTCAGTCACAAACTACAAGGGGTAACGAATAATTGTTCTTTGTATTATTTCTTCTTGTGTGTAATTCTAGAACTTAATCTAACATCACATAACTTCTTTATATTAGTCATGTAGACCACTTCTGCAGAAAAATGTCAAAATGCATAGTTTGTTTCGGATGATTGTGTGTAAGTTAGTGATTAGTCATACCCTTGCATTATGTGAAATTCATGCCTCCTCTAACTAGGACAAGTTTGAATTTCTTTTTGTCGGGATTTCTCTATGATCGATTGGTTTATTTTCATTTGCTTAAACTTAACTTCCTTTCTACCATTTCTATTTACGATATTATTACTACTGAACATTTGAGCCGGATGGTTTTATAGAATTTAACTTATACATTTGTGTTCAAAAAATTCCGCAGCAACGCGCGGGGTATCACCTAGTTAATAAAGAAGAAAGAGAGTAACCAGGTCACAAGAGGGTCATTAGTCCTCCACAAATGAAAGAAAAACAGAGCTACTCTCGCGGCATCAACGATCCCAAGTGTTTAGCCCCGGCCAAGACCCAATTTTGGGCCTCTACTTTGATGCCCGCGAACACGGTTGTTGGCATAGAAGATTTCTTCTGGAACACCCTCGCATTTCTCTCTTTACAAACCTCCCAGGATACAAGCGATATAAGTGAGGATACGGCCTTTCTCCGGTGCCCACGCTCGAGCACAGTCGTAGCCCACCACTCCTGGACCGTTGGGATCCCTGCCCAAGCGATAGTGTCCAGCTCAGGCGCATCCAGCCAGCATCTCACCGCGTTCCATATGCGGGTGGAGTATCTGCACTTGAATAGTAAATGTGCCGCCGTCTCAGGCTCCCTCTTGCATAGTTGGCATAAATTACAATTCGGCCATCCTCGTCGCTGCAAACGGTCAGCCGTCCACACTCTATCCTTGATAACAAGCCACGCAAAGAACTTACACTTTGGAGGCGCCCAGTTCCCCCAAACCACCTTTGTCATGTTGGTTGCCACTGCTCCGGCAAACTGCGCCTTGTAAGCCGAGGCGGATGAGTATTTGCCATTTGCCGTGAGGTTCCATTTGATGTCATCAGGTCGATCAACCTGAAGGTGTACCCTACTTATCTTCTCCCAGAGTTGGCAAAATTCTCGAATATGCTGGACCGATAGTCCAGCCTCCATGTTAATCCATTGTATCCATATGTGATCTAGCATGGCCTCTTGCACGGACTTGCTTCTATTTGAAGATATCGCAAAGATGGTGGGCGCAACATCCTTGGGCTTTTTTCCCTCGAGCCATGGGGAGTGCCAGAAGCGCGTCGTTCGCCCGTCTCCCATGGTGATAGTCGTAGCAGCTTCGAAAAGCTCTCTGTCTATGGAATCACATGGGTTTCCCATGCCCACCCATGCTCTACTAGGCTCCTTCCATTCATACCACAGCCATCTCAGTCGCAAAGCTCTCGCATACATGTGAAGGTCTAGAACACCCAATCCGCCTAGCCTCTTTGGTCTACAAACTGTCTTCCAATTAACCTTGCACCGGCCACCGGAGACCTTGTCCGCTCCAGCCCAAAGGAATGCCCTCTCAATCTTGTTGAGGGCACCCAATGTTCTCTCCGGAAGCCTAATTGCCGTAGCATGGAAGGTTGCCTGGGCGGTGCTCACCGATTTGACCAGCTCGGTGCGCCCAGCCACAGTAATGAAACGGCCCAACCAGGGTACCAGCTTCCCCGCGGCTTTATCCACTAGGTATTGTAGATCAATTTTCTTTAGCCGGTGAACTGTCAGAGGTAGGCCAAGGTAGCGCATGGGGAAGTTTGCACGAGTCGCCGGAAGGTACTCAAGAATGTCATCAAGGTCTATCCCGTTGCAGCTAATAGGTGTGACAGAGCTCTTCTCAAGGTTTGTAACTAGGCCCATGACATCACCGAATTCCGCCAGTATCGAGGATAGCTGCTGAATGTCCTCCTTGAAAGGCGCCACAAAAATTGCGGCGTCGTCGGCATATAAGGAGGAACGCATGCACGTTGCCCTGCCCCCAATGCAGTGAAGCTTGCCTTGTCTAGTGGAGGTCTCCAAGATGCTCTGAATAGGATCAATCGCCAGGATAAGTAGCAGAGGAGAGAGCGGATCTCCCTGCCGGAGGCCCACGCCATGCCAGATAGGCTCGCCCGGAATCCCATTAAGAAGCACTCGGGATGATGACGAACGGAGCAGGGCGGAGAGCATGTCTCTGAACCGGGCCGGGAACCCACGGTGGTCTAGAAGGCTCAGCAGGTAATCCCATCTAACAGAGTCAAAAGCCTTCTTGATGTCCAGCTTGAGGAGAAGCGTAGGCTTCTTTAACCGGTGCATCCGCCGAGCAAAGTTTCGCACATACATAAAGTTGTCATGGATGCTCCTGGATTTGATGAAGGCGCTCTGGGACCGGGATATCAGAGTGTGCATAAAAGGTGCTAATCGGGTTGCCATCATCTTTGCCACAATCTTGGCCACCGCATTAATAAGACTGATAGGCCTAAAGTCGGTGATGCTCTCAGCGCCATCTTTCTTAGGGATGAGCACAATGTTGGCGGTGTTCACCCAATGGAAGTGCTCTGATCGGAGGTCGGAGAAGCTATTGACCACAGCCATGATGTCCGCTTTGATGACCTCCCAACATGTCTTGAAGAAGGCTCCAGTGAAACCATCCGGGCCCGGCGCCTTATCCTTAGGCATGTCTCCAATGGCGTCAAGCACCTCCTTCTCACTAAAGGGATCATCCAAGGTAGATAGATCACAATGGCTGAACTGCATGCTATCCCAGTTAAAATCTCTTTGCGGCCGAGGCTTTTTTCACAACATGCCAGAGAAGTGCTCATGGGTCACCTTCTCCTTCTCTTCGTGTAAGCTTGCCCAATCCGACCCCATCTTGAGCCTATGGATGAAGTTCTTTCTCCTTCTTGAATTTATTTTTATGTGAAAAAATCTTGTGTTGGCGTCACCCTCTTTCAGGTTTGCTATCCTCGAGGCCTGTCTCTTTCTTGCCCTTTCTAGAACTGCAAAACCAGTCACTCTCCTCTTAAGCCTCGCCCTCAAGTCTCACTCCTCCAAGGACAGAGGTCGCAAATCCATGGCCATGTCCAACCTGAGAATAACCTCCAAGGCCATTGTGAGTTGTAGCTTGGCAGTGGAGAAGAAACTATTGCTCCAACGTCTCAGCGCAACACCGAGGTGGCGCAGCTTCTCAGCTAGTATACGACAAGGTTCGGTGTGCATGGTTGGCTTGGCCCACTCGTCCACCACGACCCTACCAAATCCCGGTAGCTTGATCCAAAAGTTCTCAAACTTGAATTTCCGGGGCCTTTTGGGACCGCGATCGCTAGTCAGGATTAGTGGACAGTGGTCAGAAAGGGAAGTCGCCATGGCAGAGAGGACGTGAGAACCAAATTGGACGTCCCAATCAGAGTTGCAGAAAAAGCTATCAAGTTTGCAAAGGGTAGGATCAAGTCTTTCGTTTCTCCAAGTGAATTTTCGATTTTGCAGATGGATTTCCTTTAACTCACAGGCATGCAAGGTGTTCCGGAAATGATTTATACGCGAGATGTTAGCATTCCTTTTGTTCTTGTCTCTGGCCCTATATATTTGATTGAAGTCCCCATTTGTGAGCCACAAGGTGCCGGCCGCCGGCTTCTGCGCGAGCAGTTCCGCGAAGAAGTCGTCCTTTCTGCTGCTGTTGGTTGGACCGTAGACCGTGGTCAACTTGAAGGAGGTATTGGATTCCAAAATTGTGATTGTGGCTGACAGAGTGAATTCCCCCATGGAAATGTCAGAGGCACTGATGATGTCCTCGTTCCAGAGCAGGATGATTCCCCCTCTGGTGCCCACGGCCGGCAAGGTGGCGAAGCTTCTTAGTCGGTGGCCTCCGATATAAGAAGCAGTTTCGGCGTCCAAAGCAGCCAACTTGGACTCCTGAATACACAACAGGTTGCAGCGGGAGACGGCGACAGCCTCATGCACGGTGGTTCTACGATCCGGGCAGTTGAGCCCACGTACATTCCAACTAATGATACAAATGTTGTGTTCTATCATTTAGGTGCTTGGACATCAACAGGAGCAAGAGCAAACAACCACATCATTTCAAGAGGTCTGATATTGAACATGGAGCGGCGGCAAGTGGCAGGCTGCCAACACCTACACCAACACTGGTACACAGTAGCCATCCAACTTGGATCAGCCACGCCTACAGCCGAGTACATGAACTGGACTAACATTGGAAACATAAAGGACTCTACTAACAGCTTACAACGACGACGACGAGCAGACTAATGATCAAACCACGGCTGTGCCTTCCACCTGGTCAAACCCCTCATGGTCTAGCCCATTTGCTCCACCATGCTCCAATAGGGCATCTTCCACGGCTGTTGCGAGATCACAGTCAAGACGAAAGAGCGCACGAAGCGCTCCAATGGCAATGGGCGGCAGTTGCCCCTGGAACAGCTCAGCGAACTTGCTGATGGCCTCCTCGGTGACCTGATTCCCTTCGTGCACAATCCCCACGCGGTGACACAAGATCTTCTCGGCCATCTGGGCCACCGGGGTGCTTCTGTTCTTTGCTTTCAGCCGTGCACTGCGGCTCAGCGAAAAACCCGGCGCCAGGGTCTTACGGCGTGCAGCAGGCAGCCTCCTCTTGGTGGACTGCGGCGTCGGGAGCAATGGGGCCTCCCGTGGCACAAACAGCGGCATGGGGAGGGCTTCATCGGCACCACCCGGCGTCGTGAGCGGGGTGGCGAGGATTGGTGTCGTCTCTGAAGGTTCATCCACCAGGAAGGGCATAGGAGAGCTTGTGGAATGGACCATCGGCGCAGTCTGGTGTAGAGGCGTCACAGGGGAGCATGCCGCGGCCTCCAGCGCCGCAGCGCACCTAGCTCCACCCAGCAGCCCAATACTGTCAAGTTACAATATCAGTGTAAATATTATATCCAGTTGTGAGTTCCAACTTAATTCGCTGTCACGTTACAACCTCTATTTCCACAAAAAAAATTGAACATCAGTATAGACACAAGCGCTCATATACATGCGCGCACACTCACCCTTATGAACGTACTCAAGCACACCCTACCTCTATGAGCATCTCCGAAAGACTGAGCCGGCATATCATCTTGAGATTTACGAAGTCATCGTAGGCGCCTCGTCGTCGACGGGAACGTCTCCTCCCACTGAATGCGCATCGCCGGAAATCCTGAAATAAATCCAGGAATAAATACGAGCACCAGGAATTGAACCCTGGTGGGTTGGGCATACCACATTCCCTCTAACCAACCACAGGTTGGTTCGCTATTTCCAAAAATTTTACCCAAATGATAAATGTCACACGTGTGGCACGAAGTAACACTGCCTTAACGTTTTTACAACTAAAGTTACCACTAAAAAAAGAAAAATGTTCTAATTAAACCGGATGATTTCTCGCATCCATAAGCCGTCTCGCGGTGTTGACACGCGTCCCATGGGACCGGTGCACCCACCCATCCTGCAACCTTATCTTCTATCCAAACCCAATCGTCCTCATCCTCTTGCAGTGCCCAACTCCTTTATTCCCATCCCCTCTACAGCCTAGCTCTTTTCCCCTGCGAGCGCCCCCTTACTTTGCCGAGGACCTTTCCCTCCCGGTTGGCAGAGCTGCTGCTGCTGCTACCAGGCAGCCGGTGCTGCAACCATGGACAGTGACGCAAGGGCAGCTTGGCTCGCCGCACATGCTGATTTCTAATGGTGTGGGTGACGATGTGAGTCTGCATGTCGACAGTGTCGCTGAGGGAGTCCTAGATTAAGGGGTCCTCGGGCGTCCGGGCTATGTAACGTGGGCCAGACTCATGGGCTATGAAGATACAAGACCGAAGACTTTCTCCCGTGTCCGGATGGGACTCTCCTTTGCGTGGATGGCAAGCTTGGCGTTCGGATATGTAGATTCCTTCCTTTGTAAACTGACTTTGTACAACCCTAGGCCCCTCCGGTGTCTATATAAACCGGAGGGTTTAGTCCATAGAGGCAATCACAATCATACAGGCTAGACATCTAGGGTTTAGCCATTACGATCTCGTGGTAGATCAACTCTTGTAATCCTCATATTCATCAAGATCAATCAAGCAGGAAGTAGGGTATTACCTCCATCAAGAGGGCTCGAACCTGGGTAAACATGGTGTCCTCCGTCTCCTATTACCATCGACCTTAGACACACAGTTCGGGACCCCCTACCCGAGATCCGCCGGTTTTGACACCGACATTGGTGCTTTCATTGAGAGTTCCACTACGTCGTCATCAAAAGGTTCGATGGCTCCATCAGTCATCTACAACAATGTGGCCCTGGGGGAGGTTTTCCTCCCCGGACAGATCTTTGTGTTCGGCGGCTTCGCACTGCGGGCCAACTCGCTTGGCCATCTAGAGCAGATCGACAGCTACGCCCCAGGTCACCAGATTAGTTTTGGGAATCTGGACTATGTCGCTGATATCCGAGGAGACTTGATCTTCCAAGGATTCGCGACCCAGCCTCCGCTCTGGCCTTAGATCCGGAGCGTACCGCCAGGTCCGAAGACGGGCTTCCTGAGCCCGCCGGACTATCTGCAACCATTAAGCCCATTACGGGAGAGCTGGGGGAAGTGGTGTCACTGGCAACCATCATGGAGCCGGACTCTTCTCCGGACACTGGTTCCGAACCCTCGGAGTCAACATCGCGCGAGTTCGGCCAAGGAGTCTCCCTCCCGCCGTACTCCACAGACTCTCTTCTCCCTGGCCAATCCTCGCCTTTAAGCGAGGCTCTGGACTTAATGCGATCCCTTGTCATTATAGAGGAGCAACGTCCGAACTATGTCCAGCCCGGACTGGGGGCTGAGAGCAGGAAATTTTACGTCCCACCTACTAATACGTCTCCAACGTATCTATAATTATTTATTGTTCCATGCTATTATATTATCCGTTTTGGATGTTTAGTGGGCTTTACTATACACTTTTATATTATTTTTGGGACTAACCTATTAACCCAAGGCCCAGTGCAAATTGCTGGGTTTTTTTTGCCTATTTCAGTGTTTCGCAGAAAAGGAATATCAAACGGAATCCAATCGGAATGAAACCTTCAGGAATGTGATTTTTGGAACAAACGTGATCCAAAGGACTTGGAGTGGACATCAAGAAACAACCGAGGAGGCCACGAGGCAGGGAGGCGCGCCTGCCCCCTGGGCGCGCCCCCACCCTCGTGGGCCCCTCGTGGCTCTCCTGACCGACTTCCTTCGCCTACATATACTCATATACCCTGAAACCAACCAGGAGCACCACGAAACCCTATTTCCATCGCTGCAACCTTCTGTACCCGTGAGATCCCATATTGGGGCCTTTTCCGGCGCTCCGCCGGAGGGGGCATCGGTCACAGAGGGCTTCGGGGGCATCGATCATGGAGGGCTTCTACATCAACACCATAGCCTCTCCGATGATGTGTGAGTGGTTTACCTCAGACCTTTGGGTCCATAGTTATTAGCTAGATGGCTTCTTCTCTCTCTTTGGATCTCAATACAAAGTTCTCTTCGATCTTCTTGGAGATCTATTCGATGTAACTCTTTTTGCGGTGTGTTTGTCGAGATCCGATGAATTGTGGGTTTATGATCAAGATTATCTATGAACAATATTTGAATCTCCTCTGAATTCTTTTATGTATGATTGGTTATCTTTGCAAGTCTCTTTGAATTATCAGTTTGGTTTGGCCTACTAGATTGATCTTTCTTGCAATGGGAGAAGTGCTTAGCTTTGGGTTCAATCTTGCCTTGCTCGATCCCAGTGATAGTAGGGGAAACAACACATATTGTATTGTTGCCATCGAGGATAAAAAGATGGGTTTTATATCATATTTCTTGAGTTTATCCCTCTACATCATGTCATCTTACCTAATGCGTTACTCTGTTTTTATGAAATACTCTAGATGCATGCTGGATAGCGGCCGAGGTGTGGAGTAATAGTAGTAGATGCAAGCATGAGTCGGTCTACTTGTCACGGACGTGATGCCTATATACATGATCATGCCTAGATATTCTCATAACTATGCACTTTTCTATCAATTACTCAACAGTAATTTGTTCACCGACCGTAATACTTATGCTATCTTGAGAGAAGCCACTAGTGAAACCTATGGCCCCCCGGGTCTATTTTCCATCATATTAATCTCCCGACAACTAAATATTTCTGGCGCCGTTTATTTTGCAATCTTTACTTTTAATCTTTGTCATAAAAATACCAAAAATATTATCTTATCATCTCTATCAGATCTCACTTTTGCAAGTGGCCATGAAGGGATTGACAACCCCTTTATCACGTTGGTTGCAAGGTTCTTATTTGTTTGTGTAGGTACGAGGGACTTGCATGTGGCCTCCTACTGGATTGATACCTTGGTTCTCAAAAACTGAGGGAAATACTTGCTCTACTTTGATGCATCACCCTTTCCTCTTCAAGGGAAAAACCAACAGATGCTCAAGAGGTAGCACCCACCACCCACTTTATAGCCACTGTCGAGGATTTAACCGACATGCTCGATTACAGCTCCGAGGACATCGACGGTATGGACGACGATGCCGGAGAAGAGCAGGCCCAAAACCCGTCGTTTACCGGATGCTGGACGGCCACCTCTTCGTATGATGTGTACATGGTGGATACACCAAAAGAAGCTAATGGTGATGACAAAGAAGATCCAGTCGAGGATAAACCTCCTGAGATACAACCAAAGCGCCGACATCAGCGGTGCGCTCTAAATCATGCCGTGGAAAAGACAACAATACTGGCACAGGAGACAACAACACTCCGGACGATGTCGAAGGCAAAGAAGACCCCGTCGAGCCAACTTCCGAACAGGACGATCGGGAAGATGAGCAAGTTAGCCCTGACGAACAGGCCGTACACGAAGCCTCGAAGGATAGTAATTATCTCGCACTCTCCGAGGATGAGGTGAGCCTCGGTGACGAAGACTTTATCGTACCTGAGGAACCTCCCGAGCAGGAGCGCTTTAAGCGCCGGCTAATTGCCACTGCAAGGAGCCTGAAAAAGAGGCAGGAGCAGCTTCAAGCTGATCAAGATATGCTCAATGATAGGTGGACTAATGTCCTGGCAGCCGAGGAATATGGCCTCAAGCGCCCAACCAAAAGTTACCCGAAGCGTAAATTGCTACCTCAATTCGATGACGACGCACTTGAGCCCGTACCATTAGCGCATAATGCGGCTGACCGACCACCACGTGGCCGGGACAAAGCGGCAACTCAAGCTGAACACCAACCCATACTACCTCGCCGTAAAGGTAGAGACATAACAGCTCGGGGTTATGCATATGACTTGTGACAGGACCTAGAAAATAGAGCAGGTCAGACTAGATCGATCTACGGATTGCGGGGGCGTTCCCCGACGTGTGACGACGGCTATCTAGCTGGACGTGACAAGCATAATCATGTCCGGGCCAAAAACCGTAGACGGACTACGTCGCAACTTGGCCCGATATAGAGGCTCCGCACACCCCCCTCTGCTTCACTGATGAAGTAATGGAGCACGAATTCCCAGAAGGATTTAAACCCGTGAATATCAAATCACATGATGGAACAACAGATCCCGCGGTATGGATTGAGGATTTTCTTCTCCATATTCTTATGGCCCACGGTGACGATCTTCATTACATCAAATACCTCCCGCTAAAACTCAAGGGACCAGCTCGACACTGGTTGAACAACCTGCCTGGAAACTCCATTGGCAGCTGGGAGGACTTGGAAGTCGCCTTTCGCGACAACTTCCAAGGTACATATGTCTGGCCTCCGGACGCCGATGACCTCAGTCACATCGTCCAGCAGCCCGGGGAGTCAGCCAGGATGCTCTGGACTAGGTTCTTAATTAAAAAGAACCAAATCGTTGACTGCCCGGACGCTGAATCCCTAGCGGCCTTTAAACATAGCGTCCGAGATGAGTGGATGGCCCGTCACATCGGCCAAGAAAAACCAAAGTCTATGGCAGCTCTTACCGCACTGATGACCCGCTTCTGCGCGGGAGAAGATAGCTGGCTGGCTCAACGAAACAATAGCACCAGCAATCCTGGCACCTCTGAGGCCAGGGACGACAATGGCAAGCCTCGACGCAATAAAAACAAGCGCCGAGACAATAATGTAGGAACCCAAGTGAAAGTGCTAGTTATCGACTAGAGGGGGGGTGAATAGGCGATTTTTATGGAAGTCTTCAAAACATGAAATTTTCGAAGACAAACACGAAAACTGGACCTATAAACATGCAGCGAAAGATGAACTACACTAGACAGGCCATAGTCAAACAAGTATGAAGCTAAAGCATGATGACTGATAGCAACTAGGTAGTAGGATCAGGATGGAAGATAGTATGAAGCCAATCAGAACAAGTAGTCACACAGTGAAGTCAAACAGGCAGAGCAATCAGGCAATGACTTCACAAAGACAAATTGTAAGTAAGGAGAGTAAGAGATAGAACCAGTGTGTTGTGAAGACAAGGATTTGTTCGATCAGTTCTAGTTGCTGTGACAACTGTACGACTGGTTAGGGAGGCTGAGATTGAACTCAGAAGACCGTGTCTTCACCTTATTCCCCTTGAGCTAAGGACACACAGTCCCCGCCCAATCACTCTGGTAAGTATTCAAGGTAGACTTCCGAACCTTCACAGACTTCGTTCACCGACAATCCACAATTACTCTTGGATGCTCAGAACGCGACGCCTAACCGGCTGGAGGATTCACAGTACTCAAGTGTAACAAGTCTTCAGATCACGCAGACAGAAAGACTTCAGTGGTGCCAAACACTCTTTGGGCTCTGGGTGTTTTGGGCTTTGTCCTCACAAGGATTTCTCTCTCAAACTCTTCGGAGGTGGGTTGCTCTCAACGACAAAAGCCGTGCAGTAACTCTAAGCAGCCACCAATTTATGGTGTAGGGGGTGGGCTATTTATAGCCAATGGGCAACCCGACCTGATTTGTCCGAAATGACCCTGGGTCACTAAGGAACTGACACGTGTCACAACGGTCAGATTTCAAACACACGTGACAGCTTGACTTGGGCTACAAGTAAAGCTGACTTATCTGACTCTGGATAAGATTTGCTCTCATTGTCTTCGCTCGAAGACATAGGATTTTGGTTGAGCATCACTTCAGTCACTCTGACTGAGTTCACTTGGACCCCACTTAACAGTGCGGTGGTTCCTATGACTCAACAAAGAAGAAAAGAAACAACAAAACTACTAAGTCTTCGCGCTCCATAGTCTTCACTCATTGTCTTCTTCTGTCATAGTCTTCAATGTGAATATCTTCACGTACCACCATTATCTTCAATGTCTTCGTACATTTTTAGGGGTCATCTCCGGTAGGTAAACCGAATCAAGGAGGGACTACTACCTGTGTTATCCTGTAATTCTCACAAACACATTAGTCCCTCAACCACGTTTGTCGTCAATACTCCAAAACCAAACTAGGGGTGGCACTAGATGCACTTACAATCTCCCCCTTTTTTGTGATTGATGACAAAATGGTTGAAGTTTTCAATGGGAATATAAATATGTGAAATTGTAAAGGATGAGGTATTGTCTTCGTAAGTAGCAAAAGGCTCCCCCTGAAGATGTGCATATAAATAATTTGCTTTTGGAATGCAAATGCACATGGCAGGTTCTACTTGTGGAGATCCTCTTCTACTTATGAAGACAATTCATCATGCATGATTCGATGTAACGAAGATAATGACATGCATAATGAAATTGGACGTCTGCAAAATGATTTAGGTGCGGAAGTTATCATCGCACATGCGGAATTTATCATCGCATCACAAAATAGCAAATAAGTAGCAGACGACCATCGAGTTTAAGTGTTACAACTCAAAGAACCAAATGTATCAAGAGCAAGAGTTGTAAACACTAGGCAAAATATAATGCAACCGCCCATATGAACCCGCTTGAAGACTATCAACTCATAGCTTCTCCCCCTTTTGTCAGTAAGGACCAAAAAGGGTTGAAGACATTGAGCCTCTACTCGTTCCCAGAAGGAGTAGGAGAAGATGCAGGGTTGGTGTCGAGGTTTGGTGGTGCAGACAAACTTGGAGCAGTGTTGATACGTGTTGGAGGTGCCGAAGTAGCATCATCTTGATCATCGATCACACGAGCATGCATGGTTGCTGCAGAAGAGGAGTACTCCGAGTCTTCAAGAGATGCAGTGTGCTGCAGAACAACATTTCTGGGCGGAGTGCGATCAAACTTGAATCGTTCTGAGAAGCCATCGTCCTGAAGATCTTCCTCAGCACACATGAGCGTCAGCCCTTTCCGTGTGCGTCGACAGGTTTCATGCGCGACAAATGCATTCTTGGTTGCAAGGTTGCGAATGCGATTGACGTCAGTCATGATGCTCTGCATCTAGCGCTTGAGCCAATCATGATGCATATCCTGTTTCTGATGCAGGCCAATGAGAAGCTCTCGGTCATTGAGAACACAAGCTCGCTTTTGAGGCTGTTGAGCAATTGTGCTGTCAGTGGCTTCGGTTTGGGCACGGTGAGGTGCACGTGTAGTACCAGCCAACGGATAGACTCGAGTGGCAGCCAGCACACCTTCAATGGGCTGAGTGAAGCTCTGACGATCAACGTTATGAAGATAAAGTGGCTCCTTGTCAGGCTTTGGATCGATGGCTTCAACAGACATATCGACATCTGACAAGAAGACAATGTGGTTGCGTGCAGATGGATGATAGTTGAAACCAGTGTGAAGCTTGATCAGACGCATGATCCATGGAGCATAGAAATTCAAGCCAAAAATGTCAGACCCTGATGCAGCAAGTTGGCGGATGAAGAAATCTTATGCATTGAAGCATTTGCCATGAAGAATATGGAAGACCAATGTCTTCATTGCACCTTCTAGCTTAGCCTTTGGAGAATGTCCTTTGATGGGCCAGAGAGTTCGCCTTATGATGTGATAGATTGTGCGTGGCAGATACTCAAGGTCTTCAACAAAGAACTCACAAAGAACTCCGTAGGATATTCTGCATCTGGAGGCAATGGCTTCATCATACTTAGCATCTAGCTCATGTCGGATTCTGGCTTGTGAAAGATGCTTTCCAAAGCTGCAGTGTGAAGCTGACAACTAGGTTCATAGAGATCACCTGGAGTGGGAAGGCCAGTAAGCTCAATGACATCAAATGCTTTGGCTTCATGATGGACATTTCCTGTCATCCACTCAAGGACCCAAGTCTTAGGATCCCTCTTGTAGCCTCTGATATGAAGAGTGGTGTAGAACTGAAGCAGCAACTCTTCATTCCAGTGCTCCTTATCAGTGACGAAATGCAATAAGCCAGCCTCTCTGAAGCAATCGAGAGCTTCTTCTAAGCAGGGAAGGCCAGCTATGGCTTCAGTATCAAGGCGCATATGCGGAAATATGTGGCCTTGGTTGTACAGAATGCATGAATGATAGCTGCGCTGCTGATAACTCCAGAACCGATCAGATGAAATCTTGGGCCTGGTGTAGGGGTTCTTTTTGCTATCGAAGAAGGTGTTGTGTGCGATGAAGCCGTTGACATTGAAAGATCCTGGTGAAGTGGCAGTACCTGGAAATCTGGGCAGTCTTGGCTTTGGCTTCTGAACCTGAGGCCTGTGCTCGACATGGTAATCAAATTGAGGACCAACAGCAGGTGGAGGAATCAGAATAAGCCATCTGACAGTGACAAGCTGGCCATAGTTGTATGCTTGCTCGATTGTATGTGGCCTTGGAGGCGGAATAGGAGCAGTGGCATTGACTTCAGACTGCAGATTTGTGTCAGCTGCGGCATTGACATCATCTGCTTCATGGGCTTCATTGGCCACTGGAGCATTGGTCACCGTAGGCTCCACATTGGCTTCATTGGCTTCAAGAAAGTCATTTGTGGCAGCCTCAGGATTCTCACCCTCCACTTGAATAGCTGGTGGTTCTGGCATAGACTGGTTCTCTTCATGAACTTATTCTTGAGTTGTAGGGGGAGTAGCGACACGCTCTTCTTCTTGTGTTGCTCCGGCTTATGCAGCCGGAGGGTCTTCAGCAGCATTGGCTTCAGACACAGGGACCATCACAGAAGGATTGTCTTCAGAGAATACCTGACGTGCCGCTGAACTTGATAAGTTGGAGCCCTCTTCTGTGATGGTGGTCATGGAGACGGATGGCCTCAGGCCTTTGCGAAGCCATTGGAATATGGGTGACGCCTTTGGTGATGGTGATGTCTCCATGTAGTTGTCATCATTGGACATGGGGCTGATGACAGGCACAGATGACGGTTGGGGTGTACTTGGTGAGTCTTGATGTGGGGTAGCTTGCTGGGGGCGATCAGCCCATGATGCATCTTGTGAGATTGGTGTCAGAGGACGACCAATACTGATAAGCTCACTGTTCGTTTGAACAGGCGATGATACCGTTGGGCGCTTGATCTGAGGAAGAACTACATCATCTTGACCAATATCTTCAGTCGGGATGGGGTCGACGACTGGGACTTCTTGAGCTTCAGGAGCCTCTGTGGAAGCAGGCTCATGAACAATCATTCGGCGCTCTTGGTTTGTAGACGGAGGGGGAACAAAGGCAAGGGGTTCAACAACAAGGGGCTCTGTAGGAGCAGCCCAATCTATCTTCTTGGTTTTTCTCTTCTTAGGGGGTGGTGCTTCATCAGTGGTGCGCTTGGTTTTCCGCTTCCTGGCTTCGGCTTCGGCTGCCTTGGTTTTCTTCTGTTCAGAAGCCACTGAAGGAGCCTTGGGCTTCGAGCCGTGCATGCTGACAGGGAAGACAATGTGTGGTTCTTCCTGCTGTGGTGCTTTAGTGTTGGCTTCAGATGACTTCTTTTCTTGGCAGCCATTGAGGGGTCAATGCCAGGGCAGCCAAGTGCCTTGCGCTTTTCAGCTTCATTGTAGGCTTGAACGCATTTGTCTGCGAGTGCTTTCATGCGCTCTCTTGAGCCTTTGGCTTCCTCGCGTTTCTTCCGAAACGACTCCTTGAGGTCATTAAGCATCACCTTGAACTTTTGCACATCAGCCACACTCAGCTTGGCTACATGTTTCTTGAACTGTTCCTTCTCGAAGTCTATCTTTCGCTTCAGTTCAACTATGCACTGAGCCAGAGCAAGCTCAGGAGCAATGGCGCCTTGAAAAGCAACACTAACGCCAATGGGAAGCTGAAGGTCATCAAAGCTGAGATCTTGATTATCAAACCACTCATCAATGAAGTTCTTCAGAATGTTTACATAAAAGAGGGGCAGATTGTTGAAGATCTCCGCCTCTTGCTTGCTCTTGATCAGCTGCTCCAGAGCATCTTCACCAAATTCTTCATCTGAAGACAAGTCAATGGTTTCAGATTCATTCCTCAGAATGGCTGCAGGCGTCAGTGCATGACTCAGTTGCTGAACTGGTGTCTTCTATGGCTTCTCACGCCTCATGGAGATACGAGAGAGATCTTCAAAGTTATTACTGGGAGCAGAAGGGGAAGTTGCCAATGGCTTCACTCTCGAAGCTTTTGGGGCAGCAGATGACTTTGAAGCTTTAGTATTCTTTTGCTTCTGCAGCTTTGGGTTAGGAGCTGGAGCTTCGTCGGTGTCAGCATCATCATTAGAATGATCCACTTTGGCACCTTGAACAGTAATGTGAGTGATGAGGCTAGCAAGGTTGTAGAAGGGGCCGATCCTGTTTTCATTGGCTTCACGGGTGCCATTGTCCCGAGGTGAGGAAGGACCAGGGTTGAAGTCAAGCCCTAGATCCTTCTTGTTCTTTGCAGCCGAGTCTTTGGTGAACTGGTAGTTGCGCTTGAATAGACTGTCTTCACGACACCAGAGCAGTGAAGAAGGATCAACATTCTCAGGCTGTGGTCCGTGCACCATGCAAGGATAGAAGCCTTGCTCAATAGCTTCAGCCTGAGTCCTGGGTGGAAGATTTTTGTACAAAATATCACCCCATGGTGCCTTGATGGCATTCTTCTCTGCATATTCTTTAGTGATAAAGCAATATCTGAACCATTCTTCTGCCCAATATCTTCGAATCCATTGGATTCGATTCTTGCGATCAGTATAGGTTTCTTCTGGGTCAGTTTTGTACATCTCGTGCAAATCTAGAGGTAAGTCCTTGGAGGTGTTGCCACGACGCTGTCTGCCTCCCTTTCTTGCCGACTTTTCAGTTGCCATGAAGTGTAAACTGAAAGGCTTCAGTACGTGCAATGGCTTCAAACGGCTGGACTGACAGGAACTCGCTTCAGGTGAGTTGATGTGACTCTACAAGAATTCTGCAAACGAATGCAGACTATGAGAACCAAGGGATTCTCCCACGGACATGTACCTGTGACAGCATTAAAGGTGCGAGGGAAGGGGAAGAGGTCATATGCATTCTCAGAAGATTTTGAAGATAAATCAGGTTGAAGGCATTGACCTCATAACGCGAAGACATTCACTTATATGATGAGAGTTGGTTCCAGAGTTATACAAATCCAAGAATAAGTACAAGTGAGGAATCTAACTTGTGAAGAAGCATAAGTGAATATACTAGGAAGAATATGAGATGCAGAAAGAGATAGATTCATGTTTGAAGATCTAGAAACTACTTTTGGTAAGAAGGGATGAATCTATCAGATCAAAAAGACGGTAAAAAGTAAACTTTTATTACCACATGAAGAACTGCTAGACGGAGCGAAGATGGATGCCGAGCAGTTCGATCTCCCGTGCCCTAACTTGGCAACGGAAGACACCTACGGCGACGACGGAGAAGACGAGGTCCGCGGCCGGTGTGAGGACCGCGTTGAGGAGGTCGCGGCAGCTAAGTGCTTCGTCATCGGCGTTGTCGAGAGCTAGCGTACGCGCTAGGGTTTGCGAGAGATGGCGAAGGAGGAAGAAGGATTTTTGACCGAGACGAGACAGGTATTTATAAGGACAGAGACAGCACAGCGCAATTACGCAGGTGCCCCTAGCGGTTCACATCTGATGGACACGTGGCAAACATGCAACTCATTGAGAGTTGTTCCACGTTCCCACGCACGCCTGGATTGTCGGGGTGGTCGTTCCGAATTCTCCGTGTTTCAGGCAAAAGGATATGTCATTAAAGCTAGATATAAATGTTTGTCTCTGTATCTTCTGCTGACAAGGACGCAGAGAAGACATTCGACAGCTTCAACAGAATGCATATGATTTGGATAGATAGAGCTTGAGGTAGAAAGCATAGAGAGGTCAGGGTCCGATCACATTCACTTAGTTCAAAAGATTCAAACAAGAAGTCATAGCCATAAGTGAATGTTGTAGAGGACAGAATACAGTACATATATATATGACAGAGTAAAGCCAAATCAATAATCACGAAGTCAAATTAATGTTGAAGTTAAGTCAATTGCGAAGACTTTGCAAATATGGCGCCATGAGGAAACACTTCATAAGAGTTTGGTGGTGGCGCTACCCACCATATAGGAAGTATTAGACCCAGACACGGTGCACAATTATCGTGGCGCTTTGAAGTCAATTTCCACATTAATGTATTCACACTTAGAGTGTATGTCTTCATTGATTGAAAATATACATTACTTTGTGTGTTGCACATCTAAGTCATCAAACTGCATAAGTGTTAGGATGTGTGCCTAATCACAGGACATTCGTGGATTCCAAGATATTTAGTTCACACCACAACTTGCAAAACCTTTTCTCATCCAAGGGCTTAGTGAATATATCAGCCAACTGCTCTTCTGTCTTGACATGAATGATATCAATATCTTCTTTCATAACATGATCTCTGAGGAAGTGATGACGAATTTCAATGTGCTTTGTCTTCGAGTGCTGAACTGGGTTATTGGCAATCTTGATAGCGCTTTCATTATCGCAGTAGAGTGGCACATGCTTCAGATGGATGCCATAGTCCTTAAGAGTTTGCTTCATCCACAGAAGCTGAGCGCAACAAGATCCAGCAACAATGTATTCAGATTCAGCAGTTGAGAGTGATACACAGTTCTGCTTCTTTGAAGACCAACAGACAAGAGATCGACCCAGAAAGTGACATGTGCCTGATGTAGACTTGCGATCCACCTTGTCACAAGCATAATTAGCATCCGAAAATCCAACCAGATCAAACTCTGAGCCCTTTGGATACCATAATCCTAGTGTTGGGGTGTAAGCCAAATATCGAAGAATTCGCTTCACAGCGAAGTGATGCCACTCCTTTGGTGCCGCTTGAAATCGGGCACACATGCAAACACTAAGCATGATATCTGGCCTAGATGCACATAAGTAAAGTAAAGCGCCAATCATGGAGCGGTATACCTTTTGATCAAAATCTTTACCATTGGTGTCGGGGCTTAGATGACTTTTGGTTGGCATTGGCGTCGTGTATCCTTTGCAGTCTTCCATTCCAAACTTCTTCAGGCAATCTTTGAGATATTTTTCTTGAGATATGAAGATGCCATTGCGTTGCTGACGGATTTGAAGACTAAGAAAGAACTTCATCTCTCCCATCATGGACATTTGATATTGTTCTTGCATCATGTGACCAAATTCATCACTGTATTTCCTGTTGGTGCAACCGAAGATAATGTGATCCACATAGATTTGGCACACAAACAGTTCACCATCATATGTCTTCGTGAAGAGAGTGGGATCTAGAGAACCATGTTTGAAGCCTTTGCTCTTTAGGAAGTCTTTGAGTGTGTCATACCAAGCACGAGGGGCTTGTTTGAGGCCATACAGTGCCTTGTTGAGCTTGTATACCATATCAGGATGTTTTGGGTCTTCAAAGCCAGGCGGTTGTGCAACATATACTTCTTCTTCAATCTTTCCATTGAGAAAGGAACTCTTCACATCCATTTGATATAGAAGGATGTTATGATGATTTGCGTAAGCTAGTAGTATGCGAATGGCTTCAAGCCTAGCCACTGGAGCAAATGTTTCATCAAAGTCAATTCCTTTAACTTGTGTGTATCCTTGAGCAACGAGCCGTGCTTTGTTTCTGACTACTTGACCATGCTCGTCTTGTTTGTTGTGATATATCCATTTTGTGCCTATTATGTTGTGCTTGCGAGGATCAGGACGCTTGACTAATTCCCACACATTGTTCAGCTCAAACTGTTGAAGCTCGTCTTGCATAGCTTGAATCCATTCAGGTTCCATGAAGGCTTCAGCAACTTTCTTGGGTTCAAAGATTGAGACAAATGCAAAGTGCCCACAGAAATTTGCTAGCTGTGTTGCTCTTGAACAAGTGAGTGGACCAGGTGCATTGATGCTATCAATTATCTTCTCAATTTGTACTTCATTTGCAACACGAGGATGAACTGGATGAAGATTTTGCTCCTGCTGATCATTGTCATCATTTGGAGGATTGTCTTCAGGCTGAGCAATGTCTTCAGGTTGATCAGGTGCAGAAATAATAAGTTCCTCTTCAGGCTGGGCCTTTGATGGTATGATCTCTCCTATTCCCATTAGCTTGATTGATTCACTGGCAGGTACTCCATCTAGCACATTTGGCATGTGCTCTCTTTGCGAGCTGTTAGTTTCATCGAACCGCACACCCACAGTTTCAACCACTTTATAGTGAAAGAGGTTGAAGACTCTGTAGGAGTGCGGGTCCTTTCCATAACCAAGCATAAAACCCTCATGTGCTTTCGGTGCAAATTTTGAAGTGTGATGTGGATCCTTGATCCAGCACCTAGCACCAAATACTCTGAAGTAGCTTACGTTTGGCTTCTTACCAGTTAGAAGCTCATAGGATGTTTTCTTCAGAAGCTTGTGAAGATAAACACGGTTGATGACATGGCATGCAGTATCAATGGCTTCAGGCCAGAATTTTCTTGGAGTCTTGTATTCGTCAAGCATCGTCTGAGCCATATCAATAAGGGTTCTGTTCTTGCGCTCCATGATGACATTCTGCTGAGGTGTGTAAGGAGCAGAAAACTCATGAGTGATGCCTAAGGTGTCAAGATAGAGGTCGAGGCCTGTGTTCTTGAATTCTGTGCCATTGTCACTCCTAATGTGCTTGATCTTGACGCCGTAGTTGTTCATGGCGCGGTTGGCGAAGCGTCTGAAGACATCCTTCACTTCAGTCTTGAAGAGAATTATGTGCACCCAAGTGCTTCTTCTTGGCGAGAGTGTGTAGGTTCCTCATGCTAGCATGCCCTAGCCTCCGATGCCAGAGCCAGCACTCTGAAGACTTGGCTAGAAGACATACGGCCATCTGTGGTCCTGCTGAGAAGTCTACCATGTATAGATCATCTTTCCTGTACCCTTCGAAGACTAGAGACTTGTCAGATTCCATTAGTACAAGGCAACGATATTTTCCAAATAGCACAATCATGTTTAAGTCACAAAGCATTGAGACAGACATTAAGTTGAAACCAAGGGATTCAACAAGCATCACTTTGTCCATGTGCTGATCCCTTGAGATTGCAACTCTACCTAGGCCCAATACCTTACTTTTACCAGTGTCAGCGAATGTGATGTGACTTTTATCACATGGACGTAAGGTTGAGTCCATGAGAAGACTTCGATCACCAGCCATGTGGTTAGTGCATCCGCTGTCCATAATCCATTTTGAAGCACGAGGTGTTGTACCCTATAGTGCAGTTAGGAGGATAGGCTTCACAAAGAGTATTGTGAAGCATAAACATTTGACGCACAAGAGGATTATCAAAGCTTAGATCAAGGTTAGGACTGATAGTATGACTGGCAAGCGATTCAGATACGAAATACATAGTAAGACCATTTGGGCATTTTATCTTGCATCCCATAATGTGTTTTAGGTTCTCAGCAATAGCATCGGACGCCTTTGATTTCTGCCTGGAGACCTTTCCCTGCAAAAGAAAGTTAATTCTTCTTAACCACCCACATCTTCAGGGGTGGCTTAGAAGCAATGAGTCTAAGTGCAGCATCTAAGAATTTCGGCTTTGGAGCCCTAGCAAATAGCCTTGTTGGAGAAGAACGATACTGATATGAATAAGCAGAAAAGTTCTTAGTTCTATGAACATAGCGGTTTGAAGACACACGCTCATATTCATAAGTCTGAGTATGGTTTCCCTACAAAACATTGGCGTTAGGGTGACTCAGGTGAGTCTTGTATTTGTATGAAGCCTTTGGGGCATATGAAGCCATAGGTCTGGGGTTTGTCTTCTTCCTTGGTGGTGTCACGATGACATTCACAGGAAGATTCTCAATACGCTGTTTAGGTACCCAGATCTTCTTCATAGGTGGTCCATTCCTGCAGTTAGTACCAATATACCTGGCAAACACTTCACCATTTTGATTCTTAAATAGTTTATAGTTTGCATCAAAGGATTCATCAATAACAATTGGATTAGCACAAGTAAATCCAGATAAGGTGGATGGATCCATTGAAGGTTCCTTTGCAGCAACCCATGTGGTTTTGGGGTACTGCTCGGGCTTCCAGTAAGAACCATCAGCATTCATTTTCCTCTCGAACCCAACACCCTCTTTCCTAGGGTTTCGGTTCAAGATCTGCTTTTTGAGGACATCACATAGTGTCTGATGCCCCTTGAGGCTTTTGTACATTCCTGTTTCAAGCAATGTTTTCAATCTGGCATTTTCATCAGCAACAGTAGTGGCATCCTCCGCAGAGGGGTTAGTTACCACATCGATGGTTGAAGATATTGAAGCAGTAGCAGCAGTAGAACACTCAGCAATAGAATTAGCGTTATCACGCTCAAGACATTTTAGACATGGTGGTTCAAATCCTTCCTGAGCGGAACTGATCTATTGAGCGCGAAGTGACTCGTTTTCCTTTTGAAGATCTTCATGAGCCGCTCTCAACTTCTCAAGTTCTTGCTTCCTCTGAAGATAATCATAGGAAAGCTTTTCATGGGTTGTTGAGAGTGACTCATGACGACCTTCAAGCTCTTGGTACTTAACATGAAGATTTTTTATATCTTCAATTAAGGACTGAGATCGGGTCATTTCAGCGTCCAACAGATCATCGCTTTTGTCTAACAGTTTTTGAATATGTTCCATAGCTTTCTGTTGTTCAGTTGCAATTTTAGCAAGTGTTTTGTAGCTGGGTTTGGATTCACAATCAGAGTCATCTTCACTTGATGTTTGAAAGTAAGCATCGCGTGAGTTTACCTTGGCACCGCGTGCCATGAAGCAGTAAGTGGGAGCGGAGTCGTCCTTGTCACTGGCATCAACGTTGGTGATGGATACATTGTCTTCAGTGTTGAAGATGGACTTGGCAACGTAGGCTGAAGCCAGAGCTAGACTTGCAACGCCAGAGTCAGATTCCTCCTCAGACTCCACAACTTCTGCCTCCTCGGAAGCAGACTCCTCCTCTGAATCCATTTCCTTGCCAACAAAAGCACGAGCCTTGCCAGACGAACTTTTCTTGTGTGAGGAAGACTTGGAAGAGGACTTGGAAGAAGATTTTGAGTATTTCTTATTCTTCTTGTCATCAGAATCATATTCCTTGCTCTTCTTCTTTTTCTTCTCATTGTCCCATTGTGGACACTCAAAGATGTAGTGGTCAGGTTTCTTGCACTTGTGACAGGTTCTTTTCTTGTGGTCATTGGAAGAAGCTTCATCATTTCTTGAATTGGATCGTGAAGACTTTCTGAAGCCTTTCTTCTTAGTGAACTTCTGGAACTTCACAAGCATAGCAAGCTCCTTTCCAAGATCTTCAGCTTCACCGGAACTGCAGTTAGATTCTTCTTCAGATGAGGAAACAACCTTTGCCTTCAAAGAGCGAGTTCGGCCATAGTTGGGACCATAGATATATCTTTTCTCAGATAGTTGGAACTCATGTGTGTTGAGCCTCTCAAGTATGTCAGATGGATCGAGTGTCTTGAAGTCAGGGCGTTCTTGAATCATAAGAGCTAGAGTGTCAAATGAGTTGTCAAGAGATCTCAGAAGCATCTTGATGATTTCATGCTTGGTGATCTTAGTGGCGCCGAGAGCCTCAAGCTCGTTTGTGATGTCAGTGAGACGATCAAACGTGAGTTGGACATTTTCATTGTCATTTCTCTTGAATCGGTTGAAGAGGTTGCGTAGGACACTAATTCGTTGATCTCTGTTAGTTGAAACGCCTTCATTGACCTTGGAGAGCTAGTCCCAGACTAGCTTCAACGTTTCCAAAGCACTCACACGGACATACTGCCCTTTGGTCAGATGACCACAGATGATGTTCTTCGCAGTAGAATTGAGTGAATGAACTTCTTGACATCAGCAGCGGTGACACCTTCACCAGTCTTGGGAACGCCGTTTTTGACGACATACCACAGATCGACATAAATGGCTTCAAGATGCATACACATCTTATTCTTCCAGTAGGGATATTCAGTGCCATCGAAGACAGGGCACGCAGTGGAGACTTTGATTGTCCCTGCAGTCGACATAGCTGAAACTCCAAGTGGTTAAACCAAATCACACAAAACAAGGGAGTACCTTGCTCTGGTACCAATTGAAAGTGCTAGTTGTCGACTAGAGGGGGGGGGGGGGGGTGAATAGGCAATTTTTATGAAAGTCTTCAAAACATGAAAGTTTCGAAGACAAACACGAAAACTGGACCTATAAACATGCAGCGGAAGATGAAATACACTAGACAGGCCATAGTCAAACAAGTATGAAGCTAAAGCATGATGACTGATAGCAACTAGGTAGTAGGATCGGGATGGAAGATAGTATGAAGCCAATCAGAACAAGTAGTCACACAGTGAAGTCAAACAGGCAGAGCAATCAGGCAATGACTTCACAAAGACAAATTGTAAGTAAGGAGAGTAAGAGATAGAACCAGTGTGTTGTGAAGACAAGGATTTGTTCGATCAGTTCCAGTTGCTGTGACAACTGTACGTCTGGTTAGGGAGGCTGAGATTGAACTCAGAAGACCGTGTCTTCACCTTATTCCCCTTGAGCTAAGGACACACAGTCCCCGCCCAATCACTCTGGTAAGTATTCAAGGTAGACTTCCGAACCTTCACAGACTTCGTTCACCGACAATCCACAATTACTCTTGGATGCTCAGAACGCGACGCCTAACCGGCTGGAGGATTCACAGTACTCAAGTGTAACAAGTCTTCAGATCACGCGGACAGAAAGACTTTAGTGATGCCAAACACTCTTTGGGCTCTGGGTGTTTTGGGCTTTGTCCTCACAAGGATTTCTCTCTCAAACTCTTCGGAGGTGGGTTGCTCTCAACGACAAAAGTCGTGCAGTAACTCTGAGCAGCCACCAATTTATGGTGTAGGGGGTGGGCTATTTATAGCCACTGGGCAACCCGACCTGATTTGTCCGAAATGACCCTGGGTCACTAAGGAACTGACACGTGTCACAACGGTCAGATTTCAAACACACGTGACAGCTTGACTTGGGCTACAAGTAAAGCTGACTTATCCGACTCTGGATAAGATTTGCTCTAATTGTCTTCGCTCGAAGACATAGGATTTTGGTTGAGCATCACTTCAGTCACTCTGACTGAGTTCACTTGGACCCCACTTAACAGTGCGGTGGTTCCTATGACTCAACAAAGAAGAAAAGAAACAACAAAACTACTAAGTCTTCGCGCTCCATAGTCTTCACTCAATGTCTTCTTCTGTCATAGTCTTCAATGTGAATATCTTCATGTACCACCATTATCTTCAATGTCTTCATACATTTTTAGGGGTCATCTCCGGTAGGTAAACCGAATCAAGGAGGGACTACTACCTGTGTTATCCTGCAATTCTCACAAACACATTAGTCCCTCAACCACGTTTGTCGTCAATACTCCAAAACCAAACTAGGGGTGGCACTAGATGCACTTACACCAAGACACGATGGTCAACGCCGGATTCAGTGGTTCCAAAGCCAGTCAACGGAAGAAGCCATTCAAGGCAAACAAGGATGGCCCATCCAATTTAGACAGGATACTGGGATCGGCCCTGTCAAATTCATGGCAGCCCGGACAAACCCGCCAACCATACCAACATAAATTGTTGAGTTTTCAAACAAGCAGGCAAGCTCAACGCCGAACACAAAGGGAAGGGGCCGCCTAGTGTCAGCGAAGACGAGGAGACTCACGAACCAAACACCGGGGGACAAAAGCCATTTCCCCCCAAAGTAAAAACAGTAAACATGATATCTGTGATGCTATCCCTACAAGGGAGTGCAAGCGCGTACCCGAGACGACTACGCCATAAAGCCAGTCGTACCAAAATTTAACCCATGGGCAGCCTGTTCGATCACTTTTGATCGCAATGACCACCCAATGGGTATCCGTCACAAAGCTTCGGCAGCTCTGGACCTTGACCCGATCATTGATGGATTCCATCTCACAAGAGTCCTTCTGGACGGCGGCAGTAGCCTTAATTTGCTCTATCAAGACACTGTTCGCAAAGTGGGCATTGATCCCTCAAAGGATCAAGCCCACCACAACTACCTTCAAAGGGGTAATACCCGACGAAGAAGCTCATTGTACGAGCTCAATCACATTGGAAGTCGTTTTCGTTCGCAGGACAACTTCCGAAGCAAAGCCTTGATCTTCGATATTGTCCCGTTCTGCAGTGGTTACCATGCACTACTTGGGCGGACTGTTTTTGCTCGTTTCAATGCGGTCCCGCACTACGCCTATCTAAAGCTTAAGATGCCCGGTCCACGTGGCATCATAACGATCAATGGAAACACGGAACACTCCCTCTGTTCCAAAGAGTACACCACGACCATCACAACCGAAGTAAAAAGCGGCCTCGTTATACTGCATACCCCATCATCCATTAAGCCACCGGCCTCTACTACACAAAACCGGACAATTTTAGAGCTGGATTAGCAGTTCCGCCTCCGTCGTTCGCCGCATATGCCCGCGAAGTTCACATCACGCATGCATAATTATGCACTTAAAATACCCTTGGTCACCGGCGGAGGCACAGTGCAGACAGGCCTATAGCACGGTTCGTCCTCCTACGGCTTTTCTCCTTTCCTTTTAACTATTTCTTATCTTTTACCACAGATGAATCAAAACTTGTTCGTCCTATGGACCTGCAAGGACTCTTTTGAAGCCCAGTTTTGTCCAGGCAACCAAAGATTGCTCCTTTTAAGGAATCCTCTTCGCTAAGGCAAAGGCAGTGCAAATGTGCGATAGGAGGTCCAAAAGATTTTTTGTAGACCAAACACTCTATTTAATACCTGGATATAGCCTTTTTCCTCGACCTTTGACCCCTGGCATGTACAATGACCTGGGAAGGGGTGTTATAATCTGTAAGATTGCGTTCGACGTATCAATTAGATTCTAGTGAACATAATCCGTCTTCAGTACTTATTTTTCCTCATAGAACTATATTTTACCTCTTCGATGGTTTCACATACACACCTCGGCACTAATCGCCAGGGGCTCGATACGGCAACATACTAGCCGCCAAAAAGTCCGAACAGCTCTACAGCATACTTTGGTTTCACGAGTTTGGCATTATATGCATCAGCTCTGAATCATGTCTTGGGTCAATAGTTGGGTTGCCCGACTCCTGATCTTACTACCTTACGTTCCGTCCTATCGGCTAGGGTAGTAAAGGGAGAACTACTGCGATTGTGTTTCTGGTTCACCTGGTTAAACACCTCAGCAGAGAAAGCTGAAAACTGACTGTCATGATGCGGCGAGAGCTGGCCAACCACTCGACGACTCATTAAAATCTTTCGCGATTTCTTCCATATAACACGAAGGACCGCTTTCTGATCACCTACGTAGCGCAGCCGTATTCGGATTCCCGCGCACATACAAGGGGCTATATCATAGACCCACTGTCAAACTCCTATGGTCAAGTGAAGGTGTTAAAGCCCTATAGTCCGGTTGCCTAGTTTGCCGCACTGACACCTCCTTCACGGACCAAGACGTTGGGTCAAGTGTAGTCAATTGCTATTACGAACACCCCCGCATTATATGCGAGGGGGTTGAAGCCGATGACTGGCAAACTTTCAGATTACAAAAAACGGCCGCACAGGAGGAAATATCTTTCAGGCAAAAATATAACACAGCCTTAATACATGATAATATTGTTATCACAATTCTGATACATTCACTCGAACATAATATCTTTCGAGCACTGACCCTCTATCAAGCGGGCGCCCTCTAGGACATCCTCAAAATAATGCTCCGGTGTGCGATGGTCCTTGCCCTCGGGTGGGCTCTTCGCTGCAATATCAGCGGCCTTCATCTTTGGCCAGTATGTCTTGACATGAGCAAAGGCCATCCGTGCACCTTCAATGCACGCCGACCGCTTAACAACATCGATACGTGACACCGCATCAACCAGTTGCTGCACCAAACTGAAATAACTGTTTGGAATTGGCTCAGACGGACACAGCCGGACCACGACGTCCTTCATGGAAGCCCTGGACATCTTGTGGAGGTCAGCCCACTGGGCCATCTGTTCATTGAGCAATGACGGATGCCTTGGCACGTTGAATTGTGACCAGAAAAGCTTCTCCACTGCACGTCCTTCTTGCGCTTGGAAAAACTGCGCCGCATTAGAGACCCTCTTCGGTAGGTCCAAGAATTCGTCTGGAGAACTCCACAATTGATTAAGCAGGCCATACTTCGGGTCACCGAATTTAGTCTGTAATAGAAAGGGCTTACCAGCCGCTATCTCCCTAGCTTGCCGGATCTCCTCACGAGCCGCTCTAGACTCGGACTGTGCTTCTCGCGCCTCTTGTAAAGCCTTGTCCAGTTTGGCTGCCTTGGCTTTGTTATCCTTTCCGAGTGATTTCCATTGGCCTACGACATCCTCTAGCTCTCGCGCCATGGTAGATATTCTCTTCTCGCACTGGCGCCGAGCGGCCTGCTCGGCCTTTAACTCAGCAGCTGCATTCTTGGTAGCCGCGGGCATTGCTCACTCTAGCTTGCTCCTTGGCCCGGGCAAGTTTAGCCCGCAGGATCTCAACCGCGGCAGCACCATCTGCAGTTATGCATGTCCTATTATATAATTCTCAGCTTCATGCTCATATTATTATACATGCATAAGCTGACTGCCCCAAAACATACCTTGTGCCTCGTCGAGCCGACTGTTAACAAGAGTAATGTCCTCATCCGCTAATTCAAGTTTCTACTTTAAATCCGCAACCTCCGCAGCTTGAGCGGTCGCCATTGACATAACAGCCTGTTTTTCACAATTAATCATGTCATTTCCTGAGCATATCTTTTTGATCCTCTGATCGCCTCCCTGTGGAAGCCGACCAGAGTCTCAGGGGCTACTATCTATACACAGGCGCATTCTGCATGTAAAGAATGGTTAAGATATTACATTGCATACCTCGAAGCCTCTTAGTAGGCCCGTGAAGGCTTCATTCAATCCGCTTCTTGCGGACAGAATCCTCTCAACTACCGTACGCATTAAGGTACGATGTTCCTCTGAGATGGACACATTTTGCAACATGCCCATCAACGCATCCGGCGCCTCCGGATTCTTGGAAGCAGCTGCAGGAGTATGAACTCCTTTCGAAGGGATATGTTTACTCGACCCTAGAGTCGTCTTCGGCTGTAAACCAGATAGTCCGGGGCCTTTATTGTTGGCCCCCGTAGGGGCCGCACACCCTGGACCCTTGACGACCGAAGTATCACCTTCGGGCGCTGTCTTCATTGTCCCCTGCATCACTTGATGATCGGGGGAGACCCTTCGGGACGACACCTCAAAGTCATTCACCCTAAGGGGCGAGGAAGCCTGTGGAGGCGTCTCGCTTTCCATCATCTCCAGAAGCAGGTCGCTGATACGTCTCCAACGTATCTATAATTTTTTATTGTTCCATGCTATTATATTACCCCTTTTGGATGTTTATGGGCTTTATTTTACACATTTATATCATTTTTGGGACTAACCTACTAACCGGAGGCCCAGCCCGTATTGCTGTTTTTTTTTGCCTATTTCAGTATTTCGAAGAAAAGGAATATCAAACGGAGTCCAAACGGAATGAAACCTTCGGGAGCATGATTTTTGGAACGAACGTGATCCAGAGGACTTGGAGTGCAAGTCAAGAAGCAACCGAGGCCTCCACGAGATAGGAGGGCACACCCCCCTATAGGGCGCGCCCCCTGTCTCGTGAGCCCCTCGGGCGACCACCGATGTACTTCTTCCTCCTATATAAGCCTACGTACCCCGAAAACATCCAGGGAGCCACTGAAACACAATTTCCACCGCCGTAACCTTCTGTATCCGCGAGATCCCATCTTGAAGCCTTCGCCGGTGCTCCGCCGGAGGGGGAATCGACCATGGAGGGCTTCTACATCAACACCATAGCCCCTCCGATGAGTTGTGATAATTTACCACAGACCTACGGGTCCATAGTTATTAGCTAGATGGCTTCTTCTCTCTTTTTGGATCTCCATACAATGTTCTCCCCCTCTCTTATGGAGATCTATTCGATGTAAACTCTTTTTGCGGTGTGTTTGTCGAGATCCGATGAATTGTGGGTTTATGATCAAGTTTATCTATGAATAATATTTGAATCTTCTCTGAATTCTTTTATGTATGATTGAGTTATCTTTGCAAGTCTCTTCGAATTATCAGTTTGGTTTGGCCTACTAGATTGATCTTTCTTGCCATGGGAGAAGTGCTTAGCTTTGGGTTCAATCTTGCGGTGTCCTTTCCCAGTGACAGCAGGGGCAGCAAGGCACGTATTGTATTGTTGCCATCGAGGATAAAAAGATGGGGTTTATATCATACTGCTTGAGTTTATCCCTCTACATCATGTCATCTTGCTTAAGGCGTTACTCTGTTCTTATGAACTTAATACTCTAGATGCAGGCAGGAGTCAGTCGATGTGTGGAGTAATAGTAGTAGATGCAGGCAGGAGTCAGTCTACTTGTTGTGGACGTGATGCCTATATACATGATCATGCCTAGATAATCTCATAATTATTCGCTTTTCTATCAATTGCTCGACAGTAATTTGTTCACCCACTGTAATACTTATGCTATCTTGAGAGAAGCCTCTAGTGAAACCTATGGCCCCTGGGTCTATCTCTTATCATATTTGCTTCCAATCTACTTTTATTTGCATCTTTACTTTTTGCATCTATATTATAAAATACCCAAAATATATTTATCTTATCATACTATCTCTATTAGATCTCACTTTTGCAAGTGGCCGTGAAGGGATTGACAACCCCTTTATTGCATTGGTTGCGAGTTCTTTGTTTGTTTGTGTAGGTGCATGGGACTTTTGAGGAGCCTCCTACTAGATTGATACCTTGGTTCTCAAAAACTGAGGGAAATACTTACGCTACTATTGCTACATCACCCTTTCCTCTTCAAGGAAAACCAACGCAAGCTCAAGACGTAGCAAGAAGGATTTCTGGCGCCATTGCCGGGGAGGTCTTCGCTCAAGTCAAGACATACCAAGTACCCATCACAAACCCATCTCCCTCGCATTTACATTATTTGCCATTTGCATCTCATTTTCCTCTCCCCCACTTCACCCTTGCCGTTTTATTCGCCCTCTCTTTCCCAATGTCCTCCTCTCTTTTCGCTTGCCTTTTTATGTTTGCTTGTATGTTGGATTACTTGTTGCCATGGCACAAGATAATACCAAATTGTGTGATTTCTCGAATACCAATAATAATGATTTCCTTAGTACTCCGATTGCTCCTCTTAATGATGTTGAGTCTTGTGAAATCAATACTGCTTTGCTGAATCTTGTTATGAAAGATCAATTCGCCGGCCTTCCTAGTGAAGATGCCGCTACTCATCCAAACAACTTTGTTGATTTGTGTGATATGCAAAAGAAGAAAGATATGGATAATGATATTGTTAAATTGAAGTTATTTCCGTTTTCACTTAGAGATCGTGCTAAAGTTTGGTTTTTGTCTTTGCCTAAAAATAGTATTGATTCTTGGAACAAGTGCAAAGATGCTTTTATCTCTAAGTATTTTCCTCCCGCTAAGATTATCACTCTTAGGAACGATATTATGAATTTTAAACAAGTTGATCATGAGCATGTTGCCCAATCTTGGGAAAGAATGAAGTTGATGATTCGCAATTGCCCTACTCATGGTTTGAATTTATGGATGACCATACAAAATTTTTATGCCGGTTTGAACTTTGCTTCTAGAAATCTCTTAGATTCGGCCGCGGGAGGCACGTTTATGAAAATCACGTTAGGAGATGCTACAAAACTTCTTGATAATATTATGGCTAATTATTCTTAATGGCACACCGAAAGATCTTCTAGTAAAAAAGTGCATGCTATAGAAGAAATCAATGTTTTGAGTGGAAAGATGGATGAACTCATGAAATTATTTGCTACTAAAAATACTCCTCTTGATCCCAATGATATGCCTTTGTCTACTTTGATTGAGAATAATAATGAATCTATGGATGTGAATTTTGTTGGTAGGAATAGTTTTGGAAACAATGCTTATAGAGGAAACTTTAATTCTAGACCGTTCCCTAGTAATTCCTCTAATAATTATGGAAATTCCTACAATAATTCTTACGGTAATTTTAATAATATGCCCTCTGATTTTGAGAATAGTGTGAAAGAATTTATGATTTCTCAAAAGAATTTTAATGCTTTGCTTGAAGAAAAAATGCTCAAAGTTGATGATTTGGCTAGGAACATTGATAGACTTTTGCTTGATGTTGATTCTCTTAAACATAGATCTTCTCCTCCTAAGCATGATATCAATGAGTCTCTCAAAGCCATGAGAATTTCCATTGATGAGTGCAAGGAAAGAACCGCTAGATTGCGTGCTAAGAAAGATTGCTTTGTAAAGGCGTGTTCTTCTAGTTTCCATGAAAATAATGATGAGGATCTTAAAGTTATTGATGCGTCTCCTATTAGATCTATGTTTTGCAATATGAATCTTGATAATTATGGGACTGATGATGAGTCAACTTTACCTAGAAGGTGTCCCAAGAATTCGGAGTTTTTAGATCTTGATGCTAAATTTGGTAAAAGTGGGATTGGAGAGGTCACAACTTTAAATAGTATTGAACCCACTATCTCGGATTTCAGGGAATTTGACTATGATAATTGTTCTTTAGAAGGTTGTATTTCCTTGTTGCAATCCGTTGTTAATTCTCCTCACGCTTATAGTCAAAATAAAGCTTTTACCAAACATATCGTTGATGGCTTGATGCAATCTTATGATGAAGAACTTAATTTGGAAGTTTCTATACCTAGAAAACTTAATGATGAGTGGGAACCTACTATAAAATTAGAATTAAAGATCATGAGTGTTTTGCTTTGTGTGATTTGGGTGCTAGTGTTTCCATGATTCTGAAAACTTTATGTGATATTCTAGGTTTCCATGATCTTGATGATTGCTCTTTAAATTTGCACCTTGCGGATTCCACCATTAAAAAGCCAATGGGAAGGATCAATGATGTTCTCATTGTTGCAAATAGAAATTTTGTGCCCGTAGATTTTATCGTTCTTGATATAGATTGCAATCTTTCTTGCCCTATTATTCTTGGTAGACCTTTCCTTAGAACGATTGGTGCGATTATTGATATGAAGGAAGGGAATATTAGATTCCAATTTCCATTAAATAAAGGCATGGAGCACTTTCCAAGAAATAAAGTCAAATTACCTTATGAATCTGTCATGCGGGCTACTTATGAATTTAGTGCCAAAGATGGCACCCGTTAGATCTATCTTCGCTTTTATGCCTAGCTAGGGGCGTTAAACGATAGCGCTAGTTGGGAGGCAACCCAATTTTCTTTGTGTTTTTTGTTTTTGTTCCTGTTTAGTAATAAATCTTGCATCTACCTTCTGTTTAGATGTGTTTTTATCTTTTAATTAGTGTTTGTGCCAAGTAGAACCTATAGGATAACCTATGATGATAGTTAATTCGATTCTGCTGAAAAACAGAAACTTTGCACACACGAATTTAGTTTTGTTAAATCACAGAAACGTGCTTTTGTGTTGATTCTTTTTGCTGCTGATCAATATAAAATTTTTCCAGGACTTCCTATTTTGGTAGGATGTTTAGAGTCCAGAAGTTTGCGTTAGTTACAGATTGCTACAGACTGTTCTGTTTTTGACAGATTCTGATTTTCGTGTGTTGTTTGCTTATTTCGATGCATCTATGGCTAGTAAAATAGTTTATAAACCATAGAGAAGTTGGATTACAGTAGGTTTAACACCAAAATAAATAAAGAATGAGTTCATTACAGTACCTTATGTGGTGGTTTTGTTTTCTTTCACTAACGGAGCTTACAAGATTTCCTGTTGAATTTTGTGTTGTGAAGTTTTCAAGTTTTGGGTAAAGCTTTTATGGACTATGGAATAAGGAGTGGCAAGATCCTAATCTTGGGGATGCCCATGGCACCCAAAGATATTCAAGGATAGCCAAAAGCCTAAGCTTGGGGATGCCCCGGGAAGGCATCCCCTCTTTCGTCTTCGTTAATTGGTAACTTTACTTGGAGCTATATTTTTATTCGCCACATGATATGTGTTTTGCTTGGAGCATCGTGTATTATATTAGTGTTTGATTTTTAGTTTACCACAATCTTCCTTGCTGTACACACCTTTTGGGAGAAGCCTACTTGATTAGAATTTGCTAGAATACTCTATGTGCTTCACTTATATCTTTTGAGCTTGATAGTTTTTGCTCTAGTGCTTCACTTATAGCTTTTAGAGCACGGCGGTGGCTTACTTTTGTAGAAATTTCTAGTCTCTCATGCTTCACTTATATTTTTTTGAGAGTCTTTTAGAACAGCTGTAACATCCCAAATTTTCAATTTGGAATGTTATACATAGGTCATCCATGCATATCATATTTTATTGCCTTTCCGCTCCGCAATCCTCGAAATCCTAAGCAACTCAAGGACCCTCGGAGAGAGTTGGGGATTTCCCGGTTTTAATATTTGATTCTATCAAATAATGAAACAAGGATTTTTGATTTTAATGATTTTTCTCCCCAAAAAATATTTCTTATAAAAATATATGAGAGGAGATAATATGACTTCTCCAAAACAATTGAAATATTGGAGGAAAAATGTTAAAATCATTTATTTTGATTTTATTTGAGTTTATTTGGTTTTTATCTGCAATAGAAAAATTGCACGTTTTCAAAAATTGCATTTTTAGGGCCAAGAAAATGTTCATCTCGTTCTAAATATTTTATTAGACGGTGAAAATTTGTTTTGGCATTTTTAGGTTTTTATTTTATTTTCTAGAATTTTATTTCCGCCGGCGAAATTATTTAAAAAAAAAGAGTTCCACCGACTGGGCCGAAACCCAGCCGGGCCGCCGGCCCAACCGCCCGCCACTGCCCCCGCGTGCGTGCGCCGCCCCGCCGCCGCTCGGAACGGAGTCCGAGCCGGACTCCGCCTCCGCTGCGCCTTGCCCCCTCTCCAAGTCGCCGCCCCGCCCCCCTTTATATACGCGCCGCCCCGACCCCCACCACCACCAACCACCGCTGCCTCGAGCCACCACCGCCGCCGCAGCTGCCGCCCGCGCCTACCACCGTCGCCGCCTGCCGCCGCCGCCGCCGAGCCCCGCTGCCCCGCAAGCCGCCGCCCCACCCCGCCTCGCCGGAGCCACCTCGCCGGAGGTACCGCGCCGGATCCGAGCCGCTGATTTTTTTTAAAAACCATTCGGTTTTTCTTTAGAAACCCTAGTTTGGTTTTTTTAGATTGGTTCACTGGTTTTTCTCGGTTCTTCTATTTAGCAGACGTTCGTCCGTACGTTCGTCTAACGAACGATTTTCTTCCATTAGTTACAGATAACGAACGCTCGTTTGTTAGTCTGTTCGTCAGTTTTCTTCTATCGGATTTATTTGCGATTATTTTCATTCGCGATTTCTGATCTGATCTTAGTTTCTGTTTATCTTTTCGTTCGTTAGTCGGAATCAGGTGATTTAAACGCCTAGAGTTTCGTCTCGAGACCCTCTTTCTGTTTAATCAACTTAAACAAGATTTTGTTACTGTAAAATTTGACCTTAGTTCAGATTAGTAAACGGATCTTGTTCCTTCGCCGTTCGAGTTTCGTTGCTCCGTTTGATTTGATTATTTTTGCAAACCAGAGTTCTTAAGTTGAACTTTCTGGTCAATATCTTTTATATGAAGTTTTTCTCGTGCATCTTTGCTAGTTGCTTATGTATGTTATTGTTTGTTTGCGATAGAATTCCCGGAGTGCGAAGCGTGTTACTACGAGTCTCTAGGATCACGGATCGTCAGCAAGGCAAGTAACACATTGATCATACTCTTTTCATACCCAGTTTTTATTGCATTAGTTCAATCCCCAAACACTGCATGGTTAGGATGTCATTAACTTGTGGTTTGGGAAATAGTTGATGAGGTAGAACCTATTGCCCTGTTACTATCAAACCCTTGGGAGTTACTTCTACGCGTTGCTTATATTGCCATGCTATGCTCGTAGACGTGGTTTGGGTTTGAGTGTATCCATGACAGATGTGAGATTGTTAATTAATGGTTTATTTAAGGTGGCAACTTAAATTCACATCTGGGTGGATTGAGGCACCTAGGGAACCCAGTCTGTATTTTTTTGGAAATCCCGGGGTACCCGTGTGATCTTCCCATGGACCGCCACCCAGGCTTAAAGGGAACTGAGATGATTCATGCTAGAAACTTCCATATGCAGCCACAAGCTATTATGGGCTCTAGCATGGCTGAGTAAGTTACGTGAAGCTCTCGAAGAGGTAGATCAGCAGGTAGTGGGTTTTGTAGGTTTGGTATGGTCTACCCGGAGTAGGGAGTTAATGGTTCTGAAAGACTATGTCTCGGTCATCCGTTTCTCAAACACCGTGCAGTGCGAGAAATCCAACGGAAGCGATCGACTCTTGTGGGGAAAAGTGTGCAAACCTTTGTAGAGTGTACAATCTAATCATGGTTAGTCGTGTCCCCAGTTATGGACAATCTTGAGTATCTAGTACTTGGGTTATCACATGTATCTCATCACTCTTAATTAATATTGTTGGGTTGTTAATTACTTTTAATTTGGGATTGAGTTGGGGTTATACCTTCTCAATGTTTCAACCACCATGATAGTTAAATTAAAAATTTATTCCTTTGTTGTAGGGAAAAAATTTGCTTTTCGCAAAACTGTAACCATAGAGCTTTCCACCAGCCAAATATGCATGTAGTGATAGCATTATTCTGTTCTTGCTCTACTGTGTTATATTGCCAGCATATTCCATGTGCTGACCCATTTTCGGGCTGCAACGTATTATGTTGCAGACTTTTCAGACGAGGAGTAAGGTTCGTTAGGTCGTTGCCGTGCAGCTCAGCTATGCCGTTGGAGTTGATGGACTCACTTTATCTTCCAAGCCTTTCGCTGTTATCGCATTAGATGGCCTTAAGCCGTATTATTGTAATAAGTTCTCTTTTGAGACATCCGATGTAATAAGTGTGTGATTGCTACTCTGTTATAAATCCTTAGAGTACTGTGTGTGTCAGCATTACTGATCCAGGGATGACACTGAAGCACAGAGACTTGACCGTTTGAGGTCGGGTCACTACAAGATGGTATCAGAGCACACGCTGAGTGTAGGACACGGCCACTAAGATAAACCATAGGTCACTCTTCTCTACTCATTTCTGACCCCTGTCCTTTTTCTACTCCTTAGGTTGACGAAGATGAAGAACAAGTTTGCACAACCAGATGAGGACACACCTTTTGGACGCCACTTGAAGGAAGTCACTAGGTACTTGAACATTGGACTACCAAGTTTCACCGGGATGTACAACGCCACCTTACCAGAAGAGGAGCGCTGGATGATTCAAGTACAAGTACCAGGAAGGACGTTCTCGCCAACTTCTAAACCTATAGAATTTTCTTTCGATGCCCCAACCTGGAGTCTAGGCAAGAGCATGGCAGCCCACATTACCTTGGGACGCATTGGAGAAGTCTACAATAGGGAACTCAAGGACACTACCTATCAAATATGTGGGTGCCGAGATGAGCAATGGGAAATAATCAGCACTAGGAAGGATAGATCCATTGCAGCTTTTTTCCAGGAGCTAAACCAACACATTCGATGTCAGGAGAACCAGATGTGCGCATACATGATGGAATTGAAGAAGGCAAAGACTAGGATCATCGAGCTGGGGGAAGAACTCAAGTTCACACACGATGGATATGAGGAGGAAATCAAGACACTACTGGAGAAGAACGACGACCTGGTAAAGAAGATCGGAATATTCATGGGAGGACCAGCACCGGGAAAAGAAGACGACGACCCCACTTGCCCGGACAACTACATCATCATCGACGACACCGATTCTGATCCTAGTGATGATGACTTTGAAGACGAAGCTGGAGCAGACATTATGGAGTCTTCCACCGATCAAAATTTCTAGATGACCACCATATATTAGTAGTATTCCCCCATGTATTTAGTAGTAGTTGAGCACTTTTGCGATAGCTCTAGACTGTTGTATGCCCTTGCTTGATTGATTGAGTGAAATGATTGTGTTTGTCTCATGTGCATATGGGTAGTGCTTTCTCGCTAGACCTTTTTCTATTCTAATCTCTTCCCTCTAAACCCATCAGATGCCTCCGAGACGTGACACCAGTTTTGCTTTCCCACCGGGGCTCACCCAGTAGATCCAGCAGCAGAATGCTTTGATGCAATTGCTAGTTCAGAACCAGGGCAACAACAACAAACAACAATAACCCGCCACCAGTGGACAACCTAGCCCGTTTTCTAAGGTTACAGCCGCCAATGTTTTCCAGTAGCATCAAGCCAATAGTTGCTGATGATTGGCTACACCGTATTGGAAGGGAGTTGACCACCGCAGGTTGCACAGATGCGGAGAAGGTGCGCTTTGCCGCCCACCAATTGGATGGACCCGCATCATCATGGTGGGAGAATTTTACAGCCACCTATCCTATCGACAGTGTCACATGGGATCAGTTTCAGCAAGCTTTTCGTACTGCCCATGTTTCCACTGGAGCTATGCAGATGAAGAAGCGGGAGTTTTGCAACTTACGCCAGGGGAACCGTACTGTTGGCCAGTACGTGGATGATTTTAGCAAGCTATCACGCTATGCCCCTGATGATGTGGCCATAGATGCCGAGAAGCAGGAGAAGTTTATGGAAGGGTTGAATGATGAGATGAGCATGCAGTTGATGGTGGAAACCTTCAACAACTACCAGGAGTTGGTAGATAAGGCTCTTATGATTGAAGGGAAGCAGCAGTAGATTGAGAGCCGTAAGAGGAAGTGTGGACAAGGGAAGTATAACTCAGGAGCTCAGCAGAAGCCTCGCTTAACCCCGAATTCAGGAGGACTTGTTCATAACCATGGAGGTCACACCCACACTGGAGGAGGATCGCATAATCACAATGGCGCTAAGAATGGAAATGGGAACGGAGCTAACAACAATCAAAATCGCTCCAATCCAGCCACAACCGCCAAAAGAGACCTAAGTCAAGTTACTTGCTTTAAGTGCGGGAAGATAGGGCACTATGCCAATGATTGCCCTGAAGGAAGGAATGGAAACGGAAACGGGAGCGCTGGGAAGAAGTCTAATCCATTCAACAAAGGACAAGTGAACCACGTTAAAGTGGAGGAGGTTGAAGAGCAGCCGGACGCGGTAATAGGTAAGTTTTTGGTTTAGTCATTTACCGCTCTTGTTCTTTTCGATACTGGTTCATCGCATTCATACATATCAAGGGGATTCGTGGATAAGTTTAAACTATCAACCCAAACCCTGAGGACCCCTCTTTTAGTGAGCTCGCCTGGAGCAGAGTATATGGCTAGCCGATGGTGCAACCAGATACCCCTAACCATTGGTACCCATGTTTTTCTGTCTGACCTAATTATCTTGGAGTCACAAGGATTGGATGTGATATTAGGAATGGACTGGATGTCAAAGTGATGCGGAGCATCCTACGGACATCACCATGTCAAGAGCCCATTCGGCAAGTGACACGTGCGACATCTACTTCACACACACTAAGGTGAATCATCTCCTTTACACGTGCTCACTTGACCCCTTCGAGGATGGCATACTACTTGACACTTCTCCCGTGTGCATGCATAGGTATTATCGGAGCTTCACAGATGTCAAGGAGGAGTGCAAGCGCCAAGGAACGACTACACCATCCGCGAGGGAAGCGTGGAAGAGAAGACGGAAGAAAGGAGAAGAAGACGGAGCGACTGCAGGAGCCAGGCCGGACATCCGGACCGCCGTCCGGATCATCCGGGCTCAGCCGGATCATCCGGGTCCCCCTTCGGATCATCCGGATAATTCGCCCGAAGACAACAGAAGCTGCTCGACGAAGCCGGATCATCCGGACGGTCGCCCGGATCATCCGGACCCCCGACACCCGGATCATCCGGGCCACCATCCGGGTCATCCGGACCCCGCCTGCGTGCATGACTTGGGCCGAAGCCCGTGTACCCCTTCGCCCCTCACTTACCCCTTCGCCCCTTGGGCTATAAATAGACCTCCTCCACCTCCTTTCTAGGGTTAGCAAAGTGATAGCTCATTCTTAGGTGAGCTTTGCTCCTACCTATCTCTACTCTTGAGAGAGAGAGACCACTACTCCATTGGAGGCCAAGACCTCCATCTAGGAGAAGATCCCGCGGGATATCATCAAGACCCCCTTGTGGGAAGATCCATCTAGGATATCATCAAGACCTCCTCTTGGAGATGAACCTTACCTTGTATCTTTCTCTTTGTTGTTCATGTACCTTGTGATATTGTGTGTTTGATTGTCTAGTGGATGTGTGATTTGGACTTGTTCTTGAGTGTTTCCCCTTGTGATTTCTCCCCGTTATTCCCCGTGTTCATCGTGTTCTTCGAGGGATCCCACTCCAAACGTGAAAGATCGTCGCTATAGGGTTCCACCCTGCATCATATGGTATCATGAGCCACGTTGATCACGTTTTTGGAGTCCCTCCCACCGTTTTCTAGCCTTCTTTTGCTTGATTTCGTCCTAAATCCGAAAATCCCCACCAAAAATAGCCCCCAAAATTTTTGTGATTTGTTGGTTTGATGATGTTTTGTTGATTTTGATCCATGGATTTGCTTGGTTTCAAGTGGATCTAGCATTTCCCCAAGTTTCCCCACCTTCCATCCACGAAATCTCGTCAATTTTGACCCCAAAATCCCCAAATTCCGCCCAAAAATTTCGTCTCCACGAGCAAATCCCGAGCGGATTGACTTGCCCGGATCATCCGGACCTTCTCCCGGATCATCCGGACATCCCCCGGATCAGCTGGACGCCCCCCGGACGTCCGGATAACCCACGCGCCCGAATTCCCGAACCGGAGCTGACGAACCCGGATCATCCGGATGTCCTCCCGGATCATCCGGACATAACCCGGATGAGCTGGACCTCCTCCCAGATGTCCGGTTAACCCTGACACTGCTTCGGCTGAAATTTTGTTTTGGTCATAACTAATTCATCCGAACTCCGTTTTTGACGTTCTTTAGCTCGTTTTGAAGCTATTGACATCCCCTATCCCACAAAAATACCACAAACACCATTTGACACCATCCAATTTTCTGAAATTTGGCAAGTTTGCCTAGGCCATCCACCATATCATCCGCATAGCCACCACCGACTTCTGCAACCTAACCCATTTCGTTCCCCATAGCATTTGAGGTTGTTTGAGTAGTGACTTGAGTCTCCTAAGGTGTTTCGGCTACTTAGGGACGGTTGCTTCTTCATCAACCACCACCACCACCACTTCCACATAACCTTGCCCACCATACACTTCCGCCAACCCCAACTTAACCCAATAGTTGTTTGAGCTTGTTTGAGTTGTGGCTTGTGTCTCCTAAGGTGTTTCGGCTACTTAGGGACGGCAACTTCAACTCTGACACATGTATAGCCCATCATTCATCCGCATTGCCTAGTGCAACACCACCACCGCTTTCCGCTACCACCATTTGACATTTGTCATTTGAGATTTTGAGTTTGCGGTTTTTCCGTTTCCTAAGGTGTTTCGGCTACTTAGGGACGAGTCTCCATCATCTTGGTATCTACACCAAGAACACCGCCACTCATCATCGCAAAGGACGGTAACCTCGACGACACCTTTGTATATTCCCTTGCAATTGCATTGTTAACCCCTAGACCATTTTGCGTTACTTGCCTATCGAGACTAGCCATTTGAGTATTGCCGGCAACGTTACTTGTGCACATTAGTGATCCACCATCCATTGCATACATACCATATCATCTTGGTATCATATCATCCATTGTGCCTCAAGTTTGTTCCCGCATATACACAATTGCTATCTTGGTTTGTGCATTGTGCAAAAGTGGCCGTAAAAAAAAGCTTTTAAGCAAAAAGAGAGCAAAGAGCTCGTGAGCAAGTGCCATAGCATCATACCCCCATTGCAAATAAGAGCCATACCAAAATCTACATCATATGATATCATGCTTGAGAGAAACACCGGGAACCATACATACATAGCATACTTGGGATAGAAGTTTATCCATTTCGCATCTATAGGTTGTGCACAAGTGTCGTATCCGCCTATTGAGCAATCGTGCTAGCGTCTCTCTTGAGTTGTGCAACACGAGCGTTTTCCATGGATTCCACATTTTGTGCTCATTCCTTGGTTGCATGACCCCATTTATCTATCCGTGTGTGTGTTTCCGTGTACCTTTCATTGCTATTGGTCTAGTTGTTTCGCTTGCGAATTTGTGAATCTCTTTCAACATTATTGACTCTTGCTCACATTTTGCATCAAATTTTTGTGCCACTATCCTCACCGAGCTCTACCATAAGCCTTTACTTGATAGGTGTGAGTGAACAAGTCCGGTACCAATTCCACTATTCTTTCATCTCACATTGAGTGAAACGAGATACATCCTCAACATTGGGAAAAGGTAACTTGGTATTGTTTATCTCATTTCCTACTCACCTCTACTCGAGTCTTGTGATGGATAGGCACGGCATTTCATCTTCGGTCTACAACAACAACAACGAGTTCGATGCCATGAACAACAACTCCGACGCCAAGATGCAAGCTAAAATGGAGGAGATCAAAGCCCTCATCAAGTCCTACAAGCGATCTTCCTCATCTTCGAGAAGACGCTCAAGAGCACATGCTTCCGAGCTACCATCTACGGCAAGATCACATCGGCATCGACACCATCACCAACAAGAACGTGAAGGTCAAGAGCTCTACATCAACAACCGCTCAATGACTTCACCATCTCCCTTGGCATCTTCGCCAAGCGACTTCAAGGCATCTTCGCCTACGGACATATGGCATCTTCGCCAACAAGAACCCCAAGACTACGCTCAAGAGAAGCTCCCCAAGCTCAAGTCCGCGATTTCCACGAGCTACTACGACCTCGACATCGACCACGCGATTCCTTTCTATGGGACTCAAGAACCCGAGGAGTACCTCGAGTGGGAGCGTTTGATGGACGACTACCTCAAGCTACATCAAGTTCGTCCCGAAGATCAAGTGAAGTGCGCCACAAGAATCTTCCACGACTACGCTTCGACATGGTGGCTTCACACACCTTCAGAGTACTACGACATGAGTTGGCCCAAGACGAAGAAAGCTTTGCGGCGAGAGTTTGTGCCTCCAACCTACACGGAACAACTTCGACGCCAATTGGAGAACACCACCCAAGGATCCAAGTCCATCGACAAGTACTTCAAGGAGATGATGATTGCTTTGCGACGAGCCGGCATGGACGACCCCATGTCAATGAAGTTCCACTTCATGATGGGATTGCACAACGACATCTCCAAGACCATCTTCCTCGAGAACTACAAGTCCATCGACGACTACTACCTTGGTGCTCTCAAGGCGGAACAAGAACTCATGAAGGCCAAGGCTTCTCCACCCCAAGCACACTTCACGGCGACCAAGCTCTATGACAAGCATGAGGCTAGTACCACCACGATGTCCAAGGCCGACAAGCTCCAAGACGATGCTCCCAAGTGTGACTTCACCGCCATCCCTCTTTGTGGCATTGATGATGCCGAGTCTACTTCGACTCTTTTTCAAGACGGTGCGGCGACGAGTACGACTACGGAGACCTTCAAGGACCAAGCTTTGGAGGCGAGAGACAAGGTGGCGAGCAAGGATGATGCTTCCATCTTTGGAGGCGAGAGTGATGATGTGCCATCTTCGGCCTTCATCTACGGCGACGGTGACGAGATGATCGAGCATGGGATTCTCCCTTCGGTCATGGAGGAGAGTGATGATGTGCCATCTTTGGCCTTCATCCACGGCGACGACGACGAGATGGTTGAGCATGGGATCTTCCCTTCGACCACGGCGACGTATGATGACTTGAGTGACTTGTGCCACCATATTGAGAGTGAGAGTGACTTCACCACTAGCCCCATATATGATGAGTTGCCACAATTCCCATGTGAGGAGAGCCACAACCCCCACCACTTGAGTGAGATGAGTGACTCCACCATACGTGAGTTTGAATGCATCTATTTTGAGGGAGTGAGTGAACCACCACATAGAGAGAGTGATATAGTTGATAGGTCTCGTGAGGCCATTTGCATTTCTAACAACTTGACCTCTACCTCTATTGTGTCTTCTCGTTTGGTGCTAGGTCCCATTGATGATGACACGCCGATCCTCGACGACTTCGTCCTCCCTTTGGACAAGACGATGGCCATGGTGGATTATGATGCACCGCCCACATGGTTCCATCAATATGATGATGATGACCACCATTTGGTCTTTCCCACCTCACCTACACCACTTGATTGGAATGACAAAGGTAACATAGGTGAAGGTGATGCTCTAGTCCCACTAGTGGACATTCTTGGCATGGATTGCTTGCATGATGTTGATCCACCTATTGCCATGCTTCATGCTAGTATGATTTCCCCATGCGATGATTTGCCCATTTATGATGAGTATGATGATTCTCTTGTGGAGTCTATTAGTTGTGACGCCATGTTACATAGGATTTCTTGTGACAATTCTTTAGGTCACATCATGTTTGATAATCCGCTTGACTTGTCATATGCTATGCATGAGATCAACCATATGTCTTATTTGCAATCTCTTCATAGTGACTATGCATATGCCATTAAAATAAACCCAATTTGCACACATGGAATAGATGACAAGCCCATGGTTATTGGCATTTGTTTCTCTTGTGATGATATTGATATGCTCCCTTTGCATCATTTATCTCATATGCCATGCCATGACCACCTAGCTTCGGATATGCATTGTTTTGGATGTTGTCCATTTTCTCCATATGATGTTTCCGATATTGCTCATGAGGAGACCCCCATAGTTTCCTCATACATTTTAGAAGATTTTGATCCATCCCATTCATTGCATGATCCCCATACTTGTGTGCACCATATGCTACCCACGAATAAACATGCTTTTGATGTGCCATATACTTGTTTGCTCAATTTGTGTCCCCATCGTGTCATACATAACAACTATTCTTTCATGATGGATGACATGTTCTTATACCATGCATCAAATTTCTTTGAGCATTTCTTATCTTGTGCTAACTCACACGTGCACATACACATCATGATGGATGATGTGTACATTTACCATGCGCACAATTTCTTTGGATTGTGTCTCTTTTGTGTAGGTACCCAGGAATACTTGTCAACCTCGCAATCCCACGAGTTGACAAAACAAGCTCTTGAGAGCAATGACGATTTGGGATCCCGTGGACTATCCTTACCACCGTTCCCTTCGCGCAAGGACTACGCGCAACTCCTCTACTTGGCTCTCACACGGCTATGGGCCATTTACCACTTCTCACATTATGCTCATTTTACCGTGTTCACTTTGCATGCTATGCTTGCTTCTATGCCTTTGCCATGCAATTGTGACCCTTGTTTGCATCTACCCATGATTCTCCATTATGATATTCCTATGTGTATTTGCATGCTTGGTGGAGATCCTTGTTGCTATTGCCATGTTTATCATGTGCCCCATGCTATTGTCCTCATACCTTGCTTTCATGCTTGTGCTATGACATGTGAATTATTCACACCCACTATTTGCACCAATGACATGTTTGCCATGATTCCTCCTAGTATGTTGCATCTTCGCACTACTAGCTTGCTTGACTTGATTGCTATGATTGCTTGCTATGTTGCATCACCCATGTTCCACTACTTGCTTTCTTGGGTTGATGACATATATGCTCATGCCTCTCACATGATATATCTTGATCATTGTCTCTTGTGTTATAAGTGCTCATCTCATGCGGTTGATGACAACCATCTATATGATTTGCACATGATTCATATTGCTTCGTGTCATATATCTCCATGTGTTGCCTCTCTCATGCTAGATTTGCCATGTATTGAGTGCAACAATGATTCTCTTCTTGCTCATGAGATTGCCCCCATAGCATTCTCGCATATATTTGGAGATTTTGACATAATTCTTGTGAAGCATGCTTGTCTTACTTCTTTGCACCATATACCTAGTGCCATGAATATTGCCATTGTTGCATCATATTATTCATGCACTTGTGCTTCTAATGGTTATGTGCAAAACATGAGAACCATCATGATGGATGATGTGTTTATCTACCACGTGCATACGTACTTTGTTTTGTTTTGTGCATGTGTAGGATACTTGGACTTTGAGTCGACTTCCACTTCACGTGAGTTGACCATTCGAGCTCTTGAGAGCGAGCCTCATACATTCTACCATGACTCGCTTCTACACCGTATTTGCTTCCACTTCGGCATTGTGAAGAATGCACAAGGACACACTTTCAAGGTGACATCCTTCTTGAGCTTGGATATTGTGGATCATACTTCATGTGTTGCTTGCACCATTTGCACGCATGTTCGAGATATTGCTTTCTACCATGATTGCCACATTTCCATGCTTCATGACATATATACCTTGTGTGTTGCATCCAATTCTTGGACTACTTGCTACTATCATATGGTTGGTTGCACCAATATCATTTCTTCACATATGCCATGTCCCTTTGCTTGTCATATGCTTGACTTGATTGCCTCACACATGATGAACAATTGCTCTTTCCATTGTGTTGAGTGCCACGATATCTTCACTACACCCTATGCACGTTATGTTTCGATTGTCTTGCACTTGACCCATGTGTTTAGACATCTTCTCTTATTTGGTGTTGTGAATGATTCCTATGCCTACCATAGACCTTTCATTGAGCGCTTTGCCCATAATTGCTATGAACTTGAGGTGGATGCTTATGCTCTTGTCACACATATTTGCATCCCTACCTCACATTTACATGCTTGTCCCCATGATATCTTTCCTTGTGCTCAATTTATGTGCTTACATGCCATGTCACAATCCTTTGTCAAACAATATGCTATGGTTGATGACAACACTTGTTTGGTGAGTCACCTCTTGAATGCTTGGTTTTGCACTAACGCTAACCACATTTGTTTTTCCAAGTGTTTGTTGTCCTTGATCATTTTGAAGGAATCCCAAGACGGTGTGACATTGGAGAGTGCCCATTGCGAGCTTGAAGATGACGAGTACTTGGTGAACGTCCACTTCCTCACGGCGAAGCCATCTCTTTCCCATGGTGATTTGGTTTTCGATCCGAGGTCGGATCTTTCCCAAGGGGGAGGGGATGATGCGGAGCATCCTACGGACATCACCATGTCAAGAGCCCATTCGACAAGTGACACGTGCGACATCTACTTCACACACACTAAGGTGAATCATCTCCTTTACACGTGCTCACTTGACCCCTTCGAGGATGGCATACTACTTGACACTTCTCCCGTGTGCATGCATAGGTATTATCGGAGCTTCACGGATGTCAAGGAGGAGTGCAAGCGCCAAGGAACGACTACACCATCCGCGAGGGAAGCATGGAAGAGAAGACGGAAGAAGGGAGAAGAAGACGAAGCGGCTGCAGGAGCCAGGCCAGACATCCGGACCGCCGTCCGGATCATCCGGGCTCAGCCGGATCATCCGGGTCCCCCTCCGGATCATCCGGATAATTCGCCCGAAGACAACAGAAGCTGCTCGACGAAGCCGGATCATCCGGACGGTCGCCCGGATCATCCGGACCCCTGACACCCGGATCATCCGGGCCACCATCCGGATCATCCGGACCCCGCCTGCGTGCATGACTTGGGCCGAAGCCCGTGTACCCCTTCGCCCCTCACTTACCCCTTCGCCCCTTGGGCTATAAATAGACCTCCTCCACCTCCTTTCTAGGGTTAGCAAAGTGATAGCTCATTCTTAGGTGAGCTTTGCTCCTACCTATCTCTACTCTTGAGAGAGAGAGAGACCACTACTCCATTGGAGGCCAAGACCTCCATCTAGGAGAAGATCCCGCGAGATATCATCAAGACCCCCTTGTGGGAAGATCCATCTAGGATATCATCAAGACCTCCTCTTGGAGATGAACCTTACCTTGTATCTTTCTCTTTGTTGTTCATGTACCTTGTGATCTTGTGTGTTTGATTGTCTAGTGGATGTGTGATTTGGACTTGTTCTTGAGTGTTTCACCTTGTGATTTCTCCCCGTTCTTCCCCGTGTTCATCGTGTTCTTCGAGGGATCCCACTCCAAACGTGAAAGATCGTCGCTATAGGGTTCCACCCTGCATCACAAAGTATGGAGGAAGTATTGATTGTGCTAGTAAGTCAATTTATCTCACCACCCCGGAGGGGAAAAGGATTAAGTACGTATCTAGGCATGTGCCTAGGAGGAGCCAAGTGAATGCCCTCACAGGAGTTGTGCAGGAGGAAGTGCCTGTAGTAAACGATTACCCAGATGTTTTCCCAGAAGAGTTACCAGGCATGCCACTGAATTGAGACATCGAGTTTTTGATAGAGCTATTGCCAGGTACAGGGCCAATATCCAAGAGACCCTATCAGATGCCCGCAAATGATCTGGAGGAAATAAAGAAACAGATCAAGGAGTTGTTGAAGAAAGGTTATATTCGAAGGAGTTCATCACCTTGGGGAGCTCCAGTACTTTTTGTCGAGAAGAAGGATAAAACCCTACGGATGGTTGTTGATTATCGAGCCTTGAATTAAGTAACGACTAAGAACAAGTATCCACTACCGATGATCAATGATCTGTTTGATCAACTGCAAGGAGCTAAGGTGTTTTCGAAGATTGATCTACAATCAGGATACCATCAGTTGAAGATCCGAGAGAAGGATATACCAAGGACAGCGTTCACCATGCGGTATGGATTATACGAGTATACGGTCATGTCGTTTGGACTGACAAACACCCCTGCCTATTTCATGAGCATGATGAACAAGGTGTTCATGGAGTATTTGGACAAGTTTGTTGTGGTGTTTATCAATGATATTATGGTATACTCGAAGAATGAAGAGGAGCACAAGGAGCATTTGCGATTAGTTCTCGAGAAACTCAAGGAACACCAGTTATACGCCAAGTTCAGCAAGTGCAAATTTTGGTTGAAGGAAGTTGGATTTCTTGGGCATGTTATATCGGGAGAAGGTATAGCAGTAGACCCCAGCAAGGTTCAGTCAGTCACTGAATGGTTGGCACCCACTTCAGTTGGCGAGATCCACAGTTTCCTTGGACTCGCGGGATACTATCGGAGATTCATTGAGAATTTTTCCAAGCTTGCAAAGCCAATGACTGAACTATTGAAGAAGGATACTAAGTTTAAATGGATAGAAGATTGCGAGGCAAGTTTTCAGGAGTTGAAGAAATGTTTGACTACAGCCCCAGTGCTAACATTGCCGGATATACATAAGGAGTTTCAAGTGTATTGCGACGCCTCTCGCTTGGGACTGGGATGTGTGCTTATGCAGGATGGAAGAGTTGTTTCGTATGCCTCATGACAACTGAAACCCCATGAGTTGAACTATGCCACGCATGATTTGGAGCTAGCAGCCGTAGTGCATGCATTAAAGACTTGGAGACTTTACCTTATTGGAAATCGTTGTGATGTGTACACGGATCATAAGAGTTTGAAGTACATTTTCACGCAAAAGGAGCTGAACCTTAAACAGAGGAGATGGCTGGAACTTATAAAGGATTACGATATGAAGCTACACTATCATCCAGGAAAAGCCAATGTTGTAGCAGACGCTCTGAGCCGGAAGAGTTATGCCAATATCCTTGAAAGTAAGGGATTGCCAAAGCAGTTAGCTGAGGATATCATGGAACTTCGATTGGAGATTGTTCCAAGAGGTTTCGTTGCAACAATGGAGGTTCAGTCGACATTGTTGAACAAAATTCGAGAAGCTCAGAAGGAGGATAAGGAGGTTGCCGAGATAAAGGAAAAGATGAGCAAAGGTAAGGCCAAAGGTTTTCGCGAGGATGAGCACGATACCTTATGGTTTGAGGATCGAGTTTATGTGCCCAATAACCCAGAGATCAGGAAGTTAATAGTTTAGGAGGCTCATGACTCACCATACTCGATACACCCCGGAAACACCAAGATGTATTTGGATTTAAAAGAACATTTCTGGTGGACTGGTATGAAGAAGGATATCGCCGAGTACGTAGCCGTATGTGATGTATGTCAGAGAGTGAAGGCAGAGCATCAAAAGCCAGCAGGACTACAGCCTATGCCGATACCCGAATGGAAGTGGGATAAACTTGGCATGGAATTTATCACCGGACTACCCAGGACCAAAGCAGGATATGACTCAATATGGGTAGTAGTGGATCGCTTGACCAAAGTGGCTCACTTTATCCCGGTGAAAACCACCTATACAAGTGCAAAGTTGGCCAAGATATATATGTCCAGGATCGTATGTTTGCATGGAGTTCCAAGGAGCATCGTATCAGATAGAGGAACACAGTTTACTTCAAAGTTTTGGCATCAATTACACCAGACCTTGGGTACGAGATTGGAGTTCAGTACAACATTCCACCCGCAGACAGATGGACAGACCGAGAGAGTCAACCAGATACTGGAAGATATGTTGAGAGCCTGTGCACTAGATAATGGATCTAGTTGGGATGACAATTTGCCTTACGCAGAGTTCTCATACAACAATAGCTACCAAGCCAGTTTGAAGATGGCACCGTTTGAAGCCCTATATGGACGGAGGTGCAGAACGCCGTTGATGTGGGATGAGGTAGGAGACCGACAGCTGTTTGGCCCAGACTTGATCAAAGAGTCTGAGGAGAAGGTTAAGCTGATTTGTGATAGACTCAAGGTAGCTCAGTCCAGGCAAAAAAGTTATGCAGACTCGAAATGCAAGGAGGTAACTTATGAAATTGGAGACAGTATATCTGCGAGTATCACCCTTGCGAGGAGTGAAACATTTTGGAGTTAAGGGAAAATTAGCCCCGAGATTTGTAGGACCGTATCGTGTTTTGGAAAGAATGGGAGAAGTTTCCTACAAGTTGGAGTTACCTGAAGGACTGTCAGGAGTTCACGATGTGTTCCACGTCTCACAGCTGAAGAAGTGTCATGCTGAGATGGCCGATATACCGTTAAGAGATACAGTACCCTTGGAGGCAATTCAACTAGACAGTGATTTGACTTATGAGGAAAAGCCAGTTAAGATTTTTGAGTTTGCTAGCCGAGTCACCCGCAGCAAGGTTATTAAGTTTTGCAAAGTTCAGTGGAGCCACCATACCGAGGATGAAGCCACCTGGGAACGAGAGGATGATCTTCGCAAAGACCACCCGCACCTACTTTCTGACCAACCCGAATCTCGAGGGCGAGATTCATCTTAAGGGGTGGTAGGTTTCCAAAAATTGCATTTTTAAGGCCAAGAAAATGTTCATCTTGTTCTAAATATTTTATTTAGACGGTGAAATTTTGTTTTGGCATTTTTAGTTTTTTTTTTATTTTCTAGGATTTTATTTTCGTCGGTGAAATTATTAAAAAAAAAGAGTTCCGCCGACTGGGCCGAAACCCAGCCGGGCCGCTGGCCCAACCGCCCGCGCCACCGCCCCCGCGCGTGTGCGCCGCCCCGCCGCCGCTCGGACCGGAGTACGAGCCGGACTCCGCCGCCGCCGTGCCTTGCCCCCTCCTCCAAGTCGCCACCCCGCCCCCCTTTATATATGCGCTGCCCCCGACCCCCACCACCACCAACCACCGCCGCCCCGAGCCCCGCCGCCCCGCAAGCTGCCGCCCTACCGCCCCACCCCGCCTCGCCGGAGCCACCTCGCCGGAGGTACCGCGCCGGATCCGAGCCGCCGTTTTTTTAAAAAACCGTTCGGTTTTTCTTTAGAAACCCTAGTTCGGTTTTTTTAGATCGATTCGCCAGTTTTTCTCGGTTCTTCTATTTAGCAGATGTTCGTCTGTACGTTCGTCTAATGAACGGTTTTCTTCCGTTAGTTACAGATAACAAACGATTGTTCGTTAGTCTGTTCGTCAGTTTTCTTTTATTGGATTTATTTGTGATTATTTTCAGTCGCGGTTACTGAGCCGATCTTAGTTTCTGTTTATCTTTTCGCTCGTTAGTCGGAATCAGGTGATTCAAACGCCTAGAGTTTCATCTCGAGACCCTCTTTATGTTTAATCAACTTAAATAAGATTTTGTTACTGTAAAATTTGACCTTAGTTCAGATTAGTAAACGGATCTTGTTTCCTTCGCCGTTCGAGTTTCGTTGCTCCGTTTGATTTGATTCTTTTTGCAAACTAGAGTTCTTAAGTTGAACTTTCTGGTCAATCTCTTTTATTTGAAGTTTTGCTCGTGCATCTTTTCTAGTTGCTTATGTATGTTATTGTTTGTTTGCGATATAATTCCCAAAGTGCGAAGCATGTTACTACGAGTCTCTAGGATTCACGGATCGTCAGCAAGGCAAGTAACACATTGATCATACTCTTTTCATACCCAGTTTTTATTGCATTAGTTCAATCCCCAAACACTGCAAGGTTAGGATGTCATTAACTTGTGGGTTGGGAAGTAGTTGATGAGGTAGAATCTATTGCCCTGTTACTATCAAACCCTTGGGAGTTACTTCTACGCGTTGCTTATATTGACATGCTATGCTCGTAGACGTGGTTTGGGTTTGAGTGTATCCATGAAAAATGTGGGATTGTTAATAATGGTTTATTTAAGGTGGCAACCTAAATTCACATCTGGGTGGACTGAGGCACCTGGGGAACGCAGTGTTGTCTGTATTTTTTTGGAAATCCCGGGGTACCCGTGTGATCTTCCTATGGACCGCCACCCAGGCTTAAAGGGAACTGAGATTATTCATGCTAGAATCTTCCGTGTGCAGCCACAAGCTATGATGGGCTCTAGCATAGCTGAGTAAGTTACGTGAAGCTCTCAAAGAGGTAGATCAGCAGGTAGTGGGTTTTGTAGGTTTGGTATGGTCTACCCAGAGTAGGGAGTTAATGTTTCTGAAAGACTATGTCTCGGTCATCCATTTCTCAAACACCGTGCAGTGTGAGAAATCCAATGGAAGCGATCGAGTCTTGTGGGGAAAAGTGCGCAAACCTCTGCAGAGTGTACAATCTAATCATGGTTAGCCGTGTCCCCGGTTATGGACAATCTTGAGTATATAGTACTTGGATTATCACATGTATCTCATCACTCTTAATTAATATTGTTAGGTTGTTAATTACTTTTTATTTGGGATTGAGTTGGGGTTATACCTTCTCAATCTTTCAACCACCATGATAGTTAAATTAAAAATTTATTCCTTTGTTGTAGGGAAAAAATTGCTTTTTGCAAAATTGTAACCATTGAACTTTCCACCAACCAAATATGCATGTAGTGATAGCATTATTCTGTTCTTGCTCTACTATGTTATATTGCCAGCATATTCCATGCGCTGACCCGTTTTCGGGCTGCAACGTATTATGTTGCAGAATTTTCAGACGAGGAGTAAGGTTCGTTAGGTCATTGCCGTGCAGCTCAGCTATGCCATTGGAGTTGATGGACTCACTTTATCTTCCAAGCCTTCTGCTGTTATCGCATTAGATGGCCTTAAGCCATATTATTGTAATAAGTTCTCTTTCGAGACATTCGATGTAATAAGTGTGTGATTGCTACTCTGTTATAAATCCTTCGAGTACTGTGCGTGTCAGCATTACTGATCCCGGGATGACACTGAAGCACAGAGACTTGACCGTTTGAGGTCGGGTTGCTACAACAACATGGTATTTGCTATGGTTATAAAATTGGTCGTAGAATGGTAGGCATCCAAGTTGGGTATAATAAAAACTATCATAGGAAGTGAATTGGATGCTATGATCAATTTGATACTTGATAATTGTTTTGAGATATGGAGGTAGTGATACTAAAATCATGCTAGTTGGGTGATTATGAATTTAAACAATGCTTGTGTTGAAGTTAGCAAGTCCCATAGCATGCACGTATGGTTAAAGTTGTGTAACAAATTTGAAACATGAAGTGTACCTGGCTTGTGCATCCTTATGAGTGGCGGTCGGGGACGAGCGATGGTCTTTTCCTACCAATCTATCCCCCTAGGAGCATGCGCGTAGTACTTGATTTTTGATGACTTCTAAATTTTTGCAATAAGTATATGAGTTTTTTGACTAATGTTGAGTCCATGGATTATACGCACTTTTACCTTTCCACCATTGCTAGCCTCTTCGGTACCGTGCATTGCCCTTTCTCACCTTGAGAGTTGGTGCAAACTTCGGCGGTGCATCCAAACCCCGTGATACGATACGCTCTATCACACATAAACCTCCTTGTATCTTCCTCAAAACAGCCACCATACCTACCTATTATGGTATTTCCATAGCCATTCGGAGATATATTGCCATGCAACTTTCCACAGTTCCGTTCATCATTATCATGACATACTTTACTTTTGCCATATTGCCATTGCATGATCATGTAGTTGACATCGTATTTGTGGCAAAGCCACCATGCATTATTTTCATACATGTCACTCTTGATTCATTGCACCATCCCGGTACACCGCCGGAGGCATTCATATAGAGTCATATCTTGTTCTAGTTTCGAGTTGTAATTCGTATATTGTAATCAATAGAAGTGTGATGATCATCATTATTAGAGCATTGCCCAAAGGAAAAAAAAGAAAGGCCAAAAGGAAAAAAAGAAAGGCCCAAAAAAAAGAAAAGAAAAAAATAAAAAAAATAAAAAGGGCAATGTTACTATCTCTTTTTGCACACTTGTGCTTCAAAGTAGCACCTTGTTCTTCATGTAGTGAGTCTCATATATTGTGCTTCAAAGTAGCACCATGTTTTTCATGTAGTGAGTCTCATAAGTTGTCTTTTTCATACTAGTGGGAATTTTTCATTATAGAACTTAGCTTGTATATTCCTACGATGGGCTTCCTCAAATGCCCTAGGTCTCCGTGAGCAAGCAAGTTGGATACACACCCACTAGTTTTCTTTTGTTGAGCATTCATTTATAGCTCTAGTGCATCCGTTGCATGGCAATCCCTACTCCTCATGTTGACATCAATTGATGGGCATCTCCATAGCCCGTTGATTATCCTCATCAATGTGAGACTTTCTCCTTTTTTGTCTTCTCCACCCCCATCATCATATTCTACTCCACCCATAGTGCTATATCCATGGCTCACGCTCATGTATTGCGTGAAGGTTGAAAAAGTTTGAGATTATTTAAGTATGAAACAATTTCTTGGCTTGTCATCGGGGGTATAGAAGTTGGGAACATCTTTGTGTGACGAAAATGAAGCATAGCCTAACTATATGATTTTGTAGGGATGAACTTTCTTTTGCCATGTTATTTTGAGAAGACATGATTACTTTGATTAGTATGCTTGAAGTGTTACTATTTCTTTTATCAATATGAACTTTTATTTTGAATCATTTGGATCTGAACATTCATGCCACAATAAAGAAAATTACATTGAGGATTATGCTAGGTAGCACTCCACATCAAAAATTCTCCTTTTATCATTTACCTACTCGAGGACGAGCAGGAATTAAGCTTGGGGATGCTTGATACGTCTCCAATGTATCTATAATTTTTGATTGTTCCATGCTATTATATTACCCCTTTTGGATGTTTATGGGCTTTATTTTACACATTTATATCATTTTTTGGGACTAACATACTAACCGGAGGCCCAGCCCGTATTGCTGTTTTTTGCTTATTTCAGTATTTCGAAGAAAAGGAATATCAAACGGAGTCCAAACGGAATGAAACCTTCGGGAGCGTGATTTTTGGAACGAACGTGATCCAGAGGACTTGGAGTGCAAGTCAAGAAGCAGCCGAGGCCTCCAAGAGATAGGAGGGCACCCCCCTGTAGGGCGCGCCCCCTGTCTTGTGGGCCCCTCGGGCGACCACCGACGTACTTATTCCTCCTATATAAGCCTACGTACCCCGAAAACATCCAGGGAGCCACCGAAACACAATTTCCACCGCCGTAACCTTCTGTATCCGCGAGATCCCATCTTGGAGCCTTCGTCGGTGCTCCGCCGGAGGGGGAATCGACCATGGAGGGCTTCTACATCAACACCATAGCCCCTCTGATGAGTTGTGAGTAGTTTACCATAGACCTACAGGTCCATAGTTATTAGCTAGATGGCTTCTTCTCTCTTTTTGGATCTCAATACAATGTTCTCCCCCTCTCTTGTGGAGATCTATTCGATGTAAACTCTTTTTGCGGTGTGTTTGTCGAGATCCGATGAATTGTGGGTTTATGATCAAGTTTATCTATGAATAATATTTGAATCTTCTCCGAATTCTTTTATGTATGATTGAGTTATGTTTGCAAGTCTCTTCGAATTATCAGTTTGGTTTGGCCTACTAGATTGATCTTTCTTGCCACGGGAGAAGTGCTTAGCTTTGGGTTCAATCTTGCGGTGTCCTTTCCCAGTGACAGCAGGGGCAGCAAGGCACGTATTGTATTGTTGCCATCGAGGATAAAAAGATGGGGTTTATATCATATTGCTTGAGTTTATCCCTCTACATCACGTCATCTTGCTTAAGGCATTACTCTGTTCTTATGAACTTAATACTCTAGATGCAGGCAGGAGTCGGTCGATGTGTGGAGTAATAGTAGTAGATGCAGGCAGGAGTCGGTCTACTTGTTGCGGACGTGATGCCTATATACATGATCATGCCTAGATAATCTCATAATTATTCACTTTTCTATCAATTGCTCGACAATAATTTGTTCACCCACCGTAATACTTATGCTATCTTGAGAGAAGCCTCTAGTGAAACCTATGGCCCCCGGGTCTATCTCTTATCATATTTGCTTCCAATCTACTTTTATTTGCATCTTTACTTTTTGCATCTATATTATAAAATACCAAACATATATTTATCTTATCATACTATATCTATTAGATCTCACTTTTGCAAGTGGCCGTGAAGGGATTGACAACCCCTTTATTGCGTCGGTTGCGAGTTCTTTATTTGTTTGTGTAGGTGCGTGGGACTTTTGAGGAGCCTCATACTGGATTGATACCTTGGTTCTCAAAAACCAAGGGAAATACTTACGCTACTATTGCTGCATCACCCTTTCCTCTTCAAGGAAAACCAACGCAAGCTCAAGACGTAGCAGTCACCCGAGGAGGAGGACCGTTGAGAAAGACTGCGGGCCGGACTGCAAATATATATTTTAGATGTTACCCTTGTAACACTGAAAGGAACGGGATATGTTTAGAACACCCTTGTTCACTTACGATTCGGCCAAGGGCTTGTCCTTACGGAGGAACTGTGCGACAACATCGTCTTCTGAACCCGAACCGCCTGATAGGGACATCTTCCCTCTTTTGGGAGCCTCCACCTCCAAATCTCCGGAGGCGGTCCTTTTCTTCCCATGGGGAGAAGGGATATCAGCTTCTCCTTCTCCTTTGTCTTCACAAGAGGGAGTTCCAGTCTCCACGGACATAGCGTCCGGCGTACCTTTAGAGTGGAGGCCACCTTTGGCCTTTTTGCCCTCCTCCTTGTCCTCCTTCGCTGTCACTTGATACGGCACCGGGGCCAGCATTCTTGTCAACACAAGGTCAGCTGAGTCTTCGGGAAGTGGGGTCGAACACCTAATTCGTTCCGCCTTCTTTTATCCATCCCTGGTCGAAGATAGGTTTCTCAGTATATTGTTACGGGATAATCAACTAAGTTGTGTTTTGGAGTCGAGTTCTTACCGAGGTATCCGGATGGTTGTAGTCGAGGCTGATGTCCTCGGTTGTATCCGACCACTGCTTTCGGGTCCCGAAGAATAACTTCCACATTCCTCTGTGCGTCGTGCTGAAGAAGTGTTGAAGGGTCCGTGGTCCTTCGGGATTGAACTCCCACATGCGGAGGGGCCGTCGCTGGCACGGCAGGACCCGGCGGACTAGCATTACCTGGATTAAGTTGATGAGGCCGGTGTCCTTTTCAAGGAGGCTCTGGATACGGCTTTGTAGCGTCTGCACTTCATCAATTGATCCCCAGTCCAATCCCTTATTAGTCCATGACGCGGGTCGTAATGGAGGGCCAGATCGGAACGCATGTGTAGCTGCCCACTTGGTACCATGGGGTTCAGTGATATAAAACCACTCCCGCTGCCATAGGTTGGAAGTTTCCGTGAAGGAGCCTTTTGGCCAAAGAGCATTGGTGAGATTACTCACCATAGCATCGCCACACTCCGCTTGCTCCCCGTCGACTACCTTCAGCTTCACATTAAAGGTCTTGAGCCATAAGCCGAAGTGTGGGGGAATGCGGAGAAAGGCCTCACACATGACAATGAACACCGAGATGTGAAGAAAGGAGTCTGGAGCTAGATTGTGAAAATCTATCCCGTAATAGAACATGAGGCCACGAACAAAGGGGTGGAGAGCGAACCCTAGCCCCCAGAGGAAGTGGGAGATGAATACGACCCTCTCGCCGGATTTGGGTGTAGGAATAACCTGTCCCTTAGCAGGGGTCATGTGGAGGATTTCCGCGGTTAGGTACCTTACCGCCCGGAGCTTCACAATATCCTCCTTTGTGACAGAGGTGGCCACCCACCGGCCTTGTGAGCTGGGTCTGGACATGACTGGGAGGCTTGGAGCAATTAAGTTGAAACCTGGGTGCTGGAACTCGAGGTTGGAAAGGTTAAGGAAGAGGTAGGCGTAGAGGAGAAAGACGGGTCTGTGCCCCTTTATAAAGGCGACAAATATTGAACGCCTCCTCATGGGCCTTGAAACTTGCCTATTCCCAAGGAATCGTGCCAATGGAGTGGTTGGATTACCCACGCCCGTATTGATGAAAATCCTGCAATAAGGGGACACGATCTCTGCTTCGACAAGATGTGCCAATAAAATCGCATCTTGAAACGTGGAGCGGGAGGCCAAAAAATGGTTCGAAATAATGACCGGGCAGTGACGTGATGTCACGCTACAAAGGTTGTCAGTAGATTGGACTCGTGAAGTATTATACTTTCCGCGGTTGTGTGTGGTACTTATTTTGCAGAGCCGGACACATTTTCTGTGTTCAAAGGCTGTTTTGGAGTATTCGGAGGAGGAACCTGCCTTGCAATGCCGAAGACAATCTGCACGCCGGACACATCATCATTGAAGCCTGGTTTAGCGGCTACTGAGGGAGTCCTCGATTAAGGGGTCCTCGGGCGTCCGGGCTATGTAACGTGGGCCGTATTGATGGGCTATGAAGATACAAGACAGAAGACTTTCTCCCGTGTCCGGATGGGACTCTCCTTTGCGTGGATGGCGAGCTTGGCATTCGAATATGTAGATTCCTTCCTATGTAAACCAACTTTGTACAACCCTAGGCCCCTCCGGTGTCTATATAAACCGAAGGGTTTAGTCCGTAGAGGCAATCACAATCATACAGGCTAGACATCTAGGGTTTAGCCATTACGATCTCGTGGTAGATCAACTCTTGTAATCCTCATATTCATGAAGATCAATCAAGCAGGAAGTAGGGTATTACCTCCATCAAGAGGGCCAGAACCTGGGTAATCATCGTGTCCCCCATCTCCTGTTACCATCGACCTTAGACGCACAGTTCGGGACCCCCTACCCGAGATCCGTCGGTTTTGACACTGACATTGGTGCTTTTATTGAGAGTTCCACTGCATCATCATTAGAAGGTTCAATGGCCCCATCAGTCATCTACAACAATGCAGCCCTGGGGGAGGTTTTCCTCTCCAGCCAGATCTTTTGTTCGGCGGCTTCGCACTGTGGGCCAACTCGCTTGTCCATCTAGAGTAGATCGACAGCTGCACCGAGGTCGCTAGATTATTTTTTTGGAATCTGTACTATGTCGCTGATATACGAGGAGACTTGATCTTCCAAGGATTCGCGACCCCAACTTCTGCTCTGGCCTTAGATCCGGAGCGTATCGCCAAGTCCGAAGACGGGCTTCCTGAGCCCGCCGGACTATTTGCGGCCATTAAGCCCATTACGGGAGAGCCGGGGGAAGTGGTGTCGCTGGCAAGCATCATGAAGCCGGACTCTTCTCTGGACACTGGTTCCGAACCCTCGGAGTCAACATCGCGCGAGTTCGGCCAAAAAGTCTCCCTCCCGCCATACTCCATAGACTCTCTTCTCCCTGGCCTATCCTCGGCTTTAAGCGAGGCTCTGGACTTAATGCGATCCCTTGTCATTGTAGAGGAGCAACGTCCGAACTATGCCCAGCCCGGACAAGGGGCTGAGAGCAGGCAATTTTACTTCCCACCCAGCACCCACTTTATAGCCATTGTCGAGGATTTAACCGACATGCTCGATTACGGCTCCGAAGACATCGACGGTATGGACGACGATGCCGGAGAAGAGCAGGTCCAAAACCCGTCATTTGTCGGACGCTGGACGGCCACCTCTTCGTATGATGTGTACATGGTGGATACACCAAAAGAAGCTAACGGCGATGACAAAGAAGATCCAGTCGAGGATAAAACTCCTGAGATACAGCCAAAGCGCCGATGCGCCGCTCTTAATCACACCGTGGAAAAGACAACAATACCGGCACAGGAGACAACAACACTTCGGACGATGCCGAAGGCAAAGAAGACCCCGTCGAGCCAACTTCCGAACAGGACGATCGGGAAGATGGGCAAGTTAGCCCTGACGAACAGGCCGTGCACGAAGACTCGGAGGACATTAATTATCTTCCACTCTTCGAGGATGAAGTGAGCCTCGGTGACGAAGACTTTATCATACCTGAGGAACCTCTCAAGCAGGAGCGCTTTAAGCGCCAGCTAATTGCCACTTCAAGGAGCCTAAAAAAGAGGCAGCAGCAGCTTCAAGCTGATCAAGATCTGCTCGATGATAGGTGGACTAATGTCCTAGCAACCGAGGAATACGTCCTCGAGCGCCCAACCAAAAGTTACCCGAAGCGTAAATTGCTACCTCAATTCGATGACAAGGCACTTGAGCCCGTACCATCAGCACATAATGCGGCTGACCGCCCGCCACGTGGCCGGCACCAAGCGGAAACTCAAGAAGAACACCAAAGTAGATATGTCCGGCCTCCGGACGCCAATGACCTCAGTCACATCGTCCAGCGGCTCGGGGAGTCAGCCAGAGAGCTCTAGACTAGGTTCTTAATTAAAAAGAACCAAATCGTCGACTGTCCGAACACCAAATCCCTAGCGGCCTTTAAACATAGCGTCCGAGATGATTGGCTGGCTCGTCACCTTGGCTAAGAAAAACCAAAGTCTATGGCAGTTCTTACCGCACCGATGACCCGCTTTTGCGCAGGAGAAGATAGCTGGCTGGCTCGACGAAACAATAGCACTAGCGATCCTGGTGCCTTTGAGGTCAGGGACGGCAATGGCAAGCCTCAACGCAATAAAAACAAGCGTCGAGACAATAATGTAGGAACCCAAGACACGGTGGTCAAAGCCGAATTTAGTGGTTCCAAATCCGGTCAACGGAAGAAGCCATTCAAGGCAAACAAGGATGGCCCATCCAGTTTAGACAGGATACTGGATCTGCCCTGTCAAATTCATGGCAGCCCGGACAAACCCGCCAACCATACCAACAGAAATTGTTGGGTTTTCAAACAAGCAGGCAAGCTCAACACCGAACACAAAGGGAAGGGGCCGCCTAGTGATAGCGAAGACGAGGAGACTCGCCAACCAAACATCGGGGGACAAAAGCAATTTCCCCCCGAAGTAAAAATAGTAAACATGATATCTGTGACGCATATCCCTACAAGGGAGCGCAAGCACGTACCACGAGACGACTACGCCATAAAGCCGGTCGTACCAAAATTTAACCCATGGGCAGCTTGCTGATCACTTTTGATTGCAATGACCACCCAACGGGTATCCGTCACAAAGGTTCGGCAGCTCTAGTCCTCGACCCGATCATTGATGGATTCCATCTCACAAGAGTCCTTCTGGACGGCAGGAGTATCCTTAATTTGCTCTATCAAGACACTATTTGCAACATGGGCATTGATCCCTCAAGGATCAAGCCCACCACAACTACCTTCAAAGGGGTAATACCCGACGAAGAAGCTCACTGTACGGGCTCAATCACACTGGAAGTCGCCTTCAGTTCGCAGGACAACTTCTGAAGCGAAGCCTTGATCTTCGATATTGTCCCGTTCTGCAGTGGTTACCATGCACTGCTTGGGCGGACCGCTTTTACACATTTCAATGCAGTCCTGCACTATTCATATCTAAAGCTTAAGATTCCCAGTCCACGCGGTATCATAACGATCAATGGAGTTGCATTGAAGCGTCGCCGGAGTTGCAATGAAGCACTGCCGGACTCGTTGAAGCTTCACCGGGGTTGCAATGAAGCTTTGCACTATTCATATCTAAAGCTTAAGATTCCCAGTCCACGCGGTATCATAACGATCAATGGAGTTGCATTGAAGCGTCGCCGGAGTTGCAATGAAGCACTGCCGGACTCGTTGAAGCTTCACCGGGGTTGCAATGAAGCTTGTCGGCGCTGCAATGGCGTGCTGCCATGGAGCTGCTGTTTAACACCCCGGTGTAATGATGTTACAGTAATCCCTGGGGTTGAGTTAATCCTTTTTCTAAACAAGTGTTTGTTCATCATTGTTTCTTATCTCTTCCAAATTTCAGTTGAACTCAAATTCAAATTCTGAGTGAAATTCAAATTTCTCAAACATGAAAACTAAAATGTTCATCTTGTGGCCAATAATCACTTGTTAATATTGGAGGTGCACTAACATTTTTCCAAAATGTCCAAGTGCCCTAAACTAGTTAATACTGTGGCTAAAGCAATTAAATTAAATGCCATTTTAATTTATAAAAATTGCAAACTATTTCAAAAGCCTCACAATCTTTTGTGGCAGTGCCTAATAATTCTTTGAAATTGTTTTGGCCAGTGGCATATTTTTGCAAAGTCAATTATGGCTAAAAGAAAATGCAAAAGCTGCTGAAAAAAGGGAAATCAAAACGAAAAAAGAAAAGGAAAGAAGAAGGGGTGGGAGAGCCCCTCACCTCCCCTTGGGCTTCGACCCATCCTAGCAGGCCGGCCCACCTACCTTTCCCCGGTCTTGTTCCCCTCCCCCTGTTCAATCGACCGAGGGCGCGTGCCCGCGCGTCGCCGCCGGACCAGCTTGCCGTCCCCGTCGCCGAGATGATAAGGTCGCCCCCTCCGGCTCCTCGAGTCCTTTCCCACCTACCTCCACCCACTCCCCTGTCCGTCTCGGCCGCTCTCTTCCTCGCACTCCAGACCCCTTTCTCTTCCACCTCAACCGAGCACCACCGTCGCCATGGCTGTGCTGTAGCCGCAGCCACCGCCCACTCCGCGCCTTGCCAGCACGTCCACGAGACGCGCCGTCGAACTCTACCTCGACCACGCCTCACCATCGAGCTTGGGGACGACCGCACGGCCGGGATCGAGCTCGTGCCCATCTTCTCTGTCGCCTATGACCGCCGTCGTCTCCGGCCACCTCTGCGCTCCTAAGCTGTCGCAGGCTTTTCGTAGCTGCTTGGTGAGCTCCTCCCTCCTTCCATTCTTCTTGTCGCACCACGTGCTTATCCCTAGCTAGCTCATTGTCGTTGCCGTGAGTTCGTCGCTGTAGATCACCTCACCATCGTGGCCACGCTCGCTGATGAGCTCGTCCGAGCTCGCAGTTGTGCTCAGCACGCGCGTAGGGCCCCATAGCGCTAGCTAGCTCGCTCCGTCGTGCCGTTTATCGCCGGATCCGCCCATGCCCGAACTCTAGCGCCGCCTCCGCCGCTTGCTATCACTGTCTCCGGCCGTTCCCTGTCAAACCGCTGCCGCAGATCGACGCGCGAGAGAATGCTCGTTTGAACGCACTAGGCCGCGTGCCAAATGGTCGCCTGAGGCCGTTTTCTTCCGAGATCCGAGCTGCGCCGCTGCATTTGGCGTCGCCGGCATTGAGCTGCCGGCCACCACTGACGTGGCACACCTGGGGCCACCCCTGGGTCACTGCCAGCAGGCCCAACAGGCCCCGTTGACTGGGTTGGCCCAGTCAACGTGCTGACTAGGCAGCCTAGTGCCACTAATATGTGGGCCCCGCACTAAGTAACAATTTTTATAATTAAATAAAATGTTAATTAATCTGTTAATTAGTTTTAATCACTAATCAGTCACTGACTAATGGGGCCCAAACCCCTAATTAGTTTCGTTAGTCAATTTAATCAACTGTTAGTGCCACAGTCGCTGACATGTGGGACCCACTGAACCCACTGGTCAGGTTTGACCTGGCCAGCCGCTCTGTTGACTGACGACATCATCAACATGTCATGCTGATGTCATATTCCATTTCTGTTAATATAAATAAATTCATAAAATGCTTTAATCTTTGAGAATTCATATAAAATAAACCGTAATTCAGATGAAAATGTTTTCTACATGAAAGTTGCTCAGAAAAATCTAACGAATCCGAATACGCGGTCCGTTTACTTGTCAGATGCCTCTAACTATCTGAACATGGAACATTCCCCCTCCTGTCATCTGTCTCACACATGTCCGAAATCGGGATAACATTTCCGGTTATTTTTTCCCTTCACCTATTTCGTGCAGCACTACGTTAGGTCGACCCTAGTTCTGCTTTTCGTCATGTCATGCTTAGTAATGTATCTGTGTGCTTTATATTTATTGTTTATTCTCCCTCTTCTCTCCGGTAGACCCCGAGACCGCTGCCGCCCCTATGATCGACTACGTCGACGCCGACACTTCTTCCTTTTTAGCAGAGCTTCCAGGCAAGCCCCCCTTTTTATCATCCTGATATCTCCCATTCTATTCTCTCATGCTTGCATTAGATTTTTCTACTGTAATTGTTTGCTCCTATTCTGATGCATAGCCTGCTTTTGTACCTGCTATTGTACCTTACCTGCTTATCCTAGACTACTTAGTATAGGTTGGTTAGTGATCCATCAGTGACCCCACCTTGTCCTTGTTGCCCCTACTTCATCATCGAAGACCCGATCAACGGGATCGAAGACCAGGCCCCGGCACCGCACATCACTTTCCCCTTAGTTGCTCGACACTACTAGGTTACTATCGAGTGCCGAGGGTGAGACCTCATCGGTACTTCTGATGTTAACCCTATAGTGTAGCTATTCGGTCGTGGTCATCGAGGGTGATTCTGCCTTAACCACTTCCGATACGACTCTGTCGTGCAACCCCTCAAGTGTGAACCTCGAGGGTGGTTCCTCTTACATTCACCTTGATGATTACATCGAGTGGAATCCATCGAGGGTGGTTCCTCAGGGTTCCCCTTGGCGTTAGACACACAGTTACTATGGTTACTATGACTTTACACTGAACCATGTTACTAAAGATGGGTCAGCCCTGAGGGGTCCCCGTGCGAGCTTAATTGCGAGTGATGTGGAGTCGGGTTGACCTGGAAGGTGCCCGCGAGGTAATTATGAGGCGTGGCCAGGAATTCATAGCCCTTGCCGCAAGTCCTCGAGACGGGGCAACGGGGTCACATCGGTCGTGAGTCTCTGCTCGTTACCGCGTGCTCCTAATCCACTATGATTTGGATATTTGATCCGAGGGGCCTCTGGCCTGATAGCACTAACCATCACGTGGGTATAGTATGGGTGTTCTGCGTTGTATGCATCAGCCGAAGCTTAATAGACGTCATGCGACTGAGCAGCGCACGCCGGTTTGGACTGAGTAAGCACCTGCCTTTTTAAGGAGGTAGCTAGGTTTAGTCCGGCGTGCTTGACCTCTGTATTAAGCCTAGGTCGGGTTGCGGCGTATTGTTTGGCCGAGGCCGGGCATGACCCAGTAAAGTGTGTCGGGACGGAGTTAATCGAGCATGGTGGGTAAGTTGGTGCACTAGTGTAGGGAAGAAAACATCTATCGATAGCATGTCCTATGGTAACGGACACTCGGAGTTGTATCCCGATCGATACAACTAGAATTGGATGCTGAGGCATGAAATGGAGATGTGGCTCCTAGAGTCGAGAAAGGATCCCGGGGCATTGACAACAACATAAATATGACTTATGTTATACTACTCTACTCCCTCCTCTTGCTGCAAGACGGTGGTTTCCAGAAGATGCTAGTCTTCGATAGGACCAGCTTCTCCCCTCTTATTCTGGCGTTCTGCAGTTAGTCCACAGATACTACCCCTTTCATTGATACTAATGCATAAGTAGTGTAGATCCTTGCTTGTGAGTACTATGGATGAGTACTCACAGTTGCTTTGCTACCCCTCTTCCCCCTTCTTTCTTCTTTCTCGTTATTGCAACCAGATGGTGGCGTCCAGGAGCCAGATGCGACCACCGATGACTACTACAACCCCGAAGGTGCCTACTACTACGTGGAGGCCGCCGACGACCAGGAGTAGTTAGGAGGCTCCTAGGCAGGAGGCCTTGCCTTTTCGATCGTTGTTGCTTTTGTGCTAGCCTTCTTAAGGCAAACTTGTCTAACTCACATCTGTACTCAGATATTGTTGCTTCCGCTGACTCTTGTGTATTCGAGCCCTCGAGGCCCCTGGCTTGCAATATAAAGCTTGTATTATTTTAATTTGTGACTAGAGTTGTGTTGTGATATCTTCCCGCGAGTCCTTGATCTTGATCATACACATTTGCATGTATGATTAGTGTACGATTGAATCGAGGGCGTCACAAGTTGGTATCAGAGCCGACTGCCTGTAGGTAGCCCCCTTTCCAACTCCTTGGCGTAGTGCCATCATGGGAGTGCTTGATCGTGCGGCTGGGAGGGTCTAATCCGACATCTTCGGAGGCGGCTTACTTTTGGCTAAAATCAGCTGGCTGATTGGTAGCAGCGGCCCTAAAAAACCTAAGATATCATCCAAACAGAAAGTTGTCACCAAAAAATGTCAAAGCAGAATTGCTTCGTGCCATACATGTGACACTCATCAGGGTCTTTTTTAACCATCAGTATAATATGGAAAGAATAAAATCATTCAAATTTTAATCTGTTGTCACGTTGTTCTCTGACTTCCTAACATTTCTGAATTAGTTGCAATGTTTAATGGCTTTAGTTGCACCAAATAGGACTGCAATAATTTCCTTTTACTAGGATATATGCTATACTAGAATTTTTTTTCAATCATGTCTTTTTTGATGCTTACCAAATATGAGAGGTGAAGGAAATATGCCCTAGAGGCAATAATAAAGTTGTTATTTATATTTCCTTATATCATGATAAATGTTTATTATTCATGCTAGAATTGTATTAACCAGAAACTTAGTACTTGTGTGAATACATAGACAAACAGAGTGTCACTAGTATGCTTCTACTTGACTAGCTCGTTAATCAAAGATGGTTAAGTTTCCTAGCCATAGACATAGTTGTCATTTGATGAACGGAATCACATCATTAGAGAATGATGTGATTGACTTGACCCATTCTGTTAGCTTAGCACTTGATCGTTTAGTATGTTGCTATTGCTTTCTACATGACTTATACATGTTCCTATGACTATGAGATTATGCAACTCCCGAATACCGGAGGAACACTTTGTGTGCTATCAAACGTGACAACGTAACTAGGTGATTATAAAGATGCTCTACAATGGTGTTTGTTGAGTTGGCATAGATCAGGATTAGGATTTGTCACTCCGATTGTCGGAGAGGTATCTCTGGGCCCTCTCGGTAATGCACATCACTATAAGCCTTGCAAGCAATGTGACTAATGAGTTAGTTGCGGGATTATGCATTACGGAATGAGTAAAGAGACTTTCCGGTAACAAGATTGAACAAGGTATTGAGGTACCGACGATCAAATCTCGGGCAAGTAACATACCGATGACAAAGGGAACAACGTATGTTGTTAGAAGTTTGACCGATAAAGATCTTCATAGAATATGTGGGAGCCAATATGAACATCCAGGTTCCGCTATTGGTTATTGACCGGATAAGTGTCTCGGTCATGTCTACATAGTTCTTGAACCCATAGGGTCCGCACGCTTAACGTTCGGTGATGATCGGTATAATGAGTTTATGTGTTTTGATGTACTTAATGTAGTTCGGAGTCCCGGATATGATCACTGACATGATGAGGAGTCTCGAAACGGTCGATACATAAAGATCGATATATTGGACGACTATATTCGGACACCAGAAGTGTTCCGGGTGGTTTCGGGTAAAACCGAAGTGTCGGAGGGGTTACCGGAACCCCCCAGGGGAATTAATGGGCAACCATGGGCCTTAGTGGAGAGAGAGGAGGGAGGCCAGGGCAGGCCGCCCCCCCCCCACTTGGAGTCCGAATAGGAGAAGGGAAGGGGGCGGCGCCCCCCCCCCTTTCCTTCTCCCTCTCTCCCTTTCCTTCCTTCCCCCTCTTTCCCCCTTGTTGGAAACCTACTAGGAATAGGATGCCTAGTAGGAATCCTACTTGGGGGGCACCCCAGGGCCGACCGGCCTCCCCCTTGCTCCTTTACATACGAGGGCAGGGGCACCCTAGAAAACACAACAGACATTGTCTTAGCCATGTGCGGTGCCCCCCTCCACCATAATCCACCTCGGTCATATCGTTGCAGTGCTTAGGCAAAGCCCTGCGCCGGTAGCTTCAGCATCACCGTCATCATGCTATCGTACTGACGAAGCTCTCCCTCGACACTCAGCTGGATCAAGAGTTCGTGGGACGTCACCAAGCTGAATGTGTGCAGATCACGGAGGTGTCGTACTTTTGGTACTAGGATCGGTCGATCATGAAGACGTACGACTACATCAACAACGTTGTCATAACGCTTCCGCTTATGATCTACGAGGGTACGTGGACAACACTCTCCCGCTCGTTGCTATGCATCACATAGATTTTGCGTGATCGTAGGAAATTTTGTGAAATTACTGCGTTCCCCAACAGTGGCATCCGAGCCAGGTTTATGCGTAGATGTTATATGCACGAGTAGAACACAAAAGAGTTGTGGGTGATAATAGGCATACTACTTACCAGCATGTCATACTTTGATTTGGCGGTATTGTTGGATGAAGCGGCCCGGACCGACATTACACATACGCTTACGTGAGACTGGTTCTACCGACGTGCTTCGCACACAGGTGGCTGGCGGGTGTCAGTTTCTCCAACTTTAGTTGAATTGAGTGTGGCTACGCCCGGTCCTTGTTGAAGGTTAAAACAACACACTTGACAAAAAATCGTTGTGGTTTTGATACGTAGGTAAGAACGGTTCTGGCTCAGCCCATAGCAGCCACTAAAACTTGCAACAACAACGTAGAGGATGTCTAACTTGTTTTTGCAGGGCATGTTGTGATGTGATATGGTCAAGACATGATGCTAAATTTTATTGTATGAGATGATCATGTTTTGTAATGGAGTTATCGGCAATTGGCAGGAGCCATATGGTTGTCGCTTTATTGTATGCAATGCAATCGCCCTGTAATTGTTTTACTTTATCACTAAGCGTTAGCGATAGTCGTAGAAACAATAGTTGGCGAGACGACAATGATGCTACGATGGAGATCAAGGTGTCGCGCCTGTGATGATGGTGATCATGACAGTGCTTTGGAGATGGAGATCAAAGGCACAAGATGATGATGGCCATATCATATCACTTATATTGATTGCATGTGATGTTTATCCTTTATGCATGTTATTTTGCTTAGTTCGGCGGTAGTATTATATGATGATCTCTCACTAAATTTCAAGGTACAAGTGTTCTCCCTGAGTATGCACCGTTGCGAAAGTTCGTCGTGCTGAGACACCACGTGATGATCGGGTGTGATAAACTCTATGTTCACATACAACGGGTGCAAGCTAGTTTTGCACACGCAGAATACTCGGGTTAAACTTGACGAGCCTAGCATATGCAGATATGGCCTTGGAACACTGAGACCGAAAGGTCGAGCGTGAATCATATAGTAGATATGATCAACATAGTGATGTTCACCATTGAAAACTACTCCATCTCACGTGATGATCAGACATGGTTTAGTTGATTTGGATCACGAGCTCACTTAGATGATTAGAGGGATGTCTATCTAAGTGGGAGTTCTGTAGTAATATGATTAATTGAACTTTAATTTATCAAGAACTTAGTACCTGATTGTATTTTGCATGTCTATGTTGTTGTAGATAAATGGCATGTGCTGTTGTTCCTTTGAATTTTAATGCGTTCCTAGAGAAAGCTAAGTTGAAAGATGATGGTAGCAACTACATGGACTGGCTTGAGGATTATCCTCATTGCTGCACAGAAGAATTATGTCCTGGAAGCACCGCTAGGTGCCAAACCCGCTGCAGGAGCAACGCAGATGTTATGAACGTCTGGCAGAGCAAGGCTGATGACTACTCGATAGTTCAGTGTGCCATGATTTACGGCTTAGAACCGGGACTTCAATGACGCTTTGAATGTCATGGAGCATATGAGATGTTCCAGGAGTTGAAGTTAATATTTCAAGCAAATGCCCGGATCGAGAGATATGAAGTCTCCAATAAGTTCTACAGCTGCAAAATGGAGGAGAATAGTTCTGTCACTGAGCATATACTCAAAATGTCATGAGATAGTGTCATTGATAGAATTCTTCAATCACTGTCACCAAGCTACAAGAGCTTCGTGATGAACTATAATATGCAAGGGATGGATAAGACAATTCTCGAGCTCTTCGCAATGCTAAAGGCTGCGGAGGTAGAAATCAAGAAAGAGCATCAAGTGTAATAAGGGGAACTTCAAGAAGAACGGCAAGCAAGTTGCTGCCCAAGTGAAGAAGCCCAAGTCTGGACCTAATCATGAGACTGAGTGTTTCTAGTGCAAAGGGACTGGTCACTAGAAGCGGAACTACCCCAAGTATTTGGCGGATAAGAAGGATGGCAAGGTGAACAAAGGTATATGTGATATACATGTTATTGATGTGTACCTTACTAATGCTCACAGTAGTCCCTGGGTATTTGACACTGGTTCTATTGCTAATATTTGCAAATCGAAACAGGGACTACGGATTAAGCAAAGATTGGCTAAGGGCAAGGTGATGATGCGCGTGGGAAATGGTTCCAAAGTCGATGTGATCGCTGTCGGCACGCTACCTCTACATCTACCTTCGGGATTAGTTTTAGACCTGAATAATTGTTATTTGGTGCCAGCGTTAAGCATGAACATTATATCTGGATCTTATTTGAGGCGAGACGGTTATTCATTTAAATTAGAGAATAATGGTTGTTCTATTTATATGAGTAATATCTTTTATGGTCATTCACCCTTGAAGAGTGGTCTATTTTTATTGAATCTCGATAGTAGTGACACACATATTATTAATATTGAAGCCAAAAGATGTAGAGTTGATAATGATAGTGCAACTTATTTGTGGCACTGCCGTTTGGGTCATATTGGTGTAAAGCGCATGAAGAAACTCCATTCTGATGGACTTCTGGAATCACTTGATTATGAATCACTTGGTACTGGCGAACCATGCCTCATGGGCAAGATTACTAAAACTACGTTCTCTGGAACAATGGAGCGAGCAACAAATTGTTGGAAATCATACATACTGATGTATGTGGTCCAATGAATATTGAGGCTCGCAGTGGGTATCGTTATTTTTCACCTTCACAGATGATTTGAGCAGATATGGGTATATCTACTTGATGAAACATAAGTCTGAAACATTTGAAAACTTCAAAGAATTTCAGAGTGAAGTGGAAAATCATCGTAACAAGAAAATAAAGTTTCTATGATCTGATTATGGAGGAGAATATTTGAGTTACGAGTTTGGTCTTCATTTGAAACAATGCGGAATAGTTTCGCAACTCACGCCATCCGGAACACCACAGCGTAATGGTGTGTCCGAACATCGTAACCGCACTTTATTGGATATGGTGCGATCTATGATGTCTCTTACTGATTTACCACTATTGTTTTGGGGATTATGCTTTTGAGACGGCTGCATTCACGTTAAATAGGGCACCATCTAAATCCGTTGAGACGACACCTTATGAACTCTGGTTTGGCAAGAAATCAAAGTTGTCGTTTCTTAAAGTTTGGGGCTGTGATGCTTATGTGAAAAAGCTTCAACCTGATAAGCTCGAACCCAAATCGGAGAAATGTTTCTTCATAGGATACCCAAAGGAGACTGTTGGGTACACCTTCTATCACAGATCCGAAGGCAAGACATTTTTTGCTAAGAATGGATCCTTTCTAGAGAAGGAGTTTCTCTCGAAAGAAGTGTGTGGGAGGAAAGTAGGACTTGATGAGGTAACTGTACCTGCTCCCTTATTGGAAAGTAGTTCATCACAGAAATCAGTTCCTGTGGTTCCTACACCAATTAGTGAGGAAGCTAATGATGATGATCATGTAACTTCAGATCAAGTTACTACCGAACCTCGTAGGTCAACCAAAGTAAGATCCGCACTGGAGTGGTATGGTAATCCTGTTCTGGAGGTCGTGTTACTTGACCATGACGAACCTACGAACTACGAGGAAGCAATGGTGAGCCCAGATTCTGCAAAATGTCTTGAGGCCATGAAATCTGAGATGGGATCCATGTATGAGAACAAATTGTGGAGTTTGGTGGACTTGCCCGATGATCGGCAAGCCATAGAGAATAAATGGATCTTCAAGAGGAAGACTGACGCTGATGGTAATGTTACTGTCTACAAAGCTCGACTTGTTGCAAAAGGTTTTCGACAAGTTCAAGGAGTTGACTATGATGAGACCTTCTCACCCGTAGCGATGCTTAAGTCCGTCCGAATCATGTTAGCAATTTCCGCATTTTATTATTATGAAATCTGGCAAATGGATGTAAAGACTGCATTCCTGAATGGATTTCTGGAAGAAGAGTTGTATATGATGCAACCCGAAGGTTTTATCAATCCAAAGGATGCTAACAAAGTGTGCAAGCTCCAACGATCCATTTATGGACTAGTGCAAGCATCTCAGAGTTGGAATAAACGCTTTGATAGTGTGATCAAAGCATATGGTTTTATACAGACTTTTGGAGAAGCCTGTATTTACAAAAAAGTGAGTGGGAGCTCTATAGCAATTCTAATATTACATGTGGATGACATATTGCTGATTAGAAATGATATAGAATTTCTGGATAGCATAAAAGGATACTTGAACAAGAGTTTTTCAATGAAAAACCTCGGTGAAGGCTGCTTATATATTAGGCATCAAGATCTATAGAGATAGATCAAGACATTTACTTTCATAAAGCACATACCTTGATAAAGTTTTGAAGAAGTTCAAAATTGATCAAGCAAAGAAAGGGTTCTTGCCTGTGTTACATGGTGTGAAGTTGAGTCAGACTCAATGCCCGACCACTACAGAAGATAGAGAGAAAATGAAAGTCATTCCCTATGATTCAGCCATAGGCTATATCATGTATGCAATGCTGTGTACCAGACCTGATGTGTGCGTTGCTATTAGTTTAGCACGGTGTAAGTGCATCTAGTGCCACCCCTAGTTGGTTTTGGAGTATTGACGATAAACTCGGTTGAGGGACTAATGTGTTTGTGAGAATTGCAGGATAACATAGGTAGTAGTCCCACATTGATTCAGTTTACCTACCAGAGATGACCCCTAAAAATGTGTGAAGACATTGAAGACCATGATGGTCTGTGAAGATATTCACAACGAAGATTATGACTTGAGAAGACATTCACATGAAGACTATGGAGTGCGAAGACATAGTTGTTTCGTAGTTCCCTTTTCTTCTTTGTTGAGTCACAGGAACCACTGTACTGTTAAGTGGGGTCCAAGTGAACAAAGTCAGAGTGACTGAAGTGATGCTCAACCAAATCCTATGTCTTCGAGCGAGGACATTGAGAGCAAATCTTATCCAGAGCTGGATGAGTCAGCTTTACTTGTATCCCAAGTCAAGCTACCGCGTGTGTTTGAAATCTGACCGTTGGACATGTGTCAGTTCCTTAGTGACCCAGGATCATTTCAGACAAATCAGGTCGGGCTGCCTCCTGGCTATAAATAGCCCACCCCTACACCATAAATTGGTGGCTGCTCAGAGTTAGTGCACGGCTTTTGTTGTTTGAGAGCAACCCAGCTCCGAAGCATTTGAGAGAGAGTGATCCTTGCGAGAACAAAGCCCAAAACACCCAGAGCCAAAGAGTGTTAGGCATCGCTGAAGTCTTTCTGTCCGCATGACCTAAAGACTTGTTACACTTGAGGATTGTGAATCCTCCAGCCTGTTAGGCGTCGCGTTCTGAGCATCCAAGAGTCATTGTGGATTGCCAGTGAACAAAGTCTCTGAAGGTTTGGAAGTCTACCTTGAAGACTTACCGGAGTGATTGGGCGAGGACTAAGTGTTCTTAGCTCAAGGGGAATAAGGTGAAGACGCGGTCTTCTGAGTTCAATCTCAGCCTCCCTAACCAGATGTACAATTGTCACAGCAACTGGAACTGGTCCAACAAATCCTTGTCCTCACCAAAGAACTGGTTCTATCCTTTACCTCTCTTTACTTACAGTATGCCTTTGTGAAGTCATTGCTTGCTTGCTTGATCTGATTGGCTTCACTGTGTGAAGACTATTGTTGTTTGGCTTCATACTATCTTCCATCCTGATCCATACTACCTAGCTGCTAATAGTCTTCGTGCTTTCACTTCATTTTTTACTTGACTATGGCTTGTCTAGTGTAGTCTACCTTCCGCTGCATATCAATAGGTTCATTTCTAGTGTTTGTCTTCGAAACTTCCAAGTTTTGAAGACTTTCATAAAAATCGCCTATTCACCCCCCTCTAGTCGATAACTAGCACTTTCAATTGGTATCAGAGCAAGGTGCTCCCTTATTCTGTGTGATTCGTTTTAACCACCTGGAGTTTTAGCTATGTTGACTGCAGGGATAATCAAAGTCTCTGCTGCGTGCCCTGTCTTCGATGGCACTGATTACCCCTACTAGAAGAATAAGATGCGCATGCATCTTGAAGCCATTGATGTCGACCTCTGGTATGCCGTCAAGAATGGCGTTCCCAAGGCCGGTGAAGGTGTCACCCCTGCTAATGTCAAGAGGTTCATTCAACTGGATTCTACAGCCAAGAACATCATATGTGGTCATCTGACCAAAGGACAGTATGGTCGTGTGAGTGCTCTGGAAGCTGCGAAGCTAGTCTGGGACTGGCTCTCCAAGGTCAACGAAGGCGTCTCAACCCAGACAAACTCAAGGATCAGTGTTCTTCGCAACCTCTTCAACCACTTCAAGAGAAATGACAATGAGAATGTCCAGCTCACATTTGATCGCCTCACTGATATCACAAATGAGCTTCATGCACTCAGCGCCACTGAGATCACCAAGCATGAAATCGTCAAGACACTCCTGAGATCACTTGATATCTCATTTGACACCCTAGCCCTGATGATTTAAGAACGCCTTGACTTCAAGACTCTCGATCCGTCTAACATACTGTCGGTGTACTAAAATAGGGGTACCTTAGTACCCCGAACCTGTGCACGGGCAGTCGCAGCACCCCACGGCAAGGCTTGTCGGGCGTCCGCCAAGACCCTCCGTCATTTCCTATTACTGCCATTCAAGAACAAAGCGTCAACCAGGAAGACAAGGCCCCAGCAAGAGGAGCTGGCCGGGAAGGCCGACCAAGGCGCTTCAGAGAAACTTGCCGCGACGCCCCGCGCGTCCCGGCAAGGCACGGCGAGCGACAAGCTTGCCGGTGCGACAAGACGACGGCCGCGGCAAGGCGCTTGCCGCGGCAAGGCTGCCACCCTGCACCCGAGCTCCAGCGCATCCAACGACGTGTCGCCCCAGGGCTACCACAGGGGCACGTGGCGAGGCGTTGTGCAGCCATGCGGTGCGAGGTGGCAAGCGAAGCTGACAGGGAAGCCATCGTGGCGATCGGTGGCGCTCCTAACGGTCGTTTCCTTGCACCGTTGGGGCGACCGGACGGGCATTAAATGCCCTTGTCCCCTACCGTCAGAGTTAGGTAGGGGACACTGTTGGACACTATTGTACCAACCTGCGTTTTTACCTTTCTACCCCTCTTTTCTACGCTGCCACCTGTCGGTGACCCCCTTAGACTATAAAAGGGAGGCCCATGCGCACGTAGAAGGGGGTCGGTTCATTCGACTCACCCAACACCACTACACGCTCGCGCTCTCGAGCAAGAACAAATACAAACACAAAGCAGCAGTAGGAGTTTTATCTCTCCGGAGAGCTCCGAAGCTGGGTAAAAAACCCCCGCGTGTCGTCACCTCGATCCGCTCTACGTGCGCCCTCCGCTCCCTTGCCAGACCAGAAGGGGCCCCCTGCCCCATAGGTGTTCGTGCTCCCACGGGTTCCCCACGACATCTTTGGCGCGCCAGGTAGGGGGGCGTCGTGATCGTGCGTATCTGATCTAGCGTCTACGCGCGCTACATCAGCATCTTCGTCAACATGCCACCGAAGAAGAAGACTTCGAAGGTGGCCGCTCCGTCTGCAACCGTCCCACCGCCACCGGAGCAAACAGGCGGTGGGGTGGACGCCGGCGGAGGAGCGGGCGCCAGCGGAGGGACTCACATCGTCACCCGGTCCAAAGACAAGGCCCCGCAAGGTTTCGCATCTGCACATCCACCGCACCCCTCCTAGGAGGTGCAAGATCGACAACGCCATGGTGCTCCTAACACCGTGCTTGCGTTGGAACAAGGCCAAGCTGGTGGGTCGCGGGACGTTCAAGGCCAGCATGCGCGCCAACACGCTGGCACAAGCGCAGTGCGGTCGCCTGGTCAAGATGCTGCTCCTTCTAACACTGTTAGAAGTTTGAGCATGTCTCGCACCTCGCGTCGCTCGCCACCGCCACCCAAGACTCCAGAGGAAGCGCTGGCCCGTGCCCAGTTGCTCCTAGACTACCCTCCAGCGCCCGACAAGATCGACGACTGGAGGGCAGCCATTTACAGCCTCATTGGCTTCGCCAACGGCGACAGGCCCTGGCAACCGAGCACATCGAAGCCCCGACAAGACGCCCAGGCGCAAGCCGACGCCGACAAGACCGCTGGGGGTGCCACCACCGTGCACTCCCAGCCCCGAAGGCCAAGATCGCCAACTCGTCGGGCCAACCTCGACGCCGATTCCACCGCGTCGCGGACCCGCGAGCTCGCCGCGATCAGCGTCAGGTTCTTCAAGAACGAAGACACGAAGACGCTCGCACTCGCATCGAGCGCAGAAGGGAAGCGCGGCGTCAATCTGACCAGCGCGCTGGGCCCACTGTCGATATGCATGCGCCAGGGGAACCAGGCGACTTGCCGTAAGCGGCAGGTTGCCCTGCGTTCACCCGTGAGCTGCAGCAAGTCCAGTGGCCCAGAACCAAGAACTTCAAACCAGACGTGCCCGAGAAGTACGATGGCAGGATACATCCGTCGGAGTTCCTCAGTGTCTACACCATCGCGGTGCAGGCTGCCAGAGGACGCGACGAGAAGATCCTCGCCAACTACTTCCCGCTGGTGCTCAAGCCCAACGTCAGATCTTGGCTCATGCACTTGCCGGACGGCTCCATCTCTTCGTGGGCGGACCTGTGTCATCAGTTTGTCGGCGCCTTCACAGGCGGCCACAAACCCCATGGCCAGGAGAGCGATCTGCATCTGCCCGTCCAGAAGGAGGGAGAGCCCCTGCGCAAGTACATACAGAGATTCAGCCAGGTGCAACGCAACATCCCAGACGTCCACCCTGCCGCGGTTATCAGCGCGTTCCATCAGAACATGCGTAACCGCAGGATGAGGGAGGAGATGGCGATGTGCAAGATCAGAGATGTCAGCGAGCTATATGCTCTAGCCGACAAGTGTGCACGGGCTGAGGAGGGGAGGAAAATCCCCGGAGAGACTGCAGGAGCAGAAGGATCTGACAGTGAGGATGCTGCCCCGGCAAGGAAGAACCGGAGGCGGAACAACAGAAAAATAAAGGCTAAGGATGTGCTAGTTGTCGAGCATTCCGGCGATGGAGGCGGTTCCGACAATGCCAAAGCTAGTGAGTCCGGCGAGGCTGTGGTAGCCGCCGACAAGCAGGATGGCTCCGACAAGCAATATTGCAAGATCCACCGCACCAAGGGCCATGACCTCCAAACCTTCAAGAAAGTTGAGCAGATGGCGGAGCTACAGAAAGCTGAGTACGAGCGCCGCGACAAGAAGAGGGCCCAGGGAGGTGGCGGAGGATCCGGCAAGAAGCTTCCCGCCCGGGGAGGGCGCCGCGGCAAGGCCAAGCCGCGACAAAGAGACAGGCCTCCCCGTGGCCGTGACAAGGACGAAGATGAAGATGAGGATGATGAGATGGAGGAAGATGAGGCTGATGACCAAGAGTTTCAGAAGGCGACGGAGGTGTTGTGCATCGACGGCGGTGCCTCTCTGCACACCTCGCACCGCCAACTCAAGCAGTAGGTGCGATAAGTGAACGCAGCGGAGCCGTCCGTTGACTCGCGCAAACCCCTGAAGTGGTCCAGCACGCCCATCATCTTCGATGTTGAGGATCACCCTGATCGCATCACTGCGGTCGGGTGCTTGCCAATGTTGGTCTCGCCAACAATCTGCAACCTCAAGGTCACGAAGATGTTGGTTGACGGCGGGGCCAGCCTGAATCTGATCTCCTCAGCAGTGCTCAAGAAACTCCAGATTCCCGATAGCGAGCTCGAAGAGACTGGTTCCTTTCAAGGAATAAATCCGGGAAGGAGCAAGCCGAAGGGGAAGATCACACTGCCAGTGACGTTTGGCAGCGAGCTGAATTTCAGGACAGAGAGGGTCACATTTGACGTCGCTGATTTCCCATTGCCCTACAATGGGATACTCGGCCGACCTACGCTTGCCAAGTTCATGGCAGCCTCTCATTACGCCTACAATGTGCTCAAGATGCCCGGTCCGATAAGTGTCATTTCTGTCCAAGGCGACAAGAAGGACACACTTATCTGCACCGACAAGATCTACCGGGAAGCAGCAGCCGCAGCAAAGCGCAAGCCACTTGCCGCTGAAGCTCCCCGGGGGAAGAAGAAGACTAAGTCCGGCAAGAGCAGCTCTGATGCCCACTCCGGCAAGCGCACCTCTTCGGAGTGCTGCGCTACCGTCGAGGACGCACCATCGAGCTCCACCGGCAAGTGCAAGAAGGCAAAGACAGCTTCGCCAGAGACTAAGAAAGTGGCCGCCAAGGAAGACGGCACTGGTGGTACCTTCACCATCAGTGCCACGCTTGATCCTAAATAGGAAAGCGCGCTCATTGCATTCCTGCGGGCGAATGTCGATGTGTTTGCATGGCAACCATCTGACATCCCTGGTGTTCCCAGGGAAGTGATTGAGCACCACCTTGCTGTCTGCCCTCACGCGCGGCCCGTCAAGCAAAGAGTCAGAAAGCAAGCAGTAGAGCGTCAAGAGTTCATAGCAGAAGAAATCAGGAAGTTGGAAGCTGCAGGCCTGGTCCGAGGAGTACTCCATCCGACGTGGCTAGCCAATCCGGTAGTCGTGCGCAAGGCAAACGGGAAGTGGAGGCTTTGTATTGAATTCACTGACGTTAATAAAGCTTGTCCCAAGGATCCATTTCCCTTGCCGCGCATTGACCAGATTGTCGACTCCACAGCAGGATGTGATTTGCTTTCATTCCTTGATGCATACTCAGGATATCATCAGATCTTCATGGCAGAAGAGGATCAAGAGAAAACAGCATTCATTACTCCATGTGGCACGTACTGCTTCGTACGGATGCCTTTCGGACTAAAGAATGCTGGTTCAACATTTGCAAGAGTAGTCAATCATGCTTTTGAGCCGCAGATGCACAGAAATGTGGGAGCTTACATGGATGACATAGTGGTCAAGAGCAAGGACAAAGAGACCCTGATCCAAGATTTGGATGAGACTTTTGCAAATCTGCGCAAGGTCAATCTCAAGTTAAACCCCGAGAAGTGTGTGTTTGGAGTTCCTTCCGGCAAGCTTCTCGGGTTCTTTGTGTCCCAGAGGGGGATTGAAGCCAATCCCGACAAGATCAAGGCCATTGAGCAAATTGAAGCACCAAAGCGCGTCAAGGATGTGCGAAGGCTTGCCGGCTGCGTTGCTGCTCTCAGTAGGTTCATTTCCAAATCTGCTGAACGCGCCCTGCCATTTTTCAAAATCTTGAAGAAGGCGGGTCCCATGAAATGGACTCCGGAAGCGGAGGCTGCGCTACAAGACTTGAAGAAATATTTGTCCTCCACTCCAACACTTGTCGCACCTAAGCCACAAGAGAAGTTGCTGCTATACCTGGCCGCAACCAATCAAGTGGTTAGTGCTGCGTTAGTGGCGGAGAGAGAGGCAGATGATGAGCCAGCGGCCGCGGCAAGTGAGTCCAGTGACAAGCTGGGGGCTTCTCCAATAAACTCCGGCCCAACAAGCCCTGATCAGACAAGTTCTGCCTCCGCCAAGGATGGATCTGTGCAGTTGCCGGAAGAAAAACAGAAGAAGAAGGTGCAGCGCCCAGTTTACTTTGTCAGTTCCCTTTTGCATGGGGCTAGATCAAGGTACTCTGGTGTGCAGAAGTTGCTTTTCGGCCTACTCATGGCCTCAAGGAAGCTGCGCCATTACTTTCAAGCACATGAGATCATGGTTGTCACTCGCTTTCCGCTGAAGAGGATACTGCAGAATCCAGAAGCAACTGGCAGGATTGTCGAGTGGGCACTGGAATTGTCAAGCTTTGGCCTCAGGTTTGAAAGTACTTCCACTATTCAGAGCCGGGCATTGGCAGAATTTATAGCAGAATGGACGCTGACACCGGATGAAGAAACTCCGGAGAAGAGCATCTCCGTCAAGGAAGCTAGCAAAGAATGGATCATGTACTTTGATGGTGCCTTCTCGCTGCAAGGCGCCGGTGCGGGCGTACTACTTGTCGCCCCCACCGGGGAGCACCTCAAGTATGTGGTCCGAATGCATTTTCCCAAGGAGCAAGCAACGAACAATACTGCAGAGTATGAAGGCTTGCTTGCTGGACTCAGGATAGCAGCAGAACTTGGGATCAAGAAGCTTATTGTCAGGGGTGACTCGCAGCTTGTCGTCCGTCAAGTAAACAAAGATTATTAGAGTCCGTTGATGCAAGCCTACATTGATGAAGTGAGGAAGCTAGAAGAACATTTTGACGGCCTGCAGATGGAACATGTTCCAAGAGCTCAGAATGACGTTGCAGATAGCCTGTCAAAATGTGCCGCACTTAAATTGCCTGTGGAACCAGGGATTTTTGTGCTCAAGCTGACTCAGCCATCCGTCACACCATCAACTGGACAGAGCAAGAAGATAAAATTGCCTGCTGGCGACCACTTTCCGGCAGAGCTTCCCGAAGCCGCCGCCAAGAAGGTTCCCAGGCTCAACACAGAAAAAGCTGAGGAGCAGTCTGCTCCGACAAGCCCCAGGGCTTGTTTCGTTGAAGCAGATGCTCCCGACAAGCTGTGTCCCGACAAGCTTGCCGGGGAGCATCACGCTCCGGCAGGATCCCTGATCCTTGCCGTCGAAGCGGATGTTCCTGCAGCAGCATTTGCGCCTTTAGTCCTTGTTGTCGAGCCGCAAGCTCCAACATGGGCGCAGCAGATAGTCCACTTCCTTCAGACAGGAGAACTTCCCGAGGAGCAAGAAACAGCGGAGAAAGTAGCCCGGCAATCAAGTATGTACCAGTTTGTCGATGACATACTGTACCGAAGAAGATTCAACGGAGTGAAATTGAAGTGCATCTCCCGGGAAGATGGACAGAAGCTGTTGGCAGAGATACATGGAGGCATATGTGGTCACCAGATTGGCGCAAGAGCACTTGCCGGCAAGGCTTTCCGGCAAGGCTTCTTCTGGCCGATAGCCCTCCAGGATGCAACTGCGCAAGTAACCAAGTGTGAAGCGTGCCAGTTCCATTCCAAACAGATCCATCAACCAGCTCAAGCTCTCCAAACAATCCCTTTATCCTAGCCATTTTCGGTCTGGGGACTCGACATCCTCGGCCCCTTTCCCCGAGCTGTCGGGGGCTTTGAGTACTTGTACGTTGCAATCGACAAGTTCACAAAGTGGCCTGAAGTGGAACCAGTGAGGAAGGTGACAGCACAGTCAGCAGTCAAGTTCTTCAGGTCGATTGTTTGCCGTTTCGGAATCCCTAACAGGATCATCACCAACAATGGCACACAATTTACGAGTCGCACCTTCATGCAGTACGTCCAAGATCTTGGCACCAAGATCTGCTTCGCTTCTGTTGCTCACCCGAGAAGCAACGGTCAAGCGGAGAGGGCGAACGCTGAAGTGCTGCGCGGGCTCAAGACCAGAACTTTCGACAGGCTGCACAAGTGCGGAAGAAATTGGATCGAGCAGTTGCCGGTGGTTCTTTGGTTGATCAGGACGACGCCAAATCGAGCCACTGGCCAGACACCTTTTGCTCTTGTCTATGGAGCAGAGGCAGTTCTCCCCACAGAACTCGTATACGGATCGCCTCGAGTGCTCGCTTATGATGAGCTTGAGCAAGAACAGCTGCGGCAAGATGACGCGCTGCTCCTCGAGGAGGATCGTCTTCAGGCTGCTGTGCGAGCTGCTCGCTATCAGCAAGCTTTGCGCCGCTATCATAGCTGCAAAGTTTATGCCAGAAGCTTCGAGGAAGGCGACCTTGTTCTTCGGCGCGTTCAATCCGCCAAGAATTCCAACAAGTTGACGCCGAAGTGGGAAGGCCCTTATCGGGTAAAACGAGTCACTAGGCCCGGCGCTGTCCGCCTTGAGACCGAAGATGGCATTCCGGTGAGCAACTCCTGGAACATAGAGCATCTTCGCAAGTTTTACCCATAAGGCGCGGTTGCCGGGCCCCGTTCCGACAACCACCTTTTTGTACAAGCCTTGCCGCTGTTGCATGTAACCCTTTGTACAAAGCCGGGCGCAGCTCCCGTGCGTAAATAAAGTTTATGTGCCTCGCACATCTTGTCAAATTTAATGCATCTTTCCTTTTTGCATCTATATCTGACACTCTGTGCAGCACTTACCCCCGGTAAGCAATAACGAACCTTAAGGTTCCGTATCATTATTTTCTCTTCTTTCTTCTCAAAAAGAAGATCCCTCCGCCCACAAGTCTCCCGGGGGGGAGGAGAAGATAAGGAGGAGAAGATAAGGGTGTGGACCAGGCGTCGTTCAAAGGAATCTAGCCTTGACGGGACGCAGACAACAGGAAAAGCTAAGTTGATCAAATTTTAAATTTCTTGGGTTATGTTCCTTGAACGTCTGTGCCTTGTATGGAAAACCTGTGCGCGGAGGAATCGACTCGCGGCTAAGTTGCGCCCTGGATTTGTTTCGAGTCCGCTGAACAATACAAGTGAGCTGCAATTAGCCCCGACAAGGTTTCTTGCCGGAGGCAGCACCGCCAGCGGGCTGCTGATGTTCCGCACTCAGCAAGCGTGCTTGCGCCGGCAAGTCCCCTCAGAGCGTAGGGTAAAAACATACAAGGGATGTGACAGAGTAAAGGATATAACATAGCAAGCATTGCCCAGAATAAAGTTATAGTACAAGAATGACTTATTGTGGCACTGACTAGATTGTTCTCATAACTGAAATGGCAGTAGCAAGAAAAAGGGAGAAGGAGGGTGGCCTAATCCACGCGCTCGCCGTCAACCCTCCTGACCTCGTTCACCTTGTCCACAATGGGCGCGACAATGGCCTTGAGTTCTTCGAGAGCAGCATCCGCTGGCAGCTTCTTGGTGACACGGGAGAGGTCGATGCTCGGGTTGCGGAAGAGAATCTTCACCAACACCTTCTCCAAAACCCTGGCGCAGATCGCGCGCGACTCGTCGGCCAGCTTCTTCGGGATCCTTTCCCGGAGCTGCCGGAGAGCCGTCACCACATCCTTGAAGAAGAGGGTGAGCTTGGCGCTGGGCTGGAGGTTCTCGTTGGTAGAGTACCCGAAGCCCATCAAGTCCAGCTCCGCCAACTCCTCAGCAGCCGCGGCGGCGTCCTTCGCCTCCTTGAGTGCCCCGCCAAGTGATTGCTCCCGGACGACGAGCTCCTCTTCATGACTGTCCAAGCTCGCCTTCTTCTGTATCAGCTCACCGTCCCGCTTGGACAGCTCCTCGGCGGCGAGCCTCTGCTTCTCTTCGGCTTCAGCCTTTTCCAGGATGAACGCCTTCTTCGCCTCGTCGAGCTGCGCCCTCTCCTCAGCAATGGACCGGAGGGCTTCTTGGCTGCGGTTCCGGAGCTCCTCCGCGTATTTCTCTATGTCAACTCCCGCCTGCGCGACAAGCGCTTCCCGGGACTCAAGCTTCGCTTGCCGGGCACGGTAGAGTGACACCAGCTTCCGGAGCAACTCCTCCTCCTCGGACTCGCCTCTGCTGCTGTTTGGCTTGTCAACTACTGCCAGCCCAGCAGAGGCGATTACCTCTCTGTCAAACTCCTCTCCTTCCACCGACGCCCTGGAGCTCGACGCCCAGGGAAGCTTGATGTACACGCCCTCGCCGGCCTTCAAGTACGCGCCAGGCTGGGGCTCCTCGGAACCCGGCACCGCATTAGCGGCGGAGGGGTCGACGGACGATGCAGCGCCTTGCGCTCCTGCGTCCTCTGGGTCGTCAGTGTGATCGCCGGCCCCCTCGCCGGTTCCTGCGTCAGCAGCCTTGGCAGCTTCCTCGTCGGCGGGCTCATCAGCGCCGGCCTCTTCCTCGCCAGCGGCGACATCTTCGGTGTTGCCACGTGCGCCTTCCCCGCCGGTGGCCTCGGTCTCCATCGGGTCGGCGAGAGGGGGATCTGAGGATAGGAATAGGAAAGAAAAGTCAAGCAAATATCCAAAAAAGAAGAACCCAAGGGAAGATTCCCGACAAGGAGGGTTACCTGTGCTGGGCTCCGTGACCATGGGCTCCTCCACCAGGGGCTCGCTGGTTCCACCCCTTGCCGGGGACCCCTTCCTTGTCGGGGAGCGATCCCTTGTCGGAGAATCGCCCCTTGGCGGCATAGTTGAAGCAGACAGCACCTCCGGGTCGGCCTCCGGTTGCTCCTGGTGGGCTTGTTCTGCTCCTATACCAATAAGTCAACAATCAAGATGTCAGCAAAAGAAGAAACACCCATGCGCCCCACAACAGGAGGTGAACCAAACACTTACGCTGGGGGCTGCGCTGGGGGCTGCTGCGAGGAGAAGGAACCGGGTCCGTCAAGGTGGTCTCAGACGTGTCTTCTGCTGTCACAGCAGGATCGTCCTCGATGTGAACCAAAGGGACCCTGGCCCTCTTCGCCGCTCTCTCTGCCAAGGTCCTGAAATAGGGCAGGAATCCAGAGAGAAGCAAATCAGATACAAGATAAAGCAACAACAAAGATCAAAGAAGGAAGAGTGCAGTAAGAAGAAAGCCTTACTCCTCCTCATCCTCCTCCTCTTCATCGTCATCGGAGCTCAGCGCGGAGAGGTCGAACTCCGGTACCCTCTCTGCGCGGTGTGGCGGAGGAGTAGGCTCCCTTCGGCGTTTGCCGGGGACTGCAGCAGGATCAGGCGTGGCGGCCCGGGAGGACCCCGCATCAGTTGTCGGCACAGCCTGGGACCCTCCCGCGGCAACGGTACTTGCCGCGGTGGAGCGTGTCCCACGGCGCCGCGGCTGCTGGTCGGCCTGCTCCTCTGCCATATCTCCAACTCGCCGGAGGCGCCTTCTTGGCCGGAATTGGGGCTGTGCTGAGGGCCCCGCCTGCGGCAAGCTGCTCGAGGACGGCTGGCCACTCTCGCCCTCGGCGGGTTTGCTCGTTCCGGCCTCGCGCTCCCCCTCGCCCTCTACCTCCCCGGCAAGATCTTCCTGGTCGGCGAGGCTTGCCGCCTCAGCTGCGTTCGCCTCCGCTAGCGTGAAGCCAAACTCGCCCGCGGCGGCGGCTGCCGCCGCCTCTTCGGCCCTGCTGGCGATGTACGCCATCTCGTCATTAGTGGTTGCGCGGGTGAGGAGCTTCTGCTCGTCGGAGTTGACTGCCACCTCCGCCAAGTTATCAAAGAATTGTTGCACGACCTCGGTAGCGGGCTCTATCCAAGTTGCGCTTATCCCGTGCGAATCGCACTCTGGCATCATTGCGCAGATGCGATCACGCTGGGAGTTGTTGCACAAGGGGATGACGCCCACCGGCAGCTTGAACCACTCTGGATGGTTGGCGTCGTGCTTGAACATCTCCCTCAGCATCACGTCAAGCTCCAGAATTGTGAAGTTAAAGTTGAGGCCTGGATGCAGCCTCATGATATCCGCCGGGCCGCCAAACAGCCAGGCGGGCCTCCCCCTCTTTTGCAGAGGGGCAATGCGACGGCGAAGGAAATCCGCGCCAACTACCCCTGCTGTGAGTCCGGCATGCCTGAGCCGGAGGATTCGGGTGGTGGCGATCTTCAGCTTGGAGTCGTCCGGCGACACAGCGCTCCAGTCGCTGCCGCGCACCACCCGGGTCTGGCGCAGCCTTGTAAAAGGCGGCGGATTGGCGTCACAGATCCAGCACCATTCCGCCCCCACTCGTCCCACTTGCTGCGAAGCTCGCCCGTCAAGTACACCTCCTTCATGCCCATCCGGGAGGTCCAGGCGATTCCGCCAGCCAGTGGCTCCCCTTTCTCGGCTCGGGGGGAGAAATAATGACGAAAAAGAGCGACATTGGGGAGGATGCCAACAAAGTTCTCGCAGAGGTGTGCGAAAACGGCGTTGGGGGTGAAATCAAGAAGATGGAACCCATAGGTGTTCATGATGTCGCAGAGAAAATCGGAAAAAGGTGGGCAGAGCCCGCAGTAGAAGAACACAGGAAAGAAGTAGTAACCCCTGGGGCACCTTTTCGATTTGGAAGCCTCGGCGGAAAGCACCGGCGTGCGCGGATGCGCCCGTGTCTCCGTCGACCAGAAGAGGTAGAACTCCGCCCGCAGCGCCTCTGGGGTGAGCTCGGGGAGGAAAAGCACCCGCTTCTTGCGCATCGCCTTGAGCTCCAGCGCCTCGGCCGACTTCGCAGCCTTCGCAGCCTTCGCGGCCTTCGCAGCCTTCCCGGTCTTCGGAGCCATGGCGGAAGCAGTGGGAGAAGGCGAAGGCAACGGCAGCGACGGCGACGACGGGCGGCGGAGTGCTGCTCTCTTTCGACTCGGGAAGCGGAAGGGAGCGGCGGGGCTTTCGGAGGAAGGAACCGCAAGTGGCGAAGGTGGGGAAACAACCCTGTTTCCTCTTCTTATAAACGGGGGATGCGAACGTTACGCATTTCCTGGAATTAAGTATTGACCACGTTCTCTCCCACGACGCTGCAACTGACGCGTGCCGTTGCGAGAGGACGCGGTGGATACGGAGCGGATCTAGCATGGACCCAGGCCGCGCGTGCCCGTGCACTGTTTTGGGCCTGGCCCAATAGCGCTCGGCACCGTGTATGGCCCAGGCCCGGGGGCTCCTATCGGTGTACTAAAATAGGGGTACCTTAGTACCCCGAACCTGTGCACGGGCAGTCGCAGCACCCCACAGCAAGGCTTGCCGGGCGTTCGCCAAGACCCTCCGTCATTTCCTGTTACTGCCATTCAAGAACAAAGCGTCAACCAGGAAGACAAGGCCTCGGCAAGAGGAGCTTGCCAGGAAGGCCAAAGACCCCGGCAAGAGGAGCTGGTCGGGAAGGCCAACCAAGGCGCTTCAGAGAAACTTGCCGCGACGCCCCGCGCGTCCCGGCAAGGCACGGCGAGCGACAAGCTTGCCGGTGCGACAAGACGACGGCCGCGGCAAGGCGCTTGCCGCGGCAAGGCTGCCACCCTGCACCCGATCTCCAGCGCATCCAATGACGTGTCCCCCCAGGGCTACCCCAGGGGCACGTGGCAAGGCGTTGTGCAGCCATGCGGTGCGAGGTGGCAAGCGAAGCTGACAGGGAAGCCATCGTGGTGATCGGTGGCGCTCCTAACGGTCGTTTCCTCGCACTGTTGGGGCGACCGGATGGGCATTAAATGCCCTTGTCCCCTGCCGTCAGAGTTAGGTAGGGGACACTGTTGGACACTGTTGTACCAACCTGCGTTTTTACCTTTCTACCCCTCTTTTCTACGCTGCCACCTGTCGGTGACGCCCTTAGACTATAAAAGGGAGGCCCATGCGCACGTAGAAGGGGGTCGGTTCATTCGACTCACCCAACACCACTACACGCTCACGCTCTCGAGCAAGAACAAATACAAACACAAAGCAGCAGTAGGAGTTTTATCTCTCCGGAGAGCTCCGAAGCTGGGTAAAAACCCCCCGCGTGTCGTCGCCTCGATCCGCTCTGCGTGCGCCCTCCGCTCCCTTGCCGGACCAGAAGGGGCCCCCTGCCCCATAGGTGTTCGTGCTCCCACGGGTTCCCCACGACACATACTTGAGAGGCTCAACACACATGAGTTAGAGTTATCTGAGAAAAGAGATATCTATGGTCCCAACTATGGTCATACTCGCGCTTTGAAGGCAAAGGTTGTTTCCTCATCTGAAGAAGAATCTGACTGCTGTTCCTAGGATCCTGAAGACATTGGAAAGGACCTTGCTATGCTTGTGAAGAAGTTCTAGAATTTTACCAAGAAGAAATGCTTCGGGAAGTCTTCAAGATCCAGCTCTAGAAATGATGAAGCTTCCACACGTGATCACAAGAAGAGAACATGCCACAAGTGCAAGAAACCTGGTCACTACATCTCCGAGTGTCCGCGGTGGGACAATGAGACAAAGAAGAAGAAGAAGAGCAAGGAATATGATTTTGATGACAACAAGAAGAAGAAATCCTCAAAGTCTTCTTCAAAGTCTTCGTCGAATTCTTCATCACACAAGAAGAGCTCGTCTGGCAAGTCTCGTGCTTTTGTTGGCAAGGAGATGGATTCAGATAAGGAGTCTGCTTCTGAGGAGGTAGAGGTGGAGTCTGAGGAGGAGTCCGACTCCGGCGTTGCAAGTCTGGCTCTAGCTACTGCCTATGTTGCCAAGTCCATCTTCAACATTGAAGACAATGGCTCCGTCACCAACATTGATGCTAATGACAACGACGACTATGCTCCCACCTACTGCGTCATGGCATGCGGTGCCAAGGTAAACTCACGCGATGCTTACTTTCAAACATCAAGTGAAGATGACTCTGAATGTGAATCTAAACCTAGCTACAAAACACTTGCTAAAATTGCAACTGAACAACAGAATGCCATGGAACATATTCAAAAAATGCTAGACAAAAGCGATGACCTGTTGGACGCGGAAATGAACTGATCTCAGTCCTTAATTGAAGACATCAAAAATCTTCATGTTAAGTATGAGGAACTTGAAAGTCGTCATGAAACACTCTCAACAACTCATGAAAAGCTTTCCTATGATTATCTTCAAAGGAAGCAAGAACTTGAGAACTTGAGAGCAGCTCATGAAGATCTTCAAAAGGAAAACGAGTCACTTCGCGCTCAACAGATAAGTTCCGCTCAGGAAGGATTTGAACCACCATGTCTAAAATGTCTTGAGCGTGATAACACTGCCTCTATTGCTGAATGTTCTACTACTGCTTCTGTTGCAATATCTTCAACTGCTGATGTGGTAACTAACCCCTCTACTAAGGATACCACTACTATTACGGATGAGAATGCCAGGTTGAAGACATTGCTTGAGACAGGGATGTACAAAAGTCTCAAAGTGCATCAGATACTATGTGATGTCCTTCAAAAGCAGATTCTGAACTGAAACCCTAGGAAAGAGGGTGTTGGGTTTGAGAGGAAAATGAATGTTGATGGTTCTTACTAGAAGCCTAAGCAGTATCCCAAAATGATAAGGGTTACTGCAAAGGGACCTTCAGTGGATCCATCCACCTTATCTGGCTTCACTTGTGCTAACCCATTTATCATTGATGAATCCTTTGATGCAAACTATAAATTGCTTAAGAATCAGAATGGTGAAGTGTTTTCCAGGTATATTGGTACTAACTGCAGGAATGGACCACCTATGAGGAAGATCTGGGTACCCAAAAGCTATCTTGAGAATCTTCTTGTGAATGTCAACATGACACCACCTGGGAAGAAGACAAACACCAAACCAAAGGCTTCATATGGTCCAAAGGCTTCATACAGACAGAGGACTCACCAGAGTCACCCTAACGCCAATGTTTTGCAGGGAAACCATACTCAGACTTGTGAATATGAGTGTGTTTCATCAAACCGCTATGTTCATAAGACCAGGAACTATTCTGCTTATTCATATGAGTATTATTCACCTCTTGCAAGGCTATTCGCTAGGGCTCCAAAGCCGAAGTTCTCAGATGCTGCACTTAGACTCATTGCTTCTAAGCCACCCCTGAAGATGTGGGTGGTTAAGAAAAAATAACTTTCTTTTGCACGGAAAGGTCTCCAGCCAGAAATCAAAGGCGTATGATGCTATTGCTGGGGACCTAAAACATCTTGTGGGGCACAAGATAAAATGCCCAAATTGTCTTACTATGTATTTTGTTCCTGGATTTCTTGACAACCATCCTATCTGCCCCAACCAGGATCTGAACTTTGATAATACGCTTGTTCATCAAATGTTTATGCTTCACATTTCCCTTGGTGAAGCCTATCCCCCTAACTGCACTGTAGGGTACGATACCGAAGGCTTCTGACTGGATTATGGACGGTGGATGCATTAACCACATGACTGGTGATCGAAGTCTTCTCATGGAATCAACCTTACGTCCATTTGACAAGAGTCACATCACATTTGCTGACACTAGTAAGAGCAAGGTATTGGGTCTAGGTAGAGTTGCAATCTCAAAGGATCAGCACATGGATAAAGTGATGCTTGTTGAATCCCTTGGTTTCAACATAATGTCTGTCTCAATGCTTTGTGATTTGAACATGATTGTGATATTTGGAAAATATCGTTGCCTTGCACTAATGGAATCTGACAACTCTCCAGTCTTTGAAGGGTATCGGAAAGATGATATGTATATGGTAGATTTCTCAGCAGGACCACAGTTGGCCGTATGTCTTCTAGCAAAAGCTTCAGAGTGCTGGCTCTGGCATCGGAGGCTACACTAATGCAAGATGGTCCAAACGCGACACTACGATCAAAGACCCTTCGACAAAACTGTGTGCGATGCCATAATCGCAAACGGTGTTGTAAAAAAAACCGTCAAAAAAGGTGCAAGACATTTGCGATGACAGATCCATCAAACACGGTTCAGAATTTAGTTCCGTGTGCAATGTAGGGCATACGGTTCAGCTCAATTAACTATTTGGGATGAGGAGGCACAAAAGAAACGGGCAACCAGGTGAAGGCGTGTGCGATATATAGCATACGGTTCACTGGGATGAACTGTGTGTGATTAGGCAACACAATGGAAATGGTTCAACTGAACAAGATGTGTGTGATACGCGGCAAATAGGTCCATAATCTGAAATGTGTGTGAAGACCAATAATAACACAGACGACCAATAATAACACAGACGATTGCTGCTAATAAGCCGTGTGAATTTCTCTATCTATAGTAGAATAACATGTATGTGTATATATGTATATATATAACTGAAATAAACATCCAATTACATAAGTGACTCTATAGATCATTCGCACGCACCTCAATAAACAATTGCATGCATTCTAAAGTAGGAGAAACGATCGTCTAGTCATCTACTTCTTGTGACGCTCCCGCCACTGCTATGTGGCTCGATCCCTCGTCTTTGTCAGGAAGAAGACAGTTCCTCATGTCACCGATCCGCCTGTACATCTCATAGCTTCTGTACGCGTCCATGGCTGCGTACTTGACATGTTGTTCATCCAGTCTCTTATGCCACACACTGTGCCAGGCGTTCTTGTCCTTATTGCTCTCTTCCTTCATCTTCACATAGTAGGGGTCTATGATGGCCGAGGCAAGGTCAACCAGGGAGTTCAATTTGTTTTTGTCGCTTCCCCAGACCTTGTAGTGGTGCTGGATGTTGACAAGATTCGGGCATTTCAAGTCCAAAACCTTGAGCGTTTTTAGATCTTGATAAACTGTAGTCGGAGCTCTTGATAAACCTGGAGAAACGCTCGCAAGGCCTTGTGGCAAGGTGGAAGTGGTAGATGAGGACGTCATGTCGCACACACAACTGGGCGACGGCAACCTTCTGATCATGCCCGACACGACCGATGGTGTACTCGAGGTCGAAGCCGACCACTCGGTACTTGTCCTCAGCAAGGAACTGCTCCATAGTTTGGATGGAGCTCTCCACCGAGACCGGATCATTCGTGTACACTACCGAGAGGGCCTTCCCCATCACGTGGGTGTCCACTACGTGATGCATGGTGAACTGCCCGCCGTTGTCGTAGTCGGCCACTGGGAGCGCCATTGGAGCAACGGGGAGCGCCATTGGAACCGCCGGATGTCCTCTCTGTATGTGTCCTCATGGGTGTGCTTATTGTGTCATGTGGGACGAGAGATGAAGGTAAATGGCCGCAGGAATAAATGGGGGCCGGGCGGCCTAGATTCTCAGCGCGTCTGCATGGCAGTTTTTGCAGCGGGTAACTGCATCGTCGCGCCGCGCCCGGCGCAACCGCTTGCACACGAACATGCGTGATCGTGCGCCGGCCCCAAACACTGGCAGCGCGCATGGAGGGACAAGGGCAAAGCACCCGAAGGGACGCGAGAGCGGAGCGCGTGCGGCGGGACATGAGCAAAGCGCGTTGCGGCCGCCTGAACCGCAAGCAACCACACGCATAGAGCAGTTGAACACACATGAAGTGGTCGCCTACAAGCCGGCCGACAGTTGCGTCGCTGCATAGAGAGCGGCCGTGTGGTACCACCTCCATCTAGTGTATAGTCTCCTTTATATTCCTTAGCATACTTTGCCCTCAAATTTAACCAACACAACGTTAATGCATGTTTTAAAAATTATATAATTGGAAACTATGGTCAAATACAAATCCAACTATATAATCTTTGGTGACATGCATTTGTATTTTATTAGTTAAATCATACTTATAAACCAGTACGGTGGTATAGTAGGTAACTAAATTGCAAATGTTTTTTATTAACCGCATGTGTACGTGGACTTTTGTCCTCCTCTTGCACGTCTTGTCACCCCGCTGCCGCAGACGGCTTACAGCGCAAGCTTGCGCAGCACGCGGGGGCGTTATTTTTGCGAAACGGTGGCGCCAATGAATTGTCGGTGAGCCCGTTCCTCTGCAACCTCGCAGGTTACCGTGCAAGCTTCCCGCCCGATTCGGTGAAATCCCCCAAAATCCCAATGCTTACCGGCCTGCTATAAAAACCCTCACGGCCGGCGAGTCCTACGTCGCATTTTCCCCTCCATCCCTGTAGCTTATCTCATCTGCTTCTCTCACAACCGCCAATGGCACCGGTCCGTCGTCGTTGCTCAGCCACTCCGCCGTCATCAAAGGACAGCTCCAGCTGGGAGGCTACACTGCGGCAGCGGCACAGTCCTCGATGTAGTGTAGTAGCACGTGGCGTCCGTGTCGGGTTATCACTTAGCTACTCGAGGACGAGCAGGAGTTAAGCTTGGGGATGCTGATACGTCTCCAACGTATCTATAATTTTTGATTGTTCCATGTTGTTTTATTATCAATCTTGGATGTTTTATAATCATTTTATTGTCATTTTACGTCATTTTTGGTACTAACCTATTGACATCGTGCCAAGTGCCAGTTGCTGTTTTTTTCAAGTTTTTTACAACGTAGAAAATCGATATCAGACGGAGTCCAATTGCAATGAAACTTCACGATGATTTTTATGGACCAAAAGGAAGAAGTTGGGCCCTAGTTGCACCTGGGGGAGTCCCGAGGAGGGGACAACCCACCAGGGAACCCTAGGAGGCCCAGGCGCGCCCTGGTGGGTTGTGCCCACCTCGGGTGCCCCCCGGACCGCCTCTTTGCTCTATAAATACCCCAAAAATCCACATACCCTAGGGGAGTCGACGAAATATTCATCCAGCCACCTTAGAGTCCAGAACCACCAGATCCAATCTAGACACCATCTCGGATGGGGTTCACCACCTCCATTGGTGCCTCTCCAATGATGATTGAGTAGTTCTTTGTGGACCTTCGGGTCCGTAGTTAGTAGCTAGATGGCTTCCTCTCTCTTGCTGAATTCTCAATACAATGGTCTCTTGGAGATCCATATGATGTAACTCTTTTTGCGGTGTGTTTGTTAGGATCTGATGAACTTTGAGTTTATGATAAGTTATATCTTTTTATATCCATGAAAATTATTTGAGTTTCTTTGATCTCTTATAGCCTCGTATTTCTTCTTCGATATTTGGGTTTTGTTTTGCCAACTTGATCTATTTATCTTGCAATGGGAAGAGGTGCCTGGTAGTGGGTTCAATCTTACGGTGCTTGATCCCAGTGACAGAAAGGGAACCAACATGTATGTATCATTGCTACTAAGGATAAAAAGATGGGATCTATATCTACACAATAGATAAACAGATCTTGTCTACATCATGTCATCGTTCTTATTGCATTACTCCATTTTCCATGAACTTAATACACTAGATGCATGTTGGATAGCGGTCGATGTGTGGAGTAATAGTAGTAGATGTAGGCAGGAGTTGGTCTACTAATCTTGGACGTGATGCCTATGTAATGATCATTGCCTGGATATCGTCACAATTATTTGAAGTTCTATCAATTGCCCAACAGTAATTTGTTTACCCATCGTTTGCTATTTTTCTCGAGAGAAGCCACTAGTGAAACCTACGGCCCCGGGACTTCTTTCTCATATATTTGCTTGCGATCTACTTTTTCTTTGCATTTTTATTCAGATCTATTAAACAAAAAATACAAAAATACTTTGCTGCACTTTATTTTATTTGTGATCTATTATTTCAATCTATTACAAATCTCTGGCATCGTTACCCGAAAGGGATTGACAACTTCTTTAACACGTCGAGTTGCGAGGTTTTGTTATTTGTGTGCAGGTGTTGTTTACATTGTGTTGCTTGGTTCTCCTACTTGTTCGATAACCTTTGTTTCTTCATTGAGGGAAATACCTAGCTTCGTTGTGCTGCATCATCCCTTCCTCTTTGGGGAAATACCGACGTAGTCCTAGAAGATAGTAGCTTTTCTGGTGCTATAGTCAGGGAGCAATCATCCTCCACCACGACAGCAACGGTCGCCAGCTCGGATATATCCACGGCATCGTCTGATCCACGAGCTCGCCACGATCAATATCAAGTCCTTTGGGAACGGATCAAAGAAGACGCTCGAACTACCATCGAGCAGTGGCGGGAAGCGCGCCATCAATCTGGTAGGCGTGCATGGCCCACTGTAGACAGGTCGGCGCCGAGGGATTCTGGTGACTTACCTTACGAGTTGGGTTGTCTAGCTTTCACCCGTGAGCTGCGCCGATTCCAGTGGCCCACTTCCCGCATGTTCAAACCAGAGGTCCTGGAGAAGTACAACTGCAAGACTTATCCGTCCGTGTTCCTAAGCTTTTACACCATCGCGATGCAAACTGCCTGGGCTCGAGATGACAAGGTGCTTGCCAACTACTTCCCATTGGTGGTCAAGCCCAATGTCAGGTCGTTGTTGATGCACCTTCCAGTAGATTCCATATCCTCTTGATCGAATCTGTGCCACAAGTTTGTTGGTGCATTTACCGGAGGCCACCAAGCTACTGGCCAGGCAAGTGATTTGCATCTAATCCCCCGGAAGGATGGCGAATCCTTGTGCAAGTACATACAGAGATTCAGCCATGTGCAGTACAACATCCCAGATGTTCATCCTGCCGCTATCATTAGCGCGTTTCATTAGAACATGCGCAACCACAAGATGCGTGAAGAACTGGCGATGAACAAAGGTTAGGGATGTTGCTGAGCTTTATGTTTTGGCCGATAGGTGTACTCGGGCTGAAGAAGGAAGGAAGTACCCCGGCAAAGATTTTGGCGCGGGAAGTGATTTCGGAGATGAAGATGTTGTCACCCCAGCAAAGAAGAACCGACGGTGCAACAGGAAGCTCAAGGGCAAAACCGTGCTTGCCGTCGAGGAATCCGGCAACCCCGGCACCGCCAAGAAGGCCAAGGTTGACGACCCCGGTAAAGATGTTGCCGCGTGTGCCGCCTGCCAGGCGTTGGAGGCTGCCGACAAGCAATATTGCAAGATCCATCGCACCAAGGGCCATGACCTCCAGAACTCAGGGGCGGGCCCAAGATTTAAAGACTGTGTATTCAAAATTTCAAAACATTTTTTTGGAAGCCTATATCTTTCTTTTTTGCGATTATAACTGATTACAGCACCATATTCAGTATATACTCCCTTTCTCCTTAAAAGAGTATACTTGCATTTTTATTGAAAAGTCAATTTTTTTTATGTTTGACCATATTTATACAATATTACACCAATATTTATACCATCAAATTAGTAGTATTAGAGTCATGATAAAATATATTTCATCATATACCTATTTGGTTTCACAAATACTTGCATAAATTCGGTCAAACTTTAAGATAGCTTGACCATTCAAAAAAGCTGAAAGTACACTCTTTGAAGAACGGAGGGAGTATATGCAATGTAATCATGTACCGAAATAAAAAGCTAATCAGCTGGATTAACTCACCCTTGTACAGCTGTACTGTTTATGAGCAAAAATTGAAAATTTTTGTTCCTGGAAAATGGAAGAAATGCTGAAGTCTGAAGAATGACGATGCAGGACGTCCTCTCGGACGATCGTGTTAAATTGTGATCCAAATTCTAGTACCGGGTTGACTAGACGTAGTACAACCGGTGTGGGCCTTTGCGTTGACGTCGACGCGTACGAGTACAACTCGTTTACTTGTCCTCCAAGGACTCTCATGTATTGCCCTCTTATATACCCCATGTAGTCGCACCTCAGACGGTCTGTCGTCTCGTGCTTGTAATACTCCTCCATCATAGTGATTGCGCCTTCGTGCGTCCGTGGTTTTCTCCCGCAAGGGTTTCCACGTTAAATCTCTGTGTCTCTCGTGTCTCGTTTTATCTCCTTATTATCTAACAAGTGGTATACAGAGCCAAGTTGCAGATACGAGATTTGAGACGAGGGATTAGGGTTGCGGTCTGTTCGGCCGCCACCGTTTTGCGATTAATCCGATCGCTTTGTTAATCCGCCGAGACCGACTCGATTTCCAACGCGTGGAAATCCCTCGAAGCTGCCGCAGTCCTTGCGTACTGTACGCTCGTCACGTGTGCGTGGTCTGCCGCTGCTACAGCCGCCGTACACCGCTACCAGCCAGAAGCTCGGCCACTTCTGTCCACGTACAGCTTCAAGTCCTGAAGGCAATCGCTGCCGCTGCTTGTTTTGGCGTGAAGGCTAGTACTTGCACTAGTACGTGCTAGTACTAATTGAGTACAGATTAGATCTTTTGGTCTTCGGTGGTACAGTTTGATTTTTCGTCTATTTCCGTACAATATCCAGGTGCTATTCTTCCAGTTCGTTTGATCCGCATATTAAATTCTGTCAAGAATTTTTTTTACCGGCTTGTACTACTTGTGTACATAGTTTTATCGACTCATGGCATCCATGAAGTACGATCTTCCGCTGCTGGACCGTGACACAAGGTTTACCCTATGGCAAGTCAAGATGCGGGCGTTGTTGGCACAATCCGACTATGATGATGCACTGGATAGTTTTGGAAAGGACCGAATTCAGGACTGGACTGCTGATGAGAAAAGAAGGGATCGTAAGGCTTTGTCACAAATTAAACTCCATTTGCATAATAATATTTTGCAGGAAGTTTTGAGCGAGAAAACTTCTGCCGCTCTATGGTTAAAGCTGGAAGGGATTTGCATGACTAAAGATCTCACCAGCAAGATGCATCTGAAGCAAAAATTATTCCTGCATAGGTTACCCGAGGGAGGTAATGTTTTGAATCATATTTCAGAATTTAAAGAGATCATATCTGATCTAGCTGCAATGGAGGTTAAGTATGAAGAGGAAGATACTGCTTTAATGTTACTTTGTTCACTGCCAAGTTCTTATACCAATTTTAGAGACACCATATTATACAGTCGTGATACTCTCACACTTAATGAAGTTTATGAAGCTTTGAACTCTAAGGAGAAGATGAAATTAATGGTGCCCCATGATGGTTCGAGTTCATCCCAAGCCGAGGGATTATCTGTTCGTGGCAGGACAAAGGAGAAGAACTCCAATAATGGAAACAGAGGCAAAAGTAAAAACGGCTACAGGGGCCGGTCGCAATCCAGAGACAAGAAGTATTGCAGGTATTGCAAGAGAGACGGGCATGACATCTCTGAGTGTTTCAAGTTGCAGAACAAGGAAAAGAGGAAAGGTAACAGACAAGGTGACAATTCTGCTAATGTTGCTCGTGATGATAGTTCCGATGATGCTCTTGTCGTTATTGCTGGATGTGCTCAGACCAATGACGAGTGGTTACTTGATACTGCATGCACTTTTCATATGTGTCCACATAGAGATTGGTTTAATACTTTTGATTCCACTACTTCTGCTGGTTCCGTTTTGGGTTTTGATAATTCACCATGCAAGATTGAAGGCATAGGTTCTATTCGGATCAAGATGTTTGATGGCATAATCAGAACTTTGACAGATGTTCGGTATATTCCGAAGATGAAGAGAAATCTTATTTCTATGAGTGCCCTTGATGCAAAGGGATACAAGTATTCAGGTGGAGGTAGTGTTTTGAAAGTCACCAAAGGTTCCCTTATTGTGATGAAAGGTGATTTGAGTTCGACCAATGGTCTTTATTACCTTCGAGGTTCTACCGTTTCAGGTAATGCTACTCCAGTTATTTCAAAGAATTCTGATTGTGATGCTGCTAACCTTTGGCATATGCGTCTTGGACATATGAGTGAACTTGGTTTAGCAGAGTTAAATAAGAGAGGTCTCCTTGATGGATATGAACCTGGTAAACTGAAATTTTGTGAGCATTGTATCTTCGGCAAGCACAAGAGGGTGAAGTTCAATACTTCGACCCATACAACTGAAGGTATTCTTGATTATGTGCATTCTGATTTATGGGGACCATCTCGCAAGAAGTCACTAGGTGGTGCTAGTTACATGCTGACTATTATTGATGATTATTCGAGAAAAGTTTGGCCTTATTTCTTGAAGCATAAATATGAAGCATTCTCAGCTTTTAAGGAGTGGAAGATTATGATTGAAAGACAAACTGAAAGGAAGGTAAAGATACTTCGCACTGATAATGGTATGGAATTCTGTTCTAAGCAATTTAAGAATTATTGCAAGTCTGAAGGCATTGTCAGACACTACACCGTTCCTTATACTCCTCAACAAAACGGTGTTGCTGAGCGTATGAACTGGACCATTATTTCCAGAGCCCGTTGCATGTTGTCCAATGCAGGTTTGCATAGGCGTTTTTGGGCTGAGGCCGCTTCCACTGCTTGTTATCTCATTAACCGTTCACCATCTATTGCTCTTAATAAGAAAACTCCAATTGAGGTATGGTCTGGTTCACCTGCTGATTATTCACAGTTGAGAGTTTTTGGTTGCACTGCTTATGCTCATGTTGATAATGGAAAGTTGGAGCCTAGGGCTGTTAAGTGCATCTTTCTTGGTTATAAGCCTGGTGTTAAAGGTTTTAAATTGTGGAATCCTGAAACCCAGAAGGTTGTTATTAGCAGAAATGTTATCTTTAATGAATCTGCTATGTTACATGATGTTTCATTTACTAATGTTCCCGTTGAGAGTGAACAGCAGCCTATTGTTCAGGAGCCTACTGTTCAGGTGGAGCATGTTATTGATTCAGGTGATACATCTGGTAATGAAATTGTTGATGCACATGATGAACCCGTCGTTAATGATGATAATGTCACTCCCACTCCAAATCAGCCTATTGTTCCACCCAGTTGGAATCTTGCACGTGACAGAGTTAGACGGGGTATTAATAAACCTGACAGGTTAATTGAAGAGTGCAATATTGTTTCTTTTGCTTTATCTGTTGCAGAAGAAATTGAAGGTAATGTTGAGCCTTCTTCATATTCCGAGGCTATTATTTCTGGTGATAGTAATAAGTGGATGACCGCTATGCATGATGAGATGGAATCACTTGAAAAGAATGGAACTTGGGATTTAGTAAAATTGCCTAAAGAGAAGAAACATATTCGTTGCAAGTGGGTTTTCAAGAGGAAAGAAGGTGTTTCTCCTAATGATGAGACAAGATATAAAGCAAGGTTAGTTGCTAAAGGTTATAGCCAGATTTCAGGTATTGACTATAACGAAGTCTTTTCTCCTGTTGTGAAGCATAGCTCTATTCGCACTTTACTCAGTATTGTTGCCATGCATGATCTTGAGCTTGAACAATTGGATGTTAAAACTGCATTCTTACATGGAGAATTAGAAGAGGATATTTATATGGAACAACCTGAAGGTTTTGTTATTCCTGGAAAAGAAAAGCTTGTCTGTAAGTTAAAGAAATCTCTTTATGGATTGAAGCAATCCCCTAGACAGTGGTACAAGAGATTTGACACCTTTATGCTCTCTCAAGGTTTCAAAAGGTCTAATTATGATAGTTGTGTTTATTTGAAAACTGTCAATGGTTCAACTATTTATTTGCTCCTTTATGTTGATGATATGCTTATTGCTGCAAAGAGTATGTCAGATATTGATGAACTAAAGAAGCAATTGAGTAATGAATTTGAGATGAAGGATTTGGGTGCAGCAAAGAAAATACTTGGCATGGAAATATCCAGAGATAGACCGTCTGGAAAAGTATATCTAAGTCAGAAGGGATATATTGATAAAGTTCTTCGTCGTTTTAATATGCATAATGCCAAGCCGGTGAGTACACCGTTAGCTGCACACTTCAAATTATCATCAGCTTTATGTCCTAAGTCAGATGCAGATATTGAGTACATGTCTAGAGTTCCCTATTCGAGTGCAGTTGGTTCACTTATGTATGCCATGGTTTGTTCTCGTCCGGATTTATCTTATGCATTGAGTGTTGTCAGTAGATACATGGCTAATCCTGGAAAAGAGCATTGGAGAGCAGTTCAGTGGATTTTCAGATACCTGCGAGGTACTTCTAATGCTTATTTACAGTTTGGGAAAACTAGAGATGGACTTGTTGGTTTTGTTGATTCTGATTTTGCTGGTGATTTGGATAAGAGAAGATCACTCACAGGTTATGTTTTCACCATTGGTGGTTGTGCTGTGAGTTGGAGAGCAACTTTGCAGTCTATTGTGGCTTGTTCCACTACTGATGCCGAGTATATGGCTATTTCTGAGGCTTGCAAAGAAGCTATCTGGTTGAGAGGTTTGTACACTGAGCTTTGTGGAGACTCATCTTGCCCTACCATATTTTCTGATAGTCAAAGTGCCATATATCTTACAAAGAATCCAATGTATCATGAGAGGACAAAGCACATTGATGTCAGATTTCATTATATTCGAGATGTTGTTGCTGAATGCAATTTGAAGGTATGCAAGATAAGTACTCATGATAATCCTGCTGATATGATGACAAAGCCAGTTCCTACCAATAAGTTTGAGCTTTGCTCAGGCTTAGTTGGTATTTCTCACTAGTCCTATGGACTTTGATGCACAAGGTGTTTATGCTGATTTGGATGGAGTTATTCACTTTCTTCGACTACTGGAGGGAATTTGGCTCAAGGTGGAGATTGTTAAATTGTGATCCAAATTCTAGTACCGGGTTGACTAGACGTAGTACAACCGGTGTGGGCCTTTGCGTTGACGTCGACGCGTACGAGTACAACTCGTTTACTTGTCCTCCAAGGACTCTCATGTATTGCCCTCTTATATACCCCATGTAGTCGCACCTCAGACGGTCTGTCGTCTCGTGCTTGTAATACTCCTCCATCATAGTGATTGCGCCTTCGTGCGTCCGTGGTTTTCTCCCGCAAGGGTTTCCACGTTAAATCTCTGTGTCTCTCGTGTCTCGTTTTATCTCCTTATTATCTAACAGATCGGCCACAGCACGCCGGGCGCCTGAACTTTGCGGCCGTGCTGCCGGCCGTGCCCCGCTGCCTGCTGCAGCAGCCGTGTGCTCCTGCCGCGTGATCAACCCTATCTCGTTTGGCGGCCATGTGCGAGATTAGAATTTGGGGAGGCAAGCGATGCGTCGTTTCCTTTACGTGATGGATCGCTTCTGATTGTCTTCGTGCCCGAGCGATCTTGTCATCATGCCTGTGCTGTAGCTAACTAGCTATTCACGTATTGGGCTTGGGCCATGTGGAGTGGGGAGGGAGAAAAACACAGAGGTGGCTTGTTCTAGTACCGGGAATTCTCTTTTCTTTTTCCCACACCTGTACGTATTATACACTATATATACCTATTCTTTATAAAAAATAATGGGTATTCAACTGAATACCCTTGAATTGAGCTGGGCCCGCCCTTGCCAGAACTGTCGGCAAGTCAAGCAACTTGTGAGAGGCAGAAAGCTGAGTATGAAAGGGGAGACAAGGAGAAGAGCCAGGATGGTGTTGAGGGGTCCGGCAAGAAGCATGGTGGCCAAGGAGGCCGCCATGGCAAGGAGGAGCAACAAGAGAGGCCTGCTCCAGGCCGCGACAAGAAAGAGGGAGATGGTAACCATGAAGAGGACGACGAGTCCAGTGAGCATGAGTTTCAAGAAGCTACAGATGCCATGTGCATTGATGGTGGAGCCTCGTTACATTCTTCTCACCGCCAACTTAAATAGTGGGCACGCGAGATCAATGCGATGGAGTCGTCGATCGATGCCCAGAAGCCACTGAAATGGTCCAACACGCCTATCTTTTTTATGCCGAGGATCACCCTGATCGCCCAACCACGGTCGGGTGCTTGCCGTTGTTGGTTTCACCAACAATTCGCAAGCTCAAGGTGACAAAACTGCTAGTTAATGTTGGGGCCGGTTTGAACTTGATCTCACCCAAGGTGATCAAGAGGTTGCAAATTCCTGATGGAGATCTCGAAGAAACGAGCATGTTTCAAAGGATCAATCCGGGGAGGAGCCAGCCCAAGGGTAATATCACACTACCAGTCACGTTTGGTGGTGAGCTAAACTACAGGACAGAGAAGATTGTTTTGATGTCGCCAAGATCCTGTTACCGTATAACGGAATCCTTGGTCGTCCAGCACTGGCCAAGTTTATGGCGGCGTCACACTACGCCTACAACACACTAAAGATGCCTAGCCCGATGAGCATCATCACTGTCGACTCCGACAAGAAAGATGCGCTCATCTGTGTCAACCAACTCTACCGGGAAGCGGTGGTAGCACCTGCCGCCAAGGCACTTGCTCCTGCCACTGGAGCTCCCGGGGGGGGGGGGGAAGAAGACCGGCAAGACCTCTTGCACTAGCAAGACCTCTTGTACCCACTCCGGCAAGCGCGCCTCCTCGGAGTGCTGTGTTCCCGTTGAGGAAGTACTAGAGAGCTCCATCAGCAAGAGCAAGAAATCCAAGGCAGCACCACCAGAAACTAAGAAGGTGCCCGTCAAGGAGGACGTCACGGGCGGAGCTTTCACTATAAGCTCCCCCCTCGATAGCAAATAGGAAAGCGCGCTCGTCACCTTCCTGCAGGCGAATGTTGATGTGTTTGCCTGGCAAGCATCTGACATCCCCAACATTCCCAGGAAGGTGATTGAGCACCATCTTGCTGTCTGACCTCATGCGCGGCCCGTCAAGCAGAAGGTCAGGAAGCAAGCTTTGGAGCGGCAAGAGTTTATCATTGAAGAAATTAGGAAGTTGGAAGCGGCAGGCTTGGTCAGAGGAGTGCTCCACCCAACATGGTTGGCCAATCCGGTGGTGGTGCGCAAGGCGAATGGAAAATGGAGGTTGTGCATTGACTATACAGGTATCAACAAAGCCTGTCCAAAGGATCTTTCCCCTTGCCATGCATCGACCAGATCATGGACTCCATGGCCGGGTGTGACTTGCTGTCGTTTCTTGACGCTTACTCAGGGTACCAACAAATCTTCATGACGAAGGAAGATGAAGAGAAGATCGTGTTTATCACCCCATGTGGTACGAATTGTTTTATGTGAATGCCTTTCGGGTTGAAAAGTGCTGGTTGAACGTTTGCAAGAGCGGTCCAAATTGGTTTTGAGCCTCAGCTAGATAGAAATATGGAAGCTTATATGGATGACATAGTGGTCAAAACCAAGGACAAGGCAATGCTCATACAAGATCTAGAAGAACCATTTGCAAATTTGCACAAGATCAATCTCAAGCTCAATCCTGAGAAGTGTGTGTTTGGCGTCCCATCTACAAGCTTCTCGGGTTCTTTGTGTCTCAGCGTGGAATCAAGGTGAACCCCGACAAGATCAAGGCAATTGAGCAAATTGAAGCACCAAGACGAGTCAAGGATGTACGTTGACTTGCTGGCTGTGTTGCTGCTTTGAGTAGGTTCATCTCCAAATCTACTGAGCGCGCCCTGCACTTATTTAAGATTTTGAAAAAGGCAGGTCCAATGAAATGGACTCCAGAAGCAGAGGCAGCACTACAAGATTTGAAGAGGTACCTCTCCTCTACGCACTACAAGGAAAAGGCCTACTAATGGCGCACCGGTTTTGCCTACTAATGGCGCACTACTGGTGCGCCATTAGTATCACGCCACTAGTATTTTTTTACTAATGGCGCACCACTGGTGCGCCATTAGTATCTGGTATACTAATGGCGCACCACACAGTGCGCCATTAGTTTTGCCCACAGTGCGCCACTAGTGTCTGCTATACTAATGGAGCACCACATGGTAGTGCGCCATTAGTAACAATTTTTTTAAATTTTTTTTCTTAATCTCAGGTCACTATTTCACATATGAGATATCCAACACATATATATACAACAAGCATCCATATAACAATCATAGCCAACACACAAGTTCCATCATATATACATACATAGCCAACACATAGTTCCATCGTTACATATTACAAAAGTTTCACATTGTTCATCCAACACCGTTATCCATCAATTCACAGAAGTTTCACATTGATACAAAATAAAAACACAAATGGAAAAGAAGCACTCCATCCATGCAAGCTTCCGTGAATTAAATCAAATCTGCAAAATGATAAACAAGAAGTTAGAAGAAGAAGAAGAAGAAGACTAGAAGAATACTAGAAGAAGAAGAACACTAGAAGAAGAATAAGAAGAATTTTGGAAAAGAAGAAGAATAAGAAGAAGACTATAAGCTTATTATGTAAACTTGATCATTTTGTGCTAACATAAGTTATTTTGGAGCTAACCTATAGGAAACTAAGCATATAAGCTCTAAGTTAGTATATTAGAGCCAACTTAGGTAAAATGAAGCTAACCTATGTCATTTTGGAAAAGAAGAAGAATAAGAAAAAGACTATAAGCTTATTATGTAAACTTGATCATTTTGTGCTAACATAAGTTATTTTGGAGCTAACCTATAGGAAACTAAGCATATAAGCTCTAAGTTAGCATATTAGAGCCAACTTAGGTAAAATGAAGCTAACCTATAGGAAACTAAGCATATTAGAGATAACATAGGTAACTAAGTATATATATATATATCATTTTGGAGATCTGACATACCTGTCAAAGTTCAGTTCTCATGCATTGTTCTTCTCCTTCTCCTTCCTCAGCCTGATGCGCCAAGAGCGGCGAGGCGGTGGAGGCAGTGGGATGTAGTCTTCTACCACAATTGGCGTGGTCATGTCGCCCAGCTGTGGGATCGCCGGCGCCACCACCGGTGCGTGGTCATTATCAGGCACCACCACCATCGCGAAGCCACGTTTAGGCAGGACGGGCACGACCATCGCTAGGTCATCCTCAGCCACCTCCATATCTTGCCCATGGTCAGCCACCACCATCTCTTGCCCATGGTCAGCCACCACCATCTCTTGCCCTTGGTCAGCCACCACCAGCGCTAGGTCATCCTCAGCCTGATGCCCATCGTCATCCTGCAGCTCCTCATCCCCACTCTGCTCCTCTTCTCCCACACTCCAGTCCGGATCATCCTTCTTGTTGTCTATGCTGCTGCCAGAATCGCTGCTGCTTTCGCTAAAGCTAGAATCGGTGTTGCTTTTGCTACAGCCATAGTCGTTGCTGCTTTGGCTGTAGCCAGTGTCGCTGCTGCTGCTCCCACTACCTGTTCAAATGCAACAATGACCGTTAACAATCGATGTGAGACAAAGCCAAATGTAGAGGAATAAGAAGAGGCAGAACGTACTGGCATCATCATCGTCAGCGTAGCGCATGCTACACATAGACGCGTTGAACACCTTCACGATGAGCATGGTGGCGTCGTCGTCGTGCCTGAAGAGAAGGAAGTACCCCAGCCGCAGGTCGTAGGCACGGTAGAACTTCTCCCACCCACGAGACAAGTACATGTGGACCTCCTTGATCACCAACTCCACATCCCACTGCCTGCGAAACCCGCTGCCGGCCTGTCGCAGCTTCACATTATTTGGCGGATCTTCACCCAGCATGTTCATAAAACTGTCAGGCAGCCTCTGCAGTTTGGGACAATGAGTGATGTAGCAAACAACTGATATCATAATGAGATGGGTGAAGGGGAGATCTCTCGTTTTATATACCTGCGTCATGGATGATACTGAAGTCCCAAGTATGATACTAAAGAACTCAGAAGCATCTAACTCGTACTGTGGTGTCGCAAAGCGGCGGTGGCTGCTTCCCGCCATCTCTGATAAGCAGCAGAAGAGACCAATTAGTACCCTTACAACAGATCATAAAACATGCATAATAACAGGCATTAGTCGCAAGTACCCCATATGTCCTATTTTTAGCAAAGTCATGCTAAAATTCACGGAAAATTTCAGCATGACCTTTGCTGAAAATAGGACATATGGAGTACCCGAATTTGCCGGAACATAAGTTAATCGACATTCCGGCAAACTCAAGGGCCTCTCGGGGTACCTGCAAAATCATTATCCCCGCGTAATGAAGTCGCCAATGGGTCATTTCAGAAGATCACAAGTAGCATCATCACAAGTACAACATCATCACAAATACAGCAGCAGGGATATTTTTATGATACAAGAAGAAAGCAGCCACAACTACAGTAAAAACAAGCAACTACACACACAAGAGTTGTAGAATATCCCTGCTATTCTTTTTTACATAAACATGTAATTAGTCAAGAAAACTTCTCTCATATTTTTAAACTTCCATTTATTTTAATCTACGGTAGATACATGACATCATCACCCTCCAGAAAAAACCAACAAATATGGCATCAGAAACATATGTGCCACCTGTCAGAAAATATAGAAAAGAAAGCACATAGTTATAAAGATTAGTATTCGAGACTTTGTAGCGAGCTCTGGTTTCTCTTAATGGCAATTTGGGTGAACCTTTCCATGCAAAAAAATTAAACTATTATGCAAATTTTGGACCCCCATCATATGCTAAGCAGGTGTGATGGTTCAGGCTTAATATGAAGCAAGCAGTAGATGAGGTGCAAACAAACATTTTTTAAAACAAATTGTGGTGGGATATTTCAAGACAATGCGGTTCGAGTGCTTCAGAATGGCTGTGAGATGAGAACTACTAGAATGTATGAATATTCATGAGGGTTCAGTAGTTGACATGTGAATTGGCAACTAATTTAAATCCAGGCAGTAGCACCAACTTCAAGCCCTGGAACTACTGACTGAATGAAAATTACACAACGAAGCCACACACATGCACATAGCAATGGTAGAAATGAGGAATCATCTTTGATCTCAGAAATGCTTTCTTTGACTTCATTTATGATACAAGAAGAAAGCAGCCACAACTAAAGTAAAAACAAGCAACTACACAAATCATGAGCTTGAAAGATCGTGAGCAGAAGCTGCTGGTAGTGCAACGCAACACGTACAGACAGCTGAAAACCTTCAGCACAGTGTTGATGCTCTTAAGGTGAAGGATGATGCAATTGGTAGATTGCAAGCACAGGTTGTTGCTGCCGAAAAGAAGCCACAAAAAGCTCTAAAGCTTAAGGATAATGTAATTGGCAAATTGGCCGAAAATAACCTACTATCAAATGGTAAAGCTTAAGTGGACTGTAGATGGTCTTAAGCTGACAGAAATCCAGTTTAGTAAGTAAAACTTAATCCAAATTTACTGCTTGGATGAGTCATCTAGAACAAAATACTAAAACTACTTGCGAATCCAGTGCATCTCTATCAAGAATTCAAGATACAACTTAATAGATGTAAAGCTCAATAACATACACAGAATAACAGATGACACAGGCACACAACACAAACAGAACCAAGGGTAACTTGTTTTTTTTCACAATTAAGGGTAACTAGTTGTGTAAGAAAACAGACAATTAGATCCTCTTGACTACAGTACAGCACAAACAAATTCACTTCAATTTTTCACTCCTCATCCTAGTTTAATTCACGCCACATGGGGCAAACCTTGGGCATGGTCATAATCACTCTGACTTCCTGCAGCAACTAAGCTTACTGAAGCAAACTGAAGCAGCAGACCAAGAAAAGAAACTTTTGCCTCTCAATGCAACACAAAACAGACTGAAGCAGCAGCAAAACAGAGCAGATATATAACCATGCGATTTACTTCTTTGTAAATAAAGACCAAGCATACATGTATTAGTTCTAATTTTACCTGGCTAGGATCAGAGGCAATTAGGAAGCAAGCAGAGGTTGAGGGCAAGAGGAAGAAGAAGAAGAAGAAGAAGAAGGAAGTGGAGGGGAGGGGCTCACCTGCAGTCGAGGGCGTACACAGCACCGACCGGCCTCCTTGGACCCGGAGGAAGCCGCGGTCGTGCCGGATCCCTAGGGCTCGTGGCCGGCACAAGACCACGCCGCAGCAGAGCTGAGCTAAGGTAGAGGCGGTCGTCGTCTCCTCCTCCTCCTCGTCCTCCTCCTGGTCCTCCTCCTCCGGCTCGGGGCGCAGGGGCGTGGGGACGGCGGCGCGGGGGAGCTGCAGTGGTGGGGGGCGTGGGGGCGCGGGGGCGGCAGCACGGGGGAGCTGCAGTGGTGGGGGGCGCGAGGGCGCGGGGGCGACGGGGGTGGAGTCCGGTGGGGGTCAGGGCGGTGGCGACAGGGGATAGAGGGGACGGAGGGGGCATGCAGGCACGGCGGCGGCGTACGGTTGGGGCGGAGGGGGCAAATTAGGTCGAGTGTGGAGGAAGGGAGGGAGGGGAATAGGTGGAGTGGGGGGAAGCTTACTAATGGCGCACCCCGCAGCGGTGCGCCATTAGAATGTTTTTTATTACAGTTCGAGCCCTCAGGTTATATTCCACCTAACCCAATCTACATCAGAACCCGCCCACTAGCCCGATTGGTCAGCACGCAGCACACACACTAGGAGGTCTTGGGTTCGATTCCCAGTTTCCCCAATTTTAATTTTTATGCATTTAAAATGTTGTTTGATATTTATTTGTGTTTAAATATGTTCAAACTTGTTTAAATCATAACAATAATATTTTTTTTTATAAAAACAGTAATAATTTTTTTTTAAAATATGTTCAAATTTGTTATTTGAAAATATTTATGAATATGAAAAAGGTGGAGTGGAGGGTGCGATGGGTCATCGGCGACGGTGGAGTGGGGGAGGGTGCGGGCCGGGGGTCGGCGGCGGCGGCCGGTGGAGCGGTTGAGGGTGCGGTTGATCGTCAGCGGCGGCGACCGGTGGAGCGGGGGAGGGTGCGGTGGGTCGTCGGCGATGGTGGAGTGGGGGACCGGATCTGGCGAGGTGGGATAGCGATCGAGATGGAGGGGGATCAAGATCGAGTGTCCACGAAATTTAAAAACATTCATGAGTTCAAAAAGTGCCCATGAAATACAATCGAGAAATGAAGACTACGATTTAAATACAATCGATCTTAGCTAGCTATCTGTTCACAATCTTCTTGCCCTTCTTTTTCGCAAATGGAGTTCTTCTGTGGAACGGACGTCCTTTAGGTAGGGTGGTCCTGCTTCTTCTTGTGGTGTATGCTGCTACTTCATCGTCGTCGTCATGTTCGATCTTCGGGTCGCCGTACTTGTCGAAGTCTTGCTCATTGGCTACTCCATCCATTCCGATGATCTTCCTTTTGCCTCTCCTCACGACAACACGACTGGGCTTTGACGGGCACATGGTGGATCTTCCAGTACGGCAAGTCTCAGAAAACAGACATCGTTTTCCATACCTTCAGCAGCTGCTCGGGCGCCTTTTGCTTCTTTCCCGGCAGTGGGCAATCTTTCCAATTTTTCAACAGCTTGTCTATTTCCTCGTCGCTCCTCGTACACGGGCGTTTTCGGGGTTCGGTTTCACCATCGAACATATCCTTGCGTTTCCTCCATGGGTCATCGTCGCGAAGCCACCTTCGATGTCCCATGAACACGGTTTTCGAAGACCCGGGATCTCTATCTAGCTGGCGATACGTTGTGTCATCCATGCACCTTACGCATCCAGAAAATCCGTGGACTACCTGCCCCGCGAGATATCCGTAACCGAGATAGTCGTGTAGTAGTGCAAAATATATATATATACGAATGGCGCACCGCGTAGTAGTGCGCCATTACTAGTTTAAACTAGTAATGGCGCACTGTGACACGGTGCGCCATTAGTAGTTTTGCAAAAAAAAGAATTAAAAAAGAATATAGTACTGGCGCACTCTGTGGCTGGTGCGCCATTACTAGTTAGAACTAGTAATGCCGCACTACGGCCGGATGCGCCATTAGTATGTATGGAAAAATGAAAAAAAATTATCACTAGTGGCGCACCTTTTGTCTGGTGCGCCATTAGTGTCTTCCACACTAATGGTGCATCACCAAATGGTGCGCCATTAGTATATAGTAGCGGCACACTACTTCTCTTGTGCGCCATTAGTGTCCATCCCATCTATAGCCCTTTTCCTAGTAGTGACGCCAACACTAGTCGCGCCTAAACCGCAAGAGCCATTGCTGCTATATCTAGCGGCAACGAATCAAGTGGTCAGTGTTGCGCTACTGGCACGAAGTTGATGAAGAAGTAGTGGCAGTGGCAAGACCATCGGATGACGAGCCAGCGCTCTCCCCGGTAGGGTTTGGTGCTGGCAAGGCAAGACCCCCGATAGAGCCTAGTGCCGGCAAGGATGGACCTTCCCCGGCAGAGCCTGGTGCCGGCAAGGCAAGATCTGTGCAAGCAAATGAAGTGACACAGAAGAAGAAGGTGGTGCAGCACCCAGTTTATTTTATCAGCTCCCTTTTACAGGGGGCTAGATCAAGATACTCTGGTGTGCAAAAGTTGCTCTTCGGCCTCCTTATGGCCTCGAGGAAGTTGCGCCACTATTTTTAGGCACATGAGATCACCGTCATCACTCACTTCCCGTTGTAACAGATCTTTCACAACCCAGATGCAACTGGAAGGATTGTGGAGTGGGCGTTGGAACTGTCAGGCTTTGGTTTGAAAGCACTTCGACAATTCAGAGCAGAGCCTTGGCGGAGTTCATTGCAGAATGGAACTCAACGTCTGACAAGGAAATTCAAGAGACCACTCTCCCCGGCAAGGAAACAAGCCATGACTAGATTATTTACTTTGATGGGGCTTTCTCACTGTAGGGCACTGGTGCTGGTGTGCTACTTGTCGCACCCATCGAGGGCACCTCAAGTACGTAGTCCAGATGCACTTCACCCGGGAGAGATCAACAAACAACATTGTAGAGTATGAGGGACTGCTTGCTGGTCTTAGGATCACTGCGGACCTCGGAATTAGGAAGCTCGTCGTCATAGGTGAGTCACAGCTTGTTGTCAAGCAAGTTAACAAAGATTATCAGAGCCCATTGATGGAAGCTTACGTAGATGAAGTGAGGAAGTTGGAAGAGTGTTTTGATGGTCTGCAAGTAGAACATGTTCCCCGAACAGAGAACAACATTGCTGACGACCTGTCAAAATGTGTTGTCCTCAAGTTACCTGTGGAACCAGGGACTTTTGTGCTCCAACTAACTCAGTCATCCGTTGAACCATTGGCAGGACAGAATAAGCGAAGAAAGTTGAGCCCGGGCAAGTACTTTCCTGCTAAGCTCCCAGGAGCCGCCGGCAAGGAAGTTGTCGGGGACAACGCCAAGCTTTCCGAGAGGCGACAGGCTCCGGCAGGGCCTCAAGCCCTTGCCGTAGAGACAACTCCTCCCATGGCAGAAGACATGCCTTTAGTCCTTGATGTCGAGCCTCGGGCTCCAGCATGGGCACAACACAACGTTTAGTTCCTCCAAACAGGGGAGATCCCCGAGGAACAGGAAGAAGCAGAGAAAGTAGCCCGTCAGTCCAACATGTACCAGTTTGTGGATGATGTCCTGTACAGAAGGAGAGCGAATGGAATGAAATTGAAATGCATTCCCCAGGAGGACAGACTGGAGCTATTGTTGGAGATAAATGGAGGCATATGTGGCTCTCACATAGGATCAAGGGCTCTTGCCGACAAGGCATTCCGGCAAGGTTTCTTTTGGCCCATTGCCCTCCAGGATGCGACTGCACCAGTAACCAAGTGTGAAGCGTGTCAGTTCCATTCAAAGAAACTCCATCAGTCATCTCAAGCTCTTCAAACGATCCCTCTTTCCTGGCCATTTTCAGTCTGGGGGCTCGACATATTGGGTCCTTTTCCCTGTGTTGTTGGGGACTTTGAGTACCTGGACGTAGCAATCGACAAGTTCACAAAGTGGCCGAAGGTGGAAGCAGTGAGAAAGGTGATAGCACAGTCGGCTGTCAAGTTCTTCAAAGGACTAGTTTGCCATTTTGGTGTGCCAAACAGAGCCATCACCGACAACGACACACGGTTCACAAGACGCACCTTCATGTAGTATATCCAAGACCTCGACAGCAAAATCTGTTTTGCTTATGTTGCTCATCCAAGAAGCAATGGCCAGGCAAAAAGGGCAAATGCTGAAGTGCCGCGGGGCCTCAAAACAAGGAGTTTTGACAGGCTACACAAGTGCGGAAGATGCTGGACTGATGAGTTGTTGGCAGTTCTTTGGTCAATCAGGACGACACCAAATCGAGCCACCGGCCAGACGCCCTTCTCCCTGGTGTACGGGGTGGAAGCAGTTCTCCCAACAGAACTCACATATGGGTCGCCTCGAGTGCTTGCTTATGATGAGCTTGAGCAAGAGCAGTTGCAGCAAGATAATGCTACGCTCCTTGAGGAAGATCATCTTCAGGATGTTGTGCGAGCTGCGCGCTACCAGCAAGCCTTGCGCCGCTACCATAGCCGCAAGGTTCACGCCCAAAGCCTTGAGGAAGGCGACCTTGTTCTTCGGCGCGTCCATTCGGCCAAGAATTCCAACAAGTTGGCGCCAAAGTGGGAAGGCCCTTATCGGGTAAGACGAGTCACCAGGAATGGTGCAGTCCGCCTGGAGACCGAAGATGGCATTCCAGTGAGCAACTCCTGGAATATCAAATATCTTCGCAAGTTTTACCAATGAGGCGCGGTTGCCAGGTCCCCCAACAACCCTCTTTTGTACTAGCCTTGCCAGCAAGGCATATAACCCTATGTACAGAGCCAGGCGCAGACCCTGTGCGCAGTTGAATAAGTTTAAGTATGTACAGTTCTTATCAATTCCATGTTTATATATATGCATGTCTGTCCAGGATATTGTACTACATTTGTTCCCAGCAAGTACTGATGAACCGCCAAGGTTCCATGTTCCTATTTTCTCTTCTTTATTTTTCTCAAAGGATAGAAGGTTCCCTCGCATACAAGTTTGCCGGGGGGATGATGGTATGGAGTATGGACACCAACAGGCGACGTTCGAAGTGGCAGCTTGCGGAAAAGAGTACAAAGCGACAAGCTAAGTTGTGAAACCTTGAGTGAATTTCTTTTAAATATGAGGTTATTTTTCTTGAACGATTTTGGTTCTTGTATGAAAAACCTGCACGCAAAGGAACCTTGTCATAATTAGTTGTGCCCTTGCTCTGTTCCGAGTCCGCTCAACAGTTCAAGTGGCTGCACTAAGAACAACATGGTGTCTTGCCGGCAGCGACACCCCCCAGCAGGCTGTTAAGGACTGATGACCCACAAGTGTAGGGGATCTATCGTAGTCCTTTTGATAAGTAAGAGTGTCTAACCCAACGAGGAGCAGAAGGAAATGATAAGCGGTTTTCATTAAGGTTTTCTCTCCAAGCACTGAAATTGTAGGTGATAGATAGTTTTGTGATAAGATAAATAGTAACGAGTAACAAGTAAATAAAGTAAATAAAGTGCAGCAAGGTGGCCCAATCCTTTATGTAGCAAAGGATAAGACTGGACAATTCCTAATAATGAGAAAAGAGCTCCCGAGGACACATGGGAATTATCGTCAAGCTAGTTTTCATCACGCTCATTTGATTCGCGTTCGGTACTTTGATAATTTGGTATGTGGGTGGACCGGTGCTTGGGTACTGCCCTTACTTGGATAAGCATCCCACTTATGATTAACCCCTATTGCAAGCGTCCGCAACTACAAAAGAAGTATTAAGGTAAACCTAACCCTGACATTAAGCATATGGATCCAAATCAGCCCCTAACGAAGCAACGCATAAACTAGGGTTTAAGCTTCTGTCACTCTAGCAACCCATCATCTACTTATTACTTCCCTATGCCTTCCTCTAGGCCCAAATAATGGTGAAGTGTCATGTAGTCGATGTTCACATACCACCACTAGAGGAAAAGACAACATACATCTCATCAAAATATTGAACGAATACCAAATTCACATGACTACTAATAGCAAGACTTCACCCATGTCCTCAGGAACAAACGTAACTACTCACAAAGCATATTCATGTTCATAATCAGAGGGGTAATAGGATCTGAACATATGATCTTCCACCAAGTAAACCAATTAGCATCAACTACAAGGAGTAATCAACACTACTAGCAACCAACAGGTACCAATTTGTGGTTTTGATACAAGATTGGATACAAGAGATGAACTAGGGTTTTGAGAGGAGATGGTGTTGGTGAAGATTTTGATGGAGATTGACCCCCTCCCGATGGGAGGATCGTTGGTGATGATGTTGGTGATGATTTCCCCCTCCCGGAGGGAAGTGTCCCCGGCAGAACAGCTCCGCCGGAGCCCTAGATTGGTTCCGCCTCATGGCGGCGGAGTTTCGTCCTATAAGCTTGCCCCCTATTTTTTCCAGGGTAAAAGCTCTCATATAGCAGAAGATGGACACCGGGGGCCCACCAGGGGGCCCAGGAGACAGGGGGCACGCCTAGTAGGGGGCGCACCCCCCCCCACCCTCATGGACAGGGAGTGGGCCCCCTGGTGTATTTCTTTCGCCCAATAATTCTTATTAATTCCAAAAACATGCTTAGTGGAGTTTCAGGATTTTTGGAGCAGTGCAGAATAGGTTTCCAATGTTTGCTCCTTTTCCAGCCAAAATTCCAGCTGCCGGCATTCCCCCTCTTCATGGTAAACCTTTTAAAATAAGAGAGAATAGCCATAAGTATTGAGATATAATGTGTAATAATAGCCCATAATGCAATAAATATTGATATAAAAGCATGATGCAAAATGGACGTATCAACTCCCCCAAGCTTAGACCTCGCTTGTCCTCAAGCGGAAGCCGATATCGAAAAATATGTCCACATGTTTAGAGATAGAGGTGTCGATAAAAATAAAATATGGACATGAGGGCATCATGATCATTCTTATAACAACAACTTATATAGATTTTATCATATGATTTCCTATGGTCAAGTGACAATCAATTCACAATGTCAAGTATGGTCAAAAACTTGATTGGGAACTAATAAACTATAATCTCAGTCATTGAAGCAATTGCAATTTCTCATAACATCAGAAAGAGTCAACAATAGAGCTTTTCAGCAAGCTCACATACTCAACTATCTTGTAGTCTTCTATAATTGCTAACACTCATGCAATACTTGTGGTTATGGAGTTTCAGCCGGACACTGAGAAAGATAGGGGCTTATTGTGTTGCCTCCCAACGTATTCACCTTTAGGTGATGTCAACAATAATATCCATGCTAACTTACATCCAATTGGATATATATATATATATATATATATATATATATATATATATATATATATATATATATATATCATGATCTTTCAAACACGAGGAGCTTGCCAAAGGATAAAATGAAAAAGGGAAAGGTGGGGATCACCTTGACTCAAGCATAAAGTAAAAACATAAAGTAAAAACATAAAGTAAAAGATAGGCCCTTCGCAGAGGGAAGCAGAGGTTGTCATGTGCGTTTAGGGTTGGATGCACAAAATCTTAATGCAAAAGAACGTCACTTTATATTGCCCCTTGTATGTGGACCTTTATTATGCAGTCTGTCGCTTTTATTACTTCCACAACAAGATCGTACAAAGCTTATTTTCTCTGCAATAATAAGTCATACATATTTAGAGAGCAATTTTTATTGCTTGCACCGATGATAACTTACTTGAAGGATCTTACTCAATCCATAGGTAGGTATGGTGGACTCTCATGGCAAAACTGGGTTTAAGGATGTTTGGAAGCACAAGTAGTATCTCTACTTGGTGCAAGGAATTTGGCTAGCATGAGAGGAAAAGGCAAGCTCAACATGTTTGGAAGGTCAATGACAATATACTTTAACTGAGATGTGCGAAAACATAAACCATTACGTTGTCTTCCTTGTCCAACGTCAACTCTTTTAGCATGTCATACTTAATGAGTGCTCCCAATCATAAAAGGTGTCCAAGATAATATATTTATATGTGAACCCCTCTTTCCTTATCACTTCCTATTAATTGCAACGATGACCAAAACTACGTTTATCAACTCTCAACAATTTTTATGCCTCATACTTTCTATATGTGAAGTCATCACTATCCATAAGATCAATATGAACTCTTTTATTCTTTCTACTTTCTCAAGATCATAGCAACATAGCAAAGCCCTAGACTCAACACTAATCTTTATTATAGATAGTTCACGGACTCGATTACAAAAAGAGATCACAAAGCAAAACTCAAAACTACTTGATAATGAAACTTCAATCTACTAGATCAAGATACTACTAAAAAGGTTGAACTAAATAAAACGGTAAAGATAGGAGTGTGATGGTGATACGATACCGGGGAACCTCCCCCAAGCTTGGTAGTTGCCAAGTGTAGTGCCCATACCCATGTGATTATGTCCTCGGAGGTGGTGAAGTAGGAGTTGTTGATGATGTAGGCTTGTCGTCCGTCTTCCAAGGCATAGGCTCACCATCATAGAAGGATGGCCGAGTCTCCGGGATCCTTAAATCTGCAGCCAAACTCATCCTCTTGAATCTATATTCATACTCACAGTTCTGGTTTTGCAGGTCATAGATCTGGGCTTGGAGGTGCTCGATTTTCTCTTGAAGCTTGAAGATGGTCTCCCCAATGACTTTGGCATCTAGCTTGTGGTTCTTGGTGAACTCCGTGATCATCATCTGGTTGGTGTTGAGTCCACACTCCACCATCCCTTGGCACTTGAAAACTTACTGCTCCATGGCTTCGAGCTTTGTCTCCACGCTCCTGGTACGCCTTGGTCCCTCCACGTCGCGGATGTGTAGCACCCCCTCACGCATCTCGATGGTTTGAGGGTGTTGCAGCCCCTTCGCGAGATAGGGGTTGATAACCCTCTTGAAAAACTTGTCCTTGGGGGCGCTTGGAGACGACATGATGCTCTAGATCTAAAACAGAAACAGCTCGAAATGAAAATAGAGGATATTTGCGTGATACGATGGTCAAAACATTCGGGAGTATATATAATGAATTTTTACCGACCAAACTACGTAAAGTGCAAGAAAATGGAGTCCGGGAGGCACACGAGGTTCCCATGAGATAGGGGGCGCGCCCAGTAGGAGGGGGCGCGCCCTCCACTCTCGTGGGGGCCTCGTGTCCCTTTTGGACTACTTCTTTCTTCCTAAAATTCTTAAAGATTCCAAAACTGATAAAAATTGCCATTGGAGTCGTTTTGGAGTCGGTTTACTTACCGTACCACATACCTATTCCTTTTCGGAGTCTGGAACGTTCTGGAAAGTGTCCCTTATGTAATCCTTCGGGGTTACGGTTTCAATAATATTAGTTTCAACATTGATAGGCTTACCTGAAATATAATGTTTAATTCTTTGATCGTTTACCACCCTCGGACTTGTGCCTTCGAAGTTGTTGATTTTTATGGCACCAGAACGATAGACCTCCTCGACAACGTAGGGACCTTCCCATTTAGAGAGAAGTTTTCTTGCAAAAAATATTAAACGAGAGTTGAATAATAACACATAATCTCCTACGTTAAACTCACGCTTTTGTATCCTTTTGTCATGCCAGTGTTTGACTTTTTCTTTGAATAACTTGGCATTCTCGTAAGCTTGGGTTCTCCATTCATCAAGTGAGCTAATATCAAACAACCTCTTCTCACCAGCAAGTTTGAAGTCATAGTTGAGCTCTTTAATAGCCCAATATGCCTTATGTTCAAGTTCAAGAGGTAAATGACACGCTTTTCCATAAACCATCTTATATGGAGACATACCCATAGGATTTTTGTATGCAGTTCTATAGGCCCATAATGCATCATCAAGTTTTTTGGACCAATTCTTTCTAGATCTATTCACAGTCTTTTGCAAAATTAATTTGAGCTCTCTATTGCTCAACTCTACTTGACCACTACACTACGGATGATAAGGAGATGTGATTCTATGATTGACATCATACTTAGCAAGCACCTTACGGAAAGCACCATGAATAAAATGTGAACCACCATCAGTCATAAGATATCTAGGGACTCCAAACCTCAGAAAAATAACTTCTTTAAGCATTTTAATAGAAGTGTTATGATCAGCACTACTAGTTGGAATAGCTTCTACCCACTTAGTAACGTAATCAATTGCAACTAAAATATGTGTATAACCATTGGAGGCAGGAAAAGGTCCCATATAATCAAAGCCCCAAACGTCAACGGTTCAATAACAAGAGAATAATTCGTAGGCATTTCTTGACGTCTACTAATGTTACCTACTCTTTGACATTCATCACAAGATAAGACAAACTTACGAGCATCTTTGAAGAGAGTGGGCCAATAAAAACCAGATTGTAGTACCTTGTGTGCAGTTCTATCTCTAGCGTGGTGTCCTCCATAAGATTCAGAGTGACACTTGCGTAGGATCTGTTCCTGTTCATACTCAGGCACACAACGTCTAATAACACCATATACCCCTTCTTTATAAAGGTGTGGGTCATCCCAAAAGTAATGTCTTAAATCATAAAAGAACTTTTTCTTCTGCTGGTATGTGAAACTAGGCGGTATAAATTTAGCAACAATGTAATTAGCATACCAAGGAGCAGTACGAGAAGCATTAATGACCGCTAATTGTTCATCAGGAAAGCTAACATCAATAGGCAGTGGGTCATCAAGAACTGTCAGAGTAATGGGCCACGGGTAGGCCAACCCGGGTCCCAGGATCTTTCAAGACATCGGGGCAGGCCGCGCCCCTCAAGCCGAGTCCCAGACGGCGACTCCAAGACGAGCCGAGTCCCAGACGGCGACTCCAAGACGAGCCGAGTCCCAGACGGCGACTCCAAGACAAGCCAACTCCGGGCAGGCGACCTCCAGAGAGGCCGACTGTGGGAGTCGGCCCATGACTTTCCCCGAAGCCCGATGCGGGGTGCGGTCACGACGTGGCCGTTCCTCCCTGCCTACGAGGGACTGGCATGGCTACAGTGAGCCGTATCGCCGGAAGATCTCCGGCGAGGCGCGGCACTGTTGCCATGCCTGCCCTGACCTCAGCCATGGTGCGTGACACACTGTATCCACGACGCCGGCCTGTACGGCCCGAAGATCGCGGGGCCGCCTGTCAGTGGGAGGACCAAAGGCGGCCTGAGCGCCCCGAAGACGGCCCTGTGGGAGTCGGCCTCCCAAGAGTCGGCCGCCTCCCCTCCAGGGCCCCACGAGCCATTAACCAGATAGGATGGGGAATGGCGACAGTGATCGCCCGATAGACGGCAGCACTGTTGCCACGACCCAATGACCAAGCATGCGTCATCAGGAGCGCCACACAGTGTCAGGCCTGTCCGCGGGACCCACCAGTCGGCGGGCCCCAGAAGCCGGCGAGAAGGACGGCGGCATGAGAGACAGACGGCTGGGACCCGCGCCCAGCCAGATTACCATTGTACCCCCGGGGGGTAGGCCTATATAAACCCCCCGGGGCACCCATGCAAAGGGTTCAGACTTTGATGGAGATAGACCAGATAGCACAGGGAGGAGAGAACTAGCCTTGCTCTCTCTTACCTCCCGATACAGCTCAAGGAGCACCATTGTAGTCACTTTGCTTTAGTGATCATGCGGAGACCCCGCAGAGCAGCAGTAGGGGTGTTATCTCCCCGGAGAGCCCCGAAGCTGGGTAAGATTCGCCGGCGTGCATGCCTACGCCTCATCCCGTTTCCAGGCACCGGCGACGTTCTACTCACCCCCACCATGATAAGCCATCCTTTGGCATATGTCGCACCCAACCCCCGACATTTGGCGCCCACCGTGGGGCGAGGTGCACCGTCGTCCGGAGATCTGTTCTGGACGGGAACCCTCTTCCTCCCTGGCGAGCGCAGCCAGCCAGGCTCGCCAGATGGAGTCTGCATCGACACGCTGCGCGGCGCTGAGGCCGCCTGCGCCGCGAGTGTCCTCGCCAAACTTGTCGGCGAGGTGCGCCTCTCCGACGAGCCTCCATCCGACGCAGGCACGGGTGGCCCCGAGAGCCTTCTCGCGGGCCTCCTTGACCAACTCCACGTCGTCGGCAAGCCTGCCGTGGACTTGGAGTCCGTAGGCTCCACCGATCCGATGTTGGTCGACTCCGACACCGTGTCGCTTGACATTTTCCCCACCAACGTGGTGGTCTACGACGAGCCGCTTCCGTACGAGGAGAGCGGCAGAAGCGCCGTCACGGAGGTGCTCGTCATCAGTCATGGCGAGCGCTCCGGCGAAGAAGCCCAGGACCCACTTGCTGCGGCCCTGCAAGACCTTACCGCGCCCATTCCAGAGGACGCAGACGCCGAGACACTGGAGACACGCCGCCTTCAGATCATCGAAGGCGCCAAGAAGCTGGCAAGCATGAGGCGCTTGTTAGAGGCATACCAGCGCGAGATGGATCACGCTGTAGGCGGCTCGCTGGCCCCGACTGGGCCAAGCCGTCTAGGCGTGGTCCGGCAGCGCGGCGCGGACATCGCCGACTTGTTCGGGGCAAAACACCCCGTATACGCCACCCCAGCGGAGAACATCCGCGCCACCCAAGCGGCGACTGATGAGCTGAAGAACTTCGAGGGCGAAGAGCGCCGTTTGATGACGGAGCGAGTCCAGGAACTCCTTGACGCGGTTGCTGCACAGAACGCGGCTAGCGGCCGCGCAGACATGCTGCAGCAGCCGAGCGACAATTTGCCTCCCTGCCGAGATCAAGGCGCGACCTCTCGGACGCCGACTGGCGGAGTCCGCGGAAGGAAAGAAAAGGAGCGACCAAGACGGCCGCCCGAGAGCAGTCGAGCGACGGGACGACTACCTGCCTCCCCCGCCCAGAAGAGAGCGGCGAGTTTCCCCGCCGCCTGTTGAGCATCCGACTCTCGGAGGCCGCCTTGGCCGCCGAGAGGGATTCGGAGAGAACGACGCCCGCCATCGGATCGACCGACTCCACCGATCCCTGGCGCTGGAAGAAGAAGACGAGCTGGGTCTGCCTTGCTTTGGGCCTCGCATCCGAGACGAGCCCTTCCCCAAAGGGTTCACGCTCCCCCGAGACACACCCAAGTACACCGGCTCTGTGAAGCCGGAGGACTGGCTGATAGACTACTCCACAGCCGACAGCATAGCGAACGGCAACAAGCGAGTTACCGTGAAGTACGTTCCTCTCATGCTCCAGGGCACGGCCCGGACATGGTTGAACAGTCTGAAGCCCCGCAGCATCAACAGCTGGGTCGACTTCACTGAAGCCTTCATCCGCAACTTCACGAGCACGTATAAGCGACCTCCCAAGCCGCGCCAGCTTTCCTTGTGCGTGCAAGGCCCTGATGAATCAATGCGCGACTATCTCACGCGCTGGGGCGAGCTTCGGAACTCCTGCAAGGGCGTGCACGAGGTGCAGGCTATCGAGTACTTCACCGCCGGGTGCCGAGAGGGCACCCTCCTCAAGCATAGGCTCCTCTGCGACGAGCCAGAAACCCTCGACGAACTGCTAGTCATAGCAGACAAGTACGCCGCGGCCGACTCTTCCATGAAGACAGAGATCCAAGTCAACGCCGCTGGCAAGGTGACCCCTCAGGCTCCCAAAACCCCGGCTGGAGACACCAGTCGGCGCCAACAACAGAACGATAACAAGCGCAAGGCCCAACAGCCGACTTCCAACAGTCGGCAAGTGGCGACAGTTGAAGACCAACAGCCGGAGGGGCAGCCTCTGGCCAAGCGGCAGAAAGGCGGCAAATCCAATTGGTTGCCAGCCTTCTCCTATGAGCAGACTTTGGATGGTCCCTGCAAGTTCCACAGCGGCGCGAAGCCGTCAAATCATACCACCCGAAAGTGCCACTGGCTCACCAGAATCGCCAAAGGAGACGGCCTCATTCCTCCGCCGCCTGCTGGGCCGCCGCCTCCGCCACCTCCCCAGCAGCCGGCGGCTCGGCCAGTCGGCGCAGTGCAAGACGAGTTCCCAGATGAGCATGGAGCCTACATGGTGTTCACCAGCATGGCGGATGACCGGCGCAGCAGGCGCCAACAGCAGCAAGAAGTAAATGTAGTGGCAACAGATGCCCCAGAGTTCATGCATTGGTCCGAGAGGCCTATCAGTTGGAGTAGAGCGGATCACCCAGAGGTGATGCCGAGTCCGGGCTCTTATGCCCTGGTCCTAGGTGCTACCTTGGCCACTGATAGGCGGGCAGCCTATTTCTCGTGAATTCTGATAGACGGAGGCAGCAGCATCAACATCCTGTACAAGGACACCATGGAGAAGCTAGGAATCAAGCAAAGACAGCTGCAAAGCAGCCGGACTGTGTTCCATGGAATTGTACCCGGCCTTTCCTGTTCGCCAATCGGCAAGATCCTGATAGACATCCTCTTCGGAGACAAAGATCATTTCCGCCGAGAGCCGGTCTGGTTTGAAGTAGTGGACTTGGAAAGCCCATATCACGCATTGCTTGGCCGACCTGCTTTGGCCAAGTTCATGGCGGTTCCTCACTACGCCTACCTCAAGATGAAGATGCCGAGTTCCAAGGGGATTCTGACCGTAGCCGGCGACTACCGGAAGTCGTCCGCTTGCGCGGCCGAGAGCAGTCGGCTGGCCGAGTCCTTGGTGATCGCGGCTGAGAAGCGGCTCCTTGACCGGGTCGTGGCGATGGCCGGAAAGCAGCCAGAGATGTCGCTCGACCCCAAGGAGTCGAAGGCGGAAGGATCATTCAAGCCGGCCAAAGAGACCAAGAAGATACCCTTGGAACCGGAGCACCCAGAGAGATACGCTGTAGTAGGTGCAAACCTCGATAGCAAATAGGAAGGCGAGCTTGTCGATTTCCTCTGTGAGAATCGAGACATCTTCGCATGGTCCCCCAAAGACATGCCAGGTGTACCGACGGAATTCGCCGAGCAGAAGCTACACGTCAGGCCGGATGTGAAACCCGTCAGGCAGCCCTTGCGCCGCCTGTCAGAAGAGAAGAGAAGAGTTGTTGGAGAGGAGATAGCCCGGCTTCTTGCGGCCGGCTTCATCATGGAAGTGTTTTTTCCAGAGTGGCTGGCAAACCCGGTTTTGGTGCTAAAGAAGAACAAGCAATGGCGGATGTGTATCGATTACACAAGACTCAACAAAGCCTGCCCAAAGGACCCGTTTGCCCTGCCAAGAATCGATCAGGTGATAGACTCCAGAGCCGGATGCGAGCTGCTGAGTTTCCTAGACGCATATTCAGGATATCACCAGATCAAGCTGAACCCGGCAGACAGGCTGAAGACCGCCTTCATCACACCATTCGGAGCCTTCTGCTACCTGACAATGACGTTCGGCTTGAGGAATGCCGGCGCCACCTTTCAGCGTTGCATGCAGAAGTGCCTCCTCAAGCAACTCGGCAGGAATGCCCATGTCTATGTGGATGATGTGGTGGTGAAGACGGAGAAGCGTGGGACGCTGCTGGAAGACCTCAAGGAGACCTTTGAGAATCTGCGCCGATTCCAGATCAAGCTCAACCCTGAGAAGTGTGTTTTCGGAGTACCAGCCGGCCAGCTCCTTGGCTTCCTGGTCTCCGAACGCGGCATAGAGTGCAACCCCGTGAAGATCAAGGCCATCGAGAGGATGGAGGTACCCAGCCGACTGTTAGATGTGTAGAAGTTCACCGGCTGTTTGGCATCCATCAGCCGATTCGTTAGTCGGCTGGGCGAGAAAGCTCTGCCCTTGTATCAGTTGATGAAGAAGACCACCTTTTTTGAGTGGAACCACAAGGCGGATGAGGCATTTCTCCAACTGAAGAAGATGTTGACTTCTCCCCCTGTGTTGGCGGCTCCGACTCCCAAAGAGCCCATGCTCTTGTACATCGCCGCCACCAGCCGAGTAGTCAGCACAGTCATCATAGTCGAGCGCAAGGAGGAAGGCAAGGCGCTCCCTATCCAGAGGCCGGTATATTACCTGAGCGAATTACTGTCGACCTCCAAGCAGAACTACCCTCACTACCAGAAGATGTGCTACGGTGTGCATTTTGCCGCCAAGAAGCTGAAGCCTTACTTTCAAGAACATCCAATCACCGTAGTTTGCACGGCTCCGTTGGCCGAGATCATTGGAAGCTGAGACGCCTCCGGCCGAGTAGCCAAATGGGCTATAGATCTGGCTCCTTACACCATCTACTACCAGCCCCGCACCGCCATCAAGTCGCAGGCGCTGGCCGACTTCCTCGTCGACTGGGCCGACACCCAGTACCTACCGCCAGCGCCTGACTTTACCCATTGGCGGATGCATTTCGATGGCTCCAAGATGCGCACCGGCCTGGGAGCCGGCGTCGTCCTCACCTCCCCTAAAGGCGACAAGCTCAAGTATGTGCTGCAGATCCACTTCGCCGCCTCCAACAACATCGCCGAATATGAGGCGCTCATTCATGGGCTCCGGCTTCCCAAAGAACTCGGCATTCGCCGGATCCTGTGCTATGGCGACTCCGACTTGGTGGTTCAGCAATCATCCGGCGACTGGGACGCCAAAGACGCAAACATGGCGAGCTACCGCTTCCTGGTGCAGCAACTCAGCGGATACTTCGAGGGGTGCAAATTCCTTCACGTACCAAGAAACAACAATGATCAAGCGGACGCCTTGGCACGAATCAGCTCTACCCGCCAGGCAATTCCTTCCGGCGTCGCTCTTTAGCGCCTCCTCAGGCCGTCCATCAAGCCTTCACCAGAGTCAGACTCCATCTTTGTGTCAGCTCCGCCCGAAGAAGTCAGATCCGACTCCAGAGCCCCAGCAGACGGCCCCAAGAAAACCACAATTGAAGCCAGCCCGGGGACTTCGGAGCCCGGCCCGGGGACTGCGCCTGTCGGCCCGGGGACTGCGCTAGTCGGCCCAGGGACTCCGTCAATCCAGCAAGCGGCAGCGGACTCCAGCCCGCCGCCTCCCAGCCCAGCCGCCCTCGTCCAAGTCATTGTGGTGGCAGTTGAAAAAGTAGTAGCACCCTCATGGGCACAACCCATCCTCAAGTTTCTAGTGAACAGAGAGCTGCCGACTGATGAGATCTTGGCTCGGCAAGTGCAACACCGAGCGGCAGCATACACCATAGTCAACAGAGAGCTAGTCAGGCGCAGTGTCACTGGTGTCTACCAGCACTGCGTAGAGCCAGAACAAGGCCAAGCAATCCTCAGAGACATTCATCAGGGCGAGTGCGGCCACCATGCGGCTTCAAGGGCACTCGTCGCCAAAGCTTTTCGGCACAGTTTCTTTTGGCCGACTGCCCTGGAAGAGGCTAAAGAGTTAGTCCAAAAATGCAAGGGGTGCCAGAAGTTCCGCTCCAAGCCACTTCAGCCGGCTTCCGCGCTGAAGACAATCCCCATCGCCTGGCCCTTCGCAGTTTGGGGCCTGGACATGGTAGGACCATTCAAGACGGCCCGAGGCGGCCTAACTCATTTGCTTGTCGCGGTGGACAAGTTCACCAAGTGGATAGAAGCAAAGCCCATCAAGAAGTTGAACGGGCCGACTGCATTGACTTTCATCGCCGACATCACGGTGCGGTATGGCATACCGCACAGCATCATCACCGACAATGGCACAAATTTCGCCAAGGGCGCCTTGGCCCGTTTCGGCGCGACGCAGGGCATCCGACTGCACTTAGCGTCCGTTGCCCATCCGCAGTCAAACGGCCAGGTGGAACGAGCAAACGGCCTCATCCTGTCCGGCATCAAGCCTCGACTGGTCGAATCACTCGAGCGTTCGGTCGGCTGTTGGGTTGAGGAGCTACCAGCCGTCCTCTGGAGTCTGCGCACGACTCCAAACAAGTCAACTGGCTTCACGCCTTTCTTCCTCGTCTACGGTGCCGAAGCCGTCATCCCAACGGATATAGAGTTCGACTCTCCACGAGTCACCATGTACACCGAAGAGGAAGCTGAAGAAGCGCGCCAAGACGACGTTGACCTGCTGGAAGAGGGCTGGCTGTTGGCACTCAGCCGGTCCAGCATCTACCAGCAGAGTCTACGCCGATACTACAATCGAAAGGTCAAGCCGAGATCATTTCAAGAGGGCGACCTTGTGCTCCGGCTAATTCAGAGAACAGCCAGCCAGCACAAGTTGTCGGCACCTTGGGAAGGTCCCTTCATCTTCAGCAAGGTGCTGGGCAACGGTTCCTACTACCTAATCGACGCTCAGAAGCCTCGAGCGCGCAAGAGGGACGACTCCGGCAAAGAAACAGAGCGCCCATGGAACGCAAATCTTCTTCGAAGATTTTACAGTTGATGCAGTATGTATCACACTACCCCTTTGTATTAAAGTAATAAGACCTTGGGCCCCCCGAGACGAGCTCGGGGACTGCCTTTTTGTTATCTGTATGATAAGAATCACGCTTCCGAATATGCTACTCTTTTTTATCATACCGTCTGGCATCGGGTCCGACTAGTCGGCCCGGGGACTTGCCGTCTTGCGCTATGAAATGCTTCCTGCAGTCGGACAAGTAATGTGTTGCGCTCAAGCCGTCTCCTGTCGAAAGCCACAGCTCGCAGAGCGACTGCTGGTAAGCGGAGAACAAGCAAGAACGGGCGCACACACGAAAAAATGGCTAAGGACCCAAAGCGTATGCATAGCTCAAGCCGGCTCCCAGCCTCTCTCCGCAGAGCCGACTCATAAGTAGTCGGCTCGCCGTCTTAGCTTCTATCAAAGAAGGTCGACTCTTGGATAGTCGACCAGTCGGTTTCTAGCCGACTTGCTAAAGAAACTCTAAACGGCCAAGTACTTGCCTTCCCGAAGTAGCCAAGCACTTGACCCAGCGACAGTCCACAGAGCGGCTGTCCAGATGGCAAGGCAGCAACAAAGGAAGATGGCAAAGGAAAAAGCCCAAAGAGCAATAAGCAAGGAAAGGCGGAAATCGGATAAATATTTACATAGGCCCTTGGCTGAATCTTCGAATAGAAGTTCAGGATACACCCCGCGGGTGGAATTGTTCGATCCTAACAAATTTTCAAAAGATTACTAAAGACAGATAAACAAAGGCGGAAAAAGCAGCCTAGGAGGTGGTCTCCGGGGCCGGAGGATTGGAGGAGACGGTGGTGTCAGGCGCCAGGGCGGTCGGCTGGGCGGTCTCAGTTTGGTCGCCTCCGGCGGCAGTCGCCTTGTCTCCACGCGGCTCATTGCTGGAGACGCGGCTCATTGCTCCGTCTTCTGGCGCCTCCGCCTCGCCTCCGTCCTTTGCCTCGTCCTCCTCCTCGGCGCTGGAGTCGATCACCTTCGCCGAGTCTTCGCCATACTCCGGGTTCATCCCAAACCAGTCCGGCGGCACTTCCTCGCCGCCTTCAGCCCGCTCGTGCATGAAGACGTTGGTGTCCGTGTACTCGGTGATGGCCGCCACGTGCTCGACAAGGGCGCCCTCCACGGCCTCCAGCTCGGCCTGGGCTTCTGACCGGAACGCGGCCAGACGGTCCAGGTCCAGCCCCGGATACCACGCCTTGACAAACTCCAAGGCCCGGCGTGCTCCGGCCCGGGCCGAGGAGCCCTTCCAAGCCTCAAGACGGCTGGCGGAGACTTCCAGCCAGTCGGCGGTCCGACTGGCGGTGCGCAGAGCCGGCATGTCCGGCCACAGGGCGGCAACCGCCTGGGCGCCGGCACGCTGAAGCCGGCGCAGCAGCCGGTGAGCCGGACGAAGACGGGCTTCAATGCTCAAGAGCTGCTCGTCGATGGTTCGGGGGGCATTAGCGGCGATCTCCTCACCCTTCGCCCTTCACGCCTCCCGAGCAGCCTCGATGGCTAGAGGGACTGCCTATGAATGACCAGGAAAGAAGTCTGCCGAAGACAAAAAATAAGGAAGTCAAAAAATCAGAAGTCGGCCTGACACACAGTCGGAAGCCCGAAGAAACAAAAGGAACTTACCATCAACATGTCCTCGATCTCGTGGTAGCCGGAGGTCAGCATCGCCTCCTTATCGGTCCAGGCGGAGCGCTCGATCTCAAACTCAGCCATGAGAGCGGCCTCCCGCGTCTTGGCCTTGTCATGTGCCTTCTGGAGCAGTTCTTTCTGCTCGGCCAGCTGCGCCGCCAGCAGGTCACGCTCTTTGGCGAGCTTGCCGCACTCCTCCTCCTTGGCACGCCGAGCGGTGTTGGCCTCGCCCAGCTGCTCCTGAAGAGCGGCGTTGGCACCTGAAGAACAAAGAAAGAGACATGCAAGTCGTCAGTAAAGTAGATCGCCGGGGAGATCCGGCCCGACTGCTCAGCAGTCGGCCCAAATCTCGGGGACTATAGCCCGCGGGTGTGCCAGCGCGCCCCCGCGAAGAAGGAAGAAAAGAGCTTACCCCGGCTTTCCGCCAAGTCGGCGGTCCCCCTGTTCAACTTCTCAACATTACGGTTGAAGGCAGTGGCGCGGAGGTTATGATACTCCTACAAAAAGCCGACGAAGACAAAGTTAGTATTCGGAACTCGCCAGAGGGAGTTCCGACCCGCCTGCTCAGCAGCCAGCCCGGAACTCGGGGACTACACCCAGTGGGTGCGCTGGCGCGCCCCCACAGAGAAAAACAAGAATCAGAAAGAAGAAGAAAATGTACTCGGACAGATGTCCGCGTGGCTAGATGCGCCCTGGTGCAGACTTGAAGGGTGTCGCTTTCAGCACGCAGCTTTGCCTGGACGTCCAGGAGCGCTTGGTTCCGCGGCCCAGTGCCGCCTCCGCAACCACCCGGTGGGCGCGGCACTGGAGGCCTCGACGTCTAGGGTCGCCGAGCTGGCAGTGCCGGTTTCCCGAGGTCGCGGCGCCGAGGTCGCCCTCTCAAGACAGCGGCGCACCGGCGTGGCAACTTGAAGAAGCAGCCGCGCCTCGGCCTCGTCCACGGTCGACGCCTCCGACTGGCCCACCAGTTGTTTGCCGTGCGGTCTCCCAGACGGTGGCGGAGGCGGCACGAGGGTGTCCGAGCTAGAAGCCTCGCCGCCCTCCTCCACGAGGGGGTTCTCGGTGCCGACCTCTCCGGTCTGCCCCATGAACTCCGGAGCCGGCGGCGCCGACGACAATGGGGGGACGAGCATCGCCGATCAGCGACGCGCTGCCTCCTCAGCATGCTGTTTTGCCGCAAGAGCGGCTTCGGCGTCCTTCAGCCTCTTCTGGGCGTTGGCGGCCGCCTTCTCGTCCTGCGCCTTCTCCAGGCGGTCGGCCTCCTCCTCATCGCGCTTCTCCTGCGCATTCCGCTCCGTCGCCTCCTGAAGGTCGGCGGCGGGATCAGCCCGCCGAGTGTTGGCAGACGTCTCTACCGACCCCATGACGGAGGGGGCGGCGACTCTCTCGAGGGAGAGGGGGGCCCTGAAGAAGAACGGAGGGAGAGAGTAAAGGAAAATTCGGGCAAGATCCAACGAAAGAAAATAAAGAGCATGAAGACTTACGCTGAGACTAGCGGCGGCCTCCTCACTTCCCTCCGGAAGCGGTTGGCCTTCGCGGCCGCCTCCTCCCGTTTCGTTGCGGCAACCGCCCCTTTGAGCTTCTTCAACTTACCGCCGGGCGCACTCGGCCCGGCATGACGCCTCTTCACGCCGCCTTGGTTGGCCAGGCCGGCTCTTGGCTGGTGGCGCGGGGCGACTTCCCCGTCAGCATCATCATCAGGCCAGTCGGCGAAGGTGGCCGAGGGCCTGAAGCCGCCGTCTGCCCCTTCTCCGCCGCCTTCGGCGTCGGCCTCCAACACCGCCGCCCCCAAGTCGGGGTCGTCGACGTCGCTGTCCACGCGGTCGGGGACGTACTCGCGGGGCTGTCTCGGGGCGCCGGCGGCAGGCTCCATGAGGGGGTTCTAGCCAGAAGAAACCAACAAGGCTTAGAAGCCGGAGTCGGCCGCAAAGAAGACAAAACTACAGGGAGATGCCACTTACCACCGGTGGGGGGTTGTCGCGCGAATACGGCTCCTTGCCGAATTGCCAGTCCTCTGTGAACTCGCAATGCGCGATATGGTTCACCAAGTTCGCCACCTCCTTGCGGGGCATCTCCTTGGTGCTCATCCGACTTGGGTCTCGGAGGCCGCTCATCTGACAGATCAGGTGAGGCCGGCCTTGGAGCGGGAGGACTCGATGCGCCACGAAGGCGGCCAGAAGGTCGAATCCAACGACGCCCTCCGACTGCAGCAAGACTCGGAGTCGCGCTACGGCGGCGGCTCCGGAGGGAGTCAGCGACTTGGCTCGGTGAGACCAGCTGGGGAGCCTCCCAGTCAGGGGGGCGGCGTTGAAGGGCGGCAGGTTGACCCAGTCGCCATAGGTGGAGAGGTTCTTCACGTAGAAGTACGAGCGCTGCCACATCTTCACCGACTTTATCAGCGAGATGGGAGGAAAAGGGTTGTCGGCTGTCGAGCGCCGCACTGCGACGTAGGTACCACACTGAGCCGGAATGCCGGCAACGTGCGTGCCGAGCTTCAAAGAGAAGAATTCTCCCCACAGCTCGAGGGTGGGGAGAACACCGAGGAAACCTTCACACAAAGTGGCGAAGGCGGAGAGCAACACCACCGTATTTGGAGTAAGGTGGTGTGGTTGAAGGCCGTGAAACTCCAAGAACGAGCGGAAGAAACCGCTCGCCGGCAGCCCCAGGCCGCGCATGAGGTGCGAGTGGAAGATGACCCGCTCGCCCTCCTCCGGCGCCGGTCGGGTCTCCCCCGCCGGCGTGGGGCGGGTGCGCATGAGGTCCGCGCTGGGGAGGCGGCGTGTCTGGCGGAGGAACTCGATGTGTTCCTCCTCCACCTCCGAGCCGTCCCATACGCCGGAGCGCACGGCGGGGGCCGCGACGGAGGAAGAGCTCATCGCCGCGGTGAGGAGTGTTCTCGCTCGTCGGCGGGGGCAGGAGGAAGAGAAGGCAAGATGAGGCGGGAGAGTGGGGAAGAAGGGTGCGCGTGCGGTGCCGCCCCGCTCCTCCCCGCCTATTTATAGCCATGTGGGCTAAGGAGCCGAGGGGGCGGGCATGGGATTAACTGCGCCTGGTGCCCCACGCCGCCCATGATCTGCCCCACGAAGTTACTGCGTGCAGTAACAACATGGGGGAAACTAACCGTCCACGGCCGCAACGGATCTGTTCGTATGCCGAGGCATGGTAGTGGCGGGCCCCGCCTGACGGCCTGTCCCGTCGCGCGCGTGGGTGGGCAGACTGTCCTCTCCACGTGGCGCCACGCGATGGGACTGCCTCGATGACGGCAGGGAAGCGTATCGGATACGCCGCCTGATTTCCTGCCGCGACTTTCAAGCAGCGGCCCCTCGCAAGAAAAGATCCGACTTTCAACAAGTCGGCCGAGGAGAAGACGGCAGCCGAGTTCCAGAGTCTGTGCGGGGAAGGATGAAACTGTTGAAGCCCCACAAGGCGGTGTCCGCGGGGCTTCACCAGCTTCAGGGACTACTGTCGGAGTAATGGGCCACGGGTAGGCCAACCCGGGTCCCAGGATCTTTCAAGACATCGGGGCAGGCCACGCCCCTCAAGCCGAGTCCCAGACGGCGACTCCAAGACGAGCCGAGTCCCAGACGGCGACTCCAAGACGAGCAGAGTCCCAGACGGCGACTCCAAGACAAGCCGACTCCGGGCAGGCAACCTCCAGAGAGGCCGACTGTGGGAGTCGGCCCATGAATTTCCCCGAAGCCCGATGCGGGGTGCGGTCACGACGTGGCCATTCCTCCCTGCCTACGAGGGACTGGCATGGCTACAGTGAGCCGTATCGCCGGAAGATCTCCAGCGAGGTGCGGCACTGTTGCCATGCCTGCCCTGACCTCAGCCACAGTGCGCGACGCACTGTATCCACGACGCCGGCCTGTACGGCCCGAAGATCGTGGGGCCGCCTGTCAGTGGGAGGACCGAAGGCGGCCTGAGCGCCCCGAAGACGGCCCTGTGGGAGTCGGCCTCCCCAGAGTCGGCCGCCTCCCCTCCAGGGCCCCACGAGCCATTAACCAGATAGGATGGGGAATGGCGACAGTGATCGCCCGATAGATGGCAGCACTGTTGCCACGACCCAATGACCAAGCCTGCGTCATCAGGAGCGCCGCATAGTGTCAGGCCTGTCCGCGGGACCCACCAGTCGGCGGGCCCCAGAAGCCGGCGGGAAGGACGGCGGCATGAGAGACAGATGGCTGGGACCCGCGCCCAGCCGGATTACCATTGTACCCCCGGGGCACCCATGCAAAGGGTTTGGACTTTGATAGAGATAGACCAGATAGCACGGGGAGGAGAGAAGTAGCCTTGCTCTCTCTTACCTCCCGATATAGCTCAAGGAGCACCATTGTAGTCACTTTGCTTTAGTGATCATGCGGAGACCCCGCAGAGCAGCAGTAGGGGTGTTATCTCCCCGGAGAGCCCCGAAGCTGGGTAAGATTCGCCGGCGTGCATGCCTACGCCTCATCCCGTTTCCAGGCACCGGCGACGTTCTACTTGCCCCCACCATGATAAGCCATCCTTTGGCATATGTCGCACCCAACCCCCGACAAGAACATTCTCTAACCTAGACAAGTTGTCTGCAACGGGGTTCTCAGCTCCCTTTCTATCAATAATATGTAAATCCAATTCTTGGAGCAGGAGAACCCATCTAATGAGCCTAGGCTTAGCATCTTTCTTTTCCATAAGATATTTAATAGCAGCATGATCAGTGTGGATAGTAACTTTGGAATCAACAATATAAGGTCTAAACTTATCATGCAAACACAACTGCTAATAATTCTTTTTCAGTAGTAGCATAATTTCTCTAGGCAGTATCAAGAGTCTTACTAGCATAGTGGATAACATTCAATTTCTTATCGACTCTTTGCCCTAGAACAACACCTATAGCATAATCACTAGCATCACACATAATTTCAAAAGGTAAATTCCAATCAGGTGGCTGAACAATAGGTGTAGTGATCAAAGCTTTCTTAAGTATTTCAAATGCTTCTGCACAATCATCATCAAAGACAACAGGAATATCTTTTTGCAATAAATTAGTCAGAGGCCTAGAGATTTTAGATAAGTCCTTAATGAACCTCCTATAAAAGCCGTCGTGACCAAGGAAACTTCTTATACCTTTTATGTCCTCGGGACATGGCATCTTTTCAATAGCATCAACTTTGGCTTTGTCAACTTCAATACCTCTCTCAGAAATCTTATGCCCCAAGACAATGCCTTCATTAACCATAAAGTGACACTTTTCCCAATTTAGGACGAGACTAGTGTCTTCACATCTCTGCAAAACTCGATCAAGGTTGCTCAAACATGTTGGAGAGATGCCCTAGAGGCAATCATGTATGATGATATTTCCTATGTGTTTATGAATAAAGATAGTCCTTGGACATTATCAATGATGTGTATCAGCAAGTACGTGACTTGTTTGTGGGACTATGCATTGTATGATGACTGTCCTAAAAGGTCCCTAGTCGAAAGGGCTGTGTGAACGCACAGCCGACTAGACTAGCACATGACACGGCCGATGGCTTGGTCTCACTAGCCATGAAGCATTGGATGCTAACCGGATAATATGGACTTGGAAAGGTCTGGTCGGATTCGACGTAGTCGGATCCGAGTCGAGATAAGGTCCGAGTCGGACATACCCAACTATGAGACGCAGCGATATGTCATCTGTGAGTCTCTAGTACAACATACGTTCTATGTCCTAAGACCTGAGCTGACGCATGTACTCGGGATGGTGATAGACTTGCTTTGGGCCGACCAAATGCTACTCCTTGACTGGGTAGTTACAAAGGTAGGTTTCGGGCTTGTCCAGACCCATGCTGCGAGACATGGTCGAGCAAGATGGGATTTGCCCCTCCGTTCAGGAGAGATATACTCTGGGCCCCTCGTGTGATCCGACCAGGATAAGCATGGCCATGCGACAAGGATTATGAGATAATCCGGATAGTGGTCGGTATGACTGGAACGAGAAAGAGGTCGGGCTAGCACAAGGATGACAGTCTCGCCTTGAGCCCGACAACATATATCGTGCGGCAAAGGGAACAGAAGTGTGACACGTTGTACAGGCTCGCCTAACCAGCTTCATAGTCTGCTTGGTGGTCAGCACGCCTTGCTAGAAGCCGCTACCAACCGTGTAGGTCGGAGGTGATCTGAACTGTGACCAAGCCGACTTGAACCTAAGGGGTCGTGCGCTTAAGGGAAGGAACCTATGAGGTCGGTTCATAGGACACTGGTCGGATGTGATCCAAACTGGACTAGGAACGTGACCGAGTAGACTTTGGGCTTTAGGGTCCGTGCGAGGCCCAAGTGTTGAGCCTGCGACGGACGCCTATATAAAGTGGAGGTGCGGCACACCCATGGAGGTGATCGCTTCGGTGCTGCGACTAGGGTTTGCATGTGTACCGAATAGCCGCCTCCACTCGCCGCCGACTGTGTGATCGGACCTAGCAGTCCGCCGCACGGTGTTCCTCCTGCATGCGCGGATACTGTTGGAGGCGATGCACTTGCGCCGCTCTGGCGAACTTGTACATGGGATCGGACGACCCGCTGTTCGAGGGAGATCGGACAAGGAGGAGACTGCCCACGTGGACGCGCTGCCTCAACTACTTCCGCTACACGGCACTGCGCGTCTAGTGGTAACAAACTATGATCCATCTCCCGTAGCATGTTCTTGGTTGTTCTACGCGTAGGAAATTTTAATTTGCAGTCGACGCACCCTACCGTAGAACCCAACAGTGGTATCAGAGCCTCTGCTCTAGGATTTGGATTCAGATCGTATGCATATTAGATATGTGGAGGCGGCAGATGAGATCTGTTGTCGTTGATAAGATCGGCTATGTGCACGGTTGATGTGATCAATTGCACATGGGGATCGTTGAGGCTATGTTTTCTGTAAATCGGGATCGATGAGGTCGTGATACGATCCACCCCTACCGGTCGGTTATCCACCATAACAGTGAAACGTAAATCCAAATCAGATTCGCCATGATCGATAAGATCGGTCAGATCAGAGAATTCGGCGTGATCGGAGTTCAGATGTGATATGTGATTTCCGAAAACATGTGCGTAGCGCCGTGTATTTCATACCCGACACACAAACTGGTAGAATGCGATTCTATGCATAACATTGTTTTGCAGGTTTGATGTGAATAGTATGGCTCATGTGTATGTGATGCATGTGTGTAATTTATACGTGGCCTGCGTGTCATGTTTGTTAGTCGGCAGGAGCCAAAGTGATGTCATTATATTGTATATCGACCTGCGTGTCGACTTGTGACTCTATGTAAAATTCATTACTAGTTGTAGTAGTTGGATAATAGAGATCAGGTTGGTGGCTTGGCGTCCCGGCGTGACAAACAAGATGGAGTTCGTAGATGGTCATCGGAGTTGGAGCCGACCTAGAAGAACGTCCATGATGGAGCCATACTATTTCACAATATGTGTTATATTTGTGATTGTTATGCTTCTTTGTTTCTATGCATGTTAGAATGGTAGAATGATCCCTCGTGAATATCAAGCAAATTGCCATCCCCAATGTTGCACCTTCGCACGTCAAGTACGATTAGTAGTGGGCTCATAAAATTGGGGTGCTGCTAGGTGTCCTTGAACTGAAGGGTTCGTGTCGGACATGGACATGCACTGCATCAGGTTAACTTGACGAGGCTATCAAAATGGTTTTGGGCCTTGTGGCAAAGAAGGTTGGGAGCCGGGGTATAAGATACCTTCTCGACCGACAAGAGTCGTATAGAGATACGATTAGCATGGAGTTGCTTACCGGATAGGTATGTTGGCTGGCAGTGATGCTAAAGCTCACTAGTCGCATGCGCTAGTCGGATCCTAAATCACTGAGAGTTTGCGGAGGGATGCTGACTTCAGTGGGAGTATTTCTGTTTAGGCTTGAAGTACTCTACATAAACACATTGCTTAGTGATTGCATATTTTCTGTTGTAGATCAATGGCACCACCTGCTCAACCCAACTTTGCATTGAAATCAATTCTGGAAAAGGATACACTGAATGGAACAAACTTTACCGCCTGGTATAGAAATCTGAGAATTGTTCTCAAGCATGATAAAAAGGAACATGTTCTAGAGGATCCACTTCCAGAGGAACCTGCCGATAATGCTAATGCCACAACTAAGAATGCCTCCCAGAAACTCGTTGATGAATCAACAGAGATTAGCTGTCTGATGCTAGTTTGTATGGAGCCCGATTTGCAACAGCATTTCGAAAATGTTGAGGCTTACGATATGATCGAGAGTCTCAAGAGCATGTTTCAGACACAGGCTAGGACCGAAAGGTTCAACGTCTGGCGATCCTTGATGGATTGCAAGCTGAAGGAAGGTGATCCACTGTGCCCACATGTGATCAAGATGATCGGATATGTGCAAGCTTTGGATCGTTTGGGCTTCCCGCTCTTGGATGAGCTGGCTACTGATGCTGTTCTGGGTTCTCTTTCGCCCAACTATGGAATGTTCATCTCGAACTATCATATGCATGGCATGGATAAGAAGCTCACTGAATTGCATGGGATGCTCAAAGTGGCAGAGCAGGATATTAAGAAAGGCACGCATCAAGTGTTGATGGGTGCAGAAATCGGCTAAGTTCAAGAAGAGTTGGTCCAAAAAAAGGCTAAGGCAAAGGGCACGGAGACGGTAACCTCTGCCGCTGCGCTGAAGTCTGGACCAGACTTGAAGACCGTTTGCTTTCACTGCAAGGAGACCGGTCACTGGAAGAGGAACTGTAGCAAGTGGCTTGCAGAGCATGGCAAGAAGGCCGGGAATGCTGCTTCAGGCAAAGGTACACTTGTTGCATATGTTATAGACATTTACCTTGTTGACATACCTAGTAGCTCTTGGGTATTTGATACCGGATCGGTTGTTCATATTTGCATCTCGATGCAGGGGCTGGTAAGAACTAGGCATGTGGCACAAGGGGAGATTGACATCAGGGTCGACAACAAAGCAAGAGTTGCTGCGTTGGAGGTCGGCACGATGTAGCTCCAGCTTCCTTCCGGATTCATTATGGAATTGAATAATTGTTATTACATTCCTGCACTTAGTCGGGACATTATTTCTGCCTCATGTTTGATGAGTCAAGGTTATGAATTCAATTTAAAGGACAATGGTTGTTCGATATTTTTGAATGGTATGTTCCACGGCTATGCACCCATTGTTGATGGGCTATTTATATTGAATCTAGAACAGGAACTAGTCTATAACGTAAATGTCAAGAGGCATAAGCCTAATGAGATAAATCCAACATACTTCTGGCATTGCCGGCTTGCACACATTAGTCTGAAACGCGTGAAGAAGCTCCATGATGATGGGCTCCTAACTTCGTCTGACTTTGGATCCTTCGAGACATGTGAATCATGCTTGCTCGGCAAGATGGCTAAGTCTCCCTTCGCAAAGAGTTGCGAGAGGGCGTCCGAGCTATTGGAACTTATACATAGTGATGTGTGTGGTCCAATGAGCACAACTGCCAGAGGTGGCTATCAGTACTTCGTGACTTTTTCTGACGACTTGAGTAGATATGGATATATCTATTTGATGAGGCACAAGTAGGAGACTTTTGAAAAGTTCAAAGAGTTTTAGAACGAGGTTGAGAATCAGCTCGGCAAGACTATAAAGCTTTTGCGATCTGATCGTGGAGGTGAGTACATGAGCCAGGAGTTTGATGATCATTTGAAAAGTCGAGGTATAGTACCTCAGCTCACACCTCCGGGTACGCCACAGAGAAACGGCGTGTCGGAACGGAGGAATAGGACCTTGTTGGACATGGTCCGGTCCATGATGAGCAAATCGGATTTACCCATGTCATTCTGGGGATACGCTCTAGAAACCGCAACTTTCACACTTAATAGGGTACCATCAAAATCCATAGACAAGACACCACATGAGATGTGGACCGGGAAGAGTCCCAGTTTGTCTTTTCTAAAGATTTGGGGTTGTGAGGCATTTGTCAAGCGACTTATGTCAGACAAGCTTACACCTAAATCGGATAAATGCATATTCGTGGGATATCCGATGGGAAACCTTGGGATATAGATTCTACAACTAGGAAGAGAACAAAGTTTTTGTTGCTCGGAACGGGGTTTTCCTTGAGAAAGAGTTTCTCAGTCGGGAGGCCAGTGGGAGGACGGTTCGAATCAAAGAAATTCGAGGACCACTCGGGGACGGCTCGGCTAGTGATGAGATCATACCGGAGTCAGTCAGGGAACCCGTAGTGGAAGCAGCACCGGAACCACGGAGGTCAGAAAGATTGCGCAGAGTGTGTGATGTATTGTTGCTATAAAGCGATGAGCCGGCCACGTATGCAGAAGCGATGGTGAGCCCAGATTCCGAGGCATGGCTGGAGGCCATAAGATCCAAATTAAAGTCCCTGGATGAGAATCAAGTCTAGGACTTGGTTGATCCGCCACCTGGCGTAACTGCCATTGGTTGCAAATGGGTCTTTAATAAGAAAACCGATGTGGATGGAAATGTTCAGATCCACAAAGCTCGGCTTGTTGCTAAATGTTATGGACAAGTTCAAGGAATTGACTACGACGAGACTTACTCGCCAGTAGTGATGCTAAAATTGGTGAGGATCATACTAGCTATAGCTGCATATTTCGATTACGAGATATGGCAGATGGATGTCAAAACGACTTTCCTACACGGAAATTTAACCGAGGACGTGTATATGATACAGCCCGAGGGTTTTGTCGATCCGACTAGCACTAGTAAGGTATGCAAGCTCAAGAGATCCATTTATGGGTTGAAGCAAGCATCTCGGAGTTGGAACATTCGTTTTGATGAGGTCGTCATTGGTCTCGGTTTCATCAAAAGCAAAGAGGACTCTTGTTTATACAAGAAGTTAAGTGGGAGCTCGATAGTGTTTTTGATCTTGTATGTGGATGACATATTGTTGATCAGGAACAATGTTTTGATGCTAAACTCGGTCAAGGAATCATTGAATGGCAAGTTTTCGATGAAGGACCTTGGTGAGGCAGTCTATATTTTAGGCATTAAGATCTATAGAGATAGATCGAGGAGGCTGCTCGGCTTAAGCCAGAGCACATACATAGATAAAGTGTTGAAGCGGTTCAACATGAGTGAGGCGAAGAAAGGGTTCTTGCCACTCTCACATGGTATAAGGCTAAGCGAGACTCGGAGTCCTTCGACATCTGATGAGCGAAGTAGGATGAGTAGGATTCCGTATGCCTCGGCAATCGGATCCATCATGTATGCCATGATATGTACAAGGCCTGATGTTGCTTTTTTAATAAGCCTAGCAAGTAGATATCAGGCAAACCCAAGTGAGAGTCACTGCGGTAAAGACTATTTTGAAGTACCTGAAAAGGACTAAAGAGATGTTCCTAGTTTATGGAGGTGAGGAAGAGCTCGTCGTCAGGGGTTACGTCGATGCTAGTTTCCAAACCGACAGAGATGATTGTCGATCACAGTCCGGATTCGTGTACGTCCTAAACGGACGAGCAGTGCACTGGACGAGTTCCAAGCAGGATACGGTGGCCAATTCTACCACAGAAGCCAAATACATTGCGGCTTGTGAAGCTGCAAAGGAAGGTGTTTGGATCCGGCATTTTCTGGATGATCTTGGTATTTTCCCAGCCTCGGTGAAACCTTTGGACCTTTATTGTGATAATTCTGGTGCCATCGCACAAGCCAAGGAGCCGAGGAATCACCACAAGGTCAGACACATAGATCGGAAATATCACCTGATACGAAAGATCGTAAAGAATGGTGATGTAGAGTTATGCAAGATTCACACGGATGCAAATGTTGCAGATCCGTTGACTAAGCCGCTTCCACAACCCAAGCATCAGGGCCACGTTAGAGCTATGGGCATTCCATATCTATTTGATTGACTCTAGTGCAAGTGGGAGACTGTTGGAGATATGCCCTAGAGGCAATCATGTATGATGATATTTCCTATGTGTTTATGAATAAATATAGTCCTTGGACATTATCAATGGTGTGTATCAGCAAGTACGTGACTTTTTTGTGGGACTATGCATTGTATGATGACTGTCCTAAAAGGTCCCTAGTCGAAAGGGCTGTGTGGACGCGCAGCCGACTAGACTAGCATATGACACGGCCGATGGCTTGGTCTCACTAGCCATGAAGCATTGGATGCTAACCAGATAATATGGACTTGGAAAGGTCTGGTCGGATTCGACGTAGTCAGATCTGAGTCGAGATAAGGTCCGAGTCAGACAGACCCAACTATGAGATGCATCGATATGTCATCTGGGAGTCTCTAGTACAACATACGTTCTATGTCCTAAGACCTGAGCTGACGCATGTATTCGGGATGGTGATAGACTTGCTTTGGGCCGACCAAACGCTACTCCGTGACTAGGTAGTTACAAAGGTAGGTTTTGGGCTTGTCCAGACCCATGCTGCGAGACGTGGTCGAGCAAGATGGGATTTGCCCCTCCGATTAGGAGAGATATACTCTGGGCCCCTCGTGTGATCCGACCAGGATAAGCATGGCCATGCAACAAGGATTATGAGATAATCCGAATAGTGGTCGGTATGACTGGAACGAGAAAGAGGTCGGGCTAGCACAAGGATGACAGTCTCGCCTTGAGCCCGACAACATATATCATGCGGCAAAGGGAACAGAAGTGTGACACGTTGTACAGGTTCGCCTAACCAGCTTCATAGTCTGCTTGGTGGTCGGCACACCTTGCTAGAGGCCGCTACCAACCATGCAGGTCGGATGTGATCCGAACTGTGACCAAGCCGACTTGAACCTAAGGGGTCATGCGCTTAAGGGAAGGAACCTACGAGGTCGGTTCGTAGGACACTGGTCGGATGTGATCCGAACTAGACTAGGAACGTGACCGAGTAGACTTTGGGCTTTAGGGTCCGTGCGAGGCCCAAGTGTTGAGCCTGTGATGGACGCCTATATAAAGTGGAGGTGCGGCACACTCATGGAGGTGATCGCTTTGGCGCTGCGACTAGGGTTTGCATGTGTTGCGAATAGCCACCTCCACTCGCCGCCGACTGTGTGATCGGACCTAGCAGTCCGTCGCACGGTGTTCCTCCTGCACACGCGGATACCATTTGAGGCGGTGCACTTGTGCCGCTCTGGCGAACTTGTAATGGGATCGGACGACCCATTGTTCGAGGGAGATCGGACAAGGAGGAGACGGCCCACGTGGACGCGCTACCTCAACTACTTCCGCTGCACGGCACTGCGCGTCTAGTGGTAACTAACTATGATCCATCTCCCGTAGGATGTTCTTGGTTGTTCTACGCGTAGGAAATTTTAATTTGCAGTCGACGCACCCTATTGTAGAACCCAACAAAACAATCATCAAAAGAGGATCCATAAACGGAGAAGTCATCCATGAATACCTCACAAATCTTTTCACAAAAATTAGAGAATATAGCCATCATGCATCTTTGAAAGGTAGCAGGTGCATTACATAAACCAAAAGGCATACGTCTATAAGCAAAAGTACCAAAAGGGCAAGTAAAAGTAGTTTTAGATTGATCCTTCGCTAACACAGGTATCTGAGAGAAGCCAGAATAACCATCTAGAAAGCAGAAATGTGTGTGTTTGGATAGTCTTTCTAGCATTTGATGAATAAAAGGTAAAGGGTAATGATCTTTCTTACTAGCTTTGTTTCACTTATGGAAATAAATTACCGTCCTATAACCTGTAATAATTCTTTGTGGGATCAATTCATGTTTATCATTAGGAACAACGGTAATACCTCCCTTTTTAGGGACAAAGTGGACAGGGCTTACCCATTCACTATCAGCAACGGGATAAATTATACCTGCCTAAAGGAGCTTTAGTATCTCCTTTCTTACCACTTCTTTCATCTTGGAATTTAGTCGTCGTTGAGGATCTCTAACTGGTTTTGCATCGTCCTCCAATTTAATTTTGTGTTGGCATAACGTGGGACTAATGCCCTTAAGATCATCCAGAGTATATCCAATAGCAGCTCGGTGCTTCTTCAGAGCTTTCAACAATCTTTCTTCTTCTTGCTCTGAAAGTTTAGCACTAATAATAACAGTATATATTTTCTTTTCATCAAGATAAGCATACTTAAGATTATCAGGTAGTGGTTTGAGTTCAAACACGGGATCACCCATGGGTGGAGGGGGATCCCCAAGAATTTCAACGGGAAGGTTATGTTTCAGCATAGGTTCCTGTTTGAGGAACACTTCATCTATTTCCCTTCTTTCCTTCATAAACATATCATTTTCATGGTCTAGCAAATATTGTTCTAACGGATCAGTAGGAGGCACAGCAATCAAAGCAAGACCAATAATCTCATCCTTACTAGGTGGTTCCCTATCACGAGGTTGTCTACGAAACTTAGCAAAATTAAACTCATGAGACATACCATCTAAGCCAACGGTGACAATATCTTTTTCACAATCAATCTTAGCACTAGCTGTATTCAAGAAGGGTCTACCAAAAATAATGGGACAAAAATCATCTTGTGGGGAACCAAGAACAAGAAAATCAGCAGGGTATTTAACCTTCCCACACAAAACTTCAACATCTCTAACAATCCCTATTAGCAAGCTTAATAGTAACATCAATGTCTTCTAATTCAACGGGTGCAATATCATGCATAATCTCTTTATATAGATCATAAGGTATCGCACTAGCACTAGCACCCATATCACATAAGCCATGATAACAATGATCTCCTATTTTAACAGAAATAACAGGCATGCCTACGACAGGTCTATGTATCTTAGTATCTGGTCTAGCAATGTTAGCAGATTCATCACAGAAATAAATAACATGCCCATCTAAATCATAATCCAAGAGATCTTTAACCATAGCAATACTAGGTTCAACATTGATTTTCTCAGGAGGTGTATAAGTCCTAGTATTACTCTTACGAACAACAGTCGAAGTTTTAGCATGATCCTTTATCCTAACAGGAAAAGGAGGTTTCTCAACATAAGTAGTAGGAACAATAGGATCACTATAGGTCATAGTCTTTTCTTCAACTATAATAGGTGCAACTAATTTCACTTCAACAGGAGGATTATATTTAAACCACTTCTCTTTAGGGAGATCAACATGAGTAGCAAAAGATTCACAGAATGAAGCTACTATCTCAGAGTCAAGTCCATACTTAGTGCTAAATCCACGAAAAGCATCGGTATCCATAAAAGATTTAACACAATCAAACTTAGGTGTCATACCTGACTCCTTACCATTGTCGGAACCCCAATCTTCAGAGTTGCATTTAATTCTTTCCAGTAAGTCCCATTTGAAATCAATAGTCTTCAGCATATAAGAACCAGCACAGGAAGTATCGAGCAGGTTGCGATCATTAAGAGAAAGCCGAGCATAAAAGTGTTGAATAATCATTTCCCGGGAGAGCTCATGATTGGGGCATGAATATAACATTGACTTAAGCCTCCCCCAAGCTTGAGCGATGCTTTCTCCTTCGCGAGGCTAGAAATTATATATGTAATTACGATCACGATGAACAAGATGCATAGGATAGAACTTCTGGTGAAATTCCAACTTCAATCGCTTATAATTCCAAGATCTCGTATCATCACATAGCCTATACCATGTCAATGCATCTCCCTTCAAAGATAAAGGGAAGACCTTCCTTTTGACAACATCATCGGGAATACTTGCAAGCTTAAATAATCCACAAACTTCATCCACAAAGATAAGGTGTAAATCGGGATGCAATGTTCCATCTCCTGCAAATGGATTAGCTAGCAGTTTCTCTATCATACCCGAAGGAATCTCAAAGTAAATATTTTCATAAAGTTCAATAGGTTGAGGAGCAACTCTTTGCTCTTCTGGTTGGGGTGAAGATACCCCGAACAAGCCCCTCAAAGGATTAGTTTCCATAGTGACAAGTAACAGAAAATTTCAGCACACTATATAAATGTTTCCTTACCAAGTTCCACTCACCAAAAGCGCTACACTCCTCGGCAACGGCACCAGAAAAGAGTCTTGATGACCCACAAGTGTAGGGGATCTATCGTAGTCCTTTCGATAAGTAAGAGTGTCGAACCCAACGAGAAGTAGAAGGAAATGATAAGCGGTTTTCAGTAAGGTTTTCTCTGCAGGCACTGAAATTGTAGGTAATAGATAGTGTTGTGATAAGATAAATAGTAACAAGTAACAAGTAAATAAAGTAAATAAAGTGCAGCAAGGTGGCCCAATCCTTTATGTAGAAAAGGATAAGCCTGGAAAATTTCTAATAATGAGAAAAGAGCTCCCGAGGACATATGGGAATTATCGCCAAGCTAGTTTTCATCACGCTCATATGATTCGCGTTCGGTACTTTGATAATTTGGTATGTGGGTGGACCGGTGCTTGGGTACTGCCCTTACTTGGACAAGCATACCACTTATGATTAACCCCTATTTCAAGCGTCCGCAACTACAAAAGAAGTATTAAGGTAAACCTAACCACGACATTAAACATATGGATCCAAATCAGCCCCTAACGAAGCAACGCATAAACTAGGGTTTAAGCTTCTGTCACTCTAGCAACCCATCATCTACTTATTACTTCCCTATGCCTTACTCTAGGCCCAAATAATGGTGAAGTGTCATGTAATCGACGTTCACATAACACCACTAGAGGAAAAGACAACATACATCTCATCAAAATATCGAACGAATACCAAATTCACATGACTACTAATAGCAAGACTTCACCCATGTCCTCAGGAACAAACGTAACTACTCACAAAGCATATTCATGTTCATAATCAGAGGGGTAATAATACGCATTAAGGATCTGAACATATGATCTTCCACCAAGTAAACCAATTAGCATCACCTACAAGGAGTAATCAACACTACTAGCAACCCACAGGTAACAATTTGTGGTTTTGATACAAGATTGGATACAAGAGATGAACTAGGGTTTTGAGAGGAGATGGTGCTGGAGAAGATGTTGATGGAGATTGACCCCCTCCCGATGAGAGGATCATTTGTGATGACGTTGGTGATGATTTCCCCCTCCCGAAGGGAAGTGTCCCCGGCAGAACAGCTCCGCCGGAGCCCTAGATTGGTTCCGCCAAGGTTCCGCCTCGTGGCGGCGGAGTTTCCTCCCGTAAGCTTGCCCCCTATTTTTTCCAGGGTAAAAGCTCTCATATAGCAGAAGATGGACACCGGGGGCCCACCAGGGGGCCCAGGAGACAGGGGGGTGCCCAGTAGGGGGGCGTGCCCCCCACCCTCCTGGACAGGGTGTGGGCCCCCTGGTGTATTTATTTCGCCCAATAATTCTTATTAATTCCAAAAACATGCTTCGTGGAGTTTCAGGATTTTTGGAGCAGTGCAGAATAGGTTTCCAATGTTTACTCCTTTTCCAGCCAAAATTCCAGCTGCCGGCATTCCCCCTCTTCATGGTAAACCTTGTAAAATAAGAGAGAATAGCCACAAGTATTGAGATATAATGTGTAATAATAGCCCATAATGCAATAAATATTGATATAAAAGCATGATGCAAAATGGACGTATCAAGGACCCGTTCCATAAAGCGCTCGCGGCAAGGGTGCGTGCACTGGCAAGTTTTTTCCAATAAAGTGCAGGGCATGCACCATACAGAGAGAAATCAGACGAGAAAGATAGCATGCGTTCATCCAAAGCACAACAAGTTATATTACATCAATGGTTGCCATAGTTCTAACTTAAGATAAATTGTCTTGGGTACGAGTGTGTGGCGGCAAGGAGAAGCGAAGCGGCTAGTCCCTGCACTGGCCTTCCACCCTCTTGACTTGGTCCACCACGTCGACGATAGGCGCGACGAGCTCTTCAAGTGCCTTACGGTCCGCATCCTCCGACAAGCTCTCAAGCACATTGGTGAGGTCGAGGCCGGGGTTCCAGTACGCCACCTTGGTGAGCACCTTGAGAAGGACGGCCCGACAAAGTTTGCGGGATTCATTAGCCAGCTGGGTTGCTCAGCTGGAGTGGAGCAGCTTTAGGGAATCGAGGAGAGCCGAACATGGTCAGTCTGGTGCTCGGAGTCACCCTCTCCTCATGGGAAAACCTGAAATTCAACAGGCCCATGATAGATAGTTGTGTGGTGAGCCTCTCTGCAACGTCGATGAGGCGCTCAGTCCAGATCCCCACGCCTTTCACGTAGTCATTGTAGGTGGCTGCGGCACTCTCAAGCAGTTGCTTCTCCTCCTGGAGGTCCTTAGCCAGGGTCTTCTCACGAGCCCTGCTGCCCTCAAGGGACTCCTCCAGAGTGGTCAGCTTCAGTTTCAGATTGGCAATGGAGTCGTTGGCAGTAGAGATCTGTTTGGTCTTGTCGGATATGGTGGTCTGCAACTCCACCAAGGTATAGGCAATTTTGTCTCTGTCGCTTTTGAGAGTCGAGACCTCCTTGTCGTGCCTCTCCAGATCCAGCTCCAGCTTCTCCACCTTCCCAGCCAACTCGCTGTTGGCAGCCTCTATAGCTTCGGTGGCATCGACGGCTTCCTTCAGCTTGCCGGCATGGTCCAACACTAGAGCGTCAAGCGCTTTCTTGTGCTCCCGCTCCAGCCCTTGGGTCTGCTGTGCGATGAGCTTTTCAACTTCTTCGTCCTTGTCGTGGAGCTTGGCAGCGAGTGCCTCCTCGCAAGCGGCAAGGTCCTCCTCGTGAGCATCGAGCAGGACACGGCGTTCTCTCAGTTGGGCATCTTCCTTGGCAGCCTATTGAGCAACCTCCTCCTGTGCCTTCTCAACATCGGACTGCTTTCAAAGAAGCTCGTCCTAGCATCGGCCCAGCTCCTCCCGGCTAGTCGTCAGCTCTTGCCAGGCCTTGTTGAACCAGACCTGCATCTGCTCGACACGCTTCTGGAGGTCTGCCTCTGACCACTGCCCTGGAGTCCAGTTTCTCCTTGCGGGTACGATGAAGCGCCTGGAGCTTCTGGAAGTTGTTGCTCATGTCCTGGAGGAGTTGGTCTTCTTTGGATCCGCTGCTGCTGGCACTCGGTTTGTTGACAACCCTGAGCCCGGCAGCGGCAATGACTTCTTCGTCAAAATCCTCCCCCTCGGTTGGCGCTCCGGTGCTTGACATCCCCGGGATGCTGACGAACAGATTGTCACCAATCTTCAGATATCTACTTGAGGGGGGCTTCGGATGTTGACGGTTGGTCCTCGACCACCGTCTCCCCGGCAATCGGGGGTTCTGGGACCGATGCAGCGCCAAGCGCTCCTGCGGCAGGGATGCCGTCAGTATGGTCGCCGGTCTCCTTGCTGGCCTCCCCGGCAGACCCCTTGGCGGCCTCTTCATGCGCGTCCTTGGCAGCCTCATCAGCAGTGACCTTGACGGCCTCGACAGCAGCACCCTTGGCGGTCTCCATGATGATGGCATCAAGGTCCGTCTGGTCCATCAAGGAGGGATCTGAAAGGCAAGGGGGGGAAAGAAGATGAAACTAAGGTTGAATCTCAAAGCAGAAAGAGAAGAAAGGAAAAACATACAGCAAGAATGGTGAGTGCCTGAAAGCAAGTGGAATACCTGTAAAGAGCGCCTGGGAGGTGACCCCCTCCCTGGCAACATTCGTTGTCGGTATGGAGCTGCTGGCGCCTGTGCTCGCCAGCTCTTCCTCCCTGCGCGTGGGCTCATCGGTGGAAGCCCTTGCCGGGGACCCCTCTCTGGGTGGTGTGGTTGACAGGGGCGACGTGTTGGGGGTGGCCCTCAGCGGCTCCTCCTATTGCCATTCTTCTCCTACAAACCCGGCAAGGTTAGCAGTAAAAATACACACCCCAACGTATGCCTGCGGGAAATGAGTAACGGGCTCACGCTGGGGGCTGGGTTGGGGCCTACGTCATGGGCTGGAATCCGGGCTGATCGTGATCGTCTCCGGTGCACCTGAGGTGCTTGCCGCGGGCTCGTCACCCATTGAGGTCTTGGCCTTATTTTCCATCCTCTGTGCCAGCGTTTCCGTGTCTCTGCGAGGATGGGCCAAAGCGAGAGTAAGATAAGATAAGCAAAACAGGGGCTCAGGGGATGAAGAAAGTAGCAAGACACTTACTCATCATCTTCTTCTGCTGGCCTCTTTTCTCTCCTCGGGCTAAAAGAGGAGAGGTCAAAGTTGGCCTCTGCTATGGTGTCCGTGTGAGGGGGTGGAGATGGAGACCTGGGCTGCTTGGCCATGGCGGAGGCGGCGGCTGCTGCTTCCTTTGCTGTCGCGGCCGTGCACCTCGTATGGTGCATAGGTTGTGGCTGGACCTCATGCTGCTCCAAAGCCTTTCCGGCCGGCCCCTTGCCGGGGCCTCTTCGTGCGAGGAAGCCTGACGGACTGGCTCGCCGGAGATGGTTCGCCGAGGGACACGTTTCTTCTTTGGGGCTGGGGGCTCTACTTCAACTGTCTCTTCAGCCATGTCCTCGGTTTTCTCTTCGGCAAGTGGCCCCCCGGCGGCTGCGCCACTGTGCTCTCCGGCAGGCTCCCCCCGCTCGGCAAAGTCTTCCTCTGCATCGGCCTCGTCTTCAACGAAGCCAACATTGCCGACCTCCTCGGCAAGGGCTGCCTCTTCCGCCCTGCTGGCAATATACGCCACCTCTTCGTCGGTGGTGGGGCGGATGAGGTTTGTTTCTTCCCGGATGGCCCTCTCTGACAAGTTGTCAAAGAACTCTTGTGCCCGCTCTTTGGTTGGCTCAGCCCAGGTCTGATCAAGGCCGTGGGCGTTGAACACCGGCATCATGGCGATGATTGAGGTCAGGACAGAATTGTTGCACAAGGGGATCACGCCCGCCGGCAACCTGAGCGGCTTGTCAGCCTTGAGGTGGAACAACTTTTGGCAGAGAGCCGCATGCTGCATGACTGTCAAATTGTTGTTCAGGCCGGGGCGCAGCCTCATGATATCTGCTGTGTTCCGGTACTCCCAAGCCGGTTTTCCCTTGTTCTTCGGAGGGGCAATGTGGCGGCGGAGGAAGTCAGCGCCAACCATCTCAATTGTGAGCCCGGCAGCCTTGAGGCGATGGATCCTGGTGGTCGCAACTATGAGCCTCCCATCTTCAGGGTGGAGGTCGCCCCAGTCACCGCCGCGGACCAGCTTCGTTTGCCGGGGCATACAGAACGGCTGCAGATCTTCTTCCACGATCCAGCACCACTTGCCCCTCCATTCATCCCACTTCTCCTTGTAGGCTCCGTCTGGGAATGTCTTCTTGGTCAATGCCCTTGGGATCCAGGTGATGCATCCAGAAAGGGGCCCTCCTGGCTGGACGCGGGGAACAAAGTAATGGCGGAAGAGGGCCATATTGGGGACCACCCCGGTGAAATTCTCACAGAGGTGGGTGAAGGTGGACATACATGCCACAACATTCAGCATGAAATCCAAGATATGGAGGCCAAATGTGTACATGATGTCATTGAGGATATCAGAAAATGGGGGGCAGAGCCTGCGGTAGAAGTAATCGGCGAAGAAAGGGAATTATTCTGGGGCGGGCTCGTCGCAAGAAGCTGGGATGCCACGGGTAGCAGGGTGCCCCGTCGTCGCTCTCCCCGACATACACTAGTATCGATCCATCAGAGCGCACGCATCGAGCGTCGGAGCGAAGACAACATTCTCCCTCCGCATCTTCACCAACTCGCTCTCCGGCACCTCTTTCCCCCCACTTGCCTTGAGCGCCTCCTTGCTCTTGCTCGCCTTAGGCGCCATGAGGGACTAGAGAGAAGCGGGAGGCCGAGGATGGTGGGAGCGCAGGGGAGGCGTATGGATGAGGAGGCTCTGTTTCGGGCTCGAGGAGGAAGATGACGACAGTTCCTAGATTGGAATGGGTGAGGGATAAATGAGCAGCGCCTTTGCGGATTCCTCTTTTTATGGGGAAGGCGTGGGGCTGCCTCTTTACGGTTTGATGTGAAGGCGTTTCCACATGCGTCCTGCTGCTACGACCGTTCCGCGCATGCACCCCATGTCACGCACTCAATGTGGATCCTGGGGAAGCACAACAGACGAGATGATTACAGCAGTTAAATCCTGCCACGCGTGCCCATGCATTGTTTGGGCCTGGCCCAACGATGCCTCGCACTCGTGTGTGGCCCAGGCCCGGGGCTCCTGTCGGTGTACTAAAGTTTGGGCCCTTTTTAGTACCCCTTACTTGTGCACGGGCAGTTGCAGCCACACCCGCGGCAAAGCCCGACACGGACAACCGGAAGCAAATACGATATGGCAAGCTGAGCCCCCGGCAAGATCCTTACCGGGATGGTTTGCGAGGCCCTGGCAAGATCCTTGCTGGGACGGCTTGTGAAGCACTAACAAGACCACCACCCTTGAGGTTGAGAGCTCTGACACCATCGACAATGTCAAGACCAAGACCCAGGAGTGCCTACGTGGTGGCATGCAGATCTTTATGAAGACCAAAAGGCAAAGTTCCCAACAAGATCCTTGCCGGGGACGTCTGCGAGGCCACGTCAAGACTCGCACACGGCAAGGCTCCGCCACCCCGCCACCGCTCCAGCGCAGCGACTGGCCTGCCAGCCTGGCATGCAGATCTTCGTGAAGATCCTGCCACCGCTCCAGCGCAGCGGCTAGCCAGTCAGCTTGGCATTGCATGCCTCATCATCCTGGATGCATGTCAAGACGGGGTGAGGCGGCGATGGATGGGACGGGCTCTATTTCCGTCCCCAATAAAGTTAGGGGCACGTAACAAGCACATTTAATGTGTTTGTCCTAAGACGTCAGTGATAAGCATGCACACTGTAGCAACTTTACACCTCTTGTGTGCCCGTACACCACTGTCGTTGCCCCTTGCTATAAAAGGAGGCCCAAGGCGATATAGGAAGGGACTTTTGGAATTTCCGGCCCAGTTTGCTTGCATAGCAGCTAGTCGAAGCTCAAGAACATTGAATATACACTCAAAGCAGGACTAGGGTTTTATGCTTCTCGGCGGCCCGAACCTGGGTAAAAATCCATTGTGTTGATCATTAGATCTGCTCTTTGTGCACTCCTCTTTCCCTGCCAACCATAAAAGGGATCCACTGTGATCCCATAGGTGTCATTTCCCTGATTGTTGGATTCATGTAAATTCTAACACCAACGTGGTGGGGCTCTTTCCCCATTCTCTCTCTTTAATAGAAAGTATGCACGCTCGTGCATATTCGAGAAAAAAGAAAAAAATAAAAGACTTTGACTGGTATGAGTGTTTTGGTAAGTTGTGCGCAACCAAATTTGCATCCCGCTTACAATTCTGAAAAGAGATTCCAGCAATGTGTGGTGCCTTTGTGAAGATTTCCACCAGTGTAGCTGAGGAAGGACCAAATAATTCGATGACTCCAGTGCATGCATTAACCAATCCCAAGCAGTCCGATTCCATCGTCACTCCCAAGTATCCTAATCTTTCCAATAGCTCTATTCCTTTTAGCATGGCCAAGGACTCCATCGATCCAGCATCCAACACATGGGATATAGGTTCGGCATCACCCGCAATCACTTCACTGGAATTTTTGCGTAAGACAACGCCCACAGCTCGCCTACATCATCATGAAAAGCCGCATCTAGGTTGAGTTCATATGTTTCCGGGTTAGGTTTAGTCCACATGGTTTCGTGTGGAACACTTGTTGCCGATGCCGCACTGAAGTTTGACGTAAGCGCTTGGATTCCAAACATTGTGTGCACTGGGGCAGCCACCAGTTCTCCTTTCACCATTTCTCGACATTGGTACCAGATATACCAACAAGCCACAACAATTGATTCCTAAAGTCCGAGACCATCGAGAACCGGTGATTTATTCACACAAATAGTTTGATTTTACTTGAGATCTCCAGCTTCCAATCAATATCCCATACTGGGGTTCACCGTGGACGATCCCTGTCCATCCTCTCTTCGCACTCGAGCTCCAAACTGATGATCCCATTTTGTATAGTACACAGACCAGACAAAATCTTCTGTTAAAAACACGCTCAGGAGAATCTTTAGAATATTTTGAACATCCACTAGTAAAAACACATCTTTTTATCATCTCCTCATCCCAAGCTCCGGTGTCTAGGTTGATCAGTTCATCCGTTGTTCAGAGGAGTATATTTCCTCTTCTAGTCTGAATCTTTCTATTATGAGAATTCGACACCCTGTGGTCTTCCCATATATTGATTTTTGTTCCTAGGCCTACTCTCATATATGCCCTCACCGAAATGTTTGTAATCCTGCCACTGTACTCTGCCAAGCGAAGGACGAACCTCTCTTTGGTCATGCTTTCAAAAAAATCCCATCGAGAAAATATTTGGGTCGCAACACTTGTGAACAGAGGGAATTTGCGTTGTTTAGAATTCTCCATGATTGTTTAGCAAGCATGGCAAGGTTAAAAGAGTAAAGATCTATAAAACCCATTCCACCTAGCTTCTTGGGTATACACATCCTCCACCATGCAAAGCAATGCATCTTATTTTGATCATACGAATCTCCCAACTAGAAAGCAGACATTGCATCATTTATCTCTTTACATAACTTCTTTGGTATCTTAAAAACAACCATAGCGTAAACTAGAATTGATTGTGTATCACTGCTTTAATTAAGATTTCGTTTGCGCCCAGAGATGAATAAAACTATCACTTCAAGAAGATGAACAAAACTATCACTTCTATCTAGGCCAACCATGGATGGCAGTCCAAGATATTAATCAGAGATAGCTTCTATCATAATGTTAAGCTCAGCACAAACCTCTGCTTTCACATCAACATTCACATTATTAGGACTAAAAAAGATGCTACATTTTGCTTCCTCACCAGCTGACCTGAATTTGCATAGTATTTGGCAAGTACTTGTCTCAATGAGGTTGCATTAGTCATATATGCTTTCATAAGTATCAGGGAATCATCAGCAAAAAGTAAATGGGAAACTGATGGTGCATTCCTACACACCCTGACACCTTCAGTGCCTCCTCCTTATGAGCTAAAGCACTGGACAAACCTTCCGCACAAAGTAAAAATAGATAAGGGGAAATGGGATCACCTTGACACAGCCCCCTGGTAGGTGTGAACATATTTGTTTCCTATCCATGAAACCCGACTTTGTAATTTATAGATTTAATGCAGGCAATTACTAGAGAAGTAAAATCATGATGAAAACCCAGTCTTCTCATCATTCTTTCCAAAAGATCCATTCAACACGATCATATGCTTTGTGCATGTCAAGTTTTCACTGCACAGTAGCTAGCCTTTCTAGACTTCTTATTTTTTTATGGTATGCATACTCTCGTAGGCAATGAGCACATTTTCTGTTATCAATCTTCCTGAAACAAAGGAACTCTGTAAGGAGAGATCACTTCATCCAATATAAGTCTCAGAGCGATCATTTTAGAAATGACCTTATATAATGCATTGCAAAGACTAATGGGTTTAAACTAGGAGATGTTTTCAGGATTTGCAACATTAGGAATTAATCAATAGCAGTATAGTTCCAACCTTCTAGGATTTTTCTTTGTTGTGAAGCATCTAGAACTCCATTTGTGAGAGTCTCCCCAATGATATGCCAACATTTTTTTAAAAGATAGCATGTAAACCATGCATACCTAGTGCTTTAGTATCACCAATAGAAAGCAAGGCCTTTTTACCTCATCAACCGTATATGGTCTGAGTAGAGCATCATTCATACTAGTAGACACCCTTGGAAGCACCTTTTCAAACAAAGCGGGGTCATGCTCTTCAATCTCGGTTGAGAATAGTCCAGCAAAGTAATCACTGATGTGCGGGTTTAGGTATGTATACCCCTCGTGCCAGACTCCTTGGGTATCCTTCAATCTTGAAATTCTATTCCTCTTCCGGTGAGCATATGCAGCATTATGAAAGTAATCTGTGTTTCGATCGCCAAATTTGAGCCAATCCACTCTACTCTGAAGGGCCCATTGGACTTCCTCAAGCTCTAAAAGCTTCTCAATCTCATCTGTTAATTCCTTTTGGCGTGCAATATTTTTTGGAGTAAGTGCCTGAGCGGCTACCTTCTCCTCTTCTTGGGTGCCCCGCAGCTGTTTTTTGTTCTCTTCAAAACAGTCTCATCCCACGTATGCAAACAATCATTCACTATCGATAGTCTTGTGGCCAATGAGGCCGTCCTCCCTGTGGGCCTGAAGGTTTCCATGCAATATGTACAGTCACAGCAAAGTCCTTCTCCTTTAACCATCTAGACTCAAATCTCAGTAACTTATGGCCATCTCTTTCCTGTGCCAATTCCTCCTCTAGTGACATGAGGATTGGCCTGTGATCGGACTTGTAATAGTTCAGGTGTTAAACCACTGAATTTGCAAATAAATCATTCCATGCATCACTAGCCAAAGCCCGGTCAAGCCTTTCCCAAATATTACCATGATGCCATGTAAACTCGTCACCTAAGTATCCACAGTTTAAGTTGGCATTCATCCAGAGTGTCCCGGAAAGCTTTCATGTAATTCTCTAGCCTCGCCCCACCTCCTTCCTTCTAAAAAGAATAAAGAATATCATTCAGGTCTCCCATAACAAGCCATGGCAAATTCATCATCGCTCGAAGGTCGCGAAGACATTGCCAGGTAAGGTGCTTGTTCTCCCACTGTGGTTCTCCAGACACTAGTAAACCTCCATGTGTTATCCGGAGCATCTCCAACAAAAACATTAATGTAATTATCGGTTTTGAAATTCAGTTAGATCTTTACTTCATTTTTCTCGAACAGTAATAAACCTCCACTTCTTCCATCACTACGAACCACCTCCTTCCTATCCATCTTCAATCTTCTACGGAGACATTCTGCTGGGAACTCATCCAAGTGGGTCTCTGACAGAAACAAGACGTCAGGGTTTCTTCTTGAATAAACATCAAGTAGATCCCTAACTACCGCAGCTTGTTGCAGGCCACGGCAATTCCAACTAAGAATTTTTTATGTCAACCGGTTAGCTAAGAATTGTAGCTGTGAGTTCCAACTTAATCTGTTGTCTTTGTACAACCTCTATTTCCATATTTTTCTAACCATCAGTTGGATGGTTAGAAAGACAGTGGTATCCCCAGCCCACCAGGGTTCAAGCCCTGGTGCTCGCATTTATCCTGGACTTATTTCAGGATTTCCGACGATACGCGTTCGGTGGGAGGAGTCGTTCCCGTCAACTACGAGGCGCCTACGGTGACTTTGTAAAATCTCAAGATAATATGCCTGCTCAGTCTTTCGGTGGTGCTCATAGGAATAGGGTGTGCGTGTGTGCGTTCATTGGGGTGAGTGTATGCGCATATTATGAGCGTCTGTGTTTGTACTGATGTTCAAAAAAGTATATTATGAAAAGAATAAAATCATTCTAATTTAGTCTGTTGTCACGTTATTCTCTGACCTCTTAACATTTCCATGTTAGCCGCAACATTTAATGGCTTTAATTACATCAATTAGGAATGCAATAATTTCTTTTACTAGGATATAGGTACTAGAAATATTTTTGCAATTATGCCTTTTCTAACACCTAACAAATATGCGAGGTGGGTAACCTATTAGGTTTCTTTCACCATGTTCAATCTTAGCCATTGAATTAAAAACAACGAATGATCTATAATAGTTGGGACCACCTTAAAATTTCTCATTGTTCAAAGTAGCTATAATACCATGAGATTGATTCATTTTTTTATAAGAAAAACCGGATCGAAACATGTACACCCTCCGGTCATTTTAGCCTGCATATAAGTTTTGTCTAAAGACAAAGCATTTCTACTTTGACCAAACTTACGGAAAAAATATCAACATTCACAACAGAAATCAATTTTATGAGATTCATTATGAAATGTAGTCTCATAATATATATGGTATTGTAGATGTTGATATTTTTTAATATAAATTTGTTCAAACTTTGTAGAGTTTGACTTACATAAATCCAATACACTGAATAAAAATAACCCGAGGGAATAGCTTCTAGAATATATCGTAGTTTTGCTATAAAGAATGCTTAACATTTGCGCGGCAACCGTTGCACGATAAACCAACTCAGAGTTGAGCTGCATGGGCGGATCCAGGTGCCATGGCATCCCCTTGAAAATTGTAAAATACTTTCTCCATTTCTTTATGTAAGGTGTATAATTTTTGGCACGGTGACCAAGGCACATAATTATAGATAATTTAGAACGAAATCACCCTTGTCTAATTCATTGATTATCGGCAAGTAAATTATTTAGGATAGGAAAGAAAGAGATACACGCAACCGAGAAAGATATAATTTCCTTTTTTTCTCTACAAGGAGAGATTCATGCAATCAGGTGAGAGATATTTTTCTTTTTCTGGAGGGTCAAGAACGGAGGAATTAGAACAAATGCGCCTTACATTATGGAATTTTATCAAAAAAACAAATACACCTAATATAAAGGAATGGAGGGAGTAATTGACACTAAATGCCCATCAAGTTGTTGCTATTTTCAGACTATTTGTTAAAATTACGATGATGTTTCCTATAAACTTTAAACAGTGGCACCCCAAGCATGTGATTCTAGATCCATCACTGTTGAGCTGGTCAAACTCACACACACTTTCGCCTCTTGGACGATGCCACGATCGTTGGCAAGAAGTATCCACAAAGACACGCAACAACACGACAGCGCATCAATCATAGACCGCCCAAAGCTGGTCGAAAAGTACAATTGGAACGACTAGAACTGCAAGCCGCTACTGGTTGATGTTGCTAGTGCGTGCCTGCAGCCACCCAGTTATCAATCGCATTCATAACAGGAGCACGTCTCTCACGCAGGTTGCCGGCGACGAACAGAGAAGAGAACGAAACAAGAGGCAACACGGTGGCACCGAATGCAGGTAGGAGTAGGAGTAGGACTGGGCCACGAAAAGATCTACGACGACGGCGACGACTATTGTCTAGCCTGAAAAATTAAATTACAGAGCAGCGATATTGCGTTTTGCTGAAATATATAGTTGTGAAGAACATCGTTTTTTCCTTTAACGCAATAGCCAGCGAACGTTTTCTAGAGAGGATGACATTTGCAAACGTTTTTAGGCAAGTTTTCCAAACACACGTGCCAATTTCTTCAGAAGCACATGACAAATTCTGCAAATAAAGAAATTTTGCTGTAAAATTTGCCGTGTTCGCTTGAAGGAATTGTTATGCTCCCGCGACATAAATTGCCGTAAAGAGCATAAGCAAATGCCATCCCTTATGAGCGTTCGTTGAATAACATTCTCTTTTTTTTAAACTCGTTCATGTTCTTGATTAAAACCATTAGAGCACATGCATGCATACTCTTATGGCATGATGAGTATTGAAGAAACAGAGAGCAGCTATAATCCTACCATTTCCCTTGCTCCTACTCTTATGGATTGATGCGTGAAGAGCAGGGGAGGAACGAAAAGTTGTATCGAAGACAGGGAAGGAGCTTATCATCAGTGACGTCTATGGAGGAGCTATGATGCCTACTGTGGCAGTCAAATGTCGCCTTCACCATCTACCACTAAATTTTGTTGGCCGAAGGGCAGCTATCTATCTCCATCCCACCTTGAGCGTCAAAAGGAAGGCAGCTCGGCTTCGACTCGAAGTCCATGGTATGTTGGAGATGGTGCTGCGAAGGTCTTGTCATCCCAAGTGGTCCTGTCTCGGTGACAGTGAGACTAGATGCACACCGGAATTGATTTAGACTTTTTGTTATTTTCATTGTTCGTATGAAGTCCCACTTTGTATAAGTCAGGGACTCGTCTATTATTTTTCTATTCTTTCGGGTTATAAGGTTAGGCGTACCTCTTTGTGTTTTCATTCTACCGTCGTAAATATCTATATTCATATACAACAATATAACAAGAGCGAGTTATGGATATCGAACAAATCTTATTCCGTTCGACCGGACCTATCCAATGATCTAGGTCGCTAAAATGTTTAGCGTTAAACATTTTTATAACACTATGAGCACATTTAGCACCCTCTACTAATTAATATTATGCCTAATATCAAAGTCAGCATTAATCAAGTAATTATATCCTACCTAACAGAAACATGCAATTTATATATTGGCTAATATTAGTATGTAATACAACTAATATTTTTGCTTAATATTATGAAATTGATAAACTCTGAACGTTCGGGATTTGATCATGGCACACAATTTAAATATAAAACAAACTGGACGACACTGACTAAAATTATCATAGAAAATGTTCGATTTGCCATGATAAAATTATCAGTATTCCTTAGTATAAAAGTTTGTTTTCGTGTCAATTTAATTTTATGTTAAACATGTCGTGCATACTTTACAACGCTAGGGTTTTCACGAAAGGGCACACGTGATAGGGTTTCTGCTGCCTCCCATCGTGCAGCCATCGGCCTACCACGTCTTCTTTGGCCTTAGGACCGTGGAAGTGCGGTGGATCCCGATTTTTGCCGCCAAGAGGTCTTTGTTTTTAGTTTTTTATGAGTTTTGCTCGAGTTTGTGTCCTACTCGGGAAGGCGAAACGATGGCGGCTTCTTGAAGAATAAGGTTCTCCCTGCCTACCCCGGTGGTGCTTCTAGTGTCATCAGAGGGCGTGCGGAGGTTTTCTTTTGGCGGATCTCACGAGATTCGGTTGGCGTTTTTCTTCGACGGTTGGATCCAGTCTTTGTTCGTCTATATTCGTGTGTCTACAGATTGTATCCCTCCGATCTACGCTTCTCTTCAACAGCGGCGGTTGCTATTTTGGTGCGCCGGTCCTTTGATGCCTTAGCATGACGACTTCCCGATTGTCTACTACCACAGGGTTTGTCCGACTCCAGTAATGAAGGGGTGATGACGACAGCGCACCTTCGGCTCGCTCCAGTGCTTGTAATCGTCGCCAAGACGCCAAGTGGTCTACGGACCAGGATGTAATTTTTACTTCTGATGTTCTTTCTACTACCTCGATAGTTGATGAATGGATCGAAAGTTTTTCACCTGCAAAAAAAAAGGTTTTCCAAAAAAAATTATGCTAAAAAAACGAGACAAAACTCTTTTTTTTTGAAGCTAAACGCCCTCCAGCTCTTTATTCATTGGGCGCTAGCATGTCTGACTGCAAACACTCAGTCAGCCACCCAGGGATTGTGTCATACACATGCATAAAAACACTCAAATTTAACGAATGCCTAGCTACACGGTGAGCCGCCATATTAGTCTGACGACCCGAGAACCGTAGCATGAATCCCTGAAACCAAGTAGCCATCTCCTTCATCTCCATAATGAGATGATAACATGTCGATCTCTGAGGTGCATCCTAGAGCCGTTGAATCTCCTGACAGTCCGTCTCCATCAATACATGCTGGACACCCATGTCTTGTGCCATGATGATCGCGTCCCTGCATGCAAGCAACTCAATGGATAACGGGTCCGTAACCCCGTCATACCTTGAGCCTCCAGCTCTAATGAAAGTACCATGATGATCTCGAGCAATATAGCCCGCTCCTCCTCGCACGAGACCCATATCCGTTGCTCCATCCGTATTGATCTTAGTCCACCCCTCCTCTGGTGGCATCCACCTCGGTCTGGTCGTGGTTGGGGTCTTCTTCCTCTCCGGGATCTCAAGTGCCCGAACAATCTCCTCAATAATCACCATAGATTTCAGAGGTTGATAAACCAAATCACCATGTGTGTAATTGTTTCTTGAGTGCCATACTGCCCACATTACAGAAATCATGATGGTTGCCTCCTCCTTCTTATATAATCGCTGATCTAGGAGATCTCAAGACCATGACATTGGGTGCAGATGTGGTCTCTCAATACCAAAGAAACGCTGTGCTGCCTCCCAAAACCGCATGGCATGCTCACACTCCATCAGCGAGTGAAACAGGTTCTCATTGTCATTGCCACACATCGGACAGTTTGGTAGTTGCTTAATATGCCTTCTTTGAAGCTCGCCATACGAGGGCAAAAAGTTTTTCAGCACACGTCACCAAAACACCCGTATCTTTGGAAGCACGTTAATCTTCCACAGCGCCTTCCAGATGGTTGAGTCACCCGTGGATGAGCCAACATTCAGCTGTGTATGTATCTTCATTTGCATTGCATGTCTATATGCAGATCTGACCGTGAAGAGGCCAGATTTCTCTCTTGCCCATGCCCATACGTCCGCGCCACCAACTCGCGGTCTCACCATGGCTAAGATAGCTTCGGCGTCAGGGAAAAAAAATATGCTATGCACAAGATCCGTATCCCACTGGTTCGTATCTGGGTCAAGCAAATCTGAAACAAACTGGACTGAGTTCGGCTTTAGAGAACCCATCGGTTTCATTGATCCGGTGCCTTCTATCCACTGATCGTGCCATACCTCCGTTGTCTCTCCATTGCCAACTCGCCGTATGAGTCATGTCTTCATCATATCTCTTCCTTGGATTATTGCTTTCCAAGTCTTAGAAGCACTCGCTGGGCAGCCCGCCGTCAAAAAACCCTCATTAGGGAAGTACCGTTGTCGGTGTCAAAACCGGCGGATCTCGGGTAGGGGGTCCCGAACTGTGCGTCTAGGCGGATGGTAATAGGAGACAAGGGACACGATGTTTTACCCAGGTTCAGGCCCTCTTGATGGAGGTAAAACCCTACGTCCTGCTTGATTAATATTGATGATATGGGTAGTACAAGAGTGGATCTACCACGAGATCAAGGAGGCTAAACTCTAAAGCTAGCCTATGGTATGATTGTTGTGATGTATGTTGTGTCCTACGGACTAAAGCCCTCCGGTTTATATAGACACCGGAGGAGGTTAGGGTTACACAGAGTCGGTTACAATGGTAGGAGATCTACATATCCGTATTGCCAAGCTTGCCTTCCACGCCAAGGAAAGTCCCATCCGGACACGGGACGGAGTCTTCAATCTTGTATCTTCGTAGTCTTGGAGTCCGGCGGACGATGATAGTCCGGCTGTCCGGACACCCCCTAGTCCAGGACTCCCTCAGTAGCCCCTGAACCAGGCTTCAATGACGATAAGTCCGGCGTGCATAATGTTCGGCATTGCAAGGCGGGTTCCTCCCTTGAATAATCCAGAGAAGATCATGAACACCAGGATAGTGTCCGGCTCTGCAAAATAAATTCCACATTCCACCGTAGAGAGAATAAAATGTACACAAGTCCAATCTGCTGACGTATTATGCGGCATGACATCACACCGCTATCAGGCTTTTACTTGAATCGTTTTTCATTATACCGCCTCAGCACGTTTAGCGAAGCGGTTTCCTTGGCACGTCTTGTCGAAGCAGAGATCGTGCTCCCCTTATTCCGGGATTCTCATCAATACGGACGTGGGTAACCCAACCGCACCATTGATGGTGGTGCTTGGGAGATAAGCGAGTTTTACCAGGCTGGTGGGGAGCGCATAGTTTCCGCCCTACCTATATAAGGGATAAGGATTCACCTTTTCACCCACGCCTTCTTCCTCCTTTGCTCATCCACCTCCGCGCACTCAAGCTCCAACGCCCAAGCTCGCGCATCTCGTCTTAACCTTCCCCGACCATGTCCGGATGGGGAGGCAAGTGGTTGGCTTCCACCATCAAGGAGGAGCACATCACCAAGCTGCGCAACGCCGGATACCTTTCCAGCGATATTGCGCACCGGCTGCCCGACGAGGGGCGGCTCATCCCTACCCCTGGGCCCCATGAGAGGGTCGTCTTCCTTCCCCACTTCCTCCGCGGACTGGGCTTTCCACTGCACCCTTTCGTCCGGGGGCTCATGTTTTATGACGGCCTGGATTTCCACGATCTGGCGCCGAACTTCATCCTCAACATCACGGTGTTTATCGTCGTGTGTGAGGCCTTCCTCTGCATCCAGCCCCACTTCGGCCTGTGGCTCAAGACCTTCAACGTCAAGCCGAAGGTTGTGAAGGGCACGCAAGCGAAATGCGGAGGCGCCATGTTGGGCAAGTTGCCCAACGTCCTTTGGCTCGAAGGGGCCTTCATGGACTCCGTTAAGGGGTGGCAATCGGGGTGGTTCTACATCACCGAGCCGCGCGAACCCACGTGGGCGGCGGCCCCCGAGTTCAGATCTGGCATCCCCACGCAGCTCACCTCCTGGAAAGAGAAGGGCTTGTTGTGGGGCAATCCGAAGGAGCTGACGGGACTCCGAGCCTGTATCCAGAAGCTGGTGAACAATAAGCTCAGGCTCGTCGGCGTGGTCCAAGTCATGCTCATCCGCCGGATTCTCCCATGCCAAGAACGGGCATTCAATCTGTGGGAGTTCAATCCGGAACAGCACCAGGCGCTAAGCGGGCTTTTCGACACGACGTATGAAGGCGCCTGGAGGGTGCTGTTTAAGGGCGCCGAAGCCCCCACATCCGCGACGGAAGATCGCGGATTTCGCTCGCAGCATCCATCTGACGAGGTAAGTGATTCAACCCCTTTATGGGACACTTGTGGTAAACAGATTGATTCTAAGAGGGTTTCAATCTCTCTTTTCCTTTGGCAGGAATGGATGGAGAAGGCCGGGCAGCTCATCTGTCCGGCTCCCATGCCAGAAGACCCAGTGAACGCCCGTCTAGCAGGGCTGCTGGTTCCGGCACCGCACGTGGTGCTGGAGAAGAAGGCCAAGAAGGTGGCCACGGGGACTCGAAAGAGTTCCCGCAATCAAGCGTCCGACGACGAGGCGGACTCCTCCCCCGAAGACGAGGAGGAGGAAGAAGACTCTCTCCCGGAGGAGGGAGAGAGGAAGAGGAAGGCTTCCCCAATAGGGGAGGCCGAAGGGTCCAAGAGGGGGAGAACTATTCCCCCGGACAGTTCCGCCAACACCATCGTTGGCGAGGAGGAGTGGCCTTCAAGGGCCAGGCCCCCGGCGAGATCATAAGTATCCGGATCCCTGATATGCAATTTCTTTCGCGTCACCTAGTGTCCTACTAATGCCGCATTCTGTCTGCAGTCCGGCCGATGATGATCTCCCCGCTTCATCGAGCGGGTCGTTGGCCCCGTCGGATGTGGATTCACTTCCGACTGCCTCTACCCCCCGCGCCGATGAGGACGCCGAGGTGGGATCCCAGAGAGGGACCCATCAGGAGGAGGCGCCGTCAGGCAGCCTCCCGGACTCTGCGCCAGACTCTACATCGGAACCCCGGCGGGCGGCCCCTTCGAAAGAAGGGCAAGACTGTGACACCGGCGGCCTCCGTCCAACCGGAGGCGCCGGACAACTTGTTGGAGGCGCTTAAAGGCGCTTCCATCGAGGAAGAACACCGCACTATTATGAGTGCGGTGATTCAGAAGGTTCAGCTCGCCAAGAGCGGGCTGACCGAAGCCTGCAGCAGCCTTCTAACAGGCTTTGAGGTAAGAAGTTATAATTGTGTAATGTAATACCGCATAGACAGTAGCCCCTGATGCTCAGTTCGGTGTTCGGAAAGAAAAGCCGGACTGAGGATCTAAGAAGATATATGCAGGGTTGCTTAAAATATGTCAATATGGGTTTGCAGGCTGCGCTGCTGACCTCTGCCGCACTGACTGCGGAGGTCGGTGCGTTGAAGCAGGATCTCGAGCGGTCCGAGCAAGAGCTCGGCCATGCCAAGAAGCAGCTCGAGGACAAAGAAGGTGAGTAACACCACTTCGAATGGTTACCTTACAGAAAAGGATTTTGGTTGCAATAAAATTAACAAGGATAATATGGGTATTGCAGGGGCCACGAACGAGGTGGCAGCCCTGAAGGAGGCTGTGTCCGCGGCCGAACGCAGTGCGGCCGCGGAACGGGCAGAGCGAGAAAAGCAGGAGGCGCAGGTGGCGGAAGTACGGCAAGAGCTCCAGGCTCTCATGGAGAAGCATGAGAGCTTGGAGCGTGACTCCAAGACTCGAGAGTCCGAGCTTGCCTCGGCTCTCAAAAGTGCCAAGTCCGCCAAGGCCGAGGCCCGTAAGGCCCTTCAGGAGGTTGAAGATGTAAAGAAGATAGCGGCGGGTAAGGCATTTTTCATGCAAAGCAAGCATGTTAATGTAAACTACCTGACACTTACCCGCATTCGGAGCTCTCTAGAGGCGTTTGCAGATCTGCCGCGTAGTGTGTCCGATGCCACCGCATTCTATCGTGGCGAGGAGGGGAGCTCGACGGAGAAGGTCTTCTGGTCTCAGTACGCTGAGGCCGGCCATCCGGTGCCCCCAAGTGACCAGCTGAAGCAGCTGGTCGAACTCCACAAGGTAGCTGACGAGGCCATGAAGGGCCTTATAGTCCGGCTGTGGCTTGGACAGGCCATGCCTGGGAGCTACTTCGGCCTCGTGCGGCGGCTGCTGGATGCGTGCCCCTGGGTGGAGGTCATCAAGCGCTCCGCCTGTATTAAAGGTGCTCGTCGGGCCCTTGCCCGCACAAAGGTGCACTGGGGCAGGCTGGATGCTGAGAAGCTTCTCACTGACCCACCGCCACCAGGCAAGGAGTATCGTACGCCCGAAATGTATTATAAAACTATCCTGAAGGGAGACCGCGATATTGCGGATGAATGCCCCAGAGATGTAATTTTTGAGTAAACTCGCTATGTATTATCCTGTGCGCTGAAAACTTTGTTCATATGCGCATTAAGCAACGCTTGTTTAATTTAAAATATTACCTTCTGTGCGGCCGTTTATAAAATCTGAGAGATGGCAAGTCGTTGGCTTCAGCCCCCGAGCCGCGAGTGCTGGGGTGTTCGGGATAAACTTGAGCACTCTTGTTCCCATTTTTGGGTCCATCTAAGGAGGCGCTCAACACAATGAACAAGGCAACCGGACTTATAACGCTTGAACACTCTCACTTAGCCATAGAATTCTATAATTTTAAATTTCGGCGAAGCCCCTGGTATTCGGAAGACCGAATCCGGGGCGCTATCCACGCCTTCGTCGGACATTTATCCGGAACTTCGCTCGAAGCGGCGTGAGTCTTTAAGGACTCGAAAAGACCTCTCGAACAGCGACCAGTCTCTCGCCTTATCATGCCGGTCAGTTTTAGCTTTCTCCACTGAGGCGCTCGCCCGGCTCAACCGGGGCGCAATCGCAGTGGTTCTCCCAGTGCCACCTTAGCCGACAGAACGGAACGTAAGGCACCAAAACATGGGAGCTGGGCAAACCCAACTATTGACCCAAGACATGATTCGGAGCCGATTCATATAATGCTATAAGTTCGGGGTGCCGCACTTATGAAAGTGTTCTGACTTATCACACCATAATGTGGGGAACATAAGCCCCTGGTGTATTAGACCGTACCAAAATATACGGGTGCAAGATGTCCTGTAATGAACATATATATATATATATAAAGTAATGTAATTGCAGTCGAAAAGTGTTGCATTATTTATTAAAGGAAGTCTGCTATGAGTGCGGACTGATACAAATAGTGCGGTAAGCAAGGGATTTGGACTAATTAAACATGTCCCCCTCCAGGGATGAGCTGCGGACTTGGTGTATATAATCGAATTTAATGCTTGTAATTGAGACCACCTGAGTGTTCGTCGTAGCCTTCTTTCTTCCCTGGCTGTTGCATCGTGAGTTCGGCAGGTTCACCGCCGGACAGGGCCTCTGGTTAACGGAGTCCTGTGTATACAAAGAAGGAAAATAATAATAAAAAAGGGGGGCGCACTTGCGAGCCCCTGGTGTGGTCGAGCCGCACTCTGGGTCCATTGTGATCGTGCCCCTTCCCCTGCGCCCATGGTATCTCCAAAGCGTAATGATGTACGCGGAGAGTTGTTCTTGCAATCATGCGAGGGCGGGGGTTAGGGCCGCATTGCTACGCGTGCTCTGATCGTGCCAGGTTGTCTTGGTTGGTATTGCTTCGGGCGCGTTTTGCTGTATCCGGCCGTTTGACGGCCGGACTCGAAAATTGCCTTAAAAGGCTGCTCTGTACTTCTGCCGCGAGAGCCGCTGTATGTTCCTCCGTTCGGAGGGAGCGTTCCATATTTCCGTTGACCGTGATGACTCCACGAGGGCCTGGCATCTTGAGCTTGAGGTATGCATAATGCGGCACCGCGTTGAACTTTGCAAACGCGGTTCGTCCGAGCAGAGCGTGATAGCCGCTGCGAAATGGGACTATGTCAAAGATTAATTCTTCGCTCCGGAAATTATCCGGGGATCCGAAGACCACTTCCAGTGTGACTGAGCCCGTACAATTGGCTTCCACACCTGGTATGACACCTTTAAAGGTTGTCTTTGTAGGTTTAATCCTTGAGGGGTCTATGCCCATCTTGCGCACTGTATCCTGGTAAAGCAGGTTCAGGCTACTACCGCCGTCCATCAGGACTCTCGTGAGGTGAAATCCATTGACGATTGGGTCTAAAACCAATGCGGCGAATCCACCATGGCGTATGCTGGTCGGATGGTCTCTTCGATCGAAAGTGATCGGACAAGAGGACCATGGATTGAACTTCGGGGCGACTGGCTCCATCGCATAGACGTCCCTTAGTGCGCGCTTCCTCTCCCTCTTGGGTATATGGGTTGCGTAAATCATGTTCACCGTCCGCACTTGTGGGGGGAAACCCTTCTGTCCTCTATCGTTCGGCGGTCGGGTCTCCTCCTCGTCGTCGCTGTTTAGCCCCTTGTCATTGTTTTCGGCAATTAGCTTGCCTGCCTGCTTGAACACCCAGCAATCTCTGTTGGTGTGATTGGCTGGCTTTTCGGGGGTGCCATGTATCTGGCATAAGCGGTCGAGTATTCGGTCCAAGTTGGACAGACCCGGAGTGGTTCTTTTGAATGGCTTCTTCCACTGACCGGGTTTAGAGCCTCGGAATCCGGCGTTGACTGCCATATCCTCCTTATCGTCGCCGTTAATGCGGCGTTTGTTTTTGTTTCGACGTGACCTACCGTTGTGGTCCTTAGTATCCGGACTGCCAGAATTTTTATTGAGGTTGTTGCTGCGAGCTAGCCAGCTATCCTCTCCCGCGCAAAAGCGGGTCATTAATGATGTGAGTGCTGCCATGGATTTCGGCTTTTCCTGTCCCAGGTGCCAGGCTAGCCACTCGTCGCGGATGTTATGTTTGAAGGCTGCGAGGGCCTCTGCATCCGGACAGTCGACGATTTGGTTTTTCTTTGTCAAGAACCATGTCCAGAATTGTTTGGCCGATTCCTCTGGCTGCTGAATTATGTGGCTTAGGTCATCGGTGTCTGGTGGCCGCACATACGTGCCCTGGAAATTGTCGAGGAATACAGCTTCCAGGTCTTCCCAACACCCAATTGACTCTGCGGGCAAGCTGTTAAGCCAATGCCGAGCTGGTCCTTTAAGCTTGAGTGGGAGGTACTTGATTGCATGGAGATCGTCGCCGCGGGCCATATGGATGTGAAGGAGATAATCTTCAATCCAAACCGCGGGGTCTGTTGTGCCGTCGTAGGATTCGATGTTTACGGGTTTAAACCCTTCAGGTATTTGATGATCCATTACTTCGTCAGTGAAGCATAGCGGGTGTGCGGCGCCTCTATATTGAGCAATATCACGACGCAGCTCGAGAGAGCGTTGTCTGCTGTGTTCGGCCCGGCCGGGGTTATTGTATCCGGCGCGACGGTACTCGTCGTGGGTCGTGGGGCGCCCTCGTGATCCGTAGATGGATCTGGATTGCCTTGCTTTGTCCTCCAATACGTCTCGCAAGTCCGGCGCGTTCCCTCTTGGCTTCGTACTTTTGGAGCGATGCCGGGGTACGGTCTTTGTGGAGGGTCTGGATGCCTCTCTGTCGCGACCACGGGGTGGTCGGTCGGGCGTATCATGCGCTGGTGATGAAGGTATGTATGCTTCCTCCTCTAATCAGGGGAGCAACTTGCGTCTGGGGTAACTTTTGGAGGGGCGTTCGAGTTTAAACTCTTCGGCCGCGAGGACCTCGGTCCATCGATCGGCCAGCAGGTCCTGATCAGTTTGAAGCTGCTGCTGCTTTTTCTTTAGGCTATTTGCCGTGGCGATAAGCCTGCGTTTAAAACGCTCTTGTTCGACGGGATCCTCGGGCACGACGAATTCGTCGTCGTTGAGGCTTGCCTCGTCTTCGGAGGGAGTATATAGTTATAATCCTCGACCTCTTCGTCTGTCGCCCTCTCGTGGGGGCTTGCTTCTGCGTCCTCCTGCGCTGAGTCTTGCTGGAGGGGATTATCTTCGGCACTCTCTGGGGTATTATTATCTCCTGTGCTGGAATCTCCATTCTTGCTGTGGCGGGATTTAGAGCGGCGCCGCTGACGCCGGCGCTTGGGCTGTTTCTTTAAGGAATCTGCCTCCGCTACTTCTTCGCCATCCCCATCCTTTGGGGTGTCCACCATGTATATGTCGTATGACGAGGTGGTCTTCCAGTGCCCTATAGGCGCTGGTTCCTGTTCGTCTCCGGCATCGTCGTCCATAGCGTCGATGTCTTCGGAGTCGTAGTCTAGCATGTCGGTAAGATCGTCGACAGTGGCTACAAAGTGGGTGGTGGGTGGGCTCTGAATTTCTTCGTCGTCCGTATCCCAACCATCCTGGCCATAGTCCGGCCAGGACTCTCCCGATAGCGAGAGATGCTTTAGCGAATTTAGGATGTCGCCAAAGGGTGAGTATTGGAAGATGTCCACGGCGGTGAATTCCATAACCGGCGCCCAATCCAATTCGATTGGTAGGGGCGTGGGAGGTCCGGAGTCCGGCAAGGAGTCCGGCACCTTGGAATCACGAGTTTCGCGAGGGACAAGGTTAGTGTTCGGCTCCATCGCCGTGGAAGTTGAAGCCCCCGAGGTGGTGTCCATCCACCGGTCCTCGATCTGGACGATCGGCTCCGGACTAAGGGCCGAAGCGGATTCGTGTGCGGCCACCAAGGCACTGTTCGGCGGCAGAGCTAGATCATGCCCATCGCAACAGTGCGGCGCGCTTGGCTTTGGCTCGAGCCCGTCGAAGATCAAGTCCCCGGGGATGTCGGCTGTGAAGTTTAGGCTTCCGAATCTGACCTGATGGCCAGGGGAGTAGCTTTCGATCTGCTCCAGATGGCCAAGTGAATTAGCCCGCAGTGCGAAGCCGCCGAATACGAAGATCTGTCCGGGGAGAAAAGTCTCACCCTGGACAGCGTTGTTGATTGAAGATGCCATCGAGCCTATCGGTGACGACACAGAGGAACTCTCAATGAAAGCACCAATGTCGGTGTCAAAACCGGCGGATCTCGGGTAGGGGGTCCCGAACTGTGCGTCTAGGCGGATGGTAACAGGAGACAAGGGACACGATGTTTTACTCAGGTTCGGGCCCTCTTGATGGAGGTAAAACCCTACGTCCTGCTTGATTAATATTGATGATATGGGTAGTACAAGAGTGGATCTACCACGAGATCAAGGAGGCTAAACCCTAAAGCTAGCCTATGGTATGATTGTTGTGATGTATGTTGTGTCCTACGGACTAAAGCCCTCCGGTTTATATAGACACCGGAGGAGGTTAGGGTTACACAGAGTCGGTTACAATGGTAGGAGATCTACATATCCGTATTGCCAAGCTTGCCTTCCACGCCAAGGAAAGTCCCATCCGGACACGGGACGGAGTCTTCAATCTTGTATCTTCGTAGTCTTGGAGTTCGGCGGACAATGATAGTCCGGCTGTCCGGACACCCCCTAGTCCAGGACTCCCTCAACCGTGCTTTAAGCACTCTTGCATAGAGACTATTTGGGTTATCAAGCAGCCTCCAAGCTTGCTTAGCTAACAATGCATCATTAAAAATTTCCAAGTCTCAAAACCCCAAACCGCCTTGTGACTTCGCAATGCACATCTTATCCCAAGATTGCCAATGCATTCCTTTTCTGTCTAGTGATCCAGCCCACCAAAATTTTGACATGTTTGTCGTCACTTTCTTGCATAAACCTTTTGTGAGTTTGAAACAACTCATAGAGTAGGCCGGTAAAGCTTGAACCACTGACTTCAAAAGAACTTCTCTAGCTGCACATGACGTCTTCCTTTCACACCATCCCTGCATTCTTGACCTTGCTCTTTTATTAATGTGCTCAAAACTCTGCTCTGTTATTCTACCCGCAGTTGTCGGAAGGCCAAGATACTTCTCTGACATTGCTTCTCTCTGTATTTGCAATGCCGCTTTGACTCCCATCTTAATAGAGGCGCCACTGCTAGGGCTAAAAAAGACCAAACTTTTCTGCTTGTTTGCACACTGTCCGGAACCGATGCTATACTGATACAAAATCTCATTCAATCTTATGGCGCTCCTAGAATCAACTTTCATAAAAACTAAGCAGTCATCAGCAAATAAAAGATGGGATATCCAAGGAGCAGAGTTGCTAACTCGGATCCCCCTATCTATCCAACCTCCATCATAGCTTTGCAGCATACATGAGAGACCCTCTCCACACAGCAAAAAGAGATACGGTGAGATCGGGTCCCCCTGTCGAAAACCTCGAGACGGTGAAAAAACCGGCAACAGCTCCCCATTGACCTTCACCTGGAAACTTACTGTTGTCACACATGACATGACAAGGGAGATCCAACGATCATGAAAACCAAGTTGTCGCATTATCCCTTCCAAGTACTCCCATTCAACTCGATCATATGCTTTGATCATATCAATCTTAACTGCACACCAACCTTGCTTGCCTCTTTTCCTTCTCATCGAATGTATGCATTCATACGCCACTAGGACATTGTCGGTAATCAACCGTCCCGGGACAAAAGCGCTCTGTTCCTCTGCAATAATATCATCAAGAATCTCCCTCAACCGGTTAGCGAGAACTTTAGAGCAGATTTTGTAGATAACATTGCACAATGAGATCGGCCTATATTGTGTAATATTTTGCGGGTTTTTTACCTTTGGGATAAGCACGATCACCGTGCTGTTCACCGTTGCTGGCATTGGTCCTCCGTTCAAAAAACCGAGCACCGCCGCTGTAACATCCGGGCCGACCAACTCCCAATGGCGCTGGTAGAACCCAGCATGGAAACCATCACATCCGGGCCCCTTTGTCGGCCCCATAGCAAAGAGCGCAGCCTTCACTTCTTCCTCTCTGAACGGCCTCGTCAGTCGTTCGTTCATCGGTTCCGTTATTTTATGTGGAACATGGTGAAGCACTGCCTCCACATCCGTGTAATCTTGCGCCGTGTACAAGCTAGTGTAAAACTGCTGCACCTCGGCATGGATCTCCTCCTTCGTCTCACACAGCTCACCGTCCGCGTTCTGGAGGCTGTGGATCCGATGTATGCTCTTACGTGCTGCTGCCCGTGCTTGAAAGAAACCGGTATTGCGATCACCTGCCTTGAGCCAATCAGCCCGAGATCTCTGTCTCGCCAGTATCTCTTCCTTATGAAGAAGCTCCGATAGCTGACGCCCTAGATCCTTCTCCTTCTTGGTCGGTCCTCGAAACAGAGAGTTTGATCTCTCCTTTTCATATTCTCTCCGAACCTTCTTGATTTTCCTCTTTATATCTCCAAACTTTTTTGTTTTCCAATCCGTCAGATGTACTTGCATGTCTGACAGGGCTTGTTCTATGCCCTGCAAACCTTGCAGTCCTGCACCCTTGCGCCAGCCATGTAGAACAGCGGCATCATACGATTCCTCCCGTTGCCAGGCCTCCTCGTACACAAATCTACGCTGATTTCTTCCCTTCGCCGATGGCACTCCCTGCAACTTTACCACCAATATACAATGATCCGACTTTGGAGTCGGGAAGTGTCTTACGAACGTAGCAGGGTACATTGACATCAAAGCCGAGTTCATTAGGAATCTGTCAAGGCGAACCTTCACATTACAATCACCATGTTGCATATTATCCCATGTAAAAGGAACCCCTTGGAAACCTAGATCATTTAACTCACAGTCATCCATACATTGCCGAAAACCCTCCATCTGCCACTCAGGGCGATCATGAGCTCCAAAGTATTCTGCATTGTCCAAAATTTCATTAAAATCACCCCCACAAAGCCATGGGGCATCACTTTGAGCCTTCAACCATCGCAACAAGTTTCAACTTTCTACACGTCCACTTCGTCTTGCTTTTGCATAGAAATCCGTAAACCGCCACTTCTTATTGTCACCAACTAGATTCGTAACCGAAACATCAATGTGCTGATCTGAAAAAGTATTAAGAGTAACATCTACTTTATTGGACCAAAACAATGCTAGTCCTCCACTGAGGCCATCACTATTGACAGGAGGCGTCCGTCGGAAAAACATAATACAGCAGGCGTATGCAAGTTCGGTACGGCTTTGCGGGAGAAATTAGAATCCGCTTCGAGTAGGTTTACGTAATATCCCCAAATACGCCTTACGACCGGACTATTATACGGTAAATAAACCTCCGTCTTTGCGCAGGATCGTGGGACGGAAGAGAGAGAGAGAGAGAGAGAGAGGGAAGGACAGAGCGAGAACACAAAACGAGACTCGGCGGCGGTGGTGGCCAGGGAGAAGCAGCACAAGGATGGTGTTCGGCCGGGGCAAGCCGTCCTCGTCCACGCCCTCCCCGGCGGCGGCCACCTCGTCGGCTGCCGCGGCGGCGTGCTCGGACCTCCGGGCGGCGTACCACGAGTGCTTCAACCGGTGGTACGCCGACAAGTTCGCCAAGGGCCAGTGGAACAAGGACGACTGCGCCGCCGACTGGCACAAGTACCGCGCCTGCCTCGAGGTAAACCTAGCCCACGCCCGCCAACACCCCCCCTCGCCCCAACCACACCTCGCTATCGTTGCTTGCCGGTTAGATTGGATCACCGGTTTGCTATGCGCGCGGTAGAGATCCCCCACCATTGACCGCCTAGTTTTCTCTGATGGGGCTCCCTGAGGTGATATTTTCCAGAGATATGGATTCATGATTATGAAGATCTTATAGTTTAGGCTGAGATAATTGCAGTCCAGGGAGGCATAAATTTCATGTAAGATTTGGAGTTCTTGTTTAGGAAGATATTTGAGGGACTGTCTCGGTTATGTCGCTTTTTTAACTGCGTTGGCTTAACCGAAGGTGGGTATTCTGGGGAGAATGTGAGAATCGTCATAGTAGGGGGGCTTATGGCAGTCAGGTGTTATGTTGCTTATGATCTTGATTTGGATTGCGCTGCGGTCCTCATGTTGCAAATGTGGGATCCGGCGGCTATCGTGTGCAATGTCAGTTCAGAGCACTTATGTGGACAAGCAATGTAGGTTAACAAGGACGCTCTTTCTTGTTAATTGTTATCCACTCTTCAACCCAAAAAGGTTATTGCCTAAAACATAGATTATTAATCTTGTATCCTGTTTGAATAGCCGGGGCAATTGAGCTTGCAAGACTGTGCTAGTTCCGTCGCATTTGCATGGCAAAGCAGTTAATTTGGGAGCTCAGTCTGTAGAGAGTTAACCAACAATGAATTTTTTTTGGTGGATAAAAGGGGCCAAAGTAACCAGCAAACCCTTCTATGCTTACATCCCAGGCTACACCAAACACGGATCTTGTTAAAACCATTTGCAGTTACAGGTGTTCTTATTTTGCTTATTGGCTGCTGTTAGGTTGTTTTCTAGGCAAGTATTGGTCAAACTGGTGCGATGCTGGGGAGAATTTGGGAATGGTTGGTAGGCATTCTGGTTGCTTACTGACTGCCAACCCAGCCAAAGATCTGCTATTTTCTAGGAAAACTCACTGTTGTCAATTTCTATTGCTGAACGGACTGTCCTTTTTTTTTCACTTGCATAGTTGCAAGTCAATTGTTCTCCATGACTTATATAGTGTAAATAGCAATGATGTGTGTTCGGTAAAACTGGTGGTTATATCAAATCATACCAGATCGATGGTTCACAGCCTTGTGCTTTTTGTTTGCAGTAATTTGCCGTTACTGCGAGGAACGAAAACTTCTTACCACCCCAATGTATTTAATTAGTTTATTTATAGGGAAAGTTCTCAGTTTGTCAAAATTCGGCCTGTATCTGTGTTATTTACTCTTCTTCAGTTGTCCATGTTGTCATATAGTATCTGTGTGTTACAAGAATGATTGTTCAGGAATTGAGTTCAACAAAATGGTTTGATTCACAAAGCACTGTTGTATCGCACGATGAGTGTTCAACATACACCAGTACCCTGTTTTCTTCACTATGACATAAGCAATCTGTCTTATCTTGCATTTCAGTCATTTAGGTTTAAATTTTATGATTTAATGTTGCGTGTTTCTTGCTTATCTAATGGCTGGTCGTTCCACGTTTTAATTGTTTCTAGGAACATCTCGAGGACAAGCATCTCAGGCAAATCCTACTGGAGCCGGAGACGTCTCCCTCTTATGCCCAGCTTGATCCGGATTCATCATCACGACAAGGTGGTACCCCTTCAAAATGACAGTCTTGGACTAACAACATGGTTGAGTTCTTTCCCTGATCAAAATTCAGAGACCGTTGATAGAGTGAACCAGAAAGTCTGTATTTGGATACATGTTATGTCCCTGGATCCTGTCGATTTCAGCTCATGAGATTAACTTGTAAAATTTGCTTGGATGTGATTGTACTCAACCAAGCAATAGTTTGTAAATACTGAGCAGTTCTGGATTATGAAATTAGTTGAATAGTATCAGCTATCCAGGTTCTGTAACACTGTTTCACGCGCGCTTCTTCTAGTCAAAGGGTGGGATGTAGATTAAATCTGACCATCTGCTGTGATGAGAAACAAATCACTGATATTTCGAATAAGTAGACAGGGAGAGGGGGGTTGCATAAAAATCAAGAAATGGAAAACCCAGATGTAGCCAAACGATGTAGAAATAAATAAATTGGGTACATAAATGTCCAACTGGATCTTGTATCAAAATTCGTTCTCACTTCTCCTGCATGGTGCATAAATATCCAACTGAATCTTATATCCAAATTTGTTCTTAACATCTTATATTATGTGTGAGGTACTTAGATCTAGCTCACATGGCCATGGCGAAAGTTGGGGATTCGATCTAGAATTTGAATTTGGCAGGCGTGTTCCTCCCAACCACCCTCACGTCTGTATCAGATACAAGGTTGGCCGTAGCCACCGAGTCCATCGCCAAAAGCAAAAGGAAAGCAACTAACGGCTATAAGTACTATTACACCCGAATCAACGGGCCCAATTTGGGCTTGCAAGCCACTGGTTATGGACGTGCTTAGCATTTTAAAAAGAGAAAAATGACTATTTTACACAAATAGTATATGACTATATATATAAGTATATATGCATGCATTAATTCATCTGTTGATGGTTATGGACGTGCTTAGCATTTTAAAAAGAGAAAAATGACTATGTTACAAGAAAATTTTACATGCTTATTAGTGAATTTGACTCATGTACAAGAAAAATGACAACCTGTATGGTTGTTCATCTCAAGAAATATAAATTTATTTTTTACTTCGGTTTATTCGGTTAACCGTTCGGTTTTCGGTATATACCATAAAAACCAAAGTTCAAATCGGTATGAAAAGTTCATACCATACCGAAACCAGAAACCATAAAAACCATAAAATCGGTTCGGTTCGGTTTATTTTCGTTATGGTTTTTCGGTTCGGTTTTGGAATGCACAGAGTGCCCCACTTCACCTATCTTGCCCAGAATTTTATATGGACCAAAGTATTTGAAGGAGAGTTTGTGGTTTGCTCGACGAACAACTAAGGATTGGACATAAGGTTGGAGCTTGAGAAAAACCCATTCACCAACTTCAAAGACACGTTCAGTCCGGTGCTTATCAGCTTGAGCTTTCATTCTCTGTTGAGCCCTGTGCAGATGTTGGGTGACAGAATCTAACATAGTCTGCCTTTCTAAGAGCCACTGTTGGATATCTGGAGAAGCTACAGTGTCACTAGCAGTGATGCCAAAGTACCAGGGAGAGTGGCCATACAAAATCTCAAAGGAAGTCTTGCCCACTGCAGAGTGCCAGTTAGTATTATACCAGAATTCACACATTGCAAGCCACTTGCTCCACTGTTTAGGATGTGCACTGATAAAACTCCTGAGATAACACTCAACCTGTTGATTCACTCTCTCAGTCTGCCCATCAGTAGCTGGATGGTAAGCAGTACTCATACTAAGCTGGGTGCCAGTTCTTTTGACCAAGGTTTGCCAAAATGCACTAGTGAAAACAGGGTCTCTGTCAAACACTATATACTCTGGCATCCCATGCAACTTGTACACATTATCTAGGAACACTTCAGCAACCTTAGTAGCAGTGAAAGGATGTTTCAAGGGCATGAAATGGCCATATTTAGTGAACTTGTTAATAACCAAGAATATGCAATCAAATTGACCTGAGACTGGCAGACCAAAAATGAAATCCATAGTAACATATTCCCAAGCTTTCTTAGGAACTGGCAGAGGGGACAACAACCCTGGGTAGTTAACCCTTTCTGGTTTAGCTTGTTGACAGATAATGCAAGATTATACTTTATCTTTGATGAATTTCTTCATTCCTGACCATCTAAACAGAGAATGTATCCTATGATAGGTAACAGGAAACCCTGAATGGCCACCTACTGGACTGTCATGGAAGGGAGCAAAAAATTTATCATGTAATTCTTGCTTATTACCTATCCATATGGCTCATTTATATCTAATTATCCCTTGCAGCATTGGTGATTGGGTTTAGCAACAGGGTCTAGAGCCAGTTGTTGCAGGAGTTCAATAGCAGACTTGTCATCATTGTAACTGTCAATTACTTCAGTCATCCATACTGGCTGTATCTTAGATATAGAAAACAATTGTTGATCTGGTGGTCTTCTGGACAGGGCATCTGCTGCAGAATTCTCAACCCCTTTCTTATATACAATCTCATAATCCAATCCCATTAACTTGGTGAGAGCTTTCTATTGCCAAACAGTATGCAGCTTTTGGTTCTGCAGATGGACCAAACTTTTCTGATCAGTTTTGATCACAAAATGTTGCATCTGTAAGTAAGGTCTCCACTGTTCTACAGCTAGTAAAATAGCCATGTATTCCTTCTCATAGACTGACAGTCCCCTGTTTTTGGGCCCCAGAGCTTTACTGACATAAGCCAGGGGATGACCTTCTTGCATTAAGACTGCTCCAATCCCTTTGTCACAGGCATCTGTTTCAATAACAAAAGGTTTATTGAACTGAGGAAGAGCTAAAACAGGGGCCTCAATCAGCTTCTGCTTCAGGATAGCAAATGCTTCTGCAGTAATTGGGGACCAAACAAATGGTACTCCCTTCTTGAGGAGTTCAGTCAGTGGTTTGCTGATTATGCCATAATGCTGGATGAATTTCCTGTAATACCCACTGAGACCAAGAAATCCTCTCACTTCCTTTACATTAGTAGGAGTATGCCAGTTCTGAACAGTGGATATTTTAGAAGAATCAGTGGATACACCTACAGCACTAATAGTGTGGCCCAGACAATCAATTTGTTGTTGAGCAAAAGCACATTTGGACAACTTAACTTTCCACTGGTCAGCTTTGAGTAATTCCAATACCCTTCTGACATGAGCAAGGTGCTCCTTGTAAGTTTTGCTGAAGATGAGAATATCATCGAAGAAACAGAGTGTATTCTTTCGGTTGACAGGTTTCGATGTATTGTTTAGAGAACCCTGGAAGGTGCCAGGACCACCACTCAATCCAAAGGCCAACACATTGAATTCATAGTGACCAATATGTGTAGAGAATGCAGTCTTGTACTCTTCTCCAGGAGCTAACCGAATCTGATGATAACCAGCCCTCAAATCCAGCTTAGTGAACCATGAAGCACCAGCTAACTCATCCAGTAGCTCATCTATAACTGGGACTGGAAACTTACCAGTAACAGTAATGGCATTTAACATCCTATAATCCACAACCAGTCTCCATTCTCCTCCCTTCTTCTTAACAAGTAAAACTGGGGAAGAAAAAGGACTTTTGCTAACTCTGATCAGTCCAGTTGCAAGCAGTTCATTAATTTGCCTCTCAAGCTCATCCTTTAACTGAGGAACAATTTTGTAAGGTCTTGAAGTAACAGGCCTTGCCCCTGGAATCAGGGGAATGTGATGGTCACTTTCTCTCCTAGGGGGTAACTCTGTAGGAGCTGCAAACACACCAGCAAACTCATCTATAAGTTGTTGCATCTCATCAGGAATTGCAGTGGGTTCTGTGACTTGGATGGTTGAAATGGACACACATGCATAAGTGTATTCTGTTGCATTTATACCCTGTAAGGTGACCACACTTCCTTCATAACTGAAAGACATCCACTGTTCCACCCAACCGATTTTCATAGGGCTATGCTGGGCTAACCAATCGAGTCCAAGAATACCATCATACGTGTTGAGAGATAAGAGTTTGAAGTTGGATTGGAATTGTACCCCATTACTGGTCCAGCTACAAGCCTCAATAGTGTGCTGACACGATATAACAGTCCCACCTTCCACTGTAACTTTAACAAGAGCAATAGGAACCACACCTGACAATGTTACAAATTTGCTGTCAATAAACGAATGAGTGCTGCCCGAATCCACAAGGAAACTCAAATTATGCCCCTGAATATCCAGTTGTAATTGCAAAACAGGAGCCTCAGGTTCCCTTCCCATAGCAGCAGCAGAAAGTCTGACGGAGTGCACTGAAGATGAAACAGAAGAAGGGTGTTCACTGTCAGAAGTTTTAGATTCTTCTGGTGAGCTAATCTGCAACTGTTCAATCATCTCCTGAACAAAATGCAGTTGCACAGTGGACTTGCACACATGATCTCTGGACCATTTCTCACCACAAACAAAACAGAGACCCTTGGATCTCCTGAATTCTCTCAACGCTGACCACTTATCTTCAGTTCGGTTGGTTTTGGCAGTTTCAGTCCTCCTCTTTTCTTCTGCAGTTTTGAAAACGGAAGGAGAAGTGGTAGGTGCAGGAGCTGACATGCGCTTGGCTGAATAGCTATTGATCGGTGTGAAACCTTCACCAAGCTCCTCATGTAACAGGGCCAGTTCATAGGCAGCATCTAAATTCTTAGGTTTCTGCATAGCTACAGCAATCCGTACACCTGGTTTTAGGCCGTCAAGGAATCTGGTAGTATAATGCAAGTCATTTGGTGTATCTTCATAAGCTGTCAGTTGGTCATACAATTCTGCGAAACGATCCACATAATCTTCTACAGTACTTGTTTGCGCGATTCGAAACAGCTTGCGCAGGAGAGTTTGATGCTGGTTGCGGCCAAACCTGGCTTGAAGAGCAGAACAGAATTCAGTCCAACTGGAATTGGGCATACGACGCTGCACAGACTCCATCCAACGCGCTGCTGCTCCTTCAAATTGCGCTGTAGCCAGAGAAATCCACCTGTGGGTAGGGACGCTCCACAATCTGAACTGATCCTCACAACGATTTTGCCATAATCGAGGATTGGTACCATCGAATCGAGGCATCTCCAGATGCAGAGAGAAGGAAGACGACTCAGCAGTATCTAGAACAGAGAAATCGCGAGGCGAAAAAATTTTGGGCGAAGGATTCGGATCTCGCGCACCTCTCGCCGGTGGAGGCACATAGATGTTATGGGACTTGCCGCGGTGGTCGCTCTCGAACCCCAGCCCGTCGCTGGCTGCGCCGCCTCGAGACGGTCCGCCCTGACGAGATGGCAAACTCCCCGCCGGTCTGGGTCCCTGATCCACGGACTCGAGCTTGTTGACGTCGGCCCGCACCTGCTTGATGTCAAGGGCGATCTCCTCGTGGATGCCATCAGCTCTTGCCGACATGAGGTTGTCGAGCGCCGAATTGTTTGCTTCCAGCATCTTACTCATGGATTTGAGGAGAGATTCACCTTGCGCCTTGAGCTTCTGGTCCAAGTCGATGTTGATTTCATGGCGAAGCAGATCAAACACAGCGCGACTCTCGTCGCTGAGCTCCTCCATGGCCTGGCGTCGCCGACGGTCGCTGAATCTGGTGCGGTGGTGGTGTAGCGGAAACTCCAGGTCGAATGGCTCTGATTACCAACTGTGAGGTACTTAGATCTAGCTCACATGGCCATGGCGAAAGTTGGGGATTCGATCTAGAATTTGAATTTGGCAGGCGTGTTCCTCCCAACCACCCTCACGTCTGTATCAGATACAAGGTTGGCCGTAGCCACCGAGTCCATCGCCAAAAGCAAAAGGAAAGCAACTAACGGCTATAAGTACTATTACACCCGAATCAACGGGCCCAGTTTGGGCTTGCAAGCCACTAGGGTATCTTCCTGGGCCGAGTGGACTTGGGCCTCAGCTCTGGCGCTGTAGCTGTCTTGCTGTTGTCGACACCAGTTGTAGTCGCTGCAGTTCCTCCTTCGTCAGTAATCACCTTGGTAGACAGTGATTCGCTGACATTATGGGGCGGAGGAAGTAAGCAGTTCTTGTTGTCGGAGGATGGCGATTCGATGCGGTTTCTTTCTGGCGGTAAGAGAAAGGCGTACGTCTCCTCGACAGTGCGGGTCTTGTGGGTAGTGAGGTTGAACAGGTGTGCCCTTTCGTGGGCATGTTGTGATGGTTTTCATCGAGTTTCCGCAAATTAATCGAGCAACCCTCTTCTGCTTATTTAATGAATCGGAGTCCTATAAGTGGCATGACTTAAAAAAAAGGTAAATGTTTCACGCCAGGGCACCGGCCGAAGCTTCAGCCGGTTGCACCCGTGCAATCACTTACGTGTTGCTGCTAGTAGGCCCACCTCCCATCCCTTATCCTCTCATCCCTTCTTTCTCCTCCGCTACTTTCTTCCTTTTTTCTGCTATCTCCATGGCGCTCAGTGCATGTCTCCTCACCACCTCATGTGAAGCCCGTCGCCGTTGAGGGTCCGACCGCCTGCTGCCCGGAGACCTCCCTCCCTCCCCCCCCCCCCCACACACACGCTGATGCGAGCATCTCTCCTCTTCCCCTGCTTCAAAGCTGGTGTATGTACAGAGGGCGTTGCGCATCCCCGCGCGTCCCGGACGGTTGATGCATGGGGCTGCTGGCGGTTCTGCCTTGCCCGAATGCCCTCAGGGCGTTGCTGCAAGCTGGGGGCGCCGGCGGCTGTGAGCTGCGGCGAGGAAGATGGGGGTGCTCTCTTTTCATGCCCAGCCAGTACCTCTGCTTCAACCGGTCAGATTTTTTGCTGGGACCGGCAATGATTTTTGCTGGAACTGGTGTCTGATTTTGCTGGGGATCACGCGTAGGTTTTGCATTTTTGCTGCCACATATTTTGCTGGAACTAGCTACAATTTTTGCTGGAACCGGCCATGAATTTTGCTGGAACCGTTGTCTGAATTTGTTGGGGAACCCGGGTAAGTGGCGATCTTTTTTGCAACATTCATCAGATTTTTGCTGGGACCAACTACAATTTCTGTTGGAACCAGCTACAATTTTTGCTGGAACCATTGCCTGAATTTGTTGGGGACCCCGGGTAAGTTGTGATCTTTTCTGCGACATTCATCGGATTTCTGCTGGAACCAGCTACAATTTTTGCTGGAACCGTTCTCTGAATTTGTTGGAGAACCAGTGCAAGTGATGGTCTTTGCTGCGACATACATCGGATTTTTGCTGGAACCAGTGACAAGTTTGGCTGGAATCGGCGGTTGAATTTGCTGGAACCGACCATCGGAGTTGATATGTTCTAGTCGGACCTGTCCTTGGATTTTGGTGTATTTTGGCGACATTTTTGCTACAACCGTGATGGTGGATGCCCGTCGATGGTGAAGCGGGACCGCCCGTCGCCAATCATCACGCCACGGTCGACATTGATCCTGAGGAGGTCACAGAGGTTGCTCTCCTCTGACAAGCAGTGGGCACACTCCTTGCACTCTCCGGTGAACACCGGGAGGACATGGTCGCCCGGCACCAGCTCCGTCACGCCCTCACCGACACTCTCCACAATGCTGTGAGGGAAGCAAAGTACTCCCTCTTAAACTAAAACCACGACAAGTAAATCGAAACGGAGGGAGTACTAATAAGAAAAGTACAGACAAATACTAGTAGGATTCTTTTTATTATTTTTTTGCGGGGTAAATACTAGTAGGATTCAGGATGACTATAATTGCACCAATAAAACCATATTTCAGGTGAGGATTCAAGCTAGATTCCATGAAGTGATTAACAATTATTAAAACTTAAAAGTTAAAACAGGGGAAAGAGAGGTGGGGGGGGGGGGGGGGGGGGGGGCTAAGAGAGAGGCAAAAGGTGAGTATGGATACCCTCCAGCTTCATGGCCCAAGATCCTAGGGAAAACCGGAGTTTGTCCCTGCCAAAATCCAAGCAGCGCATCACCAACTCATCCATCCATCCATCCATCCAGATAAAGTTATTTGGAAAACACAAAAGTGGTACACTATCAGATGTTGTGGATAAGATATATACCTTGGCCTCCCAGAAGTAGACGTCGGTGTGGCAGAGGGCGGTGTAGAGGATCTTGACGCGCACCTCCATGGCCTGCGGCGGCGCTACCTCCACCTCCTCCATCGACAGCGGCTTCCCGGCCTCCCACGCCACCGCCGCTGCCGACACCAACCAACATTGATCCCATCCACCCATTCCAGGAACTGCGATTAATAGTAGGAAACTAACTAGTAGTTCAGGAACCAACCTTTGCACTTAATCACCTTCCCGGCGGTCGCCATTTCACCCCAAGAGCTTCAGTCGGTATCTCCCTCGCTGATTCTTCCTCTTCTTCGCAGTCACGGGTTTGCTGATGAGCCGTTGGTGAGGAGCCGAGCTAGTGAGCTACATATACACACTGCTTGCTGCTCGACTGTGCTCGATGAAGCAGATTGATTGATGGCATAGGCCGGGGTGTTAACGCTGGCCCTGCGAAGGCAGATTGTTTTCTTCTCTTGATTATGATAGCTCTTATTGATTTTTATTGTAGCATCAATCAACATTAGTCGGTTCATTCAGATGACTATTCTCAGATTTGGTTTTTGACATGATATCTGTGGGATTGGACTGGTTGCCTGGCTAAAACTTGGGGAACACTGTTGCAGCAATGGACCGTAGCATCTTGTGATGGCAGCAAGGCGATAAGTGCGTGGAAAAAATTGTGTGGTCCGTGAAGTTTAAGGCCTCAATAATTGGCTCAATGATCTGTTCTTGCTCTCGTGTTGTGATTCCAACGTTTACCCGTGTAGAATTTATGTAGATCAAACTACTGTCTGCCTTCTTCTTCTTTTTTTGGTATCACACATTCACACGGAATAAAATGCAGCCATAAAACCAGAATCAGCATCGTCCATGGCCAAAATAATTTCTTCATTGCTAATGGCATTAGGGCCATGCTCAACTTCCCTAATTAACTATGTTTTTGGCACTATACTAGTGTAAAAAACGCTCTTATATTATGGGACAGAGGGAGTAGATGATACCCCGCGTGTTGTTCCGGAAACCCGTTGCAATATATTTCGGTTGCTGGATTCATGTCATACTAAGAAACAACCTTTGTTACAATTGACATAGATTCCTCGTTGATCCCATTAGGTGAAAGTATGCTTCTCATCATAGATGGCACAAACTAATTTCCGACGCTCTGTTGTTCTCGTTTTATGAATGTTAGGGTGTCATATAGTACTACTATTAAATACCGTGTATATCTTTACCGAAGAACTGATAGTATGTTTATGTAATGTACTAAAAGATCCAAAATGGTTGCAGAGTACGATTCACTATGGTCATCCGGATCTTTCATTTGACAAGAGGTGGTATAAGGAAAGCCTCTAAAACCATAAACTTAAGCAAGGATGCATTTGCTGGTAATTTAAATATTTGTTCTGTTGGAAATAATAAATTCATGTCATTTTGAAAGAAATTGTGCCTTAACATTAACTTTACAGGTTATAATTCCATATTGCGTCGCGGAAATATAATTTACAATGAGTATATTCAAATTGGCAAAGGGCATGATGTTAGTCTTAATCAGATATCAATAGTTGAAGCCAAAGCAAATGGCAATGGTGAACGGACAGTCAGGCGTGAAATATACCGCCTAGGGCAAGGATTTGATCTTTGCCGGATGCTCTTCTGTTATTTCACCACAGTGGAGCTCTAGTTCAACGGCCTAATATGTTTTCTCCATCCCTCCCTCTCTCTTGCACGCTTGCATTGTAACTTCACCTTGGTCAAATCCAATATTTTTTGTGGATGTTTTTTTTTTGTTTAGTACCAATGACGAGTCCTATTATTCTAACGGGTCCATATTTTATGCAGTTATCGAAGGTGTTTATATTTTCCTCTGTGGGCAGTTGTATTTGGTCCTTAGTGGGCTACATGAAAGTATCCTACTTAAAGCAAAGGCTAAGAATATGATGTCGTTAGAAAGTTCCCTTGCATCCCAATCTTTCATCCAAATTGGATTGCTTCCGTCAGGGGCAAAGCTAGGAGAGAAACAAGGGGGAGGCAAAGAGAAAATATAAATCTTGGGGGGGGGGGGGGGGGGGGGATGACTACAATCTTATTAATCTAAGCCTCTACTTTTTATTCACTAAATATCCTTGGGGGGGGGGGGCATTGGCCCTCTCCCCCTCAACAATGCAAGTACCTCCGCCACTGGCTTAGAGGTTGCCTATGGTGATAGAACTCGGTCTTGACAAGGGTTAATAAGATTGGCAAAGGGCATGATGTTAGTCTTAATCGGATATCAATAGTTGAAGCCAAAGCAAATGGCAATGGTGAACAGACAGTCAAGCGTGAAATATACCGCCTAGGGCAAGGACTGATCATCGTCGGATGTTCTTCTGCTATTTCACCACAGTGGAGCTCTAGTTCAATGGCCTAATATGTTTTCTCCATCCCTCTCTCTCTCTCTCTCTCTCTTGCACGCTTGCATTGTAACTTCACCTTGGTCAAATCCAATCTTTTTTGTGGAAGTATTTTTTGTTTAGTACCAATGACGAGTCCTATTATTCTAAAGGGTCCATATTTTATGCAGTTATCAAAGGTGTTTATATTTTTCCTCTGTGGGCAGTTGTATTTGGTCCTTGGTGGGCTACATGAAGGTATCCTACTTAAAGCAAAGGCTAAGAATATGAAGTCGTTAGAAAGTTCCCTTGCATCCCAGTCATTCATCCAAATTGGATTGCTTACGTCAGCGGCAAAGCTAGGAGATAAACAAGGGGGAGGAAAAGAGAAAATATAAATCTTTGGGGGGGGGGGGGGAGGATGACTACAATCTTATTAATCTAAGCCTCTACTTTTTTATTCACTCAATATCCTAGGGTGGGGGGGGGGGCATTGGCCCCCTCCCCCTCAACAATGCATGTAGCTCCGCCACTAGCTTACGAGGTTGCCTATGGTGATAGAACTCGGTCTTGACAAGGGTTTTCAAGCAACCGGCAGTGAGTTTGCCCTAATACAACTGTAATGTCTGTTCATGGAATGATGTATTACAGAACAACATTGAAACTACATGCTTTCTTAGACAGGACAAATGGCCAAGGTACACATACGTACTACCTTTCCTTATCAAGAATTTGGAAATAGCTTTCCATATCTAAAATGGTTGGAATATCAAGTTGAATAGACCAACCAATTTATGTTGTTTGGTCATATTGCATTAGATTATCGTTATGATGATTTGGTAGTTCTGACCTTCAATGCATGGAAGACTGGGGAGATGCAACTAACACATGGCGGAAGAAATCTCTGGAAGCAAAAAAAATGTGCCCACAACGATCTGAGTGTTGACATGTACACCCGAAGCTTCCTTAGCAATGCACTGCCAAGCAAAATTCTAGTTCTTCAAACATAGTGCATAATATTAGCTCAAGGCAAAATTTAACATGCTCTACCCCTTCTTTTTACATGTGCGGTAAGAAGGTAAGAGTTAACCGGATCACAAATTAATGAGATCAACGGCTCAGATCTAATATGTACTCTTACCTCTCATGTGAAAAGATGAGGTAAGAGGGAGCATGTTAAAACTGCTCTTAGCTCAAACTCGAATTTGACTCATGAAACACGACGTGCGCACCATGTGTGGCGTGGTAAGTCGAGTTAGTGAGTGAACGTGTACTCCATTTGGAATAGAGTGTGACCAGCAACATAAGTCATACTCCTGGCCTTTCATGAGCTTACTAGATATTCCCTAATATCATAGAGTGTGACCGGCAATTAGCTCATAAAGGTTTGTTTTTTCAAAGACAGTCCTGTAAGGCAACATCTTCGCGTACACAAGTAATAGAGCACATTAAGAATAATAAGTCCGCCTTACTATATCCGTGAGAGAACTACATGTTCAAATGAGTGATTTTAGGAAATGTTCTCTCCAACTGCAAAGGTTTGTTTTCCGAGGTCCTACTTCACAGATCCCCTGGTGCTAAAGATTAGTATGCATCAACGTACAAGCAAATGATCACTCCCTTGCCTCCACCATAACGGTAGCAAACACATTTTTTGTCTTCATTGACAACAAAGTCTATGAAATTTAAAGTTTTGATAAATTTCTGTTGTCATTGCTTATGTGCTAGTTTTAGGCCATGCAAAGATTTCAGTAAATTGCAAATCTTCCTTTCCTGACCCGATACTACAAATCCATCTTTTGTTCCATGTAAATTTTCTTCTCTGACTCTCCATTTAGGAAAGTTATCTTAACATCCATTTGATGAACAAGAAGACCGTGCGACGGAGTCAATAATAGTAGTACTCAGATTGTGGTCCATCTAGACTCAAAGTGACAATGGGGAATACCCAGTTGAGATTTGCTATAATATGATCCACACACCCGTGACACCATCCCGATGCCCATCCCCATCCCTGGGGTGCGTGGATAAAAAAAACTCATCGTGTAATATACACTTTGTACTAAACTGACTTGTTACAATCATTGTACATAATTATTTAATATGCTTTTATTTAATCTTTTGCACGCTCCACGACTATCATCACTGTCATCTCCTCGAATCGATATTTCGATATTTCTGTGATTGCATCTTCAAGAGCCATGCAAATCAGGCTGAAATCTTTCGAAGTTTACAACGCACGCACACAAACAGATATGAACTCCATTTGGAATCTTCCCATCAAATCAAAACTTCCCTGTAGAAGGAGTTCAAAATAAACACATCGGGCATAATGTCAGATACAAACTGAAGTTGTAGACATTCTATATAATTGAGATAACGTAATTTCCCGCCTCTTTCTAAGTATTGTGATCTCTGATGACTTACTAGTTACAGTTCAAATCAATGTCCCCATGTTTCCTGCCTCTTGGTAGCAAATATGATGTTCTTGATACTGCAACAACTTTGCAAACTGAAAATAGTCATAAAATCTAACGTGTTAGCATTCCAAATAGAAGACAGTAATAACAGTCATGACATTGGACAGAGACTACCTGAGATGCTTTGAGATCAAGCTCATCCCATTCAAAAGATGGATTTGTACCTTCGACAATCCCGGCACCGGCATAAACTAAAGTGCTATATCCCTGGACAAGACAGCTAGGTGACTTGTGCTTCTAAATTCGGACAGGTTAAGAAGGTAAGGTTTACACAAATATTGATGACATGTGTTTTATTTACTTTTCCAAGTAGTGCTGATCTAATTCCAACAGCAAACTCACTTTCAGCTCCACCAAACCAACCAACAGGTCCAGCGTACATTCCACGGTCGAAAATTTCTGCAACAACATCAGAAAATAGTATTCAGAGATCACCATCAATAGGTTGCGTAGTAAATACAAAACACAATAGTGCATATGCGTTCATAGATAACATTTCAGCCAGAATACAGGCACACACCATAATCTCGTATGAATTGGCGCGCTTCTTCAGTGGGCAAACCACAAACAGCTGGGCTTGGATGAAGAGCATTTAGGATGTCAAACTGCAAATGCCAGCACAAAGTATATTATATCAACACTAGTCGATGTCTCCAACAATCCAGGGCAAAAGAAAATTCAAATGATACCTACATGTCCAAGTGACAGAGAATGTTCGAACCACAGATTACCTCGTCGTCCTCATTTCTTAATCTTGCAGCTAATTGAGCTGACAAATGTTGTACTCTTGGAAGTTTCCGAAGGGCCTTGCTGGGATTGACAACAACCTCATCACAGATCATCTGCACATCAGATTAGACCCACTGGTTCAGCAAAAATTACAGTCGCCATGTTTTGTTTTCTGAAAAGCATTACTGCTGAGTACCAAGAGCAAAGCAAACTAGTCCAGGATCATATCTGAAATTGGAGTCTGAAACTTAACTTGCCTCAAGCTTCTTCTTTATGCTTTCCCGTACTATAGTAAATTCAGTGTCCTCTTTGATGCTGCAAGAATTATTTACATTACTGACCAGTCTGGTCTTCGTACAAGGTGCCGATATCACCGTAAAATTTCAGAAATATATCAATCTTATGATTACAAGCACAAAGAGGGGAAACAAACCTTAGAAGCAATTCCTGGCCAATTTGAAAATCATCAGCCCTTGTTTTCCCTCTTGCTCGCGTACCGGCTAAAGCCTCGCTGGAAATGTTCAAGTATTTCCGGTGAAATAGTTGCTCTGGCTATTCAGAATGTTTGGATGAAATTAGCAATAGTTAGAACAGAGTTATTTAACAGTGCTAGAGCAAATATAGAGATAAACAATGCACAAGGCATAAGTAAGACCTGTTTCTAAACAGGACTCTGAAGGTCAGGTATATCAGGAAGAAAAGAAAGTGCATCGCAGAAGACATACACTATTTCCAACAAATGCAGGAGCATCAGGTGGCTGTATGCAGAACTGGTAGGCATTCTGGCCCTCAACCTGTACATACAAGAGTCGCAGAATGATCTTCTCATAAACAAGATGATGATATGAGTACATCATGAAGGGAGAGGACAATAATACGACATACCTTCAGACAAGCTAACAGCTCCAGAGGGTCGATGCAAGTCTCAGTGATGTACCTGCTGCACCTTGCCAGCACAACCTGCAGAAAATATTTCATTGGGAAGTTCAATATATGTGGTGAACAAAAATGGAAAATAAGTAATTTTTTAGTAACTAACTGAAAAATTCTAGCATTGATACAAATATCAGAATTGGAAGAGATTGGTTGAACTAAACCTCTCTGTACTCACAAAAAGACAGGTAAAGAAAATTAGTCGTCTAGTTTTTGTTTTGGCAGACAGTGACGCGATGAATGGTTTACCTTGACTAGTTCCGTCTGGCTCCCTTTGATCATCCGAAGAGCTTGAGTAACAGCAAGATCCCAGGACGCCTTGGTGGGGACATGATTAAGATTTACGATGGCGGTTTGCAGGGTGGACCTGTTCACCTTAACTGAACAGGGTGATATCTGCATACAAGTTCAAATTAGCGGTTGCTAACTTACTAGCATCTTCCACATGACAATACAGGGAAACAAAATGCCATGCCTCGTGCAATGTCGATTGAAGCTCGTCCACAGCGCTCTGCCATGTCCAAGAAAGGGAGTCGTCCCACGTAATCGTCGTCGCGAGAACCGAGCCCTCCTCGAGCTCGCTGAACTCAACCTGCAATGCAGTACATTTTTACATCACACACACTTGAAATAAGCCGGTACACATGCACATTGCATTCATCATGCAGAATGAAACTGTCACCGGTTGCGGATCGACTCACTTGTGGAACCACGAAGTAGAATGCGCCGTAGTCTTCCCATTCGACCGAGGCGTCGCTCGACGCGTCGAAACGGATGGCGCCGTAGGCGCGGATCAGCGGGCAATCCCTTGAAAGAAATCTTCACGGACAAAGAAGAGGAGGAACAGCGTCGTGAACGCACTCTAAGCCATGCTTTATCATAGTTCATTCAATTCAGAAAAAACGTAGTAGCTGATCGAGTAGGTAGTGGGTTTTTGCGTACCTCTTGATGGCTCGCCAGTCGCGGAGGGAGAAGGGGTCCGTGCCGCGGAAGAAGACCGCCGACCCCACGCCGGCGACGCTTACCGGCTGCTCCCACTGCTCCTTGTGGCTGCCGTTGCCGTTGCCGTTGCTGCTGATGCCCACGGCGAGGGCCGGAGTGTCCGGCAGCGGCGCCCGGGCGGAGAAGAAGCAGCGGGGCAGGGAGCTGTGCCTCTGCGCGTGAAGCCACTCGATGGCGTCCCCTCGCTGCCGAATCGGCACCTGCGTGCGCGCGCGTCCCCATTTTATCCAGATACGAATACGATCAAACGCAGTTCGCCATTGACGAGGGATATGTGCTTTTGCTACCTCGATGCGGATGATGCCGGAGGAGGACACCGGCGGGTCGGCGTTGAGCGCGGCGACGGCGGCCCTGAGCTGCCCGACGGCCTCCTGCGGCGCCGACGCGGCCGGCAGGACCCGCGTCTCGTGCATGGTCACCGCGCCCCGGTCGCCAACGCCGGCTGCGCAGCCGTTCATAGACAGGGAGCACGACGGCCTGACCCACCTGCTCCCAGCGTGAGTGAGGAGACGACGTACGAGCCCCCTGGGCGCCGGGCGGGAGGAGAGGAGACGGGCCGAGTAGAGCGACGACGACGGCGACATTGTTGACGCTGCGGCCGTGAGGATGTGATCTCGAGCGAGACACTATCTAGTACCCCACGCACGTAGTAGACGCCGATGCATGTTTCGTCGCGAGGGAAACGAGAGGAGATAAGAGACGATTCTCATGGGGATAAGTGGCACAAACGTAAATCTGCGCTTCTGCCACGTGGCCAGCCGATCTGCCGCACACTTGCACTACTCTTTTCAACGTGGCCAACCAGTCAGCCGTTCATTGCAGTTCTAGATGTATATATTATAGCTCAATCGAGGCATCAACCAAGTAGACCACCACAGCAAGTTAAAATTTTGGGGGGAAACGGAAGAGACGAATGAATGCTGAATCAAGTTCAGAATTTTCAGAGCTTGAATTATTACTGAGAAGTGTGGCTCAACGGACAGGCACTACACCGAGCAAAGACAAAATTCCTCAGGAATGAAACACGGCAGTTCTTCAAATCTAACAGACTGCAACAACGCGCCCAAGGCGTGTGAAGTATTGTCAACCCGCCCCGATTTCATCCGAAACCGAGGAACACCCCTGACTGAGAGCTTTAGAGAATGGGGGGCTTGATTTCGCAATCAAGGCTTGAGAGCAATAGCAATGCCGACCTTCGAGCTCTTCTCGATGGCCTTGGTGTCCACCTCCGCCGAGATGGTGCACAACGACTTTGGCCTGAACTCGTGCTGGATCAGCGCGCTGGCCTTGCCAGAGTTGTTGATGCGTGCCTTCACAAGGGTGAGCGGGTCCAGGGTATGCTGGGTGCCAAAGGTGAGGCTGTTCTCGTTGCTCGAGAAGCTGTGGGTCAGCTCCCCCCCAACAGCTGTGCCGGACTTCTCCACAATGTGGTAATAGGATGCGGTCAGGCTGTCTCCCTTGTTGTTCCTGTAAGAATATTTCAATTCAAATCGTTAGTGGGAGCTAGCCAACGGTGCAAAATCACGCTCTGTAGGATTTGAACCTACGACATTGGGTTTTGGAGACACACATTCTACCGAACTGAACTAAGTGCGCTTTCCGGGAGATAAAGCAGTAACTGAGAGTTGATGTTTGTTCCTCGTTAACTGCATCAGCTCGTATACATTTTGATTCTTCTGAGGATGCTAAAGGAAGTCCATGTTTAACTACCAAGCATACGATAAAAATCAGAACAAGAGCTCGTTTAATTGGTTTGGATTAAAGAATCTAACAGCTCACAACCTGTATTCTTCGAGGGGCACTGATCAATATTAGCTAGTTGAGAAAGGATGTCTGATTTGAAAAGAAAAAAGGCTGAATAAAAGGACACAGCAACTGCTTGCTAGATCAGTTCTATTTGTGGTTGCAATGATACAAGAGTTTGTTAGCAACATGTTGCAACTGCCAAGCAAATGATAGATAATAAAGAATGACCTAATATAACACAAAAAGACCTCGGAAAGTTATATTTTAGCTATTTGTATACTGTCTCAACTGAACAATAACTTGTTAAGTGAGATACAACAAATAGTGATTAACATCTACTCCCTCCGTAAAGAAATATAAGAGCGTTTAGATCACGTACCTATGAAGATGCCACAAGGATCAAATAAGCTAAAATTGGCAAAGTAATACTTGTAAATCCTAATTTACATAGATAGATCTTGAAAACTCACAGGTTCAGGGATGCAATAAGATCCTGGTTAGTGTAGCTAAGTGCAGCATTGTATTTGGTGAAATTCTTGGTGGCTGTATCAAGCGACACATCAGCACCAACAGCTAGAGCACTAGTTCCGAACGCACCGGAGAGGTTGACTACAGGATTGGCAGTCAAGCCAATGCTTGCATTAATACCAGCATAATCATGCAAGTACTGGAGCTCAACCTGCAAACAAAGAACGAATCAAACATAAGCAACAACCAATTAAGAAACCATTACATTGAGGGTTAGGGTACCACCTTTCCAGATTTCTGATCAGGAACAGCAAAGCTCAAGATGGTCTTCAGCCCTGGTGCTGCAAGATCGTCAGCGGTGATTGTAGTAATGACCTGCCCAAGAGAACAAAGCAGTCAGTACTAAAAGCTGGAAACACAGCAGAATAATATAATGTTTGATGAGAGAGAGAGAGATATATATACATTCGATGCTGAGTTTGCCTTCACATCTACAGTGATGTTTTTGTTCTTGATCTGTGATTGGATCTCACCGAGTATAAGATCAGCCTTCTTTGTACTGGTAGCAGTAATTGCCTGCATAGAGAAATTCAAAGAAAAGGTTGACAATAGAACTTACATCATAGGTACCGCACCGTTACCATAGCAACGTCAAAATAACAGCAGTTGTCACAAGAAAAAGTAATATCAAGAGAACGCTAGGATATGTACAGCACTGCATCGGTGACACTGTCATATTTCACTGTGATGGCACTTTACACAAAGATTCTGTTCTAAGAATGGGGTGGCATCCACTAAAATGCTAATTTGAAGAAATATATGATTTGTTGAAGAGATTGATGACAGCATAAATCCAGTTGCATCAGACTCAAGATCCATATCTTATTTTATTTCTGATGGAAAAAAAATCAGAACCCACACCTCCCCAGCCACACCAAAATAAGGAAACGCCCAGAATAAAGTAGAATAGCTTTTGGAACATTGGATTGGCCCATTTCTTTTGGTCTAACAAATGACTGTATTCCATGATTAACAATGACAGAAAAGTCCCACCTACAGCCCCAGAAAACAAGGTACAACAATCCTTAAATATTGTTGTGATTGTAATTACTCGCAAGATAGCTACCTCAGTAAGACAGTAATGCAGCTATTGTTCTCCAGGCTCCAGGCCTATGTTGATGACTTGGTAAGGTCTGCCGATGTGCCTAGTTATTGCACATCTAAATGACTCAACTAAACATAAAAAGGAAAAGAAAATACCCACACAAATCTCCGTGTAAAACCAATGACTTAGGACTTGGATGTGCAATACTTAGGGCACATATAGATGTGCGGTAGCAAAACCATACATATTAAGCATACATTCTATAACAAATTATTGGGATACAACTCCCCGATGAATTCAGGACCATGACAAGGCTAGCACATTGAGTTCCATCCCATTCTCCGAAGTCCTAGCCAACAGGAATAAATTCTTCTATATCAGCCAAACAAATCAGCAAAGCCATAAGCAGCAATACCTATCTCGATACCCTCGCGCTACCCAGAAGCCGTCAAACTACTACCCAGCGATCAATCACTCGGATCACATGGAACGACAATAAATCGCGAGAACAGATCAGGAAACCTAATAGTCTCTAGAGCCCGGATCAGAATGCGTCTCTTTCTCGCACGACGGGCCGCGCAACGACGCGACCTGACCAAACGGGGCAGGAAGAGACAAGGTGTCGAGGAGCACTTACGGCGCCATTGGCGGTGTAGGTGGTGAGGGTGAACTTGTGGTCGGTCTGGTAGTCCCTGTATAGCAGATCTGCAGCGAGTTGAATCAGCACATCTCACAGGGAGGGAGCTAGCTCGGGGGAAAGAAAATCCCACGAACGCGGGTCGGGCGGGAGGGGTCGGAGGGTCGGGCGCTCACCCTTGGCCTTCTTGCCGATCCCGGAGTAGAGGCCTGGGCCGCCCATCTCCGCCGGTGAGCTGGGATGCGCCTGCGCCGCTGGAGCTGCGTGGGTTTGTGGAGGGTGGGGGGAGGCGGCGGATAGGTGGTGGAGGGGAGGGAAGGAGCGGAGGGAGGGGGGAATAAAGGCGGAGAAATTCTACGGCGCACGCGGCGATGGCGAGAGCGGCTGCGGCTGCGCGTGGGCCCTCATGAAAACCCTAGCTTAATGTTTTGTTTTTCTCGCTCCTTTTCGGGTTTCCACACGACTCCTGCGATATTCTTTTGTCATTCTGGTTTAGAAGACATTGTTTTTATCACATCTTTCTTGCTATGCTCATGCAATCATGTTTTGGCAAAATCATGTTTAGAAAAACCAACATATACACAGGTTTTTTACAACAATGAAAAAACATATATACAGCTTGGAGCGCTCATATACACAAAAAATACAACCAGTGTATTTGCTCGCTGTGATGTTTTTTGTTTTGTACTTCTTCCGTCCGCAGTGCTAGACACATCTGTAAAAAAACTAATTCCGGACTGAGGGGGCACATGTTAATCTGGCTTGTTGTGGTTTTGCATATAGTTTAATTCATATGCAATTTTGAGATGAAAAAAACACACAAGTGGACATGTGATGTCCTGCTAAGGCTGCTATATGTGTTGCTTGTGTTGTGTCCTTAGTATTTTTATTGGTTTTTCAAAGTTGCATACGTTATGTGGAGTCCTTCGGAATACAGAGAGAATCAAAAGGGTTTATTCTTTTCCAATCATGTGGCCTAAATAACATGTCTTTTGTAGATTATTTTCTCTAGTTCATCAAGAGGTACTTGATCGGGTTATAATGACATCCCAAAAAATGCTACTTTTTGTCTAGTTGGATACTCTAGATTTCTTCTAACAAATGTTGGATTGATTAAGCGGGTCGAATGCTTAGTGTCCCTATTTTTTTGTTGAAGTATACACTTGTAATTTGCAAAAAGGATTTCAAGACATATGAACCTGCAATGATTTATACATATACAAAAAAAAGCCATGGTTGTTTGCACGGGCGTCTCTAAAGTACTTGACCAACTTATAAACATGATGATGCATTTCTTCTTAAAGGGCTCATTCTTTCTTAGAAAACTTCATTATTTTAATTTTTTTCTTCTGAAAATGTAATACCAATGTCACAAGTTTTTTATTGTGTTTGTTCATCCATTCTAGTCTGTACGTAGTCCCTATTGAAATATTAAAATCATCTTATATTTATGTACCTTATAATTATGTATGAAGGCAACAATTCATAAGTATACTTGTATGCATGAATGGTCTGTACGCATGCACCCACAATTTAAAAATTCAATTTGAGTAAAGCATGAAAAAGGTAAAGAATAAAGAGGGCGTAAACATAATGAAGCGTGCACCTTACGGTTAGAGGCACGCTTGACTGAAACTTGTTTGGGTCAGTCGATTGTCCCAAATCTTTTTCAGTCAGCTGACTTGTAGCCAGTCCCAAAGAGGAAGCAGCAGAGGCGATATGCACGGAACAGCAGCTGGCTAGGCGGCGGCGGCGGCGGGATATGCACGGAACAACGATAAAGATCTTCGTAGAATATGTAGGAGCCAATATGGGCATCAAGGTTCCACTATTGGTTATTGACCGGAGAGATGTCTCAGTTATGTCTACATACTTCTCAAACCCGTAGGGTCCTCACGCTTAACGTTCGTTGACGTTTGGAGAGGCAGAGGAAGAAGAAGGAAAAACAGACGCGCACAGTCCAGGCACCTCGGCTCCGTCGCCTTATAAAGGGCCGCTTCCGAGTGGCTGACGCGTGGGACCGGGTGATCCTGTCAAATCCCGCAACAGTCGCGCGCAATGTACGTGGCGAAAAAGGTGGCATGGAGATCGAGGCGCTATTGTTTATCCGTCCCGCTTACTTCGGCGCGCCCCGTTCCACGCGCTTCCCCGAAATTTCGTATCCCGTGAAATCCGGGATACACTGCTATCAATCGCGCCAAAGATTCAGCACCCCAAGACAGCACTTGGCAGATGATGCTACAAGTTTAGTCGGCAACTCTCTGAATGGATCAAGGCGACTGAATCAATGCTAAAGTACCAACGTAAGCCTTCCGTCCTGCGTAAAACACTCGCGAGACACAAAGCTCGAAACAAGTTCAACTTCAACCTACTTTCCACTCGAACCTTAATCCATTCGGGGGCTACTGATGACGATACAGACCTAGGGTAGGGTCATAGGCCTGACCTATACGTCCTACCCAAGGTCACTACCCTGGAAGATAATAAGTCCAAGAGGCAACGAAGAACCCCCAGTCAAAGGTGTCCAGTGCAATCCACTCGACCAATCATATCACTCGGATACCCTTCCTACTTTTTGTCACTCGACCATACAAGGAATCACTCGACCTACCGAAGACCAGGAGTCACTCAGCATTGCAACGGTCAGGCGTTCACTCCGTAGTATTTAAGGTCATTAATAGCACTTAAGGCTGTCGTTATCAGTAATGCCCCTACTTTATGTACATTAAGCCCCTTGTAATGGAGGATGGCTGGGGTCTGATACGTCTCCAACGTATCTATAATTTTTGATTGTTCCATGCTATTATATTACCCCTTTTGGATGTTTATGGGCTTTATTTTACACATCTATATCATTTTTGGGACTAACCTACTAACCGGAGGCCCAGCCCGTATTGCTGTTTTTTTTACCTATTTCAGTATTTCGAAGAAAAGGAATATCAAACGGAGTCCAAACGAAATGAAACCTTCGGGAGCGTGATTTTTGGAACGAACGTGATCCAGAGGACTTGGAGTGCAAGTCAAGAAGCATCCGAGGCGGCCACGAGAGGGTAGGGCGCGCCCCCCTGTCTCGTGGGCCCCTCGGACGGCCACCGACGTACTTCTTCCTCCTATATAAGCCTACGTACCCCGAAAACATCCAGGGAGCCAACGAAACACAATTTCCACCACCGTACACTACAGGAATCATCTACTTTGCCGTCTGCCATGGAGCGGGTTGACCAAAATGAGGATCCCAAATCGCATGAGCAATAGGTCTTACGTGTAGAGGATCGCGAATTGAGCTAGTTCCAATTTTGATTTGCCAGCTACTTGTTTCATGGCTTTAATTTGAGCCGCGGATCCTACTCTGGAAACAGAAATACCCACATTAATAGCGGGTCGAATTTCGGCATTGAATAGATCCGCAGATAAGAATATTTGTCCATCTATAATGGAGATTACATTAGTAGGAATATAGGTGGAAACGTCTCCAGATTGAGTCTCAACTATTGGTAAGAAGGTCATACTTCCTTTGCCTAAAAGAGAATTCAATTTAGCGGCTCTTTCTAAAAGGCGTGATGGGCAATATTGAAACTGTACTTTCCAGTAGTATCGCTGCTGTTTTTTTTGCAGCTTTCGTAGTTGCTGGAACTATGTGGTATGGGTCAGCAACGACCCCAAGCGAATTATTGGGCCTATTCTCAGAATAAATATGCTTTTGTACCCTTTCTTTAAAATGTAAAGTGGACGTTTCGGCACGAATCTCTGCAATTACTTGTTCGGATTTTACATATTAGCTTTTCGGGAAATTTCCAAACGAACAATTTCAACGAAATCTTTCAATTTCTCATTTTATTATGTTCAACTTTATGTATTCCTCTAAGCATCCATGGCTGAATGGTTAAAGCGTCCAACTCATAATTGGTAAATCTGCGGGTTCAATTCCTGCTGGAATCCCCCAAGAAGAGTTAGAATGGCAGTTCCCGCTCCTTGAGCGGTACCAAATAAATGATTACTCGAATCAGGGTTTTGGGCATTCCGAGTAAGTCCTCAGCCTGGGGTTCCGCCCGAAGAAGCAGGGGCTGTAGTAGCTGCCGAATCTTCTACTGGTACATGGACAACTGTTTGGACTGATGGACTTACCAGTCTTGATCGTTACAAAGGAAGACGCGGAATGATAGTGAATAGAGAGAAAGATTCTTCTGATTTTCTTGTTTCTATCTACTAGACGCCGTAGAGAATTGAGAATTTTCATGTCTTTCAATTCTCGTACTCGTAATTGGAAAGTTCTGGAAGGAGACCCATCATTTTGCAATGAAAACAACATATAAAACTCTGGACAATTTCAAAATCAGGCCGGCACAAGAAAAAGGCTTTTTCCTGTGCCGAATAGATGATTAAGAAGACCTGCGTCATATATTCCATATATCACATTAGATAGATATCATATTCATGGAATACGATTCACTTTCAAGATGCCTTGATGGTGAAATGGTAGACACGCGAGACTCAAAATCTCGTGCTGAAGAGCGTCGAGGTTCGAGTCCTCTTCAAGGCATAATATGGAGAATGCTCATTCAATGAGCATTCCCCGTAGAAGTATTCCGGAAATCAGGGCCTAGCGCTCTCCTCTATCTTCTGAGGTCCTTAACCATCCGAGTATTTGCCATCTCAGAATATTTTTGATTTCATTTTTCTATGATATGTCTGTGCAACTTCGGAAAAGAGAATCTGATAAAGCTTTTCTTGGATCATAGGGGCGATGATTTACTTCACGGGCGAGGTCTCTGGTTCAAGTCCAGGATGGCCCAGCTGCGCCAGGGAAAAGAATGGCTTTGGGCCTTTCCTGCGCAGCTTAGGTGGAAGGCGAAGAAGGCCCCCTTCCGGGGGGGGGGGGCGAACACTACCTCACCCCTATTGATAACCATTTTGGCCACTACCGTCAAAACAAATCCTAACCCTAGTTGGAGGATAGAACTATGGTATGGTTTCTCTAAACCCAGTATCGGCAGGCCCAGTTACTCTCTTGCCCGAACTTATGCGAAGTAAAAATTTATCAAATTCGATCAGCACTATAAAAAAAACCTAAGTATTTTATCCTGATTTGAATCCCATCCTCCTTCAAATAGGATATCTCTAGGCTTCCCTATAATAACTGCAGCTCGGATTCGATTACAGAAAGTCGAACTAGAAGCGGATGAGTATCGAATGAATGGATACTCTGAGATAGAACGAGAAAGACTTCTTTTTACGCGACAGGAAAAAGTGACTACGAATTCCCCTTTTTGTTTGTGAATCCCTGTTTGTATCCTTTGAGCGCACGCCCATTAAGTAGCGACCAAATCAAGGAAATCGATCAAACGATCCCAATACCGTGCCGACCCAAATCATGATCTATATGAAATGGACGGAGGAAGAAATTTAGCAACACTTTTCCCGCAGGATCTCTTGCAAGAAGAAAATAATCTCCAAATTCAGGAATCAAATACGCAGTATTTACAGAAAAAAGTCTTCGTTTATTGGGAAAGAATCAATATACTTTTAATGTCGAATCGGGATTCACTAAGACAGAAATAAAGCATTGGATCTCCAAATTTGACTTGTCAATTTTATTTCTCATGAAAATAGCAAGTTAACTCAAAGAATTTATCACACAAATAGTCAATTTGTTACTCACCATGAATCCACTAATTGCTTCTGCTTCTGTTATTGCTACTGGATTGGCTGTAGGGCTTGCTTCTATTGGACCTGGAGTTGGTCAAGGTACTGCTGCAGGACAAGCTGTAGAAGGTATTGCGAGACAGCCAGAAGCAGAAGGTAAAATACACGCGGGGGATCTGCTAAAGAAACATTATAGAATAACACCCTTTGATGAGAGATATGAGCAAGAGGCTTCAAGAAAACTTGTGTTTTCAGAATTATATGAAGCCAGTAAAGAAACAAAAAATCCATGGGTATTTGAACTCGAGTACCCGGGAAAAAGCAGAATATTTGATGAAAGAACAGGCGACCCCTTTGAGCAACCTGTTCTAATAGGGAAGTCCTATATCTTAAAATTAATTCATCCGTAAATATCCCATTTCAAAAATCGAAACAATCGGGACTTTTCGGAGATTGGATGCAGTTACTAATTCATGATCTGGCATGTACAGAATGAAAACTTCATTCTCGATTCTACGAGAATTTTTATGAAAGCGTTTCATTTGCTATTCAACTGACCGATTAATTTCTTATAATGTACTCTATTTTTCTTTGCCGAAGCTAACTTGAGTAAAGCTGAGGGTACAAAAGATTTGGTTGAAGCGAAGCTCGCTCTCAGACGAGCTAGGATACGAATCGAGGCTGTCAATTGGATTCCCCCATCCAATTGAAGACAATCCAGTGGTTTATAGTTGATACAAAGAAAAAGGGAAGAGGGGTAGAAAAAGTTATTAGATAGCGAAGCGAAGTAAGTCCAATGCTATCTAGTAATTTTTCTACCTACTTACCTACTATTGGATTTGAACCAAGAATGCCCTCCGCAGTGGGTTATCGACCTCTTTGCAAGAAAGAATTGCTTCTACTAAAAAGGGATCTATAACTTCGATTCAAGTAGTTTATGTACCTGCAGACGATTTGACCGACCCTTTAATGGTAGTCTTTACATTTTCTCTTTCACTAGTAGTATGGGAAGGAGTGGACTCTAGGGATACTACTAATTGATTAAGTAATCAAATTCCAATTTTGATTTGCCAGCTACTTGTTTCATGGCTTTAATTTGAGCCGCGGATCCTACTTTGGAAACAGAAATACCCACATTAATAGCGGGTCGCGAAAAGATCTCGGACGACTCACCAAAGCACGAAAGCCAGTTAGAAAATGGATTCCTATTTGAAGAGTGCCTAACCGCATGGATAAGCTCACATTAACCTGTCAATTTTGGATCCAATTCGGGATTTTTCTTGGGAAGTTTCGGGAAGAAATTGGAATGGAATAAAGGGGTGCCCTCGGGAACGCGGACATAGGTGGTGCATGGCTGTCGTCAGCTTGTCTCATAAGGTGTGCTTGCTTTTGGTACTCCAGAAAAGCAAATCTTGATCGAACCTATATTTTCCCAATGGATACAATCTTCTCATGGCAAGACGACATATGGGTTTGATATACTCTTATCTTCAATGAATGGCCCCGCTTTCAATGCGGGTCGAAGCCTATGGTTGCCCGGATGGTTGAATGCTGTTAATGAGAATAGTAATTTGCTTTTCTTAACAACAGGACCTGGGGATTTCTTGGTTCATCATGCTATTGCTCTAGGTTTGCATACAACTACATTGATTTTAGTAAAGGGCGCTACTCCAGCTTGGTAGTTTCCACCGCCTGTCCAGGGTTGAGCCCTGGGATTTGACGGCGGACTTGAAAAGCCACCTACAGATGCTTTATGCCCAATCATTCCGCCCACTTAGCTCAGAGGTTAGAGCATCACATTTGTAATGCGAGGGTCATCGGTTCAAATTCGATAGTCGACTTTTTTTCTCTATCGATGTTCTACGAACAAGAATCTCTTTTTTTCGAATTAAATGGAGAATCCAGGATCTTTTATGTCCCAAAATTCCTAAAATAAAAGGAAAAAACTTTCCACTTTCCTAAACTAAGGACGGGAAATAAGAAGGTGAGCATATCTTCTAAATTAATAATACTCAACTCAGCCCTTCCCAAGGTTGATATTTTTTAATTAGTCATCATATCTTGAAGCGGCCAAGAATAAAGGATTCACGATATGGAATTCCATTACTAGAATATTCCTAGTTATTATATTACTATAACTTAATAATCCATAAGAAGAATCCACCAAAAGTTAGTGAAGGGTTAGGAACACTAAAGTAGATTATTTTGTAAGTTTACAACTTTTATGATCTCTTCCCGAACCAAACATGAACCTTTCGATTCATTTGGCTCTCACGCTCCTTATTTTTTTTCTATAGCTATTTCCATATCTTTTTTTAAGTAATGCAATAGAAGGAGAATCGGACGATATCTTTCTCGAAACAAACAAAAAGGAAAAGAAAGAGAAAACAGAAATCATGATCAACTAAGCCCTCTCGAGGGCTTGCTTAAGAATAAGAAAGAAGAATCTTATGGAAATAGCATGGAATAAGGTTTGATCCTATTCATGGGGATTCCGTAAATATCCCATTTCAAAAATCAAAACAATCGGGACTTTTCGGAGATTGGATGCAGTTACCAATTCATGATCTGGCATGTACAGAATGAAAACTTCATTCTCGATTCTACGAGAATTTTTATGAAAGTGTTTCATTTGCTTCTCTTCAATGGAAGTTAATCTTTTTTAGAAAAAAAAGATTGAGTCGAATAAAAATAGATCATGATATGATCATGAGACTTGACAAATCGAGATTCGTCTATTCTATATATTTTGTGTATCCACTCCAATAATACTATTGTCAAGTATCTTTAGGGATGAAGATCTCGGCAAGATATGAAGTTCTTGAAGAATGAAAAAAAACCGATCTACTTCTTTTTGGTATTTTAGACTAAATTCTTTTGTTCCTCGATGCTCAATCAAACCCTCTTTTTTTTAAGATGGAATCTTCCTCTGGGCTCTCGTATTCATCCTCTGAATCTTCTTCTGAGTCTTCCTCTAAAGTACCATATTTTTCCTAGATTTTTCTTGGGAAGTTTCGGGAAGAAATTGGAATGGAATAATATAGATTCATACAGAGGAAAAGGTTCTCTGGATACTCAATTTAAAGTGAGTAAACAGAATTCCATACTCGATCTCATGGATCCCTATAGAATTCTGTGGAAAGCCGTATTCGATGAAAGGGAAAGATCGAACACACGATGTTCCTATTTCTTTATTTCGTGATGAGTCGTATGCTTGCGACAATAACGACAAATTTTTTTGAATTCTAATTATCTTATAATAAGAAGAAATCTTTCTCGGTATCAATCCCCTTGCCCCTCATTCTTTGAGAATCAGAAGGATCCTTTTCGAGTTTCCATTTCTTCATTTGGAATCTGGGCTCTTCTATCTTCGACTTATTTTTTTGGCTTTATTCTTTATTTATTTCATGTCGATTTTCCCCTCTTCCTCTATCCCTATCCTTTAGGTACAGCGTTTGCATCAATAGAGAACCTTTTCCTCTGTATGAATCTATATTATTCCATTCCAATTTCTTCCCTAAACTTCCCAAGAAAAATCCCGAATTGGATCCAAAATTGACGGGTTAATGTGAGCTTATCCAGCGGACGGCGAAGGCAGGAACGGTGGACGGCAAAGGTCTTTGTCGTCTGCCGCGGACGGCAAAAGGCTCCGGCGAAGTAAGGATCGGCAAAGAGCTACTTTGTCGTCCGCTTTCTGAGGCTGACGGCAAAGGGGCCTTTGCCGTCGGCAGCTGACGGCAAAGAAAGCAGACGGCAATAATTACGATGTTAGTCTGTTAGGTGGCTAATGGCAGCCTTTGCCATCCGCTGTTGTAGGCAAAGCCTTTGCCGTGCGCCGTTGTAGGCAAACTGACCAAATGGGTCAGCCCACCAGGAAGCACAGGTGGCCGCCGCGTGGCTTCTTTGCCGTCCGTGGCTGTCGGCAAAGGTGTCTTTGCCATCAGTGGCTGACGGCAAAGATCCTGCATTGCCTCTTTTTTTTTCTTTTTTTTAATCCAACAATTTTCACAGCAAATATATGACATATATATATATATATATATATATATATATATATATATATATATATTTCACAGGGCTATTTAACAGCAAACATATGACATATCTAGCACATAAGTTTCATCGTACATACATATATAGTTCCATCCATTCATACATACCAAGTTGCGCATACACATTGTTCCATCCATACATATTACAATGCAAAGTTTCATCAAGATAGCAAGCTAGAAGAATAGTTGAAGAAAATGAAAGAAAAAACAAGCACTCCATCATAGCAAGCTAGCTTCCGTGAAGTGAATTAAATCTGCAAAATGGCAAATAAGAAAGTTAGAAAAAGGTGACTACAAGAAGAAGAGTAGAACAAGAAGTATATGTCATTTATGAGCTAACTTAGGTGAAATGGATCATTTATGAGCTAATTTAGGTGAAATGGATCGTTTTCTAGCTAACTTCGGTGAAATGGATCGTTTATGAGCTAACTTAGTTGAAATTGATCGTTTATGAGCTAACTTAGTAAAAAGCATCATTTTAGAGCTAACCTAGGTGTGGTCATTTTGGAGCTAACCTAGGTAAGATGGGTCATTTTGGAGCTAACCTAGGTGAAATGGATCGTTTATGAGCTAATCTAGGTAAAATGGGTCATTTTAGAGCCAACTTGGGTAAAATGCATCATTTTAGAGCTAACCTAGGTAATATGGGTCATTTTGGAGCTAACCTAGGTAAAATGGGTCATTTTAGAGCTAACGTAGGTAAAATGGATCATTTAGGAGCTATTCTAGTTAAAATAGGTCATTTTAGAGCTAACTTGGGTAAAATGGATCATTTATCAGCTAAGTAAGGTAAAATGGGTCATTTTAGAGCTAACTTAGGTAAAATGAGATCGTTTATGAGCTAACTAAGCTAATTATGCCATTTTTTTGCATAAGTAAGCTAAGTACATATCGTTTTAGAGCTAACATAGGTAAAATGGATGGTTTTGGAGGTCAGTAAGCTTATTAAGTCATTTTGGAGGAAAAGAAGCTAACTCTAAGTCATTATGGTAAGCATATTGGAGGAAATAAAGCTAAGTCTAGGTCTTTATGCATTTGTTAAGCAAAACACTAGAGACACTTACCGTGATCATGGAGGTGTTGTAGCGGGGTGGCTCGTGCCGGTAGCTGGAGAAGGATCATGCGATTCTTGTCTGGAGTTACGCTGCACCAAAGATCATTTCCAATGTCTTGTTAGCATGACGACACTCAAATGTTAAGACTAGCAAGTAATGTCCATTCAAATTAAACTCACCGTGGTCCCAGGAGCAATCACTGGCATCGGCGGAGCGGTCTGACCGGACTTCTCACACACAGACTGCATATTTGGTTTTGATGACTCAGTCATACTAGTTAGTAATGATACAAACACTACATGAATGTTTTGGCTAATGTGTAGAAAAACCTTACCACAAGGAGCTCGTACATGGCCCTTGCCTGCATGTCATTCCGTGCCCTCTCCTCCTCCAACATCTTTGTCGTCCTCTCCTCCAACTCCCGCTGCCTCTCCGCCGCCTCCGCCAGAAGTTTCTCCGTTCTATCTCTCTCACTTTGTATAGCAGCCTGCAACACCACTCCTCGGTACCATTTGTAATCATTGATGGAAGTGCACACAATGTAATGAAGAAAGATAGATGAGTACGTATAACTAACCTTGAAGGCGAGTTGGACTGGCCGTTCACGAGGCCTTATCTCAGGAGCGGAGCTCGACTGGCGCACCTTGATCTCCAGGAGAGTGCTAGGACAACGGATAAGTCCATCTCCCATGGCTATGGAGCCATGGGACCTCCCGCCACCAGATATCATCAGCAGCTCTGTATCAATGGGACCCTGGCTTAGGTTAAAGTCCTCCCCTTTCCTCGCCTTCCCCTCATCTCTATATTTCATGAGCTTGTCGTGGGAGGAGATGTTGGTGAAGTTTTTTGGATCATCGAGGTCAGACGCAGAGAATGCCTTGACTTTCTTGTAAGAGCCAGTGTGGGCCATGGCATACAGGTCGTACACCTCTGGCACCTTATCCGCCTTATTATAGCGTGTCTGAAAGAGAGAAACAAAGTAAATTAGTAATTAAAGGGCTGAAGCTAGCATGATGAACGAATTACATGAATCATGAAGCAAACCACATACCCAGTTCCGCCCGTACTGATATAAGGTGGAGCTGCGTTGATGGTGTGGCACACCTTCCATTTGGGCACATTTGTCCTTGGCCTCGTTGTGGAGGGCTCGCCATTCTTTTGAGCACCACTCATTGACCAACACCTCCCAACAATCCATCCGATCCGCACACCATCTCGGAGGGGACTAAGTTTGGAAATAGAAACTTGAGCGCTACGGCTATGAATTACTAAATGAAGGAAGTAAAGTACAAGGCCTTAAAAATTACCTTCATGTACTCCTCCTTACTCAAGAACTTCTCATGGCACGCCGGCTTGGTCTTCTTGATACCACGCGAGGCGTAGTAGTCTCGAACAGCCTGCACCCGAGCCTCATGCCGTAAGTTCTGTAGTAGACACTTGCAGACGTTATCGATAACATTTGCCGACTCCTCCTCATATCCCTCCTCACACCTGTAGAATGTCTGCAATCAAATGAGACAATATTGATTAGTACAATTAATAACTAGCTAGTTGAAGATTTTTAATTGTGTAAAGGAGAAATTACCCAGAACTTTCTAATCACCACGCCTGCCCTCATCTTGCACAAGACACCGTCGATAATCTCACCCGGCAGGGCCGAGGCAGCCAAGTAGTGCTCCCAACTCAATCCAAGCTCTGGGAGCCGACCCTCACCAGGCAACGTGACAAATGATACGTCCATTTTGCATCATGCTTTTATATCAATATTTATTGCATTATGGACTATTATTACACATTATATCTCAATACTTATGGCTATTCTCTCTTATTTTACAAGGTTTACCATGAAGAGGGGGGATGCCGACAGCTGAAATTCTGGCTGGAAAAGGAGCACACGTTGGAAACCTATTTTGCACAACTCCAAAAGCCCTAAAACTCCACGGAACAACTTTTTGGATTTAATAAGAATTTATGAGCGAAAGAAATAGGCCAGGGGGCCCACACCCAGTCCAGGAGATAGGAGGGCGCCCCCCCTGTAGGGCGCGGCCCCCTATCTCCTGGGCCCCCGGGTGGGACTCCGGCGTCCATCTTCTGCTATATCATCACTTTTACCCTGGAAAAAATCATGGGCAAGCTTACGGGACGAAACTCCGCCGCCACGAGGCGGAACCTTGGCGGAATCAATCTAGGGCTCTGGTGGAGCTGTTCTGCCGGGGACACTTCCCTCCGGGAGGGGGAAATCATCACCAACGATCCTCTCATCGAGAGGGGGTCAATCTCCATCGAAATCTTCACCAGCACCATCTCCTCTCAAAACCCTAGTTCATCTCTTGTATCCAATCTTGTATCAAAACCACAAATTGGTACATGTGGGTTGCTAGTAGTGTTGATTACTCCTTGTAGTTGGTGCTAATTGGTTTACTTGGTGGAAGATCATATGTTCAGATCCTTTTATGCATATTATTACTCCTCTGATTATGAACATGAATATGCTTTGTGAGTAGTTACGTTTGTTCCTGAGGACATGGGTGAAGTCTTGCTATTAGTAGTCATGTGAATTTGGTATTCATTCGATATTTTGATGAGATGTATGTTGTCTTTTCCTCTAGTGGTGTTATGTGAACGTCGACTACATGACACTTCACCATTATTTGGGCCTAGAGGAAGGCATGGGGAAGTAATAAGTAGATGATGGGTTGCTAGAGTGACAGAAGCTTAAACCCTAGTTTATGCGTTGCTTCGGTAGGGGTTGATATGGATCCATGTGCTTAATGCTGTGGTTAGGTTTACCTTAATACCTTCTTTTGTAGTTGCAGATGCTGGCAATAGGGGTTAATCATCAGTGGGATGCTTGTCCAAGCTAGGGCAGTACCCAAGTACCGGTCCACCCACATATCAAATTATCAAAGTGCCGAACACAAATCATATGAACATGATGAAAACTAGCTTGACGATAATTCCCAATGTGTCCTCGGGAGCTCCTTCTTCATTATTAGAATTTGTCCAGGCTTATACTTTGCTACCTAAAGGATTGGGCCACCTTGCTGCACTTTATTTACTTTATTTACTATTTGCTTGTTACTATTTATCTTATCACAAAACTATCTATCACATACTATTTCAGTGCTTGCAGAGAAAACCTTATCGAAAACCGCTTATCATTTCCTTCTGCTCCTCGTTGGGTTTGACACTCTTACTTATCGAAAGGACTACGATAGATCCCCTACACTTGTGGGTCATCAAGACTCTTTTCTGGCGCCGTTGTCGGGGAGTGTAGCGCTTTTGGTGAGTGGAACTTGGTAAGGAAACATTTATATAGTGTGCTAAAATTTTCTGTTACTTGTCACTATGGAAACTAATCGTTTGAGGGGCTTGTTTGGGGTATCTTCACCCCAACCAGAAGAGCAAAGAGATGCTCCTCAACCTACTGAACTTTATGAAAATATTCACTTTGAGATTCCTTCGGGTATGATAGAAAAACTGTTAGCTAATCCTTTTGCAGGAGACGGAACATTGCATCCCGATTTACACCTTATCTTTGTGGATGAAGTTTGTGGATTATCTAAGCTTGCAGGTATTCCCAATGATGTTGTCAAAAGGAAGGTCTTCCCTTTATCTTTGAAGGGAGATGCAATGACATGGCATAGTCTATGTGATGATACGAGATCTTGGAATTATAAGCGACTGAAGTTGGAATTTCACCAGAAGTTCTATCCTATGCATCTTGTTCATCGTGATCATAATTACATATATAATTTCTGGCCTCGCGAAGGAGAAAGCATCGCTCAAGCTTGGGGGAGGCTTAAGTCAATGTTATATTCATGCCCCAATCATGAGCTCCCTCGGGAAATGATTATTCAGAATTTTTATGCTTGGCTTTCTCTTGATAATCGCAACCTGCTCGATACTTCCTGTGTTGGTTCCTATATGCTGAAGACTATTGATTTCAATCGGACCTACTGAAAAGAATTAAACGCAACTCTGAAGATTGGGGTTCCGACGATCGTAAGGAGTCAGGTATGACACCTAAGTTCGATTGGGTTAAATCTTTTATGGATACCGATGCTTTCCATGGATTTAGCTCTAAGTATGGACTTGACTCTGAGATAGTAGCTACTTTTGTGAAACTTTTGCTACTCACGTTGATCTCCCTAAAGAGAAGTGGTTTAAATATAATCCTCCTGTTGAAGTGAAAGTAGTTGCACCTATTACAGTCGAAGAAAAGACTATTACATATAGTGATCCTATTATTCCTACTGCTTATGTTGAAAAACCTCCTTTTCCTGTTAGGATAAAAGATCATGCTAAAGCTTCACTGTTGTTCGTAAGAGTAATACTAGGACCTATACACCTCCTGAGCAAATTAATGTTGAACCTGGTATTGCTATGATTAAAGATCTCTTGGATGAGGACTTAGATGGGCATGTTATCTCTTTCTTGGGTGAAACTGCTAATATTGCTAGACCTGATACTAAGACACGTAGACCTGTTGTAGGCACGCCTGTTATTTCTGTTAAAATAGGAGATCATTGTTATCATGGCTTATGTGATATGGGTGCTAGTGCTAGTGCGATACCTTATGATCTTTATAAAGAAATTATGCACGATATTGCACCTGTTGAATTAGAAGACATTGATGTTACTATTAAGCTTGCTAATAGGGACACCATTAAACCTATTGGTATTGTTAGAGATGTTGAAGTCTTGTGTGGGAAGATTAAATACCCTGCTGATTTTCTTGTTCTTGCTTCCCCACAAGATGATTTTTGTCCCATTATTTTTGGTAGACCTTTCTTGAATACTGCTAGTGCTAAGATTAATTGTGAAAGGAAGGTCGTCACTGTTGGCATATATGGTATGTCTCATGAGTTCAATTTTGCTAAGTTTAGTAGACAACCTCGTGAAAGGGAACCACCTAGTAAAGATGAGATTATTGGTCTTGCTTCCATTGTTGTTCCTCCAACTGATCCGTTAGAACATTATTTGTTAGACCATGAAAACGATATGTTTATGAAGGAAATGGAAGAAATAGATGAAGTGTTCCTTAAACAGGAACCTATGCTGAAACATAACCTTCCCGTTGAAATTCTTGGGGATCCCCCTCCACCCAAGGGTGATTGAGGGAGTCCTGGACTAGGGGGTGTCCGGATAGCCGGACTATCATCATTGGCTGGACTCCAAGACTATGAAGATACAAGATTGAAGACTTCGTCCCGTGTCTGGATGGGACTTTCCTTGGCGTGGAAGGCAAGCTTGGCAATACGGATATGTAGATCTCCTACCATTGTAACCGACTCTGTGTAACCCTAGCCCTCTCCGGTGTCTATATAAACCGGAGAGTTTTAGTCCATAGGACGAACAATCACAACAACAATCATACCATAGGCTAGCTTCTAGGGTTTAGCCTCCTTGATCTCGTGGTAGATCCACTCTTGTACTACCCATATCATCAATATTAATCAAGCAGGAGTAGGGTTTTACCTCCATCGAGAGGGCCCGAACCTGGGTAAAAACATCGTGTCCCTTGTCTCCTGTTACCATCCGCCTAGATGCACAGTTCGGGACCCCCTACCCGAGATCCGCCGGTTTTGACACCGACATTGGTGCTTTCTTTGAGAGTTCCGCTGTGTCGTCACCGATAGGCTTGATGGCTCCTTCGATCATCAGCAACAACGCAGTCCAGGGTGAGACTTTTCTCCCCGGACAGATCTTCGTGTTCGGCGGCTTTGCACTGCGGGCCAATTCGCTTGGCCATCTGGAGCAGATCGAAAGCTAAGCCCCTGGCCATCAGGTCAGATTTGGAAGCTTAAACTTTACGGCTGACATCCACGGAGACTTGATCTTCGATGAATCGAGCCACAGCCGAGCGCGCCGCACTGTCTCGATAGGCATGATTTAGCTCTGCTGCCGGACATTGCCCTAGAAGCCGCACATGAGTCCGCTCTGATCCTTAATTCGGAGCCGACCGCGCAGATCGAGGATGGGTGGCTCGACACCGCCTCGGGGGCTGCAACCTCTACGGCGATGGAGCCGAATACTGACCTTGTCCCTTACGATGCTCGTGACTCCGAGGTGCCGGACTCCTCGCCGGACTCCGAACCTCCTGCGCCCCCTCCAATCGAATCCGATTGGGCGCCGATCATGGAGTTCACCGCCGCGGACATCTTTCAACACTCGCCTTTTGGCGACATCCTGAATTCGCTAAAGTATCTCTCGCTATTAGGAGAGCCCTGGCTGAATTGCGGTCAGGATGGTTGGGATGCGGACGACGAAGAAATTCAAAGCCCACCCACCACCCACTCTGTAGCCACTGTCGACGATCTAACCGACATGCTAGACTACGACTCCGAAGACATCGACGGTATGGACGACGATGCCGGAGACGACCAAGAACCAGCGCCTACGGGGCACTGGAAGACCACCTCGTCATACGACATATACATGGTGGACATCCCAAAGGATGGGAATGGCAAAGAAGCAGCAGAGGCAGATCCGTCCAAGAAACAGCCCAAGCGCCTGCGTCAGCGGCGCCGCTCTAAATCCCGCCACAGCAAGAATGGAGACTCCGGCACCGGGGATAATAACACCCCAGAGAGTGCCGAAGACAACCCCCTCCAGCAAGATTCAGCACAGGAGGACGGAGAAGCCAACCCTCATGAGAGAGCGGCAGACGAAGAGGTCGAGGATGATAATTACATGCCTCCCTCCGGAGACGAGGCAAGCCTCGACGACAACGAATTTGTCGTGCCCGAGGATCCCGTCGAACAAGAGCGTTTCAAACGCAGGCTTATGGCCATGGCGAACAGCCTAAAGAAAAAGCAGCAACAGCTTAGAGCTGATCAAGACCTGCTAGCCGACAGATGGACTGAAGTCCTTGCGGCCGAGGAGTATGAACTCGAACGCCCCTCCAAAAGCTACCCCAAACGCAAGTTGCTCCCCCGATTAGAGGAGGAGGCATATAAACCTGCATCACCAGAGCATAATACGGATGACCGACCACCTCGTGGCTGCGACAGAGAGGCCTTCAGGCCCTCCATCAGAACTGTACCCCGGCATCGCTCGAAAAGCACAAGGCCACAGGGGAACGCTTCGGACTTGCGAGATATATTGGAGGATAAGGCAAGACAATCAAGATCGATCTACGGATCGCGTGGGCGCCCCACGGCACGCGACGACAACCGTCGCGCCAGACAAAATAAGTCCGGCTGGGCCGAACACAGTAGACAAAGCTCGTTTGAGCTACGTCGTGATATAGCCCAATATAGAGGCGCCGCACACCCACTATGCTTCACAGATGAAGTAATGGGGCATCAAATCCCCGAAGGGTTTAAACCCGTGAACATTGAATCCTACGATGGCACAACAGACCCCGCGGTTTGGACCGAAGACTATCTCCTTCATATCCACATGGCCTGCGGTGACGATCTTCACGCCATCAAATATCTCCCACTCAAGCTGAAAGGACCAGCTCGACATTGTCTTAACAGCTTGCCAGCAGAATCAATTAGGTGTTGGGAAGACCTGGAAGCCGCATTCCTTGACAACTTCCAGGGCACATATGTGTGACCACCAGACGCCAATGACCTAAGCCACATAATTCAACAGCCAGACGAATCGGCCAGACAGTTCTGGACACGGTTCCTAACAAAGAAAAATCAAATCGTCGACTGTCCGGATGTAGAGGCCCTTGCAGCCTTCAAACATAATATCCGCGACGAGTGGCTGGCCCGGCACCTAGGGCAGGAAAAGCCAAAATCCATGGCAACCCTCACATCACTCATGACCCGCTTCTGCGCGGGAGAGGACAGCTGGCTAGCCTGCAGTAACAACCTCAGCAAAAATTCTGGCAGTCCGGATACCAAGGACCACAATGGCAGGTCGCGTCAAAACAAAAACAAACGCCGCGTTAACGGCGATAACACTGACGATACGGCAGTCAACGCCGGATTCAGAGGCTCTAAACCCGGTCAGCGGAAAAAGCCATTCAAAAAAACTACTCCGGGCCCGTCCAATTTGGACCGAATACTCGACCACTCTTGCCAGATACATGGCACCCCCGAAAAGCCAGCTAATCACACCAACAGGGACTGTTGGGTATTTAAACAGGCAGGCAAGTTAATTGCCGAAAACAATGACAAGGGGCTGCATAGCGATGACGAGGAAGAGACCCGGCCGCCGAACAATAGAGGACAGAAAGGTTTCCCCCCACAAGTGCGGACGGTGAACATAATATATGCAACTCACATACCCAAGAGGGAGCGGAAGCATGCACTCAGGGACGTATACGCGATGGAGCCAGTCGCCCCAAAGTTCAACCCATGGTCCTCCTGCCCGATCACTTTTGATCGAAGGGACCACCCCACCAATATCCGCCATGGCGGATTCGCCGCATTGGTTTTAGACCCAATCGTCGATGGATTTCACCTCACTAGAGTCCTGATGGACGGCGGCAGTAGCCTGAACCTGCTTTATCAGGATACAGTGCGCAAGATGGGCATAGACCCCTCAAGGATTAAACCCACAAAGACGACCTTCAAAGGCGTCATACCAGGTGTAGAGGCCAATTGTACAGGCTCGGTTACACTGGAAGTGGTCTTTGGATCCCCGGATAACTTCCGAAGCGAGGAGTTAATCTTCGATACAGTCCCGTTCCGCAGCGGCTACCATGCCCTGCTCGGACGAACCGCGTTTGCAAAGTTCAACGCGGTGCCGCACTACGCATACCTCAAGCTCAAGATGCCAGGCCCTCGAGGAGTCATCACGGTCAACGGAAACACTGAACGCTCCCTTCGAATGGAGGAACACACAGCGGCTCTCGCGGCAGAAGTACAGAGCAGCCTCTTAAGGCAATTTTCGAGTCCGGCCGTCAAGCGACCGGACACGGCCAAACGCGCCCGGAGTAACCTACAACAAGACCACCTGGCACGTTCCGAGCACGCGTAGCAATGCGGCCCCAACCCCAGCCCTTGCATAATTGCAAGACTAGTCCTTCGCATACATCATTACGCTATGGAGATACCATGGGCATAGGGGGAGGGGCACGACCATGACAGGCCCAGAGTGCGGCTCAACCACACCAGGGGCTCCCAAGTGTGTCGCCCTTTTTCTTTTTTCTTCTTTCTTACCCACAGGACTCCGTTCACCAGAGGCCCTGTCCGGCAGTAGACATGCCGAACTCATGATGCAATAGCCAGGGAAGGAGAAAGGCTACGACGAACACTCAGGTGGTCTCCATTACGAGCATTAAATATGTTTTATACACCATTCCGCAGCCTACCCCCGGAGGGGGACATGCTTAATAGTCCCATCCCTTGCTTACCGCACTATTTGTATCGTTCTGCATTCATGGCAGTATTTCTTGAATAAACAATGCATCGCTTTTTGCTTATAATTGCATTTCTTTCTTATATATATGTTCATCTATGACATGCTGCATCCATACACTTTGGTACGGTTGAATACACCAGGGGTTTAAGTTCCCCACATTATGGTGTGACAAGTCCGAACATTTTCACAAGTGCGGCACCCCGAACTTATAGCATTATATGCATCGGCTCCGAATCATGTCTTGGGTCAATAGTTGGGTTTGCCCGGCTCCCATGTTTTGGTACCTTACATTCCGTTGTATCGGCTAAGGTAGCACTGGGAGAACCACTGCGATTGCGCCCCGGTTGAGCTGGGCGAGCGCCTCAGTGGAGAAAGCTAAAACTGACCGGCATGATAAGGCGAGAGCTGGTCGTTGTTCGAGAGGTTTTTTCGAGTCCCTAAAGACTTATGGAGCTTAGAGCGAGGAACCGGCTTCGTCCGGCCCAGGCGAGGACAGCGCCCTGAACTCGGTCTTCCGAACACTAGGGGCTTCGCCGAAATTTAAAATTATAGAATTCTATGGCTAACTGAGAGTGTTCAAGCATTATAAGTCCGGTTGCCTCGTTCGTTGTGTTGAGCGCCTCCCTAGATGGATCCAAACATGGGAACAAGAGCGCTCAAGTTTATCCCGAACACCCGAGCACTAGTGCCATGGGGGCTGAAGCCGATGACTTGCCATCTCTCAGATTTGATAAACGGCCGCACAGAAGGTAATATTTTAAATTAACAAGCGTTGCTTAGCGCATATGAACAAAGTTTTCAGCGCACAGGATAACAAAATGCGAGTCTACTCAAATATTACATCTTTGGAGCACTCACCCGCAATCATGCGGGCACCCTTCAGGACACTCTTATAATACATTTCGGGCGTGCGGTACTCCTTGCCCGCCGGCGGTGCGTCCGTCAGCAGCTTCTCAGCGTCCATCCTACCCCAGTGCACTTTTGCACGGGCAAGGGCCCGACGGGCACCTTCAATGCAGGCGGAGTGCTTGATGACCTCAACCCAGGGACACGCGTCCACCAGCCGCCGCACCAGGCCGAAGTAGCTCCCAGGCATGGCCTCCTTAGGCCACAACCGAACTATGAGGCCCTTCATGGCCTGTTCGGCTACCTTGTGAAGCTCGACCAGCTGCTTCAGCTGGTCGCTAAGGGGCACCGGATGTCCGGCCTCAACACACTGAGACCAGAAGACCTTCTCCGTCGAGCTCCCCTCCTCGGCCCGGTAGAAAGCGGCAGCATCTGACATGCTGCGGGGCAGATCCGCGAACGCTCCTGGAGAGCTCTGAATTCGGGTAAGTAATAGGTAATTCACATTCACATGCTTGCTTTGCATGAAAAATGCCTTACCCGCTACTATTTTCTTCAAATCCTCGATCTCCTGGAGGGCCTTGTGGGCTTCGGCCTTAGCGGCCTTGGCGCTCTCAAGAGCCGATGCAAGCTCGGACTCTCGAGTCTTTGAGTCGCGCTCCAAACTCTCATGTTTTTCCATGAGAGCCTGGAGCTCTTGCTACACCTCCGCCACCCGCTCCTCCTGCTTCTCCCGCTCGGCTCGCTCTGCGGCCGCATTGCGTTCGGCCGCAGACACCGCCTCCTTCAGGGTCGCCACCTTGTTCGTGGCCCCTGTAGTACCCATGTTATCCTTGTTATTCCTCTTGCAACCAAATCCTTTTCTATAAGGTACAAATTTAATACGGTGTTACTCACCCTCCTTGTCCTCGAGCTGCTTCTTGGCATGGCCGAGCTCACTCTCGGACCGCTCGAGGCTCTGCTTCAAAGCATCGACCTCCGCAGTCAGTACGGCAGAGGTCAGCAGCGCAGCCTGCAATCCCATATTGACATATTTTTTAGAACTCCTGCGTATATCTTTTTAGATCCTCAGTCCGGCTTTTCTATCCGAACACCGAACCGAGCATCAGGGGCTACTGTCTATGCAGTATTATATTACATATCTTAAAATTCTCACCTCAAAGCCTGTTAGAAGGCTGTTGCAGGCTTCGGTCAACCCGCCCTTGGCGAGCTGAACCTTCTGAATCACCGCACTCATGATAGTGCGGTGTTCTTCTTCCATGGAAGCGCCGTTGAGCGCCTGCAGCAAGTTATCCGGCGCCTCTGGTTGGACAGAGGCCACCGGTGTCACAGTCTTGCCCTTCTTACGAAGGGGCCGCTAGCCGGACTCCGGAACCACTACAGGTTCCGGTGCGGAGTCCGGTGCAGAGTCCGAGAGGTTGCCTTGAGGCACCTCCGGGGCCTCCTCCTCCTGGCGGGTCCCGAGAAGGATCCCACCTCGGCGTCATCAACGTCAACGGGAGTCGAGGCAGTCGGAAGGGAATCCATATCCGACGTGTCTAAGGACCCGCTGGACGAAGCGGGAAGATCGTCCTTAGCCCGACTACAGGTTGTGTGCGGCATTAGAAAGACACCGTGTGGCAAAATGAAAAATTATAAACTATCTAGGAATCTGGATACTTACGATCTTGCCAGGGGCTTGGCCCTTGGAGGCCACTCCTCGTCGCCGTCGCCAACGTTGGCGGAACAGTCCGGGGGAAGGGTCCTTCCCTTCTTGGACCCTTCGGCCTCCCTCGCTGGGGAGGCCTTCCTCTTCTTCTCTTCCCCCGCTGGGGGAGAGGCTTCTTTCTTCTCCTCATCCTCATCCTCAGGAGAGGAGTCCGCCTCGGAGTCACCGGACGACGAGTCCGATACCACCTGACGCCGGGAACTCCTTCGGGTTCCCGTGGCCTTCTTCTCCGGCACCACGTAAAGTGTCGGGACCAGCAGCCCCGTCAAACGGGTGTCCGCTGGGTCTTCTGGAAGGGGAGCCGGACAGTTAACCTGTCCGGATGTCTTCCACCAGTCCTGTTAAGGGCATTGGGAGTTTAGATCCCGCATAGAGTCAAACTATGAAAGAAATGAGTGTCCCATAAAGGATGACATAACTTACCTCGTCGGCCGAGCGCTGCGTGCTGAATCCGCGATCTTCAGTTGCGGATGCGGGGGCTTCTCCGCCCTTGAACAGCACCCTCCAGGCAGCTTCGTACGTTGTGTCGAAGAGCCCAATCAGGGTCCGGTGCTGTGCCGGATCAAACTCCCACAAATTGAAGGCCCCTTGCTGGCAGGGGAGAATCCGGCGGACGAGCATGACCTGGATCACATTGACAAGCTTAAGCTTCTTGTTCACCAGGGTCTGGAGACAGGACTGGAGTCCGGTCAGCTCCTCCGAACTACCCCATAGCAAGCCCTTCTCTTTCCAGGAGGTGAGCTGCATGGGGATACCAGATCTGAATTCGAGGGCCGCTGCCCATTTAGGGTCACGCGGCTCGGTGATGTAGAACCACCCCGATTGCCACCCTTTGATGGATTCCACGAAGGCACCCTCAAGCCAAGTGACGTTGGGCATTTTGCCCACCATGGCGCCTCCGCACTCCGCTTGGCTGCCCTTCACAACCTTCGGCTTAACATTAAAGGTCTTTAGCCACAAGCCGAAGTGGGGCTGGATGCAGAGGAAGGCCTCGCACATGACGATAAATGTCGAGATGTTGAGGATGAAGTTTGGCGCCGGATCGTGGAAGTCCAGGCCATAGTAGTACATGAGCCCCCGGACGAAGGGGTGAAGTGGGAAGCCCAGTTCACGGAGGAAGTGGGGGAGGAATACAACCCTCTCATGGGGCCTGGGGGTGGGGATGAGCTGCCCCTCGTCGGGCAGCTGGTGCGCGATGTCGCTGGACAGGTATCCGGTGCCGCGCAGCTTCTCGATGTGCCCCTCCGTAACGGAGGAGGCCATCCACTTGCCTCCCGCTCCGGACATGGCTGGAGAAGGTTGAGGTGAGATGTGCGGACTTGGGCGCTGGAGCTCGAGTGCGCGGAGATGGATAAGCAATGGAGGAAGAAGGCGTAGGTAAAAGAGGTGGATCCTTATCCCCTTATATATGGGCGGACGAAGACTATGCGTCCCCACCGGCCTGGTAAAACTCGCTTATCTCCCAAGCGCCACAATCAATGGCGCGGTTGGGTTACCCACGTCCGTATTGATGGGAATCCCGGAATAAGGGGAACACGATCTCTGCTTCGACAAGATGTGCCAAGGAAACCGCTTCGCTAAACGCGCTGAGGTGGTATAATAAAAACGATTCAAGTAAAGGCTTGGTAGTGGTGTGACGCCACGCCACAAAATACGTCAGCAGATTGAACTTGTGTAAATATTATTCTCTCTACGGTGGTATGTGGAATTTATTTTACAGAGCCGGACACAAGGAACCCGCCTTGCAATGCCGAAGACAATATGCGCGCCGAACTCGTCGTCATTGAAGCCTGGTTCAGGGGCTACTGAGGGAGTCCGGGACTAGGGGGTGTCCGAATAGCCGGACTATCATCATCGGCCAGACTCCAAGACTATGAAGATACAAGATTGAAGACTTCGTCCCATGTCCGGATGGGACTTTCCTTGCCGTGGAAGGCAAGCTTGGCAATACGGATATGTAGATCTCCTACCATTGTAACCGACTCTGTGTAACCCTAGCCCTCTCCGGTGTCTATATAAACCGGAGGGTTTTAGTCCATAGGACGAACAATCACAACAACAATCATACCATAGGCTAGCTTCTAGGGTTTAGCCTCCTTGATCTCGTCGTAGATCCACTCTTGTACTACCCATATCATCAATATTAATCAAGCAGGAGTAGGGTTTTACCTCCATCGAGAGGGCCCGAACCTGGGTAAAAACATCGTGTCCCTTGTCTCCTGTTACCATCCGCCTAGATGCACAGTTCGGGACCCCCTACCCGAGATCCGCCGGTTTTGACACCGACAGTGATCCCGTGTTTGAAATCAAACCCTTACCTGATAATCTTAAGTATGCTTATCTTGATGAAAAAGAAATATATCCTGTTATTATTAGTGCTAACCTTTGAGAGAAAGAAGAAGAAAGATAATTGAAAACTCTGAAGAAGCACCGAGCCGCTATTAGATATACACTGGATGATCTTAAGGGCATTAGTCCCACATTATGTCAGCACAAAATTTCAATGGAGAAAGATGCCAAACCAGTTAGAGATCCTCAAAGACGATTAAATCCCAAGATGAAGGAAGTGGTAAGAAAGGAGATACTAAAAATCCTAGAGGCAGGTATTATTTATCCCGTTGCTGATAGTGAATGGGTAAGCCCTGTCCATTGTGTCCCTAAAAAGGGAGGTATTACCGTTGTTCCTAATGATAAAGATGAATTGATCCCGCAAAGAATTATTACAGGCTATAGGATGGTAATTGATTTTCGTAAGTTAAATAAAGCTACTAAGAAAGATCATTACCATTTACCTTTTATTGATCAAATGCTAGAAAGACTATCCAAACACACACATTTTTGCTTTCTGGATGGTTATTCTGGTTTCTCTCAAATACCTGTGTCAGCGAAGGATCAGTCTAAAACTACTTTTACTTGCCCTTTTGGTACTTTTGCTTATAGACGTATGCCTTTCGGTTTATGTAATGCACCTGCTACCTTTCAAAGATGCATGATGCCTATATTTTCTAATTTTTGTGAAAATATTTGTGAGGTATTCATGGACGACTTCTCCGTCTATGGATCCTCGTTTGATGATTGTTTAAGCAACCTTGATCGAGTTTTGCAGAGATGCGAAGACACTAGTCTCGTCCTAAATTGGGAAAAGTGTCACTTTATGGTTAATGAAGGCATTGTCTTGGGGCACAAGATATCCGAGAGAGGTATTGAAGTTGATAAAGCCAAAGTTGATGCTATTGAAAAGATGCCATGTCCCAAGGACATAAAAGGTATAAGAAGTTTCCTTGGTCATGCCGGTTTTTGTAGGAGGTTCATTAAGGACTTTTCTAAAATCTCTAGGCCTCTGACTAATTTATTGCAAAAAGATATTCCTTTTGTCTTTGATGATGATTGTGTAGAAGCATTTGAAACACTCAAGAAAGCTTTGATTACTGCACCTATTGTTCAGCCACCTGATTGGAATTTACCTTTTGAAATTATGTGCGATGCTAGTGATTATGCTGTAGGTGCTGTTTTAGGGCAAAGAGTCGATAAGAAATTGAATGTTATCCAATATGCTAGTAAGACTCTTGATACTGCCCAGAGAAATTATGCTACTACTGAAAAAGAGTTCTTAGCAGTTGTGTTTGCATGTGATAAGTTTAGACCTTATATTGTTGATTCCAAAGTTACTATTCACACTGATCATGCTGCTATTAAATATCTTATGGAAAAGAAAGATGCTAAGCCTAGACTCATTAGATGGGTTCTCTTGCTCCAAGAATTTGACTTGCATATTATTGATAGAAAGGGAGCTGAGAACCCCGTCGCTGACAACTTGTCTAGGTTAGAGAATGTTCTTGATGACCCACTGCCTATTAATGATAGCTTTCCTGATGAACAATTAGCGATCATCAATGCTTCTCGTACTGCTCCTTGGTATGCTGACTATGCTAATTACATTGTTGCTAAATATATACCACCTAGTTTCACATACCAGCAAAAGAAAAGGTTCTTTTATGATTTAAGACATTACTTCTGGGATGATCCACACCTTTATAAAGAAGGAGTAGATGGTATTATTAGACGTTGTGTGCCTGAGCATGAACATGAACGAATCCTACGCAAGTGTCACTCTGAATCCTATGGAGGACACCACGCAGGAGATAGAACTGCACACAAGGTACTACAATCTGGTTTTTATTGGCCTACTCTCTTCAAAGATGCTCGTAAGTTTGTCATATCTTGTGATGAATGTCAAAGAATAGGTAACATTAGTAGACGTCAAGAAATGCCTATGAATTATTCTCTTGTTATTGAACCGTTTGATGTTTGGGGCTTTGATTATATGGGACCTTTTCCTGCCTCCAATGGTTATACACATATTTTAGTTGCTGTTGATTACGTTACTAAGTGGGTAGTAGCTATTCCAACTAGTAGTGCTGATCATAACACTTCTATTAAAATGCTTAAAGAAGTTATTTTTCCGAGGTTTGGTGTCCCTAGATATCTTATGACTGATGGTGGTTCACACTTTATTCATGGTGCTTTCCGTAAGATGCTCGCTAAGTATGATGTCAATCATAGAATCGCATCTCCTTATCATCCGCAGTCTAGTGGTCAGGTAGAGTTGAGCAATAGAGATCTCAAATTAATTTTGCAAAAGTCTGTGAATAGATCTAGAAAGAATTGGTCCAAAAAAACTTGATGATGCATTATGGGCCTATAGAACTGCATACAAAAATCCTATGGGTATGTCTCCTTATAAGATGGTTTACGGAAAAGCATGTCATTTACCTGTTGAACTTGAACATAAGGCATATTGGGCTATTAAAGAGCTCAATTATGACTTCAAACTTGCTGGTGAGAAAAGGTTATTTGATATTAGCTCACTTGATGAATGGAGAACCCAAGCCTATGAGAATGCCAAGCTTTTCAAAGAAAGAGTCAAACGCTGGCATGATAAGAGGATACAAAAGCGTGAGTTTAACATAGGAGATTATGTGTTATTATTCAACTCTCGTTTAAGATTTTTTGCAGGAAAACTTCTCTCAAAATGGGAAGGTCCCTACGTTATCGAGGAGGTCTATCGTTCTGGTGCTATAAAAATCAACAACTTCGAAGGCACAAATCCGAGGGTGGTAAACGGTCAAAGAATTAAACATTATATTTCAGGTAATCCTATCAATGTTGAAACTAATATTATTGAAACCATAACCCCTGAGGAATACATAAGAAACACTTTCAAGAATGTTCCAGACTCCGAAAAGGCATAGGTACGTGGTATGGTAAGTAAACCGACTCCAAAACAACTCTAATGGCAATTTTTATCAGCTTTGGATTATTTAAGAATTTTAGGAAGAAAGAAGTAGTCCGAAAGGGACACGAGGCTCCCACGAGAGAGGAGGCCACCCCCCTATAGGGTGCGCCCCCTGTCTCGTGGGCACCTCGTGTGCCTCCCGGACTCCGTTTTCTTGTATGTTACGTATTTTGGTCGGTAAAAATTCGTTATATATACTCCCGAAGGTTTTGACCAACGTATCACGCAAATATCCTCTGTTTTCGTTTTGAGCTGTTTTCGTTGTAGATTTAGAGCAACATGACTTCTCCCTCCTCCAACAACGAAGACAAGGATGCTTGGCTATTGAAGATAGAGTTGAAAAGAGAGGAACCAGAAGAGATCAACAAGGATGAAGGGATCAAGAAGGCCATGGAGGTTCAAGCTCCGGTGGTGAAAGAAGAAGACATCCCTCAACCTTTACCTAACCTATTCACTCCGATAGAGATTGAAGCTTTCAAGATGATTGAGTTAGCCCGCATACAGAACAAGTACCTCACACAGGAGAATATTTTGCTGAAGGATCATGTTGCTGGGCTCAAGGGCATTATCCGCAAGTTGGAGGAGCTTTTACGCTCGATGTGCGATTATCCACCGTCATCATCACCACCTCCATCACCTCCGAAGAAATAATCACATGGGTATGGGCACTCCCCTTGGCAACTGCCAAGCTTGGGGGAGGTGCCCCGGTATTGTATCACCATCACACTCCTATCTTTATTGCTTTATTTAGTTCGATCCTTTCAGTAGTATCTTGATCTAGTAGTTTGAAGTTTTTGATATCAAGTAGTTTTGAGTTTTGCATTGTGATCTCTTTATGTAATCGAGTCCGTGTGCTATCTATAATAAAGATTAGTGTTGAGTCAAGGGCTTTGCTATGTTGCCATCATCTTGAGAAAGTAAAAAGAATAAAAGAGTTCATATTGATCTTATGGATAGTGATAACTTCACACATAGAAAGTATGAGGCATAAAAATTGTTGAGAGTTGATGAACGTAGCCTTGGTCATCGTTGCAATTAATAGGAAGTGATAAGGAAAGAGGGTTTCACATATAAATATATTATCTTGGACATCTTTTATGATTGTGAAGCACTCATTAAGTATGACATGCTAAAAGAGTTGATATTGGACAAGGAAGACAACGTAATGGTTTATGTTTTTCGACATCTCAGTTAAAGTATATTGTTATTGACCTTCCAAACATGTTGAGCTTGCCTTTCCCCTCCTGCTAGCCAAATTCCTTGCACCAAGTAGAGATGCTACTTGTGCTTCCAAATATCCTCAAACCTAGTTTTGCTATGAGAGTCCACCATACATACCTATGGATTGAGTAAGATCCTTCAAGTAAGTTGTCATCGGTGCAAGCAATAAAAATTGCTCTCTAAATATTTATGACTTATTAGTGCGGAGAAAATAAGCTTTGTACGAACTTGTTGTGGAAGTAATAAAAGCGACAGACTGCATAATAAAGGTCCACATACAAGGGGCAATATAAAGTGACGTTCTTTTGCATTAAGATTTCGTGCATCAACCCTAAACACGCACGACAACCTCTGCTTCCCTCTGCGAAGGGCCTATCTTTTACTTTATGTTTTTACTTTACGCTTGAGTCAAGGCAATGCTCACCTTTCCCTTTTTAATTTTATCCTTTAGCAAGCTCCTCGTGTTTGAAAGATCATGATACATATATCCAATTGGATGTAATTTGGCATAGGCTATTATTGTTGACATCACCTAAAGGTGAATACGTTGGGAGGCAACACAATAAGCCCCTATCTTTCTCAGTGTCCGGCTGAAACTCTATAACCACAAGTATTGCGTGAGTGTTAGCAATTATAGGAGACTACGAGGTAGTTGAGTATGTGAGCTTGCTGAAAAGCTCTATTATTGACTCTTTCTGATGTTACGATAAATTGCAATTGCCTCAATGACTGAGATTATAGTTTGTTAGTTCCCGATGAAGTTTTTGAACCATACTTGACATTGTGAATTGCTTATTACTTGAGCATAGGAAATCATATCACAAAAATCTATATATGTTGCTGTTATTAGAATGATCATGATGCCCTCATGTCCGTATTTTATTTTTATCGACACCTCTATCTCTAAACATGTGGACATATTTTTCGATTTCGGCTTCCGCTTGAGGACAAGCGAGGTCTAAGCTTGGGGGAGTTGATATGTCCATTTTGCATCATGCTTTTATATCAATATTTATTGAATTATGGACTGTTATTACACATTATATCCCAATACTTATGGCTATTATCTCTTATTTTACAAGGTTTACCATGAAGAGGGGGGATGCCGGCAGCTGGAATTCTGACTGGAAAAGGAGCAAACATTGGAAACCTATTCTGCACAACTCCAAAAGCCCTGAAACTCCACGAAACAACTTTTTGGATTTAATAAGAATTTATGAGCGAAAGAAATAGGCCAGGGGGCCCACACCCTGTCCAGGAGACAGGAGGGCGCGCCACCCTGTAGGGCGCGTCCCCCTATCTCCTGGGCCCCCTGGTGGGCCTCCGGTGTCCATCTTCTGCAATATCATCACTTTTACCCTGGAAAAAATCGTGGGTAACCTTACGAGACGAAACTCCGCCGCCACGAGGCGGAACCTTGGCGGAATCAATCTAGGGCTCTAGCGGAGCTGTTCTGCCAGGGACACTTCCCTTCGGGAGGGAGAAATCATCACCAACGTCATCACCAACGATCCTCTCATCGAGAGGGGGTCAATCTCCATCAACATCTTCACCAACACCATCTCCTCTCAAAACCCTAGTCATCTCTTGTATCCAATCTTCTATCAAAACCACAAATTGGTACCTGTGGGTTGCTAGTAGTGTTGATTACTCCTTGTAGTTGATGCTAATTGGTTTACTTGGTGGAAGATCATATGTTCAGATCCTTTATGCATATTATTACTCCTCTGATTATGAACATGAATATGCTTTGTGAGTAGTTACGTTTAGTCCTGAGGACACGGGTGAAGTCTTGCTATTAGTAGTCATGTGAATTTGGTATTCGTTCGATATTTTGATGAGATGCATGTTGTCTTTTCCTCTAGTGGTGTTATGTGAACGTCGACTACATGACACTTCACCATTATTTGGGCCTAGAGGAAGGCATGAGGAAGTAATAAGTAGATGATGGGTTGCTAGAGTGATGGAAGCTTAAACCCTAGTTTATGCGTTGCTTCGTTAGGGGTTGATATGGATCCATATGCTTAATGTTGTGGTTAGGTTTACCTTAATACCTTCTTTTGTAGTTGCGGATGCTTGCAATAGGGGTTAATCATAAGTGGGACGCTTGTCCAAGTTAGGGCAGTACCCAAGTACCGGTCCACCCACATATCAAATTATCAAAGTACCGAACGTGAATCATATGAACGTGATGAAAACTAGCTTGACGATAATTCCCAATGTGTCCTCGGGAGCTCCTTCTTCATTATTAGAATTTGTCCAGGCTTATCCTTTGCTACCTAAAGGATTGGGCCACCTTGCTGCACTTTATTTACTTTTTGCTCGTTACTATTTATCTTATCACAAAACTATCTATCACCTACTATTTCGGTGCTTGCAGAGAAAACCTTATCAAAAACCGCTTATCATTTCCTTCTGCTCCTTGTTGGGTTCGACACTCTTACTTATCGAAAGGACTACGATAGATCCCCTACACTTGTGGGTCATCAACAAACCCCGGGAAGTTTTGCCGATAAAGAACTCCAAGGATGGAGTTGGGCCGGCGGACACTATGATGGTGGTCCCAACCCCTGCAGCATGACAAGACCAACACATTAAATATATGAAGAAACATGAATGCATAAGGGTACAAAAAGATTAAATGCACTTACCTCTCCCCATCAGGGAAAATCAACCACCTCTGCTCGCGGGTCGCCGACACGTCCGGGAGCCGTGTACAACCACGCTGGTAGACGGTGCCCCCCTCCTCCTCAATATTAGTCGGCTCCCCGCCATCATCAGCATGGCCACTCAGCCCCTCAGGCTGATCCGGCCAGGTACCCCATCCAGACGTGTGTTCCTCCGGGGTCTCGTGGGCCGAACTCTCGTGGCCCGAAGGCCCTCAATCCGAGGCTCATGGGTCAAAGGCCCGTGGACCGGAGGCTCGTGGACCGGAGTCCGTGTAGCCTCCTCCTCGGACAAGTCCACCCTAGCAGTCACGTGCTCGGGTGAAACAGCTGGGGGTGGCGGCGAGGAAGGTGCCCTCGCAGTCACCCTACCTCCTCTCCCGCGACCATGTGCTCCAGCTCCTCCCTTCTTCTTACCTCGTCCCCTGCTCGGCACCGCGGTCGACGAAGAAGGGCCCGGCGGTGTCGCCATACTGTCCAGCAACGCTCGGCGGAGAGGTGCTTGTGGAATGGAAGACCTCGCACCATGCGCCGATGAAGAAGGGTTCTCGGAGCGCTCCCGACCAGCGCCCACCATCTTTCAACACCTGCCATGACAAAGAGTTAACGAAATTAGTACAACATAAAAAAAATATCGACATGAATAATAATATGTATATCACTTGTTTTCTTTTCTTCTTTTCTTCTTCTTCTACTTCTTCTACTTCTTTTCTTCTTCTTCTTTTTCATCTTTTTTCTACTTCTTTTTACTTGTTTTCTTTTCTTCTTTTCTTCTTCTTCTACTTCTACTTCTTTTCTTCTTCTTCTTTTTCATCTTTTTTCTACTTCTTTTACTTGTTTTCTTTTCTTCTTTTCTTCTTCTTCTACTTCTACTTCTTTTCTTCTTCTTCTTCTTCTTTTCTTCTACATATTCTTTTTTCTAACACTAACACTAAATCTTCTTCTTTTCTAACACTAAATCTAACACTAACACTAACACTAACAATTAAACAGCAAAAAAAGAAAAAAATAGAAAAAATACTCACCGGAGCCGGGGGCGACGCTGGCGCCGGGGTGGTGGCGGGGCTCCGGGGTAGTGGGACGGACGGGCGGCGGGGGCGGGGGCGGCGCCGGGCGGCGGGGGCGTGGGCGGCGCCGGGCGGCGGGATGGTGGGGCGTCAGCGTGTGGGGGACGGGGCGGGGGCGGTGCCGGGCGGCGGGATGGTGGGGCGTCGGCGGGTGGGGGAGGGGGCGTTGGCGGGGGCGGCGCCGGGCGACAGGGGCGGGGGCGGTGGCGGGGGCGGCGCAGGGCATCGGGGGCGGGGCGGCGCCAGGCGGCGGGGGCGGCGCGGTGGGTGGATGTGGGCGTCGGAGAGGAGAGAGGGAGAACAGAGAGAGTAACGGGCGGGGGGGAGGGCTCGGTCGTTAGTTAGGTTAGTTAGGTTAGCCTTTGCCGTCCGCTTTTTTGTATCTTTGTCGGCCGCTGCGGACAACAAAGATGGGGGACGTTAAGTTTTTCCGTTAGTGGGTGCCACCTCCCTTTTTGCCATCAGCCAGCGGACGACAAAGATTCTTTGCCGTCAGCCAGCATACGGCAAAGAAATGGCCGATGGCAAAGACCTTCTTTGCCGTCTGCCAGTTGTTTGCCGTCTTCTTCTTGGTAGCTGATGGCAAAGACCTTCTTTTCCGTCCGCTAGTTGACGGCAAAGAGATGGCAGATGGCAAATTCCCTGATTCCAGTAGTGGTAACCTTCTGTATCCGTGAGATCCCATATTGGAGCCTTCGCCGGCGCTCTGCCGGAGGGGGAATCGACCATCGAGGGCTTCTACATCAACACCATAGCCCCTCCGATGAGTTGTGAGTAGTTTACCACAGACCTTCGGGTCATAGTTATTAGCTAGATGGCTTCTTCTCTCTCTTTTGATCTCAATACAATGTTCTCCCCCTCTCTTGTGGAGATCTATTCGATGTAAACTCCTTTTGCGGTGTGTTTGTCGAGATCCGATGAATTGTGGGTTTATGATCAATTTTATCTATGAGAAATATTTGAATCTCCTCTGAATTCTTTTATGTATGATTGAGTTATCTTTGCAAGTCTCTTCGAATTATCAGTTTGGTTTGGCCTACTAGATTGATCTTTCTTGCCATGGGAGAAGTGCTTAGCTTTGGGTTCAATCTTGCGGTGTCCTTAACCAATGACAACAGGGGTTGCAAGGCACGTATTGTATTGTTGCCATCGAGGATAAAAACATGGGGTTTATATCATATTGCATGAATTTACCCCTCTACATCATGTCATCTTGCTTAAGGCGTTACTCTGTTCTTATGAACTTAATACTCTAGATGCAGGCAGGAGTCGGTCGACGTGTGGAGTAATAGTAGTAGATGCAGGCAGGAGTCGGTCTACTTGTTGCGGACGTGATGCCTATATTCATGATCATGCTTAGATAATCTCATAATTATTCGCTTTTCTATCAATTGCTCGACAGTAATTTGTTCACCCACCGTAATACTTATGCTATCTTGAGAGAAGCCACTAGTGAAACCTATGGCCCCTGGGTCTATCTCTTATCATATTTGCTTCCAATCTACTTTTATTTGCATCTTTACTTTTTGCATCTATATTATAAAATACCAAAAATATATTTATCTTATCATACTATCTCTATCAGATCTCACTTTCGCAAGTGGCCGTGAAGGGATTGACAACCCCTTTATTGCGTTGGTTGCGAGTTCTTTGTTTGTTTGTGTAGGTGCGTGAGACTTTTGAGGAGCCTCCTACTGTATTGATACCTTGGTTCTCAAAAACTGAGGGAAATACTTATGCTACTGTTGCTGCATCACCCTTTCCTCTTCAAGGAAAACCAACGCAAGCTCAAGACATAGCAAGAAGGATTTCTGGCGCCGTTGCCGGGGAGGTCTTAGCTCAAGTCAAGACATACCAAGTACCCATCACAAACTCAGCTCCTACGTATTTACATTATTTGCCATTTGCCTCTCGTTTTCCTATCCCCCACTTTACCCTTGCCATTTTATTCGCCCTCTCTTTCCCAATCTCCTCCTCTCTCTTTCGGTTGCCTTTTTCTGTTTGCTCGTGTGTTAGATCTTTTACCTTGTCGTCATGACTAGCTCAGTTTTTATCCCTTCGTCTCCCGACTTTGAAGTTCTCCACTTCAAGCAAAGACAAGGTGAAAATTTAAAAGATGCTTGGTTTAGGATGTTAGAATCTTATCGTAGTTGTGCTTTAGAAGGAGATTTCAAGATTTTAATTCGCAATTTTTACATTGGGTTAACCTTACCCCACAAACAACTCCTTGATGTTGCCGCAAAAGGGGAATTTATTGAAATTGATCCTAGTTCCTCTTATGAAATTTTGGAGGGGATAGTAGGAGTACTTCCCCGACAAGAAAGATCATCTTTCTCTCTTGAAGGAACCCAAATTTTAGAGAAACTTCTTGCATTGCAAAAACTTGTTGAACCTTTTAAGAATATTGTTGGGAGTATCAACCGCATGAATAATTTGATCACACTTTACAATAAGCGGTTGGATGCCTTAGATCATAGGATCTCTGAGCATGAAGGGAAATGCAAAGAGCCTCCCGGACTTGAGCATAACTCCATTAAAAAGATGAGTACCAAAGATGGCACTACTTAGATGTATCTTCGCTTTTATGCCTAGCTAGGGGCGTTAAACGATAGCGCTAGTTGGGAGGCAACCCAATTTTCTTTGTGTTTTTGTTTTTGTCCCTGTTTAGTAATAAATCTTGCATCTACCTTCTATTTAGATGTGTTTTTATCTTTTAATTAGTGTTTGTGCCAAGTAGAACCTATAGGATAACCTATGATGATAGTTGATTTGATTCTGCTGAAAAACAGAAACTTTGCACACACGAATTTAGTTTTGTTAAATCACAGAAACATGTTTTTGCGTTGATTATTTTTGCTGCTGATCAATAGAAAAAATTTACAGGACTTCCTATTTTGGTAGGATGTTTAGAGTTCCAGAAGTTTGCGTTAGTTACAGATTGCTACAGACTGTTCTGTTTTTGATAGATTCTATTTTTCGTGTGTTGTTTGCTTATTTTGATGCATCTATGGCTAGTAAAATAGTTTATAAACCATAGAGAAGTTGGAATACAGTATGTTTAACACCAAAATAAATAAAGAATGAGTTCATTACAGTACCTTATGTGGTGGTTTTGTTTTCTTTCACTAACGGAGCTTATAAGATTTCCTGTTGAGTTTTGTGTTGTGAAGTTTTCAAGTTTTGGGTAAAGCTTTTATGGACTATGGAATAAGGAGTGGCAAGAGCCTAAGCTTGGGGATGCCCATGGCACCCCAAGATATTCAAGGATAACCAAAAGCCTAATCTTGGGGATGCCCCAGGAAGGCATCCCCTCTTTCATCTTCGTTCATTGGTAACTTTACTTGGAGCTATATTTTTATTCGCCACATGATATGTATTTTGCTTGGAGCGTCGTGTATTATATTAGTCTTTGCTTTTTAGTTTACCACAATCATCCTTGCTTTACAAAACTTTTGGGAGAAGCCTACTTGATTAGGATTTGCTAGAATACTCTATGTGCTTCACTAATATCTTTTGAGCTTGATAGTTTTTGCTCTAGTGCTTCACTTATATTTTTTAGAGCACGATGGTGACTTAATTTTGAAGAAATTGCTAGTCTCTCATGCTTCACTTATATCTTTTTGAGAGTCTTTTAGAATAGCATGGTATTTGCTATGGTTACAAAGTTGGTCCTAGAATGATGAGCATCCAAGTTGGGTATAATAAAAACTATCATAGAAAAGAATTGGATGCCATGATCAATTTGATGCTTGATAATTGTTTTGAGATATGGAGGTAGTGATATTAAAGTCATGCTAGTTGAGGTGATTATGAAAAATACTTGTGTTGAGGGTTGTGATTCCCGTAGCATGCACGTATGGTGAACCGCTTTGTGATGAAGTTGGAGCACAATTTTATTTATTGATTGTCTTCCTTATGAGTGGCGGTCGGGGACGAGCGATGGTCTTTTCCTACCAATCTATCCCCCTAGGAGCATGTGCGTAGTGCTTTAGTTTTTGATGACTTCTAGATTTTTGCAACAAGTACATGAGTTCTTTTGACTAATGTTGAGTCCATGGATTATACGCACCTCACCCTTCCACCATTGCTAGCTTCTCTTGTGACGCGCAACTTTCGCCGGTACCATACACCCACCATATACCTTCCTCAAAACAGCCACCATACCTACCTATTATGGCATTTCCATAGCCATTTTGAGATATATTGCCATGCAACTTTCCATCGTTCTGTTCATATGACACGCATCACTTTTGTCATATTGCTCTTTGCATGATCATGTAGTTGACATCGTATTTGTCGCAAGGCCACCTTCATAATTTTCATACATGTTGCTCTTGATTCATTGCATATTCCGGTACACCGCCGGAGGAATTCATATGGAGTCATACCTTGTTCTAGCTTTGAGTTGTAATTCTTGAGTTGTAAATCCATAAAAGTGTGATGATCTTCATTATTAGAGCATTGTCCTAGTGAGGAAAGGATGATGAAGACTATGATTCCCTCACAAGTCGGGATGAGACTTTGGACTTTTACAAAAAGAAAAAAAAAAGAAGAAAGAAAAAAAAAGAGAAAGGCCAAAAAAAGGAAAGGCCAAAGAAAAAAAATGAGAGAAAAAGAGAGAAGGGACAATGCTACTATCTCTTTTTCCACACTTGTGCTTCAAAGTAGCACCATGATCTTCATGATAGAGAGTCTCATATGTTGTCACTTTCATATACTAGTGGGAATTTTTCATTATAGAACTTGGCTTGTATATTCCAATGATGGGCTTCCTCAAAATGCCCTAGGTCTTCGTAAGCAAGCGAGTTGGATGCACACCCACTTAGTTTCTTTTGTTGAGCTTTCATATATTTATAGCTCTAGTGCATCCGTTGCATGGCAATCCCTACTCACTCACATTGATATCTATTAATGGGCATCTCCATAGCCCGTTGATATGCCTAGTTGATGTCAGACTATCTTCTCCTTTTTGTCTTCTCCACAACCACCATCCTATTCCACATATAGTGCTATGTCCATGGCTCATGCTCATGTATTGCATGAAAAGTTGAAAGAGTTTGAGATTATTAAAGTATGAAACAATTGCTTGGCTTGTCATCGGGGTTGTGCATGATTAAATACTTTGTGTGATGAAGATAGAGCAACAGTCAGACTATATGATTTTGTAGGGATAACTTTCTTTGGCCATGTTATTTTGAGAAGACATGATTACTTTGATTAGTATGCTTGAAGTATCACCATTTTCATGTTAATATGAAATTTTATTTTGTATCATTTGGATCTGAAAATTCATGCCACAATAAATAAAAAATACATTGAGAATTATGCTAGGTAGCATTCCACATCAAAAATTTCTTTTTTAACATTTACCTACTCGAGGACGAGCATGAATTAAGCTTGGGGATGCTTGATATGTCTCCAACGTATCTATAATTTTTGATTGTTCCATGCTATTATATTACCCCTTTTGGATGTTTATGGGCTTTATTTTACACATTTATATCATTTTTGGGACTAACCTACTAACCGGAGGCCCAGCCCGTATTGCTGTTTTTTTGCCTATTTCAGTATTTCGAAGAAAAGGAATATCAAATGGAGTCCAAACGGAATGAAACCTTCGGGAGCGTGATTTTTGGAACGAACGTGATCCAAAGGACTTGGAGTGCAAGTCAAGAAGCAGCTGAGGCGGCCACGAGAGGGTAGGGCGCCCCCCCTATAGGGCGCACCCCCCTGTCTCATGGGCCCCTCGGGCGGCCACCGACGTACTTCTTCCTCCTATATAAGCCTACGTACCCCGAAAACATCCAGGGAGCCAACGAAACACAATTTCCACCACCGTAACCTTCTGCATTCCGCGATATCCCATCTTGGAGCCTTCGCCAGCACTCTGCCGGAGGGGGAATCGACCACGGAGGGCTTCTACGTCAACACCATAGCCCCTCCGATGAGTTGTGAGTAGTTTACCACAGACCTTCGGGTCCATAGTTATTAGCTAGATGGATTCTTCTCTCTTTTTGGATCTCAATACAATGTTCTCCCCCTCTCTTGTGGAGATCTATTCGATGTAAACTCTTTTTGCGGTGTGTTTGTCGAGATCCGATGAATTGTGGGTTTATGATCAAGTTTATCTATGAGAAATATTTGAATCTCCTCTGAATTCTTTTATGTATGATTGAGTTATCTTTGCAAGTCTCTTCGAATTATCAGTTTGGTTTGGCCTACTAGATTGATCTTTCTTGCCATGGGAGAAGTGCTTAGCTTTGGGTTCAATCTTGCGGTGTCCTTACCCAGTGACAGTAGGGGTTGCAAGGCACGTATTGTATTGTTGCCATCGAGGATAAAAAGATGGGGTTTATATCATATTGCATGAATTTATCCCTCCACATCATGTCATCTTGCTTAAGGCGTTACTCTGTTCTTATGAACTTAATACTCTAGATGCAGGCAGGAGTCGGTCGATGTGTGGAGTAATAGTAGATGCAGGCAGGAGTCGGTCTACTTGTTGCAGACATGATGCCTATATTCATGATCATGCTTAGATAATCTCATAATTATTCGCTTTTCTATCAATTGCTCGACAGTAATTTTTTCACCCATCGTAACACTTATGCTATCTTGAGAGAAGCCACTAGTGAAACCTATGGCCCCCGGGTCTATCTCTTATCATATTCGCTTCCAATCTACTTTTATTTGCATCTTTACTTTTTGCATCTATATTATAAAATACCAAAAATATATTTATCTTATCATACTATCTCTATCAGATCTCACTTTCGCAAGTGGTCGTGAAGGGATTGACAACCCCTTTATTGTGTTGGTTGCGAGTTCTTTGTTTGTTTGTGTAGGTGCATGGGACTTTTGAGGAGCCTCCTACTGGATTGATACCTTGGTTCTCAAAAACTGAGGGAAATACTTATGCTACTATTGCTGCATCACCCTTTCCTCTTCAAGAAAAACCAACGCAAGCTCAAGACGTAGCAGGGTCCTGGCGCACTCTATATAAGCCACCCCCTCCTCTGGGACAAGGGTTCGCACCCCCTGTAACATCACACACATATAATCCAGTCGACCGCCTCGGGGCACCGAGACGTAGGGCTATTACTTCATCCGCGAAGGGCCTGAACTCGTAAATCTTGTGTGTACACCTTCACCATAGCTGAGATCTTGCCTCTCCATACCTACCCCCGTTTCTACTGTCAGACTTAGAACCACGACACTATGCACATGCGTCGTCTAGCTCACGCTTCCTTCTCTTATACGTTTTCTAAACAGGCTACCGTTCCCCCCCACTCCTCTCATCGGTTTCCCGCCTCTTCTCCCATCGGTTTCTCGCTACCAGTGTCAGTGCTCATTGAAGGCTAGGCGGCAACACACCAGCCATCGCACACAGTTTCTAAAAGAACATATGTGCGTGATAGGAGGGAGTAGGTCCCATAGGGTGACCAACGTGAGCAAAATGGTGCAGGTACCGGATTAACCGTGTGCGATGCAAGTGCATTGTAAATTCAGCACGACTGAGCAAGCACGAGCAAATGGTGGAGGTACTGGCTTAACCGTGAGCGATGCAAGTGCGCTGTGAAATCACCACGACTGCGCAAGCACGAGCAAATGGTGGAGGTACTGGTTTAACCGTGTGCGATGCAAGTGCGCTGTGAAATCACCATGACTGCGCAAGCGCAAGCAAAATGGTGCAGGTACTAGCTTAACCGTGTGCGATGCAAGTGCGCTATGAAATCACCACGACTGCGCGATCTTGGCCACTCCCGCCCCGCAGCAATTCCTTTACCCAAATCTTAGTAGCCGCCATACTTCAGTCGTCGCCCACACTCCTCCGGCACCGACTTTATAGTAAAATTGTAGTAGCCAAGGCATTTGAACCGTCGCCCTCCCTCGTCCACCATCATCTCCGCCCACCATTACTAAAAATTTCAGTAGCCATGGCGTATCCTCAAACACCACAACCCCCCACCACCACCACAGCCCCCCCACCCACCCCTCCCCCTGGAACCCTATCTCGCGGTCGCTGCCGCCGCCAACCCATGTCGGTCTGCCCGTTCCTCCTAGCTTAGGTAATAAACTTCAGGTTACCCAGCGATTCCCATACCGTCGCCCCACTCCCCTGAGTTTTTAGATGAGGCCTACGGTGTCCCTCCCCGCCAGATCCACATCCCCTGCTCCAGAATGTCGCAGCCTAAGCTCGACCGCGTATCCCGGGGAGCCTGACGAGCGTTCGGCCAAGAAGTGGTTTATCATGGCCTCTCCGGCGGACGTTGGCGAGGTGGCCGCCGTTCGCCCCGACCTGTCGATCCCAGAGCAACACGTCATCCCAGAAGTCGGCGAAGACGTTGACTACGTTGCCATGTCGAAGGCTTTATGTCAGCGAGCTTGCGTATTACTGTATCTCGGGAAAGCTGACTACGCCATCAAGCTCGTCGATAGCGATGGCTTCACGCGGGCCATGTCATAGGTTACGTGGTCCATCCCCAACCCCTCTGGTTCAACCGTCGTCGATCCTTTGACGGCCCTGCCGCTGATCTCGTCCGCCAAGCGGTTAAGGATTTGCGATCCTTATATGCCATCGAGCCCATTTTGTCATTTCTGAAGGACACATTCTACGGCGGCGGCTTGGAATCCTCAATTGCCAAGTCAGATCTCATCGATCACGACCACGAGGAGGGCACCCACAAAGGTTCTTCCACCATGGGTCTGTGCTCTTCCAAATTTAAGGATCCGGTCCATGAAATGTGAGTCAACATCCTATCAGCAAATCTTACCTTTTCTAGCTTTCCAACCCGTACCCTTTGTTGTAGTAGCATTTGTCGTGCGGTGCTATAACTGTGTCCTGTTTAATTATTTCAGTTATGCAAAAATGTATTGTTCAATAGGGCTATGTGATGTTTAAGTATGAATTGTCCACTTCAGTTTCACGAATGGCTATATTTGGTTGTTTATAGTGAGTAGATGCCTTGTTTATCTGTGTTAGGTTGTTAGGTTGGTTGCAGTGAGCAATTTTTTCAGTTATCAAGCCGGTGCCTTGTTTATATGTATTTTGTCTTAGTTTGGTTGCAGTGAGCATTTGTCCAGTTATCAAGCATATGCCTTGTTTATCTGTAGTTTGGTTGTTAGGTTGCTTTTTTTTAGCATTTGTCCAGTTTTCAAGCAAATGCCTTGTTTATCTGTATTTGCTTGTTAGGTTGGTTGCAGTGAGCATTTGTCCAGTTTTCAAGCATATGCCCTATTTATCTATATTTGCTTGTTAGGTTGGTTCCAGTGAGACTCTGTCCAGTTTTCAATGGCTATATTTGGTTGTTATACTGATCATTTATGCCTTGTTTATTTCAGTCATTCACAATGTGTTGTTCATTATGTGCAAGTCAGAACTATGCCGCTCGACTGCATCAATACCAGTTTGAACGGCTATATTTGGTTCCAGTTATGCCTGGTGTAGTTAATAGTTAACACATGCCCTTTATTTCAGTTTTACACATTTATCCAGTGATGTTTAAGCATTACCTACGTTCTATTCATTTTCAACAATACCAGTTTGAATTGCAGTATTTGATGGATGTTAAGCCTGCTGTCGATAACATTGCCTTCCATTTTATATATGCTTTAACATCATGATGAAACCAACACATTCAAGCTATCATTTGGAGATGATATTGTTTACCTTTGCTATATTTGTTTGACGTTAAGGTTGTCATACTTATCATGCCTTTCCACTACTTATGCAGGACAACAACGGGAGTGGCCACCATTTTCCGCCAAGGTTATCTTCATACCTCGCCTTGTACTCCCTCGTCGTTCCATAATGTAGTGCATATAGATCTAGGCCTGGACACTTGTTCGCTTCTAGTATTGACTTGTTGCTTGTAGGTACATATGCCCTTGGTAAGGATCCATGCATCGACCCTTTTTGCGTATGGGGCAATGAGATATTCATGAACAAGCATCAAATGAGGAAACTGGTAAGGATTATTAGCAAAAAGATACGAATGGTGGCAAGCAAATTATTTGTTTATGCTCTATCCAACACAACAGTGAGCTGTAGGATGGTAACTACAAACTCTGCAGCCTTCTCTTTTTACTGCCCATAATGAGTTGTTAGACAACAATGTCTGAATCTTTTTCATTCGCAGTGGTTCCCGAAGCAGTTCACTCAAGAGAACCTTGCAAAGTACATGATTGGTGGACACGCAATGAAGGTTAAAGTATTTCATCCAGATTACAATGAGCATCGAGAAGTCATAATGAAGACAATGAAGGATGGACGGGCAGCCATCACAAGGGGTTGGCCTAGAGTCGTGCGCACATTACGCATGGAGGAGGGCACAATATGGGCATTCCGCTTCAGCTTCTCCAGCAACCAGAATGTCTTTCGCCTCTCTCTTTACAGTCTTTAGTACAATTGTGGTCCATCATTCTTTACTTGGTGCTTCTGTAGTTCTTCAGTATATGTACTTGTGCATCAAATTATGCATTCGTGGTTGAACCTATATTTGTAATAAACCTGGTTGGATATGAAATAAGTGATTGCCTACTTTCAAATTCAAAAAGGTGATTTTTTTAATTAGGGATTAAGTAGGGATTACACTGCACACGCTTTGCAAAAGCGAAACATCTGCGATAGACGTGGAGATCAGACACGTTTCTAGGATCCACTATGTGTGTGATCAATCTCCACCGCACACACGATCAGCCAGGAAAAAACGTGTGCAATCAATCTCCACTGCACACGCGATCAGCCAAGAAAAAACATGTGCGATTAACAACAGCATCGCACATAGTTCTTTCTTATTAAATGTTTGCGATAGTCACCTTACCACACACGCTTCGAAATTATTGACTGTGTGGGTTGTACATACTAACGGAAACGTATTCCTTGGATGGACTGTGTGGATTGTACATACGAACAGAAACGTTTAGCGGGGGCTGACTGTGTGGGATGTACTTACAACTGGAAATGATTTCGCCTGTATAATTGTTTTTTTAGCACTACTGTACGTATAATCGTATTTTATCGCTCGCCGGTCGCACACAACCTCATATTGCTGAGCATGTGTGCTAGGAGGGCATATCCCCGATGGTTTGTGGGTCGTGTGGGAAGGGCCCCCTATCGCCCACACTCACTTGGCGACGGTTCTAAATGCCATCGCAGAAAGGGGTTTAAAACCATTTATATAGCACCGACGCGTACCAGTGAAGCTCCGGGGTCCTCCATGTTACTTCCTCGAATAAATAACGAGGTTAACATGCAGTTCATTAAAATGACAATCCCTTGGCTCCAGCCATCATGTTGTACTGTGACGCGTAGGCCACTTAACATAACCATCTCATACATAAACTCGTTATCATGAGAAGGCTATAACACATCACATGCAACCTGCAAAACAATTTAGATGTCCTCTAATTGGTTTGGCAAACTTTAATTACATGGCTTCTAGGGTAGTGGATAACACTAGCTACCTACATCCACCATTAAGGCGATAATTCTTGTTGCTATATTAACTTTTGGGGTATGTGAGGGAAGAGACTTAATTAAAAATCTCTAGCCCCACACTAAACTTCGTTAATACACGTGACTCCCTAGAGGATTGAACATCTTCATCGCCCTCTCGTGTTGGTGACAGTTCACTATTCTTGACTATGATGAAGCCCAAAGAACCGTTAGCAGATTGTCGACAGCCAGAGCTGATCGATTGTTAGAACTTTGTACAAAGCTACATCATGTCATCAATGAACTAAAAGGAAGAAACACTAGTGGGAAGCATAACAAGAACATCAAACCCTCACATCCACAAGTGATCTAGATCAAAACCTGCAACTACTCATAGAACCGCTCATGATGCCACTGTTGGGGAACATAGTAGAAACAAACAAAAACCGCCCTATGATCAACCAGAACACTATGAAGATACAATAACGGTTTGAATCGGATCGTTACCAACTCCGAGTTGCAGTGGAAGAAGACGAGTTGGTGTAGATCATACTTGAAGTCCCTCGAATCGTCGATGAACGATCCCTCAAATGGAAGACCAAAAGCACGGCCTCTCCGAGATTGCAAGCGTACGATCTTCATGATCCGGCAGTGCTTCACCATCCAGAGCTAATCATCGCTGGAGAATTAGAGGGAGGAGATTACAACCACACTGAGCTTCTAATTATGAGGATTAGAGAATCTAGATCTAGCTCTAACTGGATCAAGTAGAACAGAAGTAGAGGAGGCTCGAAAAACTTGTACATACAGAAGTGACAAAATCTCTAGTAAATATAGGTTGGAGGGGAGGGGGCACCACACAAGGGGTAAGCTCCCCCCTTGGGCGGCCAAGAGGAGGGGAAACCCCCTCCAATTCGGCCTCCCCCTTCCTTCTACAAGGGGGGAGGGGTGCCACCTATATTAGGCCCAAGTGGCCCAATATGCTTTCCACCACTTGCCCTTTTAAGGTCCATTGATATTTAAATAAATATTAAAGCCTACTAACTATAATTAGACCCTTTTAATATTAATTTAACATCTCTGAAAACTATTTCCACCTATATATAATTTATTGGTAATACCCGGTATTGCCCGGTAAAGCGCAAAACCCTTCTGGTCAGCCTGAAACGTTTTCGGCTCCTCTTGAAACTATTTTGAATATTAATGAAACTATTTCATAAATATTTTCTCACTAATCCTATTCTACTAACACTCAACAGATCATGCAATAATGGTGGCTTCTCGACTAAAAACTTTTCTACCAGAAATTATTAGTCCAACACAGAGTGCATTTGTACCGGGTAGATTAATAACGGATAATATTTTAGTGGCCTATGAATGTTTTCACACAATCAAGAATAAAAGAGAGGATAGAGAGGGCCTGTGTGCTATAAAACTTGACATGCACAAAGCTTACGATAGAGTCGAGTGGTTTTTTTTAAGGAAATTATCTTGAAATTGGGCTTTCATCGAGAGTGGGTTAATTTGGTTATGCAATGCATCACAACTGTAGAATACAAAGTAAGGATCAATGCAGAGGAAAGTGAGAGTTTTAAGCCTACTAGAGGGTTGAGGCAGGGGGACCCGCTATCACCATACCTCTTTATGCTTTGCACAGAAGGGTTGAATGCCATACTCTTGCATGCTGAGGAGAATGGGAACATATCAGGAGTTAAAGTCTGTAGAGACGCCCCGCCAGCCACAAATCTTCTCTTTGCGGATGATTCACTGATCTTGATGAAAGCCAACCAGCATAATGCGGCGGCCCTGAAATCAACACTATAATTATATTGTGCGGCGTCGGGACAACTGGTAAGCGTGGAATAGTCCAGTATTTTCTTTGGTCCTAATACAAAGGTAGAGATCAAAGAACAATTGTGTACAACACTGGATATAATGACGGAGGCCCTGAATGACAAATACTTGGGCTTGCCAGCAAATGTGGGTATTCATAAAACAGATTGCTTTAAATTTCTGATTGAACGTATTGTTAAGAAAATTAGTGGTTGGAAGGAAAAATTACTATCTGCCGGGGGGAAGGAGATCCTGCTCAAGGCTGTGATCCAAGCCATACCTACCTATGCAATGTCGGTCTTTAAAATTCCTAAAAAATTTGTAAAGGAATCATTGACGTGATAGTGCATTTCTGGTGGGGAGACGAGGAGAACCAAAGGAGGATGCACTGGATGGCCTGGTGGAAAATATGTGTACCAAAAATCCAAGGAGGAATGGGTTTCTGTGATATCCATTGTTTCAACCTGGCTCTGCTTGCCAAACAGGCATGGCGTCTCCTCGACAATCCTGAACCCTTGTGTGCCACTATTCTAAAGGCCAAGTACTACCCTGATGGCGACTTGCTGAATTCCAAGCCAAAGCATGGTGCTTCCTTCACCTGTCAAAGCATTATGGCAGGCATAACTACTCTGAAACATGGCTATATTTGGCGAGTGGGGAATGGTCAGAACATTAATATTTGGGAAGATGCCTGGATCCCAAATTGTGCCACTAGAAAGATTGTGACTCCTAAAGGGGGACAACTGTTATCAAAAGTGGTGGATGTGATTGACCCTGCTTCCAATAATTGGGATGAGGATCTGATTAGACAAACTATGTCAAGGAAATATGCCCTAAAGGCAATAATAAAGTTATTATTTATTTCCCCATATCATGATAAATGTTTATTATTCATGCTAGAATTGTATTAACCAGAAACATGATACATGTGTGAATACATAGACAAACTTAATGTCACTAGTATGCCTCTACTTGACTAGCTCATTAATCAAAGATGGTTATGTTTCCTAGCCATAGACATGTGTTGTCACTTGATTAATAGGATCACATCATTAGGAGAATGATGTGATTGACTTGACCCATTCCGTTAGCTTAGCACTTGATCGTTTAGTATGCTGCTATTGCTTTCTTCATGACTTATACAAAGTTCCTACAACTATGAGATTATGCAACTCCCGTTTACCGGAGGAACACTTTGTGTGGTACCAAACGTCACAACTTAACTGGGTGATTATAAAGGAGCTCTACAGGTGTCTCCAAAGGTACATGTTGAGTTGGCGTATTTCGAGATTAGGTTTTGTCACTCCGATTGTCGGAGAGGTATCTCTGGGCCCTCTCGGTAATGCACATCACTATAAGCCTTGCAAGCAATGTGGCCAATGAGTTGGTTATGGAATGATGCATTATGTAACGAGTAAAGAGACTTGCCGGTAACGAGATTGAACTAGGTATAGGATACCGACGAACGAATCTCGGGCAAGTAACATACCGATGACAAAGGGAACAATGTATGTTGTTATGCGGTTTGACCGATAAAGGTCTTCGTAGAATATGTAGGAGCCAATATGAGCATCCAGGTTCCGCTATTGGTTATTGACCGGAAATAGTTCTAGGTCATGTCTACATAGTTCTCAAACCCGTAGGGTCCGCACGCTTAACGTTACGATGACAGTTTTATTATGAGTTTATAAGTTTTGATGTACCGAAGGTTGTTCGGAGTCCCGGATGTGATCACGGACATGACGAGGAGTCTCGAAATGGTCGAGACATAAAGATTGATATATTGGACGACTATATTCGGACACCGGAAGTGTTCCGGGTGTTTTCGGAGAAAACCGGAGTGCCGGAGGGTTACCGGACCCCCCCGGGAACTAATGGGCCTTGTTGGGCCCTAGTGGATAGAGAGAAGGGGCCGGCCAGGGCAAGAGGCGCGCCCCCTCACCTTGAGTCCGAATAGGACAAGGAAGGGGGGCGGTGCCCCCTTGCCTGTCCCCTCTCCCACTCCTACCTCCCCCCTCCTTCTTGGACTAGGAAAGGGAGGGGCAAACCTAATTGGAGTGGGTTTCCCCCTCCTAGGGCGCGCCACCCCCCTTGGCCGGCCCCCTCCTCCTTCCCCCTTTATATACGGAGGAGGGGGGCACCCCATGACACACAAGTTGATCTTCGTGATCGTTCATTAGCCGTATGCGGTGCCCCCCTCCACCATATTCCACCTTGGTCATATCGTTGTGGTGCTTAGGCGAAGCCCTGCGTCGGTAGAACGTCATCATTGTCACCACGTCATCGTGCTGACGGAACTCATGCCCGACACCCTGCTGGATCAGAGTCCGGGGATCGTCATCGAGCTGAACGTGTGCTGAACTCATAGGTGCCGTACGTTTAGTACTTGGATCGGTTGGATCGTGAAGACGTACAACTACATCAACCGTGTTGTTCTAACGCTTCCGCTTACGATCTACGAGGGTACGTGGACAACACTCTCCCCTCTCATTGCTATGCATCACCATGATCCTTGTGTGCGTAGGAATTTTTTTGAAATTACTACGTTCCCCAACAGTGGTATCAAAGCCTGGTTTTATGCATAAATGTCATATGCATGAGTAGAACACAAGTGAGTTGTGGGCGATACAAGTCATACTGCTTACCAGCTTGTCATAGTTTGGTTCGGCTATATTGTGAGGTGAAGCGGCCCGGACCGACATTACGCGTACGCTTACGCGAGACTGGTTTCACCGTTACGAGCACTCGTGCTTAAAGGTGACTGGCGGGTGTCTGTCTCTCTCACTTTAGTTGAACCGAGTGTGGCTACGCCCGGTCCTTGCGAAGGTTAAAACAGCACTAACTTGACGAACTATCATTGTGGTTTTGATGCGTGGGTAAGAACAGTTCTTGCTCAGCCCGTAGCAGCCACGTAAAATTTGCAACAACAAAGTAGAGGACGTCTAACTTGTTTTTGCAGGGCATGTTGTGATGTGATATGGTCAAGACGTGATACTATATTTTATTGTATGAGATGATCATGTTTTGTAACCGAAGTTATCGGCAACTGGCAGGAGCCATATGGTTGTCGCTTTATTGTATGAAATGCAAACGCCCTATAATTGCTTTACTTTATCACTAAGCGGTAGCGATAGTCGTAGAAGCAATGGATGGCGTAAACGACAACGATGCTACGATGGAGATCAAGGTGTCGCACCGGTGACGATGGTGATCACGACAGTGCTTCAGAGGTGAAGATCACAAGCACAAGATGATGATGACCATATCATATCACTTATATTGATTGCATGAGATGTTTATCCTTTATGCATCTTATCTGGCTTTGATAGACGGTAGCATTTTAAGATGATCTCTCACTAAATTATCAAGAAGTGTTCTCCCTGAGTATGCACCGTTGCGAAAGTTCTTCGTGCTGAGACACCACGTGATGATCGAGTGTGATAGGCTCTACGTTCAAATACAACTGGTGCAAAACAGTTGCACACGCGGAATACTCAGGTTAAACTTGATGAGCCTAGCATATACAGATATGGCCTCGGAACACGGAGACCGAAAGGTCGAACGTGAATCATATAGTAGATATGATCAACATAGTGATGTTCACCATTGAAACTACTCCATCTCACGTGATGATCGGACATGGTTTAGTTGATTTGGATCACGTGATCACTTAGATGACTAGAGAGATGTCTGTCTAAGTGGGAGTTCTTAAGTAATATGATTAATTGAACTTAAATTTATCATGAACTTAGTACCTGATAGTATTTTTCTTGTCTATGTTTGTTGTAGATAGATGGCTCGTGCTTTTGTTCCATTGAATTTTAATGCGTTCCTTGAGAAAGCTAAGTTGAAAGATGATGGTAGCAATTACACGGACTGGGTCCGTAACCTAAGGATTATCCTCATTGCTGCACAGAAGAATTACGTCCTGGAAGCTCCACTGGGTGCCAGGCCTGCTGCAGATACAACTGACGATGTTAAGAACGTCTGGCAGAGCAAAGCTGATGACTACTCGATAGTTCAGTGTGCCATGCTTTACGGCTTGGAACCGGGTCTTCAACGACGTTTTGAACGTCCTGGAGCATATGAGATGTTCCAGGAGTTGAAGTTAATATTTCAAGCAAATGCCCGGGTTGAGAGATATGAAGTCTCCAATAAGTTCTATAGCTGTAAGATGGAGGAGAATAGTTCTGTCAGTGAACATTACTCAAAATGTCTAGGTACAATAATCACTTGATTCAACTGGGAGTTAATCTTCCTGATGATAGTGTCATTGATAGAATTCTTCAATCACTGCCACCAAGCTACAAGAGCTTCGTGATGAACTATAATATGCAAGGGATGGACAAGACTATTCCCGAGCTCTTTGCAATGCTAAAGGCTACGGAGGTAGAAATCAAGAAGGAGCATCAAGTGTTGATGGTCAATAAGACCACCAGTTTCAAGAAAAAGGTCAAAGGGAAGAAGAAGGGGAACTTCAAGAAGAACATCAAACAAGTTGCTGCTCAAGAGAACAAACCCAAGTCTGGACCTAAGCCTGAGACTGAGTGCTTCTACTGCAAGCAGACTGGACACTAAAAGCGGAACTGCCCCAAGTATTTGGCGGATAAGAAGGATGGCAAAGTGAACAAAGGTATATGTGATATACATGTTATTGATGTGTACCTTACTAATGCTCGCAATAGCACCTGGGTATTTGATACTGGTTCTGTTGCTAATATTTGCAACTCAAAACAGGGACTAAGGATTAAGCGAAGATTAGCTAAGGACGAGGTGACGATGCGCGTGGGAAATGGTTCCAAAGTCGATGTGATCACGGTCGGCACGCTACCTCTACATCTACCATTGGGATTAGTTTTAGACCTAAATAATTGTTATTTGGTGCCAGCGTTGAGCATGGAAATTATATCTGGAACTTGTTTGATGCAAGACGGTTATTCATTTAAATCAGAGAATAATGGTTGTTCTATTTATATGAGTAATATCTTTTATGGTCATGCACCCTTGAAGAGTGGTCTAATTTTTATTGAATCTCGATAGTAGTGATACACATATTCATAATGTTGAAGCCAAAAGATGCAGAGTTGATAATGATAGTGCAACTTATTTGTGGCACTGCCGTTTAGGTCATATCGGTGTAAAGCGCATGAAGAAACTCCATACTGATGGACTTTTGGAATCACTTGATTATGAATCACTTGGTACTTGCGAACCGTGCCTCATGGGCAAGATGACTAAAACGCCGTTCTCCGGAACTATGGAGCGAGCAACTGACTTATTAGAAATCATACATACTAATGTATGTGGTACAATGAATATTGAAGCTCGCAGCGGGTATCATTATTTTCTCACCTTCACAGATGATTTGAGCAGATATGGGTATATCTACTTGATGAAACACAAGTCTGAAACATTTGAAAAGTTCAAAGAATTTCATAGTGAAGTGGAAAATCATTGTAACAATAAAATAAAATTTCTACAATCTGATCGTGGAGGAGAATATTTGAGTTACGAGTTTGGTCTACATTTGAAACAATGTGGAATAGTTTCGCAACTCACGCCACCCAGAACACCACAACGAAATGGTGTGCCCGAATGTCGTAATCGTACTTTACTAGATATGGTGCGATCTATGATGTCTCTTACTGATTTAACGCTATCGTTTTGGGGTTATGCTTTAGAGACGGCCGCATTCACATTAAATAGGGCACCATTAAAATCCGTTGAGACGACGCCTTATGAACTGTGGTTTGGCAAGAAACCAAAGTTGTTGTTTCTTAAAGTTTGGGGCTGTGATGCTTATGTGAAGAAACTTCAACCAGATAAGCTCGAACCCAAATCGGAGAAATGTGTCTTCATAGGATACCCAAAAGAGACTATTGGGTACACCTTCTATCACAGATCTGGAGGCAAGATTTTCGTTGCTAAATTTGAATCCTTTCTAGAGAAGGAGTTTCTCTCAAAAGAAGTGAGTGGGAGGAAAGTAGAACTTGATGAGGTAACTGTACCTGCTCCCTTATTGGAAAGTAGTTCATCACAAGAACCGGTTCCTGTGACAACTACACCGATCAGTGAGGAAGCTAATGATATTGATCATGAAACTTCAGATCAAGTTACTACTGAACCTCGTAGGTCTACCAGAGTAAGATCCTCACCAGAGTGGTACGGTAATCCTATTCTGGAAGTCATGTTACTTGACCATGGCGAACCTACGAACTATGAGGAACCGATGATGATCCCAGATTCCGCAAAATGGCTTGAAGCCATGAAATCTGAGATGGGATCCATGTATGAGAACAAAGTATGGACTTTGGTTGACTTGCCCAATGATCGGCAAGCCATCGAGAATAAATGGATCTTTAAGAAGAAGACTGACATTGATGGTAATGTAACTGTCTACAAAGCTCGACTTGTTGCGAAAGGTTTTTGACAAGTTCAAGGGGTTGACTACAATGAGACTTTCTCACTCATAGCGATGCTTAAGTCTGTTCGAATCATGTTAGCAATTGCCGCATTTTATGATTATTAAATTTGGCAAATGGATGTCAAAACTGCATTCCTGAATGGATTTCTGGAAGAAGAGTTGTATATGATGCAACCAGAAGGTTTTGTCGATCCGAAAGGTGCTAACAAAGTGTGCAAGCTCCAGCGATCCATTTATGGACTGGTGCAAGCATCTCGGAGTTGGAATAAACACTTTGATAGTGTGATCAAAGCATATGGTTTTATACAGACTTTTGGAGAAGCCTGTATTTACAAGAAAGTGACTGGGAGCTCTGTAGCATTTCTGATATTATATGTAGATGACATATTTTTAATCGAAAATGATATAGAATTTCTGAATAGCATAAAGGGATACTTGAATAAAAATTTTTCAATGAAAGACCTCGGTGAAGCTGCTTACATATTGGGCATCAAGATCTATAGAGATAGATCAAGACGCTTAATTGGACTTTCACAAAGCACATACCTTGACAAAGTTTTGAAAAAGTTCAAAATGGATCAGGCAAAGAAAGGGTTCTTACCTGTATTGCAGTGAAGTTGAGTCAGACTCAATGCCCGACCATAGCAGAAGATAGAGAGAAAATGAAAGATGTTCCCTATGCTTCAGCCATAGGCTCTATCATGTATGCAATGTTGTGTACCAGACCTGACGTATGCTTAGCAATAAGCTTAGCAGGTAGGTACCAAAGTAATCCAGGAGTGGATCACTGGACAGCGGTCAAGAACATCCTGAAATACCTGAAAAGGACTAAGGATATGTTTCTCGTTTATGGAGGTGACAAAGAGCTAGTCGTAAGTGGTTACGTCAATGCAAGCTTTGACACTAATCCGGACGATTCTAAATCGCAAACCGGATACGTGTTTTTATTAAACGGTGGAGCTGTAAGTTGGTGCAGTTCTAAACAAAGCGTTGTGGCAGGATCTACATGCGAAGTGGAGTACATAGCTGCTTTGGAAACAACAAATGAAGGAGTCTGGATGAAGAAGTTCATTTCCGATCTAGGTGTCATACCTAGTGCATCAGGACCAATGAAGATCTTTTGTGACAATACTGGTGCAATTGCCTTGGCAAAGGAATCCAAATTTCACAAGAGGACCAAGCACATCAAGAGATGCTTCAATTCCATCCGGGACCAAGTCCAGGTGGGAGACATAGAGATTTGCAAGATACATACGGATCTGAATGTTGCAAACTCGTTGACTAAGCCTCTTCCACGATCAAAACATGATCAGCACCAAGACTCCATGGGTGTTAGAATCATTACTGTGCAATCTAGATTATTGACTCTAGTGCAAGTGGGAGACTGAAGGAAATATGCCCTAGAGGCAATAATAAAGTTATTATTTATTTCCTCATATCATGATAAATGTTTATTATTCATGCTAGAATTGTATTAACCGGAAACATGATACATGTGTGAATACATAGACAAACTTAATGTCACTAGTATGTCTCTACTTAACTAGCTCATTAATCAAAGATGGTTGTGTTTCCTAGCCATAGACATGTGTTGTCATTTGATTAACGGGATCACATCATTAGGAGAATGAAGTGATTGACTTGACCCATTCCGTTAGCTTAACACTTGATCGTTTAGTATGCTGTTTTTGCTTTCTTCATGACTTGTACAAAGTTCCTACAACTATGAGATTATGCAACTCCCGTTTACCGGAGGAACACTTTGTGTGCTACCAAACGTCACAACGTAACTGGGTGATTATAAAGGAGCTCTACAGGTGTCTCCAAAGGTACATGTTGAGTTGGCGTATTTCGAGATTAGATTTTGTCACTCCGATTGTCGGAGAAGTATCTCTGGGCCCTCTCGGTAATGCACATCACTATAAGCCTTGCAAGCAATGTGGCCAATGAGTTGGTTGCGGAATGATGCATTACGTAATGAGTAAAGAGACTTGCCGGTAACGAGATTGAACTAGGTATAGGATACCGACGATCGAATCTCGGGCAAGTAACATACCGATGACAAAGGGAACAACGTATGTTGTTATGCGGTTTGACCGATAAAGATCTTCGTAGAATATGTAGGAGCCAATATGAGCATCCAGGTTCCGCTATTGGTTATTGACCGGAAACAGTTCTAGGTCATGTCTACATAGTTCTCGAACCCGTAGGGTCCGCACGCTTAACGTTACGATGACAGTTTTATTATGAGTTTATAATTTTTGATGTACCGAAGGTTGTTCGGAGTCCCGGATGTGATCACGGACATGACGAGGAGTCTCGAAATGGTCGAGACATAAAGATTGATATATTGTATGACTATATTCGGACACCGGAAGTGTTTCGGGTGTTTTCGGAGAAAACCGGAGTGCCGGAGGGTTACCGGAACCCCCCGGGAACTAATGGGCCTTGTTGAGCCCTAGTGGAGAGAGAGAAGGGGCCGGCCAGGGCAAGAGGCACGCCCCCTCCCCTTGAGACTGAATAGGACAAGGAAGGGGGGGCGGCGCCCCCCTTGCCTTTCCCCTCTCCCACTCCTTCCTTCCCCCTCCTTCTTGGACTAGGAAAGGGAGGGGCAAACCTACTTGGAGTAGGTTTCCCCCTCCTAGGGCGCGCCACCCCCTTGGTCGGCCCCCTCCTCCTCCCTCCCTTTATATACAGACGAGGGGGGCACCCCATGACACACAAGTTGATCTTCGTGATCATTCCTTAGCCGTGTGCGGTGCCCCCCTCCACCATATTCCACCTTGGTCATATCGTTCCGGTGCTTAGGCGAAGCCCTGCGTCGGTAGAACGTCATCATCGTCACCACACCATCGTGCTGACGGAACTCATCCCCGACACCCTGCTGGATCAGAGTCCGGGGATCGTCATCGAGCTGAACGTGTGCTGAACTCGGAGGTGCCGTACGTTCGGTACTTGGATCGGTTGGATCGTGAAGACGTATGACTACATCAACCGCGTTGTTCTAACGCTTCCGCTTACGGTCTACGAGGGTACGTGGACAACACTCTCCCCTCTCGTTGCTATGCATCACCATGATCCTTGTGTGTGCGTAGGAATTTTTTTGAAATTATTACGTTCCCCAATACTATGTGGCCCATTGACGCGCAACGGATTCTTTCAATCCCACTTTCGCAACATAATATGACAGATTTCATTACCTGGAGTTATACGAAAAATGGTATGGTCTCGATACGGTCTGCTTACTCTGTGGAGTGGAATTATCAGTTTGGGAGTCAACTAAGACACTCTAACGGAATGGGGCGAACCACACCTAACCCTATATGGTGCCAGATATGGAAGTTATCCTGTCCAGCAAAAGTCAAAAATTTTATATGGCGTATGTTACATGGCACCCTCCCATTCCGGGTAACACTCACTAATAGACACATGAAGGTTTTGCCCATTTGCCTTACTTGCTCTCAGGGTGTAGAGGACACGAAACACATGATTTTCCTATGTACTAAAGCAAAGGAGGTCTGGAAGAGACTAGGGATGGATGACATTATTGATAGAGCTTGTGAGGTTGATCATGCTGGAGAGGTGATATTGGAATACCTTTTACTTCTCCCTGATCAAGGTTTGCATATTATGGGGTACCAAAATGTACGAGAAATGATAGCTATTTCAGCTTGGTATCTATGGTGGGAGAGACGGAAATTAGTGCACAAGGAATTAACTCAGAATGCAACTCAGATATCAATGGGGATCATAGCCCTTACATGCAATTTGTAAATGCATCATCTTCAAAGGCGTCCATAAAAAAGGAGGGTTGGCATTGCCCTCCTAGGGGTTTCGTGAAACTCAATGTTGACGCCTCTATTGACCATGACATGCTGAGGGGTACGATGGGGGCAGTCTTGCGAGACGACAAAGGTAGGTTTATTGCAGGAGGAAATGGAAAGATCGACAATTGCGCAGATGTTCTGATGGCAGAAGCTTTAGCTCTCAAATTTGGACTAACATTAGCACAAAGGGCGGGGTGCAATCGCCTAATCATCAACTTAGATAATCTGGAGGTGATTGAGACCATGCAGAGAGGACAGTCAATGGGTGCGGCGGCGGCAATTTTCGATGATTGTTTTCGCTATGCATGTGATTTTGTCATGACTAGATTCGAATATTGTAATAGAGAGGCAAATAAAGTAGCACATGAACTTGCTAAATTAGCTAGATTTTCTTCAACTTCGGATTGGTTTGAGGAGCCTCTGAATGAAATTGTAATGTTCCTCACAAACGATGTGCTGCTTATATCTAATGAATAAAGTTCCATTTTAACTCAAAAAACACTCAGCAGACCATGATTACCTTAAGCTTGTGACCTTGTAGGTCTGGTAAAATATAGACATGAACAAAACTCCTTTCGTTCAATGACCGACAACGGAACTGTGGACGTCTATATCGATCCCTATGAGTACACGAATGTCATTTGAGTGAACCCTTGGTCATCATGTGCTATTCCCTTTGCTTTGCAATACTTCACAAAAAGGTGAGATGTATCGGTATCCTCTTCAGTCATTCTCATGCTCACTATATCAGTCTCCTCGTTATTGATTTTGTTCTTCTTTCTTGTTGACATGTTCCAGCATCCCCGTGACATAGTCACCTGTATCTGGCCAAATGATGATGGATGTCGTCACACCAAGAGGCCCTAAGAATATCTCTCCATCGCCGGAGGTGCAAATCTCACTCTTGAGCTATCTAGCCCCTTGTCAAACTTTCTGATGTACCTGTAAGTTGTCGTTATGATCACCGTGTTACAGATGACATTTGAGCAACCCCAAAGTCCAACGTCTGGTAAGAAGTGACTGCGATACTCTCATGGTCTAAGTAACTAAAGCATATGTTAACTCTTCTGATATAACTATTGACTCGTGACAATAGCATCTCAAAGTATAACAATCAAGTTTGGGTCAATTCAATTTGATCGTTCTTCCAACGTCATATTTCTCAATGTTGTTTTGAGACTACCGTTACAGTTAACAATATTTCAAGATCTGGAAAACGTGATCACAAACAACACTTCAGCTAGTCTTATAGACGAGACTAGGAATCATATTTTACCATTTATTATTCCACACATGCATATGAATTTTCTACCAAATCACATATTCCAGGATCATAACAGTTATAACATAGAATAAAAATTCTTAATTATAAACATGTAAATATAATAATACAATATTATTGCCTCTAGGGCATATTTCCAACAAGTGGTAGCTGCTAGCGCGCCAACACGCCAGCCAACACACCTGTGGTTGCGTCGGTCAGCACTGCTGGGCCGGCAACGATGACCTCCACGCCCACACGTGGTTGTGACTGTCAGCACAACTCGGCTAGCAATGGCAACCGCCATGCATGTCCGTGGCTGCTTGCCAGCCGCGCTCTCGCTAGCCATCACGCCCGTGGCAGTGACCAGCATGGCTAGGGTAGTAACGACGGCCAACACGTGGATGCATGCACAACTGTGTGCAGCTGCGGCCAGCCAGCACGACTGGCTGGGCTAGCAACAATTGTCAGCACGCGACTGCGGCGGTGACGGTTGCCAGTGCGCCAACACGCTCGTGGCTGCGACGGCCAGCACGGCTCGACTAGCAACAATGACTAGCACGCACACCGTGGCTACGTCTGTCAGCACTAGTCGGCTAGCAACGATGACCAGCACGCATGCGCCATCGCTGCGCCTTCGGCCACACGCCCACATCGCTAGCCAGCACGCCTGTGACGGCGACTAGCATGAATGGGTTCGCAACGGCGGCAAGTCTGCGGCCGTATGGACTGCTGCGGTGATGTCCAACACGCATGCTCGCATGCAGCAGCTGTGGCGGCCAACCAACATGAGGCACTGGATGCACGCGACGGGAGGGCGGTTAGCCCGTTAGCACACAAGTTAGGGCGTGCGACGGCCTGCACGCACGCTAGCACACTATCGCGGCTATGACAGCCAACACACACCCCAGCACGGGGCTGTGGTGGCCAGTCAGCACACCCTCGACTACACGCGGCTGCGGCCAGCAAGCACACACGACGGCCGCGTGAGGTCGTCAGCCGCTTCCTCGCCGTCGTCCACACCGTCATCAGGAGCCTCTTCCACCCATCCCGTCGCCGCCGCGAGGCACCACCTCCTCTGCTGATGTTGTTGTGTGCTCCAAGCGAGAGAGATGAGAGAGGAAGGGAGATTGTGTGGCTGTAGGTAGGACCGTGTGCGTTGTCAAATTTACGTGCCACATCTACGGAGCCGTGGCTTGTGTGTGGGGACTTTAATGAAGCCATGTGGCAACATGAACACGTCTCTCGAACACAACGATCTGAAAGTCAGATGCAGCAGTTCAGGGATTGCCTACTAGCTTGTGAATTAATGGACTTGGGGTTCTCCGGGATCCCATATACATATGATAATGGGCAGGATGGGAATAGAACCGTACGGGTGCGACTGGACAGAGCCTGTGCTGATGAAGCGTGGAAGGACATGTTTCCCTTTACGCAGGTCGATCATCTGGCGTCATTTTGCTCGGACCACTGTCCTTTGATGGTTCGGTTATCGCATGTGGAGCCACCTAAAACCAGAGCCGCGGCCAGGTACGAGATTATGTGGGAGAGACACCCGGCACTGGCCACAGTCATTGCGGACCGGTGGGGGCAAAGCAAGCCGAACGGAACTCTTGGTGCTGTTCGGGATGCGTTGAAGAAGATGATGGCGAAGCTGCGTGCGTGGAGCAGGGAAAATTTCGGTCACGTCACATCTGAGATCAAAAAACTACGGCGGCAACTGGCTGACTTACAACTTCAGGATGCGGATAGATCATTGATAAAACAGAAAATGTACCAATTGGATGAACTGCTCTATAGAGAAGAGATGCTACGGTTACAGCGGTCACGGATCACGTGGCTGAAGGAGGGAGAGCGGAACACTGCATACTTGCACCGACGGGCGGTGTGGCGAGCACGCCGGAACTATATCCAGCGTCTACGAAAAACAGATGGGTCTTGGTGCACTGTACCGTCAGACATGGAACGCATGGCGAGTTCTTATTTTAAGGAAGTGTTCACCAAAGATCCGACACTGACACCTATGGAGGTGCTTGAAGGTATAACTCCTAAAGTGACACAGGGTATGAATGACGTGCTGTGTGCGCCATTTTCAGAGGAGGAGGTGTCTAATGCCCTATTTCAGATTGGGCCGATCAAAGCGCCGGACACGGATGGCATGCTGGTAAGGTTCTTCCAGCGCAATTGGGCGGTGCTGAAGACGGAAATTGTTGCCGCTGTGTTGGATTTCTTTAAAACAGGAAATATGCCAGAGGGAGTGAACGACACGGCCATCGTCCTGATTCCAAAAGTTCCTCATCCTAAGGAACTAAAGGATTTCAGACCAATAAGTCTATGTAACGTGTTGTACAAGATCGTGTCTAAGTGCTTGGTCAACCGGTTGCGACCGTTGTTGGATGAGCTGATATCGGAGAATCAGAGCGCATTCATCCCTGGGAGGCTTATCTCAGATAACTCAATAATTGCCTTCGAGTGCATCCACCATATACAAACTATGAAACCAAACAGTCATGCTGCTTGTGCTTACAAGTTGGATCTCTCGAAGGCATATGACCGTGTAGATTGGGAATTCTTGGAGCAAGCCCTAATAAGATGGGGGTTCTCGATGGAGTGGATAACATGGATTATGGCATGTGTGAAGTCTGTGAAATACTCGGTTAAATTTAATGGAAAGCTACTGGAGTCATTTTCCCCTTCTCGGGGTTTAAGGCAAGGTGACCCCCTGTCTCCCTTTCTTTTCTTGTTTATAGCTGACGCCCTGTCCTCCTTGCTGTCCAAGTCGGTGCATGAGGGGGAGTTGAAGGGGGTTTCAATCTCCCGTGGTGCTCCTGTTATCTCGCATCTATTGTTCGCCGATGATACTATGTTATTGTTTGAAGCTTCGAGCCACCAAGCTACCATTGTGAAAGGTTTGTTGAACACTTATGCCAGAGCGACGGGTCAACTTATTAACCCTGAAAAGTGTTCCATCCTTTTTTCGGACAACTGTCCCGAGGCGGTGGCAGAGGAGATGAAGGGTATTCTGGAAGTGACACAACAAGTTTTTGAACCTAAGTACTTGGGCTTACCTGTTCCGGAAGTCAGAGTACATAAAGGGCAATTTGAGGTCGTGCAAGATCGGCTAAGGAAAAGATTAGTGGATTGGAGTGAGCAGTATGTGTCAGTCGGAAATAAGGAAATACTGATTAAGGCGGTGGCACAAGCAATTCCAACCTACATGATGAGTGTCTTCCGCCTGCCGGTTTCCGTGTGTGATGACCTAACAAGGTTGATGAGGCAGTATTGGTGGGGCGTGGAGAATGGCAAGAGGAAAATGGCCTGGCTAAGCTGGGAGAAAATGACCTTACCTAAGGATATGGGGGGCATGGGGTTTCGAGACATGCGCGCCTTCAACCAAGCATTGCTTGCAAAGCAAGCTTGGAGATTACTACATACCCCAGACAGCCTTTGTGCTCGCCTACTTCGGGCGAAATATTACCCCAACGGTAATCTTTTGGACACGGTGTTTCCGTCCAGCTCTTCTGTGGTTTGGAAAGGAATCACTCATGGCCTCGAACTGTTTAAGAAAGGTTTGATTCGGAGAGTTGGAAACGGCACTATGATCAGAACTTGGAGGGACCCGTGGATCCCCAGGAGGAACGACTTCAAACCAATAACCCCAAAAAGAAATTGCAGATACAACTGGGTGGCTGATTTCTTAGAGGAGTCTGGAGCATGGAATGTAAACAGGCTAAGGCAGTACTTTTGGGATATGGACGTCGCTGAAATCTTGAAGATCCGGGCATCACCTAGAGGAGAGCAAGATTTCCTGGCTTGGTTCCCGGAAAGAAGTGGCGGCTTTACGGTTAGAAGCGCTTACCGGCTCGCTACATCCGATGGTCAAGCAGGCCTGGGGTCTTCTAGTTCGGCTCCGGGAGGACGATGGGTGATTTGGCGTCGCATTTGGCAGGACAAGTTGCCCCTGAAGATGCGTATTCTAGCCTGGAAAGTGGTGGTCGGGGATTTAGCCACCAACGCATGCAAGAAATACAGACACATAGCTACTAGGGACACCTGTCCGTTGTGTGGCTCAGAGAAGGAATCAAGTTTCCATGCTCTCATCACATGTGATCAGGCGCAATTGCTATGGAATCATATGCGCCAGGTTTGGCCTTTGCCAGACAATCAGATGTTGAAGGACACCGGGAAGGATTGGCTCCTGAATATATTGATGAACTGCGATGATGCTATGTGGGACTGCACAATCATGCTCTTGTGGAGGATTTGGTCGTTACGCAATGACCTCACCCATGCTAAGTCTATCCCAACGACCATGGCGACGGCAGATTATCTCCAGAGCTACATGTCCTCACTTCAACTAGACAGAAGGTATACTACAGAAGATATAATCAAGGGCAAGATGCCTACGTTCGTCGCTGAGCCAGCCAAGGCGCGAATACATGCACCGGTGCTGCCTTGGCCAAAACCCTCCCCTGGTCAAACCGCACTGTCGGTCGACGGTGCGTTCTCGGAGGCAGATGGCTCAGCAGCAGCGGGGATGGTGCTGAGACGAAGCGATGGTAGTGTCATCTTTGCGGCGTATCGATGTATCTTTAATTGCAATGACGCCCTAGAAGCGGAACTACATGCTTTAATGCAGGGAATGGCACTTGCTATTGAGCATGTGGGGGGGCCTATTATTGTCCAAACCGATTCGTCAGAAGCTTTCATGGCGTTGAAAGAGGACAATCTTCGATACTCCGCTTATGGACATTTGGTTGCTGAGATTAAGAGGCACATGGGTGTAAGAGAGTTTATTCCGTCAAAAATTAAGCGTGAACAAAACAGGGTAGCAGATCGATTGGCTTCATATAGTCGTACGGAGAGTACCACTGCTGTATGGCTAGGTAGAGGTCCACCTTGCGTGGAGGAACTTTTGCCTCTTGATTGTAATCCTGTGATTATGGAACAAAATCTCTTTTACCCTCGCAAAAAAAGGTAGGACCGTGTCGATGGGTATGACATGGCACGACTGCGTCCAGCAAAGCACACACGACGGTTGCGCGAGGTCGTCAGCCGCTTCCCCGTTGTCGTCCACACTGTCATCAGGAGCCTCTTCCACCCACCCCGTCGCCGCCGCGAGGCACCACCTCGTCTGCCGACGTCGTTGTGTGCTCCATCTGAGAGAGATAAGAGAGGAAGGAGGATTGGTTAGCTGTAGGTAGGACCGTGTGGATGAGTATGACATGGAGCAGGGTGCATGAGCGTGTCTGCAACTCCTTATATTGCCCACAAATTTGATGTTAATTTGAGAGTGTTGATCAGTACATTTAGGTTAGGGATGATGTGGGGTTCAGTTGGGTCATGTCTTTGTTCGCGCGCTAATTGGGCGGACGTTTTAAACGTCTAGGGAAAAAACAGCGTGCCTGATACTCTAAGGGCATGTACAATGGTTGATAAGATAGTCTTATCTTAAGTCTTGCATGTGATTTAGAGATGACAAATTTTTTTTGTCTACAATGGATCATCTCTTAGCCTTATCTTCAATAACTAGCAATTCCTAAAAATGTGGTGAGACATATTATGCTAAGATATCACCTCTTGTCTTCTCTTAAATAAGATAAGACAAACCTTTTCTTATGAGTTCTCTCTCCTCCACCTCATCATCTATCCTATGTGGCAATCCTAAGATAACACCATTGTACATGCCCTAAAGGCATCTATAATGCAGGGCGCTAGCAAGGGGCGGTAGGATCAATATCCTAGTCGATGAGCAGTTAAGCCATCGAATCCTGGCGTCTGGCCTCGCATCGGAGCAAATAAAGGCATCTTCAATGCAAGACGCCTATATGCGCGCTTAGGGAAATAAAAAAATCTTGAAAAATTAAAAGACCATCTAAGTGCTGTTTGTTACAACCCTGAGCACTAATTACGGGGGCGTTCACCCCAAGACCGATGAACAGGGTAGCTCTGGAGAAATCCATGACCAGGGCATGGGGCCTGCACAGAGAAGCACAATTCAAGGTGATCGGCAGGAACCTGTTCGTCGTCACGTTCGGTAGTGAGGGAGATTGGAAACACGCTCTCAACAATGGACCCTGGCAATTTGACTTCGCTGTTCTGGTATTGAAAGAGTACGATGGTGCCACAAGACCATCGGAGATGACTTTTGAACATGTGGACATATGGGTTAGGGTAGATGATCTGCCGCTGGACAAGAGATCAAAGGCGTTTGGAGAGGGGTTGGGGAATTGGTTGGGTAAGAGTGTACGAGTCCATGTTGAGAGGGATGGGTTTGCTAAAGGATCGGAGCTCAGATTCAGGGTGAATTTGCCTCTAAAGGAGCCGTTGGTCCGAGGTTTCTATCTGAAGAAATCCGAAGATGATGTAGAAAAGACATGGTTTGACTTTAAGTATGAGAAGATCCCGCATTTTTGCTTCGAATGTGGCTGCCTAGTTCATGGGGAGCGAGGTTGCGTTCCAACACAGGATCCGGAGCAGCAATGGGGAGGATGGTTGAGGGCATCACCGGGACGTTCTGTGGGCCAGAAGGAAGGAGCGGGTCGTGGCTTGTCAGGGAGCTCGAACAGCTAGGAAGTGTGAAATCTAACGAGGGAGGGAGATTCAATATGAGAGCGGGGGTGGTGAGAGACATTCCGACGAAGCGTAATTTACAGCAAGAGTTTGCCCAACCGGCCGTCTCGCACACTGGCGGAGATGGGACCGGGGATAAAGAGAGGAGAGCTTCTGATGACAAGAAGAAGGGAGAGGAGCCCCCAATGGAAGAGAGAGACCTTCAGCACGATCTGGAGCAAAAGAGAGAAAGAGAACTGAGGTCTAAATTACGCCAGAGGCAACAAGAGAGACAGTCGGAGCTCAGGGCCAATTATAGGCAGTTCGGTCAAAGTTGGCGTGATGGGGCTGGTTCTTCAAGCCAATACAGAGAGAGGGAGAGAAGGCAAGGCTACTATGTTAGAAAACCTAGACAGGATAGAAGGCCAATTCAGCGCAGTCCGGATAGTCCGAGGCAGGGGACTAAATATGAGAGAAAGAGGATGCAGAAACAGTACTGGGTCCCGAAGAGGGACGGTGAGAGGCAGGTGGAGAGTGAGGATTTTGTCCGTGAAACTAGGCAGAAAACAGCGTCAGTGTTTGATCGAATTGAAGAAGAAAATGAGATATCAGCGGACCCTGCCAGGCAGGGCCGCCGGGCACAATGAGTCTGCTGGCCTGGAACTGTCGAGGACTGGGGTTGGACTCGACAGTTGGTGAGCTTAGAGACCTGGTACGGTCATACAACCCAGCGGTGGTTTTTTTATCTGAAACTAAAAAATTTGCAAAAGCTATGGAGAGGTTAAAGTGGAGTTTGGGATTCACCAATGGAGTGGCAGTTAATTGTGTGGGCAAAAGTGGTGGTCTAGCACTGTGGTGGAGGGATTATGTTAAGGTAAGCATCAGACCCTGGTGTCAGTATTACATAGATGCACAAGTGGAGGTGGAGGAGAAAACATATAGATTCACTGGAATCTATGGGGAGCCGTGTGTGGAGAAGAGGGCCAAAACGTGGGAAGTGTTGAGGTATTTGAGAACACAGGATGATTTGCCTTGGATATGTGTTGGTGATTACAATGAGGCATTGGTGCAAAAAGAGCTGATTGGTGGTAAGCCTAGGTGCATTAAACAGATGGATGAGTTTAGAGACTGTCTGCAGGATTGTGGACTAGCGGACATGGGATTCTCAGGGTATCCGTTCACATGGGATAACAAGAGACAGGCGGATGAAAACATTCAAGTTAGGCTTGATCGAGCAACGTGCACAGCGACGTTCATGCAGATGTTCCCGGCGTCGGAGGTGCAACATATTTTAACGGAGGAATCTGACCACCAGGCGCTCCTAGTGCGGGTGGCGACGACACTGGCTAATAACGCAGAGAGGGCGCAGCGGCCTTTCATGTACGAAGCGGCTTGGGTAAGACACGCGGATTATGATGGCATGATAGCCGCTGCATGGGATCAGGCCCATGCGGCCAATCATATGCAACCGGGCGTGGGGGCGGCATGCAAGCAGTTTGGATTGATGGCCAAGGCAATGCAAAAGTGGAGTAAAGAGGTGTTCGGGTCAATACGAAAACAAATCGGGCACCTGAAGTGGCAGCTTCGTGATGCGAAGGAACGGGCTATGAAGACGGGATATAGGCAGGAGATAAAGGATATTGAGGACCAGTTGCATGAGATATATGAGCGGGAGGAGATATACTATAAACAGAGATTGAGAGTGGACTGGCTACAATACGGAGACCAAAATACGCAGTACTTCCAGAACAGAGCGTCGCATAGGAAGAGGAAAAATACGGTGAAAGCGTTAAGGAGGGAGGATGGTACGAGATGTATAGATGATGATGGCATGCGTGCAATGGCCGCACACTTCTATGAGCGATTGTTCACGTCTGAGGGGTCAAGGGAGGTGGACAAAATCTTGATGCATATTGAGACGACAATGACGGATGAGATGAATGCGCGGCTGACAGCACCATTTACGGATGAGGAGATTGAACAAGCATTATTCCAGATGGGACCAACAAAATCTCCGGGCCCGGATGGCTTTCCGGCTATGTTTTACCAACGACACTGGTCGTTGGTAAAAGAGGAGGTGTGTGCAGCTATCCGAGATTTCTTGGCTGGAAGAACAACTCCGGATGGATTCAATGACACTGTGATCGTGATGATTCCCAAGGTGGCCTCTCCGGAGTTGCTTGCTCAGTTCCGACCCATTAGCCTATGCAATGTCTTGTATAAGATTGCATCAAAAACCTTGGCTAATAGGCTTAAGGTGGTGTTGCCTATGTTGATTGCGGAGGAGCAAAGTGCCTTCGTCCCAGGAAGGTTAATGACAGATAATGTGTTAGTTGCTTACGAGTGCGTGCATGCAATTAGGAAGAGGAAGAGGAGGAAACCACTTTGTGCGATTAAGCTTGACATGATGAAGGCATATGATAGAGTGGAGTGGACTTTTCTCGATCAGGTGATGACACAGTACGGTTTCTCTGCTCACTGGAGAGAGATGATTATGAGATGTGTCAGGACTGCAAGTTTTTGCGTCAAATTGAATGGGGGCCTTTCACACAGATTTAACCCGAGTAGAGGACTGAGACAGGGAGACCCGCTGTCCCCCTACCTTTTTCTTTTCTGTGTTGAAGGTTTTTCAGCCTTGGTGAAGCATGCATAGGAGGAGAAGAGGATCAAGGGTGTCTCGTTCGGAAGCACTGGCCCCACGGTCACTCATTTGCTGTTTGCTGATGATAGTATTGTGTTTTTGGAGGGATCTCATGATAACTTTCTTTGTCTACGTGAGATCTTGCAAGACTATGAGGAGGCTTCGGGTCAAAAAGTTAACTTGGATAAATCAGCAATATTTTTTGGCAACGGGTGTGATGAGGAGGATAAGGTGGCGCTCAAACAAACTTTGGGTATATCCTCGGAGGCGCTGAGTGAGCGCTACTTAGGGTTACCAACGGTTGTTGGGAAATCTAAGGATGGAACTTTCCAGTATGTCAAAGAGAGTGCAAAAGGAAAGGTGTCCGGGTGGAAAGGCCAAGGACTATCCAAGATGGCAAGGGAGGTGTTGATCAAGTCAGGCCTCCAGTCTACTCCAACTCTTACCATGAGCTGCTTTCAACTCACAAAGAAAATGTGCGGGAACTTGTCTTCTATTTCTTCAAACTTCTGGTGGGGTGAGGCGAATGGCGAGAAAAGAGTACACTGGATCGCATGGGACAGGATGTGTTCAAGGAAGAATGAAGGAGGACTTGGGTTCAGAGATCCGGAATTGTTTAACCAAGCCTTGCTTGCAAAACAAGCTTGGAGGTTGCTGAAGTTGCCAAGCTCGTTATGTGCCAGAGTGCTAAAAGCGAGATACTATCCAGACAACTCAATTCTCAACGCATCGTGTCCGAGTGGAGGGTCTTTTACTTTTAGAAGCATAATATATGGACGTGAGCTGCTGCGAGAAGGGCTTATATGGCGCATTGGGGACGGGTCCAAAGTACGGATCCACCACGATAATTGGATACCGAGGAAGGGAAGCCTGAAGCCACTGGGCCAGGTCTTCGCCCCGGGATTAATAATTGTCCGTGATCTGTTAAATGATGCAGGATCAGAGTGGGATATGGTGAAGCTGCAGCTAATGTTTCCCCCTGGAGAGGCGGACGAGATCAAGCAGATTACAGTGGGGGGGCCGACTGTGGATGACTTTATTGCATGGAATTATACGAAGAATGGGGAGTTCACGGTCAGATCAGCGTATCACCTTGGTATGACGACGAAGAAGGCTAAAACTGGGAGTCCGGGGTCATCATCATCGTTAGCGAGCCACAGGGCATGGATGAGTCTATGGGACACAGTGGCGCCGGGCAGGATGAAGATACACACGTGGAGGTTGATACGTAATGGGCTGGCTGTGGGATCGGAGCTACATAGGCGAAAGATAAAGCCTGGGGTGTTTTGTCCGGTGTGCGGGAGAGAGGAAAGCAATTTACACAGATTTTGGCGATGCCCACATTCAGCAAAGTTCTGGACCTTGGTGTGCTCGGAGTTGGGAACACTGGTGGCGATCCCACCGGATGCGGTTCGTTCCCGGGGTGCACTATCTCATTGGCTCCAGGAATGGTTTGCTTCCGCAACGGAGGACGGCCGAGCGATAATGGTGCAGGGCTTGTACGCTCTGTGGATGGCGAGGAATAACACGCGGGAAGGGAAGAAGATCGAGGAGGCGGAGGACATGGTGGAGATGATCAAGAGGCTCATGGAGGAGTGGCAGCAACTGCATGGCAAAGAGAGCAAAACCCCTCGACAGGTACCAACACAGAGATGGGAAGTTCCTGAGATTGGTTGGGTCAAGGCCAACGTCGACGGGGCAACAACTAAAGGAGGAGAGAAGGGAGGCGGAGGGGTGGTGCTCCGGAATTCAGAAGGAGCGTTTATAGTAGCTGTGTGCCAGAACTATTTCAATGGGGGTGACCCAGCTTTGGTGGAGCTCCAAGCATGCAAGAGAGCTGCCCAAATGGCAGCAGAACTAAACCTGCCAAGAGTTCACATTGAGATGGACTGCTTAGACGTGGTGCGGAAGCTGCAGTACTCAAATGATGATCTATCCACACTTGGGCCAATGATAAAGGAAGTTAAACAACTACTTGCAACAAGGGAGTGGAAGGTGGCATGGGTTCGGCGGACGGCTAATGGTGTTGCGCATCGGTTAGCAAGAGAAGCTTTAGAGAATAATAGTAGTATGAGCTGGGTGCTTGATCCCCCAGATTGTATTTTACAGACTCTTTCGGCAGAAATCCCTGCCTACTATGACTAAATAAAGGTGATGCGAATGTCAAAAAAAAATTACGGGGGCGCTAAGGAAATCAGCCGCCTTCCATCTCGTACAGAAAATAGCTCAAGCGCTCGGTTCCTTTTCTAGCGTCGATGCCAAAGGTAGCGCCAGGATTGGAAGGCCCAACTGCCCCATCGATCAGGAATTCGATCCTGGCGCCTACGCTAGCGCCCAGCGTTAAAGGAACCGGGCGCTTAGTTCTTTGTTAGCGTGCGTGATAGTAGCGATTAGTTGTGCAACCAACCAGAAAAAAGGAATTGAGCAGCGCTAGCGCCCGTAAATTAGCGGCTAGCGTTGGGACGGCAAGCGCTCTAATCATTTTTTTTATTTTATGAGATTAATTTTAATTCCCTAAGCGCACATCTTAGCATCTTGCGTTGAAAATGCCCTAATCGACATGTCCAAATAACCAATCACTTTGCCGACCACAGGCCTCAAGACAATTCCCGACCGTGCACATCAATTTGCGCATCACTGTCAGAGTCGAACAATTCCTAAGCTCGCCTCGTCATCTCCTCCGCCATTTCGCTAACACGGCATCATCGGGCTTAGTTTCGTCCACAAATCATCTTCCCGTCTCGCCTAGGATCCAAAGGCAGGGGACCAATCAAACGCGGAGAAGACGAGAGCTCCAGGATTTCTAGAGCCAATCCAAGAACTGGACCTTCTTGGGACAACGGATCGGCCATGGCACTGCCGCCAAACGAAGGGGACCTCGCCACGCCGGCCGCGCTGCGGGCGCCAGCGGACGTGATCTCCCGGGTCTTCTCGCAGCTGGACTGCGTCGACCTCCTCAGCTGCTCCCTCGTCTGCAGGTAAGCTCCCCCTCTTCCTGCACGCGCGGTGTTCGACAGATTGCCTGCTGTATGTTTCCGTCGATCAACTTACGGACGGCTTCTGAGGCACAAAATCTTGAGCTGTTTGTGTTTTGGTCAGTGTATATGCAATAGGAGTAGTTATTTTTTGATCGGTAGCCGGTGACCTGAATTAACACTCACCAGGCAATGGTGCCGCGATTCTGCGGAGCTACGGGAAGAGTGGAGGATGGAGTACATGGACGCCTGGAACCTGCAGGGTCTCAACGTCAAGTCCGATACCCGATCGCCATGCCCAACTTGCTCCATCAGAAGCCTTCGAACCTGGTGCCCTTGACCTTCAACCAGGCAGCTGCATCAGTTTGCCACAAGCATATTCAGTGTCAGTGCTACCTGCACAAGACCAATCTTCATCATGTGTACATACATGCCTGATAAACTGTATTGAATTTACAGCGTGCACTTGTACGTACACTTTAAATCAGGAATTATAAGAGTGTGGACTGCAATTGTAGCAATTTTCATTCACATGACGGAACCATCAAAATCTGCTCTTGCCACTTTCTGAGAACAAGTGCACATCATTCTCATGACCGAAACAAAAGGGCTCGAAAGCCATTAAGATAAACTCGGCACAAAACACAAACACCATAGTAGAGTATCACCAAATAATAATTAAGGAATCATTCAGGAAGTAAACATCCAGGCTCATTTGCAAGTAGCAACAGGTACCATTCAGGAATCTGGCTAAACTTATCTTACAGAAACCCACTCCATGCAAGCCTGATTATGTAGGTAGCAGTTCACACCATGTAAAATTCACAACTTAACGCAGTAGTTCACACACGTAGATAAATTACTCACGACCTTGCCTAATATCTATCGCATAAAATATGTTTTTAGGGTAATGGTGAATGATGAAGAACTTCACAACTCTTGCAAAACAGAAGCTATCCTTTTCCATGACCCTCACTTAGAGAGTATTGGCCTGGAGGAGCCCATCTCTGATCTGCGATGCGACATCCTTGACGGCTCCAGGACCATGGGGGATGAACACCGAAGAAGACTTGGATGAGGCCCCAATCTCTTTCATGGTGTCGAAGTACTGGGTAACCAGAACCATGTCCATGATGTCCTTCGCAGTGGTGCCAGGGACGTTCTCCGAGAAGGCGAGGACGCTGTCTCTCAGACCATCCACAATAGCCTGACGCTGCCTTGCAATGCCCACACCAGCCAAGTACTTTGACTCGGCTTCTCCCTCTGCTCGTTTAATCTGGAGAATCTTTTCAGCCTCTGCTTTGTCGTTGGCTGCCGACCTCATCCTAGAAGCTGTTTCACAAAACCACATTCATGTTAGATATGCAAAAGATAATTCTGAGCACGCATAAAATCATCTAGCATATGTTTTGCTGCCAGTTTAATCTGATGTATGTGGATTGAAAGCAAATCATCATTAGCACTTGCCTGCATTGATCTCATTCATTGCCCTCTTGACATGCACATCAGGCTCAATGTCGACTATCAGAGTTTGCACAATCTCATAACCATACATAGACATTGCCTACAACATTTGCAAATCAGGTCAGTCAAGATATTCTCTGTGCTCTAGGACAACAGGACAGTGAACAAGAACCTTTTCAAGCTCCTCTTCAACAGCTTTTGCAATGTCATCTTTTTGCACAAATGCATCGTCCAGCTCCAGCTTTGGGACAGTGGCTCTAATAACTGAAACAAGACACATAGCTTTATGAGTACTAATTGCACACAAAAGGGTAAAAAAACATACAAATCTTCTCCTTTCGATTAAAAATTAAACAAGAAACTGGTGTTAACAAGCATATTAAAGGAAGCACGTGAATCTCAGTAAATTGACAACCATATGAAACTAGAAAATCTGCAGCTTCAGTTAAATATCTGAGGATAAAAGTATGAACATAAGGCTAAAACTGGACACAGACAAGGGATGTAGTCAAAATATTTAGCGAAATTTCGTGGACAGGTAACTTACCATCAAAGACGTACGACTGGATTTGTTGCTTTGTGTTGCTCAGTTTGTAGAAGGCATCAGATGCCTTATCAACAAGGGCACGGTATTGGACAGAAGCAACAACAGTCACAAAGACATTATCCTGAATGGGCACAGATTAAGATATCAGAGTTGAAAGAAGCAGGAAAGTGTTTTTCATTTGTAGAACAGAGAAAACACCCAAATGGGAACATTGTAAGTGTTTTTCATTTGTTAAGATTGCTTCAGCAAGGTATTAAATAAGTACAAATATGGTGATATAAGAGAGTACCTTCGTCTTCGTTTCACATCGGACGTCTAGCTGTTTCACACGCAGTGAGAGGTAACCAACAATCCGTTGCCCTATGCACCAAGGCAAGAAGTGGCAACCAGGCTCCAGGACCTCATTAAACTTCCCAAAAGTTTCTTTGATAGCTACAGTTGACTGATCAACCTGCACTAAACCCAAAACACCACTCATGGTTTATCTGCACAATGGAAAAGATAGTAATTAAATAAAGTTCAGTGAAGTCATAAATGTCGACTGTGCAGACTGCAAAGGCAAAGATGAATTGTTCATCATCCAAGGATAACCAAACTTCTAAAGTTCCAAACTGACATCAGATATAGCAGCAAGTATGCAGCAGCAGACCAAATACATGGTAGATAGCCTACCAAGTGCCAAGTGTCTGAACGACCTACTGATTATCTGGCTACCAACTTGCAAGGTAGATGGCATAACACCAAATGTTGGTAAATGGTTTAGATTTTTTTTCCCGATGAGATATCAATTAGTACTTCCCAAAATTAATTTTATAATGTACAAAAAGGAATTATGATCACACAATAAGTGAAAGCACGGCACCCACGTCGATAAATATATCATTTATCACGAGGATAAAATCATCAATAAGACAAAAGATATATGGCGTGCTAAACTTGTACACGTTGTGGTTCACACATTACAGGTGGCAACCTTGGCCAGTACATGACATTTCATATTATCCTACTTCAAGCAAAGAGTATTACAAATAGGGTGCGTGACCAATTTGTAATACCATTACAAGTTGAAACAGTGAGACATCTGAAAATACATAAATTCATGATGCACCACAATGATTTCAAAACCAGTTACCATAAGACAGAACATAACAACTGAAGAAAAATTCAGACAAATATAAGTACGAAGTACAGCTTTGCCAGAATAACTAAGCACAGATTGGTGAATTGTGAAAGAAATAAGCCAAGTGCAGTGGGCGACTTAAATCAGAGGTGAAGGGGCCACCTGGCTGGAATTCCTGGGAGCTAATAGGTACTACATCCGATCCACAAAAAGTGTGGCAATTGTGAACTAACCCCAGTTCAAGACTGGGGCACTTATTTTGGGTCGAAGGGAGTAGCTTAAATAAACTTACAAACTATGGAGAGATACAGCCATACAAACACATGACAACTCAGGCTAGCCCGCAAGACGACCGCACAGGGGTTTAATTACCAAAGTAATCTGACTACCAAGCAGCTTAAAAATCTGCAATTTGACACTAATAAATCAATTATTATTTCACAAAACCCCAAAAATTCTGCAATCTACTCTTCAAGGGCCTGCTCGCAAATTTAAGGGCCTGCAAACTATAACTGCCTAAGAAGCGATCAAGAAAGCACGACACATAACACATCACGTTTGATTACAACCCACAGGGGTGGGTATGTTGGATGAAACCACGATACCAGTAGGCAACTGAGTAATCGACCAAATCCGTCTCGAATTTTCAAAGATCACCCTTTGCTATCTGAATTCTGAAGCAGGGCCACTTCCTTTCAGAAAAAAAAACTACGAATTCGCACAAAATTGCAGCTACCACCGACGGGGACCTACAAGGGGGAAATCTTGCGACCGGCGGAACACAAGAAGGCGAACAACAAAAGACATGGAGAGACCCCATCTAGAAAACCTAGACGGCGCGCAATGTATCAATCTGATCTACCGCGTGATTCCGACGAGAGGGAGGAAGAGATCTGTTACCCCGAGCCTCGGCGAGCAGGAAGACGAGGAGTCGGATGGCTTCGCCGGAAGGAAGGTCGTTGGGCGCCTGGGGTTTTCCGCTTCTTCACCGCTGAACCAGAAACCTCCTGGGCTGGGGATTGTGGCTGTGTGGCGTATATATACGGGCGGCAGCAACAGGAGAAGGCTGATGGACGGTTCAGATCTTGCTGTGCGCATCTTGTGGTCTTGATGGAGCCGATGGGCTAGCAGATATACATATATCTTTTTCCCTGAAAAATAGGCCCGTAAATCTTTTGCTTTCATCAGCCACGTAACAAGAAAATATATCCCTTTCGAGAGAGAAAAAATAAGATAATACTCCCTCCGTTCCCAAATAATTGTCTTTCTAGCCATCTCAAATGAACTACAACATACAGATGTATATAGACATGTTTTAGAATGTAGATTCACTTATTTTGCTCCGTATGTAGTCACTTGTTGAAATCTCTAGAAAGACAATTATTTAGGAACGGAGGGAGTATATCACACCAAAACATAACCGTATCGTAGGATAACCATTTTTTGCGAATATATAAAAGGATAAGTTGTTATAGGAGTATACTCCAAGATATGGGAGGCAGGGGAGGTGGCGGTTCTACAGTTGGAGATGTTTTTATTGGAAATCTCCGTAGAACGTTTATTTTTTATTTTTGACATAACAACTGTTTTTCTACAGGCAACACATAACAACTGTTATGGTTTAGTTGGTGAGGAAAAAGGCACTAAAACTTGAGGATTATTCTAAAACATGTCATAGACATGTGGGCCCTATATATATACTAATGTACCAAGAGGGTAAAAGACCCAGTCTGCAAATGCTCTTCCTCGTCCTTTGCGATTTGGAAGTGCCAATCTGCGTAATACCGGAAGCCCTCTTTTGCTCCTGAGCTCAAATGAGCTCGAGATGAATAGTAGAATTAAAGAAATGAAAAAAAATTGTTTTTTTGTGACCAACTTTGAAAAATGTTTTTGTATGCTTGACAAAGTTCACCACGAAATGACATTTAAGTCATGAAAAAACAAAATCAGTACTCCAAAATGCTTTCAAAAATAGATTTTTTGGAGCATCTTTTTTTTTTGCCACGACTTTCATGAATGTCCTTTCATGTTAAAAAATAATAATCACACAAAACATTTGTCAAACTTTACCACATTTTTTTGGAAATTTTGCATTTGTTCACCATATTTTTGATTTTACTGTTCATCGGGGAGCATTTGAGCTCGGGAGGAGATATTCCACGTCTTGTTTACTTATATTTTTCTAAAAAGGGCTCCTTGGTTAAAGAATAATTTGTGTTTTGTTTTCAGAGAATATAGCTTTATAGATTATTAAGGAAAATGCTCGCACTCAACCGGCTGATAACTGGTCGTGTGTCGGTCATGAAGGTATTGTTCCGGTGGCAACACATGGCATGTTGCAACAATCAAAAAATGGCTGGACTGTTTGCAAAGGCGGCTGCAACGTGTTGCAAACCTCCAAGCACCAAATGGCTCATATTGCAAACACTCATGAGCTAGGCTGACGAGGTCTAAATCGGACGCATGTCGTGTGATGAATCCAACGGCTATGGAGGCGGCCGATCTCTTCCGCGCGGAAGTCGACTCACACGTTGCGCGCGACATAGATTAATCATAAACATATTTGTAATCATGAGCAACAAACTCATGAACACACTCATGAGCATGATTGTGCATAACAAAAGAAAAGAAAACCTTTTGTCTAACCTAGCTATTTCGTGCGTTATTGCATTATTTCAAAACTTTAGAAACCTCGAAAGCCGGCAGCAAATTCAACGCCACCTTAGCTTCCAACACCACTTGCCAAATGAAAAACTTGTCATTTTTCATATCATTTAACATACCTCCCACCGTGACACGATCCTATCAATCCGCGTCGGCTTGCAAATCCAGTCGATGCGTAGGCATATGCCTTCAAGACAATCTAAAGCATCCCGACAGTCGATGAGAGTAGTACTTCAATGTGTTCATCTCTGATCACATGCGCAGGCCACTCCATCTACTTGGTAAAAAGTTGCATCCTCATTACCCAACTCTGCTAGTGGCGATGTCCAACATTCGACCACTTATCTTTCGCAACAGAAAGAATACTGAACAAATGCACCGACAAGTTCCTTGCCTTTTGTATCAACTATCAAGCTCTATACCCATGTTTAGCTCCGAGGAGAGAGTAAACATAGCTTCCCACGACTTGGGTGCAACAATGGTGAACTCTTCTTTGGCCGAAATTGTTATCATTCCTTATATACCATGGCTCTCCAAAAGAATAGGAATACCTATGATCTGGTTGTGGCGATGACTCGGTCTACTAGTAGGAGAAGTGGCCAGACTTGGTCGGTACGCGAAAAACACTCCTCCATTGAAAAACGGCTAGATTTCCCTCGTGACATAGTGCAAGACGCTTGTCTTGGTGCACCTTACAACAGCATAGAACCTCCTTTTCTCCGGACCACAATGCATCCTTTGACTTGGACGAGAGATCCTAGACCCAATGTTCACCAGTCAAGAAAGTGCAGCCATTGCAAATCAAGAGATATGAACCGGAGGGATCCAGGATGCTCCTCAGCGATTAGCGACTCTCGGCCGTCCGATCGTTTTCTTGATTGTGTTCTGGCCGTTGGATCCCGGGTTCGGTCGTTGTGGGCGGTCGGATATTTACCTGATCGTCTCCACCGTTCGATATTTTCTCTATGAGCTGTTTCCCGCCCGGCCGTGCCACCGCGCGTAATTACACTGCCCCGCCGAGGGCATTCTTGTCATTTCATTTGGCTGGGAAAAGATCCTATAGCGCAGGCAGGGGCGAGGCCGTAGAGACCGTCGTTCCCCTCCCCCTCCAGCCCGCTCGCCTCCTTCTCCCCCTCCCGCGCCCGCCTCTCTCTCTCTCCCTCCCGCGCCCCTCCCTGCCCCACCGCCGCCGGCCGCCGCCGCCGTCGCCGCTCGCCCGGGAACCTATCCACGACCCCGCGCCACCCATCTCCTCTTCCTCCCACCTCACCTCTATCTTTCTCTCTCTCTCTCCTCTTCAAACCCTAACCCTAGCCACCAGCCTCCGCTCCCTGCCGCGCCGTCGCGTCGTCTCCTCCTCCCCGCCCTCTCGGTCCTCAGCAGGAGGAGCACGGCTCGCCGCCGCAGCTGCTCCTGCTCAAGGACGAGGTGATGAAGATCACCCCCGTGCAGAAGCAGGCGCGCGTCGGCCAGCGCACCCGCTTCAAGGCCTTCGTCGGCGGCGGCGACGGCAACGGCCACGTCGACCTCAACGTCAAGTGCGCCAAGGAGGCGGCCACGGCCATCCGCGGCGCCATCATCCACGCCAAGCCCGCTGGGGGTCTGGAATCGTGGCCGCCCGCGTCCCCAAGAAGGTGATGCAGTTCGTTGGCATCGATGATGTCTTCACTTCCTCTCGTGGATCCACCAAGGTATAAAATAACCCACCCTATATCCATATTAACCGGTGAGACAAGCAAATTAACTGAATAACAAACCACATCACCGAGGAGACCGTCGCCATGGTGCTCCACTATGCCTCGGGGATTGCCGACACGCACGTTGGCCTTCCGTGCGCGACGCCGTCGTCGCCGTGCCGCCCTATTTCGGCCAGGCTGAGCGCCAGGCCCTCACGCAAGCGGCCTAGCTCGCCGGGTTCAACGTCCTGGCGCTCGTCAACGAACAGGCCCGGGCCGCGCAGCAGTTCGTCCTACAGCGCCAAGGAGTTCGGGAAGATGGTGTCTGTCAACCAGTTCCAGGTAAAATTCCCACCTGTCCAGCTCCTTTAGCTGTCCAGTTCTGCTTCAACTCATATGTCTGTTTGTAAGATCTCTGAAGAAAAAGTTGTTGCTACTGCTTTCACATGCTAGATGACTGTACTGAAAAAAACATGAAATTTTAGCCGCTATCTCGAATAGGCATCTAGTGCTAATGCTTTTAGCTAATTCCTTTGCAGGTTAAGGATGTCAGATGGAACTCCAAACTGGGAGGCCTTGAAATGGAAATGTGTTTGGTAAATTATTCCGCAGATCAATTTAATAAGCAGACATCCGTCGGTCTCCTAAAGCAATGGCTAAGTTGAAGAAGCAAGTCAAGCGCACCAAAGAAATTCTGAGCGCATATACCCCTCCTCCAATCTCAGTTGAATCTCTATATAATGATATCGATTTCAGGTGTGTCCTTTGGTACATGCATAATCTTCGGATGACCGTTTATATGGAACTTAAAAGATCCATCTTATGTCCTGGATCGATTCTGAACACATGAACCTCTTGCTTGTAACCAAACATAATCTGGAGTAGCATGGATGACAGGCCCTATTATTTCATATTTGCCAAATGGTCTGACCTTTGATAGATCAAGTTGATTTCTTTGTCTCCTTTAAAGTGCGTAGATGCAGTATCAATTGAATGAAATTTGTTTTGGTACTGCTTTTGCATATCTCTTGTGGATAGTTTCTACTACATTGAAGTTTTGCATCCATTTTCATTGCATATTCATGATTATGTGGAACTTGCAAGATTATACCGGCTTCTTAACTTGTCATTGTTGGTATTTTCTGTAGCCCATTGGCCATTGATGTCCTTATTCCTTACTGCTTTGTTCTGTGATTAGTGATCTTTTACCCCAGCTCATGCTTTCAGCTTTCCCTCAGTTTTTCTCAGCATAGAGTGCACCTTTAATCCTAAATCATGGTTAGGAAAAAAATCAAGGTTTTACATGCTGACCGACTGCAACAGTAGTGTTATGCATTTGTATACTACAACAGTAAGGTTTTACCTACTGTTTGTTACAGGAGCACCATAACACGTGAACAATTTGAAGAGCTTTGTGCAGATTTATGGGAGCAGGCTCTGTCTCCAATCAAAGATGTGCTTACGCAATCAGGCATGAAAATTGGTGACGTATATGCTGTAGAGCTAATTGGTGGAGCTACCAGGGTACCGAAACTGCAGGTGATTATTACTCCCTCATTCAAGACTTATACTTGACTTGCCATTGAGGGGCTGTAATGGAATGCAGGACTGTTGCATTGTTGAATTTCTGAAACTTTCTGTGTATGCTCATATAAACTAAATTGATTTTAGAACTTGGGTGCATGCGACTGCCTGCTTCTTGTTACACCTTTTCTCACGTAAGAAGGTTTCATCGTGAACGGAATTCAGTATTTGGCACGGAGTTTATAAACTGCTGTTAGTCATACAGAGGACTTCATTTACTTATGGAATAGAGTTTCATGCCTTATCTATCTGTACCATTTATTATTATCTTGAATCTCATTGTTTTTATTATTTGTCACTTTTTGACTCACGAGGCACATTTGTATTCCTCTGTTCCAGGCTAAGCTGCAGGAATTCCTGGGATGGAGTGAGCTAGATAAGCACCTTGATGTTGATGAAGCAATTGTTCTTGGCGCCTCACTACATGCTGCTAATCTAAGTGATGGGATTAAGTTGAGCTGCAAGTTGGGGATGATTGACGGTTCTACTTATGGTTTCGTGTTTGAAATAGATGGCCCAGATTATGTCAAAGATGAAAGTACTGATCAAGTACTGGTTCCAAGGATGAAAAAGATGCCAATAAAGGTTAAGAAGGATACCCTCCCTCTCTTGCCATCCCCCGCCCCTTCTCCTCCCTCGACTCGCCGCTTTCCTTTCATTCCCTCTGTCCTAGGGATCCCAATCTGATTTGCTGTTATCGCGAGCGTGATGATGGTGAATTTTTATGGCTGTGCAGATCGAGCACCGGCCCCCGATGGCATGCTTGCCTGATACGTACGAGATTTTAGCCCTAAATAATGGGTGGATTGGTTATTTCCTGGATTGCCGCACGCAGTACGGCAGCACGCCGCGCGCAGTCTCCTCGCCTTCTACTCCATCTGTTCACGGAGATTAGCGAGAAATCAGGCAGGTCCACGGCTTAGTATAATTGCGATTTTTGTTGTTGACTCTATTAATGGAAGAACGTAATGGGTTGTACAGATTCTCATCTACCTTCTCTGCAATGCAAATCCCTGATCATTCATTTGGTCGTGTAGGCAAGGTCTTGCGTGAAGGTCATCCTCCTACATCGCTCTGTCACACGCTTTGATTGGAGTTAGAACAGAGGAACCCAGATTTCTATGCGTCACCTGTAAGCAGCAACAAGACCTTGCAATTTCTAATTTTCTAGGCATTCACCATTTTTTTAATTTAATCAGCAGTATTCTTAATTTCTTCTATCATATGTTTGTAAGATAATTCCATGCCTTGTTCCAGTAATTGATGAGACTGCTCTTAATTTACCAAGATGTCATCTAGAACGTATCCATCTGCTAATTACTTGACGGAGTAATAGAAATGAGCTATTGACAATTTTTTAGAACAGATACAACTGCTTGTAATTCTGAAGAATTAGTTTGAAACAACCTGGTACCACATGGATCATATTTGTTTCAAATACAATATTTTCTTGTGTAGGCCTTTTCTATTTGGTCATTTGATTGCACCAAAGATTTATTATTTTCCACTGCTTAAGGGCACAACCAATGAGGCAATTTCTGGAGGTAAAGAATTTCGTGTGTTTTTCATGTAGTGAGTGCTTTGCTCTATTTTCTTCCTTCACATTGGTTGAAACTTCTCTACTGCTGAGAAACTTATTGCTTAATGGCCGAAGGAAGAATCTCTATTATTATGTATACTAAAATAAACTCATGGGAATGTTAAGTAATGTCCATGCTATTTGACAATCACCTTTGAACTTAAATATTGCTCTACCATCTTTGGTATTTTGTTTCTCTGGTGTGTATGAATATGCAAGTTTCTCGTTGATATTTTACTTTCAAGAAGGTTCCATTTGGATATATGAATTAACAATAGATTATGATTAGTGCAGACCAGTTGGTCAAAATATAGAACTCGAGCTCCTTTCAGTTTACTTAGTGACATATATTCTTGCCACATTCGTCCACTGTTGTCACAAATAAAGACAATGGCATATTCAAATAAGGTAAATGTATTACTGATTTAGTTTCTAATTCCATATAGTAATTTAAAATGCTTAGAAATATGCAGACTAACTGGCATTTTAGGAATTGGCCACTGGAAATAAACTGAGAGAGGCTCGGGTATTGGTTGTCGAACATTATTTTTGCATGACTTTTCAGCAAAACCATGATATCATGAACCGTTACTCCACGAAACAGATAGGGCAGTCACCTTTAGGACAGACTGTGGTTGCTTATTTAAGTGTGTCAACAAGTTAAAATTTCATATGTAGGAGTGGGTCAATTCAAGTCGGTAGCAAGCTGTCACATATCCAATTAAAAAAAACATAATTATGTCTAACATAATCTGTATTGATCAGCTATACTCAATCCACCAGTCCAGTCTATGGTATTGTTAATTAGATGATCAATATTGGATAGGAGAAGAGTTTGTATGAGCAAAAATAGAAAGAAGTCTGCAGTGCAAAATGTGTTTGCTCAACTAATTTAAGCTCAGAGTCCTGTTTTACTATGTATCCGATGACTTCTTATCATTGGCATAATCTTGGAGATTCAGTTGAGCTACAAAGCATCATGACATATGATATTTTCCAACTTACCTTTGGAATAGAAATGGTATCTCACATATGTTTACTTTGATCCTGTAGTTTGCTTCAGTCATGTTTTACGCATATTTCCTTTCACACCCCTATCATACATGGGTTCTCACACATGTTCACTTTGATCTTGCCATTTGCTTCAGCCAACAACGGTTTGTGGCCTCTTCCCCAATCGGGTGACAAAGCTAGGGTTCAGTCTTCTCCTCTCACCTCCGTCTTTCTCATGCGCAGTCACTCTTGCTCCTCTTCTCTCCGGCCCGAGCGGCCGCCTCCGGCGGCCACTAGCTCATTGCCCCGGTCATATCCGCCACTAGAGTTTCTCTTAGCTGGCGCGGGGCTATGATGATCGGTTTTTGCTGATATAAGCATGCTCTCGAGCAATCGAGGCACTTGTGGGTATTAAGTTGGACCCCCTCTTTTCTTTGTGCCGTTTTGATCATGTGCTTATTTTAGTGGCTCTGTCCTTGGATGGTCATTTCTGATGAGTGATAACCAGGGCAGTTCCACCCTTGTAAGAACAGATTGATCTGGTTATGGAGACACTAGGGGAAGGGTCATGATCGAGCAAAGCCGAATCTGAGCCCATTTGAATGCAGTTCTGGTCTCAAGCACAGTGTGCTATGTTGTTGCCATTCTGTATTTGTATTTAGCGCCTCTTTGGTTTGCAGGAATTTAAGAACACATTGAAGGAAAAAGAATGAATGATTGCATTGTTAGGGCGTCTCCATCGGTGACCCCGAAAGTTCTATCCGCAAATATCCGCATACATGTGCTGATGTGTCCACGGACAGCCGGCCTGTCGGAGGTCATTCTTGCTAGGGCGATGATGATTAACCGTGGCTGAAATAAGTGTGCCTTTGAGCAATCGAGGCACCTGTGGGTATCAAGTTGGATCCTCCCTCTTGTCTCTAGAATCCTTTTTGATCTGTGATATTTATTGTTCTGTTCTTGGATGGTCATTCTTGTTGAGTGATAACCAGGGCAGCTCCACTATATAAACAGATTGATCTGGTGATAAGAGACGACGGGGGTAGGTTATATGATCGAGGAAAGGCGAATCTGAGCCCACTATGCAATGAACCCTGAACCCTTTTTATTTGTATTTATAGGTGTTGCTCTCCAGTGTTTATAGCCGTCTTATGTAGAGATTTCTTCTCTCTCATACCTTTATTGCATATAACTTGTTCTTGCTCTTTTATTGTTTGTTGTTGATCCTTGATTTAATCTGGTTAAGAGTAAGTTGCACTTTGTTATACTAGAAAGACTCGCTCCCAACAAGTTATCGGTTGAACGGCTTGTTTCAATTCATTGTGATACTATTACATATTTTTCCGCAAGTTACCAGTTGCAGCTATTTGTTCTTACATGCTACAAATAATAATGCTACAGGATTTGTTTTATAGTTTTTATTGGGAGATAATGCTGGGTTGTTCATGTAAAGAGTGACCAAGGTAGCATGTCCCATGTTGCTGTTTGTATCCATAAACAATTTTTCGGCTGCTGTGATTAAGTTGCTGGGTTAATCCGAGCCATTGAGCGGACATTTTCCTTCGTTTTCTTTAGTTTGTTCTGAATCTTTCCCCAATTCTGTCTGTCACCACTGCATTATTTGCTGCATTATTTGGATCATGCACCAGACTAAATGTAGGTTTTGTTCGCTTTGTAACTTATTACCTTGCTAAGTAAGCGTTTCAGGTTATTTTGTTTTGTTGCTACCTTCTGGACGACGGATTGGTGGCGCGGCGGCGACGAGGATGGTGGCCACGCTGTCACACGGGATTCGGCAGGAGGAGGAGTAGCGAGGCCGAAAGACGGCGGCCAGTCCGACCATGTCCTCACTTCACCCCCTTTTCCCTTTTCGATTTTGGATTTGATCTGACTGCCGCCGTCGCCGTGGTTGCCTTGCCGTCGTGGCTCAGCTGCCCTTCCCTTTGCTCTCTGTCATTCCCTTGGTATTGTTAATTTTTCTCCATGTCTCCAAAGAGGTTCATTTTCCTTTTATATCGGCTACACGTTTGTCTGTACATTTGCACTTCCATTTATAAGCTACAAGTTGGTTTTATACATTTTCTTAGTGTACAACTTGGTGATCAGGCTTGTGTAACTGAGAAACTAAGATTTGGTAGATCAAAAATAGTTTGAGGTTACATCATGATTTTTTTAAAATGTTTCCACCTTGTAGCAGATGCATGGTTACTGTTTTCTGCCTGTTGAGGAAATATATTGTTTTGGTTCCTATGCATTTAATAATAGTTCCCTGACTAAATAATTGCATCAACTGTTCCAGTAATATAGAAAATTACTTCCTTTGTTCCTTGAATATAGAAAATTGCATCGTCTTCCCTGGATATAAGCAATTAGTAGTTCCATAGCAGGAGTTAAATGTTGTGTTTACCTTTCCTTTCTCTTCCCTGAATATTATAGCCAATTGCATCATCTGTTGGCTGGCGCGGCGGGTGCCCTGCTCGTGGTCGCCGCTCGCTGATTACCATACCAGGATCTCTTGGCTGGTATGAGCTTTTCTGTTATATTTCGTAAAGCTCATGTATTTACTCATCTATGCTAACTAGCATTGCTACAACGTTTGTATACTCTAATAATTATCCTTCCCTTGCCGTTGGCAGTGCTTTTTTTGTACAATAGCTCATACTTATCAATGTTGAAGCTACATATATTAGAGGCACTTATTACATTGCCTTGGATGCAAGTTGTTGTTCTGCTAGCTGGTACCTCTTATGAAATACCAAGTGTTTGATCAGCACTTGAGGCATGTAGCTGGCGCGCTTTATTTTTTTTGGATTAGTTTGAATTGCTTACAACATATGTCATGTGGTAGCCAAGGTGTGCTTCCTATCACAATTTGAATGTTTCTTCTTCGCTTTATTGTTATCCTGTATGAATGCATATGCTATACCTGGATTCCTATTAACTTAGCGTTATCTCTTTGACCAAAACTTAATTTGGGAGAGAGATAGCTAGAACTTGTTGAAGTGAGCATATGAATATTTGCTACCTCATCCCTCAATTTGGGAGAGAGATAGCTAGAACTTGATGAAGTGAATTATAAAGAGTAAATTGCTACAAGAGGGGAGGTATAGGCGCCTTGTTCTGAACCCAGGGAATTATTTAGAGTCCCATTCAAATTCCCAGGCATGTAACTCAATGATTCAACTCCAACTATATGGTACTATAGTCCCTTCTTTAGGTGATCTTCGGCTAGCTGCATGTTGGGATATCACTGCCTCCTAACGAGCTCCAGGCTTTAGTGTTTTATTTTAATGGACCAATGTGCATCTTCTCCGAGACAGAAAATTAGGGGGAGTGATAGCTCTTGGATAGTATAGCCATTATGATAGAATAATAAATAAAACTGTCGGTTAATGGCTTATTGCATTGGTCTTAATAATAGAATTTCAGCATTGTAAGAACACCCAAACGTGCTCATGGAAACACCCAAACATTCATATGAACAAGTACATTGGAATTATTTATCTCAGTGCATCAGAATTGTTTCTTTGGTGCTGACCCTATATGAAAATATTGGATTGTGTAAATACTGCATCACATAGTTTTTTTGTCGATAAACATTTTTTGATGTATTGGCACTACCAAATCAGATTTTGCCAGACTAAGAAATCTACTGCTCGCTCCAGTTTAGTTGTAGTTCTGGATCAGGCTTTCAATTGTTTCCTAAGTATGAATAACTAGATCATTAAACTATGCTACACTGTTGGACAGCAAACAAGCTGGGAAACAGTCTGTGTGCAAAGCTCGCAAAGATCTGTTTGGAAAACGCAAGCGCAGCCGCGAAGAGTAAAGAGGTACTTGAAAACGACTGATGTCTTCACAGTAATTTTCATGTACTTTGCTACGTGAATTCTCTTTGCCATTCTTGTTCGTTAGGTTCAGTTGAATCACCAGGTGCGACACAATGGCCGTCTACTATATCTTCCAAGATGCCGTTAGTTGTGTCCTTTTTGTAATCATGATATGTACCAAGCACTTGTTCTTCTATGCGTATGACTGTATGGACTATTATGCTGGTTATGTAAACTTCATGACACTTGTGCTTTCCACATGTCTTGCTTGCTTTGCAGAAGAAAAAACAAACCTTTGTATGATTCTGATAGTCGTTGTTCTTTATATGTCTGATCCATCTCCCGACATGTGAAAACTGATTTGTATTCTCCTTGGCACTTGTACCCCCAAGGGCTTGGAACAAGATATCTGTAGGACAAATTTTCAACGAGATCTGCTCGGGTGCCTTAAGCCTGTGTCTTTTATATTCTCAGGTTGTAGTGTTAAGCAAATACCGATATTTGTAGTTACATTCTATCTGACACCTATAGCTCCAGTTAATTCAGGCGTTGTTAGTCCCATTTAGACAGACAATGATAATATCATGCTTTCATTGCCCTTTTCGTCGTCCAAATAACAACTTGAGTTACTAATAACTTAACATTACACGTTTGACCAAAATGTTCGGATAGGCACCCTCGCGCCAGGGCGCGTTGCCGATCTAGTACCTATGATGTGGGCCGTGTGGAGCAACCAGAACAAGTACACCCACGAGGAGATTAAATACCAACCCAACCGTTGGAGATCACGGAAGAGCTTGTCAGAGCATTGGACGTGCCGGCCAAACCCCAAGTACCAAAGCCGAACGGAGCTATTTGGAGACACCACATGGGGTCCGGCGCGTGGTGAAGCGTCTCCAAAGGGTGTGCAGGAGCAGGCATGGTGGTGTGAGATCACAATGGACCCTTCATTGCAGGGAGGTGTGCTCAACGTTTGGGTGTCACTGATTCTTTTGTTTGCGAAGCCCTGGCCTGCCGGGATGCTATGTTGTTCGCGGTTGGGAAAGGATGGACAAGGATCAAAATAGAATCTGGTTGCCAAACTTTTGTGGACGATTGGCATGGAGGAAAGGATCGGTCGATTAAGGGTTCCTGTAATTAGAGAGACGTACATCCTCCTCTCGCGTTTTCAGGGGTTTGAGATGAAGTTTAATGGAAGAGATGCAAATGAGATGTCCGATACTTCAACGAAACATGGTCTTTACGTTGGCATGCAAAGTGTAACATTTGACTCGGACGCGTTTGCTCCTTCAAGGGCTGTACTTAAGATAAAAACAGTAGAACAAGTGGTAGCTGGATTAGTCGCCAGACTCCCGTTCCGGTTCGTTTGTGCCTCCGAGGCCTCCGTTGCGAACTTGTAGGCAAAAACCTTGCGGAACGTTCCATCAGCTTCACCGTCCATCCCTAACCCCCGGACCTAGCGTTCCTCAGGTGTCTAAAATGGGCGATAGGAGACGAACGCCCCAACACCACGGTACAATGGCTAGCCATTCTCTTCTTGTAGACATTGCCTCTTGGCACAAGAAGAGGATAAAGGTCCTATCCTATCTCTCTGTGCGCAAGAAGCAAGCGAGGAAATGGCATGACATCGAGCTCATGTGCTCGCAGAAAAATGCCTCCTCTCCCAAAACGCGTGCGTGCGTGCGTGCCAAGCCAAGGATGATTGGCTGCCGTGACTCGCCATCTCTTCTCGAAGTGGCACATGGGCTGTTTCCTAACCAAGTGCCACCCGAGGGAGGGATGAAGAGCAACTTCACATCATTTTCTTTAGCGACATTTGCATTTCTGCCCTTAACTCGAACCCACTACTCAGATTTGCCCCTAATTTTAAAGCATGCTCAAATTTGCCCCTCCGCCGTTAAGTCACTACTCAAAAATGCCCTTCCGTACAATACTGTAGCACTTTCCGTCCAATACTATAGCACTTTCCGTCTGCTACAGTACACATGGACCTTTGACGGTCAAAGGCCTTTGACTGGACGGAAAGGCATTTCTAAGTAGTGACTTAACGGCAGAGGGGCAAATTTGAGCATGCTTTGAAATTAGGGGCAAATCTGAGTAGGTGGTTCGAGTTAGGGGCAGAAATGCAAATGGCCCTTTTCTTTAAAGAGAAAAGAGATGTATAGCAGCATCCAGTTGAGATTAACCTTCAACGCAAAGCATCTTCTTTTTCCACCTATATCTTCTTCACATGTCAAATCTACACCACAGACAGACAGACATCAATTCATGTCGCACAACAATGTTAACCCGCGGCACCTGCCGCCCCGACCCAAGTTCCACCACCCCCAGAATGATCTGGAGAGACTCTAAGGTTCGACCAGGATTACGAAGCGACGCGCAGCTATGGTTATTTCACGTTCGGCTTTGGTGAGTAGCGAAACGGGGACGCGCGGGGGCCATCAGACATGCTCCTCATCGGCTGCTGCCCGTTTGCGCTTGCGCGGGCAAAAGACCCGTGCACCTTGAGACTATGGCTGTTCCTGCCGTTCATGCTGCTCGAATGTGCCATCCTCTCGGCTTGCATCGTCTGGTAGAAGTAGGAGGAGCTGGCCATGTCCTTGAGGTTCAGCAGTGGCTTGAGAGCTTCAACCACTTGGCTCATCAGCGGCCGGGCTTTGGGGTCCCGGCTCAGGCATGCGCGTGCCAATTGTGCTGCCTTCTGGGCACCTTTGACCGAGAAATTGCCCTCCAGCCGAGGGTCGACTAGCTTGTAGAAACGCTGTCTCTCTCCTAGGAGGGGGCGTGCCCACTCCACAAGGTTGTGCTCGCCGTTTGGGCGGTTCTTGTCCATTGACCTTCGTCCTGACATCATCTCAAGCAGCACAACACCGAAGCTATAGACGTCACTCTTTGATGTCAAATGACCTGAAATTCAGAAAAATATGTTATGAAAGCTAGCAACATTAGAACAAACATCGCGTAACTTGGCCACTATAAGGAGAAGACATCTATCTAAAATAACAATAATTGAGCAATTTAACCAAGCAGCATTCCAGTATCAAGCACCAACATTGCCTTTAAATTAAGAAGACACTGGGATCTGCATTAGCAAAATAGTTGATTTTGGTAGATTGGCGCATATTGTTTTTGCCAGGAAATCAGTTATACATGAGGACACTAAGGGCTTCTTGCATGAATGGATAGATGCACTCAAATTAGTTACACCAGACAAAGCCAACACTACTAGTTAAACTTCTGTGTAATACCAAGAAATTGCTCAAACTGTATGTCTGTATTCATGCCATTTACCACTACCCAACAAGCATCATTTCATATATTAAGTATGTCAATGACAATGATCATATGATGCATAGTGACCTACGCAAGAACTCCAAATCTAGCTAAGCTGTTTCTGTACGTATCATTCACTCTTCCAGAGCTGGCAAGTAATGTCTGATGAACCACTTACCTGTCATGACATACTCTGGAGCTGCATAACCATAGGTTCCCATTACTCGAGTAGACACATGAGTTTTGTCACCTACAGGACCATCTTTGGCAAGCCCAAAATCTGAGAGCTTTGCATTGTATTCCTGCAAGAGCAACATTTACACGTATGAACAGGATGCAACTATGTGAGTCATGTGATGCGCAATGAAATAAATTCAAGGATTCAATACTTACTGAATCTAGCAGTATATTAGATGTTTTAAAATCACGATAAATGACTGGTCTTTCTGCTTCTTCATGAAGGAAGGAAAGACCCTGTGCTGCCCCAAGAGCAACTTTCATTCTGATGGACCATGGGAGAGGAAGAGACCCTATATATGAATCGAAATTTATGTAAGCTTCGAATTTCCACGAAATAAATAATATTTTCCAACTGAGTGATGCAATGGGCAAACACTTTGGAACATGTTATCCCCAAAAGAAAAAATGATGAACAGAACAGGACAAAGGCTCTATGAAAATTTTAAAGTTTCAAGTGCTTGAGAACTGGTCAGTACATACTTCTGAATAGATGATTATCCAAACTTCCACGCGGCATAAATTCATATACCAGCAATCTTTGGTCATCTTCAACACAATATCCAATTAATTTGACCAAATTGGGATGGTGAAGGTTACCAAGAAAGTCAACTTCTGCCTGCAAATAGAATATGGAGGAGAATCATTGGGAATCCTAATGAAATTGGATAGTGAAGATCAAAATAAACATAGCTTGAAGTAACAAAGCACATACCACCCATTCTTTGTGCCCTTGAAGACCATCATGATTGAGTGTCTTGACAGCAACTGTAAGACCTGTACCAGGTTTCACAGGCGCAGTCCCATTCTCTTCGATCCACCCTTTAAACACACATCCAAAACCCCCTTCACCGAGAAGACTCTCGGGTCTGAAGTTCCGTGTGGCGCATTTTAGATCACTGAATCCAAACTTGCGTAACTTAGAGGAAACCTTTATTTCCTCTGTAGCCTTAGATGCTGATGAACTGCTCTCAGCATTACTAGTAGATGTCGAGCCTGAGACTACTGACACAACAGGTTGGTTCCTGCTACCATTTTCTGCTGACTTTTCTGCTGTTCCAGGCAATGAATAACAGTTTTAGCATACCATAATAAGACAAGAATGTCCCCACGGTAACAATAAGAATAAACATAATTTCAATCTACGCAGCCAAGTCTGAGGTATCCCCGCAGGACAGCGAAGTGTAATTTTAAGTATGGGGCATACACAAACACATACTAAATACAATTAACTCATATAACAATAGCGAACTCCCTAAGAGATGTTTTGGTGCTTGGGACTCACAAGATCTGTTCATCAACTATAATCCGATGTTTAGAGGAAGAGGTACTGGTAGAAATGTATTTTAAGTTGTAGCACATGTACTAACTTCAAGAATAAAATGATATTTTAGATACGCAACTCCATGTATACCCACAAGGCCACACATATGAATCTAAGTAACCGAAGTAAACCTACATATTTCTATCACTGCATTACAGAAGAGCAAATTACAAAAGCTGGCAGACACAAATAAACGACCTTGCAAGTTGCTGTGGTTACTCACACTCTTGATTAGAAAGAACTACAATTTGTGCCAGCTTGAAGAAGCGAGTAGTAATGCGAGGATTTAGGTGGGGAATCGGAGCATAGATGCATTAGGAGAGGCTCAACAGAAATGCTCCAGGTGACTGTTTGACAAAGAATGGCAGTGTTGGACTTTTTTTTTTTTAGAAAAGCAGTGTTGGACTTGGAGAGGCTATTAATTACCAACTTAATCTTGCTTACAATACGCTCACACCAGAATGCCATTTCACATGTCAGTTGCTGGTATCATTGAGTGCAGATACCTGGTCGTACCTTTCAAGGATCAAGAAACATCTCTCCTAAATAAATACCTAGTAGAATAGGCAACCATTTAATCAGAAATTTCCAATAAAATAAGCAGAAATAGGCTTCTCCTTCAAATACCTAGCTGAATAATCTACCCTTTTTTTTACAAATTTTGGAAAGAAGAAATAGAAATAGGTTTCTCTTAAGGAGAAGGGGAGAAGGGATTCACTGACAAAGGTTAATAAACATGACAGAGACTACTGACCCATATGCTGACTCATGACTTTAGTTCATGATTTTAGTTCCATGGCATAAGTACAAACACAGGGCATATATCTTTGAATTAGAGGAAAATTAAGTAGCTGGCTAGACTCAGTCCTCGTATCATCCGGTACCATGTTAATATGTTATTTCTTCATGCCTAAAATTCTGAAATAATCTAGTTAGCAAGTGGAGAAGAATCAACTAAGGACTGTTTGGTATTAAAGTTTTTACTTACCCAAACTGTTCTTGTCTACTTTAGATTACAAACTACATAAAGAGGTCCGCTAGGCCCATATGATAAACAATGTACCAGAATTAGTGCTGGCCAGCACAAGCCTAACGTAACTAACTAGATTTCACAGCACGGCATAAAAATGCAAAAGTAGACCTAAATTATCTATCTGAGATCCAACCACGTATTGTTTGTAAGAAATAGATGCCACTGGCTAAACCAAAAGGGCTTCATAAAGCAGCTATATTCATCTCTCATGCATTCTAAATTAACATTTCCATCTATGGATGAAGCAAAAAGTCTTGATGAATATGATTTGAGAAAGCGGTTACTATTTTAAACATCAGACAGGAGATGACATCAACAAAATCAGAGTCAGGTAGGTGAGTGACATTATATTATCAAGTTATCAACATCCATTGTGATTACTTGTGCATCATTCCCATTAAATTGTTACAGGATTTAGTGCAACCTGTGTGAAGCAACAACATACCATGCTATTCTAAAAATAGATAGTCATGAAAGCACTCATGCCACTAGTCCCACATGTACACTTGCTATTCCAGAATCCCATCCTTCAATTTCACATTAATTAATTAGGTGATGACGACACCTGAATCTCAGCTAGAAATACGGTGCTCAATGTTCGGTAAAATTCACTAACTATTTCACGATTAGATTAATGTGTTTTGTCGGCTTGTCATACTACTGGGACATTTCTACATTCATCGCTCGACGACGTGGCTATGTCCAAAGATTATTGTGCCCAGCTGCACTCACACATAGTTGATAGTTCACTCAACTCTCCAGCAATTTAACCACCAAAACAGACACATCCTCAGCATTAAAAATCTAACAAACTGTAACAGACTAACAGCTCAGCTAGAACATGCAAAACTGCATCAAACCAAAACATCCAAAACAACACCGTGAACACGGCACACGTCATCACCATTAACAGACTAACAGCTCAGCTAGAAATGCGGTGCTAAATATGCAATAGAATACTACAATTCACCAACTATTTCACAATTCATATGTTTTGTCGGCTTGTCATACTAATTACTAGTACATATGTACATTCATTTCTCGACAACGTTGCAACGGCCAAAGATTTTTGTGCCAAGCTGTACTCACATGTAGTTCACTCAGCTCCCTAGCAATTTAACCACCAAAACACACACACATCCTCAGCATTATAAGAATCTAACGAACCGTAACCGCCGACCAACTACGGCATACATTAATCAAACCGAAACATCCAAAACGACACGTGACCGGCGGCGCACGCTCGCAAGCATTAACAGCCTAACGAACTATAACCGACAACCAACTAGGGCATCCGTTACATGGAATCTGAATCTGAACATCCAAAGAGACACTGTGGAAGAGGCACACACCATCAGCATTAACAACCTAACAGACTAGTATAGGCCATGACCAACTAGGGCATGCATGCATTGCATCAACCGCAAACATGGAAAGCAAGACCGCGAGAGAGACATTACCGCCGTGCGTGCTGGCGCTGCTGGTGGAGGTGTCGACCTTGGAGCGCGGCTGCGGCGGGCAGTTGCCCATGGGCCACAGCCGGATGCAGCACCCGGTGGCGACGCCGGCGTCCTCCTCGCCGCCCTTCCGGGGCAGGCGGCGGCCGCGCCTGCTGCTGCTGCTGCTGCGGCTGCGGCGGCACCATCCCCACCTCTCCCGCTCCTCCTCGCCAGAGCTCTCCCACCCGTCGAACTGCCCCAGCTCCGGCGGCGCGAGCCCCATGGGGAGCTACCACCACCTCCCCCTCGCGAAAAGAGCTTCACGAAGATCCCGCCGCCACACCTCCGAATCGCGCCGAATCAGCTCGCTCCCCCGCACGAGCGCCACCAGATCGGCCTCAGGGAGCACCAAACACCCACGTACCCCACACGCAACCGCCGAAACCCTGGCGCCCCACGAAACCCAGCGCCTCCGCCGAATCCCGTCAAATCACACCAATCTCCAAGCACCAGCGAACCATCCACGCCGAACCACCGCGCCTCCCCCACGGAGCCGAGCGCCGGACCGCCACCGCATGAGGCGCCCGACACGCAACCGAAGCGAGAGGCGCGGATCCCCCGGACGCGGCGGCACACCTTCTCGCTCCTCTCCGGCGGCGGCCTCCGCAGCAGCGCAGCAGCGAGTTGGGGAGGGAGAGAGAGAGAGAGAGGAGTGGGGAATAATAATAAGCGAGAGAATAATGGATGGATTGCGCCGAGAGGGAGAGAGGGACAGGGCAGCGGAGGAAAAGCACAGATGTTCCTCGCGAGCTCGCCCCTTTTTTTCTCCTTTCGCGAGCACGTGGCCGACGTGGACGGCTTTTCCAGCGTGCGCCGACGCGGGCGACGACGTGTGCGCCGACGTGGCCGGTGGCTCTGCGGAGTGGGACCGGGACGGACGGACGGGTCTCTGCCCTGCCTGGCATTCCTTCCGAAACTGGTGGCAGTGCCATGATTGATCGAGACGGAGCAGTGGTTGCGTTTGGTTGAGCTGTTCCCTGCAAAGTTTCTTCTTAGCCGTCACGCAGAAGCAGCAACGTGATGGCTAATTTATGCATGCATGAATTTCTTCTTGCCATTTTCAGCTTTAAAGTGTAGTAGTACAGTAGGCACGTACTTCTTTTCTAAAAAAGATTCATATCTATTATAAGGTTTATCAGCAATGCAAATCACCTCAAATATAATAAAAATGACAATGAGACCTCTAGAACCACCGAACAACCACTGCCGCTGTTAGAGGGAGCTGCGGACGCCGCTCCCCTAGAACCGCAGTTGTTATGTCGGACTCTTGAATAGATCTGAAACAAATGCCAACAAATCTCGCCGTTGCGCATAGACGGCGAGTAAATCTTAAGTTAACCCAGACAACAGGAATCTGCACGGGAGCTTCGTCAACTACATTTCAATAGACGAACTCGAGGAGGATCAAAGCTCAAAAGACAGACTCAAAGAAGAAACGGTGTCACCTGCCCGAGCGCCGCACATGCGAGGATTAAAAAACTAACTTAAACTACTAGCCGGAACAAATGCACCTAGATTCACCTTTCCATCACCGGCCGCCAAAGCGGCAGGCAGAAGGGAGGCAAATCCACATACTCATCAGCAAAGCTTGAAGAGGAGAGTTTGCCCTAGCCGTCCGAAAATGCTCAAAGCAAAAGTCTTTGGTAGGCACGTACATTCGGCTCGAAATATTCTTGTTGACTGAGGTGGCATGTTCACGTGGACTCCTCCTCCTCTCTCTCACGTGCACCGGCGGCCAGAAGCTGTGTACGTTTGACCAGCCGAGCCTCCTGAGACCAAGTCAACAAGAGGAAACTCGAACCACGCTCACATGCATGTCCCGAAAATGAAATGATCACCGTCCGTCAGAGCAAAGAACCAACATGTAATACGTACTTGGTTCGAGGAGTAAATTGTTAGTCGCACATGTCGCCGTAAATCACGGTCTTTGATCAACTTATCATAGTTTTATCTGTCGCCTGTCGGTTAACTCTCCGTGTGCGGCTGCTTGCTCGTCTGCGCTTATTTCATCCGTTTGTATGGGAGCCTCATCGTTGTTCCTCTACATTGTACACACGGTTTTTAAATACAAAGTTTGGTCGTTATTTTCTACTCCCTCTTTCCCATAATATAAAAACATTTTTGACACTAGTGTAGTGTTAAAAACGCTCTTATATTATGGGACGGAGGGAGTACCAAATTACTAATATATTTACAGAATACATGAAGCATAATATGATAAAAATCAGGAGAGCATTTGTATTTAAAAAATACTAAATGCTCTCTGCTGATTTTTAAAAGGAATGACGTTTAGACGTACCCAAATTCTTTTTGACCTTTAACTTCAGCTAGAATATAAATATAAATCCCAATATTTGTTGCATTATAAAAGTATCTTCCAAGAAAAAACTATATATGCATATAATTTTCGCACATCCCCTCAAAATACTCCCTCCGATCCCTTTTCACCCCGCGTATTACATTTGTGTCAAGTCAAACTCAACAAAGTTTGACCAAATTTATATTTAAAAATGTCAACATCATGTCAAAAGATTTTACAAACTATAAGTGATCCAGATTTAAAACTTTGAAAATAAATAAATACAAAATTTATCATTGTTAGCGGATTGAACAAGGTGTTCGGGAATGCAAAATGGAATTTCACTTTTAGAAAGTGTTCAGGAAATAAATCTGACAAACTAAAGCAACCAACGATTCTGTTCTGCAATAGCACTGTCAAGAATCTGTCTCTGTTCTTTCTTTTTCTGTTTTGCATTTCTCTCGAAAAGTTGAACCACATCAAAAATCATGTAGGAATAATGTTTCCTTAGAAAAAAAACTACATGCTACGGATTTTTACCCAAACAGAACCTACTTGCTATGAACTCACAAGATTATCTACGAAGTTACATGGAATGCTTGGGGTTGGGGTGTCCCTTGGCCGTCCATGGCGAAGACACTCTCCAGGTTACAATCTATGCAACATCATTGAACACCGGTGCTCCCTTGGCAACCTTGATGAAGACATCCTCCAAGGTAGTGTCAACGAGACCCCAGGCATGTATACTGAGCCTGCTTTTCGCCCTCTCAACTGCATGAAAGACATCGGCTATTCTCACCTCCTGCTTTGGCAGCTCAAACTTTTGAGTGCCAGAAAGATTGTAGATCTTGTTTGCACTTGGTGACAGGCGATGGACTAGCTGTTCAATCTCCGACTCTTGTTCTGGTGGTGTTGTCACTGTAAATATGTATGCACCCCCGTATCTTGCCTTCAGCTGCATGGCATTACAGTGGCAAACAATTTTTAGAAGTGTTGCTACAGTAATATTTCAGATTTAAGAAGCTGATGTATACCTCTTTAGGGTTTCCGAGGCATTGGAACTCGCCATAGACGAATATGCCAAGTCGGTCACAAAGTACTTCTGCCTCCTCCATCGAGTGTGCTGTCAGATACATTGGAACGGACGATATTCATTGTTATTTTCAGATGCAGTAAAGTGGTGGACAGGGGAGTCTATGATGTAGATGCATGAGTGGATAGGGAAAAGAATCATAATTACTAGTAAGAACAATTGCACGGTTTCTCTTGGCCTCCTTCACAATGTTCCACAGGTTATTTCTTGATGCCGGATCTAGTCCTGTACTTGGCTCATCCATGTAGACAACCTAAGGAATGTTTCCTTCAGCTTCATAACCAATTTGCAAATAGATTTCTACAGGAAGGGTTGAAACTTGAAACATAAAAGCAAGAAGAATACCTTGGGGTCTCCGATTAATGATATTGCCACACTGAGCCTTCTTTTCATGCCTCCGCTGTACGTTCCCACTTGCTTATCACCAACACCACCATGAAACAGATTTACACTTTTCAGAGAATCATTAACAGCCTGATAATGAAAGAAAAGTTGATGTGTTTAAATGGGGCCGGCAATGCTGAAGAATAATACTATACATACATTGAGATGCTGAATAATATGGCTGATGAATGAAGATAGCAGCTTGAGTTCTCTTAAATGAAATGCAAGTACTAGACTAAAACGAAGTTACAGAGATTAGATGTACCTTCACTAATGCAGCACCCTGAAGATTCTTCAACCTAGCATAGAAGAATAGATGCTCTTTTCCCGTCAATGTTTCCCAAAGTAAGCTGCATTTCAGACAAGACCAGTTACATGATAAGACAGTGTGATGTGGGAAAGAAAGCTAATGGCCAGATGAGCTATAAGTTGCAGTAAATACTCATGCTGTGGGCACACGCCCATATTTGTATATATGCCATCCATATCCATCCTTATATCCATTCCATGTGCATAAGCAGTACCAGATGTAGGTTTAGTAAGTCCAACCATCTGAGGAAAGATCAGATCAAAGTTAATCAAGGTGTGTGGCAATACTTTATGAAACTTCTATAAAAAATGCCACTGCATGCTGTTTCAGTACTGTACCATACTAATGAATGATGTTTTCCCAGCTCCATTTGGGCCAAGCATTCCGAAGCATTGGCCTTTTGGTAGGGCCAAAGATAATCCTCGAACAGCCAGCTTGTCTGGGTTTCCGTCCTTTCCAGGATAAACCTTCCTCAGATTGTCACAGATGATAGCTTGGTTTGCATTGCAATCCATCAATAATTGCTCAACTACCTGTCGCTGAATAGATATAAACGCACGAGTATTAATGCAAATGTGCTGTAGAAAAAGATGGAAGTGACAAACTATGGCAGGTAACCTACTTCTTGAGCAACATCTTCTTTCTCCATATCAACGGCTACTTTATGATTCTGCTGCGCAAAGCTACTTTGTAATGGTGGTGCATGTTTCTTCTGCAGATATCTAAAGAAGAGTAAGGGGTTTCCGACACTGCCACCTATTGAAGAGACTTGATCCAAATAGAATGCTAACACAAGCATTAATGCCCATTCTACAGTCATTACGATCAAGATATCACGCATTCCATTGATTGGGTCTTTCAAATTTTCCCACATCATGCCAGTGGCTCCCATAGCATTCCCAGAGAATGCATATTGACCAAGCTCATACAGTCCTCGATAGAGCGAAAATCCTGGGACGATCTCCATAACTAATATCCAACCACCTGAGTAGACAATACGAACCTTGTTATGCATATGGCCATATAACATATAAATCGAATTGCAGATTGGCTAGGCCAGCAACTTACCGGGAAAATTTATGTCCTCAATAAAAAAGCGGAAAAGAAAGGCCCCTAGTAAGCCAGAGCCAAATACATAGATGTAACCAATCACTGCAGAAGGGGGATAGACGAAATTTGTCACTTCCAAGAAGAAAATTTAGACTTAGGTATTACAGGTTTAAGTCACTGACCTGTGGCTATCTTGACAGATGAAAAGAAAGATGCCACAAAAAAGGCAAAAGCAATCTGTAAATTTATATAGACAAAGAAAAAAACAATCTGTATGCCATAGTTATTGACTCTGAAGAAATTGAGACCTGCACAAAAGCAGCTTCATGAGTAAAATTGATTCTTTCAAGAATACTCGTAAATAAATTGTGAAAACTCATTACCTATCAAGGATCCAAAAATCACAAAAAATGTCATATACACAACCGATAGAACGAAGAAATAACCATAAGATATCATCCAGTAAGGTCCGTCCTTCAGACCTTGCATCTTCATCATAATTTTTAACTTTTGTTGCTTCTCATACACCAGATACGTCAACATAACCTGGAAAGGAGAGTTAATTTCCAAGCTCTACTGACTCTGTAATACATTCAACCTTTTTAAGTGCACTTAAGGAATGTTACATCTCATCATACTCACTGGGAAAAGCAGTTCAACGATCCATGTGAAGAATAGCGGACTGATAAGAGAAGAGAGGTCGAACCTATAACTTGTTCCAACTTTGGGCATATCTTTTACATATTCCAACAGCACTTCCGCCCCAGGTCCTCGGATATATTTGAGATATGCGTTGGATACCTATAGAAACAAACACGATATAAGAAAAGCTGCCATATTCCACAATAAATTGGAATTACTCAGAGATGAATTAATGGGAAACAGAGCACATACGGCATTCACCAAGCGTGGAACTCGTAATGCTGCGATAAATGAAAATGCGGTTTTACCGCTATAGGTAGAGTTGTACCAAACATTTATACCGAGGCCATACTCCGTTGAGCTCAAGAAGTCATAACCTGCAAAGAAGAACACAACTATACAGTATACATAGATGCAAAATAAGTGTTGCTAATGAAATTTCATTCTCATATTTGAGTAGATGGGCTCAAGCAATTTTTAATAACACGTGCAGCATTCAAAAGCCAGTTTATCAGAAGTTATTACGAAATTGCTTAACAAAATCTCACTGCTGTGCAAATCCGCTACAAATGCAAAGAAGCAAAAAATTGGTGCTACAAAGATAGGAAGATAACCTGCAATAAACTCGTTTGTTTTTCCTCCTCTTTGTGTATAACCCTTTAATAATTCATCATTGATAACTGATGTACTCTCACGCCACAACAACACACCTTCAACACACTGTATATCTGGTTCATTTCGTAAAGACATCAGAGCAGCAATAATAGCAGGTCTAAAAAAGAATCCAAACAAAAGATTAACATGTCTAATTATTCTGGTCAAACAGACTACACAAAAAGTCAGTGTTCCGTAGCCAGTACCAGTAATTATAATCATACCAAGATACAAAATCCACTTTCTTCATTCACAATTAGTTTTTCTCTAACATAGTAACTAGTCAATTTGTTCCTGTCTGATTGCATTAAAAGCAGAAAGCAAACAAGAAAATGTGAAAGCGAATTATGAATTATTTATGATCCATGTTTTGAATAGCAGATTTGTATTCTTTGTAGTGGATTAGCATTAATATTCCCAGATCATTTTATGAAAATATTCATCACTTTGAGTTACGTGTATAACTGTATATACAGAAAGGTTTGTTGCAAAAAAACTAACATGGAATAAATACTATGTATTTATTTACGGGACATAATACACGCATATTGCCAAAGAAAACTGCAATTTCAACTTACACATTGCTACAGCTGCTACCTCACATCGCTACGACGGTACCATTGCTCTCAAGGCTGCGCAGTACGCTTGTTTTACTCTAGACCACCATTCTGAACCACTATGTTTTACCCTGCCACCGCTAAACAGAATCTACACCAATTCTCAAGTACTACCTCCGTCCCAAAATAAGTGTCTCAAGCTTAGTACAAAGTTGAAACACTTATTTGGGACGGGGGGTATAATATAATTAGGAAAATCTTTATACAGAAGCATGTTTTTTTAGATATTTGCATGCTTCAGTTATTTTCCACACAAAAAGGGCATGCACTTCAACTAGTTATGAATATTACAACGCCGATGTAAAGGCACTCGCAGTCACCCGACACTTAGAGCTGTACGAGGTCGTTCTGCTAGTCCACAGTAACTACCATTTGCAAAGTTTGGAGCTTTTGGTGTTTCTGTATTTTCTCATCTTCTTTTATGTTTGTCGGTCATTTTGAAGCCTAGGGCGTTATTGTATTTGTCATTCTGTGGTCTTCTTCTTTCTAAAACAAAGATGTGCAGGTCACTTGCGTATTCAAGGAAACAGAAGGACCCATCAAAGACTGAACTATTGAAAGTCCACATCTAAATAGAGTTCCTTCAAATGCAAATAAATTTTCGTGTAAAACAGTACGTCACATATCTACACTTAAGCTACTTTCCAGTAAATTAATTTAAGTTTCCCAATACAAAACTGTAAATTAAATGCCTTAGGGAAGGAAGTTTTAACTTACTTAGCTGGAGGGGTATGCCCCTGGTGTTATATGAAATGGTCTGCGACAAATAGGGCACGCACTGAGGCTGGAGCAGATACAAAGTATCCGAAGAAGTAAATGCGGGCTCTATCAATTGTGTATACCATGGAATGGTGTCTGAACCCTGAGACAAATCAACGCAACCAGTACTTCCGTAAACACAACAAAAGAAGTCATGCAACTTACAAGAGAAAAAAGCTTAATTGGGCATCGAAGGAACTCACAACAACTATCCTGGAGAGAGCATCAAGATAATCTGTCACATTAAGAGTGGGAGCAAAAACAGGAAACAGACCTCCTGCAATACCTATCGATTGGAAAACGAGAAGTACTCAACAAGTAAGATACATTGATCTTAATTTTGAACAGTTGATATGCATTGAGTTGTATTGTGGAAGCACGTACTTTCAGCAAACCGTCGGTCCTTTCCAGTGATGAGGACAGTGGCGGGGCAAGACAAAGAGTCACGGCATGAGGGATCAGGCAAATCATCAAATGGCTGGGAGACAGCTCTGACAGCCCGGAACTGAGGCTGGGGAACCTGAATCAGTGCTGGCCACCGCGGCGGGCTGGGAATTGCGCAGCTCCAGACCTGCTCCAGTGTCGAGTATTGGACGCCGCACTCCCTCTTCCTGCAGGTCCCGTACATGTCGGTGTCGACGCAGGCGCAACCGCAGTTGTACTTGGGCTTGTCGAGCTCATTGTTGATGATGTTCTGGAGCACGAGAAGCAGAACGCAGATGAGGATCGGGAAGATGGTGATGCCAATGTTTGTCTTGAGGTTCCGTTTCTGCATCGCAGCCAGCCATGAACAGAGTCAGATGCTGCATTACTGCGTTATAAGAATGTGCGTGTCTACAAGAAATCTTATTGAAGGGCATCAAGATTTCAAGAAACATGTGGCGTTCCATGCTGCCGTGTACTAGTCAGAAACGCCGTCAAATCCTAGAAAAGCTGGACCAGCAGATTTATGCCGAACTCAGCTGGAGCCAAAAAGTTCAGCGGCGCCACTGGAAATTCTCGAAACACGCCGGATCGACGGGACTTCCCGCGGTCGACCCACCGGCGGCATCCCCAAGAACCGTGCGGGCATACTCACAAGCACGTGGCGGGCGCACCCAGAGCGGCGTATCAACACAGCGCAAAAGTAGATAAAAGCGAACAGGCAGGGGAGGAGAATTGCCTGGAGGCAGAGGTTCTTGCGGAGGAGCGCGTTGGCCTGCGTGAGGAAACTCGCCGGGCGCCTCCGGGAATCCATGGGGAGGATGGCTTAGGTCTGGAGGAGGAGGAGGCGGGGAGATGGGGAAGGGGAGGAGATGCGCATGGAGGCGTTCAGAATCAGAAGAGCTGGGAATCGGGACGAAACCGATCGAGGGGTTTAACTTTACCCCGGTTATATAGCCGTCGGGATGAAGGACTCCCGCGCCGGCCGAGCTTGTGTGTGGGCGAGCTTTTCTTTTTCTGGTTCTGATCATCCGCCGACCAAGTTGTTTTCCACCAACTGCTCGAGCTGTGTAGGTGTGTGGACTGTGGAGTATGTGGCTTTTGAAGCTTTGTGCCCACTATACCCTTCCTGTCTTGAATTATAAGATGACGTATTTTGTTGTGTTTGTTCACTTACTTCAGTCTGTATTTAATTTATATTAAATTACTCAACACATTGTATAATCCGAAACAAATGTGATACATATCTACATTCTATATACCAATAGAAAAAGAGCGAGTTGCGAAGATCTAGCCCATCTCACCCGTTCAAACACGTCTATCCAATGGTCTATATCGCTCCGGTGTTTTTAGCGTGCAACTAAATCATACCTAATATCAACTTCGGTGATAACCACGTAACTACATCCTGCCGAATATCAACGTGCGTGCAATGCAATTGATATCTTTCTTAATATGGCGTAGTAATTATATTCTACCTAATTCAACACACAAACATTTTTTCCCTAATACTACTAATGCACAATGCAGTTAATATCTTTTTGTGATATCATAACATGCATTGCACGTGTATGATTACTAGCATACGCAACAAATTTGTCAAATACGGCAAGTACTCCCTTCGTAAACAGATATAAGATGTTCTACGTCGGAAGCGAATTTGTAGCACCCGGGTGCTCCACACCCCTATATGAACATTAAATTAAAGAGGTACCGAGAAATTTGAAAAAAACCCTGAGATTTTGGGATATCAACATGGGTTCCCAATCTACTCCTGCGTGAATTTTTGTGAAAAATATCAGGAAACGTATTCGTGGCAAAAAGAACAAAAAATTCCTATGTATAGAAAAAACCTGTTTGGATGGATTTTTATTCGGACGGTATTTCCTTCGTCAAGGATACGTTTTCTGGTAAAATTTTCATGAAATTTCACACGGGAGTAGATTGAGAACCCAGGTTTGATATCCCCAAATTTCAGAATATTTTTGGTATTTTTTATGTTTAATATTCGTATAGGGGTGTGGAGCACCTGGGAGCTCCTGTGTATTTTCCGTTCTACGTACTTCTTTCTTATTCTGATGTATATAGACACACTTTAGTTTATTTGTTCACTCATTTCAGTCTATATGTAGTCCATATTAAAATATCTTACATTTATGTACGAAGGGAATATTATTTTCTGCTGGGAAATATGACAAGCATTAATTCTGCCAAAATTATCACACAACTGTCCGATTTGTTTTGTATTTCATGGAATTGTACTTGTGGTGCACGAAGAAATGAGGGGGACGCCTCCTTAGTTGATCCCATTATTTTTTTTTTTTTAGAACGAAGACGCTAGAAGCGTCCGGCTTTAAATTAATAAAGCCCACAACATAGGCAGCGTACCAACAGGTCCAAACCTTACACACATCACATTGATTCCTTTATTTGCAAAGCTTCAAATTAGTCAAGGGGAAGAAAGAGGCCTAGAGCTATCTCTTGCATGTCTCTCCCTGCCTCCTGTAGACCTGTACTTGTACAAACGCGCTGGTCAAGGGCTCCGGTGTGAAGACGAAACTCGGCCGTGCCGTATGAGTATGACCGGCTGATCGCCGACCTGAAAAGTTGCGGGAGCGATCCATCGTAGTACCACACTATGCGCACATCAGCACATGGAATTTGCTGATGCCTGTTCGGCTCGATCGGTCAGGTATCTCGTACAAAAATCAATCTACATACTGATCCGGTAATTCACATATACTGCACTGCAGAAAAACCACGGTTTATTAAACTTCAGTTTTTGTTGACACCAAACACATCCAAGTATTTATGACCATGGGATTATCTGAAAACTCCAAAAATATTGCGCTGCCAGACGTAGCCTCCATGTTGTATGGTTGCTATATACTCCGTAGAAACTGAGTAAGATGTTATGCCAAACGGAACGAACCAAAGCAAAACGCAGGCGTGTATACTTTTGACAGAGGGAGCGCACAAACGCAAAGCGCAGAGGATGAAACCAGACCCGTCTTGCGTTTGTCATATCGTATCATCTGATCACACCACCGTGTCCGTGTGGCGTGGTCACATTGCAATGCCAATGCCATGTGGCGAGGAGACGCACGCAGCAACTCAACTCTTTGTTGTGGTTCACATTTTCCCCACCCGCGTATGCTGGTTTGTTTCATCTCCGCACCCTGCCACACGCTAGAAAGAGAAACCTTGTACTCCACACTGTTAAGATGGTACTACAGGTTAAGTACTTCGCAAAAAATATATTTGGGTTAGTTCTTCTGGGACCACTAAAAACATCTTTTTTTCTTGCTCTTCCCGCAGCAGATCCCTCCCCACTTCCTCGAAGCTTCTCGTCCTCTCCCTCCCTTCCTGTCGCACCGTGCGTGAAGGCGCCTCGCCGTACCCGTGCTCCATCTAACCCTGCCATCCAAACACCTCTTTGGTTAGAGTTAGAGTATCCAAACAGGGCACTTGACGTGAAACTCTAAAGGAAAGAAACAGGCCCATGTACTAGCCCATTAGTGAAAGAAACAGGCCCATGTACTAGCCCATTAGTGAGTCATTTTAAGTCCTTGGAAAGCCAGATTGGCCTCCGCTAGGGCTGGGCACTATCTCCATCATTAGGCCCCCCTCCCTATAGCTTGACGTGCGTGCATATTAGCGCTACGCAGCCGCCGTCCTTTCCCCTTGCCGCCTGCTAGCCTCTGATCTTCCTAGCTATCTGATTCACATGGCGACGCATGTTGATTCACTTGTCAATCCTTCAGGTTGCAGCCAGCGAACTAGCCAAGGTTAATACATCGCACTATCTGCTAATCTCTCCCAATTCAAATCTTATATCTTTATCTTTATACATCAGAATTTTTTTAAAAAAAAATTATTGCATCGCAGCCCTAGGGCCAAGGGCACCCACAATAGTTAGTTGCGCGCATGCCAACTACGACCAGTCGATCTACTTTGAGTCTTCAGCCTAGCAGAAGAGGGAACGAGCAAGGGCTGGATTTGATTCTTTAGTATTTTTCCTAATACAACAACAAAATTTCAGAATATAGCTAATACGTTGCCCCCGGATGAAAAAAAAAAGAGAATAAATGTGTGTCTAGGCAAAGTAAAATATGAATGATATTTGGATACAAAACTATTGGATAGTTTTTTTTTCTCAAGAACACGCAGGCGATCTGCCCGCCTATATATTAAGGTAGAAGCAAACACAATTTACAAGAGTGAGTTAGGGCGCCACGGAAACAGCAAGAGCCAAGTTAAAAAAAAGCCCTAGTTATTGCACATCTAAATGAGTCAATCATCAAGCATAAAAATAAAGGATAAAAGAAAAAATGCCTACACGAATCTCCACGTAAGATCAATGAGATAGGATTTAGATGTGCAATACTTATGGCACATCTAGATGTACCTTAGCAAAACTGAAAAAAAAAATGTGTAGTTCTATGATGCAAGAAAAAATGGCGGTATGGCTCCGTCCTTGAGCATTTGAGATTTGATTTGAAAATCGCGGTAGTAGTATATGCTATCACAAAAGCAGGTATCATGAATGAAAGATCCTATAGAGCAAAATCAAGATTCTGAAGCAGTGATACCACGCTAGTCCTTGCTGCAGGAGAAGAAACAGAAGCGCTAAAGTGAAGACGAAAGTTGGCAATGTCCTCCAAAGACCATGGTTATACTTATATGTGATCGGCTATTTCTGCTTCATGTGTCTCTGCGTTTCAGAAAACTGCACGATCAAAACTGAAACTGAAGAAATTTTCACGCGCATGGTCAGGTGCTCTGCTTTCTGTTAGATTTACTAGTAGGCCTCAGCCCACTAAATCTTTGGACACCAGCCGCGCGGTGGACCGTTCACCCATGTAAGCTTCCGTGCGCTCGGGACGAACAACTCTTGCCTCGGCTCGCCTCAGAACGATGTGTATGAAAACATTAAAAAAAAGTTAAACATGTATATAAAAGTATTCCTGATGTATATGACAAATGTACAATGTGTATTAAAAAATTATGCATTAAAAACATATATCGAAAAATGAAATCCTACATTAAGAACAATGTCAAGCGTGTTACTGATGTATACGAAAATCTAAGGCGTACATGGAAAAATATTAGACATCAAAACATATATTTGAAAAAAAAGTATGTATTTAAGAAAGATTAAATGTGTATAAAAAATATTCCTGAGCAACGTGTATGAAAAAAGTAGTCATCAAAATATATATTGAGAAAGATGTTAATCCTTTATTTTATAATAAATGCTAAACATGTATAAAAATATCCATAATGTATACAAAAAATCTATATTCTACGTGAAAAAAGTAGACATGTGTTAAAAAGTAAAATGGGGAAAAGCAAAAAAAAACCTAATCAAAACCGGAAAGAGAAACAAAAAGCAGAAAACCGACAAAAGAACAAAGAAAACAAAATAAAAAGGAAAAAGTAAAATACCATAGAAAACAGAAAAGAAAAAAGAAGACCAAAAGACAAACCAAACCAAAGGGAAAAAGAAACACAGTGAAACCCGCTCCTAGAACCCCCTATTGGGCCCGGCCCACCTCGCTCTCGCCTACTGCGAGGCGGAGTTATATGTCTCGCACACACAGCTCCCGCCTGGTTGGTTTTGCGAAGTTCAATGTTGATGGTACAATTTTAAGAAATGATGGAAGAAGCTGCTGCTGCTATTTGCTGAGACCAAATCAACCTCTATCTTGGCTCATCTGCAGTTGCATTTAGTGACATAATTGATGGACGGACTCTAGAAGATCTTGCATGCCGGCAGCCCAAGAGCCATGGCATTTCCACTGATCTACTAGTCATGCTGATCGTAATAGCTTTGGATTGTGCCATAGTTGTGAAGGAAATCTCAGATAAAGTAGGCGGGCATCATGAAGCGATAATCAATCAATGCTCGTGTAATTTCGAGAAATATAACTTCACCTATAACAGTCGAGGTAGAGTTGATGTTTAGGTAAATACTCTCTAGATTTTAATTTTGGACGTCATGTCCGGGTTGCTGTGCCACATTATCTTGTAACAGTTCCTCTGAACATCACTGATCAATAAAATGCAGCGAAGTTCTCTACAAAAAAAACCTAGTACTGTTTGTAGCCAACTTTTTTTCAATGTATTTTCTGTGTTTTTCCATTAAAAAATGTTCACCAATTTTAATAGAATGACTTAAATTTTATAAAAGAATACTCATGAATTATTTTAAATGTTCATGAGTTTGAAATAAAAAATACATGTATTTTGGAAAATGAAACCGGAGAAACAAAAACAAAAATATTCATGAATTTTAAAAATGTACTCTTTAATCAATCATGTACTTTCGTATATCGAATCATGTTGAGCAGACATACATTTTGCAGAAGAGAGCTACAACTACAAGCTTTCTGTGAGGCATCAAGCTATCAACAACAGCATCACTTGTTATAGCACCTTGCTAGCAACGACGATCACGACCGAATCTCGCCTTCCTCTAGGTCTTCTTCGAAGCTTTGACGATGATGATAATGTTGCTGCTTCCAGTCGTCAAGCTTGCGGAAGAGTCCAATCTGCCGCAACAAGTTGCTGGGCTTCGCCGTGTTGTACTCATCAATGCCGAGCCTCTTCAGATCCTCTCGGTGTAGGGTATCGTCGGGCATTGCCGTCTTCTCCATCTGGAGCAGCTCATGACGGGCCTTCTCCCTCGCCCGGGACGTGGCCTCCTTTCGCTGCCTTTCCAGAGCACGGGCGAGCTGCTCGCATGTTGGAGGAGCTGGGCTGTCGACGATCTCATCTGAATCAGAATCTGAGTCACTGCCGCCGGAGTGCTCTGAACCCGAGTCGCTGCTGCCGGAATCAGTATCTGAATCGCTGTCGCTGGAATCAGTATCTGAGCTGCTGCTGCTGGAGCTTGGGCTGCCGCTGGCTGTTTCATCTTCGACGAGCAGCAGAGGCGCCGGCACGAGATAAGGGGGAGACGCCACCACAGATGTCAACATCTTCTTCCTCTTCCTCCTCTTCGGCCATGGACTTAGGGCCGTCTTGGTGCCGTTCTTGCAGCAGAGGTTGCGGCGCGATCGCTAAGGGGGAGACGCCGCCACAGATATCAACTTCTTCGTCCTCCTCCTCCTCTTGGGCCGTCACCTTAGGGCTCTCTCGGTGCCGTTCTTGCGGCGACGGATTCGTCCTCCTCTCACGATCACGAGCGAACTTGTCAACCTGCTCCTGTAACTCGACGACGGCGGCGTCGTCCATTGCGTGGAGGTCGATCTCGATTTCGCCGGGGCGGGTGGCGCAACTGTGCTTCTGCAAGAGCTGGACGATGTGATCGGGGATTTCCGCAACGAACAGCTCCAGATCTTCCGCGAGCATCTCCCTCTCAGAGGCCGTCATCTTCTTCTTCGTTGGCGCCTTCTTGCTCTTGATCACAGGAACGGGATGGGACGCTTTCCTCTTCTTGGCCGGCGGCTCCTCGGCCAAGAAACCTCGACCACTCACCTTGACGCGGGGAGTCAACGGGGACGAGGCGGGAACTAGCACGGCGGCCGCCTTGTGGAGGAGGCCACGGACGGCGACGAGCTCAGATTGGAAGCGTTGCCGAAGGATCTCCATCTCCCTCGCGCGCTTGGGGCCGGACATGATGCCGGTCTTGGCGTCAAACGGCTCTGCTGACACGAAGCCGTGCTTCCTGGTGAGCTCCCCGCCGTAGGGGTAGGCAATCTCCATGGGCACTGGGGAACAGGGGACGCCGGTCGCTGGGTAAGGGCTGGTGATTGGTGAAGGAGACGATGGGGAAGATTGGAAGTGCGAGAAGAGAAGATTGGTCAGAGCGAGGTGAGGGCAAAGGCAGCAGGTTGGCTGCCTTTTATTGATGAGCTCAGGCCAGGTGTGATGCCGATTCCAAACCGTGGATGCGTATGTGATGTGATCCGTCCGAAAACCGGATTTGCTCGCGTGAATTTCAAGCTTAAGTGCCAAGTTTAATGAGTTTGAGGCCATATCGGAAGCCCTCGCGAGCAACACTTAATTACGCCTTTCTTTCCCGGCTCCTAATCCAACTCGAAGTCATTTTTACGATAGCTGCTCTCCCACGTGGCTGCCATGAAGAATCTGCGACACAAAACCAATGATACATTAGCAGCTACTGCCACATCGGTGCGAGACGACACCGACTGCAGATCCTGCCACAGGTCGACAAGCTGGAGAACCGTTCTATGAGAGGGTCAGGAATATTTCCAGCATTTTTTTACTGATCAAAGTACCTATTTTCTTTATTCATTAAAATTTAAGGTTACATCTTTCACCAGTAGAGGTACATGATAGGCGGAGGATCATCATCTAACCAAGTATATGGATGTCTCGGTATTTTGCAATGCCAAAAATAAAAGCCGAGACTAAAGGGGCAAGCACCCCCTCAGCATATTTTATAGTACAAGAATGAGAAACATAATTAGATATTCACACTCGGGTCGAACCCGGCGGCCTGGAGCCGAAGACAGGGTTGGCTTATTTGAACTCAAGTATGAAACTTACTTTGACAAACTCTCTCGATATATAGTAGAAATCGTTAAACACTGCCGCTGCAATTCCCGCTGCAAAGGTATCTTCATTCAATATGTTGATAAGCTTCATGTTGTTCGGACTGACGCCAATTCTACTACATTCTAAAGATTCAGCAAGTAACAAACCTTCCTTGGCTGCAATTACTTCAACTGTAGGATGTCATGGACAAGCTCTATATTTGAATTCTTTGAAACAATGAGCTTTCCTTTCTTGTCATGGAAAACAACTCCAGTGGTTCCCTTTAGATTGTCTTCAATCAAAAGAAGTATCAAAGTTATCCTTTGCAAAATGTGTGGGTGGTGGTGACCAAGAACATTTCCTTACCCGGGGGTGGGGGCTAGTTGCTGCTATAAAATTTGCTGCTAGGCTTCTAATCGTCATGGCCGATCTTTTAGGCAGCCGCACCTGCTCGTCTCTGCAATGTTGCCTACGTTCGCACCGAAGGTACTAGTAGTCAATTGCTATCAATTCCATCGAACATGCCTGCCCCAAAACCGGCGACTAAACTTGACGTGGCGACAGTGAAACTCTAGCGCTGCATGATGATGAGTGGATTTTTCACCCATTTTCACTCGTATTTAAACTGGATTTTCTCAAATTATTTTGTGATGATCACATCGATTTGCCTGCTAATGACTAATAAATTCAAAGGATTACAAATCTCGTATATATTGTTCCTTGCAGAAATGGGTGATTTTACATGAAAATTCAAGTCATATATTGAATATACTGAGCGTGAAGATCATTGCCATTCGACTCGGCATGCACTAGAGTCTCCAAACAAGAAGATTGTGCATGGTACGACCACCACTGGTCATACCGCTACTCGTGCTGCCTACCGCCGCGTCAATGTCACCATCCCTGACGACTTTCGCAAAAGGACCCGGTTCCGATTCATAGTAGAGGCACCCCAAAATCCTAGTCCATCCATTTGTACTATATAAAGGAGAGGAAAACCCTTCAACTCGAGGACTCCCGAGAGTTTTGGAGTTCGCCAGTTTACCTTTCTAGCAGTCACCATTCCCATTTACACCGCATTTGCACAACCACCACCGCCATCTCTTCCACCATAGCCTCCATCTAAATTAGTTTAATTACTTCCAATCGAGATTACATCACGCTCATCAGCATTGTAAGACTTTCAATCATTTATCTTCAAGTAACTTTGTTTACAATGTCTATTGTTCGTGATTTATTCGCGATGTGCTAGTAGTTCCCTCGGCCTAAGGTCTGAGGCGTAGCTTCGCAGCCCCATGTATGCGCATTAAGGGATTGTTGGTTTACTTTGAGAGAACGTTATTTATATGTGTTGTCCAACTATTTTGTCTCTACCTCAATCCTACGGTTCGATGGTACCCGAGATACTGAAGATCAGAACACATAGAGTTAAAGTATTGAGAGGAGATGAAAACTATGTCAAACGTTGGTGATATTAGGATTAGTATGATAGCCGGAATCAAATCTCTGGTGGAAATTATGGTGTAGTCAATAAATGCCCAATGAGTTGGTCTGGTTATCCTTAATAACCGACATAACCCCATGAGTCGGATAGGGTCTTGGTTGGACACCTATTCGGCGGCAGTCGGTCCAGAGGTTATTTGGACGCATCTCACACATAGTTCATGTACTACATATGTAACAGTGTGATGATGATTTATCTAGTTTGTACCCCGAGCACATGTACATGACTGTAGATGAAATCTGAAGCCCTGGCATATATCTTTATTAGTGTTTTCATCGCTTATGCGAATTGTTAGGTGAACTCAAACGTCTTGAAATAACAAGTACTTGTAGATATTTTCGTATCAAGCATCATCACTTTCTGGATTCGATAAATTGTAGGATCTCTAGAGAAGAAGGCTATATTTACATCCGAAACTTGATCGACGGCAATCAACCTTTTTTTGCGCCATTGCCAAGGAAGTATATTTCCCTAGTAAGGTTACTAGAGTACTTGCTATCTATTTTCGCTTTACCTTTATTATGTTTTTGTCATTAGCCTATTTTTCGCAAGTTAGGAGAACTCGGTAATTTACAATTATGGCTAGCAAGAAGCTTGGGAGTTTACTTCTCCCAGAAATGATTGTATGTGCACCTATTGCACAGAATTAGGTTGTGGTTGAGCAATATAAGATTAAACCAAACTTGGTTATATTCGCCCTTGTTATTGATAATATGCAAATCAAACTTTTGAAGTAATAAAACCTAATGAATGAAGCCGGGTTTTACATGTTTCTTAATAAGTACTCCCTCCGTTCCTAAATAATTGTCTTTCTAGAGATTTCAACAAGTGACTACATACGGAGCAAAATGAGTGAATCTACACTCTAAAACTTGTCTACATACATCCGTATGTGTAGTGCATTTGAGATGACTAGAAAGACAATTATTTAGGAACGGAGGGAGTAGATACTTTAGAGCTTGATTGTCTGTATGAACTATGAACTATTACTTTTAAATCAATAATATATCATCTTAACCTATCACGGGCGGAAACAATAGTGCACTTATGAACCTGCCCCGCAAGCTTGCACTGCGGTGAACATTTGTTCGAGGAGTGTGCTTCTTCTTGGCACGCTTCACCGTCGGTGGGTTTACGAAACCTGCCATGGAAGTTGGACACAACGACATCTTCCTGCAGTTCCTTGTGCTCGGCCTTGTCTCCGGATAGACTGGCCAAAAAAAATCTCCAATATGCTTCCAAGGAAAACCAAATTTGTCGCACGTTGCGGCAAATTGTAGGGGCCGCGCATAGAGGCGCCCCCGACTGGGCCAAACCCCATCGCCGACGCAGGTCGCTGGGTAGCGAGCACTCGCATCCCCGTGCGATCACTACGCACAACATTGGGCCGACCAAAGTTCTCATGTTCGGTGTACTCCATGTTTCGATTTTGGGAAGGTTCTAGAGCCTTCCCACACCGGTTTTTTAATTATTATTATTTTCATTTTGGGTTTTCTTCTCTTTTTTTTCTATTTTTCTATTTTTATTTCTTTTTCATTGTGCGGTCATCTTTAATATTCGTGAACTTTTTTTGAATTCGTAAAGATTACTAAAATTTTGAATATTTTTGGAAATTCTGAACATTTTTTGAATTCGTGATTTGTTTTTTATATTGTGATTTTTCTAAAAACTGTGAACAATTTTTGAGTTTGTCAACGTTTTACAAAACTGCTCAAATTTCAATTTTAACATTTGTTCAAATAATGATAAATTCTTAAATTCATGAATACTTTTTGAGATTGTGACCATTTTCCGAAATATGACAACATTTTATGATTTTTTTAAATTCAAGAACATTTTTTCGAATCCATGAATATTATTTTGAAAATCAGAACTAATTTTGAAATCCCGAACAATTTTAAAGGAAAAATAGAGAAGAAAAAATGAAATCAATAGGAGCGCCCCGCCCCGTAATGGGCCGGCCCAAAGGACGCGCTGAAAAACACGATTGCAGGCTATCTCCCGACCTATGCGTGGACTAGGAGGACACTGAGAGCCTGCGCTGATTCTTCTCAAAAAAAAAAAGAGCCTGCGCTGAAAAACACGAAGGTAAACGTTTGCCACCGGACGACCGGCCGAAGCTTCGGCCGGTCGCCTCACTAATCTAGCGCGTCGCACTCACAATCAAAGGCCACGTGATCCCCATGGGTCCTGCGGACTGTCCCGGTTTTCTCCTTATAAGCTGCTGGCACACACTCCGTGCATATTCCTTCCGCTTTCATCTCTGCACCCTCCACCATGCCGCTGCTCCCTCTACTCCTTTTTCTTGGACACCATGTCATAGAGCTGCTGCACAAAGCGCACTCCCCCATGAAGTGCATCGTTCTCCATGCGCGCTGCGGCGCCGTCGTTGCTGGAACCGAATTAGCTATGAGCAGGGATAACCAGCTGACGCGGTGCTGCTAGCAGAAGCAGGTTTTGCTGGAAGCGACCTGGCACGGTCCGGCAACCAGGAATCATATTTCTTGCAACCGGCCGCCAGAGTTGCTAGAACTGCCCTCACGGTGTGCTGGAAGCATCGAACGGGTAAACCAAGTGCTACTTCTGTACTAAAGGCATGGTCGCTGCGTGCTGCAACCGGTGACCCATGATGCTACCACCGGCATGCCGAGGTGCTACAGCAGGCAAGGCGAGGTGCTGCCCGCCCAGCGACTGGCGGTGTTACAACCAGTGTCCCAGTGTGCTACGACCGGTGATCCAAAGTGCTACGACCCGCCAAAAAAATTGCTACTACGGGCGGTGACCGCAGTGGCCACGCCCGTCAGATGCTGCAACCGCTCTCGCTCGATGCTGGAACCGGCAGAAATTTTTGATACTACGGGTGGTGAACGTGGTGACCACACCCGCCAGATGCTGCAATCGCTCTTGCTATATGCTGGAACCGGCAACAAAATTTGCTACTAAGGGCGGTGACCACGGGCTGCCAGATGCGGCAACCGCTCTCGCTAGATGCGACTGGCGGTGGGCCACAGAAGCTACAACCGGTCACTGCTAAAGCTGCAGCCGTTTCCTGTGATTTTTTGTTGGGACCGCGAGACGACAAGCTGCTATCGGGAAGATGATTTGCTGTGACTGAGCAGACAACAAGCTACGACCGGCAAGACGATTTGCTGCAGGGCGGCGAGTCGCGACGGTGATGCAGGGCGGCGACGGCGAGCTGCGATGGTGGACGGGGCATTCACGGGAGCTGGGGCGTCACGAGTCGACGAGAAAAGCATGCGGCGCATGACGCCGGCAAACGTGTTTCATGGACGCGCTGCCGGATGACCGAGTTCACGAGAGGCGATGACAACGATTTGCAACGGCGATGCAATGTGGCCGCGGCGAGCTGCATCATTCACGGAAGCTGGACGACGGCCCACGATAAACACCCACGCTTCCACTCCGTTGTATGGTTGCGAGTCATCGAGGAAAGTTGCAGCGCATGACAACGACAACGCGGTTCGTGCGGGGCTGCGGGCGGACGACGGACGTTCAGCGGGTTCAGTTTTGCATCCGTTCAGCTGTGTTCAGTTTTGCATGTCCCAACGAATCGAACGAAGCCATATCCAAGGCTAACGGATGGATGAATCCAACGGACACAGGTGGACCGGCGGAGCGACTCGGCCGGTCGACCGGCGCAGATCAGCGCCCAAACACGAATCCTGAGGTTATAGGTCGGCCGGCGAGGAAGTTAGATGCGATTTAACAAATTCCCATTTAGATGAGAAATTAGCAAATCTGAAAAGAAACGTAATTTGCAGCAGCCGGATGAAAGCATGATTTTCCAATTACCGATTTACAAATAAACAAACCATAATAAAAATAAAGTCCCCTCAAATAAAAAGTAAAAAGTAAAGTTTGTACTTCTCTCTTTTTGATTTGTTTTTACTAGCGACTTAATTATGGACGGTGAACAAATATTAATATTTCGACGTGGCATTTACGTACGGTACGCGTCAACCACCAATGCCTGTTTGTTCAGTGGAGCAGCTGTGTTTGTGCCCACCTGAGCTGGTCGTTGCCGTGGCGCCCTAGCCATGACTGCTGGGAGCAAAGCACTGTTCCTCCGTGTCAAAGAGCTGATCAACAAGGCCCTGAATCCCCAAGTCTTCTGCCCCATCGAGCCCCGCGCGGGCCGGTCACAGCACAGGCACGGACATCCAGCCGGCGAGGCGCCGGGGCCTGCCTGCTCTCCGAGAACGCGCACTCACACATGCATGCCGCAGGCATGGGCTGCCGCACGACCCCCACCCCACCACCCATGGCCATGGCAGCCACAGCGAGAAGCGACGGCTATAAATGCGTGTACTGATTGTGGATGGGTGCATATTCATCAGACGCCGAAGGATCAACCACCGCTAGCTCTAGTACACTATCTGGTACGAAGGAGATGGGGAGGAAAGACAAGGTCATATGATATCAGATCTGATGCATACCTTGTGTGCAACGATTCTCCATTTTCTTATTTGGTTTGTCTCAATCAGTGCGCATGGTCTCATCATTCCACCATCATGCATGTTTCGATCCGCATGGACGTCTTTGATAGTACAATTCAGGCAACAACTAGCAGCATCGTATGTATTTACATTTTTCAAAACGGAGGTTAAAGTTTTGACTCGTCTCATTAATTGAAAAGAGAGTTTACGAATAAGTATACTACTTTCGCGGCATCAAAGATCTAAGATGATTTGCACATGCCAAACCCAAAAGAGCAGCCTCAGACGGTAACACCGGTGCTCGGCATCAACGGGACATTTCTAAAAATCTGAGCATTCCTCTCACACCAAAGCTCCCAATATACAAGCATAATAAGCGAGGCCAAGCCTTTTCTGATGCCGCCGCGGGCGTTGATCGTGGAGATCCACCACTCCTTGACCGAGATGAAATTATTCCACCCGTCGAAGTCCACATGCTATAGCCCAAGCCATCTTCCAGTTCGCTCCAAATGCTCCTTGAGTATCTATAGCAATGGCGTTTCTATGTGTTAGCTACGTCAGCTGACCCCAGAACTTTTAAGGAAACAATCTAAAAATGTTGTACACTCACTGTACATTGTGAAGAAAAAAATTCAAAAAATTAGCAATGACCCCACATATTCTTGAGGCTGACTTCACCACTGATCTACAGTTGAATAAAATATGTGTCGTTGTCTCCGACTCCCTCTTTGCCCAATTGGCAAAGCCCATAATTTGGCCAGTCCCTCTGCTTAAGCCGATTCGCCTTCTACACTCGGTCTTGAATGATGAGCCACGCAAAAAATTATGCTTTGGAGGGGACCGAAAATTTTGACACCGACGACTTCAAAGGGGAGTCACATTGGTAATGAAGTTGGGCTAGGTAGACCGAAGATGTGGAGTACTCGACAGAGTATTGTTCCAAATGATGGCATCCACAATATTCTCATTGAGGTTGATGTCAGGAAGCTTCGTCCAAAGATCCTTGAACCAATGATGGGCCTCCATCGTACCACCAAACAAGGCCCGTGACCGACGATGTGCCGCTTGCCACCCGATGTTGTAAGGTTCCTTTCTCAAGTGAGCTGCCCACCAAGGTGAAACAGGCCCCTCTGCCATCGGCGAAGGCTGCCGCGACAACGATAGGAAGGAGGTAGAGGCTAAGGAGGCTAAGTGCTGTCGCTGGTTGTGTCGCCTTGGGAAGGAGCCACGCGCACGCTTTCTGTTGAATATCTCTAGCTGTTACTACCTCGGTCCGGGTTTATTACGCCCCCTCATATTTTGTGTCAAATTTTTACCGTAGATTTGACCAACAAAATATTAGTTGTATGTCTTGATGGATTCATATTTGAAAGAAGTTTCAGTGATGCTATTTCTTTGGTATATAGCTTATTTTTTATAGTTAAATCAAAGATTAAAGTTTGACCCAAAATACAAGGGAACTAATAAATCTCAAGACTTGTAAAAGCCGTCTTAATTAACGTACGTCATGCCTAGTGGATTGGATCTATTGCCAGTCGCCACGTCGACCCACACCCATGTGCATGCATGCACGAAGTGCACCTACTCCTGATGAAAGCCGATGCATATGCAATGGCTGCTCTCATTCAAGAATAATCAAGATATATGCACGTACAATTAATGAATAATAATGCACTATACATTATTGTCCCTTTAAGACCACTCCCAAAGAAATGTCTTGTTTTCTTTCTAACAAAATGTTTACTATTGTGCCTATATAATGCCCCCCCCCCCCCCCCCCCCACTGGAGTGTCAATAAGCAAGTATTTGTGGTGCCACGTAAATATTAAGATGATGTTACACTATAATTAAAGAAGAGTGAGGTGATAATATATAGTATCATACCGCATAACGAAATTTTTTAAGCGCAAAGAGATATTGTACACACTTCATATTGGGATTCAACAAAAACAAGTAAAATAATTGAGATGGCAAAATTATACTAGGCCACTATACTATGAAATGCAAATGTGATAATTAAAGGGGTATCATGCACTATAATACTAGCGACTATTAGAGACCTAATAAGAGATTGCATAATTCAAAAGACATATGTATAGTCCAATAGGTTGTATCTTACATATGCCAAATGTTTAATACATTATATATATACCTCGCTGCGAATCAACCTATGGTTGAGTTGGTTAGGTGGACAGTGGTATCCCCAACCCACCAGGGTTCAAATCCTGGTGCTCGCATTATTCCTGCCAGCTCAGTCTTTCGGAGGTGCTCATAGGGGTAGGGTGTGCGTGTGTGCGTTCATAGGGATGAGTGTATGCACGTGTATATGAGCGTTTGTGTCTGTACTGATGCTCAAAAAAAAATATACCTCGCTTTGGTCAAGACTGCGATATTTGGTTAGGCTTAACTTATGGCTTACGGTTTTTGGCTTATAAGCCAAAAGCCACATATTTATGTGTTATTTTGCTTTTGATAGATATACGATTCAATGTTTGTTTTTCTTTTTTTAGAGAGAGAACCACACATTATATGGTTTAAAAAAAAGAGTACATCATGTGGAACGTACAAAAAAACAGGACTGACAGGTGTCCAAGAAACTTTGCAAAAAGAACCTCAAATATAAGAATATTACAAGTAAGTCCTTTGGGGTCCCTGCAAACAAACCGATCTGAAACTGTTGTCGTTCGCCGGCGCCACCGAGATGCACACCAGAGAAAGGGACGGAGAACCAACAAGCCGAAATCCAGGCCAACGCCATAGCCATCAAGGTGTTGTGAACCGAAGAATAGGCCTGTAGAACAGGCACTTGACGCTATGGCGAGTCGGCCGGGGACATTCCCCACGCTGTCCTGGATCCAAATCCAGCGAATCCCGCAGCTGTTGCCGGGGAAGAAAACCGAATTTGCCGCCGCCGGACCACCAACCTTGTTCCAGCTCCAAACAAAGAGCCCACCGCCGTGAAGGAACCGCGAGCGGACGAGGCCATCGGCTCAACGGTGTCGCCGGGACGGACGCCGCTGTGGTGAGGGAAAAACCGAGGCCACCTTATTCGACGAAGCACCAGCCCCACCAAACTGTTGCTACTAGATGAAAACGAGACCCTAAACCTATGGACCAAACGGGAGAGCAACGGGAGCCCACCCCCCTCCTCCAGCCGCCAGAGCAGCAGAGGGAGGGGGGAGGGAGGTCACCACCTCGCCGGCGTCCAAAGGAGGGCTGGAACCGTCGCCTCTCTGTCGCCAATGGACGAGAATGAAAAAAGTGGATATGTTTGTTTTTCTTGGGCTGCATTAAGAGACTACGTACAGAATAAGAGACGATTTTCTCCCCTCTTCTTATTAACAACGTCACCTTGGAACATTTGGAGAGGCATAAGGTAAAAAAATAAACTTAGTTTATGCAGACGTGATAAAAGGAACATGCTACCACCTCTAGGGTTCCATGGAATAGAAGAGAAACGTATACACCAACACAAAGTATTTTATTTTTGTAGAAATGGCATCAGCGCCCAAAAAGTGTTCTTCTAATCCCGTGCTCAAATGGCATCTCCAAAGCGGACCTAGGGTTTCCCCGGGTACACAAGAAGGGGGTGGATCATGCCAAGGCAACGCTTCCAAGAAGGATGTGGATGATGTGCATGTCGTAGGGCACAGTGTGCTTTCACGTGTGAAACGAACCATGCAAGAGCTGCCAGAAGAGCCCCCTTTTGCTCCTGCCTACGAAAACCGCGGATATGACCAACCATGCATTGCAGAACAACTCATCCTTTATGATCGAGTACCCTGCCATCCTTCGTACTCTAAAAGAATGACACTTGCTGGGTGTGGTGTATGGCATGGACATCGTCGACAGGGGCCCCGGGGGGGGGGGGTTGTTACCAATGCATATTTGTTTAAGATATTTTTCATTCTATATTGACTATTTGCATAAAATCCAGATTGTATTCTACTCCCTCCGTTTTAAAATAGATGACCCAACTTTATACTAACTTTAGTAGTTGCATATATGGTCTAAATACACCGAGTGTATATATATGCGTCTACACTAGTACACTACACTTGCCATGCTAGTATGGGTTTTGGCTTGTTGCCTATAAATACAAGAGGTGTTGTTTCACTCCAAAACCCAAAGCCTGCCAGCACAGTCCTTTCCTAGTCCCTACCACGCGGCGCCTCTAGCTCTCGGCCATGTCGTCGTCCATGGCCGCGGCCGTGTCGTCGCTCCGCGCCCTCCCACTCCACATACTCGTGCCGCTTGTGACCTCGGCGCTCGCCTTCGTCGTCACCGTCTTCCGGCGCCTTCTTCGGCGGCAGCGGCCGGTGTACCTGCTCAACTACAGCTGCCACCTTCCGGACGCGGACCGGCAGTGCAACCTGGAGGTGTGCGAGTACTTCGGCCTCCGCTCCAAGCGCTACACCGACGAGACCGCCGACTTCATGCGGCTCATCTTCCGCAAGTCCGGGCTCGGGCAGGAGACCTTCGCGCCGCCCTTCATCTTCTCCGGCAAGTTTGAGAAGACGCTGGCCTTCGCCATCCAGGAGGCCGAGGAGGGCCTCTTCACCGTGGTGTCCCAGCTGCTGGCCAAGTCCGACGTCTCCCCGCGCGACGTCAGCGTCCTCATCGTCGCCTGCTCCATGTTCTCCCCTCAGCCGTCGCTGGCGTCCATGATCGTGCGCCGCTTCAAGATGAAGGACGACGTCAAGGTCTACAGCTTCGCCGGGATGGGGTGCAGCGCCGGCACGGTGGGCATCGACATGGCGGCGCGGCTGCTCCGCGTGCAGCGCCGCCCAGGGTACGCGCTGGTGGTGGTGACGGAGAACACCAGCCTCAACTGGTACTTCGGCAACAACAAGCACATGCTGGTGACCAACTGCATCTTCCGCGTGGGCAGCGCGGCGGCGCTCATCACCGACGTGCCCGCGCGCCGGGCCGACGCCAAGTACGAGCTGCTGCGCACGCTGCGGACGCACCATGGCGCCGACGACGCGGCGTACAACGCCGCCGTGCAGATGGAGGACGAGGACGGCGGCGTGGGCGTGGCGCTGACCAAGGACCTCGTGCGCGTCGCCGGCGCCGGCCTCCGCAGCCACATCGCCACCCTCGCGCCCTACGTGCTCCCTGTCTCCGAGCTGCTCAGGTACCGTACGTGCTACCACGTCGCGACGCTTCCCACCTCTGCGCGCGCATTTAACATATCGACTGCGCCGTCCATATTTTTCCAGGGGCCAGTAAAACTTTACTACTACTGTGGTATCGCTGCAACACTGCCACTGTATAAACAACTTTTCACCTAAACACAGCAATGCTCCTACGTCTGTATTAATTTCTACCTGCCTTGAAACAAAATCCACCCATGATCTAATGCATATGCTCTTTTTAGAAGAAGAGGAAAAAATCACTGTTCAATATGAGCTCTTTTTTCTTTGAACAAATTCAATATGAGCTCGGCAGTTTCCCTAATACATCTGTAACTAAATATAAGACGTTCTTGCAGTTCAAAAACGTCTTTTATTCAGTTTCAGAGGTAGTACGTGACTAACCATATTTTTATATCAAACTTAACTTGATGGTTGCATATTATTGAAACTTTGTAATTTTTCGTTTGCAAATGTACATTCTCGGCAGTTTCACGTTTCTAGATCAAAAGCTGCGCGCATTATTTTTGTGCAACATAAAACTATTGGACGTATCGACCTAGTGAGGAATGACCGAATGAGCATCGACAAACATTATGCGGCCAAAAATCAGGGGGGGCTTCTCCACAGCATCATGGCTTATACTCACACCCACAATGTAATGCTTTTTAGGGTTTTCAAGGTTAACCAAAATGTAGGTCGTTTTAAACACTCTCATTGCATTTTTGCTGATGTTGCTTCTATTTACACCCTCACTTATCCATTAAGAGTTGAGCCTATAACCTTAGTATCCATTGTATCCATTGATCTTCTTAAGGTGTATTTTTTTGCGGGTGGATCTACTTAAGTTGTGGAATCACTAAAGACTATGACATTGGCATTTTACACTTTAATTAGTCGCTAGAGTCTACATCTTGGAACGAATTACTACTACATGTTGAAACATTGTGCAACAAAAGAACATGGGCAACTTAAGAAGATCAATCATGGGACCATATAGTCGGCTTACTTTTTCAATCATGGATGCGGTTGCTGGGGCAAAAAATAAAAACATTGCCATAGTGTCCTCTAGGCATCTAGCTTAGAGATCCTCATAAAGAAACTGGGGCCTCTTCTTTTTTTTCGAAAAGGGATGTCACTGGCATGTGCATTGATTGATGTACATAACCATGGATAAAAACATCTCCACTACTAAAGGTGAGTTGGAAATTGTACGTTGGTACGTCCAACTCCCCCTCGATCCCCCTCCCCACGTCCTGCATTAACTCAATCAAATTAAATCAAATTTTATCAAAACCTCAAATAAATCAAAAAAAAAATCTTGCCTTCCCCACTCATACCCAAATCTAATCAAATCTTACTAAAACCTCACCTAAAATAAAACTTTCCTTTGCCTCAACAACCCATACTCAAATCAAATCTTATCAATATGATGAGCGTAAGATTTTATGTCGGACATGATAGATGTTGAACCACTAGAATATAAATGTCCCTATTACGACGCATGGGTAATTAGTTGTTATGTCGTTGTATTGTGCAAAAGGAAAAAAAGATTCGGATGAAACAAGATAGAGAAACGAGCAAAAGATATCTCATTTTCTTGGTCTATTAGTAAGAACTGATTTCGAACCTATAATGCTTAGTTGGCGTTTTTCGAATGAAGAAATAGCCTAAACTTGAATTTTTAGGGTTTTGATTTCCTTGCTGATTTTGGCGCTATGACCTAAATTTAGTTTCCGAGCTTTGGGACGATGCTTTCCATTTCCTGAATTGCACAGACAGTACTACTGCGGTGTTCTGCACACACGTATAGATGTGGACTTGACTTTTTGTTTCAGCATATATATGAGGCATAGCTTCAAACTTAATTAATGTCGATCGTATACTTGCTACGTACTTGAGGTTTCCAATCAATAGCGAGCGTAGCACACCCACACCCCACATGCATCTTCAGAGAAGCAGCAGCAGAACTTAATGGAATCGTACGTGAGCACTCTGTCTCTCCAGCCTAGCCTTCAATGGATGCACGGTCATTTTTTTTCCCATTCTTGTTGACACTGTATGGTCGTTGTTTAATGTCTGTTTACTACGGAGCATCTACATGAATTTCACCAAGATCGATCCGGCATGGTGCGAAGCTTCAAACATTTACTTCTTTGGGTGCATGGTCGGTCTCACCGGACGCGCGGGCACGTGGTGGTTGGGCATGCAGGTACGTGTACCGGGTGGCGTGGGCGTACAGCGGCGGCAACCCCAAGGCGGCGGCGGCGCTGGTGCCGGACTTCCAGCGCGCGTTCGAGCACATGTGCATCCACTCCGGCGGCAAGGCGGTGATCGACACGGTGGCGAAGCTGCTGGGGTTCGCGCCGGTGGTGGTGGAGCCCGCGCGCGCCACGCTGCACCGCTTCGGCAACACCTCCAGCAGCCTCGTCTTCTACGAGCTGGCCTACTTCGAGGCCAAGCGCCGCGTCCGCGCCGGCGACCGCCTCTGGATGCTCGCCTTCGGCACCGGCTTCAAGGCCTGCAGCGTCGTCTGGCGCGCGCTCCGCGACTCCGGCCCCGACGCCGACAACCCCTGGAACGGCTGCGCGCACCGCTACCCCGCGGCATTGCCGGTGCCCACCCCGCGCAGGCAGAACTACCAACCCCAGCCCGAGCAGCAGCAGCAGCAAGAGGAGCAGAAGAAGCTGTGAGACACCCATACCGTACGTACGTCGCCGTCGATCCATCGGCCGAAGAATAAATTGTGCTGTTTCCACCGTGATCTATCTATCTAAGTGGTTGCATAGTCATGTTTCGATCGATCGATGACCAGATACTTCTTCTAAGTACGCTGATGTATTTTCATTCCAGTCACGTACAACGTCTTTATTTAAGCAAACATTCAGTGGCCGTCTCAACCTTGCTACGTATAATTTCATTCAGCTAAGTTATGTTGTGCTAAAACTGGACACTTTCGATGCTGCAATTGAAATTTTAGAAACGCTTGGGATCACCCGGCCGGAGCCCACATTTGCGTCGACCTCCTTCTTTCCCTGCCACGCGTCCTCTTCTTTTCGCTTTTCCTTTATCTATCCATACTCACGCGAGGAGCAAGCAGGCATTGAGGAGGTTGGGGCCTTGAAATTGCGGCCATGGAGTCGCCACCTCTCAAGCGCCTTGACCTGACAGAGCCAGAGCAGTCTCCACGGGATGGCGGCACCTTTCGATCCTCCGTATTTTTCCTTCATCTTCTTCTCCATCTCTCTCCCTTGTCAACAGCAAGCAGCGAGCAGTAGTAGCAGCATGTAGCGATCCGCAGCAGAGGCGGCAATAAGCCGCACGCTACTCCGGCGATGTTGTCGGTGTTGCGACCACAATACATGGTGGACTCGGACATGGCAGGAGATGCTTTTGCGGCAAGGAACCTACTGCAACTGCAACAAGAGTCTTGTTGTAATGGCGGCAAACACCGCTCAATAAGAGTCTTGTTACAATTGCGACGAGGGTCTTGTTGCAGTGGCAACGTTGGCGGCCATGAGTCGGAGATGCTTTTTGCAACAAGGCCGTTGTTGCAATTGCAACATGGGTCTTGTTGCAGTGAGCAAAATAGAGAAGAGGAACGAGTACGATCATAAGGTGAACATCTCCTGATTAGACGGCATGCGACCCCGTCGATATTTGAAAAATATTAGCCGGCCGCGTAGCACACCCCTTGAAATTTACAAACATTTAAGACACAACCGGAATTAGTAAGGGATAAGCTAGAGATTGAAAACTGATTTTGGGCCAATCGATCGTTTTCTACTGTCTGATTCAAAACCAATGGCAGGATGGCCTTCTTCAACCTCACGCTTCCCTTTGTACCATCGCCCCCCACCCACACACACCTCCCCTGCCATCTCTCTAAATCGGTGAAGCACCAGATTTTTTGGGCGAGCCCTACACCCCCACCCTCGAACCATCAAGTTTCATACTCCCTCTGTCCGAAAATACTTGTTGGAGGAACGGATGTATCTAGATGCAATTTAGTTCTAGATACATCCATTATCATCCATTTCTCCGACAAGTATTTCCGGACGGAGGGAGTACTTGCCTCCGTCGGCTGCCACCGACTGCCGAGGCCTTGCTGGCATCCCTGAGCTTCAGTGCACCCAGCAGCTGCTGCTTCCTTCCCAAAAAAAATTAAATGACCTAAAATTTCAGATTCAGGCTACTGACATCCAGCTAATTTGGATTTGTAAGACTGTATTAGTTGGCCCTCTTGAATCTTGTTGATCTACGTACGACCGAGGCAGAAGAAGACGGTCCACCAACCTATCGCTAGATCCGCGGCACACGTCCGTCCCATCAAAGACAAAGATGTAGGTCCGGTACTGCTACTGCACCATATCATATGAGCAGGCGTCCTCCGCACTGTGCTCTCCACTTACTACCGAAAGAGTGAGGAGAGAATGCAATGCATGTGCCCTACATCAGCAGCGATGGTTAGGTTGCTCAAATAAACGGCGTAGTACTTGCAGTAGGATCGATGAAGGCCATTGATGGCATCACAACGGCGAGGATCTGCAAGACGTAGTAGTAACGCACTCCATGTGGGCGCGCGCATGCAATTGATCATGGAGCAATGGCCGGCTCCCACAGATCGGCCGGCAGGCACGGCATGGCATATTGCATGCGTTGCTGGCGGCCCGCCTTCAATGAGGCCTGGAGAGAGGTGCACAGGTGGGGTTAACTGTGCTTGGATTGGATTGGATTGGAGCATTTCTGTTTCTGCTGGACTTGGTGTGAGCTGTTAGCCTAATCCTGCCGCACCCTGCTGTTTCTTTCTGTCAGTTTTCGTCAGGTTCAGAATAACGCTGCAGAGGCAGCCGTAGCTAGGTTTCAGCTAATTCTGCGCGACCAGCGCCCCGGCGTCCCAGCGACGGCCTTTGACCACGGCTACGTTCTCACCGAAGCATCCCTAGTAGGTGCAGAGGCCCGGGAAGTGAAATTCTCCCCATTTATAAGATCCAGCGGTTAGTGAACAGGGCGTTATGGTAAGGGCGACACGGGCGACGCCCGTGGCGTCTACTACGGGCCTGCCGCCGGCGACCATCTCCGATGTGGGGCGCGCCGGTGGGAGGTTTTGGGCTCTCGCGGAGTCTGAAGCTGAGGACGAAGATGACGGGGTGTGACGCCTCCGATTCAATCGTACACTAATCAAGCACGCAAATGTGTACGATCAAGATCAGGGACTCACGGGAAGATATCACAACACAACTCTACAAATAAAAATAAGTCATACAAGCATCATAATACAAGCCAGGGGCCTCGAGGGCTCGAATACAAGTGCTCGATCATAGACGAGTCAGCGGAAGCAACAATATCTGAGTACAGACATAAGTTAAGCAAGTTTGCCTTAAGAAGGCTAGCACAAACTGGAATACAGATCGAAAGAGACGCAGGCCTCCTGCCTGGGATCCTCCTAAACTACTCCTGGTCGACGTCAGCAGCCTGCACGTAGTAGTAGGCACCTCCATGTGTAGTAGTCGTCATCGACGGTGGCATCTAGCTCCTGGACTCCAGCATCTGGTTGCGACAACCAGAGAGAAAGGAAAGGGGGGGGGGGGAAGCAACCGTGAGTACTCATCCAAAGTACTCGCAAGCAAGGCGCTACACTACATATGCATGGATATATGTGTAAAGGGCCATATCAGTGGACTGAACTGCAGAATGCCAGAATAAGAGGGGGATAGCTAGTCTTATCGAAGACTACGCTTCTGGTCACCGCCGTCTTGCAACAGGTAGAAGAGGGCAGTCTGAAGTCCTCCAAGTAACATCACATAGCAATAATCCTACCCGGCGATCCCCTCCTCGTATCCCTAAGAGAGAGCGACCACCGGTTGTATCTGGCACTTGGAAGGGTGTGTTTTATTAAGTATCCGGTTCTAGTTGTCATAAGGTCAAGGTACAACTCCAAGTCGTCCTGTCATCGAAGATCACGGCTATTCGAATAGATTAACTTCCCTGCAGGGGTGCACCACATAACCAAACACGCTTGATCCCATTTGGCCAGACACACTTTCCTGGGTCATGCCCGGCCGCGGAAGATCAACACGTCGCAGCCCCACCTAGGCACAACAGAGAGGCCAGCACGCCGGTCTAAACCTAAGCGCACAGGGGTCTGGGCCCATCGCCCATAGCACACCTGCACGTTGCGTACGCGGCCGAAAGCAGAACTAGCCCCCTTAATACAAGAGCAGGCTTACGTTCCAATTCGGCGCGCGCCACTCAGTCGCTGGCGTCACGAAGTGCTTCGGCTGATACCACGACGTCGGGATACCCATAACTACTCGCACGTAGATGGTTAGTGCGTATAGGCTCGTAGCCAACTCAGATCAAATACCAAGATCTCGTTAAGCGTGTTAAATATCCGCGAACGCCGAACAGGGCCAGGCCCACCTCTCTCCTAGGCGGTCTCAACCTGCCCTGTCGCTCCGCCACAAAGATCCACTCGCGGGTGCTCCACCAGCCGACCCGTCTTTGGTCACCACATGTATCATGTATAACGTATATAGTATATACCCGTGATCACCTCCCGAGTGATCACGGCCCGATAGTATAGCATAGCAGACGGACAAGAATGTAGGGCCACAGATGAAAAATACTAGCATCCTATGCTAAGCATGTAGGATTGCGGGTAAGGTATCAATGACTGTAGCAACAATGACAGGCTATGCATCAGAATAGGATTAACGGAAAGCAGTAACATGCTACACTACTCTAATGCAAGCAGTATAGAGGAGAATAGGCGATATCTGGTGATCAAGGGGGGGGGGGGGGGCTTGCCTGGTTGCTCTGGCAAGAGAGAGGGGTCTTCAACTCCGTAGTCGAACTAGGCAGCAGCAGCGTCGGTCTCGTAGTCTACCGGAGAGAAGAGGGGGAAGAAACAATGAATACCAGGTAAGCAGATGCATATCGATGCATGACAAGACAAGTAACGATGCTAGGCGTGCCCTAACGTGGTATGAGGTGGTACCGGTTAAGGGGGGAAACATCCGGGAAAATATCCCCGGTGTTTCGTGTTTTCGGGCAAAGGAGCCGGAGGGGGAAAGTTGCGATTTCGATAGATTAGGGGGGTATGGCGGACGAACGGACTGCGTATCCGGATTCGTCCCGTCGTTCTGAGCAACTTTCATGTTGAAATTATTTTAATCCGAGTTACGGATTAAAAGATATGATTTTCTAAAGATTTAAATCATTTTCTGATTTTAATTAATTATTTAATTCTAACATTATCCAGAATAGTGTATGCTGGCGTCATCATGACGTCAGCATGACGTCAGCAGTCAACAGAGGTGTTGACTGGTCAACTGACGTGTGGGTCCCGCATGTCATTGACTGTTAACTAACCTAACAGGTTAATTAACTAAACTAGATGATTAGGTTAATCTAATCAGGATTAATTAAGTTAATTAAATCTTTAATTAATTAACTAATTAATATTTTATTTATTTATTTTTATTTTTATTTTTTTAATTCTTTTTTTATTTAAAAGTTATCTGGGCGGGGCCCATGTGTCATAGGGCCATAGGGGCCTAACGGGTTCACGGGCATTGGGCCTGAGCAGCGGCGGATGGAGCCACGGCGAGGTCATGGCCGGAGCGGGGCGCGCCGGCCGTGGCCTGTGGAGGGCGGCCGCGGGGAGGCGCGCTGGGGGCCGACGCCGTCGGCCGTGGCCGCGGCCGTGTGCAGAGGAGGCGGGGGCGCAGGGGGTGAGCGCCGGCGGGGAAGCAGGGGGACGGAGGCAAGGTCATGCTGGCGAGCAGGGCAGCGGGTGCGGGGTCATGCGCGCGCGGGCAGTGAACGGCGCTGGCGACAGGCACGGGGGCGCGTCGAGGAGTTCGTCGGGGCGGTCGGGCGCGACGCGGTGACAGGGGAAGGAGAGGAGGGGCGCGCGCGTGCTCACATCGAGAAGTAGGGTCTAGGACAGCGGGTGTTGAGGAGGAGGGCGGAGACGACGGCGTCGAGGAGGCAGTCCGGCGACGCGGTCCGGGGCGGCGTGGTCTCCAGGCGGCAACGGGCGACGGCGTCGGGGAGGAGGACGATGGCGCCGGGGACGGCTTCGGGCGACGGGTGGCGGCGCCAGGGGCGTCGGGGGCGACGGGTACGTGCACCGGGGCGGCTTCGGGCGACGGGTGGCGGCGCCAGGGGCGTCGGGGGCGACGGGTACGTGCACCGGGGCGGCGTCGGGCGGCTTCGGGCTTCTCCCGATCTCGATCCAGAACTGGATCGGGGGAGGGGGAGAGAGCGACGTGGGGAGGGGAGTGGGAGCGGTCGTGGGTTAGGGTTTCGGGTGTGGGGGAATAAGGGAGTGAGGGGGCGGCCGGTTGGGCCTGGCCTGGCTAATAGCTGGGCCGGCTGGCCCAGTGGGAGGGGTCTGCTTTTCCCTTTTTTGTTAGTTTTGTTTTCTGTTTTATATTTTCTTTTCTTTTCTTTATTTTCCTTTTCTGTTTTAATTCAATTTAAAATATTTATGCATTTTATAAAACTGTATCTTCTACACCATAATTATCTATGTAATATTTAGTACAAACTGAACAATTTTATTTTAATGTTTGAAAACTTTTATTGTTTTCCTGTAATTAAATTTTGAATTTGTTTCGGTTTTGAATTATCTAGGGTTTATCAACAGTAACCGAGGTGACGTGGCATCATTAGCGGGGGATCACTGTAGCTTAATTATCCGGGCGTCACAATTCTCCTCCACTACAAGAAATCTCGTCCCGAGATTTAGGAGGCGTAAGGGGGGAAGAAGATTCTAGTTACGGAATTCTAGCGAAGTAGTTGATCCCTTTTTGGTGACGTCTTCATTTCTCTGCTCCAGGTCATCATGATGAAGTGGCCACCCTTCCTTCGGAGTCTTCATCATACTAACGAAAGATTAAGGGGGTATACCGGAGGAATGGACCTCTGCAGGGTAGACTATCTGGTAGACAACAACGAGGAAGGTGGCGGAAAGTAACTCTCGAATTGAAATTTAAGACAATATCGAGAGAAAAGCAAGAAGGTGCAAAATAGAAGTTTCAAGCGCATAGGCAATCGTTCGTTGTCTGAAGCGAAGTGTGAAAGGGGTTCAGAGCAATGGGAATAAGTATTGCGCCTGATACCAGATTGATGATCTCATCGGAAGGTGGCTCATGAATTACATACGAGTCCACGCAGAGGAATAACTTTGGGAACAGGGGGTGTACAGGAGAGTCAGGTTTCGATCCTGTGGAACTGTGGGTTATGGGCCCACCATGTGGGTTAAAAGTAGGAAGGGCGGAGACGTCTTGCGTGATCATGCAAGAAAGGCATGTCAGAGGATAGCCTGTCGATTATGTTGGCAACAACGTCAATACCAAGGGCGAGGGACGAAGAGAACCATTTTCCTGCTCGTTGAACGAGGCGAACCAACAGGCAAAGTTCTCGTCCATCGGTGGTGACCGGAATGCTATCGACAATTTCAACAGGGTCTTACTGACAGAGTTGTACACCGAGGTGTTTGCACAAGCAGAGAATTATTACTGCCTATGTCATATAGATCATAGAAATGGTCTAAACAAACCAATGGAAAGGGAAAAGTGTCTATCAGATTTAATCAAAACGATGGAAAGAAAAATGTGTTTAAACACATAATTCAGGGGTATATCCTTCCCATGGACAAGCAGAGAGCATGATATCCATGACAGGATATAACGTAGGAAACCATTTAGGTTATGGGAGAGGAATTTTCATGGCATTACCCATACAGCGGTGTTTTAATAATTGATAACGAAAATTTAGCATTATTCTCCAAATGTTTTTATTGAAGATCGGAGTACCACAGACAAGCTTCGAGATAGCATGGACATGGTCTTCAAGCAAAGGTCGTACTTTTGATACATGAAGGATTCATCAGGAACAACTTGTAGAATAAGTCTTACTGTTTCCTCATGGAAGAATGGATAACATAGCAAAAGGGAACTATAACAATAGGGTCTCTGGCCTGGTGGGCTAGGTATGACCCCACCTTACCGGGTCATATAAAGACCAATGTTATAATTCTTGGAAATATGTTCCAACCATCATATCTGACCGAGATTCAGATCCGACTGGTGTTAGGATAACTCAGAAGAAAAGGTGCAACACAATTTACGAGATGACAATGTTAGTTTCTCGGGAAATGAGCTATGGAGCGAGTTCCGACACACAAGTTCATCATTTAATCAAGGAGAGGTGAGGAGGTGGCTGATTGACTCAGCAACAATCCCTTGACATTTCCAAAAAGGATGGATTTCCACAACTATGTGAACAAGGAGATAACATTTGTCAGATCAAATGATATAATGAGGTATGCCGGAGGAAAACATACACAGTTAAACATTGGTAGAAAGGTGCGCCCAAAATATGGGTTGGGCTGCAAGACCAATGTCAGAATAGTGATTCAATAATCAATAGTCTAAGAATGAATGGCCGACCATTAACTTCAAAGCAATAGGGTTGCTAGAAGGGCAGAATCCGAACAGCACCGCTCACTTGTTGGTACCCCGGTTCGAATCAACGCGAGGACCAAGAAAGAATGGTGATGATGAGAAGTATCACTATACCAAGAATTCTTAAGAGGTGGAGCCATCCTCACAACATTCTTGACATCAAAGATGGTAATACTCCGCGGTAGAATCAGAACATAAGTTGGATAACAAGGAACTAAAGGTACAACACAAAACAGGAACAATTTTTGTGTTGGATGGAATACAATAATGTTGTGGATGATAACCCAAACCATCGAGGGCAAAGGATGCTATTTCTCATCAAGAATTCGATAGATATCTTGGAAGACCTTAGAATGTTGATGATGATCACGACACATTTGTCGAGAGGTTTCGAGAAGATGTAACTGATCGGTGATGACATCAAGTCAACGGAAATGATGAAGCCAAGAGTCATTGGGACCATGGGTACGACACAAACTCGAAATCAAGCTTGCTGCTCAAGGACAAACGATATGACGAGGAAGATCGATTGTAAGATTAGCTCGCCGTCGAAATTTGTGCTCCGAGAAGGACCCGGTAGCACAGTTAAAAATTAGCATAATGATATAGCCAATCAGGCTAGGAATGGCGTGATCGGGTACAGACTCGTAAGTAAAGAAGATTACTAAAAGTTGTTGAACCGTAGTGTGGACTCGATTCAGTTATCGGTGTCTTTGAGTGTTTAATAACTCAAAGCCCGTGAAAAATTGGAATCAGTGAGGATGTAGTACTTGATGGAGAACTCATAAGAAGTTATGCAGTTCCAAGATAATCTCGAGATAGCAGGGGGTAATATTCGACGACAGATCAAGTAGAGGTTGTACCGGGGTATTGGTCCACAGAAGACAAGTGCTTACACTTGCATCGAAAATGGTATTTAAAGGAGAACATGGTCGGAACCATAATTGCAAAATGCCAGATCCCAGATATAAGATAAACTTATACCAAGGAATATTTCATTGAAGAGAAGCTTTAATGATACGATCTACATCGTGTCCATGGGCATGAACGCAAGGTTCAAGGTCGACTCCCACTTCTCCAATGCATAACCTTTCATTCACTTCTCGCGTTCGATGAAGTTGCAGTGTTGAAAAGAAAATTTCTGGCGAAGCACCAGAAGAGTATGACTCGTGAAAACTTTCGGGTTCACACGGTTTAGAGAAGGCATATGTTCAACCCATAGGGGCTTCTTAGAAACATATACCACCAGTTTCGAGAGTAAATATCACAAGCCCGAAAGCAGAGCATGGTTGGCCAAGCAGAGGATACAACTTAACAAGGGCATTATGTATCAGGGGAAGAACTCACAAAGTGATCAAATGTGAAGGACATTGTCGGATATCAATCCGACAAAGGACTTGATGGTCCACAAAGGATCTGATGTGAGTATCGGTACTCAACCAGAAGAGGAAGGAATGCAAATGCAACAGGTTATGGAATCATCTGAATAATTCAAAGCATAAGTGCAAAGCAATTATGATTTCCAAGACAAAGGATCAGAAGCAGACGTTCTGATCAAGGATGGATCAAATGAATATACCAAAGGCACAATCGACGACAAATAGTTTGGTCGAGAACCAGCTCATGTCCAAAATGATGTCTGAGCCGGAAAGATAATCCTAGGACTCGACTGATGATTGTGAACATTCACAACGCATTGGATCAACGGACTCAAAAATGATGGTGACAAAGGATGCCAATATGATTACTTCACTTATGGGATTAATCATAATGAAAGCAAACAAGAAATTCCAGAGCAATAGGTTGCTGAGGATCTTCAGAATATCGAATGGTAGACTTTTGTGTAACACATGAACAACTGGGGGATGAGCGGATACTCGATAAGTGCGAGAATTAACCGTAGGGGTATTCATGTGACAAAGAACAGCAAGGCAGTAAGCTCAAAGGATTATCAAAACAACGACGAGTTTTTCAGGGTATCTTGTAATAACAAGACCAACTGGGGATGAAGGTAAGAATAACAACTGCAAGTAGTTATCCGTAAGGGTTTACGGTGGAAGGGGAATTGCAAACGCGATGAACACAAGTTCTCGAGTTAACAACGGAGAGTATCTTCAGGGTCTTCTGGTGCAGCAGACGACCATCAGTAATAAGGGGCTCTCCGGGTGTAAGTGATAACAAGATCCTAATGTTAGATTTAGCAAAATTCATTTAACCCGAATAGAAGAGAGTTCAGAGTCCTAGAGTATAGGTCGAGGAATAAAAGATCCTAGTACCACCCAATGGCGACGTGGGCCCGTAAGGCACACAGCCAAGTTAGTAAAAGTTTTTGCAATGTCTAGACTTGACTTCGGCCAAAGAGTGTGGAAGAGGGATTCCTACAGGCAGTCGGCTCTGATACCAACTTGTGACGCCCCCGATTCAATCGTACACTAATCAAGCACGCAAATGTGTACGATCAAGATCAGGGACTCACGGGAAGATATCACAACACAACTCTACAAATAAAAATAAGTCATACAAGCATCATAATACAAGCCAGGGGCCTCGAGGGCTCGAATACAAGTGCTCGATCATAGACGAGTCAGCGGAAGCAACAATATCTGAGTACAGACATAAGTTAAGCAAGTTTGCCTTAAGAAGGCTAGCACAAACTGGAATACAGATCGAAAGAGGCGCAGGCCTCCTGCCTGGGATCCTCCTAAACTACTCCTGGTCGACGTCAGCAGCCTGCACGTAGTAGTAGGCACCTCCATGTGTAGTAGTCGTCATCGACGGTGGCATCTAGCTCCTGGACTCCAGCATCTGGTTGCGACAACCAGAGAGAAAGGAAAGGGGGGAAAGGGGGGAGAAAGCAACCGTGAGTACTCATCCAAAGTACTCGCAAGCAAGGCGCTACACTACATATGCATGGATATATGTGTAAAGGGCCATATCAGTGGACTGAACTGCAGAATGCCAGAATAAGAGGGGGATAGTGTTGGGGAACGTTGCAGAAAATTAAAATTTTTCCTACGGCTTCACCAAGATCCATCTATGAGTTCATCTAAGCAACGAGTCATGGGAGAGAGCTTGCATCTACATACCACTTGTAGATCGCGTGCGGAAGCTTGCAAGGTGATGATGGAGTCGTACTCGAACGTGATTCAGATCACCGATGCCAAGTGCTGAACGGACAGCACCTCCGTGTTCAACACACGTACGGGACGAGCGACGTCTCCTCCTTCTTGATCCAGCAAGGGGGAAGGAGAGGTTGAGGAAGACAGCTCCACCGGCAGCACGACGGCGTGGTGATGGTGGAGAAGCAGTACTCCGACAGGGCTTCGCCGAGCACACAACGAAGGAGGAGAGGTGTTGGGGAGGGAGAAGGAGGCAACCAAAGGCCAAGGACTCAAGGTTTGAAGTCCCTCCTCTCCCCCACTATATATAGGAGGGCCAAGGGGGGGGTGGCCGGCCCTAGGAGATCCAATCTCCTAGGGGGCCGGCGGCCAAGGGGGGTTTCCCTCCCCCCCAAGGCACCTAGGAGGTGCCTTCCCCTCCTAGGACTCTTGCCCCCTTGAACCCTAGGCGCATGGGCCTATGTGGGGCTGGTGCCCTTGGCCCATGCAGGCCAAGGCGCACCCCCTACAGCCCATGTGGCCCCCCGGGGCAGGTGGCCCCACCCGGTGGGCCCCCGGGACCCCTCCGGTGGTCCCGGTACAATACCGATAACCCCGAAACTTGTCCCGATGCCCGAAACAGGACTTCCCATATATAAATCTTTACCTCCGGACCATTCCGGAACTCCTCGTGACGTCCGGGATCTCATCCGGGACTCCGAACATCATTCGGTAGTCACATACTTGACTTCCTACTAACCCTAGCGTCACCGAACCTTAAGTGTGTAGACCCTACGGGTTCGGGAGACACGCAGACATGACCGAGACGACTCTCGGGCAATAACCAACAGCGGGGTCTGGATATCCATGTTGGCTCCCACATGCTCCTCGATGATTTCATCGGTTGAACCACGATGTCGAGGATTCGATCAAACCCTGTATACAATTCCCTTTGTCAATCGGTACGTTACTTGCCCGAGACTCGATCGTCGGTATCCCAATACCTTGTTCAGTCTCGTTACCCGGCAAGTCACTTTACTCGTACCGTAATGCATGATCCCGTGGCCAACACCTTGGTCACATTGAGCTCATTATGATGATGCATTACCGAGTGGGCCCAGAGATACCTCTCCGTTATACGGAGTGACAAATCCCAGTCTCGATCCGTGTCAACCCAACAGATACTTTCGGAGATACCTGTAATGCACCTTTATAGTCACCCAGTTACGTTGTGACGTTTGATACACCCAAGGCACTCCTACGGTAACCGGGAGTTACACGATCTCATGGTCGAAGGAATAGATACTTGACATTGGCAAAGCTTCTAGCAAACGAACTATACGATCTTTTATGCTATGCTTATGATTGGGTCTTGTCCATCACATCATTCTCCTAATGATGTGATCCCGTTATCAACGACATCCTATGTCCATAGTCAGGAAACCATGACTATCTATTGATCATAACGAGCTAGTCAACTAGAGGCTCACTAGGGACTCATTGGGTCTAAGTGTTCACACGTGTATTACGATTTCCGGATAATACAGTTATAGCATGAACAAAAGACAATTATCATGAACATTGAAATATAATAATCCTTTTATTATTGCCTCTAGGGCATATTTCCAACAGTCTCCCACTTGCACTAGAGTCACCAATCTAGTTACATTGTGATGAATCGAACACCCATAGAGTTCTGGTGTTGATCATGTTTTGCACGCGAGAGAGGTTTAGTCAACGGATCTGCGACATTCAGATCCGTGTGCACTTTGCAAATCTCTATGTCTCCATCTTGAACATTTTCACGGATGGAGTTGAAACGACGCTTGATGTGCCTGGTCTTCTTGTGAAACCTGGGCTCCTTGGCAAGGGCAATAGCTCCAGTGTTGTCACAGAAGAGTTTGATCGGCCCCGACGCATTGGGTATGACTCCTAGGTCGGTGATGAACTCCTTCATCCAAATCGCTTCATGCGCTGCCTCTGAGGCTGCCATGTACTCCGCTTCACATGTAGATCCCGCCACGACGCTCTGCTTGCAGCTGCACCAGCTTACTGCTCCACCATTCAACATATACACGTATCCGGTTTGTGACTTAGAGTCATCCAGATCTGAGTCGAAGCTAGCGTCGACGTAACCCTTTACGACGAGCTCTTCATCTCCTCCATAAACGAGAAACATGTCCTTTGTCCTTTTCAGGTACTTCAGGATATTCTTGACCGCTGTCCAGTGTTCCTTGCCGGGGTTACTTTGGTATCTTGCAACCAAACTTACGGCAAGGTTTACATCGGGTCTGGTACACAGCATGGCATACATAATAGATCCTATGGCTGAAGCATAGGGGATGACACTCATCTCTTCTTTATCTTTTGCCGTGGTCGGTGACTGAGCCAAGCTCAATCTCACACCTTGTAACATAGGCAAGAACCCCTTCTTGGACTGATCCATTTTGAACCTCTTCAAAATCTTATCAAGGTATGTGCTTTGTGAAAGACCTATGAGGCGTCTCGATCTATCTCTATAGATCTTGATGCCTAATATATAAGCAGCTTCTCCAAGGTCCTTCATTGAAAAACACTTGTTCAAGTAGGCCTTAATGCTGTCCAGGAGTTTCGTATCATTTCCCATCAAGAGTATGTCATCTACATATAATAGGAGAAATGCTACAGAGCTCCCACTCACTTTCTTGTAAACGCAGGCTTCTCCATAAGTCTGCGTAAACCCAAACGCTTTGATCATCTCATCAAAGCGAATGTTCCAACTCCGAGATGCTTGCACCAGTCCATAAATGGATCGCTGGAGCTTGCATACTTTGTTAGCGTTCTGAGGAACGACAAAACCTTCCGGCTGCATCATATACAGCTCTTCCTTAAGATGTCCATTAAGGAATGCCGTTTTGACGTCCATCTGCCATATCTCATAATCATAGTATGCGGCAATTGCTAACATGATTCGGACGGACTTAAGCTTCGCCACGGGAGAGAATGTCTCGTCGTAGTCAATCCCTTGAACTTGTCGATAACCCTTAGCGACAAGTCGAGCTTTATAGATGGTAACATTACCATCCGCGTCCGTCTTCTTCTTAAAAATCCATTTATTTTCTATTGCTCGCCGATCATCGGGCAAGTCTGTCAAAGTCCATACTTTGTTTTCATACATGGATCCTATCTCGGATTTCATGGCCTCAAGCCATTTGTTGGAATCCGGGCCCGCCATTGCTTCTTCATAGTTCGAAGGTTCATTGTTGTCCAGCAACATGATTTCCATGACAGGGTTGCCGTACCACTCTGGTGCAGAACGTGTCCTTGTGGACCTTCGAAATTCAGTAGCAACTAGATCTGAAGTACCTTGATCATCATCAACATTTTCCTCTTCAGTTGGTGTGGGCATTACAGGAATGGTTTCCTGCGCTGCACCACTTTCCCGTTCGAGAGGTAGTACTTCATCGAGTTCTACTTTCCTCCCACTTACTTCTTTCGAGAGAAACTCTTTCTCCAGAAAGCATCCGTTCTTGGCAACAAAGATCTTGCCTTCGGATCTTAAGTAGAAGGTATACCCGACAGTTTCCTTAGGGTATCCTATGAATACGCATTTTTCCGACTTGGGTTCGAGCTTTTCAGGTTGAAGTTTCTTGACATAAGCATCGCATCCCCAAACTTTTAGAAACGACAGCTTAGGTTTCTTCCCAAACCATAATTCATACGGTGTCGTCTCAACGGATTTAGACGGTGCCCTATTTAAAGTGAATGTAGCTGTCTCTAGAGCGTATCCCCAAAATGATAGCGGTAAATCGGTAAGAGACATCATAGACCGCACCATATCCAATAGAGTGCGATTACGACGTTCGGACACACCGTTTCGCTGAGGTGTTCCAGGCGGCGTGAGTTGTGAAACGATTCCACATTTTCTTAAGTGTGTACCAAATTCGTGACTTAAGTATTCGCCCCCACGATCTGATCGTAGGAACTTTATCTTACGGTCATGTTGATTCTCTACCTCACTCTGAAATTCCTTGAACTTTTCAAAGGTCTCAGACTTGTGTTTCATTAAGTAGACATACCCATATCTACTCAAGTCGTCAGTGAGAGTGAGAACATAACGATATCCTCCGCGAGCCTCAACGCTCATTGGACCGCACACATCGGTATGTATGATTTCCAACAAGTTGGTTGCTCGCTCCATTGTTCCGGAGAACGGAGTCTTGGTCATTTTGCCTAAGAGGCAAGGTTCGCATGTGTCAAATGATTCATAATCAAGAGACTCTAAAAGTCCATCAGCATGGAGCTTCTTCATGCGCTTGACACCAATGTGACCAAGGCGGCAGTGCCACAAGTATGTGGGACTATCGTTATCAACTTTACATCTTTTGGCATCCACACTATGAACATGTGTAATATTACGCTCGAGATTCATCAAGAATAAACCATTGACCATCGGAGCATGACCATAAAACATATCTCTCATATAAATCGAACAACCATTATTCTTAGACTTAAATGAGTAGCCATCTTGTATTAAACGAGATCCAGATACAATGTTCATGCTCAAACTTGGCACTAAACAACAATTATTGAGGTTTAAAACTAATCCCGTAGGTAAATGTAGAGGCAGCGTGCCGACGGCGATCACATCGACCCTGGAGCCATTCCCGACGCGCATCGTCACCTCGTCCTTCGCCAGTCTCCGTTTATTCCGCAGCTCCTGCTGTGAGTTACATATGTGAGCAACGGCACCGGTATCAAATACCCAGGAGTTACTTCGAGTACTGGTAAGGTACACATCAATTACATGTATATCAAATATACCTTTGGTGTTGCCGGCCTTCTTATCCGCTAAGTATTTGGGGCAGTTCCGCTTCCAGTGCCCCTTCCCCTTGCAATAAAAGCACTCAGTCTCAGGCTTGGGTCCATTCTTTGACTTCTTCCCGGCAACAGGCTTACCGGGCGCGGCAACATCTTTGCCGTCCTTCTTGAAGTTCTTCTTACCCTTGCCCTTCTTGAACTTAGTGGTCTTATTGACCATCAACACTTGATGTTCTTTCTTGATTTCAGCCTCTGCTGACTTCAGCATCGAGAACACTTCAGGAATGGTCTTTACCATCCCCTGCATGTTGTAGTTCATCACAAAGCTCTTGTAGCTTGGTGGGAGCGACTGGAGGATTCTGTCAATGACCGCCTCATCTGGGAGGTTAATGTTCAACTGGGTCATACGTGCGTGCAACCCAGACATCTTCAGGATGTGTTCACTGACAGAACTGTTCTCCTCCATCTTACAACTGTAGAACTTGTCGGAGACATCATATCTCTCGACCCGGGCATGAGCTTGGAAAACTAGTTTCAGCTCTTCGAACATCTCATATGCTCCGTGATGCTCAAAACGCTTTTGGAGCCCCGGTTCTAAGCTGTAAAGCATGCCGCACTGAACGAGGGAGTAATCATCAGCACGAGTTTGCCAAGCGTTCATAACGTCTTGGTTCTCTGGGACGGGAGCGGCACCTAGCGGTCCTTCTAGGACATATTGCTTCCTGGCAGCTATGAGGATGATCCTCAGGTTTCGGACCCAGTCCGTATAGTTGCTGCCATCATCTTTCAGCTTGGTTTTCTCTAGGAACGCGTTGAAGTTCATGTTGACATGAGCGTTGGCCATTGATCTACAATACATATTTGCAAAGGTTTTAGACTAAGTTCATGATAATAAAGTTCTTAATCAAAATTATGAACTCCCACTTAGATTAGACATCCCTCTAGTCATCTAAGTGTTACACGATCCGAGTCGACTAGCCCGTGTCCGATCATCACGTGAGACGGACTAGTCATCGTCGGTGAACATCTTTATGTTGATCGTATCTTCCATACGACTCGTGTTCGACCTTTCGGTCTCCGTGTTCCGAGGCCATGTCTGCACATGCTAGGCTCGTCAAGTTAACCCTAAGTGTTTTCGCTGTGTAAAACTGTCTTACACCCGTTGTATGTGAACGTAAGGATCCATCACACCCGATCATCACGTGGTGCTTAGAAACGACGAACTGTAGCAACGGTGCACAGTTAGGGGAGAACACTTCTTGAAATTTTGTAAGGGATCATCTTATTTACTACCGTCGTCCTAAGTAAACAAGATGCATAAACATAATAAACATCACATGCAATTATATGGTTGTGACATGATATGGCCAATATCATCAAGCTCCATTGATCTCCATCTTCGGGGCTCCATGATCATCTTGTCACCGGCTTGACACCATGATCTCCATCATCATGATCTCCATCATCGTGTCTTCATGAAGTTGTCACGCCAACGACTACTTCTACTTCTATGACTAACGCGTTTAGTAATGAAGTAAAGTAGTTTACATGGCGTTCTTCAATGACACGCAGGTCATACAAAAAAATAAAGACAACTCCTATGGCTCCTGCCGGTTGTCATACTCATCGACATGCAAGTCGTGAATCCTATTACAAGAACATGATCTCATACATCACAATTCAACATTCATCACAACTTCTGGCCATATCACATCACATGATCAATCGCTGCAAAAACAAGTTAGACGTTCTCTAGTTGTTGTTGCATCTTTTACGTGGCTGCGATTGGGTTCTAGCAAGAACGTTTTCTTACCTACGAATCACCACAACGTGATTTTGTCAACTTCTATTTACCCTTCATAAGGGCCTTGTTCATCGATTCCGCTCCAACTAAAGTGGGAGAGACAGACACCCGCCAGCCACCTTATGCAACTAGTGCATGTCAGTCGGTGGAACCGGTCTCACGTAAGCGTACGTGTAAGGTTGGTCCGGGCCGCTTCATCCCACAATACCGTTGAGCAAGAAAAGACTAGTAGAGGCAAGTAAGATGACAAGATCAACGCCCACAACAAATTGTGTTCTACTCGTGCATTAGAGAACTACGCATAGACCTAGCTCATGATGCCACTGTTGGGGAACGTTGCAGAAAATTAAAATTTTTCCTACGGCTTCACCAAGATCCATCTATGAGTTCATCTAAGCAACGAGTCATGGGAGAGAGCTTGCATCTACATACCACTTGTAGATCGCGTGCGGAAGCTTGCAAGGTGATGATGGAGTCGTACTCGAACGTGATTCAGATCACCGATGCCAAGTGCTGAACGGACAGCACCTCCGTGTTCAACACACGTACGGGACGAGCGACGTCTCCTCCTTCTTGATCCAGCAAGGGGGAAGGAGAGGTTGAGGAAGACAGCTCCACCGGCAGCACGACGGCGTGGTGATGGTGGAGAAGCAGTACTCCGACAGGGCTTCGCCGAGCACACAACGAAGGAGGAGAGGTGTTGGGGAGGGAGAAGGAGGCAACCAAAGGCCAAGGACTCAAGGTTTGAAGTCCCTCCTCTCCCCCACTATATATAGGAGGGCCAAGGGGGGGGGGTGGCCGGCCCTAGGAGATCCAATCTCCTAGGGGGCCGGCGGCCAAGGGGGGTTTCCCTCCCCCCCAAGGCACCTAGGAGGTGCCTTCCCCTCCTAGGACTCTTGCCCCCTTGAACCCTAGGCGCATGGGCCTATGTGGGGCTGGTGCCCTTGGCCCATGCAGGCCAAGGCGCACCCCCTACAGCCCATGTGGCCCCCCGGGGCAGGTGGCCCCACCCGGTGGGCCCCCGGGACCCCTCCGGTGGTCCCGGTACAATACCGATAACCCCGAAACTTGTCCCGATGCCCGAAACAGGACTTCCCATATATAAATCTTTACCTCCGGACCATTCCGGAACTCCTCGTGACGTCCGGGATCTCATCCGGGACTCCGAACATCATTCGGTAGTCACATACTTGACTTCCTACTAACCCTAGCGTCACCGAACCTTAAGTGTGTAGACCCTACGGGTTCGGGAGACACGCAGACATGACCGAGACGACTCTCGGGCAATAACCAACAGCGGGGTCTGGATATCCATGTTGGCTCCCACATGCTCCTCGATGATTTCATCGGTTGAACCACGATGTCGAGGATTCGATCAAACCCTGTATACAATTCCCTTTGTCAATCGGTACGTTACTTGCCCGAGACTCGATCGTCGGTATCCCAATACCTTGTTCAGTCTCGTTACCCGGCAAGTCACTTTACTCGTACCGTAATGCATGATCCCGTGGCCAACACCTTGGTCACATTGAGCTCATTATGATGATGCATTACCGAGTGGGCCCAGAGATACCTCTCCGTTATACGGAGTGACAAATCCCAGTCTCGATCCGTGTCAACCCAACAGATACTTTCGGAGATACCTGTAATGCACCTTTATAGTCACCCAGTTACGTTGTGACGTTTGATACACCCAAGGCACTCCTACGGTAACCGGGAGTTACACGATCTCATGGTCGAAGGAATAGATACTTGACATTGGCAAAGCTTCTAGCAAACGAACTATACGATCTTTTATGCTATGCTTATGATTGGGTCTTGTCCATCACATCATTCTCCTAATGATGTGATCCCGTTATCAACGACATCCTATGTCCATAGTCAGGAAACCATGACTATCTATTGATCATAACGAGCTAGTCAACTAGAGGCTCACTAGGGACTCATTGGGTCTAAGTGTTCACACGTGTATTACGATTTCCGGATAATACAGTTATAGCATGAACAAAAGACAATTATCATGAACATTGAAATATAATAATCCTTTTATTATTGCCTCTAGGGCATATTTCCAACAGATAGCTAGTCTTATCGAAGACTACGCTTCTGGTCACCGCCGTCTTGCAACAGGTAGAAGAGGGCAGTCTGAAGTCCTCCAAGTAACATCACATAGCAATAATCCTACCCGGTGATCCCCTCCTCGTATCCCTGAGAGAGAGCGACCACCGGTTGTATCTGGCACTTGGAAGGGTGTGTTTTATTAAGTATCCGGTTCTAGTTGTCATAAGGTCAAGGTACAACTCCAAGTCGTCCTGTTACCGAAGATCACGGCTATTCGAATAGATTAACTTCTCTGCAGGGGTGCACCACATAACCCAACACGCTTGATCCCATTTGGCCGGACACACTTTCCTGGGTCATGCCCGGCCGCGGAAGATCAACACGTCGCAGCCCCACCTAGGCACAACAGAGAGGCCAGCACGCCGGTCTAAACCTAAGCGCACAGGGGTCTGGGCCCATCGCCCATAGCACACCTGCACGTTGCGTACGCGGCCGAAAGCAGAACTAGCCCCCTTAATACAAGAGCAGGCTTACGTTCCAATTCGGCGCGTGCCACTCAGCCGCTGGCGTCACGAAGTGCTTCGACTGATACCACGACGTTGGGATACCCATAACTACTCCCATGTAGATAGTTAGTGCGTATAGGCTCGTAGCCAACTCAGATCAAATACCAAGATCTCGTTAAGCGTGTTAAATATCCGCGAACGACGAACAGGGCCAGGCCCACCTCTCTCCTAGGCGGTCTCAACCTGCCCTGTCGCTCCGCCACAAAGATCCACTCGCGGGTGCTCCACCAGCCGACCCGTCTTTGGTCACCACATGTATCATGTATAACGTATATAGTATATACCCGTGATCACCTCCCGAGTGATCACGGCCCGATAGTATAGCATAGCAGACGGACAAGAATGTAGGGCCACAGATGAAAAATACTAGCATCCTATGCTAAGCATGTAGGATTGCGGGTAAGGTATCAATGACTGTACCAACAATGACAGGCTATGCATCAGAATAGGATTAAAGGAAAGCAGTAACATGCTACACTACTCTAATGCAAGCAGTATAGAGGAGAATAGGCGATATCTGGTGATCAAGGGGGGGGGGGGCTTGCCTGGTTGCTCTGGCAAGAGAGAGGGGTCTTCAACTCCGTAGTCGAACTGGGCAGCAGCAGCGTCGGTCTCGTAGTCTACCGGAGAGAAGAGGGGGAAGAAACAATGAATACCAAGTAAGCAGATGCATATCGATGCATGACAAGACAAGTAACGATGCTAGGCGTGCCCTAACGTGGTATGAGGTGGTACCGGTTAAGGGGGGAAACATCCGGGAAAATATCCCCGGTGTTTCGTGTTTTCGGGCAGAGGAGCCGGAGGCGGAAAGTTGCGAGTTCGATAGGTTAGGGGGGTATGGCGGACGAACGGACTGCGTATCCGGATTCGTCCCGTCGTTCTGAGCAACTTTCATGTTGAAATTATTTTAATCCGAGTTACGGATTAAAAGATATGATTTTCTAAAGATTTAAATCATTTTCTGATTTTAATTAATTATTTAATTCTAACATTATCCAGAATAGTGTATGCTGGCGTCATCATGACGTCAGCATGACGACAGCAGTCAACAGAGGTGTTGACTGGTCAACTGACGTGTGGGTCCCGCATGTCATTGACTGTTAACTAACCTAACAGGTTAATTAACTAAACTAGATGATTAGGTTAATCTAATCAGGATTAATTAAGTTAATTAAATCTTTAATTAATTAACTAATTAATATTTTATTTATTTATTTTTATTTTTATTTTTTATATTCTTTTTTTATTTAAAAGTTATCTGGGCGGGGCCCATGTGTCATAGGGCCATAGGGGCCTAACGGGTTCACGGGCACTGGGCCTGAGCAGCGGCGAATGGAGCCACGACGAGGTCATGGCCGGAGCGGGGCGCGCCGGCCGTGGCCTGTGGAGGGGCGGCCGCGGGGAGGCGCGCTGGGGGCCGGCGCCGTCGGCCGTGGCCGCGGCCGTGTGCAGAGGAGGCGGGGGCGCAGGGGGTGAGCGCCGGCGGGGAAGCAGGGGGACGGAGGCAAGGTCATGCTGGCGAGCAGGGCAGCGGGCGCGGGGTCATGCGCGCGCGGGCAGTGAACGGCGCTGGCGACAGGCACGGGGGCGCGTCGAGGAGTTCGTCGGGGCGGTCGGGCGCGACGCGGTGACAGGGGAAGGAGAGGAGGGGCGCGCGCGTGCTCACATCGAGAAGTAGGGTCTAGGGCAGCGGGTGTTGAGGAGGAGGGCGGAGACGACGGCGTCGAGGAGGCAGTCCGGCGACGCGGTCCGGAGCGGCGTGGTCTCCAGGCGGCAACGGGCGACAGCGTCGGGGAGGAGGACGGTGGCGCCGGGGAGGGCTTCGGGCGACGGGTGGCGGCGCCAGGGGCGTCGGGGGCGACGGGGACGTGCACCGGGGCGGCGTCGGGCGGCTTCGGGCTTCTCCCGATCTCGATCCAGAACTGGATCGGGGGAGGGGGAGAGAGCGACGTGGGGAGGGGAGTGGGAGCGGTCGTGGGTTAGGGTTTCGAGTGTGGGGGAATAAGGGAGTGAGGGGGCGGCCGGTTGGGCCTGGCCTGGCTAATAGCTGGGCCGGCTGGCCCAGTGGGAGGGGTCTGCTTTTCCCTTTTTTGTTAGTTTTGTTTTCTGTTTTATATTTTCTTTTCTTTTCTTTATTTTCCTTTTCTATTTTAATTCAATTTAAAATATTTATGCATTTTATAAAACTGTATCTTCTACACCATAATTATCTATGTAATATTTAGTACAAACCGAACAATTTTATTTTAATGTTTGAAAACTTTTATTGTTTTTCCTGTAATTAAATTTTGAATTTGTTTCGGTTTTGAATTATCTAGGGTTTATCAACAGTAACCGAGGTGATGTGGCATCATTAGCGGGGGATCACTGTAGCTTAATTATCCGGGCGTCACACGGGGACAGCGCCGGAGGCTCGCCGGAAGCCTACTCGCCGACGCCGTCGTCGGTGATCTGCGAGGCTTTCGACCCTGGCTACTCGGAAGACGATGTGGCCGCCATTGTCGATGGCATTGTGCCAGTTGATGATCCAGCACGGCAAGGTTTGGGACCAGAGGACAAGATCGAGATCGTGCGTCGGATTGTTCATAGGCGGACGGCGGCGGCGGCGATCCGGCCATGGAAGGGGCCGATCCCAAAGGTAAGTCTTCCAAAACCAACCTTGTCCGATTTCGTTACTGAGGGGTCGTGGATAGTGGTGAAGAGGAAGAAGTTTCGGCGATCATCGGCGGCGCAGGCGCCGGCGCCGGCGATTGACAGAACCAGCACGATCCGTGCCGATCGGATCTCGCGTTTGAATCTTTTGCTTAGCGCTGATGGGCTTCAACCGGAAGATGGTTCGGAGGGCCCGTCCGTTGCTAAGCCGTTGGGCCAAGGGTTTTTACCAGGGTTGGGCCGGGACTAGCTGGGTTACAGACCCAGGCAAAACCAGCTGCCCTCGACGTACAGGAGATCGCATCGGACCGAGTGCCATCTCATGCACGATCATTGCCCGTCTACCGATACGTATACACTAGGGTTCGCCGCCGCGGGCACGTTGGATTTCCGCCGGCTGTGGTGCGATGGGTGAAGCGAGTTCCTGCGGTTGCCGGCGACGTCATGCCGCCCAAGGCCCCGCCGCCGGCCAAGGGACCGCCTCCGGCGAAGCCGCCTGCGAGGGCTGCGCCGGGGGGTCCGGCTGCGACTGTGCCTGCCTCGGCTGCGGCTTCGGCACCGGCGCCGGCTACGGCGGCTGCAGCCAGGGCTGCGGCGCCGCCACCGCATGGGGCCACACCGCCTCCGCCACAACGACCTTGGCCTAGGCAGATGGCTGCCGGCCGGGGAGGTGCTGCCAATGGTGTAGCCGGTCGTGGATCGGGTGCGTTCGCGGGGGACAGCCGCAATCCTCCCCGTGGTCAGTGGGGAGATGATGGATACGACGCTTACGGTCAGGGTCTTCACCGAGGTTCGTCGTCCACCGGTGGTGGGCGAGGCTACGCTTGGACGGATCATGGTAATGCTGGTCGTGGTTTTCAAGGTCCACCGGGGAACTTTGTTGAGGGCGCGGTTGGCCCGAGCCGCTTCCGAGGCCGCTTCCGTGGTGGTCGCGGTGGATATCGGCGCCCTCCGCGTAACTTGCCCAGTGCCGCGGGCTCGGAAACTTCTGAGTTGTCCACTAATGAGGCGGGGCTAACCCAGGCAGTGGTGGAGACGGTTAAGGCTCTCGCCGATGTGACTGTACCGATGATAGTGCAACCGGATGATGCAGAGTCTGATAAAGGTTCGGAGAAGGCCGGAGGTGACAAGTTGTCCAAGTGGGCGGCTAAGAAGAAAAAATTAGTCTGTTTCCGGTGCGGGGAGACGGGTCACTTCATGGTTGACTGCTCTGCTGAGTTATGTGATATTTGTCGGAAACCTAAGCATGTTGCGGTTGAGTGTCCGCTTCTTCTCGGACCCAAACCGACACTTAATATCTACGGGCTCTGTTGCTCTGAGTTGATGTTCTTTGAGTCACCAAGTGTGGCTCCGGTGGCTCCTGTCGTGGAAACCTCCTTCCCTGGGGTGGTTAAGGTGGTCACCGGACCGCTCACTGAAGCTCAGATTATTCAGCACTTGCGGGAATTGGCTCCGGGGAATTTCAAATGGTCCTTGTTGAAACTTTTTGATAAGTCTTACAAAGTGGATTTTCCTTCTAAGGAGGATCAGAAGAGGATTCTCAAGTTTGGCATGAGTTGAGTTACAGGAACTAGCTTTGTGTTGCAGTTTGATGAGTGGAAAAAGAAGGAACCGCAGGGCACACCACTGACTCAGATCTGGGTTCGTTTTTTCGGGGGCACCTTCCGAGCCCTTGGATGATTTCTTTGTCACATGGAGCTTGGGGTCCTTGCTCGGTAAGATAGAGCAGGTGGATATGCCTTTCACTCGTGCTCACGGTGTGGCTCGCTTGTTGATTAGCGTGGCTAACATTCAGTTCTTGCCGGATGTGGTCAGATGGTGTTATGAGGGTATTGCTTACATGTTGAATGTCGAGTATGAGGACCCGGACTTGTTTCAGGATTTTGAGGAGCTGCTACCTATGGATACTTCTGAGGGGGGAGGTGCTTCTGGGAACCGTGGAGATGACGCACCCGGTGATGGTGACAGGGATTCCAGGCCTATGGATTCGTCTAAGCCAGCAGAGTCTGCTCAGGGGAAAACACCGGTTTCGGCACCGTCCAATATGCTTCAGCTTGGCTCCGTAGGGGCTTTCTCAGCGCCTCCTCGTCTTTGGAGTGATCGTGTGGAGTTGGATGATCCGTCTGAGCATGTGCCACCGGTGATTTCGGAGGTCTTGAGGGTTGAGGAACCAGACAGACTTTCCGCACAGGAGGTTGTTTCTCCTCATTCATCGCCGGTGCCACGGCTGGACATGACGACTCTTTTGGACGACTCGGTGGAGCTGGCTGGGAGTACGGTCAGGTCCTTCTCTGCTTTGCTGGTGATTGGTTCGTTGGGGCTCAAGGCCAGCGCAGTAGTAACGACCACTCCGGAGGCTCGGCGGGCCTCGGATGGGTCTAGCGGGCAGGAGGCCCGCGCACCGCGCTCTCCTTCCATGGCGTCCTCAGAGGCGGCTGCTGCTCTTCTGGGAGGGTCGGCTGTTGTAGGTGGTCACAGACCGGTGGCTTCACCGGCCAGTCCGGCCCCTCTGGGTCGGGCGGCGTCCTCACCTCTTCACGCCGCCGTGAGTGCGCCTGGGCAGGAGGTAGTCGGCTCACCGGTCCCCACTCTGTTGGGTGGGCTGGGTGAAGCCACCGCTGCTACTACCTCCTCCTCGGTGCGCGGCGTGTGGGCTGCCCCGGAGCCAGCTGCTAGCGGGTCGCCTGTGGACGGGCTGCAGGCGGCGCCGCCGACTTCTTCTCCTGCCTTGGTGACGGCGACCCGGGGCGTCGCTGCAGGGGGATGGGCAGGCGGCCTCTCCCCTTGCAGGGCTTCCCGCGAGGAGGTCATTGCCTTTGGTGGTATCCCGGACCCTGTCTCCCAGGGGAGGCGGATCAGCGGGAGGTTGCAGGAGCAGCCGGACGTCGATGACATACAACTGCGGTGTGCTTTGAGGGCTGCCAAGTTGCAAGACGTCGAGAGCACCACTGGTATGTCTGTTATTAAGTCAAATTCCATTTTGCATTTTACTGATAATGAAATCATCCATAATGCAAATCAACTAGGAATTTCACTTGGTAATAATGATCTTCAGATTGCTAAATCAGTTAACGACATTCTTGATTTGGAAGCTGAGCGTGCGGTAGATATGATTCGTCACATAGCTGCAGTTAAACCAATGAATGATTCGGAGATTGATGCGCTTGGGGTTAGGGTTCTCGATGGTATGTGTGCCGATCTTGGCCCTGCATGTCTAGAGACAGAGGAAGACACCCATCCTGAGACGTCTCTTCATGTAGATGAGCCTTTAGTGCTAGAAGTTGAGAATGAGGGCGATGTTCAGGTTGATGGTCAAGTGAAGCCTAAGCGGACATGGAAAAGAAAGGTGTATCCAGTCTCCAGAGTGCGTAGGAGTGCTAGGATCCGTACTGCCAAAAAATTTCATGATGACTTATGAGAGGCATTTTCTGGAATAGCAGAGGTCTTAGAGACTTGGCTAAAAGGAGGTTTCTAGCGGATGCTTCTCTTGAACATCATTTAGATTTTATTGCTTTGTTCGAGACTGGAAGAAGCAATTTCACTACTCAATTTCTTGCCACTTTGTCTGGGGGTAGATTTTGATTGGCATTGCCTCCCACCTCGGGGAAGATCCGGCGGGGTTTTACTTGGGGTTAAGTGTGAAATGTTGGAGGTTCGGAGCGTAGTTATGGGCGAGTTCGCTGTCAAGTTTCGGGTTAGATCTAAGGCAGATGGGTTTGATTGGGCTTTGGTGGCAGTTTACGGAGCTGCACAACCAGAACTCATACCAGATTTCTTGGCGGATTTGGTGCGCATCTGTGGTAATGAACAGCTACCTCTCTTAGTGGGAGGGGATTTCAACATAATCCGAAGAAAAGAGGACAAGAATAATGCCAATTTTGACGGTCGATGGCCCTTTATGTTCAACACTATCATTGAAAGTTTGGATCTCAGAGAGATCGAGCTCTCGGGTAGGAAATTCACTTGGGCTAATTCGTTACCGGTCCCGACCTTTGAGAAACTTGACCGTGTGCTAGCTAGTGTCGAGTGAGAACAGAAGTTTCCCCTGGTAACGGTGCAGGCTTTGACTCGAGGTGTCTCGGATCATACACCGTTACTAGTCGACTCCGGAGTTCAAAATTTCGTGGGTAACAAGAACATTTTCTCGTTTGAACTTGCCTGGTTTGAAAGAGAAGGGTTCCTCGAGTTGCTAGCTAGAGAGTGGGCTATGGACTCGGGAGGTAGGATGCCTACCGACAGATGGCAATCCAAGATTCGTCATCTCCGTCGGTTCCTTCGTGGCTGGGCTAAGCACACGCATGGGATTTATAAGGTGGAGAAGGACCGACTTCTTCTAATTATTCAAAACTTCGAAGCTAAAGCAGAAACCTCTATCTTGGATTCCAATGAGTTGGAAACAAAGATAGATGCAGAGATGCAGCTTAAAAAGCTTCTCCGTGAGGAGGAATTGAAGTGGGCATTGCGAGCCAAGGTTCGCAAAATCGTATGAGGCAAGGATAATACTCAATTCTTTCACATGATTGCGAATGGGAAGCATCGTAAAAAGAGAATTTTCCAATTAGAACAAGATGAAGGGACGATAGTTGGTCAGGATAATCTCAAAGTTTATATTACCAATTATTACAAACAGTTGTTTGGTCCCCCGGTAGAGACTTTCATGTCGTTGGATGAGTCTAGGGTTGAGGATGCCTCAACTTGAGACTGCCGAGAATGAGCTCTTGACTGCTCCTTTCTCGGAGAAAGAGGTGTTTGAGGCTATTACTCAAATGGAGAATAATAAGGCTCCAGGTCCGGACGGGTTTCCGGCGGAGTTTTACAAGAAGTGTTGGCATTTTATCAAAGGAGACTTGATGCCCATGTTTCACGAGTTTTTTGAGGGGCAGCTTCAATTGTTCAAGCTAAATTTTGGGACGATAACTCTTCTGCCTAAGAAGACAGAGGCTGTTCGGATTGAGCAGTTTCGACCCATTTGTCTGCTAAATGTGAGTTTCAAAATCTTCACTAAGGTGGGGACAAATAGGCTTACACAAATAGCACACACAGTAGTTCAGCCGTCCCAGACTGCTTTCATGCCGGATAGAAACATCCTGGAAGGGGTTGTTCTCTTGCATGAAACGCTCCATGAAATCCATTCCAAAAAACTTGATGGCGTAGTTTTTAAAGTGGATTTTGAAAAAGCATATGATAAAGTCAAATGGCCTTTCCTTCAACAAGCTTTGCGTATGAAAGGTTTTGATCCGGCCTGGAGAAACCAAATTGATTCTTTAACGCAAAAAGGGAGTGTCGGGATTAAGGTGCATGATGACGTGGGTCATTATTTCCAAACACACAAGGGGCTACGGCAAGGAGACCCTATGTCACCAATCCTGTTTAACATAGTGGCTGATATGCTGATTATTTTAATAGGTCGGGCAAAGGATGCAGGACAGGTAGGTGGCCTGGTTCCACATCTAGTAGACGGCGGGATATCCATTCTTCAGTATGCTGATGATACTATCATATTTATGGAGCATGATATGGCGAAAGCAAGGAACATGAAGCTGCTGCTATGCTTATTTAAACAATTGTCTGGGCTTAAAATCAACTTCCACAAGAGCGAATTGTTTTGCTTTGGAAGAGCAAATGATGACCGGGACTCGTATCAACAATTGTTCGGATGTGAATTGGGTTCTTTACCATTTACGTATTTAGGTATACCCATTCATCATCGTAAGCTAACTAATATTGAGTGGAAATGTATTGAGGATCGTTTTGAAAAGAAACTGAGCTGTTGGAAAGGAAAGCTCATGTCATATGGAGGTCGATTAATTCTGATTAATTCGGTCCTTACTAGTATGCCTATGTTTCTATTATCCTTTTTCTTGGTTCCGGTCGGAGTTAGGAAAAGGTTAGATTTCTATCGATCTCGATTCTTTTGGCAAATTGATGAGCTTAAACGGAAGTATAGACTTGCGAAGTGGGATATTATCTGCAGACCTAAGGACCAAGGTGGCCTAGGTATTGAAAATCTGGAAATCAAAAACATGTGTCTCCTTAGCAAGTGGCTTTTTAAGTTGTCATCTGAGACGGAGGCCACTTGGGCACAGATTTTACGCAATAAGTATCTCTTTGCTAAAACCTTGGCTCAGGTGACTGTGAGACCTTCCGACTCGCCCTTTTGGAAGGGTTTGATGAGAGTTAAACAAATCTTTTTCAACAAGACTAAATTTATTGTTGGGAATGGTACCACGACGAGGTTTTCGGAGGATACGTGGCTTGGGGAGACCCCACTAGCACTTCAATATCCTTCTTTGTATAACATTGTCCAACGTAGAGGTGCCTATGTTGCTACTGTTTTACAATCCGTTCCCCTCAATATCAATTTTAGGCGGACTCTTGTTGGAAATCGTTGGGAGGCCTGGCTCCATCTGGTTCGTCGTCTAATGGATGTCCGGTTGTCTCCACACCCTGATCAGCTGCATTGGAAACTTACTAAGAACGGTGTGTTCTCGGTCAAATCAATGTATCAGGATGTCATTAACTCTACTGTCATCCCTACCTCGTTACATGTTTGGCAAGTTAAGGTACCCTTACGTATTAAAGTGTTTATGTGGTTTGTGAATAAACAAGTCATTCTGACTAAGGATAACCTTGCAAAACGTAATTGGGTAGGTCCGTCTCGATGTAGCTTCTGTGGTCATAATGAAAACATCAAACACCTCTTTCTCGATTGTCCGTTGGCTAAGATTCTGTGGCGGTCGGTTCATATTGCTTTTAATATTAGTCAGCCCACCTCTATTAGCTTGTTATTTGGAACATGGCTCGATGGGGTGGATTCTGACATTGCAAGACACATTCGGGTTGGCATTTGTGCACTTTTGTGGGCAATATGGAATTGCAGAAATGACTTAGTCTTTAACCGATCAACAAACATTCACTTTTTGCAAGTTATCTTCAGGGCCACGGCGTTCATCCGTATGTGGTCGCTACTCACTCCGACGGAGGCCAGGGAGCGTTTGGTTACTGCGTCGTACAACTGGGCCATGGTGATGCGCGTGCAACTGCAGGCTCAGGGCCTGTGGGAGGCCGTGGAGTACGGCGACGGCGACCGCGACGATCGCGCCGCGCTGGCCGTGCTGCTCCGCGCGGTGCCTCCGGAGATGATCCGCGCCCTCGCGGGCAAGGACTCGGCCAAGGAGGCGTGGGACACCTTGCGCACGATGCGCATGGGAAGCGAGCGCGTCCGGGAGGCCAGGGCGCAGACCCGTCGACGCGAGTTTGAAGAAATCCACTTCCGTGACGGTGAGTCCATTGAGGATTTTTCCCTGCGCCTAACTGCTATTGTGAACGAGCTGGAGCTGCTAGGTGACCCTGTGTCGGAGTACCGCGCCGTGTTGAAGTTTCTCCGCGCGGTGCCTCGCAAGTTCAGGCAGATGGCCATGGTGATCGAGGCCTTTGTCGACCTGCGCACCCTCTCTATTGAGGAGCTGTGCGGGCGCCTGCGCTCCGTTGAAGAGAGCTACACTCTGGACAACGTCGATCGCGGGGTAGGTGAGCTCCTCCTCACTGAGAGGGAGTGGCACGCACGCCTACAGCATCAAGGCCAGGGCTCGTCGTCATCGGGCAACAAGGGCGGCAAGGCGCTCTCCTCGCCACGTTCACAGAGCGGCGAGCGCCCCAGCGGGCGTGGCGACGGTGGCAAGAGGCCCGCCGGAGGGAAACGGAAGGGCAAGTGTCGGTACTGTAACATTCCTGGCCACTGGGCCAGGGAGTGCAGGAGGGCAGAGCGCGATCGCCAGAACCAGGGCGAAGCCGCGAACCTGGCCGAGGCGGATGTGGAGCCCCCCGCGCTCCTGCTGGCCACTGTCGAAGAGGGCGAACGCCCGATCCAGGCTGCAGGCACGGCGGACAAGGTGCAGGCGGCACCAGTTCGCGCCAAGGCAGTCTACCTCAATGAAGAGCGGGTGGTTCCGGTCACCACTGGAGCGCGCGGTGCCTGGTACCTTGATACCGGCGCCAGCAGCCATATGACCGGGGCGCGCGACGCGTTCATCAGCCTCGACGACACCGTGCACGGCTCCGTGCGGTTCGGGGACGGCTCCCTCGTCACGATCAGGGGCAAGGGGAACATCATGTTTCGGTGCGCGAACGGCAACCAGCGCGTGCTCGCGGATGTGTACTACATCCCCAAGCTACGGGCCAACATCATCTCCCTCGGGCAGCTTGACGAGAAGGGTTGCAGGCCCGTGATCGAGGACGGACACCTGTGCGTGTACGATCAGCAGCGGCAACTCCTCGTCCGCGTCATGCGCACGGCGAACCGACTGTACGTGCTGCGGCTGGACCTGGCCATGCCAGTCTGCCTGGTGGCCAAGCTGGACGAGCCCGCGTGGCTATGGCACGCACGGCTCGGGCACCTACACTTCCGGGCGGTGAAGGCCATGTCCACGAAAGGCATGGTACGAGGGATGCCACAGGTCGACCACGTCGACGAGATCTGCGACGGCTGCACGCTCGGGAAGCAGCATCGCCTGGCGTTCCCGCACGCGAGCCCACACTGATCGGGGCGCGCTCTAGACCTCGTCCACACCGACCTCTGCAGCCCGATAAAACCAGCTACAACGGGCGGTAATCAGTACTTCCTATTAGTAGTAGATGATTATAGCAGATACATGTGGCTTGAGGTCCTCAGGTACAAGGACGAGGCGTTTTCCCGTTTCAAGAAGATCCAAGGGCTCGCAGAGGCGAAGCAGAGCTGTCGGCTGCGGGCGTTCCGCTCGGACAGGGGAGGCGAGTTCAACTCCGGTGAGTTCAAGGCCCACTGTGAGAAGAACGGCATCACACACCACACCACCGCGCCCTACTCACCGTAGCAGAACAGCGTCGTCGAGCGCCGCAATCAGACGGTGGTGGAGATGGCCCGGTGCATGCTAAAAGGCATGGGCATGCCAGCCATGTTCTGGGGCGAGGCGGTCAAGTGCGCCGTCTACATCCTCAACCGAGCTCCAACCAGGAGCCTCAACGGCGTGACGCCGTACGAAGCCTGGAACAAGAGAAGCCCCACGGTCGAACACCTGCGCACGTTCGGCTGTGTGGCTCACATGAAGAAGACGGGGCCCGGAGTGACAAAGCTCTCCGATCGCTCCGTGCTCACCGTGTTCGTCGGGTACGAGGAGGGCTCGAAGGCCTATCGGGTGTATGACCCGGTGGCAAAGCGGGTGCATGTCACACGCGACCTGGTGTTCGAGGAACGACGAGCGTGGCCATGCACAGTTGACGCCGGCTCTGCAAACGGTGGCGGGACATCATCGTCGCCCTTCTCGGTTACTTACAGCACTGTGACGGGAGAGCAGCTGGTCAACACTGGCGACACGGGCGGGTACTCAGGATCGCCCGATGACCTCGGGAGCTCATCGCCGGTGGCCGCCACGCCAACGATCGCCACGCCTCCGCCAACAGGAGACCGGCGTACTCCTCCCACACACGATAGCGCCCTGGACGCTGCTGTTGACGCAGACGCGGTACAGAGGTACAGGCGCCTTGCCAGTGTGTACAACACCACCAAGCCCGTGCCCACTCCTCCAGAGGCGCCCGATCCAGTGTTCGACGACGATGAGCACGAGATGCTGTGCCTCGCCACGGCAGATGAGCCAGTGTGCGTTGACGAGGCGCTGTCCTCCCCCGAGTGGAGGGCGGCAATGGAGGAGGAGATGAAGGCCATCGCCGACAATAGCACTTGGATGCCCGCGGTGCTGCCCACTAGGTCGCGAGCGATCGGTCTGAAGTGGGTCTTCAAGCTGAAGAAAGACGCCGACGGGAACGTGGTGAAGCACAAGGCCAGGCTTGTCGTCAAGGGGTACGCCCAGCGCCAGGGGGTGGACTTCGACGAGGTATTCGCTCCAGTGGCGCGGATGGAGACGGTGCGCGTGCTGATCGCGCTCGCCGCGCACGCCGGCTGGTCAGTCCACCACATGGACGTCAAGTCAGCCTTCCTGAATGGCGATCTTGCGGAGGAGGTCTTCGTCCACCAGCCAGAGGGGTTCATCAACAACACAACCCACACAGCGTTCTCAAGCTCAGCAAGGCGCTGTATGGGCTGCGACAGGCGCCACGAGCATGGTACGCAAAGCTCGACGCATCCCTCTGTGAGCTTGGTTTTGAGCGCAGTCCCCTGGAGCATGCCGTGTACAGACGCGGCAACGAGTCGTCATTTCTACTGGTGGGCATCTACGTGATGACCTGATCATCACGGGGACAGACGGCGACGACATTGCAACATTCAAGACCGAGATGCAGCACTTGTTCAAGATGAGTGACCTTGGGCTGTTGTCATACTATCTTGGGATTGAGGTAAAACAGGAGCATGGTGGGATCACCCTCTGCCAGCGTGGCTATGCCGAGAAGGTGCTTGAGCGCGCCGGCATGGCCGGGTGCAACCCGAGCCAAACTCCCATGGAGGTGAGGCTCAAGCTAAGCAAGGAGGATGGGGCACCGCCGGCGGACGCAACTGAATACCGCAGCATCATAGGCTGCCTGCGCTACCTCGTCAACACACGCCCCGACATCGCTCTGGCCGTCGGAGTGACTAGCCGATACATGGAGGCGCCTAGCACGCGCCATTGGACCGCGGTGAAGCAGATCCTTAGGTACATCCGCGGCACCTTGCACTATGGGTGCAGCTACAAGAAGGGCTCCGGCGCTCCGTCACTCGTCGGCTTCAGCGACAGTGACCACGGCGGCGGCGTGGACGACCGCAAGAGCACATCTGGCATGGTGTTCTTCCTCGGTGGGAGCACAGTCACCTGGACATCGCAGAAGCAGAAGGTGGTGGCAACTTCGTCCTGCGAGGCGGAGTACGTGGCCGCGGCGGCGGCAACATGCTAGGGGGTGTGGCTCAGCCGCCTCCTGGCCGATCTGACAGGGCGGCCGGTCGAGAAGTTTCAGTTGTACATCGACAACAAATCCGCGATCGCCCTGAGCAAGAATCCAGTGCATCATGATCGGAGCAAACACATCGACATAAAGTACCACTTCATTCGTCAGTGCTTAGAAGAGAACAAGCTTGATGTTGATCATGTCAGCACCGATGAACAGCTCGCTGATATCCTCACCAAGGCGCTGGGGAAGATCAAGTTCGTGGAGATGCGAGCGAAGATTGGTGTGGCAGGCTTAAGGGGGTGAATTGTTAGCCTAATCCTGCCGCACCCTGCTGTTTCTTTCTGTCAGTTTTCGTCAGGTTCAGAATAACGCTGCAGAGGCAGCCGTAGCTAGGTTTCAGTTAATTCAGTTAGCGTTGGTTTCGCTTGTTAGTTGCCTAGCGCCGCAAGACGCGTTCTGTGCGATCTGCGGCGACGTAGTAGGAGTGGCAAGTGCGCTCGAGGTCGTGGGATGGCACGATCTGGTAGCCTGAGCGAGTATCGCTGCATGTTTGTTCCTTTCTCTAAATAAAAGGATCAAGAACCAGAAAAGCTGTAATAGTTCAGCAGCGCAAAACCTTGTCGAGCCTCTTGAGTTCTATCCACGGCTTCGGCCAAAACAACTACAATGGTGTGCAGCTTGCTAGTGTTGGTGGCACGGACACATGTGCGACAATTAACCAATAGGCATGTGACTTCTGTTTTTGGTATGATTGTGGAAGTCTTTTCCTTCCAGTTTGTTAGATCGAGTTCTAGTCGATTTTGTTGCTGTCGCGTTTCTCTTCTTTCTAGTCCAGCAACCGCGAAGAGCAGTTGAAGTTGAAGTCGTCACGAAGGAAATTTGCGGGTTACCGTTGAAGATGCCCTAATAGCTGTTATGATATTCGTTCAGAGTCAACTGTAACATTTGTAATGTTGAAATAGATTTTGAGTTTGGTACATGCAAAAATGTTTACAGCCTATAAACATGGCAAGTAAGTGATAATTGATAAATGAATTTGTGTGTGGTAGATTCAACCGTCTATGTCAAATATGCAAGCACGCATGAAGTATCATTAGTTTTTGAAATTTCCAAACATTTTTCTCAACAATGGTCCTTTTTTTATCTCGAATGTGATATATTGATATGTATTCAGATATTTACAGGTGCATTGTTGTATTTTGTATAATTCTAATTCAAAAAACACAAAATAAATCCAGAATAAGTTAATTTTTGTGTTTATAAACATGCTATGATTTGAACATCGTGCATCCACCTCGGAAAACACTTTGCCATTCACCATGAATGAGTCTTCCACTGAGAAAGGAGAGTCTCATTATCAAGCCTCGTAGGAGGGTGCATGCATTTTTTTTCTCCCGTTGCAACGCACGGGCTTTTTTGCTAGCCATGACTAATATAATAATAGCTCCAAATGCATATTAGAGGCAAATCTCCTTCTCGACGGCAAACCTCTTGATCTTTCACTTCTTCAATGAGTTGCCTCTATCTTGGTCTTGTGATCATTGATGATGTGAGCAATATGCAACTCCATCTCCATCTTTTTTAACTCTTCTTATCTTCTTCTATCCTTTCTTGTCTTCTTCAATCTTCGTCATTACTTCCTCCATCTTCCGGCCCGCCTCTTGACCTAGTGCTAACTTTTCTTCAACCTTCATTTCGTGAATGGTGCATTCCAATCTTCCAAAATAAACATTTTTTATTCGAGAAAATTATTCAACTCCATTTTCATAACCCCCCCTGCCAACACTGCAATCATATATTGAATCCTAGATAACAATGTCTAAGTAGAATCAATTCATCATAATTTCGCGAAATAAAGCAAACCTTAGGAGAAATCATACCATGTCGGATTCTTAGGAGGTGGTGTTCCTATTGCCGCCAAGGTAAACCAATCCACATTGGTATCCCAAGAGTAGGCATGCAGTCGGACGCGCCCGTGAAGCCTGTGAGTCCGCATTCATCGGTTTTGCATTAGCACAATTATTAAAGTAGCAGTGATTAGCTTGGTTTTTTGCTTCGCGAACGCGTCCGCTTGCATCCCTACTCAGAAGACCATGGTGGATGGCAGAGATGGTAGAGTGTGGAAGGCGGCGGGTGTTGGGGATACACATAACAGGTAGGCCCACGAAGGGTCGAAATATCATAAAGCATGGGGTCCACACAACACGTGGGTCTAGATAAATTTCATACAGACATACTATCCACTCGGACAAGCAGCATACGATCCACTCGACCAAGCAGTATACCATCCACTCGGATGACAGTTCACCACTCGACCGCTCGACTCACTCGGATATACGGAGACCAGCAGGCAACAAAGCAGTCGGCATCATTCTCATGGTGAGGGCTTGGTAGTGGGCTGACATTATGGCATTCATGCCCCACTTTGTAACATAGGAGGTGAGGGGGTGGCGCACTCTATATAAGCCACCCCCCACCACTAGACTTAGGGGGGTTCTTTTCTTCCACCTCTCTCTCTTTTCACCATTAGTCTCAGGACTTAGCTCAGCCATGGGGATCCGTTCCTCTCTCTCACACACATTGTAATCTCCGGATATATACTCAGATAAAACAAAGCCTCTCCGGAGCACGAGACGTAGGGTTGTTATCTCCACCGTGAGAGGCCCGAACTTGCTAAAACCACCGTGTCACCCATATGCATCTCGATAGATCATGCTCTGTTATCCTACCCCTATTCTACTGTCAGACTTAGAACCACGACAGTTGGCGCCCACCGTGGGGCATGGCGTCTATCGAGCCATGATGCAGATGGTTTTTTATTTATTCATCTATGTCCAGTTTCTTGTTCTTACAGTTCATACTGTTTGTCTCTGCAGCGAGTAATTGAAGCATCACAAAAAAGAAGGGAAAAGATACATCTTCACCCGACGGATCACTAACGGATGGATCAGGAGTTTTCTCTCTTCTGAGTTCTATCCGCTTACGATCTAATGATCAATCGATGACCTGCTGATTGGTTTCTGTTTCTTTTGCATGTCCACACGTTCGTGCACTCATGCCGATCGATTCAAGCGTGTACAAGAATCAAAAAGGCAATAGACGCCGGTTCAGGTAGTCACCTCATGCGGACAGGTTCTCCTCGGCAGCATCCGCAACGATGACGTTCAGCCGGCCTCTCCGTGTCATGGAAGATGACCACTCCACAGCAGCCCAGCGCACCCCGTTGTAGCTGCGTCATCCAAAATGGATCGGCTTGCCAAGAGATGAGGCATCAGCTGCACGGCGGCGGCGCAGACGCACCACGGCTCCACCCTCCGACATCTCCCTCCACAGTCGATTGCTCAGCGCGGCGCGCCGGCACGGACACACGGTGGCTGCTACCTCCCATGTCGACTGCTCGACACATTGCGGGCAGCGGCGTCCCCCTCCACCATCGACTGCCCGACCCAACACACGGGCGGCTCGACGACGGCACTAGCAGAGGCCGTCGGTGCCGGTGCAGTTGTGGAGTCCATGCCAAAGGTCGTTGCCTCGGCAACAGGGTCGAGAACTCGGACCATTGAGCCTGGATCTGCAGCCGCCTCCACGGCGGCAAGGTTACTCCGATGGCGGCCGGCCGCACCCACCTCCGCTCGGGCAGTTTCTTTCTCCGGCAAAATCAATCGGGCAGCTCCTTCTCTCTCCTCGATTATTAACTGCATGGGGCCTCCTCCTCGATTATTAACCGCATGCACCATGCAGGAAAGGAAACGAGGAAAGGAAACGGAAGGACCGCTCCCACCAATAGGCAACCCCGCTGGCCCCGCTTTGTCCAGGTATAATCGCCTCATTAAGCGGCCAATTGGTGAGGATTTACAGCATCATTTACCGTTAATTAGTGCGGCCATAAGTGCGTTGCTTCAACGCTGGTTAATTAGTGCATGCATGCATGCTGTTAACTCCGTGGCTATGCTGGCTATACTTGCTAACGTGCAAGGAAATGCTTGTGCATCAAACAAATATTCGTAGCTATACTTGCTACTAACTTGTAGGATCACTTGTCCCGTCGTCGTCCACCGACAACAGTTCACCCGGGCGGACATTTCGTTCAGGCAAATAACACGATGACAGACATACCGTCGCTCAACTGGTCGTGCCAGCATCACTTGGTCACGCGCGTCGTCACTCAACGTCCCGCATGTCGCCGCCCTGCGGGATGCGTCTACATCACTGAGACGACCCGCGCATCGTCACTCCGCGGCACGTATCTATATCACTTGGACGCCCCGCACGTCGCCACTCCGCGGGACGCGTCCGCTTCACTCGGACGCCCCGCACGTCGCCACTCCGAGGGACGCGTCTGCTTCACTTGGATGCCTCGCACGTCGCCACTCCGCGGGACGCGTCTGCTTCACTCGGATGCCCCGCACGTCGCCACTCCGCGGGGCACGTCTACTTCACTCGGACGTCCCCCGCATCGTCACTCCGCGGCAAGCATCTTCATCACTCGGCCGCTCCGCGCGTCGCCACTCGGTTGGTCACCTCACAACCACTCGGCCGCCCCGCGCGTCGCCATCGGTTGGTCACCTCATCACCACTCGGTCGCCCCGCGCGTCGCCATCGGTTGGTCACCTCATCACCACTCGGCCGCTCCACGCGTCGCCACTCGATTGGTCACCTCATCACCACTCGGCTGCTCCATGCGTCGCCACTCGGTTGGTCACCTCATCACCACTCGGCCGCCCCGCGCGTCGCCATCGGTTGGTCACCTCATCACCACTCGGTCGCTTCGCGCGTCGCCACTCGGTTGGTCACCTCATCACCACTCGGCCGCTCCCCGCGTCGCCACTCGGTTGGTCACCTCATCACCACTCGGCCGCTCCACGCGTCGCCACTCGGTTGGTCACCTCATCACCACTCGGCCGCCCCGCGCGTCACCATCGGTTGGTCACCTCATCACCACTCGGCCGCTCCGCGCGTCGCCACTCGGTTGGTCACCTCATCACCACTCGGCCACCCCGTGCGTCGCCATCGGTTGGTCACCTCATCACCACTCGGCCGCTCCGCGCGTCGCCACTCGGTTGGTCACATCATCACCACTCGGTCGCCCCGCGCGTCGCCATCGGTTGGTCACCTCATCACCACTCGGCCGCTCCATGCGTCGCCACTCGGTTGGTCACCTCATCACCACTCGGCCGCCCCGCGCGTCGCCATCGGTTGGTCACCTCATCACCACTCGGCCGCTCCGCGCGTCGCCACTCGGTTGGTCACCTCATCACCACTCGGTCGCCCCGCGCGTCGCCATCAGTTGGTCACCTCATTACCACTCGGCCGTCCTATGTGTCGCCATCGGTTGGTCACCTCATAACCACTCGGCCGCCCCGCGCGTCGCCACGCCGCGTGATGCGTCTACTTCACTCGGCCGTCCCGCGCGCCTTCATACAGCTAAGTCATTTTACATTCTGTTATTTTCGTCTTCCCGAGTATTCCGTAAGTCACACATCACGTTCACTCGGAGGCCACGCCACCAAGTGTACCTCTACGCTCGGTTGCTTATTTTCACATACTTGCTTAGTACTGGTTATGTGACTCCCAATTCCAACTTCGATTTTTTCGCATACATCATTCACGAACACCAGGTGTCGTTCTTCATTTCGAGTTTGCATCGGTCCTCCAGGGCTGCAACTCAGTCGAAACACTACACTTCCGTTTTTGAGCTAGTATTCCAATGAGTTCAGCCGGATCCGTCGCTTCGACAAGTTCGAACGGATCCTTCGGTCTTTTAGACTCTTGCTGGTTAACCAGCAAGCCCCTTGCACTCCCAGCGGGTGTCTATGGGTGTTATTCACACAAATCATTTAGCACACATCAAATTTCCTCGAGAAATTATTTCGTTGGCTTGTGCCCTTTTTTACACAAGTTACGCGGTCACTCGATGGCGCTTTGCGCCAACTTCATCGCTGCTCGGACTCGGTCACCATACCGGTCCCAGCGCACCACAACACTGACCTTGTCGCTCTGTTGGCTTCAAACACATCCGGCCAACCCCTCTGTGGAATCCTCTTCATCGATAATATAGACCTCATCAGGCATAAGACAGATAAGTCCCTTTTATAACTAAACTTCACACGTCACTCTTTTTGCGAGTTTGCCTCTTTCGAGCTTCACTCGGAAATTTCTCCTCATCCTTACCCAAGTCTGACTCGATGGATTGCAAATTATTCATTCAACACTATATTTCCCGTATTCCGACATGTCCGTTATTGAAGCATGTAGTACTCTCGGGAGCTACGCCACACTCGGGGGCTGCAACTCATTTGGAATGACACTCTCCTGAGTGGTCGAGTGCTTCATCACCAGTTAGATCCTTCACTTCAACAAGTGCATTCGACCCACCACTTTGAGAAGTTTTATAATCACCCAGACGCTCTGCACGCCATCTTCATTCCTACTCAGACTTAGTTGTCACGCCGGTCTTGTTGCGTCACAACCACACTACATCAACCTCGTCGCTACATTAACTTCGAAAGCATCTGGCTAAATCCTTCGAAGACAATTTCATCCACTTGGCTGGACATGTAGTCCTTCACTCGACCACCTCACGTATCTTCACTCGGCCGTCCCGCACGTCGCCACTCGGTTGCGCACATCTTCATCGCTTGATCGCTCCGCGCGTCGCCTCTCGGTTGTGCATGTCTTCACCACTTGGCCGCTCCGCGCGTCGTCTCTTGGTTGTACATGTCTTCACCACTTGGCCGCTCCGCGCGTCGCCTCTCGGTTGTACATGCCTTCGCCACTCGGCTGCCCCGCGTGTTGCCACTCGGTTGTGCATGTCTTCACCACTCGACCACCCCGCGCATTGCCACTCGGTTGTGCACGTCGTCACTCGGTTGTACACATCATCGCCCCTTAACCACCTCGTGCGTCACCATCAGTTGGACATGCCTTTACCTCTACACCCCCAACACGGGAACGACTAAGTTACTCATATGATCAAACCTCATATCACATTCTGTAGCAAGCTTGCCTCTTTCGAACATCACTCGGGGGCTACGCACAGCCGTCGGCCATGCCGCCCTCAGGGGTTATGCCCATTCAATCAACCAATCAACCCATTGATCACATCAGGAATATCTTTCTGACCATACTTGCTCGGTCTGCCGAAAATCTATAAGGGTAGTTGTCCACTCGGACGATCGCCCAAATCATTACCTAAAGTCATCTTCAAAAACTGCAAAAAGGGTGAAAACAACGCTCCTCTACGGATAACTTGGCCCTATCCTAGGTTCCAAGGCGCCAGTTTCACAAACTTGGACTCAGAGATGGCATGTGCTGGTGTTCCCCCGGGATAATGAGTGGCTTCTCCCCGGAGAGTCAGCCTACACACTAGCCCCGTCACTCAGGTTTCATGGCACGTCCATGTCAGACCACTAGTCTATCTCCTCCGGGAGACATACAAGTGCCACTAAGTCTTTCCTTGCAAGTCAACATACCTCGATCAGTCGGGAAGCACGTCCACTCGGACAAATACCCCTTTCATGCAAAAGGGTGAGAATGAAGCTCCTCTGCGGATACAATGTGCTCTTACAAATACCCCTTTCATGCAAAATCTAATGGTAGAAGTACTAATGGAAAGATTACTCCCTGGAGTGTCCAGCTTTTTTCTAAAGTCGGCAGTTTCAAAGACGAATTCATTCACCGTGCCGAGAGCACGAAGATTCACCTGCTTGACCGAGTTCCAGGCTGAATTTATTCCGTGTCGAGTGCACGAAGATCATTCCGACCGACTCAGCTCCAGGCTGAGCTTATTTACCATGTCAAGCACCTGGAGATACATCCGATTGACTCAATTTCAGACTAAAAGATATTTACCGTGTCGACTGCGTGGAGGTTTACCAGGAGACTTAAACCCTCTGCCCGACTCATCTAGTCCGACAGAGGCTCGGGGACTACACCCAGCAGGTGCACTCAGCGTGCCCCCACTGGAAGAGAACTCAGAAAGAAACATTTTGCTCGATGCAAAACCAGCTCCAGAATTACTCGACCTCCGAGTCAGAGAAGAACAAGTTCGATCAGTACCACCTAAGAAGAGTTTTAGTTCTCTCAGACCCCCACCGACTGCCCGCAGTCAACGGTGGTCTCGGGGACTACACCCAGTGGGTGCACTCAGCGTGCCCCCACTGGAGTAATCTCCACTCGGTACGGCCTGACCAGTCCGAGTGATGAACACAACAACAAAAAATACAAGCTCTAAGACTCCCGCCGTGGGTGCACTCAGCGTGCCCCCACTGGAATGGTATCCACTCGGAACGGTCCGCCCGGTCTGAGTGACGGCCAAACAACAAAAAAAGACACGTTCCAGGCGTGAAGAAATTCCGAGTAATCAGTTACTCGATGCAGGACCAGCTCCAAATCACTCCCAAAAATTTTTTGCTATAAGGTGAGTTTAAGGCTCCTCCGTGGACCTGTTTTGAGCCTTCTTCCAGGACTCAGAGCGTGAAACTCATAAGTTTGGATCTAGAGCCGACTCGTATTGACGTTCCTCCGGGATAAGAATGGCATCTCACCGAGAGAGCTGTCCATGCGTCGATCTTGTTGCCTGGATTTAATGACACATCCATACTCTGATCACGAGTTAACCTCTTCCGAGAGATGATCGAATGTCACCAAGTGGCTCCTCGCGGGCACTTACCCCAGATCAGTCGGAAGCGCAGTGCCGAAATCCATTGAGATTTTGTTCAAACCTTGGTTGTCTGAAAGTACGATGACAGCTACCGAGTAATCACTCGGGCCAAGTTGTGTCTTTCACAAACTCATTCTGCAAAATCGCAATCGATTCGGGGGCTAATGTTGGGGATACACATAACAGGTAGGCCCACGAAGGGTCGAAATATCATAAAGCATGGGGTCCACACAACACGTGGGTCTAGATAAATTTCATACAGACATACTATCCACTCGGACAAGCAGCATACGATCCACTCGACCAAGCAGTATACCATCCACTGGGATGACAGTTCACCACTCGACCGCTCGACTCACTCGGATATACGGAGACCAGCAGGCAACAAAGCAGTCGGCATCATTCTCATGGTGAGGGCTTGGTAGTGGGCTGACATTATGGCATTCATGCCCCACTTTGTAACATAGGAGGTGAGGGGGTGACGCACTCTATATAAGCCACCCCCCACCACTAGACTTAGGGGGGTTCTTTTCTTCCACCTCTCTCTCTTTTCACCATTAGTCTCAGGACTTAGCTCAGCCATGGGGATCCGTTCCTCTCTCTCACACACATTGTAATCTCCGGATATATGCTCAGATAAAACAAAGCCTCTCCGGAGCACGAGACGTAGGGTTGTTATCTCCACCGTGAGAGGCCCGAACTCGCTAAAACCACCGTGTCACCCATATGCATCTCGATAGATCATGCTCCGTTATCCTACCCCTATTCTACTGTCAGACTTAGAACCACGACAGCGGGTCATACAGTAGAGGCGGCGCGTGGAGATGAGGGTTGCGGATCAGAGAAGACCACATATCGGATAGTCAGATGGTTAGCGAAGATGCCGGAGAGCATCGACGGTTCGCGGAAGGGGTGGTGGCAAAAAAATGCTCGACGAAAATGTGACCGCCGCGGAGCTCTTCTCTGGCCAAAACCTGGTTGGGAAAGGTGAGCAGGCAGTACGAGCAGTGATGATGGTGGGATCGACCTGTCGGATCCAACATGGTGGGCGCGTCCGGGCAGCCCCAAATCTAATCCATACATGAGCTGGGATGAGGGTTGTCGGACAACTCAGACGGGTGGATGATGCGGCTTGAACTACGTCGGTATTTCCCCAAAGAGGAAGGGATGATGCAACACAACTACGGTAGGTATTTTCCTCCGTGATGAGATCAAGGTTATCAAACCAATAGGAGAACCACGCAACACTACGTGAACGACACCTGCACACAAATAACAAATACTCGCAACCCGACGTATTAAAGGGGTTGTCAATCCTTTTCGGGCAACGGCGCCAGAAATTGGCAAGTAGACGGGATAAAAATTGTAGTAGATTGATAGATGCAAATAAAAGCAAATAAAATTCAGCGAGATATTTTTGGGTTTTTGGATTAACAGATCTGAAAATAAAAGCAAATAAAAATAGATCGTGAAGGAAAATATAATGAAGAAAGAGACCCAGGGGCCGAAGATTTCACTAGTGGCTTCTCTCGAGAAAAATAGCAAACGGTGGGTAAACGAATTACTGTTGGCCAATTGATAGAACTTCAAATAATCATGACGATATCCAGGCAATGATCATTATATAGGCATCACGTCCAAGATTAGTAGACCGACTCCTGCCTGCATCTACTACTATTACTCCACACATCGACCGCTATCCAGCATGCATCTAGTGTATTAAGTTCATGGAGAAACAGAATAATGCAATAAGAACAATGACATGATGTAGACAAGATCGATTTATGTACAAATAGACCCCATCTTGTTATCCTTAATAGCAATGATACATACGTGTCGGCTCCCCTTCTTTCACTAGGATCAAGCACCGTAAGCACAAACCCATCACAAAGCACCTCTTCCCATTGTAAGATAAATAGATCAAATTGGTCAAACAAAACCCAAATGTCGGAGAAGAAATACGAAGCTATAAGTAATCATGCATATAAGAGATCAAGAGACTCAAATAACTTTCATGGATAAAAACATAGATCTGATCATGAACTCAAAGTTCATTGGATCCCAACAAACACACCGCAAAAAGAGTTACATCAAATAGATCTCCAAGGAACCATTGTATTAAGAATCAAGAGAGAGAGAGAGAGAGAGGGAGAGAGAGAGGGAGAGAGGAAGCCATCTACCTACTAACTACGGACCCGTAAGTCTACAATGAACTACTCACGCATCATCGGAGAGGCACCAATGGGAATGATGAACCCCTCTGTGGTGGTGTCTAGATTGGATCTGGTGGTTCTGGAACTTGCCGCGGCTGAAACTGATTTTCGTCGACTCCCCTAGGGTTTCTGAAATATTGAGGTATTTATAGAGCAAAGAGGCGGTGCGGGAGGCCACCGAGCTGGGCACAACCCACCTGGGCGCGCCTGGGGGCCCAGGCACACCCTGGTGGGTTGTGCCCCCCTCGGGGCACCCCCCATGTGCTTCTCCGGCCCATTGGGTGTCTTCTGGTCCATAAAAAATCCATAAAAAGTTTCGTTGTGTTTGGACTCCGTTTGGTATTGATTTCCTGCGATGTAAAAAAACAAGCAGAAAACAGCAACTGACACTGAGCACTAGGTCAATACGTTAGTACCAAAAATGATATAAAATAATTGTAAAACATCCGAGAATGATAATATAACAAGTGGAACAATAAAAAATTATAGATACGTTGGAGACGTATCAGCATCCCTAAGCTTAATTCCTGCTCGTCCTCGAGTAGGTAAATGATAAAAATAGAATTTTTGGTGTGGAATGCTTTCTAACATGTTCATCACATATTTTTTTCTTTGTAGGATGGACAGTTGGACTTTTATATGGTTCAAAGCAATAGTCTAGTTTTGACATGAAGATTTAAATACTCAAGCATATCAACAAGCAACCATGTTTTTCAAAATATCAACACTAAAGCAAGTTATCCCTAGCCATTGGTCCATTCATGAAACACACTCGCATATTAGCTACACTCAATGCTTAAGTACGATCATAGTGCCCCTTAGTTGATGCTTTATAAGAGAAGATCAAGTAAAAATAAAAATTGCATAAAGTAAAAGAAAGGCCCTTCGTAGAGGGAAGTAGGGATTTGTAGAGGTGCCAGAGCTCAAAGCAAAAAAGATAGAGATAAAAACATTTTGGATGGCATGCTTCGGTCAACGAGAATGATCGACTAGTTCCCAATACTTTTCATGCTACATATATCATAGGTGGTTCCCAAACAGAAAATAAAGTTTATTCCTTTTCCCACCATACTTTCACTTTCCATGGCTGGCCATATCCACGGGTGCCTTCCATACCAACACTTTCCAAGGAACTTATTATTTGACAACATAAAGTAAATTCATTTTTTATTTCAGGACTGGGCATCCCTAATACCTTTGTCGTACTCTCGTGCAATGACAAGTTAATAAACACTCATCTTTAAAATAACATATCTAGAATGGAAATATATCAGCCACCCCCTACCGTTTCATGAGCGGTACGAGCACACAAAAGGAAAAATTATTTTGACATTTAGATATGGCACATACAGATTTGCTTAGAACAGCATGGAAATACTAGGTATAGGTAGGTATGGTGGACTCATGTGGCAAAACTGCTTTAAAGGATTTTGGATGCACACATATTGGTCATACTTAGTCAAATTAAGGCTAGCAAAAGATTGAGAAGCATCCGGCCAAGAAACGAAAAATCTCATAAGCGAGTATTAAGCATAACTAACATCGAATAATGCACCACAAGTAGGATGTATTTTCATTGCATAACTATTGATTTTCGTGATTGCATAGGGAATCACAAACCTTAACACCAATATTCTTACTAAAGCATAATTACTCATCAACATGACTCACATATAACTATCAACATATCTCAAAACTATTATAAGGAATCAAGTTTATTTTGTCCAATGATCTTCATGAAAGTTTTTATTATATCCTCCTTGGATATCTATCACTTTGGGACTAGTTTCATATGTTGCTTTTAATAAGCTCAAACAAATATAAGTGAAGAACATGAGCATCATATTTCTTTCTCTCAAAATAATTTAAGTGAAGCAAGAGAGACTTTCTTAAAAAAATTACTAACTCTCAAATAAATATAAGTGAAGCATTGGAGCATTTATTCAAAAATACTAAAGCACACCGTGCTCGAAAAGATATAAGTGAAGCACTAGAGCAATTCCATAGCTCATAAAGATTTAAGTGAAGCATAGAGAGCAATTCTAACTAGTCATGGCATAATTTTGGCTCTCTCAAATAGGTGTGTCCAGCAAGAATTCAAGACTTAAAATAAAAATTAAAACAAGCAAAGACTCATATCATACAAGACGCTACAAGCAAAACTCATGATATGCGACGAATAAAAATATAGCTCCAAGTAAAATACCGATGGTTGTTAGAAGAAAGAGCGGATGCCACTCGGTGAATCCCCAAGCTTAGTTACTTGATACTTATTGAATATTATCTTAGGGTGCCTCGGGCGTCCCCAAGCTTAGCCTTTTGCTAATCCTTATTCCTTCATCCATCGCGATCTCACCCAAAACTTGAAAACTTCAATCACACAAAACTCAACAAAAGCTTCATGAGATCCGTTAGTATAAGAAAACAAATCACTACTATAAGTACTGTTGCAAACCATTCATATTTTATTTTTGCATTATATCTACTGTATTCCAACTTTTCCATGGCAAAAACTCTTCAAAGAAAACCATAGAATCATCAAAACAAGCACACAACGCAAAGAAAATAGAATCTGTCAAAAACAGAACCGTCTGTAGCAATCTAAAAACTTTGAATACTTATGTAACTCCAAAAATTCTGAAAAATTAGGACAACGTGAGCAATTTGTATATTAATTTTTGTAAAAAATTCAAAGCAAAAGCACGTTTCTGTGATTTATGAAAATAATTTTTCTGAGCATAAAAGTTTTTTTTCAACAAGATCAAATCAACTATCACCCAAATCATCCCAAAGGCTTTGCTTGACACAAACATGAATTTAAACCACAAAAACACATCTAATCAGAGCCATAATTGGGTATTTGATTGAAAACAGCAAGAAAACCAAAAGGCAAAAAGATACAAGTTTGGTTGCCTCCCAACGAGCGCTATCGTTTTACTCACCTAGCTAGGCATAATGCAAGGATCTAAATATTGTCATCTTTGGTTCTAGATCCATATGATGCCCTCATGATTGATTCATATGGTGGTTTAATTCTAGTTCTAGGAAAGTGTTCCATACCCTTCCTTAGTGGAAATTGAAATTTGATATTGCCTTCTTTCAAATCAATCACGGCACTAATAGTACGTAAAAACGGTCTACCAAGAATAATTGGACAAGACGGTGCAATCAATATCAAGAACAATAAAATCTATGGGCACATAATTCCTATTTGCAAGAATAAGAACATCATTAATTCTTTCCATAGGCTTTTTAATAGTGGAACCCGCCAAGTGCAAATTTAAAGAACATTCTTCAATATCGGTAAGACCAAGTACATCACATAGAGATTTCGGAATTGTAGAAACACTAGCACCCAAGTCACATAAAGCAAAACACTCATAATTTTTTATCTTGACGATAGTAGGTTCCCATTCATCATATAATTTTCTAGGAATTGAAACATCTAATTCCAACTTTTCTTCTGAAGCTTTCATCATAGCATCAACAATATGTTTAGTAAAAGCTTTATTTTGTTCGTAAGCATGGGGTGAATTTATCATGGATTACAACAAAGAAATACAATCAATCAAAGAGCAACTATCATAATTAAAGTCTTCGTAATCCAAAAGAATGGGCACATCACTAGTTACAGTTTTGACCTCTTCAAACCCACTTTTATCAATGTTCTCAACAAAATTTTCACTCTCCGAATTATCGGGACGCCTTGTAGCTAAAGTTGACTCTTCTTAAGTCCCTTTATTATCAATCTTCATTTTACTAAACAAAGAATCAATAGAAAAAACACCAATCATTTTAAGATCTTTATCTTCTACCGAGATTGGTTTAGCGGCCATTTGATTTACTAGGGTAGCTTGTGCATCGGATATTTTACCTAGCAAACTTTTGGCAAAAGCATATTTAAATTGGAGATTGCAAACTTCTCTACTAATATAATCAACTTGCTTAGTTATAGCTTCCAGCACAACAGAGCATTCCTTAAGTTCTTCGGTAAAATATTTATTGTGCTCAAATTGTGTAGTCATATATTCCTTAGTACTTTTCTCAATTTCAAGCAAAATATTGGGGTAAGGAACATCATAATATTTCGTTGAGTCATCATGACTACGCAAACAAGATTGCACTCAAAAACAGATCTGGCGAGAAAACGGCAAACGAAGAAGAGGGCGAATAAAACGGCAAATTTTTGTGTGGGGAAGAGAAAAACGAGAGGCAAATGACAAATAATCTTGTATTCAAATCCGCATCCGTCTAGATTCAAAAACCGAAAATAAATCTGGAATAAGATATGGTATCAAAAATTATCTCCCGCAAAAAAAAAAGAATATGGTGTCAAATTTATCGGTCCGGGTACAATCCAATTGCGCTCCTACTGCGAACCAACCTGTGGTTGGATGGTTAGAGGGACCGTGGTATCCCCAGCCCACCAGGGTTCAAATCCTGGTGCTCGCATTTATTCCTGGATTTATTTTAGGATTTCCAGCGATGGCATTCAGTGGGAGGAGACGTTCCCGTCGACGACGAGGAGCCTATGGTGACTTCGTAAATTTCAAGATGATATGCCGGCTCAGTCTTTCGGAGGTGCTCATAGGGGTAGGGTGTGCGTGTGTGCGTTCATAGAGGTGAGTGTATGCGCGTGTATATAAGCGCTTGTGTCTGTACTGATGTTAAAAAAAATGCGCTCCTACTACATAGCGATCGACATTAGATACACAAGACATCAACACGGCCCAACGTCCGTACCAAGTCGTGCAACAGGCTCCCATCGCGAAGATAGTGTTGCCAGCAACAGTGCTGTACATTTCGGTAACGGTGAACACATCACATGGACAGAGGGAACAAGATTGTCAGCTCTTTTCAATGCTTCTCTACCGCTTTTTACCACACGCCAACCACAGTTTTACTCCCCACGCAAATACTACATGCAGACTACAACAACTTATAACCTGTTTAGTTTTTTTTCTTTCTTTTGACAAATGGCATGTTTAGTTTTTGTTTTTTTAGGCATAAATGACCTGTTTAGTTGCCGAGTCACTTTTCACGTTTTCTTAAACAGGACCCAGTGGAGCCGGAAGATACAGGCTCTAGATCAAGTTGCGCAGTATATTTTGTTGCATGCAAAACCTTGAGAGCTCCTTTTTTTTTTGAGGGGACCTTGAGAGCTCCTTTTTTTTAGACAAACCTTGAGAGATCCTTTTTTTTTTTTGAGACAAACCTTGAGAGCTCCTAGTCAGCGCTCTCTGCGCCAGGTAGCAAAGCCAACGCCCCGCGTGTGAGTGGGCCGGGGGCTACGCGAGCAGCAGCTCTCTGTGATTCTCCTGGTTGACCGTCAACTGTCGACCAGTTGACTGGGTAACCTTTGACTGTTTACCTTTTTTAGAAATCCTTGGGTTCGTTTTTTACCTGAAATTGAAAAAAATTCACTGATCCATATATGTTCACTAATTTGATAGAAGTTCACGAACTGAGAAAAAAGTTCACGGATTAAAAACATTCACATGTTTTAAAAATGCTGTGGTTTTGACAAATGTTCACGGATCTGAAAAAAATTCATGAATTTCAAAAAAAATCACCAATTCAAAAAATGATATATATTCATGAATTTTTAAAAATTAACAGATTCGAAAACAAATCACGAAATTAATTTTTCCAATAATTGGAAAAAAATCATGAGTTTAATTTCTTTTATGGATTTAAAAAATATTTACGAATTTAAGAATAGAAAAGGAAAAGGAAAAAAAAACTGAAACCAGGCAAATAAACCATAAACGAAAAAAAACGACCGAAAGCTTCACAAACCAATTTTTCCTTTTTTCTGCTGAGCTTCCCAAATCGGTTGGGAGCTTAACAGAAACAACCTCTAGATGGGCCGGCCCGTGAAAATCTAACGAAGGGAATACGTACGTGTGCGTTGTGGGGAGCTCCTAATCGGCGTCTTCTGCGCCGGTTAGGAGTTGTGGCGCCTACTAGGTTTCTTTGTGGGCTGATTCTATGAAGCCCAATTAGAGTTCGCTAGACTATTTCGATCTCTCGCTCCTGAAGTTGATCGCTATGTTTTCTTACGGGAACGCGATTGTTTCTTTTGATGGGAATGCCAGACCGCTACAGAAAGGGAACAAAAAATATTATCAGGCGAACAACTTTTAAAAATGTGTGAACAAAATTTGTATTTGATGAACTAAATTTGAAAAAGTTCATCCAATTCAAAAAAGTTGATCGATTTTGGGAAAAAGTTCATCAAATTTGGTAAAAAGTTCATCCAATTTGGGAAAAAGTTCATCGAATTAAAAAAAAGTTCATCGAATTCGAAAAAAGTTCATCAATTTTGGGAAAAAGTTCACCGAATTCTAAAAAAGTTCGTCGATTTGGGGAAAAGTTCATCGAATTCGAAAAAAGTTCATCGAATTTAAAAAAAATTCATCATACTTGAAAACAGTTCACTGATTTTGAATAAGAAGTTCATTGAATTTGAAAAAAGTTCACGCACTTGATAGAAAAGCAAAAATAATATAGTTAAAATAAAGAAGATTAAAGAGTGGAGCAGATATAATTGAGCGCATGATGTCTGGCCGGTGGTGTGGTCACCGCAGTGAAAGAACAACCGTGAGGGTGCTGGTTCGAATCCTAGTTCTTGCACTCTCTTTTTTGTTCTTATACAACAAAATGAAAGGTGGAGATGGGCCGAGCCCAACAACTCGCCCTCTGCAGGCGCCCTTTTGCATACGGGCGCATATGCGCCGAATAGGATTCGCCTGCGTTGTGTACCGTTTTCACATTAGCGGGTGCTCCAGGCGCCGAATAGGAGTTAACCAAAACCTCGGCCTGCAATCTCCCGAGTGTTGTTATTTGCACTACACGATTCTGCATTTGGGAACCGTCGATTTCAGCGTTTCTCCCTGGGCCATCCAAAAACCATACGTACTTCCTGCTTTCGCAAATACTCCATTCGTTTTTAAATATTTGTCTTTTTAAAGATTTCAAATGGTTACGACATACGGATATATATAGACATATTTTAGAGTGGAGATTCACTCATTTTGCTCTATACGTAGTCCCTTAATGAAATCTCTAGAAAGACAAATATTTTAAAATGGAGAGAGTACTTGCTTGGTGCGCCACGAAACATGGAGAGATGCCTAAGGCTTTGTTCGTTAATCCCATTCAATCCCCTTCAAATTCACCTCAACCCGAACAAGCCTTAAGTGGATTAAAGCGATGAACTGCTAATCCATTGTAGGTTTTAAATTAAGAGGCTAGAAAGTTTACTATAGTACAGTTATAGTCAAGTGGCTGTTTGCAAGCTAAGGGCTGATTTGAGGAGCATGTGGGCTTGTTTCTCTCCGTGGCCTGGTCAACCAAACAACTCGGATTTGGCCATCCAGAGCCTGTATACCTGTTATGTTAAAAACCAAACACGTCCTTAGAGCAACTCTCACCATATAGCATAAACTGCCATAATAATGACTTTGGCCAAAAACACACTTAGCATAATAAGAGCAACTCCAATGAGGCGACACATTTCGTCCGCGTTGTCCGTTTGGGTCGGCGCCGACAGAAAAGTCGGCCCAACGCACCGACCCAAACGGACGCGCGTCCGCTTTTCGTCCACGGGCGACCCATTCCCGGCCCATTTTTGAGCCGGGTTTGCGTCGGCGCGGACACGGGACGGACGCGCGCACGCTCGCCCTCTTCTCCCCCGGGCCCGCTGGTCTGTGTCACATCGCCCTCACCCATCCAACAGCAACCCTCGCCCTCCTCCTCCGTCGTCGACGCCTATTTTTGCCGGCGACTCTGCCAGCTGCCGGGGCCGCCACATCCGCCCAGCTACGCCGCCCACTCCCACCGCCGTATTGCCGCCGGAAGCCGACTGCTTCCCACGCCCCTCCCCCCCCCCTCGTCCCCCACCACACAGCCGCCCCCGACCAAGAAGCCGCCCGGCCAGATCCTCACCGGCGCGCTCGTCGGAAGTCGGCACGCTCGTCGGACGCCGATAGGACAGCAGCTGGTCCGTGCTCGACAGTTTGCCGAGGTACAAAATGGACTCCACCGACGAGTTCTTTTTTCACAATTTCCTTTGCGACTCCGACGATTCGTCCTCCGGTGACGAGGAGGGGATATTGGCTGCCGTGTTGGTCCATCACCACCTCAACAGCCAGCGGTCATTGTTCCGTGGCTCCATTCCGGGCCACCTTCCGGCGTTGAATCGCAACCGAGAGAGCGGGCATTTCCTTCTTTGGAAGGACTACTTTGATACAACAAACCCGTTGTTCAAACATCAGAAATTCCGCCGCCGTTTTCCGTATGAGTAGGCATGTCTTCAACCGTATTAGAGAGGGGGTGGTCGGCTATGATGACTATTTCGAGTGCAAAGAGGATGTCGTTGGTAAGATTGGTTTTTCCTCTTATCAGAAATGCACTGCCGCCATCCGAATGCTTGCATACGGAGTGCCCGGTGATCTCATTGACGAGTACGTCCGTATGAACGAGTCTACTTGCCTAGAGTCTCTGTATAAGTTCTGCAAGGCTGTTATTGCTGTTTGGCCCTGAGTACTTGAGAGAGCCGACTGCTGAAGATACAGCCCGTTTGTTGGCGATGAATGCCAGCAGGGGCTTCCCAGGGATGCTTGGTAGTATAGACTGCATGTATTGGGAGTGGAAGAACTGCCCTTCTGCTTGGCAAGGGCAGTATAAGGGCCATGTCGGGGCTTGCACTATCATACTTGAGGCCGTGGCGTCTCAAGATCTTTGGATCTGGCACTCTTTCTTTGGCATGGCCGGATCACACAATGATATCAACGTGCTTCAGCGCTCGCCGGTGTTTGCTAGGCTTGCCGAAGGCAATAGCCCACCGGTGAACTTTACTGTCAACGGCCACACCTACGACAAAGGTTATTATCTGGGTGACGGTATCTATCCTCAGTGGACCACTATTGTCAAGACAATACCCAACCCTGTGGGAGAGAAGAGAAAAAGATTTGCCCAAGAGCAAGAGAGTGCTAGGAAGGATGTTGAGCGTGCCTTTGTTTTGCAATCTCGATGGGGCATCATTCGGTATCCTGCTAATACCTGAAGCACGCAGAAACTGTGGGAGGTGATGACTGCTTGTGTGATCATGCATAATATGATCGTAGAAGACGAGCGCCCGGTACGTCTGTATGATCAAGGCTTTCAGTTTCAGGGTGAGAATGTTGTGCCTGAGCATGGAGTAGCGGCAACGTTTGAACCGTTCACCCAATTTCATGAAGACATGCGTGATTGAGAAACTCACGTGCAACTGCAAAATGATTTGGTTGAGTATATGTGGGCTCATGTTGGCAACCAATAGATGTATCTTCTTTTATTCGATTTGCAAAACTATGTGAGAGCTATGTGAGACATTTTTATTTTCATTTGGCTTGTAATAAACTATGCTATTTTATTCAGTCCAAAACGATTTTTATTTTGAACTATGCAATCATGCAAAAAAAATGGGGTGTGGCAGCCATGCCGACACATATGGGTCGGCGCGTTGGGCGCCCTACCGACCCATATCTAAAACAGGGCGGACGCCGGGCGGGCGGCCGACCCAAACGGACAAAAAGCGGACGAAATCGCCGTCCGTTTGGGTCGCCCCATTGGAGTTGCTCTAATGACATTGGATCAGGCAATATGGAACTCATGTTATGATGACTCTTTGTTTACGCGCTGGTGCACCCGAATGCACCAATGGCTTTTTAGCCATTGGATATGACACAGAGGGTTAGGATTAGGCTCGAGAATGAATTAGTAGAAGGGCTCTTCGCCGGCCATTGTCCAAGTTGGTTCCTCTCTTTGCCGGCCTCTTGTCATTGACATGGAGGCTACTCGCAAGGCCGTCAGCGGGCTGCTGGTGGTGGGGCGCCTCCTATCCCCTTTCCAGGTCAACCCGAGGGTCATACTCGATGACCTTCGGAGCACGGCTTGGAAGAACCAGGGTGTGGTCACCATCCAGGAGGTGGCCAGCGAAGACGGGAGGTTCATCCTCAATTTTTCCACTGAGAGTGACCGTCGGTTTGTGCTTAAGGCGCAACCATGGCACTTCAAGCGGGACAGCCTCATTTTCGCCGAGTTCGACGGCAAGGGCAACCCGGCGGAGGTCGACCTTGGCGTCATGACCATTTGGGTCCAGGTACGCGATCTCCCGTACGAGTTTAAGACGGAGAGTGTAGGGAGGTACCTCGAGGATCAACTGGGAGAGGTGATGGAGGTTTCGCACCGGAACCATGTAATTGTTGAGAAATACCTACGTGTGCGTGTGAAGATATTATTGCATGAGCCTCTGAAATGCTCTGTAGAGATTACCCCTTTAGGTAGTTCAAAGATCTTCAAATATGATGTAAAGTATGAGAAACTACCTTTGTACTGTGAGTGTTGTGGGATAGTGGGTCATACATCAGAGAGGTTTTGTAAAATTCCAAGAGAGGAGAGAGTAGTTTGTTTTCCAAGAAACCTTAGTGTTGAGCCCTACTGGAAGAGCCAAGGTGCTAGCAGGAGGGGTCTCCTCTTCGGGAACTACGTTCGCGGCGGTAACAACTCGACTACAAGCATCGTCAACAACAACATCGCCAAGGTCACGGACGTCGTCAAGGTGGCCACTGCCGTGAGTGGTCTCACGGTCTCTGATAAGGGAGTCGTTTTTTCCGTCAAGACGACCACCGGCCAGGAGGGTCGGGCTAAGGGGGTTGTATTGCCTACTCTGGCTGGGGCGTCGCTTGGTCAGGAGGACCAGGCGGGCGCGCCGGCTGCGCTTGCCGGGCGGAGCCATGAAGTACGGGGCCAAGTGCCCTTGCAGGACCTGCGCCAGGATGGGGAGCATCTCCAGCAACACATGCAGCCCACTGCTGCTCCGGACCAGACTATCCTGGCGGGTCAGGGGGCCCTGTGTACTATGGCGATGGTGGTGCCCAACCAAACCACAGAACAGGGCCATCTCCTATTCCAGCCGGGAATGCTTGAGGCACTAACCAGTGCTGTGGCTGCTAAATTCGCTGCAGCAAATGCCAAGGGAGATTTTGGGGAGCCTGGCTCATCTTTTATTTCCAATGCCACTAAATCTGCTACGCAGGGACACAAGAAGGTGAAAGAGAAAAAGGCTAGAAAGGAAGGAGGTGTTGATCGTTCGGTGGAAGACCGTGAGAAAATGATAGGCAAAAAGAGAAGACCTCTTTCTGATGCGCGTCCGACGGGTAGCAATCTAGTGTTTTCTTTTGAGAAAATTAGCATGGATAGTCTTGAGCGCTTACTGTATGATGATGTAAATGTCTCAAGCAAGAGAGTTTGTATGGGTGGAGTAGAGACGGTAAAAGATGTGGATGGTGTTGTTAGCCACGTAGCGAAGGAGACGGATGAGAAGGAAGAAGAGTACATGCAGGAGAGAAGGGAGTCAGTTGGAGACGATGGCGCATTGGCGGCCTCCGGTGAGGAGGTCCGCTGGGCCAAATGAAAATCCTTGGTTGGAACTGCCGTGGGATGCTATCTACCACGGCAGTTCGAGAGCTCTTGGACCTTCAAGAGCGGGTTCGGGCAGACTTAATTTTTCTTTCAGAATCCCACTTGAATAATTGTAAAGTCGATGAGCTACGTCGGGTCCTTAGTTTTGATTCCATGTTTGTGGTGGAGAGTGATGGTCGGGCCGGGGGCCTTGTCTTGTTTTATCATAAAGTGAATAAAGTTGAGTTGAACTATATCTCGGCTAATTTTATTGATATTTTGTTTATGAATGAGGAAGTCGTACAGTGGCGTTTCACGGGTTTTTATGGTCATCCGAACTGGAGCGATCGCAATTTATCTTGGGAGGATATTTGTAATTTGTATCATAAGGGTAATCATCCATGGGTGGTTCTAGGAGATTTTAATGAGATTTTATATTCCTCGGAGAAAGAGGGGGCAATGCGAGACCAAATGGAATGATGAAGGATTTTCGTGATTGTCTAGCAGAATGTGGCTTGGATGATATGGGGTTCATAGGCGACCACTTTACATGGAGGAGAGGTGAGATTAGGGAACGTCTTGACCGTGCAGTATGTAATGTACAATGGGCGCATAAATTTCCTCGGGCGGCTGTGATTAATGAAAACCATGTACATTCTGACCACCGGCCGTTAGTTTTGGATATGGATTATTTTGACGGTAATATGTTCAGGCCGCTGAATAGGGGTATTAAAAAATTTGAAGCCAGATGGCTTAAAGAAGAAACTGTTAGTGAAATTGTCAAGACATCGTGGGAGAAGGCAAAGCTGGCTGGTATTGGCCCGACGCTCGCAGACAGGACCCGAGAAGTACACGCCGAACTACATTCCTGGGACCGTGAGATCTTGAAGGGACCGAAACGAAGAATTAATAAATTAAAAAAAGAGTTGGAGAAATTGAAACGTGGCCCTATGAATATAGATTCCCTTTCTAGGCAAAAAGAAATTGTAGTTCTCATTGAGAATCTGTTGGATCAGGAAGAGATTTTTTGGTTACAAAGAGGTAGAGCAAATTGGTTGATGCACGGAGACCGAAATACTTCCTTCTTCCATAATGCAGCTACTGCTTGGAAAAAGAGAAATAATATCAAAAAACTTCTCGATGATACTAGGGTCTGGCGACAAGAGACGGAATTGAAGGATCATATCACAGAATATTTTAAAAAGCTTTTTACCTCAGAGATCGAGCAACCTAATCAGGATGTGTTATCACTAGTAAAGAGGAGAGTATCTACTGAGATGAACAATGCCCTCCTTTCTCCGTATACGGCTGATGATGTTCGTAAAGCCTTGTTCGACATTGGGGATTTGAAAGCCCCAGGGCCTGATGGGCTCCATGCTATTTTCTATAAAAGGTTTTGGCCAATGTTAGGAGATGATCTGATCGAGGAGGTTTTGAAAGCAGTAAACACTTGCACTATCCCATCTGGCTGGAATGATACTGCGATTGTGATGATACCAAAAGTCAATTCTCCGGAGAAGGTAACCCAGTTTAGACCAATTAGTCTGTGCAATGTGGTGTATAAAATTATTGTAAAAATGATTGCCTCTCGCCTAAAGGTGTTCCTACCAGATATTATTAGCCCAACTCAAAGCGCATTTGTTCCTAGAAGACTTATTACGGACAACGTATTGGTGGCATATGAATGCTTCCACTGTTGGGGAACGTAGTAATATCAAAAAATTTCCTACGCACACGCAAGATCATGGTGATGCATAGCAACGAGAGGGGAGAGTGTTGTCTACGTACCCTCGTAGACCGAAGCGGAAGCGTTGACGCAACGTAGAGGAAGTAGTCGTACGTCTTCCCGGTCCAACCGATCCAAGCACCGTTACTCCGGCACCTCCGAGTTCTTGACATACGTACAGCTCGATGACGCACCCCGGGCTCCGATCCAGCAAAGCTTCGGGGAGGAGTTCCGTCAGCACGACGGCGTGGTGACGATCTTGATGTTCAACCATCGCAGGGCTTCGCCTAAGCACCGCTACAACATGACCGAGGTGTAATATCGTGGAGGGGGGCACCGCACACGGCTAAGGAATGATCACGAAGATCAACTTGTGTGTTCTAGGGTGCCCCCCTGCCCCCGTATATAAAGGAGCCAAGGGGAGGGGGCGGCCGGCCAAGGAGGGGCGCGCCAGGGGGGAGTCCTACTCCCACCGGGAGTAGGACTCCCTTTCTTTCCTAGTTGGAGAAGGAGAAGGGGGGGAAGAGGAGGAAGAAGGGAAGGAAAGGGGGGGGGCGCCGCCCCCCTTCCCTTCTCCTTATTCGGACTAGGAAGGGGAGGGGCGCACGGCCACCTCCTGCCTCCTTCTCTCTTCTCTCTCAAGGCCCATGTAGGCCCAATAACCCCCTGGGGGGTTCTGGTAACCCCCCCCCCCCCCGGTAATCCGGTAAAATGCCGATTTCACCCGGAACGATTCCGATGTCCAAATATAGGCTTCCAATATATCGATCTTTATGTCTCGACCATTTCGAGACTCCTCGTCATGTCCGTGATCACATCCGGAACTCCGAACAACCTTCGGTACATCAAAATACATAAACTCATAAAGAAACTGTCGTCGTAACTTTAAGCGTGCGGACCCTACGGTTCGAGAACAATGTAGACATGACCGAGACACGTCTCCGGTCAATAACCAATAGAGGGACCTGGATGCCCATATTTGTTCCTACATATTCTACAAAGATCTTTATCGGTCAGACCGCATAACAACATACGTTGTTCCCTTTGTCATCGGTATGTTACTTGCCCGAGATTCGATCGTCGGTATCCAATACCTGGTTCAATCTCGTTACCGGCAAGTCTCTTTACTCGTTCCATAATACATCATCTCGCAACTAACTCATTAGTTGCAATGCTTGCAAGGCTTAAGTGATGTGCATTACCGAGAGGGCCCAGAGATACCTCTCCGACATTCGGAGTGACAAATCCTAATCTCGAAATACGCCAACCCAACAAGTACCTTTGGAGACACCTATAGAGCACCTTTATAATCACCCAGTTACGTTGTGACGTTTGGTAGCACACAAAGTGTTCCTCCGGTAAACGGGAGTTGCATAATCTCATAGTCATAGGAATATGTATAAGTCATGAAGAAAGCAATAGCAACATACTAAACGATCGGGTGCTAAGCTAACGGAATGGGTCATGTCAATCAGATCATTCAACTAATGATGCGATCCCGTTAATCAAATAACAACTCTTTGTCCATGGTTAGGAAACATAACCATCTTTGATTAACAAGCTAGTCAAGTAGAGGCATACTAGTGACACTCTGTTTGTCTATATATTCACACATGTATTATGTTTCCGGTTAATACAATTCTAGCATGAATAATAAACATTTATCATGATATAAGGAAATAAATAATAACTTTATTATTGCCTCTAGGGCATATTTCCTTCAGTCTCCCACTTGCACTAGAGTCAATAATCTAGATTACACAGTAATGATTCTAACACCCATGGAGTCTTGGTGCTGATCATGTTTTGCTCGTGGAAGAGGCTTAGTCAACGGATCTGCAACATTCAGATCCGTATGTATCTTGCAAATCTCTATGTCTCCCACCTGGACTAGATCCCGGATTTAATTGAAGCGTCTCTTGATGTGCTTGGTTCTCTTGTGAAATCTGGATTCCTTCTCTAAGGCAATCGCTCCAGTATTGTCACAAAAGATTTTCATTGGACCCGATGCACTAGGTATGACACCTAGATCGGATATGAACTCCTTCATCCAGACTCCTTCATTGGCTGCTTCCGAAGCAGCTATGTATTCCGCTTCACACGTAGATCCCGCCACGACGCTTTGTTTAGAACTGCACCAACTGACAGCTCCACCGTTTAATGTAAACACGTATCCGGTTTGCGATTTAGAATCGTCCGGATCAGTGTCAAAGCTTGCATCAACGTAACCATTTACGATGAGCTCTTTGTCACCTCCATATACGAGAAACATATCCTTAGTCATTTTCAGGTACTTCAGGATGTTCTTGACCGCTGTCCAGTGATCCACTCCTGGATTACTTTGGTACCTCCCTACTAAACTTATAGCAAGGCACACATCAGGTCTGGTACACAGCATTTCATACATGATAGAGCCTATGGCTGAAGCATAGGGAACATCTTTCATTTTCTCTCTATCTTCTGCAGTGGTCGGGCATTGAGTCTTACTCAACTTCACACCTTGCAATACAGGCAAGAACCCTTTCTTTGCTTGATCCATTTTGAACTTCTTCAAAACTTTGTCAAGGTATGTGCTTTGTGAAAGTCCAATTAAGCGTCTTGATCTATCTCTATAGATCTTAATGCCCAATATGTAAGCTGCTTCACCGAGGTCTTTCATTGAAAAACTTTTATTCAAGTATCCCTTTATGCTATCCAGAAATTCTATATCATTTTCAATCAATAATATGTCATCCACATATAATATTAGAAATGCTACAGAGCTCCCACTCACTTTCTTGTAAATACAGGCTTCTCCAAAAGTCTGTATAAACCCAAATGCTTTGATCACACTATCAAAGCGTTTATTCCAACTCCGAGAGGTTTGCACAAGTCCATAAATGGATCGCTGGAGCTTGCACACTTTGTTAGCTCCCTTTGGATCGATAAAACCTTCTGGTTGCATCATATACAACTCTTCCTCCAGAAACCCATTCAGGAATGCAGTTTTTACATCCATTTGCCAAATTTCATAATCATAAAATGCGGCAATTGCTAACATGATTCGGACAGACTTAAGCATCGCTACGGGTGAGAAGGTCTCATCGTAGTCAATCCCTTGAACTTGTCGAAAACCTTTTGCAACAAGTCGAGCTTTGTAGACAGTAACATTACCGTCAGCGTCAGTCTTCTTCTTGAAGATTCATTTATTCTCAATTGCTTGCCGACCATCGGGCAAGTCAACCAAAGTCCATACTTTGTTCTCATACATGGATCCCATCTCAGATTTCATGGCTCCAAGCCATTTTGCGGAATCTGGGCTCACCATCGCTTCTTCATAGTTCGTAGGTTCATCATGATCTAGTAGCATGACTTCCAGAATAGGATTACCGTACCACTCAGGTGCGGATCTTACTCTGTTTGACCTACGAGGTTCTGTAGTAACTTGATCTGAAGTTCTATGATCATCATCATCAACTTCCTCACTAGTTGGTTTTGACGTCACAGAAACCGGTTCCTGTGATGTACTATTTTCCAACAAGGGAGCAGGTACAATTACCTCATCAAGTTCTACTTTCCTCCCACTCACTTCTTTCGAGAGAAACTCCTTCTCTAGAAAGGATCCATTCTTAGCAACGAATGTCTTGCCTTCGGATCTGTGATAGAAGGTGTACCCAACTATCTCCTTTGGGTATCCTATGAAGACACATTTCTCCGATTTGGGTTCGAGCTTATCAGGTTGAAGTTTTTTCACATAAGCATCGCAGCCCCAAACTTTAAGAAATGACAACTTTGGTTTCTTGCCAAACCATAGTTCATAAGGTGTCATCTCAACGGATTTTGATGGTGCCCTATTTAATGTGAATGTGGCCGCCTCTAAAGCATAACCCCAAAAATATAGCGGTAAATCTGTAAGAGACATCAAAGATCGCACCATATCAAGTAAAGTACGATTACGACGTTCGGACACACCATTACGCTGTGGTGTTCCGGGTGGCGTGAGTTGCGAAACTATTCTGCATTCTTTCAAGTGTAGACCAAACTCGTAACTCAAATATTCTCCTCCACGATCAGATCGTAGAAACTTTATTTTCTTATTACGATGATTTTCAACTTCACTCTGAAATTCTTTGAACTTTTCAAATGTTTCAGACTTATGCTTCATTAAGTAGATATACCCATATCTTCTTAAATCATCTGTGAAGGTGAGAAAATAACGATATCCGTCATGAGCCTCAACATTCATCGGACCACATACATCTATATGTATGATTTCCAACAAATCTGTTGCTCTCTCCATAGTACCGGAGAACGGCGTTTTAGTCATCTTGCCCATGAGGCACAGTTCGCAAGTACCAAGTGATTCATAATCAAGTGGTTCCAAAAGTCCATCAGTATGGAGTTTCTTCATGCGCTTTATACCAATATGACCTAAACGGCAGTGCCAAAAATAAGTTGCACTATCATTATCAACTCTGCATCTTTTGGCTTCAACATTATGAATATGTGTATCACTACTATCGAGATTCATCAAAAATAGACCACTCTTCAAGGGTGCATGACCATAAAAGATTTTACTCATGTAAATAGAACAACCATTATTCTCTGATTTAAATGAATAACCGTCTCGCATCAAACAAGATCCAGATATAATGTTCATGCTCAACGCTGGCACCAAATAACAATTATTTAGGTCTAATACTAATCCCTAAGGTAGATGTAGAGGTAGCGTGCCGACCACGATCACATCGACTTTGGAACCATTTCCCACGAGCATCGTCACCTCGTCCTTTGCTAGAGTTCGCTTAATCTGTAGTCCCTGTTTCGAGTTGCAAATATTAGCAACAGAACCAGTATCAAATACCCAGGTGCTACTGCGAGCTCTAGTAAGGTACACATCAATAACATGTATATCACATACACCTTTGTTCACCTTGCCATCCTTCTTATCCGCCAAATACTTGGGGCAGTTCCGCTTCTAGTGACCAGTCTGCTTGCAGTAGAAGCACTCAGTTTCAGGCTTAGGTCCAGACTTGGGTTTCTTCTCTTGAGCAGCAACTTGCTTGCTGTTCTTCTTGAAGTTCCCCTTCTTCTTCCCTTTGCCCTTTTTCTTGAAACTAGTGATCTTGTTGACCATCAACACTTGAAGCTCCTTCTTGATTTCTACCTCCGCAGCCTTTAGCATTGCGAAGAGCTCGGGAATTGTCTTATCCATCCCTTCCATATTATAGTTCATCACAAAGCTCTTGTAGCTTGGTGGAAGTGATTGGAGAATTCTGTCAATGACGCTATCATCCGGAAGAGTAACTCCCAGTTGAATCAAGTGATTACAATACCCAGACATCTTGAGTATATGCTCACTGACAGAACTATTCTCCTCCATCTTGCAGCTATAGAACTTATTGGAGCCTTCATATCTCTCAATCGGGCATTCTTCTGGAATATTAACTTCAGCTCCTGGAACATCTCATATGCTCCATGACGTTCAAAATGTCGTTGAAGTCCCGGTTCTAAGCCGTAAAGCATGGCACATTGAACTATCGAGTAGTCATCAGCTTTGCTCTGCCAGATGTTCTTAACGTCGTCAGTTGCATCAGCAGTAGGCCTGGCACCCAGCGGTGCTTCCAGGACGTAACTTTTCTGTGCAGCAATGAGGATAATCCTCAAGTTACGGACCCAGTCCGCGTAGTTGCTACCATCATCTTTCAACTTTGCTTTCTCAAGGAACGCATTAAAATTCAACGGAACAACAGCACAGGCCATCTATCTACAATCAACATAGACAAGCAAGATACTATCAGGTACTAAGTTCATGATAAATTTAAGTTCAATTAATCATATTACTTAAGAACTCCCACTTAGATAGACATCCCTCTAATCCTCTAAGTGATCACGTGATCCAAATTCAACTAAACCATAACCGATCATCACGTGAAATGGATTAGTTTTCAATGGTGAACATCTCATGTTGATCATATCTACTATATGATTCACGCTCGACCTTTCGGTCTCCGTGTTCCGAGGCCATATCTGCATATGCTAGGCTCGTCAAGTTTAACCCGAGTATTCTGCGTGTGCAAAATTGGCTTGCACCCATTGTAGATGGACGTAGAGCATATCACACCCGATCATCACGTGGTGTCTGGGCACGACGAACTTTGGCAACGGTGCATACTCAGGAAGAACACTTCTTGATAATTTAGTGAGAGATCATCTTAAAATGCTACCGTCAATCAAAGCAAGATAAGATGCATAAAAGATAAACATCACATGCAATCAATATAAGTGATATGATATGGCCATCATCATCTTGTGCTTGTGATCTCCATCTCCGAAGCACCGTCATGATCACCATCGTCACCGGCGCGACACCTTGATCTCCATCGTAGCATCGTTGTCGTCTCGCTAATCTTATGCTTCTACGACTATCGCTACCGCTTAGTGATAAAGTAAAGCATTACAGGGCGATTGCATTGCATACAATAAAGCGACAACCATATGGCTCCTGCTAGTTGCCGATAACTCGGTTACAAAACATGATCATCTCATACAATAAAATTTAGCATCATGTCTTGACCATATCACATCACAACATGCCCTGCAAAAACAAGTTAGACGTCCTCTACTTTGTTGTTGCAAGTTTTACGTGGCTGCTACGGGCTTAAGCAAGAACCAATCTCACCTACGCATCAAAATCACAACGATAGTTTGTCAAGTTGGTGCTGTTTTAACCTTCGCAAGGACCTGGCGTAGCCACACTCGGTTCAACTAAAGTTGGAGAAACTGACACCCGCCAGCCACATGTGTGCAAAGCACGGCGGTAGAACCAGTCTCGCGTAAGCGTACGCGTAATGTCGGTCCGGGCCGCTTCATCCAACAATACCGCCGAACCAAAGTATGACATGCTGGTAAGCAGTATGACTTATATCGCCCGCAACTCACTTGTGCTCTACTCGTGCATATAACATCAAACCATAAAACCTGGCTCGGATGCCACTGTTGGAGAACGTAGTAATTTCAAAAAAAATCCTATGCACACGCAAGATCATGGTGATGCATAGCAACGAGAGGGGAGAGTGTTGTCTACGTACCCTCGTAGAGCGAAGTGGAAGCGTTGACGCAACGTAGAGGAAGTAGTCGTACGTCTTCCCGGTCCAACCGATCCAAGCACCGTTACTCCGGCACCTCCGAGTTCTTGACACACGTACAGCTCGATGACGCACCCCGGGCTCCGATCCAGCAAAGCTTCGGGGAGGAGTTCCATCAGCACGACGGCGTGGTGACGATCTTGATGTTCAACCGTCGCAGGGCTTCGCCTAAGCACCGCTACAATATGACCGAGGTGTAATATCGTGGAGGGGGGCACCGCACACGGCTAAGGAACGATCACAAAGATCAACTTGTGTGTTCTAGGGTGCCCCCCTGCCCCGTATATAAAGGAGCCAAGGGGAGGGGGCGGCCGGCCAAGGAGGGGCGCGCCAGGGGGGAGTCCTACTCCCACCGGGAGTAGGACTCCCTTTCTTTCCTAGTTGGAGAAGGAGAAGGGGGGAAAGAGGAGGAAGAAGGGAAGGAAAGGGGGGCGCCGCCCCCCTTCCCTTGTCCTTATTCGGACTAGGAAGGGGAGGGGCGCGCGGCCACCTCCTGCCTCCTTCTCTCTTCTCCCTCAAGGCCCATGTAGGCCCAATAACCCCCTGGGGGGTTCCGGTAACCCCCAGGTAATCCGGTAAAATGCCGATTTCACCCGAAACGATTCCGATGTCCAAATATAGGCTTCCAATATATCGATCTTTATGTCTCGACCATTTCGAGACTCCTCGTCATGTCCGTTATCACATCCGGAACTCCGAACAACCTTCGGTACATCAAAATACATAAACTCATAAAGAAACTGTCGTCGTAACTTTAAGCGTGCGGACCCTACGGTTCGAGAACAATGTAGACATGACCGAGACACGTCTCCGGTCAATAACCAATAGAGGGACCTGGATGCCCATATTGGTTCCTACATATTCTACAAAGATCTTTATCGGTCAGACCGCATAACAACATACGTTGTTCCCTTTGTCATCGGTATGTTACTTGCCCGAGATTCGATCGTCGGTATCCAATACCTGGTTCAATCTCGTTACCGGCAAGTCTCTTTACTCGTTCCGTAATACATCATCTCACAACTAACTTATTAGTCGCAATGCTTGCAAGGCTTAAGTGATGTGCCTTATCGAGAGGGCCCAGAGATACCTCTCCGACATTCGGAGTGACAAATCCTAATCTCGAAATACGTCAACCCAACAAGTACCTTTGGAGACACCTGTAGAGCACCTTTATAATCACCCAGTTACGTTGTGAAGTTTGGTAGCACACAAAGTGTTTCTCCGGTAAACGGGAGTTGCATAATCTCATAGTCATAGGAACATGTATAAGTCATGAAGAAAGCAATAGCAACATACTAAATGATCGGGTGCTAAGCTAACGGAATGGGTCATGTCAATCAGATCATTCAACTAATGATGTGATCCCGTTAATCAAATAACAACTCTTTGTCCATGGTTAGGAAACATAACCATCTTTGATTAACAAGCTAGTCAAGTAGAGGCATACTAGTGACACTTTGTTTGTCTATATATTCACACATGTATTATGTTTCCGGTTAATACAATTCTAGCATGAATAATAAACATTTATCATGATATAAGGAAATAAATAATAACTTTATTATTGCCTCTAGGGCATATTTCCTTCATCCACACCATCAAGAAAAAGAGAGCAGGCAAAGAAGGATTATGTGCGATAAAATTGGATATGCATAAAGCTTATGACCTGGTTGAATGGCCTTTTCTCAAGGAGATTATGCTCAAACTTGGATTTCATGAGGTGTGGGTAAATTTTATTGTGGAGTGTGTTTCTACTGTTGAATATCGTATATGGTTTAATGCGGAGGAGAGTGAAAGTTTTAAACCTACTAGGGGTCCGAGGCAAGGAGACCCGCTGTCTCCTTACCTGTTCCTGTTATGCACAGAGGGTCTCACAGCTTTACTAACGCATGCGGAAGAAAATGGGAATATTTCAGGAGTAAAGGTTTGCAGAGATGCCCCATCTGTCATGAACCTTCTTTTTGTTGATGACTCTTTAATCCTTATGAAACCAAATTTGCAAAGTGCGAAAACATTAAAATCAGTTCTAGATTCGTATTGCGCAGCTTCAGGGCAGATGGTCAGTGTCGACAAATCCAACATCTTTTTTAGCCCTAATACGGGAGTGGACACTAGAGAAAAGATGTGTACAATTCTCAATATAATGACTGAGGCCTTGAATGACAAATATTTAGGACTGCCGGCCAATGTGGGTTTAGATAAAACCGATTGTTTCCAATACTTAATTGATCGTATTATTCAGAGAATTAGTGGCTGGAAGGAAAAACTTCTGTCGGCTGGAGGAAAGGAGATCTTACTTAAAGCGGTTGTTCAAGCTATTCCCACCTATGCAATGTCACGCGATGGCGCATTTCTGGTGGGGAGATGATGACAACCAAAGGAGGATGCATTGGATGGCTTGGCGGAAAATGTGTGTACCCAAGAACCAAGGAGGAATGGGTTTTCGGGATATCCATTGTTTCAATTTGGCTATGCTTGCTAAACAGGCTTGGCGTCTTCTCGAGAATCCGGATTCTCTATGTGCTACTATTTGAGAGTCAAATACTATCCTGACGGTGACTTCTTGAATACTGACCTGAAGAAGGGATCTTCCTTCACCTGGCAAAGTATTATGGCGGGTGTGAGCTCCCTGAAGCGTGGTCATATTTGGCGAGTGGGAAACGGGCAGAATATTGACATTTGGGAGGACGCATGGATTCCAAATTGTGAAAACCGTAAAATTGTTACCCCTAAGGGAGGCCAGTTGTTACGGAAGGTAGCAGATTTGATTGATCCAATCCTAAATAGTTGGGATGAAGATCTTCTCAGACAGACTCTATGGCCTATTGATGTTCAGCGAGTGCTTACGATCCCGATATCGCAACATGATATGCCAGATTTCATAGCTTGGAATTTCACAAAAAATGGGATTTTTTCGGTTCGGTCTGCTTATTTTGTGGAATGGGACCATCAATGTGGGAACAAGTTACGACATACCAATGGGATGGAACGTACCACGGTCAATCCTATTTGGGCGAGGATTTGGAAACTTGCTTATCCAGCAAAGGTTAAAATATTTATTTGGCATACACTTCACGGCACTATTCCGTGTCGTGTTAACTTAGCTAATAGACATGTGAAAGTCTCGCCTAAGTGTCCTGCCTGCTCATCTGGGCCATAAGACACAAAACATTTGTTGTTTCTATGTGACAGAGCAAAAGAAGTCTGGAGAAGACTAGGGATGAACGATATTATCGACAGAGCTTGTAAAATAGACTATGCGGGTGAGGCAATCTTGGAATATTTACTTTCACTACCAGATCAGGAACTATGTATTATGGGCACTCGTAATGTGCGTGACATGATTGCCATATCAGCCTGGTACTTGTGGTGGGAAAGGCGCAAATTGGTACACAATGAGACTACTCAGAATGCACAACAGATATTCATGGGGATACGCGCTCTCGCTACCAATTTTGTTAATGCCTCCTCGCCGAAGGCTTCCATTAAAAGATGAGGATGGTCTAATCCCCCGACGGGATTTGTTAAACTTAACATTGACGCTTCTTTTGATCACGACCTTCTCAGGGGTACGATCGAGGCTGTCTTAAGAGATGACAAAGGTAGGTTCATCGGTGGGGGAAATGGTAAGATTGACTGGTGTGCAGATGTGTTGATGGCTGAAGCTTTGGCGTTAAAATTTGGCCTATGGCTTGCGCAAAGGACGGGTTGTAATCGCATAATTATTAACTCGGATAATATGGAGGTGATCGAGACCATGAACGAAGGAGGACGATCGTCGGGGGCAGCAGCTGCAATTTTTGATGATTGTTTTCACTTAGCTTGCGATTTTCCTATTTCTAGATTCGAGCATTGTAATAGAGAAGCAAATAAAGTTGCTCATGAACTTGCCAAAGTTGGCTAGATTTTCATTCATTTCTGATTGGTTTGAGGAACCACATAATGCAATTGTACCAATCCTCATAAACAATGTAATGATTATTTCTAATGAATAAAGCTCGAACTTTCTTTCAAAAAAAATGTTACGCTAACATTAATTAATCCGCGCTCTACTCTTTCCTCTCCCATCATTGAATCAATTTATGTAGTACTCTCTTTCTCCAAACATAAATACATCCATATCTTTTTTTAGGGATAAATACATTCATATCTGTTGAACCATACGTCTAAATCAGTTTTTCTAGCACTATTATTTTACGAAATGTTTGAAACAAGATCAATGCCGAATATATTTTGAAATTGATGTATTTTAAAACTTAACATAACAATTATAAGCTTTTAATTGTCTTGTAAGTTCGGTAACCCTGCCTCTCCCTCTCCCTCTCCCTCCACACGTCGATCCCACATGCATTTGGTTAATAAGTTTCAAATCAAGTCTCAAAAGGCAAAAAAAAAAAACATATTCAACATTGATCTTGTTTCAAATATCTCGTCAAGACAAAAGTTGCCAGTCAAAACGTATTAAAAATCAAGACATTCGGTTCAAAATATATGGCCATCTTTGTGTTCGAGTTACAAAAATAAACACACAGATTTATTGATGAGAGAGTGGGATGTAAAATGCAGGCCGTATGTAATAAACTACAAAGTTGCTTTTGCAAAGGGCGCTAAACGGCGCCGGTGCACCGGCCCAAATTTGGGCCGGTCGCATGCAAGCCGCCCGATCCGCACATCCCTGGCCGCTCGATTTTGCCAGCTGGCCCCGCACGCGTTGTCCTCGTCCTCCAACACCACGAACACGAGATCCCCCGGAAAAAAATCCCCCGCCCTGGGAGTTGTCTCCCGTACCGCGGGCCGCCCCCCGCCGGCCATTGACCTCGCATCAAGTTGCGCCTCGCCGCACCCGCCCTCGCAGATCGCAACTAGCCACCTCCGTCATCGGTCGTAGTTGAGCGATGAAGCCGTCGCAATTCCGTTGCCTCCGGCCATCGACGATGTTGCTTGTAGCATCGGTCGTCGCCGCTTCCAGCATCTGCGGATCGCGATTCCGGCATTTTTTCGCCACAGCTGCAACACCCCCGCCTGGTCGTGGTCACCGCCGGGGAGTTTGTGTGTTCACGGGTCCAGTTTTTCTGTCAGCCCATGGTTCCAGCAAAATGCATGGATGTAGCACAAATCTTCACCGATAGTAGCAAAGCCGAAGCACAGTTGCAGCAAAACGCCATAGGCGCTCGTCGCGGGTTGCAGCTAATCCACGAATGGATGTAGCAAAATCCAGCGGCAGTTGTAGCAAAAACGTCATCACCATCATTGCACGTCGCAGCTAAGCTATGAATTATGTAGCAAACAACGACGCCAGTAGTAGCAAAAACCGACAATGGTTGCAGCAAGAAACCGTCGTCGCCACTGTCGGGGTTGCACCATCATCATGGAGGATGTAGGAAGTGCTATCACCAGTGGTAGCAATTGCAGACATCGGTAGTAGCAAAAACTGATGACGGTTGCAGCAAAAACTATGTCGCCCCCGTCGCGGGTCATACCCTCGCCGTATTTGATTGTAGCAAATTCTGCCACGGGTCGCAGCTCCTTCGTCCCAGCATCTCACATCAACGGTCGCAACACCCCTCCCTCGCGACGTCATTTGAACCAGTGTACCCGAGCTCGTCGTTTAGCTCGTCGTTTTTAGCGACCATGACTGCACGCAGTCGTTTCCCGCACAGCACCGGCAACGAATGGAGTAGGGATGCACAAGGGTGTGTGTGCTTGGGGATAGAGCAGCTTGGTGAGGATCCTCTAGGGTGGGCGGAGCAAGGGCCGACGAGAGCCATGACGGAGGAGCGCGAGCTGCTTGCGGGAGAGCGCAAGGAAGACGAAGGCCATGCTGGGGAGACGAGGAAAAGTGCCAGATAAGTGGTTGCGGGCCAATAAAAAAGGGTTGGTTGGGCTTTTGCGCAAGCGTGGGCCACATGATTGTGGACTATCACGAGGCTGGCGTGCGACCGGCCGACGCTCGGCCGGCGCACCGGCTGTAAACTTTTCCCTTTTGCAAATTTGATATGGTCCGAAATTTGACCCGTTGCCTTCTCATCTAATGGTCCAAAAGCCATTGATGCACCTGGTGTCCTGCATAGATTGGGTTGGTGCACTGTATATGGTCTCCAGGCCTGAGAGGAACCCTACTGTTAATAAGTTTTACTCTCGGTTATTTGCCACCAAACACTTGACAACAGACCGACAGTAATATGCACAGATAAATAAAGTTTTACAATTTTACCCAGAACAGAAAACACAGGTGCACAAAGGTTACACAGTATCTTGACAAAGCAACAGGCTGTAAGCAGTAGTGAAAAACATATAAGACATGCTTACTTAGCATAACAGGCTATGGGGGGGTGGGGGTTAAATTGAATACTCCTACTTGAGCGGTGACGACAGGCATCTCGCAGCCGGTTTCTTCTTTCACTGGATATGCTGTTCTTCCAGTTTGTCCTTTCACTGGATGTGCTTGCTATTCTTCTTCCATCTCTGTGGTCCTGTGGAGCGCACTGCTCAGGAGGAGTAGTGAGCTGGGCTGTCCGAATGCATGTCCATGGATGAGTCGTTTGAAGCCGTGGGATTCGGCTCGCGGGATAAGCCGTTTGCAAAGTAGCCTGCTTCCCCGCCCTGATCCAGATGGTATGGTTGGAGGCCCCGGCGCACGGGGCTGGATAGTGCGTTGGAAAAGACCGCCGAGTTCTTGGGCTGCGTCAACCCTGGGTTTCCTAGTGCAAATAAGCTTGCAGATGGTTGATGGTTGCTTGTGTTGGGCATATGCACAGTAGCCTGAGTGCTTTGGCTTGCATATTGTGATCTTGGAGAGGCCAACGGATTGTCGCCTCCATACTGAATCTCATGCTAGACATACATACAGATCGTAAACGTAAGTTGAGAAGGATAAAAGTGGTAGCTAGTATTTGTTAGGAGGCTATGGCTAGAGGTATGGATTGACAAAGGAAGAAAAATGTGCACAGGATCAGTGTTGTGTGTAAGGATGGTAACCTCATCTTATTCATTATGCATCATTGTTGTCTAAGAAACAAGATGGCAAAACTTGCCATACTATTCAGAGTTTCAGACCATCATGGTCTGTGAAATTAAAATTCACCAGTTCTTGAAGTTCATGTTTTAATTAAGAACAGTTCCCTTTCAACATACAAGACAGGAAAAAAAAATACTGCTAACCTGGACGTGCGAGGCTATATCAGCAACTGTCAGCCTCAAACCATTTTCATGCTGTCTTAAGATCCATTCATACAGCTTTTCCTGCTCAAATGGAACAGACAATGAAAAACGTTTGTGAAAAAAGGGAAGAGAAGAAAGAACAGAGTTCTGCCAGACAAAGAAAGAACTTTGAAAGGTGGAAGGTGCTATTCTATAAAAGAAAATACAACTGCTGCTTGCTAGCAGGTACAATTCTTGATGGATTCCACGCGTTGGCAGGATTAATTGGTTCAACACTTGGGACGTATACCATTGTCTAGAATCACTATGTCATGTGGGACCTTAATATAGCAGGCACCCGCATGAACATGCAATGCACAACTAGCACAAGAAAGTTAGGCACCCAAGCAGTTAGGATAAGAGAAGAAAGCGAATAGGATAAAAGATATCATTAAGAATATGTTAGTAATTTGAATCCTAAATAAGATTTAGATTGACTTGTATCAGATTCTTATTTTGATTGTTAATATATATCTCCTTTATAAGAGAACAATCATGTGATGAATTAATCCCCTGTATTCTCCTACAAACTTCACTGATTCCTCATCACCTCAAGACATGGCTGCCGCCAACCATGGCCAGGGGTTGAGGCCAATGACCCAACACGTCTATTCATTACATAGAAAAGCCTGAAAATATGACACAAATTTTCTTTTGTTCCATTTATTGACACTTTTGCGGCCAACATTGTGAAGGTACTGTGTGTGTAAAACATATATGGCATGCATAGTCATAGAGTTGGTAGGAATTATTCATAACTCAAAGGTAACATGTCAAAGAAAAAAGAAAATTGTTTGCAGTCCTGAAACATATAAGAAACTCAGGATGTATCCAATCCTGACAGTAGTACATTATAGGGAAAAGTTGCAATACCATACTTCAACGCTATGCTTAGTTTTAAGCGTTGGTAAGAAAACTCTGGTCAAATCCCACATTATCTGTATAGATTAAACTATTTAGCTGGCATTTAACAGCAATAGTCATCAGAACAACAAGACGATGATCATGACAAATAAATAAATCTTACTTGCAAACATAACGAACTACTCCCTCCGTAAAGAAATATAAGATAACGAACTTGAAGGGGAGCCTTGGCGCAGTGGTAAAGCTGCTGCCTTGTGACCATGAGGTCACGGGTTCAAGTCCTGGAAACAGCCTCTTACAGAAATGTAGGGAAAGGCTGCGTACTATAGACCCAAAGTGGTCGGACCCTTCCCCGACCCTGCGCAAGCGGGAGCTACATGCACCGGGCTGCCCCTTTATTTAGATCACTCAATAGTGATCTAAATGCTCTTATATTTCTTTAGAGGGAGTAGCTGTTCAACCACTCTGCAATGTAAACCGACTATAAATTATAAGTCATATGAATACAAGGCAGTGCTTCTACACCAAAACAACAACAAAAGTGACCAAAAACACATCTGGACTTTACACTATCCAGTTTGAAAACAAATGTTTATTTTGGTGCATCTTCTAGTGTTTCGTTTAATGAGTTGAGCAGATAATTCTCAGGAAAAGATTTTAATGCAATTGAATTCCACAGCCTAACATTGTAGTAGTATGGAAACTAAGACTAGAAAGAAGCTAAGCATACAACATAGCGATGATGAACAACATGTAAGGTTCTGACCAGAACCATAACTTAAGATACTGATTCGGTGATTCCAATGCCAAGGATGCCTTCCGTGTTTGGAAGAAGCATTACACACCTAACTGTGAGACTTTCCACATAGCAGTGCACCAGTTGAAGTAAAGCTGAAAAGGATGACTCCTTAGTACTAGCCCAGAAGCAACCTGCCCCATAAGCGAAGTCTCCCCTCCTCCGCTTTGCATACCCTCCATCGCCAAAGAAAGATGGCCAATTCTAATCAGAGTTGTTGTACCCAGCAGTACAAGAGTGTTCTATGAATTATTGGCTGTTGCACATCAATATATTATTCAGTGATGTCAGAGCACACACTGTGACAAGGAACTTCGGCAAAAGTCATCATCCCCCCCCCCCCCCCCCCCCCCCCAGAAAAATACTCAGAATTGCCACACGTAACTGCAAAGTTGAAGCGGAATTTGCAGGTAAACAGAGGAAACATGCCCAAAACTGAAACAAACTTCATCGAAAGGGCCATCTCGCTTGCCCCTGAACGATCTAATTACAAGAACAATCTACACTAACCACGATAAGGTTCTAGCACTAAAATTCCTCATCGTCTGAGTCTCAACCGCCCGTAATCCAAATAAGTTTCACCACAAGAAGTGGCAAATTCAACGAAACAAAATCCGGCCTCCCAAACCACTGACACAACACAAGTGAGAAACAGCAGCAGCGCACAAATCAATCAATCAATCCATCAGTCAATCAGTTTAATCAACAACCACGCCGTGAAAGAAAGAACCGCACGTACCATGGCGTGGCGCTCGCCGGCCTGGAAAGAGAGCTTCTGGCCGCCCATGGCGAGCGTGTAGAGCTGCGAGAGGGAGTTGGCGGCGCCCCGGAACGCGCCGTACATGGCCCGGTCCGTCTCGTCCAGCCGCGCCGCCTCCGCCTTCCGCTTCTTCCCCGTCATCTCTCCCCCGCGCTCCTCCGACCCCCGATCCGCCGCGGCGCCGTCCAATTCGACCCGAATCGGGCGCCGGAACCCTAGACCTGGGCGAGTGAGAGGGGGGCGGGCGAGATGCGCGCGAGGTCCTGGCGCGGAGACGAGGAGGAGGATGGAGGTCTGGAGGGCGTCGCGTCGACACGAAGCGGCGGCTTTACGTCTGTAGGTTTCCTCCCACCCGCTTTATTTTATTTATATTTATATTTATCCCGTGCCTCTCTTGCTTTATCGCTGCGGTGGGCGCGTCGCTGCTGCTGTGTCGATGGCATGCGGGCCCGGGACCCGCCTGGCGGCGAGGGAAGGGAGGAAAGGGGCACGTGGAGGGGGGTTGGGGGTTTGGCGCACGTGAGGCTGATGTGACTGGGCCGATGGGAGAGGGGACTGAAGGGTGGGGCCACTAGGAGGCGTCTGTGTGGGGCATGTCCTACTCGGCGGTGTGAGTTTTTTTAAGGCTAGGAGCTTTCGTGCCGACTCCTTTTCTTGTCAGTTGTTTATACATCGATATCCATTCGTACTCTATCTTCTCTTATCTAGTATTACTCCCACCGTTTCTAAAAAATAAGCTTTTTTTATAGATTCCAATAAAGGACTACGACTTATATTAAGAAACGGAGGGAGTAGTATATGCTAGACCAGCGACAAATAATATAAATGAGAGGAAGCCTTAGTTGCTATTCTGCGTGTGAAAGAACATGTGGTGCCCCCATGTTTGGTTTTGGCAATTGATGACAATCTTTATGGACTAATGGTTGCCTTGAGTTATATTTGAAGAGTTTGTCCATAGGCTTTTCTTGGAGTCCATTTGTTGGTTTCAAGGAGAGTTTATGATAACCACGGTGCTATTAAGGAATTATCCAAAGATCGGTCATGTGAGTGTTGAGCTTATTGCAAGCATGTCTTCAAGAAGAAGATTGTGTGATCATTCATGTCTACCTTCAAGACATCATCCAAATGAAGAGAGTTGGAAAGATTCAACACACAAAGCGCACAAGATGTACCGAGGGATCAAGTGATCCCATGGTATGGTAAGCATTATCCATTACGCTTTATGTGCTAACTCATGATCTTCGTGAGAGTTCTTTGTGGGGTTAGGTTGCGGTGTGCACGTTCAAGTGATGCATCACGAAGAGATCAAGTGCTTGAAGCTTGCCGTCCATTGTGGTGACAATGGACTTGTGAACATGAGCGGAAGAGTGGCTCACCCATAGTGGAGTATGGGGGAGCAATCAACTAGTCTTCATCGAGCCAACGCAATCCAGAAAGGTGGTCCATCTTGAGGAGGAGTAGATCGTCATCATCTAGCTCAAGTGGACTTTGTGCAAGGCAAAGGTTTGCCCTTGATAGGTTTTCTATTTTACCGATCTCATGGTAGTTGTGGGAGACCGGAGTATAGGATCGATTGCCGTACTATCAAGGGGGCTCTCGATGAGTTGCTTGATCGTATCGTTCGTAGAGAGCTCAAACCATTGCATCCTTGCATCATCTTTATTGGTTCTTGTTTGGTTTTTCTCCTTGTGAGATTTGGAGCTTATGGTCATTTTATGACAAGCTCGAGTTCATCGAAAACAGAGTTCACATGCTTCTTCTATGATGTTTTCGATGTTGGAGGGTATGCCGGTTCTTCTCTGTTGGAGGTTTCACTCCTTTGTTTGTTAAGCTATCTTCCCTACCTCTTCTTACTATAACCAGTCGTTGTTTTGATGCTACTCGTCTTCCTCTATCCAACAAGCTTGAGTTTACTCAATTCGGAGCTCATTTGCAGAAGTTATGGCAGTTCTGGTTTTATTGTTTCCCTCTGTTGTCTTCTCTGCAAAATGAAGGACTCCTAGTGTTGCTGATCTGGGGCATGCGGTAGTACTACTCTCCAGAGCGGTAGTACCGTAGGCCCTTGCGGTAGTACCGCAGTCCCCTGCGGTAGTACTGCAGGTGCTCACGGTAGTACCGTGACCTCAGGCCAAGCGCAGCTGCTCGAGCGGTAGTAGGGGCGGATATAATTTTTTACATCCGCGCCCTACGTGGTAGTACCGAGACGCAGACGCGGTAGTACCGTGGGCTCTGGCCAGGCTTAGCAGCATGAGCGGAAGTAGGGGCGGATGTAATTTTTTACATCCGCGCCCTACGCGGTAGTACCACTCTTCGTGTGCGGTAGTACCGTGCCGGATTTTTGCGCAGGTTCTCCCTCAGCGGAAGTAGGTACGGAAGTAATTTTTTACTTCCGTGCTTTCTCTGCGCTTAGTGTTGCCTGCCTTACGGTAGTACCGTAGGGGGGCGCGGTAGTACCGCTCCGGTGCAACAGGCCTACATCTGGCCAGTGCTGCACATGCGGTAGTACCGTGATAACCCACAAGTATAGGGGATCGCAACAGTTTTCGAGGGTAGAGTATTCAACCCAAATTTATTGATTCGACACAAAGGGAGCCAAAGAATATTCTCAAGTATTAGCAGCTGAGTTGTCAATTCAACCACACCTGGAAACTTAGTATCTGCAGCAAAGTGTTTAGTAGCAAAGTAATATGATAGTGGTGGTAACGGTAACAAAAGTAAGACAGCAAAAGTAATGTTTTTGGTATTTTGTAGTGATTGTAACAGTAGCAACGGAAAAGTAAATAAGCGAGAACCAGTATATGGAAAACTCTTAGGTACTGGATTGGTGATGGATAATTATGCCGGATGCGGTTCGTCATGTAACAGTCATAACATAGGGTGACACAGAACTAGCTCCAATTCATCAATGTAATGTAGGCATGTATTCCGTATATACGTGCTTATGGAAAAGAACTTGCATGACATCTTTTGTCCTACTCTCCCGTGGCATCGGGGTCCTATTGGAAACTAAGGGATATTAAGACCTCCTTTTAATAGAGAACCGGAACAAAGCATTAGCACATAGTGAATACATGAACTCCTCAAACTATGCTCATCACCGGGAGTGGTCCCGATTATTGTCACTTCGGGGTTGCCGGATCATAACATATAGTAGGTGACTATAGACTTGCAAGATAGGATCAAGAACTCACATATATTCATGAAAAATAATGGGATATTTTGGGACATTTACATCTATGCCCCTAATTTGCGCCCACTCTCAGATTTACCCCTAATTTCAAAGCCTGCTCAAATTTGCCCCTCCGCCGTTAGGTGCACCTACAGAAATGCCCTTCTGTGCCGTTACCGTCCGGTCAAAGCAGGTCAAAGCTGGTCAAAGGGCATTGACCGTCCTGAAAAAAATAGCAAAAAAGTTTTAAAAAATCTGAAAATTTGTGAGATCGAAGATACTCAGGTTCGCAAGGTGCGTGCAAATTATCGTGCTGTTTGGGCATTCCAGGAGCTCGTGTCAAAGGAAAAACAATAAATATGTAAGCCCGTGAACAGTAAATTCAAAAAAATAGCAAGAAAATTCAAAAAATATGAATTTTTTTGGCATCAAAGAGGCTATGGTCTACAAGCTGCTGCAAATTTTTGTTGTGTTTGGACATTGGAGGGGCTTGTGGAGAAAAAAACAAAATTTGGCTCGGGAAAAAACTTGGGAAAAAATGACTATTTTGTTTTTTCTTGCTAGAGCTCCTCGCATGTCATTTGATCACAAAAACTTGCAAGCACCTTGTGCACCCAAGCCTCTTTGATGCCAAAATTTTTCATATTTTTTTGAATTTTCTTGCTATTTTATTTCAAATTTACTATTCACAAGTGTGCATATTAACTGTTTTTCCTCGCCACGAGCTCCTGGAATGTCCAAATAGCACGAAAATTTGCACACACCTTGCACACATGAGTATCTTCAAACTCACAAAATTTTAGATTTTTTTTAAAAAAATTGCTATTTTTTCAGGACGGTCAAAGTTGTTTGACCGGACGGTAACGGCGCAGAAGGGCATTTTTGTAAGGGCACCTAACGGCGGAGGGGCAAATTTGAGCAGGCTTTCGAATTAGGGGTATATCTGATTAGGTGGTTCGAGTTAGGGACACAAATGCAAATGGCCCAAAAATAATAGGTTCAGATATGAAATCATGGCACTCGGGCCCTAATGACAAGCATTAAGCATAGCAAAGTCATAGCAACATCAATCTCAGAACATAGTGGATACTAGGGATCAAACCCTAACAAAACTAACTCGATTAAATGATAAATCTCATCCAACCCATCACCGTCCAGCAAGCCTACGATGGAATTACTCACGCACGGCGGTGAGCATCATGAAATTGGTGTTGGGGAACGTTGCAGAAAATTAAAATTTTCCTACGGCTTCACCAAGATCCATCTATGAGTTCATCTAAGCAACGAGTCATGGGAGAGAGTTTGCATCTACATACCACTTGTAGATCGCGTGCGGAAGCTTGCAAGGTGATGATGTAGTCGTACTCGAACGTGATTCAGATCACCGATGCCAAGTGCTGAACGGACAGCACCTCCGTGTTCAACACACGTACGGGACGAGCGACGTCTCCTCCTTCTTGATCCAGCAAGGGGAAAGGAGAGGTTGAGGAAGACAGCTCCACCGGCAGCACGACGGCGTGGTGATGGTGGAGAAGCAGTACTCCGACAGGGCTTCGCCGAGCACACACCGAAGGAGGAGAGGTGTTGGGGAGGGAGAAGGAGGCAACCAAAGGCCAAGGACTCAGCGTTATGAGGTCCCTCCTCTCCCCCACTATATATAGGAGGGCCAAGGGGGGGTGGCCGGCCCTAGGAGATCCAATCTCCTAGGGGGCGGCGGCCAAGGGGGGTTTCCCTCCCCCCCAAGGCACCTAGGAGGTGCCTTCCCCTCCTAGGACTCTTGCCCCCTTGAACCCTAGGCGCATGGGCCTATGTGGGGCTGGTGCCCTTGGCCCATGCAGGCCAAGGCGCACCCCCTACAGCCCATGTGGCCCCCCGGGGCAGGTGGCCCCACCCGGTGGGCCCCCGGGACCCCTCCGGTGGTCCCGGTACAATACCGATAACCCCGAAACTTGTCCCGATGCCCGAAACAGGACTTCCCATATATAAATCTTTACCTCCGGACCATTCCGGAACTCCTCGTGACGTCCGGGATCTCATCCGGGACTCCGAACATCATTCGGTAGTCACATACTTGACTTCCTACTAACCCTAGCGTCACCGAACCTTAAGTGTGTAGACCCTACGGGTTCGGGAGACACGCAGACATGACCGAGACGACTCTCGGGCAATAACCAACAGCGGGGTCTGGATATCCATGTTGGCTCCCACATGCTCCTCGATGATTTCATCGGTTGAACCACGATGTCGAGGATTCGATCAAACCCTGTATACAATTCCCTTTGTCAATCGGTACGTTACTTGCCCGAGACTCGATCGTCGGTATCCCAATACCTTGTTCAGTCTCGTTACCCGGCAAGTCACTTTACTCGTACCGTAATGCATGATCCCGTGGCCAGCACCTTGGTCACATTGAGCTCATTATGATGATGCATTACCGAGTGGGCCCAGAGATACCTCTCCGTTATACGGAGTGACAAATCCCAGTCTCGATCCGTGTCAACCCAACAGATACTTTCGGAGATACCTGTAATGCACCTTTATAGTCACCCAGTTACGTTGTGACGTTTGATACACCCAAGGCACTCCTACGGTAACCGGGAGTTACACGATCTCATGGTCGAAGGAATAGATACTTGACATTGGCAAAGCTTCTAGCAAACGAACTATACGATCTTTTATGCTATGCTTATGATTGGGTCTTGTCCATCACATCATTCTCCTAATGATGTGATCCCGTTATCAACGACATCCTATGTCCATAGTCAGGAAACCATGACTATCTATTGATCATAACGAGCTAGTCAACTAGAGGCTCACTAGGGACTCATTGGGTCTAAGTGTTCACACGTGTATTACGATTTCCGGATAATACAGTTATAGCATGAACAAAAGACAATTATCATGAACATTGAAATATAATAATCCTTTTATTATTGCCTCTAGGGCATATTTCCAACAGTCTCCCACTTGCACTAGAGTCACCAATCTAGTTACATTGTGATGAATCGAACACCCATAGAGTTCTCGTGTTGATCATGTTTTGCACGCGAGAGAGGTTTAGTCAACGGATCTGCGACATTCAGATCCGTGTGCACTTTGCAAATCTCTATGTCTCCATCTTGAACATTTTCACGGATGGAGTTGAAACGACGCTTGATGTGCCTGGTCTTCTTGTGAAACCTGGGCTCCTTGGCAAGGGCAATAGCTCCAGTGTTGTCACAGAAGAGTTTGATCGGCCCCGACGCATTGGGTATGACTCCTAGGTCGGTGATGAACTCCTTCATCCAAATCGCTTCATGCGCTGCCTCCGAGGCTGCCATGTACTCCGCTTCACATGTAGATCCCGCCACGACGCTCTGCTTGCAGCTGCACCAGCTTACTGCTCCACCATTCAACATATACACGTATCCGGTTTGTGACTTAGAGTCATCCAGATCTGAGTCGAAGCTAGCGTCGACGTAACCCTTTACGACGAGCTCTTCATCTCCTCCATAAACGAGAAACATGTCCTTTGTCCTTTTCAGGTACTTCAGGATATTCTTGACCGCTGTCCAGTGTTCCTTGCCGGGGTTACTTTGGTATCTTGCAACCAAACTTACGGCAAGGTTTACATCGGGTCTGGTACACAGCATGGCATACATAATAGATCCTATGGCTGAAGCATAGGGGATGACACTCATCTCTTCTTTATCTTTTGCCGTGGTCGGTGACTGAGCCAAGCTCAATCTCACACCTTGTAACATAGGCAAGAACCCCTTCTTGGACTGATCCATTTTGAACCTCTTCAAAATCTTATCAAGGTATGTGCTTTGTGAAAGACCTATGAGGCGTCTCGATCTATCTCTATAGATCTTGATGCCTAATATATAAGCAGCTTCTCCAAGGTCCTTCATTGAAAAACACTTGTTCAAGTAGGCCTTAATGCTGTCCAGGAGTTTCGTATCATTTCCCATCAAGAGTATGTCATCTACATATAATAGGAGAAATGCTACAGAGCTCCCACTCACTTTCTTGTAAACGCAGGCTTCTCCATAAGTCTGCGTAAACCCAAACGCTTTGATCATCTCATCAAAGCGAATGTTCCAACTCCGAGATGCTTGCACCAGTCCATAAATGGATCGCTGGAGCTTGCATACTTTGTTAGCGTTCTGAGGAACGACAAAACCTTCCGGCTGCATCATATACAGCTCTTCCTTAAGATGTCCATTAAGGAATGCCGTTTTGACGTCCATCTGCCATATCTCATAATCATAGTATGCGGCAATTGCTAACATGATTCGGACGGACTTAAGCTTCGCCACGGGAGAGAATGTCTCGTCGTAGTCAATCCCTTGAACTTGTCGATAACCCTTAGCGACAAGTCGAGCTTTATAGATGGTAACATTACCATCCGCGTCCGTCTTCTTCTTAAAAATCCATTTATTTTCTATCGCTCGCCGATCATCGGGCAAGTCTGTCAAAGTCCATACTTTGTTTTCATACATGGATCCTATCTCGGATTTCATGGCCTCAAGCCATTTGTTGGAATCCGGGCCCGCCATTGCTTCTTCATAGTTCGAAGGTTGATTGTTGTCTAGCAACATGATTTCCATGACAGGGTTGCCGTACCACTCTGGTGCGGAACGTGTCCTTGTGGACCTTCGAAGTTCAGTAGCAACTAGATCTGAAGTACCTTGATCATCATCAACATTTTCCTCTTCAGTTGGTGTGGGCATTACAGGAATGGTTTCCTGCGCTGCACCACTTTCCCGTTCGAGAGGTAGTACTTCATCGAGTTCTACTTTCCTCCCACTTACTTCTTTCGAGAGAAACTCTTTCTCCAGAAAGCATCCGTTCTTGGCAACAAAGATCTTGCCTTCGGATCTTAAGTAGAAGGTATACCCGACAGTTTCCTTAGGGTATCCTATGAATACGCATTTTTCCGACTTGGGTTCGAGCTTTTCAGGTTGAAGTTTCTTGACATAAGCATCGCATCCCCAAACTTTTAGAAACGACAGCTTAGGTTTCTTCCCAAACCATAATTCATACGGTGTCGTCTCAACGGATTTAGACGGTGCCCTATTTAAAGTGAATGTAGCTGTCTCTAGAGCGTATCCCCAAAATGATAGCGGTAAATCGGTAAGAGACATCATAGACCGCACCATATCTAATAGAGTGCGATTACGACGTTCGGACACACCGTTTCGCTGAGGTGTTCCAGGCGGCGTGAGTTGTGAAACGATTCCACATTTTCTTAAGTGTGTACCAAATTCGTGACTTAAGTATTCGCCCCCACGATCTGATCGTAGGAACTTTATCTTACGGTCACGTTGATTCTCTACCTCACTCTGAAATTCCTTGAACTTTTCAAAGGTCTCAGACTTGTGTTTCATTAAGTAGACATACCCATATCTACTCAAGTCATCAGTGAGAGTGAGAACATAACGATATCCTCCGCGAGCCTCAACGCTCATTGGACCGCACACATCGGTATGTATGATTTCCAACAAGTTGGTTGCTCGCTCCATTGTTCCGGAGAACGGAGTCTTGGTCATTTTGCCTAAGAGGCAAGGTTCGCATGTGTCAAATGATTCATAATCAAGAGACTCTAAAAGTCCATCAGCATGGAGCTTCTTCATGCGCTTGACACCAATGTGACCAAGGCGGCAGTGCCACAAATATGTGGGACTATCGTTATCAACTTTACATCTTTTGGCATCCACACTATGAACATGTGTAATATTACGCTCGAGATTCATCAAGAATAAACCATTGACCATCGGAGCATGACCATAAAACATATCTCTCATATAAATCGAACAACCATTATTCTCAGACTTAAATGAGTAGCCATCTCGTATTAAACGAGATCCAGATACAATGTTCATGCTCAAACTTGGCACTAAATAACAATTATTGAGGTTTAAAACTAATCCCGTAGGTAAATGTAGAGGCAGCGTGCCGACGGCGATCACATCGACCCTGGAACCATTCCCGACGCGCATCGTCACCTCGTCCTTCGCCAGTCTCCGTTTATTCCGCAGCTCCTGCTGTGAGTTACATATGTGAGCAACGGCACCGGTATCAAATACCCAGGAGTTACTTCGAGTACTGGTAAGGTACACATCAATTACATGTATATCAAATATACCTTTGGTGTTGCCGGCCTTCTTATCCGCTAAGTATTTGGGGCAGTTCCGCTTCCAGTGCCCCTTCCCCTTGCAATAAAAGCACTCAGTCTCAGGCTTGGGTCCATTCTTTGACTTCTTCCCGGCAACAGGCTTACCGGGCGCGGCAACATCTTTGCCGTCCTTCTTGAAGTTCTTCTTACCCTTGCCCTTCTTGAACTTAGTGGTCTTATTGACCATCAACACTTGATGTTCTTTCTTGATTTCAGCCTCTGCTGACTTCAGCATCGAGAACACTTCAGGAATGGTCTTCACCATCCCCTGCATGTTGTAGTTCATCACAAAGCTCTTGTAGCTTGGTGGGAGCGACTGGAGGATTCTGTCAATGACCGCCTCATCTGGGAGGTTAATGTTCAACTGGGTCATACGTGTGTGCAACCCAGACATCTTCAGGATGTGTTCACTGACAGAACTGTTCTCCTCCATCTTACAACTGTAGAACTTGTCGGAGACATCATATCTCTCGACCCGGGCATGAGCTTGGAAAACTAGTTTCAGCTCTTCGAACATCTCATATGCTCCGTGATGCTCAAAACGCTTTTGGAGCCCCGGTTCTAAGCTGTAAAGCATGCCGCACTGAACGAGGGAGTAATCATCAGCACGAGTTTGCCAAGCGTTCATAACGTCTTGGTTCTCTGGGACGGGAGCGGCACCTAGCGGTCCTTCTAGGACATATTGCTTCCTGGCAGCTATGAGGATGATCCTCAGGTTTCGGACCCAGTCCGTATAGTTGCTGCCATCATCTTTCAGCTTGGTTTTCTCTAGGAACGCGTTGAAGTTCATGTTGACATGAGCGTTGGCCATTGATCTACAATACATATTTGCAAAGGTTTTAGACTAAGTTCATGATAATAAAGTTCTTAATCAAAATTATGAACTCCCACTTAGATTAGACATCCCTCTAGTCATCTAAGTGTTACACGATCCGAGTCGACTAGCCCGTGTCCGATCATCACGTGAGACGGACTAGTCATCGTCGGTGAACATCTTTATGTTGATCGTATCTTCCATACGACTCGTGTTCGACCTTTCGGTCTCCGTGTTCCGAGGCCATGTCTGCACATGCTAGGCTCGTCAAGTTAACCCTAAGTGTTTTCGCTGTGTAAAACTGTCTTACACCCGTTGTATGTGAACGTAAGGATCCATCACACCCGATCATCACGTGGTGCTTAGAAACGACGAACTGTAGCAACGGTGCACAGTTAGGGGAGAACACTTCTTGAAATTTTGTAAGGGATCATCTTATTTACTACCGTCGTCCTAAGTAAACAAGATGCATAAACATAATAAACATCACATGCAATTATATGGTTGTGACATGATATGGCCAATATCATCAAGCTCCATTGATCTCCATTTTCGGGGCTCCATGATCATCTTGTCACCGGCTTGACACCATGATCTCCATCATCATGATCTCCATCATCGTGTCTTCATGAAGTTGTCACGCCAACGACTACTTCTACTTCTATGACTAACGCGTTTAGTAATGAAGTAAAGTAGTTTACATGGCGTTCTTCAATGACACGCAGGTCATACAAAAAAAATAAAGACAACTCCTATGGCTCCTGCCGGTTGTCATACTCATCGACATGCAAGTCGTGAATCCTATTACAAGAACATGATCTCATACATCACAATTCAACATTCATCACAACTTCTGGCCATATCACATCACATGATCAATCGCTGCAAAAACAAGTTAGACGTTCTCTAGTTGTTGTTGCATCTTTTACGTGGCTGCGATTGGGTTCTAGCAAGAACGTTTTCTTACCTACGAATCACCACAACGTGATTTTGTCAACTTCTATTTACCCTTCATAAGGGCCTTGTTCATCGATTCCGCTCCAACTAAAGTGGGAGAGACAGACACCCGCCAGCCACCTTATGCAACTAGTGCATGTCAGTCGGTGGAACCGGTCTCACGTAAGCGTACGTGTAAGGTTGGTCCGGGCCGCTTCATCCCACAATACCGTTGAGCAAGAAAAGACTAGTAGAGGCAAGTAAGATGACAAGATCAACGCCCACAACAAATTGTGTTCTACTCGTGCATTAGAGAACTACGCATAGACCTAGCTCATGATGCCACTGTTGGGGAACGTTGCAGAAAATTAAAATTTTCCTACGGCTTCACCAAGATCCATCTATGAGTTCATCTAAGCAACGAGTCATGGGAGAGAGTTTGCATCTACATACCACTTGTAGATCGCGTGCGGAAGCTTGCAAGGTGATGATGTAGTCGTACTCGAACGTGATTCAGATCACCGATGCCAAGTGCTGAACGGACAGCACCTCCGTGTTCAACACACGTACGGGACGAGCGACGTCTCCTCCTTCTTGATCCAGCAAGGGGAAAGGAGAGGTTGAGGAAGACAGCTCCACCGGCAGCACGACGGCGTGGTGATGGTGGAGAAGCAGTACTCCGACAGGGCTTCGCCGAGCACACACCGAAGGAGGAGAGGTGTTGGGGAGGGAGAAGGAGGCAACCAAAGGCCAAGGACTCAGCGTTATGAGGTCCCTCCTCTCCCCCACTATATATAGGAGGGCCAAGGGGGGGTGGCCGGCCCTAGGAGATCCAATCTCCTAGGGGGCGGCGGCCAAGGGGGGTTTCCCTCCCCCCCAAGGCACCTAGGAGGTGCCTTCCCCTCCTAGGACTCTTGCCCCCTTGAACCCTAGGCGCATGGGCCTATGTGGGGCTGGTGCCCTTGGCCCATGCAGGCCAAGGCGCACCCCCTACAGCCCATGTGGCCCCCCGGGGCAGGTGGCCCCACCCGGTGGGCCCCCGGGACCCCTCCGGTGGTCCCGGTACAATACCGATAACCCCGAAACTTGTCCCGATGCCCGAAACAGGACTTCCCATATATAAATCTTTACCTCCGGACCATTCCGGAACTCCTCGTGACGTCCGGGATCTCATCCGGGACTCCGAACATCATTCGGTAGTCACATACTTGACTTCCTACTAACCCTAGCGTCACCGAACCTTAAGTGTGTAGACCCTACGGGTTCGGGAGACACGCAGACATGACCGAGACGACTCTCGGGCAATAACCAACAGCGGGGTCTGGATATCCATGTTGGCTCCCACATGCTCCTCGATGATTTCATCGGTTGAACCACGATGTCGAGGATTCGATCAAACCCTGTATACAATTCCCTTTGTCAATCGGTACGTTACTTGCCCGAGACTCGATCGTCGGTATCCCAATACCTTGTTCAGTCTCGTTACCCGGCAAGTCACTTTACTCGTACCGTAATGCATGATCCCGTGGCCAGCACCTTGGTCACATTGAGCTCATTATGATGATGCATTACCGAGTGGGCCCAGAGATACCTCTCCGTTATACGGAGTGACAAATCCCAGTCTCGATCCGTGTCAACCCAACAGATACTTTCGGAGATACCTGTAATGCACCTTTATAGTCACCCAGTTACGTTGTGACGTTTGATACACCCAAGGCACTCCTACGGTAACCGGGAGTTACACGATCTCATGGTCGAAGGAATAGATACTTGACATTGGCAAAGCTTCTAGCAAACGAACTATACGATCTTTTATGCTATGCTTATGATTGGGTCTTGTCCATCACATCATTCTCCTAATGATGTGATCCCGTTATCAACGACATCCTATGTCCATAGTCAGGAAACCATGACTATCTATTGATCATAACGAGCTAGTCAACTAGAGGCTCACTAGGGACTCATTGGGTCTAAGTGTTCACACGTGTATTACGATTTCCGGATAATACAGTTATAGCATGAACAAAAGACAATTATCATGAACATTGAAATATAATAATCCTTTTATTATTGCCTCTAGGGCATATTTCCAACAATTGGTGATGGAGGATGGTTGATGATGACGACGGCGACGAATCCCCCTCTCCGGAGCCCCGGACGGACTCCAGATCAGCCCCCCCGAGAGAGATTAGGGCTTGGCGGCGGCTCCGTATCGTAAAACGCGATGATTTCTTCTCTCTGATTTTTTTCTCCCCGAAAGCCAATATATGGAGTTGGAGTTGGTGTTGGTGTTGGAGGGCCACCAGGGGGGCCACGAGGTAGGGGGCGCCCCCCACCCTCGTGGACAGGGTGTGGGCCCCCTGGTCTTCATCTTTGGCGAGGATTTTTTATTATTTATTCTAAGATATTCCGTGGAGTTTCAGGTCATTCCGAGAACTTTTGTTTTCTGCACATAAAACAACATCATGGCAATTCTGCTGAAAACAGTGTCAGTCTGGGTTAGTTCCATTCAAATCGTGCAAGTTAGAGTCCAAAACAAGGGCAAAAGTGTTTGGAAAAGTAGATACGACGGAGACGTATCAACTCCCCCAAGCTTAAACCCTTGCTTGTCCTCAAGCAATTCAGTTGACAAACTGAAAGAGAAAAAGAAAAACTTTTACAAACTCTGTTTGCTCTTGTTGTTGTAAACATGAAAAGCCAGCATTCAAGTTTCAGCAAATATTATGAACTAATGATACTCACAATAACATTTAGCTCTCACAATTACTCATATCAATAACATGGACAAAGTCATGCTTGTTGAGTCCTTAGGATACAATCTCATGTCAGTCTCAATGCTTTGTGATCTTGATATGGTTGTTGTCTTTGGCAAATATCGCTGTGTTGTGATTATGGAAGCTGACAATTCCAAAGTCTTCGAAGGCTTTAGGAGAGGAGATCTGTATATTGTTGATTTCTCTACAGGACCACAACCAGCCGTATGTCTACTTGCAAAAGCTTCAGAAGGCTGGCTATGGCATCGATGACTTGGTCATGCAGGCATGAGGAATCTGAACACGCTTGCGAAGAAGAAGCATGTCATTGGCATTGAGAATGTCAAATTCCTCAAGGATCACTTATGCGGAGCATGTGAGGCCGGAAAAATGACCAAGGCCAAGCATCCAGCGAAGACTATCATGACCACTACCCGTCCATTCGAATTGCTTCACATGGACCTCTTCGGACCTAATCATTACTCAGCAGTCACTAATGATGCATCTTTATATGGTTTTGTCATTGTTGATGATTATTCTTGATATACATGGGTACACATTGTTACTTACAAACATGAAGTGCAGGAAGTCTTCAAACAATTTTCCTCGAGGGCTTCAACCAACTTTGGTGTGAAGATCAAGCATATCAGAAGTGACAATGGAACTGAGTTCAAGAATTCCGGTCTTGATGCATATCTTGATGAACTTGGTATTACTCATGAGTTATCTGCTCCCTATACTCCTCAGCAGAATAGCGTCGTGGAGCGCAAGAACAGAACTCTTGTTGAGATGGCTCGCACTATGCTTGATGAATACAAAACGCCTCAGCGTTTTTGGATTGATGCAATTGATACTGCCTGCCACATCATCAACAGAGTATATCTTCACAAATTCTTCAAGAAGACTGCCTATGAACTCCTCACTGACAAGAAACCCAATGTGAGTTATTTCAAAGTCTTCGGTGCTAAATGTTGGATTAGAGATCCTCACCACGACTCTAAATTTGCACCAAAAGCACATGAAGGTTTTATGCTTGGTTACGGAAAGGACTCGCACACCTACAGAGTCTTCAACATTGTTCTTCACAAGATTGTTGACACTGTAGATGTGCGGTTCGATGAATTAATGGCTCGCAAAGAGAGCACCTACCTTCTGTGTTAGATGAACCAGCACCTGAAGATGCTATCAAGCTCAAGGCAACTGAGGATGTCATTCTTACTGAAGAATCTGCTGAAGAATTCATTCTTGTTCATGAAGAACGTCGAGCTGATGCACCTGAAGAACAAGATGAGGAAAATGGTGCTGAAGAAAATGCTGATCAAAATCCTCAGCGACAACCAACTCATCCACGCGTTGCAAAAGAAGTGCAAGTGGAGAAGATCATCGATGACATTAGCGCACCAGGTCCTCTTACACGCTCAAAAGCATCGCATTTATCTAACTTTTGTGGGCACTATACTTTTGTCTCTATCACAGAGCCCACTAAGGTAGATGAAGCATTTCTGGAGCCGGAGTGGATTCAGGCTATGCAAGAAGAATTACATCAATTCGAGCTGAACAATGTCTGGGAATTGGTCAATCGCCCAGATCCTCGCAAGCATAATATCATTGGCACAAAGTGGATCTACCGCAACAAGCAAGATGAAAATGGCCTTGTGGTGAGGAATAAGGCACGACTAGTAGCTCAAGGCTACACACAGGTTGAAGGAATTGATTTCGATGAAACTTTTGCACCTGTTGCTAGACTTGAGGCTATTCGCATATTACTTGCTTACGCTAACCATCATGATATCATCTTATATCAAATCAATGTGAAAAGTGCATTCCTCAATGGTAAGCTTGAGGAAGAAGTATATGTTGCTCAACCCCCAGGTTTTGAAGATCCAAAGAATCCTGACAAAGTCTTCAGACTCAATAAGGCTCTCTATGGCCTCAAGCAAGCCCCTCGGGCGTGGTATGATACATTGAAGGAATTCTTCGTGAAGAATGGCTTCACACCCGGTTCACTCGACCCTACTCTTTTTACTAAATCATATGATGGTGAACTGTTTGTGTGCCAAATATATGTTGATGATATTATCTTTGGCTGTACTAACCAACGATATAGTGATGAATTTGCCTATATGATGAGTGAAGAATATCAAATGTCTATGATGGGAGAGTTGAAATTCTTCTTAGGTCTTCAAATTCGTCAGCAGCGCAATGGCATATTCATATCTCAGGAGAAATACCTCAAAGATGTACTGAGGAAATTCGGCATGCAAGATTGCAAAGGCGTGAAAATTCCTATGCCCACAAATGGCCATCTATGCACTGATAAAAATGGTATTGACTTCGATCACAAGGTATACCGCTCCATGATTGGTTCCTTATTGTACTTATGTGCATCTAGGCCAGATATAATGCTTAGTGTTTGCATGTGTGCCCGATTTCAAGCTGCACCGAAGGAATCACACCATAAGGCTGTGAAGCATATTCTTCGATATCTAGCTCACACACCAACACTAGGATTATGGTACCCCAAGGGCTCTGCTTTTGACCTCATTGGATATTCTGACTCTGACTATGCTGGTGATCGTGTGGACCGCAAGTCAACATCTGGCACTTGTCATTTCCTCGGACGATCTTTGGTCTGTTGGTCCTCGAAGAAACAGAACTGCGTATCACTGTCTACTGCTGAAGCTGAATACATTGCTGCTGGCTCATGCTGTGCTCAACTGCTTTGGATGAAGCAAACCCTCAAGGACTATGGCGTCAACGTGAAGAATGTGCCTCTCCTCTGCGACAATGAGAGTGCCATCAAGATTGCTCACAACCCAGTTCAGCACTCGAAGACTAAGCACATCCAGATTCGTCATCATTTTCTTCGTGATCATGTGTTGAAGGGCGACATCTCCATCGAGCATGTGAAGACTGAAGAACAGCTAGCTGATATCTTCACCAAGCCCTTGGACGAGAAGAGATTTAGCAAGTTGCGGTGTGAGCTAAATATCTTAGAATCTTCGAATGTTCTTTGAAAAGGACACACATCCTAACCCTTATGCAGAATTGATGACTTAGATGTGCAACACATGAAGAAACGTTTTTCTTCAATCAATGAAGAATAACACTCTAAGTGTGAAGAAATTAATGAAGAATTTGAGCCCTACGACAATTGTACGCGGTGTCTGAAATTATCATTCTTATACGGTGGGTCACGCCACCACAAAAGTTGAAAATCTTCAATTTGAGTTTTTCCTCATTTTTGAAATTCTTCAATCTTTCAAATTCTTCAACTTTGCAAAATCTTCACTGTTTCCGTCGTTTTTCTTCATTGGCTATATATATATATATATATATATATATATATATATATATATATATATATATGTGAGTTTATGTCCTCTACAGCATTCACTTATTGCTATTTCTTCAAGTTGCGATTTCTGCTAAGTGAATGTGATCGGACCCTTCCCCCTCTATGCTACACTCAACCCAATCTATTCACAAATTCTTCATGTGCGTTCTGATTGAAACTCGTTCAAAGTCTTCAATGTGTCCTTGTCAGCTGAACAAATTGCGAACGAAAATTTAAAACAAATCTTATCCAGATTTTCGGTTTTACCGCTCAAACCGTTCCGCATCCCACGATGCATTATTTTATTCACCCACGATCTTACACGATCTCATCTGCATAGTACGTGGGTGACACATGTCGCGTGAAGAAAAAAGGGCAGGGGCATGTTCGTCCCAAAATCTTCGGGCGAACAGTTTTTACCGTGGCTATAAATACCCCTCTCCCCTTCCTTACTTCATTTACTCCGCTCGGTCGCTGTCTCCCGCTCGAGCTCTCCTCAAACCCTAGCGCCGCCGCTACTCCATCGCCGCCGGTGAGGAAGAGCTTCACTGCCTCGACCTCGTCGCCGTCGTACTCGCGCCGGCTGCGGAAATCTTCACTCCGCCACCGCCGTAGTCGTCTCCCTCTGCCAAGTTAGGGCGTGGGAGATCTAACGTGACGAACTTCATCGCTGTTCATCTCTGTTCGTCGTGTTCTTCAGTTCGGGTAATTAAAAGTCACTTCTATTACTCGCTTTGATTCTCAAACTTTTTTGAAAATCCTCAAAGGTGTTTTATTCTTCAAATCTTCACATATGAACACCTCACACACTGTATGCTCTTGATCCATCTCTCTAAGCACTCATTTCTTCAAGATTCCTCAATTGTGCGGATTTTCGATCTGTACAACTCTGGAACCTAAGACAAGAACGCTTAGTGAAATTCCTCAAGGCTCAACTGGTCAAATTCCTCAAAACTTATCTTTTCAAAAAATCTTCTGAGAACACATATGACCTCTCCAAATTCCTCGCACCTACACTCTGTTCACAGGTACTCATGTCCGCTGCTGAATCACTAGGTTCTCATCAACTTAACTCATTTGCAGCATTCCTCGAAGAAAAACTGCATACTTCTTCAGAGTGTTCAATTGTTCAAATTCCTCATCTGAAGAAAATGGCTGAAGGAAAGAGACCGCAGAAAGGAGGAAAGAGACCGGAGGTCATGACTGCTTTCGAGATCCCTGATGAAATATACAAGGATTATTGCACACCTGATGAAGCCAAGTTTGGCAAAGAAAACAAGAATCAGCGCAAAGTGCGCATTCAGAGGATTGAACGAAGATGGGCACGAGAATGGAGGGAATATCGATATGTTACTCCAAAGTACATGAAGAAATTCGCCTTAAATCCTCCATGCCCAAGAGCTCCATTGGCACCTGGCCAAGTCGCTGATCCCACTAGCATCAAAAGTGGTGAATACTTTCCTGAAGAATGGGCTAGGCGCCAAGCTAAATTGGCAAGACAAGCCAAGGAGGCAGTGAGGAAATTCAATGAGGATTCTGCTGCTGCTGCTGCCGCTGAGACCTCAGTCAAGCCAAGGAAATCAATGCCGAAGAAGCCTGCTCGCAAGCCAAGTGCTTCACCATCAGTGCCCTCACAGCCAAGTTCCTCAGCCGCGCCCTCACGGCAAATTCCTCAGACTACTGCTGCTCCACCAAAGTCCTCAGCAGCTCCCTCCAAGTCCTCAACTCCTGTGCATCTGGCTACATGTCAAAGGACTCAGGGTTTCTCAATTGCTTCTGGTGTCTCAGCGAGTTCCTCAGCTGCACCAATGTCCTCATCAGGCCCCACTCTGCTGAAGACAAAAGCAACAGCTGGACGCGGTCCTCGGCCAAGTCCAAGAAAGAAACAGGTTGCTTTCCAAGTGCCCTCTGATGACGAGGCTTCTGATGAAGAACTTGCAGAAATCATCAGAGACAGACAAGCAAAGGCCGCTAGAGCCAAAGGAACACCTGTGCCCCTGCTTCTGGATCCAAAGAAGATCCTCGACTACATTGACCTATGGCATAAGGATCCAAACACTCCAATGCCTGATCTGCCTCTGACTCCTGGTCAAAGTCATATGCTAACCCATTTCATCGCTCAAGAGAAATGGAAGTTTGAAAAGGCTCGTGAGATAATGAGAGCACAAGCCAGAAAGGAGAAGCTTCTAAAGAAGAACGTTGTCAGACTAACTCCTGAAGAACTTCTCAAGGCTCAATCTGAGATCCAAGCCCTCAGCAAAGATTTCGATGCATACCATGCTGATTGGCAAGGAGCCAAAGTGAGATTCGTCAATTTGATGAAGAAAATGACAACTGTTGCAGCCTCATCGCAACAAGAAAATCCTCAGGCTGCAGACTCTGCTCAGCCTGCTGAAGAACATGCCAGCACTGCTGATGACTTTTAGCCTGCTGATGATAATACAAGTTCCAGGGCTGATGACTCCATTCCAGCCACTGAAGAAATTCCTAGGGCATCCACTAGTGGTGCGCCTAAAGAAACTAAAGAGATCAGGGCAACTGCACCAGTTGCGCCTGAAGAAAATGAACCACAGTCCTCAGCTCCTCCTGCGCCAACACCAACTCCAATTCTTCCTTCTGCTTATGAAGTGAAGAAGACCAAGGCTGCAGAGCGAGCTGCGGTGAAGAAAAGGAAGGCATCAGCTGCGTCAAATTCTTCGGCCGCGAAGAAAATGAAGCCAATGACCAGCTCGCTTGAAAATCCTATTGATGCCATTCCGATTTCCTCCATGTCATCAAAGGAAATTGTTCCTTATGGAGAAGACTACAAGATCCCAAGCGGATCTGATGAAGAAAATCATTCTGTTGCTACCTCAGAGCAGTTTGATGAAGAAATTGAAGTGGAAACATTCCCTTCAACGCCAGTCGTTTCCTCACCTATGCCTCAGTTCACAGCTGAAGAGGCTGGTGTTGAGGAAATTGAAAAAGAAGATGAAGATGTGGATATTGGATGCACTACACCAGTAATGAACGATGACTTTTGGGAAAGTCAGCATCCCAATACTCCTCTCTTCACTCCTATTCAACAAATTCCTCAGTCCCCGGCTACATCTGTTCAAATGGGCTCTGAAGAAACTCATCCCACATCGTCTGTTCATGAAGAGATTCCAGCCGCTAGTGCTGAAGAACCTGCTGCTGATCCCCAAACTGCACAAGAAGAGGAACCAGAAATTCCTCAGCCTGAAGCACCTGAGATCGTCATTCCTGAGGTTGTGCTGCAAATCACTGACACTCCTCTGCCCAAACCGAAGAATCCGTTCTCTAGCAAGCAAAAATTCAAGGCTGAAGACTTCTTTTCTGAGCATGTGTTCTTCACTGATTACAATCCATATGACTCTGCTCGCATAAGGAAAAGACGTTTCTGGACTGCTACTCAAGCCAACTTCTATTCCTCAGTGCTCTTTGACAAGGACAAAATCTTCGATCATGAGCACATTCCTCATGTGGATATGGAATCTCTGTCGTGCTTCGAGCCAGTCCTCCGAGTTATTCACGATGCAGGACTACTGAATTTCTGCACTGATATCTATGATTGGAATGAAGAACTCATCCTTCAGTTCTATGCCACTTTGCATATCACCGGAGATGCTGAAGATGTCAATTCATGGGTGCTGGATTGGATGACAGAAAACACTCACTATAAGGCACCAGCAACTGAATTGCTTCGTGTCCTTCCTCTTGATACTCCCCATGACAGTGCACGTTGCATCTACAATGACCGCGAACTGACAGATCATTATATGCAAGTGCTCATGAAGCCTTTGAAGCCAGGGCAGGCCCCTCGAACCAAATTCCTCGTCAAGGAATTGCTATATGTGCCTCGGACTATCTATCGAATCCTGACGAAGACAATGAGTCCTATCAAAGGCCACGACTCAAATGATGAAGATGTCATTGGCATCATGAAGAACATGCTTTTCAACATCATTCATGGTGTTCCCGTCAACTTCCATGATTTCTTCATGAGGACTCTGGCTAATGTTGCTATGTCACCTTTTGAGCTGAAGCCCTATGCGCCTTGGATTATGAGATTCATAAGGGCAAGATCTTCACTGAATTACAGGGCTGACACTCTGAACCATGGTAGCTACTTGCCGCCCATTGAAGTCCTCAAGCGACCAGTATCATCATCTGATGATAAGGGCAAGGCAGCTGCTGTGATCGATGAAGGCACTCGTCCATTGGATGGTCAATTCCGTCTAGCTACATCTTACTCCACCAATGACGATTCTGCAACACATGACACTGCCGCAAATACATCAGCCAAGCAAAAGCCTCAAGCAACAGCACCCAGGGTGATGACTGACCGTGAGTTACTCCTCAGTCTTCATCAGAAGGTTGATCGCAATCACAAATGGTGAAACGTCAATTTGCTGCAATTCTTCACAACATGACCTCAACCCATAATGCAGTGAAGAAAAATCAGTATCACCTTCATGAAACCCTCAACCGCACCTGCGCTGTTCTCACTCATGTATATTCCGCGGAAGAACTGAAGACTATGGGTCTCCAGGAAGCATTTGACTGGTCTGCACCACCTCCAAAGAAATTCAAGAGAGTCAAAGTTCCTGATCTGGTGGCCAGTTCTTATTCTTCATCGCGTGAAACTGATGAACATGAAGATTTGGACGTACTTCAACAAACAACCCCAACAACGCTGGCACTCCTCCATCGACTTGAAATTCTTCAGGGGCGTTAGTCCTCAGTTTCGACCCTTTTGGTCATTTGATGACAAAGGGGGAGAAATCTGAGTTAGTCTTCAAGCGGGTTTATATTATGGGCGTTTTTGTTAAGTTACAACTCTCGTTCTTCTGAAACTTTTATTGGATCGAGTTGTAATCTTAAATCCGATGGTGCCCTGATACTTTTAAACGGTGCATTGTGCTCTGTGCACTGTGCTCTGATACTTTTGATGTGTTATTCTGCATGCTTATTCCTCGTTAATATTATTGCACACATGCTGAATCTCATCAGGCACCATATTTCATCATGCATTTCAAATTCTTCATATTATATATCAAATGTGTGTATGAATTACAAGATATAGGGGGAGATCTCCATGATTCAATTCTTCAAATGTGCATTGCCTCAAAAGCAAATTCCTCACTATGCACACATTCAGGGGGAGTTCTTCTATATCTTGCAATCAAATTCCTCAATATCAGTCTTTACACTTCATATGTTTATCCCCGTTGAAAACTTAACCTATGTTGTCATCAATCACCAAAAAGGGGGAGATTGTAAGTGCATCTAGTGCCCCTTAGTGATTTTGGTGTATTGAAGACTTATAGGTTAAGTGACTGATGCGTTTGTGAGTGTACACAGGTCTATAAGTCTATGAGGAGTTTGATATTTACAGAGAAATTCGACCCCTAAAAATGAAGTTCTTCGACTGAAGACTTTGATATTCTGAAGACTTTCTGAAGACTTTGAAAGTGAAGAAATTGGTGTGACCTTGAAGACTTGGTATTCATTCGAGGAATATGGAGCGTGAAGACTTTTGTTTTCGTAGTTTCATTTTTCCTTTCTTGAGTCATAGGAAACACCGTACTGTTAAAGGGGGTCGAGGAAATACTAAGGAAAAATTTCCATGTGATGCTCAACTAAAAATCCTACACCTACCAATCCCTTCGAGTGAAGCCATTGGAAATCTCAACAGTTCAGTCAATTTCTTCAGTGACAGAGACGCAGTTCTTCTGGTCACTGAGGACTTTGCTCTGACTGAGGAGTTAGGAATTCGCCAGTGCGAATTACCTACACAGTGAGGAACATGATAGCCCTGAGGAATTTGAGAGTCAAATTTCCGACCGTTGCTGTGCTGCGCGCGGGCTGTCCAAAATATCTTATCCACCTAACGGTCATATCATTGAAGGGCATTTATGTCTTATCATGTCGGGCTGCTCCCTAGGCTATAAATAGCCTCCCCCTACAACCACTAGTTGGTTGGCTGCTCCGAGAGAACTTGACACTTGTCATCTAAGAGCAACCCATCCTCCGAGGACTTTGAGCGAAAATCATCAAGTGAGGAAAATCCCAAAACCAAACCCCCACAAACCCAAAGTGATTGAGCATCACTGAAGAAATTGATCCTGCGTGGATCCGACGCTTGTTACCTTTGAAGACTGTGCTTCTTCCAGACGGTTAGGCATCAAGGTCTAGAGCATCCAAGAGGAATTGTGGATCGCCGAGTGACCAAGTCTGTGAAGGTTTGGAAGTCACCTGAAGACTTACCACGAGTGATTGGACGAGGCCTGCGTGGTCTTAGTTCAAGGAGAATACGGTGAGGACTGGGTGTCCTGAGTTGCGGCTCAGAGACTGGGTGTCCGGGACTGCGTGTCCTCGAGTTTAAATACTCAGCCGCTCCAACCAGACGTACAACTGAGACAGCAGTTGGAACTGGTTTACCAAATCATTGTCTTCACCAACTAACTGGTTCTATTTCCTCAACTCTTTCATTTCCTCATTACTGTGTTGTACATTGTTCATATCTGTGCTTGAAGACTTTGACTGAAGACTTTCACAAATTCCTCAGTTCAATTTCTTCAGTCTGTCCGTCTTCATCTTGTTATCCTGTGTTTACGCTTTCTGTACTCTGTGCTAGTTTTCATTTCTTCATGATGACTATGTTTGTATCCTGTTATGTTTACTTCTGAGTACTTATTCCGCTGCAAGTAGTTCTTCGCTAAGGAATTTCCTCACCAGCAAATTCCTCAGTGAAGAATTCATAAAAATCGCCTATTCACCCCCCCCCTCTAGTCGATATAACGCACTTTCAATCCCACGCAGATTGGCCGAACACAGCCTAAACATCCTAAAAGGATTCAAGCCAGTCAAACAGGCTCTTCGACGATTTTCCGAACCCAAAAGACAGGCAATGGGAGAAGAGCTAGCCAAACTATTGGAAGCCGGATTCATCAGAGACATCAAACATCCGAATTGGCTAGCAAACCTGGTAATGGTACCAAAGAAGGACAAATCCTGGCGCCTATGTGTCGATTTTAAAGACCTCAACAAGGCCTGCCCAAAGGATCCCTTCCCCCTCCCCCGCATCGACCAGATAATCGACGCTACCGCAGGACACAATTCATTGTGATTCCTTGACGCATACTCTGGCTACCATCAAATCAAGATGGCGGAAGCAGACCAGGCCGCAACGGCATTCATTACTGCATATGGACCATTCTGCTTCAACACGATGCCCTTCGGACTTAAAAACGTCGGCGCAACATATCAACGCATGATTCAAACATGTCTGGCCACCCAGATCGGCAAAATAGTAGAGGCATACGTAGACGACGTAGTCGTAAAAACCAAACACGTCAAAACTCTAGTAGACGACTTGAGGCTCACATTCGACAACCTCAGAGCATATGACATCAAGCTGAATCTGGAAAAATGCATTTTCGGCGTACCAGCCGAAAAGCTTCTGGGCTTCATTGTGTCCGGTAGAGGAATTGAAGCAAACCCAGCCAAGATCCGAGCTCTGTCACAACTAGATATTCCAAAATACCTCAGACAAATACAAAAATTGACTGGATGCGTGGCGGCTCTAAGCCGCTTTATCTTCCGTTTGGGAGAAAAGGCACTACCCCTCTATCGCCTCCTCAGGCGCACCGAACACTTCGAGTGGACGGATGCTGCCACCGCCGGACTCGAAGAAATAAAAGTCATATTGGCAACAAATCCGGTCCTGGCTGCGCCCAACCTGGGCGAACCAATGTTGTTATACATCGCGGCAACACATCAAGTTGTAAGCGCAGTACTCGTCGTCGAACGGGAGACAGAAGGGCATAAATTCCCTCTTCAAAAACCAGTGTACTACGTATCCACTGTGTTAACCCCCTACAAGTCCCGTTACCCGCACTATCAAAAGATAGCGTATGCGGTGTTCATGGCATCCCGGAAGCTCCGACACTACTTTCAAGAGTGTTCGATAACAGTGGCCTCCGAAGTACCCCTCAACGACATTATAAACAACCGCGACGCGACGGGCAGGATTGCAAAATGGGCCATTAAGCTCTTACCATTCGATATAACTTACAAACCTCGGCGAGCTATAAAGTCACAAGTTTTGGCTGACTTTGTCGCTGAATGGACCGAAGCCGAACTCCCTAAAGAGTACGGCGCATACTCCAATTGGATTATGCACTTTGACGGCTCTAAAATGTTGGCCGGATTGGGGGCTGGCGTCGTATTGACGTCCCCAACCGGGGACACAGTCCAATACGTACTTCAGATAATGTACACGGACTCCAACAACGCAGCCGAATACGAGGCCCTTTTACACAGCCTCCGGATGGCAATCTCCATGGGCATTCAACGCCTAGAGGTGCGCGGGGATTCAAACCTTGCAATATCCCAAGTAAATGGAGACTTTGACGCCAAGGATCCGAAAATGGCAGCCTATCGTAACGTTGTCCTCAAACTGTCAGCTCGGTTCGAAGGACTTGAATTCCACCACGTAGCCCGGGATAATAACCAAGCAGCCGACGTACTGGCACGGATCGGCGCAAAACGTGACGCTGTCCCTCCAAACATCTTCCTGGAACGGCTCTTTAAGCCATCCGTACTATGGGAAGAGGAGTCCGGAAATAACAAACCGGAAGCAGCCGCACCAACCGACATAGAGCAATCTGACATAACCGGCGATTCAGCCGATGAAATAACACCTTCAGCCCACGAAATAATGGCAGTAATCGCCCCGTGGACAGAGCCATTCCTAGCCTACTTGCTTAGGCAGGAACTCCCCGAAGACCAAAATGAGGCCCGCTACATAGTTCGGTGGTCTAAAGCCTACAAGGTCCATGAGGGAGAACTCTATAAGAAAAGCACAACTGGAGTCCTTCAAAGGTGTATCTCTGAAGAGGAAGGGCGAAACCTTCTGGCTGAAATTCATGCCGGACTAGGCGGACACCACGCTGCAGCTCGGGACCTTGTCGGAAAGGCATTCCGTACAGGATTTTATTGGCCGATGGCCCGGGCAGATGCTCAGGACTTAGTCCAAAGATGCGTCGGTTGTCAGCTCTTTGCTAATCAGAGCCATATGCCACCCACCACCCTCAAAACTATACCCATTACCTGGCCATTCGCTGTCTGGGGGCTTGACATGGTTGGACCCCTTAAAGGGGGAACCCACAAGCAAAGGTACCTATTGGTCATGGTGGACAAATTCACCAAATGGATAGAGGCCAAGCCAGTTAAAACGGCAGAGTCCGGACCAGTGATAGACTTCATATCTGGGGTAGTACACCGTTATGGTGTCCCCCACAGCATCATCACTGATAACGGCACGAACTTCACAGCCGACGTGGTTAAATCATGGTGCAAAAATATGGGCATTAAGCTCGATTACGCTTCAGTCTATCATCCTCAAACCAACGGTCAAGTGGAACGAGCGAACGGTCTAATAATGAGTGGCATCAAACCCAGACTAGTGCGGTCACTTACGAAATCTGACACGCACTGGGTAGAGGAGCTCGACTCCGTACTCTGGGGGCTGTGGACAACGCCCAACCGTACTACCGGATTCACACCATTTTTTATGGTATACGGCGCAGAGGCAGTTCTGCCCTGCGACATCATTCATGACTCACCTCGAGTGCGCATGTACGAAGAAAGAGAAGCCGAGCTGGATCGGCAGGACAGCTTGGATGCATTGGAGGAAGAATGCGACGTCGCTAAGGCTCGTTCCGCATTCTATCAGCAGCAGGCTCGAAGATATCAAAGCCGAGAAGTACAGGCCAAGACTTACAACGTTGGCGAACTAGTTCTACGCCTGCCGGACAAGAAAAAGGACAAGCTCAAGCCCAAATGGGAGGGCCCCTTCATTATCGATCAAGTCCTGACCGGCGGAGCGTACCTTCTACGAAATGCGTTAGACAACCGACTCGAGCCGAACCCATGGAACGCAGCCCGCCTCCGAAGATTCTGTGCCTAACGCCGGACTAAGAGTTCGTCCCCTTCCCTCGTCCAAATTTTTACACTTCAGTTGTCTTTTGTTTCTCTTTCTCCTCTCACCCCTTTTCCCAAAAAGCCCTTAGAGGCCTACTTGCGCATTGTTCGCAAACACTTGATGTGCCATCCGCACTCATTATACCTGGGGGCTTCTGTACCAGAAACTTAATTATAAGGGCTTCATGCCCAGCACATGTGTCAAGCTTCCACATGTACCTTTTTATTCACCATTATATGCATCGATATGACTTAAGTTTTGGCCAAGCTGGGTTGCCTAGCTCCTGTGCTTACCCCTACGTTCCCGATTGTTCGGCTAAGAGGTAAAGGAAGCACCTCTGCGATTGTTACTGCCGGGTCAGCCAGATGTGTACCTCAGACTGGGTGAAGCCGAAAGCTAGCGTTCTTAAGGGAATATTCGGTCGGTGACTTGAAAGATGATTTTTTACCTACTTATTTATCTGCCCCTAGATGTTTTTCTGCTCTTTTCGCAGACCGGACATGCACTTTAGGGCATGCCTCCCAGGGAAAGGAACCCTTAACGGAACTATTCTCCCTGGAAGATGTTTCTTACTAACCATGTAATATAACATAACTAGTTGGGCACTTGTCTGATAAAGCACTAATGACCCCTACGCCTGGTCTCCATGCATGCCCCGGTTGTTTCTTAACCGAGAAGGTATTCGGACACACTCCGGACTCTAGGGTCCCGAGGTTGAAGCGAAAAGGTCGGCAAAGACAAACGATCTACAGTCCAGCTAGAAGGCATTTTACATGTCATTTTAAAATACATTGTCAAATAGACTGACTGTATTCCTCCTCAATCCCGTCTAACAGGCTGTCTAATTTACAGTCCCGTTGGGAAAATTTAGCGGCCAACTCTACTTGGCCGTATACTAAACTCACAGGGATCTCCTTCCCATCGGGCCCCACAGGTCCGACCTCGGCCATGTGGTTGGGATCCGCCTTCTTGTACCGCGTCTTCACCATGGCCCAGGCCTCCCTGGCACCTTGGCGGCAGGCTGAAATCTTCCATAAATGGAAGTGCTGCCGCATTCCCTGAAGCTTCTCCGCAAGCTCCCCAAGGCCCTCGGGCAGGGAGAGGGCTGGCCATAAAGCCTGGACGACGCCGCTCATTGCCTGCCGAACTCGTTCGAGCAGCTGCAACAGTTTGGGAAGTTGATCACCCGTCGATACGGGCATCTCCTCCGCAGGGCGACCTGTGAGTATACCTACAGACATATTTTGTCAATTGACTTCCTCGTCGAACTCTTCTTTTCAAAGGAGTTCGCTCAAGCACTTACTATAGATGCCGCGACGAAGCCGCTGATTCTCCTTAACGGAGCCAGACAGCTCAGCCCGAACGCCTTTCAGCTCTTCTCCAAGCTGGGCGTGGGCATCCTGGAGCTTGTTCCTTTCCTGCTGCACCTTATTCAGCACCCTCTCGTCGGCCTTCAGCTGGCGCAGTAGTTCTTGCCTGTCCGGATCTTGTCCGGCAGCACCTACAATGTCATTATTAGACTTGCGCGCACGCCGCACACCACTTATCTTTTTTTAAAAAAATAATGTGTTACCAGGAGGGGTCTTTGTGTTTCCTCCTGCGGCAGCAAGTGCGGCCTCGAGTTGGGCCTTACACTCTTGCAGCTCCTAAGACAGTTGGGTATTGTTCTCCGTAAGATCCTGTGTTTCAAATGATCCTTAAATCAGTTAATATAACTAGTTTAAGTCTCGGGGGCTACTGGCATATCCAGCTATTAAATTCTCTTACCCGTATGTCTTTTACATACTGCTCCGTGGCTCTGGTCAAACCATCTTGAGCAGCACGGAGGTGCGCGTCCCCTGTGTTAAAGGCATTCAACGCCTCAGGGGAGAAGCACGCGTCACGAAAAACTGTCCGGCGGCGCCTGTGGTTCATGGCGCTCTCCACCTCAGACTTGGTGGCGGACAGTCTGTCGGCATCCTCCGTTGGAGGAGTATCCGGCTCGCGCCTTGCGCTCGCCTCCCCCTCCAGACCAGGTGCTGGAGCCTGGCTGGTAGAGGCTGGGTTGGCAACCTCTACGCCCGCAGTCCGGCGGGCGCTCTTTCTCCTACAAAAGTCATGAGCACTCAAACGCTTCCTAGGAACATTGCTCTAAATGACAAACCGTGGGCTATACCCTTGCGGCGATGTTTCAATCCGCGCCGCGCTCCTCTTCCGCCTACTGGTCAGGACTGGCCCTTGTCGGTCAGCCGCCGCGGGCTCGGCTTCCCGCCTTGAAGGCGCTTCCTGCAAAACACCATCATACATGGGGATCAGAAATGAGCAAGGAAGAAATAATGGTGTCGGGACTTCGGTCACAATCACCTGAGAAGCCGGATATAGTCCGGGATAGTCAGCCGTAATGGCGACTAAAGCATTATCCATGTTGAGCTGGTGGAACACCCCGTCGATTAGCTCCACCTTTATGTCCGGGTCCTCTTCGGAGGTCGGATCCTGGGATCTCTCTGGATCCTCGGGTTGCGGAGCTGGGCTAAGCATGCCCTCCACAACCCGACGCAGCTCCTGCGTCGAAAACATAATATAAGAAACTTAAACTTCGAAAGCATGGGTCGGGCACACAGAGTGTTCGCTTACCCAACGCCGGGGATTATTCATGGAGAACCCATTCAACGGGTTCGTCTGGAGGAAGTCCTCCTTCTCCCCCTTGTACAGGCCGGACAGGATCTTCGCCAGGTCCTCGGCCGAACCCGGCCCTTTGCGGCCATGACGGGTGGCATGGTTCTCCCCGTTGAAATCCCACATAGGGTGGCCCCTGTATTGCAGCGGCTGCACCCCCCGCATAATGCACGTTGCCATGACTCCAATCATGGTCAACCCGGAATGGGCCAGTAACCTTATCCGGCCCATCAAATAATGGACGCTCTTGTCTTCCTCCAGCTGGGGGCTCCGTGGGCGCCAGCTGAGGCGTTTCTTCATAGGAGCATTACTGAACTCCGGGAGGCCGATCCGAACAGGGTCCGGCAGCGGAGCGTCTTCTATGTAAAACCATTCTGAAGGCCAGTCTTCGGACGCCTTCTTAGGGGTTCCGGATGGATATCCGGTCCCGGCGATGCGCCATATTTCGGCACCGCCCACTTGATATATCGACCCCTCGTGAGAGCGGGGTACAAGGCAGAACAACCTCTTCCACAGCGCAAAATGGGGCTCGACGCCCAGAAATAGCTCGCAAAGAGCTACGTAACCCGCGATATGCAGGATAGAGGCGGGCGTGAGGTGATGAAGCTGGAGTCCGTAGAACTCCAGGAGCCCGCGGAGGAACGGATGAATAGGAAATCTGAGCCCCCTTATCAGATAGGGGACAAAGCATACCCGCTCCCCTTTGTTGGGATTTGGGGTAGCCTCTGCTTGCTTCCCACCTTGGTAGGTGGCCAGCCCGGCTCGAACCGGGACCATGAAGGCTGGAGGGAGATATCCCTCCGCTTGGAGTGTCACCAGCTCGCTATGCGAGACAGAACATCTCCGCCAGTCTCCTGGCAGAGGGCTGGGAGCGCGAGAGGGGGAGCCGCATCGACGATCCATGATGGAATGGATTTTTGGTCGGAAGCGCTCCGATGAGTACTCGCGGAAGGAAGATGGTGTGATTTGGATCTGGATTCTTGCCTTTCTTATAGGCAGATTATTTGCACAGCTAGGGGGTAAAACATAAAAGATACCCTAGCTTTTCGCATTCGTGCGACGCGTGGAAGATGGCCATTATTGGGCGTGGAAGCCAAGAAGCGCAACATTGATAAGGAAGCCGGACACTGTTCAGCAGGTACATGGAACTTAAAGGAGAACCCGCCTTGCAACGCCGAAGACTACGTACGCGCTGGACCTATCGTCATTGAAGCCTGGTTCGGGGGCTACTGAGGGAGTCCTGGACTAGGGGGTGTCCGGACAGCCGGACTATCATCGTCAGCCGGACTCCAAGGCTATGAAGATACGAGATTGAAGACTCCGTCCCGTGTCCGGATGGGACTTCCCTTGGCGTGGAAGGCAAGCTTGGCAATACGGATATGTAGATCTCCTACCATTGTAACCGACTCTGTGTAACCCTAGCCCTCTCCGGTGTCTATATAAACCGGAGGGTTTTAGTTCGTAGGACAACACAACCATTACAACAATCATACCATAGGCTAGCTTCTAGGGTTTAGCCTCCTTGATCTCGTGGTAGATCCACTCTTGTACTACCCATATCATCAATATCAATCAAGCAGGAGTAGGGTTTTACCTCCATCGAGAGGGCCCGAACCTGGGTAAAAACATCGTGTCCCTTGTCTCCTGTTACCATCCGCCTAGACGCACAGTCCGGGACCCCCTACCCGAGATCCGCCGGTTTTGACACCGACAAGCTTGTTTCTTATGAGCAGGGAAATATTTAGCAGAGAAGTAATAAATCATATCCTGGACTACGCACACAACCAGGATCAAGAGAATTAAACCATATCTTAGCATCACCCTTTAATGAGAACGGAAATATTTTGAGTAAACAGAGGTAGCGCGATCTCTCATCATTAGTAAACAGGGCGGCTATATCATTTAACTTAATAAGATGTGCCACAACAATTTCAGATTCATAGCCATAGAAAGGATCATATTCAACCAAAGTAATTATATCTGGATCAACAGAAAATTCATAATAATCCTTATCGGGAACACAGATAGGTGAAGTAGCAAAAGCAGGGTCGGATCTCATTCTATCTCTAAGAGATTCTTTACTCCATTTAACTAGCGGCCTCTTAAGTTCATATCTATCCTGGCAGGCAAAAATAGCTACAGAAGATTCCGCATCAAAAAGATAACCCTCAGGAATAGCAGGCATATTCTCATCATCACTATCATCATGTATTCAGATTCAATAATTTCTCTTTCCCTAGATCTAGAAATTTGTTCATCAAGAAATTCACCAAGGGGCACAGTAGTATCAAGCATAGAAGTAGTTTCATAATAAGTATCATGCATAGCAGAAGTGGCATCATCAATAACATGTGACATATCAGGATTCATAGCAGTAGCAGGTTTAGGTGTCGCAAGCTTACTTATAACGGAAGGAGAATCTAGTGCAGAGCTAGATGGTAGTTCCGTACCTCCCCTCGTAGTTGAGGGCAAAATAGTAGTTCGATCGTCTTTCAAGTTCTTCATAGTGTCCAGTAGATATAAATCCCAAATGAGTCAAAGAATAGAGCTATGCTCCCCGGCAACGGCGCCAGAAAAAAATCTTGATAACTAAAAAAGTATAGGGGATCGCAACAGTTTTTGAGGGTAGAGTATTCAACCCAAATTTATTGATTCGACACAAGGGGAGCCAAAGAATATTCTCAAGTATTAGCAGCTGAGTTGTCAATTCAACCACACCTGGAAACTTAGTATCTACAGCAAAGTGTTTAGTAGCAAAGTAATATGATAGTGGTGGTAACGGTAACAAAAGTAAGATAGCAAAAGTAATGTTTTTGGTATTTTGTAGTGATTGTAACAGTAGCAACGGAAAAGTAAATAAGAGAGAACCAGTATATGGAAAACTCGTAGGCACCGGATTAGTGATGGATAATTATGCCGGATGCGGTTCGTCATGTAACAGTCATAACATAGGGTGACACAGAACTAGCTCCAATTCATCAATGTAATGTAGGCATGTATTCCGTATATAGTCATACGTGCTTATGGAAAAGAACTTGCATGACATCTTTTGTCCTACTCTCCCGTGGCATCGGGGTCCTATTGGAAACTAAGGGATATTAAGGCCTCCTTTTAATAGAGAACCGGAACAAAGCATTAGCACATAGTGAATACATGAACTCCTTAAACTATGGTCATCACCGGGAGTGGTCCCGATTATTGTCACTTCGGGGTTGCCGGATCATAACACATAGTAGGTGACTATAGACTTGCAAGATAGGGTCAAGAACTCACATATATTCATGAAAACATAATAGGTTCAGATCTGAAATCATGGCACTTGGGCCCTAGTGACAAGCACTAAGCATAGCAAAGTCATAGCAACATCAATCTCAGAATATAGTGGATACTAGGGATCAAACCCTAACAAAACTAACTCGATTACATGATAAATCTCATCCAACCCATCACCGTCTAGCAAGCCTACGATGGAATTACTCACGCACGGTGGTGAGCATCATGAAATTGGTGATGGAGGATGGTTGATGATGACGACGGCGACGAATCCCCCTCTCCGGAGCCCCGAATGGACTCCAGATCAGCCCTCCCGAGAGAGATTAGGGCTTGGCGGCGGCTCCGTATCGTAAAACGCGATGATTTCTTCTCTCTGATTTTTTTCTCCCCGAAAGCCAATATATGGAGTTGGAGTTGGCGTCGGAGGGCCACCAGGGGGCCCACGAGGTAGGGGGGTGGGCCCCCCACCCTCGTGGACAGGGTGTGGGCCCCCTGGTCTTCATCTTTGGCGAGGATTTTTATTATTTATTCTAAGATATTCCGTGGAGTTTCAGGTCATTCTGAGAACTTTTGTTTTTCGCACATAAAACAACATCATGGCAATTCTGCTGAAAACAGCGTTAGTCCGGGTTAGTTCCATTCAAATCATGCAAGTTAGAGTCCAAAACAAGGGCAAAAGCGTTTGGAAAAGTAGATACGACGGAGACGTATCATACCGCAACCTGCAGCGGTAGTACCGCAGCCAACCGTGGTAGTACCGTAGCTCCGTGCGGTAGTACCGCGTCATGCGGGGTGAGTGAGGGGATAACGGTTGGATTTCTCCCCACCTATAAAAGGGGGTCTTCTTCCCCATTGAGACTTATCCTTTGAGCTCGTGTTCTTCCCCCATTGTTGACCTTCTTCGAGCTTGCTAACTCCCAATCCCTCCAATGATTCTTGCTAGTTCTTGAGGGAAAAGAGAGAGGAGATCTAGATCCACATTTCCACCAATCAATTTCTCCTCTATGTGAGGGGAATCCTTGGATCTAGATCTTGGAGTTCTTAGTGTTCTCCTTCTTGTTCTTCCTCTCATCTTCCTCCCTAGCATTAGTTGCTTCGGTGGGATTTGAGAGAGAAGGACTTGGGCACTCCGTGTGCCCTTGCCATTGCATTTGGTGCATCGGTTTGAGTTCTCCACGTGATATGTGGAAGTTACAAGTTGAGAAGCTTATTACTCTTGGGTGCTTGGTACCCTTGAGCTTGTTACTCTTGGGTGTTTGGACACCCTAGAGCTTGTTCCTCTTAAGTGCCTTGGCTCCCTAGACGGTTGGTGTTGTTCGGAGCTCAATCATTGTGGTGTAAAGCTCCAGGCAAGCGTCGAGGTCTCCAATTAGGTTGTGCAGATCGCCCCGAGCAATTTGACGGGTACCGGTGACCGCCCCCAAGGGTTGCCAAAGTGTACGGGTTCGGTGACCTCCCCCAAGGGTCGCCATTTGTACGGGTCGGTGACCGCCCTCAAGGGTCCCTTAGTGGAATCACGGCATCTTGCATTGTGCGAGGGCGTGAGGAGATTACGGTGGCCCTAGTGGCTTCTTGGGGAGCATTGTGCCTCCACACCGCTCCAAATGGAGATTAGCATCCGCAAGGGTGTGAACTTCGGGATACATCGTCGTCTCTGCGTGCCTCGGTTATCTCTTACCCGAGCCCTTTACTTATGCACTTTACTTTGTGATAGCCATATTGTTTTTTGTCATGTATCTTGCTATCACATAGTTGCTTATCTTGCTTAGCATAAGTTGTTGGTGCACATAGGTGAGCCTAGTTGTTTTAGGTTTTGTGCTTGACAAATTAACCGCTAGGTTTATTCCGCATTTGTTCAAGCCTAAATCGTAATTATTTTAAAGCGCCTATTTGCCCCCCCCCCCCCTCTAGGCGACATCCTCGATCTTTCAGCGTGTAAAAATAGCATTATGCATCATTGGACGGAAAAAATTAATGGCATCATCGATTTTGTTCGGGTTTTTTATGGCTTCGTCAATCTTAGAAACTCCATGACTGCAGTCTTCGGTACATGTTCGTGTGAGTGATGTCTGGTGATGGTGATAGTGACGTGTCAATGTTGTACTCGATGTTTCTTCAAATAAAATGTTGAACAGGAAAAGGAAAAATATGAAGGAAATATGCCCTAGAGGCAATAATAAAGTTATTATTTATTTCCTTATTTTATGATAAATGTTTATTATTCATGCTAGAATTGTATTAACCGGAAACATAATACATGTGTGAATACATAGACAAACATAATGTCACTAGTATGCCTCTACTTGACTAGCTCGTTTATCAAAGATGGTTATGTTTCCTAGCCATGGACAAAAGAGTTGTCATTTGATTAATGGGATCACATCATTAGGAGAATGATGTGATTGACATGACCCATTTCGTTAGCCTAGCACTTGATCGTTTAGTATGTTGCTATTGCTTTCTTCATGACTTATACATGTTCCTGTAACTATGAGATTATGCAACTCCCGTTTACCAGAGGAACACTTTGGGTGCTACCAAATGTCACAACGTAACTGGGTGATTATAAAGGAGTACTACAGGTGTCTCCAAAGGTACATGTTGGGTTGGCGTATTTCGAGATTAGGTTTTTTCACTCCGATTGTCGGAGAGGTATCTCTGGGCCCTCTCGGTAATGCACATCACTATAAGCCTTGCAAGCAATGTACCTAACGAGTTAGTTACGGAATGATGCATTACGTAACGAGTAAAGAGACTTGCCGGTAACGAGATTGAACTAGGTATTGGATACCGACGATCGAATCTCGGGCAAGTAACATACCGATGACAAAGGGAACAACGTATGTTGTTATGCGGTTTGACCGATAAAGATCTTCGTAGAATATGTAGGAGCCAATATGAGCATCCAGGTTCCGCTATTGGTTATTGACGGAGAATAGTTCTAGGTCATGTCTACATAGTTCTCGAACCCGTAGGGTCCGCACGCTTAACGTTACGATGACAGTTATATTATGAGTTTATGAGTTTTGATGTACCGAAGGAGTTCGGAGTCCCGGATGAGATCGGGGACATGACGAGGAGTCTCGAAATGGTCGAGACATAAAGATTGATATATTGGACGACTATATTCGGAGTTCGGAAAGGTTCCGAGTGATTCGGGTATTTTATGGAGTACCGGGGAGTTACGGGAATTCGCCGGGGAGTATATGGGCCTTATTGGGCTTTAGGGGAAAGAGAGAGGAGAGGCTGGGCGGCCCCCCAAGGCCTAGTCCGAATTGGACTAGGGGGAGGGGCTGCGCCCCCTCCTTCCTTCTCTTCTCTTCCCCCTTTCCTTGACTCCTACTCCTACTACTTGGAAGGGGGGGGGGGGGAATCCTACTCCCGGTGGGAGTAGGACTCCTCCTTGGCGCGCCCTCCTTGGCCGGCCGCACCTCCCCCCTCCCTCCTTTATATACGGGGGCAGGGGGCACCCCATAACACAATTTGATCTTCAAGATCGTTCCTTAGCCGTGTGCGGTGCCCCCCTCCACCATATTCCACCTCGGTCATATCGTCGCGGAGTTTAGGCGAAGCCCTGCGCCGGTAGAACATCATCATCATCACCACGCCGTCGTGCTGACGGAACTCATCCCCAACACTTTGCTGGATTGGAGTCCGGGGATCGTCATCGAGCTGAACGTGTGCTGAACTCGGAGGTGCCGTACGTTCAGTACTTGGATCGGTCGGATCGTGAAGACGTACGACTACATCAACCGCGTTGTCATAACGCTTCCTCTTATGGTCTACGAGGGTACGTGGACAATACTCTCCCCTCTCGTTGCTATGCCATCACCATGATCTTGCGTGTGCGTAGGAAAATTTTGAATTTACTACGTTTCCCAACAGTGGCATCCAAGCCTAGGTTTTATGCGTTTATGTTATATACACGAGTATAACACAAGTGAGTTGTGGGCGATACAAGTCATACTGCTTACCAGCATGTCATACTTTGGTTCGGCGGTATTGTTGGATGAAGCGGCCCAGACCGACATTACGCGTACACTTACGCGAGACTGGTTCTACCGACGTGCTTTGCACACAGGTGGCTAGTGGGTGTCTGTTTCTCCAACTTTAGTTGAACCGAGTGTGGCTACGCCCGGTCCTTGCGAAGGTTAAAACATCACTAACTTGACGAACTATCGTTGTGGTTTTGATGCGTAGGTAAGAACGGTTCTTGCTCTGCCCGTAGCAGCCACGTAAAATTTGCAACAACAAAGTAGAGGACGTCTAACTTGTTTTTGCAGGGCATGTTGTGATGTGATATGGTCAAGACGTGATGCTATATTTTATTGTATGAGATGATCATGTTTTGTAACCGAAGTTATTGGCAACTGGCAGGAGCCATATGGTTGTTGCTTTATTGTATGAAATGCAAACGCCCTGTAATTGCTTTACTTTATCACTAAGCGGTAGCGATAGTCGTAGAAGCAACAGATGGCGTAACGACAACAATGCTACGATGGAGATCAAGGTGTCGCGCCGGTGACGATGGTGATCACGACGGTGCTTTGGAGATAGAGATCACAAGCACAAGATGATGATGGCCATATCATATCACTTATATTGATTGCATGTGATGTTTATCATTTATGCATCTTATCTTGCTTTGATTGACGGTAGCATTTTAAGATGATCTCTCACTAAAATTATCAAGAAGTGTTCTCCCTGAGTATGCACCGTTGCGAAAGTTCTTCGTGCTGAGACACCATGTGATGATCAGGTGTGATAGGCTCTACGTTCAAATACAACGGGTGCAAAACAGTTGCACACGCGGAATACTCAGGTTAAACTTGACGAGCCTAGCATATAACAGATATGGCCTCGGAACACGGAGACCCAAAGGTCGAGCGTGAATCATATAGTAGATATGATCAACATATTGATGTTCACCGTTGAAACTACTCCATCTCACGTGACGATCGGACATGGTGTAGTTGATATGGATCACGTAATCACTTAGAGGATTAGAGGGATGTCTATCTAAGTGGGAGTTCTTAAGTAATATGATTAATTGAACTTAAATTTATCATGAACTTAGTCCTGATAGTATTTTGCAAACTATGTTGTAGATCAATAGCTTGCGTTGTTGCTTTCATATGTTTATTTTGATATGTTCCTGGAGAAAATTGTGTTGAAAAATGTTAGTAGCAGTGATGCGAATTGGATCCGTGGTCTCAGGTTTATCCTCATTGCTGCATAGAAGAATTATGTCCTTAATGCACCGCTAGGTGACAGACCTATTGCAGGAGCAGATGCAGACGTTATGAACGTTTGGCTAGCTCAATATGATGACTACTCGATAGTTTAGTGCACCATGCTTAACGGCTTAGAATCGGGACTTCAAAGACGTTTTGAACGTCATGGACCATATGAGATGTTCCAGGAGTTGAAGTTAATATTTCAAGCAAATACCCGAGTTGAGAGATATGAAATCTCCAACAAGTTCTATGGCTAAAAGATGGAGGAGAATCGCTCAACTAGTGAGCATGTGCTCAGATTGTCTGGGTACTTCAATCACTTGAATCAAGTGGGAGTTAATCTTCCAGATAAGATAGTGATTGACAGAATTCTCTAGTCACCATCACTAAGTTACTAGAACTTCGTGATGAACTATAGTATGCAAGGGATGACGAAAACGATTCCCGAGCTCTTCATGATGTTGAAATCGACGAAGGTAGAAATCAAGAAAAAGCATCAACTGTTGATGATTGACAAGACCACTAGTTTCAACAAAGGGCAAAGGGAAAGAAAGAGAAACTTCAAGTAGAATGGCAAACAAGTTGTCACTCCCATGAAGAAGACCAAAGCTGGACCAAAGCCTGAAACTGAGTGCTTACACTGCAAAGGAAATGGTCACTGGAAGCGAAAATGCCCTAAATATTTGGTGGATAAGAAGGATGGCAAAGTGAACAAGGGTATATTTGATATACAGGTTATTGATGTATGCCTTAATAGTGTTTATAGTAGCCCCTGAGTATTTGATACTTGTTCGGTTGCTAAGATTAGTAACTCGAAACAGGAGTTACATAATAAACAGAGACTAGCTGAGGGGAAGTAACAATGAGTGTTGGAAATAGTTCCAAGTTTGATATGATCATCATCACACACTCCCTATTTTTTTGAGATTAGTGTTAAACCTAAATAAATGTTATTTAGCGTTTGCGTTGAGCATGAATATGATTTGATCATGTTTATTGTGATACGGTTATTCATTTGAAGTTAAAGAATAATTGTTATTCTGTTTACATGAATAAGACCTTCGATGGTTATACACCCAATGAAAATAGTTTGTTGGATCTCGATCGTAGTGATACACATATTCATAATACTGATGCCAAAAGATGCAAAGTTAATAATGATAGTGCAACTTATTTGTGGCACTGCCGTTTGGGTCATATCGGTGTAAAGCGCATGAAAAAACTCCATAAAGATGGATTTTCGGAATCACTTGGTTATGAATCATTTGATGCTTGCGAACCGTGCCTTTTTGGCAAGATGACTAAAACTCCGTTCTCCGGAACAATGGAACAAGCTACTGACTTATTGGAAATAATACATACCGATGTATGTGATCCAATGAGTGTTGATGCTCGTGGCAAGTATCGTTATTTTCTGACCTTCACAAGATGATTTGAGCAGATATGGGTATATCTACTTGATGAAACATAAGTCTGGAATAGTTGAAAGGTTCAAAGAATTTCAGAGTGAAGTAAAAAAATCATCGTAACAAGAAAATAAAGTTTCTGCGATCTAATCGCGGAGACGAATATTTGAGTTACGAGTTTGGTCTTCAATTAAAACAATGTGGAATAGTTTCACAGCTCACGCCACCTGGAACACCACAACGTTATGGTGTGTCCGAACGTCGTAACCGCACTTTATTGGATATGGTGCGATCTATGATGTCTCTTACTGATTTATCACTATTGTTTTGTGGTTATGCATTAGAGACCGCTGCATTCACGTTAAAAGGGCACCATCTAAATCCGTTGAGACGACACCATATGAATTGTGGTTTAGCAAGAAACCCAAGTTGTCGTTTCTTAAAGTTTGGGGCTGCGATGCTTATGTGAAAAAGTTGCATCCTGTTAAGCTCGAACCCAAATCGGAGAAGTGTGTCTTCATAGAATACCCAAACGAAATTGTTGGGTACACCTTCTATCATAGATCCGAAGGCAAGATATTCGTTGCTCAAAATGGATCCTTTCTAGAGAAGGAGTTTCTCTCGAAAGAAGTGAGTGGGAGGAAAGTAGAACTTGATAAGGTAACTGTACCTTCTCCCGAATTGGAAAATAGTTCATCACTGAAATTAGTTCCAGTGATTTCTACACCAATTAGTGAGGAAGCTAATGATGATGATCATGAAACTTCAGATCAAGTTACTACAGAACCTCGTAGGTCTTCCAGAGTACGGTCCGCACCAGAGTGGTATGGTAATCCTGTTCTGAAAGTCATGTTACTAGACCATGATAAACCTACGAACTATGAGGAAGCGATGATGAGCCCAGATTCCGCGAAATGGCTGGAGGCCATGAAATCTGAGATAGGATCCATGTATGAGAACAAAGTGTGGACTTTGGTGGAGTTGCCCGATGATCGGCAAGCCATATTGTATAAATGGATCTTCAAGAGGAAGACGGACGTTGATAATAGTGTTACTATCTACAAAGCTCGACTTGTCGCAAAAAGGTTTTTGACAACTTCAAGGTGTTGACTACAATGAGATTTTCTCAACTGTAGCGATGCTTAAGTCTGTCCGAATCATGTTAGCAATTGCCACAATTTATGAAATCTGGAAAACGGATGTCAAAACTGCATTCCTTAATGGTTTTCTTAAAGAAGAGTTGTATATGATGCAACCAGAAGGTTTTTTCAATCCTAAAGGTGCTAACAAAATATGCAAGCTCTAGCAATCCATCTATAGACTGGTGCAAGCATCTCAGAGTTGGAATATACGCTTTGATAAGTTGATCAAAGGATATAGTTTTATACAGACTTGTGGTAAAGCCTATATTTACAATAAAGTGAGTGGGAGCACTACCTCCTTTCTGATAAATATATGTGAGTGACATATTGTTGATCAGAAATGATGTAGAATTCTTATGGAAAGCATAAAGGAGTATTTGAAAGGAGTTCTTTAAAAGAAAGACCTCAGTAAAGCTACTTACATATTGAGCATCAAGATCTATTGAGATAGATCAAGATGCTTGATAAGTTTTTCAATAAATACATACCTTGTCAAGATTTTGAAATAGTTCAAAATGGAACAGTCAAAGAAAGAGTTTTTTGCCTGTGTTGCAAAGGTGTGAAAATTGAGTAAGACTCAAATCTCGACCACGGCATAAAATAGAAAAGAGAATGAAAGTCATTCCCTATGCCTCAGTCATAGGTTCTATAAAGTATGCTATGCTATGTACCAGACCTATTGTATACCTTGCTCTGAATTTGGCAAGGGAGTACAATAGTGATCTAGGAGTAGATCACTGGACATTGGTCAAGAATATCCTTAGTGAGGACTAAGGAAATATTTCTCGATTATGGAGGTGATAAAAGAGCCCATCGTAAAGAGTTACATCGATGCAAGCTTTTATACCGATCCAGATGACTCTAAGTCTCAATCTGGATACATATTGAAAGTGGGAGCAATTAGCTAGAGTAGCTCCGTGTAGAGCATTGTAGACATAGAATATTTGCAAAATACATACGGCTCTGAATATGACAGACCCATTCACTAAGCTTCTCTCACGAGCAAAACATGATCACACCTTAGTACTCTTTGGGTGTTAATCACATAGCGATGTGAACTAGATTATTGACTCTAGTAAACCCTTTGGGTGTTGGTCACATGACGATGTGAACTAGATTATTGACTCTAGTAAACCCTTTGGGTGTTGGTAACATGACAGATGTGAACTATGGGTGTTAATCACATACAGATGTGAATATTGGTGTTGAATCACATGATGATGTGAACTAGATTATTGACTCTAGTGCAAGTGGGAGACTGAAGGAAATATGCCCTAGAGGCAATAATAAAGTTATTATTTATTTCCTTATTTTATGATAAATGTTTATTATTCATGCTAGAATTGTATTAACCGGAAACATAATACATGTGTGAATACATAGACAAACATAATGTCACTAGTATGCCTCTACTTGACTAGCTCGTTTCTCAAAGATGGTTATGTTTCCTAGCCATGGACAAAAGAGTTGTCATTTGATTAATGGGATCACATCATTAGGAGAATGATGTGATTGACATGACCCATTTCGTTAGCCTAGCACTTGATCGTTTAGTATGTTGCTATTGCTTTCTTCATGACTTATACATGTTCCTGTAACTATGAGATTATGCAACTCCCGTTTACCAGAGGAACACTTTGGGTGCTACCAAACGTCACAACGTAACTGGGTGATTATAAAGGAGTACTACAGGTGTCTCCAAAGGTACATGTTGGGTTGGCGTATTTCGAGATTAGGTTTTATTGTCGGAGAGGTATCTCTGGGGCCCTCTCGGTAATGCACATCACTATAAGCCTTGCAAGCAATGTAGCTAACGAGTTAGTTGCGGAATGATGCATTACGTAACGAGTAAAGAGACTTGCCGGTAACGAGATTGAACTAGGTATTGGATACCGACGATCGAATCTCGGGCAAGTAACATACCGATGACAAATGGAACAACGTATGTTGTTATGCGGTTTGACCGATAAAGATCTTCGTAGAATATGTAGGAGCCAATATGAGCATCCAGGTTCCGCTATTGGTTATTGACTGAGAATAGTTCTAGGTCATGTCTACATAGTTCTCGAACCCGTAGGGTCCGCACGCTTAACGTTACGATGACAGTTATATTATGAGTTTATGAGTTTTGATGTACCGAAGGAGTTCGGAGTCCCGGATGAGATCGGGGACATGACGAGGAGTCTTGAAATGGTCGAGACGTAAAGATCGATATATTGGATGACTATATTCGGAGTTCGGAAAGGTTCCGAGTGATTCGGGTATTTTTCGGAGTACCAGAGAGTTACGGGAATTCGCCGGGGAGTATATGGGCCTTATTGGGCTTTAGGGGAAAGAGAGAGGAGAGGCTGGGCGCCTCCCCAAGGCCTAGTCCGAATTGGACTAGGGGGAGGGGCTGCGCCCCCTCCTTCCTTCTCTTCTCTTCCCCATTTCCTTGACTCCTACTCCTACTACTTGGAAGGGGGGAATCCTACTCCCGGTGGGAGTAGGACTCCTCCTTGGCGCGCCCTCCTTGGCCGGCCGCACCTCCCCCCTCCCTCCTTTATATACGGGGGCAGGGGGGCACCCATAACACACAAGTTGATCTTCAAGATCGTTCCTTAGCCGTGTGCGGTGCCCCCCTCCACCATATTCCACCTCGGTCATATCGTCGCGGAGTTTAGGCGAAGCCCTGCGCCGGTAGAACATCATCATCGTCATCGAGTTGAACGTGTGCTGAAATCGGAGGTGCAGTACATTCGGTACTTGGATCGGTCGGATCGTGAAGACGTACGACTACATCAACCGCGTTGTCATAACGCTTCCGCTTACGGTCTACGAGGGTACGTGGACAATACTCTCCCCTCTCGTTGCTATGTCATCACCATGATCTTGCGTGTGTGTAGGAAAATTTTGAATTTACTACGTTCCCCAACAAAATAAACTTTAAGCAAGAGTGTGCTTGAAGGGCACATATTCTTTATTTTCTTTTTGAGATAAACATGCATATATTTCATTAGACCAACAGATTACATAGAGTTCACATGTGGTCACCATAATATGCATACATAGATATCTTCTAATATTGTATCAAAGACTCCGCAAGAAGTAAAATTAGAATTTCACTTTCGCAGAATCTTGAGCCATGTTAAAATGTTGCCCACTATTGTCCTCCGCTACCGCCGAGGCAACGCTAAACAAAGAGGGAACTGTCATCATACCCAGATTTGGAGGAGCACCTTCGCATATGAGGATGCTTTTTGAGCCGATGAACTGGACCGCCACAAGCGACGAAACCAAATTAGTGCTTTTTCTGCACATTTATGTAAGCAAACGAAGGAATTATACAAATTCTTATGATTCAAACATCCATGTTGTGTGTATATTACATGAATTCCGTAGGACATATGATGTTTCTACTGACAGAAACTGTAGGGGAACGTTGCATGGAAAACAAAACAAAAAGTTACGCACACGCAAGATCTATCCATTGAGATGCATAGCTACGAGAGGGGGGTATCTACATACCCTTGTAGATCGCTAAGCGGAAGCGTTTATCACGCGGTTGATGTAGTCGTACTCTTCGCGATCCGATCACGATCCAACCGATCTAGTGCCGAACGGACGGCACCTCCGAATTTAGCGCACGTGCGGCTCGATGAAGTCTCATCCTTCTTGATCCAGCAAGCGGGAGAGTAGAAATAGATGGGATCACAACTGAAAGATCGTGGATGTCGCCTAGAGGGGGGGGGGTGAATAGGCGTTTTAAAATAATTACAGTTTAGGCTTGAACAAATGCGGAATAAACCTAACGGTTAATTTGTTAAGCACAAAACCTAAAGTAACTAGGCTCACCTATGTGCACCAACAACTTATGCTAAGCAAGATAAACAACTATGTGATAGCAAGATATATGACAAAGAACAATATGGCTATCACAAAGTAAAGTGCATAAGTAAAGGGCTCGGGTAAGAGATAACCGAGGCACGCGGAGACGACGATGTATCCCGAAGTTCACACCCTTGCGGATGCTAATCTCCGTTTGGAGCGGTGTGGAGGCACAATGATCCCCAAGAAGCCACTAGGGCCACCGTAATCTCCTCATGCCCTCGCACAATGCAAGATGTCGTGATTCCACTAAGGGACCCTTGAGGGCGGTCACCGAACCCGTACAAATGGCGACCCTTGGGGGCGGTCACCGAACCCGTACACTTTGGCAACCCTTGGGGGCGGTCACCGGTACCCGTCAAAATTCTCGGGGCGATCTCCACAACCTAATTGGAGACCCCGACGCTTGCCCGGAGCTTTACACCACAACGATTGAGCTCCGAACACCACCAACCGACTAGGGGGCCCAAGCACCCAAGATAAACAAGCTCAAGGGCACCAAGCACCCAAGAGTAATAAGCTTCTCAACTTGTAACTTCCACGTACCGTGTGGAGAACTCAAACCTATGCACCAAATGCAACGGCAAGGGCACACGGAGTGCCCAAGTCCTTCTCTCCCAAATCCCACCAAAGCAACTAATGCTAGGGAGGAAAATGAGAGGAAGAACGAAAGAAGAACACGAAGAACTCCAAGATCTAGATCCAAGGGGTTCCCCTCACTAAGAGGAGAAAGTGATTGGTGAAAACGTGGATCTAGATCTCCTCTCTCTTTTCCCTCAAAAACTAGCAAGAATCCATGGAGGGATTGAGAGTTAGCAAGCTCGGAGAAGGTCAACAATGGTGGCAAGAACGAGCTTAAGAGATAAATTCTCAATGGGGAAGAAGACCCCCTTTTATAGGAGGGGCGAAAATCCAACCGTTATCCCCTCACTCAGCCCGCACGACGCGATACTACCGCAGGGAGCTGCGGTACTACCGCGGTGGGCCGCGGTACTACCGCTGCAGGTTGTGGTACTACCGCATGTGCAACTCTGGCCAGATGAAGGCCTGTTGCATAGGGCAACGAGCGATAGAACCGCCGGAGCGGTACTACCACGCGCCCCTATGGTACTACCGTAAGGCAGGCAACACTAGGCGCAGAGAAGGCACGGACGTAAAAAATTACTTCCGTACCTACTTCCGCTGAGGGAGGACCTACGCAAAACTCCGGCACGGTACTACCGCACATGAAGAGCGGTACTACCGCGTAGGGCGCGGATGTAAAAAATTACATCCGCCCCTACTTCCGCTCATGCTGCTAAGCCTGGCCAGAGCCCACGGTACTACCGCGCTCGCGGCGCGGTACTACCGCGTAGGGCACGGATGTAAAAAAATTACATCCGCCCCTACTACCGCTCGAGCAGCTGCGCCTGGCCTGAGGCCACGGTACTACCGCTCCCACAGAGCGGTACTACCGCGAGGGCCTGCGGTACTACCGCTCCGGAGAGCAGTACTACCGCATGCCCCAAATCAGCAACACTAGGAGTCCTTCATTTTGCAGAGAAGACAACAGAGGGAGACACTAAAACCAGAACTGCCATAACTTCTGCAAATGAGCTCCGAATTGAGCAAACTCAAGCTTGTTGGATAGAGGAAGACGAGTAGCATCAAAACAGCAGAGGAGAGAAACCTCCAACAGAGAAGAACCGGCAGAGCCTCCAACATCGAAAACATCATAGAAGATGCAAGTAAACTCCGTTTTTGATGAACTCGAGCTTGTCATAAAAATGACCAAAAGCTCGAAATCTCACAAGGAGAAGAACCAAACAAGAACCAATAAGGATGATGCAAGGATGCAATGGTTTGAGCTCTCTACGAATGATACGATCAAGCAACTCATCGAGAGCCCCCCTTGATAGTACGGCAATCGATCCTATAACCCGGTCTCCCACAACTACCATGAGACCGGTAAAATAGAAAACCTACCAAGGGCAAACATTTGCCTTGCACAAAGTCCACTTGAGCTAGATGAAGACGATCTACTCCTCCTCAAGACGGACCACCCTTCTTGATTGCGTTGGCTCTATGAAGACTAGTTGATTGCTCCGCCATACTCCACTATGGGTGAGACACTCTTCCGCTCATGTTCACAAGTCCATTGTCACCACAATGGACGGCAAGCTTCAAGCACTTGATCTCTTCGTGATGCATCACTTGAACTTGCACACCGCAACCTAACCCCACAAAGAACTCTCACGAAGACCATGGGTTAGCACACAAAGCGTAATGGACAATGCTCATACCATGGGATCACTTGATCCCTCGATACATCTTGTGTGCTTTGTGTGTTGAATCTTTCCAACTCTCTTCATTTGAATGATGTATGACCAATCTTTGGATAATTCCTTAATAGCACGGTGGTCATCACAAACTCTCCTTGAAACCAACAAATGGACTCCAAGAAAAGCCTATGGACAAACCCTTCAAATATAACTCAAGGCAACCATTAGTCCATAGAGATTGTCATCAATTACCAAAACCAAACATGGGGGCACCGCATGTTCTTTCAACAACCAACACGATGGCATGGGGATGATGATGGTGGTGGAGCACCGACAGCGCTTCGCTAAGCGCCGCCGGGACGAAGTGGTGGAATTACGGAGTAACGGGAGAGAGAGAGGCGCCAAGGGCTTGGTGTGTCCTCTTGGGCCCCCCTCCCCTCTATATATAGGTGGATGGGCGTGGGAAACAGTCCCTCCAAGCCCTAAGGCTCAGCTAAGGGGGGGAGGACTTGGACTCCAAGTCCAATCCTATTCCTACTAGGACTCCTTCCTTTTTTGCCTTCCCTAGCCACATGGGCTTTTTGAGAACTTGGTGCGCCTAGCCCAACAAGACCAGGTCGCCTTCCCGCACCCCATGCAAGCCCTTGGGTCGTGGTGAACCCACTTGTGGACTTCCGAAATCCTCCGGGAACCTTCTGGAAGCTTCCCGGTACAATACCAAAAAAACTCCACCTTTTTTCGGAACCCAAAATATGAGTTCCCATATATAAATCTTTACCTATGGACTATTCTGAGACTCCATGTGAAGTCCGGAATCTCATCCGGGACTCCAGACAACAATATCCCAATACTACTCTAGCGTCAACGAACGTTAAGCGTGCGACCCTACGGGTTCGGGAATTATGTAGTCATGACCGAGACACCTCTCCGGTCAATAACCAATAGCGGGACATGGATGCCCATATTTATTCCTACATATTCCACGAAGATCTTTTATCGGTTGAACCTTTATCACAACGTACGCAATTCCCTTTGTCTGTCGGTTGTTACTTGCCCGAGATTCGACCGTCGGTATCTCTATACCAAGTTCAATCTCGTTACTGATAAGTCTCTTTACTCGTTCCGTAATACATCATCTTGCAACTACTCCTTAGTCACTTTGCTTGCAAGCTTCTTATGATGTGTATTACCGAGAGGGCCCAGAGATATACACAGAGTGACAAATCTCAATCTCGATTCACACCAACTCAACAGACACCTTTGGAGATACCTGTAGAGCATCTTTATGATCACACAGTTACGTTGTGATGTTTGATAGCACACAAGGTATTCCTTCGGTATCCAGGAGTTGTATGATCTCATGGTCGAAGGAACATGTATTTGACATTAAGAAAGCAGTAGCAATAAATTGAACGATCATATGCTATGTTAACGGTTGGGTCTTGTCCATCACATCATTCTCCTAATGACGTGATCCCGTTATCAAATGACAACCCATGTCTATGGTTAGGAAACCTTAACCATCTTTTATCAACGAGCTAGTCTAGTAGAGGTTCACTAGGGACACGGTATTTGTTGATGTATTCACACATGTATTTAAGTTTCCGGTCAATACAATTCTAGCATGAATAATAAACCTTTATCATGATTAAGAAAATATAATAATAATCATTTTATTATTGCCTCTAGGGCATATTTCCATCAGAAACCACATGATTTTTTCAATGGAACATCCAAACACCTCTCCCAGGCAATTCCTTCACTTGTCATTCATGTAGTATTGATCACGCCATGAAATATATAGTCATGTATTATCATATCCCTGTGTCGTACCTCCCGGATTTAAAATGACCATGAATTTGTGGATGTTATAAGAAAAACAGGGATAAAAGCCATGTGCAAAATATGCCGGGTGCTTGGTGCAGTTTATTCATTGCTATTTTATTTGAACTAACACATGCATATCTATTTCATGGGATTCTTAGTACATATGAATAGGAAAACACAGGAAGTGGATATAGTGACACATCTTTCAATCATGAGTCTGAAACATTGCAATGAGCAATATGTGGTGTTTGTTGTTTGTTTGCACAACATAAAACGCATGGAACACTTTAGTGTTTAGGTGCATGCCATATTATCGTAAACCCACCTAAAAATTATGATCTCATATGATTTCGGGATGAGTGGGGTGGGGGAAGGGCTATAAGGATTTCATCTATTTCATTCAAAGAACCGAAAAGTACATTTTAGAGAGAGAGGGGGGGAGAGAGTACAATTGATATCGATATTGGGTGGAACAAAGGAATTGTGAATTCCATAGAAATTTTAGATGGTTTGATTCATCTGTGTGTTTCCCTGTGTACCTTGTGTGTTTTGAAGGATTAAAGACTACAAGAATTTTTCCACTTAATTATCATTAGGCAATTCCAAAAGAAAATCATTATAGAGTGTAACCTCACAAAAAATGATTGTGTGTCCGACAATTGTGTAAAACAACTAATCCTTAAGTCTTCACAAAATATTCATGTGTTTCTTCCATGGCCAACCAAACATGTTCTATTACATATCTCGTTGTTTTCAGTTCTTACAAAAATCAACGCTCGGCAATATTAAATTTCTAATGTTTCAATTCATGTGTTATTGGGATCATGTGAATCAAAGGGACACTTGATGAAAAAAATCTTTGGAATTTAGTGCAAATTGTTAGGACAAATTCATTGATTTCAATCCTACAAACGAAACAAACTCTATATAGGGCAACTTCCTAAGGATTGAAACTGAGATTCATTGAATCAAATAGGCCAAAAATTTAGTACTTGGTTTTATTCAACTTATACATACTCCAATGATATTATTACGTGATAAACTCATTCAAAGTTATTTGTAAAGAATTATGCATAGTGCGTCTGTAATTGCACAACAACTTGATTCAGGTTATCATAGTCAAGAACACGCAAGCGTGTGGACATGAGTGCAGTGGCCTCACCTGCAGTGTGACTTCGTCTATAAAGAACAAGACTGAAACATGTAAAACTAAACTGAAAATTCCAATCAAAGTACCATCAAAAGATAAATTCAAAAAATCTATGCTTTGACATCCGATTATTGTCGCCTATAGCGCCATCATCCTCCAGCATTGTGAATGTTTATGGTTTTTCATGTTTCTCATTAAGTGGGTCTGAGTATGAACTTAATTTACCCATAAAAACAAAGAGTATGAACTTAATTTACCCCGCAAAAAAAGAGTATGGATTTAAATTTGTGCGGCATATATTCAAGTTTATGTATATTTTCTGGGGCCCACTCTTTAGTGATCTCTTGTGCCATTGATCTAAATATTTCTTCCTGTGCTCCTAAAGAAGCACCACAAGGGATGATCCCACACAAGAATATTGGACACTATGAAGGGCCTCTTTTATTCAAAGGATTCCTAAATGAATTTTGGAGAGGATTCCAATCCTTAGAAAAAAATCCTATGCAATTTGTTTGATTTGTAGGATTGCAGTTCATGGAAATTTTTCCATAGAATTCATTTGTAGTACTTTTAAAATTTCCATCCAGTACAACCTCATGCGAAGAAACCTACCTTTTTTTCTACGCAAAATCGAATGACCATATTAATCCAAATACTTTCACCTTAGGGTGAATGCGAGAAGGAGGAAAAACCATATTCATCGCCTCAAACACAACAACGCTTGGGTTACGAACCACGAGCAAAAAGAGAAAATCATTCATGACCACTTCACTGAGGCCATTGGAAGAGGGGGCCCTCAAACCAAGGACTTCAACTGGCAGAACCTCGAATTTGAGGAAATAGATCTTCATGGCCTTGATGACCCTTTCACCACAGAAGAGGTGTGGAATGCCATCAAACAAATGCCTAGTGACAAAGCCCCCGACCCGGATGGTTTTACAGGTGCATTCTTCAAAAAATGTTGGCATATCATCAAAATTGATGTCATGCGTGTCATCGATCTGTTTGGAAATCTTCATGTGGGAAACCTCCATTGGTTAAACTCCGCAAATGTCATCTTGCTACCCAAAAAGGAAGGGGCGGAAGGAATCACCGACTATAGGCCCATTAGCCTCATCCACGCCATTGCCAAGATTATTGCTAAAGTGCTTGCCCTACGACTCACCCCCCTCATGAACAACCTTGTCTCTCATGCCCAAAGCGCGTTCATTAAGAGACGAAGTATCCATGATAACTTCATGTATGTGCGAAATCTCGCGCGACGGCTTCACAAGAGCAAGACTCCTTCCCTCCTCTTCAAGCTTAACATCCGCAAAGCGTTCGACTCCGTGCGGTGGGAATACATCCTCGACCACCTTCAAAGGAGAGGCTTCCCAAGAAAGTTCGGGGAGTGGATCACCGCTCTTCTTAAGACTTCTTCCTCGAGAATTCTTCTAAATGGGATACCCGACAATGCCATCAAACACGGGGAGGGCTTTCAACAAGGAGATCCGCTATCTCCTCTCCTCTTTGTCATTGCCATTGATCCTCTCCAACAAGTTCTAAATGTGTCCACTCGCTGCGGGATTCTTCACAAGATCAGAGTGTGTGGCACTTGCTTCCGGACCTCCCTTTATGCGGACGACGCGGCTGTTTTTGTCAAGCCTTTAAAGGAGGATGTTTTGAACCTTGCAACCATCATGGATTGCTTTGGTCGGGCCACGGGATTATGCACAAACTTCCAAAAAAAGCTCTGTCAACCCCATAAGATGTGGGAGCTTGAACTTGGACGAGATCCTCCATGAGCTTCCGGCTTCCCGAGCCTCTTTCCCGGTGAAGTATTTGGGCCTTCCTCTCTCCATATGGCAGCTCAAGAGGGTCGACTGCCAATACCTTGAGGACAAGGTCGCAGGCAACCTTATCTCTTGGGAAGGTGGGAATATCACCACAAAGGGTCGGTGCGTTCTTGTCAAATCAGTGCTCACCTCGCAGGTGATCTTTCACACCACTTCCCTCACCATCCCGCCTGGCACGCTTGCTAGCATCAACAAGATCGAGAGAGCTTTCCTCTGGTCTGGGACGGACAAGACGACCGGAGCCAAGTGCAAGGTCAATTGGGAGACGGTGTGCCGCCCCAAGGATCTAGGGGGCCTTGGTGTGCTTCATCTTGGGAAATTTTCCCGTGCGCTAAGATTACGATGGCCTTGGTATGAGTGGAATGACTCCCATCGGATGTGGGTGGGAATGGGAAATCCCTGTGACGAGGACGACATGGACCTCTTCTATGCTTCGACCACTATCACTATTGGCAATGGGGCTATTGCGCCTTTTTGGGACTTCCCTTGGTTATTTGGTAGGAAACCAAAAGATGTGGCTCCACTCATCTTTGAGTGCTCTACGAGGAAAAAATGGAAGGTGCGCGAAGCCTTACTTGAGGGCGCGTGGATTGGCAAAGTCAAAATTTCGACCTCCTTTTCACTCGAGCATATCCGTCAATTTATCCATCTTTGGACCTTGCTTCGGAATGTTCATCTCGAGGAGGATAGGGTGGATTCCATCGCATGGAAGCACACAACGAATGGTGAATACACCACAGCCTCGGCGTATAGGGCGCAATTCTTGGACATTGCACGCACAGAAATGAATAAAACCATTTGGAATGTTTGGGCTCCACCAAAAATCAAGTTCTTTGCTTGGCTAGCAATTCAAAATCGTGTTTGGACCGCCGACCGTTTGGCCAAGCGAGGTTGGGACAATTGCGGACTTTGCCCACTATGCAAGAGGGAGCAAGAATCTGTGGCTCACCTCTTCTACAAGTGTCGATACACGTTGAGGCTCTGGGAAATGCTGAAAGTATGGCTACAATTGGATACCATGGATATTACTACTTGGCCGGGGGCACGATCGATCAAGGATTGGTGGACAAGGATGTCTAGCGCAACGAGGGTGCATAGGAAAGCTATGGCCTCCCTCACAATGCTTGTAAGCTGGACTATATGGAATGGGAGGAACGCGAGGATTTTCCGCAACAAATTCAAGCCACCCAACATCCTATTTATCAACATAAAGAGCGAGGCTAAACTTTGGATCACCGCCGGGGCAAAAAATGTGGGTGGGTCTTCTGATGCCGGGAGAGTAATGACCATGATGTAATATTTTTCCATTTTTTTTTCTTTCACAATGTGTTGCAAACTCTTGTCCGTTTTCTTCTTAATTAATGGATGAGGCAAAGCTTTTGCCTTCGTTTCAAAAAAAAATTAATCCTGTAGCATTGAAGATGTCATGCCACCCCATTTCTATGTTTTTTCTGTTCCTACGCTTTACAAAAGAGACCCGAAGAGATGAATATGCAGAGCAAATACAGATCCTTATTACTGAATTAATATTCTTGACTCAACCTGACACATCAGTCCACATGGAGTAAAAAAAAACGTCCTGAAAGGTTGAAACAAACTCGTGATAAACCGAGCGTATTAAACACGTACCATCATGTTAGATCAGAGGGCGGGAGACGTTAGTTAATCCGTGCAATCGCCCGACGGCAGCACGTCCGGCGCGGCGGCGCCGGCCGGCGAGCTGCTGTGCCTACCAAATTTACACACACATGCTTGTCAGCATGTACGCACGACACGATCACGAGTTCGAGTCCACCGCCTCGACGTCGTCGTCGTCGTCGTCGTCGACGCCGTATCCTCTGGCGCCCCTCCGCGGCTGCCGTGTTCGCTTGCTCTTCGGCTTCGGCGCCGGAGCCCTGCGCCGCCTCCGGAGCGCGGCGACGGTGTCGGTGAACGCGCGGAGGATGTCCTTGTGCACCGCCCGGTCGTTGAGCTGGAGGTAGCAGAACAGCAGCTCCTCCATGAAGTCCCAGTCCACCGCCGGCACCGCGCGCGTGCCGACGCGGGCAGCCTCCATCCTCGCGTGCGCGTCCGCCATCTCCCTCATGGACCGCCGGAAGTCCTCGTACGGCGCGACGGAGAGCGTCACCACCGCCACGCCGCCGCCCCCGCCGGAGACCTCCTTCATGGCAGCCGTCCCGGCCACGACGTCATCCCCCACGCTCTCAGAACCGCCGTCATCCTCCTGCGTCGACGAGCCGTCCTCATCGTCGCCGTCGTCGTCGTCGTCAGGAACGGCGGTCCGGCCGACCCTGAGTGACCGGAAGTTGACGGCAAGAGCGCCGTCATCATCGTCGTCGCCGTCGCGGTTACCGGCAGCGACGTGGCGTTGGCGGACGCCGGAGGAGAAGGAGTTGGTCCGGGGGTGCATGCACGCGGAGAGCAGCGAGCCAGCGGCTGCGGCGGCTGAGGGGGAAGGGGATGGGTTGTCGTTGGCGCTCTGGTGGCCATGGCCATGGAGCTTCTTGAGGGCCTTGGGGAAGTGGAGGAATGACTTGAGCCTCGCGCGCTTCTTGCTCCTCCTCTTCTTCTTCTTGGCCTCATCTTCCATCCCCTCCATGTTTCTCTTGATCTCTTGGTACGTTGAGACTTGAGAGTGCTGGTGTTAGATAGAGTGGCAAATGTAGGTTGGGAGAGGGGGGGCTGGGGGAGGAAGGAGTTACATAGGAGTATTTATTTGTGAGTTATGTGTACCTATTTAGTACTTGCACTGGTTAAGGTATTTACTTAATTTGTTGACTTTTTTACCAAGTTTAACTTCTTTATTTCTTCTAGAGATAGCCTTTTTTTAGCAGAAATTTAGAGATAGCTAACTGCCCTTTGGGGTGCGTTGGGAGTACATATAACATGGTGTGAGTAGTATTAATAAAGCCCTAAATGCAGTCCCTCCTAGGATAGCATGCTCAGTTGGTTAGTTTTCATTGGGTGGGGGTGGGGGGATTGTTGTAACGGTGTGTGTGTGGTGGTGGGGGGGTAGACCGGCCCGGAGGCCCGAGCCCGAAAGTCCGAAATGGTTGCAAATAGGTATTTTATTTGAAATATAGGTATAATATATTGATATAATATCCTAAATATGATTAATTTAATTAAAAAACAACATTGTTCATGTGCTTCGGGCTTAGGGTTTTGACTCCGGGCTTTGTCAAGCCCAGCCTGAACCTGGCCCGGTCCGGAGGATGGTTAGATGGTGGTTAGAGTACTAGAATTATCATGTGTGCTTGTATTTTGCTAGCTTTTTTTTGTGTGGAGAAGATCTTATGGAGGTTCCTAAACCACCGAACGGCCGTTACTGACACAAGAACAACCTGCCTCTGTGTCATTGTCGTCACTTCCCTACTGTAGCCGGCTTGACCTTGTCGATGGCAGTCGACAAGTCTTCTTGCATGTGTCCCTAAGGACCAATGCCCTGGAATCGCAGTCGTCGCCATCGTCATTGAACCCTTGAATAGATCTGAAGCACGTGACACCAAATCTCGCCATCGAGCATGCACAACGAGAAATCCTGACCTTGTCTCCCTAAACATTGTGCACTGCGGGTGGCACGCACCACCTTTAGTACCGGTTGGTGGCTCCAACCGGTACTAAAGGGGTGGTCTTTAGTACCGGTTGGAGCCACCAACCCGTACTAAAGGCCACCGTACTAAAGGCCACCCCTTTAGTACCGGTTGGAGCCACCAACCGGTACTAAAGGTCACAAATGAACCGAGACTAATGCATAGACGTTCGAACCGGGACTAATGATACCATTAGTGCCGGTTCATTTACAAACCGGGATTAATGTGTCTCACATAAAGTCGTTTTTCTACTAGTGTTAGTATGTTCCAAGAGCACCCGAAATGCAGCGAGACGAGACATCAGTTGTATCGATGGTACTTTTTTTTGAGAAACTCGAGTATATGGGATACTCAAGTGGAAGGAGTACATTCAGCCTGCATCAGGTTTATCAGTCTGTCCGGGACCTTTGCAACGAGCCAAAGATCCCCAAGCTGTCTAGCCTCCATGGCTAACTCATGAGAAACAGAGTTGCCTTTTCTTCCCACATGACTGGTCTTAAAGGAAGAAAACACCTTCAGAGTCTCCTTGATGTCACAGAGGACGCCATAGCATGGGGAGAGACTTTGTGCTTCTTTCTTTAACTCGTTGACCATCGTCAAACAGTCCATCTCAAGCACTAATGGTCCTCTGTACAATTCAGCCAAAGCCTTCAGGCCTATAAGCGCGGCCCTTGCCTTAGCCTCCTCGATGCTCCCCACAATGCCCATTTCCTTTCCAATTGACACAAGCGGGAATCCCCTGTAGTCCCTTGCAATCGCTCCCACCCAGCTAAGCCCACTGTCAGGTAGAAGAGCCGCGTCAGAGTTTAATTTCACTGTATCTCTACTCGGGGCAGACCACCTTATGGTTTGCTGAACTGTCTGAGGTGGTTCGGCCTTGGCCAGAGGCCTGATATCTTTCCCTGTTTTGGATGAGAGAGGCAAAAAGGATAGCTGCACCTCCTCCTCATATTTCTGCAAAAACTTGACAGATTGCCACATAGTTTCCTTGCCTTTCCCATGAACACAATCATCACGTAGATGCCATCCTCTCCACAGTAGGAGCAATACCTTTGCCCTCATATCATCTGGGGTTGAGTTCAGTAACAGTTGCAACCAATCCGGACCGGTGTATCTGAATGAACTTTCAGGAGGTAACTCCCACACTTTCCTCATTTCGTGTCGAAGGGCTCTACTTTTGGTACAGGATACCACCGCATGGAACTCACTTTCCTCCTCGCAGCCACAAATGCTGCAAGTGGCATCCACCTCCAATGATCTCTTCCACTTGTTCTTTTTTGTGGCTAACGTATTGGTTGCAACTCGGATGGTATTTCTTTTTACGTGGTTGTATCCATAGTACTAGCACAGTGCTCCCTCCGTCCCAAAGTATAAGAATGTTTTTTACACTAGTATAATATCAAAACGTTCTTATATTATGGAACGGAGGGAGCAGCTTTTTAAGAGCATCAGCGCCAGCACCAGTTGTGCGCCTCGAGAGAAAAGAACGGGGGAGGCGTGGTGTCGTGGAGGTAGCCCTGTGCGTCCGGTTTATTCGGTTTACATGATTCGGTTTATACGGTTTTTCGGTATGTACGGTATTAATTTTTCGGTAAATACGATATGAAACTAAAATACGGTTCGGTTTCGGTATATACCAAATTATTTCGGTATGGTTTCGGTATATACCATAAAAACCAAAGTTGACGCGAATTTGAAAATGACGTAATAATAATTTGCAAATTTATGACTCAAAACACATTCTATTTTACACAAATAGTATATGACTATATATATAAGTATATATGCATGCATTGATTCATCTGTTGATGGTTATGGACGTGCTTAGCATTTTAAAAAGAGAAAAATGACAATGTTACAAGAAAAATGTAGGTGCTTAGTAGTGAATTTGACTCATGTACAAGAAAAATGACAACTTGTACGGTTGTTCATCTCAAGAAATATAAATTTATCTTTTACTTCGGTTTATTCGGTTAACCATTCGGTTTTTCAGTATATACCATAAAAACCAAAGTTCAAATCGGTATGAAAAGTTCATACCATACCGAAACCAGAAACCATAAAAACAAAAAAATTGGTTCGGTTTGGTTTATTTTCGGTATGGTTTTTTGGTTCGGTTTTAAAATGCACAGAGTGACATGGAGGAAAGGAGACCGCCCACCATCTAGTTGACGGCTGAAGAGGTCGCACAAATCAGGACACCGTTTCTCGCTCCTAGGCCAACAGCGGTAGAGCCGCAGTGGAAGCAAACTGCGAAGCACAGCATTCCATTGGTGCCACTCTTTTCACCACATTTCGAGCTTCTTTGTTGGAGCCAAGGAATTTCACGAAAATCAGTTCGTTTTCCACGGCGTCCAAACTTGCTCCCTTCGTTCCAAAATAAATGACCCAACTTTGTACTAAGATAGTACAAAATTGGGTCATCTATTTTGGAACGGAGGCAAAGGTTCATGCGTTGCAGACGGTGCCTATCTGTCTAATCCCCGTTGCATCGGTTTTCGCCCGGTTTTTCGAAAATTAACTGGGCAATTCTCTTCTTCTTAATTAATCGATGAGGCAAATATTTTGCCTCCGTTTTGAGAAAAAGAAATCCCCGTTGCAGAATGTAAACCGGTTCATGGGAGAAGGACAGTCTTCACAACACAATTCACACGGACCGCTGTGAGTGAGTCTTGTAGTTCTTCTGCCTGGCATCAACTTAAATCGACCTACATTTTTTCGCACAGGATCTGCGCACGATCGATCAGCAGGGCACACCCCATCTCAGACTCAGATCCTGCCAGAGAGCAACAAACACAACTCGATTTACAGGATCAGCTAGATATATATACCTAGATATATACCATGCCATACACACGCATATACTATATCGTTGGGAACAGAGACGACACCTGAAAAATGGGCAGAAGCCTGCTGCTGCCTCTCAGTAGCCCTTCCCACGGGGGTACTTGCCCCTGTTACCGCCCACCGACGGGCCGGAGAGCACCGGGAGCCCCCACTGCGACAAGAAGACGATGCTCGGGCAGGCATCCTCGGCGTGCGCCACGCTTGCATGGCGGATCTTGGAGGAGGAGGAGGGCTCGGAGACCTTTCTCGGCAGGAGGACCGAAGTGATCCTGCTCCACCTGAGCTTCTTGAGAGGGAAGAAGCAGGAGCAGGCCGCCTTGCCGTTCAGAGACGGCAGCCACCGCCGCTGCCTGGGCCGCGGGGTGGCCCCGTCGTCGTCCCGGCATTCCAGCCTCTGGTACTGGAAGAAGCTGCCCCTCCGGCTGCTGCCCCATCATTGCAGCTCAAGGGGAAAGGCTGCAACCTGCAAGGCCAAGATATAGTAGACTCTACAAGGAAGGAAGATGCAGATCATCTTGAGGACGGACAACACAGCACTAGCTTGCACATGGAGTGACCCCGACCAAAGTGGTACGGCGCCGATAATTAGAAACATTGACACATGAACAAGAGGACAAAGGTCGCCCTAATGTTTGATTCCTTGTGCCACATGGGCCTAGCCACCCTCTCACATCCACGTCCCTTCCTCACTCACACCTCTCCCAAAATTATCTTGTGGGGGTACGTTGGAGTATTTCCTGGTTGCCAGGAAAGCGTGGAGTGTATCATGGCATCTGGACAAAGGAGGTAAAGTGTGGGAGCACAAATTTTGTTTCTTGTTACTCTTTTTGATGACTTGTCAGTTGCTATCGCTACTCAATCAGTTCTGCCTGCCACTGGAATTCCCAAGAATCTTTGCTGCCATGGGCCATAAAAAGTGCTGCTTTTGTCAAAGTTGTGAGATGGTACAAGCGGGCATCATGGAGAATTCACATCTCAGAGGAAAGGGTACACCAGTTTTAAAAATCGTAATTCAGAGATAGGACTCAAGTACTGGTATGACTTCTCAAGAGCTCATGAACAATCAACCTGAAACTAACAGTGCATTAAAACACCATGAAACGGCTAAACCAAGGCTTGCACTCTACCAATATGGAGCCCGGTACACGTTTGTATCTGATACAACAATCACAGAGGCCATGCTAGTCTACTTGAATGAGAATTTCCAAACCTCCCTAACATTGGATGATCCGTCAGTAACTTCAGCAAGCAGGTCCGACTGCATGGCACCTAAAGGACAATAAAAGAATCAGTAAAGCAAATGCATGGACACCACAACACGTGCAACTCTTAACACAAAATTCACATCATGAATCCAAAGTCGTGCATCTGAGTGTAAACAGCTGGCCTATGGTTTTGTCATGTGATGCATTTAACGAAGGACAGTTTAATCCTCTCCTCCACATGCAGGATGCAAGTTCCTTTCCTATCTTATAAAACACATGTGCTTGAGACTCGGCTTCAAAGCAGTAATGCACAGATCTTGACATGCAAATTCATTATAAACAACATGTACTCCTTCCGTTCCTAAATATTTGTCTTTCTAGAGATTTCAACAAGTGACTACATACAGAGCAAAATGGGTGAATCTACACTCTAAAATATGTCTATATACATCCGTATGTGATAGTCCATTGAAATCTCTAAAAAGACAAATATTTAGGAACGGAGGGAGTAGTTTGGTAGAGGAAAAACACGGAAAAAAATCTGTGACCACTACTGTACAAAAAGTATTGACGTTTTTCTCCAACCTTTCATCATATCAGTGTGCAAAATATGCATGCCACTACAAAAAGTATTGACGTTTTTCTCCAACCTTTCATCATATCAGTGTGCAAAATATGCATGCCACTACAGAGAAAAATATGGGTACATGAATAAATATCAGATGGCTAACAAATTCTTACCATCTTCTCTAACCAAGCGTAGAAATTGCCTTGTGCCGCCACCTACACCAAAGTAATGCTTTTTCCCTGCCATATAAACTACACCACTAGGGTAGTGTAAGCACTGCAAAAGGTTTTAGAGATGTGAGCAACAATTAATATTTAGCAAACTAGAGTAATGGAAGAAAAAATAGTAAAGGAAGATCTTGGATGTTGACCTTCTTGACGAGCCTGTAGAGACTAGGAAGTGAATCCAATGCATAAACAGTCTCAGCCATCAGGATGATATCATAACCTCTACAGCCTTCATTTTCTGTGTGAAGATTGGTTGTTTTATCCTGGACAGCATCTCCGCGAAGAAGTAACTTGTCGATTTCACTCCAATCACCAGCATAAAAACCAACACTCCTAGATGTGAATGTTCCTTGATATGATTCCTTCAACAGATTAGCTTTTACATTTGGGATGGTAAGGCACCTAAGGACCTCAGCATTGAAATCTTGGAAGTGAACTAGACCAGCACCCTGAAAGTTTGAAGTTTTAATAAATTGATATAGTTGAGGAATAATTTCAAAAATGCCAAAGGGGGGAACAGATTAATATACCTTCAAACCTGCATAGATGCCAGGGAGGCCATGCCCACATCCTAACTGAAGAATCAGAGAGATAGATAATGTAAGCAACTATCTGAATGGACCATTTTCTCAGCTTATAGTTAGCTATATCAACAATTCGTGGAAGACTTTAAGTAGTACAGTACTTTGTAAGCTAGATATCCTAGTAGAGTACTCCCTCCGTCCAAAAATACTTGTCATCAAAATGGATAAAAAGAGATGTATCTCAAACTTCAATACGTCTAGATACATCGCCTTTTATTCATTTTGATAACAAGTATTTCCGGACGGAGGGAATACATGATTAGCTGGAGAGAGAAGAGAGAAAGAAATTGCACCAAGAAAATATAGGCCAAATACATTCGGAAGAAACAAGATCTACTCCCTCCGTTCTAAAATAGATAACTCAACTTTGTACTAACTTTATACTAATGTTAGTACAAAGTTGAGTCATCTATGGAGTAATAAATATTTAATGGAACTTCCAAGTGTACACAATATGTTGACAATACATATAATCTTAGAGTAAGTATCCCACCTCTAGTACGTGTTTGCCTTCCATAAGCAATCGATCATCTTTGATGTCTGAATTTAGGGTTTTCACCAAGTCCAATGATCCTTCCCACAGCTTCAACCCACCTAGGACCCATGGAAATTGTTAGTTCACAAGACAAAACATGCTGCAAATAACAATATGCATTCAGTCTTCACCTTCATATTTTCCTGGAACCAAATCAGAGTTTTTTACCCCGAAAACATCAGAGGTGTTAACTCTCCCCTAATAAATAGGATGAAGGAGGAGAACAGGTTAGTTTACGTCAGCATAAGAATCTAACAACGACGTGTGGAATATGGTGAAAGAACAGGAAAAGCTTTTATATAAAACTATTCCATATAAGTTTGGAATAGCAGTAGTTGACCTCGTGACATATTTGCTCCAAATGTGGATGGGTGCAATGTCATTTTGGCCCGAATTTCACAAGAAAAGAGTCAATGCGTGGCCTAGAAAACTATTTCATGGCTAAAGAAGCAATATGTTTTCCTTTTCTTTATTTGGGGTCGGGGGAGAGAAAAGGTGGGAAGATTAGCGTATTCAAAATTCTGCAATGTTTCATGAAGTCTCCTATGTTTGAGCACCTGTATAGCTGAAACTCAAGTAAAGCCCCCAGGTGGTCAGGAGACCAACCAAAGAAAACTGACAGTTAATTGTTGTGGTACTAGTTTAGCAACAGATACCGAAGCAGGTTTCCTAGAAGATGGCATTGAACATAGCAACCTGCCAGTTAATGTTCCTAGTAAAGGCCTAGCAGGTAGTGAGAAGGCTAAGAGAAGTCTGCGAAAATTGTTTGGATCAGGTTTTCTTGACGACGGTGATGAAGCTAATGAATCTGAAAGTCGGGTGGTGTCGGCTGTACAGAGAAATGCAGTGCAGCCTCTGTCAAATTGCAATGCTGCAGGCTTGTCTCACATCGAGCGTATCCATGAAGGTGCAGTCGGATACAGTGAGTTACCGGCAGATCAAGATGCCATCAGTATAGCTGAAACTCGAGAAAATCCCCCAGCAGGTCAGGAACGAACACGACTGCCTGTTAACTGTGCTAGTATGAGTTTAGCAGCAGACACCGAAGAAGGTTTCCTAGAAGATGTTCCCTTGGTAAAGCATCAAGTATGTAGTGAGCATTAACAAACAGACTCACAATATTCATAATTTCATCGTTTCTTGATCAATCATAACCCTTATCCTTATAACATAGAAACACCAAATAGTATAAAAGTGTCTCGCTTTTTCTCCATACTTACAGATCCATGCCCAACAAAGATCATGATGAGCGAAGAATAAAATAAGGCTATTCAACGTGAATTCAATCTGTAGCAGCAGTCTCATTATACAAAGAAAACTTCTGTTGGGAAGAGGTACTGCTCAGGTACAGCTCCGAGGAGCGACATATGGCGCCCGCCCTTGAACAGTCAGCCACACAGCACAGCAAGGTTGTGAGGCCCTATTGAGAACCGAGGTAGAATAAAGAATTTTGCTTATTTCTTGATTAATAATGCTAAACTGTGTCTCCTTTTAGTCCTTAACCTAATTCCATCTATGATCGCTCGGAATCTAATTAAATCATTACTTCCTGTCTTTGAGGTATTGCCATCTTAATCCACTTCTAACATCATAATAAACACTATCCCTACCTCTTTATTCTGTTGGAAGAGATTAGGGCCACCTGGCATGCGTGAACAATGTGCAGTGTATGCCACTGTTACGGGATGAGGTATATATATGCAGTACATGCAGGATAGCTGACCCTAATCTTAACAAAAAAATCCTGGTAACTCAACTGAGGCTCGTCTTAAACAACGGTGACTAACAAACAACACAGCTTACCAAAATAGAATATGTATATATTCCATTTTAAGGTCACAAAAAATGTTGTTGCAAACTTCCTCATTTCTTGAACTCCAGGGAGATATTTGCATAACCAATAAAACAGGGGGAAAAGGTAAAATTTACCCATGATGATGTAGTAGAAGAAGTCCAGAACAAAAATACAAATGATTATTCTATACAATTTCGTTCAGTCACAGAACCAGCTAAGTGGAAAAGACTATAACCTGCACGAATTAAACAGGACTAGAGAATACATACGTAACCACTATACAAATTTATAATCAGGTGTTCTCAAGTACGAGTATTTATCAGTGTAATTCACCTACAATTTCAATGGGGATAATCAAGCCATTAGATCAAAAGGCATATATGATAGCTAAGAAAACAAATGTACCTGAGCATTTAAGAACCAACGTAGTCTCAAAATACTATGCTGTTTTTTATCAAATGTTGTTGACTGTTGTTTACTTGCAGAATTTCAGTCCTGATTTTAAATACAATCGAACATCACATACAGCAGGCTGTTTTTATTAGCAGTAGCACAAGTGGTAACTACTGCAAGCTCCCTTGACAGTTCTGCAACAGCCAAAGAAACTCATTTGGTATGCTCGATCTTGATCCTATCATCCTCACTTCAGTTCGCACTTGTAATAGCTCTACGCTTTCAATGTAGCATAAAGCACGTATGCCACAATGGATGCAGTGGTATTTAAGCATTTCTCAAGTGTTTGCACTTTGCGGTTCAACTGGCATGCAAATGAGAGCTAGTACAGAAGTAAAATAAGCACCGAGGCTGCCAAAACATAAAGCCGCCCTAATGTTTGCATTGCATGCTAAATGATCAACTGATCATCGTGTCATTCGTCATACGCGGTTGCAGAGTGATCAAGTAATTGCATACATTATGGCCCGTCTTTTTCTTGTACACCGGAATCCTAGCATACTCTACAGTTCTTGCTGGACTACAGAGCGACAGAGGCATTTCCGCAAACACAAGGTGGGCATTTCTGAATCGCACCTTGTAAATCGAGAGGGAGTCGTCGACCACCACAGGCTCCAAGTTGCCGGCCGCGACGGGTGATTCCTGCAAGGCAAACAAAGGAGAGATCGAACCTTGCGCCGAGAAGAGCACGGAGAAGAGCAAGAAGAGAGAAATACCTCGGAGAGAAGGACCTCGACGGCTGGCGGCGGAGGCGGAGGGGGAGGGCCGGGCGCGGCGCCGAACCCGAAGCCGAAGGAGGCGCTGGGGTTGGAGAACGAGAAGAGGGGGAATGCGGGCGTGGGTTTCTTAGCCTCGGTCTCCTCCATGGCGTGTGGCAGCTCTGCGTATGTCGCCGAAAGATACGGCTCGCGACGGCGGGAAGGGCGCTGCGGCGGCGTGGCGGCGGAATACGCGAGGGGAGGTGGACGGGTGGGGATGCTTTGGATGGATGTTTGGCCAAATTTCTTGCAAAATTTAACACAATTTTGGCTTTACCAACCAGCCAAGGCTTTTTTTTTTAATATTGTTTTGCCAACGTGGCAACAAGTCGATCTGAACTTGTTCATCCTTAATTCCGGTAGGTTGAGACTCTAAACGATTCGAGACGGCCACTACTGACGGCCCCTGGCGTAATATCTAGGGTTTGCTTGTCCTCCATCAGCATCATGTCGTATGCCGTTGAGAGTTTCTCCGTCCTTCGATCTCCCTCCCCTCATGCTTTCCTATTCCTAAGTTCTCTTTGGCACAACTTTGCTCACGATGGCAAGAAACATGGGCGAGAAAAGCGATTTTTGGGTAGGTCTGCTAGGCATTTTGTCAAGGCTTTTCGGGAGGGGTTGCATTTGTAAGAAGAAGACTAAGCAGAGTTTGTGTGGGAAGAAGAAATCTCTGATCCACTGAAGAAGGCAAAGTGGCTATCGACCGCCAAGGTCCATGGCTGGGTTTAGCCCTAGCGCCCTCTTTGCGGACTTCATGGAATTCAGCTAGGGATATCTTATGGAAGAGTGGGTGAAAATCTATTCATAGTCCAATTCGGATGCTTAGGAGATTGTAATGAAGTAATGAATATGGTGTCGTGGTTATTCAGGAATCAAGCACTTCTTATCTCTCGGAACAGACTTTCACCCTGCTTTATATATAAAGCAACAACTAAATATAGTACATAGCCGAGCGATACAAGATGATGGAGTAGACGTCATACAACGCCGATCCCGGGATAATCAGATCACGCGAGATGCACGCAACTTCACTACCGAAAGAGAACAATGGAACACCTAAGTACAACGCCACACAACACCCTAGAACACCTAAGCTCCAAGACAATGCCCTTAGGAGGGAGAGGAGCAAGAATGTGATGATTCTAGACTTCTTATTGAAGAATGTGATGGTTTCTTAAACCCTCGCCCCGTGATTCTAGACAAGATCCCAGTATGGAGGTAGGTTCACAATTCACCAGGTGATTTCTTGAAGGATCCGACCATTAGAGGGATGCTCGGGCCCATGGGCGATACAGTGAGGTTCATATCAAGCTCCCGGCAAGGTTTATTGTCGAGTTTATGCGAGTACCTACGAGAATCAAGGTGAAAAAGAACTCGCAAGATTTGTGTCCACAACAAAGAATCAAGGGAAAGAACGGTATCAAGTAGAATATGAAAAATTGCCCGCTCTCTATGGCAATTGTGGTCTCCTTGGGCATTGGTACCAAGAATGCGGAGATGGTGAACATGACAAATCAAGCTTGGAGTGTCGTGACTTCATTCTCGCAGATGGCGATCGTGGCAGAGGAAGTGGTTGAGGCAGAGGTTGGGGGTTACGACTATTGGGAAACGTAGTAGAAAACAAAAAAAATGCCCTACGATGAAACCAATAACATTATGAGGATGCATTGAAGGTTTAGATCGAATCGTTACCAACTTCGAGTTGTAGCGGAAGAAGAGTCGGCGTAGAGCATACTTGAAGCCTCGAACCGTTCACAAATGATCCCTCGAACGGAAGACCAAAAGCACGGCCTCTCCATGGTTTGCAAGCATATTGTCTTCATGATCTGGCAGCGCTTCGCCATCAAGAGCTAATCATCACAGAAGAATTAGAGGGAGAAGATCATAACCATATGTTATTCTAATTATGAGAACTGGAGAGGATTAGATCTAGCTCTATTTGGATCAACTAGAACTAGAGAACTAGAGGCGGCTCAAAACACTTGTCTCTACAAAGGCCAAAATCATCTACTATATATAGGTTGAAGGGAGAGAGAGAGGGGTGGCCGACTTGGGAAGGGGTTTCCCTCCCCTTGCACTGGCCTAGGGGCTGGTGGAGTCCAACTCCACCTCCCCAATTCGTCCCCCTTGGGCGCTTCCACTAATGGGCCTTAGGGCCCACTAACTCTCCCCTAATAGGCCCTTTCTTATTTTCTTTAGTCCATTGACTATCAATAAACTCCAGGGGCTTCCTAATCATATTAAAGCCCTTTATAATGTATATTTAAGTCCTCAGAAACAATTTCCATCTTATATGATTCCCGTTATTACCCCGGTAAACCCCGAAACTCTTCCGGTGACTTAGAAACGCTTCCGGTTCCTATCGAAACTATTTTGAATATTAATGAAAAAATATTTTCTCACAACTCTTGCTCCACTAACACTCGGCAGATCGTGATTCCCTTAAGCTTATGGCCCTGTAGGTTCGGTAAAACATAGACATGAACAAAACCCTTTCATTCAATGACCAATGTGGAACCGTGGGCATCCATATTGATCCCCATGAATACAGGAATGACATTGGAGTGAAGGTTTGGTTATCATGTGTTATTCCCTTTGCTTCTCGATAGTTTACAAAACCCAAGGTGAGATGTATTGGTATCCTCTTGAGTCATTCTCATGCTCACTATATCGGTCTCCTCGTTACGAGTTTTGTTCTTCTTTATCGTTGACATGTTCTGGCATCCCGTGATCTAGTCACCTGTGTCTGGCCAGACGATGAAGGATGCCATCACACCAAAAGGGCCCTAAGAACATCTCTCCATCCTCGGAGGAGCAAATTCCACTCTCGAGCTATCGAGCCCCTTGTCAAACTTTTCGATGAACCTGGAAGTTGTCGTTATGGTCACCTGGTTATAGATGATGTTTGAGCAACCCCAAAGCTCATCGTACAGTAAGAAGTGACTACGATATGCTCATGGTCTAAGGAACAAAAAAACATGTTAACACTCTGTGTTATAATAATTAACTTGTGACGGTATCATCTCAAAGTATAACAATCAAGTTTGGGCCGATTCAATATGATCATTCTTCTAACGTCGTACCCTCAATATTGTTTTAGGACTATTGTTACACTTAACGATATCCTAAGATATGGAAAACGTGACCTACATGTGGTAGAGAGCTATGCTAGAGCGGGAGGTCTTAAATTATTTTGCAATCTTATAAATGAAGTAGTTTTGAATTATATTGGCCCAAAATTCATTGATGAGTTCATGAGAAAGGATGGAGTGGACCGACGCCTAATGGGCTTCAAGGGATGCCCATCATGGGACCAAAGACACCTGTCTTGGGGCTACTTCAATGACCTTCACCACCACGTATCACAACCTTCGATTGTGATTGGTGATTTTAACAAAATCTTGTCAGAAAGTGAGAAAGGAGGAGGCAATGGCCGAACGAACCATATGATGCATAGTTTCAAGGATTATCTAGTGGATTGTGGTTTGGAGAATATGGGGTACATAGGTGATATGTTCACCTGGAGAAGAGGGGATGTCAGAGAGAGATTTGATCAGGTTGTGATGTAGAGTAGAACCCTAGAGGCCGATCTTTCACGTTTGGAGGGGAATCCTACCAAGAACACGAAGAACACGAGGAGGAGAACGAGGGAAAAACACGAGAGAACACTCAACCAACGAGAGTAAAGTCACACATGTTCTAGATCATCGAGACACAAGGAGATACAAGATCCAAATCCAACAAGGGAGATACATAGGGTAACCGGTTCTTCTCTGTGAGGAGGTCTTGAAGATGGTCTGCTCTGGAAGGAGGTCTTGAATCCAAGTGGATCTTCTCCGAAGAGGTGTCGGTCCCTCGCGAAGGAGTAGATCCGGATGGATGAGCGAGGCTCTATCTCACAAATGAGCTAAACCAATGCTAACCCTCTCTAGGAGGAGGGGGAGGTCTATTTATAGTCTAAGTGCAAATGGGGGCGAAGTGAAAGGGTACATGGGCCTCGGGTCCGAAGCTACGCACACACAGGCGTCGGTCGTCCGACATGTACCGAACGTCCGGAGGCTCACGAGGGTTCGGTCATCCAGTGCTTGTCGGACGTCCGGCATTTTGGCTCTGGACAGGTGGTGTCGGACGTCCGGTGTCTTTGGACTTCCGTTAATTTCTCCTTGGGTGTGCAGTTGCCGGTCGTCCGTCCGTTGGGATGTGTCGCCGGACGACCAGTCTGGGCCGACCGTCCGCTCGCTGTAGCTTGCGTCGGCTGGGACTTGGGCAGGCTGGGCTCCAGGTGCCGGACGTCCGGTCCCGACCGGTCGTCCGGTGGCTGTGACATCTTCGGCGTCCCTTCTTCTTGGCCTTCACGCTCGGTGTCCTCAACGTCTTGGCCATTGAATGTAGCTGTTTCGTGGACTTCTTCTAAGTACCTGATCACACATAATGTTTTCGCTTGAGGTAGTAGCCATGACTCATGTGTAGAAAAGGGTAGTTCTAAGAGGAGCGAATTCACCTTATCTTCGATAGCCTTCGCTCGAGCTCTTGTCATAGGTCCAAGTGATGTCGAGGGGGATGTAGGTACGTCCATGCGGATGATCGTGGGATGCTCCGCATCATCTCCCCTCCCCCCCCCAGGAAAAGATCCGACCTTGGATCGAAAGTTTCATCACCATGGTATGGCGAGAGGTCCTTAACATTGAAGATGTCGCTCACGTTGTACTTGTCGCGTGGGAGGTCGATCTTGTAGGCGTTGCTGTAGTAGCATGCTAGCACCTTGAAGGGTCCATCGGCTCGAGGTAGAAGTTTGGACTTGCATTCGTTGGGGAAGCGGTCCTTGCAAAGGTGTAGCCACACAAGATCTCCAATGTCGAATATCATGGGTTGCTTGTTGATGTTGAGCTTGGTCGCGAGTCATTGTACTTGGCGCTCGATGGTGTTCCTTGTCTCTTCATGCATCTTCTTGAGGTAGCTCGCGCGTGCACTTGCGTCCATGTTGGTGCGCTCTTGTAGTGGAAGAGTTAGAATGTCCAATGGGGACAACGAATTGAAGTCGTAGACGACCTCGAAGGAGGACTTGCCCGTAGTTGAATGTCTTGCGCGGTTGTAGGCATACTCAGCGATGAGTAGGCACTCCTCCCACTCCTTGATGTTCCTCTTGATCAACACACGAAGTAGAGTGGAGAGTGTACGGTTCGTCACCTCCGTTTGGTCATCGGTTTGAGGATGGTATGCCGAAGAGAATAAGAGCTTGATTCCGAGCTTGGCGCATAGCGTCTTCCAAAAGTAACTCAAGAACTTGACGTCGCGGTCCAAGACGATTGTCTTTGGTACTCCATGGAGTTGCAAGATTTCCCTACAAAAAAGATTGGCGATATGTGAAGCATCGTCTATCTTGTTGCATGGAATGAAATGTGCCATCTTAGAAAATCGGTCCACAACAACAAACACGAAATCCTTTCCATTTTTAGTTATAGGCAAGCCAAGTACAAAATCCATGCTAATGTCTTCCCACGGTTGATAAGGAATAGGAAGATGCATGTAAAGGCCATGGGATTGAGCTTTAGACTTAGCTTTGCGACATGTAGAGCATCAGTTGGTGAAGCATGAAACGTAGCGGAACATCTTGGGCTAAAAATAGTTCTTGGAGAGCGCGGCGAATGTCTTGTCACGTCCAAAGTGTCCCATGAGTCCGCCTTCATGATCCTCTTGCAAAAGGAGCAAACGAAAAAGAAGACTCGGGAATGCAAAGTTTGTTAGCTCTCATAAGATAATCATCCTTGATGTAATATCTTTCCCAAGATGTATGCGTTAAACACTTAGCATAAGGAGTAGCAAAGGTAGGATCATGCGCATACAAGTCTTTTATGTGCTCAAAGCCAAGAACATTTAACTCAAGTTTAGTGACAAGCGTGCATATGCGTGAAAGGGCATCCGCCACTATGTTTTCCTTACCCTTGATGTACTTGATGACATAGGGAAAAGACTCTATAAATTCACTCCATTTGGCATGACGCTTGTTCAACTTAGTTTGGCCTTTTAAGTACTTAAGCGTTTCATGATCAGTATGTATGACAAACTTATGAGGTCTAAGATAATGTTCCCAAACATGTAGCACACGGACTAAAGCATACAATTCTTTGTCATTGATGGGATAGTTAAGTTGAACACCAGAGAGTTTTTCACTAAAATATGCAATAGCTCATTTTTCTTGCATCAAAACTCCGCCAATTCCGGTACCACTTGCATAGCAATGAACCTCAAAAGTTTTGTCAAAGTTGGGTAAAGCAAGAATCGGAGCATGAGTAAGCAAAGATTTGAGCTCATCAAAAGCGGTAGATTGCAAAGGTCCCCAAACAAAAGGAGCATTTTTCTTACTCAAGGCATGTAAAGGTGCGGCGATGGTGCTAAAGTCTTTCACAAAGCGACGATAGAAACCCGCAAGGCCAAGAAAGCTACGCACTTGTTGCAAATTAGTGGGTTGGGGCCAAGTTTTAATTGCTTCAATTTTAGATTCATCAACATGGACACCCTTTTAGGAAACAACAAAACCCAAGAAAACAAGTTTGTCAACACCAAACGTGCACTTTTTCATGTTGGCATAAAGACGTTCCTTGCGAAGAGTTTGTAAAACAGCCCTAACATGATTAAGATGATCTTTCATGGATTTGCTAAAAACAAGTATGTCATCGAAGTAGACCACAACAAACACTCCAATCTGAGCACATGCGAAAACTACCATCTTGCTTGGGCACAAGTATAACTGGAACGACACAAGGGCTTAAGCTTTCACGTACATATCCGTTGTTGATGAGTTGTTGTACTTGCCGTTGGATCTCCTTAGTTTCTTCGGGGTTGATGCGGTATGGAGCTTTGTTAGGTAGATGTGCTTCGGGGATGAGGTCGATTCGGTGCTCAATGCCTTGTAGTGGAGGGGGGCCCGGAGGTAGCTCGTCGGGGAAAACATCTTGGAATTCCTACAAAAGAGAAGACAACACTAAAGGTAGATCGTGAGAGGTGTTAGTTTTTGGTGCCTCGTCCTTGCACACAAGGACAAAGTGCATAACACTCATGGGTTCTCACACACTTCCCTCATCTCACTTTTGGTGGCAAATAGGACGAAGTTTTTCTTGTCGCTCATCGTGGAGGCACTCGGTTTTGGCTTGTGGCTCTCACTCTCTTTTGGGTGGATCACTTTCTCACTCTTTTCTCCACGATGGGTGGCTTGCTTGCCGGCGATCACTTGACTAGGAGACATAGGCTGTAGCACATATTCCTTCCCTTTCATCTTGAATCTATAGTGATTGGTACACCCATTGTGGATGACGCTGTGGTCAAATTGCCATGGTCGACCAAGAAGGAGGTGGCAAACGGACATCGGGACGACATCACACTCCAAAGTGTCTTCATATGCTCCAATTTTGAAGGAAACCTTGACCGTATGCTCAACTTTTATAGTGTTGGAATCGCTTAGCCATTGGACCTTGTATGGGTGCGGGTGCTTCATCTTGACCAGTTGGAGCTTGGAGCATAGTTCTTCACTTGCCAAGTTGTGACAACTACCTCCATCGATGATGATCTTGACGGACCTTCCATTGATGCCGGCCTTTGTGTGGAAGATGTGGCATCTTTGGTCTTCGTCTTGTTGATGTTGAAGAGTCAAGACTTTGGAGACAACTAGAGCGGGGCTCGAATCCTCATCACAAAAGACTTGATCATCTTCATCTTCGTTCACGCGCTGGTGCATGGCCACTTGCTCAAGGGCTTCCATCTCCTCTTCACTCATGGAGTCATAGGTTCCGTCGTCATTAAGGATCATGTTGCGCTTGTTGGTACATTGAAAGGACTTGTGGCCTCGGCTCCCGCAAGTGAAACACTTGAAGGAGCTTGTCTTGACGGTCTCATCGGTTGGAGTAGATGATGAAGCGCGCGGCTTGAAATTTCTTGTAGTAGGAGGAGGATGACTTGAGGTTGTCGAAGGTTTCTTTTAACTCGACTTGTCGTCGTTGCTTGTAGATGGCTTGGTTGAGGTAGAAGTTGGAGGGGTCGTTGAAGCTTGGTTGTTGGAGAAGCCGTAGCTCTTGGACGAATACTTGGCGTACTTGAGCTCATCTTGCACTTGACATTCCGCTTTGGTAGCTTGATGCACGAGCTCAATGAGGTCGGAGTAGGGTTGTAAGTCGGCAATCTTCTTGATGGGATGATTAAGGACATTCAAGAAATGTGCCATAGTTTGCTCGTCATCTTTCGTGACATTGACTCGTATCATGGCTATCTCCATTTCCTTGTAGTATTCCTCAACACTCTTTGTTCCTTGCTTGAGTAGTTGGAGCTTCTTGAAAAGATCGCGGTTGTAGTAGGTGGGCACAAAACGTGCTCGCATGACATCTTTCATTTGAGCCCAAGTGGTGATTGGTGGTTCACCTCTTGCTTCTCGATGCTCAAGGACTTGTTCCCACCATATGAGCACATAGTCTTGGAACTCAAGTGATGCCATAGAGATCTTCTTCTCTTCCTCGTAGTTGTGCAAATGGAAGATTTTGTCGACCTTCGATGCCCATGATAGGTACTCTTCGGGATCATTGCTTCCATTGAACTTGGGCATGGTGAACTTTAGCTTGCCGTAGCGTTGCTCGTCATTGTGTTGGGGTAGAGGGTGATGATGACGCCCTTGACGTGGAGGGTTATCAACCTCATGTTGCTCTTGGTGTGGAGGATTGCCATAGTCGTCTTGCACTTGTTAAACTTGAGGTTGTGGTGGAGCTTGTCGAGCTTGTGGAGGTGCTTGAGGAAGTTGATGTTGCACTCTTGGTTGGTAGTTCCGCTCTTGGATTTCTTCTCGAAGTGCTTCCTCTTTATTGTGCCTATCGCGGTTGCGTTTGGCAATGGCTCGACTTGATTCTTGAAGGGCACGTTGCGCCTCAAGAGCTTGTGCTTCACATTGTTGTTGTTGAAGACGTTGAGCCTCGGCGTCTTGTTCATCTTGATGTTGTCGCGCTTGCTCTTCCTCTTGGTGACGTTGGCGTTGTCGTTCTTGAGCTTGTGCAAGAGGAACTTGGTTTGGTTGATGACAATGTGCTTGCTCGTCGACGTGCTCTTGCGAATGAATGCCATGTAGAGGATTGTGAGATGCATGACGGTCTTGATGCGCGGCTCATTGAAGGGTGTTCAATTTCGGTGTACTTGAGCCGGAGAAGGTGTCGTCGGTGTGTCAACTCAAGCGGCTCCGTCTTGAGTATGAAGAAGTTGAAGGATGGCGGTTCACCAACAGGGCACAGATCTCGTCCATTCTTGCATCGTTCTCTTGCTTGTGCGCGTCGAGCTTGTTGTCGAAGTAGTCTCTTGTATGTTGCTCGGAGAGTCGCAAGTCGGTAGCGAGATTGTCGATGCGGTCGCTCATTGCTTGTTTCTCTTGACGCAGCGCTCGTTGTGAACCAAAGAGGTGGCTCTTGGTGACGTATGATGACATGTCGTCGTCTTGCTCGATGAAGAGTGGGTTGGTAGAAGAACTTGGCCTATCCATCATTCCAAGCAAAATGTGAGTGGGAGAAAGATAAGAACTTATACCAAATGTACCTTGACTGATGTTGAAGATGGATCAAAGATCACTCAAATGCGGACAATGAAATAGCACAATTGGTATCAATTCTTGTCGGTTCTCACACCTACACAAGTAAAAGCTTATGGTGGAGCTTGGTTAGGATGGTGGCACAAAATTTGATGCAATTGTAAGCGAGCTTCAATAATGTTGGAAAAGATTCACAAATTTGCAAGTGCAACAAGCAGACCAAGCAAGCAGTGGTACACGGAAACACACACGCAAATAGATAAGTGGGATTGTGCAAACCAAAAATGAGCCAAAATGAGGAGTCCACGAAAATGCTCTTGTTGCACAATACTAGAGAGACGCTAGCACGATTGCACAATAGGCGGATACGGAACTTGTGCACAACCTACTAGGCAAAAATGCAACGACCTCTATCCCAAGTATGCTATATATATGGTATTTCGGTGATATGATCCAAGATGATCGGATATGACAATCTTAATGTAGTATGATACTATGGTTCTTGCTTATAAGCTCCTTGCTTATCTTTCTCTTTTGCTTAAAAGCTTGTTTGGCTCTTTCACTGTTGAGCTCTTTTCTCATGCAAAACTTCTCGAACCAAGATAGCAATTGTGTATGCGATGAAAACTTTGTGACACAAGAGATTATAACAAGATATGCACCACTATGATATGGTATGTATGCGATGGAGTATGACCACTAATGTGCACAAGTCACGTTGCCGGCAATACTCAATGGCTAGTCTCGATGGGCAAGCAACGCAATAGTAAGGCTATGTGGTTATCAATGCAATGGCATGGGATGACAAAGATGTCGTCGAGGTTACCGTCCTTGGCGATGATGAGTCCTTTGCGAAGATGAGCGGTGGTGATGATGATGTCGAACCGTACCTATATAGCCGAAACACAATAGCACACGAGAACCACAACTCAAAATCTCAAAGACCAAAACGTGTCAAAACTTGTCAGAGTGCGGAACGGGTACGCGATGGTGGTGTTTGTGGAAAGCTGTGGTGGTATAGGTGTTTGCAAAAGGTGGTGGAAAGTGAAGAAGAGGTGGTGGCCGAACTGAATTTTTTTAGTTTCGTCGGGGTTCAACGGACGTCCGGTGGAGCATGGTCGTCCAGTCCCCGGATGTCCGCTGGCCAGCGGTCGTCCGGTGCCTGGGCGATTTCGGGCACGGGATGAACAACTCGTTTTCGTGGAGGAAGGAGGTGGAGTGGTCAAATCCGAGCGATTTTGTGGATGGAAATTGTTGAGGATATAACTACTGAGTATAAACCGCCCAGGAGGGGCCGGTTCACGCTCAACCATACTGAAGTCCAAGAAGACAAGAAGATGGCGCTTTACTGAAGAAGCTTAGAGGCCCAAGCCCAGAGGCGGATTAGGGCCCATAGTGGCAAACCGCCATAGTTGTATACTTGTATTGTAAGTTAGGCAAAGGGAGAGACCGAACCGAACACTTGTATGAATCGGCCTCGGGACTCTGTAAACCGGCCGGGCGTCAACCTATGTATATAAAGGGATGACCCGATGGCGGTTCAGGAAGGACAGACAACAACTCGAGACCCAGGCTAGCGTGTTTGCTCCCTGGTCACCGAAACCCCAATAATCCCATCACAAACTAGACGTAGGCTTTTACCTTCATCGAAGGGGCCGGACTAGTATAACTCTCGTGTCCCTTGTCCGGTTTAACCCCTTCAGGCTAACCTCATTGTGATGGCTCCACGACTAAGTCCTTCTGCTAGGACATCTGACGTGATATTTCCACGACAGTTGGCGCCCACCGTGGGGCTATCGCACGATGGTTTCGAATTCTTAAAGGGCAACTTTGAAGGACTCAAGGGGTACGTGGTTGGCCGGATGACCAAGAGTCATCGCGGCAAGCTCTACATCGACGACGCAGGCTGGGGCCCTGAGGCCGGCTTAATCGAGTATGGGTACCAGGTCCCCTTTGGCGGAATTCACATTTTCATTGGCAAGATTGGCGAACCGGGCCCTGAGCCGGACATCTTCACCGACCTCGTCGAGACGGCTCAGCGTGCGAGTCCTGCCCAGGTTCAGCCTGCCATGAAGCGTGCATTTGTAGGATTCATCCATGGCGTGGAATCTGAACCGGGGTCCGATGGTGAGACGACCGTCTACTCAGATGGTGAGTCGTCCACTGGCGAAACCGAATCGCTATACCAATTGCACGATGGCCGGTTCGAGGGATACTCCAATGGCGACAGTATTCCAGGTCCCCTTGAACCGCCAAATCGGGTCGCGATCTTCATGGCTGGTACGTAGCCCACCGTGCAATCTTCATCTACAGCAGCAATGGTCTCCGGATCGGTGGCCGGGGTAGGAGGCCCGGTGCGCCGGCCGGCTCAAGTTCTTGCCGGTTTACTGGACGATTGGACGGCACTGTTGACCACAACGGTAACTCCGGAGACTCAAGTTCAGCACAATGCGGGATGTTGCGAAGTTAAAGGATCAGATAGTTTAGGCCAAGGCGGACTTGGCGGCTGAGGAGGCTAGGATGGATGAAGAACGGGCCGCTTTAGATGCCCGATCACAGGAAATCCAAGCGCAGAATTACCGGCTTACGTTGGATCAGAACACATCAAACGAGGTGATGAGAAGGAAGTACCGGTCTCGACTGCCGCAAATTTACGAGGGTCTGAATCTCTTCAGCACACCAGGAGCTGGGCCTAGCAATCTGGCAGGAGTAAACCGGACCGAGGCACCGGGGGCAGCGCCGGATCAGCCATGGGCGATGGACCCGCCTCGACGGACGAACAACCCACCACAGTGAAGGAAATATGCCCTAGAGGCAATAATAAAGTTATTATTTATTTCCTTATATCATGATAAATGTTTATTATTCATGCTAGAATTGTATTAACCGGAAACATAATACATGTGTGAATATATAGACAAACAGAGTGTCACTAGTATGCCTCTACTTGACTAGCTTGTTAATCAAAGATGGTTATGTTTCCTAACCATGGACAAAGAGTTGTTATTTGATTAACGGGATCACATCATTAGGAGAATGATGTGATTGACATGACCCATTCCGTTAGCCTAGCACTTGATCGTTTAGTATATTGCTATTGCTTTATTCATGACTTATACATGTTCCTGTAACTATTAGATTATGCAACTCCCGTTTACCGGAGGAACACTTTGGGTGCTACCAAACGTCACAACGTAACTGGATGATTATAAAGGAGTACTATAGGTGTCTCCAAAGGTACATGTTGGGTTGGCGTATTTCAAGATTAGGTTTTGTCACTCCGATTGTCGGAGAGGTGTCTCTGGGCCCTCTCGGTAATGCACATCATTATAAGCCTTGCAAGCAATGTGACCAATGAGATGGTTACGGGATGATGCATTATAGAACGAGTAAAGAGACTTGCCGGTAACGAGAATGAACTAGGTATTGGATACCGACGATCGAATCTCGGGCAAGTAACATACCGATGACAAAGGGAACAACGTATGTTGTTATGCGGTTTGACCGATAAAGATTTTCGTAGAATATCTAGGAGCCAATATGGGCATCCAGGTTCCGCTATTGGTTATTGACCAAGAATAGTTCTAGGTCATGTCTACATAGTTCTCGAACCCATAGGGTCCGCACGCTTAAGGTTTCGATGACAGTTATATTATGAGTTTATGAGTTTTGATGTACCGAAGGAGTTCGGAGTCCCGGATGAGATCGGGGACATGACGAGGAGTCTCGAAATGGTCAAGACATAAAGATCGATATATTGGACGACTATATTCGGAGTTCGGAAAGGTTCCGAGTGATTCGGGTATTTTCGGGGGTACCGGGGAGTTACGGGAATACGAGGAAGAAGCAATGGGCCTCATGGGCCAAGTGGTGGAAGAGAGGAGGCAGGGCGCGCGCCCCCCCTAGCCCAAACCGAATTGGACTAGGGGGCCGGCCCCCCTTTCCTACTTTTCCTCCCTCTCCTTCCTTCTCCCTCTCCTTCCCTTCCTTCCCCTCTCCTAGTTGGACTAGGAAAGGAGGGAGTCCTATCCTCCCTGGCGCGCCCTCCCTTGGCCGGCCGCCCCCTCCCCCTTGCTCCTTTATATACGGGGGCAGGGGGGCACCCCATGACAGACAAGTTGATCTTCGTGATCGTTCCTTAGCCGTGTGCGGTGCCCCCTCCACCATATTCCACCTCAGTCATATCGTAGCGGTGCTTAGGCGAAGCCCTGCGTCGGTAGAACATCATCATCGTCACCACGCCGTCGTGCTGACGGAACTCATCCCCGACACCCTGCTGGATCGGAGTCCGGGGATCGTCATCGAGCTGAACGTGTGCTGAACTCGGAGGTGCCGTACGTTCGGTACTTGGATCGGTCGGATCGTGAAGACGTACGACTACATCAACTGCGTTGTCATAACGCTTCCGCTTTCGGTCTATGAGGGTACGTGGACACACTCTCCCCTCTCGTTGCTATGCCATCACCATGATCTTGCGTGTGCGTAGGAATTTTTTTGAAATTACTACGTTCCCCAACAGTGGCATCCGAGCCTAGGTTTTATGCGTTGATGTTATATGCACGAGTAGAACACAAGTGAGTTGTGGGCGATACAAGTCATACTGCTTACCAGCATGTCATACTTTGGTTCGGCGGTATTGTGACATGAAGCCGCCCGGACCGACATTACGCGTACGCTTACGCGAGACTGGTTTCACCGTTACGAGCACTCGTGCTTAAAGGTGGCTGGTGGGTGTCTGTCTCTCTCACTTTAGTTGAACCGAGTGTGGCTACGCCCGGTCCTTGCGAAGATTAAAACATCACTAACTTGACGAACTATCGTTGTGGTTTTGATGCGTAGGTAAGAACGGTTCTTGCTCAGCCCGTAGCAGCCACGTAAAATTTGCAACAACAAAGTAGAGGACGTCTAACTTGTTTTTGCAGGGCATGTTGTGATGTGATATGGCCAAGACATGATGTTATATTTTATTGTATGAGATGATCATGTTTTGTAACCAAAGTTATCGGCAACTGGCAGGAGCCATATGGTTGTCGCTTTATTATATGAAATGCAAACGCCCTGTAATTGCTTTACTTTATCACTAAGCGGTAGCGATAGTCGTAGAAGCAATAGATGGCGTAAACGACAACGATGCTACGATGGAGATCAAGGTGTCGCGCCGGTGACGATGGTGATCACGACGGTGCTTCGGAGATGGAGATCACAAGCACAAGATGATGATGGCCATATCATATCACTTATATTGATTGCATGTGATGTTTATCCTTTATGCATCTTATCTTGCTTTGATTGACGGTAGCATTTTAAGATGATCTCTCACTAAAATTATCAAGAAGTGTTCTCCCTGAGTATGCACCGTTGCGAAAGTTCGTCGTGCCCAGACACCACGTGATGATCGGGTGTGATAAGCTCTACGTCCATCTACAATGGGTGCAAGCCAGTTTTGCACACGCGGAATACTCAGGTTAAACTTGACGAGCCTAGCATATGCAGATATGGCCTCGGAACACGGAGACCGAAAGGTCGAGCGTGAATCATATAGTAGATATGATCAACATAGTGATGTTCACCATTGAAAACTACTCCATCTCACGTGATGATCGGTTATGGTTTAGTTGATTTGGATCACGTAATCACTTAGATGACTAGAGAGATGTCTGTCTAAGTGGGAGTTCTTAGGTAATATGATTAATTGAACTTAAATTTATCATGAACTTAGTCCTGGTAGTATTTTGCAAATTATGTTGCAAATCAATAGCTTGCATTATTGCTTTCATATGTTTATTTTGATATGTTCCTAGAGAAAATTGTGCTGAAAAATGTTAGTAGCAATGATGCAGATTGGATCCGTGATCTGAGGTTTATCCTCATTGCTGCACAGAAGAATTATGTCCTTAATGCACCGCTAGGTGACAGACCTATTGTAGGAGCAGATGCAGACGTTATGAACGTTTGGCTAGCTCAATATGATGACTACTTGATAGTTTTGTGCACCATGCTTTATGGCTTAGAATCGGGACTTCAAAGATGTTTTGAACGTCATGGACCATATGAGATGTTCCAGGAATTGAAGTTAATATTTCAAGCAAATACCCGAGTTGAGAGATATGAAGTCTCCAACAAGTTCTATAGCTAAAAGATGGAGGAGAATCGCTCAACTAGTGAGCATGTGCTCAGATTGTCTGAGTACTTCAATCGCTTGAATCAAGTGGGAGTTAATCTTCCAGATAAGATAGTGATTGTCAGAATTCTCTAGTCACCATTACTAAGTTACTAGAACTTCGTGATGAACTATAGTATGCAAGGGATGACAAAAACGATTCCCGAGCTCTTCGTGATGTTGAAATCAACGAAGGTAGAAATCAAGAAAGAGCATCAAGTGTTGATGATTGACAAAGATCACTAGTTTCAAGAAAAGGGCAAAGGGAAAGAAAGGGAAACTTCAAGTAGAATGGCAAACAAGTTGTCACTCCCATGAAGAAGACCAAAGCTGGACCAAAGCCTGAAACTGAGTGTTTACACTGCAAAGGAAATGGTCACTGGAAGCGGAAATGCCCTGAATATTTGGTGGATAAGAAGGATGGCAAAGTGAACAAGGGTATATTTGATATACATGTTATTGATGTGTGCCTTACTAGTGTTTATAGTAGCCCCTGAGTATTTGATACTTGTTCAGTTGCTAAGATTAGTAACTCGAAACAGGAGTTACAGAATAAACAGAGACTAGTTGAAGGGGAAGTGACGATGAGTGTTGGAAGTAGTTCCAAGATTGATATGATCATCATCACACACTCACTATACTTTCGGGATTAGTGTTAAACCTAAATAAATGTTATTTGGCGTTTGCATTGAGCATGAATATGATTTGATCATGTTTATTGCAATACGTTTATTCATTTAAAATCAGAGAATAATTGTTGTTCTGTTTACATGAATAAAACCTTCAAATGGTCATACACCCAATGAAAATAGTTTGTTGGATCTCGATCATAGTGATACACATATTCATAATATTGATGCCAAAAGATACAAAGTTAATAATGATAGTGCAACTTGTTTGTGGCACTGCCGTTTGGGTCATATCGGTGTAAAGCGCATGAAGAAACTCCATAAAGATGGATTTTCGGAATCACTTGGTTATGAATCATTTGATGCTTGCGAACCGTGCCTTTTGGGCAAGATGACTAAAACTCCGTTCTCCGGAACAATGGAACAAGCTACTGACTTATTGGAAATAATACATACCGATGTATGCGATCCAGTGAGTGTTGATGCTTGTGGCAAGTATCGTTATTTTCTGACCTTCACAAGATGATTTGAGCAGATATGGGTATATCTACTTGATGAAACATAAGTCTGAAATAATTGAAAGGTTCAAAGAATTTTAGAGTGAAGTGGAAAAATCATCGTAACAAGAAAATAAAGTTTCCGCGATCTGATCACGGAGACAAATATTTGAGTTACGAGTTTGGTCTTCAACTAAAACAATGTGGAATAGTTTCACAGCTCACGCCACCTGGAACACCACAACGTTATGGTGTGTCCGAACGTTGTAATCGCACTTTATTGGATATGGTGCGATCTATGATGTCTCTTACTGATTTACCACTATTGTTTTGGGGTTATGCATTATAGACAGCTGCATTCATGTTAAAAGGGCACCATCTAAATCCGTTGAGATGACACCGTATGAACTATGGTTTAGCAGTAAACCTAAGCTGTCATTTCTTAAAGTTTGGAGTTACGATGCTTATATGAAAAAGTTTTTCAACCTGATAAGCTCGAACCCAAATCGGAGAAGTGCGTCTTCATAGAATACCCAAAGGAAACTGTTGGGTAATCCTTCTATCACAGATCCGAAGGCAAAACATTCGTTGCTAAAAATGGATCCTTTCTAGAGAAGGAGTTTCTCTCGAAAGAAGTGAGTGGGAGGAAAGTAGAGCTTGATAAGGTAATTTGTACCTTCTCCCGAATTGGAAAGTAGTTCATCACAGAAATCAGTTCCAGTGATTCCTACACCAATTAGTGAGGAAGCTAATGTTGATGATCATGAAACTTCAGATCAAGTTACTACAAAATCTCGTAGGTCTTCTAGAGTACGATCCGCACCAGAATGGTACGGTAATCCTGTTCTGGAAGTCATGTTACTAGACCATGATGAACCTATGAACTATGAGGAAGCGATGATGAGCCCAGATTCCACGAAATGGCTTGAGGCCATGAAATCTGAGATGGGATCCATGTATGAGAACAAAGTGTGGACTTTGGTGGACTTGCCCGATGATCGGCAAGCCATAGAAAATAAATGGATCTTCAAGAGGAAGACGGACGCTGATAGTAGTGTTACTATCTACAAAGCTAGACTTGTCGAAAAAGGTTTTTGACAAAGTTCAAGGTGTTGAATACAATGAGACTTTCTCACTCGTATCGATGCTTAAAAGTCTGTCCGGATCATGTTAGCAATTGCCACATTTTATGAAATTTGGCAAATGGATGTCAAAACTACATTCCTTAATGGATTTATTAAAGAAGAGTTGCATATGATACAACCAGAAGGTTTTGTCAATCCTAAAGGTGCTAACAAAATGTGCAAACTCCAGCGATCCATCTATGGATTGGTGCAAGCATCTCGGAGTTGGAATATACGCTTTGATAAGTTGATCAAAGCATATAGTTTTATACAGACTTGCGGTGAAACCTGTATTTACTAGAAGGTGAGTGGGAGCACTACAACATTTCTGATAAGTATATGTGAATGACATATTGTAGATCGGAAATAATGTAGAATTATTCTGTAAAGCATAAAGGAGTGTTTGAAAGGAGTTTTTCAAAGAAATACCTCGGTGAAGCTGCTTACATATTGAGCATCAAGATCTATTGAGATAGATCAAGACGCTTGATAAGATTTTCAATGAGTACATACCTTGACAAGATTTTGAAATAGTTCAAAATGGAACAGTCAAAGAAAGAGTTCTTGCCTGTGTTGCAAAGGTGTGAAATTGAGTAAGACTCAAATCCCGACCACGGCAGAAAATAGAAAAGAGAATGAAAGTCATTCCCTATGCCTCAGTCATAGGTTCTATAAAGTATGCTATGTTATATACCAGACCTATTGTATACCTTGCTCTGAATTTGGCAAGGGAGTACAATAGTGATCTAGGAGTAGATCACTGGACATTGGTCAAGAATATCCTTAGTGAGGACTAAGGAAATATTTCTCGATTATGGAGGTGATAAAAGAGCCCGTCTTAAAGAGTTACATCGGTGCAAGCTTTCACATTGATCCAGATGACTCTAAGTCTCAATCTGGATACATATTGAAAGTGGGAGCAATTAGCTAGAGTAGCTCTGCGCAGAGCATTGTAGACATAGAATATTTGCAAAGTACATACGGCTCTGAATGTGACAGACCCGTTGACTAAGCTTCTCTCACGAGCAAAACATGATCACACCTTAGTACTCTTTGGGTGTTAATCACATAGCAATGTGAACTAGATTATTGACTCTAGTAAACCCTTTGGGTGTTGGTCACATAACAATGTGAACTATGGTGTTAATCATATATAGATATGAATATTGATGTTAAATCACATGGCGATGTGAACTAGATTATTGACTCTAGTGCAAGTGGGAGACTGAAGGAAATATGCCCTAGAGGCAATAATAAAGTTATTATTTATTTCCTTATATCATGATAAATGTTTATTATTCATGCTAGAATTGTATTAACCGGAAACATAATACATGTGTGAATATATAGACAAACAGAGTGTCACTAGTATGCCTCTACTTGACTAGCTTGTTAATCAAAGATGGTTATGTTTCCTAACCATGGACAAAGAGTTGTTATTTGATTAACGGGATCACATCATTAGGTGAATGATGTGATTGACATGACCCATTCCGTTAGCCTAGCACTTGATCGTTTAGTATATTGCTATTGCTTTCTTCATGACTTATACATGTTCCTGTAACTATGAGATTATGCAACTCCCGTTTACCGGAGGAACACTTTGGGTGCTACCAAACGTCACAACGTAACTGGGTGATTATAAAGGAGTACTACAGGTGTCTCCAAAGGTACATGTTGGGTTGGCGTATTTCGAGATTAGGTTTTGTCACTCCGATTGTCGGAGAGGTATCTCTGGGCCCTCTCGGTAATGCACATCATTATAAGCCTTGCAAGCAATGTGACCAATGAGATGGTTACGGGATGATGCATTACAGAACGAGTAAAGAGACTTGCCGGTAATGAGAATGAACTAGGTATTGGATACCGACGATCGAATCTCGGGCAAGTAACATACCGATGACAAAGGGAACAACGTATGTTGTTATGCGGTTTGACCGATAAAGATCTTTGTAGAATATGTAGGAGCCAATATGGACATCCAGGTTCCGCTATTGGTTATTGACCAAGAATAGTTCTAGGTCATGTCTACATAGTTCTCGAACCCGTAGGGTCCGCATGCTTAAGGTTTCGATGACAGTTATATTATGAGTTTATGAGTTTTGATGTACCGAAGGAGTTCGGAGTCCCGGATGAGATCGGGGACATGACGAGGAGTCTCGAAATGGTCGAGACATAAAGATCGATATATTGGATGACTATATTCGGAGTTCGGAAAGGTTCCGAGTGATTCGGGTATTTTCGGGGGTACCGGGGAGTTACGGGAATACGAGGAAGAAGCAATGGGCCTCATGGGCCAAGTGGTGGAAGAGAGGAGGCAGGGCGTGCGCCCCCTAGCCCAAACTGAATTGGACTAGGGGGCCGGCCCCCCTTTCCTACTCTTCCTCCCTCTCCTTCCTTCTCCCTCTCCTTCCCTTCCTTCCCCTCTCCTAGTTGGACTAGGAAAGGAGGGAGTCCTACTCCCGGTGGGAGTAGGACTCCTCCCTGGCGCGCCCTCCCTTAGCCGGCCGCCCCCTCCCCCTTGCTCCTTTATATACGGGGGCAGGGGCACCCCATGACAGACAAGTTGATCTTCGTGATCGTTCCTTAGCCGTGTGCGGTGCCCCCCTCCACCATATTCCACCTCGGTCATATCGTAGCGGTGCTTAGGCGAAGCCCTGCGTCGGTAGAACATCATCATCGTCACCACGCCATCGTGCTGACGGAACTCATCCCCGACACCCTGCTGGATCGGAGTCCAGGGATCATCATCGAGCTGAACGTGTGCTGAACTCGGAGGTGCCGTACGTTCGGTACTTGGATCGGTCGGATCGTGAAGACGTATGACTACATCAACCGCGTTGTCATAACGCTTCCGCTTTCGGTCTATGAGGGTACGTGGACACACTCTCCCCTCTCGTTGCTATGCCATCACCATGATCTTGCGTGTGCGTAGGATTTTTTTTTTGAAATTACTACCTTCCCCAACACACAGTATGTCACAACACCGCCGGGTCACTTTTCCAGTCCTTTGGATAACATGATTGCAACAGCGTCACGTTTGGTGGCTATTCCAATGGAGGGTGATTCCTTAGCAGCAATCGAGACTCGACGATCTTCTTCAAACCGCCGTTGTTCAGCAACATGCTTATTCTTACAGCCGAGACAGAATACATTCAACCCCCCGTCCGAGCAAGAGTTATAGCAGGCACATGGACGAGCCGGCCGCGTCAAGCAGTGCGCGGCATCGAGATGCGCCTCGAGGGGCTAATCCGGCGAACGGTGGTTGGAATGCTCAGGACGTAGTGGATAATGGCAGAGTGTGAAGGGATGCCGCTTTAGCGGCACAGTACGCGGGTCGTCATCAACCCGCCCCGGTTCAGCCAACAGCATCAATAGAGTGAGGGACAGGGCTTGCCTTCAGCTCTTGGGGAGTGCCGTGTCTCATCCCGGCTCTCCGTAATGTGCCGCTGCCCAAGGATTTCAAAGGGCCGCGCAAAGTGCCTGATTACACCGCTGATCAGCCCCCCGAGGCGTGGGTTGAAAGTTATGAGATGGCAATGGAGATGCTGGATGTAGATGAAGCGGCATGTGCAAAATACTTCACCATGATGTTGGAAGGAATGACCCGCACTTGGTTAAAAAGCTTGCCCGCCAATTCCATCGGATCATGGGACCAATTGAAGGCAAAGTTCATAGCAAACTTCAAAGATACGTGCAAACAACCTATGTCTATTGTGGATTTAGATGCCTGTGTCCAAGGAGAGAACGAGTCAACGACTCATTGGGTGCACCGGGTTTCAGAAGTTTTGCATTCGTTGGACCGTATCAATGCTGACACGGCGATCGTAACATTGGAGCGTAATTGCCGGTTTAAGTCATTGAAAATGAAGTTGGGACGACTCAAGCGCCACTGCAATGATATGGGAACACTTATGGCGGCTCTGGTTAAGTATGTTGATTCTGATAACACCAAAGACCCTGATTCTGATGAAGAGAAACAGGAGAAGGGAAAGAGGAATGCCGATTCAAAAGGACAGCATAATCAGGCGAGCCAAGGAAACAGTGGTAAGCGTAAAGCGGATAATTCAGATTTTGTGGCTAACACCAATGTGCAGGGTAATATGCAGCGTCGTAAGGTTAAACTGCCCCAGCGCGATGGAGGAATGAATCTGGAACGCCTGTTAAACCAGCCCTGCCCGAAGCACGAGACAAAGGAGGCTCCGGCCACACACCTTTGGAAGGATTGCCACATCATGAGGGAGTTCAAAAATTCTGATCTTTTTCGGTATGATCAGGGTCCATCTGGTGGCTCCGGTCCAGGATTCCATGGGCCGGGTTACGGTGGTGGCGGTTCAAGCTCAGGGTTCCAGAATCATCAGGGCAATCAGAACAACCAAGGTGGTAACCATCAACAGGGTAATCAGGGGAGTCAACAACAGTCGGGTTATCAGAGCAACCCAAAGCAGTTAAACGGTGGACAGTATCATGTCTTCACCACTAGCTTGTGCAAGCGCGATCAGAAGCTCCATAAAAGAGCAGTGAACTCTGTTGAACCGGCGGTGCCCCGTTATCTATGTTGGTCTGAGCAGCCTATTGTCTGGAGCAGGGAGGATCACCCGCCCCGAGTATATAATCCGGGTCACCTGGCTTTGGTGGTTGCACCTCAGGTGGGAGGATATAAGTTCACCAAGGTACTCATGGATGGAGGGAGCAGTATCAATATCTTGTACTATGAAACCTTCCAGCGTATGGGGTTGACAGATAAGAATCTTAGACCGTCAAACACCGTTTTTCACGGAGTGGTGCCTGGCAAATCGGCTTACCCAGTTGGTAAGATAGCTCTGGAGGTGGTTTTTGGAGATGATCATAACTCCAGGTCTGATACACTGACCTTCGAAGTGGTCAAAATCAGAAGTCCGTACCATGTTTTATTTGGATGGTCGGTTTACGCTAAATTCATGGCAAGGCCGTGTTATGTTTATCTGCAGCTCAACATGCCGGGTCACAAAGGGACCATTACGGTTCATGGCAGCCGTAAGATTGCTCTGGAGTGTGAGGAAGGAGATGCAGCATATGCTGAATCGGTTTGTGCAACGGAGGAGTTAAAGTTCTATATGGACAATGTTGATCCGGCAGACATGACTTCCTTGAAAAAGCCTTCTACAGAACAGGATCCGGCACTGAAGTTCAAACCGACTGATGAAACTAAACTTGTTGATTTTGTTCCTGGCGATTCATCCAAGCAGTTTAGTATCAGCACAAATCTGGATCCGAAATAGGAAAGCGCGCTCATCGAGTTCATCCGTGAGAACGGGGACATTTTTGCATGGAAGCCCTCTGACATGCCAGATGTACCGAGGGAACTCGCTGAGCACACTCTCAATATTGATCCCAAGTTTAAACTGGTCAAACAGTTCCTTCGCCGCTTCAACGAGGAACGACGCAAGGCCATTGGAGAAGAGGTAGCCCGTTTGTTGGCTGCTGGTTTTATACTTGAAGTGTTTCACCCAGAGTGGTTGGCTAATCCGGTGCTGGTGCTTAAGAAAAACGGCACTTGGCGTATGTGTGTGGATTACATAGATTTGAATAAAGCTTGCCCAGCTGATGCCTTCGCCCTCCCTCGTATTGATCAAATCATTGATGCTACGGCGGGTTGTGAGCGTTTGAGTTTTCTGGATGCTTATTCCGGTTATCATCAGATCAAGATGGCAGTTAAGGACCAGGAGAAGACAACTTTCATTACTCCCTTTGGAGCCTTCTACTATGTATCCACGCCCTTTGGGCTCAAGAGTGCCCAGGCAACTTATCAACGTTGCATGCAGAATTGTCTTTATACTCAGATTGGGCGCAATGTTCATGCTTATGTGGACGATATTGTGGTCAAGTCCAGGAAAGCAGAGACACTCATATCTGATTTGCGAGAAACCTTTGATAATCTGAGAGTCTATAAAATGATGCTCAATCCAGCTAATGTGTTTTTGGTGTTCCGGCAGGCAAGCTCTTAGGCTTTCTGGTGTCTAACAGAGGCATTGAGGCTAATCCGGAAAAGATCAAGGAAATTACATCCTTGGCTAAACCGGCGTGTATCAATGATGTTCAGCGACTGGCAGGTCGTATTGCGGCTTTGAGCCGGTTTATCAGCCGTTTGGGAGAGAAGGCAATTCCTCTGTATCAGATGTTGAAGAAAACCGACAATTTTGTTTGGAGTGATGCAGCTGATGCGGCGTTTGAGGACTTGAAGCGGCAGTTAGCTGAACTGCCAGTTCTTGCTGCTCCCGTTGATAAGGAGCCACTACTGTTGTATGTGGCTGCTAATGCCCGGGCTGTCAGTGTTGCCATTGTGGTGGAGCACAAGGAGGCTGGGAAGGAGTACCCGGTTCAAGGTCGGTTTACTATATCAGCGAAGTGCTCACTGAGTCAAAGCAAAGGTATCCGCATTGGTAGAAGCTGGTGTATGGGGTGTTTATGGCAAGTAGAAAGCTTAAACAGTACTTTCAAGGTCATCCCATCACAGTGGTCAGTTCTGCTCCTTTGGGGGATATAATCCAGAACAAGGAGGCAACTGGCCGGGTTGCTAAGTGGGCTATTGAGCTTGGACCACACGGTTTGAAGTATATGCCTCGCACAACCATCAAGTCCCAGGCTCTTGTGGATTTCATCAATGACTGGACCGAGTTGCAGGCACCAGAAGACAAACCGGACAGTACATACTGGACTATTCACTTTGATGGGTCCAGGCAATTGGAGGGCTCAGGGGCTGGAGTTGTCCTTACTTCCCCTCGAGGCGATAAAATTCATTATGTTCTTCGCTTAATGTTCCCTTGTACTAACAATGCAGCTGAGTATGAAGCTTTACTTCATGGTCTTCGAGTGGCTAAGGAGATGAACTTAAGCCGTGTACGATGCTTTGGAGACTCAGACTTGGTAGCCCAGCAAGTTTTAGGTACTTGGGATTCCAAGGATCCACTCATGGCGGCTTACCGATGAGAGGTGGATATTATGGCTGGTCACTTTAAGGGATATCAAGTGGAGCACATTGATCGGCGCAAAAACGAGGCAGTTAACGCTTTAAGTCGGCTAGGATCTCAGCGTAAACCAGTGCCGCCCAATACCTTTTTGGACGTCTTGCATAACCCGTCGGTTCAGCTGCCCACAGAGGAGGACCTCGCTATTCCTGATCCGGAGGCACAGTTGGTGGCCGCTTTACATATCATTCCGGATTGGAAAGTTCCATACTTGGCGTATATGAACCAGGGTGAGTTACCAGATGATGAAATTTTGGCCAGACAGATCGTCTAGCGGTCCAAGTCCATGGTTGTTCACAACGGCGAGTTACACCACTGCATTGTTTCTGGTGTGTGATACGTCTCCAACGTATCTATAATTTTTGATTGCTCCGTGCTACTTTATCTACTGTTTTGGACTATATTGGGCTTTATTTTCCACTTTTATATTATTTTTGGGACTAACCTATTAACCGGAGGCCCAGCCCAGAATTGTTGTTTTTTTACCTATTTCAGTGTTTCGAAGAAATGGAATATCAAACGGAGTCCAAACGGAATGGAACCTTCGGCAACGTGATTTTCTCACCGAACATGATCTAGGAGACTTGGACCCTACTCCAAGAAGTAACAGAGGCGGTCACAAGGGTGGGGGGCGCCCCCCCTAGGGCGCGCCCCTGCCTCGTGGGCCCCCTGTTGCTCCACCGACGTACTCCTTCCTCCTATATATACCTACGTATCCCCAAACGATCAGGACAGGAGCCAAAAACCTAATTCCACCACCGCAACCTTCTGTATCCACGAGATCCCATCTTGGGGCCTGTTCCGGAGCTCCACCGGAGGGGGCATCCACCATGGAGGGCTTCTACATCAACACCATAGCCCCTCCGATGAAGTGTGAGTAGTTTACTTCAGACCTTCGGGTCCATAGCTAGTAGCTAGATGGCTTCTTCTCTCTTTTTGGATCTCAATACAATGTTCTCCCCCTCTCTCGTGGAGATCTATTCGATGTAATCTTCTTTTTGCGGTGTGTTTGTTGAGACCGATGAATTGTGGGTTTATGATCCAGCTTATCTATGAACAATATTTGAATCTTCTCTGAATTCTTTTATGTATGATTGAGTTATCTTTGCAAATCTCTTCGAATTATCCTTTTGGTTTGGCCAACTAGATTGGTAGTTCTTGCAATGGGAGAAATGCTTAGCTTTGGGTTCAATGTTGTCGTGTCCTTTCCCAGTGACAGAAGGGGCAGCAAGGCACGTATTGTATTGTTGCCATCGAGGATAACAAGATGTTTTTTTATCATATTGCATGAATTTATCCCTCTACATCATGTCATCTTGCTTAAGGCGTTACTCTGTTTTTAACTTAATACTCTAGATGCATGCTGGATAGCGGTCGATGAGTGGAGTAATAGTAGTAGATGCAGAATCATTTCGATATACTTGTCTTGGACATGATGCCTATATACATGATCATACCTAGATATACTCATAATTATGCTCAGTTCTGTCAATTGCTCAACAGTAATGTGTTCACCCACCGTAGAATATCTATGCTCTTGAGAGAAGCCACTAGTGAAACCTATGGCCCCCGGGTCTATTCTCATCATATCAATCTCCTTTACTTTATTACTTGCTTTGTTTTTACTTTGCCTTTTACTTTTCACTTTGCATCTATATACCAAAAATACCAAAAAATATTATTTATCATCTCTATCAGATCTCACTCTCGTAAGTGACCGTGAAGGGATTGACAACCCCTAATCGCGTTGGTTGCGAGGAGCTATTGTTTTGTGTAGGTACGAGGGACTTGTGCGTGGTCTCCTACTGGATTGTTACCTTGGTTCTCAAAAACTGAGGGAAATACTTATGCTACTTTGCTGCATCATCCTCTCCTCTTCGGGGAAATCCAACGCAGTGCTCAAGAGGTAGCAGTGCGTTCCAGCACTGTGTTTCTCCTGAAGAAGGCCGTGAGATTTTACGTGAGATCCACGAAGGAGACTGTGGTCATCATGCCGGTTCAAAATCCTTGGTTGCTAAAGCTTTTCATCACGGTTTCTATTGGTTGACAGCTCATGCTGATGCTGAGGACTTGGTCAGACGATGCGACGGCTGTCAAAAATTCTCAAGACGAGCTCATGTGCCGGCTCAGGAGCTATGGATGATTCCTATCACCTGGCCATTTGCAACTTGGGGGCTTGACATGGTAGGGCCTTTCAAGCGATCAAAGGATAAGAAGACCCACCTGTTGGTGGCGGTTGACAAGTTCACTAAATGGGTTGAAGCGGAGCCAGTAAGCAAGTGTGACGCAGCCACGGCGGTTCAATTCATTAAAAAGGTGATCTTCCGTTTTGGTTTTCCACACAGCATTATCATGGATAATGGCACGAACCTCTCTAAAGGCGAGATGGAGGATTTTTGGCAACAAGAGCACATCCGGCTTGATGTAGCATCTGTGGCTCATCTCCAATCCAATGGTCAAGCTGAGTGAGCTAATCAGGAAATTCTAAAGGGTATCAAGCCCCGGCTTATGGTCCCCTTGAAGCGGACACCGGGTTGCTGGGTGGAAGAACTACCATCTGTGTTATGGAGCATAAACACCACCCCAAACCGATCTACAGGTTATACGCCTTTCTTCATGGTTTACGGAGTAGAGGCGGTACTCCCCAGTGATATTCGTCATGACTCGCCTCGGGTTGCCAATTATGTTGAAGCGGACAATGAGCAAGCACGTCAAGAAGCACTGGACCTATTAGATGAGAAGCAGGATATGGCTTTGGCTCATTCGGCGGTTTACCAGCAAGACCTGCGGCGTTATCACAGCCGCCGAGTTAAAACAAGAACCTTTCAAGAAGGCGATTTAGTGCTCTGGCTCATCCAGGATCATACCGACATGCACAAGTTATCCCCACCTTGGGAAGAGCCCTTTGTGGTCAGCAAGAATCTGCACAACGGATCATACTACCTCATTGACGTTTGAGAAGACTCACGCACTTCTGAGGAGGAGACCCGGCGGCCGTGGAACATAGCTCTCTTTCGGCCTTACTACACTTGAGTTATAGGCTCTTCCTATGTACATATTATGACAATGTATATATTATGATCAATATAATAAACCGGCATCCTTGCTACAAGCAGGGCCTCTACCGTTCTTCCAATGTTTCTTGGTTACAAGGGGGCTTCTGCTTCCAGAGTGATGACCTGTTTTGTCCATTAGACCGGCTATTGTGCCATCATACAGCTTGGGAGCTTCACACCCAAGGGGCCAAAGAGAGATCTGTTGCTATAAGCACGACTCAAACATAAGCACCCATTGAGCACATCTCACAAAGTTACTTGGGGGTTCTTTGTGTAAAGTAACAAAGAGTTTGAAAGGACCCTTGTAATCGGGTATCGACCCACGGCTTGGAAGCCTGGTGTATTCACCTAAAACCCCGGGTTAACCTGCCTTCATCAAGTAAGCCACTCCTATCCAGGTAATCCTGGCATGACCCGCCGAACGTTTGACAGTTACTCTCATTGAGACCCTGAACTTGTCAAAGTTAAAATGACGATTGGTTAGTTGGAGGCCCATCTTAAAAGGCTTTGTCAAATGATTTAACTCAGCGGCCTGGCAGCCCATGAAAAGCCTCGAATTTGGGCCTGGCAGCCCTCGAAAAGCCTCGACTACAAGTTTTTATTTGCTTTGTTTTTTGCAAAGTTTTATCCTTATTTGGTCACCTTTTAAGGTAAACCGGCATCTCTTGATCCGGCCAGGCTATATGTCTTCATCTCAACCTGGTGTTTTTTAACCTGGTGTGGCTTACAGTTATCGTCTGTTTAAGCATATAACCAATGGTGAACCGGCATCTTTCAATCCGGTCTGGCTTTGACTACCTGTCGCCAGTATGATCATCCGGTGTTCATCACAACCCGGTTTTACTTTTTACAATACTAGCATTGCATGGTGAAAGTTGGGTATTCACCCTTACTACAAATAAGTTGGTAAACCAACAGCATAATTTCATATCACAGGTATGATTTATTTTTTGCTATTTTTACAACCTTGGTTACCTACCAGGTTATGTATTGGGCATTATGACCCGTCCAACGGTAAACCGCCCGGACAGATCTTTTGTTATGCAGCTATAAGGACAGCATAATGTTATAAAGGTATATAAGCAAGTACTGCAATTATCATGGCGGATCAAACAAAGTCATATCTCAGTGCACAATGGCGGCAGATCAAAGTATTTCAAACTAACCTATTACAAGGCGCTTTACAGCCCAAAATAAAGGATTGTTCTTTACACAGAGCACAGTTTGTGAAACATCAACCCGATTGCCGGATCAAGGCTCATCACCATGTTGACGTGAAGTTGATGGATCATCTGGCGTCGGTCCAGTCAATCCGGGTTAAAGCTTGAAAGACAGACTCTTCACTTATAAGTTTGGACGGATCAAAGTCAGGGGCGTAAGTGTGCTTACGGATTGGCGGGATAAGATTTTGCACTTCCTTCACAGCAGTGTCAATCCGTTGGTTGTTCGCATCATAAAAGGACCGGTGAACAGTCAAGTTAGCTTCTTCCGCCAATTGACTCGCCAGGGGACGCATCTCCTTTGTTAGAACTTTGAGGGCTTCATTGTCAAATTTTGCCCTGTTTTCTTGCTCACCAGGAAAGCCCTTGGCAATGTCAACCGGATCTAGATCAGCTATCCGTGCTTTGGCTCGGGTAAGTGCCAGCAAAGCGCCAGCCCTGGCAGCGGATCGCTTCATCTCTTCTATCTGCGCCGGTGTCATGGATAACCTTGCAAGAGTGTCCTTGATCAATGTTGGGGCCAGTTTGTTGTAGGAGACTGCGCAGATAACCCGTTGGGCACCAGTATACAGTTGCTCTATCAACGTATAGGCTGCCTTCAGTTTCATCCGCATGTCAGAGCCCAGATGAGCAACACGACCACCTACAACGGTTTAAGATTTTGATGTTAAACAGGCAAATTTCAAAGATGGTTATTCAAGAGATCTTGACAGAAGTATTTACCAAATATCGCAGAGGTCATGGCATTTACTTGGCGCTTCAACCCAGTTAGTTCTTCCGCCACCGGTTTAAGAGCTGACTCGGCGTCCTCAGCCCGCTTCAACAATGCTGTCTTCTCTGTTTCCCAGCTGGCACGCTCATTCTTGAACCCTTCTTTAAGTTGTTCCATGGCTGCCAAAGCGTTTTTAAGCTCATCTTTGGCCTTGGAAGTCTCTGCTTGTTGGGACTTGATATTCTCTTGAAGATCAGCAATTTGAGAGCCTTGGTGATTTATATCAGTCTGCCACAGTCAGATGAGGAGCATGTAAATATTTTCTCAAAAGTCCCAAGCATATAACCAGTTATACACTTGGCACTTGGGGGCTAATGCGGATTGCTTCTTTACTACTGATTGTTTGAAGTCCCACGGATCAATACAAGTTTTAGTCTTGGCACTTGAGGGCTAATGTGTGTTTGATCAAGAAAATACACAAGCAAGGGAAGTTAACAAAATACAGTATGGATTATAAAAGTCCCGATTTATCTTCAAAGAGATAAACCGGCCCTTGGGGGCTACTCGGTCGAAGTGTTCTTTATCTTTAAAGTCCCGGTTTGTCTTCACGAGACAAACCGGCCCTTGGGGGCTACAATACAGTGAATGTACAAAATAAGTATGAAAGTGTTTGGAAGATTACCTCATAGAGTTCCTTCATCAGATTCACCAAACCGGCCTCATAATCTCGACTTGTGTAAAGCCGGTTCAAGAATCCGGAATGAAGATCCTGAGCAGAAAGATTAACATAGCTCGACAAATCAGTCTTCCCTTTCCCCTTTCCCATAGCAGCAAATTCATCCTTGGCAGTATGTTTCGATAAAGCAACTGGATTGCCTGGGGCGGTATAAGCAGTGCCAGTGATAATAACATCATCGCCACCTTTTGATGGGCTCGGTGGATTGACACTATCTTTGGCTGGGCTCGACGGATTAGCAGCAGGGCTTGGCGGATTAGCAGCTGGACTCAGCGGATCAGCAGCTGGACTTGGAGGCGTGACATGTGGACTTGATGTATCAACATGTGTAGCTGGGTCAGCTTCCGGCGGATTAGCATCAGTGGCTGGATCCGGTGAGGCAGAGTCATCCATAACAACATCAGTGTCTCTACCGGCATCTTCTAGAGTCTTCTCCGGTTCAACTTCATCAGTAGGTTCAGTGGTCTTGGCTTTCTTGCTCAACCGACCCTTGGCACTATAAGATCAAAACAGAAGATTAGTATGGTAAACCGATACACCAAGGAAAAAGTTAAAGGGCAGTATACTTACCCGGGGACGGTTTTAAGGGGAGGCAGCTGAGTGGTTGATGAACTGCCAGATGAGGAATTAGAGGACACCTATTAATTCGAGTCAGATGAATTAAGTGGGTTCCGGAAGCAACCCGCCAAGGGACAAGGCTTATTAAAAGAAGAAGAGACCTCCGGACGACGCTTCCGGGGTGGAGTGTCTGGTAAACCGGAGGAAGTGACCTGTTGACCACTGTCCGGGTTGTGCGACGACCTTCTTGTTGCTGTGTCTTCAAAGAAAATTGTGGATCCAAATGAGAAAGTGGGTGAGAGCGTTTTACTTTCCGAATTGCACGACGAAATTTCTGAACCGGCACATGATCTGAACCGAAGGAAAGAGAGATTACCTCAACATGATCAGCGCGGATGGCTTCTGCATCATCCTGATAATAGTCATTGTTAATAAAGTGTATGAAAAAGGAGCCAAGGGAGTCAAGTTCTACCTCTTGATCCGAATCTTCAATATCTTCGGGCAGATCAGAAGTTTCGCCGGTCTTCTTCTTGGCTGCTCTCTTTATAACTTTGCTCTTGGCACGAGGAGCCCTTGCCGGTTTGTCTGAAGCTTTCCTTTTCCAAAAGGAGCTATTGGCCTGGAAAATTAAACAAAGGTTTATTAGAGCAATGTTAAAGCGGAGGCGGATTAAGAAAGCACAAGGTTAAAATCTTTACCGCTGGCGGTTTGTTGGAGGAGTAAAAAGGGGCCAGCCCAGTTTGGCTGCATGCAGCGATCAGTTCATCTAGCATCTTCTTCACAGATTCTGTGACTTCATCATCAGTCATTTCTATCTCATTAAACTGTTGAGGATCCTTGGCATTGCCGGTATACTCATGCATCAATCCGGGGCAGCGGCTTAAAGGAAGGACATGCCATGCAACCCAGCAGTGAACAAGGTCAATGCGAGTCAAACCATTGGCTAGGGGAGCCCGGAGTTTGGCGAGTTGAGGTGCGTAAGCCTGTCGCTCCTTGGCGGTGAGCCATTGAGGTAGTGGATGGCCATTGCTAAGCCTGTGAGCGCGGCAACCCGACAAGGGATTTTCTTCGGCAGGGGCAGTATTCTTACAATAAAACCATGTTTGGTTCCAGTCTTTAGGGTGGCTGTGGTGCTTTGCATGAGGGAAATCAACTTCCTTTCTCTTTTGGATTGAAACCCCACCAAGTTCAGTATTGGGGCCGTCAGAGAACTCAGTCCGGCGGTTTAAATGGAAGAAATTCCGGAAGAGCTCAACAGTTGGTTCCTCTTGAAGGTAAACTTTGCAGAACACTTGGAAATTGCATATGTTGGACACAGAATTTGGTCCAATGTCCTGAGGATGGAGTTGAAAGCTGGCAAGCACATCCCGGAAGAACTTTGATCCGGGAGGGCTGAATCCCCGGTGTAAGTGCTGCATAAAAACAATTACTTCGCCATCTTAAGGCTCGGGAGGGCACTCAGGACCAGGAACTCGCCAATGAAGGATATTTTTTGAGGCTAAAGCGCCAGTTACAACGTATCCATTGATTTGTGTTTCCGTTGCAAGCGGCAAATTGCTTGGTCATCTTGGAAACGAACTGTAAAAGGAAAAATGAAGGCCGGTTTATGGTAGATGGTTGATATGTACTAATCGGTGTTAAACCGGGAATTTGATGAAAGCATATATGTGAGTTAAACCGGAGTTTTCTACTCAAGATAAGACGGCGGTTTAAGTGAGGGCTAATGGAATATGGCGGATTATCAACTATTAAAAGTTAAACCACCCTTAAACAGAAGAGGCAGAGTTGAAATCTACTAAGTGTTTACAGAAACAGATTTCACAGGATGGCAGTATAATTTTGGATCTACCATGGTTTAGTAAGAAATTTTATCTGAAGCCCTACAATGGCGTAAGAGGAACAGAGAAGGTCCAGATGCAGTTTTTCTACGAACAGTAAGACGTTATGGAGCGACAGACTAAAGTTACAGATCTAGCCGCAAAAGAAACAACTAGGTATAGCTAGATTCAGTAAAAGACTAAAGGGAAAGGTAGAGAAGCGCTGATGAACATCGATGAACTTGAAGCCCTAATGGAGATCTAGGGTTAGGGGAAGGAAGGTTTACCAGGGCCACACAACGGCGGCGGAGTATCGCAGGAGCTCTGGTCTAAACAGGGTGGTGTAGCGGCTTAGGTTGGTGCAGATTCGAGGACCAACGGCGGCGGTGGCGCTGGAGTTCTTCGGGTCGCGAGGAGGAAGACGAGAGGCAAGGGGGGAAATGGAAAGACCCCCCGACCCTATTTATAAAGGAAAGGGGACAAACGACAGGCGCGGAAATTGAGGGGCCTGAAGCGGCGAAAGGGGGCGCAGCTGTCGCCTCGATCTTTGGGATGTAATTAATGAAGGGTATCTTTTTATGCAGAAGATGACATCATGACGATTTACTGCAGTGACAGAAGATGATGTCACGGCGGTTCACCAAAATTTACAGGGAAAACGGCAACATGGCGGTTTACAAGAATCATCAGAAGATGCCCGTGGAATTTGTTTAAGTATTGAAGATTGACATGAACAGGTTCAAATCAATCTGGGGCCTAATGTTGAGGATATAATTATGGACATGAACAGGTTCAAATCAATCTGGGGCCTAATGTTGAGGATATAACTACTGAGTATAAACCGCCCAGGAGGGGTCGGTTCACGCTCAACCATACTGAAGTCCAAGAAGACAAGAAGATGGCGCTTTACTGAAGAAGCTTAGAGGCCCAAGCCCAGAGGCGGATTAGGGCCCAAGCCCAGAGGCGGATTAGGGCCCATAGTGGCAAACCGCCATAGTTGTATACTTGTATTGTAAGTTAGGCAAAGGGAGAGACCGAACCGAACACTTGTATGAATCGGCCTCGGGACTCTGTAAACCGGCCGGGCGTCAACCTGTGTATATAAAGGGACGACCCGGCGGCGGTTCAGGAAGGACATATAACAACCCGAGACCCAGGCTAGCGTGTTTGCTCCCTGGTCATCGAAACCCCAATAATCCCATCACAAACTAGACGTAGGCTTTTACCTTCATCGAAGGGGCCAAACTAGTATAACTCTCGTGTCCCTTGTCCGGTTTAACCCCTTCAGGCTAACCTCATTGCGATGGTTCCACGACTAAGTCCTTTTGCTAGGACATTTGACGTGATATTTCCATGACAGAAATGGTGGAGAAGATGAGGGAAAGCTAGATCCACATGAGGCAACACAAATCCATGGATCAAATTCAACAAAACTTCATCACACCAACAAATCACAGAAAAAAGTTGGGGCTATTTTTGGTGGGGATTTTTGAAATTGGGGAAGAACACAACAAAAGCAAGCTAGAAAACACAGGGTAGGGGCTCCAAAAACGTGATCAACGTGGCTCATGATACCAAGATGATGTAGGGTAGAACCCTAGAGGCCGATCTTTCACGTTTGGAGGGGAATCCTACCAAGAACACGAAGAACACGAGGAGGGGAACGAGGGAAAAACACGAGAGAACACTCAACCAACGAGAATAAAGTCACACATGTGCTAGATCATCGAGACACAAGGAGATACAAGATCCAAATCCAACAAGGGACGATACATAGGGTAACCGGTTCTTCTCCGTGAGGAGGTCTTGAAGATGGTCTGCTCCGGAAGGAGGTCTTGAATCCAAGTGGATCTTCTCTAAAGAGGTGTCGGTCCCTCGCGAAGGAGTAGATCCGGATGGATGAGCGAGGCTCTGTCTCACAAATGAGCTAAATCAACGCTAACCCTCTCTAGGAGGAGGAGGAGGAGGTCTATTTATAGTATAAGTGCAAATGGGGGCGAAGTGAAAGGATACATGGGCCTCGGGCCCGAAGCTGCGCACACACAGGCGTCGGTCGTCCGACATGTACCGGATGTCCGGAGGCTCACGAGGGTCCGGTCGTCCGGTGCTTGTCGGACGTTCGGTGTTTTGGCTCTGGATAGGTGGCGTCGGACGTCCGGAGTCTTCGGACTTCCGTTAATTTCTCCTCGGGTGTGCAGTTGCTGGTCGTCCGGGGCGGACCGGTCGTCCGTCTGCTGGGATGCGTCGCCGGACGTCCGGTCCAGGCCGGTCGTCCGCTCGCTTTGGCAAGGACTTGTGCAGGCTGGGCTCCAAGCACCGGACGTCCGGTCCCAACCGGTCGTCCGGTGGCTGTGACATCTTCAACGTCCCTTCCTCTTGGCCTTCATGCTCGGTGTCCTCGCCGTCTTGGACATTGAATGTAGCTGTTCCGTGGACTTCTTCTAATTACCTGATTACACATAATGTTTCCTCTTGAGGTAGTAGCCATGACTCATGTGTAGAAAAGGGTAGTTCTAAGAGGAGCGAGTTCACCTTATCTTTGATAGCCTTCGCTCAAGCTCTTGTCATAGGTCCAAGTGATGTCGAGGGGGATGTAGATACGTCCATGGGGATGATCGTGGGATGCTCCACATCAGGTTGTGTGTGAAGTCGGTCGGGCTCTTAAATTCCCACTAGTGTCTGTTGTCAACGGGGAACACTTACATTCAAATCACCGTCTAATTTTGCTTGATACAAAATACTATGATTAGATGCAATCTTGGCAATCATCAGTGAGAAGGAAGTTCAAGGCTAGATGTATGCCGGAAGAAACGGTCACAAAAATAACTACCTCTCTGCATGGAACAAAGCAAATTTAGTTTTTTTAGAAAAGGAGGAAGACTTCCGGCCTTTGCATCTGGGCGATGCATACAACCACTTTATTAATTATTGTCAAAAGACCTTACAACGAAATACAACAGTAAGTCTGAAGCCACCGTCTAGGCAACATCTGTTGCTACTCCTATTTATTTGATGAAGGGATGCTGCTAGTCTGAGCCTAATACCAAACAGATCTCGCAGCCAAACCTAACATCTAAGGCCTGAGTTCCCATCCAAGACGCCTATCGGGTATGGGTCACCCACCGGTCTGGCGCACTCCTCAACCAGGACGCCTGCTGGGTATGAGGCCGCCACAGCCACCTGCCACCAATCCATCTTCAGAGATGTACTGCTGCATCTATCTTGCCCGGTCTAGCTGCCGTCGACACCACCACGACGCCAGACAACACCACCATCCTGCGCTCGTCCATCAACACACGCCCAACAGCGAGACCCGGCCGGGGATCGGGGTGGGTAGATTGGGCCCTCAGCTGCGCCTTCATGAAGGAAAGCGGCACCCATGGGCGTCGCCGCCGCCGGGCCGGCTAGACTGGCCAAGGTTTCCCCCGGACCCAAAGTACACCACCAGGGCTCACCACCACCGGAGCCTGCAGCCGCAAACCACCGGGACGACGATAGAGGCATCAGGAGAAAGGGGAACCTCCAGTTATGATGCAACGGAGAACCGCACCATGGCCGGACTCCACCAGCGACCCGCCACCCGCGCGACCGAGTACGCTGGCCAGCGTCGCCTGCAGACGTCTCCAGCCGCCGGACGATGCTGCCTCGCCGATAGGGCCGCCGCCCAAGGTTCCCCAGGCCACCGATGCGATACTCCAGCCCGCAGGCCGACGAGATCGATCCGGGCGCCGAGATCCCCGCCGCCACCTTCCCTGGCGTCCGTGCGGGCTTTGCCGGCGGCTATCTCCGGTGGCAGCGAGGGACGGAGCGATGCATGTTGATCTTCATCAATGGGCCACAAAGGTCTCAAAAGGGACCAAAGAAGCAAATCAACATATTTTTTTAAAAGAACCTGATAAGTTGCGTTGTGCCTCGATGAATGCAAATACTGGATATCGACAAAGGAGGTTCACGTTTTGTTAGAGAATCTGCTAGACCAGGAGGAAATTCATTAGTTGCAATGGAGATGAGAAAATTGGCATTTTCGAGGAGACCATGATACCTCTTTCTTTCATGATGCAGCTACTGCCTGTAAGAAGAGAAATCAGATAAAAACTCATGGGCGACACAGAGTGTGGCAGCAAGGTATTGCTCAAGGTGGACTCTCAATACCTTATAGATTTTAAGTAGACACTCTTGTATCTCTTTACATAGGGAGTAGTATATAGAGAAGATACATGCATGTGAGTAACTTATTGGGTTTGTCTAGGGCATATATAGATGTGCCCTAGTCATTGCACATCTAAGTGACTTAGCGGTTCCGGTTTTTGTTCCTCTTCGAGGCGAAGCGGAGGCGACCAAGGCCCGTCGACTTTAGCCGGTCAGTCCCGTGAATTCCTCCGCCATTTGCCTGCTGCTTCGACTGCGATGGGTGTGGTGAGGGATCCCAGTGCTCCGTGTCCGGCTGGTTAGCAGTATAGGGCTAGTTTTTCTGGACGATGGCGATTTGATGACGATGATGCAGCCCTGGAGAATAATGTGTTCCTCCCTCCGGTCCCGTCGCAGGGGTTCTTCTTCGGAAGCCTATGAGGAGGGTGTGGAAAACGTCTTGTGCAGGAGTTTGCCATCGGACATTGCTTCATATGGTGATGATAGTTTCTTGAGTGTGGTTGTTGTTTTGGCATTGGGTTGCGGATTGCAGGTAGGCAGATCCGGTGTTCTTCGTCGACTACGTCAACCGGAGACGGCGGATCTGAGGCCCAAGTCGCACGGGGTTGAACCCCGGTCGACGCGCCGCAGCGATATGTGCTCTATCATCTACGACAATGCTTTCTTCGGCTCACAAAGCATTGATGCGATGGTGCTCCGACGATTTTTAGTTTGCAGTGCCTGTCTCCTCCTCCGATGGCGATGTCATGGTGTTGCTGGTGGTTGGTGGACGGCGACCATTTGATTCAGCAATTGACTCCCTCAAAATCCTATTTATAATTTCCTTTTATGTGGGGCCTTTTTTGCTTATGTGCCAAGATGGCTATCCTCACCAGTATTGTTTAGCGTGGTCCACATGTGTTGTATTTTTCAAATTTATGTAATGATGAATATGTGGTTTCAAAAAAAAAAGTGACTCGATCAAGCATAAAAAAAAAATATACAAAGAAATTTTCTACACTAATCTTGGGATAAAATCAATGACAAATGACTTAAATATGCAATACTTAGAGCATCTCCAACAGCCGTGCTATATAAGCGCCGCGCTGGAAAATTTGGATTTTGTGTGCGCGCGCAACCACTCCGGGAGCTTCAGCGGAGGCGCAAAAATCACGCGCACGGCATAAGTAGTTCAGTGCGCGGTCCCAAATGCCATCGCGCGCCGTTTGTTTGTTGCGCCCTCTCTCGCGCGCTGCACACTCAAGCGCCTACTCGCGACTTCCACCTACCTCAATCCAGGCGCTGGCGCTGCTGCCCGCACCACCCCATTTGTTTCGGTGACCATTCCGGTGCTTCCCCAGCCTATGCATGCGCCGCCGCTGCTTCCTCCATCTCCCTCTAGTCGCCGCCGCCCCTCGTGCGCGCCATTCCTCCGACGAACAGCGCCCGGTCGCCCACTGCCGCTCGGCGCCCACAAGGTGTTCGACAAAATGCTTGCAAGGTATGTATTGCTTCAATCTCACATTTTTTACATGAATTTGATGCATGTTGTTTGTAGTTTTTATAGGCTACTTTAAATTCAACATTGCAGATGAGTTCGTCATATGATTCTTCCGAAGAAGAATTTGATATTGAAGAGGAGGAGGATCTTGCAATGCATCCTAGCTATGCACATCAATAAAAAATTAAAGCACGGTGGTTCGGTTATGGTTCAACAGTAAATTTGGAGGTATAAGATCGATGCCGACAACAAATTGATGAGGCACTGTTTTGTGGATAATCCCGTGTACCCCGAGTCGTACTTCCGGCGCCGGTTTAGAACAATGTTCAAGAAAGCGTTTTTAGGCGCCGCTTAAGCGCGCTTAAGCGCTAAGCGACAACTAAACGCTTCGCTTTTGCCCTAGGCAGAAGTTTTAGCGTTAAGCGAAAAAAGCGAGATTTAGCGGCCGCTTTAGCGCTGAGCGCTGGCTAAGCGATCGCTGAGCGCGCTTAGGCATTCAAAAAGCGAGGAATGGGCCATGGGTTGGAGGTAAAAGGTGGGTATAAAGGCCTGGCCCAATACTGGCCTGTTCGGCTAGGGTTTACTGGGTTAGAAGGGGAGGGGGGAGAAGAGAGCTCCAGTCCAGCTGCTCCTGTTCTGCATCCAACTCCTTGTCCCCAGACTGGATCTGAACTACTGCTTGGGCTAGGCTGGGGCTGCTGTTTGGCTGCTGCTGCTGCTTGCCTGCAGCTACCATTTATCTTATATGCTCTAAGACGATATTATGCATTTATGCTTGCTATGTGAACCACTAAACCTTATCCTTATGAGTTATTTGGCTATTTGTTGTGGTGTGTGAACCACTGAACCTCAACCTTATATGCTATTTCAGATTTTCAGTTACCTATGTGCTATATTTCCTGTTTTCTTGTGCATATTATTCAAAAACAGCCAAATTCTGGCCAATTAAAAAAAACGCTCAAACCCGGTTAAGCTGCGCTTAAGCGGCCATTGCTCTAAGCTGTGGCCTTCCGCTCCGCTTATGCTTACCGCTTTCTTGAACATTGGTTTAGAATGAGCACCGAGTTGTTCAGGCGCATTACAGAGAAACTGGCGAGCCATGATCGGTTTTTTTTAGCAAAGGAGGAATGCCGCCGGAGAGCTCAGGCATAACACCTTTCAAAAGGTGACAACTGCTTTGCATATGCTGGCATACGGTATTCCGGCTAATCTGGTTGATGACCACTTGGCCATGGGTGAGAGTCAAGCCATCATGTGTGTCAAGCGCTTCGCAGTCGGAATTGTGCAAGTGTCTGGCCAGGAGTATTTGAGATCTCCCAATGCTGAAGACGCTTGGAGATGAACAAAGCTCGCGGGTTTCCAGGTATGCTTGGCTCAATAGATTGCATGCATTGGAGTTGGAAGAACTGTCCTAAGGCATGGCATGGGCAATTCCACGGCCAGAAAAAGGGTTTCACTATAATCCTTGAAGCGGTGACCGATCAAGAGACTTGGATTTGACATGCTTTTTTGGAATGCCGGGATCTTTGAATGATATCAACGTTGTTAATCGGTCACCACTCATGAATAAGACTGAAAATGCTGAACTACCACCGGTGCAGTTTGTAGCAAATTGCCATACATACAACTATGGTTAATATCTTGCGGATGGCATCTACCCAAAGTGGCAAACATTTATGAAGCCGTCGAGAAAATCGGAAGGTAATAAAAATCTTGATTTTCATAATGCTCAAGCGGCGGCTAGGAAAGATGTGGAGAGAGCTTTTGGAATTTTGCAAGCCCATTGTGCCGTCATGGAGAGGACCGACTAGATTTTGGGATCAAAAGATGCTTTGATACATCATGCAAGCTTGTGTGATTATGCACAACATGATCATCGAGAATAAGCGTGGCCAAGATTTAGACTACTCTTAGTATGAGCTCCTCGGACATCCCGTGCGAGTGCGACGGAGGGCTGCAAGGGTGGCCCGATTTGTTGCCTCCTATCATTGCCATTCAACGTGCCGAAACGCATGATGATCTTTAAAAGGATCTCATCAAGGAGTGGTGGGCATGGAATGGCCGACATAGAGCATCATTATTTGTATGTTTGATGTTGTATTGTTGAACTATTTGTTGTATTGCAAGATAAACTAATCGTCTGAGTTGTAATAATAAAATTGTACCATTTATTATTGATTTATTTTATTTGTGTTTGATTTTCTTGGTTGTGTTTGGAGTGCATATATTGTTTGTGTTGAGCGCGTGTAGTTTTTTCAGCAGCTGCTGGAGCGGCTCGCGCGCTATACTTTGCACCGGCCACTGGAGCAAGCGCCCCTCGCCACGCAAAGACTCACGACTCCGGCTCTGTAAACGTTTTTTTAGCGCTACGCTCGGCTGTTGGACATGCTCTTAGAGCATATGTAGATGTGCTTTACCAAACTGTAACCTACTCCCTCTGTTTATAAATATTTATGTTTATAGAGATTTCAACAAGTTATTACATATGGAGCAAAACGAGTGATATCTACACTCTAAAATATGTCTATACTCATCCGTATATGGTTGTTCATTTGAAATCTTTATTAGAAAGATAAATATTTAGGAACGAAAGAAGTATTTTCCAAATATGCACCACAAAGTATAGTCGCCGACGGCAACAATTTTGCCGAATTTGTGTGGAGTCCGACTCTGACCCCTTGTGCAGTTGGAGCCACACAAGGCGGAGTCAGCACGCCGTTGCCACGCCGGACTGAGATATTTACGCCGATATAAAACCTCCGCGTTCCCGTCGCTCCCTCCCTCCCCTCCCAAAACCCTAGCCTACCCCAGCCTCCCCTGCTTTGCGGCGCGCCAGAGCGAGCGAGCGAGCAAGCCAGCCAAAAACCCACCAGCGCCGGGCGAGATGGATCGGCGCAAGGGCACCGGCAGCCGCGACGCCAACGGCGGCCTCGCGGAGGCGACGGCGTCCAGGCTCAGGTTCGAGGACGCCGACGAGGTGGCCGAGGAGGTCGGGATGGAGGTGGAGGAGAGCCCCGCCGCGCCCGGGGAGGAGGTCATCGGCAACGACAAGACCAGCGCCGACTACTACTTCGACTCCTACTCCCACTTCGGTACGCGCCGTTTCCCCGTGGATTTCTGTTATAGCCCGCGGCACTGGGGAATTTTTTTTCCCAATCTTTGATTGACTAGTTTATGGGAGAGCATGAGGTGTTGTACCGTCCGGTTGTATTGGCGACAATATTGGTGCCAAAGATTGATCTTTTGCAGGTCTAGTGCAGCATGCGAGATAATTAGTGTGCCTGAACTGTAGGATTTTCCTCAGTTGGATAAAAAAAATTAATTCTCACCCTATAAACGTGATGATTGGTGAAAATGAGATTGTTTTATTGGCAATAGCTCTGGTGGATTATAGGCTGTATTGGTTCTTGCTTTTGTTGATCCACCAGATATTTGATGGTGTCATTTTTAATTTGACCATAGGTTGTTGCTCTGCTGAATGAAAATTTGACCTTTAGTTAAGCTGCGTTCACTGGTTGGAATTAAAAAAAAACTAATTAGTTGCTTCTTATCACGTGGTGGTCCTTAGTACTTGTGTTCTTTCATGTCCTTATTATTGTTGGATATTAGTTCCCCCTTTGTCCCCATGTTTACTGCCTAGTTGTTTGGTGCTAATTTTTTATATGCTGTGGTTTAGTGTGACATTGTATGAAAAAGGGCCATTTTCTTGTTCTGTTTAATAGTCTAGCCATGTTCTAGTGTCATGGGTGTTGGTCTTTCTAAGTCTTGCTCTTTTATTGGTGATTTTACCATGTTTATGCTATTTCGCACTGGCAAACATCATTAGCATTGAATTATATACTAGTTCCTGAGTTCCTTACTGGATCGAGTGTATCACTTACTCCCTCCGTCCCATAATATAAGAGCGTTTTTGATACTAGTGTAGTATAAAAAAGTTCTTATATTATGGGACGGAGGGAGAACTATTTTATTATGTCATGTATGACTTCCATGAACTGTCTAAAATGTAGTGTCTGTTTTGCAATAAGTTTATTTTGTACTCATACTTTACCCTTGGTGTTTGTTTTGCAGGTATTCATGAAGTAAGCAGTTCTGAATGAAGCACTACCCCCCCTCTCTTGCAATTCTTCATCGTTGTATAATAGTCCTTGTTTTACTCTTTAGATGTGCTGACCAAATATGTGTGGTGCCAATTATTTTTCATGTATTCATTGCAGGAAATGCTAAAAGATGTTGTTCGGACAAGATCATATCAAAATGTTATCACCCAGAATAACTTTCTTTTCAAGGACAAAATAGTCCTTGATGTTGGTGCTGGGACCGGTATCCTATCACTTTTTTGTGCGAAGGCAGGAGCTAAGCATGTCTATGCGGTCAGTGTACTAAATTCATCTTTTCAATTCAAGTCTACAATGGTAATTTAGTTATCCAAAGCTATTGTAATGAATGCACATTATTTGAATAAACTGGTATATTGTCTGAAGCACTTGTTGGTGTAGTCTTCCATACAGTTGTGTGTACCCAACTATCTATGATCTGAAATGAAATAGTTAACTTTGCCTACCCATATATTCTAGTACCATGAAAATAATGTAAAAAAAATGTCCTGGTAATGAAGAGCCAGAAAATATTGACCTACCTATGTCTGTCCTACTGTTGCCTTGCTTTTGTGTTAACTTGGATACGTATTTCAATAGATAGCACACCAAGCCCCTGACCCCCACCCACACATGCGCACAAAAAAAGAAAGGAAAAAAAATGAAGCACACCAAGTGATTGTCTATGTTATCCTGTGAAAGTTTGGGATTTCAGATATTCCTTAGTTTGAGGTGCAGGGGATTATTTTTGTCATTTTACTCTGGCTGAATGAACACTTCCTGTCACTTCTTACTATGCTTTTAACCTTCTTTTATTTTCCTAACATAGAGTTGTTCTATTCATTTACAGATTGAATGCTCACAGATGGCGGACATGGCAAAGGAAATTGTGAAAACAAATGGATTTTCTGAAGGTGATTTCCTGTCATTTTACTATCTATTCTATGATAGTTTTTATAGCATGTAATCTCTTGTTGTGATATACTTACATTTTGCTTCCATTGCAGTCATTACGGTAATAAAAGGGAAAGTTGAAGAAATTGAGCTTCCCGTCCCAAAAGTAGATGTCATAATCTCTGAATGGATGGGTTATTTCCTCCTGTTTGAGAATATGTTGGACACTGTTCTTTTTGCACGTGATAAATGGCTGGTAAGTGAACCTTCACAGGGTTCAAGTGTTTACATTTCCTTCTTTCTAGTTTCTTTTAACTTGATATACTCCAAGAGCTAACGTTGACTGAATATTTGGACCTGCTGTTTTGTACTGGAACTTTGGGGGATTGTAGCTTATATTACCTTTTGTTATTGCTGCTATGTAGGCCGATGATGGTGTTGTCCTGCCAGACAAAGCCTCTTTACATCTTACTGCAATTGAAGATGCAGAATACAAGGAGGACAAAATTGAATGTAAGTATGGTGGTGCATGGTGCACTGGAGTATCTGCATATGAGTTTCATGCAGCATGTGTTCAGAAGTTTTCCTGAGCTCATATTTATATTTCTCTGATGGCGTTGTTTTTTTACCCTTGCAGTTTGGAATAATGTGTATGGCTTTGATATGAGCTGTATTAAGAAACAGGCAATGATGGAGCCACTTGTAGATACTGTGGATCAAAATCAGATCGTCACTAACTGTCAGTTACTGAAGGTAATGGCGTACTTCTCAACCAAGTTATCTTTTGTTTTTGTATTATATCTGTTCAATTGGCAGATCATCTTAAATCCTTTTGTCTATTTGATATGCGTGTTTCAGACAATGGATATTTCCAAGATGTCATCTGGGGATGCATCATTTACTGTGCCGTTCAAATTGGTAGCAGAGCGTAATGACTTCATCCATGCTCTTGTTGCTTACTTTAACGTGTCATTCACCAAATGCCATAAGCTGATGGGCTTCTCGACAGGTTTGTCTGTCCTCACCTTTTATCATCCAAAGTATGCTTGTCTAAATCCTTTCTTCAAGCAATCTGGTAGTAATGAATGTACACACAATTTACTGTTTGCAGGGCCCAGATCAAAGTCCACCCACTGGAAGCAGACTGTTCTGTATCTCGAGGATGTGGTAACTATCTGCGAGGGAGAGACTCTGTCGGGCAGCATGACAGTTGCAAACAACAAAAAGAACCCTCGGGACATCGACATTACGCTGAAATACGCCATAAATGGCAATAGGTGCAAGGTGTCCAGAACACAACACTACAAGATGCGGTGACCAACACGAGGAACTCAGCTGCCGCGCAGTCCACTCAATTTTGGTCGACTGAGTATCTTGTGTTTCTTAAAATTTGATGCTTGTTCCCCGGTCTTGTATTTTAACATGCGCTTGTCAGGCACCTAGGCAACAAAGTAGAAAGTAGAGTTTGACTGGCATGTTAATGTAGTTTGCTTCATTGCAAATCTATGTTGTGTCCGTGGCACAGGGATTTTGGTTAGTTGTTGTACACGACTGCGTCAAAAATGAACCCATAATAGATCACAACCCTCGCAATTTATGGGTTGATATCTTCTGCTACTGTGGTCTTCTGTTATGTCCTTTTTGTGTGTGTCGCCATTATAAGATGTCATATATTCCTTTGCTAATTGATCTTTTGCGTGCAAAACAGGATGATATAAGATATTTTTTTGACGCTACACACAAAAAATGTCAAAGTGTCAAAAAAATGTCTTATATTATGGGATGGAGGGAGTACTTAATATCTTGTCGTTTGCAAAAGTAATAATGATCTTTTCAGGCATGCCTAGGAACAATGCCGAAAAGTACCCCTTTGGTGCATGACAACTTTAACAATAAGCAGAGTAGTTTTACAACACATAATTTTACTCTTAACAGAGAATGCTGAATTGCTGATGCCACCATGTTCCGAAGATTCACTGGGCGAGCACGCTGCATAACAAAAGAAGTTTTGAGATAGTGAGACGAAAACTGGCAAGTACTCCAATTTTGATTTGAGTAGATTGGCTTGGAGCATAATTAGTACAGGGTTGGCGAGTGCTTACTTGTAGAGGTAAGCACCAATGCCAAGAATGATGCAGATCAGTATGATATCAACTGTGAAGTTCCTTGTCGATCGAATCTGCACAACACCCAGATCCAGATTTTGATTTGTCAGCAGAACAAAAGAATGAAAGTTGTTCTTCATCAGGGATCAAAGGGAGTAACAAAGCCAACCTGGTTGACTATCTCTTTAAGCCTGACGTTGGTCTTTCTAAGTTCTGTGTTAGCCTTGTCGACCTGCAGAAAATACCACGCATATCAGTCAGTTTTCATCTATGGAAAAGACAGGAGGATGGACCAGAAATCTTTTTTTTTTTGTTACAAGAGGAGAATGGGGTCAAAACCTTTCTGTCAATTTCGTCCATGAGAGGAACCTGCCTGTCCAGTTCCTGCAGAATTACATCATCAAGAGTCAATTGTAGCTCCAGACATAAGCCGGTTTTAGATTCAGCTTGGGTTATTATGCATGCCACTTGATGCATTTGCAGCTGACCGACCTCACCAATGTCCTCCGCCAGGTTTTTCAGCGTGTCCAGGCCTTCAGAAATGAGGTCCAGCCCTTCATCCTGCGCATCACATCACATTTAGAAAGGTAAAATTCGGGTTTTGGAAAGTCGACTGCTAGCATGTCAGTCTCAATCTGCTAGCTTTGTGATGGCATTTATCTTGAAATGGATTTGATGGGCACAAGGCCAGAATCGTTGCCTGTTTGATCCGGCGCATCTCGAACTCCATTCTGAAAGCCTCCGATTCCTGGCTGGTCTGGAAGTAGCCCTCGTCCAAAGTTTCAGCTGCAACTGGTTGAAAGTTGAAACACGAGAAACATGGTTGGTTCCGACTCTGAATGAGAACCAAATCCTTGTGTTTTTCTTTACACGCGACATGCAACTTTTAATATAATCCCCTAAAATCAGAGGGATTCTGTCGTCACGCTAGATACTACAGTTTTTCACGAGGAATGATATGCAATGCAGACTGAAGAATGTGTTGCTGTACACTGGTACTAACTGAAGAATGCACCGGAACATGAGAGACAAAAGCCTGAACACAATTTCAGTAGCTGAGATGATAATTGATACTACTTTGCAGATGAAACAAAAAAGGGAAACCTGAAGAGTCAAACTTGATCCCCGGCCGAGCGTTCCCGCCGCCGTTCTGATCCGCCGCGCCGCCACCGTCGGGGATCGACTGGATCCTCTGCTGCAATGCCGAGACCAGATCAGGCCGCAGCGCCATCTCCTCCGGCGACACCCCTTTCATCTGTGCATGCATGTTCAATCGTTCAGGCATCCGTATTTGTATCGGAAACTCATCGGGATGATCTATCAATTTCGAGAAGAAAACTATGGAGGGTAAAGCTACGAGCTCGGATCGAATTGATGGCGTGTGATAGATTATTAAGGTCACCTTCTTGCCGGCTAGCTTCTGGAGCTTGGCCACTTCCTCCAAGAGCCGCGCCTTGGTGCGCCGCACGCCGGCGTTGAGGGTCACCGCCGCCGCCCGGTTCGTCTCCCTCGCGGCCCGCTCCGACTTCTGAATTCAATCACAGTTTGACATGAACCGTGAGCGCGGCATTTCAGGCAGGATCAAGGATCAAGGAAGGCCGCATGCAGCTAGCAACGCGAGGAGGCGGGCGGGGAACGGGACCTCGATGGCTTCGTCGATCACGGCGTCCATGTCGGCGTAGAGCCGCGAGAAGGGGTCGGCGGCGTCATTCCGGTGCTTGTCGGCGTCGTACCTCTCGTACTTCTTGCAGATGGCGTCCACCCGGGTCAGCACGTCGATCATGCTCATCTTGCCGTCCTCCCCGTGATCGCTGGTGCACAATGCCGCATCCGGAGGGGGGGGGGGGGGGGGGGGGGGGTCTCTCGTCGACCGGCGCGCCGCCGCTACGGCGGTGGTCAGTTAGTACGGCGAGTCAGTGGTAAATTAACCACGCCGGACAGGAGAAAAGGAAGAGGAGAAGGGAATGGACGAGGTCAGGAGGAGCCTCCGTCTTGTTGTGGAATGGTTTGGGGGATATCTCGCTGGTTGTTAGTCTGTTGGTTACCCGCGAAACCCCCGGCCGGCGTTTGGTTATTCATTTTTATTTTTGTAAAATCATTTAGGAAATTGTTATTTGAACATTTACCGTGAACTCAGTCTATGTTTCTTTCGCTCGCAGTTAGTCTGAAACTGCTTTTTCACATCATTTCTTTGTTGCATCTGAAAGAGAGATGTATCATGAAAGCTGATCTTCTATAGAAATGTCCTTCGACAGACAATTCTGGTTACTATGTTTTCATATAAATGTGTGCATCAAAACACCGATAAATGTCCGAACAGTGCGGTCCAGACACTTTGTGTCATCCAACGCCGTGCATTAACGTCCGCGGACCGGTCAATACTTCCGAATTCCTACAAACTGGAAGCAAACACTGGGACTGGGAGGTTTGCGGATAACCGCCACATAGGAGTCTGACACCCACAAGTACCCCAAAAAACCCCCATCTAGAGCCTCACTTCGCTCGTCCCCCCTTCCTCTGTATCTATGTAGTCCAAGAGTGTCGTCGCCGCTGTACCACCCACCCTATCACCCAGGCGTTGCTGGACCTTCGCCGCTCCATCCGGCGCCATCCTGGAGTTGCCTACGCCTCCTTTCAGCCCCTGGTCCGATGATGCTTAGGTACCCTCCGCCCTTGCACATTGGCAGCCATGGTGGACACCACACCCGACAAGTGTTCGGCCAAATGCCACATCCAAATTTGTTGACATTTTTTTATTCAGTTGCAGAGTACTTCTACGCCGAGTTCATTTATACGTCCTTGTCTAATGAAGAAGAATATGAATGAAATGACGATGATGTATCTGGTTATTGAAGATGCCCAACATGCGGAGTAGCATGTTTTCAGTTTCAAGGGATCAATCACGGGACATCGAGTGCTGAATCGGTATAAGGCACAAGGCATATGATGATGATGGACATCTACTTCGTCCCTGATGCACTATTAGGGTCCTATTTCGGTCGTCGATTCCAGATGAGCCGAATTATACATGTTCAATCGCCTCTACAATGGTTTTCGGGCCTATGATGATTATTTTATCTTGAAGAAGGTGAAGAAAATATGTCCTAGAGGCAATAATAAAATTGTTATTTATATTTCTTATATCATGATAAATATTTATTATTCATGCTACAATTGTATTATCCGGAAATTTGATACATGTGTGGATACATAGATAAAACACCGTGTCCCGAGTAAGCCTCTACTAGACTAGCTCGTTGATCAAAGATGGTTAAGTTTCCTAACCATAGACATGTGTTGTCATTTGATTAACGGGATCACATCATTCTAATGATCATTAAATTTATTGCTAATGCTTTCTTCATGACATATACATATTCCTTTGACTATGGGACTATGCAACTCCCGGATACCGGAGGAATACCTTGTGTGCTATCAAACGTTACAACGTAACTGGTGAAGGAAATATGCCCTAGAGGCAATAATAAAGTTATTATTTATTTCCTTATATCATGATAAATATTTATTATTCATGCTAGAACTGTATTAATTGGAAACTTGGTACATGTGTGAATACATAGACGAAACAGAGTGTCCCTAGTATGCCTCTACTTGACTAGCTCGTTAATCAAAGATGGTTAAGTTTCCTGACCATAGACATGTGTTGTCATTTGATGAACGTGATCACAACATTAGAGAATGATGTGATGGACAAGACCCATCCGTTAGCTTAGCATTATGATCGTTTAGTTTTATTGCTATTGCTTTCTTCATGACTTATACATATTCCTCTGACTATGAGATTATGCAACTCCCGAATATCGGAGGAACACTTTGTGTGCTATCAAACATCACAACGTAACTGGGTGATTATAAAGATACTCTACAGGTGTCTCCGAAAGTGTTTGTTGAGTTGACATAGATCAAGATTAGGATTTGTCACTCCGTGTATCGGAGAGGTATCTCTGGGTCCTCTTGGTAATGCACATCACAATAAGCCTTGCAAGCAATATGACTAATGAGTTAGTTACAGGATGATGCATTATGGAACGAGTAAAAGAGACTTGCCGGTAACGAGATTGAACTAGGTATGATCATACCGATGATCGAATCTCGGGCAAGTAACATACCAATGATAAAGGGAATAACGTATGTTGTTATGCGGTTTGACCGATAAAGATCTTCGTAGAATATGCAGGAGCTAATATGAGCATCCAGGTTCCACTATTGGTTATTGACCGGAGATGTGTCTCGGTCATGTCTACATAGTTCTCGAACCCGTAGGGTCCACACGCTTAACGTTCGATGACGATTTGTATTATGAGTTATGTGTTTTGGTGACCGAAGTTTGTTTAGAGTCCCGGATGAGATCACGGACATGACGAGAAGTCTCGAAATGGTCGAGAGGTAAAGATTGATATATTCGAAGGTTACATTCGGACACCAGAATGGTTTCGGGAAGTATCGGATAAGTTTCGGAGTACCGGGAGGTTACCGGGACCCCCCCAGGGGACTATTGGGCCTTCATGGGCCCTAGTGGAGAGAGGAGGCAGGCGGCCAGGTGGAGACGCGCGCTCTCCAATCCCAAACCGAATTGGACTAGGGGTGGGGGGCGTGGCCCCCCTTTCCTTCTTCTCCTCCACCTCTTTCCCCTTCCACCCTTCTCCGAAAAAGGAAAAAGGGAGTCCAACTAGGATTGGGAGTCCTAGTTGGACTCCCCCCTTTGGCGGGCCCCTAGGCCGATCGCCTTCTCCCCTCCTCCTTTATATATGGGGGTGGGGGGCACCCCAAAGGCACACCAAGATTTCTCTTAGCCGTTAGCCGCCACATCTTGAGAACTTCTGAAATTTCCTCACGAGCATTGCTAGCTCCTGGCTTAGTTCTTCAGGATCACCAAGGCTGCTATCAGAATCTTCTCCTTCAGATTCGGAGACTGCCTTGGCCTTAAGTGCGCGTGATCTTCTATAGCTTGGTACATAAAGGTCTCTCTTCTCATCAAGTTGGAACTCATGAGTATTTAGGCTCTAGAGGATATCAACAGGATCAAGTGACTTGTAGTCTCCACGTTCTTGAATCATCAATGCAAGTGTGTCAAATGAGGAATCAAGTGATCTCGGCAATTTTTTCACCACCTCATGGTCGGTGATGTCAGTGGCACCAAGTGCTTGAAGCTCATTTGAGATGTCAGTGAGGCGATCGAAGGTTTGCTGAACATTTTCATTGTCGAGTCTCTTGAAGTGGTTGAAGAGATTGCGAAGAACGTCAACTCGAGAGTCATGTTGAGTTGAGACTCCTTCGTTGACCTTGGACAGCCTATCCCAGATAAGCTTTGTTGTCTCCAAAGCACTCACTCTGCCATACTGTCCTTTGCTCAGATGGTCACATATGATATTCTTCGCTTGAGAGTCGAGTTGCTTGAATCTCTTCACATCAGCAGCGTTCACGGAAGGAGTGATGGAGGGAACGCCATTTTCCACAACGTACCAGAGATCATTGTCAATTGCCTCCAGATGCATTCGCGTCTTATTCTTCCAGTAGGGGCAGTCCATCCCATCGAAGGTAGGACGCCCAGCCGAGACCTTGATCATGCCTGCAGTCGACATAACTATAACTCCAAGTGGTTAAACCAAAATCACACAGAAAAAGGGAGTACCTTGCTCTGATACCAACTGAAAGTGTGTTATATCGACGGGGGGGGGGGGGGGGGGGTGAATAGGCGATTTTTACAAATTCGTCACTGAGGAAATTCAACTTGAGAAATTTCCGAAGTAACAAACTACAAGCAGCAGAATAAGTACTCAGGTGCATGCATAACAAAGCAGTAACATAGTCATCATGATGAAATGAAACATCACAGAGCACAGGTAGCGTGTAAACAGGATGAGCAGGTAGAAGACAAGATGACTGAAGAATTTGGATTGAGGAAATAGAGAAAGTCTTTAATCAAAGTCTTCAAATAGTAACGATCAATTTCATCAACACACGAATGAGGAAATGAAAGGGTTGAGGAAATAAAACCAGTAGCTTGGTGAAGACAATGATTTGGTAGACCAGTTCCAACTGCTGTGACAATTGTACGTCTGGTTGGAGCAGCTAGGTATTTAAACCTGAGGACACACAGTCCCCACCGTATTCTCCTTGGGCTAATATCACACAACAGGTGACTTTCAAACCTTCACAGACTCGGTCACTCGATGATTCACAATTCCTCTTGGATGCTCTAGACCATGACGCCTAACCGTCTGGAGGATGCACAATCCTCAAAGGTAACAAGCGTCGGTTCCACACAGGAACAATCCCTTCAGTGATGCTCAATCACTTTGGGTTGTAGGTGTTTGGGTTTGGATTTTTTCCTCCCTGATGATTTTCGATCAAAGTCTTTGGAGGATGGGATGCTCTCAATGACAAGTGTCAGTTTCTCTCGGAGCAGCCAACCAACTAGTGGTTGTATGGGGAGGCTATTTATAGCCTAGGGAGTAGCCCGACATGATAAGACATAAATGCCCTTCAATGATATGACCGTCAGGTGGATAGGATATTTTGGGACAACTGGCGCGTAGCACAACAACGGTCAGAAATTTGAGCTCACAAATTCCTTAGGGCTATCATGTTCCTCACTTGTAGGCAGTCCGCATTGGCGAATTCTTAACTCCTCAGTCAGAACAAATTCTTCAGAGAACGGAAGATCTTTGTCTCTGTCACTGAAGAAATTGACTGAGCTGTATGAGATTTTCAATGGCCTCACTCGAAAGGATTGGTTAGGTGTAGGATTTTGAGATGAGCATCACTTGGAAACTCTTCCTTAGTTTTACCTCGAACCCCTTTAACAATACGGTATTTCCTATGACTCAAGAAAGAGAAAATGAAACTACGAAAACAAAAGTCTTCACACTTCATAATCCTCGCATCAATATCGAAGTCTTCAAGGTCACACCAATTTCCTCACTTTCAAAGTCTTCAAGAAAACCAAAGTCTTCAACTGAAGACATTCATTTTTAGGGGTCGACTTTCATCGTAAATATCAAACTCCTCATAGACTTATAGAACATGTGTACACTCATAAGCACATCAGTCCCTTAACCTATAAGTCTTCAATACACCAAAATCACTAAGGGGCGCTAGATGCACTTACACTTTTCACAGACATTGAGATTCGAGTTAAAATTCCCCAATCCGATATAGGGCACATACAATGATGATATCTTAACGATGCCACATACAATAATTAGTGAGGTAAAAAGAGAAAAAAGACATTGCCTTCTCTTGCCTAAGAAATGGCCTCTTAATAAGAAAGCCTGAAATAAATAAGGACACCAAAGGGCGTCCGATAAAAAAAACAAAAGTCAGTACAATGGACAGAGAACTCGACCAGGATGGACCATAAAAGCTAAATTACATTGAAAATCATACTAGACTTGTTCTTCCACAGTTGTACGCCGCCCGCTAAAGATTAGAATTTGCACTTAACCAACACTAAAGGAAAGGGACACCTGCAAACGCACTCGTCATGCCAGGCTTTGAAGACTGCAATATAGCCACTCGCCCCTTAAGACGAGATCTATAAATCACTGAATCATGCATCACCCCAGATAGTACATGCTTGCAATGGATGACGTTCAGAGGGTTGGAGAAACCGAACCATGCCACCGAACTACATGGAAGAAGATGTCAAAGCCGCCGCACCAATAGCCATCTATTAGCTTTCGTTGAAAGACACACCAACTGCCAAGATCGAAAGAGAACCAACAGATGTGGGGAGACAAATTAAACTTTCACAAGCATCTTCTTCAACGCTGAATTGGACATCGTCTATGTAAGAAACTACAAAAGAGACATAATTCAACACACCATCGACACGACCACCTCGTTGATGTCGCCAGAGAAACAAAATCTAAGGAAAAGAAAATGAAACGGATGGGTCCCCACTCCCATCTATGTGGTAGTCGGACCGGAAAGAGGGGAGGACTGAGGCGGTGGTCTGTGGGGAGGTTGTGACAACGCCTACTAGGGTTGCGAGTTATGAGCAGCAACCAACGAGTTTGTCATGCTTTTCGTAGATAGCAACTAGTCATCGTTCTTAACAAGAAAGATTGACATTTATCTTTGTTGTACGGGATTTTTCCCTTGTGTTCACACATTTTTCAATTTTTGCTTTTATTCTATCACCCCATAATTTTTTAAGACCTCGTAATATTAAATGCTAGAGATATCAATACTACATTATATAACAAGTTGCTTTTCTATTCCACTCCTCTGGCTAGTAACATGGGGAGGTTTCCTTTCCTTCTCTTCTACTATTTGTTTCCCTTTGGCGCCAAAACACTGTTTTCGGTTTTGTTCCGTTGTCTGATGATAGTGGAACACGATCCAATTGGATTGTATGGAAAAAGAAAATATAACAAGTTTTATTGCATTCTCTAGATGGCGTGGAACTACATAAAAGAATTCTTTTGATCGCCTTATTTTACCAACCATTCTACGTGGCTTAATAAGTCTCATATATTCCTACGCCTTCCCCCGCAAAAAAAAAAAAAGATTCCTACGCCTTGACGGTGATGATGTGCTCGGAGGCTGCTGACCCCGCATCCACCGTCATGGTGTGGGAGACGGGCGTGGTCTGCGAAGGGTGGTCCACCGTTAAGTTGTAATCGCCGTGGGCGAGGTCGAGCTCGAGCATTCCATCCGCGTCGGTGGCGGCGGACGTCTTGTGCGTCTTCCACTCGGCGATGAGCTTGTCGACGAGGTCGCCGACGGGGAGGTTCTTGAAGCTGTTGTCGGTGAGGCACATGACGTAGCATCCGAAGGGGTGCCAGGCGGCCCACATGACGATGCCCTGCACGCCGGGGTGGGCGTAGCCTTCCCTGAGTATCTGCTCCAGGAACTTGACCTGGTTGGGGCCCTTGACGACGTCGACCTCGGTCATCCACATGGGCAGCTTGAGCTGCGCGAGCGTGTCGAGGGCGCCCCTGACGTAGGGGAGGTTGGGCGTGGTGAAGTGGCTCTCGAGGCCGACGCCGAGCTTGAGGCCGGCGTTGCCGGGGTAGCCCTGGATGAGCTTCATCTTGGCCATGTACTTGGAGGGAGTGCAGTTGGGGTCCATGGGCTGCGACAGCGTGTTGAACTCGTTCATGAAGAGGATGGCGGTGTGGTCGATCTGGCCGACCTGCTGGTAGATCAAGGGCGACGCGTTGGGGCCGAGCTTGGTCTCGAAGAAGTTGAAGTGCACGTTCTCGTTCACCACGTCCCAGTGGATGAGCCTCCCGGCGTAGCGCGACACCACGTTCTTGAGCCGCTTCTGCATCGCCGCCTTGAGCTGGTTCAGGTTCATGGGCGTCACCCACTTGAGCTGCGAGTTCTGGTCGTCCCAGAACACGTTGTGCCCGCGCACCTTCACGCCGTACTTCTGGGCCAGCGCCATCATGGCGTCCGGGGTGCGGTAGTCCTCCTGGTTCTGGGCCCACTCCGTGCCGTACCACTTCATCTCGTTCTCCATGGTCGCCACCGTGAAGCGCGAGAAGAACCACTTCTCATAGGCCGGGTTGCTGAGGATCTCCTTGGTCATCGCGTTGCCGAACGGGAACCCGGCGCGGAGGAGCTGGATGCTCACGTTGGCGTTCGCCATCGGCTGCCCGTCGGGGCCCCTGGCGACGATCTTCACCGTGCTCCGGCGGGCCTTGTTGGCGGACTGGCGGGCGTGGGCGTCCCATTCCTCGAAAGAGAAGGGCTGCAGGGAGACGCTGTCCACCCAGATGTCCACCGGAGCGTCGCTCTCGAAGAAGACCTCTCCTTGTCCGTAGTGATAGGCGCGCGCAGTCATGCCACCCTTGAGCATGGTCCAGCAGCCGGACTGGGCGTCGATGCCGCCGGCGGTGATGTTCTCGCCGTTGGGGGCCTTGACCACCGCGCGCACGTGGGCCGTGCCGGTCGACACCCGCAGCCATGCTGCACACGCGGAACACCAAGATGAACTTCGTCGATCACATGCACTGCATCATGTCATGCACACCTACGTACGTTACGTGCATTCGGTATGTACGTTGTATATATACCTGATAGCGAGTAGTGAGTGTCGCCCTTCATCTGGATTTTCTGGTAGACGCTGTGGGACGGCGAGGCGGCCGCGCCGCCGGTGCCCGACGGGAGGCTCCTCGCGCCCTGCGCCACGGCGAACTTGTTGCCGGAGGCCGACTTTCTGATGCCGGCCTTGATGTCCCGGCGCGTCGACCACCCCATCAGGCCGTTGTTGAACTCGCCGTTCTGGATGATGCCGCCTTTGTAGAGGGGCTTCATCGGATCACCCAGGCACTGAAACCACGACGATATATGCTCGTAAACGATTTATGAAAGAGAACTGATGGTTGTTTCTTTGTCACACAACAATATCGATCAAACCATAGATTTCGTTTTTGGAGGCTGCATGCATGCATGCACAGATTAAGATCGACACAAACAACACCAGGAAGACTCAACATGAACGCCGTTACTTGCCTCGATACTAGCCGTATGATCATATTCCACAGACTGAACAATGCACCCTGCATCAACACATAGACATACGTCAGCGAGGTAACCGTGCGTTTCACATGCCCATATGCACATTATATCATTCACCTTAATTAACGTACGGCACATAAAAAAAAATTCCATTAAAGATCGCGGGCAAAGCAAACCGATCAAAAAAGACTACACAATTTAATCACCATCAAGGCATCAACTGACCTTGGAGCAGTGAGATCCATAGCAAAGAGAGCACCAGTTTCTCGACGAAATTCCTCATTGTCACCCCCTCTCAGCTGCTGCTCCGACCGACGAGATAGATGCGTTAGTGAACGGACATATGGAGGCAAATATATAAGCACGGAGGGCAGAGTAACCGGTGAATTTGTCAGTTTCACTTGACTCGGTGCTGCTCGATCAGCGACAGATACGGTGGTGGAGGTGTAACCAAGAGGCAGTTCAGAATGCGCGGACGCAGTTGAGGCATGCCATGTCAAGTTCCCAAAGAGTGTTATGGACTGCGTCCTAGTTGCATGCGTCGCCCCAGCCACTGGTGTTGGAGCTCCTTTTTTCTTCTTTTTTCTTTTCCTTTTTACGAGTAATAACTTATACTCCTTCTTACATAACTCAATGACTTCTTGGAGGCCAGAGCCCAGCCAAACTACGGTTCTACTACTAGTTCTAGCAAATTTAGCTAGGAAACCACTTACACAATTCTGACCACGATTGATATGAGTAATACGAGTCATACGAAGAAACTTTTTTTTAGAGAAAAGGCATACACCCGATTTTATAAATAAAGCCACCAGACAGAGTCACACCACAATCATCCGATCACGCAGTAACAAAGCAACAGTTAACAAGTACGAATACATGACAACCCAGCCAACCATGGCATGCAGGCCAGCATCGAAACCAAAAGAATAGGAGACTAAGCCATCCTCCTGAATCGCCGCAGCAGGGAAGTAGCTGTAGACCGCATCTTAGATAACATGTCGTCGAAAGCCTCTAGGTCCGCGTCCTTAGTCAATAATCTTCACTGATGCAAGAAGACATTGGCTTTAAATAAGCAGCTCACAGGGTTAGCCGGAAAGATATGCTCAATAGTGAACTTGTTCCTAGTAGTCCAGAGCGACCAACAGATCGCTGCCCAACCAACCCAGAAGACCCTCTTAGTCCGACCGGATAAAGCATTAACACAGCGCCGCAAGTCCTCGAAGGATGAGGGGTTCTAATTAACGTGAAGCCAATGTCGAATACAACTCCATAGAAATTTGGCCATACGAAGAGACTTCAAATGCATGATCTCCTGCACCAACGCCGCATAAACAGACCTGTTGGACCACTGTCATTCAACATGTCACCTCTAGTATCGAATCCATCTCAATGCAAATTGGGAGATCCGAACACTGAATGGCTAGAGATAAACCCTCCATTCATGCACTTATTTCTTCTTCTAAAGCATCTCGACATACATGAGAAGAGTTCCCTGCAAGATGAATAGATGATATTGCCGCGATCATCACGAAGCACCATACCAGCTTCAGTCCATGATCTCTCCGTATTAAGTTTCACCCAACCAACTGGTGTTGGAGCTACTCTAGCAGAGTTGTGTGTGTGGCCGATCACCGTCAATAACCGCCTATATAATATTTTCACCCCAAAAGCAATCGAGCAGAGTCGTTACGAGCTCCATCGTCGTGTTTTTGGAGATCACTCTAAATCGAGCCTGCATGGCTCCATATTTGGAGGTTGTGGGGTGTTTTTGGAGCGCACTTCATCCTGAAAAAGGTTTGGCACGAGCGACAATTCCCCGCTCTTCTTCCATCTTGTGACACCTCCTCCCCTCCCTCATCATAGTGTCATCTTTGGCGCTCGCAGTCCCCGCCGACAACACCATGGACTCTATCCCGACTCACATGTCACATTCCTCTGGTTTGAAGCCGGATCCCTCGACTTCCCTGCCTGCACATCACCTCCTGCTCTCCGCTGGCCCAATACTAGTGCAGAAATGCTGCCACGCTGTCTTCATTAGTGGCGCATCACTTTCAATCCGCGTCAATGCTATTTTTTTCAAAATAGTGGTGGCATGGGCATATTTCGTAGGTTACTGGTGGCGTGGCTGCATTTTCACACGCCTCAAGTGTGTGGGGCTAAGTGTCCTGACCAGGCACAAGTTAGTGGTGACGAGGCACAAGTCTGCACGCCACTAGTACTATCACTAGTTGTTAGAATAAATCCGAGGCAATACCGTCGATCATCCGAGGACCAAGCAATCACACAGGCACGACACCGAGATTTGTTAACGAGGTTCACCGATATGGCTACATCCCCGGGGCCTGACTATGGGCGCTCCTCCCCATAACACCGCTACAATACCGTACCCGGTCGCCCTAGACGCCGGCACATGCCGCCGGCTTCCCCTGCATTCCGGTGCTATTATGTTGGCATAGGTTACATCGTGTGTCTATCCTCGCTATATAAGAGAGGCCTAGGATACAAGTGTCCTACTTGGACACGACTCCATATCCTATCTAAACACAATACAACTACAAGTCCAATTGTAACCTACCTTGTACACTATATTCGACACAACTCCAACAAACTCCACCTTGACGAATATACTCCACCATCCTGGATTTGTTCATGCGTCAAACTTCCATGTACATTGGACTTGAGCTTGTCCCATGAGCACCGCTGCTACTCCAAAGACTCCATATGACTCCACCTGCAACTTGTAGTTCCTTCTTTTCTTTACCACAATCAACACTCGAGCAAAATTAAGTTCCTTGTTACTGTAGTTTGCACTCCCAACTTCCAGAGTATCAGTCCAACACCATCACACACCGATCACTGACCTGCGTGAAAGTGAACTACTCACATATTGGGTGTCACGCATAAGAGTTACCTGAAATCAACATCACCTCTCCTTTCCTGACCGCCTGTCTGAAACTTGAAAGAATTTCACCGTTGCTTGTAGTCATCCCGAGTCAAATTCGCAGTTGTCTCACCACATGTATGACCACCAGAGCCCTGGCCCGTCTCCATGTCCGTGTGTACCGCACGCCTCGCCGCTATTACCGCGTCAAGCCTTCGCTGTCCCGGTCGAGTCTCAAGGGTCGTGAACCCACACCACTCAACCCCCACTGCAGAGTACCACCGATCATCACCGATCGATGATGAGTTTCATGCTTCCATCAGACCACTGGGCTCCAGTCCGAACTACGTGCCCCTCGCTTTTCCCCGTTGAACAGGCTTCGACTCTCTGTCGACTTATGCCGTAGCCCCTCAATCAGCACTGAGTGAAGTCCTCCAGACTCAAGCTCCACCTTCAACATGACCCCATGGTAGATGATCAGTCCACCCTCGCGCCCCGTCAACTTCAAGCTCACATGCGTACGCCATCTTGAATCAACCCCACGCCATAGTCTTGTCAAAGCCGCACAAGCACTCGGGCCTGTGGCACGTGTTTCCACGCCCCAGAAGTCGGTTACCATCAGCATCACGTACTTATGACGTCGCTGATCCCACCACCGTCTTCTGTACCAACCGACATCCATGTCGATTCGTCAGACTGTCTTGTCCGACCCAGGCTCCCAGATCATTTTCCGTGAATTTCCATCCATCACATGATAATTCCATCTTAGCTAGCTTGGCTTCCTGCAACAACGCCTTCAAGCATTCCTGTTGTGCCAACAAATCTTTCACCCTTGTCTGCCATAACCCAAAGCTTCCAGTTCCGTTGAACTTTTCCACCTCAAACCTGGTACCCGATGGCGCCATGATTCTTTGTACGGCCGACCCTGCGAAAAATTATCCAAGCTTTGCACGCGATGCCCCAAAGTACACGAACAGAACCTCCGGTCTTCCGCATACTATTAGCAATTCCAACCAAAAAATCCTTCTGGTCTTCACGTGTAGCAGCTCCTGTCTTGCCTCAACTTCCAATACTACGTTTTGCCTTGTCAATGCCTCCTGCTAACCCGATGGATGCAACGTGATGGATTTCTTTTCTTCGCCGAATTGATCTGCCTCTCGCCGCGTCTTCACAAGGACTCGGTCCTCCTTTTTTTTGTCCAAACAAATCCTCACGATGCCACGGCTTCTGGCTAAGCCCTCATACACACACATGTAATCCAGCTCCAGCCCCCGTACGGCTCGGTGCCACGATCGAACGAGTCAGCCACACGCGCCGTCCTACCCACACAGGAATAAATCCTCTGACATGGGCCTACAAGCACGCCGCGCACGCACTTCATCAATACGCCTTTTTTTTGGCCAACCTGGTCCGTCTCCGAATCGATCCGATCAACCGAGTCGAACTGTACGCAGCCGCTGACGCCGCCTTTGATCGCTACTTTGCCGCAAAATCTCCAGTCGATATATCACCTCGTCCGTGGAACGATCGCCCTGCTGTTTTGACAGCCGCTCCCGTGATTTTCTCGACGATTTCTTCCGGCTCTTCCTCTAGATCAACACCACGGCCTCAAATCGAACCTTGCTCATGATACCACTTGTTAGAATAAATTCGAGGCAATACCGTCGATCATCCGAGGACCAAGCAATCACACGGGCACAACACCGAGATTTGTTAACGAGGTTCACTGATATGGCTACATCCCCGGGGCCTGACTATGGGTGCTCCTCCCAATGACACCGCTACAATACCGCACCCGGTCGTCCTGGACGCCGGCACATGCCGCCGGCTTCCCCTGCGTTCCGGTGCTATTATGTTGGCATAGGTTACATCGTGTGTCTACCCTCGCTATATAAGAGAGGCCTAGGATACAAGTGTCCTACTTGGACACGACTCCATAAACTATCTAAACACAATACAATTACAAGTCCAATTGTAACCTACCTTGTACACTATATTCGATACAACTCCAACACTAGTGCTGACGTGTGCCTTCTTCGCATGCGCTGCAACGTGTCCCATCGAAGAATCGGGGGAAGAAGGCGGTTGCAACGGGCAACATCTCCGCTCACCCCTTCGTCCTGGTGGCGAGCGAAACTCGGGTGTCTACCAACTCCAACATATTCATAGATTTTCCTAGTTGGTAAAGAAAACCTCTTACATGTCTTTTCTTTCGATGGTTCTTTTGAATGTAATTTGGCAGTGACATAACGGTGGATCTTTGTGTGTAGTGATGCTTTTGTGCATTTGGGAGAGCACGGTCAAGAACAGATCATTCTTAAATAGTATGATGGATGATTTGGTGGCGGCCAATAATTTTGATCTTGATGGCGCGTCGGTGCTGCAGTTTGAGCGATTGAATGAGGAGGACATGAAGGAAATATGCCCTAGAGGCAATAATAAAGTTATTATTTATTTCCTCATATCATGATAAATGATTATTATTCATGCTAGAATTGTATTAACCGGAAACATAATACATGTGTGAATACATAGACAAACACAACGTCACTGGTATGCCTCTACTTGACTAGCTTATTAATCAAAGATGGTTATATTTCCTAACCATAGACATGTGTTGTCATTTGATTAATGGGATCACATCATTAGGAGAATGATGTGATTGACATGACCCATTCCGTTAGCCTAGCACTTGATCGTTTAGTACATTGCTATTGCTTTCTTCATGACTTATAGATGTTCCTGTAACTATGAGATTATGCAACTCACGTTTACCGGAGGAACACTTTGGGTGCTACCAAACGTCACAACGTAACTGGGTGATTATAAAGGAGTACTACAGGTGTCTTCAAAGGTACATGTTGGGTTGGCGTATTTCGAGATTAGGTTTTGTCACTCCGATTGTCGGAGAGGTATCTCTGGGCCCTCTCGGTAATGCACATCACTATAAGCCTTGCAAGCAATGTAGCTAATGAGTTAGTTATGGAATGATGCATTACGTAACGAGTAATGAGACTTGCCGGTAACGAGATTGAACTAGGTATTGGATACCGACGATCAAATCTTGGGCAAGTAACATACCGATGACAAAGGGAACAACGTATGTTGTTATGCGGTTTGACCGATAAAGATCTTCGTAGAATATGTAGGAGGCAATATGGGCATCCAGGTCCCGCTATTGGTTATTGACCAAGAATAGTTTTAGGTCATGTCTACATAGTTCTCGAACCCGTAGGGTCCGCACGCTTAACGTTACGATGACAGTTTTATTACGAGTTTATAAGTTTTGATGTCCCGAAGTTTGTTCGGAGTCCCGGATGTGATCACGTACATGACGAGGAGTCTCGAAATGGCCGAGACATAAATATTGATATATTGGACGACTGTATTCGGACACCAGAAGTGTTCCGGGTGATTTCGGAGAAAACCGGAATGCCGGAGTGGTTACCGGAACCCCCCGGGGAAGTATTGGGCCTTAGTGGGCCTGAGGGGAGAGAGAGGGCAGCAGCCCAGGAGGTGGCGCCCCCCCATGAGGAGTCCGAATTGGACTAGGGGGGGGGGGCCCTTTCCCTCTCCCTCTCCCTCTCTTTCCTTCCCCCTTCCTCCTTCCTAGTGGGACTAGGAAAGGGGAGTCCTACTCCTACTAGGAGGAGGACTCCCCCCTCCTTGGCGCGCCCCCTAGGGCCGGCCGGCCTCCTCCCCTTGCTCCTTTATATACGGGGGCAGGGGGGCACCATAGAGACACACAAGTTGATCTACGGATCGTTTCTTAGCCGTGTGCGGTGCCCCCCTCCACCATATTCCACCTCGATTATATTGTCGCGGAGTTTAGGCGAAGCCCTGCGCTGGTAGAACATCATCATCGTCACCATGCCGTCGTGCTGACGGAACTCATCCCCGACGCTTTGCTGGATCGGAGTCCGGGGATCGTCATCGAGCTGAACGTGTGCTGAACTCGGAGGTGCCGTACGTTCGGTACTTGGATCGGTCGGATCGTGAAGACGTACGACTACATCAACCGCGTTGTCATAACGCTTCCGCTTACGGTCTATGAGGGTACATGGACAACACTCTCCCCTCTCGTTGCTATGCCATCACCATGATCTTGCGTGTACATAGGAATTTTTTTGAAATTACTACGTTCCCCAACAGGACAAATATGACGAATTGGATCAATCTCATTTCTCTAGTTGTTCGAGGAAGAAAGGAATTCAGATTGTAAACTACACCAGGGGTGAGGATGCTGCTCTTGTGAGGGCATGGCGGGATATTACTCTTGATGCGATCCGTCAGAAAGATCAAACAGGTGCAAACTATTGGAGGTGCATCAAGGAGGGTTTCATCATAACCTTGGGCTTAAATCCAACCGAACTCTCAAATCTCTCACATACTGATAGGAGTATGATTCAAGACACGTGCAACCCTTGGGATGGTTGTTTGGAACAAGTGAGGAACTCTCCTCCTAGAGGTGTCACCAGTGACCAATATGAGAACACTCATGTTATTTTTTTATTGCCGCATTTTCATAACTTTAAGCATTTTGCAAAGAGTACTGGATGTCAATGAGAAGTGGAAAACGAGGAATGAGGAGGCTCCTCCAAAACATGGGAGGCCGTGGAACATTTCCTCTTCGGTATTGGATGACAACGAGGAAGATGATGGTGATGGAGAGGATAGGGTGGCTAGAAGTCCCACACCAGTGTCTAGTGTGGAGTGGCCCGACGGAAGGAAAGGGGTCAAAGGAGATGCCCAAGAAACAAGGAGAGGTGCAGGTGTTAAAAAGCAAGATTGATGAGTTGACCAGTTCAAGGAATCAATACGCGCAGAAGAGGAAATAAGAAAAGTTGGAGATAGAGAAGAGTAAGCTTGAAAAGAAGAGACGAAGTTTGAAAGCTATGCATGGAAACTGTAAGCCCATGCAAGAAATGCTGGCACGTAGGCTTCAAATTAAGGAGAATCTTTTTTTTTTGCAAGAGTAGAATCAGTTGATGCAAGAGAAGGTGTCCGAGGAAACCCGATTGATGATGTTTGATCCCACTACCATGAATCCAACATCAAGATAATTTTTGGAGGTGTGCACGGGCTCGAGGGACCAATGGACGACTTCTTTGGTGGAGCGGTGCTTCATCTTACTCATTGATGGCGGCGGATCTGGGCGGCGTGATGCAGTGGAGACTCGGCGTCCGATGCGTGTAGATGGACTCACGCAGGAGGAGGACGCTATCTGGCGTCATGGTGGCGTCGATGACAGAGAGGCCTGGCAAGGTCGGTGTGTTAGTTTCTGCTCTGAAGATGGATTTGTGGAAGACGGCAGCGACGACTCATGAGAGTGCGTTGGACCGGTTTGTACCCTAAACCCGGTATGTGGTGAAGGAAATGTGCCCTAGAGGCAATAATAAAGTTATTATTTATTTCCTCATATCATGATAAATGTTTATTATTCATGCTAGAATTGTATTAACCGGAAACATGATACATGTGTGAATACATAGACAAACATAACGTCACTAGTATGCCTCTACTTGACTAGCTCATTAATCAAAGATGGTTATGTTTCCTAACCATAGGCATGTGTTGTCATTTGATTAATGGGATCACATCATTAGGAGAATGATGTGATTGACATGACCCATTCCGTTAGCCTAGCACTTGATCGTTTAGTATATTGCTATTGCTTTCTTCATGACTTATACATGTTCCTGTAACTATGAGATTATGCAACTCCCGTTTAGCGGAGGAACACTTTGGGTGCTACCAAACGTCACAACGTAACTGGGTGATTATAAAGGAGCACTACAGGTGTCTCCAAAGGTACATGTTAGGTTGGCGTATTTCGAGATTAGGTTTTGTCACTCCGATTGTCGAAGAGGTATCTCTGGGCCCTCTCGGTAATGCACATCACTATAAGCCTTGCAAGCAATGTAGCTAATGAGTTAGTTACGGAATGATGCATTACGTAACGAGTAAATAGACTTGCCGGTAACGAGATTGAACTAGGTATTGGATATCGACGATCGAATCTCAGGCAAGTAACATACCGACGACAAAGGGAACAACGTATGTTGTTATGCGGTTTGACCGATAAAGATCTTCGTAGAATATGTAGGAGCCAATATGGGCATCCAGGTTCCGCTATTGGTTATTGACCGAGAATAGTTCTAGGTCATGTCTACATAGTTCTCGAACCCGTAGGGTCCGCATGCTTAACGTTACGATGACAGTTTTATTATGAGTTTATAAGTTTTGATGTACCGAAGTTTGTTCGGAGTCCCGGATGTGATCACAGACATGACGAGGAGTCTCGAAATGGTCAAGACATAAAGATTGATATATTGGACGGCTATATTTGGACACCGGAAGTGTTCCGGGTGATTTCGGAGAAAACCGGAGTGCCGGAGGGGTTACCGGAACCCCCCGGGGAAGTATTGGGCCTTAGTGGGCCTGAGGGGAGAGAGAGGGCAGCAGCCCAGGAGGTGGCGCGCCCCCCCCATGAGGAGTCCGAATTGGACTGGGGGAGGGGGCGCGGCCCCCCCTTTCCCTCTCCCTCTCCCTCTCTTTCCTTCCCCCTTCCTCCTTCCTAGTGGGACTAGGAAAGGGGAGTCCTACTCCCACTAGGAGGAGGACTCCCCCCTCCTTGGCGCGCCCCCTAGGGCCGGCCGGCCTCCCCCCTTGCTCCTTTATATACGGGGGCAGGGGGGCACCCTAGACACACACAAGTTGATCTACGGATCGTTCCTTAGCCGTGTGTAGTGCCCCCCTCCACCATATTCCACCTCGGTCATATCGTCGCGGAGTTTAGGCGAAGCCCTGCGCCGGTAGAGCATCATCATCGTCACCACGCCGTCGTGCTGACAGAACTCATCCCAGACACTTTGTTGGATCGGAGTCCGGGGATCGTCATCGAGCTGAACGTGTGCTGAACTCGGAGGTGCCGTACGTTCGGTACTTGGATCGGTCGGATCATGAAGACGTACGACTACATCAACTGCGTTGTCATAACGCTTCCGCTTACGGTCTACGAGGGTACGTGGACAACACTCTCCCCTCTCGTTGCTATGTCACCACCATGATCTTGCGTGTACGTTGGAATTTTTTTGAAATTACTACGTTCCCCAACAGTGGTATCAGAGCCAGGTTTTATGCGTAGATGTCATATGCACAAGTAGAACACAAGTGAGTTGTGGGCGATACAAGTCATACTGCTTACCAGCATGTCATACTTTGGTTCGGCGGTATTGTGAGATGAAGCGGCCCGGACCGACATTACGCGTACGCTTACGCGAGACTGGTTTCACCGTTACGAGCACTCATGCTTAAAGGTGGCTGGCGGGTGTCTGTCTCTCTCACTTTAGCTGAATCGAGTGTGGCTACGCTCGGTCCTTGCGAAGGTTAAAACAGCACTAACTTGACGAACTATCGTTGTGGTTTTGATGCATAGGTAAGAACGGTTCTTGCTAAGCCCGTAGCAGCCACGTAAAATTTGCAACAACAAAGTAGAGGACGTCTAACTTGTTTTTGCAGGGCATGTTGTGATGTGATATGGTCAAGACGTGATGCTATATTTTATTGTATGAGATGACCATGTTTTGTAACCGAAGTTATCGGCAACTGGCAGGAGCCATATGGTTGTCGCTTTATTGTATGAAATGCAAACGCCCTGTAATTGCTTTACTTTATCACTAAGCGGTAGCGATAGTCGTAGAAGCAATAGATGGCGTAACGACAACGATGCTACGATGGAGATCAAGGTGTCGTGCCGGTGACGATGGTGATCACGACGGTGCTTCGACGATGGAGATCACAAGCACAAGATGATGATGGCCATATCATATCACTTATATTGATTGCATGTGATGTTTATCCTTTATGCATCTTATCTTGCTTTGATTGACTGTAGCATTTTAAGATGATCTCTCACTAAAATTATCAAGAAGTGTTCTCCCTGAGTATGCACCGTTGCGAAAGTTCTTCGTGCTGAGAAACCACGTGATGATCGGGTGTGATAAGCTCTACGTTCAAATACAATGGGTGCAAAACAGTTGCACACGCGGAATACTCAGGTTAAACTTGACGAGCCTAGCATATAATAGATATGGCCTCGGAACACGGAGACCAAAAGGTCGAGCGTGAATCATATAGTAGATATGATCAACATATTGATGTTCACCGTTGAAACTACTCCATCTCACGTGACGATCGGACATGGTGTAGTTGATATGGATCACGTAATCACTTAGAGGAATAGAGGGATGTCTATCTAAGTGTGAGTTCTTAAGTAATATGATTAATTGAACTTAAATTTATCATGAACTTAGTACCTAATAGTATTTTGCTTGTCTATGTTTGTTGTAGATAGATGGCTCGTGCTGTTGTTCCGTTGAATTTTAATGCGTTCCTTGAGAAAGCAAAGTTGAAAGATGATGGCAGCAATTACACAGACTGGGTCCGTAACCTGAGGATTATCCTCATTGCTGCACAGAAGAATTACGTCCTGGAAGCACCGCTGGGTGCCAGGCCTGCTGTTGATGCAACTGAAGACGTTAAGAACGTCTGGCAGAGCAAAGCTGATGACTACTCGATAGTTCAGTGTGCCATGCTTTATGGCTTAGAACCGGGTCTTCAACGACGTTTTGAACGTCATGGAGCATATGAGATGTTCCAGGAGTTGAAGTTAATATTTCAAGCAAATGCCTGGATTGAGAGATATGAAGTCTCCAATAAGTTCTATAGCTGCAAGATGGAGGAGAATAGTTCTGTTAGTGAACACATACTCAAAATGTCTGGGTATAATAATCACTTGATTCAACTGGGAGTTAATCTTCCTGATGATAGTGTCATTGACAGAATTCTTCAATCACTGCCACCAAGCTACAAGAGCTTCGTGATGAACTATAATATGCAAGGGATGGACAAGACTATTCCCGAGCTCTTCGCAATGCTAAAAGCCGCGGAGGTAGAAATCAAGAAGGAGCATCAAGTGTTGATGGTTAACAAGACCACCAGTTTCAAGAAAAAGGGCAAAGGGAAGAAGAAGGGGAACTTCAAGAAGAACAGAAAACAAGTTGCTGCTCAAGAGAACAAACCCAAGTCTGGACCTAAGCCTGAGACTGAGTGCTTCTACTGCAAGCAGACTGGACACTGGAAGCGGAACTGCCCCAAGTATTTGGCGGATAAGAAGGATGGCAAAGTGAACAAAGGTATATGTGATATACATGTTATTGATGTGTACCTTACTAATGCTCAGAGTAGCACCTGGGTATTTGATACTGGTTCTGTTGCTAATATTTGCAACTCGAAACAGGGACTACGGATTAAGCGAAGATTAGCTAAGGACGAGGTGACGATGCGCGTGGGGAATGGTTCCAAAGTCGATGTGATCGCGGTCGGCACGCTACCTCTATATCTACCATCGAGATTAGTTTTAGACCTAAATAATTGTTATTTGGTGCCAGCGTTAAGCATGAACATTATATCTGGATCTTGTTTGATGCGAGGCGGTTATTTATTGAAGTCAGAGAATAATGGTTGTTCTATTTATATGAGTAATATCTTTTATGGTCATGCACCCTTGAAGAGTGGTCTATTTTTATTGAATCTCGATAGTAGTGATACACATATTCATAGTGTTGAAACCAAAAGATGCAGAGTTGATAATGATAGTGCAACTTATTTATGGCACTGCCATTTAGGTCATATCGGTGTAAAGCGCATGAAGAAACTCCATACTGATAGGATTTTGGAATCACTTGATTATGAATCACTTGGTACTTCCGAACCATGCCTCATGGGCAAGATGACTAAAACGCCATTCTCTGGAACTATGGAGCAAGCAACTGATTTATTGGAAATCATACATACTGATGTTTGTGGTCCAATGAATGTTGAGGCTCGCGGCGGCTATCATTATTTTCTCACCTTCACAGATGATTTGAGCAGATATGGGTATATCTACTTAATGAAACACAAGTCTGAAACATTTGAAAAGTTCAAAGAATTTCAGAGTGAAGTGGAAAATCATCGTAACAAGAAAATAAAATTTCTACGATCTGATCGTGGAGGAGAATATTTGAGTTACGAGTTTGATCTACACTTGAAACAATGCGGAATAGTTTCGCAACTCACGCCACCCGGAACACCACAACGAAATGGTGTGTCCGAACGTCGTAATCGTACTTTACTAGATATGGTGCGATCTATGATGTCTCTTACTGACTTACCGCTATCGTTTTGGGGTTATGCTTTAGAGACGGCCGCATTCACGTTAAATAGGGCACCATCAAAATCCGTTGAGATGACACCTCATGAACTGTGGTTTGGCAAGAAACCAAAGTTGTCGTTTCTTAAAGTTTGGGGCTGCAATGCTTATGTGAAGAAACTTCAACCAGATAAGCTCGAACCCAAATCGGAGAAATGTGTCTTCATAGGATACCCAAAAGAAACTGTTGGGTACACCTTCTATCACAGATCCGAGGGCAAGATTTTCGTTGCTAAATTCGGATCCTTTCTAGAGAAGGAGTTTCTCTCAAAAGAAGTGAGTGGGAGGAAAGTAGAACTTGATGAGGTAACTATACCTGCTCCCTTATTGGAAAGTAGTTCATCACAAGAATCGGTTCCTGTGACAACTACACCAATTAGTGAGGAAGCTAATGATATTGATCATGAAACTTCAGATCAAGTTTCTACTGAACCTCGTAGGTCTACCAGAGTAAGATCCACACCAAAGTGGTATGGTAATCCTATTCTGGAAGTTATGTTACTTGACCATGATGAACCTACGAACTATGAGGAAGCGATGATGAGCCCAAATTCCGCAAAATGGCTAGAGGCCATGAAATCTGAGATAGGATCCATGTATGAGAACAAAGTATGGACTTTGATTGACTTGCCCGATGATCGGCAAGCCATTGAGAATAAATGAATCTTTAAGAAGAAGACTGACGCTGATGGTAATGTAACTGTCTATAAAGTTCAACTTGTTGCGAAAGGTTTCGACAAGTTCAAGGGGTTGACTACGATGAGACTTTCTCACCCGTAGTGATGCTTAAGTCTGTCCGAATCATGTTAGCAATTGCCGCATTTTATGATTATGAAATTTGACAAATGGATGTCAAAACTGCATTCTTGAATGGATTTCTAGAAGAAGAGTTGTATATGATGCAACCAGAAGGTTTTGTTGATCCAAAAGGTGCTAACAAAGTGTGCAAGCTCCAGCGATCCATCTATGGACTGGTGCAAGCATCTCGGAGTTGGAATAAACGCTTTGACAGTGTAATCAAAGCATATGGTTTTATACAGACTTTTGGAGAAGCCTGTATTTACAAGAAAGTGAGTGGGAGCTCTGTAGCATTTCTGATATTATATGTAGATGACATATTATTAATTGGAAATGATATAGAATTTCTGGATAGCATAAAGGGATACTTGAATAAAAGTTTTTCTATGAAAGACCTCGGTGAAGCTGCTTATATATTGGGCATCAAGATTTATAGAGATAGATCGAGACGCTTAATTGGACTTTCACAAAGCACATAACTTGATAAAGTTTTGAAAAAGTTCAAAATGGATCAGGCAAAGAAAGGGTTCTTGCCCGTGCTACAAGGTGTGAAGTTGAGTCAGACTCAATGCCCGACCACAACAGAAGATAGAGAGAAAATGAAAGATGTTCCCTATGCTTCAGCCATAGGCTCTATCATGTATGCAATACTGTGTACCAGACCTGGCGTGTGCTTAGCAATAAGCTTGGCAGGAAGGTACCAAAGTAATCCAGGAGTGGATCACTGGACAGTGGTCAAGAACATCCTGAAATACCTGAAAACGACTAAGGATATGTTTCTCTATATGGAGGTGACAAAGAGCTAGTCGTAAAAGGTTACGTCGATGCAAGCTTTGACACTGATCCGGACGATTCTAAATCGCAAACCGGATACATGTTTTTATTAAACGGTGGAGCTGTAAGTTGGTGCAGTTCTAAACAAAGCGTCGTGACGGGATCTACATGTGAAGCGGAGTACATAGCTGCTTCGGAAGCAGCAAATGAAGGAGTTTGGATGAAGGAGTTCATTTCCGATCTAGGTGTCATACCTAGTGCATCGGGACCAATGAAGATCTTCTGTGACAATACTGGTGCAATTGCCTTGGCAAAGAAATCCAGATTTCACAAGAGGACCAAGCATATCAAGAGACGCTTCAATTCCATCCGGGACCAAGTCCAGGTGGGAGACATAGAGATTTGCAAGATACATACGGATCTGAATGTTGTAGACCCATTGACTAAGCCTCTCTCACGAGCAAAACATGATCAGCACCAAGACTCCATGGGTGTTAGAATCATTACTGTGTAATCTAGATTATTGACTCTAGTGCAAGTGGGAGACTAAAGGAAATATGCCCTAGAGGCAATAATAAAGTTATTATTTATTTCCTCATATCGTGATAAATGTTTATTATTCATGCTAGAATTGTATTAACCGGAAACATGATACATGTGTGAATACATAGACAAACATAACGTCACTAGTATGCCTCTACTTGACTAGCTCATTAATCAAAGATGGTTATGTTTCCTAACCATAGGCATGTGTTGTCATTTGATTAATGGGATCAAATCATTAGAAGAATGATGTGATTGACATGACCCATTCTGTTAGCCTAGCACTTGATCGTTTAGTATATTGCTATTGCTTTCTTCATGACTTATAGATGTTCCTGTAACTATGAGATTATGCAACTCACGTTTACCGGAGGAACACTTTGGGTGCTACCAAACGTCACAACATAACTGGATGATTATAAAGGAGCACTACAGGTGTCTCCAAAGGTACATGTTGGATTGGCGTATTTCGAGATTAGTTTTTGTCATTCCGATTGTCGGAGAGGTATCTCTGGGCCATCTCGGCAATGCACATCACTATAAGCCTTGCAAGCAATGTAGCTAATGAGTTAGTTACGGAATGATGCATTATGTAACGAGTAAATAGACTTGCCGGTAACGAGATTGAACTAGGTATTGGATACCGACGATCGAATCTCGGGTAAGTAACATACCGATGACAAAGGGAACAACGTATGTTGTTATGCGGTTTGACCGATAAAAATCTTCGTAGAATATGTAGGAGCCAATATGGGCATCCAGGTTCCGCTATTGGTTATTGACCGAGAATAGTTCTAGGTCATGTCTACATAGTTCTCGAACCCGTAGGGTCCACACGCTTAACGTTACGATGATAGTTTTATTATGAGTTTACAAGTTTTGATGTACCGAAGTTTGTTCGGAGTCCCGAATGTGATCACGGACATGACGAGGAGTCTCGAAATGGTCGAGACATAAAGATTGATATATTGGACGACTATATTCGGACACCGGAAGTGTTCCGGGTGATTTCGGAGAAAACCGGAGTGCCGGAGGGGTTACCGGAACCCCCCAGGGAAGTATTGGGCCTTAGTGGGCCTGAGGGGAGAGAGAGGGCAGCAGCCCAGGAGGTGGCGCTCCCCCCATGAGGAGTCTGAATTGGACTAGGGGAGGGGGCGCGGCCCCCCCCCTTTCCCTCTCCCTCTCCCTCTCTTTCCTTCCCCCTTCCTCCTTCCTAGTGGGACTAGGAAAGGGGAGTCCTACTCCCACTAGGAGGAGGACTCCCCCCTCCTTGGCGCGCCCCCTAGGGTCGGCCGGCCTCCCCCCTTGCTCTTTTATATACGGGGGCAGGGGGGCACCCTAGACACACACAAGTTGATCTACGGATCGTTCCTTAGTCGTGTGCGGTGCCCCCCTCCACCATATTCCACCTCGGTCATATCGTCGCGGAGTTTAGGCGAAGCCCTGCGCCGGTAGAGCATCATCATCGTCACCACGCCGTCGTGCTGACGGAACTCATCCCCGACACTTTGCTGGATCGGAGTCCGGGGATCGTCATCGAGCTGAACGTGTGCTGAACTCGGAGGTGCCGTACGTTCGGTACTTGGATCGGTCGGATCGTGAAGACGTACGACTACATCAACCGCGTTGTCATAACGCTTCCGCTTACGGTCTACGAGGGTACGTGGACAACACTCTCCTCTCTCGTTGCTATGTCATCACCATGATCTTGCGTGTACGTAGGATTTTTTTTGAAATTACTACGTTCCCCAACATGTGGCTCGGTTGGGGCCTCCGACTTTAGATGTTATGATTTGGTGCGATGTCTGTTTGGTATTAGGCTCGGGCTATTTACACCCCTTCATCAAGTGGTTAGGAGTAGGAACAATTGTTGCTAAGATGATGGCTTCGGACAAACTGATGTACTACTTTGCAAGGTCCTTGTGAATAATTAATAAAATGGTTGCATGCATCACCCAGATGCAGAGGCCGGGGGCAATCCTCCTTTTCTAAAAAAATAAATCCAACGTCAAGATCATTTTGGAAGGTAATGCGAGTGATCATGCGTTTTAGGATGACATGGAGCGCCCAACATACTATTTGTATATATCGGCTGAATGTATGAACGATGCTTTATTTTTTTTCATGCAGCTTGTTTAATTTGTTTAAGAATGTATGCATAATTGCTTACGTAATGATACAAAACGTTCCATCCAAATTCTTTTTTTTGAATGAAAGAGGGGGTTTCCATCCGATTTCATTAATCTTTACCTAATAATGAAGCAAATTGGGTTTCCTTCGTCCGTCATGGCATTTTTTAGAAAAGTCCCTCTATTTTAGAGAATTCAACCCGCAGCCCTGTTTTAAGTTAAAATGAATCGTTTTTTCATATTTTACACAAAAGTCCCTGCGTTTTGTTAAAATCAACCCGCAGTCCGGATTTAAGTCACCCGAACCGTTATTTTACATTTTTCGAAAACCCCCTGATGTTTTAGGTAATTCATCCGCGGATCATATTTAAGTCAAACAATGTTTTTTTTAAATCATTCATATCTTTTAAACCGTAACTCCGATTTGAATATGTTATATATGAAATTTGATTAGAAAAATATGTAGAATATGAATATGAGATTATTTTCACCAATTAAGTATTTCTAAATATTATTTTAGAATATATTTAAGTCAAACAAATGATTTTCTAAATTATCCGTATCTTTTAAACCGTAACTTCGATTTTAACATATTATATATGAAATTTTGTTACAAAAATATGTGGAAACTAAATATGATGTTAATTTTACCTTTTAAATATTTTTTAAATATTGTTTTGGGAGCAAACATATAATTTATAGCGTAAGATCCGTTTTCCTTTGTTACCGGCGGCGACCCGGATTGCAAATAAACACCTCACTATAACAATATAGGGAAAAGAAAACATCAATAACTACACATGCATACCTTTGAAAAATGTCGCAGGGGAAAAACAACAGATTTCTCATCGAGAGAGTGAGAGAAAGCGAGAGAGAGAGAGAGGGAGGGAGGGAGAGGGAGGAGAGAGGGAGAGAGAGACGCCTTAGGATTAAACATATTCAAACATGTTTTTTTTGTTTTGTGTGAACACCGAGGCCATCGCCGGCGAGGGTGAGAAGGAGGATAAGCGGCAACACAAATATGATACCTCGCAAAACTAAAGGAGATGGACCTATTGTGGTCTTCAGTGATGGTTGTTGGGTTAAGAGTGTGTGTTATGTTTTATCTTCCGTTGCAACGCACGTGCTCTTTTATACATATTTTCTAATCAAATTCCATATATAACATGTTCAAATCGGAAAAGATATGGATGATTTAAAAAAGTATTTGTTTGACTTACATATGATCCGTGGATGAATTACCTAAAACGTCAGTTTTTTTTCCGAAAAACGTAAAATAACGGTTCAGGAGTGACTTAAATCCGGACGGCGGGTTGATTTCAAGAAAACACAGGGACTTTTGTGTAAAATACGAAAAAACGATTCGTTTTGACTTAAAACAGGACTACGGGTTGACTTCTCTGAAATAGAAGGACTTTTCTGAAAAATGCCATGACGGACGAAAGAAACCCAATTTTCTTTATTATTAGGTAAAGATTGAGATAAAATATATTTTGGCCTTCCACTAGCAAAAGGGCGTTGGACTTGGTCCTTTATGCGTTTATTTTTCTAAGTACATACTTGATGCGTGTATGAGAAGAAAAGGAGAAGGTCAGCCTCATGATGGATAAAAAACTCAAAGGCCCTATGATATACGAATAATTCAAAGGAACACTTGCTATTTTTATTTTCACTTTTACGGGTACCGGGTGGATAGTTTACTTCAACTTTAGAGGCAATTTCGTCCCAGACGAAAAAACTCAGAGAAACAATTAACAAAAAGAACTTTTGTCATTTACAGGTGGTGGGATGGGTGATTTATTTCATGGGTTATTTTGATGACAGAGTGGGGATAACTGGAGTGGGGATGCATACTTTATTGGCTCCACCCACACGAGATCATATATAAGTGGCTTAGTGATACAGTTAAAGAGCCATGTGTATCATGTGTGTGTCATACTTGTGGTGATGACTCTAATTCTCTCGAGACTGTTTACTACTCAAGCACCGTTTCTCTTAGTTTAGTTTCTTTAATTTTCTGTTTTCCATTTCTTGTTTGTAGTTTAGATAAACCCTACCGTTTTATTTGTGTTCCTAACAACTTACTAAGTAGGCTATTTTCAAACTACCGCTTGGCGGGGTGCGTACGTAACTACGTGAGTGATAGCGGAGTTGCGGGGTTTGTAATTCCTTCCTATTTACTTATCACAAAAGTGCTACAATAGCCCTGTGCACTTGCAAGTCATCAATCGGCGTGGCAATGGTGATGGCCAGGGCATGAACCCGCAGCTCGCCACCCTCCAACGCCGCCGCCACCACCACCTCGCCGCACCACCACCGCCGCCGCGCCGCCAGCCACACCTCGCCGCTTGCCCCCGGCCCTGCCTGCCTTGTAAACTATTATATATTCATTTGGTTGTGAAACTATGCAAGATGTTTGTATTATGTTTGAAAAAAACATCGCATGTCGCCCGCGAGGATAAAAATGCATCCACGCGTTCGGTTCGACCCGAACGAAAAAAGGAGACGGATGACGAGCGGGTGACCCAAACGAACAAAAAACGGATAAAATGTGCGCCCGTTTGAGTCGGCACGTTGGAGTTGCTCTTAAGCTTGGTGCCACCGTTTTCGGGTTGGTTTTGTTTTTTGGCTGGGAGATCACTTTCTTAATTTATAAATGATACATTATTGGTAAAAGACCGACGTTGGAATAAAAAGAAATCGACGACAGAATAAAATATTGTTTTGTGTGAATTATTATAATTTCTGTAGTATACTGCATAATCGATAATTATTTTTTTTTGAATTTTCACGCGGGGGGGGGGGGGGGGGGAGAACTCCCCCACCTGAATATATTTCTCAAACCCAACACCGAGTACATTGGTACAAATGCCGGGGAGGCAGCAGAGGGGAGGAGGCAGGGGGCGAACCCCTATCTGCTATGTCACATGCAACTGTTGAGATCTATCCGCGCAGGGCCAGCAGCCATGCATCAACATGACCACGTTCCGTAGAGCGAAACCGGCCGCGCCAGAGGATGGCGTCGTCACGGCAGGCCTTCAAAGTGGTGGCTAGGGACGGCGCTTCCCGTCTGAACACCACCGCGTTCCGCCGCTTCCAGAGGTGCCAGCAGCATAGCTGCACGAACGCATGCGGCGATGCAGCGCCAACCGCCATGGAGGCGTCGAACAGGTGTAGGTCACGCACACAAGCCCCTGAGATGGGAAGGCGCAAAGAGCACCAGAACGCACATGCGAAGGGGCAGCCGAAGATCAAGTGATCAGGCGTCTCCAAGCTCGCCCCACACTCGGGGCACCCAGCGCCTTGCAGCTCGATGATGTTTTTCTTCAGAAGGTTGTCCCGAGTGTGGATACGGCCAAGCGTCAGCAGCCAGGCAAAGAACCGGACCCGGGAGGGCGCCGGCGTACCCCAGAGAAAGGCGGCATTCTCCACAACCTCCCCGCCCAGGTGGAAGAGACCATAGGCTGCGCTCGACGCCAGCCGCCCCCCCTTCTGATCACAGAGGACCAAGCTTTGGTGGTCGGCCTCGCCGGCGCCCTCCCCCGCGCACCCAATGAGTGGGAGCAAGACGAGGCGTTCCCTGGCGGCAGCAGTGGATAGCCGGGGCACGAGCACCGCGTCCAGCCCGAGACTGCGTACGGCCCAGACTGAGACCTCCGAGAAGGTCACGTGCGATGCCAGAGCCGGAAAGCACACCGCAGGGGCCCGCAGGGCAGCCAATGATCCTCCCAGAAGGCCGTCATCCTGCCGTCCCCCAACGAGACGCGGGTGAGAGCGCGGTAGACAGGCATAAGCCCGCGGAGAGCGCCCCAGTGCTCGCCAGCTAGCCCCGAGCTACGGGGGTCCAGAAGTAGGCGCCCCAAACCCAGGTCGCCCAGCGGGACAAGGGGACAGAGTGGAGTCAGTGCAGGATCTTCAGAAGGAGGGCATCATTCTGCGTGGCGAGGTCGCGGACCCCCAGGCCCCCTCCTCCTTGCTGGGGCACACCCGCTCCCAGGCAACGAGGCACTGCGCACCGGAGGCTCGCTCGGCCGCGTTCCAGAGGAATGAGCGACGGAGGGAGTCCAGCGCCCGGACCACCTTGGGAGGCAGCCTGAGCGCGCCCATGGCATAGATCGGGATGGCGTCCAACACGGCGTTGATGAGGACCAACCGCCCCGTCGGGGAGAGGAGGCGGGCACGCCAGCCGGCCAGGTACCGGTCGACTTTGGCGATGATGAAGTGGAAATCCGCCAGTGAGAGTTTGTGGCATGACAGCGGGAGCCCAAGGTAAGTCTGCGGGAACCCCTCCACCCGGCACCCCATGGCTGCCACAATCGCGGCCAGTGTGTCCGCATCCACATTCATCGGGACCAACGTGCTCTTCGAGTAGTTGATGACGAGGCCGGTAGCTGCAGCGAAATCGTCGAGGATGGAGCGCAGCCGGGCCGCCGCGGACGCACACGCACGCATGATGATGAGCGTGTCGTCCGCATACTGCAACACAAGGGGCGCCCCCTCCTCCAGCAGTGGGTGACGGAGAAGATTGTCGCGGCGGATCAGCCTCTGGAGCACGTCGGCGATGAGGAGGAAGAGGTACGGGGAGATGGGATCCCCCTGCCGCAGCCCGCAGCGAAGGGGGAACCACTTCCCTGGGACGCCATTGAGCAGGACCGCGGAGCGCGAGGAGCGGAGGATCAAGTCCATCCAATCGCACCAAAGCGCACGGAAGCCCCTAGCCAGAGCGATCACACGCAGGCTCTCCCAGTTGATGCAGTCGAAGACTTTGGAGAAATCCAACTTGAAGACGATGGTGGGGGCGGCACGCTTGTGGCAACATTGCACCATCTCCGCCGCGTAGACGAAATTCTCCGCAATGCTCCGCCCGGGGATGAACCCGGATTGGTCCTCGTCGATCAGAAGCCCGATCCGTCGCTGCAGCCTGGTGGTGAGCCCACGATACAATATCTTGATGTCGGCATTTTGCAGGGAGACGGGGCGGAAGCCGCCCGGCGTCGGGACCCCCTCACTCTTCGGGAGCAGGGCGATAAACGCTCTGTTGATCCCGTCGTGGACGGCGGCAAACAGACGCTCGATGTCGCCCCCGACCGTACCTCAGGCGGCCTGGTAGAACGCCGGCCCCAACCCGTCCGGGCCTGGTGCGCTCGAACGGTCGAGGCAGAGAGCCGCACGCCTGATCTCGTCGGAGGAGAAAGGGGCCACCAGCGAGGGCCCGTGAACGCGGGGGACCGCAGCGAGGAGGCCCGCCACGTCGAAACGCCATACTGGCGTCGTCGCCCGGCCCAGGAGGCTGGAGTAGAAGCCCGACAATGCGTCGGCCTTGGCTGCATGGCCCATGACGTGGGAGCCGTCGACGTCGAAGACGCGGATGCAGTTCCTGCGCCGACGATGGGAGGCCTGCGCATGGAAGAAGCGGGTGTTTTCATCCCCCTCCCGCGCGCCGCGGCACTTCCCCCGCTGCTTCCAGTAGGCCGCCTGCCTGAGAATGGCAGCGTCCAACGCCAGACGGGCATCCGAGCGGAGAGCAGCCTCATCTGAGGAGAGACAACGGAATTCCTCCAAAAAATCCATGAGATCAATAATAAAGGAGCAGTCATTTTGAAAGGTGGGGACGTATAAAATACGAGTACACAGTGTGAATGGAAAAAGCAAGCTGCATTTTTCACGAGACTTGCGTACTCATCAAGAGCGTCTCGTACTCAGAGCAGCATTTAATGCTTCGGTTACTGATTGGAAGTCCGTGCGTCCACTTAAAAAAGGGAGTCACAGAACTTGCGTCGTACTCGTGTGGGTGGAGCCAATAAATTGTATCACTAAGCTCCCAGCAAGAAAGGGAGTCACAGAATTTGCGTCCACTTAAAAAAGGGAGTCACAGAACTTGCGTCCACTTAAAAAAGGGAGTCACAGAACACTTGCGTATGTACTGAAAAAGGGAGCACACTTTCTTGCTGGGGGCGACGGCGGACGGCGGCCGGCGGGTTAGATACGTCAGGTTGGGATTAGGGCGGCGGAGGAGCCCGCGGCGGTGAACATCCTCATCGGCGGCGGCTGCAGGAACAGGTAAAGTGCACCGCTCATCGCTCAGTACAATCTGGGAGCCCAGATTATTGGGGCATTTGAACCAGGGGCAAACCCCAATCATTTCTCTTGAATAATCCGATGCATTAGTTCATTTCTCTGCTTCTCTGTTTTTTACTACGATTCTCTGAAAGAGATCTTTTACATACTCATTTGATGGGGGTTTCTCTGTTTCTCTGTTCATTTGATCCGATGGAGTAGTATAAAATGGGGGTTTTCTGCTGCAAAGATAAATGATGCTCTGCTATATCATTTGCATTCAGAATCGTGAATGATATATAAAGGAAACAAAAGTAGAAACACATATAAAGATGAATCAAGGACGGACTTGTTATCAAAATGCATTCAGAGTCAAAATCCCCTGCATTTGCTCTTATCCGATGCAAAATCTTAATGCGCAGACCATGAAAATCTATGGGAATTTTGCCCTCATTCCATGGTTCCACACCTAATTCAAATCTACTCCTTCCTAAGAAAATCTTCAGTGCGTGTAGGCCGACAAAATTCGACACATAAATGTATGTAAGCTTTCTTTGCAGCACATGTTAACCGGATACTGAAAGTTGCTAGAAGCTCGTGCTGATATGTACGTTTGTTGATAGATCATGTTCTCCTTCGCTCACATCTTCTGAACAATGCTAGATTTATGTTTTATGAGAAACCTGCAATTAATGCATGAGATTGTCATATGCGTTGAAGATTTATTTATTTTTGAAAAGGAGGATAACCCCCGGCCTCTGCATCGAGCGATATATGCACTGAAGATATGCTAAGGTTTTTTTATGTTCTGTTGATTTTAGTATGACTCGATCCTCTGTTTTGCTGTAGGAGTTAATTTTATTTATTCTTGAATCGTACTCCATAATGCTGGCCAACATAGTTTTGAATACCGAAAATGTTATGTTATTTGTAGATCATCCATGTCTCATCTTTTTTATGTTGGACACTATTTCAGAAGGAGACCGCAAAATTTGTGGCTCTGAGCCAGTCTCCGCTAATGGCTATGGAGCATGATCAACCTCGTGAACGCAAAGACGATGAGCAGTTCGCTTGGCCATGGAAGGGTGTTCTTGTTAACGTGCCTACCGAATGGAAGAATGGGCGCCGGGTCGGAGAACAAGGAAACCACTTGAGGGATCAGCTCTCGCAATTTTGCGCACCAAAGGTTATTCCTTTGTGGGACAAACACAACGGCCATACTAGGAGTGCCATTGTGGAGTTCACAAAAGACTGGAGTGGTTTCAAAAATGCCATGGACTTTGAATATCACTTTGAGGCACGAGGATGTGGCAAAAGGCATGGGAAGGGGCAGCATTACCATGGGCCAGAGATGTTTGGTTGGGTTGCAAGAGCAGATGATCACAGGTCGTACACTCCTATTGGTTACTGGTTGCGCAAATACACTGATCTAAAAACCATTGCTGATCTTAAGAATGAAGAAGAGCGTAAAACTGGCAAACTTGAAGAAAGCCTAGACAAACAGGTTGAGGCAATGGACAGGGATGTGCAAGAGCTTCAACACGAGACCAATCGAACGACTCAGTTGGTTGGTAAGGCAGAGGAGGATCTGAAGAAGCTCCTCCAGTCTCAAACTGAAGGTCTGTGTCAATCTTTGTCTATCTCATTTGTTCTCTTTAATTATCGGCATATGTGCAATTCTGTCATGGTATACTTGGATCTTATGGTCTGTTAACACTTATTCCATCTATACCAGAAATTGACAAAATACAGCTTGATGAGCTAGAAAAGGAAGAGGTGCGTGACATCTTGTTTCTTGTATATTGAGTTTCTCTCTAGAATGAATGAAGTTTGTTTCCTTTTTCTGGAGGATGAATGTTTGTTTTCATTATTCTTCTGCATGAAAACATTATATATGTTTATCTGTAGCACAGTTGCTGTACATTTTAGTTACCCTAAATTACTGTTCTGTTATCAAATAGTGTGCTGCAGCATGTTTGGCAATATAATTTTTCTTACTGCTATCACAGTGCTCCCTTATAATACAAAAGACATGCATTTAGCCGCACATTCTAGAAAAAAGAAGCTTGTGGGGAAACCATGGTGCTAGTGACAAAAATGCAGTGTTGTTAGGTAATTACCATTTAGTGCACTGTACTGTACACATAACTGACGTCAATCTGTTTTAAACAAAGAATGCTATGATGGAGCGAGTGAGGGCCACTGAAATTTTGCTGAAGCTTGAGGAAGAGCATCAGGTTTGAGTCTCGGTATATTGTTTCTCGCAATCTCCGACAATAAAATAATCTATACAAGCTTATTAATTTATTGTGGGTAAAATGCAGAGGGAGACAAAACTCACTCTAAATAAGGATCTTGAGTTACGAAAGCTAATGCTTGACAAGCAGGCTCTCGAGATAGAACTCAAACAGCTAGAGGGTGAATTGGAAGTAATGGAGATTATGCCAGGTGAGGAAATTTCGAAGAAGAAGAGAATATATGAACTTCGTGAGACTCTAAAAGAGAAGTATGAGAGTATGGACGATATGGAATCACTTCAGAAGATCCTTACTGCCAAGCAAACAGCACACACCAATGAGTTGCGACTTGCTAGGAAGAAGCTAATAGATGTGAGTTACCTCAGTTATCGAGTACTTGTCCAGTACTAGGTTATGTCATGTTGTCGATGATTACCTGTCGCTTTTGTGTAACTTCTGAAGACCATTCTCATTGTTGTTTGTCCAATGTATGACAGGGCTTCCTGGATCTTACAAAGGGTCGAGGAAATATAGGCATCAAAAGAATAGGAAAACTTGATGAAAAGGCGTTTTCAAATGCTGGCAAAAAACAGTTACCAGAAGACGATGCAGAATTTGCAGCTACCATTCTTTATTCAGAGTGGGAGGCTCAGATTGAAAATTGGGCTGCCACGGTTCATGGAAAAAACACGGTACCCACTTCCTTTTCTCTAACACAACTTTTAATCTTCAGTTTTCAATTTCTTGGTGGACTTGTAGTTGTTGCGAACATTTCATTGTTGTCAATTTCCATGGATATTAAAAAAAATCCCTAAATTTCTCGGTGTTCTGTCAAACACCTTTCAGTTCAACCATTAACAGAAATAAAGTTATTCAGATTTAATATGTGAATAGTACATCAATAAATTTGTAAGGAAGAATACTCGCAATATTTGACAGGCTTATCTTTTCAGTAGAAAAGTGATAAAACATCGATGAAAAAGCTCATTTTAAAACTCGAACTATTGTGCTTTCTTGACTTAAACCATGATCTATGAAGCCACCTACATTATATCCTAAAGTATTTAAAACCTTTCAGAATGAACCCTATTCCTGTTTTGGAAAGTGGTTTTGTATTTTGGTCCTTTAAAAGAATATCAAATTTCCAAGATTCTAGAACTATGAGATGTAAACCCATAATACTTGATCAAAAAGTGTGATTATTTATATTATGTGCACAAATGGCAAGAGTTCATGTTTTTTTGCTGAACCCACTAGGGTGGGTTTGCACCTATTGATGTTTTTTTTTTGTAAATTGAGAAACATCATGAAAGTTGGTGATTCTACCAACAGAGAACCTTAAAAACAAATCATTCCAAAAAATGATAATATGCCATGCATCCAACGTAAACTTGATTAGTGTAGATGCACATGAATCAACCATGGTCTAGGTCTAGGGGGCGACTAACACCATTTTTTAGAGTTAAGGGATGTGGAGAGAAAGGTTTTGGAGTTAAGATTGTCCGATAAGAGTCAAACAAGAATTTACGGGGCGTAAGGAGTCAGTGCCTTTTATTGATTTTTCTGATCCAGATTGAACAGTGAGATAAGATAAACATTATTACCTCTTTATTTATTTAAAAAGGACTAATTAATACTTCTCCATGGCCCTCGTCGGAAGTTTCCATTTCATACCTATGATTAAAGCTGGCAGCATTGTGCAAAGATCTCTGTCTCTGAAATCGTGACCCAATACCAATGCTCTCAGAAAACATTTTCCTTTTTAACTATAATGATAGAGTGTTTAGTTTTCAATTTGATTGTAAACCTAAACCACCTTTAGTAAAAGAATTTCAATCTGCGCGCATGCAGTCATATGAGTCAACTCTGATGTAGGAAATTATTTCTCAGGATGATGAGAAGGTCCAAGAACTAAAATATCACTGCGATTTTATATTTGTCATGCAGAATATCCCACAATATGGCAACTTCATTTTTTTTTCTAATAGTATAGTGACACGAGAACTAATGAAATATGTGTATCTGAAGTTCATTATAACGTTCATAACATTTTTTGGTTAAAAAAATTGTGTCTGATCACTGCCATAAGCATTCCATTTGGACAACTGTGTCATCTTGTCTAATGGTGCATGAGCTTTGGTGCAGGAAATGATCTCCAAGGACAATGAGAAGCTCCTGGAACTAAAAGAAAATCATGGCGATGAAATCTACACTTTGTTAACAAAGGCACTGGATGAAATCAACGAGTACAAGCCTTTTGCCGAAGAACAAGGTGGAGAAATCTATGGTGTACCTGAGTTGTGGAACTACAAGGCGGACCGGCGAGCAACCGTAAGAGAAGGCATCCAGTACGCCCTGGATAAGTGGGCGACGAATAAGAGGAAGCGCTGAGGCCCGAATCTGGCTTAGCGTCCTTCATATGTTTCCCTGAACTAGCATTGTTGTCATTTTGCCTGAATTAGATACTTTATCGGCTGTGAAAGAGCTCTCTATTCAATTATTTGAAAAATATATTTGTGGGACATGTTTTGGTTGATATTGTCTAACTCCTTGATCTTTTTGTTGTGGGGTCTCTAACTACTTGATCTTTCTGTATATTGAGCAATGTTGTTTATGTTCGTCAGCTCTTGAATGATGTTTCTCATAGCTAGAATCTTCTGCTAGACACTTAACATAGCAGCTAACAAGTTCACAGATCTTTCATCTTCTTGCTCCTGGTGTTGCAAGCAGGGTTAGTTAAGAGCCTTGAACTCCTCCTTGATTTGCGCGGCTAGAATATTATTAATTGGAAGCATGATTCCTCCGTGTGCTAGCACGTGAAGCTAGCTATCAGTTGCTACGCCTTGCTAGCTGTACTCGTATTTTGGCAAGAACGCATGCAGCATATCAATCAACGGTACCACAACTCGCGGAACATCAACACACACGAACACGGTTTTCACACGATTGGATGGCTACAGGGCCTTGCCGCTCCTGTTATTTTCTTTCTATCAATCTGGCTGTGTTACAGACGCAGGTTGCACATAGATATATAGCCTCGATCAAAAGCAATATTTTCAAGTATTGGATACAGACGATCGAATCTCGGGCAAGTAACATACCGATGACAAAGAAAACAACGTATGTTGTTATGCGGTTTGACCGATAAAGATCTTCGTAGAATATGTAGGAGCCAATATGGGCATCCAGATTCCGCTATTGGTTATTGACCGAGAATAGTTCTAGGTCATGTCTACATAGTTCTCGAACCCGTAGGGTCCGCACGCTTAATGTTACGATGATAGTTTTATTATGAGTTTATAAGTTTTGATGTACCGAAGTTTGTTCGGAGTCCCGGATGTGATCACGGACATGACGAGGAGTCTCGAAATGGCCGAGACATAAAGATTGATATATTGGACGACTATATTCGGACATCGGAAGTGTTCCGGGTGATTTCGGAGAAAACCGGAGTGCCGGAGGGGTTACCGGAACCCCCCGGGGAAGTATTGGGCCTTAGTGGGCCTGAGGGGAGAGAGAGGGCAGCAGCCCAGGAGGTGGCGCTCCCCCCATGAGGAGTCCGAATTGGACTAGGGGAGGGGGCGCGGCCCCCCCTTTCCCTCTCCCTCTCCCTCTCTTTCCTTCCGCCTTCCTCCTTCCTAGTGGGACTAGGAAAGGGGAGTCCTACTCCCACTAGGAGGAGGACTCCCCCCTCCTTGGCGCGCCCCCTAGGGTCGGCCGGCCTCCCCCCTTGCTCTTTTATATACGGGGGCAGGGGGCACCCTAGACACACACAAGTTGATCTACGGATCGTTCCTTAGTCGTGTGCGGTGCCCCCCTCCACCATATTCCACCTCGGTCATATCGTCGCGGAGTTTAGGCGAAGCCCTGCGCCGGTAGAGCATCATCATCGTCACCACGCCGTCGTGCTGACGGAACTCATCCCCGACACTTTGCTGGATCGGAGTCCGGGGATCGTCATCGAGCTGAACATGTGCTGAACTCGGAGGTGCCGTACGTTCGGTACTTGGATCGGTCGGATCGTGAAGACGTACGACTACATCAACCGCGTTGTCATAACGCTTCCGCTTACGGTCTACGAGGGTACGTGGACAACACTCTCCTCTCTCGTTGCTATGTCATCACCATGATCTTGCGTGTACGTAGGAATTTTTTTGAAATTACTATGTTCCCCAACATGTGGGTCGGTTGGGGCCTCCGACTTTAGATGTTATGATTTGGTGCGATGTCTATTTGGTATTAGGCTCGGGCTATTTGCACCCCTTCATCAAGTGGTTAGGAGTAGGAACAATTGTTGCTAAGATGATGGCTTCGGACAAACTGATGTACTACTTTGCAAGGTCCTTGTGAATAATTAATAAAATGGTTGCATGCATCACCCAGATGCAAAGGCCGGGGACAATCCTCCTTTTCTAAAAAAATAAATCCAACGTCAAGATCATTTTGGTAGTTAATGCGAGTGATCATGCGTTTTAGGATGACATGGAGCGCCCAACATACTATTTGTATATATCGGCTGAATGTATGAACAATGCTTTATCTTTTTTTCATGCAGCTTGTTTAATTTGTTTAAGAATGTATGCATAATTGCTTACGTAATGATACAAAACGTTCCATCCAAATTCTTTTTTTTTTGAATGAAAGAGGGGGTTTCCATCCGATTTCATTAATGAAACCAAACTAGGATCGACCAACATATCCCGTCCAAGCTAGTCGGGTTCGAACATACTACAAGGTTCAACACAAAAGACATGCAATACCATTAATGTCTGAAGGAAACCCCCTCTTTCATACATTCCGGCCATCCAAATCCAAATCCCAGAGTGGCTAAGTTTGAGAACAAGATGTGAGGAAGTGAGCATGTCTGATTCAAATGTCCCGGCCATCCAAATCCAAATTCAAATGTCTGAACAAAAAGACCGTTTCATCGAAACGTGCAAACGAAAAGAAGGAAAATGAGATATGACGGCTCTGTGCTTGTGCGTCGCCTTGGCCACAGTGCCGGCCGGCGATGGACACGCAACAGCGCAGTGAAGCAACAGAATTGCATACACCGATATTTGGGTGGGCCAGTTCAACGACCTGAGCAACTCAACCGAAACCGGAACAGAGAAACAGAAGGGTCATACAGGAACAAAACTTGGCACATAACAGAATGCTAACAAATGGCCGAAACTGAACCAAGCTGCCTGCCATGTAAACTGGAGAAGCATCCATTGAACAGAACCCATGTATGTGATGATAACAGCAGGAATTTGTAACTAGCATCCCTTAAGCACTATCGAGAGTATTTAGGGGGTCATCAACAGAACCCATGATGCAGCAGGAATCCATAGTGAGTACTATTCAGGTAGAGTATGCATTTAGGGTGTTTAAACCCAGCAGCAGCAGGAACCTAAAAGGTACTACTGGTAACAAGAAGCTACTATGGTATCAATCAAGAAGCTAATATAAGGAGACGGTAGGGTAAATTCAGCTGGTGCGCGTCACTTGGGTATCCCTTTCTCTTGCTGGCCAGTGCAGTACTTCACTCCCTGGGTTTCAGCTTCTTCTTCGTCCTCGTCTGAAAATTAAGTGTTGAAACAGGGTTAAGTTGGCAGCCACAAGTGATTCAAATCTCTAGGAGTGGGTTATCAATCCATTGCACACACTGCTGTGGAATCGGTAGATCGACGACCGATTCAGCACACCAGAATATGGAGAGCAGTACACAGCACAAATATAACTGAAGGAAACATAATAACATATACAGAGCTGTACTAGTTATCTCTGTCAGCGTCAGATTGATGCAAAACACTAGTGAGCTGACTTGGCACATTTGACTCTAAAACCAAACATCATGAATTTGTATGTGTCAATGATAAAGACTTAGAGAAGGTGTTTGATGCAATAACTGAAGCCAAACAGCATGGAAAGGACAATATTATGGTGACCAAGGCAAAGAGACATTGACATGATAGCGTCATTATGTCTAGATTGATACACAACTGTAGTGTAGGTAGCTCCACTATATATGTGTCTAAAATGCTACAGTACTACTCCGAAACAAGCATCATAAATAGGTATGGATGGTGAAGAACAAAATGTGTTCGATGCTAATATGATTACTGTGGCATGACAAAACGAAGAACATGCATGAACAGTATCTATCAAGTCAAATAAGCAAGTGACACCAACAAATAGAATTAAAGTTAGCACCTACTGCACAAGTGATTGAAATCTCCACGAGCAGGGTATCACTCGATTGCACACACTGTTGCAGAATGAGGATTACACATGGCAGAATATAGAGAGCAGTACACAACACAAATATAACTCAAGTACACGGCATAACATGAACAAAGCTGTAGTAGTAAGCTCCCTGCCTCCCTTAGCATCTAGAATGATGCAAAACACTAGTGAACTGACTTGGCATATTGATCATAGAAGACCTACAGAAGGTGTTGATCCTACAATGACTAGAGCCAAATAACATGGACAGGACAATATTTATGGTGACCAAGGCCAAGAACATGAAGGATGATAGCATAGTAAGCTCCATTTTTGTTAAACTGATACATAAGTACCTTCCAATAACTCTGAACCAAGCATCATAACAAAACACTGTGATGAAAAACACAATATGTTCGACACCCAAGTGACACGCATATATGCTAACTGAGGTACGACGAAACAAAGAACATGCACGGACAGCATACATAAAGGCTAGTAATAAGGCCAAGCATGTAAGATGATAGCAAAACAATAGGTCGCAGTTACGGCTCACCTCGTTGCAGTGGCCACATTTCTTCTTGCGGCAGTTGGCAGACCTGACGGGAAGGCGTGCATAGCACCTGCAAAACAAAATTGCTGTAATGTTAGGGCATCTCTACGTTGCCATTGCAGTGATTGCACACAAAATTGCTTCTCAACGATTATCTTATGCAAAACATGAGAGCCAATGGGCATATGACAAGGAAATGTTTAATAGTCGTCATATGCCACTGCTAATTAGTTGTCAACTATAACAAACAAGCACATCGATCAGAGATAGCTCATAGCAACCACATCTTCAAACATCACACGCACGAACTTGACCAGACGAGGGTTAGGCATCGATTCAGGGGCTTACTTGCGGCAGACGAGCTTAAGCTGCCTGTACTTGAGGGCGAGCTGAAGGAGGTTGGGCTCGATCTTGGGGTAGGTCCCCCCCTTGCCGGTGCCGCCCCTGCCGCCGTGGAGGCGAAGCACGAGGTGAAGCGTGGACTCCTTCTGGATGTTGTAGTCCGCCAGCGTGTGGCCTTCTTCCAGCTGCTTCCCTGCGAAGATGAGGCGCTGCTGATCCGGCGGCACATCTGCAGTTAGTTACAGCAGTCCATCAAGCGGGAGACCAGTAATTAGAGAACCAACCAACACTAATTTAAGATGAACAGCAGTTAGATTTGGTATTCAAATCGGGTTCAAAACTAAAATGCGTCGCTCGCAGGTTGCCGAAGAAAGAAGACGATCCCATCACTTAGGAAACTCATAAACGCAAGCCGATCTAACCCTACTTGCGGGCCTCGTTTCGGATCAAACATGGAATCTATTGGTGTGAAGCTAGCTTGACTGCAAAACACGACCAATCGCCCAGATCGCGCGCTCTGCTCTGTTTACAACCAACATGAACAGCGACAGGAAGCAAGTACTACTCGGCAATCTACCAATCGAACACGAACAAGCATCGCCTGGATTTGATGCGCGCATGGGTAAACCGAAAACGAAGAGCAAAACAAGCGCCTCCAAAGGCCGATCGAAACAAACAGACGCAAGGAACAGGGCATCGCGACGGCGAGCAAACGCAGAGAAATGTTTCTAGCTAGCATCTCTCGGGTTCGATTGGAAACAGGCATGGGTAAACAAAAAAACAGGATCGAAACAAGCGCCTCCAATTCCGAGGACCGATCGACACTAGAACATGAGCGCAACAGATGCAAGGACAGGGCTGCCGGGCGGCGAGCAGAAGGAGCAAAGGTTGCTCGGCGAGCGCACACACCAATGCGGCGCAGAGATGAGCGGCGGGGAGATGTTTCGCTACCTTCCTTGTCGTGGATCCTGGCCTTGACGCCGGCGATGTCGTGGCCGCCCTCGACCTCTAGCGTGATCGTCTTCCCCGACGGCGTCTTGACGAAGATCTGCATCTTCGCGGGTCGCCGGAGTGCAGTGGCGGTGGCGGTGGCGGTGGCGGTGGTGTGAGTTGGTGTGGAGCTGGATGGACCGCGCCGCGGACTTGGCGCACCTTATATAGAGCGGAGCGTGTGAGGGGGAGGGATCGGAGGGGGGCTTGGACTTGAGTTGACGCGTCCGCTACGAAACCCTCGGAGCCCGAAGCGTGGGTGGATGGATAGGCCCGAATGGGGTGTGTGTGTGGAATCGCTAGGCCCTGCAGGGCCCGGCCCGGCCCGGCACAGGGATTTTGGTCACTGGCTGGTGGACCGTACCGGTACCGGTGGTGCCGTGCCGAGAAAGTTCGACGATTTCACTCTCTGGGAAAGAGTGTTACATAGTTTCAGTTTACAAGTCCTACGCGTATACCTAGGTTGCCAATTTTATCACCCTAGTATAAATTATATAACACAAAAGTTATACCTTTTGAGGGTAGAAACTCCGAAGTTTATGTTGATATATTTTTTGTAATATATAACTTGTATTACTACCTCCGTCTTGGTGAATAAGTCATTTGCGTAGTTCTAGGTTGACGATTTAACTATCTAAATATGTATTATATGTGACAAAAAATATATATTTAAAAACTACATCCGTGTAGAAATCTAGTGATATACTTTTCATGACATATAACACATATCTAATTCTTTAAATCGATGAGCTTTTTTTATTAATTAATACTAGTGATAGTCCAGATCAGATGCGGGACATCATTAATCCCACAAGGCATCGGAACAGTGCCCCGCCCTACGAGCCAGAACATGAGCCACGCTATTACTCGCTCCTTACCACGGGCCTTTTAGTTGTTGCTTTATCTAATTACATATATATATATTCTGTATTGTTGTATAAAATTCCGTACATTTTTGGCTTCCAACGACATTACCTTGGGTCTTTTGTCGATTGATTCTTTTTTAGTGTCAACATTAGTTAGGTTTATCTCTTTCATAGTATGCCAAAAATATATATATAGAAATACACCTTCCGTAATAGAAATAAATACACCCACGGTCACTGTAATTGCGTTGAAAGCACGATGCGGTCACCCAACTTTGAAATACGCTCGTTATGGTCACTGAATACGACGGGACGTGAAAATACGGTCGCTGTAGCGCGTATGCGGTGTGTACATGCAGGTTGACCACGTGTTGACCGCTCGTTGGGGACAGGTGGCAAACCGTGGAGGCGCGGCTGTGGAAATAAGCAAAAAAGCCCTCGGGCGACGCCGCATCCCCCATTCATCCCTCTACCACTCCACATGCCTGTTCGTCTTCGTCGATACAGAAAGGGGGAGCTGCATAGGCGATCATCGGAGGGTTGGGGAGGCGACAGCCAGATTTCGTGCGTGGTTGAGGAGGTGCCACCGCCGCGCGCCTTCGCCACCCGTGGGAGGCGGCGTCGATGTCCCCTGTTCGTCGTGCAGAAGGGGCGGCGGCCCCCGTGTACAGTAAGTCCCCTAATCTGAAGAATCCCCCTTTTTGCCGTTTTGATGTTCAAAAACCCTCCTTTTCGGCCCGCATTGCCCTACTAGATGTGTTGTAGTTGGTAGATAGGCCGAATTCTGCTAGGGTTTTCGCATGGGATTTGGGGGTACCAGAATTGGGGCTTAGGGTTTTAGATGTTCAAATAAATCGATGCTCATGTGGAGATTTATGTCGATTTTGATGTTGTTGTATATGTGTTGCTGTGTCAGGCCGTCGAAGTAGCAATTTCTCTCTGGAGATCAATCATGGTGGGTTTTTTGTTAGGCATGGAATGAATCGTGCTTATGTCAATGGTCGTTCCATTTGGTATGATCATGTGGAGAAGGTAACTTAGTCACCAATTTTAGTTGAAAGCCTAGTTGAGGAAATAGGCTATGAGATGGCAGGCGGGCTCAAGGTTTTCTACTGTATCCCCATTCTTACACCCAGCACTAATGGTTTGAGGGAACTGAGTGATGATGAGCAGGCAGATAGAATGATGGTGTTTGTTGATATTGGGCACCACTTCTTTAGCATCTACCTGGATCATGATCAAAGCTTTCAGGCTAATCCAGATGAAGATGATGCTGTCCACAATCCAAGAGCACATTTGCCTCTAGTCTTGAGCCCTGCAAAGAGAGTTCACATCAGTAGTGCACACACTATAGAGGATCAGGAAGAAACAGAGCATGCAGAGGCAGGGGCAGATGCAGAGCCAGAGATAGGGGCACCCATTCCTCTCCAGGTTATATTCCCTAATGTTGATGCAGATGAGGATGTGAATCAGTTTGAGTTTGTGAGGAGGCCATCAACACAGCCAGAACCAGTTGTACTGCAACAACCTAGTCATTACAAAGATAATGAAATGCAAGCAGAGCCAGTTGTAGGAAGCACATCAATGAGGAGGAGTACTAGGCAGACCAAAATCAACTATACAATGCAAGAAGATGATGCAGCTAGTGACACAGATGATGAGGATTATGACCCTGGATTAATTGTGGACAGTGACAATGAGATTGGCAATGATGATGATGATGACTTGTATGCAGATAATGTAGATGATGATGAACTAGAACAGAAATAGGAGAACAAATCAAATGAGAGAGGAAACCAGAAAGGAAATCAAGTCCAAAGTAAAGCTCAAGAGAACGGAAAACAGAAGTATAATTCAGATGAAGACTTGTCTAAAGGTGAAGATTTGTGGGCACATGATTCAGATGATGAAGAGTTGCACTTGAAGTTCAACACTTTCATACCAGAGGATCTACACAGGCCCAAATTCCATGTAGGCCAAGTCTTTGAGAGTGTAGGACTACTAAGGACAACAATTAAAGAGTACTCCTGCCAGAATAGAGTTGATATCAAGCTGCCTGTCAATGATAGGAAAAGACTTAAAGCAAAGTGTGATGATGATTGCACATGGTATTTGTGGGCATCATATGACAACAGGACCAATGCATTCATGGTGAAGAGATATGTCATGAGCACACATGCAGCAAGAAGTGGAAGATTAGGGCTTTCACATCTAAATTCTTAGACTCAGGTACTTAGAGAGCTTTAGGGCTGATCAAGATATGAACTTGATGAATTTCTCTAGGGTTGTTCAGAAGGAATGGCACATGACACCTGGTAGGATGAAGCTCCAGAGGGCAAGGAGAATGGCTATGAAAATAATTTATGTTGATGAAGAAGGGCAGTATAAGCTTCTCTGGAATTATGCACATGAGGTTAGGAGAAGCAACCCTGGCTCATCTTTTTATGTGTCCCTTGATAATGGAAGGTTCAGTAAGTTGTACATGTGCCTAGATGCATGCAAAAGAGGATTTCTAGAAGGTTGTAGACCTGTCCTCTTTCTTGATGGTTGTCACCTTAAGACTAGATACAGAGGTCAACTGCTTGCAGCTGTTGGGGTAGATCCAAATAACTGCAGTTTTCCAATTGCAATAGCTGTGGTTGAAGTTGAGGACACTCCTAACTGGGCATGGTTTCTTGACACACTTAAAATAGATATAGGCATTATAAACACTAAACCTTGGACAATCATGTCAGACAAACAAAAGGGGCTCATCAATGCAGTTGAAGAATTGTTCCTTGAGTCAGAACACAGATTTTGTGTTAGGCACATGTGGCAGAACTTTCAGCAGTCTTTCAAGGGTGATACCTTGAAGAATCAATTGTGGAAGATAGCTAGGAGCAACACAATGCAGCTATATGAGCAGAGCATGCAGGAAATGAAGATTCTTAATGAAGATGCCCACAACTGGTTGCATGAGTTAGAGCCTGAAACTTGGGTCAAAACTTTCCAGAGTGACTTGCCAAAATGTGATATTTTGCTTAACAACATCTGTGAAGTATTCAACAGGTAACACCATCTTCTTTGATCAACATTTGTGATGTACCTGTGATATAGTAGTGCTTGCTGTAACCTAATGTGATCAACATGTTCAATGCAGGTACATTTTGGAGGCTAGGGAGTTGCCAATCCTTACAATGGTTGATAGGATTTATAGGCAGCTCATGACAAGGCATTACAGCAAGCAGATGGGGTCAGGCAAATGGCCAGGTGATATATGCCCAAAGATCAGGAAGAAGGTTGAGAAGGCAACAGAATTTGCAAACACCTGCTATGTGGAGGGATCAGGAGATGGTCTTTTTCTAGTAGGTGATAGAGGGCATGACTACATTGTGGACATGCACAAGAAAACATGCACCTGCAGAAGGATACAGAAAGGAGGGGTTCCATGTTCTCATGTAATTGCCTGCTGCAGGAATGGTAGAATTGATCCTCTTACCATGGTTGACCCTTGCTACTCAAAGGAGATGTTCAAAAAGGCATATGGAAACATTATATATCCTTGCAAAGATAGGAGAGAGTGGGAAGACTTACATGGGCCCCCAATTGAGCCACCATTGTATCAGAAGCATGTGGGTAGGCCATGTACTACAAGGAGGCAAGCACCTGGAGAGGTTGATCATAGAAGGGGAGGGAAGAAGATAACAAGGCATGGTGTCATCATGCATGGTTTTTACTGTGGTGAGGCAGATCACAACAGGAAGGGCTGCAAATACTTGAAGGTTGGACTACCACCACCAAGTGCTGCAGGTGTGCCCAAGGTAGTCAGAGTCGGGATTCAGAGTCGGATCGATTTTCCTTAGACAGAATCGAGTCGTAGTATCGAGTCATGGAATCGAGGATTCTACTAGATTTACTCAAATAAGATATTTTGTATCCACGGAAGAAATTCATATGGGTTCTATAGAGTTTCGACACTAAATATAGAGCAAAGACGTACACATCAATGCTAGTTCTACTCCACTTCTTTTTATGGCTAACCTACTATTAGCTTAGATGTATGTAACATATATGAGAGGCAAATATATAGAACATTGAAATCTTCGACGCACGAAATTTACTTACGAGTTTTTTAGAATACGTGAATAGCCGATCACTTGTATATCCACCCTGTAGTGCTTAACCTTGAAGGGTCTTGCTCTCCTTCTCTGATTAATCTTGATGCATCCTCCTTCCCACACAAATTCCATTTGTCGACAAGTATGATCCTCAATTTTGATCTAGGTTTTGAGAGCCAGATCAAAGGTGTCGGCGCCTGAGCCTTTGGGCTTGGGAGGGGAATAAAGGGCCATGAGGCATGTGAAAATGGTTTGGATGATGGCATACTATTCTGCTACAACTAAACAAACGGCTTAGATAAATTAGTAGAATCGGACATAGTCCATACCATAGTCGGGATTCTACAGTTTTGTACATGATTCTATGATTTGGATCGCGACTCAACATGGATTCTACCTGATCCGGATTCATAGCGGGACTTGGATCGACATGGTTCCGTAGGGTCGTGAAGTCGTAGGATTCTAGGAGTCGAGTCGGGATTCTGACTACCTTGGGTGTGCCCCCTCCTGAACAATGTGCTGGAAATGTGCCACCTCCAGAACAAGGTGATGCTGCACAAACAACTACATCAACTGAAGCAGATCCAGTTTTAACACAGGTAACACTGTGTTCTTAGGCACTTGTATTCTCTCATGTTTTGGATATTATGTAACACAAAATATTCCTGATGAGCAGAACCATGAAGAAGCTTTAGCTACATATGATAATCTCATGGTGGACAACATGATTGCCCAGGTAATATAATTTCCGAATTTCATCATGGACAAGCAGTGACTACTTCTGTATGAATTGTATTGATCCCACAGTTGTCACTTGTGTATTTTTTTTGCAGATGCCAACACCAAGAGTTGTGGAACAGAGGCCACTACCTAGTTCTGCTTTCCTCAGTGTTGCACAAGTGTTGCTCAACCAGTCTGCTAGCCAAGGAAGCCAAGCAAGTTCCAGTACCATCAGGCCAGGTGAGTTGGCACAGAAGTTGGAGGCCATGAAGAACCAGAGAGATAGAGAACTAGAGAAGAGGAAGCAGGCCATTCTACAATCTAGAAGAGAAGAGGAGTTGAGGAGAGCTGAAGAGGCAGCAAGGAGGAAACATGAAGTGGCACAGAAGAAAGCTGAACTTGCAGAAAGAAGAATATTGGCTGCATTGCAAACAACTGCCAAAAAGAAAGAAGAAGCAGAGCTAAGCAAGAGAGTTCAAGCTGAGACCAGACAGATTATTCAAGATACAATGAAAACAATAGCTGCTGAGAAAAAGGCAAGGCTAGAAGCAGAGAAAAGAGCTGCTGCTAAAAGAGAAGAAGAGAAGAGAATTGCTGCTGCAAAAAGAGAAGAGGAGAAGAAGCTTGCTGCTGCCAAAAGAGAAGAGGAGAAGAAGCTTGCTGCTGCCAAAAGAGAAGAAGAGAAGATTTCAGCCGCTGCAAAAAGAGAGGAGGAGAAGAAGCTTGCTGCTGACAAAAGGCTTGTTGCTGCTCAGGAGAGGATGAAGGCTGCTGCACAAAAAGCAAGGGAGCAATCCATGGCTGCTGCAAAAAGAAAGTCAAGATGCTTGGACAACCAATCTGATCTTCCACACAAGGCTCCCAAATCTTCTATGTTTGATATTTTTAGGTAGTTTGTAGTAGATGAAGTGTTTGGTACCTAGATGATCATTTTACCTGTGTTGTTGAAATGATCATCTATGGTAACAATTTGCTCATTTTGGTTATGTTGATGCATAGTGACTGCAACAATCTCCTGTAAGAAACATGGCTACTTTGTTTTCTATCTGGATGATGGGCAAGACTTATTTGCTTATCATGTCAGTTTGGTTATCTACTGTCAAGTTTTGATGCAACTGTACTTGTGGATGCAAATTGTCATGTCAGTTTGGCATTATACTTGGCAAGTTTTGATTCAATTGTACTGATGGATGCATATTTGGTCAGTTTGGCATGTCTGTCAAGTTTGCCATTTGTGCTGAATCACTTCCTTACATCAAACAAAACCAAAACAATGTCAATTGTGCTGAAATCTTCCAATTGCCAATGAAAAAACCAGAATGACAAGTTTGGCACCCAGAATGATGGATGCATATTTGGTCAGTTTGGCATGTCTGTCAAGTTTGGCACCCAGAATGACAAAACCAAAACAATGCCAATTGTGCTGAATCACTGCCCTATCTAGTGATCCATTTTGATCAATTTAGGCCAGCAATGTCTTTCAATAAGACAAAACAATGATCACACACCCAGAATGATATAAGAAACAACATATTCATCATAGATAACACAGGGTTCACCATAGCATTGTCATTTCAAGTTTGACACCATTACATCAGACTAAACCAAAATAAACATGGTTCAACATAGCATTTTCCAGTGCTGACACCATTACATGACACATAACCTAAATAACTAGGACTGCCAACACATTAACTAGGACTGCCACCACTTCCGACTCCCAAAATGAACCTGGCATCACCAATGCAACATCTTCATCTTCAACATCTTCTTCTTCACCATGAATAGCACCAATGCAGCAAGGCCTAACATCACAACAACTGCAAGCAACAACTTCATGAGCATCACCAGCTCTGTCCCAAGCTTCAGTAGTGCAGCAGCTTGCTGCCTGGTCATGACATTGCCACTCATGACATTGGCACTCTCTCTCTCTCTTCACAAACTTCTTGGTCCAGCTTGTTGATCCATTCATGTAGGCAAGCTCTTGTGCTTTCAGAAGTTCCTCCCTGCGTTCCTCAGCCGCACCAATAGCATCCACAGCGGCATGGCTGACCAGATACTTATTCTCAACGAGGTACTCCACGTACTCCGATTCCCAACGCCAGAACTCACAACTCACCTATCCCAAAAAGACAAGCCAAGGTCAAAAACTCTAAACTTTGGATATATCCCCATGAAAAGCATATGAAATTGAAGCATTAACCCCATGATTTTAGCACTTGTAGAAGACCCAGTTGTCATGCTTCTCAGTGGTGGAGATGTACATGCGCACCTTCTCCTTGCAGCCTCCGCAGCGGATCAGCGGCAGTGCCAACGCCCGCCGGCGGACAGCAGCGGAGGACGAGCTTGCGGTAGACATGACTGCCAGACCTTGTGGGGGAAAGCAGCAGAGGAGGACGAGCTCGCGGCAGCCCGATTCGACGGCGGCGGCGGAGCAGAGCGACAGAAGCGGAGGGCGAGGGGGATTTGAGATGGGCGCCGCGGGTTAGGGATTTGAGAGAGAGAGATTGGGGATTTTGGTTATTTTACAAAAGAAAAACCTCCATGAATCATTGGCCAAATGAGAGAGCACTATGTGGCGGTCAACAGTTGGTCAAACTAGGCCTGTACGCACCGCATACGGGCTACAGTGACCGTATTTTCACATCCCGTCGTATTCAGTGACCGTAACGAGCGTATTTCAAAGTTGGGTGACCGTATCGTGCTTTCAACGCAATTATAGTGACCATGGGTGTATTTATCTCTCTGTAATATCATATGCGACCACCGTAATCCGAGTGAAAGATTGTCTTCCAAGTGAAAATTTTGCCATCCTAGTGAAAGTTGTCGTCCGAGTGAAGAAGTCCAGTCGGGCGATCCGAGTGAAAGGCTCTAATGACCGAGTGAACAAGTCCAGTCGAGCGAACCAAGTGAAAGTCTCTAATAACCGAGCGAAGTCCAGTTGGGCGATCCGAGTAAAAGGTTCTAATATCCGAGTGGAGAGATCTGAGTGCCCTGACAAGAAGCCGAAAATGTACCTAAAAGGTTATCTAGATAACCTCGGGTGGAAAAGTGATCAACAAGGAAGTTGTGCGTATCGTCAAGATGGTAAACTTTGGTTTTGGAGTCATTGTCATCTGAGATAGTATACAGCCTACAAATTCACTACGAGACTCGGATAGTACAGTTAGCTGCAAGACTGAGTTCGACTGGAGGTTAAAGATGGCTTCATAGAGCATTCAAGATGGCTTTGTTTGGAAAAATGATCAACATGAAAGTTGTTCGTCTCATCAAGACGCAAAAATTTGGTATATTAGCGGTCTTTATAGGAGGTCATATGCACATTCGACGGCCTGCACAAGGAGGAAGACAGAAGTTTGGGCCAGATTCAGACTGAATCCGAGTTGGAATAGAAGTAGGACTCTAGGATGTGAATTGATGTAATTTTTCATGTAAGGAAGATGAATCCTTTTCTTGTACGGAAAGTCCAACCGCCTCTTATATATGTTAGAGGTGACGGCAGATTGAAACAACACACAATCGAACAAATCAATATACTACTTTTTCAATCTACGTTTTATCTCTCCACCGTTTTTTCTCTCTCATTCTTTGTTGTTCCTCAAGTTTAAGAGATGCGAATCTCAAGGCTCTAGGGGTGAGCGAATCAACCTAGGGCAGCCCATAACTGCCGCACTCCCTGACAGGGTCTGATAACCCACAAGTATAGGGGATGGCAACAGTCTTCAAGGGTAGAGTATTCAACCCAAATTGATTTGACACAAAGGGAGCCAAAGAATATTCTCAAGTATTAGCAGTTGAGTTGTCAATTCAACCACACCTGGATAACTTAGTATCTGTAGCAAAGCATTTAGTAGCAAAGTAGTATGAAAGTAACGGTAACAATGGCAAAAGTAATAGTAGTAGTTTTGTAGTGATTGTAATAGTACCAACGGCAAAGTAACTAAGCAAAGAGCAATATGTGAAAAGCTAGTAGGCATTGGATCAGTGATGGATAATTATGTCGGATGCGATTCCTCATGTAATAGTTATAACATAGGGTGACACAGAACTAGCTCCAATTCATCAATGTAATGTAGACATGTATTTTGAATATAGTCATACGTGCTTATGGAAAAGAACTTGCATGACATCTTTTGTCCTACCCTCCCGTGGCAGCGGGGTCCTAATGGAAACTAAGGGATATTAAGGCCTCCTTTTAATAGAGTACTGGACCAAAGCATTAACACTTAGTGAATACATGAACTCCTCAAACTACGGTCATCACCGGTAAGTATCCCGATTATTGTCACTTCAGGGTTAACGAATCATAACACATAATAGGTGACTATAGACTTGCAAGATAGGATCAAAACTCACATATATTCATGAAAACATAATAGGTTCAGATCTGAAATCATGGCACTCGGGCCCTAGTGATAAGCATTAAGCATAGCAAAGTCATAGCAACATCAATCTCAGAACATAGTGGATACTAGGGATCAAACCCTAACAAAACTAACTAGATTACATGGTAAATCTCATCCAACCCATCACCGTCCAGCAAGCCTACGATGGAATTACTCACGCACGGCGGTGAGCATCATGAAATTGGTGATGGAGGATGGTTGATGATGACGACGGCGACGAATCCCCCTCTTCGGAGCCCCGAACGGACTCCAGATCAGCCCTCCCGAGAGAGTTTAGGGCTTGGTGGTGGCTCCGTATCGTAAAACGCGATGAATCTTTCTCTCTGATTTTTTTTTTCTGCGAACGTGAATATATGGAGTTGGAGTTGAGGTCGGTGGAGGTCCAGGGGGCCCACGAGGCAGGGGCGCGCCCTAGGGGGGGCGCGCCCCCACCCTCGTGGGCAGGGTGTGGGCCCCCTGGTGCTGATTCTTTCGCCAGTATTTTTTATTAATTCCAAAAAGTTGCTCCGTGAATTTTCAGGTCATTCCAAGAACTTTTATTTCTGCACAAAAATAACACCGTGGCAGTTCTGCAGAAAATAGCGTCAGTCCGAGTTAGTTCCATTCAAATCATGCAAGTTAGAGTCCAAAACAAGGGCAAAAGTGTTTGGAAAAGTAGATACGACGGAGGCGTATCAACTCCCCCAAGCTTAAACCTTTGCTTGTCCTCAAACAATTCAGTTGACAAACTGAAAGTGATAAAGAAAAACTTTTACAAACTCTATTTGCTCTTGTTGTTGTAAATATGTAAAACCAGCATTCAAGTTTTCAGCAAAGATTATGAACTAACCATATTCACAATAACACTTAGGTCTCATGTTTACTCATATCAATGTCATAATCAACTAGCGAGCAATAATAATAAATCTCGGATGACAACACTTTCTCAAAACAATCATAATATGATATAACAAGATGGTATCTCGCTTGCCCTTTCTGAGACCGCAAAACATAAATGCAGAGCACCTTTAAAGATCAAGGACTGACTAAACATTGTAATTCATGGTAAAAGAGATCCAGTCATAGTCATACCCAATATAAATTAATAGTAATGCAAGCAAATGATAGCGGTGCTCTCCAGCGGGTGCTTTTTAATAAGAGGGTGATGACTCAACATAAAAGTAAATAGATAGGCCCTTCGCAGAGGGAAGCAGGGATTTGTAGAGGTGCCAGAGCTCGATTTTGAAATAGAGATGAATAACATTTTGAGCGGTATACTTTCACTGTCAACATAACAACTAAGAGATCTCGATATCTTCCATGCTACACACATTATAGGCGGTTCCCAAACAGAATGGTAAAGTTTATACTCCCCCGCCACCAACAATCATCAATCCATGGCTTGCCCGAAACAACGGGTGCCTCCAACTAACAACAATCTCGGGGGACTTTTGTTTGTAATTAATTTGATTTGATTTGAGCATGGGACTGGGCATCCCGGTGTCCAGCCATTTTCTCGTGAATGAGGAGCGGAGTCCACTCCTCTTGAGAATAACCCACCTAGCATGGAAGATACAGACAACCCTAGTTGATACATGAGCTGCTCGAGCATACAAAACAGAATTTCATTTGAAGGTTTGGAGTTCGGCACATACAAATTTACTTGGAACGACAGGTAAATACAACATATAGGAAGGTATGGTGGACTCATATGGAATAACTTTGGGGTTTATGGATTTGGATGCAGAAGCAGTATTCCCGCTTAGTACAGGTGAAGGCTAGAAAGATACTGGGAAGCGACCAACTTAGAGGGCGACAACAGTCATGAACATGCATTAAAATTAATCAACACTGAGTGCAAGCATGAGTAGGATATAATCCACCATGAACATAAATATCATGAAGGCTATGTTGATTTTGTTTCAACTACATGCGTGAACATGTGCCAAGTCAAGTCACTCAGATCATTCAAAGGAGAATACCACCCTATCATACCACATCACAACCATTTTAATAGCATGTTGGCACGCAAGGTAAACCATTATAAGCTCCTAGCTAATTAAGCATGGCATAAGCAACTATAATCTCTAATTGTCATTGCAAACATATTTATTCATAATAGGCTGAATGATGAACTAATCATATTTACAAAAACAAGATAGGTCGAGTTCATACCAGCTTCTCTCATCTCAATCAGTCCATCATATATCGTCATTATTGCCTTTCACTTGCACGACCGAACGGCGTGGATAATAATAATAGTGCACGTGCATTGGACTAAGCTGAATCTGCAAGCATTCAATTCAAGGGAGAAGACAAGATAATATGGGCTCTTGGTTAAAATCAACAATAATGCATATGAGAGCCACTCAACATTTTCATTATGGTCTTCTCCTCTCGACCCCCAAAGAAAAGTAAAGAAATAAAACTATTTACACAGGAAAGCTCCCAACAAGCAAAAGAAGAACGAGAAATCTTTTTGGGTTTTCTTTTAATTAACTACTACTACATGGAAAGTAAACTAACTAATTTTTTTGGTTTTTTTCTTAAGGTTATTCAAACACACAAGAAGAAAGCAAGAAAAAAAACTAAACTAGCACGGATAGTACAATGAAAAAGTATGAGCACCGATGACTAGAATGAGGGTCTGAACATAATGTAATGTCGGTGAGAAATACGTACTCCCCCAAGCTTAGGCTTTTGGCCTAAGTTGGTCTATGCCCATGGATCGCGGCTACTTTCTACGGTGTACTGAGGAGTATCATCAGGGTACCACTGGCTCGCGATCTCCTCCGGATCCCACTGATAAAAGGACAAACGATAAGGATCAAGTGGTGGTTCCGGCTCAGGCTCTGGAGCTGATGTTTGGCCCCGGTACGCATAAATGGCCTCCGGCAAGACGAGGTAAGTGCTTGCAGTTAAGTCAAACAAAGAGGGTGCAGGCAGAATAATAGTCTCACCGTGTTTCTTATGAAATTTCAAATTATACTTAAGCATCTTCTCATCATTTTTAACAATAAACTCATGTGCTACCATGCCCTTATAATCTAGAAAAGTAGGGGGCAAAAACTTTTCCTCTTTCTCATAATGCCTAATAGGTATCCTGAAGTGTTTATCAAGGCGTGAAGCATAGATACCTCCAAAGATAGGGCCCTTTGTACGGTTCAGACTTAATCGTTTAGCAATAATAATGCCCATACTAACAGAGTTATCACAAAATAAAGCATGGAACAAAATAATAATGTCCGGAACACTAAGGTTTCCACAATTTCCGCGACCAATTAAGCATCTACTAGCAAATATTGCAAAGTAATGTAGAATAGGAAAGTGTATGCTAGTAATTCTTGCATCGGAAACCTTCCTCGTTTCCCCTACAGTAATCATGTCAATAAATCCATCCACATGTTTACGATGTGGTTCCTCTAAGCTGCCCTCGAAGGGTATCTTGCAAACCGCACAAAAATTCACGTAGTGGAATCTCCCTAGCCTCATCATATAAATGAAACTCTACTGAAGGAGGTGATTTCTTAGGATGAAACTAAATTTTTTGCACGAAAGTATTGGTGAGTAAGAGATACTGTTCGAGCTGGTCGGGGAGGAAGTCGGTGAGGCCCGCATTATCAGCCAAAGAATAAAAATCATCATGAATCCCGGCTGCACTCAAGAATTCATCACAAGGCCATTCACACGACCGAACTTCCGCGACGCGAGGGATATTATACTTGAGCTTTTATTCTCCTTGGCTTGTTTCTCCTTCGAGCTTTGGCTAGAAGAGCCCCTCAAAAATCTCTTCATCATTTTCTGAAAATTTCTGAAATTTTTAGTAACTCAAAATAAAAGTGAACCACGCTCAACAAAATTGATAGCAACTACTCCCACAAGTGCATAGAGACTATATCATGCACTAGAACAACTTGGGACCATATAAATTTGACATGCAAGCTCAATAACAGGGTCACCTTACCAGCAAAAATTTGCAATGAATAAAGTACTAGAACAAAAACTAATTGGACCATTGGAGGAGTCACATACCAAAGAACAATCTCCCAAAGCAGTTTTGTGAATGGAGCTTTGAGCAAGGAGATCGAAAATGGCAGCAAAATGAGCTAAAACTCATGCTTGAGCTGGATAGTGATTTTTTTGGGAGGAAGAAGAAGTGTGTGGGTGCAAGAATAAGTGGAGGGGGGCCACCGTGGGCCCACGAGGTAGGGGGCGCATCCAGGGGTGTAGGGCGCGCCCCTGATCCTAGTGGCCAGGTGCTTGCTCCCCCTGATGTGTCCTCAGTGCCAAATATTCTCAAATAATCCAGAAAAATCATATTAAAATTGCAGGGCATTTGGAGAACTTTTATTTTCGAGGTATTTTTTATTGCATGGATAATTCAGTAAACAGACAGAAAATACTATTTTGCTTTATTTAATCTAAATATCAGAAAGTAAGAAGAGGGTACAGAAGGTTGCGCCTTCTAACTTCATCCATCTCATGCTCATCAAAAGGAATCCACTAACAAGGTTGATCAAGTCTTGTTAACAAACTCATTCCGAATAACATGAAACCGGAGAAATTTCGAATAACACTAGGTTACCTCAACGGGGATATGCACATCCCAATAATAAGAATATCATATTTCTTCTTGACAATAGGAAGAGGAAATTCAAAACCTCCAATAATAATAGTTGGAATTTTTCCAATAGAATTGATACTATGAACTTGAGGTTGTTTCCTCGAAAAGTGTACCGTGTGCTCATTACCATTAACATGGAAAGTGACATTGCCTTTGTTGCAATCAATAATAGCCCCTGCAGTATTCAAAAAGGGTCTACCAAGGATAATCGACATACTATCGTCCTCGGGAATATAAAGAATAACAAAGTCCGTTAACATAGTAACGTTTGCAACCACAACAGGGACATCCCCACAAATACCGACAGGTATAGCGGTTGATTTATCGGCCATTTGCAAAGATATTTCAGTAGGTGTCAACTTATTCAATTCAAGTCCACGATATAAACAGAGCGGCATAACACTAACATCGGCTCCAAGATCACGTAAAGCAGTTTTAACATAGTTTTTCTAATGGAGCATGGTATAGTTGGTACTCCTGGGTCTCCAAGTTTCTTAGGTATTCCACCCTTAAAAGTATAATTAGCAAGCATGGTGGAAATTTCAGCTTCCGGTATCTTTCTTTTATTTGTAATAATATCTTTCATGTACTTAGCATAAGGATTCACTTTAAGCATATCAGTTAAACACATACGCAAAAAGATAGGTCTAATCATTTCAGCAAAGCGCTCAAAATCCTCATCATCCTTTTTCTTGGATGGCTTAGGAGGAAAAGGCATGGGTTTCTGAACCCATGGTTCTCTTTCTTTACCGTGCTTCCTAGCAACAAAGTCTCTCTTATCATAACGTTGATTCTTTGATTGTGGGTTATCAAGATCAACAGCAGGTTCAATCTCTACATAATTATTATTACTTGGTTGAGCATCAACATGAACATTATCATTAACATTATCACTAGGTTCATGTTCATCACCAGATTGTGTTTCAGCATCAGAAATAGAAATATCATTGGGATTCTCAGGTGTGTCTACAACAGGTTCACTAGAAGCATGCATAGTCCTATCATTTTTCTTTTTCTTCTTTTTAGAAGGACTAGGTGCATCTACATTATTTCTCTGAGAATCTTGCTCAATTCTCTTAGGGTGGCCTTCAGGATACAAAGGTTCCTGAGTCATTTTACCCGTTCTAGTAGCCACTCTAACAGCAAAGTCATGTTTATTATTTAATTCATCAAGCAAATCATTTTGAGCTTTAAGTACTTGTTCTGCTTGAGTGTTAACCATAGAAGCATGTTTACTAATGAGTTTAAGTTCACCTTTAACTCTAGCCATATAATCACTCAAGTGTCCAATCATGTAAGCGTTACTCTTTAATTGTCTACCAACATAAGCATTGAAATTTTCTTGTCTAGCCATAAAGTCATCAAATTCATCCAAGCATTGGCTAGCAAACTTAGTAGACGGGATTTCAACTTTATCATATCTATAGAGAGAATTTACCTTTACTACATGTGTCAGGTTATCAAGACCATGTGTTTCTTTGATAGGTGGTATATTAAGACCATGTATTTCTTCAACAGGAGGTAAATTCTTAACATCTTCAGCTTTAATACCTTTCTCTTTCATAGATTTCTTTGCCTCCTGCATATCTTCAGGACTAAGAAATAGAACACCTCTTTTCTTCGGAGTTGGCTTAGGGGTTGGCTCAGGAAGTGTCCAATTGTTTTCATTAGTCAACATATTATTCAATAGTAATTCAGCTTGATTGACTGTTCTTTCCCTGAAAACACAACCGGCACAACTATACAAGTGGTCCTTGGAAGCATCAGTTAGTCCATTATAAAAGATATCAAGTATTTCATTTTTCTTAAGAGGATGATTAGGCAAAGCATAGTAACCGGAGAAGCCCCCCAAGCTTGTGGGAGACTCTCTTCTACAATTTGCACAAAATTATATATTTCCCTTAAGTCAGATTGTTTCTTATGAGCAGGGAAATATTTAGCAGAGAAGTAATAAATCATATCTTGGGGACTACGCACACAACCAGGATCAAGAGAATTAAACCAAGTTTTATCATCACCCTTTAATGAGAATGGAAATATCTTAAGGATATAATAGTAGCGAGATTTCTCATCATTAGTGAACAGGGTGGCTATATCATTTAACTTAGTAAGATGTGCCACAACAGTTTCAGATTCATAGCCATAAAAAGGATCAGATTCAACCAAAGTAATTATCTCAGGATCGACAGAGAAATCATAATCCTTATCGGTAACAAAGATAGGTGAAGTAGCAAAAGCAGGGTCATATTTCATTCTAGCATTCAGATATTTCTGTTTCAGTTTAGCTAGTAACTTGTTAAGATCAGATCTATCATTCCAAGTAAGAAAATCTCCAGCAGTTTCTTCATCCATAACATAACCCTCAGGGACAATAGGAAATTCATATTTAGGGGGAGAACCTTCATCATCACTATCATCAATAATATCGGTTTCAAGAATTTCTTTCTCTCTAGCCCTAGCAAGTTGTTCATCAAGAAATTCACCTAATGGCACAGTAGTATTAGGCATAGAAGTAGTTTCATCATAAGTATCATGCATAGTAGAAGTGGCATCATCAATAACATGCGACATATCAGAATTCATAACAGAAGCAGGTTTAGGTGTCGCAAGCTTACTCATAACAGAAGGAGAATCAAGTACAGAGCTAGATGGCAGTTCCTTACCTCCCCTCGTAGTTGAGGGATAAATCTTAGTTCTTTCATCTTTCAAGTTCCTCATAGTGATCAGCAGATATAAATCCCAAGTGACTCAAAGAATAGAGCTATGCTCCCTGGAAACGGCGCCAGAAAATAGTCTTGATAACCCACAAGTATAGGGGATCACAACAATTTTCGAGGGTAGAGTATTCAACCCAAATTTATTGATTCGACACAAGGGGAGCCAAAGAATATTCTCAGGTATTAGCAGTTGAGTTGTCAATCCAACCACACCTGGATAACTTAGTATCTGCAGCAAAGTATTTAGTAGCAAAGTAGTATGGAAGTAATGGTAACAGTGGCAAAAGTAACAGTAGCAGTTTTGTAGTGATTGTAACAGTAGCAATGACAAAGTAACTAAGCAAAGAGCAATATGTGAAAATCTCGTAGGCATTGGATTAGTGATGGATAATTATGTTGGATGCGATTCCTCATGTAATAGTTATAACATAGGGTGACACAGAACTAGCTCCAATTCATCAATGTAATGTAGGCATGTATTCCGAATATAGTCATACGTGCTTATGGAAAATAACTTGCATGACATCTTTTGTCCTACCCTCCCGTGGCAGCGGGGTCCTAATGGAAACTAAGGGATATTAAGGCCTCCTTTTAATAGAGTACCAGACCAAAGCATTAACACTTAGTGAATACATGAACTCCTCAAACTATGGTTATCATCAGTAAGTATCCCGATTATTGTCACTTCGGGGTTAATGGATCATAACACATAATAGGTGACCATAGACTTGCAAGATAGGATCAAGAACTCACATATATTCATGAAAACATAATAGGTTTAGATCTGAAGTCATGGCACTCGGGCCCTAGTGACAAGCATTAAGCATAGCAAAGTCATAACAACATCAATCTCAGAACATAGTGGATACCAGGGATCGAACCCTAACAAAACTAACTTGATTACATGGTAAATCTCATCCAACCCATCACCGTCCAGCAAGCCTATGATGGAATTACTCATGCACGGCGGTGAGCATCATGAAATTGGTGATGGAGGATGGTTGATGATGACGACAGCGACGAATACCCCTCTTCGGAGCCCCGAACGGACTCCAGATCAGCCCTCCCGAGAGAGTTTAGGGCTTGGTGGCGGCTCCGTATCGTAAAACGCGATGAATCTTTCTCTCTGATTTTTTTTCTCCGTGAACGTGAATATATGGAGTTGGAGTTGAGGTCGGTGGAGGTCCAGGGGGCCCACAAGGCAGGGGGCGCGCCCTAGGGGGGCGCCCCCACCCTTGTGGACAGGGTGTGGGCCCCCTGGTGCTAATTCTTTCGCCAGTATTTTTTATTAATTCCAAAAAGTTGCTTCATGTATTTTCAAGTCATTCCGAGAACTTTTATTTCTGCACAAAAATAACACCATGGCAGTTCTACTGAAAACAGCGTCAGTCCGGGTTAGTTCCATTCAAATCATGCAAGTTAGAGTCCAAAACAAGGGCAAAAGTGTTTGGAAAAGTAGATATGACGGAGATGTATCAGGGTCCCTCCCAAGTGTGTATGGTTTCGGGTCTGCAAATGCACCCGCCGACTATCCTACGTATCGCTTTGTCGGTCGGATCTCCTTCGACATGAGCTGTGGTGCATCACCCCCGGTGTCGAGGGTACACGTGACGTGTTCGTGTGTCGACAGCCACATGATCAGGTATTTGAGGCATGCAATGTAGAACCTTAGCCGGGATAAACTGCAATTGGGCAAACATGCACTCACACAACCTGGAGCGCTCTGAAACAGAAGTTTAATCTACCAGTCAGCAATTGCATACGCGAGTTATGATTATTGTGTGATTGTACCCTCAGCTTTGTAATCTAATTATAAGTAAGCCCCTTTCTTGAAATAGAAACATGAACTTGTACAACACAAACAAGTGCAAATCCATCCAAGACTTGTGGGTGCACCAAGTCTAAAAAATGTCACCCATTGTTGGCTAGGGCAACACTCCTAGAGAATTTTTACTTATACGGTGTCCAGAGACAGTAATGCAGTACCATGTGTTGTAGCTATTTGATTCATGGATGCAGTCAACTTGCGCATATGGCTTCATCTTCGGATTCAAGGGTGCAGGTCCTGGATGGATTCTGTGGTGCGCCTCTATGGTCAACGAAAGCCGCGGAGAAAAAAAGTTGAGATGTGGTATCTTCAGACCAAGAACTACAGTTACAGGTTCAGATTTGCTTCAAATCATTAAGACGCAACCAAGACTACTGAAAGCACAAGTGCTCCCTAGGTGGTTTTGGTAATTAATGTCAACATATCTCTTGTTGGACTAGCACTTTTATCTAGTACGTTTCAGATAAGTTCAACAATGGAGTGGCATGGACTAAAGGATGTGGGAACTCCTTCAAGATGCTAAGGACAAAGGATTGGCTCAAGCTTCAAGCTCAAGACTCTTCATTTTATATTTTAGTGATCCAAGATCACATTGAGTCTATAGGAAAAGCCAATACTATCAAGGAGGAATGAGGTGTTGCTTAATGAGCCTCTTGCTTCATGTGCTTAGTGATATGCTCCAAAACCCTCAGCTACTTTTCCACTTCCACAAATGACCTAAACCTAAAGCTAAAATCGGTCACACCGATTCTTTCTATCCGGCGCCACCGATTTCAAATGTCTTAGCCACTGCCACAAACCCCAGGCAAATCGGTCTCACCGAGATGGGATTGTAATCTCTCTGTGTATGTCCATTACCAAAATCGGTCTCACCGAGTTTGAGCAATCGGTACCACCGAGATTACAATGCAAACTTCCTGGTTGACTCATTACCAAAATCGGTCCCACCGAGTTTGTGTAATCGGTCAAACCGAGTTTGCCTGACCAACTTTCTGGAAAGCTTATTACCAAAATCGGTCTCACCGAGTTTGTGTAATCGGTCTTACCGAGATTACGTTATGCCCTAACCCTAACCGAATCGGTCTCACCGAGTTGCATTTCGGTCCCACTGAAAAACCTAACGGTCACATTGTTTGCTAAATCGGTCTGACCGAGTTTAACGATTCGGTCCCACCGAGTTTGGTAAATTGTGTGTAACGGTTAGATTTTATGTGGAGGCTATATATACCCCTCCACCTCCTCTTCATTCGAAGAGAGAGCCATCAGACTGAACCTACACTTCCAGCATACATTTTCTGAGAGAGAACTACCTACTCATGTGTTGAGGCCAAGATATTCCATTCCTACCATATGAATCTTGATCTCTAGCCTTCCCCAAGTTGCTTTCCACTCAAATCCTCTTTCCACCAGATCCAAATCCTATGAGAGAGAGTTGAGTGTTGGGGAGACTATCATTTGAAGCACAAGAGCAAGGAGTTCATCATCAACGCACCATTTGTTACTTCTTGGAGAGTGGTGTCTCCTAGATTGGCTAGGTGTCACTTGGGAGCCTCCGACAAGATTGTGGAGTTGAACCAAGGAGTTTGTAAGGGCAAGGAGATCGCCTACTTCGTGAAGATCTACCGCTAGTGAGGCAAGTCCTTCGTGGGCGATGGCCATGGTGGGATAGACAAGGTTGCTTCTTCGTGGACCCTTCGTGGGTGGAGCCCTCCGTAGACTCGCGCAACCATTACCCTTCGTGGGTTGAAGTCTCCATCAATGTGGATGTACGATAGCACCACCTATCGGAACCACCCCAAAAACATCCGTGTCTCCAATTGTGTTTGAATCCTCCAACCCCTTCCCTTTACATTCTTGCAAGTTGCATGCTTTACTTTCCGTTGCTCATATACTATTTGCATGCTTGCTTGATATGTATTGTGAATGTTAAACTTGTGCCTAAACTCCACTTAAACTTAAGGAAACTTAAAAACTGCAACTTTGGTACTTAGTGTCTAATCACCCCCCTCTAGACACCTCTTCTCAAGGTCCTACAAGTGGTATCAGAGCATTGGTCTCCATTGCCTTGGTTTAATCACCATTGGAGGAAGATGGATGAGTCTACTTTGGGGAGTCTTAGACATAGAGTGCCTATTCTTGATGGAGAGTATTCATGAGTGAAAAAATGAGATGCTTGTAATTTTCAATCAATATCGTTTGAACAAGTACATTGCTAGCCCTTGTGCACCTTATGTTGATCCTATGCATCCTACCCATGATGAGTCAACTGACATGATTAGGAATCTTAGAACTGCCGAACTTATCATTAGAGGATTGCCTAGAAACTTGATTGGATGTTTGCCTCCTTTTAAGTGTGCCTACACTATATGGAAATTTCTTGAGGAACGCTTTCCAAACTATTCCTTGAAAAATCTTGATGAAATTCTCCATAAGTCTATTGCTTTGAGTAAGATGAATTCTAGTGATCCAATGTTTGGTGATCGTCTATTTGAGCTTACAAACCTTATGCGTGCCAAAGGAAATGTTGGGATTATTAGTGATATTATTTCCGAAGCTATAAAAATTCATAAGCAAGATCATTGTCAAACTCACTCTAACGAATTACCCTCTCTAGGACTTGATCCACCACATGACGATGTTGAACATGGATACTATGATGAGGATGATGATAGTGACTTCGATCTTGATGATGCAATGCGACACCTTGGTCTTATGGCAAATCTTCGGGAATATATGTCAGGAGGAAAGGAATGGGTTCTTGATAGTGGATGTACCGATCACATGACCGGAGATAAAGATATGTTTCGTGAGCTTGCTGATAATGATAGTCCTCGAAAGTATGTCACTTTCGGTGACAATTCAAAGGGTAAGGTGGTTGACCTCGGTAAGGTGGCCATATCACATGATAGCTCCATACAAAATGTTATGCTCGTTGAATCTCTTGGATACAACTTACTTTCAGTATCTAGACTTGCTGATTTCGGTTTCAATGTTCTATTTACTGAGTAGATTGCCAAGTGTTTCGTCGAGACAATCATAAAATGGTCTTTACCGGTGTGCGTAGAGGTGATCTATACATTGTTGATTTCACTAAAAAGGCTCAACCTAAAACTTGCTTCATTGCTAAATCCTCAAAAGGTTGGTTATGGCATAGACGATTAGGTCATGTTGGTATGCGAAACCTTGACAAGCTTATTAAAGGAAATCATATCCTTAGAGTAAATGATGTCATATTTGATAAGGATAGACTTTGCAGTGCTTGTCAAGCAGGTAAACAGGTTGGAGGAAGGCATCCCGTGAAGAACATCATGACCACAAGGAGGCCACTCGAGCTACTTCACATGGATCTTTTTGGTCCCAACTCTTACAAGAGTCTTGGTGGAAATTCTTTTGGTCTAGTTATAGTTGATGATTTTTCAAGATGTACGTGGGTGTTCTTACTCGATGATAAATCGCAGGTCCAAAATATCTTCAAAAACTTCGCTTGGAAGGCCCAAAATCAATTTGAAGTGAAGATCAAGAAGGTTCGCAGCAACAACGGAACGGAGTTCAAGAACGCAAATGTGGACACCTTTCTTGACGAAGAAGGGATTTCACACGAGTTCTTGGCTACGTACACACCTCAAAAAAACGGAGTTGTTGAGAGGAAGAACCAGACGCTCATTGAAATGGCGAGAACGATGCTTGATGAGTACAAGACATCGAAGCACTTTTGGGCAGAAGCGGTTGAGACAGCTTGTCATGCAACGAATCGCTTGTATCTTCACAAGCTACTCGGCAAGACGGCATACGATCTCCTCACCGGTAACAAACCCCAAGTTGGATACTTTCGAGTATTCGGCTCAAAGTGCTACATTCTTGATAAGCATCGTCATTCTAAATTTGCTCCTAAGTCTCATGAAGGTTTCCTACTAGGTTATGGCTCAAACTCTCACACTTACCGTGTCTACAACAATTTCACCCGAAAGGTTGAAGAGACGGTAGATGTGAAGTTTGATGAATCTAACGGCTCGCAAGTAGAGCAATTGCCAATTGATGTAGGAGACAAAGATCCTTCGAAAGCAATCCAAGACTTGTCTATTGGCAAGGTCCGTCCAACGGAGGTGAAGGAGAGTACCTAGTCCGTCCAAGTGGAAGCTTCTACTTCACAACAAGGTGAACCAAGAGTTGATACGGAAGCATCCACAAGTGGGACACACCAAGATGAAGAAAATGAGGAAGTGCATCAAGATGAACGTCAACAACCTCCTTCTCCACCACGACAAGAGAACGACAACGCCAACAATGAAGAAGGCCAAGAAGAAGAACAAGATGAAGAAGATGTTCAACAAAGACCCAAGCAAAAGCTTTCATGAGTTCGAGCAAGAATTGCTAAAGATCATCCCGTCGAGCAAATCTACAATGATATTCAAACCGGGAGAACCACTCGCTCTAAAACTCGTTTAGCTAACTTTTGTGAAAACTATTCTTTCATCTCTAGCATTGAACCTATGAAGGTTGAAGAAGCATTGGAAGATCCGGATTGGATAAATGCTATGCATGAAGAGCTACACAACTTTGAGAGGAACCAAGTTTGGACATTGGTTGAGAAGCCCGACAACAACCACAATGTCATCGGTACCAAATGGGTGTTTCGCAACAAGCAAGATGAAGATGGACAAGTAGTTCGCAACAAAGCACGTCTCGTCGCCCAAGGCTACACACAAGTCGAAGGTATGGACTATGGTGAGACTTACGCCCCCATTGCTAGACTTGAGTCCATTCACATCTTACTTGCCTATGCTAATCATCATGATATTACCTTGTACCAAATGGACATTAAAAGTGCTTTTCTAAATGGTGAAATAGAGGAGGAAGTTTATGTTAAGCAACCTCCCGGCTTTGTAAATCCTAAGAAACCCAATCATGTTTACAAACTTCACAAAGCTCTTTATGGTCTTAAACAAGCTCCTAGAGCATGGTATAAATGCTTGACCAAGTTTCTTATTGAAAAATGCTTTGAAATTGGGAAAATTGATTCTACTCTTTTTACTAAAAGGGTTAATGGAGAACTATTTGTGTGCCAAATCTATGTTGATGATATCATATTTGGATCAACTAACCCTCATTTTAGTGAAAAGTTTGGGAAGCTAATGTCGGAGAAGTTTGAGATGTCTATGATGAGTGAACTAAAATTCTTTCTTGGGTTGCAAATCAAGCAAACTAAGGAAGGTACCTTTGTCTCTCAAACGAAGTACACCAAGGACTTATTCAAGAAGTTCAATATGCAAGAATGCAAAGGTATGTCTACACCCATGCCTACTAGTGGACATATTGACTTGACCAAAGATAGTGAACCGATTGATCAAAAGATTTATCGCTCTATGATTGGTTCATTATTATATCTATGTGCTTCACGTCCCGATATCATGCTAAGTGTGTGCATGTGCGCACGATATCAAGCTGCTCCTAAGGAATGTCATCTTAAGGCCGTGAAAAGGATAGTGAGATACTTAATCCATACACCAAATTTTGGCATTTGGTATCCTAAGAGGGCCTCTTTCGATCTTGTTGGCTATTCTGACTCGGACTATGCCGGAGACAAGGTTGATAGAAAGTCCACTTCGGGTACTTGTCAATTTCTTGGTAGATCTCTTGTATCTTGGTCCTCCAAGAAACAAAACTCGGTATCCTTATCCACCGCCGAAGCAGAATATATTGCCGCTGGTTCATGTTGTGCTCAATTACTTTGGATGACCCAAACTCCTAAAGATTATGGGATATATGTGACACATGTTTCATTGCTGTGTGACAATGAAAGTGCTATCAAAATTGGTCATAATACTGTGCAACATTCTCGAACTAAGCATATTGAAGTTCGTCATCATTTCATTCGAGATCATGTTGCTAAGGGTGACATTGATCTTAAGCATGTTCGCACCGAAAAGCAATTAGCGGATATATTCACTAAACCTCTCGATGAGAAAGTGTTTTGCTGGTTAAGAGGAGAATTGAACATCATTGATGCTTCAAACTTGGAGTAGAAACTCCATTGGATACATGCAAGACATGAACTTATGACTAATCCTTGATATTTCTCTTATGATGAAAATCTTATGTCTTGGATATATTTGGATCTTGCATGTTATCTAACCCATGTAGGTACTTGGTGGAATCCAATTCCATGAGATTGTAATATACTCATATCTTGAGCAATCTCTACATCACCAAGTCTCTACACTATGGTGGTTGAAGACAAGGAAGCATGGAAGCACTCAAACATATCCTTTGACAAATTCTATGTTGAGCTTCATGATTGTCATTTTTGGATACACAAGTGCTCTTCCTTGCAAGAACTAACCCATGTAGGTAGATGGAACTAAATTCCAAGTGGTGCTCCAAATTCTTGATGAGCTACATCAACCTTGAGCAACTCACACAAGTTCAACTACATGGACAACACCACCAACCAAGGTATGTTATTCCATCTTAGAGAAGCTTTACTCCAAGTCATGAGCTAAAGCAACTCGACAAGATGTGAATACATCAAGATGCTTAAACAAAAAATGGCAACCCCATTTTGAGCTTAAACGATGAGTATGACCTATGAACAAGTGATCTCACTTGACTCCTAAGTCAATATACTCTAACATAGGTGACTTTGTCGCCGACCATCTCTAGATAAAGTTCTCTTGTGTTCTTTCCTGTGTTTTTGCATTTGTCACATGCATATTTGTTTCCCCTTTCAAAAAAAAACTTCATCTAGATTTCTTTTTCTTTGCTCTGCATTTTCTGCATCCAATTCCTTGCATATCTTTCAGCAAATTCCTTGCAAATCTTTGTGAGATCTTACTAGTCTAGTGAGCTAAGGTGACAAGTGTTTTCTCTGCGATGAACTCGGTTTCACCGATTTGTTATTTTTGGTACAACCGAAGCATGCCACTCGGTGCCACTGATTTCACATCAGAAAAACAGTTTGCCACATATTCTATGTTTCTTCTGATCCAGCTCCACTCAATGAATCTTGTCCTCTACAAGCATCACATTTTTATCATTGCTTCGTGCTGTGTCTCAAGGACCAAACCCATTCGACGGATTCCAGAAAACCCTTGTTGGAAATTGATGTCAAAGGGGGAGAGAGAGAACATCAAAGCTTATCATTTAGAGAGAGATCACATCAAAGAAAGAGTTTATCACCTTCTTAAGGGGGAGAGAGATCCTCAAGGGGGAGAGAGACCCTCAAAGGGGAGAGAGAGAGATCTCCAAGGGGAGAGAATACTTAAGTAGAAGTATTTCTCAAGGATCCCAGATGCTTGGTGTTCAAGAGGAGAGATGCCCACATGTCTTCTTGAGGGGAGAGACATGTTCATTTGATCTTTTGTGCTTATTTGCATTAGCTTGCATTAGCTCTGTTCATCATTCATATCTTTCAGCTCTGATTTTCTATTCCCTATCTTCTCCCAGTATCCCATGCTAGATTTAAGGGGAGCAAGACATCTAAGGGAAATAAATCATTTAAATTCATTGCATATCTTTACTCTTGGGGACATGTCTAATCCTATGTGGTACTTAGTACTCACTCTCTACATGTCATCCCAGTCTTGGTATTCTTGTGATTTCTTCTGTTTGCTCTGGCTAGTAGATGTATCTGTGTTATCTAACCTTGTTTACGCAGGTTCATTCCATCCTAAGCCAACTCAAGACTACAAGGTAAGTATATGCATCACAATCATGTGTATGAGGAATTCTTGCTGATGTACATACTGTTTGCAAGAAGGACTCATGAGCATGAAGGTATTTTCTTTAATATTCTTTGCTCTGATGCATATGACCAAGATACATGTAACACATTTCCTGCTCCATCATGGTTATGCTCTCACATGCTTCTATATTCCATATTTACATGATTGCATATATGTAGGGGGAGCCTATGCTTGTTACATGTCTTTCCAAAGCTTTACTTGCTATGCTTTATATCTTTATCTAAAGCTTTGATGTATGTTGTCATCAATTACCAAAAAGGGGGAGATTGAAAGCACAAGTGCTCCCTAGGTGGTTTTGGTAATTAATGTCAACATATCTCTTGTTGGACTAACACTTTTATCTAGTACGTTTCAGATAAGTTCAACAATGGAGTGGCATGGACTAAAGGATGTGGGAACTCCTTCAAGATGCTAAGGACAAAGGATTGGCTCAAGCTTCAAGCTCAAGACTCTTCATTTTATATTTTAGTGATCCAAGATCACATTGAGTCTATAGGAAAAGCCAATACTATCAGGAGGGATAAGGTGTTGCTTAATGAGCCTCTTGCTTCATGTGCTTAGTGATATGCTCCAAAACCCTCAGCTACTTTTCCACTTCCACAAATGACCTAAACCTAAAGCCAAAATCGGTCACACCGATTCTTTCTATCCGGCGCCACCGATTTCAGATGTCTTAGCCACTGCCACAAACCCTAGGCAAATCGGTCTCACCGATAGGGATCTCGGTCTCACTGAGATGGGATTGTAATCTATCTGTGTATGTCCATTACCAAAATCGGTCTCACCGAGTTTGAGCAATCGGTACTACCGAGATTACAATGCAAACTTCCTGGTTGACTCATTACCAAAATCGGTCCCACCGAGTTTGTGTAATCGGTCAAACCGAGTTTGCCTGACCAACTCTCTGGAAAGCTTATTACCAAAATCGGTCTCACCGAGTTTGTGTAATCGGTCTTACCGAGATTACGTTATGCCCTAACCCTAACCGAATCGGTCTCACCGAGTTGCATTTCGGTTCCACCGAAAAACCTAACGGTCACATTGTTTGCTAAATCGGTCTGACCGAGTTTAATGATTCGGTCCCACCGAGTTTGGTAAATTGTGTGTAACGGTTACATTTTATGTGGAGGCTATATATACCCCTCCACCTCCTCTTCATTCGAAGAGAGAGCCATCAGACTGAACCTACACTTCCAGCATACATTTTCTGAGAGAGAACTACCTACTCATGTGTTGAGGCCAAGATATTCCATTCCTACCATATGAATCTTGATCTCTAGCCTTCCCCAAGTTGCTTTCCCCTCAAATGCTCTTTCCACCAGATCCAAATCCTATGAGAGAGAGTTGAGTGTTGGGGAGACTATCATTTGAAGCACAAGAGCAAGGAGTTCATCATCAACGCACCATTTGTTACTTCTTGGAGAGTGGTGTCTCCTAGATTGGCTAGGTGTCACTTGGGAGCCTCCGACAAGATTGTGGAGTTGAACCAAGGAGTTTGTAAGGGCAAGGAGATCGCCTACTTCGTGAAGATCTACCGCTAGTGAGGCAAGTCCTTCGTGGGCGACGGCCATGGTGGGATAGACAAGGTTGCTTCTTCGTGGACCCTTCGTGGGTGGAGCCCTCTGTGGACTCGCGCAACCGTTACCCTTCGTGGGTTGAAGTCTCCATCAACGTGGATGTACGATAGCACCACCTATCGGAACCACGCCAAAAACATCCGTGTCTCCAATCGTTTGAATCCTCCAAACCCTTCCCCTTACATTCTTGCAAGTTGCATGCTTTACTTTCCGCTGCTCATATACTCTTTGCATGCTTGCTTGATATGTATTGTGAATGTTAAACTTGTGCCTAAACTCCACTTAAACTTAAGGAAACTTAAAAACTGCAACTTTGGTACTTAGTGTCTAATCACCCCCCTCTAGACACCTCTTCTCAAGGTCCTACAACTACTAAGATTAAACGTTCGCTCGTAGCCCTTGGTGAATCATAGGATCTTCTCGTCGAAATCGAAGCCCGGGTTCCAGATCAGGGACCCATACTCGAAGAGCCGCATCACCATCTTTCTGTTGTTTCCCCTACAGACGACAACAAACTGAGCACACAAGAAGCCATTCCCCGAGATCGAACAATCATGTCAACATCGCCCCCAAATCAAAATCCCCAAAACAGTTCAAAAAATCCCCAAAAAGGTACGGGTAGGGGTAGGTGGATTCAGTTACCTGGCACACTTGAGAGAACGCCGCGGGTGGGTCGGCGACACGTGGGGAGGAGCGGGGTGGGGATTTGACTCCTCTTACCTCACCCGCGTCTCCTCTCCTCGGCATGCGGTCTTCTTTCCCTGGATGGATGGATAAGGGTTTTGGGTCGGAGAGCGGGGAGAAGAAGATGGTGGCCTTCTCTCGTCTCCTCCGCCATGATCACCTCTCCCCAGTTCACGCCCACGCACATCGGCTCCCTTGCGATGCTCATCCTCGCTGCGCACCGCAGTCGCAGCCACGCCCTGCCTTGGGGCGAGGCGATGGAGGCGGCATCATCCGCACCTCGAAAAGGCCGCGCTACCAGCCAACGGAGGCAGTGCGGCAGAGGGGTGGTGATACGTCTCAAACGTATCTATAATTTTTGATTGCTCCATGCTATATTATCTACTATTTTGGGCAATATTGGGCTTTATTATCCACTTTTATATTATTTTTGGGACTAACCTATTAACCAGAGGCCCAGCCCAGATTTGTTGTTTTATGCCTATTTCAGTGTTTCGAGGAAAAGGAATATCAGACGGAGTCAAAATGGAACGAAATCAACTGGAGAAGTTATTTTTGGAAGGAAACCCACCTGATGGACTTGGACCCCACGTCAGAAGATACGGGAGGTGCTCACGAGGGTGGGGGGCGCGCCCACCCCCCTAAGGCACGCCCCTGCCTCGTGGGGCCCCCGTAGCTCCACCGACGTGCTCCTTTCACCCATATATACCTACGTACCCTAAAACTTCCAGAACAGAAGATAGATCGGGAGTTCCGCCGCCGCAAGCCTCTGTAGCCACCAAAAACCTCTCAGGAGCCCTTCCCGGTACCCTGCCAGAGGGGGATCCCATCACCGGTGGCCATCTTCATCATCCCGGCGCGATCCATGACGAGGAGGGAGTAGTTCACCCTCGGGGCTGAGGGTATGTACCAGTAGCTATGTGTTTGATCTCTCTCTCTCTCGTGTTCTCTCTTGTGTTCCCTCTATGGCACGATCTTGATGTATCCCGAGCTTTGCTATTGTAGTTGGATCTTATGATGTTTCTCCCCCTCTACTCTCTTGTGATGAATTGAGTTTCCCCTTTGAAGTCATCTTATCAGATTGAGTCTTTTATGAGAATACTTGATGTATGTCTTGCCATGATTATCTGTGGTGACAATGGGATATCATGTGCCACTTGATGTATGTTTTGGTGATCAACTTGCGGGTTTCGTGATATTGGTAACCTATGCATAGGGGTTGGCACACGTTCTTGACTCTCCGATAGAAACTTTGGGGCACTCTTTGAAGTACTTTGTGTTGGTTGGATGAATCTGAGATTGTGTGATGCATATCGTATAATCATGCCCATGGATACTTGTGGTGACAATGGAGTATCTAGGTGACATTAGGGTTTTGGTTGATTTGTATCTTAAGGTGTTATTCTAGTATGAACTCTTTTATAGATTGATCCGAAAGAATAACTTTGAGGTGGTTTCGTACCCTACCATAATCTCTACGTTTGTTCTCCGCTATTAGTGGCTTCGGAGTGACTCTTTGTTGCATGTTCAGGGCTTGTTATATGATCTATCTATGTTATTATTGTTGAGAGAACTTGCACTAGTGAAAGTATGAACCCTAGGCCTTGTTTACTATCATTGCAATACCATTTACGCTCACTTTTACCTTTAGTTACCTTGCTGTTTTTATATTTTCAGATTACAAAAACCTATATCTACTATCTGTTTTGCTCTTGTATCACCATCTCTTCGCCGAACTAGTGCACCTATACAATTTACCATTGTATTGGGTGTGTTGGGGACACAAGAGACTCTTTGTTATTTGGTTGCAGGGTTGCTTGAGAGAGACCATCTTCATCCTACGCCTCCTATGGATTGATAAACCTTAGGTCATCCACTTGAGGGAAATTTGCTACTGTCCTACAAACCTGTGCACTTGCAGGCCCAACAACGTCTACAAGAAGAAGGTTGTGTAGTAGACATCAAGCTCTTTTCTAGCGCCGTTGCCGGGGAGGCTAGGTAAAGGGCACTCACTCACACCCCGTCAACTAAGCTCTTTTCTGGCGCCGTTGCCGGGGAGGTGAGTGCTTGAAGGTATATCTTTAGATCTTGCAATCTAATCTTTTTGTTTCTTGTTAGTACTAGTCTAGTTTATAAAAGAAAACTACAAAAAATGGAGTTAAGTTTGTCTCATACGCTTCGTCTTTTTAATATCTTCTGTGAGTATGATGGAAAGGATAATTGTGCTCAAGTGCTAGAAGAAGAATTACATAGATGCTTGGCATGAAATATGTGAATGATGAGCATGATTGCAATGTTTTTATTATGAATTCCTTGAATATCCATGATGCTAATGATATGCAAAGCCACAAGCTTGGGGAAGCTATGTCTGATGAAGATGATATTTTTTGTCCCCCAAGCTTTGATGAGCAAATTTACTATGATGAAAGCATGCCTCCTATCTATGATGATTATTGTGATGACACGTATGCTTTAAAGAATAATGATAACCATGAAACTTGTCATCTTGATCCTAATTTTCAATCACATGATAGTTATTTTGTTGAGTTTGCTCCCACTACTATTCATGAGAAGAATTTTGCTTATGTGGAGAGTAGTAAATTTTCTATGCTAGTAGATCATGAAAAGAATGCTTTAGGTGCTGGTTATATTGTTGAATTCATTCATGATGCTACTGAAAATTATTATGAGGGAGGAACATATGCTTGTAGGAATTGCAATAATATCAAGTTTCCTCTATGTGCTTCAAGTTTTGAAGCTATGCTTGTTTTACCTTCCTATGCTAGTTGATTGTCGTACCCATAAGTTGTTTTCTCACAAAATCCCTATGCATAGGAAGTGGGTTAGGCTTAAATGTGCTAGTCATATGCTTCATGATGCTCCCGTTATGTTTCAATTATTATCTTTTATGTGAGCATCATTGTTATCATCATGCCTAGCTAAAAGGCATTAAAGAAAACTGCTTGTTGGGAGACAACCCAATATTTATCCTTACTGTTTTTGTGTGTACACATGATTATTCTAATGTGGTAATCATGTTTTATAGCTTTTATTTCAATAAAGTGCCAAGTAAGACCTTTAGGATAGCTTACGGTGATAGTTGTGTTGATTCTGCTGAAAATCAGAAACTTTTGCACCCAGTAAATTAGTTTTTTTAATTCACAGAAATGTTCTTATGATCTGATTATTTTTGCTCTGGATTTGTAAACAAATTTCTTAGGACTTCCTAATTTGGTAGGATTTTTGGAGTTCCAGAAGTATACGTTTGATACAGATTACTACAGACTGTTCTGTTTTTGACAGATTCTGTTTTCTATGTGTTGTTTGCTTATTTTGATGAATCTATGAGTAGTATAGGAGGGTATGAACCATAGATAAGTCGGAGTACAGTAGATATTACACCAATATGAATTTAGAATGAGTTCATTACAGTACCTAAGTGGTGGTTTTATTTTCTTATACTAACGGAGCTTACGAGTTTTCTGTTGAGTTTTGTGTTGTGAAGTTTTCAAGTTTTGGGTAAGGATTCGATGGACTATGGAATAAGGAGTGTCAAGAGCCTAATATTGGGGATGCCCAAGGAACCCCAAGATAATATTCAAAGACAACCAAGAGCCTAAGCTTGGGGATGCCCCGGAAGGCATCCCCTCTTTCGTCTTCGTTCATCGGTAACTTTACTTGGAGCTATATTTTTATTCACCACATGATATGTGTTTTGCTTGGAGCGTCATTTTATTTTCTTTAGCTTTTCTTTATGTTATTTAGAATAATGTTTTGCATCTTTAGTTTCAATAAAGAAGTCAAGGATAGCCTTTGCCATGCTTATTTTGCTAGTATACATGTTGCTGTTTGAAAAACAGAAAGTTCACCGGTGTTGCAAAAATTCCCTAGAAAATTCAGAGAGTGGTATAATGTTGAATCTTTTTGCATATTGAGCTCTGGTAAATTTACTACAGTGGGAATTTTAGTTCATAATTTTTGGAGTCAGGGAAGTATTGATACTCTTGCATTCTTTACAGACTATACTGTTTTCACAGATTGCTGTTATGGTTGCATTGTTTGCATATGTTTGCTTGTTTAATGATTCTATTTGAGGATAGGAGTGTTAAATATGCAGAGGCATTTAGTATTCAATGTTGAATAATAATTTTAGTGATTTGTTACAGTAGAAAATGATAAGGTTTTGGATTGGTTTATACTAACCTATCTCACGAGTTCTTATTGAGTTTGTTGTGGATGAAGCCTTTGATAAAAAGAAGAGAAACCGTGATATGAGGGGAATTAAGGAGACATAAAAGTTAAAGCTGGGGGATGCCCAAGGCACCCCAAGATAATATTTCAAGAAGTCTCGTGCATCTAAGCTTGGGGATGCCCCGTTAAGCATCCCACCTTTCTTCTTCAACAACTATTGATTAGTATCGGTTGAGCCTAAGTTTTTGCTTCTTCACATGAGTTGTGCTATCCTTGCAATGTAGTTTTGTTTAGCTTTGCTTGCTGTTTGAATAAAGTATAAAGATCTGAAATTATTAAATGAGAGAGAGCCTTCACATAGTTACATAATTATTCGACTACTCATTGATCTTCACTTATATCTTTCGGAGTAGTTTGTCATTTGCTCTAGTGCTTCACTTATATCTTTTAGAGCATGGTGGTAGTTTTATTTTAAAGAAATAGATGAACTCTCATGCTTCACTTATATTATTTTGAGAGTCTTAAATAGCATGGTAATTTGCTTAAATAATCCTAATATGCTAAGCATACAAGATTTGTAAGAATTCTTATGAGTGTGTTGAATACTAAGAAAAGTTTGATGCTTGATAATTGTTTTGAGATATGAAGATGGTGATATTAGAGTCATGATAGTTTAGTAGTTGTGAATTTAAAGAATACTTGTGTTGAAGTTTGTGATTCCCGTAGCATGCACGTATGGTGAACCGTTATGTGATGAACTCGGAGCATGATTTATTTATTGATTGTCTTCCTTATGAGTGGCGGTCGGGGACGAGCGATGGTCTTTTCCTACCAATCTATCCCCCTAGGAGCATGCGCGTAATACTTTGCTTTGATAACTTCTAGATTTTTGCAACAAGTATATGAGTTCTTTATGACTAATGTTGAGTCCATGGATTACACACACTTTTCCCCATCCTTCCACCATTGCTAGCCTCTCTAATACCGCGCACTTTTCTACGGTATCATACACCCACCATATATCTTCCTCAAAACAGCCACCATACCTACCTATCATGGCATTTCCATTGCCATTCCAAGATATATTGCCATGCAACTTTCCACCGTTCCGTTTATTATGACACGCTCCATCATTGTCATATTGCTAGCATGATCATGTAGTTGACATCATATTTGTGGCAAAGCCACCATTCATAGTTCTTTCATACATGTCACTCATGATTCATTGCATATCCTGGTACACCACCGAAGGCATTCATATAGAGTCATACTTTGTTCTAAGTATCGAGTTGTAATTGTTGAGTTCTAAGAAAAATAAAAGTGTGATGATCATCATTATTAGAGCATTGTCCCAAGTGAGGAAATGATGATGAAGACTATGATTCCCCCATAAGTCGGGATGAGACTCTGGACGGAAAAAAAAGGAGGCCATAAAAAAAAGAAAAAGGCCCAAATAAAAAAATGATGAGAGAAAAAGAGAGAAGGGACAATGTTACTATCCTTTTACCACACTTGTGCTTCAAAGTAGCACCAAGATCTTCATGATAGAGAGTCTCTCATTTTGTCACTTTCATATACTAGTGGGAATTTTTCATTATAGAACTTGGCTTGTATATTCCAATGATGGGCTTCCTCAAAATGCCCTAGGTCTTCGTGAGCAAGCGAGTTGGATGCACACCCACTTAGTTTCTTTTGTAGAGCTTTCATATACTTATAGCTCTAGTGCATCCGTTGCATGGCAATCCCTACTCACTCACATTGATATCTATTGATGGGCATCTCCATAGCCCGTTGATACGCCTAGTTGATGTGAGACTATCTTCCCTCTTTTTGTCTTCTCCACAACCACCATTCTATTCCACATATAGTGCTATATCCATGGCTCACGCTCATGTATTGCGTGAAGATTGAAAAAGTTTTGAGAATGTTAAAGTATGAAACAATTGCTTGGCTTGTCATCGGGGTTGTGCAGGATTTAAATATTTTGTGTGGGGAAGATGGAGCATAGCCAGACCATATGATTTTGTAGGGATAACTTTCTTTGGTCATGTTATTTTGAGAAGACATAATTGCTTTGTTAGTATGCTTGAAGTATTATTATTTTTATGTCAATATGAACTTTTGTCTTGAATCTTTCGGATCTGAATATTCATATCACAAGTAAGAATAATTACATTGAAATTATGCCACCTAGCATTCCACATCAAAAATTATCTTTTTTATCATTTACCTACTCGAGGATAAGCAGGAATTAAGCTTGGGGATGCTTGATACGTCTCCAACGTATGTATAATTTTTGATTGCTCCATGCTACATTATCTACTGTTTTGGGCAATATTGGGCTTTATTATCCACTTTTATATTATTTTTGGGACTAACCTAATAACCAGAGGCCCAGCCCAGATTTGTTGTTTTATGCCTATTTCAGTGTTTCGAGGAAAAGGAATATCAGACGGAGTCAAAACGGAACGAAATCAACTAGAGAAGTTATTTTTGGAAGGAAACCCACCTGATGGACTTGGACCCCACGTCAGAAGATACGGGAGATGCTCACGAGGGTGGGGGGCGCGCCCCCTGCCTCGTGGGGCCCCCGTAGCTCCACCGACGTGCTACTTTCACCCATATATACCTACGTACCCTAAAACTTTCAGAACAGAAGATAGATCAGGATTTCCGCCGCCGCAAGCCTCTGTAGCCACCAAAAACCTCTCGGGAGCCCTTCCCGGCACCCTGCCGGATGGGGGTCCCATCACCGGTGGCCATCTTTATCATCTCGGCGCTATCCATGACGAGGAGGGAGTAGTTCACCCTCGGGGCTGAGGGCATGTACCAGTAGCTATGTGTTTGATCTCTCTCTCTCTCTCGTGTTCTCTCTCGTGTTCCCTCTATGGCACGATCTTGATGTATCCGAGCTTTGCTATTGTAGTTGGATCTTATGATGTTTCTCCCCCTCTACTCTCTTGTGATGAATTGAGTTTCCCCTTTGAAGTCATCTTATCGGATTGAGTCTTTTATGAGAACACTTGATGTATGTCTTGCCGTGATTATCTGTGGTGACAATGGGATATCATGTGCCACTTGATGTATATTTTGGTGATGAACTTGCGGGTTTCGTGACATTGGGAACCTATGCATAGGGGTTGGCACACGTTCTTGACTCTCCGATAGAAACTTTGGGGCACTCTTTGAAGTACTTTGTGTTGGTTGGATGAATCTGAGATTGTGTGATGCATATCGTATAATCATGCCCATGGATACTTGAGGTGACAATGGGGTATCTAGGTGACATTAGGGTTTTGGTTGATTTGTGTCTTAAGGTGTTATTCTAGTATGAACTCTTTTATAGATTGATCCGAAAGAATAACTTTGAGGTGGTTTCGTACCCTACCATAATCTCTACGTTTGTTCTCCGCTATTAGTGGCTTCGGAGTGACTCTTTGTTGCATGTTCAGGGCTTGTTATATGATCTATCTATGTTATTATTGTTGAGAGAACTTGCACTAGTGAAAGTATGAACCCTAGGCCTTGTTTCCTATCATTGCAATACCGTTTACGCTCACTTTTACCTTTAGTTACCTTGCTGTTTTTATATTTTCAGATTACAAAAACCTATATCTACTATCTATTTTGCACTTGTATCACCATCTCTTCGCCGAACTAGTGCACCTATACAATTTACCATTGTATTGGGTGTGTTGGGGACACAAGAGACTCTTTGTTATTTGGTTGCAGGGTTGCTTGAGAGAGACCATCTTCATCCTACGCCTCCTACGGATTGATAAACCTTAGGTCGTCCACTTGAGGGAAATTTGCTACTGTCCTACAAACCTGTGCACTTGCAGGCCCAACAACGTCTACAAGAAGAAGGTTGTGTAGTAGACATCAGGTGGTAGCAGACGAGGAAGGGGATGGGCGGCGGAAGTGGAGAACCCTAGAAAGAAGGGGGTGTGCGTCCGCAGGGGTTCATGCGGATTTTGGTGGGTGAAAAAACCCAGCGTGGTGGGCTGGTGGGAGGGGGACGAAAAATAACCGGTTGAAAAAACCCAGACGAAAGTGGTGGGACGAAAATAAACGTGGACGCAATCGTACCAACTGCTTCATTAGGAGTAGAGATATTTGTCTTTTTAGAAATTTCAAATGAATTATCATATACAAATATATATTGACATATTTTAGAGTGTAGATTCACTCATTTTGCTCCATATATTGTAACTTGTTGAAATATTTAAAAGACAAATATTTAGGAACAGAGGGAGTACATAATTAGACCGATGAGTAAAAAAGAAAGAGATAAAATTCGTCGCCAACTATTTTTTAACACAGTACATATGCAAGCGCTCACATATACACGTATATATTTATCCTACGAACGCACACACGCACACCCTATTCGTATGAGCACCTCCGAGGGATTGAGCAGACATATCATCTTGGCTGCGACAATCAGGAAGCACTGTGTGGGAAGGTGGCCGCAGCGACTGTGCGTGGGCGCCTGCAAGGGAGGCGGCCCTGGGCGTGATGTGGGCGACACTGTAGGCCGCGCTAGGTGGGGGCGCCGGCAAGGGAGGACGCACTTGGGGGCGCCGATGAAGGACGCCGAGAGGCACGGGGCGGGGACGCGATGGCGGCTGATTTCTGCAGCCGTTGGAGGCAGAACTTGCTACCGTGGCGAGGATAACGCGAACACGAGGGAGCAGATGAAGGGGCAAGGGCAGTGTGTGGCTTGGTGGCGGTGTTGATCAGATCACGTACATGTTGTTTTTCTTTGGAGGTAGCGGTCATTTGGGTTGTATTGTATGTGCTTGGCAGTCTGTCGGTAGAACATTTGATCCAAATTGTCGATCTAATTAGCAGACCATTGATGTAACATGGATAGTTGGATGTGGCAGACCAAAGGTCAATCGGTGAAGGGGACAATATCCACGATCTCGACCTCATATTAAATACAAGAGTTACTCAACGGATCTAGTCAAATGCGGTCGTTACCACCCAGTTAGGGCTCTCCCAATGCATGGTCTTTTAGTACGTTATCATAGGAGGTATAAAAACTTAATAGACAACTACCACAATGCATTGTTTCTTACGGGCTATTGATACATCTCCAATTTATCTATAATTTTTTATTGTTCCATGCTATTATATTACCCCTTTTGGATGTTTATGGGCTTTATTTTACACATTTATATCATTTTTGGGACTAACCTACTAACCGGAGGCCTAGCGCGTATTGTTGTTTTTTTGCCTATTTCAGTATTTCGAAGAAAAGGAATATCAAATGGAGTCCAAATGGAATGAAACCTTCGGGAGCGTGATTTTTGGAACGAACGTGATCCAGAGGACTTGGAGTGCAAGTCAAGAAGCAGCCGAGGCGGCCACAAGATAGGAGGGCGCGCCCACCCCCTCTGGGCGCGCCCCTCGGGCGGCCACCGATGTACTTCTTCCTCCTATATATGCCTACGTACCCCGAAAACATCCATGGAGCCAACGTAACACAATTTCCATCATCGTAACCTTCTGTATCCGCGAGATCCCATCTTGGAGCCTTCACCGGCGCTCCGCCGGAGGGGGAATCGACCACGGAGGGCTTCTACATCAACACCATAGCCCCTCCGATGAGTTGTGAGTAGTTTACCACAGACCTTCGGGTCCATAGTTATTAGCTAGATGGCTTCTTCTCTCTTTTTGGATCTCAATACAATGTTCTCCCCATCTCTTGTGGAGATCTATTCGATGTAAACTCTTTTTGCGGTGTGTTTGTCGAGATCCGATGAATTGTGGGTTTATGATCAAGTTTATCTATGAGAAATATTTGAATCTCCTCTGAATTCTTTTATGTATGACTAGCAAATTTGCCCGTGCGTTGCAACAGGAGAAAAACTATTAGATTTTTTGGAGGGTAAAACTATTAGCTTATACAGGTGTGATAGAATAAAAAAGTCTGAATCAAATGCCCGGATGAGATAAGGACTTTTAAAATGTCATTTTCACAAACTATATCTGAGTGATGTCATGATGAGATAAGGTATTTTTAAAAGTCATTTAAAAAAATGTGATGATCTTATCACGACTTGATCTCCTAAGGCGCCACAACAAAAAAAATTCACTGAGCAAACTACATTGATGGACACTGTCTGAGCTAGACCGATGAATGATGTGTCTCACCCTGACCTAGCGTAATGGTGTTTCTCATAATTAGTATTATGAATATGTTTTGAATAATATTATTTTAGAAAGCATGAACATTTCTCATTTCATGACATTTATTTGAAATCGTGATCTTTTTTGTAAAACATGAACAATTTTTTGAAATCGTGATCATTTTATGATTTTTCAAATGTTTTTTGAATTCACAAACAATTTGTGATTTCTAAAAAAATTAACTCACAGCTTTTTAAAATTTGGTTCTTTTATAAATCAAAAATTAATTTTAAAAAGGAAAAACTGAAACAAAAAAGAGAAATTAAAAAGGGAAAAACAAAATAGAAAAAAAAAAGAGAAACACAATAGTCCTGGGGATCGAACCCTGGTCTCCAGGGCGCGCGGCAGCGATCAAAGCCACTACGCCGTTGGGACGATCCTGTTATATGAATGTAGCGACGTCTAATAACGTGAACCCGAGCGCGATTTTGAAATAAAAACGAACCGTTTTTTCAACTTACGGGTGGCATAGTGGGTAATTGATGCCAACTTCGGGGGTAATTCTAATGACGGACGACCAGAAACCCAATTTTCTTTATTATTAGGTAAAGATTGAGTTATCTTTGCAAGTCTCTTTGAATTATCAGTTTGGTTTGGCCTACTAGATTGATCTTTCTTGCCATGGGAGAAGTGCTTAGCTTTGGGTTCTATCTTGCGGTATCCTTTCCCAGTGACAGCAGGGGCAGCAAGGCACGTATTGTATTGTTGCCATCAAGGATAAAAAGATGGGGTTTATATCATATTGCATGAGTTTATCCCTCTACATCATGTCATCTTTCTTAATGCGTTACTCTGTTCTTTATGAACTTAATACTCTAGATGCAGGCAGGAGTCAGTCGATGTGTGGAGTAATAGTAGTAGATGCAGGCAGGAGTCGGTCTACTTGTCATGGACGTGATGCCTATATACATGATCATGCCTAGATAATCTCATAATTATTCGCTTTTCTATCAATTGCTCGACAGTAATTTGTTCACCCACCGTAATACTTATGCTATCTTGAGAGAAGTCACTAGTGAAACCTATGGCCCCCGGGTCTATCTTTTATCATATAAGCTTTCAATCTACTTTTATTTGCATCTTTACTTTTTGCATCTATATTATAAAATACCAAAAATATATTTATCTTATCATACTATCTCTATTAGATCTCACTTTCGCAAGTGGTCGTGAAGGGATTGACAACCCCTTTATTGCGTTGGTTGCGAGTTCTTTGTTTGTTTGTGTAGGTGCGTGGGACTTTTGAGGAGCGTCCTACTGGATTGATACCTTGATTCTCAAAAACTGAGGGAAATACTTATGCTACTATTGCTGCATCACCCTTTCCTCTTCAAGGAAAACCAACGCAAGCTCAAGACGTAGAAGCTGTATATAATCTAATGATCTGAGGTGTTGAAAATATGCCCTAGAATGAATAATAAAATAGTTATTATCATACTTCCTTGTTCATGGTAAATGTTTATTATATATGCTAGAATTGTTGAAAAGATCGTGAATGTCTCCTAGAGAGGGGAGGTGAATAGGCGCTTTAAAATAAATATGGTATAGGCTTGAACAAATGTGAAATAAAACTAGCGTTTAATTTGCCAAGCACAAAACCTAAAACAACTAGGCTCACCTATGTGCATGATATGTCTCCGTCGTATCTATAATTTTTGATTGTTCCATGCCAATATTATTCAACTTTTATATACTTTTGGCAACTTTTTATACTATTTTTTCGGAAAAACATATTGATCTAGTGCCCAGTGCCAGTTCCTGTCTATTGCATGTTTTTTTTGTTTCGCAGAAACCCAATATCAAACGGAGTCCAAACGGGATAAAAACGGACGGAGATTTTTTTTGGGATATTTATGATTTTTGGGAAGTAAAATCAACGCGAAACGGTGTCCTAGGTGGCCACGAGACAGGGGGCGCGCCCTCCCCCCTGGGCGCGGCCTGGGCTCTTGTGGGCCACCTGTAAGGCGGTTGACGCTCTTCTTTTGGCACAAGAAAGATAATTTTATGAGAAAGATCTGGGCGAAAGATTCACCCCAATCGGAGTTACGGATCTCCAGATATAAAGGAAACGGTGAAGGGGTAGAATCAGAGAACGCAGAAACAAAGAGATAGATCCAATCTCGGAGGGGCTCTCGCCCCTCCCACGCCATGGGAGCCAAGGACCAGAGGGGAAACCCTTCTCCCATCTATGGAGAAGGTCAAGGAAGAAGAAGAAGAAGGGGGGCTCTCTCCCCCTTGCTTCCGGTGGCGCCAGAACGCCGCCGGGGGCCATCATCATCACCGCGATCTTCACCAACACCTCCGCCATCTTCACCAACATCTCCATCACCTTCCCCCATCTATATTCAGCGGTCCACTCTCCCGCAACCCGCTGTACCCTCTACTTGAACATGGTGCTTTATGCTTCATATTATTATCCAATGGTGTGTTGCCATCCTATGATGTCTGAGTAGATTTCTATTGTCCTACCGGTGATTGATGAATTGCTATGATTGGTTTGAGTTGCATGTTTTATTATTGGTGCTGTTCGATTGTGCCCTCCGTGTCGCGCAAGCGTGAGGGATTCCCGCTGTAGGGTTTGCAATATGTTTATGATTGGCTTATGGTGGGTTGCGTGAGTGACCGAAACACAAACCCGAGTAAGTAGGTTGTTTGTGTATGGGATAAAAGGGGAATTGATGCTTTAATGCTATGGTTGGGTTTTACCTTAATGAATCTTTAGTAGTTGCGGATGCTTGCTAGAGTTCCAATCATAAGTGCATAGAATTCCAAGTAAGGGATGATATGTTAGCTTATGCCTCTCCCTCAAATAGAATTGCAATAGTGATTACCGGTCTAGTAACGTAGTCAGTTGCTTAGGGACAATTCCACAACCCCTATCACCACTTTTCCACACTCGCTATATTTAGTTTATTGCATCTTTATCTAAACAGCCCTAGTTTTTATTTACGTGTTCTTTATTATCTTGCAAACCTATCCTATCACACCTACAAAGTACTTCTAGTTTCATACTTGTTCTAGGTAAAGCGAACGTCAAGCGTGCGTAGAGTCGTATCAGTGGCCGATAGGACTTGAGAGAGTATTTGTTCTACCTTTAGCTCCTCGTTGGGTTCGACACTCTTACTTATCGAAAGAGGCTACAACTATCCCGTATACTTGCGGGTCATCAGTGCACCAACAACTTATGATAAGCAAGATAAACAACTAAGTGATAGCAAGATATATAACATGAAATACTATGGATATCACAAAGTAAAGTGCATAAGTAAAGGGCTCGTGTAAGAGATAACCGAGGCATGCAGAGACGAGATGTACCCCGAAGTTCACACCCTTGCAGAGGCTAATCTCCGTTTGGAGCGGTGTGGAGGCGCAATGCTCCCCAAGAAGCCAATAGTACCACCGTAATCTCCTCACGCCCTCGCAGGATGCAAGATGTCGTGATTCCACTAAGGGACCCTTGATGGCGGTCACCGAAATCATGCAAATGGAGACCCTTGGGAGCTGTCAACAAACCCGTACACTTTGGCAACCCTTGGGGGCGGTCACTAGCACCCATCAAATTGCTCGGGCGATCTCCACAACCTAATTGGAGACCCAAGCGCTTGCCCGGAGTTTTACACCACAATGATTGAGCTCCGAAGCACCACCAACCATCTAGGGCGTCCAAGCAGCCAAGAGGAACAAGCTCTAGGGTACCAAGCACCCAAGAGTAATAAGCTTCTCAAATTTACTTCCACGTATCACCATGGAGAACTCAAACCGATGCCAGAGCTCACAGAAAAAATTGAGAGATAAAAACATTTTGCGAGGCACACGTTTCCCACCAACGAAAACGACTTAGAGTTCCCAACACTTTCCATGCTAGATATATCATAGGCGGTTCCCAAACAAAAAATAAAGTTTATTCCTTTTTCCACCATACTTTCACTTTCCATGGATAACCGTATCCACAGGTGCCCTCTGTACCAAACTTTCCAAGGAATTTATTATTTGACAACATACAGTAAATTCATTTTTCATTTCGGGACTGGGCATTCCTAACACCTTTGTCGTACTCTTGTGCAATGACAAGTGAATAAACACTCATCGTGAGAATAACACATCTAGCATGGAAATATCGGCCACCCCTCACCGCCTCGCAAGCGGTACGAGCACACAAAAGAGAAATTTATTTTGAAAATTAGAGATGGCACATACAAATTTGCTTAGAATGGCACGGAAATACCGCATATAGGTAGGTATAGTGGACTCATATGGCAAAAAGATTTAAAGAATTTTGGATGCAGAAGTAGTGATCATACTTAGTGCAAATGAAGGCTAGCAAAAAAGACTGAGAAGCGTCCAACCAAGAAACGAAAAACCTCATAAGCGAGCATTAAGCATAACTAACACCAAATAATGCACCACAAGTAGGATGTAATTTCATTGCATAACTATTGACTTTCGTGCTTGCATAGGGAATCACAAACCTTAACACCAATATTCTTACTAAAGCATAATTACTCATCAACATGACTCACATATCATATCGTCATATCTCAAAACCATTACAAAGAACCAAGTTTATTTTGTCCAATGATGTTCATGAAAGTCTTTATTATATCCTCCTTGGATATCTATCACTTTGGGACTAATTTCATATGTTGCTTTTAATTAGCTCAAACAAACTTAAGTGAAGAACATGAGCATAATATTTCTTTCTCTCAAAATAATTTAAGTGAAGCAAGAGATAATTTCTTAAAAAAAATTACTAACTCCCAAATAAATATATGTGAAGCATGAGAGCATTTCTTTAAAAATAACAAAGCACACCGTGCTCAAAAAGATATAAGTAAAGCACTAGAGCAATTCCATGGCTCCAAAAAATTAAGTGAAGTATAGGAGCAAACATAGCATAATTTTTTGGCTCTCTCAAAAAGGTGTTTCCAGCAAGGATTCAAGACTTAAAATAAAAAGAAAAACAAGAAAGGACACAAAATCATACAAGATGCTCCAAGCGAAACTCATAATATGTGACGAACAAAAATATAGCTCCAAGTAAAATATCGATGGTTGTTAGAAGAAAGAGGGGATGCCACTCGGGGGCATCCCCAAGCTTAGTTGCTTGATACTTCTTGAATATTATCTTGGTGTGCCTCGGGCATCCCCAATATTAGCCTTTTGCTAATCCTTATTCCTTCATCATCGTAATATCACCCAAAACTTGAAAACTTCAATCACACAAAACTCAACAAAAACCTTCGTGAGATTTGTTAGTATAAGAAAGCAAACCACTACTATAAGTACTGTTGCAAACCCATTCATATTTTATTTTTGCATTATATCTACAGTATTCCAACTTTTCTATGGCAAAAACTCTTCAAAGAAAACAATAGAATCGTCAAAACAAGCACACAACCCAAAGAAAACAGAATCTGTGAAAAACAGAATAGTTTGTAGCAATTTGGATATTTCGAATACTTCTGTAACTCCAAAAATTCTGAAAAAATAGGACAACATGGGAAATTTGTATACTAATCTTCTGCAAAAAGAATCAATTCAAAATCACTCTTCTGTTAAAAAGTGGAAATTATTATCGTGAGCACAAAATTTTATGTTTTTCAGCAAGATCAAATCAACTCTCACCCAAATCATCCCAAAGGCCTTGCTTGGCACGAACACTAATTTAAACCACAAAAACACATCTAATCATAGGCATAATTGGGTATTTTATTGGAAACAACAATAAAATCAAAAAGCAAAAAGATACAAGTTGGGTTGCCTCCCAATGAGCACTATCGTTTTGCGCCCCTAGCTAGGCATAATGCGAAGGATCTAAGTTTTGTCATCCTTGTCCTTGTTTTCCTTGGGGGTATTTTTTCAGGTGGTTTTGCAAATAAAACATAAAACACATTATCCATGGAAATCTTAGCACTATCCAGTTGCTTATCATCATAGCCCCTTCAATTTTCGGCAGCAATCCAGGAATAGTGTTGATTAACATCATTGAAAACTTGTTGGATCATGTCTAAAATAGCGACTTGATTTTTAAGATTCTTATTAAAGATTTGATTATTCCCAAGCAAACGTCTCAAAGCATAATCACTATTATAAAGAATTTCATAAATCACGGGTTTTTCATGATTCATACCATAAAAATCAAAGATTTCCCTAGCTTCCCTTATTATGTAGTCGAATTCATTCATGAGAACAAGAGTGGCTAACTTTTTAGCTTTAGAATTTTTTATAACGGGTAACTCATAGAACAATCTTTGCAAGATAGGATGAGTACGTATAAATTTATTTTCAAGTTTCAGAACTAGTACCGAAATAGCTTCCGCATAAGATTTAGTCTTTTTAAGTATAGGAGCATCATCAAGACTTGAATTTCCAACACAATTGAAAAACTCTTGGATATGTTCTTTTCCCATAAAATTACCTTGCTCCAAGACAAAAGTTTTGGCATCCAGATTACCCGTATGCTCCATTTTAGGAGTTAGGCCATCATCTATTTCTGCCATACCAAAATCACTCATGATTGAAAGCAAGACAGATCTGATGAGAAAACGGCGAACAAAAAAGGATGGCGAATAAAATGGCATTTTTTGTGAAGTGGGGGAGAAGAAAACGAGAGGCAAATGGCAAATAATGTAAATTGCAAGGAGATGAGATTTGTGATTAGGAATCTGGTTGATGTTGATGATGTCTCCCCGGCAACGGCGCCAGAAATTGGTGAGTTGTCGGGAGACTATCTTGACTTGATCCTCCCCAGCAACGGCGCCAAAAATTCCTTTTGATGTTTACTTGAACTACGTCGGTATTTTCCCAATGAGGAAGGGATGACGCAGCACAACAACGGTAGGTATTTCCCTTAGTGATGAGACCAAGGTTATCGAACCAGTAAACAGCTCCTGCAAAAAAAGAACAAATACTTGCAACCCAGTGTAAGAGAGGGGTTGTCAATCCCTCACGGGTAAAAAGATAGGTAAAATTGTAGTAGATTGGATAAATAGATCTCGCGGGAACGCCGAGATAAAATAAATTACTAAAAATTGCAGCAAGGTATTTTTGTATTTTGGATGAATAGATCTGAAAATAAAAGCAAATGAAAGTAGATTGCAAAGGCAAATATATTAAAGAAGAGACCCGGGGGCCGTAGGTTTCACTAGTGTCTTCTCTCAAGAAAAATAGCAAACGGTGGATAGCAAATTACTGTTGGGCAATTGATAGAACTTCAAATACTCATGACGATATCTAGGCAATGATCATTATATAGGCATCACGTCCAAGGTTAGTAGACTGACTCCTGCCTGCATCTACTACTATTACTCCACACATCGACCGATATCCAGCATGCATATAGTGTATTAAGTTCATGGGAAAACGGAGCAATGCAATAAGAACGATGACATGATGTAGACAAGATCTATTGATGTAGAAATAGACCCCATCTTGTTATCCTTAATAGCAATGATACATACGTGTCGGCTCCCCTTCCGTCACTGGGATCAAGCACCGTAATATCGAACACATCACAAAGCACCTCTTCCCATTGCAAGATAAATAGATCAAGTTGGCCAAATAAAACCCAAATATCAGAGAAGAAATACAAGGCTATAAGCAATCATGCATATAAGAGATCAAAGAAGACTCAAATGACTTTCATGGATAAAAACATAGATCTGATCATAAACTCAAAGTTCATTGGATCCCAACAAATACACCGCAAAAGGAGTTACATCATATGGATCTCCAAGAGACCATTGTATTGAGAATCAAACGAGAGAGAGGAAGCCATCTAGCTACTAACTACGGACCCGTAGGTCTACAATGAACTACTCACGCATCATCAGAGAGCCACCAATGAGGCTGATGAACCCCTCCGTGATGGTGTATAGATTGGATCTAGTGGTTCTGGAACTTGCAGCGGCTAGAATTGATTTTCGTTGACTCCCCTAGGGTTTCTGGAATATTGGGGTATTTATAGAGCAAAGAGGCGGTGCGGGAGGCCACAGAGGTGGGAATAAACCACCTGGGCGCGCCTGGGCCCCCAGGGGCGCCCTGGTGGGTTGTTCCCCCTCGTGGCCTCCCTTTGGTACTTCTTCGGCCCATCTTGTGTCTTCTGGTCCAGAAAAAATCCACAAAAAGTTTCGCTGCATTTGGACTCCGTTTGGTATTGATTTCATGCGATGTAAAAAACAAGTAGAAAATAACAACTAACACTGGGCACTATGTCAATAGGTTAGTACCAAAAAATGATATAAAATGAGTATAAAATGATTGTAAAACATCCAAGAATGATAATATAACAGCATGGAACAATAAAAAATAATAGATACGTTGGAGACGTATCAACGACATATAGTTGGCAGCGGAAACACTGGAATGCGTTGAAGCTGGAGGCAAAGTGGCGAGTTGATGATCCTCGCAACACTCATTGTATATCCTTGGTGTTGATAAAGCGATGTGAATCCATGGAAGGTTAAAGTTGACGGCGGCGAGTTATAAATGATCTCGTATGAGCTGTGTCATTAATCCGACCAATGGTTCATCCCAGCTGGTTGTTGAAGTTAACCAAACCATAGTGACGGCAACTTGTGCGCCTATCCATTGAGCCATCCAGTGCAGGAAGAAGATGATAACATAATATGATTTGCCCCAAAAATTTTGGAATAGACCGGACCGCATGGCGGCAGCTTGCACATGTCCATTGGACAGATTGTGTGAGCAGACGTGGCTCCGATTTATTGATGTATATGCAGGAGTCGACCACATCATTAAAAAACGGCGCGGACATGTGAGTCGGCCATGGCTTTGCAAAACCGTGGGAACGAGTGAGTCAGTTGCGGTATTATAAACCACGCGGACGGGCGAGTCAGCCCCGCGTTGTGTTGATGTAGACTAGGCCGCAGAGGCGATGGCTTGCACAGATATTCACCGAGTATTATGACACGGTCAGATGCTAGCGCAGATAATCGTGGGGTGAGCTATATATCCATGGCAACACCATCATTCTTGCAGTGAACAATTGTCCTGCATAAAAAGCATCGTGAGCCACCGTAGTTGTCCTTAAAGAATTTAATATATGCTATTAACATAGACGGAACGAATATCACCTGATGTATTCGGACGATGGATGATCCGCATGTAGCATCCGTGCATAACCTGGTGATGCACGGCCCATTCGGTGCAAACAGAGAACTCTGACGATCAGCGTTGTGTGCTTTTCTCTTGTGGGATCTATAAGGCCCCCTCTTTTTTTAGGTGTGCTTAAATTCCACCGGGTCAAATTCCCCTTCTTGATTTATCTCAGCAAGCCGAGGCCCCACCCGACCGAGCGCAGCGGCGAGCGGTTCATAGCGCGGGGAAGCCGTGGAGGAGATAGCGCAGGAGTTGGCCGGTAGAAGAGGCAGGCGAGCCGGCAGGTGTATGTAGCGGTGAACCGGCGCGGCGGAGCCAACAGGTGTAGCCGGTGGCAGGCCGCGTCTGCGAGGACTCGGGCACGACTGCAGCTTGGGAGCCAGCGAGGACGCGCAAGGGCGCAGAGCGACGGCAGAGACGCGGCCGGACCGTGACTGTGGCGACTTGGAGTAGAGTGCGGCTTTGGGCCTGGCGACCCATCGGAGGCAGAGTCTGGTTTGAAGACGTATGTGGGGAAGGCAGTAGTGAGCCGACGGTGGAGCCAGCACGGGTGCAGCGGAGCCAGCAGGGTGAGGTAGCAGCAGTAGGGGATCGACGCAGGCGGCTCTATGGCTGACACGAAAATCCTATGTAGGCGGTGGTGGCTCGGGCTGTCCGCAGTACATCCACTTCTGGGTTATCGTCTGCTTCTCCCTCTTTTTCTTCAGTAGATCAATCAATTGGTAGTAGCTAGCAAAACATTCCAGCACGTCGCATGACCATTTACTTGGATGGCTTTGAGGAGTCTAGAAGTAGACCGGACTGCACAACGGTGCTCGTATGGTGGCCTTCGATCTCTTAACCTTGTGGTCGTGGGTTCAAGCCCCACGGTGGGCACCAACTGTTGTGGTTTTGTCACGACAGATATCCTCGTGAAAAGGACTTAGTCGTGAAGCCAACGCATCTAAGTGGTAGTTTGAAAGGGGTTGAGCGGGATGAGAGACGCGATATTTTACCCAGGTTCGGCCCCTCATGGTGGAGTTAAAAGCCTACATCCTGCTTCATTGATATTGATAATGATGATGCTCACGATTACAAGGGTGCTCTTTTGCTACCTCTCCCTTCGAGAGCTATTGACTTGTATGTCTTAACTTGTCCCTCTTGGGGTGCCTTGCCCCTCCTTATATAAGTTGAAGGGGTAGCTTACATGTAGATTCCTAGTAGGATTAGGACTAGTATATTTTCTTATTTACAAGTGGAATCCTAGTCCAGATCTTGCTTCCCTTGTAAGGGAAATATTCCTTATGCCTTCCTTCTCATGCCGGCCCACCGGACACCGTACCAAGAGCCAGTCTTCTCGTAAGTCGCCTTCTAGGTCTTGGGCCTTGTCATTCATCTAACCTTCCTGCCAGGTCACCCATGAGTTGCCAGGCTCGGTCGGGTCATCAGTGAGTGGAGGAGTCGGGGCGGGTCACTTAGTGAGTCGCCAAGTCAGGGCGGGTCACTAGTGAGTCGCCAAGTCCGGGCGGGTCATTAGTGAGTCGCCAAGTTCGGCCGGGTCATACTTCCCGCCGGGTTACACCGCGGGGTATATCCCCGACACTTTGTGTGTTGATCAACTTGATTCACTCCTTGACTTAGTCTTGATCAACCTTGTCTCATGTCTTCTCTCTGACCAAAGTTTGGATAATTCCTTGAATAACACCCTGGTCAACTCATAAACTCCTTGAAACCCACACATGGACTTTAAGAAATTCCTCTAGACAAATCCTTCAAGTATAACTCAAGGCAACCATTAGTCCATAGAGTTGTCATCAATTACCAAAACCAAACATGGGGGCATTGTACGTTTTTTCAATTGTGTTTATTGAAAACTTAAATACATGTGTCGATACATAAACAACATCGCATCCCTGGTAAGCCTCTACTAGACTAGCTCGTTGATCAAAGAAGATGGTCAAGGTTTTCTAACAATAGACATGAGTTGTCATTTGATAACAGGATCACATGATTAGGAGAATGATGTGATGAACAAACCCAACCGTAAAGCTTAGTATATGATTGTGTCACTAAGTTCACTTTGCCATAGCTTTCGTAATGTCATGTATCTGTTCCTTAGGCCATGAGATCATGCCACTCCCGTATACCATAGGAATACTTTGTGTGCTATCAAATGTCACTTCATAACTGGGTGATCATAAAGGTGCTCTACAGGTATTTCTAAAATTTTTTATTAGGTTGCATGGACCGAGACTAGGCTTTGTCACTCCGTGTGACAAAGAGATATCTCTGGGCCCTCTCAGTAATACAACATCAAGAAGCTTGCAAGAATGTGACTAATGAGTTTAGTCACAGGATCTTGTATTATGTAATGAGTAAAGGTACTTGTCGGTAAAGAGATTGAACTAGGTATGGAGATACCGATGATTGAATCTCGGGCAAGTAACATATTGCCGGACAAATGGAATTGCATACATGATTAACTGAATCCTTGACATCGTGATTCAGCCGATAAAAATCTTTATTAAATATGTGGGAATCAATACGGGCATCTAGGTCTCGCTATTGATTATTGATTGGAGAGGAGTCTCAGTCATGTCTGCATGTTCCCGAATAGGGTCGCACGCTTAATGTTCGCTAGCGCTAGGGTAGTAATGAGATATTAATATAGTGAAGTCTGAAGGTTGTTCGGAGTTTCGGATGGGATCTGAGACATGACGGTGAGCTCCAGAATGACTCAGAGGTAAAGATTTCTATATAGGAAGTCATATTCAGGGTTCCGAAAAATGTTCAGGATATTCTGGTATTATACCGGAAAGGTTCTAGAAGGTTCCAGAGTGTGGCCCACCTACATGGGGGACCTACATGGACATGGGTAGTGGGGCAAGGCCCCACACCCCTAGTCTAGGCACACCAAGATCCCCCTTAAAAGGAATAGGATCATATCTCGAAGGGATAAGATCAACATTCCTATAAAAAGGGGATAGCGACCGGTGGGGAAGGAAGGGAGGGATTTCCTTCCTTCCCCTTGGACAACAATCCTAGGGGCTTGGAGGGCAAGCCACCAGCCCCCTCCACCCCTATATATAGAGGGGAGGCGCATGGGGTTCTGCACCCTTCCACCTCTGCCCGTCTCCCTCGCATTACACCTCCTCCACCTTGTGTAGATGCTTAGCGAAGCCCTACTGCAGTTCCACCGCTGCCACCACCACCAAGCTGTCGTGCTGGTCACAATCTCATCTACCTCCTCTCCCTTGCTTGCTGGATCAAGAAGGAGAGGACGCCACCGAGTCATACTTGTGCTAAACTCGGAGGTGTCGTCCATTCGTCACTAGATCAGATTGGATCGTGATTGGATCACGAAGAGTATGACTACATCAACCGCGTTACATACGCTAAGGCTTTCCATGTACAAGGGTACGTAGACACACTCCCCTCGTTTCTATGCATCTCCTATATTAGATCTTGGGTGTTTCATAGAATTTTTTTGATTTTTATGCAATGTTTCCCATCATGAGGCTCATGCATACATGTGATCGGTCCAACAACTTGTTTGCCTATGACCGCGTGGAAGGGTCGTATGTTAGGCTGGTAATAGTGGGAAGTAACTTAGACTAATATGTTGCATATGTTACTACTCTATGTTACTGTACCTCTGTCCTAGTTTATTAGCCCCCTTGTATTTAGGGTCATATTTTGATCATGATTTTATATGAGGGAGATGAAGGAAATATGCCCTAGAGGCAATAATAAAGATGTTATTTATATTTCCTTATATCATGATAAATGTTTATTATTCATGCTAGAATTGTATTAACCAGAAACTTAGTACATGTGTGAATACATAGACAAAACATAGTGTCCCTAGTATGCATCTACTTGACTAGCTCGTTAATCAAAGATGGTTATATTTCCTAATCATAGACATGTGTTGTCATTTGATGAACGGGATCACATCATTAGGAGAATGATGGGATGGACAAGACCCATCCATTAGCTTAGCATTATGATCGTTACAGTTTCATTGCTACTGCTTTCTTCATGACTTATACATGTTCCTCAGACTATGAGATTATGCAACTCCCGAATACCGGAGGAACACCTTGTGTGCTATCAAACGTCACAACGTAACTGGGTGATTATAAAGATGCTCTACAGGTGTCTCCGAAGGTGTTTGTTGGGTTGGCATAGATCGAGAATAGGATTTGTCACTCCGTGTATCGGAGAGGTATCTCTGGGCCCTCTCGGTAATGCTCATCACTATAAGCCTTGCAAGCAATGTGACTAATGAGTTAGTTGCGGGATGAAGCATTACGGAATGAGTAAAGAGACTTGCCAGTAACGAGATTGAACTGGGTATGATGATACCGATGATCGAATCTCGGGCAATTAACATACCGATGACAAAGGGAACAACGTATGTTGTTATGCGGTTTGATCGATAAAGATCGTCGTAGAATATGTAGGAGCCTAATGCATATGGCGTGATAGTGTTGTAGAGCGAGAGAGTAATAGATTGCAGCTGAGGGAGTCCTGGACTAGGGGGTGTCCGGACAGCCGGACTATCATCGTCCGCCGGACTCCAAGACTACGAAGATACAAGATTGAAGACTCTGTCCCGTGTCCGGAGGGGACTTTCCTTGGCGTGCAAGGCAAGCTTGGCAATACGGATATGTAGATCTCCTACCATTGTAACCGACTCTGTGTAACCCTAGCCTCCTCCGGTGTCTATATAAACCGGAGGGCTTTAGTCCGTAGGACACAAAATACATCACAACAATCATACCATAGGCTAGCTTTAGGGTTTAGCCTCCTTGATCTCGTGGTAGATCCACTCTTGTACTACCCATATCATCAATATTAATCAAGCAGGACGTAGGGTTTCACCTCCATCAAGAGGGCCCGAACCTGGGTAAAACATCGTGTCCCTTGTCTCCTGTTACCATCCGCCTAGACGCACAGTTCGGGACCCCCTACCCGAGATCCGCCGGTTTTGACACCGACATTGGTGCTTTCATTGAGAGTTCCTCTGTGTCGTCACCGATAGGCTCGATGGCATCTTCAATCAACAACGCTGTCTAGGGTGAGACTTTTCTCCCCGGACAGATCTTCGTATTCGGCGGCTTCGCACTGCGGGCTAATTCTCTTAGCCATCTGGAGCAGATCGAAAGCTACGCCCCTGGCCATCAGGTCAGATTCGGAAGCCTAAACTTCACAGCCGACATCCGCGGGGACTTGATCTTCGACGGGCTCGAGACAAAGCCAAGCGCGCCGCACTGTTGCGATGGGCATGATCTAGCTCTGCCGCCGAACAGTGCCTTGGTGGCCGCACACAAATCCGCTTCGGCCCTTAGTCCGGAGCCGATCGCCCAGATCGAGGATCGGTGGATGGACACCACCTCAGGGGCTTCAACTTCCACGGCGATGGAGCCGAACACTAACCTTGTCCCTCGCGAAACTCGTGATTCCGAGGTGCCGGACTCCTTGCCGGACTCCGGACCTCCCGCGCCCCTGCCAATCGAATCGGATTGGGCGCCGGTTATGGAGTTCACCGCCACGGACATCTTCCAATACTCGCCCTTTGGCGACATCCTAAATTCGCTAAAGCATCTCTCGTTATCGGGAGAGTCCTGGCCGGACTATGGCCAGGATGGTTGGGGTGCGGACGAAATTCAGGGCCCACCCACCACCCACTTTGTAGCCACTGTCGACGATCTAACCGACATGCTTGACTACGACTCCGAAGACATCGACGCTGTAGACGACGATGCTGGAGACGAACAGGAACCAGCGCCTACAGGGCACGGGAAGACCACCTCGTCATACGACGTATATATGGTGGATACCCCAAAAGGAATCGATAACAAGGACCAACGGGCCGCGGCAGAAGATAACCCCGCCGACAAACAACCAAAACGGCGACGCAGACGCCGCCCTAAGTCCTGCCTCGACAATAAAAGCGCTCCTCATGACCCCGCAATACAGCAGGGCAAACAAGCGGACGACGAATATGCAGACAAGCAACCGTCCGAACAGGACGAGTCAGATAATCAGCTCGGGCCCGGCGAAAGCAACAGTCCAGACGACCTCACGCCGGACACAACGCCGGAGAATAAAACCTCCGGAAAAGACGTGTCGCCACCGCAAGAAGTTTGAAAAAGGAAAAACGGAAGCTCAAAACAGCGGAAGATACACTCAGAATGAGGTGGAGCAAAGTGCTCAAAACCGCAGACAAATACGGCAATGACCATCAATCGAAGAGCTACCCGAAACGCAAGCTACTGCCAGAATTTGATGAGGAGGCCATAGAGCCCCCACAGTCAAAAAACAAAGAGGCCGCCTGGCCGGATAGACGGCCAGATGATAGGCCAAAATCTGAAAGCGGTGCCGCATATAAACCGACTAACGACCCTGGAAAGACAGATGGCCCAGCCAGGTCCATTTACGAGCCAAAAAAGAGGGCCCCAGGAGGAAATACAACACGCCAAGTGTCCGAAGACATCGGTGCACCCAAATACAGGGGCCCCGCACACCGACTATGTTTCACCAACGAGGTGCTGGATCACGAATTCCCAGCAGGGTTTAAACCCATAAACATAGAGGCCTACGACGGAACAACAGACCCTGGAGTCTGGATAGAAGATTATATACTACACATACACATGGCCAGAGGAGATGATCTCCACGCCATAAAATACCTACCCCTCAAGCTCAAAGGGCCAGCCCGTCATTGGCTCAAAAGCCTCCCAGAAAATACTGTTGGAAGTTGGGAAGAGCTCGAGGACGCGTTTAGAGCAAATTTTCAAGGAACTTATGTTCGCCCTCCGGATGCAGACGATCTAAGTCATATAACTCAACAGCCCGGAGAGTCAGCGCGCAAATTCTGGAATAGGTTCCTCACCAAAAAGAACCAAATAGTCGATGCCGAAGCCTTAGCAGCTTTTAAACACAACGTCCGAGACGAATGGCTCGCCAGACACCTCGGCCAAGAAAAGCCGAGGACAATGTCCGCGCTAACAAGCCTCATGACCCGCTTTTGTGCGGGAGAGGATAGCTGGCTAGCAAGATGCAGCACCAGCGACCCAAGTACATCCGAGATCAGAGATGGAAACGGAAAATCACGGCGTAGAAAAGAGCAGCGCCGGAATAAAGAGAAAAGCCCAAAGAGCACGGTAGTTAACGCCGGATTCAAAAGCACGCGGCCAAACAACAAAACACCGCCTCTCAAGGATAACAGCGATGAGCTATCCAACTTAAACAAGATTTTGGGTCGGATATGTCAAATCCACAGTACCCCCGGAAGGCCTACAAACCATACCCACAGAGATTGTTGGGTTTTCAAACAGTCCGGCCGACTAAACGCCGAACACAAGGGGCTCGACGCGTCAAGCGAAGACGATAAACCCCACCAGCAGAGCACCGGAAAACAAAAGACTTTCCCAAAAGAGGTCAAAGCAGTAAACTCACTTCATGTGATAATACGAAAAAACAGTGCAGCACCCGTTAAAATGGGTCTCGCACGGTCCAACCAAGCAGAACATAGAGATTGGACATCAAAACCAATCACTTTCGACCACCTGGATTATTCCAGAAGCGTTCGAAATGCTGGATGGACCGCCCTGATATTGGATCCTATAATCGACGGACTACAATTTACTAAAGTCCTGATGGACGGAGGCAGCGACTTAAACCTGCTCTATCCAAACACAATCCGCAAGTTGGGGATAGACCCTACTAAAATTCGACACAGCCGCACTTCCTTCAAAGGAGTGACACCTGGCCCTTACGCCAAGTGCACAGGCTCCCTATTACTAGAAGTTGTGTTCGGATCATCGAACAACTTTCGACACGAAAAACTAATCTTTCATATCGTCCCATTCAAAAGTAGCTATCAAGCACTCCTGGGACGAGAAGCTTTTGTTCGCTTCAACGCCATACCACATTACGCGTCTCTTACACTCAAGATGCCCGGTCCACGTGGCATCATTTCAGTGCGAGGGTCACTTAAAGACCCCGGACACGGTTAGACGAGTCCGGCATAAGTAAGCCAGGGGCTCCCTAGCCGCACATCCCTTTACAAGGGGCTGTGCGCACAAACAACAGCGAGCTCACACAGACTCCGCTTTACTTATTTATATTTCTTTGTATATATTTTCTGCACAAGTTCCTTTCAAACTAAAATTCCTCTCTTTTTACAGATGAACAACGTGCACACCCGTCCAGGACAACGGCACAACGGAGACATAGGCGCAGACGTGCAGTAGGGACCCATCGCGAGGATTCTTTTCAGATTAAGTCCCTGCGTAAACCTTTTTTACTGTCTCTTATTGTTAAAATCCCTTGGTTCCTCATTATAACCAAAGCGGAGCCTGACGTTTTGGCATCGGCCGCGTCAGAAGACCATGCCCGTACCTGGACACTAGGGGCTTAGGGCATTGTTCTGCCCATTATTACAAAGACCGAATACCTTAGGGAGTGTTCGGCGTCTCGAGTTAGGCCTTATATGCATCAGCTCCGAATCATGTCTTTGGTCAAATGTTGGGTTTGCCCGGCTCCTGTGTTTTGCTGCCTTACGTTCCGTATCATCGGCTAACGCGGCACCAAGAGAACTACTGCGATTGTGCCCCAGTTCGGCTGGGCGAGCACCTCAGTAGAGAAAGCCGAAAACTAACTGTCATGATACAGCGAGAGACTGGTCAACCACTCGATCGACTACCGGAATGTTTAGAATTCCCCGCTTTGACGAAGGACCATTTCCCGGTCAGGCACACACGCGCCCCGAATTCGGAGAAGCGCGGTGCCCCAAGGGGCTATATCGTAGCCCCACCCTCGAACTCCACTGGCTAAGTGAAAGTGATAAAGCATCATAGTCCGGATTGCCTCGTTCGCTACGCTACCACCTCCTTAACAGGACCGAGACGTCGGATTAAGTGTGAAAATGCGCTATTTTTTGCGAACACCCCCGCACCTTGTGCGTGGGGGCTGAAGCCGAAGACTGCAATCTTTCAGGTTATACAAATGTATACATAAACGGCCGCATAGGAGATATTTTAATACTTGGAATGCACAAGTATAAAAGGCGGTTACATCATAATCACTGTCTTACAAGATAAAACGTTCATTTGAACGTGACATTTTTCGAGCACTGCGACTCTATTACACGGGCGCCACGCATAACCTCCCCAAAATAGTGCTCGGCAGGTAACCGGCTTCCGTCCGAACCCTGGGCGACAATAGCGGTGGCATCCATCTCTGTCCAATGTGTCTTCACGCGGGCAAGGGCCATCCGCGCGCCTTCTATGCAGGCCGACCGCTTCATCTCCTTGATGTGCGGCACCGCTCCAAGAAATTGCTGCAATAAGCCGAAATAGCTCGTCGCCTTGGGTCTCTCTGGCCAGACATGAGCCACGATATCAGTCATGGCAAGTCCGGACAATCTATTTAGCTCAGCCCATTCGGCCAAACGATCGGTCAACGGAACTGAACGATCCGGACTATGGAATTGAGACCAAAATAGCTCTTCCGTCTTGTGATCCTTCTGGCTCCGAAAGTGCTTAACGGCATCAGCCACACTTGCCGCTAAGTCCATATATGGATCCTTCGGACCCCACAGCTGGCCATGTTGGGCATATTTTTGATCCATAAACCGGCGACGCAGCAGAAACGGCTTGCCAGCCACAATATCTCCGGCCTGGCGCAGCTCCTCCTTCATAGCCCGCATCGCAGAATGGGCATCCTTGGCCTCGGCGGTGGCCTTCCCCAGGTTTTCCCGCTCCAATAAGCACTCCTTTTCAAGAGCCTCGTTGCGGTCGGCAGCATCTTTTAATTTCACGGCCAATTCGGCCATCTTTTCCCTGCTTAGGCAGTGTGCAGCATTTTCAGCTTTCAACTCCTCGGCTGCCCTCAAGGCAGCTGCATCACTCCTTCGGGCTTGCACCTTGGCTTGAGCAAGCTCGGCCCGAAGGCTCTCCACAGCAGCAACACCATCTGTATCACAGTATATACATTATCAGAGGCGGGCTTTGACTCCCTTAAGTAAGTGACTGCGGAGAATTCATTTACCTTGCGACTCGTCAAGTCGCCGGTTGACAAGCGCGATGTCCGCATCCGCCACGTCAAGTTGCCGCATTAACTCGGCAACTCCACTAGTCCGGCTAGCCCCCGGACTATCCGCCACCTGCATAGGAACGGAGACATTAAATTACCTGAGATTTTGATCCTCGGTACGCTGTCACTTTCGACAACCTACCGAGTCTCAGGGGCTACTATCTATACAGGGCGCACTTCTATGTGCCAAACTGTCCAAAAGGTGTGTCATTCTTGCGTACCTCAAATCCCGTCAGTAAACTCCTGACGGCATTATGCAATCCGCTTTCGGCTGACGAAATCCTTCCAATCACCATACGCATCAAAGCACGGTGATCTTCTGAGATGGACGCCCTCTCAAGCAGATTCTTCAGCTCCCCCGGCCGGACACTAGTGGGCGCCGAACCCTCCGGCCCCTCCGGACTCTGGGATACCCTCCGTGAAGATACTTCAGGCTCGTCTGCCCTATCCGATGGCGCAGCAGACGGAGGCATTTCGCTCTCAATCATCTCCGGACGAAGATCCCCCGAAGACGAACTCATCTGAGAAGGCCGCAGATCCGAACTGCAAGGTAAAAATTTCGGTCATCCACAGAAGCACAAATAGGGGTATTTTCTCATTAACGAACCCTCCCTTTTTCATACTCACGGCTCGCTGGAGGGCTGATCCTTTAGAAACGATTGTACGTCCGGACTTTCTCCGGACGCAGGACCCTCCGGTAAAGATTTCTTCCCCCGCTTAGGGGCTTTGGCCTCCGGGTCTTCGGAGGCGGTCCTCTTCTCCCCCTGGAAGGAGGGATTGTCGATCCCCCCCTCTTCAGGCGCCCCCTTGGGCGAGGTGATAGCTCTTCTATTTTCCCCATCGCCCCCTTCTACGGGCGCGACCTCCAACATTCTAACCAGCACGGGCTCCGGTGCGGTCTCTGGGAGGGGGGCCGGACACCTTATCAGCTTCGATCGCGCTACCCACTCCTGATGAAGAATAATGGGTTATGTGACGCCCGGGTACTTAAGCTACAGTGAACCTCTACTAACGATGCCACGTCACCTCGATTACAGTGGCTAATCTCGCGTCAGATCGAAATCCAGTTCAAATTTCAAATTTAGAATAAAGGCAATTTTCAAATATTAAAACAAAAATGTTCAGGGTGAGCCAAATAATGCATAAGTAAATATGGCGGAGGAACTACACTTTTATAAAATGTTAAAATGAACTAAACTAATTAAAACAGTAGCTAAAACCATTAATTAAATGCCTTTTGTATTTTGTAGAATATTAAACTATATTATTTTGGGATGAAACATTTTTGTGGTTGTGCCATAATTTGTAACAACAATTTAGGTGCCACTTCGGTATTTTATTGAAACTAAAATAAATTGGAAGTTAAAAGAAAAGAAAATAAATAAAAGAAAGGAAAACAAAAAAAACGAAAACTAACAAAAAGGAAACAGAGCCCCCCCCCCCCATTGGGCCGTGGCCCAAACAGCCTTGGCCCACCAGGCCACCACCTAGGCCGGCCCACCCCACTCCCCATATCCTCCCCGTCGGCCGAAACCCTAGGGCAACCACTCCCACTCCCCCCCACGACGCCACTCCCTCTCCCCTCCCGATCCAATCGGGATCGAGGAAAAAACTCCCCCACCTCGATCCAATCTGGATCGGGACGAGACCCCCGCTCCCCTCGCTCCTTCCCCTCCTCTGCCCGATTGGATTGGGGCACGGCGCCCCGTCCCCATCTCCCTGTCGCGTCGACCACGCCCCACGGCGCCCCAACGCCGGTGCCACCGCAACGGCGCCGCCCGGTCATCGACGCCCGGAACGCCCCGCAGCCTCGACGCCGCGCCCCTGCCTCGGGTCGTCATCCACCCGTCGCCTCGCCGGCGCCGCCCGTCATCACCGCCACCTCGTCGCGCGTCCCCATCCTCCTCCTCGCCGGACCACCTCACCGGAGCACGCGCCGCCTCGCCGGACTCCCCCACCGGTCTGCTCCCACGCCGACGACGTCCCCGTCCTCCCCCACGAGTCCCGCTGCCCCGTCCCTACTCCTCGATGTGAGCACGCGCCCCACTCCTCTCTCTCCCTCACCCGCAACCGCGCGAGCCCCGCCGTGGCCGCGCCTTGGCCGTCCCCTGCCGTTGCTCTCCCTTCGCCCCTGGCCTCTCCTCTCGCACCTGCGCGCACCCCGCAGCCCACCTCACGCGGCGGCCTATGCGCCCCCGCCCGCGCCAAGCGCCGCTCCTGGCCGCGCCGTTCGCACCCAGCCGCGCCGACCCGCATCTGCCCCGCGGCCACCCTGCCGGCCACCACGCCACCTCCCTGGCCGGCGCCCCACCGCAGCCCCGGTGGCCTCGCCCCGCTGCAATCCCTGCGGGCGAGCACTTGCCCAGTCGGGCGCCAACGCCCGCACCCAGCGCCCAACGCCCGCCTAATAGCGCCCAAACCCGCTAGGCCTTTGGCCCACTGACAAAGGGGCCCCACGGCCCCAAAACGTTTTATTAAAAAAAAGGAATTAAAATTAATAATAATAAAAATAATTAATTAATTAATTAATTAATTAATTAAGGAATTAATTAAGTTAATTAATCATAATTAGATTAACCTAATTAACTAATTAGGTTAATTAAACAGTAGTTAGATTAGTTAAACACTGATTAGGTTAAACAGTCAATGACCAGTGGGACCCACACGTCAGTTGACCAGTCAACACCTCTGTTGACTGCTGACGTCATGCTGACGTCATGATGACGTCAGCAAACACTGTTTTGGATAATGTTGGACTTAATTAATTAATTAAATTCCAGAAATTAATAAAATCTTTAGAAAATCATATCTTTTAATCCATAACTCGGATTAAAATATTTTCAACATGAAAGTTGCTCAGAACGACGAGACAATTCCGGATACGCAGCCCGTTCGTCCGCCACACATTCCTAACCTATCCAACTCGCAACTTTCCCCCCTCCGGCCCCTCTGCCCGAAAACGCGAAACACCGGGGATACTTTCCCGGATGTTATCCCCCTTCACCGGTATCACCTAATACCGCGTTAGGGCACCCCTAGCATCGTTACTTGTCTTGTCATGCATCGATATGCATCTGTTTACATGGTATTCATTGTTTCTTCCCCCTCTTCTCTCCGGTAGTCTACGAGACCGACGCTGCTGCTGCCCAGATCGACTACAGAGTTGACGACCCCTCTCTCTTGCCAGAGCAACCAGGCAAGCCCCCCCCCCTTGATCACCAGATATCGCCTATTCTCCTCTATACTGCTTGCATTAGAGTAGTGTAGCATGTTACTGCTTTCCGTTGATCCTATTCTGATGCATAGCCTGACATTGTTGCTACATCTGTTGATACCTTACCTGCAATCCTAAATGCTTAGTATAGGATGCTAGTTTATCATCATTGGCCCTACATTCTTGTCAGTCTGCCTTGCTATACTATTGGGCCGTGATCACTCGGGAGGTGATCACGGGTATATACTATACATACATACATACTACAGATGGTGACTAAAGTCGGGTCCGCTCGAAGAGTACCCGCGAGTGATTCACGGATTGGGGGCTGAAAGGACCTTTGTCCCGACGGCCCTCTGTGTGGATCTTTGTGGCGGAGCGACAGGGCAGGTTGAGACCGCCTAGGAGAGAGGTGGGCCTGGCCCTGTTCGGCGTTCGCGGATATTTAACACGCTTAACGAGATCTTGGTATTTGATCTGAGTTGGCTACGAGCCTATACGCACTAACCATCTACGTGGGAGTAGTTATGGGTATCCCGGCGTCGTGGTATCAGCCGAAGCACTTCAGACGTCAGCGACGGAGCGGCGCGCGCCGGATTGGACTGGAACGCCGCTAGGCTAGGTCTGCTTCCGGCCGCCCACGCAACGTGCAGGTGTGCTCAGGGCGATGGGCCCAGACCCCTGCGCGCTTAGGTTTAGACCGGCGTGTTGGCCTCTCTGTTTTGCCTAGGTGGGGCTGCGACGTGTTGATCTTCCGAGGCCGGGCATGACCCAGGAAAGTGTGTCCGGCCAAATGGGATCGAGCGTGTTGGGTAAGTTGGTGCACCCCTGCAGGGAAGTTAATCTATTCGAATAGCCGTGATCTTCGGTAACAGGACGACTTAGAATTGTACCTTGACCTTATGACAACTAGAACCGGATACTTAATAAAACACACCCTTCCAAGTGCCAGATACAACCCGGTGATCGCTCTCTAACAGGGCGACGAGGAGAGAATCGCCGGGTAGGATTATGCTATGCGATGCTACTGGAGATGCTACTTGGAGTTGCTACTTGGAGATGCTAGTTGGAGGACTTCAGACTACCCTCTTCTACTTGTTGCAAGACGACGGTGACCAGAAGCGTAGTCTTCGATAAGACTAGCTATCCCCCTCTTATTCTGGCATTCTGCAGTTCAGTCCACTGATATGGCCCTTTACACATATATCCATGCATATGTAGTGTAGTTCCTTGCTTGCGAGTACTTTGGATGAGTACTCACGGTTGCTTTCCCCCCCCCCTTTCCCCCTTTCCTTTCTTTCTGGTTGTCGCAACCAGATGCTGGAGCCCAGGAGCCAGACGCCACCGTCGACGATGATCCGTACTACACCGGAGGTGCCTACTACTACGTGATGCCCGCTGACGACGACCAGGAGTAGTTAGGAGGATCCCAGGCAGGAGGCCTGCGCCTCTTTCGATCTGTATCCCAGTTTGTGCTAGCCTTCTTAAGGCAACTTGTTTAACTTATGTCTGTACTCAGATATTGTTGCTTCCGCTGACTCGTCTATGACCGAGCTCTTGTATTCGAGCCCTCGAGGCCCCTGGCTTGTAATATGATGCTTGTATGACTTATTTTATTTGTAGAGTTGTGTTGTGATATCTTCCCGTGAGTCCCTGATCTTGATCGTACACGTTTGCGTGTATGATTAGTGTACGATTGAATCGGGGGCGTCACAAGTTGGTATCAGAGCCGACTGCCTGTAGGAATCCCCCTTCCACACTCCTTGGCCGAAGTCGAGTCTAGACATTGCAAAAACTTTTACTAACTTGGTTGTGTGCCTTACGGGCGCACGTCGCCATCGGGTGGTACTAGGATCTTTTATTCCTCGACCTATACTCTGGGACTCTGAACTCTCTTCTATTCGGGTTAAAATAAATTTTGCTAAATCTAACATTAGGATCTCGTTATCACTTTCACCCGGAGATCGCTTTATTACTGATGATCGTCTGCTGCATGTGAAGACCCCGAAGATACTCTCCGCTGTTAACCCGAGAACTTGTGTTCATCGCGATTGCAATTCCCCTTCCACCGTCAACCCTTATGAATAACTACTTGCAGTTGTTATTCTTACATTCATCCCCAGTTTGTCTTGTTATTACAAGGTGCCCTGAAAAACTCGTCGTTGCTTCGATAATCCTTTGAGCTTACTGCCTTGCTGTTCTTTGTCACCTGAATACCCCTACGGATAATTTCTCGCACTTACCGAGTATCCACTCATCCCCAGTTGATTCCTGTATGTCACCAATCCTCGAAATACCATTCGATCTTCCGAAAATCCTGAGCATCCTATTGCTCTTGAAATTCTTGATTGCTTGCATTATGGTTAATCCCATAAGTCTAGTAATCTTGTTGACATCCATTGTCATTATTATTTTGAGTCCGTTGATTCGATTTGTTGCGAATGCTCGCAATCCTCAATCAGGTCCTAGAAATCATCCCTCCGGCTCAGACGTCATTTTGAACATGAGCTGGTCCTCGATCAATCAAGTTGTCGTCGGATGTACCCCTAAGTCTATTCAACTTATCCATCCTCGATTAGAGCGTTGCTTCTGATCCCCTGATCTGGGAGTCATAATGGTTTTGGCATTTGAACTTTGAATTAGTCAGATGATTCTATAATCAGATCTCCTTGCATTCTTCTTCCTCTGGTTGAGAACCGATGCTCACATCAAATCCCTTGTGGACCATCGGTTCCTTTGTTGGATTTTATCCGACAGTGTCCTTCATATTAAATAACCTTGTGAGCCTTTTCCATGGGTATATAATGCCTTTGGTAAATTGTATCCTCTGCTTTTGTGAATCATGCTCTACTTTCGAGCTTGTATTATTTACTCCGAAGTTTGTGGTATATGTTCCTAAGATGCCCCCATGGGTTGAACCTATGCCTTCCCTAATCCGTGTGAACCCGAAAGATGTCACGGGTCATACTTATCTGGTATTGCACCAGGTAAAAACTTTCAACAACTAATGTCATTTTTGAAATACGAGAGGTGAATGAAAGGTTATGCGTTGAACAAGTGGGAGTCGACCTTGAACCTTTGTGTTCATGCCCATGGACACGATGTAGATCCTATCATGGAAGCTTCTTGTAATAATAACTATTTCCTTGATAACTAACATATGGTATCTGTGAGATGATCCCTTTCAACCATGGTTCCGACCATGATTGTTCTTCTTTGATCCCATTTCTCGGACAAGTTAAAACAAATTGTCTTCTATGGATCAATACACCAGTCCACCTTTACTTTCATCTTGTGTCGAGTATTACCCCCATGGTATCTCGAGATTATCATGGAACTGCATAACTTCTTATGAGTTCTTCATCAAGTACTACATTCTCACCGATTACAATTTTTCACGGGCTTCGAGTTATTAAACACTCAAGGACATCGATAACTGAATCGAGTCCGCATCGCGATTAAACAACTCTTAGTAATCTTCTTTGCTTACGAGTTTGTACGCGATCACGTCTTCCCTAACCTGATCGGCTATACCATTACCGTGCTATATTTTAACTGTGCTACCTGGTCCTTCTTCCCGGAGCACCATTTTCGACGATGAACTAACCTTACGTCGATCCTCATCGCCATATCATTTCGCCTTGAACAACAAGCTTGGTTTCGAGTTTGTGTCGTACCCTTGGTTCCAATAACCTTTCACTTCATCATTACTTGACTTGATGTCATCGCCGATCGATTACATCTTCATGAACTCTCGCGATAAATGTGTCGTGAATATCATCAACATTTTGAGCTCTTCCAAGAGATCTATTGAAAAATTCGTGATGAGAAATACCATCCTTGCCCTCGATGAGTTGTGTTATCATCGGCCACTTATTGCCTTCCCTCCAACACAAACTTGTTCGTGTTTCGTGTTATACCTTGAGTTCCTTGCTACCCGGCATTGTTCTCCTTTACCTTGGAGTATTACCACCCTTATGTCAAGAATGCCGTGGGAATTTCACCACCTCTTAAGAATTCTTGGTATATTGATACTTCTCACCATCACCATTCTTTCTTGGTCCTTGTGTTGATTCCAACCGGGGTACCAACAGGTGACCGGTGCTGTTTGGATTCCGCCCTTCTAGCAACCCTATTGCTTTGAAGTTAATGGTCGACCATTCTTTCTTAGACTATTAATTATTGAATCACCATTCTGACATTGGTCGTGCAACCCAACCCATATTTCGGGTGCACCGTTCAACCAATGTTTAGTTGTGTATGTCTTCCTCGAGCTTACTTCCTTATATCATTTGATATGACAAATGTTATCTCCTTATCCACATACTTGTGGAGATCCATCTTTTGGATACCTCGATGTGTTATCGCTGAGTCAATCAGCCACCTCCTCACCTCTTCTTGATTTAATGATGAACTATTGTTTCAGGAACCCACTCCCCTAGTTCATTCCCTGAGAACCTTGAAATATCATTTCGTCTATTTGTGTTGCACCTTTTCTTCTCGGACATCCTGAGTCTGAGGTATCATGACACCAATCGGATCTGAATCTCGGTCAGATATGATGGTTGGGACAATTTTCCAAGAGTTATGATGTTGGCCCTTTGATGACCTGGTAACTTGATGTCATGCCTAGCACCCCCCCCCCCGGCTGGAGGACCTATCATTATAGTTACCTTTTTAACAAGGTTAACCATTCTTCCATGAGGAAATTGTAAGACTTATTCTTCAAGTTATTCCTGTTGGATCCTTTGTGTTTCCAAAGTCTGATCTTCATAGGATGACCATGTCAATGCTATCTCGAAGCATGTCTATGGTACTCTGAATTTCAACAAGAACATTTGTAGCCCAATGCTAGATGCTTCCTGCTCTATTATCCAAACACCGTTGTATGGATAATGTCATGAAAATCTCTCTCCCCTACCTAAAGAGTTTTCTACGTAATATCCTGTCATGGATATCATACTCAGCTTGTCCTTGGGAAGGATATACCCTTGAAATATGTTGAAATATGTGTTTAAACACAATTCTCTTTCCATTGTTCTAATTAAATAGGATAGACACTTTCCCTTTCCATTGGTTTGTTTAAACCCTTTCTATGATCTATATGATATAAGCAGTAATAATTCCCTACTTGTGCAAACACCTTGGTGTACAACTCTGTCAGTAAGACCTTGTTGCTATTGTTGATGACATTCCGGTAGCCACCGATGGACGAGAACTTTGCCTATTGGTCCGCCTCGTTTCGACGAGCAGGAAAATGGTTCTCTTCGTCCCTCGCACTTGGTACCGACGTTGTTGCCGACATAATCGACAGGCCACCCTCTGACATGCCTTGCTTACATGATCGTGCAAGACGTCACCCCTCTTCCTACTTTTAACCCACATGGTGGGCCCATAACCCACAGTTCCACAGGATCGAAACCTGACTCACCTGTAAAATCCTGTTTCTAATGGTTATTCCCATGCTTGGCTTTGTATTTAACTCATGGGCCACCTTCCTAGTGCTCTATTCTGGTATCAGACGCTATACTTACTCTCGCTGCTCTGAACCCCTTTCTCACTCTGGTTCGAACTTCGAGCAACTATCTATCTGCTTGGAACCTCTTATTGTACCTTCGAACCTCACTCTCGATGTGTTTTATTTATTCAACTCGAGAGGTACTCATATACTCATTCATGGATTAATCCCAGATTATTACCCTTATAGCATTCTGTCGTTGTCGATCTGCCCCGTTACCTATTCGTAAGTACGATGAAGATCCCGAAGAAAGGATGTCGACTTCATCATGATGACCGGCAGCAAAGTAATGAAGACATCAATGTAATGGATCGACCCCTTCGAGAAGAGCAACTATGACCGAGAAGAATCGTTAGAATTTCGTAACCAGAACTCTCCCCCTTACTCCCGGTCCTAAATCTCGGGACGAGATTTCTTGTAGTGGAAGAGAATTGTGACGCCCGGGTACTTAAGCTACAGTGAACCTCTACTAACGATGCCACGTCACCTCGATTACAGTGGCTAATCTCGCGTCAGATCGAAATCCAGTTCAAATTTCAAATTTAGAATAAAGGCAATTTTCAAATATTAAAACAAAAATGTTCAGGGTGAGCCAAATAATGCATAAGTAAATATGGCGGAGGAACTACACTTTTATAAAATGTTAAAATGAACTAAACTAATTAAAACAGTAGCTAAAACCATTAATTAAATGCCTTTTGTATTTTGTAGAATATTAAACTATATTATTTTGGGATGAAACATTTTTGTGGTTGTGCCATAATTTGTAACAACAATTTAGGTGCCACTTCGGTATTTTATTGAAACTAAAATAAATTGGAAGTTAAAAGAAAAGAAAATAAATAAAAGAAAGGAAAACAAAAAAAACGAAAACTAACAAAAAGGAAACGGAGCCCCCCCCCACTGGGCCGTGGCCCAAACAGCCTTGGCCCACCAGGCCACCACCTAGGCCGGCCCACCCCACTCCCCATATCCTCCCCGTCGGCCGAAACCCTAGGGCAACCACTCCCACTCCCCCCCACGACGCCACTCCCTCTCCCCTCCCGATCCAATCGGGATCGAGGAAAAAACTCCCCCACCTCGATCCAATCTGGATCGGGACGAGACCCCCGCTCCCCTCGCTCCTTCCCCTCCTCTGCCCGATTGGATTGGGGCACGACGCCCCGTCCCCATCTCCCTGTCGCGTCGACCACGCCCCACGGCGCCCCAACGCCGGTGCCACCGCAACGGCGCCGCCCGGTCATCGACGCCCGGAACGCCCCGCAGCCTCGACGCCGCGCCCCTGCCTCGGGTCGTCATCCACCCGTCGCCTCGCCGGCGCCGCCCGTCATCACCGCCACCTCGTCGCGCGTCCCCATCCTCCTCCTCGCCGGACCACCTCACCGGAGCACGCGCCGCCTCGCCGGACTCCCCCACCGGTCTGCTCCCACGCCGACGACGTCCCCGTCCTCCCCCACGAGTCCCGCTGCCCCGTCCCTACTCCTCGATGTGAGCACGCGCCCCACTCCTCTCTCTCCCTCACCCGCAACCGCGCGAGCCCCGCCGTGGCCGCGCCTTGGCCGTCCCCTGCCGTTGCTCTCCCTTCGCCCCTGGCCTCTCCTCTCGCACCTGCGCGCACCCCGCAGCCCACCTCACGCGGCGGCCTGTGCGCCCCCGCCCGCGCCAAGCGCCGCTGCTGGCCGCGCCGTTCGCACCCAGCCGCGCCGACCCGCATCTGCCGCGCGGCCACCCTGCCGGCCACCACGCCACCGCCCTGGCCGGCGCCCCACCGCAGCCCCGGTGGCCTCGCCCCGCTGCAATCCCTGCGGGCGAGCACTTGCCCAGTCGGGCGCCAACGCCCGCACCCAGCGCCCAACGCCCGCCCGATAGCGCCCAAACCCGCTAGGCCTTTGGCCCACTGACAAAGGGGCCCCACGGCCCCAAAACGTTTTATTAAAAAAAAGGAATTAAAATTAATAATAATAAAAATAATTAATTAATTAATTAATTAATTAATTAAGGAATTAATTAAGTTAATTAATCATAATTAGATTAACCTAATTAACTAATTAGGTTAATTAAACAGTAGTTAGATTAGTTAAACACTGATTAGGTTAAACAGTCAATGACCAGTGGGACCCACACGTCAGTTGACCAGTCAACACCTCTGTTGACTGCTGACGTCATGCTGACGTCATGATGACGTCAGCAAACACTGTTTTGGATAATGTTGGACTTAATTAATTAATTAAATTCCAGAAATTAATAAAATCTTTAGAAAATCATATCTTTTAATCCATAACTCGGATTAAAATATTTTCAACATGAAAGTTGCTCAGAACGACGAGACAATTCCGGATACGCAGCCCGTTCGTCCGCCACACATTCCTAACCTATCCAACTCGCAACTTTCCCCCCTCCGGCCCCTCTGCCCGAAAACGCGAAACACCGGGGATACTTTCCCGGATGTTATCCCCCTTCACCGGTATCACCTAATACCGCGTTAGGGCACCCCTAGCATCGTTACTTGTCTTGTCATGCATCGATATGCATCTGTTTACATGGTATTCATTGTTTCTTCCCCCTCTTCTCTCCGGTAGTCTACGAGACCGACGCTGCTGCTGCCCAGATCGACTACAGAGTTGACGACCCCTCTCTCTTGCCAGAGCAACCAGGCAAGCCCCCCCCCCCCCTTGATCACCAGATATCGCCTATTCTCCTCTATACTGCTTGCATTAGAGTAGTGTAGCATGTTACTGCTTTCCGTTGATCCTATTCTGATGCATAGCCTGACATTGTTGCTACATCTGTTGATACCTTACCTGCAATCCTAAATGCTTAGTATAGGATGCTAGTTTATCATCATTGGCCCTACATTCTTGTCAGTCTGCCTTGCTATACTATTGGGCCGTGATCACTCGGGAGGTGATCACGGGTATATACTATACATACATACATACTACAGATGGTGACTAAAGTCGGGTCCGCTCGAAGAGTACCCGCGAGTGATTCACGGATTGGGGGCTGAAAGGACCTTTGTCCCGACGGCCCTCTGTGTGGATCTTTGTGGCGGAGCGACAGGGCAGGTTGAGACCGCCTAGGAGAGAGGTGGGCCTGGCCCTGTTCGGCGTTCGCGGATATTTAACACGCTTAACGAGATCTTGGTATTTGATCTGAGTTGGCTACGAGCCTATACGCACTAACCATCTACGTGGGAGTAGTTATGGGTATCCCGGCGTCGTGGTATCAGCCGAAGCACTTCAGACGTCAGCGACGGAGCGGCGCGCGCCGGATTGGACTGGAACGCCGCTAGGCTAGGTCTGCTTCCGGCCGCCCACGCAACGTGCAGGTGTGCTCAGGGCGATGGGCCCAGACCCCTGCGCGCTTAGGTTTAGACCGGCGTGTTGGCCTCTCTGTTTTGCCTAGGTGGGGCTGCGACGTGTTGATCTTCCGAGGCCGGGCATGACCCAGGAAAGTGTGTCCGGCCAAATGGGATCGAGCGTGTTGGGTAAGTTGGTGCACCCCTGCAGGGAAGTTAATCTATTCGAATAGCCGTGATCTTCGGTAACAGGACGACTTAGAATTGTACCTTGACCTTATGACAACTAGAACCGGATACTTAATAAAACACACCCTTCCAAGTGCCAGATACAACCCGGTGATCGCTCTCTAACAGGGCGACGAGGAGAGAATCGCCGGGTAGGATTATGCTATGCGATGCTACTGGAGATGCTACTTGGAGTTGCTACTTGGAGATGCTAGTTGGAGGACTTCAGACTACCCTCTTCTACTTGTTGCAAGACGACGGTGACCAGAAGCGTAGTCTTCGATAAGACTAGCTATCCCCCTCTTATTCTGGCATTCTGCAGTTCAGTCCACTGATATGGCCCTTTACACATATATCCATGCATATGTAGTGTAGTTCCTTGCTTGCGAGTACTTTGGATGAGTACTCACGGTTGCTTTCCCCCCCCCTTTCCCCCTTTCCTTTCTTTCTGGTTGTCGCAACCAGATGCTGGAGCCCAGGAGCCAGACGCCACCATCGACGATGATCCGTACTACACCGGAGGTGCCTACTACTACGTGATGCCCGCTGACGACGACCAGGAGTAGTTAGGAGGATCCCAGGCAGGAGGCCTGTGCCTCTTTCGATCTGTATCCCAGTTTGTGCTAGCCTTCTTAAGGCAACTTGTTTAACTTATGTCTGTACTCAGATATTGTTGCTTCCGCTGACTCGTCTATGACCGAGCTCTTGTATTCGAGCCCTCGAGGCCCCTGGCTTGTAATATGATGCTTGTATGACTTATTTTATTTGTAGAGTTGTGTTGTGATATCTTCCCGTGAGTCCCTGATCTTGATCGTACACGTTTGCGTGTATGATTAGTGTACGATTGAATCGGGGGCGTCACAGGTTAGAAGGCGAATTTCAGAAAAGCAAACAGAACGTCCGGACTCTGAGCTACTTACCTGTGTATCCGGGCGATTGTAGCTTAGGCCTGCGTCCTCGGTCAATTCCGGACACGCCACCTGCGGTCCTAAGAACAACTTGTACATCTCCACGGGCGTCATACCCATGAAGTGCTGGAGAGTTCGTGGCCCCTCCGGATTGAACTCCCATAACCAGAGAGGACGGCGTTTGCAGGGCAGAAGACGCCTGATTAGCATGACCTGCATCACCACAACCATATTGATCTCCCTCGCTTGGAGGTCTCGAATCCGGCCCTGCAATAAGGGCACGTCTTCGGACGGCCCCCAGTTGAGCCCTTGGTTGACCCACGACATCAGTCGGCGTGGAGGTCCCGGGCGGAATGAAGGCGGCGGCTTTTGCTTGCTGCCCTTCGGAGCGGTGATATAGAACCACTCCTGCTGCCACAAGCCGAGCTCCTCTTGGAAGGAGCCCCCAGCCCTTCTGCTTATGGCCGCCCCGCTGCACTCCGCTTGACGCCCCCCGATCATCTTCGGCTCCACATTGAAGGTCTTCAGCCATAGGCCGAAGTGGGGGGTAACGCGGAGGAAGGCTTCACAGACAATAATGAATGCGGAAATATGGAGGATGGACTCCAGAGCCAAGTCGTGAAAATCCAGCCCGTAGTAGAACATGAGCCCTCTCACAAAGGGGTCCGTCGAGAAGCCTAAACCCCGACGGAGGTGGGACACGAAGACGACGTACTCACCGGGCTCGGGAGTGGGTACGGCCTGCCCTCGGGCGGGCAACCTGTGCGAAATCTCGTAGGATAGGTACTTGGCCTCCCGCAGCTTTAACACGTCCTCCTCCGTGACGGAGGAGGGCATCCACCGACCCTGAAGGTCGGAGCCGGACATTGTTGAAGATCCGAAGCGCTCGAATCTGGGGCTCTGGGTGTTGGAACTTGGAGCAAGGAGAGGATTCAATGGAAGATTGAGAAGAAGAAACGAGCCTTGGTCCCCTTATAAAGGGGGAAAATACCAAGAGCCGTCTCCGTGACCGTTCGGGATTCACCTTCGATAGAGGAGGCGTGGCGACGGGCACGGTTGGGTTACCCACGCTCGTATTGATGAGAATCCCGGGATAAGGGGAGCACGATCTCTGCTTCGACAAGACGTGCCAAGAAAACCGCTTCGCTAAACGTGCTGAGGTGGTATAATAAAAAACGATTCAAGTAAAGGCCTGGTAGCGGTGTGATGTCACGCCGCCAAATACGTCAGCAGATTGGATTTATGTGCATTATTCTCTCTACAGTGGAATGTGGAATTTATTTTGCAGAGCCGGACACTATCCTGGTGTTCATGATCTTCTCTGGATTATTCAAGGGAGGAACCCGCCTTGCAATGCCGAACATTATGCGCGCCGGACTTATCGTCATTGAAGCCTGGTTCAGGGGCTACTGAGGGAGTCCTGGACTAGGGGGTGTCCGAACAGCCGGACTATCATCGTCCGCCGGACTCCAAGACTACGAAGATACAAGATTGAAGACTCCGTCCCGTGTCCGGAGGGGACTTTCCTTGGCGTGGAAGGCAAGCTTGGCAATACGGATATGTAGATCTCCTACCATTGTAACCGACTCTGTGTAACCCTAGCCTCCTCCGGTGTCTATATAAACCGGAGGGCTTTAGTCCATAGGACACAACATACATCACAACAATCATACCATAGGCTAGCTTTAGGGTTTAGCCTCCTTGATCTCGTGGTAGATCCACTCTTGTATTACCCATATCATCAATATTAATCAAGCATGACGTAGGGTTTAACCTCCATCAAGAGGGCCCGAACCTGGGTAAAACATCGTGTCCCTTGTCTCCTGTTACCATCCGCCTAGACGCACAGTTCGGGACCCCCTACCCGAGATCCACCGGTTTTGACACCGACAGCAGCCCCTCCCATCCCCTCCCTAGCCGCTCCCGCGAGCGCCGCCGGGGGGGAAACCCTAGCCCGCGGGGTGCGGCTCCCTCCTCGTTTCTCCCTCCCCTTGCCGCCGCCCCAGCGTGCTGGCGGGCAAAGCCCGGCCAGATCGGGCGGCGGCGGGGCCTCTTCCTCCCCCGCGCGGCGCTGGATGGCGCGGGCCATCCTTGTTGGGCGGCGGCACGACACTGGCCCAAGGCGTGACGGCGCGGCGACGGCGGCCAGCGGCGGGGGCGCGGCTTGCTGGCGGTGGCGCGGGTGGCTGGGACGGGCTGGGGGCGTGCCCTGATCTCGGCGGCGGCGGCGTGTGGGCGTGGCCCAGATCCGTCGCGGCTGCGGCTCAGGTGCTCTGGGCCCTTGTGGTGGCGGGGCCCCGGCTCGCCGCAGGTGGTGGCCTGCTCTGGTGGCTGCCCCTGCTGCGGCGCTCCCTGGTGGTGGTGGACCTGCCGGCCCCCGGCCGATCCGGCGATGGCAGGTGCCGCGGGCTGCGCTCGGCGGGGATGTGGGCTACCACGGCGTGGTGGTGGCTCATGGCGGTGGTTAGGATCGTCTCACGGCGGCGGCCGGACTTCTTCGGCGTCGGCCCGTTGGTGAGCGGCCTGTGAAGAGCTTCGACCCCTCTTCTCGATGCCCGGGCGCAATCTTCGTTGGTGGGATGGCCCTCTCCCTGCTGCGACCCATCGCTAGTCCCGTGCTCGGGCAGCAGGACTGTGCTTGTCTCGCGCCCGGCAGCAGGACCTCCTCGTCTCGCGCCCGGCAGCAGGACCGAGCCCGTCTCGCGCTCGGCAGCAGGACCGAGCTCGTCTCGCGCCCGGCAGCAGGACCAAGCTAGTCTCGCGCCCGGAGCTGTAGGACGAATCGATGGACTTGTGTGCCCCGGGATCCGATCGTCTCTTCCATTGGGGTAGCGGCGGGTGTCGGTTGTGGTGGTTCCTAGGTCTTGGGTTCCGGGGCGGCGGCCCTGGTGGTGGTTGCGCGGTGCTCTCGGGCAGAGCCCGTCGCTTGGTGCTGCCCGGTGGCCATGGCCGTGTGGGCGGCATGGTTGTCGGGGTGCGGCGTTCGATGGCAGTGAGTATTGGCCGGGGTGAAAACCTGCTCTTTCTTCGGACTGACCGGCGGCGGGGTAGCTCGCTCCCTTCTTGAAGGCGTCGTCGTGGCTCTCATTGTCTATCGTGTGGCTCCGGGGGAAACCTTGATACTCGGATCAGGCGGTGGCAATGCTCCCGGGTCGTACCCTTCCTGAAGGCACCGTCTTGGAGCCCACGGTTTGTCGTATGCGGTTGCATCTCTTCGTGGTGGCGTGTTCACTGGTGGAGTCCCGGGTGCTCGAGTAGTGCTGGGGGTCGTGTTGCTGCGCTCAGCGCCTATGTATCCCGCCTTGGGTGTGTGCCTGTGTTGTGGTGGTGTGCGTCTGTACCTGGATGTTGTTGGTCATTGCTTTATTTATAAAGCGGGGCGAAAGCCTTTTTCGGTAATATGAGCATCCAGGTTCCGCTATTGGTTATTGATCAGAGATGTGTCTCGATCATGTCTACATAGTTCTCGAACCCGTAGGGTCCGCACGCTTAACGTCCGATGACGATTTGTATTATGAGTTATGTGTTTTTGATGACCAAAGTTTGTTCGGAGTCCCGGATGAGATCACGGACGTGACGAGGAGTCTCGAAATGGTCGAGACATAAAGATTGATATATTGGAAGGTTATGTTCGGACACCGAAAAGGTTTCAGAAAGGTTCGGGCATTTTTCAGAGTAACGAGAGGTTACCGGAACCCCGCGGGGGATTAATGGGCCTTCATGGGCCTTAGTGAAAGAGAGGAGGCTGCGGCCAGGAGGAGGCACCCCCCCTCTAGCCCAAACCGATTTGGACTAGGGGAAGGGGCGCGACCCCCTCTTTCCTCTTTCTCCTCCACCTTTTTCCCTCTCTCCCCCTCTTGGAAAAGGAAGGGGACTCCAACTAGGATTGGGAATCCTAGTTGGACTCCCCCTATAGGCGCGCCCCTCCTTGGCCGGCCTCCTCCTCCTCCCTCCTTTATACGGGGTAGGGGGGCACCCCAAAGCATAACAATTGTTCTCTTAGCCATGTGCGGTGCCGCCCTCCACAGTTTAACACCTCGGTCATATCGTCGTAGTGCTTAGGTGAAGCCCTGCATCGGTAACATCATCAACACCGTCGCCACGTCGCCATGAGACGGAACTCTCCCTCGTCCTCAACTGGATCAAGAGCATGAGGGACATCATCGTGCTGAACGTGTGCTGAACACGGAGGTGCCGTACGTTCGGTACTTGGATCGGTTGGATCGTGAAGACATTTGACTACATCAATCGCGTTACTAAACGCTCCCACTTTCGTCTACAAGGGTACCTGAACACACTCTCCCGTCTCGTTGCTATGTATCTCCTAGATAGATCTTGCGTGATCGTAGGAATTTTTTTGAATTACTACGTTCCCCAACAGGAGAGGCATGAGCTAACATACTTTTTGTACTTGAATCATATGAACTTATGATTGGACCTCTAGCAAGCATTCCACAACTACTAGAAATCATTAAGGTAAACCCAACCATAGCATAAGTAAAAAGTCATATTTACTCCCATACGCAACAACCCCCTTCCTCGGGTTTAAGCTTCTGTCACTCTCGTAACCCACTATAAGTGAATCATGAACGTATTGCAACACCCTACAGCGGGAATCCCCCACATGTGTGTGGCACGGAAGGCACCATTGGACATCACCAAAATAAAACACGCAACTTAAACCAATCAAGATCATCAATCAATCCATAGGAGAAAAGAAATATACTCAAACATCATAGGATGACAACACATCATTGGATAATAATATGAAGCATAAAACACCATGTTCAAGTAGGGGGTACAACGGGCTGCGGGAGAGTGGACCGCTGATAATAGATGAGGAAAGGTGATGAAGGTGTTGATGAAGATGACGGAGTTGTTGGAGTAGATCGTTGTCACACGATGTTTCCTCCAACGACGTTTTGGCGCCACCTGGAGAGAGAGGGAGAGAGCCCCCCTCCTCCTTCTTGTTCTTCCTTGGCCTCCCCCATAGATAGGGGGGTTCCCCTCTGGTCCACGGCCGCCATGGCTCCCGGAGGGCAGGAGCCCCTCCGAGATTGGATCTCTCTCTCTCTCTCTCTCTCTCTCTCTCTCTCTATGTGTGTGTGTGTGTGTGTGTGTGTGTGTGTGTGTGTGTGTGTTCTCTTCTGTTTCGCTTTCCTGTTTTCTAGCCAAAAACCGCTTCTTAAATTTCCGGGGATCTGTAACTCCTTTTGGGTTGAAATTTTTAGGGGGTTTTCATCCGGAAATTATCTTTCTTTTGGAAAAAGAAGGGCCCCAACCGCCTTACAGGGGAGCCACGAGCCTTCTAGGTGCGCCCAGGGTAGGGGGTGTGCCCTGTGAGCTCGTGGGCCCCTCGAGCATCGTCCCGCGTTGATTCTTTTTCCCAAAAGTCACATATATTCCAAAAAAATCTCCGTAAATTTTTATCGCGTTTAGCCTTCGTCTGGTATGGATTTTCTACGAAACAAAAACATGCAACAAACAGAAGTTAACACCGGGCACTAGATCAATATGTTAGTCCAAGAAAATCATATAAATTGTTGCCAAAAGTATTTGAAAGTTATAGAATATTGACATGAAAAAAATCAAAAATATAGATACGACGAAGACGTATCAGCGGCCCGATCTTTCACGGCGACTCTTGATCAGCAGTTCGTCCTTCGAGTTCCTCCTCACGATCTCCAATAATAATTCTTCACCTGTGCACGACGATGCACGAATAAAGATAAATATCCTGTTGGATCAGCACATAGGCACCGATGTGATGATCAACCCTCCACCGCTAGTAGATTTCCTCGATAGAAAATCATAAAAAAATACTTATGATTGGGTCGTCCAAAACCTGGACGTTTTCTGACAATTTTCATAACTCGCGAAATAAACTCTAATCTTTTTTTCCAAGCCTTCGTTGAACAATTCTGAACATAAACAACCATTCTAGTAAATAACTCAGTGCTCAACCTCTTAACGGGTTCGCCTTCAGTAGCATCAACAATCGATGACATCATGTCTGTATCATGACCGCAGATGGATGGGGTCGCCGTCGACGAGGGTCGGAGCGGCAACGCCGGTCACCAGGAGCCGAGGGGTTGGGGTCGCCGGTGTCAAGGGGTCACGACCGTGGGGGCTGGGTTATGCGCTCAGTGCCGCCGGCCACCGCACGCTCACCGTCGAGGGTCGCTGCTTGCTCCGCCGCCGCTGCTTGCTCCGGTGCAGGCCCTGGATCACGACGACCACGGCGGCGAGGACTTGCAGCGGCTGGACTTCGTCGGCATCGAGGGTGCACCTCTTCCTCTCTCGGGCGCACTTCGTGATGTCCTCTTGTTCTCTTTGGATCGGGGTAAGGGAGGGATAGTTGTCTTTGGGAGGGAGTTTTTTTTTTTGGAAAAAGGCCAGCCATCAAATGTGGGACCCACATGTCATAATTGTTATTAAAATGCTTTAAACCATCAACAAGTGTTCTTTTTGCAAAAGATTAGGCCAAGAATCAGTTGGTTCTGGCCCAAATTCTTAACGCTGCAACCTTAATCCGGTGGTTTTCTGCAGTTCACTCCCCACAAGACTTCATTTGACTTTGACGTGTGCATCTCGAACTTGCATTCATCAAAATCAAGGGTATATCCTTCTTGATCCATGTCGGGTGCATCCAGAAGCCGAGTGTCGGGCGCAACCCCGACGCTCAACGGGTTGACAGGCTGGCAATCGGGCGGGCGCTGGACCTGACCCCTCACCACGTCGCCGGGAGGACTCTTGGCTCACCAAAGTGGCGAAAGCACTCCCCAGGTAGCAAACGGGCGGCGAGCCATTTTGTCCGGCGGCTTAGTGCGCCTTGAGCAGCAGGCGCCCAACTGATGCATCATAGCTGATCGACATACATTGCCTTACCCACCCCCTTCGCTCAGGGTGTTTGATGAAATGACGCTTGAGGTTGTCTAGCTGAAGAACAGGTTCCATCACACCAGGTATGCCGGATTCCTGGAAACCAACTGAAGTATCATCTGTGAATGTAAATATTCTCTATTTAACGTGTCATTTTCTGATGACTGTGCTTGAGCTTTGAGATGTTATTATGGATGCAACTAGCCAAAATTCTGGCACGTTTGCGTATGAACTGGATCTGATTAAATTGCAATGCATAATCTGGAATGTCGAGGCTCCTTTCAATATTGTTTTAGTAATATTATGGATTGGCCTGAGGAATCACAACCTGCATAGTTGCATTCAGCGACTGAAACACTGTTTTTATGGGGAACATAATCGATTGATCTGCTTTGCCTTCTGTAATTTTATTTGCTATATATAAAATTTCAATGTGATATGATGGAAGATCCCCCTTCACCTGTATTTATTTATGAGTGAAAACCACCAACTACATCTATACCCGCGCAAGAAGACTTCATTTGACGAGTGTGTTTCAAACTTGCATTCATCAAAATCAAGGGTAGGATCCTTCTTGATCCATGTTTACCTCTCTACGACTCAGCATTGTGACTGTGCCACGTGATGCCATGAATTACGGTGCAAGCTACTTAACGTAGAGGAGATTAGTGTCTAGGTGTCCCACTGGTTGCAAAAACATTTCAGTTTTTTTTTTCAACAACTAAAGTGTGAGGGTACCTTGTTCTCTTCCAAGTGGATAGATTAGTTTGTAATTGTTGCCAAACCAGAAAACTTACTAGATGTCTAAGATGCATGTTACTTTCAACAGAAATTTGCCAGGCGATCGTCCCCATGGTTCATCTGCAGACTCCCTCTGTAATAGGATATCTTGTTTCCAGGTTTGTATTTTCTTGTTGGCATTTTTTTTTTTCTATTGATACACACTGAAATGTGGAATGGTTTTTAAAAGGCAAAACTGTGGAATGTTTCTTTTCTGTGATCTTTACGCATGTACATATTCATGATTATTCTCCGCACCAAATACTCTGAACTGGTTGTATTACGTAATTTCAGGTATGAATCTGATCAATACATGTGCAATGAAACCATTAGTCCATCTGTTGTATTTATTTCAGTGGTGGTTTCTGTGCTGGTGGTGACTGTACTTGTGCTTTCATATTCGATCTGGAGACAGAAAATAAAACTTAATAATGTGTGTGCTCTTATACATTGTTATAACATGTATTATTGATTATTAAGGTTTTACTGTCTTGCTATTTATGCTATATATATATATATATTTTTAGAATAATTTATGCTAAATATCTGACATTTGTGCCACCAGTTTCTACACAAGATCCTCCCAGAGTGGAAAAGGTCAGAAAATTTTCATGCGAACCACCTGCAAAATAATATGAATTTCCGGTTCACACCACTTTGACCTGGAGAAGTTTATGAATAAGTTCTAAAGTTTCATTGGAGAAGGAGCACTTGGACTTGTATACTATGGCCGTTTAGGAGATGACACTAAGCATGCTATCAAGATGCATTCTGAATCTGTCTCACTCTCGCATGGAATTGATGAGTTTTTAGCAGAGTTACCAAATTATAAACTTTACGGTCAGGGCCTCTACTGCCGTTTCAGTTGAAAAAAGTTACGAAATGTGCACCTAAAAACTTCATGATTTCAGGATCTTGTCGACCCTTAATAAAATCTACTGTTGAGACCTCCCCTACAGTTTCAGTTCAAGAAGTTATTAAATTATGCACCTAAAAAAGTTCAAGATTTCAGAATCTTCCAATGGTGTATGTGTCATACTCCCTCCGTCCCAAAATTTTTGTCTTAGATTTGTCTAGATACGGATGTACCTAATACTAAAACGTGACTTGATACATCCGTATTTAGAAAAATCTAAGACAAGAATTTTGGGACAGAGGGAGTACATAGGACAACTTGTCGTTTCTCCTTGGGCGAGAAACAATTGAAGTTTGTAATGTAGGCTCAGCGAGTCGCATTCGCGGTGAGATTACTGAAACATTAAGAGATTTTCTTTATGTTCTTTGTGACCACTATACTTGGAGTCTAACCAGACACTTAAATGTTCAGTCTCTATATAATCTGAATGCTGAAAGGGTTACTAGTAAGTGATATTTTCTGCTTGTAACTGACATCTGTGGTTCATTGACACAGTTGATCAAATTAGATAATTTCTTGCTACATTTCATAAAACTGAATTTTCATGAATGCTCATTTTGTTTTTCAGGCACCTGCCATTGTCTATCTCTGCAGCTTGATAGTATCTCCTGTTACATGTCTGAGTATCTAAGTTTAAATTACTATTTTCTTCCTCAACTCAATGAGGGCTTGTTTCCTTGGAGGAACCAGCTCAATGGAATTCTACACTGTTTATAGGAGACTAGATGGTTGAGTTGACCATTATGCCTCCGCTGGAGCAATGCTTTGGATATTGCCGGGTGTTATGATTGTTTTTTTACAACTTCATCATTTATGCCCCGTCAGTCACAATAGGAGCTGCCAGTACATTTATTACGGTATGCTCTTAACTTTGATTCAATTTTAAAGAGTTATTAATAGAGTATATCACCTCTATAAACTTGCGTAGAAGTATATGTAATCTGTACTTGTTAACTGTGTAGGTTTGTACAGCTCTTTGACATATATATCCATTCCCTATATGTCTTGTTGTGATTATGAGCATTCATGGCCCTCTTGAAGATTTACAATTGAATTTGTCTACATTTGCATATGATGCATAATCATGTCAGAAGCTGGTTGTTTACTTTTCATCATTCTTATGTCCAGTTTTTCCCTTGATCGCAGGTCAGTAGTATCGGCAATGGAAGGCAATTTAGTAGAAGAAGATCCGAATGGTCGTGCTTTTATGTGTGGCTCATTAATAATCATGTGGCATGCCTTAATGCCTTTGTATATTCTGAAGTCCCATCTTATTGCTCATCATCATCATAAGAGAATTTGGTACTCTTGTTGCAGTATAATGAGAGTTCTATTTTTGCATGGCAGGAAGCACCAAAGATGAGGGAGAATCCCGCGAAGACCTCTAGTGGAGGCAGAGCGTCTTCTTGAGTACTAATTCTTGCTGGTAGCACTTGCACTGCAGATCATCACTCATGTACATGTTCCATGGAGCTATTAACAACCTGCCACGTGGGAAAACAAATTCAGACAGACATGATCGATTGGTTCCCTTATACTCCCTCCGTAAAGAAATATAAGAGCGTTTAGATCACTAAAACTTTACGGAGGGAGTAATATATAGTCTGGATAAATGTTAGAGGGCCAACATAGAAGGCAGAAGGGTACTCGGCAAGATTTTGAGTATAAATTAGAAGTAGCACAGAAGTTGAAACCTACTAATAGTCATACCTCATACGTAGCTGTATAAATTCACCACCTTGTTACTGTAAATGTAGCTTAATCACATTGTTACAAATACAGTGTGGTGTTTTTTTTTTTTTGAACCGGGCATTACCCCTTTCCATTACTGCGACATAACGGAAATATATCAAATGCCCAGAGAGGGGGCGGGAAAGGGGAAAGCGAGTTCAAGCATCGCCGGGAAACCCACTGTAAGCACTCGCCATCGAGATTACCTACTGTGGGGCGAAAACCCGACGACACCATTACATCACAGTACCAACCGAATCCAACAGACAGTTTAGGATTAACCAAGCCAAGAGACAAAAGGCCTAAGCACACAGCCAACGCACTACCAGCAAGACAGCAGCCATTCCTGTGTAGCAGCAAACATCATCCTCTTCGATCTTCTTTTTTGTTGTGGCCTTGTCGAACCTCATCAAGCACCATCTTCCTGATGTGCCGCGGCGCAAATCTGCATCAGTCTTGAGGCGTTGCTCTTCAACATACTCGCTCCAGTCCTTAGGTCCTCCGCATCCTTTTGCTGTTTCATCAATCCTGCCCAGTAACAAAGTAAAGCACAAGTAGAGAAAATGCATTCGAATGGGTTTCTGAGAGGTATAAACTCAAAAGTAACTCTGTTGCGACACGTCCAAATCGCCCAGCATATGGCTGCAATGCCCACAGTGTAGAACACCTCCCCTTCAGGGAAAAAGGAGTAGCACCATGCGTATGCTTGCCAAAGGTTATTTGGACATATATCAGTCCCAAACATACAAGCCACCGTTCTCCAAGTTACCCTAGCCACTGGGCAGGTAAAAAAGAGGTGTTCAGATGTTTCTTTTGCAGCACAGAAGGAACATTTAGGATCCTTTTTCCACCCCCTGCGCTTCATCACTTCCCTTGTTAATATTGCATTTTGTGACAATTGCCACATAAAAATTTGGATCTTCAAAGGTATATTTGCTCTCCAGATCCAGTTATAGTTACATCCCGTAACATGTCTCTCCAGGAATGTATAAACTGAACGAGTGGTGAAGTAGGTTTTGGAACCCAGCCCCCACTTGATTTTGTCACACTCACTAGCGATGCAGGTCTTCCTGACTGTATCTATCATCTGGTGCCATTGTCCACACATTTCATTATTTAGCCTTCTTCTAAAGAAGGACAGAGGATCAGCCGCTAGGCAGACACTGACAGTACAGTCAGGATAGTTGCAAATGGAAAACAGTCTAGGGAATTGCTCACAAAAGGGTAACTGATCCCCAACAGGGTCCCTCCAAAGCCTGGCAATATCGCCAGATTGAATTACCACATGCCTACCAGCCATATAAAGGTCTTTTACTTTCATTATCGCTTTCCAACATGGGGAGTCACTAATTTTCCCCTTAACTGAGGCAACAGTATCTCTGCGAAGATATCTCTCCTTAATGATATCTTGCCATAAACCATTTTTGGTCTCCAATTTCCACCACCACTTGGTGAGCAAACTTAAATTTTGTTTATGCAAGTCCTTAACTCCCAACCCCCCTTTGCTTTTAGATCGACAAATCCTGGTCCATTTGACCAAATAGTACCTTTTCCTATTCTTTGTGACTTGCCAGAAAAACCTTCTTCTGTGTTTATCCAATCTTGCAATCACAGTTTTTGAAAGTAAGAACATGGACAGGTAGTAAAAAGCAATGCTCGAAATATTAGCATTGAGCAGAGTTAGTCTACCCCCCGAGGAAGCATTGCTCCCTAGCCCGGACTCACACTTTTTGGCATATCTTTCTTCCAAGAATTCCCAGTCCACTCCTTTCAAGTTTGAGTAGCTTACTGGTACTCCCAAATATTTCATTGGAAAATGCCCGATCTGGCAATTAAACATATCAGCATATGTTGTCAGGATGTCATCATCCCCTCCAACGCACAAGATTTCACTTTTTTGGAAGTTTATTTTCAGCCCTGACATTAGTCAAACATATATAGCAATATTTTCATATTTAGGGCTTTCTTTGGGTCGTGCTCGATACATATCACCGTATCATCAGCATACTGTAAGATGGCCACACCATTTTCCACTAAATCAGGGGCAAGTCCAGTAATCAAGCCATTATTCTGTGCTTGACGCACCATTTTGGACAAACATTCAGCAGCAATGTTGAATAAGAATGGAGAAATAGAGTCTCCTTGTCTTACTCCCTTATAACTTTGGAAATATGGACCCAGAGTAAGTTTGACACTGACTGTTCCATTTTGAATAATTTTCTTCATCCACCCACACCAAGTGGTGCCAAAACCTCTATTCTCTAAGCTCTGTAGCAAAAACTCCCAATTCACCTTGTCATAGGCTTTCTCAAAGTCTAGCTTAATGACAATCCCCACTTTCTTCCTAATATGGGTATAGTGAAGGATCTCATGGAGGGACGTGATCCCATGATGTGCCTGTTTTTAATGAAGGCATTTTGATGTTTACTGAACAACACATCAGCATAGGGAGCTGCTCTATTGTCCAGCACCTTGGTGATCAGTTTATAAGGGCATCTTAGCAAGCAAATGGGTCTGAATTGCTGAATCTTATTAGCTCCATTAACTTTTGGAAGAAGAGTGATAATGCCATAGTTAAGTCTATGCACATCCAATCTTCCCTCATAAAAAGCTAGAAAAAGATTCACAATATCTTTTTTAACAATCTCCCAACAATACTGATAAAATTCAGCAGGAATGTTGTCAGGTCCAGGGGCTCTGTTACTGTTCATTGAAAACAAAGTTGTTTTAACTTCTTCCTCAGAAAAAGGTCTACTTAAGATCAAATTGTCAGCCTCATCTAATCTCTCATTATCCCCCCAAATCCCAGGATCGAGCACAAATAAGTTCCCAGGGGCTGGTCCGAATAGAGACTTATAAAAGTCAGTGGCATGCCTCAGAATATTATCAGTCCCCTCAATAGCAACATCACCAACATTCAGTGAATGAATGGTGTTTTTTCTCTTATGCCCATTCGCAGTTTTTTGATAATAGGCTGTGTTGCTATCTCCCTTAAGCAACCAGCGCTCTTTAGATTGTTGCAGAAGGAATAATTCCTCATTAACTAATATATCATTCAGCTCGACAAGCAATTCAGTTTTTTTACAAAAAATACCATGATCAGTATTTCCCTTCTCTTCTTCTTCTTCAATCCCCCTCAGCTCGTCTCTGATATCCTTTTTCCTAATTCTTTCATGACCAAATTTATTCGAGCCCCATCCTTTGAAGAACTTTTTGAAACGTTTTAACTTGATATTTAATATATCAATTGGATCAGTGGCTTTCACATATTGCTTCCACACTTTCTCTACCAAAGGCAGAAACTCATCTGATTTCAGCCAACTTAATTCGAATCTGAATTCTCTTGTCTGTGGAGATTTGACAACATGGTTGTCAGAGGACAGCAAAAGAGCATTATGGTCCGATACATCTCTGACCAGTTTCCTAATATTGACTTGAGGAAAAATGTCCTCCCAGTCATTACTCATAAGGACATGGTCTAATTTCTCAAGAGTTGGATGGGTTGGCCATTGGTCCAAGTGTACATCCCCCCACTCATATAAACCTCATTCAAACACATAGCATTGATCACAGAATTAAACAGGTTAGAATAAGTGGAATGCTGCCATGGTTTATTCTTTTCCCCAGCGTGCCTAAGAATATTAAAATCCCCTCCAATGAGCAAAGGAGATGAAATATGACTACAGAACTCAGAAAGTTCAGTTAGAAAATCCTCCTTGTCTTTATCATGTGCAGCACCATATAGAGTGCACAATGTCCACTTCTTTTTCTGTGGTGTTTACTTAGGGCTTTGTTTTGCATGATTGATTTCACCATCTGGTTTCCAGATTAGGGACTGAAAGCAGGAACAAAGCCTTGCCTGCTATCATGTGCTATTTCTAGCAGATTAGGCAGTTGGTTTCATCCTTCATAGCACAAAGCTAGAATGTTAACTGAAAGCCAGCGCGCATGCATGTGATGTGTGTTTAATTAATGTAAGTCGAAGGAGACAAGGCAAGTTGGTTTTAGGAAAAGACAAGAAGTTAGAGTGGAGGCCGTTTCATTCTTTTCGGGTCTCGTTTGTAAGGCCGTTTCATCATGAATTTTGTTTTTCAGGCACCTGCTAATGCTATTGTCTATGTCTGCAGCTTGATGATATCTATCATGTTATCTAGTATTTGCATTTTAATGTATCCCTTTTCTTTCTCAACTCAGGAATTCTATGAGAGTAGATGGCCGAGTTTTTGTTAATTTTTTTTTGACTTCTTGGCTGGGGCAATGCATTGAATATTGTCTGGTGCTGGAACTCTTACTTCCCTCGGTCCTAAAATAAGTGTCTCAGCTTTGTACTAACTTTTCCGTTTCGAAAAAAAAAACTTTGTACTAACTATAGTATAAAGTTGTACTAAGATTGAGACACTTATTTTGGGACGGAGGGAGTATTTACCAAGGATAGTGCACACTTTATGCGTGCCTAATGGCTTGTCAATCACAATTGGAGCTAGCAATGCACATATGAATTTGCATCTGGCTATTTAGTTACGGGAGACTCAGTTTGGGGCTAGGGCCAGCCGTCTGTAGGCTGCTTTCGGGAGTACCATGGAGTCATGGTTATCCTGAGTTTCTGAAGACCTCTACTGCACTGCAGCGTCTTCTTGCGTAACTCTTGCTGGTAGCACTTGTACTGTACATGTTGTGTGGAAACAAATTCAGAGATGTGATCGATTCACTTTTACTGTATAGCCTGGATACAACTTAGATGGCGAATCAGAAGTACAAATCGAAAGTAGAAACTTGCTTATGGTCGTACATAACTCTGTAAATTGACCTCCAAGACCTTTGAAACTGTAAATGTAGCTTGTACTTGTATTTAGTTCTAAAATTACCCATCTGAACATCTTATTTACATGTTTGCTTTGTTTCGATTTGTAGTGGAACAGCCTTGCCTGCCAGCATACGCGACTGCGTGACAGATTAGGCAGTTGGTTTCGCCCCTCGGTGTACAAAGCTGGAATGTTAACTGAAAACCTGTGCTCTTGCATGCTCTGTGTATTTAATTAGTGCAACTCCATGGAGACAAGGAAGTTGAGGTTTCAGGAAAAGACAAAAGGGCAGAGTGGAGGCCGTTTCAATCCTTCCTTGTTTGGCTTGGAAGGCCGTTTCATCACGAATACTTGTGTATAAAAAATCGATCAACAATTGTTGCCTGGCAAAACAAAACTCAATAATTCTTGTTTCGAGGCTGCATTTAGCTTCCACTAGCTAAGGTTTAGTCTGGAAGAAATCCACATCTAGCATGTGGTTGAGATGGTTAGGTGGACAGTGGTATCCCCAACCTATCAGGGTTCCAATCCTGGTGCTCGCATTATTCCTGAATTTATTTTAGGATTTCCGGCGATGCGCTTTCAGTGTGAGGAGACATTTCCGTCCACGACGAGGCTCGAAGGTGCTCATAGGGGTAGGGTGTGCGTGTGTACGTTCATAGGGATGAGTGTATGCGCGTATACGAGCGCTTATCTGTACTGATGTAAAAAAATAGTTGTAGCTGAGCCGCCATGCACGCATGATGATATATTTAGGGTAAAAATGGTAATGCAAGCTTCAAATCAAAATTAAGATAAAAAATTGATGATGCAAATATTTTCTCTTGGCGATGCATTTTCTTGCTGATCTGAACACGCATGCATGCCTTGTCCGGTAGCGTCACGCTGGGCTGCTCAAGCTCTATAAAACCCACCACTCGCTTGCATTCCTCCACCACTCGACTCCACACACAATCCAACAATGGCTTCCGTGATCTCCATCCTCTTGCGCTGCTCCCTGCTACTTCTCCTCCTTGTCCAGTCCACACACTCCTCCGTCACCCCGAAGCCCAAGAACGGCATTGCCGAGGAGCACAAGCAGCCTCGTCCTTCCAGCTCGAGCACCTACATCGTCCTCACCGACCACCTCGCCAAGCCGTCCAACTTCGACACCCTCGACCGCTGGTACACGTCCATGCTGGGCAAGAACTCCAACCGCATCCAGTACACCTACGGCACCGTCATGCACGGTTTTGCGGCTCGTCTCACCGACGGCGAGGCCCAGCGCATGGCGACCGTCCCCGGCGTGTCCCGCGTGTACAAAGACAGGCTGTACCACACCCAGACCACGAGGTCGCCGTGGTTCATGGGCCTCCACGACGACTTCGGCGCGTGGCCGGACGCCGAGTTCGGCGACGGCGTCATCATCGGCTTCGTCGACACCGGCATCTGGCCGGAGCGCAACAGCTTCAGCGACGCCGGGCTCAGCCCCGTCAGGTCCACCTGGAGGGGCAAGTGCGTGAACGCCCCGGGATTCAACGCCAGCCTATGCAACAACAAGCTCGTCGGCGCCAAGTCCTTCCTCACAGAAAACGGGCTACATGCCGGTGGCCTCACCGATTCGAGTCCGAGGGACATCGATGGGCACGGAACGCATGTGTCGTCAACGGCTGCAGGCTCCGAGGTCCCCTCGGCCGATCTCTTCAAGTTCGCGGGCGGGAGAGCGAGCGGCGTGGCGCGCAGGGCAAGGATCGCCATGTACAAGGCGTGCACCCGGGGCGGATGCTCCTTGTCGGCCATTACCGCGGCGATCGATGCCGCGGTGAGCGACGGCGTGGACCTCATCTCCTTGTCCCTCGGAGGCCCCGTGGAAGCCTTCTACGACGACCTCATCGCCGTCGCCACGTTCGGCGCTGAGCGCAGAGGCGTCTTCGTCGTCATGGCGGGCGGCAACGACGGCCCGAAAGCGTCAAGCATAACCAACGTGGCCCCGTGGATGACGACCGTCGGCGCCGCCACCACGGACCGGGTGTTCCCGGCGACACTCCGGCTCGGCAACGGGGTGGTGCTCACCGGGCAGTCCCTGTACAACATCCCGTTCTCCCAGGGAGCGGGCACGATCCCGCTAGTGAGCAGCGACTGCGGCGAGTACGACTACCGCCTGACGCCCGACAGGGTCATGGGCAAGGTCGTGGTGTGCTCCAAGGGTGTAGGAGCTTGGGCCGGCTTTGACGTGGAGAGAGCCGGCGGAGCCGGGATGATTTCCGCCGATAGTAGGACACGGTTCGGGGACGCGGTGAAGGCCCAACCCTTCAACCTTCCCGGTCTCCAGCTCAGCTCCACCGGCGGCAAGAAGCTGGCCGATTACATGTCGTCCGTAGCGTACCCGGTGGCGTCCTTCAACTTCACCTGCAACACGGTCACCGGCGAGAACCGGGCGCCGATGGTGGCGGGCTTCTCCTCGCGGGGCCCCAACCCGATTGTCCCCGAGATCCTGAAGCCGGACGTCATCGCGCCGGGAGTGAACATCCTCGCCGCCTGGTCTGGTGCCGCCTCGCCATCTGGCTCCGTCATGGACCCGCGGAGAGTGGAGTACAACATCTTCTCGGGGACGTCGATGGCGTGCCCGCACGTGGCCGGCGTGGCGGCCCTGATCAAGAAGCGGCACGGCGACTGGACGCCGGCCATGGTCCGTTCGGCGCTCGTAACGACCGCCGGCCCGCTCGACAAGGACGGCAGGGACATCGTGGACAGCGGCAGTGCCGTCGGCGCCGCCGTCATGGGCGCGACGCCGCTGGCGGCCGGGGCCGGGTTCGTGCTCCCGCGGCTCGCCATGGACCCGGGCCTGGTGTACGACGCCGGCACGCAGGACTACGTCGACTTCCTCTGCACACTCAACTACACGGTGGAGCAGATGCGGCAGTTCGTGCCGGAGCTAAGCAAGTGCGAGAGGACGATCCCCGGCGGCGTGGCCAACCTGAACCACCCGTCGTTCGTGGTGGTGTTCGACGGCCGCACCCGCGTCCGCACGCTGACGCGGACGGTGACCTTGGTGTCGGCGCGCCCCGAGAGGTACAACGTGACGGTCGCCGCGCCCGACGGGGTGAAGGTGACCGTGACGCCGGCGACGCTGGAGTTCAGGTGGCCGAAGGAGAAGAGGAGCTACAGCGTGCAGTTCAGCAGCGAGGCGGGAGCGAAGGTGAGGCCGGCCGGCACGTGGGAGTTCGGCCACATCGCCTGGGAGAACAGGAAGCACCGGGTCAGCAGCCCCGTCGCCTTCAAGTGGGACGACTGATGCCATGCATGTAGGCCGGAGCACGTACTACGTACTGTAGTCATGGGTTTCACTTTCGGTGAGATTTCGGTGAAATTCATTGAATTTCAGTAATTTCAGCAGACACTGAAATATTACGTTTCGGCCAAAATATTTCAGCAATTTCATTATAGCACAACAATTCCAATATTTTTCAAAATATGTATTAAATTTTTCAAAATTTTAATTGAATTCAAGTGAATATTTCGGTCATTTGACTGAAATGGAAACTGAAATCACTGAAATTCACTGAATTTCAGTGATTTCGGTTGATGCTGAAATTTTTCTGAAACTGAAATTGAAAACCATGACTGTAGTAGAATAAGAGTGAGTCTGATTGCCTGAACTCTGAAAGAGAGAGAAAGAGAGTAATGTTGTGGCATAATGAAGAAGAAGAATCAGCATTTGATTGTGGTGAACTTGTGATGAGGAGAAGGGAATAATAATCATCATATTCTTTTCTCCTGTCCAATAGGCCTATCTATCTATCTATCTATCTATCTATATAGGGAAAACATATTTACAAGTGAAAGTAGAAAATGGTGTGTCGATGACTTGCTCAGATGATTAAGAGTTAACTAACATTAAGAATAAAGGGGCAGTTGATCCTACTTAATTAAGTACTAAGATACCCCGGTCCATGCATTAGTCGCAAGTACCCCATATGTCCTATTTTTAGCAAAGTCATGCTAAAATTCACAGAAAATTTCAGCATGACCTTTGCTGAAAATAGGACATATGGAGTACCCGAATTTGCCGGAACGGAAGTTAATCGACATTCCGGCAAACTCAAGGGCCTCTCGGGGTACGTGCAAAATCATTATCCAATGAAGGAATTGCACCGCACACTGTTGCCTCACACTGCTGCCAAAATCATTATCGACATGCTGGTACTGTGTTTCTCAAAAAACATCTTGCAAAGAGTTGCACCGCACACTGCTGCCTAAATAGTTTAAGCAATACTAAAGCATTAAACACATATGCTGAATTACAACTCCAGAAGCAAAGCATGGGCTAGGACAATGACAACACTGAACCACAAGCCCAAGCCTGTACTTAACCAGGACCAGGTCCATTAAATCCCAAAGACCAAGAAATGGAACCAGCTGCTAAATGGAACCAGCTGCTATTGTAGAATCCACAATCCAGTGTCACTGATTGAGTCATGGGAAATGCCAAGTCTCATAAGTATCAACTAGTACCATTGAGATTGATTTTAATAAAAGTAATATAGTAAAATAAACAGTTAAGTCCCATAGGTGAGCAAGAAACTTTGGTCTTCTAGTTACAGTCCTACAGAACAAAGCTAACATAATTCTAGATGCCGCAAATCATGTCCAGAAGATCAAAATCTAAAACCACACACTTATGTTCAAAGACCAAATTAGGAACATTTTGAGACATAGCAAAACAAGGTACATCTGAAGATGCAGCAGACTATGAAGAAAAGAAGACTGCAATACAAGAAGATGATTGTCGCTAAGGTAAGAGAAACCATCTGCGACCACCACTGTAAGTAATAGACCGGTTTAGTACGATTCTGAAAATACATCCAGCAAAGCATGTTCATTGAAAAATAGAAATGCAAAGCACAAGTCCTAAAGCATTAGTGGTAGCTAGTAGGTGCAGATTAGTATATCAACCATAACTTAATTGCCTATGGACTCGGGAAAATCCCCATGACAGTGACAGATTTGTGTACTCCAGACAGTCTGAGCTGCGTAGGCTGCAGTCAAAATGTATATAAAATGCATGACATGCTTGGTAAAATGTATAATGATTGCGCTTGACATGCGAATCACTGCAGTCCAGAACTCGAGAGAATGAAGGTATCTACTATGCTATGCATGCCTCCCATGGGCTCACAAGCTCTGCCCCCTGATTGAAGTCCTCAACAACTTCATACTACATCAATAGAACCCAGAAAAGAGCATGGTGGAGTACTCACAGAAGAGAGCCTAAAGGGGCAGAACTTGGGCTTCCCTCTCTTGCCACACTTGACGAGATGCGCGCCCTTCTTCAGAGCAACAATGGTCTGGATAATAAGAGGAAGAACCAATCCATCAGAATCAGATCACATTCTTGGCTCATCCTACCCAGGAATAATATGGAATCTGCGGACGCCTCTAAATCTGACCAGTTTTGAGGTAAACAGAGAATGGTCAAGCAAGAGTACTGTAAAAAAACATTTCAAGCCTTGTAATAATCCATAGTCTAAATCATCCAAGAAATCTAAGAAATCGTCGCGGGCGCCGGCGGTGGGAAGGTTTGGGGCGGCGGCGGTCTGGTGGAGGGCACGGGTGGATTGGGCGTGATTTGGGGGCTGTGGCGGTCTGGTGGGGGTCGGGGGTGTCGGGGGCGGTGGGGCGACGGGCAGCGAGGTGCCAGGGCGTTGGGGGCGGTGGTTGTCCGGTGCGGCGGGGGCGGTGGGGGTCGGCGGCGGGGGCAGCGAGCACGGGGACGGCGAGCACGGGGGCGACACAGGTTCTAAATCGAAGGGGGAAAGGGTGGCGAGGGAGGAGCTCACCACGGGGCTTGTGGACACCTCGGTTGCAGCGGGGATGGACCGGAGCAGCGGTGGCGACGGCGAGATGGGGTCAGTCGGAGGAAGAAGAAGTGCTCCGGCGGGCCTCCTCCTCCTGGTGGATGTGGGCCTCCTCCTCCTAGTGCTCCGGCGGCGACTCCGGCGGTGAAGCGGGCGCGGGGGTCATCGGGTGCGGGGGAGGCGGCGGGGGCGCGGGGGCGTCGGCGGCGTAGTGGGTCGGGGCAACGGCTGCGGCGCAGTGGGTCGGGTCGGCGCAGTGGGGGGGCTGGAGAGATGTGAGATTGGGGCGTAGGGGATTGGGGATTTTAGTGGGGGGGGGGGGGCGATTAGCAATGGCGCACCTCCTAGCGGTGCGCCATAAGTAACTTTTTTTTTGGATAGCAATGGCGCACCATCTAGGGGTGCGCCATTAGTAACTTTTTTTGATAGCAATGGCGCACCTCCTACCGGTGCGCCATTAGTAATTTTTTTTGGATTTTTAGTTGCATTCATTTGTGAATTGGTAAAACATTTAGGAAGTATTACACTTATGATTGCTTCTTTAGTATTTGGTTCAGTTGGACTCCCAAATAAAAGAAGGATTAATATTAACTAAATAACTTATTACATTTAAGTACTTATCAATTAAGTAAACTTCTGGGATATAATTTTTATTTTTTCATATGTATCATTCATTTAATAGTTCACATACGAAAAATTTATATTTTTGTTGGATGCAAAGAAACAAGCTAGTGGTCATGAAAAGTATTGTAACCATGAACCCTTTAGCAATGGCGCACCCTTCCTTGGTGCGCCATAAATACCTTCATAGCAATGGCGCACCCTTCCTTGATGCGCCATTACTAACTGTTTTTTTTTTTGGATGTTTAGTTGCATCTAATAATTTTTGAAAACATTTATGAATGTGGGAAAATATTTATGAAAAATATCATCAGATTTCAAAACATTTATTAAAAAATATGAATATGAAAAAATATCATCAAATTTGTTATTTGAATTATTATTTTTGGATTTTTAGTTGCATCTAATAATTTTTTAGAAAACATTTATGAATATGAAAAAATATCATCAGATTTCAAAATATTCATGAATTCAAAAAGTGCTGCCCATTTCCATATGTCGAAATACAATCGAGAAATGAAGGCTACAATTTAAATACAATCGATCTTAGCTAGCTATCTGTTCACAATCTTCTTGCCCTTATTTTTGCAAATGGAGTTCTTCTCTTGAACGGACGTCCTTTAGGTAGGGTGGTCCTGCTTCTTCTTGTGGTGTATGCTGGTACTTCATCGTCATCGTCATGTTCCATATTCGGGTCACCGTACTTGTTGAAGTCTTGCTCATTGGCGACTCCATCCATTCCGATGATCTTCCTTTTGCCTCTCCTCACGACAACACGACTGGGCTTTGACGGGTCGGCAATGAAGAAGCATTGGTCCACTTGGGAAGCCAGTACCCATGGCTCATTTTTTGCGGTGACGTTTGCGCCCGCGGTCTTGGATTTGGCTTCGGGTATAACCATGGTGGTGAAATACCGGTCTTCTTTTAGGATGCTCTTGGCCCATCTGACATGGAACATCGGGACCTTCTCTCCAGCGTAGCTCAGCTCCCAGATCTCCTCGATCCTTCCTTAGTATCTGTCCTTGTCGTTACTGGTGTAGGATTCCATTGTTACCCCGGAGTTATGATAACCATTGCTCTTCATGTCCTTTCCCTCGGTGTAGAATGTGTATCCGTTGACATCGTACGCCTCATACGTCATCAGGTTGTGCTCGGCGCCCTGTGACAAGGCAAATATGAGTTGTTCTTCCGCGGAAGAATCCTCATGTAAAGGGTACGACAGAAGCTTCTCCTTGAACCAACGTGTGAAACATGAGTTGTGCTCTTTGATTATATCTCTGTCCGTCCTCTGTTGGCCTCAGTCATTGTACGTCTTCTCAATAAAGGTTTTGTGCTCTACCACCCAAGGATCGACCACGTCTATGTGTTGTAGCGCGACTAGGTTTTCTCTTTCAAAGTCGGCGAGTCGACCCTCGAAGTCGACATGCATTTCGCGGCGACCCTCACGGTGACCCCATCCAGCGAGCCTGCCGAGGTGCGTGTTGACGGGCAGACCAACGGGATTCTCGATGCCTAGATAATTTGTGCAGTAGGAGATGCACTCTTCGGTCAGAAAGCCCCTGGCTATGCTTCCCTCTGGACGTGACATGTTGTGAACGTATCCTTTTATGACACCATTCATCCTTTTGAACGGCATCATGCTGTGCAGGAACGTCGACCCGAGTTGGATGATATCCTCCACTATATGGACCAGCAGATGCACCATAACATCGAAGAATGCGGGCGGGAAGTACATCTCAAGCTCACATAGTATCACCATGATCTCTTCCTGTAGCCTTCTGAGTTGCATCACGCCAACCGACTTCCGAAAAATGACGTCGAAAAAGTTGCATAGGTCAAATAGCATTTCGCGGACGTGCGCATCCATGATCCCACAGATTGCAACTGGTAGTATCTGCGTCATCAGCACGTGACAGTCGTGAGACTTCATCCCGCTGAACTTCTGCTTCGCTGAGTCTAGGTATCTGCTTATCTTCCCCTCGTAACCGTAAGGAAGTTTTACTCCTATGAGGCAGGTGAAAAACTGCTCGATCTCCTCCTGACTTAGAGTGAAGCACGCGGGAGGGAAGTCATTTCCGGTCTTCTTGGCCTTTTTGCCTTTGCGACGACTTTCCATGTCCTGCTTCGCCTCATCATCATCATCATTAGCGTGAAGCTCCTCCTTGATGACCATTGATTTCAAGTATGCCCTTGCTTTCGGCCCATCTTTGGTCCTCTCTGGCATGTTGAGCAGGGTAGCAAGCAGACTCTCGTACACGTTCTTCGTGATATGCATGACATCAAGGCTGTGAGGCACATGGTGGATCTTCCAGTATGCCAAGTCCCAGAAAACAGACCTCGTTTTCCATACCTTCAGCAGCGGCTCTGGCGCCTTTCGCTTCTTTACCGGCTGTGGTGCCTTTTGCTTCTTTCCCGACAGTGGGCAATCTTTCCAATTTTTCAACAGCTCGTCTATTTCCTCGCTGCTCCTCGTACGCGGGCGTCTTCGGGGTTTGGTTTCACCATCGAACAGATCCTTGCGTTTTCTCCATGAGTCATCGTCGTGAAGCCACCTTCGATGTCCCATGAACACGGTTTTCGAAGACCCGGGATCTCTATCTAGCTAGCGATACGTTGTGTCATCCATGCACCTGACGCATCCAGAAAATCCATGGACCACCTGCCCCGCGACATATCCGTAACTGAGATATTCGTGCACCGTCGTGAGTAGTGCGGCTCTCATAGGGAAATATTTTTTCTCTGCGGCATCCCACGTATTGGATGGCATTTTCCACAACGTGTCTAGCTCCTCTTTCAGCAGCCCTAGATACAGATTGATGTTGTTCCCTGGTTGTTTCGGCCCTTCAATTAGCATACTCATGTGAATGTACTTCCTCTTCATGCACAACCAGGGGGGAAGGTTGTACATCCACACAAACACAGGCCAGGTGCTATGTGTGTTTCTCTGGCTGCCAAACGGATTGACTCCATCTGTGCTCGCGCCTAGCATGATGTTCCTTGGATCGTTCCCAAATTCTGGGTGTTCGAAGTTCAACGCTTGCCATTGGCTCGCATCCTTAGGGTGACTCAGCATCTTTTCTTTTTTATTTATCTCCGAATCATTTGCGTCATCTTCTCGCTTCTTCTCCTCCCTTTCCGCGTGCCAACATAGGAGCTTTTCTAGCTTAGGGTCCATGAAATACCGCTGCAGACGAGGAGTGATCGGAAAGTACCACACCACTTTTCAAGGAGCTTTCTTCCTCTTCTTGTATCGAGTGATGCCGCACTACAAAAAAATACACTTCCGTGATGATACGTGTTTGTCACAGTAGGTCGTGTTTTTTGTCATGCATGTACATCCATGACGATTTTATGACAGAATCAAGATAGTCATACCTGTGCTGTCGTAGAAGTGTTCCATGACATTACCAAAATTATCATCACGGAAGTGTCCACTTCCATGACGATAAATCACGCGTCACAGAAGTGCTTTCGTCAAGGGTGACCGACACGTGGCATCCACCTTAACGGAACACCGTTAAGCTATCGGGTTGGGTTTTGGATCCGATAACCCGTTAACAGCCCCGACCAATGGGAAATTTCCACGTGTAAAATTCTTATTGGCCGGACGAAACACGTGTCAGCTCGTCAGTGGGTTAGATAGGCGCCTATGATATGTCGACACGTGCCACGGCCCACCACTGGCCCATTTAGCTTACAAAGCCGGCCCGTTTGACTTGGTCAAAAGTTAACGGGCTGGCCCATGAAAAGCCTGTTAACGGTTTGTTCGCAAATAGCCCATTTTACGGCCTGTTAACTCACGGCCCGTGAGGCCCTAAAGGAAATCGGCCCAACAACGTCATGTGGGTCGTCGAATATAACACCAGCCCATTTCACTTTCGGCCCATGTATGGCCCACGACGTCTTTCGGCCCATATGAGGCCTTCGTATCTTTCGGCCCTTTACAGGCCCATGGTGACTCTAGCCCATAATGAACAATAATTTTCTTTGTACCCGTTAACGGCCCGTGATTTACATAGGCCGTTTCCAGCCCGTGTTAGCTTTCGGCCTATTGACGTCCCATACGTTTTTGGGCTCCTTTTCGGGCCTCGATTACTTCCGGCCCATTACTGGCCTGTTCCCCTAATGGGACAAATTCGGCCCATGGCAAGAGTCGGCCCGTTTCTGGCCTATTAACCCATTGCACCATTTCCAGCCCGTCCTATATTCTGGCCCATTAACGACCCGTTATGCCTGTGACAGAATTAAGCCTTTGCTGTCCTACGGTCTATTAACAGCCCGTTACCATGCTGGGCCGATACCAATTACGCCCATTTACGGCCCATGTAGACCCATTTTTCCGACGGCCCGAGGCCCACCGATTCTACGGCCCTGTTGGAGGCCCATTTATCGATGGTCCCTAGGAGACCCATGGATCCTATGGCCCGTAGGAGACCCATGGATCCTATGGCCCGTATATGGCCCATGGTTGTTGCAGCCACTAGCAAACCAGGGAAAAAGAAGACTAGGAAATAAATAAGGCCAAAACTAACGCTAGGCTATTAAGGCGATTGCACAGATTACATCCACTCGGCATCAAAGATCACCACCAGTGCAAATATAGGGAACTTCCTACACTATACAAAAATGGCTTGTTGTTTTCTTCAGCCGGTGGCTGCATGTCAAGAATAAATTTTGTATCGCACCAAAACAAATTACAACTATATAACAAAAGGAAGGTTGGCATAAAACTTAACAATCTAGCACATAAATGCACCACCAGAAGTTCAGAAGCTCAGTTCATTTGACCTAACTGTTATGTTTTCATGTTGTATTGTCCGATGGAGCACCATAACCCTCGCCTTCATTTCCCCTAGGCTCCTGAACAACATAGCAAATGTCTGATAGTCTGGTTTCAAAACCATGCATATCTTGACGACATCGAACAATGTCTCTCCTTGTTTCACAAAGGGTCTCTGTTAAGGAATGGACTTGTGTCTGGAGCACAGATACAACATTGCTTTGAGCTTGCATATCTTGATCATGAGGCAGTTTGGACGATATTGCCTTAACAACCAACCCAGTATTACGCAGGAACGTGCTTTTGGCACTGTTAGTGGAGAGGTACTGACCCACTGCAGCAAGAGCTGACATTGCGTTTATAGTTTCCTCGCCACCTTCAAAAGGTGGCGGTTCCACCATTTTTTCCATAGCTCGCTGAAAAGTTGAGGTTTTACATTAGTAGTACCAGAACAGAAGATATTAAGGAGGCAGCAAAACCAAACAAAATAGCTTTAGTCTATATACAGAACTTATTCAGGTGAACCCATGTAAAATATTACTTGTATTTTATTGCAAAGTACATAATAAAACCAGGTTCCAAACATATGACCATGTACCATCGCTAATGTATTGTCTATTTCTTCACATTGTATTGAGGGCTAAGGATAAAGAGACGAAGTTTATAATATGGTAAGCATAGTATGACATCATTCATATCACAAAACAACTGAGAACAGACAAACAGGCAATTGTAACGTTGTGTGGGCAAGTCCAGCACGGAACTAGATTACGGGTCAAGATCAAAGGAACATCACTCCTCTCTTTTAAACCTTGTAAGCCGCAATGATACGCTAAGACAATTGTGTATAAAATTGAAAAGAGTAATAGACATTGGCCGCAAACCATGCAGTTCAAGGCACAAGTCAGAGTAAGTAGTAGTTAAAAGGCATGAGGATTAAGGACTTACAATAGCGGCTTTGACTGGTGTAGTCATGCCCTTCTTCTTGCTGGTGTGATAGTCCTTGAAGATCTCCACAACATTTGGTTTAGGTACTTTTTGGTCCTTGCAGGCTTTCCTATGCATTTCGAACAAGTCAATATAGATTTGATAATATGGTACAACGAAAAGAGTGAAACAGTAGCTAATTACAAGAGCCTCGCAGTGTGCAATATAGCTACGAGATCCTGTCATCTGTTGGAATTTCACTTTCTACGGTTGGCCTTGTTCTTTGAACAGTTCACCTACAAGAAGATAGATTTGTGTGGCACATGCGTAAATAGGACTTCAACATGTGATCTGATCACATATATATAATGTACCTGATACTTTGGATCAGACCAGTGTTCAACAAGGCCCCTCCAGTCTTTATCCGATATATTTTCCACTGGAGATGTTTGGGAAAGTTCACTGTTAGCCTTGCCTTCAAAGTGAGTTTTCCTCAAGTTATACCGATACTGTCGCAGAGCAGACTTGAAAACATGGGTGCAAGCTTGTCTGGTTGCATCATCTTGTCTATCCAACTTGAACCTCATCTGTTGAAAATTATGGGAGTCTCATTATCAGCAACCTAGAAAGTATGGGACAGAGCAAGACGATATTACTAGTTTCCATACATAACCATACTTACAGATAAATGGTCGAGGAAGGTGTTGAACTGGGTTTCGTCTTTGTCATTCCTGTACTGAAGACACCTAACGGCAACCGCTGCCTCTGATACTAACTTGGCTGACTCTGTAGCATCATATGGCCTTTTTAAACCCGCCTCAAAATGGATCTCCATTCTTCCTCCTCTAGATTTTGTTAACCTATCGAGCAATATCCCTGATGTTTGTTTCCTCTTGCGGATAGGTGCTAGTCCAACAACGAACATAGGAAGTGTTAGTGTACATCAAACTGTGAGACTACATATAAAGAAGCATGCAACTATAACTTGACTCCAGCAACTACCTTCTTGCTGTTGAATCTCACAAGGTTCATCTGATATTGCCAACTCGTCTTGTGTCAAGAGTGCTTGGGAAGTAGTGTCAGGTGGCAAGGGAGCATGGGAACGTGCTGCTAGCTCAGTTGACGCACGATTAAGTCGTGCAGTTGGTAGTACTGTGGTAGGTGTTGCAAGAACTAGGGCTGTCTCTGCTTGTTTGGTGGCAGCTATTTGTTTCTGTTTGGCTTTTTTTGCAGCTCGTGTATCATGGGATGTCGTGTTTGTAGAATTTTCCGCTGGACTTTGACCTTCTATTGCACCATCAGTACCAGCAGAATCTGCAGGATTCATCCACTTCTCATTCCCTGCCATTCTATATTTCTTCCTCTTTCTCTATGCCATGTTAAGTCAAGCCGACAAGAAAAACGAATAACAATTTAGTTGTTCTGAACAAATTGATGCGTGATGCAGACGAACTGAACTTTGATGTTAGACAACCACATGATAGGAGGATGTAATATGTATGAAAAACATGCCGGAAGAGATAACCAGAACTATTATGTGTAAACTAAGAAGAAGACATTTCACCAAATTAGAAGCAATGCAATGGAAGGTATACACCATATGAAAGATGCTACAAATATTGCTCTGCCAAGTTAACAGTGTCTCATCATAAATGGCGTTTAAACAAATGTGAAGCAGTACAAGAAATAAATCATATGCAAGATGCAAACAACATCACACTACCATGTTAGAGGTCTCTCGTCATTAGTGCCATTGCATATTCACAACATTGAATATTCACAGGTTATGATGTGTAAACTAAGGAGAAGGCATTTCAACAAATTAGAAGCAATGAAAGCTAGACACCATATGATAGATGCAATGAATATCACTCTACCAAGTTAAAACTGTCTCGTCATAAGTGCCATTTCAACAAATTAGTAGTACAAGCTAGAAAAGAATGTGAGATGTAACCTATATCACACTCCAAAGTCAAACATGTCTTATGATAAGTGATTGTTGTAGGTTACACAATAATAGTAATTTGATGTAAGAACATGGTGTGATAGACAGATATTGTATGTTCTAGAAACAGGATGACGTGTCTTATTCAAGTATAATGTGTAAAGTAAGCAGATGGAATTCAATAAAATTAGAAGCAATACAAGCTAGACATCACACATAACATGCAACCACATATAACAATGCCAAGTTAGAGGGAGCACCGGTGATGGTGCACTAGGGGAGACGTGCTCATCGTAAACACAACTTTGTTGAGTGTCTATGCATGTGTTGTCTTGGAAATCATCTTGGGGGTGTGGAGGAGTAGAAACTGTAGAGGCCCCCCGTTCGGAAGGAGCACCTTTATCCACTGCCTTGCTAACTTCCTTCCGCTTTATTGATTTTGAATTGTCAAGTAAAACAGACAAGAAAAAGCAATAAAATTCTCTCTGCAGAACTCATTCATGCATGATACTGACAATCACTACTTTGATGTAAGGCAAACACATGATACCAGGATGGAATATGTACGAAAAACAGGACGGCATGGCATGTTCACAACTATTTGTGTAAACTAAGCAGAAACCATTCCAGCAAATAAGAAGCAATGCAAGCTAGACACCACATGAAAGATGAAACCAATATGACTCTGCCAAGTTAAAAGCATCCCATCATAAATGGAATTTCAACAAATTAGAATCAATGCATGCTATAAATCATATGAAAGATGCAACTAATATCGCACTGCATATACTAAAGGTGTCTCGTCATATTGATTGATGCGGGATATAAAAAAAAACAATAGTTTTATGTAAGGACATGCTTAATAGACAGATGTACTATGTACTAAATACAGGAAGGCATGTCACATTAACAGGTATAATGTATAACCTAAGCAGACTAGCACATGCAGTTTAACCAGATTGGAAGAATTACAATCTAGACACCATATGCAACATGCAACCACATATCACGCTGCCAAGTTAGAGCAAGCACCTGCGATGCTAGTGTAGGGGAAATGCTGTAATCAACTACAGAGCTATGTTCACTATCTTCATCTAGCATTTCTGTTTCTTGAGAATCATGTCGGGAGGCTGACACTGCATTCTTTAAATGAGGAGTAGTCCCCTTGCCTGCCTACCTCATCATAAGTGATTGTTGAGGGATACACAAGAACATTAGTTTGATGTAAGAACATGGTTAATACACAGATATACTAGTATGTACCAAAAACAGAAAGGCATGTCATATTCAAAGGTATAATGTGTAAGCTAAGCAGATGTAATTTAACCAAATTGGAAGCAATACAAGCTAGACATCCGGCTGGAGTGGTGAGCATGATCATCTAGGACCTGAGAGCCTGGTGGGAGGCGGGCTGCTTCACCACCATCGCAGCTTTTTAGTTGGCTTCCAGGTGATGCCTAACTTTGTTGGGCTTGTCAGTGGCTCGGCCAGTGACCTGACTAGCTATTTGTCTTCTGGTGCTCACGGGATGGTGGTTCATGTAAAAAAATATCTTTCCTTTCGAACACAAGCTAGACATCATATGGAACATGCAACCACATATGACACCGCGAAGTTAAAGCAAGCACCTGGGATGGTGGTTCATTGCGAGCGGGGTCATCAACTCCAGATCTACGTTTACCGTCTCCATCTGCTGACACTACACCCTTTATGGCGCTATAACGTGTCATGCCTAACCGCGAAGAAAGCTGGTTCAACTTATCTCTTTTATTTTTTGCTTCTCTTTCGGCAGACTCTGAAATACCCTTGCATAAAAACACAATAGTGAGAGTATGGGTGAAGTGTGTGCAGAACTAGTGCACTGTAAAAGTAGCAGATAGCAGGTGGCTGAAAAATAGATGACAGGAGACATATGATAACTCTACAACATTGCATGGCAAACAAAATTAGATTCTACTCCGTATGATTTTGTAATATATGAGCACAGGAAATGCAGGTACTCCTCCAGCGCACCACCACATGTGGTCATATCTAAGATAACAGTCGACTGAAAATAAATAGGTCAGTCAATTTTTTTAATGAACCGTCTGATCTATAAGGAATGGGCAGATGGCCTTCGTCTACCTCTCGCCAGTCACTGTTGACGATCTTTCTCGAACCGCCAGCGACCACCGGCCTATACCCCTGCCTCCGCCGCCCCGCCCTCCCCTCGACCTCACACCACCGCCATGCTTGGCAGCGCCCCCAGGCCATCCCTTTAATCCCGGCTGACCTCCAGATAGGGCGGCAGTAGCTCTAGGCCGCACACGCCCCTAAGATAAACACCAAGGCGCTACTTCCCCGGCGTAATAGGTGTACTAGCGCCTGTTACACCGGGGAATGCTTCCGTTAATTGGGAATCAACTGGCCAGAAATTGAAATTCAGGGGGGCGACAGACCTCTAGCTAAGGTGAAATAGTATATGAGGAGAAACCTTGTGCATCGCGAGTAGTATCAAGAAGAAGCGGTCAACTAGTGTCTTCTGTGGGATGAATACCGTGCAAGTAGAGACGTAAGATTTGCACGAATAAGGGAAGAGGAGTACCATTTTCGGTTGCCGGTGTGGTCACCTCCACATGTCGCGCCGATCTTCTTCTTTTTACCGGGGAAACCGATGTTCTGGAGGGTGCAGGCTTGGACAAACCCATGGCCAAATTGTTGACTGTGTTGCCGTGTCCGTATGTCGGTGGAGGGGAAGCAGACCCGAGGCGGCGAAGGACGGCGTAGCAGGAAAAGCTCCGGTGCGGTGGAGGGTGGCGAAGTTGGAGTGGTAGCGGTGAGGCGCAGGACTGCGTGGTTGAACTGGCTCGGGTACGGACGGCTCGGCCTCGGCTTCAACTACTAGCCGTGGAGGGCGTTGCGGTTGAGGTTGCAGTGGATGACAATATCGGGGTATCGGCTCCGGCGTGATGTAGGAGGGCGGTGGTTGATGGGTGGGATGGGGTGGTGGACGGAGGATGCCGGGGTTTCGCGGCTGGTGGAGAGGTAGTTTTGGCGCCCACGGAGTACGAATGGGGAATTGGACAGGTGGGGGGAACTATGTTTCAGTCTAGGACGTGCTTGTTTTTGGCTTTTTTGAACAGAAGATGGGACACGCTTGTTTGAAATTTGGGGAAAGTACAAACTTTTCCCCCCTCTTAAATTTTAAACCTACTGTGGGTCGAGGGTAGGATGGTAATCCCAGGTGTCCCAAATAGTGGGAGGGAGCGATTTCGGCCGCGCGCATGTGTGCTTAGGCGGCCATTGTGTATGAATGTTTTTCGGAGGCGGTTGCGTGGCGTCTAGATGAAGCTACAAACCTACCCCGGTTTAGACCTTTGGACATCGGGCCGGTAGGTTTCACGGGTCGGAGTTATTAGAAAAGTAATTTCCTTGTACTACCAAACATTCGTCTCACGCGGTTTCGAGCGAGTAGAGGCTCTTTTGGTGCTTCGTTCGAAATTTTGAAACACAAGCATTCACGTTTAGAGTACTCTTGAACTATGAGGATAGACCTAAATAGACAACATTATATTTGACCTTGTATGTGTGAAAACCTCATTAAATTATCCGCTTCTTTTTGAAAATTTGACACTTGAAAATCCTATAACTACGATTATTTTGGAATGGAGGAGCTAAATTTGAATCTATTTTGTACACGACTACATATGCTATCATGTACAAAATCAGAGCAAAGATTGGTGCCCCCATAATTTAGGTATGGTTTACAAATGCCATGATATCAAATTCAAATAATTGAATGGAATTCATGTTGAATTTGATTTTTTAAACCACCTTAAGTTGAATTCAAATGTTTGCTAGTTCATAGGTAGCTATTTATAATGTTCATTGTGTAACTTTCATATGTATAATGTGCTCTACACACACAACATGAATTATACTCACGTTTGCATTCGATTGCTAAAGCGATGCATTGTCTGGAGTTCAAAATACTAACTATGTGGATCAATTGTGTCAAATAATAACATAGACATGCTCAAATTCGATAGAATCTAGATGTCTGATGGATCAATGACCGCTCCTTACGCGAATTGCAAATATCATGATCCCATCCTAATATTTGGATACAATTTATATCTTTAATCAATGTGTAGAGCAGTCTTTTACGTGTAGTTTCACTCTCCATCGGTGGTCTCTCACACATGCTCACACACACTCTCTCCCGAGGTGTCTTTCTCGCACACATGCTCTAGATATAACCCTCCCTCCCTCTCGTAACCATTTACAACTATTTTCACTAACCTTTATCACAAGCACTATTCCTCTCGCAAACATACACACACACAATCCCCATCGACCCTTTCTATATACATGGACCTGCCTACGTATCTCGTGTACGCACATTATCTTTAGGCCTGCCTCTCACGCATTGTCTCACACCTCTCTTCCTAATCGACGAGTATGATTCTAGCAGAGCATTATGTAGGATGCCCCTTAAAGTTAGGTTGGATGAATAGTAATATCAGAGATAAAGGGGTTACCTTAGTCCAAGAACCTAGGGTTACAAATCCTAGCCGGCTTTATCAGTGGACACAGAGTTCTTCACAATTCTGCTATCTTTGTCTTGTACGACTAGTCTTCCATGGGTCTTCCTAAATGCGTCATGGGCCGACCAATGTGGCGCAGGACGGAACCGAACGAAGGGCCTCACCGCGACCAACCGGACCTCACGCGGTGACACACCCTCTGCCCCCACGTCTCATTATCTTCTCACACCCACACATGCCAACACAAACACCACACACAAATTTTTTTCTCCTGGTGCCTCTATTCCCCCCCTTGCATATACACACTCAAGGGAATGGAATCTCTCGTCGTGACGTCATATTCGTCTCTCTCTCTCTCTAGACCACTCTCATTTCTCGTGCTATCTCTCCCACGCCCCCCCGTCGGCCCCTCTATCCATGTCTCTATCGAATACGTAATACACACACAGACCTCTCTAGGCCCCGCCAAAATGCATTAACTACACAGTCACACATGTTACATCACGTACCCCATTGATCTAAAAGCCCTCTCTTCACGTTTATTTTGCATAAAACATTCATTTTGAATAAAGTGTGGCCAAAAAATTATTTTAGAGTTTCTACATATATACAACATTACAAAGTTATATGAAGGAGTACGAACGCTAATTTGCATTGCATGGTGCCCACAATGATATTTATTCCGCACTGCGAATTTGTATATTTTTATACTATATACAAAGTTAGTCATAATAAAGAGAAACGAAGAGCATCTCTCTCTCCATCGCATACCCCCCTGTACGGCCCTTTCACGTATGCACACAAAACTATCTCCAGGTCCTCTAAAAGTAAGCCCCCAGAAAATTCACGCATGTTTCATCTTTCTCTCGCGATATATGCAATGACGATCATTGTATTTGAAGCAAAAGCACGATACGTACATTGGACTTCAGAATCCACTCATTACGGTCACCATTTACATTTAGTGGTTATTATACAGTCACGGGCTCACCGCACAACTCTATATTTTCTCATGACATGACTAGTTAACCAGTTAAATGTTCCACGTGGCACCTCTAGTGTTGCATCACATTATCTCACTACCATCGTGCCCACCTGTCGACTTGTATCTACTCTACATCTGCACTCTTATAAAATACATAAAATACACTCTTATAAAAAACAGAGTTGGTGATGATGGTGTGCCTGCCATCCTGCAATATAGGCCGTCCGATTTATATCTGACGGATAGGAAAGAAACTATGGCAATTTTGCAAAAAGATACCCACACACCTCTCCACATTTGCAAATAAGGCCTTCCCTCGTTCATCCTTTTCTCTCACAAGATAAACTAGTCATACAAATGCATCTTGATGTTACGTGCAACGCACGGGCATCTTGCTAGTAAGAATGAAAACAAACGACAAAAAAATATTTGGACGATGGTTCGAAGTCATGACCGCGGGCCGAACAGACAAGGTGGCCTTGTATTGGTATGCTGAGCCGTCTGTTTTAACACACAAGAGCTGGTGTGGTGATTATACACACACGCACGCATGCACACGAACTGCATCCACGCAACACTCACACAAACACATGAACCCACACACGCACGCAACACTCACATGTGCACACGCAGCCACGCACGCACGCAACACTCACACGCACACACGCACACATGCATGCACACACCAGTACAGCACACGGCCAACACACACACTCACGCTCAAGTGCTCAACCTACACGTGCATGCGCACACATCAGGCCCTGACAGACACATACACAACCAGGTGATTCCCGCACACAGGTTGGAGTCTAGTCGCGCCTGCGTAAGTTTGTGTTTATCTGACCTTTTCCCTATGTGAACTGACAGGTGGTACCCACAAGGAACATGGTCAATTTAACTAGTCAACATGGCGCCACGCAGACTATTTGGCCGGTTAACAGAGTGCAATCCGATGCTGAACCGTGTGCAAGTGACCGTATAATTACCGCAAAACGTATAAGTGACCGTAATCAGCTTATTCTAAAGTTCGGTGATCGTATTACACTTTTCTCTCTGTAGGCCCTCCAAAACTACATCTCTACACATTCTTGCATGTTACATCTAACAACTATGCAATACATCACTACTACTACACTCTAACACAATAAATCATATGTGTTTTTAGTTTTACTAGATATCATATTGTTACTTATAATTATTCAGTTTGCATACATTAAAATCGCCTTTCAAATGTATGGCCAGTATCATCTACCGCGCGGGAAAAATCCCGCCATTTCCTGTTTAATTGGGTTTGTATCGATGGATCGTGCGAAACAGCAAAACTATAGTACTATACAGTACAAGTGACAGTTCACTGGGCCGTCGTATCGTCTACTCCTCCGTCATAAGAGTGGAGCGCTCGCTTTCATAAATCTTCTAGTCCCTTTCACCGACATGTGGGACATCAAGCTACCGGGTCCATGTGCCATACCGGAATACAGTGCAGAGCAGCCGGGGTGAAGCACCCCAGTCATGGCATCGGGGTAGTAATGAGCAATGAGGCGTCAAATCACAAAGCTGCACCTTTCCCGTAGTTAAGTTGGAGGGATGAAGTAATAATGCTAAAAAAGAAGTTGGAGGGATGAAGCAACCATCATTTCACTCGTTGCTGAATCCGCTTCTCCCTCATCTTCTTCAACTTAACCACGTGTTGCTTCTGCCGTTGTTCTGCCTCATGTGGGACGCGGATCGGCTTGGTAAAGCACTGACACGTGGGACCGCATGTTAGTAAACCGCCAGGACAATGTCCTCTGAAAATAAGAAACCTTCCCCGCAATCCGCGCGGCAAATCACCTCCTTTTTACTAATCTTGATTCTATAATTTTTTAGATCAATATAATTGAGATTTGTATAGATAGCACACAGGAGCAAAACCAAGTGGTACGGTTAAGGGCATCCACAATGTGTAGCCAAATGTGAAAATAGCTTTTGGCACCGTGGGAACCATTATGGACGGTGTTGCCAGAGCCAAAAAGATGGAACCGAAGCTCCCTGATTGATTGATTGAAGGAATAGAAAAATGCAATGTCTCTCCTCTTTCTCCCATGATTGGACGCATGTAGTACAATATAGAGCACAGAGTCTACTCCCCTGTCCCTTCTATCACAAATCACAAAGAAGTGAGGCGTCAAATCACAAAAGCACGGACGAAGCAACCATCATTTCACTCTTCGTTGACTACGCTTCTCCATCGTCTTCTTCGAGAAACCATCTCACCGCACTAGTACTCCTAGTAGTACTAGTCCTTTGGTTCAACGGACTTCCTGGATGCAAATAAGGCGGTTGTCTTGGCTTGCAGGCGGCACTTGCGAATGACTTACCATGGTCTCCCTCAATGGTGTTCTCCGTCGAACGCACTTCGCCAAACCACAAAAAAAGATATCGTCGACGTCACCGCAATGGGGAAGGAAGTCAAATATAGTTACTACCTCCATTTTTTTGTACACAAGGCCAGTATATCAAAATTACAATTTGCAAAGGGCCACTAACACTAATCGAGGCAAAATTGATGGGGTTAGCAACCAAGGACATTAATATCCCCTGCATGCATGCGGAAGTGAGAAGGTTGGTTTGCATGGCGCTGCATTAATCAAGCGATGAGGAGTGAGATGGTTAGCTCTTTGGTCTTTGGAGAAAAAAATACGCATTAATTGACACGTGAAACGAGGATTTGTATCGATTAAATCCCGCAAAGGAAAACCCCACCTTTCTTTTTTAACACTAGTACTCCTAGTACGTACGTACTTATCCTTTTTGGGTCTAGGCCTTGCATTGCCAAACTTCGCCACACATTTTTGCCAAGCTTGCCTAAAGTTTTCAAAATGAGAAGGAGGTACACTTGCGCACGGCTATCCCGGTCGCACCGCACCCTCACACGGTCGCTCCTGCATGCCGCGGTCGCACTAGACCCTCACATAGTCGCTCCTGCACGCCGCAAACCCAACCAAGGGAACGCACCCTCACTGACACGTGCTGTCGCTTGTGAACAAACCAAACTCAGCCATCCTATCGCTGACACATAATTTTCGTTCATAGAGTATGTTTATCCAACCTCATGTTGGGGAGTATCCGTATGGCCCGTGCGGTGGTCTGTTGGGGAAGAAGAAGAGGTGAGGAAGAAGGAAAGAAGGGTTAGGAGACGTAGGATATTCATCCAACCGCCTGAAATGGTAGACTGACCTAAGTCAGACGACTTGCATAACAAATATATGTTTTTACACAGCAAAAGATCCATAAAAGCAACAACATAAAGAAAAACTATCACTCCTCGCGGAAAGAGACGGCCTCGTCGTCTTTGGCTGCCGGCGTGAACTAGCCGTAGCTACCGACGTGTGTCTCCGCACCATGGTTGTCCTCAGCCTCCAGCTATTCGTTCAAGCGGAGCGTGCGGGCGCTCTGCACGGACGAGAGCACAACCCGGTTCAAGTCGAGGACGTCCGGTTCCGCCTGCAGGAGGGCCTCGATGGCAGCGGCATCCGTGCGCTCCGCCTCAAGTTGAGCCTCCGCCGCCCGGTTCACATCCACGACATCCGGTTCCGCCTGCAGGAGAGCCTCGATGGCAGCGGCATGCGCGCGCTCCGTGTCGAGTTGAGCCTCTGCCTCCCGGTCCTTCTTTAGTATCGCCATGTTGAACCGCTGGTCCGCCTGCACCATGGGGGACTCGGACGCCGGCACGAAGTCGACGTCCATCGTCTCATACCCATCGGGGGCCTTCTGCGCGGCGACCTCCGCCATGAACATTGGATCGGCTTCCTCCTCCTTGTAGCTTGGCTCCAGAGAACTCGGGGATTGGCCCGCCGCATAGCGAGCTTGGGAACGGAGGTCTGTGGCGCCGATCGCCGCCGCGATTTCTGCGCAGCGCTCCGGCATCAGCATCTTGTAGTAAGTGATCTTGCGGTGCACCATGGCTTTCCGCCGAACTAGGGGACGCTTGATGCGGGCTAGGGGATCGAAAGGTGGGGGAATGGGCTGGAGATTAGGTGTGGTTTTAGGGCAGTGGCTGGCGTAGGCCGAGCAGCGAAGGTTCTGGTGTGAATAGTGGTTTCAGTGATGACCGGTCAATCGGTTTTGACTGTACATCGCTCTTGTGGCGTTCGCATTGCACCCCGGCAGGCTGGACCCTCCATGTCGCTCACCGAATGGAACACGCTTCGTCTTGCGTTTTCGCTCGCTTGTGGGACCGCAGTTGAGAGCAAACCTACGTCCCCCCCTCCCCCGCCCGCGTCATTTATTATACTACAACTCCCTCCTTTTTATGCGGAGTAAATAAAAACAGAGGGAGCATACTACGGATGAGGATCCCCTGACATGGCCGAACCCATTGAGTAACTGACATGCGGGGCCTAGCAAGCATGGGGTCCACCAGTAAGTGACCAAAAGGGAGGGTAAGGCAGGGATGCCTACGTCAGAGGATCCACTTCCACTACTACTCCCTCCTTCCATTTACTATACAGGGCCTAATGCATTTTTTGAGGCTAACTTTGACCAAATGTTAAGAGTAATAATATATGACATGCAACTTACACAAAGCATACGGTCAAATTCGTATGTGAAAGGAGTTTCCAAAGATATAATTTTCACATTATACATCTCATGTACTATTAATCTTGTCAATAGTCAAATGCGGTTTTAAAAACGCATTAGAGCATGGTTAATAATATAGCCAGTAGATGGCTATGAGGGACTGCCATGTCATCTATAGCCATCATCTATTATATGCACTCATATGGTAGTGTGGGCTATAAGGTTGGCTATTTCCCGCAAAAAAATGTATAAGGTTGGCTGTTGTATTAGTACTTTTTTCCATCTCCTCTCTATCTCTTTCTTCATATTTATTGTACTAGTATTTAACTAGGAATGCGTATATAGCTAAGGCTCTTGTATGAGAGCTCACTCCGCTTACTTTTTCACATCTCTCTCCTCCACATAGGCCCTATATAAATGGAAGGAGGGAGTACAGATGTTGTCAGTACTCCACGTGTACTATTGGACAGGGAGCTTAAAAAGTTACTATTGGACTGGCTATACGTGGCGAAATCCTAGTAGGAAGATCATGCGCGAGAACAAGCACATTCACGTGGTTGAAAACAAATTGGAAACCATCTGGAGTACAAATCTAGGAGTACGTACGAATCTAACAATATAGATTGGGCGTTGTTGAATGTTGATACCTTTTTGATCAAAATAGAGATACTTTGACTACACATAAAACTTATATGTAAACTAGAAATGATAGGAGGGAGTATATTGTACGTTAAAAAACGAAACGAACATTGAATACCCTTTATATATGATTTGCGAATGCTATGATCACCGGTTCAAAATTTTGAATCCGCCTTAGGTATCATGTGCCCCCACTCGTTCCCTCTCGATTTCATCTCGGGGTCCGGAGATCTATTGAAAGAGGACTAGGGTGGGTACATGCGAATGATACTCGGCGGAATGTTCAAATGAGGCATGCGGGAGGATGGACTCGACTGGAGGGCGACATGATTGATGGAGAAGAGGGTTGGAGAGTGTCGGCGTTCTGGGAACGGGGGTACCCAGACTTGCCTGCCTGCGGCCTGCGGCGTGGCTCAAGGAGTGGCCCAGTACGGCCCATCTTCATCAACGCATGCTCAAGACCCTCGCGAGGGGCCAAGCCTCGCGGGGCGGATGATAGGAGGCTTCCTTAGCCACGGCCTCGTTAGGCTGGCTCGCGAGGAGGCGGAGAGATCAAGGCGGGGTACCTCACGAGGTGCCCGTGATGCAAGACATGACGACCGAGGCCAGGCGGGCGCCGGCCTATGCAGAGTCCTTGTTTCCTCTTTGGTGCAAAGGGGGCAAGCGCAGGCGAGGGTATCAAGCAAAGGCAACCATTTCGGTGCAACAAGACCAAGACCAGCAGGACGGCAGAATGAAGGTCATCGTGGAGCCCAAGCCGGCGTCATCGTCAGGGCCTTTGGCAGGCGAGGACCAACTTTAGTCACGATAAGTGTACTAGATGTTCCCCTTCAAAATGGCCAATTGTTGGCGCCCTTCCCGCTCAATAGTTGGGAAGAGGCCCGGGGCCTTCGCCTATAAATAGGACTAGCCACCCACAGGGTAGAGGGATCCGCATCGGTAGACGGAAGAGTCTAGAGGCATCTGATACAGAGAGAGAGAGGCAACTGAACTCCCCTAGCAGTTCATCGCCCCAAGCCAAGAACAGACCCTCGCGAGGCTGTTCTTCCATTGTACTGTTCCTCATCAGCCTCTGAGGCAATCCACACACCAAAAACTGGAGTAGGGTATTACACCACAATGGTGGCCTGAACCAGTATAAATCTCGTGTCCCTTGTGTTGTTCTTCGTGTAGTTTAGATGCTTGCGAGGCGGCGAGACATGGGTAGGCAGGAGGTGTGATCTCCGCGTGCACCCTAGTGTTCGAACCTTAAGGGTCTGCCGGAACCCGAAATCCGACATTTGGCGCGCCAGGTAGGGGTGCGCCGGAATCTGCCTTCCGTCGCCTCGTGTTTCCCCGCCCGTCGCATCATCGTCATCATGTCCGGCGACCCAACGGGCAATCCTGATCCCTGGGCGGCCTGGCTCACCCACGTAGAGCCGCTTGCCCAGGGCGACCTCGACCCCATGCCCCAGGTAGCCCGTGGTCCGCAGGGCTCTGGGGCCGTGGGCGACGCGGTCAGACGACACCAACTCTCACACTACGGCAGGTGCGGTCGGTAGCCAGGGCCTCGAGCCATGCCGCGGCGACGGTGCCATACTCACGGCGAGAGCAGGCGAACTCAAGGGCTGCGCTCATGGTAGCTCGAGAACTACTACAATGTAGGCTGCTAGAGGGCGGCCGCGACGTGTTACTGGAGGGGGTGGCAGAGCTCCTGGGCTCCGCCGCCTCGGGGGCTGACCCCTTCTGCACCCAGCTGCCGCCTCAGGCCCAAGGCGGATCGAACGGAGGCCCCACACGTGCCCGCACAGCTCCAAGCGGATTCCAGGGCCACTCCAACGCCAACCTGGCCGTCAACGCCTGGCCACCAACGGTGCCACCTCCGCCTCCGACTAGCAAAGGGAGATCCACTACAGCCCACGGTCCCGGTGAGCCGCCGCGCTACCACTCCCAGGTTGGCACCATGAGCAGAACTCCGTGGCACATGGGGCACTACGGCGAGGCATTCGGGGCGGCAGCCCCGGAGGCGTATGTGCCCCACATGATGGATCAAGGACACGCACAGGAGGAAGACCATGGCCAGTTCCTCGGCCCAGGCTGGGGAGAAGAAACACCCGAGGCTGAGCTCTTTCAGGAGCCCAGGGAAGGCCCCGTCAACCGTGCCAGAGGCACCGACTATCGGGTACCGCTAATCCCTCAGGAGGTACAGGTCGTCGCAGCGGGTGGCTGCCCCAATCCAGCAGCTCCCCACCCCTCAGGAGGAGGGCACCGGGAGCTGCAGGAGAGGGGCCGATATCCGGCCTCGCCCACGCGGCGCTCGGAGCAAGGTGTCCTCAGGAGGTAGGCCCTCTGCCGGGGAGGTGCCCGAGGGCCTACCCCTGGCAGAGGACCCATGGTCGTCGGGGGAACCGCTGGCGACCGCTCTATCCCATCGGCGGCATCCTCGGTCTCCGGCCATCGTCGATGGCAATAGTGTGTGGCGCAAGGCGGGGCCCTCGTCTGGCGATATGAAGCAAGGCCGGTACCTGTGAAGAAGGCCCAGTGCCTGTGAAGCTCGCTGCCCCGTGACACTCTCACGTAATAATGAGTGGGGTTGTACACGCCCCGGAGTCTCTAGAGAGCCGCCCTCGGGCCTCGGGGGCTCCCGCCCACGCCCAGTGGCAGCACTTAGCTCTGCGCTAGTGAGAAGATGTCGAAGACTAGACTAGGTGCCAGACGCGGCTTTTTCTGCTTTTCTTGCTTTTCCCCTTGGTTGTTGCTTTTCCCTGTTTGGATTTAAGTTGGATTTGAGCTTGAAACTTGCGTGTGTCCGGGGAAGGGGTGTTTAGTCTCGTTCGAGCAATCTCTTGCGTTCTGGTTACCGCTTTGCGTCCATCCAAGCCTCAGCTGCCTCCCCTCGCGAGCCCCTCGCGAGCTGGGCCAGGCCCAGCATGTACGCAGCCCAGACTGCCGTCGGCACACCCTCTTAGGAGGTTCTCATTATAGGTACAATGGGCTCATCCAGGAGGCACTTGGGGCACCACGGCCCCCGCAGGCTCGCTCAGGACCCACACTGGTCAAAGGTAAACAAGCCAGTTGACTCATCACAGAACTAGTCGCTCGGTATGGGCATGCGGGCAACATCCTGTCCACAAATACGCTAACTGCAAGTTTCCACACGAGGGGCTCCCCCCCAAGATGCTCTTACAATCCTCAGGGACAAGCCCGAACTCTCTTTGCGCAGGGTAAGAAGCAGGAACAGCGCGCGATCAATCGGATAAATCCCCCAATGCATCCTCGGGGGCACCTCTGGAGTCGCCACTGGCGTCGGTTGCCTCGCCGTTGCCTTCTACGCCACCGCCATCAGCACCTGGGCCATTCACCACTCCGCCCTCATCAGCAGCTACGACCACACTGTCGTCGTCAGTGGTGAAGGACCTAACAAGGGCGTCCACGTTGTCTTCCACCCAACGCGCCAGATTGCCCCGGATTGCCAGGGCTACCGGAGCGATGGCGGCATCGAAGTCGAAATGGGGGTCCATGTTCTGAAGGTGACTGAAGACACGAGAAAAAGCACGCCCAAGTAGGGCACGGCTCCTCTCCTCCACCAACCTGTCGGCCCTGCCCGAACGAGCCTCCAGCTGCGTCACCACATCGATGAAGAACTGAAGGTTACCAGCATAGTTAACAACACGAGGCTCCCCAACGGCTGCCTCACAGATGATGCCCAAGGCCGTGTTAGCTCTTTCCCGGAGCTCACGGAGCATGGGGCTGTGCACGTGCTCTAGGGTCTGCCGCTGGCGTATGTCGTCCCCGTTCCGCCACGCAACGGCCTTAGCCGTGTCCACCCTTTGGTGGAGAAGAAGCACCTCGGCGCGGGAGGAAGCCAGTTCTGCCTGTGCCGGCCAAGGGTGGCCCCGGCAGCGTCCGCACGTTGCATCACTTCATCCAGCTTGGCCTTCAGGGCGGCGGTCCTGCCCTCTGCTTCGACCTTGATCAACTCCAGCCTTTCCTCGAACTCGCGCTCGAGGTTTGAGCGGGCCGCCGCCACCCGGCGATCAACCTCTTCTGAGGCTCGGGCTTCCCTCGCGGCAGCATCATCCTCCGCCTGAGCCACCAGGCGCTCCCTCGTCTCCAATCGCTCGAGTTCCAGGGTGCACTCGGTGGCCTCCAGCGTCAGTGCCTCCTCACGTTTTTGAAGCTCTGCCCAATCGACCGAGCCCCCCCTCCATCGACGCAAGGGCTGCCTCACGCAACTCCACCTGTTGCTCCAGGGAGCTACTCCAGGCCCGGAGCTCCCACGCCCGCTCTTCTGCGGTCCTGCGCCGCTGGTTGGCCTCCTGAGCCTCCTCGACGGCCCAGGAGCAGGCCTCCTGAGAAGGTGCCAGCGACACCTCGGCCTTCTCATTGTCGAGGTCACGCTGGTGGCGCGCAAGGGCAATGGCCACCTTCAGCTTGCGCCTCTCCTCAGCTAGGCGCAGGCCCTCGGCCTCAAGGCGCGCGTCCTCGTCAGCGAGCTCTACACCAAGCTGGCTCACCGCGTCAGCCGCCCTCCGGAGGAACCCTTGGCGGAGGGTGCGGCATTCCCGGGCGTGCTCGAGCACGTCTTCCGCGCCATCCTTCGCCCCAGGCGCGCGCGGAGGACCACGAACCAGCACTCCCCCCTGGGCAGGGGGCTGGGGGCTGGCACCCTCACAATGGCCGGACGCGCCTCGCCAGAAGCTTGGCCCAGAGCCAGCTTGTCCTCCAAGGAGGAATGCAAGGCCGACCTCAGCCAGTCGCGGTCCACAACCAATCGAGGAGCCCAGGGCAGGCTGGCTATGCCCCGGGAGGGCTCGCGAAGGATGGTCGCGAGGTGCGCTGAATCAGGACGCATCACAGGACGGCCCACCTCTCCAACCAGCCTCACCACAAGGGCAGTGCTGGAGCTCGGGGCGCTTGGGGAAGGTGGAGAGGGCGAGGCCAGGAGGGATGGCTCCTCAGCCATCTCCGTGGACTCGGCAGGAAGGGCACTGCAGGGCAATGATCAGCTGAAGCAGCAGGAAAGTAAAGAACTGAGAAAGGGAAAGGCTTACTCATCGGTGGCAAAGTACTTCCTGCGCTTCAATAGGCGGCAAGGGTAATCATCACCCAAGGCCTCCCTTCTCTTTCGGAGAGCCTCGAAGTCCACACGGAAGTGACCCAAGAGCTCAGCGCAGGGGTCAGCCTACGACGAGGAAGAAGCGCCAAAGTGACCGGCGTCCGGGACATCATCCTGGCGCATGCCACCAGACGCCGCGCCAAGAAGGGTGGCCGGGGCCTCAGGGGCCTCTGCTGCGGGTGCCGCGGGCCGCAACTCAACACCTTCAGCCGCTGCAGGGCAGGCCTCAGGAGCCATCACCTCAGGAGTGTCGCATGGAGTCATCATCCCGGTGGTGGCCCTCTCAGCCCCCGATGGCCCTTGCCTCCCAGCTCCACCACTCGAGGAAGGGCCGTTGCGGGCAACCGGAAGGGCAACCACAGTAACTGGGTTCTCACGAGGTCCCACGAGGCCTGCGGGGCGCAGCCCCATTCGTCGAAGCTAGGCATCTGCTTCACAAAATCACCCCTGTTTGAGCAAAGGTACAGCAGGGCGCCCCCATGCCGGATGCTGCTAGGGGAAGGGTCCGCAGTTAGGATCATGAGAACCTTCCTCAGCACTTCAGGCGTCAGATCTTCCTCCTGGAGCCTCATGCGGTCTTCGCGCCCCCCGAAGGACCACATCCGGCGGGAATGGCGCTGGAGAGGGGCAATGCGGCATAGGAGGAACTCCTTCACCACCTTGGATGCCGTCACACCGAGCGCCCTCAAGTTCGCAAAGCGATGCCAAACGAAGACGAGCCGGGGGCTCATGAGCGTCTCCTGGCCCCATCCTGAATTGGGGATAGCGGGCAAGGTTGGCTCCGAAAGCAGGGGGCTGGGCACCCCGGCATCCACGTACAGCCACCGCTCACAGAAACCGGTAACAGGCGGAGGAAGGCTAAAATCAATTCCCGAAGCCGCTGTTTCTGGTGCGGCAAGGAAGCTCATGCACCCCAAGCATTGGGTGGGATCGCTGAGACGCAAAGAGAAGAAGTGGCGCAGCAAGGCAACTGAAGAAGGAATGCCCATCATCTCCTCGCAGACAAAAGCGAAAATGGCAAGAAGAGTAATGGATTCGGGACCCAAATGCATCATGTGGATCTGGTAATGAGAAAGCACAGTGTTGAAGAAATCAGAAAAGGGGGGAACCAGTCCCGCCCACAGAGCGTCGGCAAAGTACCGGACCTTGGTGAATGTTCTATCAATGGAGAAGTGAGACGCGGGCCAGACCGTCGTCCTCCCGCACTCGTTGAAGATGGTGGCGATGGCAGAACTGACCTTGTCCGAGCCTTCCCGGTTGAGTATGATCGACTGGTCGACAGCAGGAGCCGCCGACGGCAACGGGCGGGGCGAGGGCACATGCTTTTACCCTTTCCCTTTCTTCGTCGGAGCCATGGCGACAGGAAGGGGGAGGATTCGAGATTGGATTGGAAGCGGAGACTGGAGCTCGAGAGAAGGAAGAGCAAGAGGCACGCGCGCGGCGAGAAGAGGGGCGACTCTGTGCAACCGCGGGTCTGCCTAGCTGGGCGCAAAATAAGGAAGCGTGGGGGAACGGGGACACCCACGTCCAATCGACCGCCATGCGGCACCCAAGGCCTCAGGCTAGTGGGACCCGTGGCGCTTCGTACTTGCCCCTTCGCTTCCCTGCTAAACCAAGTCCAAGAGCGCCTTGGGCTCGGGCGCTACTGTCGGCGTTCTAGGAACGGGGGTACCCAGACTTGCCTGCCTGCGGCCTATGGCGTGGCTCAAGGAGTGGCCTAATACGGCCCATTTTCATCAACGCATGCTCAAGACCCTCGCGAGGGGCCAAGCCTCGCGGGGTGGACAACAGGAGGCTTCCACAGGCACGGCCTCGTCAGGCTGGCTCGCAAGGAGGCGGAGAGATCAAGGCGGGGTACCTCACGAGGTGCCCGTGATGCAAGCCATGACGACCGAGGCTAGGCAGGCGCCAGGGGGGCGCCGGCCTGCGCAGAGTCCTTGTTTCCTCTTTGGTGCAAAGGGGCAAGCGCAGGCAAGGGTATCAAGCAAAGGCAACCATTTCGGTGCAACAAGACCAAGACCAGCAGGACGACAGAACGAAGGTCATCATGGAGCCCAAGCCGGCGTCATCATCAGGGCCTTTGGCAGGCGAGGACCAACTTTAGTCAGGATAAGTGTACTAGATGTTCCCCTTCAAAATGGCCAATTGTTGGCGCCCTTCCTGCTCAATATTTGGGAAGAGGCCTGGGGCCTTCGCCTATAAATAGGACTAGCCGCCCACAGGGTAGAGGGATCCGCATCGGTAGACGGAAGAGTCTAGAGGCATCTGATATATATATAGAGAGGAGACTGAACTCCCCTATCAGTTCATCGCCCCAAGCCAAGAGCAGACCCTCACGAGGCTGTTCTTCCATTGTACTGTTCCCCATCAGCCTCTGAGGCAATCCACACACCACAAACTGGAGTAGGGTATTACACCACAATGGTGGCCTGAACCAGTATAAATCTCGTGTCCCTTGTGTTGTTCTTCGTGTAGTTTAGATCCTTGCGAGGCGGCGAGACATGGGTAGGCAGGAGGTGTGATCTCCACGTGCACCCCAGTGTCCGAACCTTAAGGGTCTGCCGAAACCAGCACCGAAGTCCAAGTTTTTTCTGATTGCAGGAAATATAAATTGAGGTTTTTCAAGAAAAAGCATCAGTACTTATGCGCGAAGGCATATTCAAGGCAGAAGTATTAACTATCCTTTTACAAGGCAACACGGTGCCCAAATAAGATCATTGTTATTTTGGAAGGTTGCCAAAGACAGCTATCTAAACCGGCCTCCGGTTCAAGCCTGCTCATCGTCCTGCGCCGCTTCAGCTTCCTCGTCTCTATCCATTGGCTGGAAATCAACAGTTGTCCAGTCGATTCCCATTAAAGCTTGGAAAACTGCCTCTTCATGGATCAGAGAAGACGGTTCAATATCAGGAGCGTAAGTATGCTTACGGATTGGACGAATCAGATTCTCCACTTCAAGAGTTGGGGCAGGCGCTCGCTTGTTCTGATCATTGTATTGCGCTTGATAATGCGTCAAGTCTGCCTCTTCAGCTAATTGACAAGCCAGCAGGCGCACTGCACGGTTTATTGCCCTCAAATCATCTTCATTGAACTCGGAGCCATCTTCCTTCAGGCTGGGATAGCCTTGAGCTGCCTCCACAGGATCGAAATCTGGCACCCATGCCTTTGCCCGGAACAAGGCGTTAATGGCTCCAGTTCGAGCAGCAGATTTTTTCAGCTCTTCAATCCGGGCAGGAAGTGTTGACAACCTATTAAGAGTGTCCTAGATTAAAGAGGGTGCCGGATTGTTATGAGAGGCTGTGGTGATGATCCGCTGTGCTCCGGTATACAGTTGTTCAACTAAGGTGTAGGCAGCCTTCAGTTTCTTCCGCACATCTGACCCTAAGTGCCCAATGCGTGTACCTGCAACAATACAGGGATGATCTCAAACCAGATTTATTATAAGCAAGCCAGAGTTGTCATATAAACTACAAGGAGCTTACCAAAGATAGCAGCGGTCATGGAGTGTATTTGCCGCTTCACGGCGGTCAGCTCATCTACCACCGGTTTAAGGGCAGCTTCAGCATTTTCAGCTCTTTTTATCAAGGCGGCCTTCTCAGTGGCCCAGTCAGCCCGTTCTTTCTTGAAGCCCTCCTTCAGCTGTTCGGTGATGCTCAAGGCGCTAGTTAATTCTTCCCTTGCCTTGTCTGTTTCAGCCTGTTGGGTTTTCAGGGTTTCCTGCAGATCAATAATCCGGTCCTCTTTGACCCTTACTTCAGCCTGCATACAGACAGTATTCGGTTTTAAACAAAACGGTACAAAAATTTGAAGTATCAACCACATAACAAGTTATATGCTTGATACTTGGGGGCTAATGCACCTTCAATTTTCATCTATTACAAAGTCCCAAGCTCAATACAGGTATTCAACTTGGCACTTGGGGGCTAATGGCTATTTGCTCAATTATGTCTTGATGTTACAATCGTTATTGGTGTCCCAGCTTAACTATATTAAGTTGAACCGGCCCTTGGGGGCTACATTGACGGATTTCAAAGTACTGAGGATTGTGTTCAAGTCCCGGTTTAAAGAAGGTTACAAACCGGCCCTTGGGGGCAAGGAGGATTAATAGTGGCAGTAAGTAAAGAAAGAAGAAGCACAAGGTAGTTACCTCAAATTTGTCTCTCATCATCTTTACCAGGCTAGCTTCGCAGTCACGGCTAGTATATAGCCGGTTCAAGTAACCAGAATGCAGATCTTGGGCACTCAGAGCAGCATATGTTTCTAGTTCTACATCCCATTTGCCTTTGTTCTTGGCAGAAAAGTCCTCTTTCACTGTATGCTTGGTTAAAGCAACAGGATTCCCTGGTTCAAAGCGACCTACGCCGGTAATTACAACATCATCATCCTTAGATTCACCGGTTTGCGTTGGTGCGGTCGGTTTATCAGCAGGACTGCGGGATTTTTCAATCCGGACGGAGCTGGCAGGCGGATCAGCAGAAACTGAGGTATTGATAGGCCTTTCCTCCGGAATAGCATCATCTTGCAAAGGAGGATCATTGGGAATATCCTCATGAGAAAACGCTTCAAGATCTGGCGCTTTATCCTGTTCTGGGGTGACATCTTCTTTAGCAGCTTTGTCCAGGCGGGCCTTCTTGCTCGGTTTAGGTTTAGCCCTGAAAGGAAAATAAAGAGTCAAGGAACAGTATAAGTTATTTCACAGTATACAGAAAGCATATGTTTAGCCCAGCTTACCCAACAACCGTTTTCAGTGGCGGCAGCTGAGTGGCAGACGATTCACCAGAGGATGAATGTGAAGTAACCTGATAATCAGAGTCGGACGGATTAAGAGGCTGACAGAAGAAACCCGCTTTAGGATATAAATCAATAAAAAGGTCGGAGACCTCGGAGCGGCGTTTTCGAACCGGACTATTTGGTAAACCGGTGGAGGTAACTACCTGGCCACTGTGCTGGGTCGTGCGGCGAGCTTCATGTTGCTGAGTCTTCATAAGAAATTTGGGATCCAAGTAAGCAAGAGGATGAGAAAATTTAACTTTCCGATTTGCCTGGCGAAATTTTGGCAAAGGCAAGATTTCTAAATCGGAAGAGAGAATAGTTACCTCAGCGACTTCAGCATTGCTGGCTTCAGCGTCGTCCTGACAAGCATCATCATCAATAAGGCGTGTAAAAAGTAAGCCTAGTGAATCAAGTTCTACCTCAAGGTCCGGGTTACCCACATCATCATCAATAGCTGGATCAGATGAAGCGGTGGTTTTCCTCTTGTGAGCCGGCTTCTTGATAACCTTGGTCTTGGGCCGGGTTGACCGCCCTGCTTTCTCCGTTTTGTCTTGTGGAAGCTTCTTGCTTCAAAACGGATTATCACCCTAGTTCAGCAGTAATTAATGTCAGAAGGAGAAAGCAGTAACAGGTTCAATAACAGAATAATCAAAATCTTATAGCTGGCGGTTTATTGGTGGCGCAGTAAGGAAGCAGACCGGTTTGAGCGCAGAGGTGCTCCAGTTCATTCAACATCTTCTTCACAGAATCTGTGACTTCCTCATCAGAGAGTTGGATTTTAGTGTGTCGGAGTGGGTCATCGACGCTATCAGTATATTTGCACATCAAACCGGAGCGCCGGCTGAGAGGCAGTATGCTCCATGATATCCAACAGCGTGCAAGGTCTATTCCCGTTAAACCGTTGGCCATAAAGGCTCGGAGTTTGGACAATTGCGGGTCATATTTACTTCTCTCCTTGGCACTTAGTCTTTGTGGAAAGGGGTGAGTGTTGCTGAGCCGCTCTGGACGGAAGCCAGGCAAGGGATTTTCATTGTCAGGGGAGGTGTCTTTGCAATAAAACCAAGTTGCATTCCACTCCTTGGGGTGAGTATGTAGTTTGACGTGAGGATAAGTGATCTCTTTTCTCTTCTGAATTGCCATACCGCCCAATTCAGTATTGGGGCCGTCGGTAAACTCAGTGCGGCGGTTTAAGTGGAAGCAGTCTCTAAACAGCTCGACTGAAGGCTCCTCTTGAAGGTATACCTCAGAGAGCACTTGAAAGTGACATAGATTGGTAACGGAATTAGGGCCAATATCTTGCGGACGGAGCTGAAAATTGGCTAATACATCCCGATAAAACTTCGTACCGGGCGGTTTGAAGCCCCGGGCCAAATGATCTGCGAAGACCACAACTTCCCCCTCTTGAGGTGTGGGAGGGCATTCATCACCAAGAACCCTCCAGTGGATAGTATCTTTGCTGTCTAAAGCGCCAATCAGGACTAAGTCATCCAGCTGAGTTTCTGTGACGCGAGAAGGAACCCAATTGCATTCAAGAATAGGTGATTCCGGTTCAAGAATATGTTGGATAAAAGAAGGTGCTGATCTGAGCAAATGTTAAACCGGAGGTAGTACACATAAACCGGATTTCTATGACGTGGCATCATTATGATTCTGGCGGTTCAACAAGGGGACTAATGGTATATACCGGTTTACTAACTTTTTCTATGTTAAGTTAAACCGCCTGATCTAAACGTCGGAAGCAATCGAAGTGTGGATGGCTAAGTATGCAGAAACAGGTTTCACAAGATCCTATTACAGCAGTGGATCTACAACAAGCTCAGAAAAACAGAAAATATTCAGAAGAGTGAGGCAGAACGGAAGTGAACCATTAAGCGGATATGTACGTGAGATCTATGGACTTAGATGTGAAATTACAGGCGGATGCTAAAAGATTACTACTAAACAGAGCAGGGGTTCACAGATTCATTGAAGAGTCAGGGTACGAGTATGAGCAAGCGATGAACACAGCGCGAACATGAGACCCTAAGAACAGATCTAGATCAAGAAGAGAAGAAGGTTTACCGAAAACGGAGAAGACGCGGGAGGATACCGCAGTACTCTGGTGCGTTCAGGTTGATGCAGCGGCCCAAGACGAGGCAGAGGTCGACAGCGGCGGCGGAGCTCCAAGGCTAGCGACGCGAGGAAGACGAAGAAGAAGAGACGAAGGGAAGAAAAAGAAATGACCCTTCGGTCTTATTTATAAGGCAATAGAGTTAGGTCACGCGCGCGAATCCAGGAGCTAAAATTTCGGAAGTGGAGCTGATGACCTGGATATTGCAGATCTATTGATAAATAAGGGCGTCATAAATGATAAACTTTGTGATGACGTCATGCCGGTTTACAGCAACCAGAAATGATGACGACATGGCGGTTTACTAATTACCAGAAGATGTCCAAGACAAGATTTTGGGAAGGATTGACATGAACCGGTTCAAATCAATCTGGGGCCTAATGTTGGGGATATTACCACTAGGCTTAAACCGGCCTACTTGGGCCGGGTTAACTTCATTAGTGGTATAAGCAGATGAAGGCCCAAGGCCTGTAGTCGGTTTAGAACCTGTAGCCGTAAACCGGCCTGATGTATAACTTGTATTGTAAGTTAGGAATAGAGAGATACCAACCGGAATACGAGTATGAACCGGTTGGGACTCTATGGACCGACGGGCGTCACCCGTGTATATAAGGGGACGACCCGGCGGCGGTTCAAGACAGACAATCACAACTCGAGCCTAGGCGAAGCTTGTTTGCTCCCTAGCCATCGATATCACATCAATTCCATCACAACTAGACGTAGGCTTTTACCTTCATCGAAGGGGCCGAACTAGTATAAACCCTCGTGTCTTTGTGTCCGCTTTAACCCCTTCAAGTTAACCCGTAGCGATGGCTCCACGACTAAGTCCTTTCACTAGGACATCTGCCGTGTCAAATCCACGACACCTTGTGTTGTTCTTCGTGTAGTTTAGATCCTTGCGAGGCGGCGAGACATGGGTAGGCAGGAGGTGTGATCTCCACGTGCACCCCAGTGTCCGAACCTTAAGGGTCTGCCGAAACCTGAAATCCGACAGAGAGGAATGAGAAATAAGCAAACACCACATGATTATACTTGAACGGCTCAAATAAACAATAAGTTGTGTCGCTTGGCCTACATAGTGAAAGGCCTAATGCGCAACGCGGAGCACTGACGCTCGAATATGTCATGACCGGTTTTCCAATAAAATACTTATTGAGAAACCGATCTTTTTAGTCCAGTATGAGGAAATCCTCCTGACTGGTAGACAAAATCTTGATACGATAAGCTAGTAGCATTAAATATATTACAGGGTCAAGCTGGGATGCTCAACAATTTATTACAAGCACGCCAATAATTATACATAATGGCGGATATGACACAATGGTGTGGGGTGGCATACTACTGACTCGAGATGAAAGTGGTGGTGGAATATCACAGTGGAGTGGATAACATGACTCCTAAACTGGCAGCTCATCGAGCGTCGAGGTGAGGCTCGATGAATTTATTTGGGTAGCGGAAGCGGATATAACACAGTGACCAACTCCAGGGTCGCACGAGACTAACAGGGACTCCTCTAGGCGTCGGACTCGCTATCGAACTCTTCATCCACGAGATCGCCTTCGTCAGCATCTGGCCAAATCAACAAGCCAGGTGAGTACTTTGAAAGTACTCGCAAGATAGTTTGGACATAAGATATAACAAATGCATGCATGAATGCGTCATGAGCAATTAGTAATGCACATTCAAATGATTAACTTGCACGACAATATTAAACAATAAGGAAGTCAGGCGGTAGTCCTCCCGAAATCCACAAAATAACTAAAAACCGATCGGGTGTCTGAAGCGACGCCTTGAAGGGTGAACAAATAAATAATCATGCCGCAGTTGGGCGTCTAAGCGACACCACATAAAGGGCTTATATTGAAAAGTAAAGGACATGTGTGCCACGGTCGGACGTCGGAGCGACATCACAGAAAGGGCTTATATCAAAAGTAAATAACAAGCGTGCCACAGTTGGACGTCTGAGCGACATTACAGAAAGGGCTTTTATCAAAAGTAAATAACAATTATGCCACAATCGAACGTCTGAGCGACATCGCAGAAAGGGCTTATATCAAAAGTAAATAACAAATATGCCACAGTCGGACGTCTGAGCGACATAGCAGAAAGGGCTTATATTAAAAGTAAATAACAAATATGCCACAGTCAGACGTCTGAGCGACATCGCAGAAAGGGCTTAAATCAAAAGTAAATAACAAATATGCCACAGTCGGACGTTTGTGCGACATGGCAGAAAGGGCTTAAATCAAAGGTAAATAACAAATATGCCACAGTCGGACGTCTGTGCGACATCGCAGAAAGGGCTTAAATTCATTATTAAACTCACAAAATAAAATACTCGTGAGAAATATTCAACACATAGTAATAAACGGGTTAGTCCATCCACAGGAATAAACATTTAACCGGCCTTAACAATCATGTGGTACACCAGAGTTTTGTCACTGAGACTGACACTTGACAAGATAAGTTGAACACAGTATTTGGACATGGATAATATGATTCATAGAATTTTTGACTCTGCAGAGTTTGTACTAAAATGTCCACAGCCAACGGATTTCCGTAGTCACAAAGGACTAGTTCCGTTTATGGTATTTCGGAAGAAACACATCTAACCAGTACACACCCATCCCACCTCACGATGCCAGGAATCACCCTAGACAGCGTTCAAGAAAAACTTTGAGACGGGGAGATCACAATCTCGAATAGCATGGGATCAAATTTATATACGCACGCTCTAAGGGGTGCCGCCCTCTCGGTCCCAACCGGAAACACCCATGCCCCCTGACCGGATGACTGGCTTTAATCCAGGGCCACGGAACCATCATCACGGCCTCTCGATTTGGTGTGTACCAGGAAAGCAGTTTGCATCATACTAAGCCATATCCCTTGCGGAAAACATGTGGTAGTACAGGAAGGGAAAACAGATGGAAACTGGATTGATTCATGGTGACACTGGAGTCAAATAGTCTGGCATAAGACTGGCATGCTACAACACTGCCATCTTACCCATTCTCATGCCATCACATGGCCATGCAAACTCATATCCAACAACTTATGGATTTCTGAAACTTACTTGCCACAACTTTGCATGTAATATGTCATTCATCGAGATGCTCATAAACATGCCATGAACTACTTAATGCAAACATGCCAAGGACACTCATCATATCAAAAGTTCAAACATGCTTGCCTGGTTCGGAGTAGTCGGAGCCTAGCTCGGTGAAGTTCGCGGTTCCGTCACCTCCTTCGATATCTACGGTATACAAAGATACACGCACTATCGTAAATACCGTGAGGTGCACAAAAGTATTCCAAATATTTTTCAAATAAATCTGATTAAAAACTAGAAAAAACTTTAAAGAGGACAGAAAAAGAATCAATCAAAAATCCTTCTCTGTTTAAAAGTTATAAGGGTTTTAATCCAGGGACCTTTCTGTAATGAAATAGAAACTTCCTGGGGGGCTGAACAGAAAAGACCAGAAAAACGTTTCAGACCGAAAGCGTATTTGTCCGAATATGTTTTCAGAAAATGGTTCGTTTAAAAATAAAAGAGAGGCTGACAGGCGGGTCCCACTCGTCAGGTTTGAAAATTTAAACGGAGAGGACAGAGCTCGTCGGCGCCCGAGAGCTGCGGTGGTCACCGGCGGTGATCCACGGTGAGGCAGGGGGATCAGGTGGTACCTTCGAGCTCAGCATGTCCTTCCGCGTCGGTAGGTGGTGGTGGTGGTCGTGGTCGTCGGAGAGCACCACGTCGACGGCGACCCTTGCTCCGGCGGACGGTGGCTCGGGTGGAGTTGGATCTCATCGGGGAGGGCTGCGAGGGTCAAATCGAAGCTGGGGTTAGCTGTCTGGGTGCTCGAGGAGATCGTTGACGAGGTTTGGGCGTCGGGGAGGGCCTCACCGGAGTGAATCGAGACGGTGGCCGAGGTGGAATAGGGCAGCCGGAGTTTGGCGAGGAGACCTCCTCGAGGTCCTCCTAGTGGCCTGGCGGGGTGTTGGTGAGGTGTAGAGGTGGTGCGTGCTTGAGGGCGAGCTCGGGGTCCCTTTTTATAGGCGATCCAGGACGGCGGCCGTGAACGGAGATCTCCGGTGATGGTTACGGCGGCGCAGATCTTGGTCGGGGTGTTTAGGGGGTTGAGCGTCAACGTGGAGGTCCACTGGTTCCATTTAGACGCTAAACGAGCTTGGATTAGGAGCCCTGGGCGGATTCGACGGAACGGGGCGGCGCGGGCTCGTCGGCGGCAGAGGGCGCGCCCTGTGCTTGCCGGGCCACGGCGACGGTGCTGCGGGGTGCGCTGGCGTGCATGAGGCCACGCGGAGGGAAAGGGAGCATTGGGCGGTGCCGGACGGCGTAGCGAGCTAGCACGGGCTCTTGCTGGCCGCCACGGGTGGCTCTACCACTTCAGATGCTGCCGGCATCGGCGATGCTCACCGCCACCGACACTTGCACCCGTCCAAGAGGGCGTGCGGTGCTCTGGCCAGGGAGGAGAGGCCGTGCGCAACGCGCCAGGGCGCACTCTGGATTGGTGACAACTATCTGACGAAAACGACACTGAACTTCTCTAAATCTCTGAATGTGCACAGTAACAGTGTCAGCCAAGTGTTCGACGAAATGATATTGGCATGAGGAGAATTCTCCTTGAGTTGATTTTTGGTGGGGTGGCCTCTCATTGCATCTGGGTGCTTCTTGAATTTTGGTAGAATTTTTGGAGAAGAGAAGATATGAATTTCACCAAATTTGACAAATCTGGTCCAAACTTGCAAAGGCTGAAACTTGAAAATTTTGAAAAGAGGAGGAGTGGTTCTAGATGGATCTAGGTTTTGGGTGCTAAGGACTATCCAGAGGAGTTGGTTTGAGATGAAAACTCAAAGGGAATTAGGTACTTGCTTTGTAAATCACCTAGGCTTAAATTAAATGACAGAATTGTTTTGGGGAAATAAAACAAATGAAAACAAATCCAAAAATGGGTTGGACTTGTTGGAACAGAATGTTTGGATTGCCCCAAAGTGGAAAGAGGGGTTCTGGGGAGGATTTACCACATGAGGCATGGTAAAACCATGAGTGGTTTCAAAATAAGAGAAGTCCCAAAACTCCTAGGGTTTCTTTTTAAAAGAAAATAAATCCCAAGAATAAATTTGAGAAGGGGTCAAACAGAAGAAAGGTTTTTAATAACCAAACACCAGGGTTGAAGAAGATACCAAAATAAAATCCTTGCCAAGGGGAAAAAGTTTTGAGAGAGAGGTTTTTGGAAGGATTTAAATGACCTTCTTCAAATCCAGGAAAGTTTTTGTTGAAAACCAAAAATGAAAATTTTTGGAGTGTCACAACACCTACCCCCTTAGGAAAAATCTCATCCCCGAGATTTCAGCTGATCCTTAAATAAGTGTGGTTGCTCTGTCCGAAGAAAACCCTCTCTTTCCCAAGTGGCTTCACTCTCGGTGTGATTGCTCCACTGAACTCTGAAAAACTTGATGGTTTTCTGTCAGGTCCTCCTTTTAGACTCCTCCAATATTTTTACTGGATGTTCCCGATAAGTGAGGTCTGGTTGCACGTCAATGTTTTCATGGGATACTTGCTTTTCTGGGTTGCTTACGCACTTCCTCAACTGCGAGACGTGGAACACGTCGTGGATATCGGATAATTCTTCGGGTAAGTCTAGCTGGTAGGCTACCGTGCCTCTTCGTGCCACTATACAGAATGGTCCGATGGATCTTGGTGCTAGCTTTCCCTTGATCTTGAATCGTTGCAGGCCTCTCATAGGAGATACTCGTAGGTACACAAACTCACCGGGTTCGAAACTGATTCCACGATGTTTCTGATCGTAATAACTCTTCTGTCGGCTTTGAGCTGTCTTGATTTGGTCCCTGATTAGCTTGACCTTTTCCTCGGCTTCTTTGAGCATGTCTGGGCCGAAGATACGGCTGTCTTTGGTCTGTGACCAATTTAGCGGGATACGACATCTCCGCCCGTACAAGGCTTCAAATGGTGCCATTTGCAGGCTGGCCTGGTAACTGTTGTTGTATGCGAACTCTGCGTATGGCAAGCTTTCTTTCCAACTGGTTCCATAAGTGAGGACACATGCTCTCAGCATGTCTTCTAGAATTTGGTTTACGCGTTCAGTTTGTCCGTCGATCTGGGGGTGGTATGCTGTACTGAAAGCTAGTTGGGTTCCTAGAGCTTGTTGCAGGTGATCCCAAAATCTGGAGATGAATTGTGTGCCCCTGTCAGATATTATAGTCTTTGGAACTCCATGTAGGCAGATGATACGGGAAAGATAAAGCCTCGCAAGCTTCTGAGTGGTGTGGGTCTTCTTTACGGGGATGAAGTGTGCTACTTTAGTCATTCTATCTGTGATGACCCATATGGCATCATGTCCGTGCCGTGACCGAGGTAGCCCAATACTAAAATCCATTCCAATCTCATCCCATTTCCACTCGGGTATCTGATTGGGTTGTAATAGTCCGGCCGGTTTCTAGTGCTCGGCCTTGATGCGTTGACATGAGTCACAACATGCGATGAACGTGGCTATGTCCCTTTTCATACCGTGCCACCAAATGTTTGTTGAAGATCCTTGTACATTTTTGTTCCTCCTGGATGGATCGAATACGGAGCGGTGTGGCCTTCAGCTGAAATTTGCTGTTTAAGGTCCTTAATATTTGGTACGCAAAGTCTATCTCCGTACCACAATATTCCCTGCTCATCGATAACAAATTCTGAGGCCTTGCCCAAACTCACTTTCCGTTTTATGCCTTCAATGCTGGGGTGTCCATTCTGAGCCTCTTTAACCTTTTCAATCAGGGTAGGCTGTATTTCTAAATTTGACACACTGCCTTCGGTGACCACCATCAAGTTGAGTTTAGCAAACTTCTGCTGAAATTCAGGTCTCAGGTTTGGTAGGCTGTCGTTGTTCGGACTGGGGTTCCGACTTAGGGCATCTGCCACTACATTTGCTTTTCCTGGATGATAGTGGATTCCAACATCATAATCCTTTACTAATTCCGACCAGCGTCGTTGTCGTAAATTGAGCTCCGGTTGTGTGAAAATATACTTGAGACTTTTATGGTCCGTATATTTCACAACGATTTCCAAGTAAAAAGTGTCTCCATTCCTTGAGTGCATGAATGACTGCTGCTAACTCCAGGTCATGAGTAGGATAACTTTCCTCATGCTTGCGAAGTTGTCTAGAAACATACGTGACTACCTTGTCTTCTTGCATCAATACACATCCGAGGCCCTTCCGGGATGCGTCACAATACACCTCAAAATTCTTGTGTATGTCTGGCACAATTAATACTGGTGCTGTCGTTAATTTCCTTTTTAGTTCTTGGAAACTTTTCTCGCAAGCTTCCGTCCATTCAAACTTCTTGTCTTTCTTGAGTAGCTGCGTCATTGGCTTTGCTATAGTGGAAAATCCTTCAATAAATCTTCGGTAGTAACCTGCCATTCCCAGGAAACTTCATACATCCGTTACACTGGCTAGTGGTTTCCAGCCAAGTACGGCCTTGAGTTTTTCCGGGTCTACGGCAATACCTTCTTGGCTCAGTACGTGGCCCAGAAAACCTACCTGTCTTAGCCAAAATTCACACTTGCTGAACTTGGCGTACAATTGATGTTTCCTGAGTTCTCCTAGTACAATTCTGAGATGTTCAGCGTGCTCTTCTGGTGTCTTGGAGTATATCAGAATATCATCGATGAATACGACAACAAACTTGTCCATAAATTTCATAAATACTTTGTTCATGAGGTGAACAAAATATGCGGGGGCGTTCGTTAATCCAAATGGCATTACTGTGAACTCATACAATCCGTATCTGGAGGTGAATGCCGTCTTGGAAATATCTTCTGTTCGTACTTTTAACTGATGGTATCCCGACCTTAAGTCAATTTTTGAGAATACCTTGTCCTGAGCGAGCTGATCAAATAAATCATTTATTCGTGGCATTGGATATTTGTTCTTGATTGAAGTGCTCGATAGTCTATACACAATCTCAGCGTCCCATCCTTCTTCTTGGCAAATAAAATTGGTGAACCCCAAGGTGAGGAGCTGGCTCGGATATATCCTTTGTCCAGTAATTCTTTTATTTCCTTCTTCAATTCTACCAACTCGGATGGTGCCATTTTGTATGGTTTCTTGTATATGGGGGTGGTTCCGGGTGCTATCTCAATGCTGAATTCTATCTCTCGATCTGGTGGCATGCCTGGTAGTTCTTCGGGAAATACGTCTAGAAATTCACACACTACTGGAACCTTGCTTAATTCAGAAATATCCACTTTGTTCAATCTCGGTTGCCGGGATATTTTTCTCTCTTTGGCTAAAACTTTTATTGTCTTCCCGTGGTGGTGGGTGAGAATTACGGTCCGGTTGAAGCAGTCAATAAAACCTTTGTTGGTGGTTAACCAATCCATCCCTCAGATGACATCCAGTCCTTTATTTTCCAATACAATAAGGTTGGTGTGAAACTTCAATCCTTCAAACTCAATAACCACACCTTGGCAGTAACTCTGAGTAACTTGCTTAATCCCAGGGGACTTGACGATCATGGATTTTTCCAAGGGAAGCATCAAAAAATTATTTTGCAAAGCAAAACTTTTCGAAATGAATGAGTGAGAAGCTCCAGAATCAAACAAAACCATGGCAGGTATTGTGTTGACAGGGAACGTACCGAGTACGATATCCGGGGCATTCTGTGCTTCCTCTCTGGTTACGTGGTTCAAATGACCTTTCCTATGGTTGTTATTGGGGTTGAAATTGTTGCGCTTTGGCGCTGAATTATTGCCACCGTTGTTCGGCTTTGGGGTCGAGTTCCTTGGCTTGGGGCACTGCTTGGCATAGTGCCCTTCTTCTCCACAAGCGTAGCAAGTAACGCTTGGGCGATACGCGAACTCCTTGTCCCTTGCATGGAAATTCTTGACTGGGCGTGAGACGTTTGTCGTGGGTTTGTGTGTCCCACCTTTCTGAATATCCGTCTTGCTTCGGTGGTTGCGAGCAAGATTAGTCTGGTCCCTTTTTCGCTTGCGGAAATCCTCCAAGCTGCGTCTCTCATTTTCCAAGGTAATGGCCTTATCCACCAGCGTTTTAAAATCTGGGAAGGTGTGCACAACCAGCTGGCACTTAAGAGCGGGCGCCAGACCGTCTAGGAATTTTTCCATCTTCTTGCTTTCAGTCATACGCTCCTCGTTGGCGTAGCGAGACAACAGAGTAAACTGACTGTTGTATTCTGACACCATCATGGTCCTTTATTTGAGGTCATCAAATTCTCTCTTCTTGATCTTCATAAGACTTTTAGGAATATGCGCCCCACGAAAACCTTTTTTGAAATCCTCCCAAGTTATATTATTTTCGTTGGGATGCATGTGTAGGAAATTTTCCCACCACGATGCAGCTGCTCCACTGAGATAGTGCGGTGCATATAGTACTTTCTCAAGGTCTGAACACTGTGCAATAATTAATTTTCTTTCCATGTCTCGAAGCCAGTCCTCGGCCTCAAGAGGTTTGTCAGTATGAGAAAATGTTTGGGGACGCGTCTTCTCTAGCTCAGACAACTTGGATTACTGCTGATACTGTCCACGGTGATTTCCCATATTGATGACTTGGTTCATCATTTCCTGATGTTGTTGCTGACTTTGCTCATAAAGGCGGCACATTTGGGAAAGTGCTGTTTCACTGTCCTGTTGACTTGACTGCCCCTGTGTGAAATTGTTGCTTGGTTGTGTGCCAAAATTTTCCTCTAGCGGAGTTGGCATGGAGCGCGTCCAAGGACGAGACATTTTTCACTCTGGTGATAAATTTTGTGAAACTCATAAGAAAGGGAAATGAGTCGAAAAAATCAATAAATGCACAAAGACGGGAAAATTTTTAAATGCTCCAGGATTTTTTTAGATAATAAGCGGTTGCGCATGGAGAAGGACTGCTCATTACATATCTTACATGCGAGCGGTAATTATACAATACATCACTCAGGATATGCGTACAATATCCTGACATGTTATTTAGGCTAGTGCACTTCTCCCAGTTCCTACATGATGCGCAAACAAGCTACTTCTCACAACCTATGTACATATGAACATATCATACAAGTCGGTACATCGCATGGCGGCTAAGCGTACTTAGTCGGAGATGGTAAGGATCTCCTTTGCCCTGCCGAGGGTGAGGCGCAGTGAGGCTGGGGACTCAACCTCCTCCTTGCTAATAGGCTTCAGACGTGAAGCGTTGCGCTGAGTAGATGGAGCGGGCGCCATAGGTGGAGCAACACGAACAGGAGTGGGCGCAATGAGTGGTGCAGAGCGGACTGGAGTGGGCGCAATGACTTGGTTGAATTCCTCGGTGGTAGGCAGGCGACGAGCAGTGGCGGGAGTGGTAGGTGCATAAGATGCTGAGGACGAGACGAAAGTCAGTGGCAGAGCGGTGTGCAGGAGCTCCCTCCTGTTGGCGGCACAGCCATGGACTGAGTCCATGCGGGCAGCCACGAAGTCGTCCACCAGGTTGTCGAAGGCTGCCTCCAGAGCCCGGAGGTACTCGATAAGCATCTCAAATGCCTTGTCTCGTTCTCCTCTGGGGCAAGAGAATGCGTAGTGACAGGTGTATGGCACGTGGCATGGAGGGTAGCGGTAACGACGAGTCTTCATCGCAGGAAGGACATCCCTGAGACGAGCTATCGCCTCACGGGCTGCCATCTGCATAGCATGCTTCTCCGTAGGCATGGCTCTTCCCAAGTACCAGAAGCGACGTAACTCAGCACGCCCTCCCTTGAATTGCACCGCGGCCTGGTGCATGGTCAGACTGTCGTTGACCTTGTGCTGATAGAGCGTGAAGACTGGGCGCATAGATGGCCCCATCGCGACTTGGACGATGAAGGTGAGGAGCTTGACGAACCCATCAGGCACATTGGCGAACATCTATGAATCGCAGTTGTTGTCAGCCATCTACAAAAGTAGGCAGAAATTCTGAGTGGTCAGGTCATAAATTTATGCTGACTGTCAGAAAATGACTACATTTGCAAAATATGAATTAGCTCTATTATGCTAATAACCGATTAGCGATCGCACCTAGTGGCTTCCTACAGTCATCCTAGCTCTGGTACCAAGCTTGTCACGACTAGTTTTCCAATAAAATACTTATTGAGAAACCAATCTTTTTAGTCCAGTATGAGGAAATCCTCCTGACTGGTAGACAAAATCTTGATACAATAAGGCAGTAGCATTAAATATATTACAGGGTCGAGCTGGGATGCTCAACAATTTATTACAAGCACGCCAATAATTATACATAATGGCGGATATGACACAATGGTGTGGGGTGGCATACTACTGACTCGAGATGAAAGTGGTGGTGGAATATCACAGTGGAGTGGATAACATGACTCCTAAACTGGCAGCTCATCGAGCGTCGAGGTGAGGCTCGATGAATTTATTTGGGTAGCGGAAGCGGATATAACACAGTGACCAAATCCAGGGTCGCACGAGACTAACTGGGACTCCTCTAGGCGTCGGACTTGCTATCGAACTCTTCATCCACGAGATCGCCTTCATCAGCATCTGGCCAAATCAACAAGCCAGGTGAGTACTTTGAAAGTACTCGCAAGACAGTTCGGACGTAAGATATAACAAATGCATGCATGAATGCGTCATGAGCAATTACTAATGCACATTCAAATGATTAACTTGCACGACAATATTAAACAATAAGGAAGTCAGGCGGTAGTCCTCCCGAAATCCACAGAATAATTGAAAACCGATCGGGTGTCTGAAGCGATGCCTCGAAGGGTGAACAAATAAATAATCATGCCGCCGTCGGGCGTCTAAGCAACACCACATAAAGGGCTTATATTGAAAATTAAAGGACATGCGTGCCACAGTCGGACGTCAGAGCGACATCACAGAAAGGGCTTATATCAAAAGTAAATAACAAGCGTGCCACAGTCGGACGTCTGAGCGACATCGCAGAAAGGGCTTTTATCAGAAGTAAATAACAATTATGCCACAGTCGGACGTCTGAGCGACATCGCAGAAAGGGCTTATATCAAAAGTAAATAACAAATATGCCACAGTCGGACGTCTGAGCAACATCGCAGAAAGGGCTTATATTAAAAGTAAATAACAAATATGCCACAATCGGACATCTGAGCGACATCGCAGAAAGGGCTTAAATCAAAAGTAAATAACAAATATGCCACAGTCGGATGTCTGTGCGACATCGCAGAAAGGGCTTAAATCAAAGGTAAATAACAAATATGCCACAGTCGGACGTCTGTGCGACATCGCAGAAAGGGCTTAAATTCATTATTAAACTCACAAAAGAAAATACTCGTGAGAAATATTCATCACATAGTAATAAACGGGTTAGTCCATTCACAGGAATAAACATTTAACCGGACTTAACACTCATGTGGTACACCGGAGTTTTGTCACTGAGACTGACACTTGACAAGATAAGTTGAACACAGTATTTGGACATGGATAATATGATTCATAGAATTTTTGACTCTGCAGAGTTTGTACTAAAATGTGCACAGCCAACGGATTTCCGTAGTCACGTAGGACTAGTTCCGTTTATGTTATTTTGGAAGAAACACATCTAACCAGTACACACCCATCCCACCTCACGATGCCAGGAATCACCCTAGACAGTGTTCAAGAAAAACTTTGAGACAGGGAGATCACAATCTCGAATAGCATGGGATCAAATTTATATACGCGCGCTCTAAGGGGTGCCCCCCTCTCGGTCCCAACCGGAAACACCCATGCCCCCTGACCGGATGACTGGCTTTAATCCAGGGCCATGGAACCATCATCACGGCCTCTCGATTTGGTGTGTACGAGGAAAGCGGTTTGCAACTTACTAAGCCATATCCCTTGCGGAAAACATGTGGTAGTACAGGAAGGGAAAACGAATGGAAACTGGACTGATTCATGTTGACACTGGAGTCAAATAGTCTGGCATAAGACTGGCATGCTACAACACTGCCATCTTACCCATTCTCATGCCATCACATGGCCATGCAAACTCATATCCAACAACTTATGGATTTCCGAAACTTACTTGCCACAACTTTGCATGTAATATGTCATTCATCGAGATGCTCATAAACATGCCATGAACTACTTAATGCAAACATGCCAAGGACACTCATCATATCAAAAGTTCAAACATGCTTGCCTGGTTCGGAGTAGTCGGAGCCTAGCTCGGTGAAGTTCGCGGTTCCGTCACCTCCTTCGGTATCTACGGTATACAAAGATACACGCACTATCATAAATACCGTGAGGTGCACAAAAATATTCCAAATATTTTTCAAATAAATCTGATAAAAAAACTATACAAAACTTTAAAGAGGACAGAAAAAGAATCAATCAAAAATCCATCTTTGTTTAAAAGTTATAAGGGTTTTAATCCAGGGACCTTTCTGTAATGAAACAGAAACTTCCCAGGAGGCTGAACAGAAAAGACCAGAAAAATGTTTCAGACCGAAAGCGTATTTGCCTGAATACGTTTTTAGAAAACAGTTCGTTTAAAAAGAAAAGAGAGGCTGACAGGCGGGTCCCACTCGTCAGGTTTGAAAATTTAAACGGAGAGGACAGAGCACGTCGGCGCCCAAGAGCTGCGGTGGTCGCCGGCGGCGATCCACGACGAGGCAGGGGGATCGGGTGGTACCTTCGAGCTCAGCGTGTCCTTCCGCGTCGGTAGGTGGTGGTGGTGGTCGTCAGCGAGCACCACGTCGACGATGGCCCTTGCTCCGGCGGACGGTGGCTCGGGTGGAGTTGGATCTCGTCGGGGAGGGCTGCGAGGGTCAAATCGAAGCTGGGGCTAGCTCTCTGGGTGCTCGAGGAGATCGCTGACGAGGTTTGGGCGTTGGGGAGGGCCTCACCAGAGTGAATCGAGATGGTGGCCGAGGTGGAACAGGGCGGCCGGAGTTTGGGTAGGAGACCTCCTCGAGGTCCTCCTAGTGGCCTGGCGGGGTGTTGGTGAGGTGCAGAGGTGGTGCGTGCTCGAGGGCGAGCTCGGGGTCCCCTTTTAGAGGCGATCCGGGGCGGTGGCCGTGAACGGAGATCTCCGGTGATGGTTACGGCAGCGCAGAGCTTGGTCGGGGTGTTTAGGGGGTTGAGCGTCAACGTGGAGGTCCACCGGTTCCATTTAGACGCTAAACGAGCTTGCATTAGGAGCTCTGGGTGGATTCGACGGAACGGGGCAGCGCGGGCCCGTCGGCGGCACAGGGCGCGCCCTGTGCTTGCCGGGCCATGGCGACGGTGCTGCGGGGTGCGCTGGCGTGCATGAGGCCACGCGGAGGGCAAGGGAGCGTTGGGCGGCGCCGGACGGCATAGCGAGCTGGCACGGGCTCTCGCTGGCCGCCACGGGTGGCTCTGCCACCACAGATGCTGCCGGCGTCGGCGATGCTCGCCGCCACCGACACCTGCACCCGTCCAAGAGGGCGTGCGGTGCTCTGGCCATGGAGGAGAGGCCGTGCGCAACGCGCCAGGGCGCACTGTGGATTGGTGACAACTCTCTGACGAAAACGACACTGAACTTCTCTGGATCTCTGAATGTGCACAGTAACAGTGTCGGCCAAGTGTTCGACGAAATGATATTGGCATGAGGAGAATTCTCCTTGAGCTGATTTTTGGTGGGGTGGCCTCTCATTGCATCTGGGTGCTGCCCGAATTTTGGTAGAATTTTTGGAGAAGAGAAGATATGAATTTCACCAAATTTGACAAATCTGGTCCAAACTTGCAGAGGCTGAAACTTGAAAATTTTGAAAAGAGGAGGAGTGGTTCTTGATGGATCTAGGTTTTGGATGCTAAGGACTATCCATAGGAGTTGGTTTGTGATCAAAACTCAAAGGGAATTAGGTACTTGCTTTATAAATCACCTAGGCTTAAATTAAATGACAGAATTGTTTTGGGGAAATAAAACAAATGAAAACAAATCCAAAAATGGGTTGGACTTGTTGGAACAGAATGTTTGGATTGCCCCAAAGTGGAAAGAGGGGTTTTGGGGAGGATTTACCACATGAGGCATGGTACAACCATGAGTGGTTTCAAAATAAGAGAAGTCCCAAAACTCCTAGGGTTTCTTTTTAAAAGAAAATAAATCCCAAGAATAAATTTGAGAAGGGGTCAAACAGAAGAAAGGTTTTTAATAACCAAACACCAGGGTTGAAGAAGATACCAAAATAAAATCCTTGCCAAGGGGAAAAAGTTTTGAGAGAGAGGTTTTTGGAAGGATTTAAATGACCTTCTTCAAATCCAACAAAGTTTTTGTTGAAAACCAAAAATGGAAATTTTTGGAGTGTCACAGAATATGACCGGGAAAATAGGGAAACCGACATGTGGGGCACACCCGTCGGGACGACGTAGCGCAGACTAGTACAATGGAGGAGCTGGCCCATGACCTCCTCGCCACCGACAACCATTCATGTGGGTCGTTGGGGCCAACAACGGGGCGCAGCTCCAGCACCGCCTCTGGACACGGCGACCGCGGTGAGCGACACGCTCATATCATCGCTAGACACGGTCGGTTTTAGTGTGCCGAGGGTGGCGTTAGTGCTGTGGCACGACCAACAGTATGTTTTGTTTATGCCCAAGGTTGCCCCATTAAAGCATTGGGTAGCCAAAATTTTGGTTGAGGTATTGGTTGCCCATGATTTGGCCGACATTGGCAAGAAAAATGAACTAGAGTTGGCTAGAGTTCATTGGCATGCCAAAAAATGGCAACCATCCAAACAAAGACCAATCTTTGGGTCATGACCAAACTTTTGGTTGAGGTACTGGTTGCCCATGATTTGGCCGACATTGGCAAGAAAAATGAACTAGAGTTGGCTAGAGTTCATTGGCATGCTAAAAAAATGGCAACCATCCAAACAAAGACCAATCTTTGGGTCATGACCAAAATTTTGGTAAGGTGCACTTTGGCCACAATCCAAACACACCCCAACACCCGGCTCGTCGAGGATGCACGGGGCGCCGCGATGTATCCGCGGAGTGGTGTAGCATGGCCAACTGCATCCTCTGGACCTGAGACCATGCCGGGTCGTCTTGCTTTTTCAATGACATGCGGGGATCGCATGTGAGAAAAGGGCATCTCCAACGTTGCCATGACCGAGCTGACTACCCTCGCACACCAAAACCCTCGTCCCTCGCGCCGTCGCGCGGTGCGTTCCCAGCCGGCGCCAGCTGCCCGCATTCATGCCGTCTGTTCGTATGTCGTCTAAGAGACTCGGTGCCCGAGGAACCAACTCCGGCAACTTAATGACGCACCCGGACGCTTGGCCTCACCGGAATGCGCTACTTAAAGTGGCAATGCCCAGCTAACCTCCACACCATAGTGCATCGTCCTCCTACCTGGCACCACATCCGCCATGACCGCAAGTGCGAACGCTCTGCAGGAGAGCTTGTCTTCGGGGATGAAGCTCGAGGTCACCACCCTCACTCAAGTCGCCTCTCGCGACGCAATAGCGGCGTAGCCGGACGCGGACATGACCGAACAAGCGGTGGCCACGCTAGCGGCCGACGACAGGAGCACCGTCAGCCATGCGTCCTACTTGCTGCCGTCCAACGTCCGGCACCGCCAAGGTCGGGGACTCCTCCGAGGATGAGTAGGGCATGGGAGGCAGCAGGGCATGGTGTGCCAACTGGCCGGTCCGTATCCTGTGTTCTACTCATCCTCGCGGGAGACCGCACCTTCACTTCATGGGTCTTGAACCCCGTCCCCGTACATAGAGATCACAGATGGAGGACGTCGGTCGCCGCCATAGAATAGGTTTATGGTTGGGTTTCTTTTATTTTTCTGTCCTATAAAAGTTCGAAATGTAATGAAAATCTGCCATATTTGCATTAATCTCGGCCGGTGTATATGAACTTTCACAATAATATACATATTGTAGTAGTACTAGCAAGATGCCCGTGCGTTGCACGGAAGATCAAGATCTTGTGGGAGAAAAGGATGAATGAGGGAAAGCCTTATCTGCAAATGTGGAAAGGAGTGCGGGTAAATTGTCATAGTTTCCTTCCTATCTGTTAGATATAGATCGGACGACCTACATTGCAGGATGATAGGCACACCATCATCACCAACTCTGCTTTTTATTGAACCGAGACAAATCTAACATGCGAAGTAAAATAAACACATAGGGTCTATACATACACAATTTATCTTAGGCACTCCAATAGTACGTCCACTACACATTCACGCATTTCACATCTTTTTACATCTACGAGAACCTACGAAAGGGTTAACGTAAATTGCCTCTCTCTCTCCTCCCCTGATTTTCATGGTGGTGGGCCCCTCCCTCCCCCCAATCTACAATCAATAGCTCACATGTTTCACATTACGTTAATTACGTAACTGGGATTACGTAGGTGTAGCATTACTCGTCCTAAAAAACCCAACTAAGCCAACCTCCCAGCATATCGAGCGGGAAAAGACCCGGCCGTGCCATTTTAGTCGGGATTACTGGATTACTAGTAAGTAGTATTGATGGATCGCGCGAAGCAACAATTTTTTTTGAGGGGGCAAAGCACCTAGTTTAAAAGGAAAAAATGCGGTACACCCACAGCACTCCTATCGCGGTCGCATTGCACCCCACACACGTTCGGTCCTACACACGGCTCACGCAAACGGAATGCGCTTCGGCTTGCCTCTTCACTGACACATGGGACTACACTTGGAGAAACCGACCATGCGCCAAACTTCCCCCGCCCACTGCATGAAAATCCTCCCCCCCTCCACACAAAAATTCCCCCCAAATCTGATTCAATCGGCCTTCGGCCAACTAGCCAATAATATTCCCCAAACCCCCTCCCCCCGCCCCCCTCCACTCCATTCACTCCACCCTCCCCGCTGCGCCGATACGTTGGTGCCGTGGTTCGTCGGGGGGACACGGCGATCCTCTCGCTCCCACAGTACGCTCTCGTAGACTGCCGTCCTCTAGCCGCGCCGCCACCTCTGGCTATGTTCTTGTGGAGGCGCACGGCGGTCAACGCTGCCACCGCTGGCGACGTTCGTGTGGAGACGCATGGCGGTCAGCTTCTCCCATGGTACGCGCATTCTAGACTGAGGCCCCATTCATGTCGGTGTAGCGCTGAATGTTAGCTGATAGACGCTGTTAATCTCACTGTTTGCCGAAGTAGTTTACTGTCAATATGCTCTGCTTAAGAAGCTTCCTTGCCCTGTTATGCACTCAATCTGCTTAGCTGAGATGGCATGCCAGGGCCGATTAGTTGCTAAAATATCCTGCCATATATTTATTGTGACATAGATTGCCATGGTCTAGTAGCCAATCTGTTAGGTGAAATAGCTCTACACTGTTTTATACTCGATCTTTGTTGCTGCGATGGCCTTCGATAGTTCGATGGCTATGTGCTCGGCCTCATTGACTGCTGAAACAGCCTACCATAATTTAGCACTCAAATCTGTTTGCTGAATTAGCTTTACATATATTTCGTTACTTAGATCCGCTCGTCCAAATATCTTGCCATAGCTTTAGACATCGACCTAGGTATTTTTTTCTGGACTTCATAAAAAAGCATATATGTTTTTCATGTAATATCTAGTAGAAGAACTAATTTGTATGTCTAACAGATGGACAGGACTTGGATAACTTCTGCTCGAAGATTCTCTGCTGCATATGTCGAGGGGGTTGAAAACTTCATGAACTTTATCAGAGCTGAGTATGGTGGTCCGAAATCAGATGTGCTCTGCCCATGTAGCAGTTGTATGAATTCAGTTACAAGACCCCAATCAACTGTGCAAAATCATCTACACTTGTATGGGATGTCGGTCACATATACTAGGTGGGTTCATCATGGTGAAGCTATGAACATCAATGTTATTGACTACGTGGAAACAGCAGATCAGCATCTTGATTTCCTTGATGCTCAGGTGGAAGAGGAGGAGGTGGTGGTGGTGGCGGAGCCAGTGAGTTTGGCCAACATTGAAACAATGCTACAAAATGCTCATGCATTCCATGAAATTTCACCTGCAGAAGAAAAACGGTGGGCCTGCATGTTGGAACAGTGCAACATGGTTGTCACCCCAGGAAATATGCTGTCAGTATTCTCAGCTATGGTCACCTTTCTTCAGGTGAAGACATCTGAGCGGATGACCAACAAATCATTCAATGCGATGTTGGTTGCTTTCCGCAAATCTTTCCCAGATGCGTCTGAGCTGCCACACACCTGCAGTAAAATGAAGAATTTCCTTCGTGTAGTTGGAATTGGATATGATATGATCCATGTTGGTAAGAATAATTGTGTTCTATTCCGGAAGGATTATGCCAACTTAAGTGAATGCCCGAAATGCAAATCATCAAGATGGAAAGATGGCGATGCTGTGAAGAGGATTCCTCATAATGTTCTAAGACATTTTCCAATTACACCAAGATTGCAGAGGTTGTTTCATGATGCTGAAACAAGAGAGGATGTACTGTGGCATTCTAGGAACCAGGAGTACAGAGATCAGAATGTAATGAGCCATCCATCTCATGGTAGTGAGTGGAAAAGCATCAATGATAAACACACAAAGTTTGTTACTGACCCGAGAAACATTAGACTTGGCTTAGCTTCAGATGGATTTAACCCATTTGGCCACCAGAGCGTCACATATAGCATGTGGCCAGTGCTTGTTATCCCTTACAACATGCCTCCAAATGTCTGCACCAAAGTATCAAACTACATGATGGCCTTGCTCATCCCAGGTCCAAAAAGTCCTGGAAAGGATTTTGATTTGTTCATGGAGCCTCTTGTGGAGGAACTTCAACAGCTATGGAGGGGTGTTCTCACTCGAGACCTATATAGCAGCCCACCAGCTGATTTCTTTCTGTGTGTTGTTATAATTTGGTGCATCCATGATTATCCGGCTTTGGGCACTATGTCAGGGCGAACGACACATGGTTACAATGCATGTGTTCGCTGTGACAGGAATCAACTGTCATACGCAATACTTAGCAAGATCTGTTACATTGGACACCGCCGTTTCCTTGCCAAGGACAAGCCGCATCCTAGAAAATACTGAAGACATGTGTTCAATGCAAAGCATGAAAACCGTGATGCGCCAAGGAGGCTCACCGCCGATGAGTTGCAAGTAGAATTAGAGAAGGTCATGCATATTACACCAGGATACCATCCTGGTAATGGTAGTGGGAAAAGGAAGCATGGCAGGGCAGAAGAGAGATTATTGTTTCCCCGCAGGTCCACTTTGTGGGACTTGGAGTATTGGAAAGATTTGGATCTACGGCATAATCTTGATGTGATGCACACCGAGAAAAATATATGTGACATCATTATCGGCACACTTCTTAATATTGAAGGCAAGAGGAAAGATACCTTAAAATCTAGGATTGATTTGACACACCTGGGTATCAGAAAGGATTTGTAGGTGCAAGATGAAGGTAAACCACGGGATATGGCACCAGTTGTGTACGTCTTGGACAAGGTAAAAAGAAAAGAATTCTGCGAGGTCCTGTCACGTGTGAGATTCCCACATGGATTTGCTTCCAACCCTGAAAGGAGAGTCAGTGCATATGGAAACAAGGTACAAGGGTTGAAAACTCATGACTGCCACGTCCTACTTCAAAGGGTTTTACCTGTTATCCTTAGAGGATTGGGCCGCCCTGACTTATACAGAGTAGTTGCAGAGTTGGGACAATTCTTCAGGGAGCTCTGCAGTAGAAATATCAGGATAGATGCTTTGGAGCGTCTTAGAGACAAGATACCAACTATCCTATGTGACCTTGAGAAGATATATCCTCCGGCCTTCTTTGATGTGATGGTGCATTTGGCTGTTCATCTACCTGATGAGGCACTACTTAGAGGTCCAGTACAGTATGGCTAGATGTACCCTATTGAAAGGCGGCTTGGTACTTTCAAGGGCTATGTTAGGAACATAGCTAGACCCGAGGGTTCCATTGCAGAGGCCTACATTGCTACCGAAGCGTTGACATTCTGCTCAAAATACATTGAAACAGATGATCAGCTTAGCAAAGAGGTGGGTGAAGACAATCCTGGGCTCAATGTTTTCGATTATTCTGTTCGAGTTATAGGGAAGAGTTAACAAGAGGACAAACCTAAATATTTGGACAAAATGGTTTGGTATGTGTTGAATAACTGTCCTGAGATACTACCTTATATCAAGTAAGTGCAGTACTGCAACTTATACATCATAATCTACTAAACTTGCAGCACATTCTTATATATTTAGATGTTTGATGCAATCACTATGTTGTGCAGCATCTCCAAAAAGGAGTTACTGCCGCAAAATCAAAGAAACATTGACAAACTGGTTATGGCAGGATTTGCGAAATGGTTCAAGAACCATGTAAGCTTTTGAATTGCACTGTCAGTTTTTTTAATATATTGAGTACATAAGATGATCAGCTTGTCTATTTTCTAACCATAGGTTAAGAAGATGTGGGAGGATGGGCAGGCAGTTGATGATGCCCTTTACTCACTAGCAATGGGTCCTGATACTCGGGTAAGACATTATGAATCTTGCGTTGTTGGAGATGTGCGCTACAACACCCTTGCACGAGATGAAGGCAGGAAGACTAAAAACAATGCCATCATGAGCACGGATACGTATGAAAAAGAGACAACTGAAATGTATGCTAACATAACAGACATTGTTCAGTTGCATTATATCTCCAGTTTCGAGGATCATCGGTGTGTGGTTCTGTTGTGCTGTCGTTGGTATAACCTATTTTCCAGGATCGCAAAACCCAGAGCTGATGTTTATTTCAAATCCATCAATGTCAAGGCGGCGTACCAGACCAACGAGCCTTTTATTTTGGCAAATCAAGCAACACAGATATTTTTATTGGAAGACACATTTGCACGTAGCGATGACTGTAGAGTATTGCAAAGGTTTGAGCAGAGGAATTCATTTAATGAAGTTGCACAACAAGATGATGCTTACATTGCTGCTGATGTACAAGATAACACAGTTGTTCGTAATATCTTTGAGAACCATCACTTCAATGACACCGGCGAAAAGATTGCCTGTCGTGCTGTGGACATACAAGAGTTGATCAAGAAGAAGCCAACGTTCGAGGATGTTGAGGACGAAGAAGAAGATGACACCGTGGGGAATTACGATTCAGACTGATACACATGGCGAAGATGTTGACGCTGCTGCTGTGGATGATGATTACATTGCTTTTGTCGTATTTGCCTGTCAGAAGACGTTTTTTATCTACTATGTGAAATTGTGTTTGCTATGACAACTGAAACCTGATGAACATGTTGTTTAGTATTTTGCTGTGAGAACATCACTTGTTATGTATGCTGATTTGTGTTTGGTGATTGTATGACAACTAAAACATGATGACATTGTTGTTTAGTTGTACTCATATTTGGCTGTGAAACATGAATTTGATGACATAGTTTGCTGTTGGACTGCAATTTGCTCGACATCTTCGAATGAGAACAAAGATGACCCGATAGGGCCTCTACTATTTATTTATTTATGAGCAAAAGGGGCTACCCCATGATTTCCGTTAATAGAAATCATTAGATGTTCACAACACTACGCCCAGCCTGCTACACAGGTTTCTTTCATTACTAGTTTCAGCAAAGTGCTCATGTCATAGCCACTGAATACATCACGTGTGCTACATACACTTCAAATAAAGAGACAATCATCCTACAGAGCACATTGATTTTGCCCATTATCTTCACAAGCTCTTTCATCTCCTCATTGCTGTCAAGGCCGTTCAGCAGCTGTTGCTTGGCCATGATCAGAGGAACTGCATCTTTAACCTTCTGCTCTGCATCTTCCTCTTCTATCGTTCCTTTAGTTACTTGTCCAACACCCCAACCTGCTAGTATTGGGATTCCTCGGCTAACCAAATAATCAACATAGTTGCATTCCCCCACATAAGCAACTTCCCAAAAATACAAATCACACGAATCTTCCCTTTTCTGCACGAATCAAATTGGAAGATCATCAACCAAACTATTAAAAAAAATCAGCAACTGAAAGCAGCAGAACAACACTTAAACATATTATTACCCCATGATTCGGGCATTTGTAGAAGACTCTTCCAGGGTTGAGGATTGTGGTTGAGACGTGATGGATGACTCTGCGTGATTTGCAGCAGTGGCACCACACCAACGACAGCAGGTTGTGATGAGCAATCGGCTATGGTGCGCGTGCCGGCGGGGGTGTGATGAGACCCACAAGCGATGGTACGGGTGGCGACTTGGTGCATATCTGGTTGTTGCTTGCTGAAGAGCGGGTGGACGAGTAGCCAGCGGACATGGTTGCTGCAGCCAGAGCTTCTGATGCTAGGTAGAGTAAGTAGAGAAGAGGAGAAGTGAATGTTGGATATGTCAGTTTCATTACTTGCAGAGTAGCATAGCACCATATATAGTCATAGTCTAGGTTTGGATTCGAACCAGCTACAGGAGCATGTCTCTCTTTTTTCTAAAACTCGGCAACATCTCTTTACTGGTACACTAGCTTGTTCCGTACGCCTTCCCAAGTCTTTGATTTTCTTTCCCTTTTTTTGTGAGGAAGGAAGGAGGACAAAATTGAGAGTTCCTGGGACTCGAACCCAAGACCTCTCGGTTGAAAACCAAGGGTTCTAGGCACTTATGTGGCGAACATTCCCCGTGAGGAGGACGGCAGACGAACGCATTTTCCTCGCAGTTTTCTTCCTATATATAAAAAAGTATGCTACTTGGTGTCCACTTAGTCAACAAACGATTGTGCCAACCTTGACCGTTGGATTGGCATTCAACGTCTATCGGATTTCTTCAGTCTCTTCTTCCTCGAGCCGCCAAAGCTAAACCAGCGACGGTGGGACCGCCTGCTTCCGCCTCCCACGGCTGGCTGTGATCTTCCCTGACTCTTGTTCGTTCCCGTCCAAGGCCTCACTATCGTCCTCCGCCTTGGTTCGCTCGCCACGGCGCCGCCCTCCGGTGTTGTCAACATGGTCAACAACCAAGACGAATAAGGAGATGCCAGTACATGGTGAGGATGACAGTAGGGACCCAGCAGCGCGTGCAATAATTTTGTTTTTTTGGGACGGAGAAGGGTATCAACTGGGTTGTGCGGGACCCATGGCCCGTCTAGCCCAGGCTTTTATTTCATATGTTTAGCACATGACCAGCCCAGTTTGTTTTTTTCCTTTCTGAAAATGGCTAGCCAGCTATTTTATTGTTTGCAGAATAACCAACATAGGCATACTTGCTTTTCTACGCCCTGCTGGGCCGGAAATCTTTCAAGTCGAGGAGGGATGCATTTTGCCCAGAAAATGGGCTATAAGTAATAAGAAATGGGCTATAAGTAATAAGAAATGGGCTATAAGTAATAAGAAATGGGCTATAAGTAATAATAAATGGGCTGTAAAATGAAAAAAGACAGCAAACAGGCAATTAGTTCCAAAATACTGTTTTCTTTCGGATTTTGATATTTTAAATTTCATTTTTTTGTGCGGGTAAAATTTCATTGAATTTAAATTAAGGTATATTTAGATTTCAAATTAATTTGAATATGGCTAGAAATTTCGAGCTGTATGCTGTTTGGGACAGATTCGGAGGCTAACTTGTGGGTCTACTAGGTTGACGTGTACTTTGGCTTTGTCAACTTAGTCCACAAACGATTCTAGCAGCAGTGACCGTTGGATGTTAATCCAACGGCCATGCTGCTTCTTCAATATCTGATCTTCTTGCTCCAGCCGCCCAAACCAGCTCCGGTGGGACTGCCTGCTCCCGCCTCTCGTGGCCGGCTGTGCTGCCGCACAGGCCGCACCGCCCCACCCTACTTCATTGCTGGCCAGGCCATTCCTCTACTCACCCACACCTCCTGTTATTTTCCGGCGACGGCAGCCGGACCAGTAAACCCTCGTACTCCCCACCGCGTGGGCAACCATTGCCGAGTCTTCCCCGGCTCCGTGTCGTTCCCTTCCTAGGCCTCGCCGTCGTCCACCGCCATGGTGCTCTCGACGCGGCCTAGTCAACGTGGTCAACGAATGACATCCATCGGCCGTGGACTGTACGTGGAGAGGCTGACAGTTGGGTCCATGGCCGCACACCAGGAAATGCCTCCTTGTTACACACAAAATAATGATTCCTCCACCTGACAGCTGGGACCCACCGGAAGGGCCTCTGTATTTCGCCAAAAAAATGTTCCCCTCGCTGACATGTCGGACCCACCAGCTATATCTTCCCACGCAAGGAAGTGCCTCCTTATTACGCACAAAAAAATGAATACCCCTGCTAGCTGGGACCCACCATAGTGGGAGGATGACTTGTGGGCCAACTAAGTTGATGGGGATGGAGGGCTTTGTCAACTTAGTCAATATGAACGATTCTAGCTCCAGTGATCGTACGATGTCCATCCAACGGCCGTAGTGCTTCTTCAACCTCTGGTCTTCTTGCTCCAGCCGCCCAAAGCAGCACCGGTTTTGCCACATGCTCCTGCTTCCCATGGCCGGCTGTGCTGCCGCGGAGGCCTCACCGCCCCCTACTATTCCCACCGCTGGCCAGGCCCTGCGGAGACGGAAGCCTCACACCGCAACCGAACTAGTGAACCCTCTTACTCCTCTCCGCGCGGGCTTCCACTACCGCGTCTTCCCCGGCTCCACATCGTCCCCTTCCTAGGCCTCGCCGCCGTCCACCGCCGTGGTGCTCTCGGCACAGCGTGGTCAACAGGGTCAAGGAACGACTTCCATCGGACATGGACTGTACATGGAGAGGCTGACAGCTGGGTCCACGGCCACAGCAAGGAAGTGCCTCCTTATTACGCAGAAAATAATGATTCCTCCACCTGACAGCTGGGACCCACCAGATGGGCCACTGTATTTCACGAAAAAACTTTTCCCCCTGAATGCTAGGACCCACCGGCTACATCTTCGCACGCAAGGAAGTGCGTCCGGGCAAAAAAACGATTCGCCCCCCTGACTGCTGGGACCCACCAGCTACATCTTTGCACGCAAGGAAGTGCGTCTAGGCAAAAAAACAATTCGCCCCCCTGACTGCTGGGACCCACCAGCTACATCTTCGCACGCAACAAAGTGCATCCGGGCAAAAAAAATGATTTTCCCCCCTGACTGCTTGGACCCACCAGCTACATCTTCGCACGCAAGGAAGTGCGTTCGGGCAAAAAAAATGATTCGCCCCCCTGACTGCTGGGACCCACCAGCTACATCTTCACACGCAAGGAAGTGCGTCCGGGCAAAAAAACGATTCGCCCTCCTGACTGCTGGGACCCACCAGCTACATATTCGCACGCAAGGAAGTGCGTCCGGGCAAAAAAACGATTCACCCCCTGAATGCTGGGACCCACCAGCTACATCTTCGCACGCAAGGATGTGCGTCCAGGGAAAAAACGATTCACCCCCCTGACTGCTGGGACCCACCAGCTACGTCTTCGCACGCAAGGAAGTGCGTCCGGGCAAAAAAACGATTCGCCCCCTGACTACTGGGACCCACCAGCTACATTTTTGCACGCAAGGAAGTGCCTAACAGTCGGGATACTGTTAATCTCCATCGTCGACCTCCTCCAGCCTCCAAGGGCTACCGTCGACCTCCTCCAGCATCCACTGCGCGCTACTCCACCGGCTACTGTTCAACCACCCCTCCACGGGCACCCCTCCACCATCTACTGTTCATCCAGCCCTCCACGGGGTCGTCCTGTTCATCCAGAGGCAACGCCACGGGGTCCTGCATCCACCCCCACCGCTCACTGTTCATCCACCCCCCCCCCCCCCCCCGCAACGCTCACTGTTCATCCAATCGATCGGCTTCAGTTAGTAGCAGTAGCGAAGGAATCGCTCGATCGGGTTCAGTTAATAGCCATCGATCGATCGCTCGGGTTCAGTAACGCGTAGCCTGCAGTGCAATCGCTCGGGTTCAGTTAGAGCCCAACGCCTCGTTCGGGTTTAGTTAGAGCCAAAACCTCGCACACACGCGCGTACGTGTATGAGAGAAACGCGCATCGCTCGGCCCCCGATCGCCCACTATAACCGGGAACTCCCCGAAATTTTCCTCGCCCTCGCTTCTACCATAGTTTTTTCCGTCATGGACGGCCCAAAGAATGTCATGCAGCTGCGTCTCCGGCCCGCCCAGGATGAAAAGCCCATTTTCTGTCATGATTTTTTGTCATAGAAGTAGGAGCCCACCACATCTATGATGATACCGGGTTTTGTCACAATTATCATCATAGAAGTGTCATATGTATGACAGAAAAAAGTTTCGTTCGGCCCAAAATGTCACGGATGTGTCTTTTTTTGTAGTGGCTCTGGCGCCTTTCGCTATTTTCCCGGCTCTGGCGCCTTTTGCTTCTTTCTCGGCAGTGAGCAATCTTTCCAATTTTTCAACAGCTCGTCTATTTCCTCGCCGCTCCTCGTACGCGGGCATCTTTGGGGTTCGGTTTCACCATCAAACAGATCCTTGCATTTTCTCCATGAGTCATTGTCGCGAAGCCACCTTCGATATCCCATGAACACGATTTTTGAAGACCCGAGATCTCTATCTAGCTGGCAATATGTTGTGTCATCCATGCACCTGACGCATCCAGAAAATCCGTGGACCACCTGCCCCGCGACATATCCGTAACCGAGATAGTCGTGCACCGTCGTGAGCAGTGCGACTCTCATAGGGAAATATTCTTTCTCTGCGGCGTCCCACATATTGGCTGGCGTTTTCCACAGTGTGTCTAGCTCCTCTTTCAGCAACCCCAGATACAGATTGATGTCGTTCCCTGGTTGTTTCGGCCCTTCAATTAGCATACGCATGTGAACGTACTTCCTCTTCATGCACAACCAGGGGGGCAGGTTGTACGTCCACACAAACACAGGCCAGGTGCTATGTGTGCTTCTCTGGCTGCCAAACGGATTGACTCCATCGGTGCTCGCGCCCAGCATGATGTTCCTTGGATCGTTCCCAAATTCTAAGTGTTTGAAGTTCAACGCTTGCCACTGGCTCGTATCCTTAGGGTGACTCAGCATCTTGTCTTTTTTATTTATCTCCGGATCATTTGCGTCATCTTCTCGCTTCTTCTCCTCCATATCCGCGTGCTAACGCAGGAGCTTTGCTAGCTTAGGGTCCACGAAATACCGCTGCAGGCGAGGAGTGATCGGGAAGTACCACACCACTTTTTGAGGAGCTTTCTTCCTCCTCTTGTATCGAGTGACGACGCACACCGGACATATGGTAGACTCCGCGTGCTCGTCCCGATAAATGATGCAATTGTTCATGCACACATGGTATTTCACGTGCGGTAAATCCAGTGGACACACGATTTTGTTTGCCTCCTCGAATCTGTTCGGGCACTTGTTCGCCTAGGGGAGACGTTCGTGCCAGAATGACATGTTCTCGTCGAAGCATGTGTCGGTCATTTTGTGTTTTACCTTCATCTCCAGAGCCATGAGCGTTACTTTCTGGCGGGTATCCTCGGGCCTGCATCCTTCATACAATGGAGTAACCGCGTCTATCTCTAGTTGATACAGCTTGGCTTTCTCTCGGGCAGCAGCTCTTGCGTTATCCGTCTGCTCGAGAAGCAGCTCTTGAATATGAGGGTCCTGCACCCAGCCCATCGATGGTCCATCATCGTCTGCTCCGGCATCTTCATCTTCATGATCATGACCTTCGTCTGCTCCGACATATTCCTCATCATCATGTCCGACATCTTCTAATTGATGAATGTGTACTGCATCTGCTTCATGATCATGTCCTGGAGATTATTCGTCTTCTCGCCCGCCCTCGCCGCAGTTGTCTTGCTGCCCTTCCTCATTTCTTGCCCGGCCCCCATGGACGACTTCATAATCATCTTCATCACCTTGCCACCGATAGCCATCTATGAAACCACGCAAGAGCAGGTGGTCCCGCACCTGTACGGAATCCGGGTCCATAAGGCTCCTCAGCTTGCATCTTCGACACAGACATCTTATCTCCGTCTCGTTCTTTTGAAGCATCTTGGCCTTCGCGGAGCTCAAAAACCTATTCACGATGCCTTCGGTCATCGTCCGGAGCATGGTCGCCTGCGGAGTAAAGCAAAACGATATTTTAGAACCAAGAAAAAATTTGGCATGACTTTGCCTAAAAATAGGACCAAAAAGAATGCATAGTGCCAAATTCTCGCCGAAACGGAAATGAATCAACATTCCAGCAAAATATTGGCAACTATCGCATTTCAAATACCGGTACCTGCAAACACAAACATATATGCAACACCACAAACATATGCAACACCACAAACATACATAGATCTAGCTAGGCCATAAAAAGTGCCTGTGCACGTTGTTGGAGGGAGAAAAAAGTAGGTCTACAACATAAAGAAAGCTTTCCCATTACTTACCTATCAAAAAAAGGTAATTTAACCACTTAATTTGGACGAATCTATGGTGCAAATGAGGTGAGGAGGAGGAGGCAGCCGAGACAAGCTTGTAGGAGGAGGTCGAGAGAATGAAGTGGGGAAAGTGAGTGTGGTAGGTGGCTGTCCAAAATATCTAGCTGGTCTCAGGTTACTAATGGCGCACCACCTATCAATGCGCCATTAGTAACCCTGGTTACTAATGGCGCACCAGTTAGGTGGTGCGCCATTACTAGTTTTGCAAAAAAAGTAAATGTTAGTAGTGGCGCACCATGTATGTGGTGCGCCATTACTAGTTTGAACTAGTAATGGCGCACTATACACTGGTGCGCCATTACTAGTTTTGAAAAAAAAGTAAAAAAAAATTGTTAGTAGTGGCGCATGGGATGAGTGGTGCGCCATTACTAGTTAAAACTAGTAATGGCACACTGTGCCCTGGTGCACCATTACTAGTTTTGGAAAAAAAGTTTGTTAGTAGCGGCGCACCGTGGGTGTGGTGCGCCATTAGTGTGATGGACACTAATGGCGTACCAACACATGGTGTGGTGCGCCATTAATGTCCATATTATCTATAGCCCTTTTCCTAGTAGTGTCATCATTGCAATTAATAGGAAGTAATAAAGAAAGAGAGGTCCTCACATATAAATATACTATCTTGGACATCTTTTATGATTTTGAGCACTCATTAAGTATGACATGCTAAAGAGTTGATGTTGGACAAGAAAGACAACGTAATGGGTTACGTTTTCTCACATATTAGTTAAAGTATATTGTCATGGATCGTCCAACATGTTGAGCTTGCCTTTCCCCCTCATGCTAGCCAAAATTCCTTGCACCAAGTAGAGATACTACTTGTGCTTCCAAATATCCTTAAACCCAGTTTTGCCATGAGAGTCCACCATACCTACCTATGGATTGAGTAAGGTCTTTCAAGTAAGTTGTCATGTTGCAAGCAATAAAAATTGCTCTCTAAATATGTATGACTTATTAGTGTGGAGAAAATAAGCTTTATACGATCGTGTGATATGGAAGTAATAAAAGCGACGGACTGCATAATAAAGGTTCATATCACAAGTGGCAATATAGAGTGACATTCTTTTGCATTAAAATTTTGTGCATCCAACCCTAAAAGCACATGACAACCTCTGCTTCCCTCTACGAAGGGCCTATCTTTTACTTTATGTCTTTTACTTTATGCAAGAGTCAAGGTGATCTTCACCTTTCCTTTTTTTCATTTTATCCTTTTGGCAAGCACCTCGTGTTGGAAAGATCCTGATATATATATATATATATATATATATATATATATATATATATACATATATATATATATCCAATTGGATATAAGTTAGCATGAACTATTATTGTTGAAATCACCCAAAGGTGAATACATTGGAAGGCAACACTATAAGCCCCTGTCTTTCTCAGTGTGTGATTAAAACTTCATAACCATAAGTATTGCGTGAGTGTTAGCAATTGTAGAAGACTAGATGATGGTTGAGTATGTGGACTTGCTGAAAAGCTTTATTCTAGACTCTTTCCAATGTTATGATAAATTGCAATTGCTTCAATGACTAAGATTATAGTTTGTTAGTTCTCAATGAAGTTTATGATCCATACTTGACATTGTGAATAGATTGTTACTTGAGCATGAGAAATCATATGACAAAATCTATATATGTTGTTGTTATAAGAATGATCATGATGCCCTCATGTCCGTATTTCATTTTTATCGATGCCTCTATCTCAAAACATGTGGACATATTTTTTGATATCGGCTTCCGCTTGAGAACAAGCGAGGTCCAGGCTTGGGGGAGTTGATACGTCCATTTTGCATCGTGCTTTTATATTGATATTTTTTGCATTATGGGCTGTTATTACACATTATGTCACAATACTTATGGCTATTCTCTCTTATTTTACAAGGTTTATCATGAAGAGGGAGAATGCCGGCAGCTGGGATTCTGGCTGGAAAAGGAGCAAATATTGGAAACCTATTCTGCACAGCTCCAAAAGTCCTGAAACTCCACGGAAGTCAGTTTTGGAATTAATAAGAATTATTGAGCAAAGAAATTACCAGAGGGGGCCCACACCCTGGCCATGAGGGTGGGGACGCCCCCCTACTGGGCGTGCCCCCAGTCTCGTGGGCCCCCTGGTGGCCCTCTGGTGCCCATCTTCTGCTATATGAAGGCTTTTACCCTGGAAAAAATCATAAGCAAGCTTACGGGACGAAACTCCGCCGCCACGAGGTGAAACTTTGGCGGAACCAATCTAGGGCTCCGCCGGAGCTGTTCTACCGGGGAAACTTCCCTCCGGGAGGGGGAAATCATCACCATCGTCATCACCAACGATCCTGTCATCGGGAGGGGGTCAATCTCCAGCAACATCTTCACCAGCACCATCTCCTCTCAAAACCCTAGTTCATCTCTTGTATCCAATCTTGTATGAAAACCACAAATTGGTACCTGTGGGTTGCTAGTAGTGTCGATTACTCCTTGTAGTTGATGCTAATTGGTTTACTTGGTGGAAGATCATATGTTCAGATCCTTAATGCATATTAATACTCCTATGATCATGAACATGAATATGCTTTGTGAGTAGTTACGTTTGTTCCCGAGGACATGGGTGGAGTCTTGCTATTAGTAGTCATGTGAATTTGGTATTCGTTCGATATTTTGATGAGATGTATGTTGTCTCTCCTCTAGTGGTGTTATGTGAACGTCGACTACATGACACTTCACCATTATTTGGACCTAGAGGAAGGCATTGGGAAGTAATAAGTAGATGATGGGTTGCTAGAGTGACAAAAGCTTAAACCCTAGTTTATGCGTTGCTTTGTAAGGGGCTGATTTGGATCCACTAGTTTCATGCTATGGTTAGGTTTACCTTAATACTTCTTTTGTAGTTGCGGATGCTTGCAATAGGGGTTAATCATAAGTGGGATGCTTGTCCAAGAAAGGGCAGTACCCAAGCACCGGTCCATCCACATATCAAATTATCAAAGTACCGAACGCGAATCATATGAGCGTGATGAAAACTAGCTTGACGATAATTCCCATGTGTCCTCGGGAGCGCTTTTCTCATTATAAGAAATTGCAGGCTTGTCCTTTGCTACAAAAAGGATTGGGTCACCTTGCTGCACCTTATTTACTTTCATTGCTTGTTACCCATTACAAATTATCTTATCACAAAACTATGTGTTACCTACAGTTTCAATGCTTGCGGAGAATACCTTACCGAAAACCGCTTGTCATTTCCTTCTGCTCCTCGTTGGGTTTGACACTCTTACTTATCGAAAGGACTACGATAGATCCCCTATACTTGTGGGTCATCAGCTGCCCCTGGCGGCGGTGCGCGGGTACCATCAGGAGCAAGCTCCGCGTCAGCAAAGGGCTCCGGTGACTACAGCAGGTTGCCGCATCTTCACCACCGAGCTACGTAGCGTCGCCTGGCCGGGCAAGTTCAAGCCGGATCTGCCTCCTCGCTATGACGGCACTGCCGACCCCGCGGAGTTCTTGCAGATCTACGAGATGAGCATCAAGGCGGCCAACGGAGACAAGAAGGTCATGGTGAACTGGTTTCCCATGGAGCTCAAGGACGCTGCCCGCACCAGGCTCCTTAACCTGCCTCCCGGCTCGATCTCCTCCTGGGACGAGATACGCAGCCGCTTCATCGCCAACTTCTAGGGCACTCATGACCGCCCCCCGGCCACGGGTGACCTGCGCCACATCAAGCAACAGCCTGGGAAGACCCTGCAGAAATGCATCCAGCGCTTCAACAACTCTCGCCTCAAGATCCCCAAGGTGACAGATGAGGCCATCATCTCAGCGTTCTCTGATGGCGTCTGTGACGTCATGATGAAGGAGTAGCTCGCCATCCATGAGGAGTTGTGCACATCTCTGGAGCTGTTCAACCTGGCGACCAAGTGCACAAGAGCTAAGGAAGGACGCCTCTCCCTCCTCGAGCTTCCAGCTGCTGACCCAGAAGAAAGGAAGACCAAGGCCAAGGACGTGAAGCGCAAAGGAGTAGCCGTGCTTGCAGCAGAACCAGACATGAAGCGTGGCAGGGACTAGCTGGAGTCGTCCAAGGGCAGCCGACCGTTCTGCGCCTACCACAACCTCCACACCCACAACACTAGCGACTGCCAGGAGCTCAGGGCCGTCCGTGAAGGACGCTTCGGTCGGCACCCCGAGCGCAACGACCAGGGCTACAGCCGAGGAGGAGGACGAGCCGGAGGACGATGGGACGACCGTGGCCCTCGCCAGGAGTGGCATGACCGACCTCGCGAGTATCGTTGGCAGGACCAGCCTCGCGGGGGTGCCTGGAGGGATCAGCCTCACGAGGACAGCCCGCAGGGCAACGCAGGCCTTCCTCCTCTGCCGCCACCGCCGAGAAGGAATGATGACCATCATCGGGACAAGGGGGCTAGGGGCTTCCAGGAGCCACGTCTTGCATCTTGGGCGGAGCTTAGGCCCCAACCTCTCAGCGCATCTTCAAGCAGTTCGCAAGGTGAACGTAGTCCTCCCCAGGCTCGAGGCCACGCGCCCACTCAGGTGGCCCAAGTGTGCCATCACCTTCAGCACAACAGATCAACTCAAGTGCGCGACTATTGTTGGCGTCCTCCCAATGCTTTGTTCCCCAGTCATCAGCAACGTGCAAGTCACCAGGACCCTCATCGATGGCAGCGCAAGGCTTAACATGCTGTCCGTTGAGATGTTTGACAACCTTCAAGTGCCATATGATCAGCTCCAGCCTACCAAGCCTTTCTCAGGAGTCACTGATGGATCCACCACCCTGATAGGGCAGGTCCGCCTCCCTGTCACCTTCGTCAAGCGTGACAACTACCGCACTGAGCTCATCGACTTCGACATCGCCCACATCCACCTGCCGTACAATGCCATCATCGGGTATCCAGCCCTAGCCAAGTTCATGGCAGTGACCCACCATGGCTAAAATGTCCTCAAGATGCCAGGAAGCGGTGGAATCATCACGGTCCCCTGCGAAGAAAGAGATGCAGTGTGCTTCCTTGAGCGTGCCTTCCAAGCTGCATCAGTCGAGGACCCGGATAGCAAGGGCGAGAACCCTCCTAAGGAAGCTCCCAAGAAGACGAAGCAACCGCCCCACACACGGCCTAAGGAGGATGGCATCTCAGGCGGTGCCGCGTCAAGATCAGCGCCCACGCAAGGGGCGCCTCCTTCCGTCGCATAGGAAGGCGCGCCCGATGCCCTCCTCGGGCAGGGCTCGGGGGCTCTCTTCTGGAGGGCCTCAAACCTTGCCAACATCACGAGGGAGGTGCTCGGGCACCACTTGGAGGCGTGCTTCACGACACGTTTCCCTCAGGAAGGCACGAGGCAGGGAAAGCCCAACGTTGAGGAGTTCATCACCAACACCACTCAGGAGCTTCAGGAAGCAAGGGCCATGCGCGGCGATCGTCGCCTGCCTGGCGTGGCTTCCCATCCAGGCGAGGATGCTGGGCTGCGCGTCTGCATCGATGACCCAGGGCTCAATTGAGCCACATCTCAGGAGCGCCTCTAGCCTTCGTGCGTGGGGCGCTGTCAGGGTCCGCCGCACAGCTACGTTCGCGTGCCTTTCGGCCTGCTGAACGTGGCTGCCACCTACCAACGTCACCTGCGGAGCATTCTGGCAGCTCAGGAGGCTAGGCATCACGTGGTCCTAGCAGAGATGGAGGCGATCCTCAAGGAACCACCTGGACCCCCAGAGCCTCCCGAGGCTTAGGTCCCTGGTGGCTAGCGAGGGTAGGCCTCTTCACCGCGCGTCTCCAGCTACCTCAACACCCCTTCTACAATGGAACCGGGTGACATCTTCCAAGTTCATTTCAGCTGGGGGCGCCCTTAGGGCTGCGTCATCCCTAGGCCGCGTGGGTCCATCCCTGTGGCATGTATCTTTTTCTTATGTCCTTAGCTTACCTTGCTGGGGGCGCCCCTCGGGCTGCATCATCCCCAAGCCGCCTGGGTCTGACCGAGTGGCATGTATCCATCTTGCGTTTGCCTAAGCTGATTTGCCTTTCATGCCTAACCTGCCTATGATTATCGCCTGACGCCTTCCACGGGCCTCCTTTCTCTCATGCAAATCGCTTGCGCGTTAAAAGGGTGGCTGCTGAGCATTGCAACTCAGGAGCTCTTACTAGCTCTCAAGCCCTCACCCCCTGGTCTTGACCACGGCATCGCGACCTGGCATACCAGCGGCGGCTGAGCTCGCTCGAGGGCCGGGACCTGAGGACGCAGAGCATTTGTATCTAACCATCTCACAGGAACACACAGCTGTCGAAGATCCAAGACCAGGCGCAACCGCCTTGAGGTAGGGCCTCGTGAGTCCCGTGCTGCTCATGAGTGCCCAGATACACCTCGTCTAGCCCTGCCGTGCAAGCCACGTGTCAGGGCGGGGCCGTACACGCCCCGGGGGCTCCTCCCGGAGGGGGCCCCCCCTCCCACACACCAGTGGAAGCACCATGCTCCGCGTTGGCTGATGACACTGCCAAGGAGCGGCTATGCCCGTACACATACGAAAGCTCTATGCTCCGCGCTGGTGATAAACAACTGAGGGCGGTCCACGGCCGTATCAACCTCAAGGAGCCCAGAGCTTAGTGTCTAGCCTCATCGCAACACCTCCCCTCGGGAGCATCGTGCAAGGGGGCTGGACATGGGGGCTACAGTGGGTCACGCCCGAGCGCACGTCACCCAGCCAGGTCCCTCGGACCTAGTCGTCGCGCGCCCTTCCCCGAGCGGAGCCAAGGTATGAAGATCGTTTGAACGTCAAGGGGGACTCTTGAGCATCGTGACTCAGGAGCCTAACTGGTCACATAGCCCCTCACTCCTTAGGTCCCATCCTGGTGATCCGGTTGGGGCTAACGGCGGTTCAGGTATGCGCGGGGCTGGGCTCTACCAACGTTGAATGCCAGATCTACTCCTATGTTCCCTCCCTATTTGTTGTTTGCGCGTCAAGGGGACTCTTGAGTATCGCGACTCAAGAGCCTAACTTGTCACGTAGCCCCTCACTCCTTGGTCCCGTCCTGGTGATCTGGTCGTGGCCAACGACGGCTGAGGTATGCGCAGGGCCGGGCTCTGCCGACGTAAAACATAAAGAAAATAGGAAGGAAACCACAAAATCTCGAAGCAAATATTACAAGCCATAATTGTCTTCACAATATCAGACGCAAGTTTAAACGCCTCCACGAGGCATGGTGTATGTTGCAGGAGTTAAAACAAGAAAGAAGCCGCAAGTAGATCACCCTTGGACAACGTCGTCGTTCGCTAGGGGCTCCACCCCCGTGGTGGTATTGCCCTGACCAGCTCCACCTCCCGAGGCTGCAGGATCAGCAGCACCGCCTGTCGTGGGCGCAGGAGCGAAGGCGCGGAACATCCCCAGCAAGGCCTCCACCTGGCCCTTCACGACTTCAGCAGCAGCGACGAAGTGCTCGTTGTCCACAGGCTCCAGCAGCTCGGCATGGTTGGCGTCAGGGTCACGGAGGTGGAGGTGGCTGAAGACACGCGTCAGCGCCGCGGAAGAAAGGACGCGAGCTTCTACCTCTTCCATGGGGCCGACGCCGTTCACAACTTCCTCAAGCGCCTCGACCAAGAAAGGAAGCAGCTGGGCGGGGCCATCCTTGGCGGTAGCCAGCGGTTTCTCCAAGCCCTTCTCATTAAGCGTCTTCAGCGCCATGCGAGACCTCTCCTCGAGGAGTGCAAAGGCCACACGGTCCTCGTCCAGGACCTTCGCCTTGGCGTCTGATACGTCTCCAACGTATCTATAATTTTTGATTGCTCCATGCTACTTTATCTACTGTTTTGGACTATATTGGGCTTTATTTTCCACTTTTATATTATTTTTGGGACTAAACTATTAACCAGAGTCCCAGCCCAGAATTGCTGTTTTTTTGCCTTTTTCAGTGTTTCGAAGAAACAGAATATCAAACGGAGTCCAAACGGAATGAAACCTTCGGGAATGTGATTTTCCAACCGAACGTGATCCAGGAGACTTGGACCCTACTCCAAGAAGTGCCAGAGGCGGTCACGAGGGTGGAGGGCGCGCCCCCCTACCTCATGGGCCCCCTGACGCTCCACCGACGTACTCCTTCCTCCTATATATACCTACGTATCCCTGAACGATCAGAACAGGAGCCAAAAACCTAATTCCACCGCCGCAACCTTCTGTATCCACGAGATCCCATCTTGGGGCCTGTTTCGGAGCTCCGCCGGAGGGGGCATCCACCATGGAGGGCTTCTACATCAACACCATAGCCCCTCCGATGAAGTGTGAGTAGTTTACTTCAGACCTTCGGGTCCATAGCTAGTAGCTAGATGGCTTCTTCTCTCTTTTTGGATCTCAATACAATGTTCTCCCCCTCTCTTGTGGAGATCTATTCGATGTAATCTTCTTTCTACGGTGTGTTTGTTGAGATCGATGAATTGTGGGTTTATGATCCAATATTATCTATGGAAAATATTTGATTCTTCTCTGAATTCTTTTATGTATGATTGAGTTATCTTTGCAAGTCTCTTTGAATTATCCTTTTTGGTTTGGTCAACTAGATTGGTAGTTCTTGCAATGGGAGAAGTGCTTAGCTTTGGGTTCAATCTTGCAGTGTCCTTACCCAGTGACAGAAAGGGTTGCAAGGCACGTATTGTATTGTTGCCATCGAGGATAACAAGATGGGGTTTTTATCATATTGCATGAATTTATCCCTCTACATCATGTCATCTTGCTTAAGGCGTTACTTTGTTTTTACTTAATACTCTAGATGCATGCTGGATAGCGGTCGATGAGTGGAGTAATAGTAGTAGATGCACAATCGTTTCGATCTACTTGTCTTGGACGTGATGCCTATATACATGATCATTGCCTAGATATACTCATAACTATGCTCAATTCTATCAATGCTTAACAGTAATTTGTTCACCACTGTAGAATACTTATGCTCTTGAGAGAAGCCACTAGTGAAACCTTTGGCCCCCGGGTCTATTCTCATCATATCAATCTCTATCACTTTATTTACTTGCTTTGTTTTTACTCTACCTTTTACTTTTTACTTTGCATCTATCTATCAAAAATACCAAAAATATTATTTATCATCTCTATCAGATCTCACTTTCGTAAGTGACCGTGAAGGGATTGACAACCCCTAATCGCATTGGTTGCGAGTTGCTATCGTTTTGTGTAGGTACGAGGGACTTGTGCATGATCTCCTACTGGATTGATACCTTGGTTCTCAAAAACTGAGGGAAATACTTATGCTACTTTGCTACGTCATCCTCTCCTCTTCGGGGAAATCCAACGCAGTGCTCAAGAGGTAGCAGTGTCCAGCTCGGCCTTCTCCGCCCTCAACTTCTACTCCAACGTTTCCATCCGGCCGCGCTCAGTGGTCTGCGACTCCACCAGCCGCGTCAGCTCGGCGTCCTCCCGAGCCTTCATCTTCTCCTCCTTCTCCTGGAGGTTGTGAGTTTCTTTTGCATGTTCGTCGCGCAAACCCTGCAGCTCGGCCTCCAGTGCCTTGCAGCGGTCTTGGGCGGTCGCGGCATCCTTCAATGCTGCCTCGCGAGCAGCTGTGGCCTGGGTGGCGGCCTGCTTCTCCTCCTTAGAAGCTGCCGCGGCCCGCCTCAGCGCCGCTCGGATAGAGGCGTTAGAATGAAGCCAGCCGAAGACCACCTCCAGGCGCCTGGCTACCAAATGGGAGTCGGCGCCCTAGAGGTCTTCTTGCAGCTGGACCATCTCGGAGAGGGCACGCTCCAAGACATCTGAAGAGACAAAAGAACCCGGAACCAGCGGCACAGGAGGAGGAGGCGGCAGCGTAACCACGGCTCGGGAGTCTGGGGGCTCCTGAGCCTCTGGTACCTCATCAGCAGCGTCAAGCACCGGCACCACCAGAGCCAGTGGGGCCATGGGGGCTGGCACCCCACTAGGGCACTCCTCCGGGCCTTGCGAGGATGACCGGGCAGGGGAGGTGCGAACGTCGTCGCCTCCCCTCCCCACGGATGAAGGAGCGGCTGCGGCAGATGCGTCAGCCCCAGACGGAGTCACCGCGTCCCCCTTCCTCTTCTTCGCCGCAGGCGGCGGCCTAACCAACCGATGAAGAACGTCAAGCACGGGCAGCATAATAAAGAACAAGATGGAGTTCGAGCACTTACTGGTCTACCTCGGCGTAGTTCACCGCCCTCTTGCCAAGCTTGAAACCTGAGAGCCTCGAGGCTCGGGGCACAGCTGCAAGGGCCCCAGGAGCAGGGGGGGCGCAGCAGAGGGGTTGGAGGCGGCTCCATGCGGCGCCTAGGCAGAAGGGGCCTCTCAAGAGACTAGCGCCGACCTGCCCTTCTTCGGGATCGCGGGCGGATCCTCCTCCTCCTGCATGTCGTCGGCCTCGTCGTCGTCTGGCAAGGTGCGGAGGATGTTTGCCCTGCGCGGGGGAGAGGTCTCCCCCATCCCCTCAAAGGTCGCCTCTGAGTCGCGCTCCTCTTCTTCCTCTTCCTCTCCTCCTCCACGGGAGTCGCCCGAAGACATGTCCACCAGCGCCGTCGCCCCCCGGGCCACAGGAGGCACCGCCGGCACTAGGCCGCACCCATCAAAGGTGGGCATAGCAGCCACCACCTGTGCCCTGTCCTCGCGGACGAACAAGGGGGTAGGGGCCCCCACCAGACACTCCTGGTCGTCTCCAACCAAGAGGCGGAGAGCTGCGGCCAGATCCTCGTCGGCCCAAGCCGCTGGATTCAGGCGAAGCTCGTCGTCTACGTCCCCAACATCCATAAGGGGAGCGGAGCCACCCGCTGCATCAGGAACTCCCTCAGGAGCGTGGCTCCCATCAGCTTCGCCGCCTTCGCGTTGCCCGACTTCAAGTCAGCGTTCATCTTCTCCAGCACCAATTTCGCCCGATTGTCAACAAGCTTCATGCGAGACCACCCTTCGTCAGGCTGGGGCATCTCCGTGGGCAGCGTCAACCAGGGGTGGCCACACTTGGCATCCATCATGACCCACTTGCTCCAGAAGTTGTCGGTCCTCTTCCCGGTCTTCGAGATCGCGTTAGCCTTGCCGTACGCGACGAAGTTGGCGCACGCCAAGGTGTGGTCGCCGTTGGTTCGGAGAGAGAAGAATTGGCGCAGTAGCGCCACGGACGGCATCACCCCAACATGCGCCTCACAGTAGTAGGCGAAAATCGACAAGAGGAGGACGGAATTGGGATGGAGATGAAGGGCCTGTAACCTGTAATGGCTGAGGACGGCGTAGAAGAAGTCGGAGAAGGGAGGAACCAAGCCTGCGACGATGGCGTTCATGAAGAAGGGGTAGAAAGTGCTCCCCTTAGCCTCCGGCTCGGTAGAGCCAGCCCGGAGTTCGGTCTCCCCCTTCTCATTGCCCTCCACCGTCGTCATTAGGCGCATGGCGGCGAGATTCTTCTCCAACACATTGGGGGCGTCCAGGGCTGGCACATACCAAGCCGGCAGCGCATCAGCCTTGTCTTTGCGGGGTGCCATCGCTCACTGAAAGGGAAGGAGTGGAGCAGATCTAAAGATTGCAGGAGCAAGGAGCGAGGAAGGGGATCTGGAGCAAGATGACGGAGAGCAATGAAGGCAATCCTTGCCCGCGCCAGCCTTTTGTTAGTCGAGCAGTTGCCGGGGCAGCGTGGGTGAGCGGAGACGCCCACGTCCAATCAGTCGCCACACTTCAACCAAGGCCGCAGGCTGTGGGGCCCATGGCTCTTCGCCCTTGCCCTTTGGCTTCGCCGCTAAGCCAAGTCCGAGTGTGCCTTGGGCCCGGGGGCTACAGTCGGCATTCTGGGAACGGGGGTCCCCAGACTTGCCTGCCTGTGGCTTGCTGCGTGGCTCCACCAATGGCCCAGTACGGCCCGTCTTCATCAACCCAACACTCAAGACCCTCGCGAGGGGCCAAGCCTCACGGGGCGGACGACACAAGGCATCCTCAGGAGTGGCCTCACCAGGCAGGCTCACGAGGAGGCGGAGAGATCAAGGCAAGGGGTACCAGGCCCATGACGCAAGCCATGACGACCAAGGCCAGGCATGCGTCAGCCCGCGCAGTGTCCTTGTTTCCCCTTGGAAAAGTTGGAATACAGTAGATATTACACCAGTATAAATAAAGAATGAGTTTTCAATAGTAACTTAAAGTGGTGATTTATTTTCTTATACTAACGGAGCTCATGAGATTTTCTGTTAAGTTTTGTGTTGTGAAGTTTTCAAGTTTTGGGTAAGGATTTGATGGACTATGGAATAAGGAGTGGCAAGAGCCTAAGCTTGGGGATGCCCAAGGCACCCCAAGGTAATATTCAAGGACAACCAAAAGCCTAAGCCTAGGGATGCCTCGGAAGGCATCCCCTCTTTCGTCCTCGTCTATCGGTAACTTTACTTGAGGCTATATTTTTATTCACCACATGATATGTGTTTTGCTTGGAGCGTCTTGTATGATTTGAGTATTTGCTTTTTATTTTAACACAATCATCCTTGTTGTACACACCTTTTGGGAGAGACACGCATGAATCGTGATTTATTAGAATACTCTATGTGCTTCACTTATATCTTTTGAGCTAGGCAACATTGCTCTAGTGCTTCACTTATATGTTTTTAGAGCATGGCGGTGGCTTTATTTTGTAAAAATTTATGAACTCTCGAGCTTCACTTGTATTATTTTGAGAGTCTTTTAGAACATCATGGTTATTTGCTTTGGTTATAAATTTAGTCCTAGTATGATAGGCATCCAAGAGGGATATAATAAAAACTTTCATATAAAGTGCATTGAATACTATGAGAAGTTTGATTCTTTATGATTGTTTTGAGATATGAAGATGGTGATATTAGAGTCATGCTAGTGGAGTAATTGTGAATTTGAGAAATACTTGTGTTGAGGTTTGTGAGTCCCGCAGCATGCATGTATGGTGAACCGTTGTTTAACGAAGTTGGAGCATGAAGTATTTATTGATTGTCTTCCTTATGAGTGGCGGTCAGGGACGAGCGACGGTCTTTTCCTACCAATCTATCCCCCTAGGAGCATGCGCATAGTACTTCGTTTGATGACTAATAGATTTTTGCAATAAGTATGTGAGTTCTTTTTGACTAATTTTGAGTCCATGGATTATACGCACCCTCACCCTTCCACCATTGCTAGCCTCTCTTGTGCCGCGCAACTTTCGCCGGTACCATACACCCACCATATACCGTCCTCAAAACAGCCACCATACCTACCTATTATGGCATTTCCATAGCCATTCCGAGATATATTACCATGCAACTTTCCACCGTTCCATTTATTATGACACGCTTCATCATTGTCATATTGCTTTGCATGATCATGTAGTTGACATAGTATTCGTGGAAAATCCACCTTTCATAATTTTTCATACATGTCACTCTTGATTCATTGCACATCCCGGTACACCGTCGGAGGCATTCACATAGAGTCATATTTTATTCTAAGCATTGAGTTGTAATTTTTCGAGTTGTAAGTAAATAGAAGTGTGATGATCATCATTATTAGAGCATTGCCTCATGTGAGGAAATAAAAAAGAGGCCATAAAAAAGAGAACGTCCAAACAAAAAATGAGAGAAAAAGAGAGAAGGGGCAATTTACTATCCTTTTTCCACACTTGTGCTTCAAAGTAGCACCATGATCTCCATGATAGAAAGTCTCTTATTTTGTCACTTTCATATACTAGTGGGAATTTTTCATTATAGAACTTGGCTTGTATATTCCAACGATGGGCTTCCTCAAATGCCCTAGGTCTTCATGAGCAAGCAAGTAGGATGCACAACCGATTAGTTTCTTTTTGAGCTTTCATACACTTATAGCTCTAGTTCATCCGTTGCATGGTAATCCCTACTCACTCACGTTGATATCTATTGATGGGCATCTCCATAGATCATTGATACGCCTAGTTGATGTGAGACTATCTCCCTCGTTTTTGTCTTCTCCACAACCACCATATTCTCTTCCACCATAGTGCTATGTCCATGGCTCACACTCATGTATTGCGTGAAAGTTGAAAAGGTTTGAGCACATCAAAGTATGAAACATTTGCTTGGCTTGTCATCGGGGTTGTGCATGATTTGAGTATTTTGTGTGATGAAGATGAAGCATAGCCAGACTATATGATTTTGTAGGGATAAGCTTTCTTTGGCCATGTTATTTTGAGAAGACATAATTGTCTTGTTAGTATGCTTGAAGTATTATTGTTTTTATGCCAATATTAAACTTTTGTTCTGAATCTTTTGGATCTGAACATTCATGCCACAATAAAGAGAATTACATGGATAAATATGTTAGGTAGCATTCCACATCAAAAATTCTTCTTTTATCATTTACCTACTCAAGGACGAGCATGAATTAAGCTTGGGGATGCTTGATACATCTCCAGCGTATATATAATTTTTGATTGTTCCATGTTATTATATTATCTGTTTTGGATGTTTTATACGCATTAATATGCTATTTAATATTATTTTTGGGACTAACCTATTAACCTAGAGCCCAGTGCCAGTTCTGTTTTTGCCTGTTTTAGAGTTCCGCAGAAAAGGAATACCAAATGGAATAAACTTTCGCGTCAATCTTTATTGGACCAGAAGCAAACCAGGAGACTTGGAGGTGAAGTTGGAGACGCAACGAGGCGGCCACGAGGGTGGAGGGTGCGCCAAGGGGGGTAGGGCGCGCCCCCTACCTCATGGGCCCCTCGGAGCTCTCCTGACCTAATTCTTTCACCCATATATACTCTTATACCCCAAAATCATCAAGGGCACCACGAAAACACTTTTCCACCACCGCAACCTTCTGTACCTATCGTGGAATAGTCACGGCAGATGTCCAAGTGTGAGGACTTAGTCGTGGTGCCATCGCAAATAGGTTAGCTTAAAGGGGTTAAACGGGACAAAGGACATAGAGAGTTTATACTGGTTCGGTCGTTTGCGGTGAAGCTAAAGGCCTAATCCAGTTTGAGGTGGTATTGCTTATGTCTCAATTACCAGGGAGCGAATACGCTTGACCTAGCTTTAGATCTCTTGTTCTTGCCCTGAACCGCCGCCGGGTCATCCCTTTATATACACAGGTTGACGCCCAGTGGCTCACAGAGTCCCGAGCTGGCTCATAGACAACGTGTCCGGCTCGGTGACTAAATATACTTACCTTGCAAGATAAGTCAGACACATATCGCGGTTTACCCCTATGGGCCTTAAGTCTCCCTTGGGCTTTAGGCCCTTGCTTCATGAACCGCCATCTTCGACATCCTCATGGGCTTTGCCTGGATGAACCGTCATAGGTATAACGCTGCCCCTCTTGGGCGGGTCATATCCAATAGTCATATCCCCAACATTAGGCCCCAGATTGATTTGAACTCGTTCATGTCAATCTTCAACACTTAGAAAAATCCTTCCTTATTTATTCTTGCAAGATCTCATAACCCACCATGACGTCATCTCTTGCGATTGTGGTAACCCTCGTGACGTCACCTATCATTAATATTACACAATACCCAATATATCTTAACAGATCCTTATCTTTAATAACCATCCTGAAAATTGAGGCGTCTGAGCGGCTGGATAATCATTCTTTAGCCTCCTCGTTTTTCGCGCCCATCTGTTACCCTTCTCCTTATAAATAGGGTCAAGCAACCCTCCTTTCATTTTCCCCTCTTTTCCTTCTCGTCTTCCACCTCTCTTTGTGACGCATCTGCACGCCTGAGCACTGCCGCTGCCGTGAAGCTCATCGTCTTCCTCGACCTCGACCGCAGCATCGACCTGAACGGGACCAAAGAAACTGCGGTGCCTCATCATTGCTCATCGGATCTAGTAAGCACCTCATCTTCTCCACCATAGATCTCCATTAGGGTTTCTACAGTTCTTACGAGTTCATCATCGTTCTTCGTCACACTTCTGTTAATCCTTACTTTGATCGAAAAATGACCTTTAAAATATGCAGAACATGTTTCTATCCTTCGTCTTAATCACTGAATATACCTTTTAGATGCAGAAATCTTGCCCATGTGCTAGTTCCTCTACTGCTGCAATATAGGTTTTGATTTATTTTCCTTTTTCACACAGCGCTAGATCCAAATCACCTGCTCCAGTCTGTAAAACTTGTTTATTCAACACTTAGCAGATTTCACTCTTGATAAATATCAATCTGGTCATGGAGGCTTACATCACCGATTATCACTACCCATATATCATTAGGCCCCTTTTAAGCCGCCACTCTGAATATATACTGTAGCGTTTTACTTCTAGCTTAATGAATCAACTTAAATCGGCAAAATTGTTCTTTCTTTTAGGCTTCTTTCTTCACAATGCTGCCGAAGACAATCACTTCATGTAATTGGGTTCCCTCCATTGTCACTAAGAACAAGTCAAAAGACTTTGTCAAAACCGGCTATTTACCAGCAAAAATTGTCATGCATTATCGCGCCCCCAATCCAGAAGAAGAAAGACCTCAGCCAAAGGATGATGAGGTCATTGTTTTTAGGGATCACATGAATCGGGGCTTCTCACCGCCCGGTTCTAAATTTTTCTGAGATGTTCTGCACTTCTTTCAGCTTCATCCTCAGGACATCAGACCCAATTCTGTGTCAAACATCTGCAACTTTCAAGTTTTCTACGAAGTATACCTTCAAGAGGAGCCCAATGTTGAACTGTTTAGGGAATATTTTTATTTCAACCGCCAAAACGAGTTTACGAACGGACCCAGCTTGGAACTTGGCGGAATCTCAATTCAACGAAGAAGGGATGCTATCTTCCCGTATGCTTGCTTGCCGAGTCACCCCAAAGATTGGAACCAGACAGGGTTTTATTGCAAAGATACCTCTCCGGCTGATGAGAATCCACTGCTAGGCTATTGTGCCCAGCATCTTGACCCGAAACATCATCTTCCTGAGAAGCTTACCCCTGCTAAACGTGCAAAAATTGCCCCCACCAATGCAAAGGTCAAGGCTCTGCTGGGAAATGGGTTAACTGGCATTGACTTGGTCCGGTGTTGGGTTTCTTGGCAAATCATACCCTTGAGTAGCCGATCCGGCTTAATGTGTACTTACACGGGTGGTATTAAGGATCCACTACGTCATAGCTCCGTGCGTTTAACTGATGAGACAATCAATGAAATGACAAAGACCCTTCTGAATGAAGATCCGGAAGACTGCAGCAAAGTGGGTCTGAACCCTTTCTATAAACTTAACCCGCCACCAGATGTGAGTCTTTAAATTACTTACTTTTACCTTCATCACTCCAATATTCTATTAACTCCACTTTGATGACTTTCACAGGCTAAATCTGATTTTTGGAAAAAGAAATATGACCATGAAGCTGCCAAAAAGGCCAGGGATGCTAAGAAAGCCACCAAGAAGAATAATAAGAAATCAAGTACTTTTGAGCTGTTTGAACTGGACGACAGCTCTGAGTCGGAGGTAGCCTTGATTCCCTTGGCTCCTTTTTCAACTATCTTATTGACATTGATTATCATCAGGATGACACGGGGGCCAGTCAAGCGGTCGAGGAAGAGGTAACTATCATTTCCTCCAACTCCGAGCCTTTGCCAAGACAGAAAATTCGAAGAGTAATCTGGAAAGTAAGCTTTTCACACCCCTTAGCTCATCTGGATCCTAACTTTATTTTGAAGCAACAGCAGCACGAGAGCCAGCGACAGACTCGGACCAGCGGAGTTGTAGAATTATCTTCCAGTTTACCAAATACTCCAGCTCCGAGGAAACGTCGAAATGAGGTCATCCCAAATTTAAGCTCATTTTATCCCCTGGCGGGTCTCATTCGCCAGCCACTTAATTCTTCTGATTCAAATTATCAGGAGACTTCTCGCTCCTATTTCGGTGACTCATCATAGTCCTAGCTACCGGCTTCGAAAACTACTCCTGGGTATTAACAATTACTTATTATTTGCTTCCTCCTCAGGTTCTTATCTTTGTACTGACCTCTCATAACTCATGCAGTGGAAAAGCAAATACTAGCAAGAAGGAAAAGGTGACCAAGCTGGCTGAAGACCCCAAAGTCCATGAACTGGAGCAACAAATTCTAGCGTCTGACACCTCCGTACCACAACCAAAAGAACCTGTTCATGACATTCCACCAGAAATTCCTGACCCTTCCATTAACCAGACAAACAACAATCCTTTGAACACTGAATCATCAAGCCCAATTAAACCGGCTAAAACACACACTACAGGAATCTGCTACTTTGCCATCTGCCACGGCGGACGGCAAAGGCATGGATGGCGGATGGCAAAGACCTTTGCCGTCAGCCGCGGACGGCAAAATGTGACGGCAAAGTAGGGGACGACTAAGAGTTGCGTTGCCGTCTGCTTCGGGCAGCTGACAGCAAAGGGGCCTTTGCCATCAGCAGCGGATGGCAAAGAAGACGGACGGCAATAAATGCGCTGTTACTCCGTTAGGTGGTTAATGGCAGGCCTTTGCCGTCCGCTGCGGACGGCAAAGCCTTTGCCGTCAGCCATTGTTGGCAAACTGACCAAATTGGTCAGCCTACCAGGAAGCACAGTTGCCTGCCACATGGCCTCTTTTCCGTCCGCTGCTGATGGCAAAGATCTCTTTGCCGTCAGTGGCAGACGGCAAAGATCCTGCATATTGTCTCTTTTTTCTGTTTTTTTACTCCAACAATTTTCACAGCAAATATATATGAGAGCAAATATATATCACATATCCAGCACATAAGTTTCATATCACATATCCAGCACATAAGTTTCATATCACATATCACATCAGTTTCACACATCAGTTTCATCCATACACATCAGTTTCACATATCACATCTAGAACAAGAAGTTTCATACATAAGCAAAGCTAGAACAAGAAGTTTCATACAATGCAAGTTTCATACATAAGCAAGTTTCATCAAAGGAAAAGCAAGCACTCCATCATAGCAAGCTAGCTTCCATGAAGTGAATGAAATCTGCAAAATGGTAAATAAGAAAGTTAGAAATAGGTGACTAGAACAAGAAGAAGACTAGAACAAGAAGTATATGTCATTTATGAGCTAACTTAGGTGAAATGGATCATATATGAGCTAACAAAGTTGAAATGGGTTGTTTAGAGCTAACTTAGTTGAAATGGATCATTTATGAGCTAACTTAGTTGAAATGGGTCATTTATGAGCTAACTAAGGTGAAGGGCATCGTTTTTGAGCTAAGTAAGGTGAAATGGATCGTTTTTGAGCTAACTTAGGTCAAATGGATCATTTATGAGCTTTTATGAGCTAACTTAGTTGAAATGGGTTGTTAATGATCTAACTTAGGTGAAATGGATCATTTAAGAGCTAATTTAGGTGAAATGGATCGTTTTAAGCTAACTTAGGTGAAATTGATTGTATAGGAGCAAATCTAGGTGAAATGGGTCATTTTGGAGCTAACCTACGTGAAATGGGTCATTTTGGAGCTAACCTAGGTGAAATGGGTCATTTTGGAGCTAACCTAGGTGAAATGGGTCATTTTAAAGCTAACGTAGGTAAAATGGATCATTTGCGAGCTAATCTACTAAAATGGGTCATTTTAGAGCTAACTTGGATAAATTGGATCACTTGTAAGCTAACTAAGGTAAAATGAGTCATATTAGAGCTAACTTAGGTAAAATGGATCGTTTATGAGCTAACTAAGTTAATTATGCAATTTTTGACATAAGTAAGCTTATTAACTCATTTTGAAGGAAAAGAAGCTAACTCTAGGTCATTATGGTAAGCATATTGGAGGAAATAAAGCTAAGTCTAAGTCTAGAGAAACTTACCGTGATCAGGGAGGTGTAGGAGAGGGTTGGCTCGTGCCGGTAGCTGGAGAAGGATCGTGCGATGCGTTTCTGGAGTTAAGCTGCACCAAAGATCATTTCCAATGTCTCGTTAGCATTATGACACTCAAATGTTAAGACTAGCAAGTAATGTCCATTCAAATTAAACTCAGCGTGCTCCCAGGAGCAATCACTGGCATCGGCGGAGCGGTCTGACCGGACTTCTCGCACACAGACTGCACATTTGGTTTTCACAACAGAGTCATACTAGTTAGTAATGAGACTCAAATGTTAAGACTAGCAAGTAATCTGCAGAAGAAACTTACCACAAGGATCTCATACATGGCCCTTGCCTGCATGTCATTTCGTGCCCTCTCCTCCTCCAACATCTTTGTCGTCCTCTCCTCCAACTCCCACCGCCTCTCCGCCGCCTCCGCCAGAAGTTTGTCCGTTCTATCTCTCTCACTCTGTATAGCAGCCTGCAACACCACTCACATGACCATTTTTAATCATTGATGGAAGCACACACAATGTAATGGAGAAAGATAGCTGAGTACGTATAACTAACCTTGATGGCGAGTTGGACTGGCCGTTCACGAGGCCTTATCTCAGGAGCGGAGCTCGACTGGCGCGCCTTGATCTCCGGGAGAGTGCTAGGACAACGGATAAGTCCATCTCCCATGGCTATGGAGCCATGGGACCTCCCGCCACCAGATATCATCAACAACTCTGTATCAATGGGACCCTGGCTCGGGTTAAAGTCCTCCCCTTTCCTCGCCTTCCCCTGATCTCTATATTGCACGAGCTTGTCATGGGCAGAGATGTTGGTGAAGTTCTTTGGATCATCGAGGTCAGACGCAGAGAATGCCTTGACTTTCTTGTAAGAGCCAGTTTGGGCCATGGCATACAGGTCGTACACCTCTGGCACCTTATCCGCCTTATTGTAGCGTGCCTGAAAGAGAGAAACAAAGTAAATTAGTAATTAAAGGGCTAAAGCTAGCATGATGAATGAATTGCATGAATCATGAAGCAAACCACATACCCAGTTCCGCCCGTACTGAAATAAGTTGGAGCTGCCTTGGTGGTGTGGCACACCTTCCATTTGGGCACGTTTGTCCTTGGCCTTGTTGTGGATGGCCCGCCATTCTTTTGAGCACCACCCATCGACCAACACCTCCCAACAATCCATCTGATCCGCACACCATCTCTGAGGGGCCTAAGTTAGCAAATAGAAACTTCAGCGCTGCGGCTATGAATTCCTAAATAAAGGAATTAAGTACAAGGCCTTAAGAATTACCTTCATGTACTGCTCCTTACTCAAGAACTTATCGCGGCACTCCTGCTTGGACTTCTTGATACCACGGTCGGCGTAGTAGTCTCGAACAGACTGCACCCGAGCCTCATGCCGTAAGTTCTGAAGTAGGCGCTTGCACTCCTTGTGGATAACATCTGCCGCCTCCTCCTCGTATCCCTCCTCACACCTGTAGAATGTCTGCAATCAAATGAGACAATATTGATTAGTACAATTAATAACTAGCTAGTTGAAGATTTTTAATTGTGTAAAGGAGAAATTACCCAGAACTTTCTGATCACCATGTCTACCCTCATCTTGCACAAGACACCGTCGATAATCTCACCTAGCGGGGCCGGGGCAGCCAAGTAGTGCTCCCAACTCAATCCAACCTCTGGAAGCCGACCCTCACCAGGTAACGTGACAAACCCCGAAAAGTTTTGCCGAATCAGAACTCCAAGGACGGAGTTGGCCGGCGGACACTTTCATGGTGGTCCCAACCCCTGCAGCATGACAAGGCCAACGCATTAGTCATTTGAAGAAACGTGAATGCAAAAGGTATAAAAAGATTAAATGCACTTACCTCTCCCCATCAGGGAAAATCAACCACCTCTGCTCGCGGGTCACCGGCACGGACGGGAGCCATGTAGCACCACGCTTGTAGACGTTGCCCCCCTACTCCCCCTCCTCCTCAAAATCAGTCGGCTCCCCGCCATCATCGGCATGGCCAGTCGGCTCCCCGCCATCATCAGCATGGCCAGTCGGCTCCCCGCCATCATCAGCATGGCCAGTCGGCTCCTCAGGCTGACCCGACCAAGTACCCCATCCAGACGTGTGCTCCTCCGGGATCTCGTGGGCCCAACTTGCGTGGGTCGAAGGCCCGTCGACCCGAGGCTCGTGGGCCGAAGACCCATGGACCGGAGGCTCGTGGACCGGAGTCCATGTAGCCTCCTCCTCAGACGAGTCCACCCTAGCAGTCACGTGCTTGGGTGAAACAGCTGGGTGCGGCGGCGAGGAAGGCGCCGTAAGAGTCACCCTACCTCTCCCGCGACCACGTGCTCCACCTCGGCCCTTCTTCTTACCTCGTCCCCTGCTGGGCATCGCGGTCGACGAAGAAGGGCCCGGCGGTGTCGCCATACTGTCCAGCAACGCTCGGCGGAGAGGTGCGTGTGGAATGGAAGACCTCACACTACGCGCCGACGAAGAAGGGGCCTCGGCGCGCTCCCGACCAGCGGCCACCATCTTTCAACACCTGCCATGACAAAGAATAAACGAAATTAGTACAACATGAAAAAAAGTACCGACTTAAGTGTATCATCATCAAGGGGTCGGGGTCGGGGTCGGGGTCTCGGGGTCAAGGTGTCGTGTCGGTGTCAGGGTCGGGGTGTCGGTGTCGGGGTCGGGTTGCCGTGTCGGTGTCGGTGTCGGGGTCGGGGTGTCGGGTCAAGCTCGGGGTCGGGGTGCCGGGTCGGGGTGGGGTGCCATGTCGGTGTCGGGGTCGGGGTGTCGGGTCAGGCTCGGGGTCGGGGTGTCGGTGTCGGGGTCGGGGTCGGGGTGTCGAGGTCGGGGTCGGGGTCTCGGGGTCGGGGTGTCGGGTCAGGGTGCCGGGTCGGGGTCGGGGTGCCGTGTCGGTGTCGGGGTCGGGGTGTCGGGTCAGGCTCGGGGTCGGGGTGTCGGTGTCGGGGTCGGGGTCGAGGTGTCGGGGTCGGGGTCTTGGGGTCGGGGTGTCGTGTCGGGGTGCCGGGTCGGGGTCGGGGTGCCGTGTCGGGTCGGGGTTTTTTCCTCTTTTTTCCTTTTCTTCTTCTTCCTCTTCTTCCTTTTCTTCCTTTTCTTCCTTTTTTCCTTCTTCTTCTTATTCTTCTTCTTCTTCCTCCTTTCCTTTTTCTTCTTCTTCTTCTCCTCCTCTCCTGTTTTTTTCTTCTTCTTCTTCCTCTTTTTCTTTTTTCTTCTCCTCCTCCTCTTCTTCTTCTTCCTTTCCTTTTTCCTCTTCTTCTTCTCCTGCTCTCCTGTTTTTTTCTTCTTCTTCTTTTTCTTTCCTAAAACTGAACTAAACCTAAAACTAAACCTAAATCTGATCTAAACATAAACCTAAAACTAAAAAAACAGAAAAAAGGAAAAAACTAAATCTAAACCTAAAACTAAACTAAAACTAAACCTAAACCTAAAACTAAACCTAAAATTAAAACTAAAACTAAATCTAAACTAAACATAAACCTAAAACTAAAAAAACAGAAAAAAAGGAAAAACAGAGGAGAGGTAGAGCTCACCTGGGACGGTGGAGGAGGTGGCCGGTGGAGGAGGGGGGCGGACGGCCTGGGCAGCGGCGCCGGGCCCAGGGCGTGGGGCGCGGGGGGGGGGGGGGGGAGGGGCGGGGCGCCGGGGCGCAGCGGCGCCGACATGGCAGGGCGGCGGGGGCGACGGGGCGGGGGGCCGGTGGAGCGACGACGCCTGGCGGCAGTGGCGACGAGGCGGGGGGCCGGTGGAGGAGGGGGGGCGGGGCATCGGCGCCGGGCCCGGGGCGGTGGGGCGCGGGGGGGCCGGGGCGCCGGGGGGCCTGGGCGCGGCGGCGCCGAGACGGGGCGGGGGGCTGGGGCGACGGGGCGGTGGGGCGACGGGCGGGGGGCCGGTGGGGCGGCGGGGCAGTGGTGCGACCGGGCGGCGGCGAGTGGTGGGGGCGGCGGCGCGCGTGTGTCTGCATGGGAGGGAAACAGAGAGAGAGGGGCGGGGTGGGGCGCGCCGGCCGTTAGATATGTTTAATCTTTGCCGTCCGCCACCTTTGCCGTCCGCTAATGTGCTCTTTGCCGTCCGCTAGCGGACGGCAAAGAGGGGGGCCGTTAAGTATTTTTTAACCAGCTCCTCAGTGGGCCCCCCTCCCTCTTTGCCGTCCGCTAGCGGACGGCAAAGAACAGGCTGATGGCAAAGGCTTTCTTTGCCATTAGCCTGTTCTTTGCCGTCCGCTTTCAGGTAGCTGATGGCAAAGAGCTTCTTTGCCGTCCGCTAGCTGACGGCAAAGAGCTGGCAAATTGCAAAGTAGCTGATTCCAGTAGTGACATGTTGATGATGCGATGATTACTAGCACCGGCTTTAGAGAGTCGGGAAGACCTACTGTCTTGGCCAAACATTCCACCAAAGAAGAATATATCGAGAAACGAAAAGTGAGATTTGACGTTGCCAACTACTCTCAACTGAGCATTAGTGAAGTATTCTCTGGTTATCTCAATCAAGTGCACACCAGCCGCGACCTTGAAATTGACATGGTGAAACAGATGCATCAAAAATATGAGGTATGAACTCCTTCTTTAATGAGTTATGCATATCTTGTTAGCCCCCAAGTCTATTGTGTATGATGGGATTGAATATGCTGTAGACATAGAATAACCACGAGTATAAACAGTACCCTTGATGGAATCTTTCAAAATTCGGCTTACACCATCCGAGTTAAAGCAGATTTTTAATGAATAACACTGCATCCGTAGCCCCCAAGGGCCAGTTTAATCGGCATGAATGAGCCGGTCATATTTATCATTTTTTATAAATCAAAGCTTACTTGTGTAGCCCCCATGAGCCGGCTGTGATCGTTTGCGGCACAAACGGGTCATCATAAAGTAGTAAGAAGACACAAGCAATATGCATTAGTCCCCAAGTGCCAAGTACTCTTGCTAGCAAAGTGCTTGGGACTTATTCACATAAGCCGATGTATGAAGAATTTTTCCGGTAGGCATTAGCCCCCAAGTGCCAAGTGTTGTTGCTTGCAAAAGGCTTGGGACTTCATTTCTGTAACCCAAATATGAACATGATTTTGAACCGGTGTATGTACAGGACTGCTCAACTTCAATCGCAATTGACTGACGTGAAAACCCGGCTGGAGCATCAAGAATCTGAGACCCGGAAAGCGGACTCAAAATTCCAATTTAGCTTGGCTGAAACAGAAAAATCAATTTTGAGGCTGAAAGAAACACCTGGGCTGAAGAGAAAACTGCCTTGACACAGTAGGCTGAAAAGGCGGAGGCAGCTCTTCAGGAGGTGATCACTGAGCTTAGCGGTTTAAAACACTATGTATCCTATATGGTTTATGCTATCTTTGGTGAGTCGCCTTGCTAGTATCAAATTTGAATCTCTTCCTTGATGGTATAAGCCGCCTCTAACCAATCCATAATTATTATTCAGGTCCCAGGAGCAACAATCTTAGTCAAGAAATGATTGTGAAGCTCAAGGATGTTTATACACTTGTTGAACAACTATATACTAGAACCCAACGTGCACTGGCCACAATTTCTCCGACTAATCAAGCACCTACTCTCTTGAGTGATGTCTTGAAAAAGCTTTCTGTTCTGCCTGCTAGGATTAACGAGATGAAGCGATCATCTACAAGAGCCGGTGCTGTGACAGCTTTAAGCCGGGCCAAGGCATGGCTAGCAGAGCTAGACCCGGCCGATATAGCTACTGGGTATCCAAGCTTAAAAGAAGATGGCACTCCCTTTGAGAAGAAAGACTTTGCTGCCTGCATGAAGGAGATACGTCCCCTGACCAGCCTAATTGCAAATGAAACGGATCTTTCAAGATACCAACCGGCTTATGACATGGATAATCGGAAGATGCCCACGCTGACTGATAAAGTGATGGATCTAATTCCCCCAATCCGTAAGCATACTTTCGCTCCTAAAGTTGAACCATCCAAACTTATAGATGATGATGCTGAATTCTAAGCCTTGTGTGGCATCGATTGGTCATCTCCAAATTTCTAGATGGCAGAGGAGATGAAGAACCGGAGAAGGATGATCCAGAAGCCTCAAGTCGTCAAGGCCAAAAAGAGTGATCCATCGGGCAGTTTAAAATATGTGATCCTTTGAAAACACTTGATCTTTTTGGCTCCCTGAGTCATGTAATAGGCTAGCGAAACTTTGCTTTTGTTGTGCCATCGTGCACATTTGTGTTTTGCCCAACACTTGTTTGATCCGCCACTTGAAAACTATCATCTTACACTTATGATGACATTGATTTATGCAGACGAGATTTAGTACTATCCTGCACACAGGTAGATCACAAGAGCCCTGGCGGTTTACCGCAGGGCGGGTCATAATATCCCATAGAAAACCACTGGTGATTAAAACAGTTTATAAGCACGGCCGGTTTAATCATAATTAGATATAATCAAAAATAGCATACATGTGATATGTGACTAAACTGCGAGCTTACCATGTCAATGTAGTAAGGGTGATAACCCAAAACTTAGAAGACAACACTTCCAAGTATATAATATCATCTTGCACTGGCGACTTGTCATCCAAAGCCAGGCCGGGTTATCAGAAACCACGGATACACTCAAATATGAGCTATAAGACTTGAGGTTTCATGGCCTGAATCACCTTAAACCATATGTCAACATGATACCTGATGAACCCAAAAAATGTTCAAAAAACAAATCAAAGTGAGAAAATGAGGCTTTCATGGGCCGCCAAGCCTAAAATTCCGAGTCTTTCATGGGCCGCCAAGCCACTGAGTTAACCTTTTACACTTTGTGAAACCGGCCTCACATGACCGCCGTTTTAACCTTGACAAGTTCAAGGTCTATGTATTGACTGTCAAGAGTTCGACTTGTCATTCCGGGATTACCCGGGTGGAGTGGAAGCTTCTACAAAGCACGAGAACCCAGAAGATTTTGGTGAATACACCTGGTGTTCCAAACCAGCTCACAAGGGTAGTAACACTATGTTCTCTTTGGTGAATGCACCTATGTTTGAACAGGAAGCCCCCAAGTGCTTTGTGGCGTTGAGCCGGTCAAGAGGGATATTCACAGCTATGCTCAATGGGTAGAAAGCCCCCAAGTGACCTTTGAAATTGTGGGATTGCACCGATCAAGAGGGATATTCACAGCTATGCTCAATGAACAGGAATCCCCCAAGTGACCTTTGAAATTGTGGCATTGCGCGATCAAGAGGGATATTCACAGCTATGCTCAATGAGCAGGAAACCCCCAAGGGACCTTTTTGTGTGGCATTGCGCCGATCAAGAGGGATATTCACAGCTATGCTCAGTGAGCAGGAAGCCCTCAAGTGACCTTTTTGTGTGGCATTGCGCCGATCAAGAGGGATGTTCATAGATATGCTCAATGAGCAGGAAGCCCCAAATGACCTTTTTGTAATGAAAAGACTCATTATTCTTGGAGATGAAATGGCAGAGGCCCAGCTTTATCAGGGATGTCGACTTTATTATAATCATCATAATATATACATTGTCAAAATATGTACATTGTAAGAGTCGGAGGCTCAAGTGTAGTAAGGCCAAAGATGAGCAATATTCCATGGTCGGCGGGTGCTACCTCTTGAGCAATGCGTTGGATTTCCCCGAAGAGGAGAGGATGATGTAGTAAAGTAGCGTAAGTATTTCCCTCAGTTTTTGAGAACCAAGGTATCAATCCAGTAGGAGACCACGCACAAGTCCCTCGTACCTACACAAAACGAAAGCAACTCGCAACCAACGCTTAGGGGATGTCAATCCCTTTACGGTCACTTACGAGAGTGAGATCTGATAGAGATAATATTTTCGGTATTTTTGATATATAGATGCAAAGTAAAAGTAAAGGCAAAGTAAAAACAAAGCAAGTAAATAAAGTGATATAGATTGATATGATGAGAATAGACCCGGGGGCCATAGGTTTCACTAGTGGCTTCTCTCAAGAGCATAAGTATTTACGGTGGGTGAACAAATTACTGTTGAGCAATTGACAGAATTGAGCATAGTTATGAGTATATCTAGGCAATGATCATGTATATAGGCATCACGTCCAAAACAAGTAGATCGAAACGATTCTGCATCTACTACTATTACTCCACTCATCGACCACTATCCAGCATGCATCTAGAGTATTAAGTAAAAACAGACTAACACCGTAAGCAAGATGACATGATGTAGAGGGATAAATTCATGCAATATGAAAAAAAACATCTTGTTATCCTCGATGGCAACAATACAATACGTGCCTTGCAACTCTTTCTATCACTGAGTAAGGACACCGCAAGATTGAACCCAAAGCTAAGCACTTCTCCCATTGCAAGAACTAACAATCTAGTTGGCCAAACCAAAAAGATAATTCGAAGAGACTTGCAAAGATAACTCAATCATACATAAAAGAATTCAGAGAAGAATCAAATATTTTCCATAGATAATACTGGATCATAAACCCACAATTCATCGGTCAAAAACAAACACACCGCAAAAAGAAGATTACATTGAATAGATCTCCACGAGAGAGCGGGATAACATTGTATTGAGATCCAAAAAGAGAGAAGAATCGATCTAGCTACTAGCTATGGACCCGAAGGTCTGAAGTAAACTACTCACACTTCATCGGAGGGGCTATGGTGATGATGTAGAAGCCCTTCGTGGTGGACGCCCCCTCCGGTGGAGCTCCAGAATAGGCCCCAAGATGGGATCTCGTGGGTACAGAAGGTTGCGGCGGTGGAATTAGGTTTTTGGCTCATGTTCTGATCGTTCGGGGATACGTAGGTATATATACGTCGGTGGAGCTCCGAGGGGCCCACGAGGTAGGGGGCGCGCCCAGGGGGGCGCGCCCTCCACCCTCGTGACCTCCTCGGGCACTGCTTGGAGTAGGGTCCAAGTCTCCTGGGTCACGTTCGGTTGGAAAATCACGATCCCGAAGGTTTCATTCCGTTTGGACTCCGTTTGATATTCTATTTCTACGAAATACTGAAAAAGGCAAAAAAAACAACAATTCTGGGCTGAGCCTCCGGTTAATAGGTTAGTCCCAAAAGTAATATAAGAGTGGAAAATAAAGCCCAATATAGTCCAAAACAGTAGATAAAGTAGCATGGAGCAATCAAAAATTATAGATATGTTGGAGACGTATCAGGCATCCCCAAGCTTAATTCCTGCTCATCCTCGAGTAGGTAAATGATAAAAAAGAATTTTTGATGCGGAGTGATATTTTGGCATAATTTCAATGTAAATCTTCTTAATTATGATATGAATATTCAGATCCGAAAGATTCAAGACAAAAGTTCATATTGACACAAAAATAATAATACTTCAAGCATACTAATGAAAGCAATCATGTCTTTTCAAAATAACATGGCAAAAGAAAGTTATCCCTACAAAATTATATAGTCTGGTTATGCTCCATCTTCCCCACACAAAATATTTAAATCATGCACAACCCCGATGACAAGCCAAGCAATTGTTTCATACTTATGACATTCTCAAAACTTTTTCAATCTTCACGCAATACAAGAGCGTGAGCCATGGATATAGCACTATAGGTGGAATATAAGGGTGGTTGTGGAGAAGACAAAAAGAGGGAAGATAGTCTCACATCAACTAGGCGTATTAACGGGCTATGGAGATGCCCATGAATAGATATCAATGTGAGTGAGTAGGGATTGCCATGCAACGAATGCACTAGAGCTATAAGTATATGAAAGCTCTACAAAAGAAACTAAGTGGGTGTGCATCAACTTGCTTGCTCACGAAGACCTAGGGCATTTTGAGGAAGCCCATCATTGGAATATACAAGCCAAGTTCTATAATGAAAAATCCCCACTAGTATATGAAAGTGACAAAATGAGAGACTCTCTATCATGAAAATCTTGGTGCTACTTTGAAGCACAAGTGTGGTAAAAGGATAGTAGCATTGTCCCTTCTCTCTTTTTCTCTCATTTTTTTATTTGGGCCTTTCTCTTCTCTTTTTTTATGGCCTCTTTTTTTATTTTTTTTGTAAAGTCTGGAGTCCCATCCCGACTTATGGGGGAATAATAGTCTCCATCATCCTTTCCTCACTTGGGACAATGCTCTAATAATGATGATCATCACACTTTTATTTTCCTTACAACTCAACAATTACAACTCGATACTTAGAACAAAATATGACTCTATATGAATGCCTCCAGCGGTGTACCGGGATATGCAATGAATCATGAGTGACATGTATGAAAGAATTATGAACGGTGGCTTTGCCACAAATACAATGTCAACTACATGATCATGCTAGCAATATGACAATGATGGAGCGTGTCATAATAAACGGAATGGTGGAAAGTTGCATGGCAATATATCTCGGAATGGCTATGGAAATGCCATGATAGGTAGGTATGGTGGCTGTTTTGAGGAAGGTATATGGTGGGTGTATGATACCGGCGAAAAGTGCGCGGTATTAGAGAGGCTAGCAAAAATGGAAGGATGGGAACAGTGCGTATAATCCATGGACTCAACATTAGTCATAAAGAACTCATATACTTGTTGCAAAAATCTAGAAGTTATCAAAGCAAAGTATTATGCGCATGCTCCTAGGGGGATAGATTGGTACGAAAAGATCATCGCTCGTCCCCGACCGCCACTCATAAGGAAGACAATCAATAAATAAATCATGCTCCGAGTTCATCACATAACGGTTCACCATACGTGCATGCTACGGGAATCACAAACTTAAACACAAGTATTCATCAAATTCATAATCACCCAACTAGGACGACTTTGATATTATCACCCCCATATCTCAAAACAATTATCAAGCATCAAACTTATCTTAGTATTCAATTCACTCAAAAGAAAGTTTCACATATCTTGAACACCAAGTATATTAACATTAAGCAAACTACCATGCTATTAAAGACTCTCAAAATAATCTAAGTGAAGCATGAGAGATCAAATAGTTTCTTTAAAATAAATCCACCACCATGCTCTAAAAGATCTAAGTGAAGTACTAGAGCAAAATTTATCACGCTCAAAAGATATAAGTGAAGCACTATGAGCAAAACTATCTAGCTCAAAAGATATAAGTGAAGCACATAGAGTATTCTAACAAATTCAAATTCATGTATGGCTCTCTCAAAAGGTGTGTACAGCAAGGATGATTTTGGTAGACTAACAAGCAAAGACACAAATAATACAAGACTGTCACGCCCAAGATGCGACCCTATCCTAAAGGAACTCGAAGGTCCCACCAAGGATAGAAGCGCATCTTGAAGACGCTTTTGCAAGGTGGATATCATTAGATCAACATTACATACTAGATGGGGATACATAAAAAGGGCATGCAATGCCACACAAATACAACATCATCTTACATAAGAGCACCATCCGACTACGGATGAAACACAAACAGAAGTTCAAATGACATCCACCCTGCTAGCCCAGGCTGCCGACCTGGAACCTATCCCCTGATCGAAGAAGAAGCAGAAGAAGAACTCCAAAACAAGCAAACATCGCTCTCACGTCAAGATCATCGCATATCCTGTACCTGCAACTGTTATTGTAGTAATCTATGAGCCACGAGGACTCAGCAATCCCATTACCATGGGTATCAAGACTAGCAAAGCTTAACGGGAAAGGAAGGGTTAAAGTGGTGAGGTTGCAGCAGCGACTAAGCAAGTATGGTGGCTAACATACGCAAATGAGAGCGAGAAGAGAACAAATGGAACGGTCGTGAAGCTAGCAATGATCAAGAGGTGATCCTGAACTCCTACTTACGTCAAACATAACACAGAAACCGTGTTCGCTTCCCGGACTCCGCCGAAAAGAGACCATCACAGCTACACACGTGGTTGATGCGTTTTAATTCGGATCTGGTGTCAAGTTATCTACAACCGGACATTAACAAATTCCCATCTGCCACATAACTGCGGGCACGGCTTTCGAAAGATAATACCCTGTAGGGGTGTCCCAACTTAGCCCATGATAAGCTCTCGCGATCAACGAAGGATATTCCTTCTCCCAGGAAGACCCGATCAGTCTCGGAATCCCGGTTTACAAGACATTTCGACAATGGTAAAACAAGACCAGCAAAGCCGCCCGATGCACTGACATCCCGATAGGAGCTGCACATATCTCGTTCTCAGGGCAACACCGGATGAGCACTCCGTACAACTAAAACCAGACCTCAAGTTTCCCTGAGGGGGCGCTGCAAAGGACTCTAGTTCGGACCAACACTTAGACAAGCATTGGCCCGGGGGGCTATAATAAAGATGACCCTTGGGTTAATTACTCCCAAGGGAAAGGTAGGTGGTGGTGAGGCAAATGGTAAAACCAAGGTTGGGCCTTGCCGGAGGAGTTTTATTCAAAGCGAACTGTCAAGGGGGTCCCATAAATCACCCGACCGCGTAAGGAATGCAAAATCCGGGAACATAACACCGGTATGACGGAAACTAGGGCGGCAAGAGTGGAACAAAACACCAGGCATAAGACCGAGCCTTCCACCCTTTACCAAATATATAGATGCATTAATTAAATAAGAGATATTGTGATATCCCAACCATAATCCTGTCCACCATGGAGCAATTTTCAACTTCACCTGCAACTAACAACGCTATAAGAGGGGCTGAGCAGAGCGGTAACATAGCCAAACAACAGTTTGCTAGGAAGGGTGGCAAAGGTTAGAGGTTCATGGCAATTTGGGGAGGCTTGAAGAACAAATGATAGGTAGCGCAGCATAGCGATAGAACGAAGCAACTAGCATAGCAATGATAGTAGTGAGATCCAAGGTGACGGTCATCTTGCCTAAAATCCCGCAAGGAAGAAGAACGAGTCCATGAAGAAGATGAAGCCACGAAGACGAACCACACGTAGACGAACGCATCCCCACGATCGCAACAAAACGGGAACTATCGAGAAGAAGCACACAACATGGTAAACACACCACACATGAACAAGACATGATGCACAACCAAGCATGATGCATTACAAAGCTACATGAAGCTACTCATGGCAAGAGACGATGCAAACAAGAACAACACATCAAGGCAAGTTTAAATGAGGCCGAGAACAACATATAACAATTCCGGTAAGTCCTCATATGCAAATTTTGAAATTGATCCAGATCTGAACAAACCTTATGTTCAAGTTGTTAAACAGCAAGTTAAGATGCACCAAGATGATCTACACGAAATTCTAGTCAAGTTACATATAAACTTCATTTAATTCGGAGCTACGGTCTAGAAGATATGAGCAACACAAGTCAAACATGGCATTGATGCAAAATGCACCCAAACATCTAGCAAACACCTCAAAACAAGGATGTAACATGATAAGATGAAAGTACATGCAAAATCAAGCAAGTTTCATACAGAGCACACTCAAAACGGAGCAATGGTTCAACACATACACTCTATACAAGTCATAACAATCTGTCCATAACAGCAACTAGGCATCTTGCAAGCATCAAAACAATATGCTACAGCATCTCAACGTAATAACAAAAGGCATGGGCATGAAGTACAGGTAAAGTATGACAAAACATGAACACGGAGCTATCTCCAGAAATCACTAGAACATGCTCAAAAACACATGGTAAGATTGCAAATAATAACAGTTTCAGACTTATCAGGAAATAACATCAGGTTGCAATGTTTAGAGCAAGAAAATAACATGTTACAGGAACTTATCATGGCAAACAAAGGCATGGCATGATACTATTAAATACATAGAACAAAAGTCCCTTACTGACCATAAGCCAAAAAGGAACAGAAGATATAATGGCACCCATGTAAACATGGCAAGTTATATGACAGATTCATACATGGCAGGAACAACAATAAGTAGGCATGTTGGTGAGCTTGAAACACTCATCACAGAGCAATACATGGCATGGCAAGGCAACCAACAGTAAGAAGACATGTTTGAGAAGCTAAGCATGGCAAGAACAAGTTCATAGCATGCTTGGATCACTAACAACAATCATGGCAACATTGAACTTAATGTTAACAGGCTGACAGCAACATTATTTAGCAGTTTTGAGAGCAAGATAACAACAACCTACAGAAGGCTATAAATGCACCCAGGGGCAAATGAATAGAGAATAGCATGTATAACAAAACATCCTTAGTGAACATCTCCAGATTATGCATAGAATGACTAGTAGCAGCAGGTTAACATAGCATCACGAAATAACAGAATCTGTCTAGCAAAACAGCAGCAGCAAGTACCCTACTTCACGAGCTCGATGCACTTAGTATAAGACACACAAAAATACATGGATGGAACCTCTGGAAAGATGACATAGCATAGATCAAAACACATGTAGACATCAACCTCAAAGGATGCACACATCAAATATGGCAAAAATGACATGAGCATGTTATAACAGTTTCAGCAGATTAACAGCAACATGCACTCTTCCAACAACATTTCGAGCATCAAGATGAGCTCAAATGAAAATGATGCAATGGAACAAAATGAAGTACTCCTCTATACGAACGATTTGACATATTACACACACAAAATGGAGCTACGGATGCAGAGATATGATGCGATGAACATGGCATGATAATGTCAAAAACTTCGGGGACTTGGTGAAAACGGGGGCAACCTTAGGGTTCGTCCGGATCTGGATCTGGGGCACGGTTCCCGAGGCGGCAGCGCAAGCTCGCCGGAGTTCGTCGGAGTTGGCGCCGGAGGTGGCCGGGGAGGCTCGGGGAGGCGCCGGAGGGGTCATGGACGGCGGGGCCGGGCGGATCCGGCGTCCTGGCGCGGGAGGCGGCGCGGCGCCGGTGTGGAGGTGGCCGGAGCGGAGGAGCTCGCCGTCAAGGGAGCCGGCGACGCGGCCGGGCGGCGCGGAGGACGGGCGCGGCGGCGGAGGCTGAGGCCGGTGGCGGGGAAGACGGGCGAGACGGCGGCGACGCGCTGCGCGGTCGGGCCCGGCGAAGCCCGGGGCGGGCCGACCGTGGACCGGGCGGGCCGCGGCGGCTAGCGGAGGAGAGAGAGGGAGGCGCGGCTGAGGTGGCGCGGTGGGATTGGGCGAGGCGGCGGTGCAGCTGAGGTGGCGGCCTCCGATTCGTCGGAGCGACGTGGAGGCTGGACATGTCCGGCGGGGCTGGACATGTCCGGCGCGCGAGGGGAGCGGGGCTAGGGTTTGATCTGCGGGATTTTCAGGGGGAGGCACAAGTTTATAGGTAGAGGGAGCTAGGAGAGTCCAAATGAGGAGCGGTTTTTGGCCACGCGATCGTGATCGAACGACCGAGAGCATGGAGGGAAGTTTGCTGGGTTTTGGACCACTTTGGAAGGGGTGTTGGGCTGCACAAAAGAAGGGGCTTTTACGGTTACCCGGTTAACCGTTGGAGTATCAAACGGACTCCAAATGGCACAAAACTTGACAGGCGGTCTACCGGTGCTATACCAAGGCCGCTTGGCAAACCTCGGTCCATTCCGAGAACGTTTTATACCCGCTCACAACGAGAGACAAAAAGGGGACGCCGGAGGACATAGGAGTGCCGGATTGCAAAACGGACAACGGGGAAAATGCTCGGATGCACGAAATGAACATGAATGCGAAATGAGATGCACATGACGACATGATATGAAACGCATAAGATGACATGGCAAAGTGCAACACGCAAGCAAAAGACATGGCAACGACGGCGAATAACTGGCAGACACCTGGCGCAACGAATCCGGGGCGTTACAACACTCCTCCACTAACAAGAGATCTCGTCCCGAGATCTTAGGACCGAAACGGAAGGGAAAAAGGGATAGGTGAAACAAAAACTCAAGAGAAGAAGCAAAGAATCGAGAGCACTCGAGAATAAGAGAGGACCGACGAGAATGACGACAATCGAAAGCTCATGGAATCAGATAGACTATGAAACCACTCCGGTTAGAACGAGATAAGAAACGAATAAGACTGAAAGGATTTAGGCAGCACTCCGGCTGAAAATGGAAGGAGTAGAACACGAGCTTGAGAGGATGGAATTATACTTGATGAAGACATGGCACAAAACCTCCGGAAATAATTGAAAGAGTTGAATGAAAAGAACGGAGAAGAAAATGACAACCTGTGCCACGAATTAAATTAAAAGCATCTTTAGGAGGAAGATTGAACGGAGTTGTTGAGAAAATCAACAACGAAAAGAAAAAGCTTGTTGTGGTCTTATGGGTAGCATCGCAAGATCATAAGGTGATAACCAACCACAAACGGAAAATGATTGGATAGCTGAGAAGAACGAAGAGATGCAAAACTCCACTTCAAAAGAATATGGAGAATTAATTGCACTTTGAGATGCAAGAAGGAAGATACTAGAACTCCTTGAACAAGAATCTTGATCAACACTTGAGGAGTGAATTAAATCATGAAGAACCACCATGAAGAACTCCGTTTACAAAAGGATGATGAGATAGAATGAAGGAAAAGAATAAGATGAGCCTTGCGGTGATTTAGATGGAGGTTCCAACGAAATGGTCGAGGAAATTTAAACTCCGGAAAAGAAAAGATGAAAACTCTTGGAACTAGAATTTATTCATTAAGGACAAACTCTGAAGAAAGGGATTACTCACTTGAATGAAATAAGAATAAGATTTATTGTATTCTTATCCTTCATCAAATTAAATTGATGACAAGCGATGGATTTAGCATACTACTTATCCTTCTTGAAAAGGATTAAGGGGAACATAACACAAAATTTGAGAAAGTCTTCATGAACCACCGGTAGGATTGGAAAGAACGAATGAATTAATATGATAAACGAAGAAAAAGAATCTTGAACGAACCACCATAAGAATTCAAAAATCGAATGACGAAAGAGAATGAATCACCGGGAAGAATTAGGAGAACAAATATGCTTGAGGGGATTTAGATGCAAAAGAACAGGAAGAACTCGAGCTGATTAAAGAACACTTGAACGAAGCACCGGAAGAATATTGAGACGAACGAAGGGGCACGGATATGGAATAATTGGAGAACGAATTTGAAATACTTAGAGTGGAGAGATATTCCGAAAAGATGGCCTCCGGATGATCGAGAGAGAAAGAAACTCCTGAATGCTCCGGATGGATGAAAAGAATTTGCATGACTTGAAACAATTTGATAGGATAACATCGAGCTAACACCGCGAATCTCCGGGGAACGGAAAAGATTTAGAGGAGAAACCCTTCTTCGGTCTTCAAATGGCGACGGAAAACAACACCAAAATTAGTGAGATACTCCGGGAGAATGAAAAGAGGAAGGGTTGAACCAAAGATGAAAAGAATTTGAAAGCTATCTTGGATAAGTCATGTGATTGATGTGAACCATTCTTACATCACACTTTGAAAAGAATTTGAGAATAACTCCGGGGAATTAGAAGAGTTAGGTAAGATCCTGGGAAAAGACCTGTGGGTTAGGGCCCACTAAAAAAACCGTTGGAAAGGGTTGTCGAAGAGGTAGATGATGCACCGGAACAATTGAAATATTTGAATGAGGTGACAACCTTGAATTAATTCGAACACAGACGTATCTCCTGAGATGTCTTGAGCACTCCAGAAGGAGAACTGGCAAGAGGCGAACGAGCAAGGAGAACACTTGAGCCGAGGGAAAGAATATAATCACTACCGAAAAATGGAATTAAATCCACCGTAAAAGAGATGAAGAATGTCGAATAAAAGAGAATTCACCGGTTGAAACAATTGACGAAAGACTGAAGGGGTTCCGCACGAATGGAATTGATGCTCGAAACAGCCTCAAGCTCCGGGAAGAAAAGGGTGGGAGGGCGGGAAAACAAAGGCAACTTTGAAGGGGAACCGACGAATATCTTGAAGAGAAAACACCGGTTGAAATCATTGAGGAAAGAAAGCAAAGACTTCGCACGAGTAGGATGGATACTCGATTACGGACTCCGGCTCCGAGGAGAAAAAAAACAGGGGGTGGGCGGGTGGGAAAAGAAGACAACTGAGGATTGGACTTGGCAACGATGAAGAGGCTCGAGTCAACTTGACGAGAAATGCACCGGATGCAAGGAGCTGAGGAACAACGATCGGAAAACCAACTGCGTGATCCTAAAGAAAATTTGAAAGGGAAGAGGAGTAATTCAAAACACCTACGTCAAGATTCCTCACCAGAGCGACGAAAGGGCTGAGGAGTAAAAAGAATCCTACTCTCCGATATAACTAGACTCTGAAAACAGTTTTCTTCTAGACTCAACAACGGCCAAACTACACGATCAATCAAGGGGCTCCTAGGGTCGGTCGAGGCTCTGATACCAACTTTTCACGCCCAAGATGCGACCCTATCCTAAAGGAACTCGAAGGTCCCACCAAGGATAGAAGCGCATCTTGAAGACGCTTTTGCAAGGTGGATATCATTACATCAACATTACATAATAGATGGGGATACATACAAAAGGCATGCAATGCCACACAAATACAACATCATCTTATATAAGAGAACCATCCAACTACGGATGAAACACAAACAGAAGTTCAAACGACATCCACCCTGCTAGCCCAGGCTGCCGACCTGGAACCTATCCCCTGATCGAAGAAGAAGCAGAAGAAGAACTCCAAAACAAGCAAACATCGCTCTCGCGTCAAGATCATCGCATATCCTGTACCTGCAACTATTGTTGTAGTAATCTGTGAGCCACGAGGACTCAGCAATCCCATTACCATGGGTATCAAGACTAGCAAAGCTTAATGGGAAAGGAATGGGTAAAGTGGTGAGGTTGCAGCAGCGACTAAGCAAGTATGGTGGCTAACATACGCAAATGAGAGCGAGAAGAGAACAAATGGAACGGTCGTGAAGCTAGAAATGATCAAGAGGTGATCCTGAACTCCTACTTACGTCAAACATAAGACAGAAACCGTGTTCACTTCCCGGACTCCGCCGAAAAGAGACCATCACGGCTACACACGCGGTTGATGCGTTTTAATTCGAATCTAGTGTCAAGTTATCTACAACCAGACATTAACAAATTCCCATCTGCCACATAACCACGGGCACGGCTTTTGAGAGATAATACCCTGTAGGGGTGTCCCAACTTAGCCCATGATAAGCTCTCGCGATCAACGAAGGATATTCCTTCTCCCAGGAAGACCCGATCAGTCTCGGAATCCCGGTTTACAAGACATTTCGACAATGGTAAAACAAGACCAGCAAAGCCGCCCGATGCACCGACATCCCGATAGGAGATGCACATATCTCGTTCTCAGGGCAACACCGGATGAGCACTCCATACAACTAAAACCAGACCTCAAGTTTCCCTGAGGGGGCGCTGCAAAGGACTCTAGTTCGGACCAACACTTAGACAAGCATTGGCCCGGGGGGCTATAATAAATATGACCCTTGGGTTAATTACTCCCAAGGGAAAGGTAGGTGGTGGTGAGGCAAATGGTAAAACCAAGGTTGGGCCTTGCTGGAGGAGTTTTATTCAAAGCGAACTGTCAAGGGGGTCCCATAAACCACCCGACCGCGTAAGGAACGCAAAATCCGGGAACATAACACCGGTATGACGGAAACTAGGGCGGCAAGAGTGGAACAAAACACCAGGCATAAGACCGAGCCTTCCACCCTTTACCAAATATATAGATGCATTAATTAAATAAGAGATATTGTGATATCCCAACCATAATCCTGTCCACCATGGAGCAATTTTCAACTTCACCTGCAACTAACAATGCTATAAGAGGGGCTGAGCAAAGCGGTAACATAGCCAAACAACGGTTTGCTAGGAAGGGTGACAAAGGTTAGAGGTTCATGGCAATTTGGGGAGGCTTGAAGAACAAATGATAGGTAGCGCAGCATAGCGATAGAACGAAGCAACTAGCATAGCAATGATAGTAGTGAGATCCAAGGTGACAGTCATCTTGCCTGAAATCCCGCAAGGAAGAAGAACGAGTCCATGAAGAAGATGAAGCCACGAAGACGAACCACACGTAGACGAACGCATCCCCACGATCGCAACGAAACGGGAACTATCGAGAAGAAGCACACAACATGGTAAACACACCACACATGAACAAGACATGATGCACAACCAAGCATGATGCATGACAAAGCTACATGAAGCTACTCATGGCAAGAGATGATGCAAACAAGAATAACACATCAAGGCAAGTTTAAATGAGGCCGGGAACAACATATAACAATTCCGGTAAGTCCTCATATGCAAATTTGGAAATTGGTCCAGATCTGAACAAACCTTATGTTCAAGTTGTTAAACAGCAAGTTAAGATGCACCAAGATGATCTAAGCGAAATTCTAGTCAAGTTACATATAAAGTTCATTTAATTCGGAGCTACGGTCTAGAAGATATGAGCAACACAAGTCAAACATGGCATTGATGCAAAATGCACCCAAACATCAAGCAAACACGTCAAAACAAGGATGTAACATGATAATTTGAAAGTACATGCAAAATCAAGCAAGTTTCATATAGAGCACACTCAAAACGGAGCAACGGTTCAACACATACACTATACAAGTCATAACAACAATCTGTCCATAACAGCAACTAGGCATCTTGCAAGCATCAAAACAATATGCTACGGCATCTCAACGTAATAACAAAAGGCATGGGCATGAAGTACAGGTAAAGCATGACAAAACATGAACACTGAGCTATCTCCAGAAATCACTAGAACATGCTCAAAAATACATGGTAAGATTGTAAATAATAACAGTTTCAGACTTATCAGGAAATAACATCAGGTTGCAATGTTTAGAGCAAGAAAACAACATGTTACAGGAACTTATCATGGCAAAAAAAGGCATGGCATGATACTACTAAATACATAGAACAAAAGCCGTAAGCCAAAAAGGATCAGAAGATATGATGGCACCCATGTAAACATGGCAAGTTATATGACAGATTCATACATGGCAGGAACAACAATAAGTAGGCATGTTGGTGAGCTTGAACCACTCATCACAGAGCAATACATGGCATGGCAAGGCAACCAACAGTAAGAAGACATGTTTGAGAAGCTAAGCATGGCAAGAACAAGTTCATACCATGCTTGGATCACTAACAACAATCATGGCAACATTGAACTTAATGTTAACAGGCTGACAGCAACATTATTTAGCAGTTTTGAGAGCAAGATAACAACAACCTACAGAAGGCTATAAATGCACCCAGGGGCATGAATGGATAGAGCATAACATGTATAACAAAACATCTTTAGTGAACATCTCCAGATTATGCATAGAATGACTAGTAGCAGCAGGTTAACATAGCATCATGAAATAACAGAATCTGTCTAGCAAAACAGCAACAGCAAGTACCCTACTTCACGAGCTCGATGCACTCAGTACAAGACACACAAAAATACATGGATGGCACCTCTGGAAAGATGACATAGCATAGATCAAAACACATGTAGACATCAACCTCATAGGATGCACACATCAAATATGGGAAAAATGACAAATGAGCATGTTATAACAGTTTCAGCAGATTAACAGCAACATGCACTCTTCCAACAGCATTTCGTCATCAAGATGAGCTCAAATGAAAATGATGCAATGGAACAAAATGAAGTACTCGTCGAGGCGAACAATTTGACATATTACACGCACAAAACGGAGCTATGGATGCAGAGATATGATGTGATGAACATGGCATGATAATGTCAAAAACTTCGGGGACTTGGTGAAAACGGGGGCAACCTTAGGGTTCGTCCGGATCTGGATCTGGGGCACAGTTCCCGATGCGGCAGCGCAAGCTCGCCGGAGTTCGTCGGAGTTGGCGCCGGAGGTGGCCGGGGAGGCTCGGGGAGGCGCCGGAGGGGTCATGGACGGCGGGGCCGGGCGGATCCGGTGGCCTGGCGCGGGAGGCGGCGCGGCGCCGGTGTGGAGGTGGCCGGAGCGGAGGAGCTCGCCATCGAGGGAGCCGGCGACGCGGCCGGGCAGCGGAGGACGGGCGTGGCGGCGGAGGCTGAGGCCGGCGGCGGGGAAGACGGGCGGGACGGCGGCAACGCGCGGCGCGGTCGGGCCCGGCGCAGCCCGGGGCAGGCCGACCATGGACCGGGCGGGCCGCGGCGGCTGGCGGAGGAGAGAGATGGATGCGCGGCTGAGGTGGCGCGGTGGGATTGGGCGAGGCGGCGGCGGAGCTGAGGCGGCGGCCTCCGATTCGTCACAGCGACATGGAGGCTGGACATGTCCGACGGGGCTGGACATGTCCGGCGCGCGAGGGGAGCGGGGCTAGGGTTTGATCTGCGGGATTTTCGGGGGGAGGCACAAATTTATAGGTAGAGGGAGCTAGGAGAGTTCAAATGAGGAGCGGTTTTTGGCCACGCGATCGTGATCGAACGACCGAGAGCATGGAGGGAAGTTTGCTGGGTTTAGGGCCACTTTGGAATGGGTGTTGGGCTGCACAAAATAAGGGGCTTTTACGGTTACCAGGTTAACCGTTGGAGTATCAAACGGACTCCAAATGGCACGAAACTTGACATGCGGTCTACCGGTGCTATACCAAGGCCGCTTGCCAAACCTCGGTCCATTCCGAGAATGTTTAATACCCGCTCACAACGAGAGACAAAAAGGGGACGCCGGAGGACATAGGAGTGCCGGATTGCAAAACGGACAACAGGGAAAATGCTCGGATGCATGAAACGAACACGAATGCGAAATGAGATGCACATGACGACATGATATGAAACGCATAAGATGACATGGCAAAGTGCAACACACAAGCAAAAGACATGGCAAAGACGGCGAATAATTGGTAGACACCTGGCGCAACGAATCCGGGGCGTTACAAAGACGCTCCAAGCAAAACACATATCATGTTGGTGAATAAAAATATAACTCCAAGTAAATTACTGATGGAAGTGGACGAAAGAGGGGATGCCTTCCGGGGCATCCCCAAGCTTTGACTTTTTGGTGTCCTTGGATTATCTTGGGGGTGCCATAGGCATCCCCAAGCTTAGGCTCTTGCCACTCCTTGTTCCATAATCCATCAAAAGAATTCACCCAAAACATGAAAACTTCACAACACTAAACTCAACAGAAATCTCGTGAGCTCCGTTGGAGAAAGAAAACAAAAGACTACTTCAAGGTACTGTAATGAACTCATTCTTTATTTATATTGGTATTAAACCTACTGTATTCCAACTTCTCTATGGTTTATAAACTAATTTACTAGCCATAGATTCATCAAAATAAGCAAACAACACACGAAAAACAGAATCTGTCAAAAACAGAACAGTCTGTAGCAATCTGTAACTAACGCAAACTTATGGAACTCTAAAAATTCTACCAAAATAGGAAGTCCTGGACAATTTGTTTATTGATCAGAAGCAAAAAGAATAAATGCAAAAGCACGTTCCTGTGATTTATCATAACTAAATTAGTGCGTGCAAAGTTTCTGTTTTTCAGCAGAATCAAATCAACTATCATCGTAGGTTATCCTATAGGTCCTACTTGGCGCAAACACTAATTAAAACATAAAACCACATCCAAACAGAAGGTAGATAGATTATTTATTCCTAAATAGAAGCAAAAATGAAAAACACAAAATAAAATTTGGTTGCCTCCCAACAAGCGCTATCGTTTAACGCCCTTAGCTAGGCATAAAAGCAAGGATAGATCTAGGTATTGCCATCTTTGGTAGGCAATCCATAAGTGGCTCTCATGATAGATTCATATGGTAATTTTATTTTATTTCTAGGGAAGTGTTCCATACCCTTCTTTAAGGGAAATTGGAATCTAATATTCCCTTCCTTCATATCAATAATTGCACCAATCGTTCTAAGGAAAGGTCTACCAAAAATAATAGGACATGAAGGATTGCAATCTACGGGCACATAATTCCTATTTGCAACAATAAGAACATCATTAATTCTTCCCATAGGCTTTTTAATAGTGGAATTCGCAAGATGCAAGTTTAGAGAGCAATCATCAAAATCACGGAAATCTAGCAAATCACATAAAGTTTTGGGGATAGTAGAGACACTAGCACCCAAATCACACAAAGCATGAAACTGAAAATCTTTAATTTTAATTTTAATAGTAGGTTCCCACTCATCGTAGAGTTTTCTAGGGATAGAAACTTTCAACTCAAGTTTTTCTTCATAAGATTGCATCAAAACATCAACAATATGTTCGGTAAAGGCCTTATTTTGACTATAAGCATGAGGAGAATCTAGCACGGATTGCAACAAGGAAATACAACCAATCAAAGAGCAATTTTCATAATTAAATTCCCTGAGATCCAAAATAGTGGGTTTAGCAACATCACAGTTTTTATTTATTTCAATCCCACTTTCATCAATTTCATCATCAAGATCTAGAAACTCCGAATTCTTAGAACGCCTTCTAGGTAAAGGAAGATAATCTTCAGATTCATCAAGATTCATATTGCAAAACAAAGATTTAATGGGGGACACATCAATAACTTTTAGATCTTCATCTTGATTTTCATAGGGATTGGAAGAACATGCTTTAATAAAGGCATCTTTGGAAGCACGCATCCTAGCGGTTCTTTCCTTGCACTCATCAATGGAAATTCTCATGGCTTTGAGAGACTCATTGATATCATGCTTAGGAGGAATATATCTAAGCTTTAAAGAATCAATTTCAAGAGAAATTCTATCAACGTTCCTAGCCAAATCATCAACTTTAAGCAATTTCTCTTCAACCCGTTAACAGCCCCGACCAATGGGAAATTTCCACGTGTAAAATTCTTATTGGCCGGACGAAACACGTGTCAGCTCGTCAGTGGGTCAGATAGGCGCCTATGATATGTCAACACGTGCCATGGCCCACCACTGGCCCATTTAGCTTACAAAGTCGGCCCGTTTGACTTGGTCAAAAGTTAACGGGCTGGCCCATGAAAAGCCTGTTAACGGTCTCTTCGCAAATAGCCCATTTTACGACCCGTTAACTCACGGCCCGTTAGGCCCTAAAGGAAATCGGCACAACAACATCATGTGGGCCGTCGAATATAACACCAGCCCATTTCACTTTCGGCCCATGTATGGCCCACGACATCTTTCAGCCCATATGAGGCCTTCGTATCTTTGGGCCCTTTACTGGCCCACGGTGACTCTAGCCCATAATGAACAGTAATTTTCTTTGTACCTGTTAATGGCCCGTGATTTACATGGGCTGTTTCCAGCCCGTGTTAGCTTTCGGCCTATTGACGGCCCATACGTTCTTGTGCTCCTTTTCGACCCTCGATTACTTCCGGCCCGTTACTGGCCTGTTCCCCTAATGGGCCAAATTCGTCCCATGGCAAGAGTCGGCCCATTACTAGCATGTTCCCCAAATGGGCCAAATTTGGCCCATGGCAAGAGTCATCCCGTTACTGGCCTGTTACCCAAATGGGCCAAATTCGGCCCATGGCAAGAGTCGGCCCGTTTCTGGCCTGTTAACCCGTTGCGCCGTTTCTAGCCCATCCTATATGCTGGCCCATTAACGACCCGTTATGCCTGTGATAGAATTAAGCCTTTGCAGTCCTACGACCTGTTAACGACCCGTTACCGTGCTGGGCCGATACCAATTACGCCCGATTACGGCCCATGTAGACCCATTTATCCGACGGCCCGAGGCCCACCAATTACAGGCCCATTTATCGACGGCCCGAGGCCCACCGATTACAGGCCCATTTATCGACGGCTCGTAGGAGACCCATGGATCCTACGGCCCGTATATGGCCCATGGTAGTTGCGGCCACTAGCAAACCAGGGAAAAAGAAGACTAGGAAATAAATAAGGCCGAAACTAACGCTAGGCTATTAAGGCGATTGCACAGATTACATCCAGTCGGCATAAAAGATCGCCACCAGTGCAAATATAGGGAACACCCTACACTATACAAAAATGGCTTGCTGTTTTCTTCAGCCGGTGGGTGCACGTTAAGAATAAATTTTGTATCGCACCAAAACAAATTATAACTATATAACAAAAGGAAGGTTGGCATAAAACTTAATAGTCTAGCAGATAAATGCACCCCCAGAAGTTCAGAAGCTCAGTTCATTTGACCTGGCTATTACGTTTTCATGCTGTATTGTCTGATGGAGCACCATAACCCTCGCCTTCATTTCCCCTAGGCTCCTGAACAACATAGCAAATGCCTGATAGTCTGGTTTCAAAACCATGCATATCTTGATGACATCGAACAATGTCTCTCCTTGTTTCACAAAGGGCCTCTGTTAGGGAATGGACTTGTGTCTGGAGCGCAAATACAACATTACTTTGAGCTTGCATATCTTGATCATGAGGCAGTTTGGACGATATTGCCTTAACAACCAACCCAGTATTACGCAGGAATGTGCTTTTGGCACTGTTAGTGGACAGGTACTGACCCACTGCAGCAATAGCTGACATTGCGGTTATAGTTGCCTCGCCACCTTCAGAAGGTGGCGGTTCCACCATTTTTTCCAGAGTTCGCTAAAAAGTTGAGGTTTTACATTAGTAGTACTAGAACAGAAGATATTAAGGAGGCAGCAAAACCAAACAAAATAGCTTTGGTCTATATACAGAACTTATTCTGGTGAACCCATGTAAAATATTAGTTGTATTTTATTGCAAAGTACATAATAAAACCAGGTTCCAAACATATGACCATGTACCATTGCTAATGTATTGTCTATTTCTTCACATTGTATTGAGGGCTAAGGATAAAATGACGAACTTCATAAACGATAAGCATAGTATGACATCATTCATATCACCAAACAACTGAGAACAGACAAACATGCAATTGTAACATTGTGTGGGCAAGTCCAGCACGGAACTAGATTACGGGTCAAGATCAAAGGAACATCACTCCTCTCTTTTAAACCTTGTAAGGTGCAATGATACGCTAAGACAATTGTGTATAAAATTGAAAAGAGTAATAGACATTGGCTGCAAACCATGCAGTTCAAGGCACAAGTCAGAGTAAGTAGTAGTTAAAAGGCATGAGGATTAAGGACTTACAACAGCGGCTTTGACTGGTGTAGTCATGCCCTTCTTCTTGCTGGTGTGACAGTCCTTGAAGATTTCCACAGCATTTGGTTCCGGTACTTTTTGGTCCTTGCGGGCTTTCCTCTGCATTTCGAACAAGTCAATATAGATCTGATAATATGGTACATCGAAAAGAGTGAAATAGTAGCTAATTACAAGAGCCTTGCAGTGTGCAATATAGCTACGAGATCCTGTCGTCTGTTGGAATAGGACTTCGACATGTGATTTGTGTTGGCCTTGTTCTTTGAACAGTTCACCTACAAGAAGATAGATTTGTGTTGCACATGTGTAAATAGGACTTCAACATGTGATCTGACCACAAATATATAATGTACCTGATACTTCGGATCAGACCAGTGTTTAACAAGGCCCCTCCAGTCTTCATCCGATATATTTTCCACTGGAGATGTTTGGGAAAGTTTGTTGTTAGCCTTGCCTTCAAAGTGAGTTTTCCTCAAGTTATACCGATACTGTCGTAGAGCAGACTTCAAAACATGGGTGCAAGCTTGTCTGGTTGCATCATCTTGGCTATCCAACTTGAACCTCATCTGTTGAAAATTATGGGAGTCTCATTATCAACAACCTAGAAAGTATGGGACAGAGCAAGACGATATTACTAGTTTCCATACATAACCATACTTACAAATAAATGGTCGAGGAAGGTGTTGAACTGGGTTTCGTCTTTGTCATTCCTGTTCTGAATCCATGTTGAGAGGATACGTACATGACACCAAACGGCAACCGCTGCCTCTGACACCTAACGGCAACCGCTGCCTCTGATACTAACTTGGCTGACTCTGTAGCATCACGTGGCCTTTTTAAACCTACCTCAAAACGGATCTCCATTCTTCCTCCTCTAGATTTAGTTAACCTATCGAGCATTATCCCTGATGTTTGTTTCCTCTTGCGCCTAGGTGCTAGTCCAACAACGAACATAGGAAGTGTTAGTGTACATCAAACTGTGAGACTACATATAAAGAAGCATGCAACTGTAACTTGACTCCAGCAACTACCTTCTTGCTGTTGAAGCTCACAAGGTTCATCTGATATTGCCTACTCATCTTGTGTCAAGAGTACTTGGGAAGTAGTGTCAGGTGGCAAGGGAGCTTGGGAACGTGCTGCTAGCTTAGTTGACGCACGAGTAAGTCGCGTAGCTGGTAGTACTGTGGTAGGTGTTGCAAGAACTAGGGCTGTCTCTGCTTGTTTGGTGGCAGCTATTTGTTTCTGTTTGGCTTTTTTTGCAGCTCGAGTAGCATGGGATGCCGTGTTTGTAGAATTTTCCACTGGACTTTGACCTTCTATTGCACCATCAGTACCAGCAGAATCTGCAGGATTCATCCGCTTCTCATTCCCTACCATTCTGTGTTTCTTCCTCTTTCTCTGTGCCATGTTAAGTCAAGCCGACAAGAAAAACGAATAACAATTTAGTTCTTCAGAACAAATTGATGCGTGATGCAGACGAACTGAACTTTGATGTTAGACAACCACATGATAGGAGGATGTAATATGTATGAAAAACAGGTCGGAAGAGATAACCAGAACTATGATGTGTAAACTAAGAAAAAGACATTTCACCAAATTAGAAGCAATGCAATGGAAGGTAGACACCATATGAAAGATGCTACCAATATCGCTCTGCCAAGTTAACAGTGTCTCATCATAAATGGCGTTTAAACAAATGTGAAGCAGTACAAGAAATAAATCATATGCAAGATGTAAACAACATCACACTACCATGTTAGAGGTCTCTCGCCATTAGTGCCATTGCATATTCACAGCATTGCATATTCACAGCTTATGATATGTAAACTAAGGAGAAGGCATTTCAACAAATTAGAAGCAATGAAAGCTAGACACCATATGAAAGATGCAATGAATATCACTCTACCAAGTTAAAAGTGTCTCGTCATAAGTGCCATTTCAACAAATTAGTAGTACAAGCTAGAAAAGAATGTGAGATGTAACCTATATCACACTCCAAAGTCAAACATGTCTTATGATAAGTGATTGTTGCAGGTTACTCAACAGTAGTAATTTGATGTAAGAACATGGTGTGATAGACAGATATTGTATGTTCTAGAAACAGGAACATGTGTCTTATTCAAGTATAATGTGTAAAGTAAGCAGATGGAATTCAACAAAATTAGAAGCAATACAAGCTAGACATCACACATAACATGCAACCACATATAACAGTGCCAAGTTAGAGGGAGCACCAGTGATGCTGCACTAAGGGAGACGTGCTGATCATAAACACAGCTTTGTTGAGTGTCTATGCATGTGTTGTCTTGGAAATCATCTTGGGGGTGTGGAGGAGTAGAAACTGTAGAGGCCCTCCATTCGGAAGGAGCACCTTTATCCGCTGCCTTGCTAACTTCCTTCCACTTTATTGATTTTGAATTGTCAAGTAAAACCGACAAGAAAAAGCAATAAAATTCTCTCTTCAGAACTCATTGATGCATGATACTGACAATCACTACTTTGATGTATGGCAAACACATGATACCAGGATGGAATATGTACGAAAAACAGGACGGCATGGCATGTTCACAACTGTTTGTGTAAACTAAGCAGAAACCATTCCAGCAAATAAGAAGCAATGCAAGCTAGACACCACATGAAAGATGCAACCAATATGACTCTGCCAATTTAAAAGCGTCCCATCATAAATGGAATCTCAACAAATTAGAAGCAGCGCATGCTATAAATCATATGAAAGATGCAACTAATATCGCACTGCATATACTAAAGGTGTCTCATCATATTGATTGATGCGGGATACAAAAAAACAATAGTTTTATGTAAGGACATGCTTAATAGACAGATGTACTATGTACTAAATACAGGAAGGCATGTCACATTAACAGGTATAATGTACTCCCTCTGTCCCATTAGTGCCAAAAAACGTCTTACATTATGGGATGGAGGGAGTATAAGCTAAGCAGACTAGCACATGCAGTTTAACCAGATTGGAAGAATTATAATCTAGACACCATATGCAACATGCAACCACATATCACGCTGCCAAGTTAGAGCAAGCACCTGTGATGCTAGTGTAGGGGAAATGATGTAATCAACTATAGAGCTGCATTCACTATCTTCATCTAGCATTTCTGTTTCTTGAGAATCATGTCGGGAGGCTGACGCTGCATTCTTTAAATGAGGAGTAGTCCCCTTGCCTGCCTGCCTCATCATAAGTGATTGATGAGGGATACACAAGAATGTTAGTTTCATGTAAGAACATGGTTAATACACAGATCTACTAGTATGTACCAAAAACAGAAAGGCATGTCATATTCAAAGGTATAATGTGTAAGCTAAGAAGATGCAGTTTAACCAAATTGGAAGCAATACAAGCTAGACATCCGGCTGGAGTGGTGAACACGATCATCTAGGAGCTGAGAGCCTGGTGGGAGGCGGGCTGCTTCGCCGCCATTGCGGCTTTTTAGTTTGCTTCTAGGTGATGCTTGTCTTTGCTGGGCTTGTCACTGGCTCGGCCAGTGCCCTGACTAGCTATTTGTCTTCTGGTGCTCACGGGATGGTGGTTCATGTGAAAAATATCTTTCCTTGTCTTAATAAAGACCGACTTCGGCCTTTCGAATACAAGCTAGACACCATATGGAACATGCAACGACATATGACACCGTGAAGTTAAAGCAAGCACCTGGGATGGTGGTTCATTCCGAGCGAGGTCATCAACTCCAGAGCAACGTTTACCGTCTCCATCTGCGGACACTGCACCCTTTATAGCGCTGTAACGTGTCGTTCCTAGCTACGTAGAAAGTTGGCACAACTTGTCTCTTTTCTTTTTTGCTTCTCTTTTGGCAGACTCTGAAGTACCCTTGCATAAAAACACAATAGTGAGAGTATGGGTGAAGTGTGTGCAGAACTAGTGCACTATAAAAGTAGCAGATAGTAGGTGGCTGAAAAACAAATGACAGGAGACATATGATAGCTCTACAACATTGCATGGCAAACAAAATTAGATTCTACTCCGTATGATTTTGTAATATATGAGCACAGGAAATGCAGGTACTCCTCCAGCACGCCACCACATGTGGTCATATCTAAGATAACAGTCGACAGAAAATAAATAGGTCAGTCAATTTTTTAAATAACCGTCCGATCTATAAGGAACCGGCAGATGGCCTTCGTCTACCTCCCGCCAGTCACTGTTGACGATCTTTCTCGAACCGCCAGCGACCACTGGCCCAGACCCTTGCCTCCGCCGCCCCGCCCTCCCATCGACCTCACACCAATGCCGTGCTTGGCAGCGCCCCCAGGCCATCCCTTTAATCCCGGCCGACCTCCAGATCGGGCGCCAGTAGCTCTAGGCCGCACACACCCCTAAGATAAACACCAAGGCGCTGCTTCCCCGGTGTAATAGTAGTACTAGAGCCTGTTACGCCGGGGAAAGCTTCCATTAATTGGGAATCAACTGGCCAGAAATTGAAATTCAGGGGGGCGAAGGACCTCTAGCTAAGGTGAAATAGTATATGAGGAGAAACCTTGTGCATCACGAGTTACTAGGAACATCTAGTATCAAGAAGAAGCGGTCAACTAGTGTCTTTTGTGGGATGAATACCGTGCAAGCAGAGACATAAGATTTGCACGAAAAAGGGAAGAGGAGTACCTTCTTCGGTTGCCGGTGTGGTCACCTCCACATGTCGTGCCGATCTTCTTCTTTTTACCGGGGAAACCGATGTTCTGGAGGGTGCAGGCTTGGACGAACCCATGGCCAAATTGTTGACTGTGTTGCCGTGGCCGTACGTCGGCTGAGGGGAAGCAGATCTGAGGCGGCGAAGGACGGCGTAGCAGGAACAGCTCCGGTGCGGTGGAGGGTGGCGAAGTTGGAGCGGCAGCGGTGAGGCGCAGGACGGCGTGGTTGAACTGGCTCGGGTACGGACGGCTCGGCCTCGGCTTCAACTACTAGCTGTAGAGGGCGTTGCGGTTGAGGTTGCGATGGACGACGACATCAGGGTATCGACTCCGGCGTGATGGAGGAGGGCGGCGGTTGATGGTTGGGATGGGGTGGCGAACGGAGGACGTCGGGGTTTCGCGGCTGGTGGAGAGGTAGTTTTGGCGCCCACGGAGTACGAATGGGGAATCGGACGGGTGGGGGGAACCATGTTTCAGTCTGGGACGCGCTTGTTTTTGGCTTTTTTGAACAGAAGATGGGACGCGCTTGTTTGAAATTTGGGGAAAGTACAAACTTTGCCCCCATCTTAAATTTCGGACCTACTGCGGGTTGGGGGTAAGATGGTAATCCCAGGTGTCCCAAATAGTGGGCGGGAGTGATTTCGGCCGCGCGCATGTGTGCTTAGGCGGCCGTTGTGTATGAATGTTTTTCGGAGGCGGTTGTGTGGCATCTAGATGAAGCTACAAACCTACCCCGGTTTAGACCTTTGGACGTCGGGCCGGTAGGTTTCATTTGTTGGAGTTATTAGAAAAGTAATTTTCTTGTACTACCAAACATTGGTCTCACGCGGTTTCGGGCGAGTAGAGGCTCTTTTGGCGCTTCATTTGAAATTTTGAAACACAAGCATTCACGTTTAGAGTACTCTTAAACTATGAGGATTGACCTAAATAGACAACGTTATATTTGACCTTGTATGTTTGAAAACATCATTAAATTATCCGCTTCTTTTTGAAATTTTGACACTTGAAAATCCTATAACTACGATTATTTTGGAATGGAGGAACTAAATTTGTATCTATTTTGTACACGACTACATATGCTATTATGTACAAAATCAGAGCAAAGATTGGTGGCCTCATAATTTATATATGGTTTACAAATGCCATGATATCAAATTCAAATAATTGAATGGACTTCATGTTGAATTCGATTTTTTAAAACCACCTTAAGTTGAATTCAAAGGTATGCTAGTTCATAGGTAGCTATTTATAATGTCCATTGTGTAACTTTCGTATGTATAATGTGCTTTACACACACAACATGAACCATACTCATGTTTATATTCGATTGCTAAAGCGATGCATTGTCTGGAGTTCAAAATACTAACTATGTGGATAAATTGTGTCGAATAATAACATAGACATGCTCAAATTTGATAGAATCTAGATGTCTGATGGATCAATGACCGCTCCTTACGCGAATTGCAAATATCATGATCCCATCCTAATATTTGGATACAATTTATATCTTTAATCAATGTGTAGAGCAGTCTTTTACGTGTAGTTTCACTCTCCATCGGTGGTCTCTCACACATGCTCACACACTCTCTCCCAAGGTGTCTTTCTCGCACACATGCTCTAGATATAACCCTCCCTCCCTCTCGTAACCATGTACAATTGTTTTCAGTAACCTTTATCACAAGCACTCTTCCTCTTGCAAACATACACATGCACAATCCTCATCGACCCTTTCTATATACATGGACCTGCCTACGTGTCTCATGTACGCACATTATCTTTACGCCTGACTCTCACGCATTGTCTCACACCTCTCTTCCTAATCGACGAGTATGATTCTAGCAGAGCATTCTGTAGGATGCCCCTTAAAGTTAGGTTGGATGAATAGTAATATCAGAGATAAAGGGGTTACCTTAGTCCGAGAACCTAGGGTTACAAATCCTAGCCGGCTTTGTCATTGGACACAGAGTCCTTCACAATTCTGCTATCTTTGTCTTGTACAACTAGTCATCCATGGGTCTTCCTAAATGTGTCATGGGCCGGCCAATGTGGCGCAGGACGGAACTGAACGAAGGGCCTCTCCTCGACCAATCGGACCTCACGCGGTGACACACCCTCTGCCCCCACGTCTCATTATCTTCTCACACCCACACATACCAACACAAACACCACGCACACAGAAAATTTCTCCTGGTGCCTCTATTCCCTCCCCCCTTGCATATACACACTCAAGGGAATGGAATCTCTTGTCGTGACGTCACATTCATCTCTCTCTCTCTAGACCACTCTCATTTCTCGTGCTATCTCTCCCATGCCCCCCCCCCCCCGTCGGCCCCTCTATCCATAACTCTCTCGAATATGTAATACACACACATACCTCTCTAGGCCCCGCCAAATGCATCAACTATACATTCACACATGTTACATCACGTACCCCATTGATCTAAAAAGCCCTCTCTTCACGTTTATTTCGCATACAACATTCCTTTTGAATAAAGTGTGGCCAAAAAATTATTTTAGAGTTTCTACATATATACAACATTACAAAGTTATATGGAGGAGTACGAACGCTAATTTTCATTGCATGGTGCCCACAATGATATTTATTCCGCACTGTGAATTTGTATATTTTTATACTATATACAAAGTTAGTCATAATAAAGAGAAACGAAGAGCATCTCTCTCTCCATCGCATACCCCCCCTGTACGCCCCTTTCACGTATGCACACAAAACTATCTCCAGGTCCTCTAAAAGTAAGCCCCCAGAAAATTCACGAGTGTTTCATCTTTCTCTCACGATATATGCAATGACGATCATTGTATTTGAAGCGAAAGCACGATACATACATTGGACTTCATAATCCACTCATTACGGTCACCGTTTACGTTTAGTGGTTATTATACAGTCATGGGCTCACCGTACAACTCTGTATTTGCTCATGACATGACTAGTTGACCAGTTAAACGCTCCACGTGGCACCTCTAGTGTTGCATCACATTATCTCACTACCATTGTGCCCACCTGTCGACTTGTATCTACTCTACATCTACACTCTTATAAAATACATAAAATACACTCTTGTAAAAAACCGAGTTGGTGATGATGGTGTGCCTGCCATCCTGCATTACAGGCCGTCCAATTTATATCTGACGATTAGGAAAGAAACTATGGCAATTTTGCAAAAAGGTACCCACACACCTCTCCACATTTGCAAATAAGGCCTTCCCTCGTTCATCCTTTTCTCTCACAAGATAAACAAGTCATACAAATGCATCTTGATGTTACATGCAACGCACAGGCATCTTGCTAGTAAGAATGAAAACAAACGACAAAAAATATTTTGACAGTGGTTCGAAGTCATGACCATGGGCACAGCGGACAAGGTGGCCTTGTATTTGTATGCTGAGTGATCTGTTTTAACACACAGGAGCTGGTGTGGTGATTATACACACACGCACGCATGCACACGAATTGCATCCACACAACACTCACACAAACACATGCACCCACGCACGCACGCAACACTCACACGTACCCACGCAGCCACGCACGCACGCAACACTCACACTCACACGCACACGCATGCATGCACACACCAGTACACCACACGACCAACACACACTCTCGCACTCAAGTGCTCAACCTACACGTGCATGCGCACACATCAGACCCTGACAGACACATACACAACCAGGTGATTCCCACGCACGGGTTGGAGCCTTATCGCGCCTGCGTAAATTTGTGTTTATCTGACCTTTTCCCTATGTGAACTGACAGGTTGGACCCACAAGGAATGTGTTCAATTTAACTAGCCAACATGGCGCCATGCAGACTATTTGGCCGGTCAACAGAGTGCAATCCGATGCTGAACTGTGAGCAAGTGACCGGATAATCACCGCAAAACGTATATAGTGACCGTAATCAGCTTATTCTGAAGTTCGGTGACCTTATTACGCTTTTCTCTCTGAAGGGCCTCCAAAACTACATCTCTACACGTTCTCGCATGTTACATCTAACAACTATGCAATACAGCACTACTACTACACTCTAACACAATAAATCATATGTGTTTTTAGTTTTACTAGATATCATATTGTTACTTATAATTATTCAGTTTGCATACATTAAAATTGCCTTTGAAATGTATGGCCAGTATCATCTACCGCGCGGGAAAAATCCCGCCCTTTCCTGTTTAATCGGGTTTGTATAGATGGATCGTGCGAAACAGCAAAACTATTGTTTGGGAACGTAGCAGAAATTCAAAATTTTCTACGCAACACCAAGATCTATCTATGGAGAGACTAGCAACAAGGGGAAGGAGAGTGCATCTACATACCCTTGTAGATCGCTAAGTGGAAGCGTTCAAGAGAACGGGTTTGAAGGAGTCGTACTCGTCGTGATCCAAATCACTGGAGATCCTAGTGCCGAACGGACAGCACCTCCGCGTTCAACACACGTACAGCCCGGTGAAGTCTCCCATGCCTTGATATAGCAAGGTGAGATGGAGAGGTTGGAGAAGACTCCGTCCAGCAGCAGCACGACGGCGTGGTGGTGATGGAGGGGCGTGGCAATCTTGCAGGGCTTCGCCAAGCACCGCGGGAGAGGAGGAGTACTTGGGAGAGGGGAAGGGCTGCGCCAGGGGAAGCGTGTAGCTCCCATGCACCTCCCCACTATATATAGGGGTGGAGGGGGCTGGTTTCTTGCCCTCCAAGTCCATTGGGGCGTTGGAAAAGGTGGGAGGAAAGAAATCCCATCATTTCCTTCCCCACCGATTGTTATCCCCCTTTTTTAGGGATCTCGATCTTATCCCTTCGGGATATGATCTTATTCCTTCTAAGGGGCGATCTTGGTGCGCCTTGACCAGGGGTGTGGGGCCTTGACCCCACTACCCACGTTCATGTGGGTCCCCCCATTCAGGTGGGCCCCACTCCGGAACCTTCTAGAACCTTCCCGGTACAATACCAAAAAATCCCGAACATTTTCCGGTGGCCAAAATAGGACTTCCCATATATAAATCTTTACCTCCGGACCATTCGGGAAATCCTCGTGACGTCCGGGATCTCATCTGGGACTCCGAACAACATTCGGTAACCACATACAAACTTCCTTTATATCCCTAGCATCATCGAACCTTAAGTGTGTAGACCCTACGGGTTCGGGAGACATGTAGACATGACCGAGACGTTCTCCAGTCAATAACCAACAGCGGGATCTAGATACCCATGTTGGCTCCCACATGTTCCACGATGATCTCATCGGATGAACCACGATGTCAAGGACTCAATCGATCCCGTATACAATTCCCTTTGTCTAACGGTATTGTACTTGCCCGAGATTCGATCGTCGGTATACCGATACCTTGTTCAATCTCGTTACCGGCAAGTCTCTTTACTCGTTTCATAACACATCATCCCGTGATCAACCCCTTGGTCACATTGTGCACATTATGATGATGTCCTACCGAGTGGGCCCAGAGATACCTCTCCGTTTACACGGAGTGACAAATCCCAGTCTCGATTCGTGCCAACCCAACAGACACTTTCGGAGATACCTGTAGTGCACCTTTATAGTCACCCAGTTACGTTGTGACGTTTGGTACACCCAAAGCATTCCTACGGTATCCGGGAGTTGCACAATCTCATGGTCTAAGGAAATTATACTTGACATTAGAAAAGCTTTAGCATACGAACTACGATCTTTGTGCTAGGCTTAGGATTGGGTCTTGTCCATCACATCATTCTGCTAATGATGTGATCCCGTTATCAACGACATCTAATGTCCATGGTCAGGAAACCGTAACCATCTGTTGATCAACGAGCTAGTTAACTAGAGGCTTACTAGGGACATGGTGTTGTCTATGTACCCACACATGTATCTAAGTTTCCTATCAATACAATTATAGCATGGATAATAAACGATTATCATGAACAAGGAAATATAATAATAACTAATTTATTATTGTCTCTAGGGCATATTTCCAACAGTCTCCCACTTGCACTAGAGTCAATAATCTAGTTCACATCGTCATGTGATTAACATTCACATGTCACATCGTCATGTGACCAACATCCAAAGAGTTTACTAGTGTCATTAAACTAGTTCACATCATCATGTGATTAAGACTCAATGAGTTCTGGGGTTTGATCATGTTTTGCTTGTGAGAGAGGTTTTAGTCAACGGGTCTGCAACTTTCAGATCCGTATGTACTTCGCAAATCTCTAGGTCATTCTGTAAATGCTGCTTCCACGCTCCACTTGGAGCTATTCCAAATGGTTGCTCCACTATACATATCCGGTTTGCTACTCAGAGTCACTCGGATAGGTGTTAAAGCTTGCATCAACGTAACCCTTTACGCCGAACTCTTTATCACCTCCATAATCTAGAAACATGTCCTTATTTACTCCAAGGATAATTTTGACCGCTGTCCAATGATCCATTCCGGGATCATTCTTGTACCCCTTGACTGACCCATGGCAAGGCACACTTCCGGTGCGGTACACAACATAGCATACTCTAGAGCCTACGTCTGAAGCATAGGGGACGACCTTCGTCCTTTCTCTCTATTCTGCCGTGGTAGAGCTTTAAGTCTTAACTTCGCACCTTACATCTCAGGCAAGAACTCCTTCTTTGACTGATCCGTCTTGAACACCTTCAAGATCATGTCAAGGTATATGCTCATTTGAAAGTACCATTAAGCTGTTTTGATCGATCCTCATAAATCTTGATGCTCAATGTTCAAGTAGCTTAATCCAGTATTTCCCTTGATAAATACTTTTCAAATAACCCTATATGCTTTTTAGAAATTCTACATCATTTCTGATCAACAATATGTCAACAACATATACTCATCAGAAATTCTATAGTGCTCCCACTCACTTCTTTGGAAATACAAGTTTCTCATAAATATAAACCCAAAATCTTTGATCATCTCATCAAAGTGTATATTCCAACTCCGAGATGCTTACTCTAGTCCTTAGAAGGATTGCTGGAGTTCTGCATATTTGTTAGCGTTCTTCAGGATTGTCAAAACCTTCTGGTTGTATCACATACAACCTTTCCTCAAGAAAACTATCGAGGAAACAATGTTTTGACATTCTATCTGCAAGACTTCATAAATAATGCAGTAACTGTAATCCATTTCCAACAGACTCTTAGCATTGCTACGAGTGAGAAAGCCTCACCGTAGTCAACTCCTTGAACTTGTCGGAAAACATCTTAACGACAAGTCGAGCTTTCTAAATGGTGATTCTTACCATCATTGTCTGTCTTCTTTTAAAATCCATCTGTACCCAACGGCCTTACGACCATCAAGTATTTCTTCCAAAGTCATGGATCCTTTCTCGGATTTTATGGCCTCGAGCCATTCGTTGGAATCCAGGCCCACCATCGCTTCTCCATAGCTCGTAGGTTCATTGTTGTCTAGCAACATGACCTCTAAGAAAGGATTACGTACCACTCTAAAGTAGTACGCATCCTTGTCACCCTACAAGGTACATTAGTGACTTGATCCGAAACTTCATGAGCATTATCATAAGCTTCTACTTCAATTGGTGTAGGCGCCACGGGAACAACTTCCTGTGCCCTGCTACACACTAGTCGAAGTGACGGTTCAGTAACCTCATCAAGTCTCCACTATCCTCCCACTCAATTCTTTCGAGAGAAACTTTTCCTCGAGAAAGGACCCGTTTCTAGAAACAATTACTTTTGCTTCCGAATCTGAGATAGGAGGTATACCCAACCATTTTGGTTATCCTATGAAGATGTATTTATCCGTTTTGGGTTCCAACTTATCATGATGAAACTTTTCACATAAGCATCGCAACCCCAAACTTTTAAGAAACGACAACTTAGGTTTCTTCAAACCATAGTTCAAACGGTGTCGTCTCAACGGAATTACGTGGTGCCCTATTAAAGTGAGTGCGGTTGTCTCTAATGCCTAACCCATGAACGATAGTGGTAATTTGATAAGAGACATCATGGTACGCACCATATATATCCATTAGGGTGCAACTATGATGTTCAGACACACCATCACACTATGGTGTTCCAGGCGGTACTAATTTTTAAACATTTCCACAATGTCTTAACATGCGTGCCAAAGCTCGTAACTCAGATACTCATCTCTGTGATCATATCATACACATTTTATCCTCTTGTCACGATGATCTTCAACTTCACTCTGAAATTACTTGAACCATTCAATAATTCAGACTTGTGTTTCATCAAGTAAATATACTCAACATCTACTCGAATCATTTGTGAAGTAAGAACATAACGATATTCACTACATGCCTCAACACTCATTGGACTGCACACATCAAAATGTGTTTACTTCCAACAAGTTGCTATCTTGTTCCATTTTACTGAAAAACGAGGCTTTTTCAGTCATCTTGCCCATGTGGTATGATTTGCATATCTCAAGTGATTCAAAATCAAGTGAGTCCAAACGATCCATCTGCATGGAGTTTCTTCATGCGTATACACCAATAGACATGGTTCACGTGTCTCAAACTTTTCAAAAAACGAGTGAGTCCAAAGATCCATCAATATGGAGCTTCTTCATGCATTTTATACCAATATGACTTACATGGCAGTGCCACAAGTAAGTGATACTATCATTACTATCTAATATCTTTTGGCATGAAAATGTGTATCACTACGATCGAGATTCAATAAACCATTCCTTTAGGTGCAAGACCATTGAAGGTATTATTCAAATAAATAGAGTAACCATTATTCTCCTTAAATGAATAACCGTATTGCGATAGACATAATCCAATCATGTCTATGCTCAACGCAAACACCAAAAGACAATTATTCAGGTTTAATACTAATCTTGATGGTAGAGGGAGCGTGCGATGTTTGATCACATCAAACTTGGAAACACTTCCAACACATATTGTCAGCTCACCTTTAGCTAGTCTTCGTTTATTCCGTAGCCTTTTATTTCGAGTTACTAACACTTAGCAACCAAACCGGTATCTAATAACCTGGTGCTACTAGGGGTACTAGTAAAGTACACATTAACATAATGTATATCCAATATACTTCTATCGACCTTGCCAGCCTTCTTATCTACCAAGTATCTAGGGTAATTTTGCTCCAGTGGCTGTTCCCCTTATTACAAAAGCACTTAGTCTCGGGTTTGGGTTCAACCTTGGGTTTCTTCACTAGAGCAGCAGCTGATTTGCCGTTTCATGAAGTATCCCTTATTGCCCTTGCCCTTCTTGAAACTAGTGGTTTCACCAACCATCAAAAATTGATGCTCCTTCTTGATTTCAACTTTCACGGTGTCAAACATCGCGAATACCTCAAGGATCATCATATCTATCCCTGATATGTTATAGCTCATCACGAAGCTCTAGCAGCTTGGTGGCAATGACTTTGGAGAAACATCACTATCTCATCTGGAAGATCAACTCCCACTCGATTCAAGTGATTGTTGCACTCAGACAATCTGAGCACAAGCTCAACGATTGAGCTTTTCTCCCTTAGTTTGCAGGATAAGAAAATCGTCGGAGGTCTCATACCTCTTGACGTGGGCACGAGCCTGAAATCTCAATTTCAGCCCTCGAAACATCTCATATGTTCCGTGACGTTTCAAAAACGTCTTTGGTGCCTCAACTCTAAACCGTTTAACAGAACTATCATGTAGTTATCAAAACGTGTATGTCTGATGTTCGCAACATCCACAAACGACGTTTGGGGTTCAGCACACTGAGTGGTGCATTAAGGACATAAGCTTTCTACTGTCCGCATAATCGCCACTGTCAACTTTCAACTATATTTTCTCTAGGAACATATCTAAACAGTGGAACTAAAGCGCGAGCTTACGACATAATTTGCAAAGATCTTTTGACTATGGTCAGGATAATTAAGTTCATCTTATGAACTCCCACTCAGATAGACATCCCTCTAGTCATCTAAGTGATTACATGATCCGAGTCAACTAGGCCATGTCCGATCATCACGTGAGACGGACTAGTCATCATCGGTGAACATCTTCATGTTGATCGTATCTACTATACGACTCATGCTCGACCATTCGGTCTCTTGTGTTCCGAGGCCATGTCTGTACATGCTAGGCTCGTCAAGTCAACCTAAGTGTTTCGCGTGTGTAAATCTGGCTTACACCCGTTGTATGTGAACGTAAGAATCTATCACACCCGATCATCATGTGGTGCTTCAAAATGACGAACTTTCGCAACAGTGCACAGTTAGGGGGAACACTTTCTTGAAATTTTAATGAGGGATCATCTTATTTACTACCGTCGTTCTAAGCAAATAAGATGCATAAATATGATAAACATCACATGCAATCAAATAGTGACATGATATGGCCAATATCATTTTGCTCCTTTTGATCTCCATCTTCGGGGCTCCATGATCATCATCGTCACCGGCATGACACCATGATCTCCATCATCGTGTCTCCATGAAGTTGTCTCGCCAACTTATTACTTCTACTACTATGGCTACCGGTTAGCAATAAAGTAAAGTAATTACATGACGTTGTTCAATGACACGCAGGTCATACAATAAATTAAGACAACTCCTATGGCTCATGCCGGTTGTCATACTCATCGACATGCAAGTCGTGATTCCTATTACAAGAACATGATCAATCTCATACATCACATATCATTCATCACATTCTTCTTGGCCATATCACATCACATAGCATACCCTGCAAAAACAAGTTAGACGTCCTCTAATTGTTGTTTGCATGTTTTACGTGGCTGCTATGGGTTTCTAGCAAGAACGTTTCTTACCTACGCAAAAACCACAACGTGATATGTCAATTGCTATTTACCCTTCATAAGGACCCTTTTCATCGAATCTGTTCCGACTAAAGTGGGAGAGACTGGCACCCGCTAGCCACCTTATGCAACAAGTGCATGTCAGTCGGTGGAACCTGTCTCACGTAAGTGTACGTGTAAGGTCGGTCCGGGCCGCTTCATCCCACAATGCCGCCGAATCAAGATTGGACTAGTAACGGTAAGCATATTGAACAAAATCAATGCCCACAACGGAAGCGTTCAAGAGAATGGGGTTGAAGGAGTCGTACTCGTCGTGATCGAAATCACTGGAGATCCTAGTGCCGAACGGACGGCACCTCCGCGTTCAACACACGTACAGCCCGGTGACGTCTCCCATGCCTTGATCCAGCAAGGTGAGAGGGAGAGGTTGGGGAAGACTTCGTCCAGCAGCAGCACGACGGCGTGGTGGTGATGGAGGAGCGTGGCAATCCTGCAGGGCTTCGCCAAGCACCGCGGGAGAGGAGGAGTACTTGGGAGAGGGGGAGGGCTGCGCCAGGGGAAGCGTGTAGCTCCCATGAGCCTCCCCATTATATATAGGGGTGGAGGGGGCTGGTTTCTTGCCCTCCAAGTCCATTGGGGCGTTGCCAAAGGTGGGAGGAAAGAAATCCCATCATTTCCTTCCCCACCGATTGTTATCCCCCTTTTTTAGGGATCTCGATCTTATCCCTTCGGGATATGATCTTATTCCTTCTAAGGGGGGATCTTGGTGCGCCTTGACCAGGGGTGTGAGACCTTGACCCCACTACCCAGCTTCATGTGGGTCCCCCATGCAGGTGGGCCCCACTCCGCAACCTTCTAGAACCTTCCCGGTACAATACCGAAAAATCCCGAACATTTTCCGGTGGCCAAAATAGGACTTCCCATATATAAATCTTTACCTCCGGACCATTCCGGAAATCCTCGTGACGTCCGGGATCTCATCCGGGACTCCGAACAACATTCGGTAACCACATACAAACTTCCTTTATAACTCTAGCGTCATCGAACCTTAAGTGTGTAGACCCTACGGGTTCGGGAGACATGTAGACATGACCGAGACGTTCTCCGGTCAATAACCAACAGCAGGATCTGGATACCCATGTTGGCTCCCACATGTTCCACGATGATCTCATCGGATGAACCACGATGTCAAGGACTCAATCGATCCCGTATACAATTCCCTTTGTCTAACGGTATTGTACTTGCCCGAGATTCGATCGTCGGTATACCGATACCTTGTTCAATCTCGTTACCGGCAAGTCTCTTTACTCGTTCCATAACACATCATCCCGATCAACCCCTTGGTCACATTGTGCACATTATGATGATGTCCTACCGAGTGGGCCCAGAGATACCTCTGCGTTTACACGGAGTGACAAATCCTAGTCTCGATTCGTGCCAACCCAATAGACACTTTCGGAGATACCTGTAGTGCACCTTTATAGTCACCCAGTTACGTTGTGACGTTTAGTACACCCAAAGCATTCCTACGGTATCCGGGAGTTGCACAATCTCATGGTCTAAGGAAATGATACTTGACATTAGAAAAGCTTTAGCATACGAACTACGATCTTTGTGCTAGGCTTAGGATTGGGTCTTGTCCATCACATCATTCTGCTAATGATGTGATCCCGTTATCAACGACATCTAATGTCCATGGTCAGGAAACTGTAACCATCTGTTGATCAACAAGCTAGTTAACTAGAGGCTTACTAGGGACATGGTGTTGTCTATGTACGCACACATGTATCTGAGTTTCCTATCAATACAATTATAGCATGGATAATAAACGATTATCATGAACAAGGAAATATAATAATAACTAATTTATTATTGTCTCTAGGGCATATTTCCAACAACTATAGTACTATACAGTATAAGTGACAGTTCACTGGGCCGTCATGTCGTCTACTCCTCCATCGTAAGAGTGGAGCGCTCGCTTTCATAAATCTTCTAGTCCCTTTTGCCGACATGTGGGACATCAAGCTACCGGGTCCACGTGCCATACTGGAATACAGTGCAGAGCAGCCGGGGTGAAGCACCCTAGTCATGGCGCCGGCGTAGTAATGAGCAATGAGGCGTCAAATCACAAAGCTGCACCTTTCCCGCAGTTAAGTTGGAGGGACGAAGTAATAATGCTAAAAAAGAAGTTGGAGGGACGAAGCAACCATCATTTCACTCGTTGCTGAATCTGCTTCTCCCTCATCTTCTTCAACTTAACCACGTGTTGCTTCTGCCATTGTTCTGCCTCATGTGGGACGCGGATCCGCTTGGTAAAGCACTGACACGTGGGACCACATGTTAGCAAACCGCCAGGACAACGTCCTCTGAAAATAAGAAACCTCCCCCGCCATCCGCGCTGCAAAATCACCTCCTTTTTACTAATGTTGATTTTATAATTTTTTAGATCAATATAATTGAGATTTGTATAGATAGCACACAGGAGCAAAACCAAGTGGTACAGTTAAGGGCATCCACAATGTGTAGCCAAATGTGAAAATAGCTTTTGGCATCATGGGAACCATTGTGGACGGTGTTGCCAAAGCCAAAAAGATGGAACTGAAGCTCCCTGATTGATTGATTGAAGGAATAGAAAAATGCAACGTCTCTCCTCTTTCTCCCATGCTTGGACGCATGTCGTAAAGTATAGAGCACAGAGTCTACTCCCCTGTCCCTTCTATCACAAATCACAAAGCAGTGAGGCGTCAAATCACAAAGCACGGATGAAGCAACCATCATTTCACTCTTCGCTGACTCCGCTTCTCCATCGTCTTCTTCGAGAAACCATCTCACCGCACTAGTACTCCTAGTAGTAGTACTAGTAAAGGACTTCCAGGATGCAAAGAAGGCGGTTGTGTCGGCTTGCAGGCGGCACTTGCGAATGACTTACCGTGGTCTCCCTCAATGGTGTTCTCCATCGAACGCACTTCGCCAAACCACAAAAAAAATATCATCGACGTCACCGCAATAGGGAAGGAAATCAAATATAGTTACTACCTCCATTTTTTTGTAAACAAGGCCAGTATGTCAAAATTACAATTTGCAAAGGGCCACTAACACTAATCGAGGCAAAATTGATGGGGTTAGCAACCCAGGACATTAATATCCCCTACATGCATGCGGAAGTGAGAAGGTTGGTTTGCATGGCGCTGCATTAATCAAGCGATGAGGAGTGAGATGGTTAGCTCTTTGGTCTTTCGAGAAAAAATACGCATTAATTGACACGTGAAACGAGGATTTGTATCGATTAAATCCCGCGAAGGAAAACCACGCCTTTCTTTTTTAACACTAGTACTCCTAGTACATACATACTTATCCTGTTTGGGTCTAGGCCTTGCATTGCTCGCCACACATACTTATCCTGGTGAGGAAAATCACAAAGCTTGCCTAAAGTTTTCAAAATGCGAAGGAGGTACACTTGCACACGGCTGTCCGGTTGCACCGCACCCTCACACGGTCGCTCCTGCACGCCGCGGTCGCACCGCACCCTCACACAGTCGCTCCTGCACGCCGCAAACCCAACCAAGGGAACACACGCTCACTGACACGTGCTGTCGCATGTGAACAAACCAAACTCAGCCATCCTATCGCTGACACATAATTTTCGTTCATAGAGTATGTTTATCCAACCGCATGTTGGGGAGTATCCGTACGGCCCGTGCGGTGGTCTGTTGGGGAAGAAGAAGAGGTGAGGATGAAGGAAAGAAGGGTTAGGAGACGTAGGATATTTATCCAACCGCCTGAAATGGTAGATTGACCCAAGTCAGGCGACTTGCATAACAAATATAGTATGTTTTTACACAGCAAAAGATCCATAAAAACAACAACATAAAGAAAAACTATCACTGCTCGCGGAAAGAGACGGCCTCGTCGTCTTTGGCTGCCGGTGCGAACCAGCCGTCGCTGCCGACGTGTGTCTCCGCACCGTGGTTGTCCTCGGCCTCCAGCTACTCGTTCAAGCGGAGCGTGCGGGCGCTCTGCACGAACGAGAGCACAGCCCAGTTCAAGTCGAGGACGTCTGGTTCCGCCTGCAGGAGGGCCTCGATAGCAGCAGCATCCGCGCGCTCTGCGTCGAGTCGAGCCTCCGCCGCCTGGTTCAAGTCCAGGACGTTCGGTTCCGCCTGCAGGAGGGCGTCGATGAGAGCAGCATCCACGTGCTCTATGTCGAGTCGAGCCTCTGCCGCCCGGTTCATGTCCAGGACGTCCGGTTCCGCCTGCAGGAGGGCCTCAATGGCAGCGGCATCCGCACGCTCCGCCTCAAGTTGAGCCTCCGGCGCCCGGTTCACATCCATGACATCCGATTCCGCCTACAGGAGAGCCTCGATGGCAGCGGCATGCGTGCGCTCTGCGTCGAGTTGAGCCTCTGCCTCCTGGTCCTCCTTTAGTATCGCCATGTTGAACCGCTGGTCCGCCTGCACCATGGGGGACTCGGACGCCGGCACGAAGTCGACGTCCATCGTCTCATACCCATCGGGGGCCTTCTGCGCCGTGACCTCCGCAGTGAACATTGGATCGGCTTCCTCCTCCTCGTAGCTTGGCTCCAGAGAACTCGGGGATTGGCCCGCCGCAAAGCAAGCTTGGGAACAGAGGTCTGTGGTGCCGACTACCGCCGCGATTTCTGCGCGGCGCTCCGGCGTCAGCATCTTGTAGTAAGTGATCTTGTGGTGCACCATGGCTTTCCGGCGAACTAGGGGACGCTTGATGCGGGCTAGGGGATCGAAAGGTGGGGGAATGGGCTGGAGATTTGGTGTGGTTTTAGGGCAGTGGCTGGCGTAGGCCAAGCAGCGAAGGTTCTGGTGTGAATAGTGGTTCCGGTGATGACCGGTCAATCGGTTTTGACTGTACATCGCTCTTGTCACGTTCGCGTTGCAGCCCGGCATGCTGGACCCTCCATGTCGCTCACTGAATGGAACGCGCTTCGTCTTGCGTTTTCGCTCGCTTGTGGGACAGAAGTTGAGAGCAAACCGATGTCCCTCCCCCTCCCCCGCCGGCGTCATTTATTATACCACCAGTCCCTCCATTTTATGCAGAGTAAATAAAAACAGAGGGAGTATACTACGGATGAGGATCCCCTGACATGGCCGAACCCATTGAGTAACTGACATGCGGGGCCTAGCAAGCATGGGGTCCGCCAGAAAGTGACTGAAAGTGAGGGTAAGGCAGGGATACCTACGTCAGAGGATCCACTTCCACTATACTACTTGTAAGTGCATCTAGTGCCCCTTAGTGATTTTGGTGTATTGAAGACTTATAGGTTAAGGGACTGATGCGTTTGTGAGTGTACACAGGTCTATAAGTCTATGAGGAGTTTGATATTTACAGAGAAAGTCGACCCCTAAAAATGAAGTTCTTCAACTGAAGACTTTGGATTTCTGAAGACTTTCTGAAGACTTTGAAAGTGAAGAAATTGGTGTAACCTTGAAGACTTGGTTTTCATTTGAGGAACATGAAGCGTGAAGACTTTTGTTTTTATAGTTTCATTTTCTCTTTCTTGAGTCATAGGAAACACCATACTGTTGAAGGGGGTCGAGGAAATACTAAGGAAAAATTTCCATGTGATGCTCAACTCAGAATCCTACACCTACCAATCCCTTCGAGTGAAGCCATTGGAAATCTCATACAGTTCAGTCATATTCTTCAGTGACAGAGATGAAGTTCTTCTGGTCTCTGAGGAATTTGTTCTGACTTAGGAGTTAGGAATTCGCCAGTGTGAATTACCTACACAGTGAGGAACATGATAGCCCTGAGGATTTTGATAGTCAAAATTCCGATTGTTGTTGTGCTCTGCGCCAGCGGTTCCAAAATATCTACCCACCTAACGGTCATATCAGACAAGGGCATTTATGTCTTATCATGTCGGGCTGCTCCCTAGGCTATAAATAGCCGCCCCCCACAACCACTAGCTGGTTGGCTGCTCCGAGAGAAACTGGCACTTGTCATTTGAGAGCATCCCATCCTCCGAGGACTTTGAGCGAAAATCATCAAGTTAGGAAAAACCCAAAGTGATTGAGCATCACTGAAGAGATTGATCCTGCGTGGATCCGACGCTTGTTTCCTTTGAAGACTGTGCTTCTTCCAGACGGTTAGGCGTCAATGTCTAGAGCATCCAAGAGGAATTGTGGATCGCCGAGTGACCGAGTTTGTGAAGGTTTGGAAGTCACCTGAAGACTTACCACGAGTGATTGGGCGAGGTCTGTGTGACCTTAGCTCAAGGAGAATACGGTGAGGACTGTGTGTCCGGGACTGGGTGTCCTCGAGTTTAAATACTCAGCCGCTCCAACCAGAAGTACAACTGAGACATCATTTGGAACTGGTCTTCCAAATCATTGTCTTCGCCAAGCTAACTGGTTCTATTTCCTCAACTCTTTCATTTCCTCATGTCTGTTGTTGTGTGCCTGTTCATATCTATTTGAAGACTTTGACTGAGACTTTCTCAATTTCCTCAGTTCAATTTCTTCAGTCTGTCCGTCTTCTTTCTTGTGTTATCCTGTGTTTACGCTTTCTGTACTCTGTGCTTGTCTTCATATCATCATGAGGAATGTGCTTGTGTTCTGTTATGTTTACTTCTGAGTACTTATTCCGCTGCTAGTAGTTCTTCATTTAGGAATTTCCTCACCAGCAAATTCCTTAGTGAAGAATTCATAAAAATCGCCTATTCACCCCCCTCTAGTCGATATAATGCACTTTCAATTGGTATCAGAGCAAGGTACTCCCTTGTTCTGTGTGATTTTGGTTTAACCACCTGGAGTTTTAGTTATGTCGACCGCAGGTATGATCAAGGTCTCTGCTGGGTGTCCTACCTTCGATGGAACGGACTACCCCTACTGGAAGAACAAGATACGAATGCATCTTGAGGCAATTGACAACGATCTCTGGTATGTTGTGGAAAATGGTGTTCCCTCGATCACACCTTCTCTGAACGCTACTGATGTGAAGAGATTCAAGCAACTCGATTCTCAAGCGAAGAATATCATATGTGGCCATCTGAGCAAAGGACAGTATGGAAGAGTGAGTGCTTTGGAAACTACTAAGCTTATTTGGGATAGGCTGTCCAAAGTGAATGAAGGAGTCTTAACTCAACGTGACTCTCGTGTTAACGTTCTTCGCAATCTCTTCAACCGCTTCAAAAGACTCGACAATGAAAATGTTCAGCAAACCTTCGATCGCCTCACTAACATCTCAAATGAGCTTCAAGCGCTTGGCGCCACTAATATCACCGAGCATGGGGTGGTGAAGAAATTGCTGAGATCGCTAGATTCGTCATTTGATACTATAGCACTGATGATTCAAGAGCGTGATGACTACAAGTCACCTGATCCCGTTGATATCCTCGAGAGGCTAAATACTCATGAGTTCCAGCTTGCTGAGAAGAGAGATCTTTACGGTTCGAGCTATGGTAGATCATGTGCTTTGAAGGCCAAGGCAGTCTCTGAGTCTGAAGATGAAGACTCTGCTAGCAGCCTTGGTGACCCTGAAGAACTGAGCCAGGAACTTGCACTGCTCGTGAAGAAATTTCAGAAGTTCTCTAGACGTGGTCGCTTTGGAAAACCCTCAAGGGGCTTCTTGCATTTGTGGCATAGCCTCTTCTTGTAGTCACTGGATGAGGAATCATTGCCCCTTGAGGGATAAGGAATACAAAATCTTGGATGACGCAAAGAAGAGACTACAAGAAGAGGCTATGCCACAAAATCTTCCTGTAGTATCTTCAGAAGAGACTACAAGAAGAGGCTATGCCACAAATTACAAGGATTACAATTCTGATGACGCAAAGAAGAAGAAGAAATCTTCAAAGTCTTCATCATCAAAATCCTCGAGGTCTTCATCTCACAAGAAGAGCAGCTCCAAGAAGGCTCGGGCATTCATTGGCAAGGAAATGGACTCTGAGGCTGAATCTGAGGAACATGAGGACGAGGAGGCATCTGAGGAGTCCGAGTTTGGTGTGGTGAGCCTAGCTCTCGCTACTGCATTCGTCAGCAAGTCTATCTTCAACTCTGAAGAAAATGACTTCACCAACAAGGCTGATGAAGACAATGGTGACTACGCTCCCACCTATTTCTTCATGGCAAAGGGTGGCAAGGTAACTAAATACGCCTCCTCTGACTCTAGTGAGGATGAATCTGATGAAAATCTGAAACCCAGCTACTCTAAACTTGCAAAAATTGCTGTGAAACAACAAAAGGCCTTTGAAAAGGTTCAAAACACGCTAGACAAAAGTGATGATATGTTGGGTGAAGAAATGGATCGCACTAAAACCTTGACTAAAAATCTTCAGAGACTTCAGTCCAGGTTTGACAATCTGCAAGGTCATCATAACACTCTCTTATCTGATCATGAGAAGCTCTCTTATGAATTTCTTCAAAGAAAGCAAGATCTTGAAAAGCTAAGAGTGCATTATGAAGATCTTCAGAAGGAGCGCGATTCATTACTTGCTCAACAAATCAACGCTACCCAGGAAGAATTTGTTCCTCCATGTCTGAAGTGCATTGAACGTGAAACTGTTAATTCTTCACCTAAATGTTCAAATGCTTCTAATGCTACAAATTCTTCATATGTCTCTGCTATCACTAATTCCTCATCTGAGGACAATGCAAGTATCACTGATGATGCAGGGCTGAAGGAATTGTACATGACAGGCATGTACAAAAGCCTCAAAGGGCATCAGACTCTTTGTGATGTGCTCAAAAAGCAGATCCTCAACAGAAACCCTAGGAAAGAGGGTATTGCCTTTGAGAGGAAACTCAATGCTGATGGAACATATTGGATGCCCGAGCAGTACCCCAAAACCTCATGGGTTGCTGCAAAGGGACCTCCAGTTGATCCATCCAACTTATCTGGATTTACATGTGAATCTCCTCATTCTTCTGACGAATCATTTGACTCTAACTATAAATTGTTCAAAAATCAGAATGGTGAAGTATTTGCTAGATATGTTGGGACTAACTGCAGGAACGGTTCCCCTATGAAGAAAATCTGGGTTCCCAAAAGTTGCCTCGAAAGTCTTCAAGTGAATGTCCTCATGACACCACCTGTGAAGAATATGAACCCCAGATCAACTTCTTCATATGAACCAAATTCTTCATATGGATCCAAGTCCTCAAGTGGACCAAATTCCTCACATGGATCAAATTCCTCAAAAGGATCAAAGTCCTCATATGACCATCATCGTGCTAACCCTTCTGTTTCGCAGGGTAGAGCTAAGGGCTATGAATATGTGCATTATTCTTCAAATCATTATGTTCATAAGTCCTTGAAGAATTTCTCTGCTTATTCATATGCTTACCCTAACTCCTCTTATGTGAAACGAAGTGGACTGGCGTCTATGCCACCTTTCTCATATGGTGCTCGCAGAGTGATGAATTCTTTGCCACCCCTTCAGATGTGGGTGGTGAAGAAAAATAACTAATCTCTTATGCAGGTTCAGGTCTCCAGTCATGCTTAAAACGACTGAAGAATTTGCTGGAGACCTGAATAGTGCCTGATAGGATGCAGGCTAATCATGATGAAATTAACTTTCATTTCACACGTCCTCACACTGTTTATCTACTCTACTGCTTGATGAAATTGATCTGATGATATTGATGTCATATTCTTCACTGATGAATTATATGAGTTCGTAAGCTGCACTAATTCATCTGAAGGATGATCAACCCAAAGCCAATTAGTGGGTCCTCGATATTGGATGTACAAATCACATGACTGGCGACAAGAATCTATTGATGGATGCTCCTTTATCACCGTCACATCTGAAGCATATCATCTTTGCTGACAAAGGCAAAACTCAGGTATTGGGTCTAGGTAAGGTTGCAATCTCTAAGGACATACACATGGACAAAGTCATGCTTGTCAAGTCCTTAGGTTACAACCTCATGTCTGTCTCAATGCTTTGTGATCTTGATATGGTTGTTGTCTTTGGCAAGTATTGTTGTGTTGTGATCATGGAAGCTGACAATTCCAAAGTCTTCGAAGGCTTTAGGAGAGGAGACTTGTACATTGTTGATTTCTCCACAGGACCACAACCGGACGTATGCTTAGTTGCAAAAGCTTCAGAAGGCTAGCTATGGCATCGACGACTTGGTCATGCTGGCATGAGGAATCTGCACACGCTCGCGAAGAAGAAGTATGCCATTGGCATTGAGAATGTCAAATTCCTCAAGGATCACTTATGCGGAGCCTGTGAAGCTGGGAAGATGACAAAGGCCAAGCATCCAGCGAAGACTATCATGACTACCACTCGACCATTTGAATTGCTTCACATGGATCTCCTCAGTCCTAATCATTATTCTGCTGTTATAAATGATGCATCTCTATATGGCTTTGTTATTGTTGATGATTATTCTCGTTATACATGGCTACACATTGTCACTTACAAACATGAGGTGCAGGAAGTCTTCAAACGATTTTCCTCGAGGGCTTCAACCAACTTTGGTGTGAAGATCAAGCACATTAGGAGTGACAAAGGAACTGAGTTCAAGAATTCCGGTCTTTATGACTATCTTGATAAACTTGGTATTACTCATGAGTTATCTGCTCCTTATACTCCTCAACAGAATGGCGTCGTGGAGCGCAAGAACAAAACTCTTGTTGAGATGGCTCGCACTATGCTTGATGAATACAAGACGCCTCGTTGTTTCTGGAGTGAGGCAATTGATACTGCGTGCCACATCATCAATAGAGTATATCTTCACAAATTCTTCAAGAAGACTGCCTATGAACTCCTCACTGACAAGAAACCCAATGTGAGTTACTTCAAAGTCTTCGGTGCTAAATGTTGGATTAGAGATCCTCATCACAATTCTAAATTTGCACCGAAAGCACATGAGGGTTTCATACTTGGTTACGGAAAGGACTCGCACACCTACAAAGTCTTTAACAACGTTCTTCACAAGGTTGTTGAAACTGTGGATGTGCGGTTCGATGATACTAATGGCTCGCAAAGAGAGCACCTACCTTCTGTGATAGATGAACCAGCACCTGAGGATTCTATCAAGTTCAAAGCCACTGAGGATGTCATTCCTACTGAAGAATCTGCTAAAGAATTCATTCCAGAACGTGATGAACGTCGAGCTGGCGCACCTAAAGAAAATGGTGCTGAGGAAAATGCACCTGAAGAAAATGCAGATCAAATTCCTCGAAGACAACCCTCTCATCCTCGTATTGCAAACGAAGTGCAAATCAAGAAGATCATCGATGACATTGAAGCACCAGGTCCTCTCACATGCTCAAAAGCTTCACATTTATCTAATTTTTGTGGGCACTTTGCGTTTGTCTCTATCACAGAGCCCACTAAGGTAGATGAAGCATTTCTGGAGCCTGAGCGGATTCAAGCTATGCAAGAAGAATTAAATCAGTTCGAGCTCAAACGTCTGGGAACTGGTCAAATGTCCAGATCCTCGCAAGCACAACATTATAGGCACAAAGTGGATCTACCGCAACAAGCAAGATGAAAATGGACTTGTGGTGAGGAATAAGGCACGGCTTGTAACTCAAGGCTACACACAGGTTGAAGGAATTGACTTCGATGAAACTTTTGCACCTGTTGCTAGACTTGAGGCTATTCGCATATTACTTGCTTATGCTAACCATCATGATATTATCTTACAACAAATGGATGTGAAAGGTGCATTCCTCAATGGTAAGCTTGAGGAAGAAGTATATGTTGCTCAACCACCAGGTTTTGAAGATCCAAAGAATCCTGACAAAGTCTTCAAGCTCAACAAGGCCCTGTATGACCTCAAGCAAGCCCCTCGGGCGTGGTATGATACTTTGAAGGAATTCCTCATGAAGAAAGGCTTCAAACCCGGTTCACTCGACCCAACTCTTTTCACCAAGTCTTATGATGATGAATTGTTTGTGTGCCAAATATATGTTGATGATATCATTTTTGGTTGCACTGACCAACGATATAGTGATGAATTTGCCTATATGATGAGTGAAGAATATCAAATTTCTATGATGGGAGAATTGGAATTCTTTTTAGGTCTTCAAATTCGTCAACGGCGCAATGGGATATTCATATCTCAGGAGAAATACCTCAAGGACGTATTGAGGAAATTACGCATGCAAGATTGCAAAGGGGTCAAAATTCCAATGCCCACAAATGGCCATCTATGCACTGATGAAAATGGTAAAGACTTCGATCAAAAGGTATACCGCTCCATGATTGGTTCTTTATTGTACCTATGTGCATCTAGGATGGATACTATGCTTAGTGTTTGCATGTGTGCCCGATTTCAAGCTACACCAAAGGAATCACACCATAAGGCTGTGAAGCATATTCTTCAATACTTAGCTCACACACCAACACTTGGATTATGGTATCCCAAGGGCTCTTCTTTTGATCTCATTGGATATTCAGACTCTGACTATGCTGGTGATCGCGTGGACCGCAAGTCAACATCTGGCACATGCCGTTTCCTCGGACGATCTTTGGTCTGTTGGTCCTCGAAGAAACAGAACTGCGTATCACTCTCCACTGCAGAAGCTGAGTACATTGCTGCTGGATCATGATGTGCTCAACTACTATGGATGAAGCAAACACTCAAGGACTATGGCGTCAACGTGAAGAATGTGCCTCTCTACTGTGACAATTAGAGTGCCATCAAGATTGCTCATAACCCAGTTCAGCACTCGAAGACCAAGCACATCCAAATCCGTCATCATTTTCTTCATGATCATGTGTTGAAGGGTGGCATCTCCATCGACCATGTCAGCACTGAAGATCAACTGGCCGATATCTTCACTAAGCCCTTGGATGAGAAGAGATTTAGCAAGTTGCCGTGTGAGCTAAATATCCTAGAATCTTCGAATGTTCTCTGAAATTGACACACATCCTAACACTTATGCTGACTTGATGACTTAGATGCGCAACACATGAAGTAACGTTTTTCTTCAATCAATAAAGACTAACCCTCTAAGTGTGAAGAAATCAATGAAGAAATTGATTCTCAGAGCCCTACGACAATTGTACGCGGTGTCTGAAATCAGCTTTCTTATACGGTGGGTTACGCCACCAACCTAAGTTGGAAATCTTCAATATGAGTTTTTCTTCGATTTTGAAATTCCTCAGTTTTTCAAATTCTTCATCTTTACATTGTCTTCACTCTTTCTGGTGTTGTTCTTCATTTGAATATATATATATATATATATATATATATATATATATATATATATTAGTTTTATGTCCTCTACATCATTCACTTATTGCTATTTTGTCAAGTTGATTTCTTCTGCTAAGTGAATGTGATCGGACCCTTCCCCCTCTATGCTAAACTCAACCCAGTCTATTCACAAATTCCTCATATGCCTTCTATTTGAAACTCATTCAAAATCTTCACTGTGTCCTTGACAGCTGAAGAAATTGCTAACGACACTTTTAAACTTATCTTATCTGAATTTTTGGCTTTGCCGCTAAAACCGTTCCGCTTCTCATGACAAATACTTATCTATTCACCCACGATCCTACACGATCGCCACCTCTCAGTACATGGGTGACACATGTCAAGCGAATGAGAAGGAGCCAGGGGCATGTTCGTCCGATTTCCTCGGGTGAACAGTTTTTCACTCTCTCTATAAATACCCCTGTCTCTTCCTCACTTCACTTTCACCTCGCTCGCGCTCTCTCTCCTGCTCGAGCTTCCCAAAACCCTAGCACCGCCGCTACTTCATCATCGCCGGTGAGGAAGAGCTTCACTGCCTCGACCTCATCGCCGTCGTACTCGTGCCGGTTGCGGATTTCTTCACTCTGCCGCCGCCATAGCCGTCTTCCTCTGCCGAGTTAGGGATCTGAACTAACGAACTTCACATCTACACTTCCCAGTTCGTCGTGTACTTCACTTCGGGTAATTAAAAGCTACTTTTACTGCTCGCTTTGATTCTCGAGTTTTCTTGAAAATCTTCAAAGGTGTTTATTCTTCAAATCTTCACACATATGAACACCTCACATGTCATCTGCTCTTGATTCGTTTCTCTAAGCAATGATTTTCTTCAAGATTCCTCAATTGTGTGGATTTTCAATCTATACAACTCTGGAACCTAAGACAAAGAACGCTTAGTGAAATTCCTCAAGACTCATCTGGTCAAATTCCTCAAAACCTATTCATTTTTGAAAAACCTTCTGAGAACGCATATGACCTCTCCAAATTCCTCGCAACTATACTCTGTTCATAGGTCCAAATGTTTGCTGCTGAATCACTAGGTTCTCATCAACTTAACTCATTTGCAGCATTCCTCGAACAAAAGTTGCACACCTCTTCAGAAACTTCAGTTGTTCATATTCCTCAACTGAAGAAAATGGCTGACAAAAGGCCACAAAAGGGAGGAAAGAGGCCTGAGGTCAATACTGCGTTTGAAATCCCTGAGGACATTTATGCTGGGTACTGCACACCCCCTGAGGAAGATAGAAATCAGCGCAAAGTGCGCATTCAAAAGATAGAGAGGACATGGGCACGGGAATGGAGGGAGTACAGGTATGTTACTCCCAAGTATATGAAGAAATTCGCGCTCAATGCCCCATGCTCAAGACCTCCATTGGCATCAGGCCAAGTGGCAGATCCCACCAGCGTCAAGCGCGGTGACGACTATGCTGATGAATGGGCAAAGCGCCAGGCCAAATTGGCAAAGCAAGCAAAGGAAGCAGTGAAGAAATTCAACGCAGACTCTGTTGCTGTTGCTGCCTCTGCTAAGGCCTCTACTAGTCAGACAAAGAAGGCAATGCATAAGAAGCCTGCGCATAAGTCCAGTGCTTCACCTTCAATGCCCTCACGGCCAAGCTCCTCTGCTATGCCATCAAGGCCAGATTCTTCAAGGCCCTCACGGCAAATTCCTCAGACTGCACCTTCAAAGTCCTCAGCTCCTCCGTCAAAGTCTTCAGCTGCTCCGACAAAATCCTCAGCACCTGTGCATCTCGCCACGTGCCAAAGGACTCAAGGCTTCTCAATTGCCTCAGGAGCATCTGCAAGCTCCTCTGCTGCTCAAAATTCCTCAGGCGGTCCCTCACTACTGAAGAAAAAGGCCACTGCTGGACGAGGTATCGACCAAGTCCTCACAAGAAGCAGGTCGCCTTCCAAGTGCCCTCTGATGATGATGAGGCTGATGATGAAGAACTTGCCGAAGCAATATGCCTCTGATGTTGGATCCAAAGTTGATCCTCGACTACATTGACCTATGGCACAAGGATCCTAACACGCCTTTGCCGGAGATGAACCTCACTCCTGGTCAAAGTCATGTTCTCACTGCCTTCATTGAGGAAGAAAAATGGAAATTTGAACAAGGCAGAAGTTTGAAGAAAGCGCAGTACAAGAAACAGCGCTACCTCAAGGACAATGTCCTCACTCTCACTCCTGATCAGCTCCTTGCCTTGCAAGTTGAAATCAAACAACTGAGTGATGAATTTGATCGCTACCATGCTGATTGGAAGGGTGCCAAGGTGTGATTCGTCAATCTGACGAAGAAATTCACTTCAAGCGCTGCTCCTCCTGTGCACGTTGAAGTTACTCAGGCTGAAGCATCTACTCAGCCTACTGAAGAAAATGCCAGCACCACTGATGACAATCAGGCTGCTGAAGAAAATGAGAGTGCCAGGGCTGATGACTCCATTCCAGTCGCTGAAGATATTGCCAGGGCATCCACTAGTGGTGCGCCTGAAGAAAGTGAACAAGTCAGGGCAACTACATCAGTTGTGCCTGAGGAAAATGAACCAAAGTCCTCTGCACCTCCTGCGCCTACACCAACTCCGATCCTTCCATCTGCATCAAATGCGAAGAAGACCAAGGCTGCAGAGCGTGCAGCTATGAAGAAAAGGAAGGCATCAAATTCATCAAATTCTTCAGCTCCGAAGAAGATGAAGACTCTATCCAGTTCAATTGACAATCCAATTGATGCCATTCCAGTCTCATCAATGCCATCAAAGGACCTTGTTCCTTTTGGTGAAGATTATGTGATTCCCGATGAATCTGATGAAGAAACTCCTTCTGCTGCTTCGACAGAGCAGTTGGACGAAGAAATTGAAGTGGATAAAATCCCTTCAACCCCAGTCATTTCCTCACCTATGCCTCAGTTCACTGCTGAAGAGGCAGGTGTTAAAGAAATAGAAGAGGAGGATGTGGACATTGGCTGTACCACTCCTGTGCTCAATGATGAATTTTGGGACAGTCAACATCCCAACTCTTCAATGTTCACTCCCATTCAAGCAATTCCTCAGTCCCCTGCTGCCACTGAAGTGCAAATGGGATCTGAAGAACCTCATGCAACCCCAAGTGTTCATGAATAAATTCCAGCCACTAGTGCTGAAGAAATTGTCAATGAAGAATTGACGACCCAGGCTGAAGCTGCAGAAGAGCCTGAAATTCCTCAGCCTGAGGAACCCGAGATTGCGATTCCTGAGGTGGTGCTACAATTGACCGACACTCCTCAGCCCAAGCCAAAGGATCCTTTCTCCAAGAAGCAAAAATTCAAGGCTGATGATTTCTTCGGCGAGCACGTGTTCTTCACTGAATTCAACCCCTATGACAATGCTCGTCTTAGAAGGAAGCGTTTCTGGACTGCCAGCCAGGCCAACTTCTATTCCTTGGTGCTCTTCAACAAGGATAAAGTCTTCGACCACGAGCACATTCCTCGCGTGGACATGGAATCCATGCCTTGCTTCTCTCAAGTCCTCAGCATGATTCATGACGCAGGCTTGCTCAATTTCTGCTCTGACATAGTTGATTGGAATGAAGATCTTATTCTTCAGTTCTACGCAACTCTGTATATCACAGGTGATGCCACTGACATCAACTCATGGGTGTTGGATTGGATGACTAAAAACACTCATTACAAGGCACCAGCCTCTGAATTGCTTCGTGCCTTGCCAATCAGTCCTTCACCTAACGTTGCTCGTTGTCTGTATGATGAAACTGAACTCACTGGTCACTATATGCAAGTGCTGATGAAGCCGCTGAAGCCGGGTCAAGCCCCAAGGACCAAATTCCTCGTGAAGGAATTGCTCTATGTGCCCAGAACCATCTACCGCATTCTGACGAAGACCATGAGTCCCATCAAAGGCCATGACTCATCCGATGAAGAAGTTATCGGAATGATGAAGAATATGCTTTTAAACATCATGCATGGCATCCCCATAAATTATCACGATTTCTTCATGAGGACTCTGGCGAATGTTGCACTTTCACCGTTTGAGCTGAAGCCTTACGCGCTGTGGATCATGAGATTCATCAGAACAAGGTCTTCACTCAACTACAAGGCTGATTTTCAGAATCACCTCAGCTACTTGCCCCCTATTGAATTCCTCAAGCGGACAATTTCCTCATCTGATGAGAAGGGCAAGTCACCAACCGTTATCGATGAAGGCATTCGTCCATTGGATGGTCAGTTCCGCAAAGCTGCATCTTACTCCACCAATGATGACTCTGCCACTCATGATAGTGCTGCCAATGCTACCAAGTCAAGTCTTCAAGCTACTGATCCTCATGTGATGACTGACCGTGAACTTCTTATAAGTCTTCACCAGAAGGTGGATCGCAACCACAAGTGGGTTAAGCGTCAATTTGGCTCTATTCTTCACAACATGACTTCTACACATAATGCAGTGAAGAAAAACCACTACTACCTCCATGAAGTGTCTGATCACACCTGGGCTATTCTATCACATCTATATGGTGAAGAAGATCTGAAGCAAATGGGCTTCAAGGAAGACTTTGACTGGTCTGCACCTCCACCGAAGAAATACAAGAAGGTCAAGGTTCCTTCTTTGGTGGCTAGCTCATATTCTTCATCACGCGCCACGGACGAGCATGAAGACTTGGACGACACTGTAGCAGGCCCTACAACAACTCAAGACCCTGACAACGCTGGCGCTCCTCCATCATCATGATATTCTTCAGGGGCGTCAGTCCTCAGTTTCGACCCTTTTGGTCATTCGATGACAAAGGGGGAGAAATTTGAGTTAGTCTTCAAGCGGGTCTATCTTATATGCGCGTTTTTTGCTAAGTTACAACTCTCATTCTTCTGATGACTTTGCTAGATCGAGTTGTAATCTTAAACTCTATGGTGACCTGATACTTTTGTTGTGTTCTTCTGCATGCATATTCCTCATTAATGTTAATGCACACATGCTGAATTACATCAGTCACCATATTTCATCATGCATTTCAAATTCTTATTATATGTCAAATGCGTGTATGAATTACAAGATATAGGGGGAGATCTGCATGATTATACTCTTCAAGTGTGCATTGCTTCAAAAGCAAATTCCTCACTATGCACATCTTCAGGGGGAGTTCTTCTATATCTTGCAATCAAATTCCTCAACATCAGTATCTACACTTCATATATTTATCCTCGTTGAAAACTTAACCTATATTGTCATCAATCACCAAAAAGGGGGAAATTGTAAGTGCATCTAGTGCCCCTTAGTAATTTTGGTGTATTGAAGACTTATAGGTTAAGGGATTGATGCGTTTGTGAGTGTACACATGTCTATAAGTCTATGAGGAGTTTGATATTTACAGAGAAAGTCGACCCCTAAAAATGAAGTTCTTCAACTAAAGACTTTGGATTTCTGAAGACTTTCTGAAGACTTTGAAAGTGAAGAAATTGGTGTAACCTTGAAGACTTGGTATTCATTCGAGGAACATGGAGCGTGAAGACTTTTGTTTTTATAGTTTTATTTTCTCTTTCTTGAGTCATAGGAAACACCGTACTATTAAAGGGGGTCGAGGAAATACTAAGGAAAATTTTCCATGTGATGCTCAACTCAAAATCCTACACCTACCAATCCCTTCGAGTGAAGCCATTGGAAATCTCATACAGTTCAGTCATATTCTTCAGTGACAGATACGAAGTTCTTCTGGTCTCTGAGGAATTTGTTCTGACTGAGGAGTTAGGAATTCGCCAATGTGAATTGCCTACACAGTGAGGAACATGATAGCCCTGAGGATTTTGATAGTCAAAATTCCGACTGTTGCTGTGCTATGCGCCAGCGGTTCCAAAATATCTACCCACCTAACGGTCATATCAGACAAGGGCATTTATGTCTTATCATGTCGGGCTGCTCCCTAGGCTATAAATAGCCGCCCCCACAACCACTAGCTGGTTGGCTGCTCCGAGAGAAACTGACACTTGTCATTTGAGAGCATCCCATCCTCCGAGGACTTTGAGCGAAAATCACAAGTGAGGAAAACCCAAACACAACACCTACAATCCCAAAGTGATTGAGCATCACTGAAGAGATTGATCCTGCGTGGATCTGATGCTTGTTTCCTTTGAAGACTGTGCTTCTTCCAGACTGTTAGGCGTCAAGGTCTAGAGCATCCAAGAGGAATTGTGGATCACCGAGTGACCGAGTTTGTGAAGGTTTGGAAGTCACCTGAAGACTTACCACGAGTGATTGGGCGAGGTCTGTGTGACCTTAGCTCAAGGAGAATACGGTGAGGACTGTGTGTCCGGGACTGGTTGTCCTCGAGTTTAAATACTCAGCCGCTCCAACCAGAAGTACAACTGAGACAGCAGTTGGAACTGGTCTACCAAATCATTGTCTTCACCAAGCTAACTGGTTCTATTTCCTCAACTCTTTCATTTCCTCATGTCTCTTGTTGTGTGCCTATTCATATCTGTTTGAAGACTTTGACGAAAGACTTTCTCAATTTCCTCAGTTCAATTTCTTCAGTCTGTCCGTCTTCTTTCTTGTGTTATCCCGTGTTTACGCTTTCTGTACTCTGTGCTTGTCTTCATCTCATCATGATGACTGTGCTTGTGTTCTGTTATGTTTACTTGTGAGTACTTATTCCGCTGCTAGTAGTTCTTCATTTAGGAATTTCCTCACCAGCAAATTCCTCAGTGAAGAATTCATAAAAATCGCCTATTCACCCCCCCCCCTCTAGTAGATATAACGCACTTTCACTACTTTGACCAAATGTTAGAGTAATAATATATGACATGCAACTTACACAAATGTTAGAGTAATAATATATGACATGCAACTTACACAAATCATACAGGGTCTAATGCGTTTTTCGATGCTAACTTTGACCAAATGTTAGAGTAATAATATATGACATGCAACTTACACAAAGCATACGGTCAATTTCGTATGTGAAAGGAGTTTCCAATGATATAATTTTCACATTATACATCTCATGTACTCCCTCTGTCTAGGTGTGTAAGTCATCTTACGAAAACCAAATAATCCCAAAACACGGTGCATTAACTTCTACCTCGTTTCTTGTTTCTTGACATATCAACCAATAAGAGATGAGGGTGTGCATGCTTTTAATGACCTGAGACTATCAAACATGACATGCAGTGGTTAGTTCATTGCATGCAATACTATTAATTAGCAAATAAACATTAATGTCTATCGTTTTCCCCTCCTCCTTGGTCACGGTGCACAGCCTAAGATGACTTACTCACCTAGACGGAGGGAGTACTATTAATCTTGTCAATAGTCAAATTGGAAACCATCTCGAATACAAATCTATGAGTACGTACGAATCTAACAATATTGATTGGCGTTGTTGAATGTTGATACATTTTTTATCATAGTAGAGATACTTTGACTACACATAAAACTTATATGTAAAGTAGAAAGGATAGGAGGGAGTATATTGTACGTTCAAAAACAAAACGAACATTGAATACCCTTTATATATGATTTGCGGATGCTATGATCACCGGTTCAAAATTTTGAATCCGCCTTAGGTATCACGTGCCCCCACTCGTTCCCTCTCGATTTCATCTCGGGGTCCGGAGATCTATTGAAAGAGGACTAGGGTGGGTACATGCGAATGATACTAGGCGGAATGTTCAAATGAGGCACGCGGGAGGATGGACTCGACTGGAGGGCGACATGATCGATGGAGAAAAGGGTTGGAGAGGAATGAGAAATAAGCAAACGCCACATGATTACACTTGAACGGCTCAAATAAACAATAAGTTGTCTCGCTTGGCCTACATAGTGAAAGGCCTAATGCACAACGCGGAGTACTAACACTCGAATATGGCCGGGAAAACAGGGAAACCGACATGTGGGGCACACCCGTTGGGACGATGTAGCGCAGACTAGTCCAATGGAGGAGCTGGCCCACGACCTCCTCACCACCGACAACCATTCATGCGGGTCGTTGGGGCCAACAATGGGGCACAGCTCCAGCACCGCCTCTGTACATGGCGACCACGGTGAGTGACACGCTCATATCGTTGCTAGACATGGTCGGTTTTAGTGTGCCGAGGGTGGCGTTAGTGTTGTGGCACGACCAACGGTATGTTTAGTTTGTGCCCAAGGTTGCCCCATCAAAGCATTGGGTAGCCAAATTTTTGGTTGAGGTATTGGTTGCCCATGATTTAGCTTACATTGGCAAGAAAAATGAACTAGAGTTGGCTAGAGTTCATTGGCATGCCAAAGAAATGGCAACCATCCAAACAAAGACCAATCTTTGGGTCATGACCAAAATTTTGGTTGAGGTATTGGTTGCCCATGATTTGGCCGACATTGGCAAGAAAAATGAACTAGAGTTGGCTAGAGTTCATTGGCATGCCAAAGAAATGGCAACCATCCAAACAAAGACCAATCTTTGGCTCATGACCAAAATTTTGGTTGAGGTATTGGTTGCCCATGATTTTGCCGACATTGGCAAGAAAAATGAACTAGAGTTGGGTAGAGTTCATTGGCATGCCAAAAAAATGGCAACCATCCAAACAAAGACCAATCTTTGGGTCATGACCAAAATTTTGGTAAGGTGCACTGTGGCCATAATCCAAACACACCCCAACACCCGGCTCGTCGAGGATGCACGGGGCGCCGCGACGCGTCCGCGGAGTGGTGTAGCGTGGCCAACTGCATCCTCTGGACCTGAGACCATGCCGGTTCGTCTTGCTTTTTCAATGACATGCGGGGATCGCATTTGAGCAAAGGGAATCTCCAACGTTGCCACGACCGTAGCTGACTACCCTGGAACACCAAAGCCCTCGTCCCTCGCGCCGTCGCGCGGTGCATTCCCAGCCGGCGCCAGCTGTCCGCATTCATGCCGTCCGTTTGTATGTTGTCATTAAGAGGCTCGGTGCCCAAGGAACCAACTCCGGCAACTTAATGACGCACCCGGACACTTGGCCTCACCGAAATGCGCTACTTAAAGCGGCAACGCCCAGCTAACCTCCACACCATAGCGCATTGTCCTCCTACCTGGCACCACATCCGCCATGACCGCAAGTGTGAACGCTCTGAGGGAGAGCTTTTCTTCGGGGATGAAGCTCAAGGTCATCGCCCTCACTCAAGTCGCCTCTCGCGACGCAATAGCAGCGTAGCCGGACGCGGACACGACCGCACAAGCGGTGGCCATGCTGGCGGCCGACGATGGGAGCACCGTCAGCCACGCGTCCTACTTGCCGCCGTCCAACGTCCGGCAACGCCGAGGTCGGGGACTCCTCCGAGGATGAGTAGGGCATGGGAGGCGGCAGGGCATGGGAGGCGGCACGGCATGGTGTGCCAACTGGCCGGTTCGTATCCCGTGTTCTACTCGTCCTCGCCGGAGACCACACCTTCACTTCACGGGTCTTGAACCCCGCCCCCGTACATAGAGATCGCAGATGGAGGACGTCGGTCGCTGCCGTAGAATAGGTTTAGGGTCGGGTTTGTTTTATTTTTCTGTCCTACAAAAGTTCAAAATGTAATGAAAATCTGCCGTGTTTGCATTAATCTTGGCCGGTGCATATGAACTTTCACAATAATATACATATTGTAGGAGTACTAGCAAGATGCCCCTGCGTTGCACGGAAGATCAAGATCTTGTGGGAGAAAAGGATGAACGAGGGAAAGCCTTATCTGCAAATGTGGAGAGGAGTGCGGGTAAATTGTCATAGTTTCCTTCCTATCCATTAGATATAGATCGGACATCCTATATTGCAGGATGACAGGCACACCATCATCACCAACTCTACTTTTTATTGAACCGAGACAAATCTAAAAAACCCAACTAAGCCAACCTCCCAGCATATCACGCGGGAAAAGACCCGGCCGCGCCGTTTTAGTCGGGATTACGGGATTACTAGTAGTAGTATCGATGGATCACGCGAAGCAACAATTTTTTTTGAGGGGGCGAAGCACCTAGTTTAAAAGGAAAAAAGGCGGTACACTCACAGCACTCCTGTCGCGGTCGCATTGCACCCCACACACGTTTGGTCCTGCACACGGCTCACGCAAACGGAACACGCTTCGGCTTGCCTCTTCACTGACACGTGGGACTGCACTTGGAGAAACCGACCATGCGCCAAACTCCCCCGCCCACCACGCAAAAATCCTCCCTCCCCCCCCCCCACACACAAAAATTCCCCCCAAATCTGATTCAACTGCCCTTCGGCCAAATATTCCCCAAACCCCCCTCCCCCCCCCCCCCCCCGTCCCCCCTCCACTCCATTCGCTCTGCCAAAGCCGCCCTCCCCGCCGTGCCGATACGTCGGCACCGCGATTCGTCGAGGGGACGCACGGCGATCCTCTCGCTCACATAGTACGCTCTCATAGACTGCCGTCCTCTAGCCGCGCCGCCACCTCTGGCTATGTTCTTGTGGAGGCGCACGGCGGTCAGCACTGCCACCGCTGGCGACGTTCATGTGGAGACGCACGGCGGTTAGCTTCTCCCACGGTACGCGCATTCTAGACTGAGGCCCCGTTCATGTTGGTCTAGCGCTAAATGTTAGCTGATAGACGCTGTTAATCTCACTGTTTGCCGAAGTAGTTCACTGTCAATATGCTCTGCTTAAGAAGCTTCCTTGCCCTGTTCTGCACTCAATCTGCTTAGCTGAGATGGCATGCCAAGGCCGATTAGTTGCTAAAATATCCTGCCATATATTTATTATGACGTAGATTGCCATGGTCTAGTAGCCAATCTGTTAGGTGAAATAGCTCTACACTGTTTTATACTCGATCTTTGTTGCTGCGATGGCCTTCGATAGTTCGATGGCTGTGTGCTCGGCCTCATTGACTGCTGAAACAGCCTGCCATAATTTAGCACTCAAATATGTTTGCTGAATTAGCTTTACATATATTTCGTTACTTAGATCTGCTCGTCCAAATATCTTGCCATAGCTTTAGACATCGACCTAGGTATTTTTTTTCTGGACTTCACAAAAGAGCATATATGTTTTTCCTGTAATATCTAGTAGAAGAACTAATTTGTATGTCTAACAGATGGACAGGACTTGGATAACTTCTGCTCGAAGATTCTCCGCTGCATATGTCGAGGGGGTTGAAAACTTCATGAACTTTATCAGAGCTGAGTACGGTGGTCCGAAATCAGATGTGCTCTGCCCATGTAGCAGTTGTATGAATTTAGTTACAAGACCCCAGTCAACTGTGCAAAATCATCTACACTTGTATGGGATGTCGGTCACATATACTAGGTGAGTTCATCATGGTGAAGTTGTGAACCTCAATGTTATTGACTACGTGGAAGCAGTAGATCACCATCTTGATCTGCCTGATGCTCAGGTAGAAGAGGAGGAGGAGGTGGTGGTGGCGGAGCCAGTGAGTTTGACCAACATTGAAACAATGCTACGAAATGCTCGTGCATTCCGTGAACTTTCACCTGCAGAAGAAAAACGATGGGCCCGCATGTTGGAACAATGCAATGTTGTTGTCACCCCAGGAAATAAGCTGTCAGTATTCTCAACTATGGTCACCTTTCTTCAGGTGAAGACATCTGAGCGGATGACCAACAAATCATTCGATGTGATGTTGGCTGCTTTCCGCAAATCTTTCCCAGATGCGTCTGAGCTGCCACACACCTACAGTAAAATGAAGAATTTCCTTCATGAAGTTGGAATTGGATATGATATTATCCATGTTTGTAAGAATAATTGTGTTCTATTTTGGAAGGATTATGCCAACCTAAGTGAATGCCCGAAATGCAAATCATCAAGATGGAAAGATGGCGATGCTGTGAAGAGGATTCCTCATAATGTTCTGAGACATTTTCCAATTACACCAAGATTGCAGAGGTTGTTTCATGATGCTGAAACAAGAGAGGATGTACTGTGGCATTCTAGGAACCAGGAGTACAGAGTTCAGAATGTAATGAGCCATCCATCTCATGGTAGTGAGTGGAAAAGCTTCAATGATAAACACAAAGAGTTTGTTGCTGACCCGAGAAACATTAGACTTGGCTTAGCTTCAGATGGATTTAAACCATTTGGCCACCAGAGCGCCACATATAGCATGTGGCCAGTGCTTGTTATCCCTTACAACATGCCTCCAAATGTCTGCACCAAAGAATCAAACTACATGATGGCCTTGCTCATCCCAGGTGCAAAAAGTCCCGGAAAGGATTTTGATTTGTTCATGGAGCCTCTTGTGGAGGAACTTCAACAGCTATGGAAGGGTGTTCTCACTCGAGACCTATATAGCAGCCCACCAGCTGATTTCTTTTTGCGTGCTGTTGTAATTTGGTGCATCCATAGTATCCGGCTTTGGGCACTATGTCAGGGCGAATGACACATGGTTACAATGCATGTGTTCGCTGTGACAGGAATCCGCTGTCATATGCAATACTTAGCAAGATCTGTTACATTGGACACCGTTGTTTCCTTGCCAAGGACAAGCCGCATCCTAGAAAATATCGAAGACATGTGTTCAATGCAAAGCATGAAAACCATGATGCGCCAAAGAGGCTCACCGCCGATGAGTTGCAAGTGGAATTAGAGAAGGTCAGGCATATTACACCAGGAAACCATCCTGGTAATGGTAGCAGGAAAAGGAAGTGTGGCGCGATAGAAGAGAGATTATTGTTTACCTGCAGGTCCACTTTGTGGGACTTGGAGTATTGGAAATATTTGGATCTACGGCATAATCTTGATGTGATGCACATCGAGAAAAATATATGTGACAGCATTATCGGCACACTTCTTAACATTGAAGGCAAGACGAAAGATACCTTAAAATCTAGGATTGATTTGACACACCTGGGAATCAGAAAGGATTTGCAGGTGCAAGATGAAGGTAAACCACGGCATATGGCACCAGCTGTGTACGTCTTGGACAAAGTAAAAAGAAAAGAACTCTGCGAGGTCCTGTCACGTGTCAGATTCCCACATGGATTTGCTTCCAACCCTGAAAGGAGAGTTAGTGCAGATGGAAACAAGGTACAAGGGTTGAAAACTCATGACTGCCACGTCCTACTTCAAAGGGTTTTACCTGTTATCCTTAGAGGATTGGGCCGCCCTGACTTATACCGAGTAGTTGCAGAGTTGGGACAATTCTTCAGGGAACTCTGCAGTAGAAATATCAGGATAGATGCTTTGGAGCATCTTAGAGACAAGATACCAACTATCCTATGCGACCTTGAGAAGATATATCCTCCATCCTTCTTTGATGTGGTGGTGCATTTGGCTGTTCATCTACCTGATGAGGCACTACTTAGAGGTCCAGTATAGTATGGCTGGATGTACCCTATTGAAAGGCGGCTAGGAACTTTCAAGGGCTATGTTAGGAACAGAGCTAGACCCGAGGGTTCCATTGCATAGGCCTACATTGCTACAGAAGCGTTGACATTCTGCTCAAAATACAAAGAAACAGCTGATCAGCTTAGCAAAGAGGTGGGTGAAGACAATCCCGGGCTCAATGTTTTCGATTATTCTGTTCGAGTTACAGGGAAGAGTCGACAAGAGGACAAACCTAAAGATTTGGACAAAATGGTTTGGTATGTGTTGAATAACTGTCCTGAGATACTACCTTATATCAAGTAAGTGCAATACTGTAGCTTATACATCGTAATCTACTAAACTTGCAGCACATTCTTATATATTTAGATGTTTGACGTGATCACTATGTTGTGCAGCATCTACAAAGAGGAGTTACTGCCGCAAAATCCAAGAAACATTGACAAACTGGTTATGGCAGGATTTGCGAAATGGTTCAAGAACCATGTAAGCTTTTGAAGTGCACTGTTAGTTTTTTTAATATATTGAGTACATAAGATGATCAGCTTGTCTATTTTCTAACCATAGGTTAAGAAGATGCGGGAGGATGGGCAGGCAGTTGATGATGCCCTTTACTCACTAGCAATGGGTCCTGATACTCGGGTAAGACATTATGAATCTTGCATTGTTGGAGATGTGCGCTACAACACCCTTGCACGAGACAAAGGCAGGAAGACACAAAACAGTGCCATCATGAGCATGGATACGTATGACAAAGAGACAACTGAAATGTATGCTAACATAACAGACATTGTTCAGTTGCAGTATATCTCTAGTTTTGAGGATCATCGGTGTGTGGTTCTGTTGTGCTGTCGTTGGTATAACCTGTTTTCCAGGATCGTAAAACCCAAAGCTGATGATTATTTCAAATCCATCAATGTCAAGGCGGCGTACCAGACCAACGAGCCTTTTATTTTGGCAAATCAAGCAACACAGATATTTTTCTTGGAAGACACATTTGCACGTAGCGATGACTGGAGAGTATTGCAAAGGTTTGAGCAGAGGAATTCATTTAATGAAGTTGCACAACAAGATGATGCTTACACTGCTCCTGATGTACAAGATAACATAGATGTTCCTAATATCTTTGAGAACCATCACGTCAATGATGCTGGCGAAAAGATTGCCTGTCGTGCTGTGGACATACAAGAGTTGATCAAGAAGAAGCCAACGTTCGAGGACGTTGAGGACGAAGAAGAAGATGACACCGTGGGGAATTACGATTCAGACTGATACACATGGCGAAGATGTTGACGCTGCTGCTGCGGATGATGATTACATTGCTTTTGCCGTATTTGCCTGTCAGAAGACGTTTTTTATCTACTATGTGAAATTGTGTTTGCTATGACAACTGAAACCTGATGAACATGTTGTTTAGTATTTTGCTGTGAGAACATCACTTGTTATGTATGCTCATTTGTGTTTGGTGATTGTATGACAACTAAAACAGGATGACATTGTTGTTTACTTGTACTCATATTTTGGCTGTGAAACTTGAATTTGGTGACATAGTTTGTTGTTGGACTGCAATTTGCTCGACGTCTTTGAATGAGAACAAAGCTGACCCGACAGGGCCTCTGCTATTTATTTATTTATATGAGCAAAAGGGGATACCCCCTGATTTCCGTTAATAGAAATCATTAGATGTTCACAACACTATGCCCAACCTGCTACATAGGTTTCATTCATTACTAGTTTTAGCAAAGTGCTCATGTCGTAGCCACTGTATACATCACGAGTGCTACATACACTGCAAATAAAGAGACAATCATCCTACAGAGCACATCGATTTTGCCCATTATCTTCACAAGCTCTTTCATCTCCTCATTTGCTGTCAAGGCTGTTCAGCAGCTGTTGCTAGGCCATGATCAGAGGAACTGCATCTTTAACCTTCTGCTCTGCATCTTCCTCTTCTGTCGTTCCTTCAATTACTTGTCCAACACCCCAACTTGCTGGTATTGGGATTCCTCGGCTAACCAAATAATCAGCGTAGTTGCATTCCCCCACATCAGCAACTTCCCAGAAATACAAATCACATGAATCTTCCCTTTTCTACAGGAATAAAATTGGAAGATCATCAACCAAACTATTAAAAAAATCAGCAACTGAAAGCAGCAGAACAACACTTAAACATATTATAACTCCATGATTCGGGCATTTGTAGAAGACTCGGCCATGGTTGTGGATTGTGGTTGAGACGCGGCGGATGACTCTGCGTGATTTGCAGCGGTGGCACCACACCAACGACAACGGGTTGCTATGAGCAATCGGCTGCAGTGCGCGTGCCGGCGGGTGTGTGATGAGACCCACAGGTGATGGTATGGGTGGCGACGTGGCGCATATCTGGTTGTTGCCTGCTGAAGAGCAGGTGGACGAGTAGCCAGCGGACATGGTTGCTGCGGCCAGAGCTTCTGATGCTAGGCAGAGTAAGTAGAGAAGAGGAGAAGTGAACGTTGGATATGTCAGTTTCATTACTTGCAGAGTAGCATAGCACCATATATAGTCATAGTCTAGGTTTGGATTCGAACCAGCTATAGGAGCACGTCTTTCTTTTTTCTAAAACTCGGCAACATCACTTTACTGGTACACTAGCTTGTTCTATACGCCTTCCCAAGTCTTTGATTTTCTTTCCCTTTTTTGCGAGGAAGGAAGGAGGACAAAATTGAGAGTTCCTCGGACTCGAACCCAAGACCTCTCGGTTGAAAACCAAGGGTGCTAGTCACTTATGTGGCGAACGTTCCCTATGAGGAGGACGGCAGACGAACGCATTTTCCTCGCAGTTTTCTTCCTATATATAAAAAAGTATGCTACTTGGTGTCCGCTTAGTCAAAAAACGATTGTGCCAACCTTGACCGTTGGATTGACATTCAACGTCCGTCGCGTTTCTTCGGTCTCTTCTTCCTCGAGCCGCCAAAGCCAAACCAGCGTCGGCGGGACCGCCTGCTCCCGCCTCCCACGGCTGGCTGTGATCTTCCCCGGCTCCTGTTCGTTCCCATCCGAGGCCTCACCATCATCCTCCGCCTTGGTTCACTTGCTGCGGCGCCGCCCTCCGGTGTTGTCAACATGGTCAACAACCGAGAGGAATAAGGAGATGACTGTACATGGTGAGGATGAGAGTAGGGACCCAGCAGCGCGCGGTAATTTTGTTTTTTTGGGACAGAGAAGGGTATCAACTGGGTTGTGCGGGACCCGGGCCCGTCTAGCCCAGGCTTTTATTTCATATGTTTAGCACATGACTAGCCCAGTTTGTTTTTTCCTTTCTGAAAAATGGCTAGCTAGCTATTTTGTTTTTTGCAGAATAACCAACATAGGCCTACTTGCTTTTCTACGCCCTGTTGGGCCGAAAATCTTTCAAGACGAGGAGGGATGCATTTTGCCTAGAAAATGGGCTATAAGTAATAAGAAATGGGCTATAAGTAATCAGAAATGGGCTGTAAAATGAAAAAAATACAGCAAACAGGCAATTAGTTCCAAAATACTATTTTCTTTCGGATTTTGATATTTAAAATTTCATTATTTTTGTGCGGGTAAAATTTCATTGAATTTAAATTAAGGTATATTTAGATTTAAAATTAATTTGAATCTGGCTAGAAATTTCGGGTTGTATGCTGTTTGGGACAGATTTGGAGGCTGACTTGTGGGTCTACTAGGTTGACGTGTACTTTGGCTTTGTCAACTTAGTCCACAAACGATTCTAGCAGCAGAGACCGTTGGATGTTAATCCAATGGCCGTGCTGCTTCTTCAATATCTGATCTTCTTGCTCCAGCCGCCCAAACCAGCTCCGGTGGGACTGCCTGCTCCCGCCTCCCGTGGCCGGCTGTGCTGCCGCACAGGCCGCACCGCCCCACCCTACTTCATTGCTGGCCAGGCCATTCCTCTACTCACCCACGCCTAGTGTTATTTTCCGGCGACGGCAGCCGGACCAGTAAACCCTCGTGCTCCCCATCGTGTGGGCAACCATTGCCGAGTATTCCCCGGCTCCGTGTCATTTCCTTCCTAGGCATCACCGTCGTCCACCGCCATGGTGCTCTTGGCGCAGCCTGGTCAACGTGGTCAACAAACGACATCCATCGGCCGTGGACTGTACGCGCAAAATAATGATTCCTCCACCAGACAGCTAGGACCCACCGGAAGGGCCTCTGTATTTTGCAAAAAAAAATGTTCGCACGCAAGGAAGTGCCTCCTTATTACGCACAAAAAAATGAATACCCACCCTGCTAGCTGGGACTCACCATAGTGGGAGGATGACCTGTGGGCCAACTAAGTTGACGGGGACGGAGGGCTTTGTCAACTTAGTCAATATGAACGATTCTAGCTCCAATGACCGTACGATGTCCATCCAACGGCCGTAGTGCTTCTTCAACCTCTGGTCTTCTTGCTCCAGCCGCCCAAAGCAGCGCCGGTCGTGCCGCATACTCCTGCCTCCCATGGCCGGCTGTGCTGCCATGGAGGCCTCACCGCCCCCTACTATTACCACCGCTGGCCTTGCCCTGCGGTGACGACAGCCTCACACCACAGCCGAACCAGCGAACCCTCGTACTCCTCTCAGCGCGGGCTTCCACTGCCGCATCTTCCCCAGCTCCGCGTCGTCCCCTTCCTAGGCCTCGCCTCGTCCACCACCGTGGTGCTCTCGGAGCGGCGTGGTCAACGTGGTCAAGGAACGACTTCCACCGGACGTGGACTGCACGTGGAGAGGCTGACAGCTGGGTCCACGACAGCCGCAAGGAAGTGCCTCCTTATTACGCGCAAAATAATTATTCCTCCACCTGACAGCGGGGACCCACCGGACGGGCCACCGTATTTCGCGAAAAAAATGATTCGCCCCCTGACTGCTGGGACCCACCAGCTACATCTTCGCACGCAAGGAAGTGCGTCCGGGAAAAAAACGATTCGCCCCCCTGACTGCTGGGACCCACCAGCTACATCTTCGCACGCAAGGAAGTGCATCCGGAAAAAAACGATTCACCCCCCGACTGCTGGGACCCACCAGCTACACGTTCGCACGCAAGGAAGTGCGTCTGGGCAAAAAACGATTCGCCCCCCTGATTGCTGGGACCCAGCAGCTACACCTTCGCACGCAAGGAAGTGCGTCCGGGCAAAAAAAAAACGATTCGCCCCCCTGACTGTTAAGACCCACCAGCTACATCTTCGCAGGCAAGGAAGTGTCTGACAGTGGGGACCCACCTGGTCGAAGCGTATGTAGCGTTGTCATCCTCGTCGCGAACGTGTACGTACATACTGGTCGATGTAGAGGCGCGCACGTGTCGTAGTAGGGCGCGCACGTGTCGTAGTAGAGGCACGCACGTGTCGTATTAGAGGCACGCACGTAGCATGTACACGTACATACAGCGGCCAGGGTGCAAGAAAGAAAATACGGCCACGTATGTGAACATACGGGCGGGGTCTCGAACGCCTACTCGCGCATACGTACGGTGAGGGCTCATGTACATGGCTGGGTCAGAACGGAGAAACAGCATCGTCGCCTTGTTCATGGGGAGGCGACGGAATGCGTCGTGTTCATGGGGAGGCAACAGAATGCGTCGTGTTCATCGGGAGGCAACGGAACGCGTGGGAGCCAACCGGCTGGGTCGGAACGGAATGTGTGGTCGTGTTCATCAGGAGGGCTTGGACGGAACAGGCGATGGAAACGAGGCCTGGCGTACCGCAGAACGGAGGAAACGGACCTCCTATGTTCGGAACGTGGTCCTGTTGATCGGTAGGGGTGTGGCGTATCGCAAAATGGACAAAACGGACCTCCTACAGTCGAAGCGGGGGTCCTGTTGATCGGGAGGGGTGTGGCATACCGCAAAACGGACAAAACAGACCTCCTACGGTCGAAACGGGGGTCCTGTTCATCAGGAGGGGTGTGGCGTATCGCAAAATGGACGAAACGGACCTCTTACGGTCGAAACAGGGGTCCTGTTCATCAGGAGGGGTGTGGCGTACCGCAAAACGGGACTCCATGGGATACTGTTCATCTCCACCGTCGACCTCCTCCAGCCTCCATGGGCTCCTGTTCATCTAGCCTCCACCGCACGCTACTCCACCGGCTACTGTTCAACCACCCCTCCACGGGCACCCCTCCACCGTCTACTGTTCATCCAGCCCTCCACACCACGGGGTCCTGTTCAACCACCCCTCCACGGGCACCCCTCCACCGTCTACTGTTCATCCAGCCCTCCACACCACGGGGTCCTGTTCATCTAGAGGCAACGCCATCGCTCACTGTTCATCCAAACCGCCCCCGCAATGCTCACTGTTCATCCAATCGATCGTCTTCAGTTAGCAGCAGTAGCGAAGGAATCGCTCGATCGGGTTCAGTTAACAGCCATCGATTGATCGGGTTCAGTAACGCGTAGCCTGCAGTGCAATCGCTCGGGTTCAGTTGGAGCCCAACGCCTCGCTCAGGTTCAGTTAGAGCCAACGCCTCGCACGTGTACTAGAGAAACGCGCATCGCTCGGCCCCCGACCTCCCACCGTAACCGGAACTCCCCGAAATTTTCCTCGCCCTCGCTTCTACCACGGTTTTTTCCGTCATGGACGGCCCAAAGAATGTCATGCAGCTGCGTCTCCAGCCCGCCCAGGACGAAATGCCCATTTTCTGTCATGATTTTTTGTTATAGAAGTAGGATCCCACCACATCTATGATGATACCAGGTTTTGTCACAATTATTGTCATAGAAGTGTCATATGTATGACAGAAAAAAATTTCGTTCGACCCAAAATGTTAGGATGTGTCTTTTTTTTGTAGTGTCTTCTTGGCCGCAAGCATCCAAATCCACAATCAACATGGGCTGTTTGCATGTATCTGTAAAATTCTGGACAAAACGGGCTTTTAGCTCGACCCATGACCCGATGGAATTGGCACACAGCCCTTTAAACCAAGTACGGGTCATCCCATCCAGCATCATGGTGAAGTACTTGGCACACGCAGCATCACTGACCTCCAACAGTTCCATGGCCATCTCGTAACTTTCAATCCACGCCTCAGGGGGTAAGTCGCGTGTGTAGGTAGGCACCTTACAAGGTCCTTTGAAATCCTTGGGCAGACGGTCATTACGCAGAGCCGACACTAAACATGGTATACTCGTGGTTCTAGAGGTCACGCCTGCCTACACCGAAGTCGTCGGATAAACTGAAAGATGTTGATGAGCCGCCTGCTGAGCCACCTGCTTGGCTTCGCGATGTGCCCTGCCCTGATCCACCAAATCCTGAGCACCATCACGCATCGGGTCATGCCCACGCGGCTGGTTATGACGCCTGTCATTGCTTGAAATGGCCGGTGAGTCCATGTGTCTGCTATAACTCTGGCTTGGGCGAGGGGTCGAGTGAATCCTCTCTCGACTGTAAGAATATGCCTCCTGTTGTACCAATGTTGTTTGAAGAAGCTCTCTTGCCCTCCGCGTCTCAACCGCAGCTGGAAAATCGCCTCCCACTGGGAGAGCCGCCAATCGTGTTGCCGCAGCGATCATATTATCCAAAGGGTTGGAAAAATGACCCAGTGGTGTCGGCACATACTGAGGCGGAGTATTATTCAGACGAGGCAGCTCCATCGTGCGTGGCTGAGCCGGCGCTCCAGCCCCAGGCGCTTCAATCCGGTTTATCCTGGGTTGGTTACTGGTCCCCGCTCCAGCCGTGCAAAAGAGGTTCCTCGCCTCGTAAACCGGCGGTAGATGACTCCGATGCCTTCTTCTCATGATTTCGTTTGAAGCATTCTGATCCAACGAGAGCCTGAAGGAATTAGCCTGGATCCGTTGTGCCTGAGCATCTAAAATAGCTTGCTCTGCAGTCATCCTAGTGTTCTCCGCCGCCAGGTCTTTGTTGGCTTGTGCTACCTCGTCAAGTAGTTTTGCAACTTCCGCGTTATGCTAAACTTGATTTGCCGGGTTAACCTCTGTTGTTAACAAGGTTGTCAGACTATCCAGCAAATCAGTCAAAACTTGAGTCGGTGGGCGCACAGGGCCTCCTGCCCAAGTTGCCATCACTGTTGCTGACCCGGAGACCATTGCTGCCGCAGTCGAAGAATTCTGCGTAGGCTGTCTACCGGCCATCAAGATTGCGACCCAATTCGGCGGCTCATAGGGGTCCGGAATACTGTCTCCATCAGAACAGCCCCCAAGCCTGCCGTCTTGCAGTTGATACAATGAAGTAGTCTCGTCCGTGGACGACTCACCATCAGAACAGATGGTTGTCTCACCTCTAGACATGGATCCTTCCTCAAATTCCGCCCCATGGATGAATCCCACGAAAGCACGATTCTGCATCTACTACTATTACTCCACACATCGACCGCTATCCAGCATGCATCTAGAGTATTAAGTTCATAATGAACGGAGTAACGCATTAAGTAGGATGACATGATGTAGAGGAATTAAGTCAAGCAATATGACGAAAACCTCATCTTTTTATCCTCAATGTCAACAATACAATACATGCCTTGTTTCCCCTACTGTCACTGGGAAAGGACACGGCAAGATTGAACCTAAAGCTAAGCACTTCTCCCATTGCAAGAAAAACCAATCTAGTTGGCCAAACCAAACCGATAGTTCGAAGAGAATTACCAAGATATCAAATCATGCATACAAGAATTCAGAGAAGATTCTAATAATATTCATAGATAAGCTGATCATAAATCCACAATTCATCGGATCTCGGCAAACACACCGCAAAAAAGTATTACATCGAATAGATCTCCAAGAACATCGAGGAGAACATGGTATTGGCAATCAACGAGAGAGAAGAAGCCATCTAGCTACTAGCTATGGACACGTAGGTCTGTGGTAAACTACTCACGCTTCATTGAAAGGGCAATAGAGTTGATGTAGAAGCCCTCCATGATCGAATCCCCCTTCGGCAGGGTGCCGAAAAAGGTCCCTAGATGGGATCTCACGGGTACATAAGGTTGCGGTGGTGGAAAAGTGTTTTCGTGGATGCCCCTGGTGGTTTGGGGATATATGGAAATATATAGGCAAAATAATTAGGTTAGAAGGGTCACGGGGGGGCACAAGGGTGGGGGCCGCACCCTACCCCATGGGCACGCCCTCCATCCTTGTGGCCGCCTCGTGGCTCCTCCGACTTCATCTCCAAGTCTCCTGGTTGTCTTCTAGTCCAAGAAAAATCATCGTGAAGCTTTCATTATATTTGGACTCCGTTTGGTATTCCTTTTATACAAAACTCAAAAACAAGGAAAAAACAGGAACTGACACTGGGCTCTAGGTTAATAGTTTAGTCCCAAAAATAATATAAAATAACATATTAATGCATATAAAACATCCAAAACATATAATATAATAACATGGAACAATAAAAAATTATAAATACGTTGGAGACGTATCAAGTATCCCCAAGCTTAATTCTTGCTCGTCCTCGAGTAGGTAAATAATAAAAATAGAATTTTTGATGTGGAATACTACCAAACATATTTATCCATGAAATTTTCTTTATTGCATCATGAATGTTCAGATCCATAAGATTTAAAACAAAAGTTTAATATTGACATAAAAACAATAATACTTCAAGCATACTAACAAGGCAATTATGTCTTTTCAAAATAACATGGTTAAAGAAAGCTTATCCCTACAAAATCATATAGTCTGGCTATGCTCCATCATTATCACACAAAATATTTAAATCATGCAGAACCCCGATGACAAGCCAAGCAATTGTTTCATACTTTGATGTTCTCAAACCTTTTCAACTTTCACGCAATACATGAGCGTGAGCCATGGACATAGCACTATATGTGGAATAGAATATGGTGGTTGTGGAGAAGACAAAAAGAAGGAGATAATCTCACATCAACTAGGTGTATCAACGGGCTATGGAGATGCCTATCAAAAGATATCAATGTGAGTGAGTAGGGATTGCCATGCAACAGATGGCTAGAGCTATATGTTTATGAAAGCTCAAAAGAAAACTAAGTGGGTGTGCATCCAACTCGCTTGCTCACGAAGACCTAGGGCAATTTGAGGAAGCCCATCATTGGAATATACAAGACAAGTTCTATAATGAAAAATTCCCACTAGTATATGAAAGTGACAAAATAGGAGACTCTCAATCATGAAGATCATGGTGCTACTTTGAAGCACAAGTGTGGAAAAAAGGATAGTAACATTGCCCCTTCTCTCTTTTTCTCTCCTTTTTTATTTTTTATTTTTTTATTTGGGCATTTCTCATTTTTTTGGCCTCTTTTCTTTCTCTTTTTTTTTAATTTTATTTTTCATTCGAAGTCTCATCCCGACTTGTGGGGGAATCATAGTCTCCATCATCCTTTCCTCACTGGGACAATGCTCTAATGAAGATCATCACACTTTTATTTACTTACAACTCAAGAATTACAACTCGATACATAGAAAAAATATGACTCTATATGAATGCCTCCGGCGGTGTACTAGGATGTGCAATGAATCAAGAGTGACATGTATGAAAGAATTATAAAAGGTGGCTTCGCCACAAATACGATGTCAACTACAAGATCATGCAAAGCAATATGACAATGATGAAGCGTGTCATAATAAATGGAACGGTGGAGAGTTGCATGGCAATATATCTCGGAATGGATATGGAAATGCCATAATAGGTAGGTATGGTGGCTGTTTTGAGGAAGGTATATGGTGGGTGTATGGTACCGGCGAAAGTTGTGCTGCACAAGAGAGGCTTGCGATGGTGGAAGGGTGAGAGTGTGTATAATCCATGGACTCAACATTAGTCATAAAGAACTCACATACTTATTGTACAAATCTATTAGTTCTCGAAATAAAGTACTACGCACATTCTCCTAGGGGGATAGGTTGGTAGGAAATACCATCGCTCGTCCTCGACCGCCACTCATAAGGAAGACAATCAAAAAAATAAATCATGCTCCGACTTCATCACATAATGGTTCACCATACATGCAAGCTACGGGAATCACAAACTTTAACACAAGTATTTCTCAAATTCACAATTACTCACTAGATGACTCTAATATCACCATATTCATATCTCAAAACAATCATAAAGAATCAAACTTCTCATAGTATTCAATGCACTTTATATGAAAGTTTTTATTATATCCCTCTTGGATGCCTATCATATTAGGACTACCAAAGCAGATTACCATGCTGTTTAGAGACTCTCAAAATAATATAAGTGAAGCATGAGAGTTCATCAATTTCTATAAAATAAAACCACCGCCGTGCTCTAAAAAGATATAAGTGAAGCACTAGAGCAAAATTGCCTAGCTCAAAAGATATAAGTGAAGCACATAGAGTATTCTAATAAATCACAATTCATGCAGGACCCTCTCAAAAGGTGTGTACAGCAAGGATGATTGTGGCAAACTAAAAAGCAAAGACTCAAATTATACAAGACGCTCCAAGCAACACACATATCATGTGGTGAATAAAAATATAGCCTCAAGTAAAGTTACCGATAGACGAAGACAAAAGAGGGGATGCCTTCCGGGGCATCCCCAAGATTAGGCTCTTGGTTGTCCTTGATTATTAACTTGGGGTGCCTTGGGCATCCCCAAGCTTAGGCTCTTGCCACTTCTTATTCCATAGTCCATCAAATCCTTACCCAAAACTTGAAAACTTCACAACACAAAACTCAACAGAAAATCTCATAAGCCCTGTTAGTATAAGAAAATAAATCACCACTTTATGGTACTGTTGTGAACTCATTCTTTATTTATATTGGTGTAATATCTATTGTATACAACTTTTCCATGGTCCATACCCCTCGATACTACCCATAGATTCATCAAAATAAGCAAACAACACAAAGAAAACCGTAAGCTATCCCAAAGGTATTACTTGGAAAAAAACACTAATTAAAACACAAAACCACATCTAACCAGAGGCTAGATGAATTATTCAAAGCAAAACAGGAACAAAAAGCAAAGAAAAAAATAAAATTGGGTTGCCTCCCAACAGGCGCTATTGTTTAACGCCCTTAGATAGGCATTGATAATTTTGATGATGCTCACATGAAAGACAAGAATTGAAGCACAAAGTGAGAATCATAAAACATGTGAGAAACACATCTAAGTCTAACATACTTCCTATGCATAGGCATTTTATAAACAAACAAATTATCAAGGCAAGCAAAAACTAGCATATGCAAGGAAGAAGAAAGAGACGATAGCAATCTCAACATGAAGAGAGATGTAATTTAGTAACATGAAATTTTTTACAACCATATTTTCCTCTCTCATAATAATTACATGTAGGATCATAAGAAAATTCAACAATATAGCTATCACATCACATATTCTCAAGACGATCCACATGCATGCGAAGTTGACACTCTTCCGAAATAGTGGGATTAACATTAATTAAAGTCATGACCTCTCCAAACCCACTTTTATCAAAAATTTCATAAGATTGAACATTCTCCAAATATGTGGATCTAAAGTTTACACTCTTCCAAACCCACTTTTAATATTACTGCAAACATTATTATCAATCTCATATTCATCATGGGGCTTAAAAAAATTCAAGATCATAAGAAGAATCACCCCAATCATGATCATTGCAACAAATAGTAGACATAGAAAAATTAGCATCCCCAAGCTTAGGGTTTTGCATATCATTAACACAATTGAAATTAATAGAATTTATAATGACACCATTGCAAACATGTTTTTCATTAAAGGAGCTATCGTGTATCACTTCATAAATTTCTTCTTTTAACACTTCATCATAATTTTCAGTTTCACGAATCTCAAGCAAAACCTCATAAAGGTGACCTCGTGCACTCAAATCACTAGAAATTGGTTCATCATAATTGGATCTCTTAAAAGATTAGCAAGTGGATGAGGATCCATAACCTTTTAGCAAGCAAAGATACAAGCAAAAAGAAGGCACATGGTAACACAAGCAAACAAAAGATCGAACGCAAGAAGAGTGAAAGAAAAGGGCGAATATTTTCGAAAATCATTTTAGAAGTGGGGGAGAGGAAAACAAGAGGCGAATGGCGAATAATGTAATGCAAGAGATGAGAGTTTATGATGGATACTTGGTATGTCTTGACTTGGCGTAGATCTCCCCAGCAACGGCGCCAGAAATTCTTCCTGCTACTTCTTGAGCTTGCGTTGGTTTTTCTCTTGAAGAGGAAAGGGTGATGCAATAAGTAGAGATAAGTATTTTCCTTAGTTTGAGAACCAAGGTATCAATCCAGTAGGTGGCAACGCACAAATCACCGAATACCCGCACAAACAATCAAACAACTTGCACCCAATGCGATAAAGGGGTTGTCAATCCCTTCACGGTTACTTGCAAAAGTGAGATCTGATAGAGATAGATAAATGATAAAGTAAATATTTTTGGTATTTTTGGTTTATAGATCGGAAAATAAAAGATTGGAATATAGTAGATAGGAAACTAATATGATGGAAAATAGACCCGGGGGCCATAGGTTTCACTAGAGCATTCTCTCAAGATAGCAAATAATACGGTGGGTGAACAAATTACTGCCGAGCAATTGATAGAAAAGTGCATAGCTATGACGATATCTAAGGCAATGATCATGAATATAGGCATCACATCCGTATCAAGTAGACCGAAACGATTCTGCATCTACTACTATTACTCCACACAACGAACGCTATCCAGCATGCATCTAGAGTATTAAGTTCATAAAGAATGGAGTAACGCATTAAGTAGTATGACATGATGTAGAGGAATTAACTCAAGCAATATGATGAAAACCCCATCTTTTTATCCTCGATGGCAACAATACAATACATGCCTTGCTGCCCCTACTGTCACTAGGAAAGGACACCGCAAGATTGAACCCGAAGCCAAGCACTTCTCCCATTGCAGAAAAACCAATCTAGTGGGCCAAAACAAACCGATAGTTTGAAGAGAATTACAAAGATATCAAATCCATATAAGAATTCAGAGACGATTCAAATAATATTCATAGATAAGCTGATCATAAATCCACAATTCATCGGATCTCGGCAAACACGCCGCAAAAAAAGTATTACATCGAATAGATCTCCGAGAACATCGAGGATAACATGGTATTGAGACTCAAAGAGAGAGAAGAAGCCATCTAACTACTAGCTATGGACCCGTAGGTCTGAGGTAAACTACTCACGCTTCATTGGAAGGTCAATAGATTTGATGTACAAGCCCTCCATGATCGAATCCCGCTCCGGAAGGACGTTGGAAAAGGCCCCTATATGGGATCTCACGGGTACAGAAGGTTGCGGCGGCAGAAAAGTGTTTTCGCGGATGCCTCTGGTAGTTTGGGGATATATGGGAATATATAGGCGAAAGAATTAGGTCAGGAGGGTCACGGGGGGCCACAAGGGTGGGGGGCGTGCCCTACCCCCCTGGGCGCGCCCTCTGTCCTTGTGGCCGCCTCATGGCTCCTCCGACTTCGTCTCCAAGTCTCCTGGTTGTCTCCTGTCCAAGAAAAATCATCGCAAAGGTTTCATTTCGTTTGGACTTCATTTGGTATTCCTTTTCTGCGAAACTCAAAAACAAGGAAAAACAACAGGAACTGGCACTAGGCTCTAGGTTAATAGTTTAGTCCCAAAAATAATATAAAATAGCATATTAATGCATATAAAACATACAAAATAGATAATATAATAGCATGGAACAATCAAAAATTGTAGATACGTTGGAGACGTATCAAGGTGTTCGGCGCTGGCATTGGCCTCCCGACCCCTTTGCTGCTGTAAGGAAGAGCCTGTGTCGTCGAGGGCCTTGGGGGCTCAGGAGCAAGCGGCTGAGGCGGTCCGGATGGTCCGGACTCCCTCTCCATGTTAGCCAGGAGGGAAGCGTCCCCCTGGTCTTCAAAGACCGAGGCATCGGCCTCGGCCATGGTGGCATCAACCTCCTCCCTCGTATTCGGAGGAGGAGGGGTCTTCTGTGACACCACCTCCCCAACTTCTTCGGGGATTGGGGTGTGCCGACCATGAGCCACTGTCCTCCAATTCGGCGGGCAGAGACGTCCCCGAAGAGATTTCCTCGGCGGGGTGGCCATGCGGAGGGCTGCACTATTAGAAAAACAATCAATCTAGATTCTATCAGGAACTACCAAAAGCATAAAGCACTTGAAAACGTCACGGTGCGTAACTAGCCACTGGGGGCTTGACCCTGGGTTCCTTCTTCGGAACCTTCTCGGACGCTTCGGACTCCTTGTCGGAGTCCAAACTATCAGACAGAACCAGCTTGGTCTAGCACTATCTCTTCCGGGCTTGAGGAGGTTGAACCTCCTTGACATTGCTGGACGCTTTCGAATGCGAGGAGGCGCTTTCCTCCTCGTCCTCGTCCCCATCCTATACAGATGACGCTGCAATGTCTTCAGACTAGTTACCCAGACAAACCCTACGACGGAGGCCCTCCCTGGCCTCCACTACTTCTTTCTTGCCCTTCTTGACGGGCGCCTTATAAGGCACTACGACCAGTAGCTTTTCCAGCTGCTCTGACCGGGGCTCTTCCAGCAGTGGTGCCGGGCTGCTGATCTTCTGGGCCTTGGCAAGCCAGCCCTCCAAAAGCCGCATAACAAGATCAGGTAGAACCAAACGTGCTATGAATATCCAGACACTCCTCACAGAAGAGTGTCGCTCACTCTTGATAACCCACAAGTATAGGGGATTGCAACAGTTTTTGAGGGTAGAGTATTCAACCCAATTTTTTTGATTCGACACAAGGGGAGCCAAAGAATATTCTCAAGTATTAGAAGTTGAGTTGTCAATTCAACCACACCTGAAAGACTTAATATCTGCAGTAAAGTATTTAGTAGCAAAGTAGTAGGGAAGTAACGACAACGGTGGCAAAAGTAATAGTATCAGTTTTGTAGCAATCGTAACAGTGGCAACAGAGAAGTAACTAAGCAAAGATCAATATGAAACAAGCTCGTAGGCAATGGATCAATGGTGGATAATTATGTCGTATGCAATTCATCATGCAACAGTTATAACATAGGGCGACACAGAACTAGCTCCAGTTCATTGATGTAATGTAGGCATGTATGCCGAATATAGTCATACGTGCTTATGGAAAAGAACTTGCATGACAACTTTTGTCCTACCCTCCCGTGGCAGTGGGCTCCTAATGGAAACTAAGGGATATTAAGGCATGTAGGACCTTGAAGTATGTCTAGAGGGGGGGTGATTAGACTACTTGGGTTACTCTTCCATGTCACATACATCTTGGTGGAGCGCTCAAAATAATAAACATTGAATACATGCACTCATCACCAAGCAAAGTGAATGATCACATAAGATAGATAGGATAATATCATCAAACATGCATAAGTGTAGCTTATGATCAAACACATGATCATCAATGTCTCACAAGCATAGTATCTCAAACGATCAAAAGCAAACAAGTTCTAAACCACCAAATAAAGCAAGAGAGAACAAAAGCAACACTCTCTCTCTCTCTCTCGAAGCCTATGATCTATACTGTGATCTATACATTTTTCTCCCCCTTTGGCAACAAGTTACCAAAAAGTTCATAGAAAATGCATAGTGCTAGGTCGACTCTCAGGCTTGATCTTCTGGTGGTGGTGTCCTGATAACTCCAAGGACGAAGGCTTCAGTTGAAGTAGAGGGTGCTGGAGTGGATGCTGGAGCTGGTTGCACTGGAGCTGAAGGGGCAGTAGCTGGTGCTGAAGTTGTTGCTCTAGTGTCTGTCACTGGCATTGCAACTGACCTCTGGGCTCTGGGCACCCTGGCAAACACATTAGTGGTAGTCTTGCCCTGCCGCTCCTGCATATCATCCTGCAGCTGCTCTACAACCGACTGTATCTCCGTTACTTTGACATCAAGGTCATGGAATTTGAATTCCATGATTCTCTCCAGGCTCTCCTAATTCTGAGTGAGGGTGGCCAGTCCCTTCTCAATCCTTAGTGTAGATGCTATCAAGTAACCAAGCAACTCCTGCTTGCTCTTCAAGAAATATTCAGATGCCTCCTCTTGAGTTGGCATCCTGGCAGCCTTCTCCTTCTTTGCCTTCTCCTTCTTCTCCTGAGCTTGAAATAATGTTGGATCATTCTCATTCATGACAACCTCATTGTCCTCAAAGTCTGGATAAAGTGGAAAGTGTTCCTTATCCAATTGATATTTCCCTGTGCCCATCTTTGAGTTGATCAATTCCTGAATCTGAGGGGCATATCCACGGCTCCTCTTTTGATCTGCTGCAGTCCTCTTAATGGTTTCAATCATCAGGCTCATGACTTTAAACTTTTGTGGCACATCAAACACATGCAACATGTTGATGGCATGCCCTCTGATCATGTTATGGTCACTAGACTTGGGCAACAAAGTATGCCTCAGAATCCAATTAATGGTTGGCAGCCCTGACAGCAGAAAATGAACTGATCCAAACTTGTGAGTCTCTTCTGCCTTGTCTGGGATTTCCTTGTAGATGTGAGCCATGGAATTGTGATCCATCCTCTTCTTTGCATAGATATCCAGGTCATCCTCATTTTCCTTAGGGGCATTTATCAGACTTGCCCATTCTTCAACAGTGGACTGGTACCTTGTACCTTCAGACATCCAAACAATTCTTCCATCTTGGTAAAAGTGTGCTGTGGAGTAGAATTGCATGATAAGTTCATCATTCCAGTGGGTGAACTTTTGTCCAACAAAATCAGCAACTCCACAAGCAACAAAGCTTTCTTGCACTCCAGGATAGTGCTCTTCATTGTCCTTGATGTAGGTCCAGTCGACCCACCTCATGTCACAAACTATGGGCTTCTTGTCCGACAGAATTGTCTCATAGAAGTCCTGCTATTCCTTTGTATGGAACCTGTAGTCAACAACAGTTCTTCTCCTTGAAGCATATGGATCTTCCATCCTCCACAGTCTCAGCCCTGAATCCTTCCTGATCCTCATGTCCTCAGCCACAGGATGGGCATCATTGTGGTCTGGTATCTTGGGCTTGAGCTTTCTTAGGACCTATCCTTCTTCATCCTCATCTTCAGCAACATTTGGCACTAGGGCCTTGTTCTTCTCAGCAGCTGGAATACTCCTAGTATTCCTCTTTGGAACTTGCTTGGCCTTGGAGGCAGCTTTGGGTGCTTACTTGGGCTTAGATGTTGCAGCCCCTGATCTTATAGCATCACCCATAAGCTTAGGTGCCTTAGGTGCTGATGCAGCAACCTCTTCCTCTTCTTCAGAATCTCTTCTCATAGAGGGCTTTCCAAGGACCTTGGCAGTTGTGGTTCTTGCTCTCTTCTTTTTCTTGTCCTGAGCACCTTCATCCTCTGACTCTATGGTGAACTTCATTGTCTCTCCAGTAGGCACTTTCTTGGGCTTAGAAGAAGTGACTTTCTGTTCAAGTGCCTCTTTGGGTTCAGTCTGAGCTGGCACTTGAGTGGACTTTCTGGCTTTAGGCATTGGTGTCCTCTTGGCAGGAAATTTCTTCTTCAGACCTGGCTTGGTGCTATGTGCAGAGCCATATTCCTTCTTGAGCACTACTTTCTTGGAAGTAGCCTCATCCTCTTCAGCTCTATAGTCTTCATCCTCTGAGTCTGAAGTTCTCTTCCTCCTTTGCCTAGTAGCAGCCTTAGGCAAGTTGCTTGGAGTGCTTCTGCTCCCTTCATCTGTGGTTGAGGGACTAGTGCCCTCACTCAAGTCCATCTGTGCTTCTGACCTGTTCTAGCTGTCACTCTGGTCTGACATGCTGCAAAAAGCTGACTGCTGACCCTGTGAAGAGTTATAGATGAGATAGAGTGGATGAGCATCACAAAATGCAGAGATTTTTGCAAAAGAATGATTCAAAAATTCAGTTTTAGTTTTCCAGAGAAAGCATTTCGGATCAACCGATTTTCAAACTCGGTGATACCGAAGCAGTTTTGGAACCTAAACTGATGATCTCGGTTGGACCGAGTCACAGTTCGGTGGAACCGAGACTGCTAGGGTTTCACAGAATCCTCAAATCGGTCGCACCGATTAGTAATTCTCGGTCAGACCGAGAGTCACTAGTGCAATGGCATAAGCCAAATCGGTGAGACCGAGTTTTTCAACTCGGTGGGTCCGAGATGGTTTCGGCGGAAACCTAACCCTAAAAATTTGAATCTCATCTAATCTACAGACTACTTTGGCTGGATAGAAGTGTTTCAATCGTGGCAAGATTCAATAAGAGTACAATGTGCTAGGAATCTGACATGGATAGCACAAAGATCAAGTCCATACCCTAACTTGGCGGTTGAGGGAGTCCTGGACTAGGGGGTGTCCGGACAGTCGGACTATCATCGTCCGCCGGACTATCATCGTCCGCCGGACTCCAAGATTACGAAGATACAAGATTGAAGACTCCGTCCCGTGTCCGGATGGGACTTTCCTTGGCGTGGAAGGCAAGCTTGGCGATACGGATATGTAGATATCCTACCATTGTAACCGACTCTGTGTAACCCTAGCCTCCTCCGGTGTCTATATAAACCGGAGGGCTTTAGTCCGTAGGACACAACATACATTACAACAATCATACCATAGGCTAGCTTCTAGGGTTTAGCCTCCTTGATCTCATGGTAGATCCACTCTTGTACTACCCATACCATCAATATTAATCAAGCAGGACGTAGGGTTTTACCTCCATCGAGAGGGCCCGAACCTGGGTAAAACATCGTGTCCCTCGTCTCATGTTACCATCCGCCTAGACGCACAGTTCGAGACCCCCTACCCGAGATCCGCTGGTTTTGACACCGACATTGGTGCTTTCATTGAGAGTTCCTCTGTGTCGTCACCGATAGGAAGGATGCTTCCACCCGTCTTCAAAGATGGTGTTTTCGCCGAAGGGGCCTTGGCCGCCGGCCAAACTATCCGGCTAGGTGGTTTTCTAATGATCCCTATCCGGCCGCCGCTTCGACAATGACTTCTCAAGTCGTCAGAAGCAATCTTCGCGTCAGCCCTAAAGCTTCCGAACAGTTGGATCCAATAGAGCTCTCGTCTGTTAACGAGCTCTTGGATCGCATCGCCGCCCTGGGAGTCGCTACGGACTACAACCAGATTGGGCTTAAAACCGATCTGAGAGAGATTAACTCTCCCCGGGCCACCCACCACGTCGCAGTGGTAGAGGAGCAATACGGCAACTCTTCGCCTGTATTGAAAACTATTCATGTCCGGATTCCCGAACCCTCCACGCCGGATTTCCGCGGAGGAACGGACTTCGATCGAGCATTGAACTTAAAATCATGCGTCGCTCCAGACTTGCTAGATTGTGTCCAGCAAACCAAGCTTCCAAATTCGGAAGCTCTTTGGCCTTTAAGCCCCAAGATGGGCAGGGATCCGGATTTTAGTCCACCCACCCGCCCAGACATATGCGATCTATCTCTAATACGGCAAGAGCCCGCTGAAACAGTACATCACTACTGGGCTAGATTCCTCCTGGTTATGGACAGGATAAAGGACTGCCGAGAGGAAAACGCAATCTCAATCTTCTGCAATAACTGCACGGACAAGGGAATACTAAATGCCATTGATCGTCGCAAAATTACGCGCTTCACCGATCTGGCATCCATAGTACGAAAGTACTGTGCGATGGAGAGTTTTCGGAAAACCGAAAACCAATTTTGGGATAATCCGGCCCCAAACCCAGTCCGCAGCAAAAGGGCGCCTTACACTCAGGCCCCAGATGCAAAAAAGAAAAAGCAAAAACCCAATAAAGGGCACGGAACCGTACTGGAGGGATGGCTCAATGGACCCTGCAAGCTTCATAGTACAGAGGGAGCCGCCCCAACTCATAGCCTTCGAGCATGTTGGATATTACGGCAGGTGGCCAAAAGTGGCAAGGAGCTTCTAGCCCCGCAAAACAACTCCAACAATACCGGTACGGTATCAACAGTCTTCGAGACTTTCGCGTCAAACAATATGCGCAAGCGAACAATCCGCGGACTCACCGAAGTCTACCAAATAGCGACAGCAAATCCATGGAGTGACACAGCTATCACCTTCGGTGCCAGCGACGAACCTAAATTCCGAACAGCCAGAGCACCAGCCGCACTGGTGCTTAGTCCCATAGTGGACGGCTTTTGACTGACAAAAGTCCTCATGGATGGCGGCAGCGGACTAAACCTCATCTATGAGGAAACTCTGCGGAAAATGGAAATCGATTGGAGCCGTATTGAGCGAAGCAGCACAACCTTCAGAGGTATAATCCCTAGCCGGGAGGCACGCTGCACCGAACAAATCACACTCGATGTGGTGTTCGGCTCGCCGGACAATTACAGATCCGAAGAAGTCACGTTCCAAGTGGCCCCGTTCAACAGCGGATATCACGCTATATTAGGACGAGAGGCATTCACAATATTTCAAGCAGTACCTCATTACGGGTACATGAAGCTCAAAATGCCTGGGCCCGGCGGAATAATCACCCTCGCTAGTGATCCGGACATAGCACTCCGTGCCAAAAATAAGACAGCTGCACTAGCCTTGGAGGCACTATCCGAAGCCTTAGCAGCAGAGGAACTCACTGCGCTGCGCTCTACGGTGAACAGGGACGATGTGATACTCGATAAAAGATCCAAGTCCACCTCCTTCAAACCAGCAGATGAAATAATAAAATTCCAGGTCCATCCAACGGACCCAACAAAGACGGCCTCCATTGGGGCACAATTGAACCCCGAAGTAGACGCCGCACTGCGTGAATTCCTTCAGGAAAATTGGGACATCTTCGCCTGGCATCCTTCGGATATACCCGGAATCCCACGCAGGTTGGCAGAACACAGCCTAAACATCCTAAAAGGATTTAAGCCAGTCAAATAGGCTCTTCGACGATTTTCCAAACCCAAAAGACAGGCAATGGGGGAAGAGCTAGCCAAACTATTGGAAGCCGGATTCATTAGAGATATCAAACATCCGGACTGGCTAGCAAATCTGGTGATGGTACCAAAGAAGGATAAATCCTGGCGCCTCTGTGTCGATTTTAAAGACCTCAATAAGGCTTGCCCAAAGGATCCCTTCCCTCTCCCCCCGCATCGACCAAATTATCGATGCTACCGCAGGGCACGATTCGTTGTGCTTCCTGGACGCATACTCTGGCTATCATCAAATCAAGATGGCGGAAGCAGACCAAGCCGCAACGGCATTCATCACTCCATACGGACCATTCTGCTTCAACACGATGCCCTTCGGACTTAAAAATGCCGGCGCAACATATCAGCGCATGATTCAAACATGTCTGGCCACCCAGATCGGCAAAACAGTCGAGGCATACGTAGACGACGTAGTCGTCAAAACAAAACACGTCGAAACTCTAGTAGACGATTTGAGGCTCACATTCGACAACCTCAGAGCATATGACATCAAGATGAATCCGGAAAAATGCATTTTCAGTGTACCAGCCGGAAAGCTGCTGGGCTTCATTGTATCCGGTAGAGGAAACGAAGCAAACCCGGCTAAAATCCGAGCTCTGTCATAGTTGGATATTCCAAAAGACCTCAAACAAATACAAAACTAACAGGATGCGTGGCAGCCTTAAGCCGCTTTATCTCCCGTCTAGGAGAAAAGGCGTTGCCCCTCTATCGCCTCCTCAGGCGCACCGAACACTTTGAGTGGACAGATGCTGCCACTGCCGGACTCGAAGAAATAAAGGCCATATTGGCAACAAATCCGGTCCTGGCTGCGCCCACTCTGGGCGAACCAATGTTGTTATACATCGCTGCAACGCATCAAGTCGTAAGCGTAGTCCTCGTCGTCGATCGAGCGACAGAAGGGCATAAATTCCCTCTTCAAAAACCAGTGTATTATGTATCCACTGTGTTAACCCCCTGCAAATCCCGTTACCCGCATTATCAGAAGATAGCATATGCGGTGTTCATGGCGTCCCGGAAGCTCCGACACTACTTTCAAGAGTGTTCGATAACAGTGGCCTCTGATGTACCACTCAATGACATTATAAATAACCGCGACGCAACGGGCAAGATTGCAAAATGGGCCATTGAGCTCTTACCATTCGATATAACTTACAAACCTAGGCGAGCTATAAAGTCACAAGTTTTGGCTGACTTCGTCGCCGAATGGACCGAAGCCGAACTCCCTAAAGAGTATGGTGCATACTCCAATTGGGTTATGCATTTCGACGGCTCTAAAATGTTGGCCGGACTGGGGGCTGGCGTCGTATTGACGTCCCCAACCGGGGATACAGTCCAGTACGTACTTCAAATAATGTACACGAACTCCAACAACGCAGCCAAATACGAGGCCCTATTACATGGTCTCCGGATGGCAGTCTCCATGGGTATTCAACGCCTAGAGGTGCACGGGGACTCAAACCTTGCAATATCCCAAATAAATGGAGACTTTGACGCCAAGGATCCGAAAATGGCAGCATATCGCAAAGCCATTCTAAAAATGTCAGCTCGGTTTGAAGGACTCGAATTCCATCACATAGCCCGAGATAATAACCAAGCGGCCGACGTACTGGCACGCATCGGTGCGAAACGTGATGCTGTCCCTCCAAATATCTTCCTGGAACGGCTCTTCAAGCCATCCGTACTATGGGAAGAGGAGCCCGGAAGTGACAAACCGGATAAAACCGAGCCAATCGGCGATTCAGCCGACGACATAACACCGTCAGCCCACGACATAATGGCAGTAATCGCCCCGTGGACAGAACCATTCCTAGCCTACTTGCTTAGGCAGGAACTCCCCGAAGACAAAAACGAGGCCCGCTGCATAGTCCAGCGATCGAAAGCCTACAAGGTCCATGAGGGAGAACTTTATAAGAAAAGCACAACCGAAGTCCTTCAAAGGTGTATCTCCGAAGAGGAAGAGCAAAACCTCCTGGCTGAAATTCATGCCGGACTAGGCGGACACCACGCAGCAGCCCGGGCCCTTGTAGGAAAGGCATTCCGTACAGGATTTTATTGGCCGACGGCCCAGGCAGATGCCCAGGACTTAGTCCAGAGATGCGTTGGTTGTCAGCTCTTTGCTAATCAGAGCCATATGCCGCCTACCGCCCTCAAAACTATACCCATTACCTGGCCGTTCGCGGTCTGGGGGCTTGATATGGTTGGACCCCTTAAAGGGGGAACCCACAAGCAAAGGTACCTATTGGTCATGGTGGATAAATTCACCAAATGGATAGAGGCCAAGCCGGTCAAAACGGCAGAGTCCGGACCAGTGATAGACTTTATATCCGGGGTAGTACACCGTTATGGAGTCCCCCACAGCATCATCACCGACAACGGCACGAACTTCACAGCCGACGAGGTTAAGTCATGGTGCAAGAATATGGGCATCAAGCTCGACTATGCTTCAGTCTATCACCCTCAAACCAACGGTCAAGTGGAACGAGCAAATGGTCTAATAATGAGCGGCATTAAGCCCAGACTAGTGCGGTCACTTACTAAATCGGACACGCACTGGGTCGAGGAGCTCGACTCCGTACTCTGGGGGCTGCGGACAACGCCTAACCGTACTACCGGATTCACACCATTTTTTATGGTATACGGCGCAGAGGCAGTCCTGCCCTGCGACATTATTCATGACTCACCTCGAGTGCGCATGTACGAGGAAAGAGAGGCCGAGCTGGATCGGCAGGACAGCCTGGACACATTGGAGGAAGAACGCGACGTTGCCAAAGCTTGTTCCGCATTCTATCAGCAGCAGGCTCGAAGATATCAAAGCAGAGAAGTACGGGCCAAGACTTACAACGTTGGCGAACTAGTTCTACGCCTGTCGGACAAGAAAAAGGACAAGCTCAAGCCCAAATGGGAGGGCCCTTTCATTATCGATCAAGTCCTGACCGGCAGAGCATACCGTCTACGAATTGCGTCGGATAACCGACTCGAGCCGAACCCATGGAACGCAGCCCGCCTCCGAAGATTCTATGCCTAGCGCCGGAGTAAGAGTTCGTCCCCTCCCTCCGTCCAAATTTTTATACCTTGGCTGCCTTTCGTTTCTCTTTCCATAACCTTTTTATTAATAAGCCCCTAAGGGCTTACTTTTGCATTTTTTTCGCATACACTTGATGTGCCATCCGCACTCATTATACCTGGGGGCTTCTTTTACAGAAGCTCAATTATAAGGGTTTCATGCCCAGCACATGTGTCACGCTTCCACATGTACCTTTTACTCACCATTATATGCATCGATATGACTTAAGTTTTGGGCAAGCTGGGTTGCCTGCCTCCTGTGCTTACCCCTACGTTCCCGATTGTTCGGCTAGGAGGTAAAGGGAGCACCTCTGCGATTGTTACTGCCGGGTCAGCCGGATGTGTACCTCAGACTGGGTGAAGCCGAAAGCTAGCGTTCTTAAGGGAATATTCGGTCGGTGACTTAAAAGATGACTTTTTACTTATTTATCTATCTGCCCCCAGATGTTTTACTGCTTTCTTTGCAGTCCGGACATGCACTTTAGGGCATGCCTCCCAGCGAAAGGAACCCTTAACGGACCTATTCTCCCTGGAAGATGTTTCTTACTAACCATGTAATATAACATAACTAGTTGGGCACTTGTCTGATAAAGCACTAATGACCCCTACGCCTGGTCTCCATGCATACCACGGTTGTTTCTTAACCAAAAAGGTATTCGGACACACTCCGGACTCTAGGGTCCCGAGGTTGAAGCGAAAAGGTCGGCAAAGACAAACGATCTACAATCCGGCTAGAAGGCATTTCACATGTCACTTCAAAGGAAAACATACATTGTCAAATTTATTGATTGTATTCCTCCTCAATCCCGTCTAACAGGCTGTCTAACTTACAGTCCCGTTGGGAAAACTTAGCAGCCAACTCTACTTGGCTGTATACTAAACTCACAGGGATCTCCTTCCCATCGGGCCCCACCGGTCCAACTTCGGCCATATGGTTGGGATCTGCCTTCTTATACCGCGTCTTCACCATGGCCCAAGCCTCCCTGGCACCTTGACGGCAAGCCGAAATCTTCCACAAACGAAAGCGCTGCCGCACTCCCTGAAGCTTCTCCGCAAGCTCCCCAAGGCCCTCGGGTAGGGAGAGGGCTGGCCATAAAGCCCGGACGACGCCGGTCATTGCCTGCCGAACTCGTTCGAGCAGTTGCAACAGTTCGGGAAGCTGATCACCCGTTGATATGGGCATCTCCTCTGCAGGACGACCTGTGAGTATACCTACAAGACATATCATGTCAAAATACTTCCTCGCCGAACTCTTCTTTTCAAAGGAGTCCGCTCAAGCACTTACTATAAATGCCGCGACGAAGCCGCTGATTCTCCTTAACGGAGCCGGACAGCTCGGCTCGAGCGCCTTTCAACTCTTCTCCGAGTTTGGCGTTGGCATCCTGGAGCTTGTTCCTTTCTTGCTGAACCCTATTCAGCACACTCTCGCCGGCCTTTAGCTGGCGCAGCAATGCTTGCCTGTCCGGATCTTGTCCGGCGGCACCTGCAATGTCATTATTAGACTCGCGCGCACGCCGCACAGTGCTTATATTTATTAATAAAAATGTGTTACCAGGAGGGGTCTCTGCGTCTCCTCCTGCGGCAGCAAGTGCGGCCTCAAGTTGGGCCTTGCAATCTTGCAGCTCCCGAGACAGCTGGGCATTCTTCTCGGTAAGAGCCTGCGTTTTCAAATGATCCTTAAATCAGTTAACATAACTACTTTAAGTCTCGGGGGCTACTGGTATATATAACCATTAAAATTCCCTTACCCGTATGTCTTTCACATACTGCTCCGTGGCTCCGGTAAAACCATCTTGAGCAGCATGGAGATGCGCGTCCCCTGCGTTAAAGGCATCCAATGCCTCCGGGGGAAAGCACGCTTCACGAAATACTGTCCGGCGGCGCCTATGGTTCATGGCGCTCTCCACCTCAGACTTGGTGGCGGACAGTCTATCGGTGTCCTCCGTTGGAGAAGGATCCGGCCCGCGTCTTGCGCTTGCCTCCCCCTCCAGGCCGGGCGCTGGAGCCTGGCCGGTGTAGGTTGGATTGGCAACTTCTGCGCCCGCAGTCTGGCGAGCGCTTTTTCTCCTGCAAAGATCATGAGCACTCAGGCGTTTCCTAGGAACGTCGCTCTGAAAATTCAAATACGAGCTATACCTTTGCGGCGACGTTTCCGTCCGCACCGCGCTCCTTTTCCGCCTGCCGGTCCGAACTGACCTTTGTTGGTCAGCCGCCGCGGGCTCGGCTTCCTGCCGTAAAGGCGCTTCCTGCAAAATACCATCGTTCGCGAAGGTTAGAAATGGGCAGGGAAGAGATGATGGTGTCTGGACTTCGGTCGCGGTCACCTAGGAAGCCGGACACAGTTCGGGGTAATCCGCCGTAATGGCAACCAAAGCATTGTCTATGCTGAGCTGGTGAAACACCCTGTCGATCAGCTCCACCTCGATGTCCGGGTCCTCTTCAGAGGTCGGATCCAAGGATCTTTCTGGATCCTCGGGTTGCGGAGCAGGACTCACCATGTCCTCCACAGTCCGGCGTAGATCCTATGCCGAAGACATAATGTAAGAAGCTTAAACTTCGAAAGCATGGGTTGAGCCCTTAAAGGTGTTCGCTTACCCATCCTCTAGGGTTGATCATGGAAAACCCATTCAAAGGGTTCATTCGAAGGAAGTCCTCCTTCTCCCCCTTGTACAGGCTGGACAGGATCTCCACCAGATCCTCGGTCGAATCCGGCCCTTTGCGGCCATGACGGGTGGCATCGTCTTCGCCGTTGAAATCCCACATGGGGTGGCCTCTGTATTGCAATGGCTGTACCCCCCGCATGATGCATGTCACCATGACTCCGATCATGGTCAAGCCAGAATGGGCCATTAATCTTATTCGGCCCATCAAGTAATGGACGCTCTTGTCTTCCTCCAATCGGGGGCTCCGTGGGCGCCAGCTGAGGCGTTTCTTCAAAGGAGCAGCACTGAACTCCGGGAGGCCGACCCGGACTGGGTCCGGCAGTGGAGCATCTCCTATATAAAACCACTCTGAAGGCCAGTCTTCGGACGCCTTCTTGGGAGTGCCGGATGGGTATCCGGTCCCGGCAATGCGCCATATTTCAGCGCCGCCCACTTGATATATGGACCCCTCGTGAGAACGGGGTACGAGGCAGAACAGCCTCTTCCGCAATGCAAAATGGGGCTCAATGCCCAGGAATAGCTCACAAAGAGCTACGTAGCCCGCGATATGCAGGACAGAGGCGGGCGTGAGGTGGTGGAGCTAGAGTCCGTAGAACTCCAGGAGCCCGTGGAGGAACGGATGTATTGGGAATCCGAGTCCCCTTACCAGATAGGGGACGAAGCATACTCGCTCCCCCTTATTGGGGCTTGGGGTAGCCTCCGCTTGCCTCCCACCTTGATAAGTAACCAGTCCGGCCCGGACTGGGACCATGAAGGCCGGAGGGAGAAATCCCCCCGTTTGGAGCTTCACTAGCTCGTTGTGCGAAACAGAGCACCTCCTCCAATTCCCCGGCGGTGGGCTGGGAGTGCGTGAAGAAGAGCCGCGTCGACGGTCCATGATGGAATGGATTTTTAGGTCAAAGGCGCTCCGATGAAGTATTCGCGGGAGGAGGATGGTGTGGTTTGAATCTAGATTTTTGCCTCTTTTATAGGCGGATGACTCGCACGACTAGGGGGTGAAATGTAAAAGACACCCTGGCTTTTCGCATTCGTGCGACGCGTGGAAAAATACCATTATTGGGCGCAGAAGCCGAGAAACACAGTATTTATGGTGAAGCCGGACACTGTTCGGCAGGTACATGGAACTTGAAGGGAGAACCCGCCTTGCAACGCCGAAGACTATATACGCGCTGGAATTATCGTCATTGAAGCCTGGTTCGGGGGCTACTGAGGAAGTCCTGGACTAGGGGGTGTCCGGACAGCCGGACTATCATCGTCCGCCGGACTATCATCGTCCGCCGGACTATCATCGTCCGCCGGACTCCAATATTACGAAGATACAAGATTGAAGACTCTGTCCCGTGTCTGGATGGGACTTTCCTTGGCGTGGAAGGCAAGCTTGGCGATACGGATATGTAGATATCCTACCATTGTAACCGACTCTGTGTAACCCTAGCCTCCTCCGGTGTCTATATAAACCGGAGGGCTTTAGTCCGTAGGACACAACATACATTACAACAATCATACCATAGGCTAGCTTCTAGGGTTTAGCCTCCTTGATCTCATGGTAGATCCACTCTTGTACTACCCATACCATCAATATTAATCAAGCAGGACGTAGGGTTTTACCTCCATCGAGAGGGCCCGAACCTGGGTAAAACATCGTGTCCCTCGTCTCCTATTACCATCCACCTAGACGCACAGTTCGGGACCCCCTACCCGAGATCCGCCGGTTTTGACACCGACAGCGGTGGACTTGCTACGGCAACAACGGCGGGGGCGAAATCCGTTGACGGCGGCGGAGACCAGCGACAGGAGGCTGCTGACGACGAGGAGACGATCCGGAGACCTCCGATGGCAGAGCGAGCTATTGCGCGGGCGAAGGGTTTCGGAGAAATTTCCAAAATTTTGCCCGTGACTATATATAGCCCGACGCCCGACCCTGTCGGTGTGACCGAGTGGAACAACTCGGTGGCACCGAGAAGCATAACTGTGTACAGTTACAGCAAATCGGTGAGACCGAAAAGTTCAAATCGGTTGCACCGAGATTGAAAACTCAGATCAACTTAATGATCTCGGTAGGACCGAAATGGAGGAATCGGTCAGACCGAGAGTCACAAAGAGGTTTTGGAAGTTTAAGTCTATGACGAATCGGGGACTCCGAGTGCTCCTCACACAGAGTGGTTCGAATCTGACTTGATCAAATTTTGTGATGTAGCATGAATAGAGTTTGAGACGAGAAAAGCATAGATAGCTAAAGAAGGTTCTTAGGCATTCTTGTCCATCCACTTGGCAAAAAGAAAAGAACCCAAAAAATCAAAACAACAAGTGGATGTCCTTGAATGAGTAAAATATGCACCAACATGCTCACACAATAAAAAGGCAAATTAAATATGTGGCAAAGCATGCACAACCAATTCTAGCATCTATCAAGCAATTGGCGATGACTAGGTCATCTATATATGAGTATATTGACTTAGGAGTCAAATGAGAACATTTGATCATAGGTCATACTCATTGTTTAAGCTCAAGTGGGGTTACCACTTTTACATAATGCATTGATGTGTTCACACCATTAGAGTTGCTTTGACTCAATTCTTAGAGTTAAGCTCCCCCTAGATGTGAGATCTCCCCTTAGAGGGATGAACTAACCTCGGGTTTTGTCAATGATGACTTCATGTAGGTGTTGAAGATGTGGATGCTCAATGTTGATGTAGATCATTTGGAGCAATCCTTCGGAGTGAGTTGCACTTTCAACTTACCTACATGGGTTAGTCCCACAAGGAACAAACAAGAATATCCATAGACATAGAGTGATGCACACACAAGATGATGTCCATGAAATCATTAGGTTACCTTGTCCCTTGCCTTACAAACATGAGGGTTTGTGACTCCTTGAACTAGTGCAAGATGTGGAAGTTGATTGCACTTGTTCTTGCCATAATGATATGAGTGAAGAATGTTGGCGGAGTCACCCTCAAGAACTCTCTAGTTCTTCTTCTTCGGGATCCACATCATCTTGATGGGAATCCTTGGAGTTGTATTTGTACTTGATGAAGTAGAACTTGACGTAGTCTTGGGGACCCACTTGAACGAGGCTTTAGGTGCTTCTCCAAATGCATCAATCTCTTCTTGAAGCTTGTCCTTGCCTTTGTTCTTGTGGTCTTGTGGTGGAAGATCATCTTGAGCTTGTGTTCCCTTGAAGGAAGTAGGATCATACTTCTCTTGTTGAGGAACAAACTTTGTCTTGGGGTATTGATCTTCTTCCCACTCAACTCCATTGGCATTGAACTTGCGTTCAAAACCAACACCTTGATTCTTCCGGTGCCTTCCTTGCTTGCGTACAATTTCCTCGAATTGCTTACTCCCGGCAAGGCTCTTGTAAACACCTTTCTCTATAATTCCCTTCAATAAGCTATTTTCTTGCTCAAGTGTAACTTGGCTAAGAGAATCATTAGTGGAATCAAGAGAACTACTAGAAGCAACAATATTGGATTTGACATTATTATTGTTACTACTAGAGGAAGTATCTTTCTTGTACTTGTTACTAGACTTGACTTGAGGCATGTAAGTAGACAAGAGTAAATGCTTGGCAATGTAAGAAGAACTTTTCTTGCGGAGATCATCATTGATTGCTTTTAAGAGCTCATGCTCTTGCTCAAGATTGAGCTTTTCAAAGCGTAACTTCTCATGAGCCCTTAAAAGTTCTCGATGATCTTCGAAGATAGTTTCATGAGCCAACTTAAGAGTGTTTAGTTCTTTAGTTAGGATCTCAATCTTCTCCTTATCATTGTCATTCGTTTTATCTTGATTAGCATGATTAATTGACGTTTCATCATAGTATTCATCACTAGAGTTGTCAACAAGTAAATCATCATCCACAAGCAAGTCATCTTCATCACTATTGAAATCAACATACTCAGGATGTGTTACCTTTGGACCTTTGGTCATGAAGCATCTTCCAACACCTTCATTTGGTGAATCAAATATGTCGTAGGAGTTGGTTGACACAAGTTCTAGACTGGCAACACCTTCATCTTGAGCATATTTGGAGTTGGAGTGATAGCTTCTCTCAGAGTGATTGTAGGAGTCGGAGCTGGATACCCATTCACCAACATGAGCTTGATGTATTCGTTTTGTGTAGATCCTTGATGACTTGTCCTTCCTTTCCGAATCCTTGCTTCTCCGTGAGGGTCTTCGTTCATAACGATCATCTCTACTCCTCCTCTCTCTTGGTGGTGATTCTTCTCTTTTGCTTCTTCTTCTTGGAGAATCTTCTCTTCTTTTGTAGGGTGTCGTACACTCATTGGAATAGTGTCTGGGTCTCCCACAATTGTAGCAATTGCGCTCTCGACTAGAAGATCTTTTGTTATTGTAAGACCTTGACTTGGAGCTTCTTTCTTTGCTTCTACTCTTGTAGAATTTGTTGAAGTTCTTCACCATTAAGCTCAATTCTTCATTGAAGGTTTGTTTCTCACTTGATGATGTGGGGGCTTCACTTGAGGCTTTGTAAGCACCACTTGACTTGTTGTGAAGTTCCTCCTTATCCTTGAGTGACATCTCATGAGCAACAATTCTTCCAATGACTTCCATTGGCTTGAGATCTTTGTAGTTTGGCATCATTTGAATCAATGTGCACATGGTATCATACTTTCCATCCAATGCTCTTAGGATCTTCTTGATGATGAATTTGTCGGTCATCTCTTCACTCCCTAAGCCGGCAATCTCATTTGTGATAAGAGCAAGCCTAGAGTACAGCTCGGCGACACCTTCACCATCCTTCATTTTGAACTTGTCAAGCTGACTTTGGAGCACATCCAACTTGGATTCCTTGACGGACTCGGTACCTTCATGCATATCAATCAAAGTATCCCAAATTTCCTTTGCATTCTCAAGACGGCTGATTTTGTTGAATTCTTCGGGGCACAATCCGTTGAAGATGATATCGCAAGCTTGAGCATTGTATTGCAGCATCTTCAATTCTTCCGCATTAGCTTCACGGTTTGGTTCTCTGCCATCAAAGAATTCACCTTGCAAGCCAATACAAATAATTGCCCAAACGGCGGGGTTATGTCCAAGAATATGCATTTTCATCTTATGCTTCCAACTAGCAAAATTAGTACCATCATAGTACGGACCTCTACGGTGATTATTTCCCTCGCTAGACGCCATACTCTCCTAGGTTGTGAAACCAAGGCTATGACCACCAAAAGCTATGTAAATCAAAGCAAATGGAGTCCAAAGCTCTGATACCACTTGTAGGACCTTGAAGTATGTCTAGAGGGGGGTGATTAGACTACTTGACCAATAAAAACTTAACCTTTTCCCAATTTTAGAGTTTGGCAGATTTTAGCTACTTTAGGACAAGTCAAGCAATCATCACACAATTCAAGCAAGCATGCAAAGAGTATATAGGCAGCTGAAATTAAAGCATGCATCTTGCAAGAAAGTAAAGGGAAGGGTTTGGAGGATTCAAACGCAATTGGAGACACGGATGTTTTTGGCGTGGTTTCGATAGGTGGTGCTATCGTACATCCACGTTGATGGAGACTTCAACCCATGAAGGGTAACGGCTGCGTGAGTCCACGGAGGGCTCCACCCACGAAGGGTCCACGAAGAAGCAACCTTGTCTATCCCACCATGGCCGTCGCCCACGAAGGACTTGCCTCACTAGCGGTAGATCTTCACGAAGTAGGCGATCTCCTTGCCCTTATAAACTCCTTGGTTCAACTCCACAATCTTGTCGGAGGCTCCCAAGTGACACCTAGCCAATCTAGGAGACACCACTCTCCAAGAAGTAACAAATGGTGCGTTGATGATGAACTCCTTGCTCTTGTGCTTCAAATGATAGTCTCCCCAACACTCATCTCTCTCTCATAGGTTTTGGATCTGGTGGAAAGAAGATTTGAGTGGAAAGCAACTTGGGGAAGGCTAGAGATCAAGATTCATATGGTAGGAATGGAATATCTTGGCCTCAACACATGAGTAGGTGGTTCTCTCTCAGAAATGGTAAGTTGGAAGTGTAGGTTCGTTCTGATGGCTCTCTCCACGAATGAAGAGGAGGTGGAGGGGTATATATAGCCTCCACACAAAATCTAACCGTTACACACAATTTACCAAACTCGGTGGGACCGATTCAACAGACTCGGTCGGACCGATTTAGTAAACCTAGTGACCGTTAGTGATTTTCGGTGGGACTGATATGCATCTCGGTGAGACCGATTCGGTTAGGGTTAGGGCATAACGTAATCTCGGTAAGACCGATTACACAAACTCGACGAGACTGATTTGGTAATAAGCTTTCCAGAGAGTTGGTCAGGTAAACTCGGTGGGACCGATTCGCTCTTTTCGGTGAGACCAAAATGTTACAAAAGGGAAACAGAGAGTTTACATTGCAATCTCGGTGGGACCGATCGCTCACTTCGGTTAGACCGAAACGTTACGAAGGGAAACAGAGAGATTTCAACCCCATCTCGGTGAGACCGAGATCCCTATCGGTAAGACCGATTTGCTTAGGGTTTGTGGCAATGGCTATGACTTTTGGAATCGGTGGCGCTGGATAGGAAGAATCGGTGTGACCGATTTTGGCTTTGGGTTTAGGTCAGTTGTGGATGTGGGAAAGTTGCTGAGGGTTTTGGAGCATATCACTAAGCACATGAAGCAAGAGGCTCATTAAACAACACCTCATCCCTCCTTGATAGTATTGGCTTTTCCTATAGACTCAATGTGATCTTGGATCACTAAAATATAAAATGAAGAGTCTTGAGCTTTTGAGCTTGAGCCAATCCTTTGTCCTTAGTATTTTGAGGGATTCATTCTCATCATCCATGCCATGCCATTCATTGAGCTTTCCTGAAATAATAGTCTTGGAATAGCATTAGCTCAATGAGCTATATGTTGTTATGAATTACCAAAACCACCTAGGGATAGTTGCACTTTCAAGCCTCCTTTTAAAAAAGTACCGGATCAAAGCATTAGCACTTAGTGAATACATGAACTCCTCAAACTACGGTCATCACCGGGAAGTGTCCCAACTATTGTCACTCCAGGGTTTGCCGGACCATAACACGTAGTAGGTGACTATAACTTGCAAGATAGGATCAAGAACTCACATATATTCATGAAAACATAATAGGTTTAGATCTGAAATCATGGCACTCGAGCCCTAGTGACAGGCATTAAGCATGGCAAAGTCATAGCAACATCAATCTTAGAACATAATGGATACTAGGGATCAAACCCTAACAAAACTAACTCGATTACATGGTAAATCTCATCCAAACCATCACCATCCAGCAAGCCTACGATGGGATTACTCATGCACGATAGTGAGCATCATGAAATTGGTGATGGAGGATGGTTGATGATGACGATGGCGACGGATTCCCCTCTCCGGAGCCCCGAACGGACTCCAGATCATCCCTCCCGAGGAAGATTAGGGCTTGGCGGCGGCTCCATATCATAAAACGTGATGAATCCTTCTCTCTGATTTTTTTCTCCCCAAACATGAATATATAGAGTTGGAGTTGAGATCGGTGGAGGTCCAAGGGACCCACAAGGCAGGGGTGCACCCCAGGGGGGTGGGCGCGCCCTGCACCCTCGTGGACAGGGTGTGTCCCCCTCTGTTGATTCTTTCGCCAATATTTTTTATTAATTCCAAAATGTGACTCCGTGGAGTTTCAGGTCATTCCAAGAACTTTTATTTCTGCACAAAAATAACACCCTGGAAATTTTGCTGAAAACAGCATCAGTCCAGGTTAGTTCCATTCAAATCATGCAACTTAGAGTCCAAAACAAGGGCAAAAGTGTTTGGAAAAGTAGATACATTGGAGACGTATCAACTCCCCCAAGCTTAAACCTTTTCTTGTCCTCAAGCAATTCAGTTGACAAACTGAAAGCGATAAACAAAAACTTTTACAAACTCTGTTTGATCCTGTTGTTGCAAATATGTAAAGCCAGCATTCAAGTTTTCAGCAAAGATTATGAACTAACCATATTCACAATAACATTTAGGTCTCATGTTTACTCATATCAATGGCATAATCAACTAGCGAGCAATAATAATAAATCTTGGTTGACAACACTTTCTCAAAACAATCATAATATGTGTCGGTGTACTAAAGTAGGGGCACTCCTTTGTACCCCTTTACTTCTGTGCGGGCAGTCAGAGCCACGGGCCGAAGCCACACTTAGCAGGGCAAAAGGGAGGAATCGAAGACGCAAAACAAACAAGGCAACGCCAAAGACCGAGACCACAGAGAGCAGATGAACGAAGCGGGTTTCCCCGGCAAGACCCTTGCTGGGGCAGCCTCAGCAGCCCTGGCAAGCCCCTTGCCGGGGCGGCTCACCCACACCAGCGGAGTGAGCCACCCTCGAACCCACGGTCTCCAACACCATCAACTGCGTTGGGCCAGGGCTCGGGAGGCACCTCCATGGTGGCAAGCAGATCTTTGTGAAGACAAAGAATATTCAAGATCCGATGAGGATTGGGAGGCAACGATCCTTGACAAGATCCTTGCCGAGGAAACCCGCAAGACCATCGGCAAGATCCTTGTCGGGGACGACAGCGCGCCACGGCAAGACCCTTGTCGGGCCACCCGGCAAGGCCCTTGCCAAGGGCGTCAGCGGGGCCACTGCCAAGCCCGCGCCAACCAAGTATCCACCACCGCTCACATGCAGCTGCCAGCCCAACCAGCTGGGCAGGCACCTGCATGGCAATATGCAGCTTCCAGGCAACTCAGCACACACTTGCATGGCAGCATGCAGATCTTCGTGGAGGCTCCACCACCGCGCCACCTCAGCTGCTTGCCTGCCTACATGGCGCCGCATGCATCGCTAGCCAGGGCGCGTGTCAAAGCAAGGAGGAGAGGCGACGGACGATACATGCCTCGCTCCCGTCCCCAATAAAGCAAGAGGACACCTAAGCTACGCATTAAATGCGCCTAGTCCTGTAATACGAGCGATAAGCTCATAGCACTGTAGGCCTTTCCACCTCCTGTGTGCCACTGTGGCAGCCCCTTTCGACTATAAAAGGAGGCCCATGGCATACTGGACAGTGATTTGGCTCTTTTGAACCACGCAGCCACCATAGCTAGTTCAAGAGCTCAAGAACACTCAATACATCCACCAAAGTAGGACTAGGGTTTTACGCATCCTCGCGGCCTGAACCTGGGTAAACGATCCTTGTGCTGATTGCTAATCCTGCTCTTCTCACAGCCCCGCGCCCCGGCAACCGTAGTAGGGATTCTTGTGATCCCATAGGTGTCGTTTCCTACCGACATCTTTGGTGCACCAGGTAGGGGGCGCAATTGTGAGAATCTGGTCTAGTTGTTGGCCTAGCAGTTCTTCATCGCCATGGCTCCTAAGAAGAAGACGACCACGGCGATCGGTTCGTCCGGGACCGAACTACCAGTACCGGTGCGGCCAGTAGCGAGCCAGTCGCGGAGAGAACCCATGGTGCGGTCCGTGAACATCCACTTCACCCTGGCAGTCCAAGCCTGGTGAGCTGCATTGTTCGTACGTCGGGCGACGAGCCACGCGTTGCAAGCTCTAGAGATGGAGTCGGGCCCCCCGCAGGTGGCGCGAGGCCCTCCAAGGGCATCGTCGTGCCGCTAGATGGCAGCGCGGTGACCTCCAAGACACCGACACCGGCACCCATGGCGCACTCTTCTCAAGTCGTGCGCGATGAGCAGCGCCGCCCTGCTGGTGACCCTGGGCGCCGCCCTGGGAAGAGTCCCGTGCACCCTTCACATGATGAGGAGGGCCAGCATGCGCGCCGAGGTGCTGGCGGAGGTGGTGAATGCCTGCGGGGCCGTGATGGGGCTCCTTCTAACGCGGTTAGAAGTCGAAGCGCGTCGCGGTCCACACAGCTTTTGCCGCCACCCACGCTAGTAGAAGCCCTGGCACGTGCGCTGCAGAGAAGCTTGACAATGGAGGGCCACCATCCGGAGCCTCGTCGGCATCGCTAACAATGACGAGTTGCGGTCGGCGGGACCCATAGGCCATCACTCCGTCGAGACACTGCATGCCAGCGGTGGACAGGCCGGAGGCGATGCAGCCACGGTGCACTCCCCTCCTCCATACCGGGCATCGCGGGTGCCAGTCCGTGCTACGTCTTGAGCTTGCGTTGGTTTTCCTTGAAGAGGAAAGGGTGATGCAGCAATAGTAGCGTAAGTATTTCCCTAAGTTTTTGAGAACCAAGGTATCAATCCAGTAGGAGGCTCCTCAAATGTCCCACGCACCTACACAAACAAACAAAGAACTCGCAACCAACGCAATAAAGGGGTTGTCAATCTCTTCACGCCCACTTGCGAAAGTGAGATCTGATAGAGATAGTATGTGTCGGGGGTTGGGTGCGACATATGCCAAAGGATGGCTTATCATGGTGGGGGCAAGTAGAACGTCGCCGGTGCCTGGAAAAGGGATGAGGCGTAGACATGCACGCCGGCGAATCTTACCCAGCTTCGGGGCTCTCCGGGGAGATAACACCCCTACTGCTGCTCTGCGGGGTCTCCGCATGGTCACTATGGCGAAGTGGCTACAATGGTGCTCCTAGAGCTGTTTCGGGAGGCAGGAGAGAGCAAGGCTAGTTCTCTCCTCCCTGGTCTATGTGTCTATCTCTATCAAGGGCCGAACCGTTTGCATGGGTGCCCCGGGGGGTTTATATAGGCCTACCCCCGGGGGTACAATGGTAATCTGACTGGGCGTGGCCCCCAGCCGTCTGTCTCTCATGCCGCCGTCCTTCCCGCCGGCTTCTGGGGCCCGCCGTCCGGTGGGTCCCGCGGACAGGCCGGACACTGTGCGGCGCTCCTGATGACGCAGGCTTGGTCATGGGGTCGTGGCAACAGTGCCGCCGTCTGTCAGGCGATCACTGTCGCCACTCCCCATCCAATCTGGTTTATGGTTTGTGGGGCCCTGGCGGGGAGACGGCCGACTCCGAGGAGGCCGACTCCCAGGGCCATCTTCGGGCGCTCTGGCCGTCTTTGATTCATCCACTGACAGGTGGCCCTGCGATCTCTGGGCCGTACAGGCCGGCGTCGTGGGCACTGTGCATCACGCACTGTGGCTGAGGTCAGGGCAGGCATGGCAACAGCGCCGCGCCTCGCCGGAGATCTCCCAGCGATACGGCTTACTGTAGCCATGCCAGCCCCTCGTAGGCAGGAAGGGACGGCCACGTCGGGGCCGTGCCCCGCATCGGTCTTCGTGAAATGTCATGGGCCGACTCCCATAGTCGGCACTCCTGGAGGTCGCCAGCTTGGAGTCGGCTTGCTTTGAAGTCGTCATCTGGGACTCGGCTCCTCTGGAGATCGCCAGTTGAGACTCGGCTTCTTGGGAGATCGCCAGCTGGGACTCAACCTCCTCGGAGGTCGCCAGCTGGGACTCGGCTGGAGGGGCGTAGCCTGCCCCGATGTCTTGAAAGATCCTGGGTCCCGGGTCAGCCTACCCATGGCCCATTACTCCGACAGTAGTCCCCGAAGCTGGTGAAGCCCTGCGGAGCCGCCTCGTGGGGCTTCAGCAATTTCTTGCTTCCCAGCGCCGACTCTGAGACTCGGCCCTTGTCTTCTTGGGCCGACTCGCCGAAGTCGGACTTTATTTGGCGAGGGGCCACTGTCTGTAAGTCGCGGCGGGAAATCAGGCGGCGTATCGGATACGCTTCCCTGCCGCCATCGTGGCGGTCCTATCACGCGGCGCCACGTGGGGAGGATAGTCTGCCTACCCGCGCGCGTGACGGGACGGGCCGCTAGGCGGGGCCCGCCACTACCGCGCCTCGGCTTCCGAGCGGATCCGCTGCGGTCGCGAACGGTTGGCTTCCCCACGTTGTTACTGCATGCAGTAACTTCGTGGAGTAAATCGTGGGCGGCGTGGGGCCTCGCGCGCAGTTAATCCCAGGCCCGCCCCCTCGGCTCCTCAGCCCGTAGGGCTATAAATAGGCGGGGAGGAGCGAGGCGGCACTGCACGCGCATCCTCTCCCCCGCTCTCCTGCCTTCTCCTCTTCCTCCGCCGTGAGCAAGAGCACCTTCTCTCATGGGCGATGAGCTCTTCCTCCGCCGCGCCCCCTACCTCACGCTCCGGCGTGTGGGACGGCTCGGACGTGGAAGCGGAGCACATTGAGTTCCTCCGCTGGACCCGCCGTCTCCCCAGCGCGGACCTGGTGCACGCCCGTCCCGCGCCGGCGGGAGAGATCAGGCCCGCGCCGGAGGAGGGCGAGCGGTTCGTCTTCCGCTCGCACCTCATGTGCGGGCTGGGGCTGCCGGCGAGCGGGTTCTTCCGCTCGTTCCTGGAGTTCCATAATCTTCAGCCGCACCACCTCACCCCAAACGCGGTGGTGCTCCTCTCCACCTTCGCCACCCTGTGTGAAGGCTACCTCGGCGTTCTCCCCACCCTCGAGTTGTGGGGAGAATTTTTCTCTTCGAAGCTCGGTACACAGGCCGCCGGCACGCCGGCTCAGTGCGGCACCTACATCGCGGTGCCGCGCTCGACGGCCGACAACCCTTTCCCTCCCATCTCGCTGGTGAAGTCGGTGAAGATGTGGCAGCGCTCCTACTTCTACGTGAAGAACCTCTCCACCGATGGCGACTGGGTCAACTTGCCGCCCTTCGACCCCGAGCCTCTGACTGGCAGGCTTGCCAGTTGGTCCCACCGGTCCAAGTCGCTGACTCCCTCTGGAGCCGCCTCCGTGGCGCGGCTCCGAGTTCTGCTGCAGTCTGAGGGCCTCGTCGGGTCTGACCTTCTGGCCGCCTTCGTGGTGCGCCGAGTCCTTCCACTCCAGGGCCGGCCTCACCTCATCTATCAGATGAGCGGCCGCCATGATCCGAGCCGGCTGTGCACCAAGGAGATGCCCCGCAGGGAGGTGGCGAACTTGGTGAACCACATCGCCCACTGCGAGTTCACGGAGGACTGGCAGTTCGGCAAGGAGCCGTACTCGCGCGACAACCCCCCTCCAGTGGTAAGTTGCATCCTTCTGTAGCTCGATCTTCTTTGCAGCCGACTCCGGCCTCTAATCATGATTGGTTCCTTCCGAGCAGAACCCCCTCATGGAGCCCGCAGCCGATGCCATGAGAGAGCCCCGCAACTACGTCCCAGACCGCGAGGACAGCAACGTCGACGACCCCGACTTGGGGGCGGCGGCGCTGGAGGCCGACGCTGAAGGCGGCGGAGAAGGGGCAGACGGCGGCCTCAGGCCATCGGCCACCTTTGCCGACTGGCCCGAAGACGACGCCGACGTGGAAGTCATCCCACGCCGCCAGCCGAGGGACGGCCCCTCCGGCCAAGTCGGCACAAAGAGGCGCCACGCCGGGCCGAGCACGCCCGGCGGCAAGCAGAAGAAGTTCAAGGGGGCGGCCGCCGCAACCAAACGGGAGGAGGCGGCCGCGAAGGCCAACCGCTTCCGAAGGGAAGTGAGAAGGCTGCCGTTAGTTTCCGCGTAAGTCTTTACGCGCTTTCGTTTTCTCTGCTGGATCTTGTTCGAATCTTCTTTGATTTTTCCTTCATTCTTCTCCAGAGCCCCCCTCTCCCTTGAGAGAGCCGCCGTCCCCTTAGTCATGGGGTCGGTGGAGACGTCTGCCAACACCCGGCGGGTCGATCCCGCCGCCGACCTTCGGGAGGCGACGGAACGGAACGCGCGGGAGAAGCGCGACGAGGAGGAGGCCGACCGCCTGGAGAAAGCGGAGGCCGAGAAGGCGGCCGCCAACGCCCAGAAGAAACTGGAGGAGGCTGAGGCTGCTGCCGCGACGAAACGGCGCGCTGAGGAGGTCGCGCGTCGCCGATCGGCGATGCTCGTCCCTCCGTTGTCGTCGGTGCCGCCGGCTCTGGAGTTCACGGGGCAGACCGGGGAGGTCGGCACCGAGAACCCCCTCGCGGAGGAGGGCGGCGAGGCTTCAGGCTCGGACACCCACGCGCCGCCTCCGCCACCGTCTTGGAAGCCGCATGGCAAGCAGCCGGTGGGCCCGCAGGATCCACCGACCACGAACGACGCCGAGGCGCGGCTGCTTCTTCAAGTCGCCGTGCCGGCACGCCACCGGCTTGAGAGGACGAGCTCGGCGCCGCGAGCTCGGGAGACTGGCGCAGCCAGCTCGGCGAGTCTGGACGTCGAGGCCTCCAGTGCCGCGCCCACCGGCTGGTTGCGCGGAGGCGGCACCGGCCCGCTGAATCAGGCCCTCCTGGATGTCCAGGCAAAACTGCGCGCGGAGAGCGATGCCCTCCAGGTCTGCACCAGAGCGCATCTAGCCGTGCGGACATCCGTTCGGGTATGTTTCCTTTCTCTTTTTTAATTCCTGTCTTTCTCTGTGGGGGCGCGCCAGCGCACCCACTGGGTGTAGTCCCCGAGTTCCGGGCCAGCTGCTGAGCAGGCGGTTCGGAACTCCCTCTAGCGAGCTCCGAGTACTAACTTTTGCCTTTGCCGGCTTTTTGTAGGAATATCATAACCTCCGCACAACTGTCTTCAACCGCAATGTCGAGGAGCTGAACAAGCGGACCGCCGACCTGACGGAAAGCCGGGGTGAGCTCTTTTCTTCCTTCTTCGCGGGGGCGCGCTGGCGCACCCGCGGGCTGTAGTCCCCGAGATTCGGGCCGACTGCTAAGCAGTCGGGCCGGATCTCCCCGGCGATCTAATTTCTTTCCTCTTTGCGGGGGCGCGCTGGCGCGCCCGCGGGCTGTAGTCCCCGAGATTCGGGCCGACTACTGAGCAGTCGGGCCGGATCTCCCCGGCGATCTAATTTACTGATGACTTTTCTTGTCTTCTTATTCGTTCTTAAGGCGCCAACGCCGCCCTCCAGGAGCAGCTGGGCGAGGCCAACACTGCTCGGCGTGCCAAGGAAGAGGAGTGCGACAGGCTCGCCAAAGAGCGCAATCTGCTGGCGGCGCAGCTGGCCGAGTAGAAGGAGTTGCTCCAGAAAGCGCAGGACGAGTTCGAGGTCGAACGCTCTGCCTGGACCGATCGGGAGGCGATGCTGACCTCCGGCTACCACGAGCTCGAGGACATCGTCGATGGTAAGTCTTTTTTGGCTTCTTTGGTCTTCCAACTTTGTGTCAGGCTGATTTCTGATTTTCCAATTATCTTCTTTTTCTGTCTTGGCAGACTTCTTTCCTGGTCATTCACAGGCCGTCCCTCTGGCCATCGAGGCGGCTCAGGAGGCGCGAAGGGCAAAGGGTGAGGTGATTGCCGCCAACGCCCCCCGAACCATCGACGAGCAGCTCCTGAGCATCGGGGCTCGTCTTCGTCCGGCTCACCGCCTGCTGCGCCGTCTTCAGCGTGCCAGTGCCCAGGTGGTTGCCGCCCTGTGGCCGGAAGTGCCCGCTCTGTGCACCGCCAGTCGGACCGCAGACTGGCTGGAAGTCGCCGCCGGCCGCCTTGAGGCTTGGAAGGGCTCCTCGGCCCGGGCCGGAGCACGCCGGGCCTTGGAGTTCGTCAAGGCGTGGTATCCGGGGCTAGACCTGGACCGCCTGGCTGCGTTTCGGTCAGAAGCCCAGGCCGAGCTAGAGGCCGTAGAAGGCGCCCTTGTCGAGCGCGCGGAGGCCATCACCGAGTACACGGACACCAGCGTCTTCGTGCCCGAGCGGACTGAAGGCGGCGAGGAAGCACCGCCGGATTGGTTCGGGATGAACCCGGAGTACGAGGAAGACTCGGCGGAGGTGATCGACTCCAGCGCCGAGGAGGAGGATGAGTCGAAGGACGGAGGCGAGGAGGAGACGCCAGAAGACGAAGCAGGCGGCCAGCCTCAGCCCGATCGCGCCTCCAGCAACAAGCCACGCGGGGACAAGGCGACCGCCACCGGAGGCGACCAGGCTGAGACTGCCCAGCCGACTGCCCCGGCATCCGACACCGCCATCACCTCCAATCCTCCGGCTTCGGAGGCCGCCTCCTAAGCTGCTTCTGTTTACCTATCTTTAGTAATCTTTTTCAAAGACTTGTTACATTCGAACAATTCCACCCGCGGAGTGTATCCTGAATTTTTATTCGGAGATTCGGCCGAGGGCCTATGTAAATATTTATCTAATTTCCGCCTTTCCTTGCTTATTGCTCTTTGGACTTTTTCCTTTGCCGCCTTCCTTTAGTTGCCGCCTTGCCGGCTGGACAGCCGCTCCGCGGACTGTCGCCAGGTCAAGTGCTTGGCAACTTCAGGAGGGAAAGTACTTAGCCGTTTAGAGTTCTTTAGCAAGTTGGCTAGAAAGCGACAGGCCGACTATTCGAGAGTCGGCTGTCCTTGATAAAAGTCGAGACGGCGATCCGACTGCTCATGAGTCGGCTCAGTGGGGGGAGGCTGGTAGCCGGCTTGGGCTATGCGTAAGCTTTTAGGTCCTTAGCCATTTTTCATGCGTGCACTCATTCTTGCTTGTTCCCTGCCTACCGACAGTCGCTCTGTGAGTTGCGGCTTTCGACAGGAGACGGCTTGAGCGCAACACATTACTTGTCTGACTGCAGGAAGCATTTCATAGCGCAAGACGGCAAGTCCCCGGGCCGACTAGTTGGACCCGGTGCCAGACAGTATGATAAAAAAGAGTAGCATATTCGGAAGTGTAATTCTTATCATACAGATAATCAAGAAGGCAGTCCCCGAGCTCGTCCCGGGGGGCCTAAGGTCTTAGTACTTTAATACAAAGAGGGTAGTGCGATACATACTGCATCAACTGTAAAATCTTCGAAGAACATTCGCGTTCCACGGGCGCTCTGTTTCTTTGCCGGAGTCATCCCTCTTGCGCGCTCGAGGCTTTTGAGCGTCAATCAGATGGTAGGTGTCGTTCCCTAGCACCTTGCTGATGATGAAGGGACCTTCCCAAGGCGCCGACAACTTGTGCTGGCCGGCTGTTCTCTGGATCAGCCGGAGCACAAGGTCGCCCTCTTGGAATGATCTTGGCTTGACCTTGCGGTTGTAGTATCGGCGCAGACTCTGCTGGTAGATGCTGGACCGGCTGAGTGCCAACAGTCGGCCCTCTTCCAGCAGATCGACGCCGTCTTGGCGCGCTTCTTCGGCTTCCTCTTCGGTGTACATGGAGACTCACGGAGAGTCGAACTCTATATCCGTCGGGATGACGGCTTCGGCACCGTAGACGAGGAAGAAAGGCGTGAAGCCGGTTGACTTGTTTGGGGTTGTGCACAGACTCCAGAGGACGGCTGGCAGCTCCTCGACCCAACAGCCGGCCGAACGCTCGAGTGGTTCGACCAGTCGAGGCTTGATGCCGGACAGGATGAGGCCATTGGCTCGTTCCACCTGGCCGTTTGACTGCGAATGGGCAACAGACGCTAAGTCCAGTCGAATGCCCTGCGTCGCGCAGAAACAATCCAAGGCGCCCTTGGCAAAGTTTGTGCCGTTGTCGGTGATGATGCTGTGCGGTATGCCGTACCGCACCATGATGTCGGCAATGAAGGTTACTGCCGTCGGCCCGTTCAACTTCTTGATGGGCTTTGCTTCCACCCACTTGGTGAACTTGTCCACCGAGACAAGCAGATGAGTTAGGCCGCCTCGGGCCGTCTTGAATGGTCCTACCATGTCCAGGCCCCAAACTGCGAAGGGCCGGGCAATGGGGATTGTCTTCAGCGTGGAAGCCGGCTGAAGGGGCTTGGAGCGGAACATCTGGCACCCCTTGCACTTTTTTGGACTAGCTCCTTAGCTTCTTCCAGGGCAGTCGGCCAAAAGAAACCATGCCGAAAGGCTTTGGCCACGAGTGCCCTCGAAGCCGCATGGTGGCCGCACTCGCCCTGATGGATGTCTCTGAGAATCGCTTGGCCTTGCTTTGATTCTACGCAGCGCTGGTAGACACCAGTGACACTGCGCCTGACTAGCTCTCTGTTGATTATGGTGTATGCTGCTGCTCGGCGTTGCACTTGCCGAGCCAGGATCTCATCTGTTGGCAATTCTTTGTTTACTAGAAACTTGAGGATGGGCTGCGCCCATGAAGGTGCTGCTATCTCTTCAACGGCTACCACAGGGACTTGAACAAGGGTGGCTGGGCTGGGAGGCGGCGGGTTGGAGTCTGCGGCCGTCTGCTGAATTGACGGGGTCTTTGGGCCGACTGGGGCACCTCCTGGGCCGACGGGCGCAGTCCCCGAGCCGGGTTCTGAAGTCCCCGGGCCAACTGGCGCAGTCCCCGGGCCGGGCTCTGAAGTCCCCGGGCCGGTTGGCACAGTCCCCGGGCCGGGCTCTGAAGTCCCCGGGCCGGTTTCAACTGTGGTTTTCTTGAGGTCGCCAGCTGGGGCTTTGGAGTCGGATCCGACTACTTCTGGCGGAGCCGGCATGAAGATGGAGTCTGACTCTGGTGAGGGCTTGATAGACGGCTTGAGGAGGCGCTGAAGGGCGACGCCGGAAGGTATCGCTTGGCGAGTGGAGCCGACTCGTGCCAAGGCATCTGCTTGATCATTGTCATTTCTTGGCACGTGAAGGAATTCGCACCCCTCGAAGTATCCGCTGAGTTGCTGCACCAGGAAGCGGTAGCTCACCACTTTTGCGTCTTTGGCGTCCCAATCGCCGGATGATTGCTGAACCACCAAGTCGGAGTCTCCATAACACAGGATCCGGCGAATGCCGAGCTCTTTGGCAAGCCGGAGCCCATGAATGAGCGCCTCATATTCGGCGACGTTGTTGGAGGCGGCGAAGTGGATTTGCAGCACGTATTTGAGCTTGTCGCCCTTAGGGGAGGTGAGGACGACGCCGGCTCCAAGGCCGGTGCGCATCTTGGAGCCGTCGAAATGCATCCGCCAATGAGTGGAGTCAGGCGCTGGCGGCAGGTACTGGGTCTCGGCCCAGTCGATGAGGAAGTCGGCCAGCGCTTGCGACTTGATGGCGGTGTGGGGCTGGTAGTAGATGGTATAAGGAGCTAGATCTATAGCCCATTTGGCCACTCGGCCGGAGGCGTCTCGGCTTCCAATGATCTCGGCGAGTGGAGCGGTGCAAACCACAGTGATTGGATGCTCTTGAAAGTAGGGCTTCAGCTTCTTGGCGGCAAAATGCACGCCGTAACACATCTTCTGATAGTGAGGGTAGTTCTGCTTGGAGGTTGACAGTACCTCGCTCAGGTAATATACCGGTCTCTGGACAGGGAGCGCCTTGCCTTCCTCCTTGCGCTCAACTACGATGACTGTACTGACTACTCGGCTGGTGGCGGCGATGTACAAGAGCATGGGCTCTTTGGGAGTCGGAGCCGCCAACACGGGGGGAGTAGCCAACATCTTCTTTAGCTGGAGAAATGCCTCATCCGCCTTGTGGTTCCACTCAAAAAAGGTGGTCTTCTTCATCAATTGATACAAGGGCAGAGCTTTCTCGCCCAACCGACTGATAAACCGGCTGATGGACGCCAGGCAGCCGGTGAACTTCTGCACATCCAACAGTCAGCTGGGTACCTCCATTCTCTCAATGGCCTTGATCTTTATGGGGTTGCATTCTATGCCGCGTTCGGAGACCAGGAAGCCAAGGAGCTGGCCGGCTGGTACTCCGAAAACGCACTTCTCGGGGTTGAGCTTGATCCGGAATCGGCGCAGATTTTCAAAGGTCTCTTTGAGGTCTTCCAGCAGCGTCCCATGCTTTTCCGTCTTCACCACCACATCATCCACATAGACGTGGGCGTTCCTACCGAGTTGCTTGAGGAGGCACTTCTGCATGCAACGCTGAAAGGTGGCACCAGCATTCCTCAAGCCGAACGTCATTGTTAGGTAGCAGAAGGCTCCAAATGGTGTGATGAATGCGGTCTTCAGTCTATCCGCTGGATTCAGCTTGATCTGGTGATATCCTGAGTATGCATCTAGGAAACTCAGCAGCTCGCATCCGGCTGTGGAGTCTATCACCTGATCAATCCTTGGCAGAGCAAACGGGTCCTTCGGGCAGGCTTTGTTGAGGCTTGTGTAGTCAATGCACATCCGCCACTGCTTGTTTTTCTTCAGCACCAAAACTGGGTTTGCCAGCCACTCTGGAAAAAATACGTCCATGATGAAACCGGCTGCCAAGAGCCGGGCTATCTCTTCTCCAACAACTCTTCTTTTCTCTTCTGACAGGCGGCGCAAGGGCTGCCTGACGGGCTTCATATCTGGCCTGACGTGTAGCTTGTGCTCGGCGAATTCCGTCGGTACACCTGGCATGTCCTTGGGGGACCATGCAAAGATGTCCCGATTCTCACGGAGGAAATCGACGAGCTCGCCTTCCTATTTGCTGTCAAGGCCTGTGCCTATGACAGCGTATCTCTCTGGGTGCTCCGGGTCCAAGGGTATCTTCTTGGTCTCTTTGGCCGGCTTGAATGATCCTTCTACCTCCGACTCCTTGGGGTCGGGCGACATCTCTGGCTGCTTTCCGGCCATCGCCACGACTCGGTCAAGGAGCCGCTTCTCGGCTGCGATCACCAAAGACTCCGCCAGCCGACTACTCTCGGCCGCGCAAGCGGACGACTTCTTGTAGTCTCCGGCAATGGTCAGAATCCCCTTGGAACTCGGCATCTTCATTTTGAGGTAGGCATAGTGGGGAACCGCCATGAACTTGGCCAAGGCAGGCCGGCCAAGCAGAGCGTGGTATGGGCTCTCCAAGTCCACTACCTCGAACCAGACTGGCTCTCGGCGGAAGTGATCTTTGTCTCTGAAAAGGACATCTATCAGGATCTTGCCGATCGGTGAACAGGAGAGGCCGGGTACAATTCCATGGAACACGGTGCGGCTGCTCTGCAGCTGCCTTCACCTGATTCCTAGCTTCTCCATGGTGTCTTTGTACAGGATGTTTATGCTGCTGCCTCCATCTATCAGGACCCACGAAAAACGGGCGGCCCGCCTATCAGTAGCCAAGGCCGCACCTATGACCAGGGCATAAGAGCCTGGACTCGGCATCACCTCTGGGTGATCCGCCCGACTCCAACTGATAGGCCTCTCGGACCAATGCATGAACTCTGGAGCATCCGTCCCTACTGTATTTACTTCTTGCTGCTGTTGGCGCCTGCTGCGCCGGTCATCTGCCACACTGGTGAACACCATGTAGGATCCGTGCTCTTCGGGGAACTCGTCTTGTACTGCGCCGACTGGCCGAGCCGCCGGCTGCTGGGGCGGCGGGGGAGGCAGCGGCCCAGCAGGCGGCGGAGGAGCGAGGCCGTCTCCCTTGGCGATCCTGGTGAGCCAGTGACACTTTCTGGTGGTGTGGTTAGACGGCTTCGCGCCGCTGTGGAACTTGCATGGACCATCCAAAGTCTGCTCGTAGGAGAAAGCCGGCAACCAATTGGACTTGCCGCCCTTCTGCCGCTTAGCCGGAGGCTGCCCTTCCGGCTGCTGATCTTCAACTGCCGCGACCTGCCGACTGTTGGAAGTCGGCGGTGGGGCCTTGCGTTTGTTGTCGTTCTGTTGCTGCCGCCGACTGGTGTCTCCAGCCGGAGTCCTGGGAGCCTGGGGAGTCACTTTGCCAGCCGCGTTGACTTGAATCTCCGTCTTCATAGAAGAGTCGGCCGTGGCGTACTTATCTTCTATGACTAGCAGTTCGTCGAGGGTTTCTGGCTCGTCGCAGAGGAGTTTATGCTTGAGGAGGGTGCCCTCTCGGCACCCGGCGGTGAAGTACTCGATAGCCTGCACCTCGTGCACACCCTCGCAGGAGTTTCGAAGCTCGCCCCAGTGCGTGAGGTAGTCGCGCGTTGATTCTTTAGGGCCTTGCACGCACAAGGAGAGTTGGCGCGGCTTGGGAGGTCGCTTGTACGTGCTGGTGAAGTTGCGGATGAAGGCTTCGGTGAAGTCAACCCAGTTGTTGATGCTGCGGGGCTTCAGGCTGTTCAGCCATGTCCGGGCCGTGCCCTGGAGCATGAGAGGAACGTACTTCACGGCAACTCGCTTGTTGCTGTTTGCTATGCTGACGGCTGTGGAGTAGTCTATCAGCCAGTCTTCCGGCTTCATGGAGCCGGTGTACTTGGGGGTGTCTCGGGGGAGCGTGAACCCTTTGGGGAAGGGCTCGTCTCTGATGCGGGGCCCGAAGCAAGGCGGACCCAGCTCATCTTCTTCTTCCAGCGCCAGGGATCGGTGGAGTCAGTTGATCCGATGGCGGGCGTCATTCTCTCCGACTCCCTCTCGGCGGCCAAGGCGACCTCCGAGAGTCGGATGCTCAACAGGCGGCAGGGAAACTCGCCGTTCTCTTCTGGGCGGGGGAGGCAGATAATCATCCCGCCGCTCTACTGCTCTTGGGCGACCGTCTTGGTCGCGCTCGATGGTAATATGAGTCCGACTGTGACTGGCAGCCGGCTCCTTCTCTTTCCTTCCGTGGACTCCACCAGTCGGCGTCCGGGAGGTCGCGCCTTGATCTCGGCGGGGGAGGCAAGTCGTTGTTCGGCTGCTGCAGCGCATCTACGCGGTCGCCAGCCGCGTTTTGCGCAGCAACCACGTCAAGGAGTTGCTGGACTCGCCCCGTCATCACACGGTGCTCCTCGCCCTCGAAGTTCTTCAGCTCGTCAGTCGCCGCTTGGGCGGTGCGGATATTCTCTGCTGGGGTGGCATACACGGGGCGTTTTGCCCCGAGCAAGTCGGCGATGGCTGCGCCGCGCTGCCGGACCGTACCTAGACGACTCGGCCCAGTCGGAGCCGGCGAGCCGCCTACGGCGCGATCCATCTCGCGCTGGTATGCCTCTGACAAGCGTCTCATGCTTGCCAGCTTCTTGGCGCTCTCGATGATCTGAAGGCGGCGCGCCTCCAGCGTCTCGGCGTCTGCCTCCTCAGGAATGGGCGCGGTTAGGTCTTGCAGGGCCGCGGCTAGCGGGTCCTGGGCTTCTTCGCCGGAGTGCTCGCCATGGCTGATGACGAGTACTTCCGTGACTGCGCTTCCGTCGCTCTCCTCGTACGGAAGCGGCTCGTCGTAGACCACCACGTTGGTGGGGAAGATGTCAATCGACACGGCGTCGGAGTCGACCAGCATCGGGTCGGAGGAGCCTATGGACTCCAAGTCTACGGCGGGCTCGCCGGCGACGTGGAGTTGGTCGAGGAGGCCCGCGAGAAGGTTCTCGGGGCCACCCGTGCCTGCGTCGGCTGCAGGCTCGTCGGAGAGGCGCACCTCACCGGTAAGTTCGGCGAGGCTGCTCGCGGCACAGACGGCCTCAGCGCTGCGCGGCGTGTCGATGCAGACTCCATCAGGCGAGCCTGGCTGGCTGCGCTCGCCTGGGAGGAAGAAGGTTCCCGTGCAGAACAGATCTCCGGACGACGGTGCACCAGGCCCCACGGTGGGCGCCAAATGTCGGGGGTTGGGTGCGACATATGCCAAAGGATGGCTTATCGTGGTGGGGGCGAGTAGAACGTCGCCGGTGCCTGGAAACGGGATGAGGCGTAGACATGCACGCCGGTGAATCTTACCCAGCTTCGGGGCTCTCCGGGGAGATAACACCCCTACTGCTGCTCTGCGGGGTCTCCGCATGGTCACTATGGCGAAGTGGCTACAATGGTGCTCCTAGAGTTGTTTCGGGAGGCAGGAGAGAGCAAGGCTAGTTCTCTCCTCCCAGGTCTATGTGTCTATCTCTATCAAGGGCCGAACCGTTTGCATGGGTTCCCCGGGGGGTTTATATAGGCCTACCCCTCGGGGGTACAATGGTAATCTTACTGGCGTGGCCCCCAGCCGTCTGTCTCTCATGCCGCCGTCCTTCCCGCCGGCTTCTGGGGCCTGCCGTCCGGTGGGTCCCGCGGACAGGCCGGACACTGTGCGGCGCTCCTGATGACGCAGGCTTGGTCATGGGGTCGTGGCAACAGTGCCGCCGTCTGTCAGGCGATCACTGTCGCCACTCCCCATCCAATCTGGTTTATGGTTTGTCGGGCCCTGGCGGGGAGACGGCCGACTCCGAGGAGGCCGACTCCCACAGGGCCGTCTTTGGGCGCTCTGGCCGTCTTTGATTCATCCACTGACAGGGGGCCCTGCGATCTCTGGGCCGTACAGGCCAGCGTCGTGGGCACAGTGCATCACGCACTGTGGCTGAGGTCAGGGCAGGCATGGCAACAGTGCCGCGCCTCGCCGGAGATGTCCCAGCGATACGGCTTACTGTAGCCATGCCAGCCCCTCGTAGGCAGGAAGGGACGGCCACGTCGGGGTCGTGCCTCGCATCGGTCTTCGTGAAATGTCATGGGCCGACTCCCATAGTCGGCACTCCTGGAGGTCGCAAGCTTGGAGTCGGCTTGCTTTGAAGTCATCATCTGGGACTCGGCTCCTCCGGAGATCGCCAGTTGAGACTCGGCTTCTTGGGAGATCGCCAGCTGGGACTCGGCCTCCCCGGAGGTCGCCAGCTGGGACTCGGCTGGAGGGGCGTAGCCTGCCCCGATGTCTTGAAAGATCCTGGGTCCCGGGTCAGCCTACCCGTGGCCCATTACTCCGACAGTATGATAAGATAAATATATTTTTGGTATTTTATAATATAGATTGGAAAAGTAAAGATGCAAATAAAAGTAGATTGGAAGCTTATATGATAAAATATAGACCCGGGGGCATAGGTTTCACTAGTGGCTTCTCTCAAGATAGCATAAGTATTATGGTGGGTGAACAAATTACTGTCGAGCAATTGAAAGAAAAGCGAATAATTATGAGATTATCTAGGTATGATCATGTATATAGGCATCACGTCCGCGACAAGTAGACCAACTCCTGCCTGCATCTACTACTATTACTCCACACATCGACCGCTATCCAGTATGCATCTAGAGTATTAAGTTCATAAAAACAGAGTAATGCATTAAAAAAGATGACATGATGTAGAGGGATAAACTCATGCAATATGATATAAACCCTATCTTTTATCCTCGATGGCAACAATACAATACGTGCCTTGCTGCCCCTATTGTAACTGGCAAAGCCTATTGTCACTGGGAAAGGACATCGCAAGATTGAACCCAAAGCTAAGCACTTCTCCCATTGCAAGAAAGATCAATCTAGTAGGCCAAACCAAACTGATAATTTGAAGAGACTTGCAAAGATAACTCAATCATACATAAAAGAATTCATAGGAGATTCAAATATTTCTCATAGATAAACTTGATCATAAACCCACAATTCATCGGATCTCGACAAACACACCACAAAAAGAGTTACATCGAATAGATCTCCAAGAAGATCAAGGAGAACATGGTATTGGGATCCAAAAAGAGAGAAGAAGTCATCTAGATAATAACTATGGACCCAAAGGTCTGTAGTAAACTACACACAACTCATCAAAGGGGCTATGGTGTTGATGTAGAAGCCCTCCGTGGTCGATTCCCCCTCCAGCGGAGCGCCGTCGAAGGCTTCAAGATGGGATATCGCGGATACAGAAGGTTACAGCGGTGGAAATAGGTTTTCGTTGGCTCCCTGGATGTTTTCAGGGTACGTGGGTATATATAGGAAGAAGTAGATCGGTGGCCGCCCGAGGGGCCCATGAGATAGGGGGCGTGCCCTGTAGGGGTGCGTGCCCTCCACCCTCGTGGCCACCTCGGCTGCTTCTTGACTTGCACTCCAAGTCCTTTGGATCACGTTCGTTCCAAAAATCATGCTCCCGAAGGTTTCATTCCATTTGGACTCCGTTTGATATTCCTTTTCTTTGAAATACTGAAATAGGCAAAAAAAACAGCAATATGGGCTGGGCCTCCGGTTAGTAGGTTAGTCCCAAAAATGATATAAATGTGTAAAGTAAAGCCCATAAACATCCAAAAAGGGTAATATAATAGCATGGAACAATCAAAAATTATAGATACGTTGGAGACGTATCAGTCCGTCGCGATGACGCTTGTGATGATATCTCCATAGCGTCGTCCGACCCGCGAACCCACCGCGACCAACATCAGGTTCTTCGGGAGAGAGCTCATGAGGACGCTCGAACCACCATCGAGCACCGGCGTGACGCGCGCCACCAATTGGACAGGTGGGCAGGACCCACTACGGACCACCCAGCACCAGGAGGCTACGGTGGCCTACCCTAAGAGGTGGGTTGTCCGGCCTTCACCCGTGAGCTGCGGCAGTTCCAATGGCCCTCCCACCGCATGTTCAAGCCCGACGTTGGCGAGAAGTACAACGGCAAGACTCACCCGTCGGAGTTCCTCAGCATCTACACCATCGTGATGCAAGCTGCCGGGGCTCGCGACGATAAGGTGCCCACCAACTATTTTCCGTTGGCACTCAAGCCCAATGTTATGTCATGGTTGATGCACTTGCCGGTGGAATCCTTTTCTTCTTGGGCGTATCTGTGTCATGAGTTTGTTGGCGCCTTTACCGGAGGCCACCAAGCTCATGGCCAGGCGAGTGATTTGCATATCATCCCCTAAAAGGAAGGAGAAAACTTGCGCAAGTACATCCAAAGGTTCAGTCGAGTGCAGTACAACATCCTCGACGTTCATCCTGCCGCCGTGATCAGTGCATTCCATCAGAACGTGCGCAATCATAAGATGCGTGAGGAGCTGGCAATGAACGAGGTCAAGGATGTGGCCGAACTTTATGTTCTAGCCGTTCGGTGCGCTCGGGCTGAAGAGGGAAGGAAGTACCCCGGCGAAGATGTCGGCGCGGAAGCCGACTCCATGGATGACACCGCCACCCCGGTGAAGAAGGGCTGGTGCTGTAATAGGAAGCACAAGGGCAAGACCGTTGCTTGCCGTCGAGGGGTCCGACGATACCGGCGCCACCAAGAAACCCAAGGCGAGTGACCCCGGCAAGGAGGTTGCCGGGTTTGTCGCTTGCCGGGCCTTGGCGGCTACCGATAAGCCAGGGGGCTCCGAAAAGCAGTATTGCAAGATCCACCGCACCAAGGGCCATGACCTCCAGAACTGCCGGCAAGTGGAGCTGCTCGCTGAGAAGCAGAAAGCCGAGTATGAGCGGTGGGACAAGGAGAAGGGCCAAGAGGATGCTGAGGGATCCGGCAAGAAGCGTGGCGGCCAAGGAGGCCATCGCGGCAAAGATAATCAGCAGGAGAGGCCCGCCTGGGGCCACGACCAAAAGCAGGAAGATGATGATCACGACGAGGACGACGAGTCCGGCGACCAAGAGTTCCAGAAAGCCACAGAAGCCATGTGCGTCGATGGTGGCGCCTTGCTGCATACATCCCACCGCCAGCTCAAGTAGTGGGCGCGTGAGATCACAGCGGTGGAGTCATCGCTCGACGCACGGAAGCCGCTGAAGTGGTCCAGCATGCCTGTCATCTTCGACACCAAGGACCATCCTGACTGCACTACTGTGATCGGGTGCTTGCCATTGTTGGTCTCACCAACAATCTGCAACCTCAAGGTGACGAAGATGCTGGTTGACGGCGGGGCCGGTCTGAACTTGAACTCGCCTATTGTGATCAAGAGGCTGCAGATCCCTGATGGAGACCTCGAGGGGATGGGCACGTTCCAAGGGGTCAACCCGGGGAGGAGCCAGCCGAAGGGAAAGGTCACGCTGCCCGTGACGTTCGGAGGCGAGCTGAACCACAGGACGGAGAGGATTGTCTTTGATGTAGCCGAGATCCCCTTGCCCTACAATGGGATCCTCGGTCGCCCGGCACTAGCCAAGTTCATGGCAGATTCACATTACGCCTACAACAGGCTAAGATGCCGGGGCCGATGAACATCATCACCGTCCCCTCTGACAAGAAAGACGCGTTGATTTGCACCGACCAACTCTACCGGGAAGCAGTTGCAGCAGCTGCTACCAAGGCACCTCCTCCTGCCGACGGAGTCCCGGGAGGGAAAAAGACCGGCGAGACCCCTCGCACCCACTCCGGCAAGCACACCTCTTCGGGGTGTTGAGCTCCCGTTGAGGACGTGCTAGAGAGCTCCACCGGCAAGAGCAAGAAGTCCAGAGCTGCACCACCAGAGACCAAGAAGGTGCCCGTCAAGGAGGACGGCACGGGGGGAGCTTTTACCATAAGCTCCACCCTCAACAGCAAATAGGAAAGCGACCTCGTCACTTTCCTGCGGGTGAATGTCGATGTGTTTGCATGGCAAGCCTCCGACATCCACGGTGTTCCCAGGGAAGTGATTGAGCACCATCTTGTTGTTTGTCCTCATGCACGGCCCGTCAAGCAGAAGGTCAGGAAGCAAGCTCTGGAGAGGCAGGAGTTCATCACGGAGGAGATCAGAAAACTAGAGGCGACAGGCTTGGTAAGGGGGGTGCTTCATCCGACATGGTTGGCCCACCCGATAGTGGTGCGCAAGGCAAATGGGAAGTGGAGACTGTGTATTGATTACACATACATCAATAAAGCTTGTCCAAAGGATCCCTTCCCGTTACCGCGCATCGACCAGATTGTTGACTCCACGGCTGGGTGTGACCTGTTATCATTCCTCACGCCTACTCAGGGTACCACCAGATCTTCATGATGAAAGAAGACGAGGAGAAGACAGTGTTCATCACCCCATGTGGTATGTATTGCTTTTTACGGATACCTTTCGGGTTGAAGAGTGCTGGCTCAACCTTTGCAAGAGCAGTCCAAATTGGTTTCGAGCCCCAGATACATAGAAATATGGAAGCTTATATGGATGACATAGTGTTCAAAACCAAGGACAAAGCAACACTTGTGCAAGATCTGGAGGAAACATTTGCGAACCTGCGCAAGATCAACCTCAAGTTGAACCCCGAGAAGTGTGTCTTCGGTGTCCCGTCCGGCAAGCTTCTCGGGTTCTTTGTGTCGCCGTGCGGGATTGAAGATAACCCAGATAAGATCAAGGCCATCGAGCAGACTGGGGCACCTAAACAGATCAAAGACGTGCGTTGGCTCACTGGCTGCGTTGCCGCCATGAGCAGATTCATCTCTAAGTCCGCGGAGCGTGCCCTTCCCTTTTCAAGATCTTGAAGAAGACGGGCCCGATGGAGTGGACCCCGGAGGCCGAGGCAGCGCTGCAGGATCTGAAGAAGTACCTCTCCTCTACCCCCAGTGCTGGTTGCGCCCAAACCACAAGAACCATTGCTGTTGTACCTAGCGGCAACGAATCATGTGGTTAGCGCCGCAATAGTGGCGCAGAGAGAGGTTGACGAAGAGGCAACAACAGCGGCGGAGTCAACGGATGGCGAGCCGGAACCCTCCCCGGCAGGGCTCGGTCCCGGCAAGACTGAGTCCTCGGCAGAGGTTGACGCCAGTGCCATAGGGCCCGCGCAACTGGGTGAAGTGGCGCAGAAGAAGAAAATGGTGCAGCACCCAGTCTACTTAGTCAGCTCCCTCTTGCAGGGGGCTAGGTTGAGGTACTCAGGTGTGCAAAAGTTGCTCTTCGGCCTCCTTATGGCCTCGAGGAAGCTGCGTCATTACTTCCAAGCGCACGAGATCACCGTGGTCACCCGCCTCCCGTTGCAACGGATACTACATAACCCAGATGCAACGGGGAGGATCGTGGAATGGGACCTGGAGCTGTCGAGTTTCGGTTTAAAGTCCGAAACCACCTCGACGATTCAGAGCAGAGTCTTGGCAGAGTTCATTGCAGAATGGACCTCGATGCCCGACGAAGAGGTACAGGAGACCACTCTCCCCGGTAAGGAAACATGCCGCAACTAGATCATGTACTTTCATGGGGCTTTTTCGCTGCAAGGCGCCGGCGCTGGTGTGCTGCTTGTCGCACCCACCAGAGAGCACCTCAAGTATGTCATCCAAATGCACTTTCCCTGGGAGATTTCAACTAACAACACCGCCAAGTACGAGGGCTTGCTTGCCGGTCTCAGGATCGCGGCGGACCTCGGAGTCAAAAAGCTCATCGTCATGGGTGATTCGCAGCTCGTCGTCAGGCAAATCAACAAAGATTATCAAAGCCTGTTGATGGAAGCTTACGTGGATGAAGTGAGGAAACTAGAGGAGCGCTTTGATGGTATCGTTGACTACCTGTCAAAGCGCACTGCCCTCAAGCTACCTGTGGAACCAGGTATTTTTGTGCTTCGTTTAACTCAACCATCCACCAAACCATCAACCGGGCAGAACAAGCGGAGGAAGTTGGGCCCCGGCAAGTACTTCCCCACCGAGCTCCCCGGAGCTGCTGGCAAAGATGTTGTCATGGATGTTGATCTTGTTGCGGGGCAACCGACTCCGACAGGGCCTCAGGCCATGGCCGTAGAGACGGTCGCTCCCGTGGCAGAAGAGATGCCTTTGGTCCTTGCCATCGAGCCACAGGCTCCGGCATGGGGACAGCACACCGTCCGATTCCTCCAAAAAGGAGAGCTTCCTGAGGAGTAGGAAGAGGCAGAGAGAGTAGCCCGCCGGTCTACTCTGTACCAATTCGTTGACGACGTCTTGTACAGAAAAAGACCGAATGGGGTGAAATTGAAGTGCATCTCTTGGGAGGAAGGACTAGAGCTGTTGGCAGAGATACATGGAGGCATATGTGGCTCCCACATAGGGTCGAGAGCCCTTGCTGGCAAGGCTTTCCGGCAAGGTTTCTTCTGGCCCACTGCCCTCTAGGATGCGATGGCACTAGTAACCAAGTGTGAAGTGTGCCAGTTCCATTCAAAGAAGCTTCATCAACCAGCTCAATCCCTTCAAACCATCCCTCTCTCCTGGCCCTTCTTGGTCTGGGGGCTTGACATATTGGGCCCTTTCCCTCGTGTCGTCGGGGGCTTTGAGTACTTGTACATTGCAATCGACAAGTTCACAAAGTGGCCAGAGGTGGAAGCTGTGTGGTAGGTGACAGCGCAGTCAGCCATCAAGTTCTTGAAGGGGCTAGTTTGCCATTTTGGGGTACCCAACAGGATCATCACCGACAACAGCACACAGTTCACAAGCCGCGCCTTGATGCAGTACATTGAGGATCTCGGCAGCAAGGTCTGTTTTGCTTCCGTGGCACACCCACGAAGCAACGGCCAAGCAGAGAGAGCAAACGCTGAAGTTCTGCGAGGCTTAAGAACGAAGATTTTTGACAAGCTGCGCAAGAGCGGAAGGTGCTGGATTGACGAGTTGCCGGCGGTTCTTTGGTCGATCAGAACGACGCCAAATCAAGCCACCAGCCAGACACCCTTTGCCCTCATCTACGAGGCAGAAGCAGTTCTCCCAACGGAACTCATATACAGGTCACCTCGAGTGCTCGCTTATGATGAGCTTGAGCAAGAGCGATTGCGACAAGATGATGCAATGCTCCTTGAGGAAGATCATCTCCGGGCGGCTGTGAGAGCAGCACGCTACCAGCAAGCCTTGCATCGCTACCATAGCCGCAAGGTTCATGCCTGGAGCTTTGAGGAAGGCGACCTTGTTCTTCGGCATGTTCAGTCAGCCAAGAATTCCAACAAGTTGACGCCAAAGTGGGAAGATCCTTATCGGGTAACATGAGTCACCAGGCCCGGTGCAGTCCGCTTGGAGATCGAAGATGCCATCCCAGTGAGCAACTCCTGGAACATCAAGCATCTTCGCAAGTTTTACCCATAAGGCGCGGCTTCCGAGCCTCCCGGCAAGCCACCTTTTGTACAAGCCTTGCCGGCAAGGCATGTAACCCTTTGTACAAAGCCAGGCGCAGACCCTGAGCATAAATAAATGAAGCGCTGGCGCCCTAAGTTATAGCATGCATGATAGGTCGAGTCTCTTCCTCGGTTAGGGTTGATAGTGCTTAGCGGTGGCTAACCCCTAGCTTAGAGGTCGAGTGCGCGTCTCTCTGTTATTTTCTGTCCTCTTTGGTTCGCAGGGCACATGAGCACTTCTGCCGAGCTATTTGGAAGGGAACGGACCGGCACCCTGACCCCGGCAAACCAAAGTTGCCGGGGGCTGCAAGTACAAGGATCCAACCGCGACAAGCCAAGGTTGCCGGGGGCTGCAGATCCAGATAAGTCTTTTATCCTCTATCATGCACTTCGATATGGAACTAGCATATGTGAAACCTCATCTTATTTCTAGGCTACCGTGCTCCCCTTTTTCTGTACCCAAGGATTATCTCTTAGGTCCGGATTTGGTTGTAGTCGCGACAGCAAGGAAGTGGAACAGGAAACCTAAGCCCACTTCATCCCTGCCTCCGCCAAGGGCGCGAGAAAGGTCAAGCAAAGTGGGGGACAGCAAGGCATGTTGCCGGGCGAAAAACGTTTATCTTAAATAATAACGAGGATTTGCTCCTTGTCGTGGGTTTCACCCACGAACGAAAAACCCGGCAAACATCCCTTTTTCATTAAAAACATCCTGTACAGGTACAATTCATACGGAGTGAAAAACATGAGCAAGAGGATTACAAGTTCTAAATTTAACAAAGGCCCGAAGGCTTACAGACTAAAAAGAGATAAGATGCCCGTAATCCCTTTCTTGTCCCTCTCCTCAGGAGGCACGTCAAGGAAGCGAAAAGGGGCAAAAGGGGTGCCTAGGCGAGCTACGAGTGGCAGAAAGCACCAGGAGAACATCTCGATGGCCGTCCAAAGGCTGGCCGGTGATGACGACGCCGGGGGAAGAGCTCGAAGATGAGGCGGCAGGACATCGATATGCGATGAAGGCGTCGGTGCCCGCGTACTCCGACTTGACGGCCTTGCCGCCCGCCCTCTTCCTCTTCCGCAGCCTCCCAACGCCAGCCGCCCAAGGAGACGACCCCGAAAAGTTCAAGGAGCTGGCCCCTCCCTCGGCAGATTCCACCGGAGGAGCAGCCGAGTGCAGATGCTGCTGCTGCCGCACCCGCCCAGGCGCGGGGCGTTCGATGCCTAGTCGGACTCATCCCCGTCATCTGCCCCGCTGCCCTCCTCGTCACTCTCGCTTGAGGAAGAGTTTCCATCATCGGAGGAGCTCTCCACGCAACACCTTACGCGAGTCCTGAAGTGCCCAAAGACCTTGACAGAGAGGAGGACGCTCTCCATTAACTTGAAATGGAGAGTGAGCCCCTTCGTCAGGCTGTGAATACGGGAAAAGGTCTTCCACCCTCGGCGAAGATACATGACGTGAGGGGTGGGGAACTCGACGTCGGCCCATCTACCGATGTTCCCACAGCCCCTCATATGCAGCCGCAGTGCCTGCGGCGGGTCCAGCTCCATCTCCCACGCAAATGGGGTCGGAAGACGAAGATGACGGCACGGCGGCTGGCGCAGTCTAAGGAAGAACTCATAGGGGTTGTCCCTGACGTGGCCCTCCACCGGGGGAGGGCCCGCTGGCGGAGGCGAGGCCGATGCGCCGCACCGTCCTCCTCTTCCCTGGGTGCCGCAACGGCCGGCCTCGACCTCGCCCCCTCCCCCTTCCCCTAATAGCTGGCTCTGCCGCCACGAGCTCTTGGGGAGGAGCGACGCGTTGTCTAGCCGAGACCCTCGCTGCCACCGATGAAGCGTCGCCACGTCCCCTCGCCATGACAGAAGGAAGGAGGGAGCAGGAATGGGGAGGAGCAGGTGACGAAGGATTGAGGGGCGCCATTCCTCCCGCTCCCCTCCTTATAAAGGGGCTGGGGCAGGGCACGGCCGCCCCTTTCGGCTAATCTGGCTTGATGAAGTGACAATGGGCGGGGTCGTCGACCGCCCTCCCCACTCAATTGAAGGCGCGTGGGAATCGACCCACGCATGTGCGCGACTTCCCGTATCCCACGCACCTGTCATTTGCTCTGTGCCATGCATGCAGCAAACATGGCGCAAGATACGGGCGCAATGGGACGCGTGGAGCGACGGTTCACAAGTAAGGGCAGTAAATGGGAGATGGCGACAGACGGGATGGGCCTCGCTCCCGTCCCCGATAAAGCAAGAGGACACCTAAGCTATGCATTAAATGCGCCTTGTCCTGTAATACGAGCGATAAGCTCATAGCACTGTATGCCTTTTCACCTCATGTGTGCCACTGTGGCAGCCCCTTTTGACTATAAAAGGAGGCCCATGGCGTACTGGGGAGGGATTCGTCTCTTCTGAACAACACAACCACCATAGCTAGTTCAAGAGCTCAAGAACACTCAATACATCCACCAAAGCAGGACTAGGGTTTTATGCATCCTCGCGGCCCGAACCTGGGTAAACGATCCTTGTGCTGATTGCTAATCCTGCTCTTCTCACAGCCCTACGCCCCGGCAACCGTAGTAGGGATTCGTGTGATCCCATAGGTGTCGTTTCCCACTGACAATATGATAACAAGACGGTATCTCGCTAGCCCTTTGTCAGGCCGCAAAACATAAATGCAGAGCACCCCTGAAGATCAAGGACTGAGTAGACATTGTAATTCATGGCAAAAGAGATCCAGTCACAGTCATACTCCATGTAAATTGATAGCAATGCATGCAAATGACAACGGTGCTCTCCAACTGGTGCTTTTTAATAAGAGGATGATGACTCAACATAAAAGTAAATAGATAGGTCCTTCGCAGAGAGAAGCAGGGATTTGCAGAGGTGCTAGAGCTCAAGTTTTGAAATAGAGATAAATAATATTTTGAGTGGCATACTTTCATCGTCAACATAACAACCAAGAGATCTCGATATCTTCCATGCTACATACATTATGGGCGGTTCCCAAACAGAATGGTAACGTTTATACTGCCCCACCACCAACAAGCACATTCCACAGCTGGTCCGAAACAATGGGTACCGTCCAACTAACAACAATCCTGGGGAAGTTTTGTTTGCAATTATTTTGATTTGATTCACTACAAAAAAAATACACTTACGTGATGATACATGTTTGTCATAGTAGGTCGCATTTTTTGTCATGCATGTACATCCATGACGATTTTATGATAGAATCAAGATAGTCATACCTGTGCTGTCGTAGAAGTGTTCCATGACATTACCAAAATTATCACTACAAGAAATATGTCAACTTGTGACCTTGACTATTGGTCACTCAAAGGTCATGGTTTTTCATTTGTGACCTTTTTGTGACCAAAAAGAGAAGGTCAAAAGCTGGCAGTCGTTAACTGACTATAGCGACCTTCTCTGTGAGAAAGTCATAGACGTTTATGACCAAAATATGTCCACTGTGGCGTTTTGGTCACTAGCAACCTCCCCAGGCCACGTAGGCATCCAGCGTGGCAAGTTGATGTGGCACAAGATTCAGCCCGGTCCAATTCAGTTTTCTACATGGGCCTAGCCCATTAATTCGGCCTTTTTACTGTATTTTTTCCTGTGATTTTAGTAGCTACATGGGTCCGGCCCAACAATTCAACCTTTGATTTCTTTGCATGGCCCTTTTAACAGCAGGTTTTCTTTTGATCTTTGTTTGGGCCATTATATTTTATAGCTTGTCCCACTAATCAAATGGGTGCCACTTGTCATCATCTCACACATTGGGCCCACTTGACAGAAATTTCAAAATTGCTCAAATTATTTTCATAAATGGGTCCCACAAGTCAGGTATCCATTCCACAAACCAGAATCAATACCAATATATTTTCCAGTACAGAAATGAATTTCAGGTAAACAATATTATTCTAAGAATATGTACATAACTCCCAGCATTTGAATAACAATTAGCAAGGACATATACATCAAATTCTCAGCAAAATTAGCAGTACATCCAAATTCCAAGGGCAACATTACAACAAAGTCCTGTATCTCCCTAGGAGCAGGAGGGATAAGAGAGCATGCATGAAGGCCTGCATGCCTTGCTTCTTCCAACTTCGTCCTAGAGCTCACGTCAAAACATGAATGAAGGCAATCATCTGCATGTTATAAAACAAAATGGTTATGAACAAAATGTATGAACTGAAAGGAGCAAGCTATTTTGTATTTGTGAAACTAAAAAATGCACGAACAATTTTTCAGAAGATAACTGAACTTTTTTGCATGCATTCAGACAGGAAAACAAGGGCTTGTAGTATACACATTAATTAGAACAGGATCGCAAGACACAAATATAAGCTAGAATTGACAAGTACACATTAATTTTAACATAGCATCACTAGATCTCTTGTTGTCTGCATATTAAACCATATGGAAAAATGCTCATGAGTGGGATTTTTGTTGGAAGGGACTTACGGTGGCCACCGACTTGTTCTTGGGGTTCTTCTGCTTGAACTCCACGCGGAACTCGCCCCTGACAATAACCAACCAACAAACAGCAAGTTCTGAACAACGGCCGCCCGGAAACCACGGGAAAACAGGAAGGTGGTAAACATAAGGGCAGGTGAAACTAATAATTAACATCACAGGAGAGAAAACATAGATTGACTATATAATAACAGTATATTCCTTAGCAAAAGATGCCGCTAGGACCTATACAGATTGACTGAACAGTATATTCCAACACAAACACATGACAACAAAATCCTCTTCAATTGATATGCAAAAGAAGACACATCTCCCATGTTTAGCAATCAGGATCAACCATGAAGCTTTCACTACTCCTACATCAGTAAGCTTTTACTACTCCTGTTGCTAGTGTTCTAAACCAACAGAGCAATGCTATAGGAGTAGAAAAGGGAACTAGAGGTAGGAGAGGGAGCCGCTCACCGGAGAGCTTGTGGTCACCACCATACAAAGCCGCAGTCATGCCAGTCACCTCAAGAAGCACCACTGCGCCGGAGACGCCACCAGACATGTGCAAGAGCAGAGCACCTGCTGCATCCAAATCCAAATCGAACAGGAACAAAAATTTAGGAATGGTTGCAGCCATGCTTTTCAAGGCACACAATAGAAAAAATTGCAAAGAATGAGACGACGCCTTTCTTGATCTGCTTCCCATACTTGGATCCAATGTTGGCCGTGTTTTGTGTTAAGGAGCTCAAGTTCAATGTTTAGCCACAGTATCCACAGCTGCCAGTAAGAAACAAACAGCACACATCATCAAACTGGACATAGATGTTTTATATACAAACCTGAAGCTATAGTCCTACCTTATGAATAGTTTGACCGGACTATGCGTGTCAAATGAAATATAACAAGTTTATGAATAGTTTGACAAAAGACAGAAGCGGAAGGCACAAATGGGTCAGTAGAGCGGTGCAATCTAGAGTAGCATATTTGAACCTCCTACACCTAGAAATGGCAGGGAAGCTCCCAATCCAGCACAAGGCGCAGCAGAGGACATGCACATGTCCGCCGTCGTTGCGGCAAATCAGGACGAGGCAGGCCGTAGAGGGCGGCGGCCAGACCCAGCGGCCGCTGCATGCACGCGATACGCGGTGCAGTCCTGGGGCCTACTACTCGTAAGCAAGGAGCAACACAGTAGCATACAGCAGGCACTGATATGGCGCAGATGGATGGATGGATGGAGAAGGAGCTGACCTCTCGGCGGAGCGTGTGGTTGAAGGAGCAGCGGGCGAGGTCCGGGGACTTCGGGCGATGTCCAGTGGGCGATCTCCGGCTAGACTGCAAACGGAAGAGGTGGAGGCGAGGAAACTTTAGAATAAGCCCATTGCAACTTTGGAATTGCATAGCAGGAGACTACGCAACATTTACTTGGTGCAGCGGGACAAGGGCAAGCTCGTGTTTTGCACCTGGGAAACTGCCATCATTTTCCCTGGCCATGAAAACTGATGGGGCAGTACCTTCACTCTTTTGTGCAGGATCTTCATATACAATCTGAAGTTTAGCTAGCTCGTTCTGAGTTTCAGCAAGCTCTTGCTTATCCTGCAGAACTTGTACACATTTCTGAACCTGCACCAAAGTAGGTTCCATCATGAGTTATGCACTGAAGAACATTACAAAAGCTAACGGGTTACAGTTACTGAAAGGAAAACTGGGTGTAAGGTAAGCTATTTAGCTTGATTGACTAGCACTACTAAAATATTTACATCATCAAGCTTTTCTTAAAATGCCCTGGGGTGCCTTAACATGACCATAAAAAGAGGCAGCTAGCAAGAACTGACAGCCTTAAAACATGGATCAAGCAATCACATCAAGCCAGTTAAATAGCCGTTGCCTGTTTTGAACCTTATCACAACTTGACCTCTTGCAGTACTATCAGTTATAGAGTTATAATTGTACGTATATTAACAATTGGCCAATCACGTTAGGAGAACCAAAAATAATATGCAAGTATGATATCTTATTAGCTAATTAGTGTGTGACTAAGTAGATGAGGTGCTACTTGCAGTTACAACTAGAGGGAGTACCCATGGTAACACTTTTAATCCCAAATAAAAAATCATTTACCTTTGATATGGACAAAATGTTGCCAAAGCATTAGTCCAGTTCTAGTAGATGCAGATGCAGGAAATTTCGAGTTACATAGCATGTGTAACACGAAATTTCGAGTTAATAGGTACTGTATTACGTAGTATTAACCCTCAAAAGCAGCTTGTTTCAGCTATATATATGCATTGGATCTAGATAGCGACCGAACTATGCGGGTCAGATACAACAAGTTTATCAATAGTTAGTTTGACAGAAGCGGGAGACACCCGCAGCTAGAACAATTCTCCCGAGTTTAGCTGCAAGCAGTTAGTTAACAGCAGGAGCCATGAGCCCCCAACTAATGACATAGAGATCTCGCTAGTAGGCGGAAATGAACCATGGAATCCCCGTATCGGGCTGAATCCTTGGCCCAGATGTGTCAGCAGAGTGGTGCAATCTACTACTGGTACCATATTTCAACCTCATACACCTAGAAATGGCAGGGAAGCTCCCAATCCAGCACAAGGCGCAGCAGAGGACATGCACAAGCCCGCTGTCGTCGCAACAAATCAGGATGAGGCAGGCCGTAGAGGGCGGCGGGCAGACCCAGCGGCCGCCGCGCACGAGCGATACGCGGCGCAGTCCTGGGACCTACTTCTCCTAAGCAAGCATCAACACAGCAGCAGACACAAGGCACGGATCTGGCGCAGATGGATGGATGGATGGATGGAGAAGGAGCTGACCTCTCGGTGGAGCGTGTGGTCGAAGGAGCAGCGGGCGAGGTTTGGGGCAAGGGCAAAGGGGTCGGAGACGGAGGCTGGCCGCGCCGGGGACGCCATCAGATGCAATGCTCTGTGATCTGATGGTGGTGGCGGCGCTTGGCGCATGAGGATGAGAGGGTGGTGGTGTCGATCTGGATCGGGCAGACGTCGGCGGCGCGAGGAGGCGCGGATCTAGCTCGTCGATGGCGCGGATCCGGAAGGCCCGCTGTGGCCATGGCGGGGGACATGACCCACTTGAGGACAGGGAGGCGTGGGGATTCGGGCTCCTCACCGTCGATGACCATGGCGCGGGGGCGGCGGCGGCTAGGTTTTGGCGAGCGGGTGCGGGTGTGGGAGAGAAGGGTTGGAACGGTGGGGAGTGGGGGGCGTGGGGGCTGCGTGGGTGAGGGGGTGAGAGGGCTACATGGGTGACAGGGTGAGGGGATGAGGTCCGCCATTGGATCCGGGAGCATCCGACGGTGTCTGATGTATGATCCGCGTGATATGCGTATGGACCAATCAGAATGCAAAAAACAATTCGAAGACTTTGTGACCTTTTAAATAGGTCATGGAAAAATCATTTTCCATTTTTCAGTACTCAAAATGAGTTTTTTTTGTAAAAGACCTATCAAATATTTGTTCAAGTGATATCATACTCTACAAAAGTTTACATCTTGGATTGGTAAACAGTATCGACAAAGGATTTTTTATTTTCATTGCGAAAAAGAACCATTTTCCATTTTCCGAGTGCCAAAAAGGAGTTTTTTTGTAAAGGACCTACCAAATATTTGTTGCAAAATTGGACCAAATCATTTTTCTAAAATACTAGGCCATATTTAATCCACAATTGACCAAATGGTTGGGTGTAAAAAGTTTTGATCCACCTCTCGTGAAAAAGACAAATTTCCGCCGATTCAGCTGCAAGCGGGTCAAATTTGAACTGCAGCTGCCTCATAGTTTGCTATTTATTTTTTTCCAAAAATCATTTCTAGGTACATAAGTATCTATTTAATCAGAGAAATACCAAAAAAATTCCAAGATTCAACCACTAGCTAGGAACGGTCATTCCCGCCGTTTTGACCGCATTATGAAACGGGCATAAAAAATTCAAAAAAATCAAAAAACTGGGAAACCTTCGCATTGTGTCATCTTATGTGGCCAAGTTCCCAGGAAAAATAATAAACTTGTAATACGGCAATTATTTTAAAAAAGTGTTCTCAGAAACGAGCTATCATGCGTGAAGATTCATGGCTTTCAAGCCAAATGATCAATCTTATGGCCACATTCATGGCATAGTTTGTACAAATGATCTCATATTGTGCACAAGGGTGCATCTTGGAATTCCAAACAATGTTGCCTAAGGAAGTTTTCATTTTCTTTGCACGGAAAATTCATTTTTCATTTTCCGAGTGCCCAAAAGGAGGTTTTTTGTGAAGGAACTACCAAATAATTGTTGCAAAAATGGACCAAATCAATTTTATAAAATACTAGGCCATATATAATGCACAATTGACAAAATGGTTCGGTGAAAAAAGTTTTGATCCACCTCTGGTGAAAAAGACAAATTGTCGTCGATTCAGTTGGAAACGGGTCAAATTTGAACTGTAGCTGCCTTGTAGTTTGCTCTTTATTTTTTCCAAAAATCATTTCTAGGTAAATAAGTATCTATTTAATCATAGAAACACCAAAAAAATCCAAGAATCAACCACTAGCTAGGAATGGTCAAGCCCGCCGTTTTGACCGCATTTTGAAACGGGCATAAAAAATTCAAAAAAATCAAAAAATTGGAACAACTTCACATTGTGTCATTATATGTGACCAAGTTTCCAGGAAAAATAATAAACTTGTAATACGGTAATTATTTTAAAAAAGTGTTCTCATAAATGAGCTATCATGCGTGAAGATTCATGGCTTTCAAGCCAAATGATCAATCTTATGGCCACATTCATGGCATAGTTTGTTCAAATGATCTCATATTGTGCACAAGGGTATATCTTGGAATTCCAAACAATGTTGCCTAAGGAAGTTTTCATTTTCTTTGCACGGAAAAATCATTTTTCATTTTCCGAGTGCCCAAAAGGAGGTTTTTTTGTGAAGGACCTCCCAAATAATTGTTGCAAAATTGGACCTAATCAATTATCTAAAATACTAGGACATATTTAATGCACAATTGACCAAATGGTTGGGTGCAAAAAGTTTTGATCCACCTCTCGTGAAAAAGACAAATTTCCGCCGATTCAGTTGGAAGCGGGTCAAATTTGAACTGTAGCTGCCTCATAGTTTGCTATTTATTTTTTCCAAAAATCATTTCTAGTTACATAAGTACTTATTTAATCAGAGAAACACCAAAAAAATTCCAAGATTCAACCACTAGCTAGGAACGGTCATTCCCTCCATTTTGACCGCATTTTGAAACGGGCATAAAAAATTCAAAAAAATCAAAAAATTGGGAAACCTTCGCATTGTGTCATTATATGTGGCCAAGTTCCCAGGAAAAATAACAAACTTGTAATACGGCAATTATTTTAAAAAAGTGTTCTCAGAAATGAGCTATCATCTCTGAAGATTCATGGCTTTCAAGCCAAATGATCAATCTTATGGCCACATTCGTGGCATAGTTTGTTCAAATGATCTCATATTGTGCACAAGGTGCATATTGGAATGGCAAACAATGTTGCCTAAGGAAGTTTTCATTTTCTTTGGACAAAAAAACCATTTTTCATTTTCTGAGTGCACAAAAGGAGGTTTTTTTGTGAAGGGACTACCAAATAATTGTTGCAAAATTGGACCAAATCAATTTTCTAAAATACTAGGACATATTTAATGCACAATTGACAAAATGTTTGGGTGCAAAAAGTTTTGATCCACCTCTCGTGAAAAAGACAAATTTCCGCCGATTTAGCTGGAAGCGGGTCAAATTTGAACTGCAGCTGCCTCATAGTTTGCTATTTATTTTTTCCAAAAATCATTTATAGTTACATAAGTACCTATTTTATCATAAATACATGGTTTGGTGGCGATACGTCGAGGTTTGGGCGGTGGCCGAGGGCCCCAACTCTAGAGCGCGTAAACTCGCATGCCCGCCGCATGGTCACCGCGTGACTGTGGCGTTGCCATGTGTTCTAGGCGGCCTAGGTATGTCTAGTGGGTTGGGCACTCTCCAGGTAGGTGCTAGGAAGAAAATCACAACATAAGATTCTCACGAGGAGACCGATCGATGCTCAAACATGAATAAGCAGCCAAGTGTTTGATTTGCGGTACGGGAAATGCACATGGCTAATGGTCGTGAGTTTTGGCTGAGGATGATCAGTTACTAAGAAGACCGTCTTCACAAATTTTCAGCTCAAAAGGAGGAGCCTATGTGGTACTTGCTTTGCAAACTACCACACTGGACATAAATATGAATGTTGAAGCTCGGCTCAAAATAATGAATGGATTGAGCTGGCATTTGGTGGAGGATGGTTATTTGGGCATAGAAAAGCACTGTAGAAAATGGATACTATTTGGACATGCCAAAGTGGTACTTCCTTCACAACTGTTGTTTTGAACAAAATAGGAAAATGAATATTTTTGAATTATTTTTGAACTAGGCAAGGAAGGTTTTTACATATTTGACGAAGATATGACCCAAAGAATTTATGAGATTTTTTTGGGAATTTTGGGAATGACAGAAATATAGGTTGCTTCACAACCTAGGGCAAAAACCGCCACATGGACATGACACATAGGCAAAACTGATGAGGTGGCGCCTAGTCATAGCAACCCACCGCAATTTACAAGGCTATGACCATCTATATTGGTCGTTAACAACTAGAAATAAGGCAGCGGACTAGCGATGTTTGCTTTGTGACCTTTTCGTGTAAGGAAATTATGACCTTTCTGACCAAAATGGTCGCAATGGTTTAGGGTTTGGAGCCCCTCGAACAGCTTTTGACCAATTGGTCTGAAATGGTCATAGATCTATGACCAATTCTTCCAGGGTCACTGACAGAAGGTCTAGTTGACATATTTCTTGTAGTGTATCATCACGGAAGTGTCCACTTCCATGATGATAAATCGCGTGTCATAGAAGTACTTTCGTCAAGGTTGACCAACACATGACATCCACCGTAACGGGACGTCGTTAAGCTATCGGGTCCGGTTTTGGATCCGATGACCCATTAACAGCCAGGATCAATGGGGATTTTCCATGTGTAAAATTCTCAATGGCCAGAGGAAACACGTGTTGCCTCACCGTTGGGACACATGTCATCCACTCATTGGACAGGAGGCGCCTATGATACGTCGACACATGGCACGGCCCAACAGAGGCCCATTCCGGTGAAAAGGCCGGCCTGTTTGACTTGGTCAAAAGGTATTGGGCTGGCCCACGGAAAGCGTGTCAATGGTTTGTTCGTATATAGCCCATTTACGGCCCGCTAACTCCCGACCCGTTACGGCCTATCGGAATTAAGCCCAGTATCTTCATCTGGGCCATCCAATATTATTCTAGCCCGTTGTAAATTTTGGCCCATGTATGGCCCATGATGTCTTTTGATCCATATGAGGCCCTCTGTAACTCTCTGCCCATTAAAGGCCCGAGATGAAACTGGCCCATAATGAACAATGTATCTCTTTATACCCAGTAACGGCCCATTATTCCGTCGGTCGTTTCCAGCCCGTGTTAACTTTCGGCCTTCTAAGGGCCAATTTATTCTTGGGCTCATTTCTAGAATTCGGTTAGTTACAGTCCATTACTGGCCTGCTCTGTTTGTGGGCCAAATTCAGCCTGTCGTTACATTCGGCCCGTTTGTGGCCCGTTAACCCGTTGGTCTATTTTCATAGCAACATCAAATGCAGCCTATTAATAGCCCATTATGGTCCACGAATAGTATGGCCCATGTTTTGCGAAATGATTATACGCCCCATAGAAGGCCCATGGATCCTACGGCCCGTAGAAGCCCAATGGATCCTATGGCCCGTAGAAGGCCCATGGATCATACGGCCCGTAGAAAGTCCATGGATCCTATGGCCCGTAGAAGGCCCATGGATCCTACGGCCCGTAGAAGGACCACAGATCCTATGGCCCGTAGGAGGCCCATGGTTATAACAGTCCGTGTGTTGCCATGATTATTGTGGCCTAGTTACCAAAAATAGGTTATTGTGGCCACAAGAAAAACATGGAAAAAGAACTGCAGTGACTACAAGCAAACAACTAAACAAGACAATAAGGAAATAAATAAGCAAGCAACTAACGCTAGCCTATTACACCTATTACACATATTACATCCACTAGGCATCAAAGTTCGCCACCAGTGCAAATATAGGGAACAAAGCAGCATATTACATACAGTGGTCGTCAAAATTGGCCACCAGTGCAAATAAACGAGGCAGCAAAACAAGTCCATAACTGAAACAACTTCAGAAGAGCTCAAGAAACGTCATCCTGGGTATCCACCATCCTAGCAATAAGCTTAGCAAGCTTATTATCTTTGTCATGTTTGGCTCTAAAATCCTCCAATGCTTGCTGTTGCACCAGAAAGTATGCATCTGAATGCTCCAGGGACTTCCGCAGTCCTTCAGCTTCTTGTCGCAGCACAGCTGATCGATGTCTTTCAGCTTGTAGTTGAGACTCAAGAAACCGAACTGATTCAGACAGTGAGTTTGAATAGCTTGTGCAAGCGGTAGTGGCCAGTAACTCGAACACTAAACCAAGACAGGACTTTGGGGTTGTCTCACTGTCTTCAAGATAGTCTTCCTTAGCTGTTTTATTAGCTTTGTTGGAGAACAACAAGGATGTCTCACTATCCTGAACCTTGTCTGCATTACTTCCTTTACCATTGCTTAATAAGGCACTCTTTCCCAATATTCTGTCAGCATTCTAAAAGAAGAAACAAGCAGACACATATCAGGTTTAGCATGTACTAGTATATGAAACTCATTTCGGTGAACTAGTTCATTAGTAAGGTGGACAGGATTAAACTACCAAGTCTTCTATTGCCAAGTACTAGTACATAATAAAAGCATCAAACAAACATATATCTATGTCCTATGGTCACTGCATTGTCTTGCCAAATCAAAATAGAGACACGGTTCAAATCATATCAATTCCCGACAAAGCAGCAGTGAAAGAATACAAAGGGTGGGAAACTACACGGCACAACAAGATTTCAGATGGGTACCACGGGTCTACATGTACAACAACACTATTGGCTCTATTGTGATGCTAGTAATGTGCATTATATGAGAAGTCAACTGTATACACAATTGAAATTGAAATCAATAGAGCTATTGATAAGAGCAAACCTGTTAAAGAAACATGTGTGAACATACCTACTATGCCATTCGAGTTTCGATTGGATCCTTCAATTTAAAAATAAGTCTGTATGAGTAAATACAGTGATACAAGAGCAAAGCAGTATGCATGATAGTAATGGAATCTTAAATTAGAACAGTTGTTCTTCAGGTTTACGCACTTGTTCTACATGAACAGAGTATAGTAAGACGCAATTATAGTACTTAAAATAGAAAATGAGCTCATAGACCTTACCACATTCTTGGTTCGGGACCAGTACAGAACAAGGCGTTCCCAGTCATCGTCCAGTAAATGTGTCTCGGGAGAACATAATGGAATTTGATGAGTTTCTTTGCCGGTGAAGTACGTTTTCTTAAGGTAATTCCGGTATTGCCACCAAGCATTCTTGAAGATAGCAAAGGTATTAGCACAGGTTACCTCATCCCGAGTTTCCAAATCGGTCCTTCTCTTTAGAGAAAAATGGGAAATTTTGATGTATTATAATCATCATGGAGGTAGGATGTATGGGACAAAGCAAACTAATTGCCATGAATAACATTACTTACACATAACTCCTGGACAAACACCTACAACTGGCATTTTCCTTCATCTTCAGTATAATATTTCTAAGATGGGAAGATACGCACATAGGATTTAACAACATCAAATGCGATAGATGCTAAACTACGACTGGTTGGTTGTTCTTCCTCCACAGGAATAGGCGTACTAACTGGTGGAGTTGGGGTTCGCCATGGTAGTACTGTCCCTTTGGGCACTGGAGATGCCTTACTAACTGCTCTTGTTTGGGAGCTCTATGGTGGAGATGGTGCTGTGTCAACAGAAACTGGGTTACTATCTGATGGGGTTGGGGTTAGACTGGGTGAAGTTGGTTCTCTCTCCATTGCAGTAGGGGTACAATCTGCGAGAGTCTGGGTTATGTGTGGTAGGGTTGGTTTTCGTGCATGTACAACCGGCGTGCTATCTCCAGCAAGAGGTAGCACTGTTTTATTTGAAGACCGTGTTTTTACTCCGCTAGATACTGGCATCACCCGCTCCAATTCAAATGGCTGATAAACAGGAAACATAGTTGAATGTATAGACATTGTACGAGAGACAGATGCAATAGATAGTGTGGAAAAAAGAGGGCATGAAATAGTTGACATGTATATTGTTTAACTAAAACGGATAGCATGACATAATTTCACATGCATGATGTCTATCTAAACTGGATAGCACAGCATAACATAATTCAAAGATATGATGAATAACTAAACAGGATCGCATGATATAATTCACCTACATGTTATCTAAGTAATCAGGATCGCATGATTTAATTCACATTTGTGATTTATATGATAAACAAAGGGCATTCGATATGATGTCTGAACTAAGAACATGGTGTTGAATATTGTGTATATGATGTCTAAACTATGCAATGCAAGACACCATATGCATGATATGAGCAGTATAACCATGCCAAGTTAGAGCATACACCTCGGTGGGGGAATAGGACTAGTCATCTGTCTCTGAATCCATCTCTGAGGAGCTATCGGGACCCAACAAGAGATCTGCTTCGACAGGTAGCACTATCTGCTCTGAAGGCCTTGTTTTCACTCCAGATTTTTCCATCTCCCACCCAAATGGTTGATTCACTGGAAGAGTAGTTTAATGTACAAAGTTTGTCGACAAATGGAAATGTAATGAAGAAAATTGTGGGCAAGATATCATTCAAATATATGATGTCTGGTTAAACAGGATGGCATTGCACATTTCACATATATTGTGGCTGGCTAAAAGACCTGAGACTGCATAGTTCCCATATATGATATAGAAACTAAACAGGTGGCATTACAGAACATGTCTAAACTAAGCAGATGACATATATGATGTCAAAAGTAGGCACTGCAAGGCAACATATGCATGATATGACTAACATCATCATGCCAAGGTAGAGCAAACACCTTGGGGGTAAATAGGAGTGGTCAGCTGCATCTGAATCTGCCTCAGAACAGATATCTTCCTCTGGATTACAATCCGGAGAGGGGGGAGGGTTTTCCATTGAACCCACCATAGAGCGATGTCTACATGACATTGTATTGTCGCGCAAAACTCTTCTCTTTTTCTCTACATGTTCAAATGACTGTGTACAATATCTGACATGCATACGAAGAAAATATGGTGAGATTATGTAAGGAGAGCATGCAGAAATTTAGAGTGATGGTAACAACCAGTGGATGGATCCAAAAATAATGATAGCAGGCTGATGATTGCTTTAATTTAATAAAAAGACAGATGATGATTGCTTTACTATTTGTTTCCCACCCAAGATGAACAACATAGGCATACCCTAGGTGAACCAGATATTAGACAGACATAATATTCATTGCTGCCTCGATATGTGCCCCACAACTAATTTAGAACTCAAGTTTGAACATTAATTTGGACCTAACTTGGAGTCTAAGAGGTGAACAGGACAATAACGTAGCAGGTAGTTTTAAGCAAAGCATAACATAAGCAGAAACAAAAGAGTGTGACCTCTCTTGTGGACCCGTGTGCTCCTCAGGTTCATCTGTCGATGATGGTGATGTTGTTGCGGTGGGTGCCGGCTGCAAGGAAGGAGATCTGAGGCGCCGAACGATGGTCAGGAGTCGTGATGTCTGGCTTGGTGGATGCTTATGTCGACGGAGAAGCTCAGGTGAGGTGGATGATGTCGCGGCAGGACCAGGACAAACCACACAAAGTTCCCTTAGACACCTACCTGTAACTGAAGTAATTCTGTAAGGGCCCATTTGGCTTGCATGATTCTAAAAATGTAGGGATAGGAAAAACACCGGAATAGGATAGGAATGCACATGGTAAATAGAGCATTTGTAAACACAGGATTTCTGTCAACTTGGGTGTTTGGTTCACATGAATTGGAAGAGCAAAGGAACGCAAAGAAACATGGTCAAAATAAAGTGAAACCATATGAAAGCGTGTACAGTTAGAATGTTATTCTGCCACTAATGCACTTGGTCTTGTTTTCATGCATAGGATTTTGAAAAGTAGGTCCAGGTGGATGTTTTTCTCCATTCCTTTCAACAAAATGCATGAATAATTGAATAGTAGAGTGCCATAGGAAAATTGCCTATTTCTATGTTTTTCCGTTGAACCAAAATAGCCCTAATGGATCGACATGAATGTAGACTAATAAGTGATGCAACAAGTGTACAACCTCTTTGCCGTAGCCGTGTCGACCTCAGCATCACTGGATTGGTCGCTGAAGAAGTTGAGGCAGAGGTGGTTGTCGGAGGTGTGAAGGAAGATCTAAGGAATCTGTAGATGGCGTCCAGGGCACTACTCTGTTGTGATGGATTGTTCTGTCAATGGAGCAGCTCCGGTGAGCCATAAGACGTCAAGGCTGAAGAAGCACAAGATAGACATCGTTAATCTCAAGTTGGATTATAATAGCATCTCCAATAGATGATGTAAAATAGATGTAAAATTTACATCACCAAAAACCACCTGACTACAACTGATGAGGTAAAAACTGTTGACTCTGAACTTAACTGTCAAAACTGAAATTTACTGTGGAATCTGAATGTTACTGTCGAAACTGAATGCAATGGTAGCAAAGAGGCACTTGACATGTAGTTTAGGGAGGGCCTGCAATTCATCTTCAACCTGCACCCCCCTAAGCCACCAGCCACCACCGGCCGAACCGCCGGCCCTAGCGCCGCCTCGCCGCCCCGAAACAACTCCCCACCGTCGGTCTACCACCGCCCCGGGCAGCCCTCTAGGCCCCCCGCCCCCACCCTGAACCCTAAGATAGATAGTGGAGTACCTCTCCGGCGAGCCCGCCTCCCCGCTGCAGGTGGTTCTTCCTTACCTCCGGCGAGCCCCCCACCCCCTGAAAATTGACTAACCCAAAAGTCAATTCAGTTGACTGAAGTGTAGCTAAATCAGAGTAGAGCAGCAGCACGAACAAGGGGGAGAGCAGCAGCAGCAGCGCGAGCGAGCGAGCGAGCGAGAGACGGAGCAGCAGCTGCTGCGTGAGCGGGCGAGCGAGCGAGAGCCGGAGCAGTAGCAGTAGCGCGAGTGAGCGAGAGCCAGAGCAACAGCAGCAGATCCGGCTGGTATGGATGCCGCCGCCGAAGAGGCCTCGCCCTGGGGGAGAGCCGCCATGGAGATGTCTCCCGTGGCGCCGGCTTCAAGGTAGCCCCTCCATGGGGGTGCGGGATGGAGCTCCGTCAGTGTCGGGAGGTCGAGTTAAGGAGAAGGTGCGATGCGATGAGTGTACAACCTCTTTGGTGGCGCCGAGTAGGACTCGACTTCGTCCGAGGAGTCGGTGAGGATGTTGCGGTTCCGGTGGAGCAGGTTAAGGCAGCTGTGGGGATGGAGCAGCCGCGATAGACGAGGCGATCGTCGGAGCAGCTCCTTGGAGGTGGAGGACGGGGCGGCTGAACCGGCCGGACGACGAGATGGACGATGGATCCTTATCCGGGGAGGTGGACGAGGGACGTTGAGCTATTGCGGTGGACGACGTCGTCGGGGAAGAGGCTCCGGCTGGGCAGCGGTGAGGTGGCGGACAGAGGAGGGTGGGGTTTCGCGGCTAGAGCAGAGAGGTTATGGCGGCCTAGGATTTTGAATGGCGAAAAGGAGGCGATGGGAGGGGGTGAACCATGACTTAGGGACACGCTTGTCCAAAATGTAGGGTGTGTTACAAAAGTACCCCCACCGATTTGAACTAGTGGCCCTTTCGGCTCAGGGTTAGAAGAGGGATTTCGCTCGTCGGGATTTGGCAGCTGGAGGGAGTTTTCGCGCGCGTTGCAATTTCGGGATAGCAAGACGCGGGTTGTGAAGGTGCCGGTTTTGGGAGCACGATATCTGAATTTTGGGGATATAACAAGGCGCGGGTTGAATTTTAGGGACAAGCCAAACGTGTAATATTGTACTTGTATGTACCAAATCAATTCGCACTTCCCTCAACCAAAAAAAACGAAAAAAATAAAACTATTCACACCACACAAAGAGAGTCTTGCCCCATTTTACTATACAAATGCTATTCAAATCTACTCCCTCCTTCCATCTATATAGGGCCTAATGCGTTTTTTATGCTAAGTTTGACCAAATATTAGAGCAATAATATGTGACATGCAACTTACACAAAGCACATCGTTAAATTCGTGTGTGAAAGGAGCTTTCAATGATATAATTTTGACATTGTGCATGTCATGTACTATTAATCTTGTCAATAGTCAAAGGCGGTCTTAAAATATGCATTACGCCCTATATAGATGGAAGGAGGGAGTATGAATCCATGTTATGTCCAATTAAAAAATTTCGCTGGCTGTATAATGCATGTAGCCTACTCATACCAACATTTTAGTGCATTCCAAATGTCTATACTACCTCTGCAATTCGAACTGAATTTGAATTTGTTTCTCTATTTCAATAAGAATCTACAATCATGATTGTTGCCAACTTCAACCATCATTCGTGTATTACCTTAATAACACACCACATGATTACTATAGAGATAGATATGAACTATGTGTACTACATGAACTCGAATTCTATTTTTTGAATACACATGATGTTGATTCCAAATAATAGTACATTTGATGTACTAACTATATATTCATAATATAAACCATGCTCCATACGTACACCGTGTTTAGCACACAAAGTATAGTGCCCCGCCCCCTATATTATGACAAGTATTTAGCCTTGAGCTGCAAAAGCCACACATTAACCAAAATTATAATCAATGTTCTATATATTATATGTAGTACTAGCAAGATGCCCATGCGTTCCACGGAACATCAACATGATCAAGGGGAGGCCTTATTTGCAAATATGGAGAGGGGTGTGGGTATCTTTTTTCAAAATTGCCATAGTTTCTTTCCTATCCGTCAGATATAAATCAGACGGCCTATATTGCAGGATGGCAGGCACACCATCATCAACAACTCTGTTTTTTTATAAGAGTAGAGATAAAATATATTATATGTAGTATAACATGTTCATAAACACACCATGCATATCACCATTATATATATTCACACATGCGTCGGTTTAAAACACTATGATAAATTCTTCAAATATCCGAATTCACTTTTATAATGAATTATGATATCTATTCGTCTTTTACACCCACACAATCCTCTTATCTTTGTAGCTAGCGCTAACTTTCTCTCGTGCATGCACAGGCCCGCATCCCTCTCACCATCCCTCAATATTCTCTAGCTCCATCGCGCAAATTCGTCTTTTCACTTTAGGTTGTTCACCCACGGTGTGTGTAGGCCCCCAGCTCCTTCTTTACGGCACCCATCAATCGATATGCCTCTCTAGCCAGGTGTGCCTAGCACAGACACAAGCTTCCCCTCTTCTCTTATCACCATCCATGCCTCACTACCACCACTCTTTTCATCGATCTCGTACTCGCACTCTCCTTCCCCCTCGAAATAGTATGCCTCTCGCACCACCTCCTAGATGCATCCCTCTCTATCTCTCTATCCTTCTCCCTGTGCTTTATTTCCTTCTAACACATACGTGCATGTATACCTATCGATCTCCCAACATATACCTAGGTCGACTTTAACTATTTTCCCCCCACCCATCGATCGACCTAACTCACAAGTTATGTCTCTCCTTTCTCTGACAAAGGACGATTGATCTTCCTATGTAGTTACGTCTTCTTACCACAGCCATGTCGTCCCCCCTCATCATTCGTGCATGCCTCCTGACCCGTCTCTCACATGCACATGCACAGACAGGCAGCCATCCCCTCTCTTATTGATATTGCAGGCATGCCCTCCGTTCCTCTAGCAAGCCTCTCCCACCATTTGTTAGAAGCAACTCCACTACCACCCCCTCCAACACTCTAGCTCTATCTCTCTCCCAACCTTATTCCTCTCCTACACATATGCATGGATGCCGATCGATCTCCCTTAATACATGAGGTAGGCCTCTCTCCTCCTCCACACATATACCAGCCATTGTACCTCTATAGTTAATTAGGCCTCCCCCCACCACCACCACACACCGATAGTCGAGCGTTGTAGGTAGGTATCCATGCCATACAAACAAACTGCACCTGTCCCCTCTCACGTTCCAGTAGGCCAGCCACTCTATATCTTTGACGTGGGCACACACAAATTCGATGGCCCACTTTATCGATCGCGCGCGCGCGCACACGCACATCATCCCTCTCTTCGATTCTATGGATACCTCAAGCTGATGATACCTCCGCTCTCTTCTCGTGGATCGCCCCCTCTATATATATGATATATCCAGGACTCTATTTCACACACATTGCATATGTTACATTTTTTGACTGACCCCCCCCCCCCACACACACACAAAAAAACACTCACAAACCCACACACTATATCTCTCTATGTTTGTATCTCTCTCACACAACCCCGTGTAGGTGGTGTACATACATAAGAAGAGAATAGGTGCATGTACTCACGCTTCATGCCCAGCCACACCCGCGCGGGTACAAGATGGAGCTCATTTCTGTACGAAATGGCGGCCCACGTGCTAATTTGAACGTGTGTAGCGTTTGTTTACCTACGGAGGTAGTGTATCGCACGTGCACGAAACAAAGTTCGACTTGATGCATTGGTGCGTTATTTTTAAATAAAGTTATATCACTCAATGGAACATACACAGAATATAAAATGATTTTTATGGATAAAAAGGTAGTCCGCTCCACTATATACAATGGAGCCTACCTGCCTGGGTTTGTCTCTCTTCAGAGTATCTCACACAAGGCTGTGATGGCCTCTCTCTCACCGTTAGTAATTGATCCGGCCACATCCGTTCGCCGGTGGAAAGGGAGGATGTGCATCGTTTCTCCGTTCGACAGCGCCGAGGCAGCACATCCCGATCTGCGGTACACGCCATTCTCTCTGGCCAAGCTCCGACGTAGTAGGGCCTACGCCACCTGCTCGTTGCCGCAGTATGGGCAGATTCCGCCCGCCGCTGCTCACCTAGTTACATGTTGACGACCTCCAGGTATCCCCTCCAGCCTTGCTCCACTGCCCATCTTCCCACGTCGCTGCATGTGGAAAATCTTACATGTGGATCTGCCGTAGTTCTTTGCCCAAAACATAGGTCGTCCGGCGTACTTTCTATATTGCAATCTCATCCTCACACCGTTTTAGACAAACACAACCGTGTTGTTATCTTCCCTTAGGATAAGGAATATGCTTTTTTTGTCGTCGCATGTGTCATCAACTATTATTGGCCAGTAATTGTTTCCTTTCTACCTTTTTTTTTGCCAACAGGGCTATCCATTTCACCTCGTTGCTATTGAGACCGTTTGATGAACTGCACATACTAAAATGTCACACGGGCAACGTCTCTACATTTCAATGCGACTGCACAAAGGGAGATTGGTTTTGCTCTATCCTACTCATCCAACTCCGAGCTTAAACTTCTCCAACTAGTTAGTCTTAAGAGAGACTGCAAAGGTGACCGTCTTCTATTTGTGTGTTTGTTGTTTCATCAGCAGTCCTCTATTATCATAATCACACTTAATACCTTGGGAACAGGGACGCTCAGCTCTATTTTAGTGGAACTGCACAAAATGATTGGAATGTTGCATGCTCCAGATAGCTACTTTTTTCCCCAACATGCCTTGTTGTTTTAGACAGAGCTGGAGGGACGTTGCTGCCAATGAAAGCATGGATCAATTTTAATTTAACACCTTCTCGCAACTTTGTCTTCAGTTGTGATGTAAATATTAGCTCTAATCTGCTAATCATTGAGATGCATTAGCAAGTAAGTTAGTTTTTTATGGTTTCCAAAAGAGCATCAATGGGAAAACACATGAAACAAAAGCTGAAAGCTTAGAGCATTGTACAATTTCATGTCGCTAGAAAATTATTTGTATAGTACGTCAATTATGTAAACAAATGTTGGAATCTTGATAGCATTGCCAGAAGCGTCATCAGCATCCGGGACCATGTGCCATGCACAAAATTTTACTCCTTCATTCCTAAATATTTATCTTTTTACAAATTTCAAATGGGAATATTTTAGAGTGTAGATTCACTCATTTTGCTTCGTATGTAGTCACTCGTTGAAATCTCTAGAAAGACAAATACTCCGGAGTATATTTAAGAACCAAGGGAGTAGTGCACAACCGCATGGGAGACTCGGCCCGGTCGTTGCGCCGCATTAATGGTGAGTAATGAGCAATCAAATCATAAGCCCCACCTTTTCCACTGTAAGTTGCTCAGAAGAAGCAACCATCAATATGCTCTTCTTTGAATCCGCTCATACTACTCCATCCGTCACTATTTATAGAGCGCGCTTCAAAAAAAATCTCTGGGACCAAGGCGACTAGCGATCGGCCTGAAAAATAGCATTGGTAGTTATAGCATGGTGTCTATTACTAGAGGAAATAATGCGTACACATATGCATGCAGTGCTTCCACCCCGGGTACACACATGCATGCACTTAATCCACTCCATAGTACATCGAGAGAAAATTGTGGACTTGATTGTGGTTACCACACCCTAATTAATTGACAATTAAACCAAACGCGTCTAAAGTCTCTCTGGTGGTGGAAATTCATTGAGAGAAATGCATCATAATGAAGTGTGCCCTGTACACTATGACGGAGGGAGTAGTATGCAGGTGCAAAACCAAGTACGTGTATGGCCAGTCGGTCAACGCACCTCATCTTGGCATATCACTGACATGTGGGACCGGAGTGTGAGCAAACCGATCTCAATTGATGGCAAAATGGCCAACCTGCCGTTCCTTCAGAGAGACGAGGATCAAGAACACACAGACGGGCTCGCACGGAGGCCAAGATATATTCGAGCATGGTTGATCGATATCATCATTACATGTTCGATGTTTTTTAATACTATACTATTGGGCTGTCATTTTTCGCCCTTCTCCCAAATAAATGTGTACTTTATTAGAGATTAAAAAAATAAGAGTACATACGCTCCACCATGCAGTTCTAGTAGTAGTAGTACTCGTACTACTAAACCTTGCGCTTGGCTCGTCGCCTCTTCGTGAAGTCGAACAATGATGGTACTCCGCATGTTGGGTACTACAGTGTATGCATCTGGCAACCTGACTCTGAATGATCTGATGCATGTCCACCGCCTCGGCGAGGGTTGTAGCGACCCGGCCAGAATGGGTCAAGTCTCTGTGCTTACGTGTCATCCCTGGATCGGTATGCTGACACACACAGTACTCGAGGATTTATAACAGAGGTAAATCACATGTATAAAGTAACGTAAATACTATTACCTCAATCAAAAATAGCGGAAGTAACAAGGTTGTGGATTCCCATCAACACCAACGGCGAAGTTGAGTATAGGAAATCGTAACCCTAATGTATCACTTACTCGTCGTCTGAAAAGTCTGCAACATGAAACGTTGCAGCCCGAAAACGGGTCATCACATGGAATATGCTGGCAATGTAACACATAGAAAGTAATGAAAGAATAAGCTATACTACATGCATATATGGCTGGTGGAAAGCTCTATGGTTACAGTTTTTGCGAAAAGCCAATTTTTCCCTACTGCAAAGGAATAAATTTATTTAACTATCATGGTGGTTGTTAAACATTGAGAATGGTTGACAGCATCCTCAATCCCAATTAAAAAGTACTCATTAACAAACCCAACAATATTTAATTAGAGTAACATGTTGAGATTCACAGAATATTCAAGTACTAGATACTCAAGATGTCCATAACCGGGGACACGGCTAATCATGATTAGTTTGTACACTCTGCAGAGGTTTGCGCACTTTTCCCCACAAGACTTGATCGCCTCCGTTTGGTTTCTCGCACTACATGGTGTTTGAGAAACGGATGACTGAGACATAGTCTTTCAGAAGCGCTAGCACCTTACGATGGGTAGACCGGTACACCTACATCCCCTACATCTTCTAGTCCACCACTATAAGAGTTCGCACGACTTAGTCAACTATGCCATAGCCCATAATGGCTTGTGGCTGCACACGTAAGTTACTAGTATGAATTATCTTATGATCCCTTTGAGCCTGGGTGGCGGTCCATAGGAAAATCACACGGTACCCCCGGGATTTCCAAAAAAACAGGCAAGTCCTGGTAACTCAAGGTGCCTCAATCCACCCAGATGTGTATTTAAGTTGCCACCTTAGATAAACCATTAATTAACAATCTCACATCTGTCATGGGTATTCACTCACCCAATCCACGTCTACTAGCATAGCATGGCATAATAAGAAAACGCAGAAGTAACTCCCAAAGGTTTCATAAGTAAAACAGGTAATAGGTACTACCTCATCTACTTCCCATCCCACAATTTAATTAGATCCTAATCATGCAGTGTTTGAGGATTGATCTAATGCAATAAAACTGGGTAGTAGAAAAGGTATGATCAAGTGTTACTTGCCTGCAATGTTGATGAAGATGATTCGCACTCAAAACTCTTGATAGTTCTACTTGTCACACTCCGGTCAATCTATCGCGATCAAGCAATGGTAACCACACATAAGCAATCACTCAAAAGATCGGAAAGAACGAAGAAGAACAACTCGGAAAACAACAAAACCAAGCGAATAACTCTTGCAACATAAAACAATTTCGAACAGTACCAAAATTATGTGAATTTGGCCTTATCAGAAAGTTTAGGTCAAGAGCTTCGATTTGCAAAAAGAATCAACTCAAACGGAGTTATAAAACTCAGATTATGATCAAACGAAGTTCAAATTCAAATCTGATCTAATTCAAATTTTAAACTTTCAAAAACATGTTCAAGTTGTTTATCTGGATAGAGGGGATCATAACGAAGAAGTGGGCATTGGTTTCGTTGGATTTGGACTAACGAGTAAAAAGTAGTGAGGGTTTGAAGATTAGGGACTAATCTGTAAATAAAAATCTTCACAGATAGGTCCCTGGCTGAAAATAAACAGAAAAAGAAAAACCTATCGAGCGAGCGCTCGCTACATAACGCTAACGAATGAAAACGTTCGCTAGATCTACCTAAACAGAAAACATTCGCTAAATAAAAACGAAACGGTTTTCAAGAACAAAACCGATCTGGGTCGAACCGGTCGGAGGCGGGTTTTTTTATTAAAAACCGGCGGTGTATCGGGTTAGGGTTTACCACGGCGGCGGCGGTTCTCCGGTGACTCGGGGCTGCGGCTCCGGCGGTCGTCGAGGCCGGTGAAGAGGTCGGGGAGGGGCGGCGCCGGGCTGCGGGTGCGGTGGTGGCGTCGGCGGCGGTCGACAGCGACGAGGGCGGCGCCGGCAACGAGAGGCGCGGGCGGCGGGGCGGCGATCTATGGCGGCGGCGCGAGATACGGGCGAGGAGGAGAGGGCCCGGGGCCTCGGCCTTTTAAAGGGCCAGGGGCTGCGGCTTCCTTGGGGAAGGGGGCGGCCGGCGGCGTGGCTCGCTCGGACTCCAGCGAGTCCGGGTGGAGCACGGGAGGAGGATGGCGGCGGCGGGATCTTGGGCCTGGGCTGGCTCGGCGGGCCGGCCCAGTCGGCGGGAGCGAAGAGTTTTTTTTTTAAACATTTTCTTAGACAAATAAATATAAAATAAATAAAAAAATTATATAGGCATATTATATATCAAAATCTTCAGAAAAAGAATTTTCTACAACATGGACATTTTTATAGCATTAAATAAAATACACACAAATTCTAATAATTCAAACAGTGCTCCTGCTCTAATAAAATCCAACTAAAATAATTTTAAAAATACCAAAATTAATTCAAATTTATTTCTCTCCAATTTTCTGATGTAGGGAATCATGTTACCCTATTTTCCATTTATTTTATTTTTTGGACAAAAATAATTTGAATAAAACTCAAATAACTCCAAATTGAAAATAAATTCAAAAGAACTTTGAATTTAATTCTTTGAAACTCCCAACTCATATTTCATATATTTTGAAGAAGTCATTTTATCTTCTCTCATGAAAATCATTGAGTTGCTTGAAGTTTATGAATTGGAAATGATTTTCAATTGAAATTCAAATATTTTCAACACCCCTTGTCATTTAAATAAATGGAAGAAGTCATGTCATCTTCTCTCCAGGGTTTTGTGGTGAAAAGAATTTGAATTCACAGAGATCACGAATGCAAAAATGAAAGTTTGGGAAAGTCCTTTTATTCCTTCTCATTTAACTTTCAAAAAGTTTCAAATTTCACTCAATCAATCACACAACAATCAAACAAACAATCATTCTATCTAATTGTTTATAACATTCCAAAATTTAAAATTTTGGGATGTTACAAACCTACCACCCTTAAAATGAATCTCGTCCTCGAGATTCGGAGAGGCTAGCAAGAAATAGGTTAGGGTTTGGGGTCTTCTCAAAATCCATCGATCAACTCCGGGATCTCGAGTGCTACCACCCTTAGAAGCATGGTTACGGTTCCATCAATACTCATAAACTCCGTCCTTATTCTTGATAGGGTCGGTCTTCTTAGATCCTCTGGATAATTACTTCTCTGGGCTCTTCCGGTAGTGGCATAACCTTTTCCTCAATTCCTGTACTTTCATCCTGGTAAGGTTATTCCAAAACTGGGTCTTCTTAGCTGACGGGTCTGGCGCAAATGCTAAACAACTATCGATATCTCATGGTGGTCAACGATTTATGGTTTCTCCTGCAGAAAACAGGTCTGGGCTGAACCTCACCGTATATCCTTCGATTGGCAACAACTGCCGTGTACAAGGGGAAAATACTTATACCATTCTAAGGTTCAAACAAGGTTTTGATCGTCGTCTCTATGCTATAGGTAAGTCACTCAGATTTACCATCCATATAGCAAGGCGAACAATAAGAGTAAGTCGGTATGGTGATCAATCCATCCCGCACCCAAATCATTATCTTGTATATGGTTTAGCGAATTTTGCATGCTAACACTCGGTCATCCTCACAAGCATTGCAGAATTTTCTCTTGTCGACGAACCAAGTTCGGATAAATCCATGGATTCTGCAAGCCAAACAAACATCTATCGGTCCTTCACAACTCTCAGGTTTTGCGTTACTCCTATAAAATCGTCTGTGGGTAATGGCATATCCTCTTCCAAGGGTTTTCCTTCAGCAAGAGTGTGCTTGCTTCTTGGCAAGTCCTGGGGCCTGTGGGTTATGGCCCATCTCATCACTTGTAAACCTTGAACTCATCATCGAGCAACTGATCATTATTACAACATTCAACTTCCTAGCATTCTTAAATCCATCCAATCGTACGGTCTTCCTTCCTTCCTTCTGTTGGTAACAAACTAAGGGTGATTACTCCAACTCATCATGGAATTTCCATTGATCCATATTTCCAACATCTTCCCTCCTTTATATCCAATAGTAATTCATCTCTTCATCCTCGTGGGATGTCCCACATATTGAAATAAAACTTATACTTATGAAGTCCATATTCCACTTCGTGGAACATCTTTATCCTTTCCAGGGTCAAGCGTCCTTACAAGGGAATATTGGCCATCTCTGCATGGCACTCCTTCAACTGGGAAACGTGAAAACACAATCATGAACTCCTGACAGTCCTTCGGGTGATTCCAACTTGTTGGCCACTTCTCCTATACGCTCCAAACTCGGTATGGTCCTACAAATCTGGGGCTAACTTTCCCTTAACTCCAAATCGTTTAACTCCTCGCAGAGGGAACATACAAAGACATGCTCTATCTCCAATTTCATAGACTTCCTCCTTGCGTTTTTAGGTCTGCATAACTCTTCTGCCAGGACTGAGCTACCTTCAGTCTATCTCGAAGCAACTTAACATTCTCTTCTGAATCCTTGATCACATTTGATCCAAACCACTGACGGTCTCCAACTTCATCCCACATCAATGGTGTCTGGCTCCTTCTCCATACAAAACTTTAAAAGGGGCCATCTTCAATGGCTTGGTAATGGTTGTTGTATGAGAACTCGGCGTAAGGTAGATTATCATCCCTACTGGATCCATCATCTAGTGCAGATGCTCTCAACATGTCCTCCAGAATCTGATTGACTCTCTCGATTTATCCATCTGTCTGCGGATGAAAGGCTGTACTGAACTCTAGCCTAGTACCCAAAGTCTGGTGCAGCTGATTCCAAAACTTTGAGGTAAACTGTGTTCCTCTATCGATGGTCCTCGGAACTCCATATAGACATATATCCTGGTCAAATATATCTTGGCCAACTTCGCACTTGTATAGGTGGTTTTCACTGGGATAAAGTGAGCCTTTTTGGTCAAGTGAATCAACTACTACCCAGATAACATCATATCCCAATCGGGTTCTGGGAAATCCGATAATGAAATCCATGCCAAGCTTATCCCACTTCCATTCGGGTATCGGCATAGGCTGTATTAGTCCTGCTGGCTTCTGATGCTCTGCTTTTATTCTCTCTGGCATACATCACCTACAACTACATACTCCGCAATATCCTTCTTCATACCAGTCCACCAGAAACACTCCTTCAAGTCCAAATACATCTTGGTTTTTCCAGGGCGAAGCGAGTATGGTGAGTCATGAGCCTCCTGAAGTATTTACTTCCTGATCTTTGCATTATTGGGAACATATACACGGTCCTTGAACCATAAGATGGCGTGCTCATCCTTACGAAAACCTTTGGCCTTTTCCTTTGCTCATCCTCTCTTTTATCTCAGCAATCTCTTTGTCATACTTCTGAGCTTCACGAATCTTTCCCAACAATGTAGACTGAACTTCCATTGATTCAACAAAACCTTTGGGAACAATCTACAATCGAAGTTCCCTGAGATCCTCGGCTAACTCCTTTGGTAATCCCCCACTTATGAGGGTATTCATCCTGGTGTTCTTTATGGTTGTGTCCTATTTCTCCACAAAGCTTGTATGCACAGGGTTTCTTCATATCACTTCCATAAGGCTCCAACTTGGACACAAATCGAGACTTTGGCAAAGTCAACTTAAATTATTCTCAAGTGGTTACTCTTTGCCATCCATTGATGGTTTGGTACATCCTCCACCAAGTAGCATCACCTCTTTTCAAAGCACTGAAGAGCATGCTGAGTCATATCCTTTTTGGCTATAGTGTCATTCTCCATATGATCCTCCATGTTCTGAATCCATTGGTCCATCTCCAATTGACTCATCGGTCCAGAAAATATAAGCTCATCTCCATTCATCCTCTATTGGGTCCATGGGTTTGGGGTGGGATAAGAGAGATCGAGAGGGATGCACACAGTACAAACAATAGTTTTGAAAAGACAGATTTTATTGTGGTTGTCGGAAAAACAACAAACAAATGACAGCTCACAATCATCGCATCTAACGTAAGTATATAACAGGGGTTGGGTCTTCTAATGGTCTATAGATCTCAATGTCATCAACTCGTTAAGTCTTGGTCATGTCTCTGATAGCTTTTTCCGATCATACTTGTCCTTCTCAAGTTCTTTCGCCATATCATCTCTGTTGTCGCGAAGTCTGTCATGACATCCTTTAATATTTCTGGGGTTGCATTCCAAACTTCTGGGTTTCAACATCCTTGGCATGAACCATGATCCTACTATCCTTCAGTCCTGATGAAAACTTTGATGTCTCAAGGTTTTGCTCCTCCAGCTTGGCTACTTCCAGTTTCTAGTTCCTGAGTGCTTCACGAATTGCTTCCTTGTCAAATATGACTTCGTGCATGTCCATCTTAAACTTCTTGATGTAATACTCCAGATCCTGGTGATGCACCAGCTATGTTAAAACTGCATCCTTCGCTGACAGATGCTCCTTCAGCCTTCTACCATCCAATCCTTCCTTGCATCTACATGCTTAACTTCGCACGGTGACAATAGCATAAGTGGCAATAACACCATGGTCAGCCGTGTCTATGCCCATGTTACTGCCATGAGCTTTTATTCCATAATTGATATCTCCTATCTTCGGGTTTTCTTGAAAAAACCTTAAGTTTTACGCTCCATGTTCCGGTCTTTTTCCGATACACCTTGATCTCGGGTATTGACAACTTCTATAGTCTGCCAAGTTCCATAAGTGTAGCCTTCCTTGGTCATACCAAATCTGGAAATTCTTCATATTCTCCCAGTCTTAGGAGTCTTCACCGTTGTAGTTTCCATTATTATAATGCTCGGTAAAAATCCTCTTCATTCCGAAGTGGTCTTAGTTGTCCAATATCTGGTCCTTCTTGGAGTGGTCTCATCAGTCGAATCTTCGAGGGGTAAAAAGGGGAAAAGGGTATAGTCTCACTAAAAGGAATTTTTGAATAAGCTCAGAAGAGAAGAGAGGTAAAAGATTCTTTTGAAAAGGAAGTTGTAGAGAAAAATCTTTCCTATGGGCTTGCCAGTTTCTAGGGTCACGTCCTACAGTCAACATGTGCTCTAATACCATCTTGTAGCGACCCGACCAGAATGGGTCAAGTCTCTCTGCTTATGTGTCATCCCTGGATCGGTATGCTGACACACACAGTACTCGAGGATTTATAACAGAGGTAAATCACATGTATAAAGTAACGTAAATACTATTACCTCAATCCAAAATAGCAGAAGTAACAAGGTTGTGGATTCCCATCAACACCAACGGCAAAGTTGAGTATAGGAAATCGTAACCCTAACGTATCACTTACTCGTCGTCTGAAAAGTCTGCAACATGAAGCGTTGCAGCCCGAAAACGGGTCAGCACATGGAATATGCTGGCAATGTAACACATAGAAAGTAATGAAAGAATAAGCTATACTACATGCATATATGGCTGGTGGAAAGCTCTATGGTTACAATTTTTGCGAAAAGCCAATTTTTCCCTACTGCAAAGGAATAAATTTATTTAACTATCATGGTGGTTGTTAAACATTGAGAATGGTTGACAGCATCCTCAATCCCAATTAAAAAGTACTCATTAACAAACCCAACAATATTTAATTAGAGTAACATGTTGAGATTCACAGAATATTCAAGTACTAGATACTCAAGATGTCCATAACTGGGGACACGGCTAATCATGATTAGTTTGTACACTCTGCAGAGGTTTGCGCACTTTTCCCCACAAGACTCGATCGCCTCCGTTTGGTTTCTCGCACTACATGGTGTTTGAGAAACGGATGACCGAGACATAGTCTTTCAGAAGCGCTAGCACCTTACGATGGGTAGACCGGTACACCTACATCCCCTACATCTGCTAGTCCACCACTATAAGAGTTCGCACGACTTAGTCAACTATGCCAGAGCCCATAATGGCTTGTGGCTGCATACGTAAGTTACTAGTATGAATTATCTTATGATCCCTTTGAGCCTGGGTGGCGGTCCATAGGAAAATCACATGGTACCCCCGGGATTTCCAAAAAAACAGGAAAGTCCTGGTAACTCCAGGTGCCTCAATCCACCCAGATGTGTATTTAAGTTGCCACCTTAGATAAACCATTAATTAACAATCTCACATCTGTCATGGATATTCACTCACCCAATCCACGTCTACTAGCATAGCATGGCATAATAAGCAAACGCAGAAGTAACTCCCAAGGTTTCATAAGTAAAACAGGTAATAGGTACTACCTCATCTACTTCCCATCCCATAATTTAATTAGATCCTAATCATGCAGTGTTTGAGGATTGATCTAATGCAATAAAACTGGGTAGTAGAAAAGGTATGATCAAGTGTTACTTGCCTGCAATGTTGATGAAGATTATTCGCACTCAAAACTCTTGATAGTTCTACTCGTCACACTCCGGTCAATCTATCGCGATCAAGCAATGGTAACCACACATAAGCAATCACTCAAAAGATCGGAAAGAACGAAGAAGAACAACTCGGAAAACAACAAAACCAAGCAAATAACTCTTGCAACATAAAACAATTTCTAACAGTACCAAAATTATGTGAATTTGGCCTTATCAGAAAATTTAGGTCAAGAGCTTCGATTTGCAAAAAGAATCAACTCAAACGGAGTTATAAAACTCAGATTATGATCAAACGAAGTTCAAATTCAAATCTGATCTAATTCAAATTTTAAACTTTCAAAAACATGTTCAAGTTGTTTATATGGATAGAGGGGATCATAACAAAGAAGTGGGCGTTGGTTCCGTTGGATTTGGACTAACGAGTAAAAAGTAGTGAGGGTTTGAAGATTAGGGACTAATCTGTAAATAAAAATCTTCACAGATAGGTCCCTGGCCGAAAATAAACAGAAAAAGAAAAACCTATCGAGCGAACGCTCGCTACAGAACGCTAACGAACGAAAACGTTCGCTAGATCTACCTAAACAGAAAACATTCGCTAAATAAAAACGAAACGGTTTTCAAGAAGAAAACCGATCTGGGTCGAACCGGTCGGAGGCGGTTTTTTTTATTTAAAAACCGGCGGTGGATCGGGTTAGGGTTTACCACGGCGGCGGCGGTTCTCCGGTGACTCGGGGCGGCGGCTCCGGCGGTCGTCGAGGCCGGTGAAGAGGTCGGGGAGGGGCGGCGCCGGGCTGCGGGTGCGATCGTGGCGTCGGCGGCGGTCGACGGCGACGAGGGCGGCGCCGGCAACGAGAGGCGCGGGCGGCGGGGTGGTGATCTGTGGTGGCGGCGCGAGCGGCGAGGAGGAGAGGGCCCGGGGCCTCGGCCTTTTAAAGGGCCAGGGGCTGCGGCTTCCTTGGGAAAGGGAGCGGCCGGCGGCGTGGCTCGCTCGGACTCCAGCGAGTCCGGGTGGAGCACGGGAGGAGGATGGCGGCGGCGGGATCTTGGGCCTGGGCTGGCTCGGCGGGCCGGCCCAGTCGGCGGGAGCGAAGAGTTTTTTTTTTTTAAAAACATTTTCTTAGACAAATAAATACAAAATAAATAAATAAAAATTATATAGGCATATTATATATCAAAATCTTCAGAAAAAGAATTTTCTACAACATGGACATTTTTATAGCATTAAATAAAATACACACAAATTCTAATAATTCAAACAGTGCTCCTGCTCTAATAAAATCCAACTAAAATAATTTTAAAAATACCAAAATTAATTCAAATTTATTTCTCTCCAATTTTCTGATGTAGGGAATCATGTTACCCTATTTTCCATTTATTTTATTTTTGGAGAAAAATAATTCGAATAAAACTCAAATAACTCCAAATTGAAAATAAATTCGAAAGAACTTTGAATTTAATTCTTTGAAACTCCCAACTCATATTTCATATATTTTGAAGAAGTCATTTTATCTTCTCTCATGAAACTCATTGAGTTGCTTGAAGTTTATGAATTGGAAATGATTTTCAATTGAAATTCAAATATTTTCAACACCCCTTGTCATTTAAATAAATGGAAGAAGTCATGTCATCTTCTCTCCAGGGTTTTGTGGTGAAAAGAATTTGAATTCACGGAGATCACGAATGCAAAAAATGAAAGTTTGGGAAAGTCCTTTTATTCCCTCGCATTTAACTTTCAAAAAGTTTCAAATTTCACTCAATCAATCACACAACAATCAAACAAACAATCATTCTATCTAATTGTTTATAACATTCCAAAATTTAGAATTTTGGGATGTTACAAGGGTAGGTTGCATTAGTCATAAGGCGTAAGTGAGCTTCACCTTGTCCTGCAAGCTTCTCCTCGTTCTGCGAGTTGACGGGACACACCAAAAAGTAGTGCTAGTCCATACTCCCTCCTTTCCGGTTAATAAGGCTTAATATTTTTTGTGGGTAAATGAGAGAGCTTTATTCATAAGCATTCTTAGGACGATCAGCCAAGACACTGGTCACTAGGAAGCGAGGTACCCCGCAAAAAAAGAAGTAGGAAGCGAGGCGTTTCATCAAGCCAGCTCTCGGCCACATTCAAAGTGCAGCAAGCACGGTTCGCACAAAGATGCGCCGTAAGGTTTGCTGACCTGTTTACATGCTGAATAACAAAAAAAAGAGGAAATATTATCGAGTGCTCCTATTTGTAACAGGATATGAGCCAGAATTAAGCGAGAATTGTGGCGAGTGTTCCATCCAATCAACTTCCATTATCACATGCGAGAACCCTCGAAGAGAACCAAATGTGTTGAAGATTGCTTTATCACGTTTTCAAAATATAATAAGAGTGCGGATGCTCCTCCATCCGGTTCCTAGTAGTATAGTACCTCTATAGACTATAGTAGTAGTACTAGTACTAGTAAACTTCGCGCTTGGCCGTTCGCCTCTTCGGGAAGTCGAACAATAATAGTACTAGTATAGTGTATGCTTCTGGCAATCTGACACCAAATTAACTGTTGCACATCCACCGCCTGAGCGAGGGAGAGCTTGCATTAGTCAAAAGTTTCTTATTGTCCTATGAGCCACCGCGCGCAAGCTTCTCCCGTCCTGCAAGCTACTCCTTGTTCGGCAAGTTGACAGGACACAGCAAAGTAATGCTAGTCCATACTGCCTCCTCTCCAGTTAATATTGCTTAATTTCAAACGAGATAAATACACTATATGTCACTGTATATTTGTAAAAATACGGTCAGTGGACTTCATAATACGCTCATTGCGCTCAATATATACATTTTCTGGTGTTTATACGGTCACTAGCTCACCCTCGCTGAGTATGTGTGTGCATGCACATGTAGGTTGAGCACTTGGCGTGACCGTGGGTGTTCCGTCGTGTGCTCATACATGCATGCATTAGGGCGTCGCGTGCGTTTTTATGTCCATGTGTATGTGTGACTGTTGCATGCATGCACGAGGTTGTAGTCTCTTACATTCACATGTTCATAAGGCAATGCTTTGTCAAAATGTTGCATGCAAGGTTTAATCATTCGTTGTTCACGCATGCATTCCCGATATTAATACGTTGGTAAAGACAATTTTCTTGAGGAAAACGAGCCCATGAATTGAGTACAAAGGGGACCAATAAGACAGGATGGAGGGAGTACCAGTAGTGAACCGGAAGGAGGGAGTAGGGACTAGTAGTATAGTACTACTACGTAACAACGTGCAGTAACAAAATTACTCTATGTGCATCCTGTCTACGTGTCATGCAAGAAAATAGAGATAAGTACAAGTGAGACTCGGGAACGGTCATACACGTAGGGGGGGTACGTGTAGGGGCCACTAAGGAGCAGTCAAATCACACAGTAAGTTAGTCGGAAGAAGCAACCATCATTTCACTCTTCAGTGACACGTACGCAATATAAAATGGTTGATATGGAGAGAAAAAGAAAACCACTATATATACACTAGCAAGAGCCTAAGCTACAAGCCTGCTTGCTTGGGTTCCTCTCTTCACAAGCATAGAACGACGGTGAACACACCGCTGGTCACATATCCGGCCTGGTCCCGTAGCTGGGGGAAGGGAACAATGTTCTGCATAGACGCGGTCGACATCGGCGAGGGAGAAAACCCACAGTCGGTGCGTCCCAGTCGGGGGTCCCCGCAGTATGGGCTGATGCTGCGTCCCAACCGCCCTTCTAGCTACAACCCGACGTCCCAAGTAGTACATCTTCCTTTTTGAGCCGGCTTGCTCCACTGCCGCAGCTCCCCACATAGCTCCATCTCCATGTCGATCTTTCTCTACTTCTATCAGCTTCTATTTGTGATGAGTTTATGTCTCATGAACTAGTGCTAGTACTATTATTCTAATCACACTTCTTCAATATCTTTGCCATCAGGGATGTCCAGCTCGATTTTAGTGGAACTGCACAAAAACATCGTATGATCCGAGGGTGCCAGCCGTCTTTCCTTCATAGGTTCTACCTGGCTAGGAAATTAAATCTTGTTTAGGGTTTAGGGTTTAAGTCGTAGCGACCCCATCACTAGTTTTTCTTTCGTACATGCTCTCACAACTTTTGTCTTTAGTTGTGAAGTAAATATTGGCTATGATCTGTGAATCATAGAGATGCATCAGCATGCTGTTAGTTTCCTTTGTATTTGATGGAATGTTGTAACAAGGCAACCTTGGAGTAGGAATGAAAATGGAGTGGAAAGTTTCCATTTTCCGAAGAAAAAATGGAAACGGGGAGAAACCAACATTTCATTTTGTTGGATCACGCCATCGAGCAAAACCGACGTTTAAATCACGTATGTCGCGTTCGTGTCTCACTCTCCTCCACGGCTCGACCCTACACGGTCGCTCGGCATGCCACTCACTGCAAACCGAGTATACGATAACTTTCCCGCCTACTGGTCGATGGATCGCGCCATGGAGTACTAGCACTACTAGAAGAGATTGACGAGTTGGGGGAGGACAGCTAGCTATAGCACGGACTCCCAAGAACTTTTTACATGCATGTTGTGGCTGGCTATTGCGACCTTTCAACGCGGAGCAGTCGCGTGCACCAGGAAGCGGCGCGGGCGATGCTCTCTCGGCCGGCGCACCGCTTCAATGCCGGCACCAGTGAGAGGTCGCGTCTGCTCTGGCCGGGCATGAATGCGGCACTGAACGTTTCGGGTGGGAAGCACGCGCGGGTGATGAAGAGGGTTCGGGTTGGTCAGGAGCGGGCGTGGCAGCGGTCCGGACGCCCGCAAACAAGAGATGATGTATGTTAATATTGTTGCGTATATAATTAACAACGTAAATAATGTGCCAGTTGGACAAATATGATTGGAGATGGAGATGGAGATGGAATTTTATGTAAACATGGATATGCATGTCTATGTCTACGTGTGTGTGCGCAATGACTCTCGCGACCTGGAAGCGGGGGCGTGTTTTTGATCGAGTTTTCTTTCTTGGTACATTAAAAAATTGTCCGCCGGTTTTTGTTTCTTTTTCCCGAGAACACGCGTATTCTATTTAAAACCACTGCCATGGATAGATTTTTTTACTCCATTATAGTCTCTTGTTTGATAGGGTTTCTCGTGTCTTGCTCTCTCACCCTCTCCATATCAAAACAAGATGACAGTGTCCACTCTATCTCTCTCCTCACCGGTGGTCATAGATCCGGCCGAATCCCGTCCACTGCGGGAGGTGAGGAGGTGCAGCATTGACATTGTCGCCGTCGGCGATAGAGGAAGCCGATGTGCACCGTCCTCTCAAAGCTGGCGCTGGCGCGGACGAAGGTCCTCCGCGCCCTTGTTCGTTGTCGTCGAGTGGGCACATTCCGCCCGCCCACCTAAGCGACATCTCGCCCACCTGAGGTATAACTTCTTGTACTGGTCTAGCTCCCCAGGTTGCTGCATGCGGGTTTTCTTCTATGCGACTACTCCCCAGCTCCCCATGTATAGTAGCTAGGGTTCGTCGGCTGGTCCAACATCACCTACTATTACAAAGGAAATGCCACTCAAAAAGTTGTCCTGATTTATGCCTCGGTGGAGGTATACATGTTGTTTCGAGAAAAAGTACATGGTGGTTGTGCGGTCATTGTCCATATGCTCCTATTGTTGCTGCTAATCTAATACTATCACTGGTTAAATGAAGAAATGCTTTTTTTCTCGGGTATCCTGGTTTAGTTCCATCAAGATAATCATGATGCTCCTGTTTGTTGGCATACTTTTCATTAATTCTTATTGACAATTGAGATGTCGTTGTTAATCTTGTACCACTACCAAAACAAAGTAACAACACTATATCCCTTTTTTATATTTTTGCATACAGCGATGCGTATCCCCATACCCCGGGCATGTCTTCCTCAATTTTAGTGGAACTGCACAAAATTGGATGGCCATTGTTGTTCCGCCTCACTGTCCTCTGCCACGTGGTTCTTCCTTCCTCGAGCTTGATTACTGAGAAGAAACAGACCACAATGAGTATTTGTCGAACTTCATAGGTGCCTCACCCAAACTTGATGCCAAATGGATGATGCATCACCATGATGACCTATCAATGCTCATGGTTGCGTCGACTGGTGAAGTTGATCGATTCTCAATGAAAAACAAGTTTTCTTCCATCAGTGCTCTTTGCTTGTTACCCACAAAGATGATATCCTTCACCAGTTCACCTTGGTTGCGTTGGAGACGCAGTCATCTTTCACGTTGGTGCAATTTTGTCTCACAATTGGCTATGAACCAAATGTTTCCTTGAAGAAGGATCGACGTTGGTACTAAGAACATAAGTTTTGTATTGATTTCTAAGACTTCTCACAACTTTGTCTCTAGCTCTCCTGTAATTTTATTTGTCCAGCTATTTACTTTGGTTAAAAAAATGGTGTGGACTAAAAACCCGGATGGACGTAGTAGCCCTCCATTTTTATTTACTCCACATATTAGATTTGACTGAAGTCAAACTTTGTAAAGTTTGACCAAGTTTAGGCCAAACACAACAAACCATAATTATTAGAGAGGGCAAATTGTACATACTCTCAAACCTTTCCGATAATTGAAATTAAAATTCTTTATTTGTACATACTCTCACACGTTTCTGATAATTTGGCGCATGTGTGATTGTTCACTTAAGGGAGGGTAGTGTACCGCATGTGAAGGACAGGAAGTGCGACCAGGACGTGTGGATCGTTAGTTCATCAAAAGTAGTAGTTTTCTTCACTGGTACGTTAAATAAAGAGTTTCGTTTTGTGCTTACACAATTTAAAACGATTGTTATGGAGAGAATAATAAAACCACTCCACTATATATTAGTCGTATACACGAGTACTATATGGACACAGCTTCATTGACTTAGTGCATCTGCCTTTGGGTTTATGACAAGTGGGCCCAAAAGCAGGTGCAGTTAAGGGACTGGAGCTCAGTCCGTACTACATTATATATATATATATAAGCTGGAGCCTCAGCGCTTGTTCGCTAGGGTTTGCACTTTCCACATTCTCGCCGCACTACATATATATACACACGCTGGAGGCTCAGTGTTCCTTTGCTAGGGTTTGCTATATTCACGGTCTCTCACCCTCTTCACCAGATATAAACAATACATCATTGGCCTCTTGTCTCTCTCTCTCCCTCCTCACAGCTGGTGAAGGAGGCGTATGGATCCCGTTGCACCGGGAAGGGGAGGAGGTGCAGCGTTCACTCTATCGCCTTCGGCGAGGAAGGCAATCCACTGCCGGCTATGTTGTTCTTGTTGGGTAACGTAGCAGAAATTCAAAATTTTCCTACGTATCACCAAGATCTATCTATGGAGAGACTAGCAACGAGGGGAAGGAGAGTGCATCTACATACCCTTGTAGATCGCTAAGCGGAAGCGTTCAAGAGAACGGGGTTGATGGAGTCGTACTCGTCATGATTCAAATCACCGATGATCCTAGCACCGAACGGACGGCACCTCCGCGTCAACACACGTACGGAACGGAGACGTCTCCCATGCCTTGATCCAGCAAGGAGGAGGGAGAGGTTGATGGAGATCCAGCAGCACGACGGCGTGGTGGAAGTAGCGGGATTCCAACGGGGCTTCGCTAAGCGCTGCGGGAGGAGGGAGATGTGTCACGGGAGGGAGAGGGAGGCGCCAGGCCTTAGGTATGGTTGCTCCTCCTTTTCCCCACTATATATAGGGCCAAGGGAGAGGGGGGAGGCGCAGCCCTTGCCCCTTCCTCCAAGGAAAGGGTGCGGCCAAGGGGGGGAGGAGTCCATCCTCCCCAAGGCACCTCGGAGGTGCCTTCCCCCTTTAGGACTCTCCCCTTTTTATCTTCTCTTGGCGCATGGGCCTCTTGGGGCTGGTGCCCTTGGCCCATGTAGGCCAAGGCGCACCCCCTACAGCCCATGTGGCCCCCCGGGGCAGGTGGCCCCACCCGGTGGACCCCCGGGACCCTTCCGGTGGTCCCGGTACAATACCGATGACCCCGAAACTTGTCCCGATGGCCGAAATAGCACTTCCTATATATAATTCTTTACCTCTGGACCATTCCGGAACTCCTCGTGACGTCCGGGATCTCATCCGGGACTCCGAACAACTTTCGGGTTACCGCATACTAATATCTCTATAACCCTAGCGTCACCGAACCTTAAGTGTGTAGACCCTACGGGTTCGGGAGACATGCAGACATGACCGAGATGACTCTCCGGTCAATAACCAACAGCGGGATCTGGATACCCATGTTGGCTCCCACATGTTCCACGATGATCTCATCGGATGAACCATGATGTCAAGGACTTAATCAATCCCGTATACAATTCCCTTTGTCTAGCGGTACGATACTTGCCCGAGATTCGATCGTCGGTATACCGATACCTTGTTCAATCTCGTTACCGGCAAGTCTCTTTACTCGTTCCGTAACACATCATCCCGTGATCAACTCCTTGATCACATTGTGCACATTATGATGATGTCCTACCGAGTGGGCCCAGAGATACCTCTCCGTTTACACGGAGTGACAAATCCTAGTCTCGATTCGTGCCAACCCAACAGACACTTTCGGAGATACCTGTAATGCACCTTTATAGCCACCCAGTTACGTTGTGACGTTTGATACACCCAAAGCACTCCTACGGTATCCGAGAGTTGCACAATATCATGGTCTAAGGAAATGATACTTGACATTAGAAAAGCTTTAGCATACGAACTACACGATCTAGTGCTATGCTTAGGATTGGGTCTTGTCCATCACATCATTCTCCTAATGATGTGATCCCGTTATCAACGACATCCAATGTCCATAGCCAGGAAACCATGACTATCTGTTGATCACAACGAGCTAGTCAACTAGAGGCTCACCAGGGACAGATTGTGGTCTATGTATTCACACGTGTATTACGATTTCCGGTAATACAGTTATAGCATGAATAAAAGACTATTATCATGAACAAAGAAATATAATAATAACCAATTTATTATTGCCTTAGGGCATATTTCCAACAGTCTCCCACTTGCACTAGAGTCAATAATCCAGTTCACATTGCTATGTGACTAACACTCAAGGTCACATCCCCATGTGACTAACACCCAAAGAGTTTACTAGAGTCAATAATCTAGTTCACATTACCATGTGATTAACACTCGATGAGTTCTGGGTCTGATCATGTTATGCTTGTGAGAGATGTTATAGCCAACGGGTCTGAATCTTTCAGATCCGTGTGTGCTTTACAAATCTCTATGTCATCTCCTAGATGCAGCTACCACGTTCTATTTGGAGCTATTCCAAATAACTGTTCTACTTGGAGCTATTCTAAATTGTTGCTCCATTATACGTATCCGGTATCTCTACTCAGAGCTATCCGGATAGGTGTTAAGCTTGCATCGACGTAACCCTTTACGACGAACCCCTTTACCACCTCCATAATCGAGAAAATTCCTTAGTCCACTAGTTACTAAGGATAACTTTGACCGCTGTCCCGTGATTCATTCTTGGATCACTCTTGTACCCCTTGACTGACTCATGGCAAGGCACACTTCAGGTGCGGTACACAGCATAGCATACTGTAGAGCCTACGTCTTATGCATAGGGGACGACCTTAGTCCTTTCTCTCTATTCTGCCATGGTCGAGCTTTAAGTCTTAACTTCATACCTTACAACTCAGGCAAGAACTCCTTCTTTGACTGATCCATCTTGAACACCTTCAAGATCATGTCAAGGTATGTGCTCATTTGAAAGTACCATTAAGCATTTTGATCTATCCTTATAGATCTTGATGCTCAATGTTCAAATAGCTTAATCCAGGTTTTCTATTGAAAAACACTTTTCAAATAACCCTATATGCTTTCCAAAAATTCTACGTCATTTCTGATCCATAATATGTCAACAACATATACTCATCAGAAATTCTATAGTGCTCCCACTCACTTCTTTGGAAATACAAGTTTCTCATAAACTTTGTATACACCCAAAATCTTTGATCATCTCATCAAAGCATACATTCCAACTCCGAGATGCTTACTCCAGTCCTCAGAAGGATAACTGGAGCTTTGCATACTTATTAGCATCTTTCAGGATTGACAAAACCTTCCGGTTGTATCACATACAACCTTTCCTCAAGAAAATCATCGAGGAAACAATGTTTTGACATCCTATCTGCAAGATTTCATAAATGATGCAGTAATTGCTAATATAATTCCAACAGACTCTTAGCATCACTACGAGTGAGGAAGTCTCACTGTAGTCAACTCCTTGAACTTGTCGGAAAACATCTTAACGACAAGTCGAGCTTTCTTAATGGTGACATTTACCATCATTGTCCGTCTACCTTTTAAAATCCATATGTACCTAACAGCCTTACGACCATCAAGTAGTACTCCCAAAGTCTACACTTCGTTTTCATATATGGATCCTCTCTCGGATTATATGGCCTTGAGCCATTCATCGGAATCCGGGCCCACCATTGCTTCTCCATAGCTCGTAGGTTCATTGTTGTCTAGCAACATGACTTCCAAGACAGGATCGCGTACCACTTTGAAGTAGTATGCATCCTTGGCATCCCACGAGGTTTGGTAGTGACTTGATCCGAAGTCTCATGATCAATATCATAAGCTTCCACTTCAATTGGTGTAGGTGCCATAGGAACAACTCCCTGTGCCCTGCCATACACTAGTTGAAGAGACGGTTCAATAACCTCATCAAGCCTCCACCATCCTCCCACTCAATTCTTTCGAGAGAAACTTTTCCTCGTGAAAGGACCCGATTCTTGAAACAATCCCTTATTGCTTTCGGATCTAAGACAGGAGGTATACCCAACTGTTTTGGGTGTCCTATGAAGATGCATTTATCCACTTTGGGTTAGAGCTTATTAGCCTGAAACTTTTTCACATAAGCGTCGCAGTCCCAAACTTTTAAGGAACGACAGCTTAGGTTTCTCCAAACCATAGTTCATACGGTGTCGTCTCAATGGAGTTTCGTGGTGCCCTATTAAAGTGAGTGCGGTTGTCTCTAATGCCTAACCCATGAACGATAGTGGTAATTTGATAAGAGACATCAAGGTATGCACCATATCCAATAGGGTGCAACTATGATGTTCGGACACACTAACCCACTATGGTGTTCCAGGTTGTATTAGTTGTGAAAACAATTTCCACAATGTCTTAATTCTGTGCCAAACTCGTAATTCAGATATTCATCTCTATGATCATATCATAGATCTTTTATCCTCTTGTCACGACGATCTTTCAACTTCACCCTGAAATTACTTGAACCTTTCAATAATTCAGACTCGTGATTTATCAAGTAAATGTACTCAACATCTACTCAAATCATCTGTGAAGTAAGAACATAACGATATCCACTACATGCCTCAGCACTCATTGGACTGCACACATCAAAATGTATTACTTCCAACAAGTTGCTTTCTGGTTCCATTTTACTGAAACCGAGGCTTTCAATCATCTTGCCCATGTGGTATGATTTGCATGTCTCAAGTGATTCAAAACCAAGTGAGTCCAAACGATCCATCTGTATAGAGTTTCTTCATGCATATCTACCAACAAACATGGTTCGCATGTCTCAATCCTTTCAAAAACGAGTGAGTCCAAAGATCCATCAACATGGAGCTTCTTCATGCGTTTTATACCGATATGACTTAAGTGGCAGTGCCACAAGTAGGTGGTACTATCATTACTATCTTTTGGCATGAACATGTGTATCACTATGATCGAGATTCAATAAACCATTCATTTCAGGTGTAAGACCATTTGAAGGTATTATTCAAATAAACAGAGTAACCGTTATTCTCCTTAAATGAATAACCGTATTGTGATAGACATAATCCAATCATGTCTATGTTCAACGCAAACACCAAACTCGATGGTAGAGGGAGCGTACGATGCTTTGATCATATCAACACTTGGAAACACTTCCACCACATATCGTCAGCTCACCTTTAGCTAGTCTCCGTTTATTCCGTAGCCTTTTGTTTCGAGTTACTAACACTTAGCAACCGAACCGGTATCTAATACCCTGGTGCTACTAGGAGTACTAGTAAAGTACACATTAACACAATGTATATCCAATATACTTCTATCGACCTTGCCAGCCTTCTCATCTACCAAGTATCTAGGGTAATTCTGCTCCAGTGGTTGTTCCCCTTATTACAGAAGCACTTAGTCTCGGGTTTGGGTTCAACCTTGGGTTTCTTCACTAGAGCAGCAGCTGAAATGCCGTTTCATGAAGTATCCCTTCTTGCCCTTGCCCTTCTTGAAACTAGTGGTTTCACCAACCATCAACAATTGATGCTCCTTCTTGATTTCTACTTTCGCGGTGTCAAACATCGTGAATATGCCAAGGATCATCATATATGTCCCTGATATATTATAGTTCATCACGAAGCTCTAGCAGCTTGGTGGTAATGAATTTCGGAGAAACATCACTATCTCATCTGGAAGATCAACTCCCACTCGATACAAATGATTGTTGTACTCAGACAATCTGAGCATAGGCTCAACAATTGAGCTTTTCTCCCTTAGTTTGTAGGTTAAGAAAATCGTCGGAGGTCTTATACCTCTTGACGTGGGCACGAGCCAGAAATCCCAATTTCAGCCCTCAAAACATCTCATATGTTTCGCGACGTTTCAAAAACGTCTTTGGTGCCTCAATTCCAAACCGTTTAACTGAACTATCACGTAGTTATCAAAATGTGTATGTCAGATGTTCGCAACATCCACATACAACATTCGAGGTTCAGCACACTGAGCGGTGCATTAAGGACATAAGCCTTCTATGAAGCAATGAGGACAATCCTCAGTTTACGGACCTAGTCCGCATAATTGCTACTATCAACTTTCAACTAATTTTTTCTCTAGGAACATATCTAAACAGTAGAACTGAAGCGCGAGCTATGACATAATTTGCGAAGACCTTTTGACTATGTTCAAGATAATTAAGTTCATCTTATGAACTGCCACTCAGATAGACATCCCTCTGGTCATCTAAGTGATCACATGATCCGAGTCAAACTAGGCCGTGTCCGATCATCACGTGAGACGGACTAGTCATCATCGGTGAACATCTTCATGTTGATCGTATCTACTATACGACTCATGCTCGACCTTTCGGTCTCCGTGTTCCGAGGCCATGTCTGTACATGCTAGGCTCGTCAAGTTAACCCTAAGTGTATTGCATGTGTAAATCTGTCTTACACCCGTTGTATGTGAACGTAAGGATCTATCACACCCGATCATCACGTGGTGCTTCGAAGCGACGAACTGTAGCAACGGTGCACAGTTAGGGGAGAACACTTCTTGAAATTGTTGTAAGGGATCATCTTATTTACTACCGTCGTTCTAAGTAAACAAGATGCATAAACATGATAAACATCACATGCAATCAAATAGTGACATGATATGGCCAATATCATTTTGCTCCTTTTGATCTCCATCTTCGGGGCTCCATGATCATCATCGTCACCGGCATGACACCATGGTCTCCATCATCATGATCTCCATCATCGTGTTTTCATGAAGTTGTCTCGCCAGCTATTACTTCTACTTCTACAGTTAACGGTTAGCAATAAAGTAAAGTAATTACATGACGTTTATGTTGACACGCAGGTCATAAATAAATTAAGACAACTCCTATGGCTCCTGCCGGTTGTCATACTCATCGACATGCAAGTCGTGAATCCTATTACAAGAACATGATCAATCTCATAAATCACATATATCATTCATCACATCCTTTGGCCATATCACATCACATAGCATACCCTGCAAAAACAAGTTAGACGTCCTCTAATTGTTGTTTGCATGTTTTACGTGGCTGCTATGGGTTTCTAGCAAGAACGTTTCTTACCTATGCAAAGACCACAACGTGATATGCCAATTGCTATTTACCCTTCATAAGGACCCTTTTCATCGAATCCGATCCGACTAAAGTGGGAGAGACAGACACCCGCCAGCCACCTTATGCAACTAGTGCATGTTTGTCGGTGGAACCGGTCTCACGTAAGCGTACGTGTAAGGTTGGTCCGGGCCGCTTCATCCCACGATGCCGCCGAATCAAGATAAGACTAGTAACGGCAAGCATATTGAACAATATCGACGCCCACAACTACTTTGTGATCTACTCGTGCATAGAATCTACGCAATAGACCTAGCTCATGATGCCACTGTTGGGTAACGTAGCAGAAATTCAAAATTTTCCTACGTATCACCAAGATCTATCTATGGAGAGACTAGCAACGAGGGGAAGGAGAGTGCATCTACATACCCTCGTAGATCGCTAAGCGGAAGCGTTCAAGAGAACGGGGTTGATGGAGTCGTACTCGTCGTGATTCAAATCACCGATGATCCTAGCGCCGAACGGATGGCACCTCCGCGTTCAACACACGTACGGAACGGAGACGTCTCCCATGCCTTGATCCAGCAAGGAGGAGGGAGAGGTTGATGGAGATCCAGCAGCACGACGGCGTGGTGGAAGTAGCGGGATTCCAACAGGGCTTCGCTAAGCGCTGCGGGAGGAGGGAGATGTGTCACGGGAGGGAGAGGGAGGCGCCAGGCCTTAGGTATGGTTGCTCCTCCTTTTCCCATAGGGCCAAGGGAGAGGGGGGAGGCGCAGCCCTTGCCCCTTCCTCCAAGGAAAGGGTGCGGCCAAGGGGGGGAGGAGTCCATCCTCCCCAAGGCACCTCGGAGGTGCCTTCCCCCTTTAGGACTCTCCCCTTTTTCTCTTCTCTTGGCGCATGGGCCTCTTGGGGCTGGTGCCCTTGGCCCATGTAGGACAAAGCGCACCCCCTACAGCCCATGTGGCCCCCCGGGGCAGGTGGCCCCACCCGGTGGACCCCCGGGACCCTTCCGGTGGTCCCGGTACAATACCGATGACCCCGAAACTTGTCCCGATGGCCGAAATAGCACTTCCTATATATAATTCTTTACCTCCGAACCATTCCGGAACTCCTCGTGACGTCCGGGATCTCATCCGGGACTCCGAACAACTTTCGGGTTACCGCATACTAATATCTCTATAACCCTAGCGTCACCGAACCTTAAGTGTGTAGACCCTACGGGTTCGGGAGACATGCAGACATGACCGAGATGACTCTCCGGTCAATAACCAATAGCGGGATCTGGATACCCATGTTGGCTCCCACATGTTCCATGATGATCTCATCGGATGAACCACGATGTCAAGGACTTAATCAATCCCGTATACAATTCCCTTTGTCTAGCGGTACGATACTTGCCCGAGATTCGATCGTCGGTATACCGATACCTTGTTCAATCTCGTTACCGGCAAGTCTCTTTACTCGTTCCGTAACACATCATCCCGTGATCAACTCCTTGATCACATTGTGCACATTATGATGATGTCCTACCGAGTGGGCCCAGAGATACCTCTCCGTTTACACGGAGTGACAAATCCCAGTCTCGATTCGTGCCAACCCAACAGACACTTTCGGAGATACCTGTAATGCACCTTTATAGCCACCCAGTTACGTTGTGACGTTTGATACACCCAAAGCACTCCTACGGTATCCGAGAGTTGCACAATATCATGGTCTAAGGAAATGATACTTGACATTAGAAAAGCTTTAGCATACGAACTACACGATCTAGTGCTATGCTTAGGATTGGGTCTTGTCCATCACATCATTCTCCTAATGATGTGATCCCGTTATCAACGACATCCAATGTCCATAGCCAGGAAACCATGACTATCTGTTGATCACAACGAGCTAGTCAACTAGAGGCTCACCAGGGACAGATTGTGGTCTACGTATTCACACGTGTATTACGATTTCCGGATAATACAGTTATAGCATGAATAAAAGACTATTATCATGAACAAAGAAATATAATAATAACCAATTTATTATTGCCTCTAGGGCATATTTCCAACAGTTCTCTTTCACCCAGCGCCTGTGCGGGAGGGCCATCAACCCCTTCTTCCTCACTGTCGTATGTAGTGTGGGCAGATCCGGCCTCCCGCCGCACGCCTTGCCACATTCCAACGACCCTAAGGTATAAGTTTCTTTGAAACCGTCATTGCTCTAGCTGCATGCGGATCTTTTTCGATTCTGTAGTTGAATCTAGGTCTTGGTTCAAAGAGGAAAGAAGGGTGCGGTGGGGTGGAGCATGAATCTAGGATGTGGTTCAATGAGGAAACGATAGAGGGAAAGTAGTATAGACTGGCTATCCAGCGGCTTTGTTGGTCAAAAAGGGAAAAGGGGGTAACCCAGTACACACATCTATAAGGAACCGATCTATTTGTTGAAAAGGGAAATAAACTGGGGGGGTCGGGTAGTTTGTGCAGGACTAGATTTGCTGTCCTCACATAGGAAAAAGGTTGAAAGAGAACAAATATGGGACCAACGCAGATATGCTGCTTGGCTACATACTCTGCATCACCCATTTATACGTGTGGGCGCACATGGTGTTGGCATGTCCCATACAACTATTTTGCTGTTGTTAATCTAAGAATGCCGCTGGAAAATTGAAGCAATGCCATTGTTAAAAGTAAATTACATTTTTTAACGAATGTTGTTTTAAGAGAATGTCTCTGTTAATATGAATCAATGCAACTATTTTAGAAATGCTACTATCCTATTTTGTTTTTCATCAAGATAAGTGACATGCTTCTTTTTGCCGCTGTTTGTTTGATCCTCCTTTATCGGCAAGTAATTGTTTCCTTTTTTGCCTCTGTTAAAACAGGGATATCTACTCAACTTGTTGCTATTGTGACATTTTGCTTCGCTATGTGAAACACTTATGATTTAGGAGTGTTTTGTGCAGTTCAACTTGAATGTCACACCGGCGACTTTGCTTAATATTGGTGGAACTACACAAAAGGAGATTGAGATTTGTTTCTAGTATTCCTCGCGAGTTGTTTCAAATTTTGGTCTCATCCACATGATGGTGCAGTGTGCTTTCAGATGTTGTGCTACTTGTATTGGTACTGTTTTGGATAAATGTTGAATTGAAGTTATCGAACGGTTGTCTTTTACCATTAAGTGAGCAAAAATTGTTCTAACCCGGACGACCAAAGCTGTCAGGACCCCGACTCAATGCCACATCGATCTAGCATGTAACACCTCATATCACTTTGCGGCCTCACGCACGGTATTCCCACAGGTGTCGCCTTACCTTTGCCCGGGACCGTTTGCGCCTTTTGGCACACGTATATGATAGTGTTGCTAGCATCCATATGATAAGGAGCCCGGGCTGACATGGCTAGTCGTAAACCCAAAGTGGCACAAACTTACAGGGACAGGCATCCATGACCCAGCATCGAACGTGTCGGTCATCAGCGAGTGGATCCAGGCTGTAGCACTGGGCTAGCAAGACTCCGGTGAACCGGGCTGTAGCAGGCTAACAGGACTCCGGTATTCATCGCGTGACATTTCCCCGAAGGGACAGACACAAGAACGAAGAAGGACACATGCTGGCCAGCCTAAGTGTTCCGGAGCAGTACCAAGCTACCATGGCTCAGTGGAAGCACTAGGAGACATTTCCTGGTAAGAGAGACTACTAAGGATAAACAACTAGATAGTCAGATCTCACACATACCAAGCATTTCAATAACATACACACAATATGCTCGATATGTGCAAATACAACATGGCATCACAACATAACTCTACAACTCAAGCATTTATTCAATAGGCTCCGAGGAGCGAGGTATTACAAACATGGGTCTCATGACCCAACATTCAGAGCATACAAGTTAAAGCACATGCAGAAGCTCAACATGTCTGAGTACAGACATCTATAAATGAAGAAGGCTGAGAAGCCTGACTATCTACTAGATCCTGCCGAGGGCACAAGATCGTAGCTGAGGTAACAAGCTAAACGTCGAAGTCCACGTGAAACTACTAGTGAGACTGAAGTCTCTCTGCAAAACATAAAATAGGCAAACGTGAGTACAAATGTACCCAGCAAGACTTACATCAGAACTAACTACATATGCATCATTATCAACAAAGAGGGTGGTGGAGTTTAACTGCAGCAAGCCAGCTTTGACTCGGCGGCTATCCTGAACTACGACTGCAAGTAACTCTTTTGAGGTGGCGCACACGAGTCCACATATTCACCATATCAATACACCACTATGGATCCGCTCCCGTCTCCCTATGAGAACGCCATCCATAGCACTCACGCTTATCTCACGCATTTTAAAGTATCCACTTTCACTTGTCTATGAACTATACAGGCAACCCAGAAGTCCTTTTCCGCGGACACGGCTATTCGAATAGATGATGTTAACCCTGCAGGGGTGTACTTCTTCACACACGCTCTCGCCACTTACCGCCATGTACACCTCGTGTATCTCGGCAACCTTCAAGTGGAAGCCTGGCGAGGGAGTCGGCCACGACCTGACTAACCACACAAGTCTCTCGTCCAGGTTTATCGCCTATTCGGGTTCCATCCGCAAGGAGATCCGGTCGGGGTGTCGCTCACGGCCCCAAATGATGTGAGCAGGGTTCCCAATCCCACCATCCGGGTGCCACTTGATACACCGTGCCACTATGCCTAGTCTGTCCCAAGCCCACCTATACCGGGTGCCACTTGGTAGACTACTAACACTACCTACAAACACCAGAAACTATTTGCAACTCCTGGACAGAGATCAGGTTGATTAATAAGCCGAGAGGGGCCGAGTTACCGGAACCCAATGTGTGGTAGTAGCTGTTCATGGATCACAAACACAGAACTCAGTTCCTGAGGACAGCTTTAATGAGACAACCCACCATGTACTCCTACATGGCCTCTCACCGCTACCTTTACCAAATCGTGTTCACACACTTAGCTCTCAACAGTAGGACATGTTTCACAACATTCCAATTCATCCCCGATGAACCAGACCTGACACAACTCTAAGCAATAGTAGGCATGACAAACAAGCATGAATGAGTAGGCACATCAGGGCTCAGACAACTCCTACTCATGCTAGTGGGTTTCATCTATTTACTGTGGCAATGGCAGGTCATGCAGAGGATAAGGGGTTCAACTACCACAGCATGTAACAGTTGAATTGTTGTTGTCGTAATGCAATAAAAGAGAGAAGAGCGAGAGAGTGGGATTGTATCGGAATGAACAAGGGGGTTTTGCTTGCCTGGCACTTCTGAAGATAATATAGTTCTTCATCGGTGTCATTGAACTCATCATCGGAACCAAGTCTATCGAGAGGGGACAAATACCGGCAACACAGACAAAACACAATCAATGCAATGCAACAATATGATGCATGAATATTACATGGCAAAATGAGTGTGTTTTGGCTAATGCAACTTAGAACAGATTAAATGAAGTTGGTTTGAGTACAAGATTCAAATTCAAACTCCATATGTGATTATTCAAATGCCATTTAATTGATTTGACCTAAACAGTGAACACAAGTTGTTCTAACATGCATGAAAATGGTACAGATGGATAGATTGGATTTTTCTGATCATTTTTCAAATATAATTTATTTTATTTGGAGTTACGGTTGAATTTCTATGATTTTTAGAAGTTTTGGACAATTTCTGGAATTTTCTAAATTAAAATAAATCCAGAAAATGGCTTATTGCGTCCGCATGACATCAGTGTGACATCAGCAGGTCAACACACCAGGTCCAGGTCAAACCTGACCAGTGGGTCCCACTGGTCAGTCTCACGGTGATGGCTAGGCTCACAGACATGTGGGGTCGGTCAAGGGCCACGTCAGCACGGTCAACTCTAACGTGTGGGTCCTGTTCAGTTAAGAACTAACCTAAACCGAGATTAAAACATAACCTAAACAAGCATAGGGGCCCACATGGCAGTGGCTCAACGGGTGCTTAGCGGTGTCATTAGTGCTAATTAAGTGTGCCATGTCAGCAGTTGTCGCCGGCGACCACAGCAACGGCGGGGACTCGCCGGAGTTGGTTAGGGCGGTGCTGCAGAGCACTACTTCGCGTGTGTTTTGCGGCTACGGCGAGCTGGCGGTGCAGCGCATCTTCTCGGGTAAGCGCCAGGAGCCGAGGTGGCCTACAGAGACGGCAGCGACGACGGAGGCGGCGGCCGGAGCTCAGGCGGCGGTGGAGGTGACGCTATGGGGAGCGGAAGGGTAAACCCATTGGTGCTGCAGGTTCCCGGGGACGAGGCGAGCACGTTGGTGACGTTGGGGCGAGCGGAAGAGCTCAGGAACATGGAGCTCATCGGCCATGGCGGTGACCGGAGCTCAGGGCTCGCGGGGACGGCGGCTAACGGACGGGAACGGAGGGGTGAGCATGGGGGAAAGAAGCAGGAGCTCACAGCAGGGTCGGCCGTGGTTTCAGCGGGCTCGGGGATGACCGGCAAGCGGCGAATCGTGCGACGGCGGCCGCCAAGGCAGAGGATGGATATGGTGATGGTGGCGACGCTGCGGGGCTCCCGGGGTCTTCATCTTCGTCGTAGAGGGGCTTCGGGGCATGGCGGACCTCGGCAACAGGACTGGATAGGCAAGGGGGGACTCGGTGGCCGCGGTGGTGTCGAGCAGCGACGGCGAGCTCCGCTCGGGGAAGAAAGCAGAGGAGCGAGGGGAAGAGAGATCCAGAGAGCGAGGGAGAAGCAGAGGGGGTCCAGGAGGGTCCAGAGCGGTGCCGAGCAGGGGCTTCGAGGCGCCTTGGTGAGGCAGGCGAGCAGGGAGGAGGCGTGGCGCCTCGCGCGTGCGTGCGCTGTCTCCCTCCTCTGCCTACAGGCACAGGTAGGTGATGACTGGCATGGGCCAGGTGGTGGGCTGGGCCGGCTACAGGGGTTTGGCTAGGTAAGTGGGCTGCCAGGTAAACTCTCTCTCTTTTTATTTTAGGTTTTTCTATTTTGTTCTGTTTTGTTTTAATTATTTTGCCACTGATTCAAATTCAAAAGTAAATCAAAGCAGGGCAAAACCTTCTGAAAATCTGTATGTTGCCATTATGGACTTTTCCAAAGGCACATAAATAATTTTAGGGCCTTTTGAAATATATTCTATATAAAATGAATATAATCCAAAAGTCAAATACTTATTGATTTAATTTCAAATGCCCAAAATAAATATCCCTGAGACTCCAAAAATATTGGTTTGATTTTACTTCTTGCCAATATTTTTATAGCTTAACAGGAACATTTTCTTGGGTTTGTTTGAAGCAATTTTTAATGTTGATCATTTTTAGAAATGATCTCTGAGGCTTTCCACTTTCCCCAATTCACATTTAAATGGAATTTAAACATGATGCATGGATGCCACTCACTGATGCAACTAATTACAAAGCAGAATTCTAGGGCTGTGACAACTCACCGCTTGTTGTTTTCTTACACAAAACTCTGCATCACCCCCTTTATAAGTAGATGGAAGCACATGGTGTTGTTGCACCCACTCTCCCTGGAACTATTTATGCTTTTTTGTTAATCTAATGCCGCTGGTAAAATTAAGCAATGCCACTCTCAGAATTAACTACTGAATCTCAGTTCAAAACTGCAACACTTGTTAGGGATTGGCAGAATTACCATTTTTGTGGCCGCATGTTTCATCCTCCTTTATTTGCCAGTAATTAATTCCTTTTTTGCCTCTGTTAAAATAGGGATATCTATTCAACTTGTTGCTATTGCGACATTTTGCTTCGCTATGCGAAACACTTGTGTTTTAAGAGTGTTTTGTGCAATTCAACTTGAATGTCACACTGGCGACTTTGCTTAATTTTTGTGGAACTGCACAAAAGGAGATCGGATTTTCATAGATGTGTTGGGATTTCGTTCAAATCCTCCTCTCGAGCTGTTTCAAATCTTGGTCAAGAAAGGTTAGTACCGACTTTCATCCACATGATGGTGCAGTGTGCTTTGAGATGTTGTGCTACCTGTATTGGTACTGTTTTGGATAAATGTTGAATTGAAGCTATTGAGTTGTTGTCTTTTACCATTTAAGTGAGCAAAAGTTGTTCCAACCCAGACATGATGCTTGTTTCTTTGGTACAACAAAACTCTGCATCACCCCCTTTATAAGTAGATGGAAGCACATGGTGTTGTTCCGCCCACTCTCCCTGGAACTGTTTATGCTTTTTGTTAATCTAGTGCCGCTGGTAAAATTAAGCAATGCCACTCTCAGAATTAACTACTGAATCTTAGTTCAAAACTGCAACACTTGTTAGGGATTGGCGGAATTACCATTTTTGTGGCCGCATGTTTCATCCTCCTTTATTTGCCAGTAATTGATTCCTTTTTGCCTGTGTTAAAATAGGGATATCTATTCAACTTGTTGTTATTGCAACATTTTGCTTCGCTACGCGAAATACTTATGTTTGAAGAGTGTTTTGTGCAGTTCAACTTGAATGTCACACCAGCGACTTTGCTTAATTTTGGTGGAACTGCACAAAAGGAGATCGAGATTTCATATATGTGTTGGGATTTCTTTCAAGTCCTCCTCACAGGCTATTTCAAATCTTGGTTAAGAAAGGTTAGTACTGACTTTCATCTACATGATGCTGCAGTGTGCTTTGAGATGTTGTGGTACTTGTATTGGTATTGTTTTGGATAAATGTTGAATTGAAGCTAATGAACTGCTGTCTTTTACCATTAAGTGAGCAAAAATTGTTCCAACCCAGACATGATGCTTGTTTCTTTGTTACAACAAAACTCTGCATCACCCCCTTTATAAGTAGATGGAAGCACATGTTCTTGTTGGGCCCACTCTCCCCTGGAACTGTTTATGCTTTTTGTTAATCTAATGCCACTGGTAAAATTAAGCAATGCCACTCTCAGAATTACTTAACTACTGAATCTTAGTTCAAAACTGCAACACTTGTTAGGGATTGGCGGGATTACCATTTTTGTGGCCGCATGTTTCATCCTCCTTTATTGGCCAGTAATTGATTCCCTTTTTGCCTCTGTTAAAACGAATCAGTCGCATTGTTTTAGGAATGGTACTATCCTGCTTTGTAGTTCTTTCGACATCTTTAACCAAGGTATTGTTAAGATAATGTCTCTGTTAAAATGAATCAGTCGCATTGTTTTAGGAATGGTACTTTTCTGCTTTGTCGTTCTTTATACATGTTGAAACAAGGCATTGTTAAGGTAATGTCTAAGTTAATATGAATGAATCACACTGATGGAGAATAGCTACTCTCCTGCTTTGTTTACCATTAAGATAAGGTATATCAGTAGATGTTTTTCTTTTGGGAGTACAAGTCATCAACCATTATTTCTCGGTAGTTGTTTTCCTTATACCTATTGTTGCTTACAGGGATATCAAAATTAAAACTCATTTTTATTCCGACTTTGATTTTAGTTGAACTGCACAAAAGGAACCAATGTGTCTAAGGCAAACTGCTGCATTACTGGGTCCAATTGGTCGTACCACTTTGCATAAAGAAGCAGTCACTATTTGCGCTACATTACAGAAGGAATGATCGAGAAGCTTTACAGATTATTAGTAGATGCTGGTGGCATGACTAGTCTACAGAGAGCATAGGCAACTCTACAACACGTGGAGTGCACTGGGGAAAAAGTGCCCAAACAAGTACAAGAAGCCATGACAGGACTCCAAGTCTGTCAATGTCATTCTAAGCAACAATGATGGGGCATCTGGGTATGGTAATCTGTTTCCGTACTTTCAGTTTGTTAGTCCACTGATTGGTGGGTTGACACTGGGGCCAATATTCATGTGTGTGCTGATGTGTCTTTGTTTTTTGTAGCATATAAATACGAAATCCATAGGGATGCTCAGCTTGATTTTAGTAGAACTGCACAAAATGTTGAGATGGTTTGTGTCCTCCATAATACTTCATCATGCACAATACATTGAATGGTTCTCTAATCATTCGTCGTCACCTTGAGCCACTGGACTATCAGCTGACAAACTGATGAAAAACCGTGCCCGTTCCACAATCATAGGCATTACATATTTTGAATGGGAAAAGCTTGTCAAATTTTAACCATTGATGTTAGCAAGAAGACATTAGTTTAATATATTGGAATTGGAAAACCTTGTCAAATTTTGCTCATTGATGTTAGCCAGAAGACATGCATTTGATATTTTTGAGTGGGACGCCCTTTGCTGTGAGCAGCGTCGATCGTTTTTTCCTATTCCTGTGTTCAGTTTAGAAGTAAATAGTTACTCTGCTAAGATGCATAGTCACATGAATGTTGACTTATGTAAGTTATTTTAAGAGTTTGTTCTGAATATTTTCTATGTAATGCCAAGCCTTGTGTTTGATTGCAAAGTTGAGCTTGGAATGTTGTGGCATGCGGCATCACGAGCTGTTCACCGTGCCTCCTAAGAATAATGCTTCGTATTGTTTTGCATGTTGATCTAATGCCAGTGATTTGCTTGTTAAGAAGATCATCCTCTTCTGTTGTTTCCGTGCTTAAGAAGTTCATCATCTTATGTCTCATTCATAGCCTATACGACAAGTCGGGTAGGTTAGACGTGAAACCTTATGATCTTTTGACCAACTCATCATCTTAGGCCATGATTGGATCGTCGTTTTCCAACCAAAACCGCTTGTAAAACTGACGCTTGTAAATAAAAGTAGATGGTCTCGGGCGAAGCGCTTGGTTGGTCGATTTCGACTAGTAAAATATACATTGGTCTCTCAAATTACACGCGTAACCCGCCAGTTTTACTTACAAACCTCGGGCCCTCGGTTTCATTACACCTGTATTTTACGCGTTGTTTCCGATGACGAGTAAATTACACTTGTATCTTAATACAGGTGTGAAATAAACCAGAGCTCCCAAGCGCGGCCTTACTGTTTTATGCCGTCTCAGTCTCTCGAAGGTGCTCATAGGTGTCCAATGATCCTGGCTTTCTGAATGAGCAGCGGGCGTTGTATCAGACCATCTGTAGGGCCCGTGAGGCCCTCTCCATCGTCCTTCGAGTTGTTGCGCTCACCGTGGCGCCGAGCATTGTCAACATGGTCAACGAACATGAGGATTTAGGAGATGACTTTATTTTTACTGGATGATAGTAGGGACCCACTAGGGCCATAGTCGTACGCACGCAAGTGCCTCCTTATTATGTACAACTATTTTTTTTGCTTCGTCCTGGTTTCCTGACATCACGGTCCCACACCATTGTCGACCTATGTAGTCAATATAAATGAGAGAATTGCACAAGGAGCGGACGACAGCTGGGACCAAGCAGCTCGAGCAGTATTTGTGTTTTTGAGGCGTGAGCACTACAGAGTTTTTCTTGAGTGATGTTTTCATTGTTGTTCAGAGGAGAGCAGGGTATTAACCACTGGAAAAAATAGTGCTCTATAGCGTCGCTAATAGCACGCTATAGCGTATTAAGAATTGTCTCGCTAATAGCACGCTATAGCGCCATATAGCACGCTAATAGCATATTTTGAGGTCGCCTCTATTTTGTTGTAACGCGCTATTTTTTCATTGGTATTAACTAGACGGGCCGTGGCCCGTCTAGCCCAGGCCAGATATCCAGCCCAGACATTAATTTTTTTCAAGATGAAAATGGCTAGCCTAGCTATACTTCTTTTTGAGGAATACCCAGGCAAGGTCAACTTGTTATTCTCCGTCGCGCTGGGCTGCAAATCTTTCCTAGGAGGGATGCATTAGGCTTAACAGGAATATGGGCTTTAAGAATAATAAATGGGATGTAATTATAAAAACTAGGAAGTAACTATAAAAAAATGCACAAACACATAATTAGTTTATAAAATATTATTTTTGGATTTTGGAAATTTTAATTTTTAATTGTTGCGCGCGCAATGTTTCATTGGATTTTTACGTAATACAAATTTATATTTAATCTGACTAGAAATTTCGGGATGAAAATATTTCGGATCCCATCAAATGTGGGAAATTTTATTGAATTCTGTTTTGAACGGTTGGTTGAAATTATTAATCGTTGTCCTAGCTATAAAATGGGTTGTACTTTTAACAAACTGTAAATGGGCTGTAGTAAATTCCATTAGAATTCAAAAATGGGTTGTTGCTACGTCTTGAGCTTGCGTTGGTTTTCCTTGAAGAGGAAAGGGTGATGCAGCAATAGTAGCGTAAGTATTTCCCTCCGTTTTTGAGAACCAAGGTATCAATCCAGTAGGAGGCTCCTCAAAAGTCCCACGCACCTACACAAACAAACAAAGAACTCGCAACCAACGCAATAAAGGGGTTGTCAATCCCTTCACGGCCACTTGCGAAAGTGAGATCTAATAGAGATAGTATGATAAGATAAATATATTTTTGGTATTTTGTAACATAGATGCAAAAAGTAAAGATGCAAATAAAAGTAGATTGGAAGCAAATATGATAAGAGATAGACCCGGGGGCCATAGGTTTCACTAGTGGCTTCTCTCAAGATAGCATAAGTATTATGGTGGGTGAACAAATTACTGTCGAGCAATTGATAGAAAAGTGAATAATTATGAGATTATCTAGGCATGATCATGTATATAGGCATCACGTCCACAACAAGTAGACCGACTCCTGCCTGCATCTACTACTATTACTGCACACATTGACCGACTCCTACCTGCATCTAGAGTATTAAGTTCATAAAGAACAGAGTAACGCATTAAGCAAGATGACATGATGTAGAGGGATAAACTCAAGCAATATGATATAAACCCCATCTTGTTATCCTCGATGGCAACAATACAATACGTGCATTGCTGCCCCTGCTGTCACTGGGAAAGGACACCGCAAGATTGAACCCAAAGCTAAGCACTTATCCCATGGCAAGAAAGATAAATCTAGTAGGCCAAACCAAACTGATAATTCGAAGAGACTTGCAAAGATAACTCAATCATACATTAAAGAATTCAGAGAAGATTCAAATATTATTCAAAGATAAATTTGATCATAAACCCACAATTCATCGGATCTCGACAAACACACTGAAAAAAGAGTTTACATCGAATAGATCTCCACAAGAGAGGGGGAGAACGTTGTATTGAGATCCAAAAAGAGAGAAGAAGCCATCTAGCCAATAACTATGGACCCGTAGGTCTGTTATAAACTACTCACAACTCATCGGAGGGGCAAGGATGTTGATGTAGAAGCCCTCCGTGGTCGATTCCCCCTCCGGCAGAGTGCCGGCGAAGGCTCCAAGATGAGATCTCGCGGATACAGAAGGTTACAGCGGTGGAAATTGTGTTTCGTTGGCTCCCTGGATGTTTTCGGGGTACGTAGGCTTATATAGGAGGAAGAAGTACGTCAGTGGACGCCTGAGGGGCCCACGAGACAGGGGGCGCGCCCTCCTATCTCGTGGAGGCCTCGGCTGCTTCTTGACTTGCGCTCCAAGTCCTCTGGATCACGTTCATTCCAAAAACCACGCTCCCGAAGGTTTCATTCCGTTTGGACTCCATTTGATATTCCTTTTCTTCGAAATACTGAAATAGGCAAAAAAACAGCAATACGGGCTGGGCCTCCGGTTAGTAGGTTAGTCCCAAAAATGATATAAATGTGTAAAATAAAGCCCATAAACATCCAAAAAGGGTAATATAATAGCATGGAACAATCAAAAATTATAGATACGTTGGAGACGTATCAAGCATCCCCAAGCTTAATTCCTGCTCGTCCTCGAGTAGGTAAATGATAAAAAGAGAATTTTTGATGTGGAATGCTACCTAGCATAATTCTCAATGTAATTTTCTTTATTGTGGCATGAATGTTCAGATCCAGATGATTCAAAATAAAAGTTCATATTGATAAAAGAAATAGTAACACTTAAAGCATACTAATCAAAGTAATCATGTCTTCTCAAAATAACATGGCAAAAGAAAGTTCATCCCTACAAAATCATATAGTTAGGCTATGCTTCATTTTCGTCACACAAAGATGTTCCCAACTTCTATACCCCCGAAGACAAGCCAAGCAATTGTTTCATACTTAAATAATCTCAAACTTTTTCAACCTTCACGCAATACTTGAGCGTGAGCCATGGATATAGCACTATGGGTGTAATAGAATATGATGATGTGGATTGTATGGAGAAGACAAAAAAGGAGAAAGTCTCACATTGACGAGGATAATCAACGGGCTATGGAGATTGTCGGTGTACTAAAGTAGGGGTACCTTAGTATCCCGAACTTGTGCACGGGCAGTCGCAGAGCCCCGCGGCAAGGCTTGCCGGGTGACCGCCAAGGTCCTCCGTGGTCCCTTTGGAGCCATTCAAGAACTAAGTGTTCAAGACGAGGAGACAAGACCCCGGCAAGAGGAGCTTGCCGGGAAGGCCAACCAAGGCATCTCAAGGAACTTGCCGCGACACACCACACGTCCCGGCAAGACCCGGTGAGCGACAAGCTTCCGGATCCGACAAGACAACGACCGCGGCAAGGCGCTTGCCGTGGCGAACTACCACTCTGTACCCGCGCTCTAGCACATCCACCAACGTGTCGCCCTGGGACCTTCCCAGGCGCGCGTGGCAAGAGGCTGTGCAGCTAGCGGTGCAAGGTGGCAAGCAGAGATGACAAGATGGCCATCGTGGCAAGCGGTGGCGCCCCTGACGGTCCTTTTTATGCACTGTTTGGGTGACACAGATGGGCATTTAATGCCCTTGTCCCCTGCCGTCAGGGTTAGGTAGGATACACTGTTCAGGTAGTTGTACCAACCACAACTCCTTTTCCATTTTTGCCCTCGCCTACGTTGCCACCTGTCAGTGACCCCTTGAGCATATAAAAGGAGGCCCATGCGCAACGTAGGGGGGGTTCGAAGCATTCGAAACCAGAAAACACTCACGCTCCCGAGCAAGAACTCAATACAATCAGACAAGCAGCAGTAGGAGTATTATCTCTCCGGAGAGCTCCGAAGCTGGGTAAATCGCTCGTGTGCTTCGCCTCGATCTGCTCTTCGTGCGATCTCCGCCCCCCCCCCCCCCCCCCCCCCCCCCCGCTGAACCAAAAGGGACTCCGGTCCCATAGGTGTTCGTTCCCATGACATCTATGGCGCGCCAGGTAGGGGGCGTCAAGGTTGTGTGAACCTGATCCGGCGTTCGCACGAGCTACATCTTCAGCATCGTCATCGACATGCCACCGAAGAAGAAGGCTTCGGAGGTGGCTGCTCCGTCCACGTCGCTCCCACCGCCACCGGAGCAAACGGGTGGTGGGATAGACGCTGGCGGAGGAACGGGCGTCGACGAGGGAGCTCACGGTGCTGCCAGGTCCAAGGACAAGGCAGCACAGACCTCGGCGTCCGTACACGCACCGCGCCCATCTCAGGAGGTGCGGGACCGACAGCGTCATGGTACTCGTGGTACCATACGCTCGTTGGACCAAGATCGAGCTGGTGGATATCAGGGTGCTCAAGACCAGCATGCGCGCCAACATGCTGGCACGAGCAAGACACGGTCGCCTGGACGGGATACTGCTCCTTCCAACCCAGTTGGGAGTCCGAGCATATCCCGCTCCTCACACTGTTCGCCGCCGCCACCGAAGACCCCAGCAGAAGCATTAGCCCGAGCTAAACTGCTCCTGGATTACCCTCCAACGGTGGACAAGATCGACGATTGGAGGGCCACCATTCAGAGTCTCATCGGCTTCGCCAACGGCGACACTCCACGGCAACCGAGTACATCGAAGCCGCGGCAAGATTGCCAGGCACGAGCTGATGGCGACAAGACCGGTGGGGGTGCAACCACCGTTCACTCTCCACGCCGAAGGCCAAGATCGTCGACTCGCCGGGTCAACCTCGACACTGACTCCACAGCGTCATCAGATCCACGAGCTCGTCGCGATCAGCGCCAAGTTCTTCAAGAACGACAGCAAGAAGACGCTCGTACTCGCATCGAGCGCCAAAGAGAAGCGCGGCGTCAATCGGACCAGCGCGCTGGGCCCACTGTCGACATGCATGCGCCAGGGGAACCAGGCGACTTGCCGTACACGGTAGGTTGCCCTGTGTTCACTCGTGAGCTGCGGCAAGTCCAGTGGCCCAGCACGAAGAATTTCAAGCCAGACGTACCAGAGAAGTACGATGGCAAGACGCATCCGTCAGAGTTCCTCAGCATCTACACCATCGCGGTGCAAGCTGCCGGGGGACGGGACGACAAGATCCTTGCCAACTACTTCCTGCTGGTGCTCAAGCCCAATGTCAGATCCTGGCTCATGCACTTGTCGGACAACTCCATATCCTCATGGGCAGATCTATGCCATCAGTTTGTCGGTGCCTTTACAGGCGGCCACAAACCTCATGGCCAAGAGAGCGACCTTCACATACTCGTCCAGAAGGAAGGAGAGTCACTGCACAAGTACACTCAGAGATTCAGCCGTGTACAGCACACAATCCCAGATGTCCACCCTGCCGTGGTCATCAGCGCGTTCCATCAGAACGTGCATAACCGCAGGATGCGAGAGGAGATGGCGATGTGCAAGATCAGGGACGTCAGTGAGCTATATGCCCTGTCTGACAAGTGTGGACGTGCTGAGGAAGGGAGGAGACTCCCCAGAGAGAATACAGGAGCAGGAGGATCTGACAGCGAGGATGCTGCCCCGGCAAGGAAAAACCAGCGGCGGAACAACAGGAAGAGGAAAGGCAAAGATGTGCTAGTTGTTGAGCAGTCCGGCAACGGAGGTGGCGCTGAGAAAGCCAAAGCTGGTACCCCCGGCGAGGCTGTGGCGGTCGCCGACAAGCAGGGCAGCTCCGACAAGCAGTACTGCAAGATCCACCGCACCAAGGGCCATGATCTCCAGAGCTGCAAGAAGGTCGAGCAGCTTGTCGAGCAGCAGAAAGCTGAGTACGAGCGACGCGACAAGGAGAAAGCCCAAGAAGGTACTGGAGGATCCGGCAAGAAGCGCCCCGGCCGGGGAGGACGCCGCGGCAAGGCCAAGCAGCGGCAAGGAGATAGACCTCCCCGCGGCCGCGACAAGGATGAAGATGACGACGACGATGAAGATATGGATGATGACGAGGCCGATGAGTAGGAGTTCCAGAAAGCCACAGAGGTTCTGTGCGTTGACGGCGGTGCTTCTCTGCATACTTCACACCGCCAACTCAAGCAGTGGGTGCGGGAAGTCAATGCGGCAGAACCACCCGTCGAGTCACGCAAGCCTCTGAAGTGGTCCAGCACGCCTATCATCTTTGATATTGAGGACCACCCTGATCGCATAACTGTGGTCGGGTGCTTGCCGATGTTGGTTTCACCAACTATCCTCAACCTCAAGGTCACAAAGATGCTAGTAGACGGCGGGGCTGGCTTGAACCTGATCTCCTCCGCGGTACTCCAGAAACTCCAAATCCCTGACAGCGAGCTCGAAGAGACCGGCACATTCCAAGGAATCAATCCGGGAATGAGCAAGCCGAAGGGGAAGATCACGTTGCCGGTGACATTTGGCAGCGAGCTGAACTTCAGGACTGAGAGGGTCACTTTTGACGTTGCTGATTTTCCATTGCCTTACAATGGAATACTCAGCCGTCCAGCACTCGCCAAGTTCATGGCGGCCTCTCACTATGCATAGAACATGCTGAAGATGCCAGGTCCGATAAGTGTCATCTCTGTCCCTGGCAACAAGAAGGATGCCCTTATCTGCACCGACAAGATCTACCGGGAAGCAGCAGCCGTAGCAGAATGCAAGTCACTTGCCACTGAAGCTCCCGGGGGGAAGAAGAAGACCAAGTCCGGCAAGAGCTCTGATACCCAATCCGGCAAGCGCACCTCTTCGGAGTGCTGCGCTACCATCGAGGATGCACCATCGAGCTCCACCGGCAAGTGTAAGAAGGCAAAGGCAGCTCCACCAGAAACCAAGAAGGTGTCCGCCAAGGAGGACGGCACTGGTGGTACCTTCACCATCAGTGCCACTCTCGACCCTAAATAGGAAAGCGCGCTCGTTGCTTTCCTGCGGGCGAACGTCGACGTGTTTGCGTGGCAACCGTCTGACATCCCCGATGTTCCCAGGAAAGTAATCGAGCACCATCTTGCCGTTTGTCCTCATGCGCGGCCCGTCAAGCAGAAGGTCAGGAAGCAAGCAGTGGAGCGCCAAGAATTCATCGCAGAAGAAATCAAGAAACTGGAAGCAGCAGGCCTTGTCAGAGGAGTGCTCCATCCTACGTGGTTGGCCAATCCTGTAGTCGTGCGCAAGGCAAACGGGAAATGGAGGCTTTGTATCGACTTTACCGATGTTAATAAAGCTTGTCCCAAAGACCCATTTTCCTTGCCGCGCATTGACCAGATTGTTGACTCCACGGCCGGATGTGACTTGCTTTCCTTTCTTGATGCATACTCAGGATACCATCAGATCTTCATGGCAGAAGAGGATGAGGAGAAGACCGCATTCATCACTCCATGTGGCACCTACTGTTTTGTACGGATGCCTTTCGGTTTAAAGAATGCTGGTTCAACATTTGCAAGGGTAGTCCATGACGCTTTTGAGCCACAGTTGCACAGAAATGTGGAAGCCTACATGGATGACATAGGGGTCAAGAGCAAGGACAGGGCAACTCTGATTCAAGATTTAGATGAAACATTTGCAAATCTGCGCAAGATCAACCTCAAGCTCAACCCCGAGAAGTGCGTGTTTGGAGTTCCATCCGGCAAGCTTCTCGGGTTCTTCGTGTCTCAGCGGGGAATTGAAGCCAATCCCGACAAGATCAAGGCCATTGAGCAGATCGAAGCACCAAAGCGCGTCAAGGATGTACGAAGGCTTGCCGGTTGCATGGCTGCTCTCAGCAGGTTTATCTCTAAGTCTGATGAGCGCGCCCTGCCATTTTTCAAAATATTGAAAAAGGCAGGTCCAATGAAATGGACTCCAGAAGCGGAGGCTGCGCTGCAGGACTTGAAGAGATACCTGTCCTCCACTCCAATACTTGTGGCACCTAAACCACAAGAGAAGTTGCTGCTGTATATAGCGGCAACCAATCAAGTGGTTAGTGCTGCGTTAGTAGCGGAGAGGGAGGCGGATGATGAGCCAGCAACCGCGGCAAGTGCACCCAGCGACAAGCAGGGGGCTTCACCGGCAAGCTCTGGTCCCGACAAGGATAGATCTGCGCAGGCGCATGAGGAAATATAGAAGAAAATGGTGCAGCGCCCAGTTTACTTTGTCAGTTCCCTTCTGCAGGGGGCTAGGTCAAGGTATTTTGGTGTGCAGAAATTGCTTTTCGGCCTTCTCATGGCCTCGAGAAAGCTGCGCCATTACTTCCAAGCACATGAGATCACAGTTGTCACTCGTTTTCCGCTAAAGAGGATACTGCAGAATCCAGAAGCAACAGGCAGGATTGTCGAGTGGGCACTGGAACTGTCAAGCTTTGGCCTCAAGTTTGAGAGCACTTCAACTATCCAAAGCAGAGCATTGGCAGAGTTCATAGCAGAGTGGACGCCAACTCCAGATGAAGAAATTCCAGAAACGAGCATCCCCGTCAAGGAAGCAAGCAAAGAGTGGTTGATGTACTTTGATGGTGCCTTCTCGCTGCAAGGTGCCGGTGCGGGTGTGCTGCTTGTCGCACGCACCGGAGAGCACCTCAAGTACGTAGTCCAGATGCACTTTCCCAAGGAGCAAGCAACAAACAATACCGCAGAGTATGAAGGTTTGCTTGCCGGTCTCAGGATCGCAGCAGATCTTGGGATCAAGAAGCTTATTGTCAGGGGTGACTCGCAGCTTGTCGTCCGCCAAGTGAACAAGAATTATCAGAGTCCGTTGATGGAAGCTTACGTTGATGAGGTGAGGAAGTTAGAAGAGCACTTTGACGGCCTATAGATAGAACATGTTCCGAGAGCTCAGAACGACATTGCCGATGGCCTGTCAAAGTGCGCCGCACTTAAGTTACCTGTGGAACCAGGGATCTTTGTGCTCAAACTGACTCAACCGTCCGTAACACCATCAACTGGACAGAGCAAGAAGAGGAAGTTGATTTCTGGTGACTATTTTCCGGCAGAGCTCCCCGAAGCCGCCGCCAAGAAGGTCCCCAAGATCAACACCAAGGATGCTGAGGAGCAGTCTGCTCCGGCAAGCCCTAGGGTTTGTTCCGTTGAAGCAGACGCTCCCGACAAGTTTTGCTCCGGCAAGCTTGCCGGGGAACATCAAGCTCCGGCTGAGCCGCAGGTTCTTGCTGTAGAAGCGGATGTTCCCGCAGCAGCATATGTGCCTTTAGTCCTTGTTGTCGAGCCGCAAGCTCCAGCATGGGCACAGCAGATTGTCCGTTTCCTTCAGACAGGAGAACTTCCCGAAGAGCAAGAAGAAGTGGAAAGAGTAGCCCGGCAGTCAAGTATGTACCAGTTTGTCGATGACACACTGTACAGAAGAAGACTCAACGGTGTGAAATTGAAGTGTATTCCCCGGGAAGACGGACAGAAGCTGTTGGCGGAGATACATGGAGGCATATGTGGTCACCACATTGGCGCAAGGGCACTTGCCGGCAAAGCATTCCGGCAAGGTTTCTTTTGGCCGACATCCCTCCAGGATGCAACTGCACAAGTAACTAAGTGTGAAGCGTGCCAGTTCCATTCAAGCAGATACACCAACCAGCTCAAGCTCTCCAGACGATCCCTTTATCCTGGCCATTTTCGGTCTGGGGGCTCGACATCCTCGGCCCCTTTCCCCGAGCTATCGGGGGCTTTGAGTACTTGTACGTTGCCATCGACAAGTTCACAAAGTGGCCGGAAGTGGAAGCAGTGAGGAAGGTGACAGCACAGTCAGCAGTCAAGTTCTTCAGGTCGATTGTTTGCCGTTTCGGGATACCTAACAGGATCATCACCGACAATGGCACGCAATTCACGAGCCGCACCTTCATGCAGTACGTCCAAGATCTTGGCGCCAAGGTCTGCTTCGCTTCTGTTGCTCACCCGAGAAGCAACGGTCAAGCGGAGAGGGCAAATGTTGAAGTGCTACGTGGGCTCAAGACCAGGACTTTCGACAGGCTGCACAAGTGCGGAAAGAACTGGATTGAGGAGCTATCGGTGGTTCTTTGGTCGATCAGGACGATGCCAAATCGAGCCACTGGCCAGACACCTTTTGCTCTAGTCTATGGAGCAGAGGCAGTTCTCCCCACGGAACTCGTATACGGGTCGCCTCGAGTGCTCGCTTATGATGAGCTTGAGCAAGAACAGCTGCGACAAGATGACGCGCTGCTCCTTGAGGAAGACCATCTTCAGGCTGCTGTACGAGCTGCTCGATACCAGCAAGCTTTGCGCCGCTACCATAGCCGCAAAGTTAATGCCAGAAGTCTCGAGGAAGGCGACCTTGTTCTTCGGCGTGTTCAGTCCGCCAAGAATTCCAACAAGTTGACGCCAAAGTTGGAAGGCCCTTACCGGGTGAAACGAGTCACTACGCCTGGCGCTGTCCGCCTTGAGACCGAAGATGGCACTCCGGTGAGCAACTCCTGAAACATTGAGCATCTTCGTAAGTTTTACCCGTAAGGCGCGGTTGCCGGAACCTGTTCCGGCAACCACCTTCTGTACAAGCCTTGCCGCTGTTGCATGTAACCCTTTGTACAAAGCCGGGCGCAGACCTCGTGCATAAATAAAGCTCATGTGCTCCGCACATCTTGTCAATTTCATGCTTTTTATTTTTTGCATGTGTTATCTGACATTTTGTGCAGCGCCTACCCCCGGTAAGCAATAACGAGCCGTAAGGCTCCATATCTTTATTTTCTCTTCTTTCTCTTTCTCAAAGAAAGGAAGGTTCCCTCGCCCACAAGTTTGCCAGGGGGGAAGGAGAAGATAATGGTGTGGACCAGGCGTCGTTCAAGGAAGTTTTGCCTTACCGGGACACAAACGATAGAAAAGCTAAGTTGCCAAAGTTTGAGCAATCAGTTTTAAAATTTTTAAGTTATCTTCCTCGAACGACCGTGCTTTGTATGGAAAACCTGTGCGCGGAGGAACCAACTCGTAGCTAGTTGCGCCCTTACTTTGTTTCGAGTCCGCTCAACAACTTAAGTGAGCCGCGACTAGTCGCGACAAGGTTTCTTGTCGGTAGCGGCACCGCCAGCAGGCTGCTGATGTCCCGCACTCAGCGCTCACGGCTAAGGTGCCTGCACCGGCAAGTTCCCTAAAAGCGTAGGGCAAAAACATACAAAGGATGGAATCAAGTAAAGGAAATAACATAGCAAATACTGCCCAAAATAAAGTTATATTACAAGATAACTTGTCGCAGCTCTAATAGATTGTTCCCGTAACATGACCAAACAGCGACAAGAAAAAGAGGAAACGGGCGGCCTAATCTACGCGATCGCCATCAACCCTACTGACTTCGTTCACCTTGTCCACAATGGGTGCGATAAGGGCCTTGAGCGCTTCCAGATCAGCATCCGCCGGCAGCTTCTTGAGGACGTTGGTGAGGTTGAGGCCTGGGTTGCGGAAGGCCACCTTCACCAACACCTTCTGCAGAACTCTCGCACAGATCGTGCGCGACTCGTCGGCCAACTGCTTTGGGATCCTTTCCCGGAGTCGCTGGAGTGTCGTCGCCACGCCCTTGAAGAACAAAGTGAGCTTGGCGCTGGGCTGGAGGTTCCCATCGGAGGAATACCCAAAATCTTCCATCCCCAGCTGCGCCAGCTCCCCGTTGATGACTGTGCGATATTCACGAGACCCTCTGTCCAGAGTTCCACAGTCTCCCTAAAAGTGTTCTGGGTTTCGGCGGCCCTCGTCAGCAGCGCTTCGTTGGCCTTGATCTCCTCCTTCAAGGCCACCTCCCGCTCCTTGGCGCCGTCCAGCGTCTCGGTCAAAGTAGCCAGCTTTATCTCGAGATCTGCGTTGGAGTCCTTGGCGGCGCTAAGCTCCTTGCCCTTCTCAACGAGACGACCCTGCAGCTCGCCGTGGGCGAGGGCATCCTTCTCGCGCTCACGCTTGAGCACGGCAAGCTCTTCGCCGCTCGTCTTGAGATCGGCCTCCAGCTGCGCCACCTTCATCTCCAGTTCCTTCTTGGCGGCCTCGGCAGCTGCGGCCGCGTCTTCTGCTTCCTTGGGGGCCCCACCAAATGTCTGCTCTCGCGCGGCAAGCTCCTCCTCATGGCTGTCAAGATTGACTTTTCGCTGCGCCAGCTCGCCTTCCCGCGCAAACAGCTCCTCGGCGACAAGCCGCTGTTGTTCTTCGGCTTCAGCCTTCTCGAGGAGGAAGGCTTTCCGCGCCTCGGCGAGTTGCGCCCGCTCCTCTACAATAGACTGGAGGGCTTCCTGGTTGCGACTCCGGAGCTCCTCCACATGCTTCTCAATATCCACTCCCGCCTACGCGACAAGCGCTTCCCGGGATTCCACCTTGGCTTGTCGGGCGCGGTAGAGTGACACCAGCTTCCGCAGCAGTTGCTCTTCCTCAGACTCGCCGTTGCTGCTGGTCGGCGCGTCAACCAGCGTCAGCCCAGCGGAAGCGAGCACTTCTCCGTCAAAAGTTTCTCCTTCAACCGGCGCCCTGGAGCTTGACGCCCAGGGGAGCTTGATGAAGACGCCATCGCCGGCCTTCAAATAGGCGCCGGGCTGGGGCTCTTCGGAGCCTGACACTGCGGCGGTGGCAGAGGGATCGGCGGTCGGCGTAGCGCCTTGCACTCCTGCGGCCTCAGGGTCGTCAGTGCGATCGCCAGACCCCTCGCCAGCTCCTGCGGCGCCAGCTTTGGCGGCCTCTTCGCCGGCGGGCTCATCGGCGCCGGCTTCCTCCTCAGTGGCGGCGGCGTCGTCGGTGTTGCCACGTGCGTTCTCCTCGCCGGTGGCCTCGGTTTTCATCGGCTCCGTAGAAGATGGATCTGACGGCCGGGAAAAGAGAGAAAAAAGTCAAGCAAATATCCAAAAAGAAGATCAGAAGAAGAAGAACACAAGGGAAGTTTTCAAGCAAGAAGGGTTACCTGTACTGGGATCTGCAGTCATGGGCTCCACCACCGGGGGGTCGCTGGTGCTGTCCCTTGCCGGAGAACCGTCCTTTGCCGGAGAACTGTCCCTTGCCAGAGAACGCTCCCTTGTCGGGGAATCCTCCCTTGGCAGCGTAGTCGAAGCAGATAGCATCTCGGGGGTGGCTTCCGGGTGCTCCTGGTGAGGCCGTTCTGCTCCTACACAAACCAAAGACAGATGTCAGCAAATAAAGAGCACCCATGCGCGCCTAACAGCAAAAAGTAAACCATATACTTACGCTGGGGGCTGCTTTGGGGAAGGATCGCCGGGTCCGGCAAGGTGGTCTCGGGCGCGCCCCCTGCTGTCGCGGTGGGTTCGTCCTCGATGATGATCACCGGGGCCTTGGCTCTCTTTGCTGCTCTCTGGGCCAGCGTCCTGAAAAGGAATAGGTTCAGAATAAAGCAAGTCAGACGCAAGACAAAACAGCGAGAATTGAAGAACTACAAGTACAACAGAGAATCTTACTCTTCTTCTTCCTCGTCGGAGCTGAGCGCGGAGAGGTCGAAGTCCGGCCCACCTTCGGCGCGACGAGGCGGAGGAGTAGGTTCCCTTGACCGCTTGGCGGGGGCAGTGGCGGTGGTCCGAGAAGACCCCGCTCCAGTTGCCGCAGCGACGTGAGGCGCCCCTGCGGCAACATAGCTTGTCGCGGTGGAGCGTGTCGCGCGGCGCGACGGTTGTTGACCCGTCTGCCGCCCTGCTACGTCCCCGGCCCTGCGGAGACGCCTTCTTGGTGGAGCTGGGGGCTGCGCTGGGGGCTCTGCCTGCGGCAAGCCGCTTGAAGATGACGGACCGCTCACACCCTCGGCGGGCTCGCTCGACTCGGCTTCGGGCTCGGCAAGCTCTCCCTCGCCGGCAAGCTCTCCGGCAAGCTCATCTCGATCGGCAAGGCTTGCCGCCTCTGCTGCCTCTGCCTCCTCCACGGTGAATCCAAACTCGCCCGCGGTAGCGGCTGCTGCCGCCTCTTCCGCCCTGGTGGCGATGCGCCGCATCTCCGCATCAGTGGTGTCGTGGGTGAGGCTTCTCTGCTCGTCGGAGCGGACCGCCACCTCCACCAGGCCGTCGAAGAACTGCTGCACAACGTCATCCGCAGGCTCTTGCCAAGTTGGGACAAGTCCATGCGAGTCGCACAGCGGCATCATTGCACGGATGCGATCGAGCGAGGAATTGTTGCACAGCGGGACGACGCCCGTCGGCAGCCTGAACCATTCGGGATGCTGAGGGTCGTGCTTGAACAGCTCCTTGAGCATCGCGTCCAGCTCCAAGACAGTGAAGTTGAAGTTGAGGCTCGGGCGCAGCCTCATGATGTCCACCGGACCCCCAAATTCCCAGGCGGGTCTCCTCCTCTCTTGCAGGGGGGCGATGCAGCGGCGAAGAAAATCCGCACCAACGGCGCCTACAGTGAGCCCGGCAAGCCTGAGGCGCAAGATCCGGGTGATGGCAATCTTCAGCCTATCGTCTTCTGCGGCCAGGGCGCTCCAATCGTTGCCGCGCACTACAGGGGCTTGGCGCTGGGCGGTGAATGGCTGCGGGTCCTCCTCAACAATCCAGCACCATTCTGCTATCCACTCCTCCCACTTGCTACGGAGCTCTCCTTCTAGATACGCTTCCTTCTTGCCGGCTCTCGAGATCCAGGCGATTCCGCCGGATAGGGGCTCCCCTCTCTCAACCCGGGGCATAAAGAAGTGGCGGAAAAGGGCTACATTTGGATGGACTCCGACAAAGTTTTCGCAGAGATGTGCAAAAACTGCCATGGTCAGAACAGCATTGGGGGTGAAATCAAGGAGGTGGAACCCGTAGGTATTCATGATATCGCAGAAGAACTCAGAGAAAGGCGGGCAGAGCCTGCAGTAGAAGAACAGTGCGAAGAACGGATATCCATTCGGAGCCCGTTCCGAAGCGGCGGCGGAGAGTACCTTCGTGCGCGGATGCGCTCGCATCTCCGTCGACCAGAAGAGGTAATACCACTCCCTCAGCTCCTTCGCGGCGAGCTCGGGGGGGAAGGTTGCCCGCTCCTTTCGCAGCGCCTCGAGCCGCAGTGCCTCGGCCGACTTCACAGCCTTCCCGGCTTTCGGAGCCATGGCGGAGGTAGTGGGGGAGATCGAAGGCGTTGGTGGCGCCGGTGGCGATGGGGGGCGGAGCACCGCTCTCTTTCGACTTTGGAGGAAGGGGGGAGCGGCGGAGATTTCTGAGATTGGATTAGCAACTGGCGAGGTGGGCGAACTGCCCCTGTTTCCCCTGCTTATAAAGAGGGAGGGGGCGGACCTTCCGCTTTTCCGAATAAAGAACCACCCACGATCTCTCCCACGATGCCGCATTCAACGCGTGCCATTACGGGAGGGCGCGGTGGATACGGAGTAAGATACGGCGTGCCCCAGGCCGCGCGTGCCCGTGCCCTGTTTTGGGCCTGGCCCAACAGCGCTCAGCACCGTGTGTGGCCCAGGCCCGGGGGCTCCTGTCGGTGTACTAAAGTAGGGGTACCTAAGTATCCCGAACTTGTGCATGGGCAGTCGCAGCGCCCCGCGGCAAGGCTTGCCGGGTGACCGCCAAGGTCCTCCATGGTTCCTTTGGAGCCATTCAAGAACAAAGTGTTCAAGACGAGGAGACAAGACCCCGGCAAGAGGAGCTTGCCGGGAAGGCCAACCAAGGCATCTCAAGGAACTTGCCGCGACACACCACACGTCCCGGCAAGACCCGGTGAGCAACAAGCTTCCGGATCCGACAAGACAACGACCGCGGCAAGGCACTTGCCGCGGCGAACTACCACTCTGTACCCGCGCTCCAGCACATCCACCAACATGTCGCCCTGGGACCTTCCCAGGCGCGCATGGCAAGAGGCTGTGCAGCTAGCGGTGCGAGGTGGCAAGCAGAGATGACAAGATGGCCATCGTGGCAAGCAGTGGCGCCCCTGACGGTCCTTTTTATGCACTGTTTGGGTGACACAGACGGGCATTTAATGCCCTTGTCCCCTGCCGTCAGGGTTAGGTAGGATACACTGTTCAGGTAGTTGTACCAACCACAACTCCTTTTCCATTTTTGCCCTCGCCTACGTTGCCACCTGTTGGTGACCCCTTGAGCATATAAAAGTAAGGCCCATGCGCAACGTAGGGGGGTTCGAAGCATTCGAAACCAGAAAACACTCATGCTCCCGAGCAAGAACTCAATACAATCAGACAAGCAGCAGTAGGAGTATTATCTCTCCGGAGAGCTCCGAAGCTGGGTAAATCACTCGTGTGCTTCGCCTCGATCTGCTCTTCGTGCGATCTTCGCCCCCCGCCGAACCGAAAGGGACTCCGGTCCCATAGGTGTTCGTTCCCACGACAGAGATGCCCATCAATTGATGTCAACATGAGGAGTAGGGATTGCCATGCAACGGATGCACTAGAGCTATGGATAAATGCTCAACAAAAGAAAACTAGTGGGTGTGCATCCAACTTGCTTGCTCACAAGACCTAGGGCATTTGAGGAAGCCCATCGTAGGAATATACAAGCCAAGTTCTATAATGAAAAATTCCCTCTAGTATGAAAAAGACAACTTATGAGACTCACTATATGAAAAACATGGTGCTACTTTGAAGCACAATATATGAGACTCACTACATGAAGAACAGGTGCTACTTTGAAGCACAAGTGTGGAAAAAGAGATAGTAACATTGACCTTTTTATTTATTTTCTTTTATTTTCTTCTTTTTTTCTTTTTTTGGCCTTCCTTTTTTTCTTTTGGCCTTTCTTCTTTTTTTTCTTTGGGCAATGCTCTAATAATGATGATCATCACACTTCTATTGATTACAACATATGAATTACAACTCGAAACTAGAACAAGATATGACTCTATATGAATGCCTCCGGCGGTGTACCGAGATGGTGCAATGAATCAAGAGTGACATGTGTGAAAAATAATGCATGGTGGCTTTGCCACAAATACAATGTCAACTACATGATCATGCGATGGCAATATGACAAAAGTAAAGTATGTCATGATGATGATGAATAGAACGGTGGAAAGTTGCATGGCAATATATCTCAGAATGGCTATGGAAATGCCATAATAGGTAGGTATGGTGGCTGTTTTGAGGAAGATATAAGGAGGTTTTTTATGATAGAGCGTATCGTATCACGGGGTTTGGATGCACCAGCGAAGTTTGCACCAACTCTCAAGGTGAGAAAGGGCAATGCACGGTACCGAAGAGGCTAGCAATGGCGGAAAGGTAAAAGTGCGTATAATCCATGGACTCAAAATTAGTCAAAAGAACTCATATACTTATTTCAAAAATTTAGAAGTCATCAAAAATCAAGTACTACGCGCATGCTCCTAGGGGGATAGATTGGTAGGAAAAGACCATTGCTCGTCCCCGACCGCCAGTCATGAGGATGCACAAGCCAGGTGCACTTCATGTTTCAAATTTGTTACATAACTTTAACCATACGTTCATGCTACGGGACTTGCTAACTTCAACACAAGCATTCTTTAAATTCATAATCACCCAACTAGCATGACTTTAATGTCACTACCTCCATATCTCAAAACAATTATCAAGTATCAAATTGATCATAGCATCCAATTCACTTCCTATGATAGTTTTTATTATACCCAACTTGGATGCCTACCATTATAGGACCAATTTTATAACCATAGAAAATACCATGATGTTCTATAAGACTCTCAAAAATATATAAGTGAAGCATGAGAGACTAGCAATTTCTTCAAAATTAAGTCACCACCATGCTCTAAAAGATATAAGTGAAGCACTAGAGCAAAAACTATCAAGCTCAAAAGATATAAGTGAAGCACATAGAGTATTCTAGCAAATTCTAATCAAATAGGCTTCTCCCAAAAGGTGTACAGCAAAGATGATTGTGGTAAACTAAAAAGCAAAGACTAATATAATACACGACGCTCCAAGCAAAACACATATCATGTGGCGAATAAAAATATAGCTCCAAGTAAAGTTACCAATGAACAAAGACGAAAGAGGGGATGCCTTCCCGGGGCATCCCCAAGCTTAGGCTTTTGGCTATTCTTGAATATCTTGGGGTGCGTTGGGCATCCCCAATCTTAGGCTCTTGCCACTCCTTATTCCATAGTCCATAAAAGCTTTACCCAAAACTTGAAAACTTCACAACACAAAACTCAACAGGAAATCTTATAAGCTCCGTTAGTGAAAGAAAACAAAACCAACACATAAGGTACTGTGATGAACTCATTCTTTATTTATTTTGGTGTTAAACCTAATGCAATCCAACTTCTCTATGGTTTATAAACTATTTTACTAGCCATAGATGCATTGAAATAAGCAAACAACACACGAAAAACAGAATCTGTCAAAAACAGAACAGTCTGTAGCAATCTGTAACTAACGCAAACTTATGGAACTCTAAAAATCCTACCAAAATAGGAAGTCCTGGAAAATTTGCCTATTGATCATAAGCAAAAAGAATCAACGCAAAATCAAGTTTATGTGATTTAACAAAACTAACTTCGTGCGTGCAAAGTTTCTGTTTTTCAGCAGAATCAAATCAACTATCATCATAGGTTATCCTATAGGTTCTACTTGGCACAAACACTAATTAAAAGATAAAAACACATCTAAACAGAAGGTGGATGCAAGATTTATTGCTAAACAGGAACAAAAACAAAAAACACAAAGAAAATTGGGTTGCCTCCCAACTAGCGCTATCGTTTAACGCCCCTAGCTAGGCATAAAAGCGAAGATAGATCTAATGAGTGCCATCTTTGGCACTAAATTCATAAGTAGCTCGCATGATAGATTCATAAGGTAATTTGACTTTCTTTCTTGGAAAGTGCTCCATGCCTTTCTTTAATGGAAATTGGAATCTAATATTCCCTTCCTTCATATCAATAATGGCGCCAAACATTCTAAGGAAAGGTCTACCAAGAATAATAGGGCAAGAAAGATTGCAATCTATATCAAGAACGATAAAATCCACGGGCACCAAATTTCTTTTGCAACAATGAGAACATCATTGATTCTTCCCATTGGATTTTTAATGGTGGAATCCGCAAGGTGCAAATTTAAAGAGCAATCATCAAGATCATGGAAACCTAGAATATCACATAAAGTTTTTGGAATCGTGGAAACACTAGCACCCAAATCACACAAAGCAAAACACTCATGATCTTTAATTCTAATCTTTATAGTAGGTTCCCACTCATCATTAAGTTTTCTAGGTATAGAAACTTCCAAATTAAGTTTTTCATCATAAGATTGCATCAAGGCATCAACAATATGTTTGGTAAAAGCTTTGTTTTGACTATAAGCATGAGGAGAATTAACAACGGATTGCAACAAGGAAATACAACCTTCTAAAGAACAATTATCATAATCAAAATCCTTGAAATCCAAGATAGTGGGTTCAATACTATTTAAAGTTGTGACCTCTCCAATCCCACTTTTACCAAATTTAGCATATCTAAAAACTCCGAGTTTTTTGGACGCCTTCTAGGTAAAGTTGACTCATCATCAGTCCCATAATTATCAAGATTCATATTGCAAAACATAGATCTAATAGGAGACGCATCAATAACTTTAAGATCCTCATCATTATTTTCATCTAATTTTTCTGGTTTGGCGGCCATCTTATTGACTAAGGTGGCTTGCTTATGAGAAATTTTGGCTATAGCATTTTCAAGCCGGGTAATTTGAGCGTTAACACCATAAAATTCTTTATTCATATCATCAAGCTCTTTGTTCATAAACCCCAAAAAAACCTTTTTGTTCCTTAAGCTCTTTTCTAAAGAAATTATTATGCTCAAATTGCAAATTCATAAAACTTCTAATATTTGATTCAGTCTCTTCCAACCTTCTGAGAAGGTGGTCAGAACCCTTAGGCAAAGCCATAAGGACAGACAAGCACACAAGCAAGCGGAAAAAGGCAAGCGAAAAAGACAAAGGAGGAGATTGGGAAAGAGAGGGCGAATAAAACGGCAAGGGTGAAGTGGGGGAGAGGAAAACGAGAGGCAAATGGCAAATAATGTAAATGCGAGGGAGATGGGTTTGTGATGGGTAGTTGGTATGTCTTGACTTGAGCGAAGACCTCCCCGGCAACGGCGCCAGAAATCCTTCTTGCTACGTCTTGAGCTTGCGTTGGTTTTCCTTGAAGAGGAAAGGGTGATCCAGCAATAGTAGCGTAAGTATTTCCCTCGGTTTTTGAGAACCAAGGTATCAATCCAGTAGGAGGCTCCTCAAAAGTCCCACGCACCTACACAAACAAAGAACTCACAAACAACACAATAAAGGGGTTGTCAATCCCTTCACGGCCACTTGCGAAAGTGAGATCTAATAGAGATAGTATGATAAGATAAATATATTTTTGGTATTTTGTAATATAGATGCAAAAAGTAAAGATGCAAATAAAAGTAGATTGGAAGCAAATATGATAAGAGATAGACCCGTGAGCCATAGGTTTCACTAGTGGCTTCTCTCAAGATAGCATAAGTATTACGGTGGGTGAACAAATTACTGTTGAGCAATTGATAGAAAAGCGAATAATTATGAGATTATCTAGGCATGATCATGTATATAGGCATCACGTCCACAACAAGCAGGCCGACTCCTGCCTGCATCCACTACTATTACTCCACACATCGACTGACTCCTACCTGCATCTAGAGTATTAAGTTCATAAAGAACAGAGTAACGCATTAAGCAAGATGACATGATGTAGAGGGATAAACTCAAGCAATATGATATAAACCCCATCTTGTTATCCTCGATGGCAACAATACAATACGTGCCTTGCTGCCCCTACTGTCACTGGGAAAGGACACCACAAGATTGAACCCAAAGCTAAGCACTTCTCCCATGGCAAGAAAGATCAATCTAGTAGGCCAAACAAAACTGATAATTCGAAGAGACTTGCAAAAATAACTCAATCATACATAAAAGAATTCAGAGAAGATTCAAATATTATTCATAGATAAACTTGATCATAAACCCACAATTCATCGGATCTCGACAAACACACCGCAAAAAGAGTTTACATCCAATAGATCTCCACAAGAGAGGGGGAGAACATTGTATTGAGGTCCAAAAAGAGAGAAGAAGCCATCTAGCTAATAACTATGGACCCGTAGGTCTGTGGTAAACTACTCACAACTCATCAGAGGGGCAAGGATGTTGATGTAGAAGCCCTCCATGGTCGATTCCCCCTCCGGCAGAGTGCCAGCGAAGGCTCCAAGATGAGATCTCGCCGATACAGAAGGTTACGGCGGTGGAAATTGTGTTTCGTTGGCTCCTTGGATGTTTTCGGGGTACGTAGGCTTATATAGGAGGAAGAAGTACGTCGATGGACGCCCGAGGGGCCCACGAGATAGGGAAGCACGCCCTCCTATCTCGTGGAGGCCTCAGCTGCTTCTTGACTTGCACTCCAAGTCCTCTGGATCACGTTCGTTCCAAAAATCACGCTCCCAAAGGTTTCATTCCGTTTGGACTCCGTTTGATACTCCTTTTCTTCGAAATACTGAAATAGGCAAAAAAACAGTTGTAAGGGCATATTTATCCCTAAGTGTTTTGGTGATTGATGACAATACTCGTGCGGACTAATCGTGTGCCTTGAGTCCCTCAGATACTTCATCATTAGGCACAAGACGATTCGGTGCCCCTCGGAGACTGTTGAAGCCGGCGTTGTTCTATGTTTCTCTTTGGTGGAGTTGAGTCGTAGGAGAGCCGTACTATTAAGAGGGGGTCCGCGTCGGAAAGGTAGGGTGGAATCACATGTACACTTGTCCCTCCTTTCCTTGCACTTTGGAGCTACCCGTCGTTATCTTGGTTGTGTGAAAAACTGGCGACTACTGCTGTACTTGCGGTAGTACCGCAGGTACAAGCGGTAGTACCGCGGCGCATCACGGTAGTACCGCCCCTTGGTGCGGTAGTACCACGGCACCCTGGCCTAGTGCCGCTCCGGTGCGTTAGTAGGGGCGGATGTAATTTTTTACATCCGCGCCCCTCACGGTAGTACCGCCCCTTTGGTGCGGTAGTACCGCGGCACCCTGGCCTAGTGCCGCTCCGGTGCGGTAGTAGGGGCGGATGTAATTTTTTACATCCGCGCCCCCCACGGTAGTACCGCTCGTCCAGCACGGTAGTACCGCGGGGGCCCACGGTAGTACCGCTCCCTTGGAGTCGTAGTACCGTGGCCCTTCTGCCTAGTACCGCAGTGTCGCGGTAGTAGGCGCGGATGTAATCTTTTACATCCGCGCCGACCACGGTAGTACCACGCCTCGCAAGCGGTAGTACCGCGTCGGGTCTTTGCACCATCCTAGTTTCTGCGGAAGTAAGCACGGATGTAATTTATTTCATCCGCGCCCTTCTCAGGCCGTGACCCTCCTGCCTTGCGGTAGTAGCACAAGGGGGAGCGGTAGTACCGCGCAAGCGGTAGTACTACTCCTTCTTCAGGCTTGTTCCGGCCTGTGCAGTTGCCACGGTAGTACCGTGGTGGTCCACGGTAGTACCGCGCGGCGCCGCGGTAGTACCGCGTCCTTGGAGCGGTAGTACCGTGAGTCGCGGGCAGAACTAGTGGATAACGGTTGGATTTTTTCCACGACTATATAAGGGATGTCTTCTACCTCTAGTTGACTACCTCTTCCACCTCTAAGCTCCATTGTTGCTCCAAGCTCCATTTTGGCCCGATCTCTCTCCCTAGCCGATCAAACTTGTTGATTTGCTCGGGATTGGGTGACAAGGGCCCGATCTACACTTCCACCAAAGGATATTTGATTCCCCCCACTTATCCCTTGCGGATCTTGTTACTCTTGGGTGTTGAGCACCCTAGACGGTTGAGGTCACCTCGAAGCCATACTCCATTGTGGTGAAGCTTCGTGGTGCTGTTGTTGTTGGGAGCCTCCGATTGTTGTGGAGATTGCCCCAACCTTGCTTGTAAAGGTTCGGTCGCCGCCTTCAAGGGCACCAATAGTGGAATCACGGCATCTTGCATCGTGTGAGGGCGTGAGGAGAATACGGTGGCCCTAGTGGCTTCTTGGGGAGCATTGTGCCTCCACACCGCTCTAACGGAGACGTACTTCCCCTTAAAAGGAAGGAACTCCGGTAACACATCCTCGTCTCCACCGGCTCCACTCTTGGTTATTTCGTGCCTTTACTTTCGCAAGCTTACTTATTGTTACATCTCTTGCTTGCTTGCGTGCTAGTTGTTATTGCATCATATAGGTTGCTCACTTAGTTGCATATCTAGACAACCTATTTGTTGCAAAGTTTAATTTGGTAAAGAAAAGCTTAAAAATTGTTAGTTGCCTATTCACCCCCCCCCCCCTCTAGTCAACCATATCGATCCTTTCAATTGGTATCAGAGCCTCGTCTCTTTATTAAGGACTTTGCCGTCCGAAGAGTATGGTTGACACCAACGATGGTGCGGAGGAACACTCCGGTGTGAATCCCATCTCATCTTCGGCCGAAGGGGGAACCTCGGTCTCTCATGAGGAGTTCAATGTGGCTTTAGACACATTGAAAACCTCCATGACGGCCGAGGTTAAAAGCATGTTTAATGATTTCCTAGAGGGACTTAAACTATCTACCGCACCTATGAAAGTGGGTGATCCTACTAACAAGGTGACGGGTGCTATCTCTGACAAGGGGGAAGCTAACAATGAAAAGAGTCCTTCTACTAGTGGTAGAAATGGCACCGGCATCTTTGCCCATGTGGAACCCCCGGTTTATGGAGGGCCAATCCCCTCCACTCATTTGAATCATGCCGGTCCACCTCCTAAATATGAGAAACATGTAGATTTTGATAATTGGGTCTATCGCTTTAAGCGTCATTTGAAACATGTGAACACTAACCTTTGGAGAGTCATTGAAGAAGGTTTTTATCCTCATGACCCAAGCAACTTCACCCCTCGAGAATCCGTGGATAATCAATTCAATGAGAGTGCTCTCTTCATCATCCAAGATGCAATCCTTCCCGAAGATCTCCCTCACCTTCGACCCCATGTCGTGGCTAAAGAAGCATGGAAATGTGTCGAGGGTCTCTATCGTGGAAGTGCTAGCATTCAACGGTCCAACTATGAAGTGGTGCAAGATGAAGCCGATGAGTTTGCAATGAAAGAAGATGAAGAACCTCGTGAGCTCTTTCGAAGAGTGACCAAACTCGCGGTGGCACTTCGAGATCATGGAAGCAAGGACACGGATGACAATTGGATCAAGCGGAAGTTCCTCAAGGCCATGATGCCCTACAACAAAGCCATGTCCTCCGTCATTCGTCAACGACCGGACTTCCACACCATGACCTCAAGTGAAGTGTTGGATGAGTTCGTTGCAATGAGCATCTTGGACAAGACTACCGACAATGCGGTGCTCCGTTCTCAAAGAGCAAAGAAGCCTAACCTTGCTTTGAAGGCCAAGGTTATTGTGGAAGAAGAGGAAGAAGTGGAAGATGAGGAAAGCAACCCCGAAGACACCAAGTTTGACTACCATGAGCACATGGCCCTTGCTTCAAGACAATTTTGGAGCAAGAAGAGCTCAAGACCCAACTTCAACAAAAACAACTCAAGTGGCGTCAAGGGCAAGCAACGAGTTAGAACTTGCTTCAACTGTGGCAACGTGAGCCATTTCGCTGCGGATTGTCCTTATGAGAAGCGGGAAGACAATGGTGGCAAGTTCATTCGGAAAGACAAAGCCAAGTCCTTCCCCAACAAGAACAACTTCACCAAGAAGACTCCCACTCGTGGGTTGGTGGTTCAAGAAGAATACCAAGAGGATGACGATGATGATGAAAGTGAAGAAGCAACGGCCATGGCGTCCATTGCCATTGCTACTCCCCGGGTGTCTCTCTTCGAATCACCCAACGAAAACATCACCGCTAGATGCCTCATGGCTAAAGCCTCAAACAAGGTAACCCCCAACATCACAACCACCATCATTACTAATCCCTCCTTGGAGGACTGCATTGATGAACATGTTGAGTCTAATGAGGAAGTGAATGAATTTGAGTCTTTTATGAGTAAGCTCAAGGGAAAGTCCAAGAAGCACTTTGTTGCTCTCTTGGAACAACTTGGTGAGGCCAATGACATGATCGAGGCTCACGAAGAAACCATCTCCAAGATGGAAGGTCATAGTCGTGACTATGCTGATGAGATATCGGATCTCTCTAATGCTCTTGAGGAAGAGCGTGTGCATCGTTTGACTCTTGAGGAGTCACACAATGATGACCATGCTAAGTTAAAGAAAGATCTTGATCATGCTCTTGTCATGTCTCGTGTGCTAACCTCCGAGAAGGCTAAACTTGGGGTTGATCATGCTAGACTCAAAGAGGAGTTTGAGATACTTGACAAGGCCCACAAGGTCTTGAAGGGTACTCATGCTAGCCTCAAAGAGTCTCATGCTCAACTCCAAGTCAAGCTAATCAAGGAAAAGGCCACCTTTCCTCATATGGTATTAATTGATAATGCATGTGCTACTAACCCTTGTTGTGAGCATGTGCATCTTGTGGAGGAAAATGCCAAGTTGAAGGATCAACTTGAGAAAGGCCTTGTGTCTTGCATTCAAGGTGAGAAAAACCTCAACGACCTTTTGAGCAATCAAAAGGAAGTTGTGGGCAAAGAAGGAATTGGGTTTGCACCCAAGTCCAAGAGCAAGAAGAAGAAGAACAACAAGGCCAATCGTCCTCCTCCTCTCAAACAAACGTTCGTGAAAGAGGGAGAAGGTGCTTCTAAGAAGAAGAAGGAGAAAGTGAAGGAAGTTGATGTCCAAAAGGGCAAAAACATTTCCTCAAACAAAGCCGGCGACTTTAACCCTTCATATGTGTTGTGTCGTGCTAGTGAAGGACATGTTTATGCTAGATTTGTTGGCTCTTCTTATGAGTACATTGAATGGTCTATTTGGGTTCCCAAGACCCTTGTTACTAACATCAAAGGACCCATTACAAAATGGGTACCTAAAACCAAGCATTGATCTCGTGTAGGTGTTTGCTTCCGGTGGGGGATCATGGTTGCTCGATAGTGGAGCAACACATCATATGACCGGGAGCAAGGACTTGGTGGTGGACGTGCAAGAGATTCCATCTATGCCCACCAATGTCGAGTGGGGTGATGCATCACATTCTAAGGTATTGGGCCTCGGCAAGGTTGTCATTTCTCATGATCTAACGATCGAGAAAGTCATGCTTGTTGAGTCCCTTGCATTCAATTTACTTTCCGTTCGTCAACTTGCACTCATGGGCTTTGCTACATTCTTTGATATTGATACCGTGGCCCTCTTGTGGAGCAAGACTCTTAAAGTAGCCTTTGTTGGGCATGTCGAGAATGGTCTCTATGTGGTTAACTTTTCGGAGCAACCCACTAAGACCGCGACATGCCTAATGGCTAAAGTTGACGTGGGATGGCTTTGGCATCGTCGTTTAGCCCACGTCAATATGAGATGTTTGCAAAGTCTTCTCAAGGGGGACCATGTTCATGGACTAACAAATGTTAGTTTTGCCAAAGATCGTGCTTGCAGTGCTTGTATCGAAGGAAAGCTTCATGAAAAGGCTCACCCTCCTTCAACCATCATCTACTCGAAGAGACCCTTGGAGCTCCTTCACATGGATCTCTTCGGGCCTCCATCTTTTGATAGTCTTGGAGGAAGAAAGTATTGCTTGGTGATTGTGGATGATTATTCAAGATACACTTGGGTATACTTCTTCAAGAGGAAGAGTGAGACCCAACAAACCGTCATCGACTTTGCAAATGAAGCTCAACGTCAACATGATGCAAAGATCTTGACAATAAGAAGCGACAACGGCACCGAGTTCAAGAACTACACCTTGGATGAGTTTCTTAGTGATGAGGGGATCAAGCATCAATATGCGGCACCTTATACCCCTCAACAAAATGGTGTTGCAGAGAGGAAGAACCGGACGTTGATGGATGCGGCAAGGACCATGATGGCGGAGTTCAAGTCTCCGTACAACTTTTGGGCCGAAGCCATCAACACCGCATGTCATGCATCCAATCGGCTCTATCTTCGCAAAGGCTTGAACAAGACTCCTTATGAGATTCTCACCGGCAACAAGCCCAACCTCAAGTACTTCCGGGTGTTCGGTTGTAAGTGTTTCATTCTCAAGAAAGGTGTTCGTTTGTCTAAATTTGAGGCTAGAGCTCATGAGGGCATATTTGTTGGTTATGCTACAAACTCTCATGCTTACCGTGTTCTCAACAAGTCCACTGGACTCATTGAGGAGACGTGTAACGTGGAGTTTGACGAAAATAACGGCTCCCAAGTGGAGCAAAGTGGTACTTGTGATGTAGGTGATGAAATTCCTCCCCAAGCCATAAGAAGAATGGGTATTGGTCAAATCCTACCCATTGAGGAACCCCTTGTGGCCGAAGGAGAAGGACAATGCTCTACTCAAGTAGAGCCATCACCTCATCAAGACCCACACGCTTCCAAAGAACAAAGTGAAGGCCCTCAATCTCGTGAACAAGACCAAGGGCAAGATCTACCTCAAGACAGTGGTGAACCTCTAAATGATGCCCAAGGTCAAGTTCTCCCCCTCGAGCAAGTTCAAGATCAAGAGCAACCTCAAGATCAAGAACAAGCTCAAGACGGCGCTCAAAATGATCAAGTCAACCCTCCTCTTTCCACACCCGAGGAGGAATTAGAGCGTCGTGCCGTGAAGATTGCTTCCAAGCTCACCACCCAAGGCCATCTCATGGAAAATGTGGTTGGAAGCCTAAGAAAGGGGGTAAGCACTCGTAGACAATTGGCAAACTATTGTGAACATCACGCGTTTGTCTCTTGTGTCGAACCCCAAAAGGTCTATGAGGCGCTCGAAGACTCGGATTGGCTCAATGCCATGCATGAAGAACTCAACAACTTCGAGTACAACAAGGTGTGGAGATTGGTGCCAAGACCATCCGGGAACCACAACGTCATTGGAACCAAGTGGATCTTCAAGAATAAGCAAGATGCTCATGGGAACATCATTCGCAACAAGGCAAGATTGGTAGCACAAGGCTACTCCCAAGTCGAGGGTATCGACTACGGTGAAACCTTTGCTCCCGTTGCTCGTCTTCAATCCATTCGTTTGTTGATTGCTTATGCTTCCCATCACAACTTTAAGTTACAACAAATGGATGTGAAAAGTGCTTTTCTTAATGGTCCTATTAATGAGTTGGTCTATGTCAAGCAACCCCCCGGGTTCGAGGATCCCTACTTTCCGGATCATGTGTATCAACTCGATAAGGCACTCTATGGCCTTAAACAAGCCCCACGTGTGTGGTATGACCACCTTACCGAGTTGCTACAAGATCGTGGATTTGAAGTAGGGCTAATCGACCCCACTCTTTTTACTAAGAAGGTCAACGGGGAGTTGTTTGTATGCCAACTATATGTTGATGATATTATCTTTGGTTCCCCTAACAAAGCTTTCAATGAAGAATTTGCCGCTCTCATGACCTCCAAGTTTAAGATGTCTTCGATGGGAGAGTTGAAGTTCTTCCTTGGTTTTGACATCAAACAAAGAAGAGAAGGAACCTTCATCAACCAAGCCAAATACACTCAACACATGCTTAAAAGATTCAAGCTAAGTGATGTCAAGCCGGCTACTACACCAATGCCTACCAAGTGCCAACTTGACATCGATCCCAATGGTAAAGCGGTGGATCAAAAGGTATATCGCTCCATGATTGGCTCCTTGGTTTACCTTTGTGCATCTAGACCGGATATCATGTTGAGTGTGGGGATGTGTGCACGTTTTCAAGCCGCACCAAAGGAAAGTCACTTTGTGGCGGTCAAGCGAATCTTTCAATATTTGGCTCATACCCCAAACTTTGGCTTATGGTACCCAAGAGGAGCAAACTTCAAGCTTGAAGGTTTCACGGATTCCGATTGGGCGGGAGACAAAGTGGATAGGAAGTCCACTTCCGGAGGGTGCCAATTTCTTGGTTGCTCCTTGGTAAGTTGGTCTTCCAAGAAGCAAAGTTGTGTCTCTCTCTCGTCCACCGAAGCGGAGTATGTGGCGGCTGGTAGTTGTTGTGCTCAACTCCTATGGATGAGGCAAACTTTAAAGGAGTACGGTGTCATTTGTGACAAAATGCCTCTTTGGTGTGATAATGAAAGTGCCATCAAGATTTCTCTCAACCCGGTGCAACACTTCAAGACGAAGCACATTGAGATTCGGTATCACTTCATCCGGGATCACATTAGGAGAGGGGAGATCGAGCTCAAGTATGTCAACACTCATGATAACCTTGCAGATATTTTCACGAAGCCCTTGGATGAAGCAAGATTTCGCGAGTTAAGGCATGAGCTAAATATCATTGATTTGAGCAATGTGACTTGAATCCGTGCACCCCCCACCACACTCAACTTGTTGTCTAGTTTAGGTGTAGGCATGGACATAGGGGGAGTGTTGTTCTCTCAATGAACTCTCCCTCCCCCCATTATGCATAAATAGATCACCTCTTTCACATTAGCCATTTTTGATGGTACTTGTGTTTCAAAGACGAGTTTTGGTCATGGGCCCAAGGATAATTCTTCGCGGTGCCATACCATCCAACTCAAACATAGGTGGCTTCGGCCACCGCCCTCTCTCCTCGAGAGGTTTTGTCACTTAGGGATCTCCTGTTGTTCCCTTGGTATGTGCTTGTTTTTGTGTAGTTTTGGGTTGTGTCTGTTTTTCGTGCAAAGGCATCCTTTTCTCTTGTTTGAAACCTTCGGTGGCGTGAGCTCACGGTACTACCGCGGTAGGCCACGGTACTACCGCGGACAACCATGGTACTACCGCTGATGGGAGCACGGTACTACCGTCCCCAAGCGGCAGTAATTTTTTACTGCCGCCTGGTTGAGCAGTACTACCGCCTCGGCGCGGTACTTCCGCCCGGGCGGTACTACCGCGATGACCCGCGGTACTACCGCGCCGGTTCGAGCGTGTGGGGATAAGACCGGGGCAGGGGGAGTTCTAACTCCCCATACCCATTCGTCCTCTTTCTCTCCACGTTGTCTCTTCCTCTCCCGTGCTCACGAACGGAGCCGGCGTTCGTCGCCGGATCTCCTCCACCGGCTGCCCTCCCGTGATTCCGTTCGGTGGGATCGTTCCCCACCACGTGCTCTTGCTATGGACCAAGGTTTTTCCCCAAATCCTTCTCCTTTTTGATTGTGTTTGGTTCTTCTAGGTTTTGGGGGAGGCTTGTATGTTCTTGAGATTCCTAGACTAAATCTCTGCAAGAGTAGGATGAAGGAGTGTGGTATTGCATAGGATTTACACTTGTATTGTTGTCTTGCGCTAGATCTGATCACCGTAGCACCGCCATGGCTTCGTGGTTCTTTTTCAGATTCAAATCCTGTTAGATCTGACGCGACGCGGTACTACCGCCCGTAGGGAGCGGTACTACCGCTCGCACGGTACTACCGCCCCTAGGGCGCGGTACTACCGCGCACCGTGCGGTACTAAAACTTTACTACTGCCCCAGCCACGGTACTAAGCCTTTAGTACCGCAAACCATGGCAGATCTACCATGGCTCACATCTATCGCATGCCAACTTTCTCGTTTATCTTCTATGGGTTTCATGTGCTGTCTTATGGCCTTTGCATTGGTTCTTTTCGCCTTTTGTTTTGGTGCTTTGCGTGTGTGTCTCAGGTGGTGGCTCTCGCCGGGCCAATCCCATTCGTGACACTGGCTCCAAGCATCTGCGCAACCCAGGAGAAGTTCCCGAGGGGTCATCTGTGTCCAAGCGCAATGTCAAGACCACCGCTAGCAAGCACAAGGAGCCCGCCAGGGGTATGGATGAGATAAGCCCTATAGAGTATGTCCGTCTCAGGCAGCTTCACCCTTATGTGACCCCTCGCTCCACTGTCAGAGGGTGTGAACTGTTCTGGAACAAGACCCAAACCCAGATCTACTTGGATGTCATCAAGAACAAGCAGAATACCTATGTGGAGGTGAAGTGGATTGATATGCACCACATGAGGAAGGACAAGTTTCGTGACTACTTTGGGGAGGCTCTGGACTTGGTGGAGCAGTTTGGAATTGAGCATGTGATCTCTTTCCACCTGGACTATGACCCTGAGATCATCTGTCAGTTCTTTGCCTCAGTGTTTTTTCACACCAATGATGAAAGGAGGATGACCTAGATGACCAATGGCCGCAAGCTGTCTGCTACCTGGAAGGAGTTCATGGATTTGCATCAAGTCGCTGATGATGGACTTGACACTCCTGTGGGCGTTCGCCCTCATGGCAATGTTGACTCTGCTGACAAGGACAAGCTCACCCCGTTCATGGTTGAGAAGACGCTCGCCAATAGCAAGACAGTTTTGGTTCTCAACCCCTTTCTGGATATCATGTACGGCATCTTCCGCAACTCCTTGTTCCCACGCATCGGTGACAAAGACAAGGTTCATGCCTATATGGTGGACATGATGCTTATTTGCCAGGAGGCTCGCTCATCTCAGACTCAGCCACTTGATGTCTCTCACATCATGTGGTGTGAGCTTCGGTTTGCTGTGTTCAACCGCAAGGTGCCTATTTATGGGCCCTACCTATTTCTGCTGATTTCGAAGACTTGGGAGAAGATGTACCCTGAGGAGGAGTTCCTGGCTCCAGACTGGATTCGCCATGAGCCCATTTGTCTGCGGGTCAAACCCAACTGGGCTAACACCGCTACTCGTGCTGAGGCGTCTGCTGCTAGGGCTGCTGCTATTCATGAGGATGTTGCTGGCGCCGAGGGCCGTTATGCTAGGCCCTCTCAGAGTGACTCTAGGCCATCTTGGGCCAAGAAGTTGAAGGATAAGATGAAGTCTCTTTTCTGCATGCAAGCCAAGGGTCGGTACAGGGCTCACGTGGAGTCCAAGGAGAGTCGTCGCCGGCACAACAAGGTCTTGCAGCTCTATGGCGAGGATGTGTCTGGCGGGTCTGAGGAGCACATCACTCCTGAGACCGAGTGGATGGAGAAGCAAGGATACAGGTGGACTGATTCTGAGGAGGAGGTTGAGGAGTCCATTCCAGCTGCAGAGGCGTCTGACGAAGAGGCGTGGGACAACTTCTCTGCTTGAGCCACCTCTTGTGTGTTTAGGTGTCCTCTCTGCCTTTTTGGCGTCTCGATGCCAAAGGGGGAGAGAGTGTAGGGATTTGCGAGTTTGTGTGTCGTGTGTTTGCTGCTTTCAGTTGAACTCTCTGCTGTTTTTCTCGTTTGAACCTTGGTTATCTTACCTCGTATGGTGTAAGACATATGCACTCTATCTATCCTAGCTAGCTTGTGTTATATTGTGCTACTTTCATGCTATGCTATGCTTATTATCATGTCTTGGTCTCTAAAATATAGGGGGAGTGTTCATCCTAGTTTGTGTGCCATGCAGTCCAAAGCATTCATCTAAAGTGCACACATCTAGGGGGAGCCCCGTCTATATTTTAGAGAAGTGGGGTTTTCCACTACTCTAAAAATATCTTATCTATGTGCAAATCCCGTGTTGTCATCAATACACCAAAAAGGGGGAGATTGTAAGGGCATATTTATCCCTAAGTGTTTTGGTGATTGATGACAATACTCGTGCGGACTAATCGTGTGCCTTGAGTCCCTCAGATACTTCATCATTAGGCACAAGACGATTCGGTGCCCCTCGGAGACTGTTGAAGCCAGCGTTGTTCTACGTTTCTCTTTGGTGGAGTTGATTCGTAGGAGAGCCGCACTATTAAGAGGGGTCCGCGTCAGAAAGGTAGGGTGGAATCACACGTACACTTGTCCCTCTTTTCCTTGCACTTTGGAGCTACCCGTCGTTATCTTGGTTGTGTGAAAAACTGGCGACTACTGCTGTACTTGCGGTAGTACCACAGGTACAAGCGGTAGTACTGCGGCGCGTCACGGTAGTACCGCCCCTTGGTGCGGTAGTACCGCGGCACCCTGGCCTAGTGCCGCTCCGGTGCGGTAGTAGGGGCGGATGTAATTTTTTACATCCGCGCCCCTCACGGTAGTACCGCCCCTTTGGTGCGGTAGTACCGCGGCACCCTGGCCTAGTGCTGCTCCGGTGCGGTAGTAGGGGCGGATGTAATTTTTTACACCCGCGCCCCCCACGGTAGTACCGCTCGTCCAGCACGGTAGTACCGCGGGGGCCCACGGTAGTACCGCTCCCTTGGAGTCGTAGTACCGTGGCCCTTCTGCCTAGTACCGCAGTGTCGCGGTAGTAGGCGCGGATGTAATTTTTTACATCCGCGCCGACCACGGTAGTACCACGCCTCGCAAGCGGTAGTACCGCGTCGGGTTTTTGCACCATCCTAGTTTCTGCGGAAGTAAGCACGGATGTAATTTATTTCATCCGCGCCCTTCCCAGGCCGTGACCCTCCTGCCTTGCGGTAGTACCACAAGGGGGAGCGGTAGTACCGCGCAAGCGGTAGTACTGCTCCTTCTTCAGGCTTGTTCCGGCCTGTGCAGTTGCCACGGTAGTACCGTGGTGGTCCACGGTAGTACCGTGCGGCGCCGCGGTAGTACCGCGTCCTTGGAGCAGTAGTACCGTGAGTCGCGGGCAGAACTAGTGGATAACGGTTGGATTTTTTCCACGACTATATAAGGGATGTCTTCTACCTCTAGTTGACTACCTCTTCCACCTCTAAGCTCCATTGTTGCTCCAAGCTCCATTTTCGCCCGATCTCTCTCCCTAGCCGATCAAACTTGTTGATTTGCTCGGGATTGGGTGACAAGGGCCCGATCTACACTTCCACCAAAGGATATTTGATTCCCCCCACTTATCCCTTGCGGATCTTGTTACTCTTGGGTGTTGAGCACCCTAGACGGTTGAGGTCACCTCGAAGCCATACTCCATTGTGGTGAAGCTTCGTGGTGTTGTTGTTGTTGGGAGCCTCTGATTGTTGTGGAGATTGCCCCAACCTTGCTTGTAAAGGTTCGGTCGCCGCCTTCAAGGGCACCAATAGTGGAATCACGGCATCTCGCATCGTGTGAGGGCGTGAGGAGAATACGGTGGCCCTAGTGGCTTCTTGGGGAGCATTGTGCCTCCACACCGCTCTAACGGAGACGTACTTCCCCTTAAAAGGAAGGAACTCCGGTAACACATCCTCGTCTCCACCGGCTCCACTCTTGGTTATTTCGTGCCTTTACTTTCGCAAGCTTACTTATTGTTACATCTCTTGCTTGCTTGCGTGCTAGTTGTTATTGCATCATATAGGTTGCTCACTTAGTTGCATATCTAGACAACCTATTTGTTGCAAAGTTTAATTTGGTAAAGAAAAGCTTAAAAAATGTTAGTTGCCTATTCACCCCCCCCCCTCTAGTCAACTATATCGATCCTTTCAACAGCAATACGGGCTGGGCCTCCGGCTAGTAGGTTAGTCCCAAAAACGATATAAATGTGTAAAATAAAGCCCATAAACATCCAAAAGGGGTAATATAATAGCATGGAACAATCAAAAATTATAGATACGTTGGAGACGTATCAGTTGTACATTCTTACAAATCGCAAATGGGCTATAAGTTCTCTGCCACACACTTGTGGGCCTACTAAGTTGATGCGTCCCCTAAAAAAAGAAGTTGACGCGTATGCAAGGCTTTGTCAACTTATAGTCAACACACAGTTCTAGCAGCAGTGCCCGTTGGATGTCTATCCAACGAATGTCGTGCTTCTTCTTCAATCTCGGATATTCTAGCTTCAGGCGCCCCAAAAAGATTCCTACCCCCTGACATCTGGGGCGCACCATTTCGGAGGCTGACCTATGGGCCTACTAAGTTGACGCGTACCAAGGGCTTTGTCAGCTTAGTCAATATAAACGATTCTAGCTGCAGTGACCGTACGATGTTCATCCAACGGCCGTCGTGTTTCTTCAACCTCTGGTCTTCTTGCTCCAGCCGCCCAAAGCACAGCCGGTTGTGCCGCCTGCTCCTGCCTCCCGTGGCCGGTAGTGTTGCCGCAGAGACCTCACCGCCCCCTACTACTCCCACCGCTGGCCAAGCCATCCCTCCACTCACCCACACCCCTGTTATTCTGCGGCGACGGCAGCCTCACACCAAAGCCGAACCAGTGAACCATCGTACTCCTCTCCGCGTGGGCATCCACTGCCACGTCTTCCCCGGCTCTGCATCGTCCCCTTCCTAGGCCTCGGTGTCGTCCACCGCCCTGGTGCTCACGACGCTGCATGGTCAACATGATCAAGGAACGACTTCCATCGGACGTGGGTTGTACGTGGAGAGGCTGACAGCTGGGTCCATGGCCGCACACAAGGAAATACCTCCTTATTACGCGCAAAATAATGATTCCTCCAGCTGACATCTGGGACCCACCGGAAGGGCCTCTGTATTTCGTGAAAAAATGTTCCCCCCGCTGACAGGTCGGACCCACCAACTATATCTTCGCACGCAAGGAAGTGCCTCCTTATTATGCACAAAAAATGAATACTCCCCGTGCTAGCTGGGACCCAGCATGGTGGGAGGCTGACTTGTGGGCCTACTAAGTTGACGGGAATGGAGGGCTTTGTCAACTTAGTCTTGCTGCCGACCCCCAGGCCGATCCGTCGCCCTCTCCTTCTTCTTCTATATTTTCTCTCTCTCCCTCACCCGATCTCTCTCCCTCTCTGCCCCAGGGATCCGCCGCCGCCGCCTTGGATGACCGCCGCCGGTCATGGAGCTCGTCGCCGGCGCTGTTTCACCGGATCCGGCCGGGAGTTGCCAGATCCGGGCCCCTGCGAACCGTCCCCGACCTCATGAACCTCGCCGGCCCCGCCTAGCTGGAGCTCCGTCGCCGGCGCTGCCATGGCCGATCGGGAGGAGCCCTGATCCGCCGCTGCATCCTCGGCGTGGGCCCCGCATCCGGCCCAGCATCCCCAAGGTCCAGCCCAGCTCCACCAAGGCCCAGCAGTTGGCCTGCTTCCTCTCTGTGCTCTGGGCCACGGCCCATGGTGGGAGCCCAGTAAACCCCGCCCCAGGCGTCTTTTAGTTCACCTGCGTCCGTTCTGTTCTTTCATAAAAACTGCTAAGTCCCTGTTTTATGACATTTTGTGCACCTCTTTGCCATGCCATATCTCCATGATCGTAACTCCGATTCATGCATATGATATATCGAAATGTTCACTTTGAGATGCTCTTCATTTCATTCCATTTCACCATGTTCATTTGAGCTCATCTAGATGCCCTAATCATCGTTGCAAGAGTGCTATATGATGTTAATCTGCTGAAATTGTTATAACTTGGTGATTTGTCTTTTTCGTTGCATTTTGTGTGTGCATCCTATGAGCATGAGTCCTACATGTGTTTTGATCTACATCATGCCATATTTACAGAGATGCAATCCATGTAATTTTATGAGTCTTGTACTGAGTTCATCAAGCTTGTTAAGTAGTGTACTTGCTGTTACTGTTTTGCTAGGCTGAATCTGTTACAACATGATGCTATGTAAACCTGCTGCTACAAGTCATTCTATGCATAATCTGGAGATGTTCACTAAGGATGATTTGTTATGTATGTCATGCTCTATCAATTCATGCCCCTTTTAGAATTTATAGCCTGCTGTAACAGGTTGTTATCTTGCTCCAAACTTGCTAAATAATGTTGTTGTCAGTCTGTTAACATTAAGTTCAGTTTTGCCATGAGCTTTGCTAGTGATCCATGCACCCTATGAACTTGATCTTGCCATGTTTAGCTTCACAAACATGTATTCTTACTGTTGGTTGCCTTGCCATGCCATGTACTGCTCTGTGGTGAGTGGTACAAGCTCACCAACATGCTTACTTATTGTTGTTCCTGCCATGCCTGAATCTGTCATATCATTTGCCATGTTTCCATGGATGCCACCATGTTTTCTGTTGATCTTTGGAATAAGTTCAGTAAGGGAGTTTTGTTATTTGTCTTTAGTAATAGCATGCCATGCCTTTGTTTGCCATGTTAAGTTCTTGTAGCATGTTGTTTGATAGCTCTAAACATTGCAACCTGATGTTATTTCTGCCAAGTCTGAAACTGTTATTATTTGCAACTTGCCATGTCCTTTTGAGCATGTTCTAGTGATTTCTGGAGATAGCTCAGTGTTCATGTTTTGCCATGCTTTACCTGTACTTCATGCTCATGCCTTTTGTTCTTATGTTAAGGTGCTGTAGAATATTGTTTTGATGCTTGCTAGATGCCTAGTTGTTGTTTTGGACAGCTTGTCCTTTGAACTTGTATCGAGTGTATGTGTTGAACCGTTGCTCCGTTTTGAGTGTGCTCCATATGAAACTTGCTTGATTATGTATGAAGTTTCATATTATCATGTTGCATCCTTGTTTTGAGGTGTTTGCTTGATGTTTGTATGTATTTTGCATCAATTCCATGTTTAACTTGTTTTGCTCATATCTTCTAGGCCGTAGCTCCGAATTAAATGAACTATATATGTAACTTGACTAGAATCTCGGGTAGATCATCTTGGTGCATATTAACTTGCTGTTTAACAACTTGAACATAAGGTTTATTCAGTTCTGGACCAATTTCTAAATTTGCATATGAGGACTTACCGGAATTGCTACATGTCATTTCCGGCCTCATTTAAACTTGATTTGATGTGTTTCTCTTGTATGCATCATCTCTTGCCATGAGTAGCTGCATATAGCCTTTTCATGCATCATACTTGGTTGAGCATCATGTCTTGTTGTGTGTGGTGTGTTTACTGTGTTGTGTGCTTCTTCTCGATAGTTCTTGTTTCGTTGCAATCGTGAGGATTCGTTCGTCTACGCTTGGTTCGTCTTCGTGGCTTCAACTTCCTCATGCACTCGTTCTTCTTCCTTGCGGGGTTTCAGGCAAGATGACCGCTACCTTGGATCTCACTACTATCATTGCTATGCTAGTTGCTTCGTTCTATCTCTATGCTGCGCTTCCTATTCACCTGTTCTTCAAGCCTCCCCAAATTGCCATGTCAGCCTCTAATCTTTTCACCCTTCCTAGCAAACCGTTGTTTGGCTATGTTACTGCTTTGCTCAGCCCCTCTTATAGCATTGTTAGTTGTAGGTGAAGTTGAAGATTGCTCCATGGTGGACAGGATTATGTTGGGATATCACAATATCTCTTATTTAATTAATGCATCTATATACTTGGTAAAGGGTGGAAGGCTCGGCCTTATGCCTGGTGTTTTGTTCCACTCTTGCCACCCTAGTTTCCGTCATATCAGTATTATGTTCCCGGATTTTGCGTTCCTAACGCGGTTGGGTGATTTATGGGACCCCCTTGACAGTTCGCTTTGAATAAAACTCCTCCAGCAAGGCCCAACCTTGGTTTTACCATTTGCCTCACCTAGCCCATTTTCCCTTGGGTTTCTGGAGCCCGAGGGTCATATTTATTTTAGCCCCCCCAGGCCAGTGCTTCTCTAAGTGCTGGTCCGAACCGAGCCGCCTGCGGGGCCCCATCGGGGAAACTCGAGGTCTGGTTTTACTCGTAGCCTGTCTCATCCGGTGTTGCCCTGAGAACAAGATATGTGCAGCTCCTATCGGGATTGTTGGCGCATTGGTCGGTCTTGCTGGTCTTGTTTTACCATTGTTGAAATGTCTTGTAAACCGGGATTTCAAGACTGATCGGGTCTTCCTGGGAGAAGGTATATCCTTCGTTGATCGCGAGAGCTTATCATGGGCTAAGTTGGGACACCCCTGCAGGGTATAAACTTATGAGAGCCATGCCCGCGGTTATGTGGCAGATGGGAATTTGTTAATGTCCGGTTGTAGATAACTTGACACTAAATACGAGTTAAAACGCATCAACCACGTGTGTAGCCGTGATGGTCTCTTTTCGGTGGAGTCCGGGAAGTGAACATGGTTTTGGGTTATGTTTGACATAAGTAGGAGTTTAGGATCACCTCTTGATCATTGCTAGCTTCACGACCGTTCCGCTTGCTCTCTTCTCGCTCTTATTTCCGTTGGTTAGCCACCATATATGCTTAGTCGCTGTTGCAACCTCACCAGTTTACCCCTTCCTTTCCCATTAAGCTTTGCTAGTCTTGATACCCATGGTAATGGGATTGCTGAGTCCTCGTGGCTCACAGATTACTACAACAACAGTTGCAGGTACAGGTTATGCGATGATCATGACGCGAGAGCGATGTTTGCTTGTTTTGGAGTTCTTCTTCTGCTCCGTCTTCGATCAGGGGATAGGTTCCAGGTCGGCAGCCTGGGCTAGCAGGGTGGATGTTGTTTGAGTTTCTGTTTGTGTTTCATCCGTAGTCGGATGGCGCTCTTATGTAAGATGATGTTGTATTCGTGTGGCATTGTATGCCTTTTGTATGTATCCCCATCTATTATGTAATGTTGATGTAATGATATCCACCTTGCAAAAGCGTTTCAATATGCGCTTCTATCCTTGTTGGGACCTTCGAGTCTCTTTAGGATAGTATCGCATATTGGGCGTGACAAGTTGGTATCAGAGCCTCGACCGACCATAGGAGCCCCCTTGTTTGATCGTGTAGTTTGGCCGTTGTTGAGTCTAGAAGAAAACTGTTTTTGGAGTCTAGTTATATCGGAGAGTAGGAATTCTTTTTACTCCTCTGCCCCTTCATCGCTTTGGTAAGGAATCTTGACGTAGGTGTTTTGGACTACTTCTCTTCCCTTTCAAAAAAAAATTTAGGATCACGCAGTTGGTTTTCCGATCGTTGGTTCTCAGCTCTTTTCATTCGGTGCATTTCTCGTCAAGTTGACTCGAGCCTCTTCATCTTTGCCAAGTTCAATCCTCAGTTGTTTTCTTTTTCCCACCCGCCCACCCTTTTTCTTCTCGGATCCGGAGTCCGTAATCGAGTATTCATCCTACTCGTGCGAAGTCTTTGCTTTCTTTCTTCAATGATTTCAACCGGTGTTTACTCTTCAAGTTATTCATCGGGGTTTTTTTCCCTTCCAGTTGCCTTTGTTTTCCCGCCCTCCCACCCTCTTCTTCCCGGAGTCTGAGTCTGTTTCGACCATCAATTTCATTCGTGAGGAGCCTCTTCAGTCTTCCATCAATCATTTCAACCAGTGAATTCTCGTCTCGTTTGACATTCTTCATCTCTTTTTGTTCTCCGGTGGATTCAATTCAAGTTTTTCGTTGTTGATCGTATTCTTTCCCTCAGCTCAAATATTTCCCTTTGCTCGTTCGCCTCTCGCCAGTTTATCCTTCCGGAGTGTTCAAGACATCTCAGGAGATTCGTCTGTGTTCCAATTAAGTCGAGGTTGTCACCTCATTCAAATATTTTAATTGTTCCGGTGCATCATCTATCTGTTCAACAATCCTTTCCAATGGTGTTTTCTCTTTTAGTGGGCCCTAACCCATAGGTCTTTTCCCAGGATCTTACCTGACTCTTCTAATTTTCCGGAGCTATTCCCAAATTCTTTTCAAAGTGTGACGTAAGAATGGATCCCATCAGTCACATGCCTTCTCCAAGATTGCTTTCAAATTCTTTTCATTGTTGGCTCAACCTCTTCGTTTTTCATTCTCCCAAAGTATCTCAGTAATTTTGGTGATGTTTCTCGTCGTCATTTGAAGACCGAAGAAGAGTTTGTCCTCTAAATCTTGTTTGTTCTCTCGAAGTTTCGTGGTTCTAGCTTCATGTTATCCTCTCAAATTATTCCATTTGTCAGATATTGTTTTCTTACCCATCCGGAGTATGTCAGGAGTTGTTTTCCCGTTTCTTTTCACCGGAGGCCTTTGTTCCAGAAGAATTCTTCGTCCTCACATTTCAGCTACCTTTATCCAATTATCCCGGCGTTTCGCTCAAGTGTTCTTTAATCAGCTCATGATCTCTTTATTCTTTTGCATCTAAATCCCCTCTAGCATATTTGTTCTTTTAATTCTTCCCGGCGATTCATTCTCTTTCATCAGTCATTTTTGATTTCTTACGGTGGTTTCTTCAGATTCCTTTCCTTTGTTTATCATTTTAATACATTCGTTCTTTTCAATCCTACCGGTGGTTCATGAAGACTTTCTCAAGTTTTGCGCCATATATCCCCCCCCCCCCCCCGTAATCCTTTTCAAGAAGAATAAGTAGTATGCAAAAATCCATTTCTTGTCATCAATTTAATTTGATGAAGGATAAGCATACAATAAATCTTATTCTTATTTCATTAAAGTGATTAATCCTTTTCTTCAGAGTTTGTTCTTGATGAATAAATTCTAGTTTCAAGTGTTTTCATCTTTTCTTTTCCGGAGTTCAAATTTCCTCGGCCATTTCGTCGGAACCTCCATCTAAATCACTTCAAGGCTTTAATCTAATACTTTCATCCTTCAATTCTATCTCATCGTCCTTTTGTTACCAGAGTTCTTCATGGTAGTTCTTCATGATTTAATTCATTCCTCAAGTGTTCATAAAGATTCTTGTTGAAGGAGCTCAAGTATCTTTTCTTCTTGCATCTCGAAGTGCAATTAATTCTCCGTATTCTTCGGAAGTGGAGTTTTGCATTTCTTCGTTCTTCTCAGCTATCCAATCATTTTCATTTGTGGCCGGTTATCACCTTATGATCTTGATATGTTACCTATAAGACCACACCAAGCTTATTCTTTTCGTTGTTGATTTTCTCAACAACTCCGTTTAAACCTTTCTTCTAAAGATGCTTTCAATTCCATTTGTGGTAGAAGTTTTCATTTTTTTTCTTCGTTCTTTTCATTCAACTCTTTCAGTTCTTTCCAGAGGTTTTGTGTCATGTCTTCATCAAGTATCATTCCATCCTCTCAAGCTCGTGTTCTATTCCTTCCATTTTCAGCTGGAGTGCTACCTAAATCCTTTCAGTCTTATTCGTTTCTTATCTCGTTCTAACCGGAGTGGTTTCATAGTCTATCTGACTCCGTGAGCTTTTGATTCTCGTCATTCTCGTCGTTCCTCTCTTCTTCTCAAGTGCTCTCGATTCTTTGCTTCTTCTCTTGAGTTCTTGTTTCACCTCACCCCTTTTCCCTTCCGTCTCGGTCCTCAGATCTCGGGACGAGATCTTTTGTTAGTGGAGGAGTGTTGTAACGCCCCAGATCCAATGCGCCAAGTGTCTGCCAGTTATTCGCCATCCTTGCCATGTCAGCTGCTTGTGTGTTGCATTTTGCCATGTCATCATCTGCATCATGTCATCATGTGCATTGCATTGCATAAGTGTTCGTCTCATGCATCTGAGCATTTTCCCCGTTGTCCATTTTGCAATCCGGCACTCCTATGTCATCCGGCGTCCCCTTCTTGTCTCTTTTCGTGAGCGGGTGTTAAACATTCTCGGAATGGACCGTGATTTGCCAAGCAGCCTTGGTACACCACCCATAGAGCGCCTGTCAAGTTTCGTCGCATTCGGAGCTCGTTTGATAGCCCAACCGTTAAACATATAGCGGCATTTTCGCCGGATAGACGTCGGATGTTTTCGGTCTCCGAAAACCCTTCCTGGGCTGCACGTCCCTTCTCTCCCCTCAGCTCAAGCCCACTCCACACAGCCCACTAATCCCTCCTGCAGCCCACCTAGTTCCCCCTTTGTCCGGAGCCACACGATCGCGATCAGAGGCTCCGGAATGCCCCAAAACCCCCCCAAACCCTAGCTGTTACTGCTATATATAAACCCCTAGCCTCCATTTTCGCAATCCCTAGCCCTGCCTCGTTTTCCGTGCTAGTCCAACCACCAGCCACCTTCCAGCCGCCGCCTCCTCCTCGGATCCGCCGCCGACCACCTCTCCCCGCCACTTGTCGCGTCGCCATTGGCCCGCGCCGCCGCAGCCATCGCTCTCGGCCTCTCCCGCGCCGCCACCTGTCCTCCCCACGTTGCCCGCGTGCCCCTGCCTAGCTCCCCTGCCGCCGCGGCCCGCCCAGGCCCGCTCGGCCGCCCGAGACCCCGCGCGCCTGATGGCGTTCTGCCCCCCTCCAGCATCCCCGATCCAGGAACGCGCCGCCGCCGTGTTCCCCTGCCGGACCTTCGCCGGAGCGCCCTGTCGCCGGTGAGTCTTGCTGCCGACCCCCAGGCCGATCCGTCGCCCTCTCCTTCTTCTTCTCTCTTTTCTCTCTCTCCCTCTCTGCCCCAGGGATCCGCCGCCGCCGCCTTGGATGACCGCCGCCGGTCATGGAGCTCGCCGCCGGCGCTGTTTCACGGGATCCGGCCGGGAGTTGCCAGATCCGAGCCCCTGCGAACCGTCTCCGACCTCATGAACCTCGCCGGCCCCGCCTCGCTGGAGCTCCGTCGCTGGCGTTGCCATGGCCGATCGGGAGGAGCCCCGATCCGCCGCTGCGTCCTCGGTGTGGGCCCCACATCCGGCCCAGCAGCCCCAAGGTCCAGCCCAGCTCCACCAAGGCCCACCAGCTGGCCTGCTTCCTCTCTGTGCTCTGGGCCACGGCCCATGGTGAGAGCCCAGTAAACCCCGCCCAGGCGTCTTTTAGTTCACCTGCGTCCGTTCTGGTTTTTTTCATAAAAACTGCCAAGTCCCTTTTTATGACATTTTTTGCACCACTTTGCCATGCCATATCTCCATGATCGTAACTCCGATTCATGCATACGATATATCAAAATGTTCACTTTGAGATGCTCTTCATTTCATTCCATTGCACCATGTTCATTTGAGCTCATCTAGATGCCCTAATCATCGTTGCAAGAGTGCTATATGATGTTAATCTGCTGAAACTATTATAACTTGGTGATTTGTCTTTTTCGTTGCATTTTGTGTGTGCATCCTATGAGCATGAGTCCTACATGTGTTTTGATCTACATCATGCCATATTTACAGAGATGCAATCCATGTAATTTTTTGAGTCTTGTACTGAGTTCATCAAGCTTGTTAAGTAGTGTACTTGTTGTTACTGTTTTGCTAGGCTGAATCTGTTACAACATGATGCTATGTAAACCTGCTGCTACAAGTCATTCTATGCTTAATCTGGAGATGTTCACTAAGGATTATTTGTTATATATGTCATGCTCTATCCATTCATGCCCCTGGTTTAATTTATAGCCTGCTGTAACATGTTGTTATCTTGCTCCAAACTTGCTAAATAATGTTGTTGTCGGTCTGTTAACATTAAGTTCAGTTTTGCCATGAGCTTTGCTAGTGATCCATGCACCCTATGAACTTGATATTGCCATGTTTAGATTCACAAACATGTATTCTTACTGTTGGTTGCCTTGCCATGCCATGTACTGCTCTATGGTGAGTGTTACAAGCTCACCAACATGCTTACTTATTGTTGTTCCTGCCATGTCTGAATCTGTCATATCATTTGCCATGTTTGCATGGATGCCACCATGTTTTCTGTTGATCTTTGGAATAAGTTCAGTAAGGGAGTTTTGTTCTTTGTCTTTAGTACTAGCATGCCATGCCTTTGTTTGCCATGTTAAGTTCCTGTAGCATGTTGTTTGATAGCTCTAAACATTGCAACCTGATGTTATTTCTGCCAAGTCTGAAACTGTTATTATTTGCAACTTGCCATGTCCTTTTGAGCATGTTCTAGTGATTTCTGGAGATAGCTCAGTGTTCATGTTTTGTCATGATTTACCTGTACTTCATGCTCGTGCCTTTTGTTCTTATCTTAAGGTGCTGTAGAATGTTGTTTTGATGCTTTCTAGATGCCTAGTTGTTGTTTTGGACAGCTTGTCCTTTGAACTTGTATAGAGTGTATGTGTTGAACCGTTGCTCCGTTTTGAGTGTGCTCCATATGAAACTTTCTTGATTATGTATGAAGTTTCATATTATCATGTTGCATCCTTGTTTTGAGGTGTTTACTTGATGTTTGTATGTATTTTGCATCAATGCCATGTTTAACTTGTTTTGCTCATATCTTCTAGGCCGTAGCTCCGAATTAAATGAACTATATATGTAACTTGACTAGAATCTCATGTAGATCATCTTGGTCCATCTTAACTTGATATTTAACAACTTGAACATAAGGTTTATTCAGTTCTAGACCAATTTCTAAATTTGCATATGAGGACTTACCGGAATTGCTACATGTTGTTTCCAACCTCATTTAAACTTGCTTTGATGTGTTGCTCTTGTATGCATCATCTCTTGCCATGAGTAGCTGCATATAGCCTTGTCATGCATCATACTTGGTTGAGCATCATGTCTTGTTATGTGTGGTGTGTTTACCATGTTGTGTGCTTCTTCTCGATAGTTCCTGTTTCGTTGCGATCGTGAGGATTTGTTCGTCTACGCTTGGTTCGTCTTCGTGGCTTCATCTTCTTCATGGACTCGTTCTTCTTCCTTGCGGGATTTCAGGCAAGATGACCGCTACCTTGGATCTCACTACTACCATTGCTATGCTAGTTGCTTCGTTCTATCGCTATGTCGCGCTTCCTATTCACTTGTTCTTCAAGCCTCCCCAAATTGCCATGTCAGCCTCTAACCTTTTCACCCTTCCTAGCAAACCGTCGTTTGGCTATGTTACCGCTTTGCTCAGCCCCTCTTATAGCGTTGTTAGTTGCAGGTGAAGTTGAAGATTGCTCCATGGTGGACAGGATTATGTTGGGATATCACAATATCTCTTATTTAATTAATGCATCTATATACTTGGTAAAGGGTGGAAGGCTCGGCCTTATGCATGGTGTTTTGTTCCACTCTTGCCACCCTAGTTTCCGTCATATCGGTATTATGTTCCCGAATTTTGCGTTCCTAACGCGGTTGGGTGATTTATGGGATCCCCTTGACAGTTCTCTTTGAATAAAACTCCTCCAGCAAGGCCCAACCTTGGTTTTACCATTTGCCTCACCTAGCCCTTTTTCCCTTGGGTTTCTGGAGCCCGAGGGTCATCTTTATTTTAGCCCCCCCAGGCCAGTGCTTCTCTAAGTGCTGGTCCGAACCGAGCCGCCTGCGGAGCCCCCTCGAGGAAACTTGAGGTCTGGTTTTACTCGTAGCATGTCTCATCCGGTGTTGCCCTGAGAACGAGATATGTGCAGCTCCTATCGGGATTGTCTGCGCATCGGGCGGTCTTGCTGGTCTTGTTTTACCATTGTTGAAATGTCTTGTAAACCGGGATTCCGAGACTGATCGGGTCTTCCTGGGAGAAGGTATATCATTCGTTGATCGCGAGAGCTTATCATGGGCTAAGTTGGGACACCCCTACAGGGTATAAACTTTTGAGAGCCGTGCCCGCGGTTATGTGGCAGATGGGAATTTGTTAATGCCCGGTTGTAGATAACTTGATACGAAATACGAGTTAAAACGCATCAACCGTGTGTGTAGCCGTGATGGTCTCTTTTCGGCGGAGTCCAGGAAGTGAACACGGTTTTGGGTTATGTTTGACGTAAGTAGGAGTTTAGGATCACCTCTTGATCATTGCTAGCTTCACGACCGTTCCGCTTGCTCTCTTCTCGCTCTTATTTGTGTTGGTTAGCCACCATATATGCTTAGTCGCTGCTGCAACCTCACCACTTTACCCCTTCCTTTCCCATTAAGCTTTGCTAGTCTTGATACCCATGGTAATGGGATTGCTGAGTCCTCGTGGCTCGCAGATTACTACAACAACAGTTGCAGGCACAGGTTATGCGATGATCATGACGCGAGAGTGATGTTTGCTTGTTTTGGAGTTCTTCTTCTGCTCCATCTTTGATCAGGGGATAGGTTCCAGGTCGGCAGCATGGGCTAGAAGGGTGGATGTCGTTTGAGTTTCTGTTTGTGTTTCATCCGTAGTCGGATGGCGCTCTGATGTAAGATGATGTTGTATTCGTGTGGCATTGTATGCCTTTTGTATGTATCCCCATCTATTATGTAATGTTGATGTAATGATATCCACCTTGCAAAAGCATTTCAATATGCGGTTCTATCCTTGTTGGGACCTTCGAGTCTCTTTAGGATAGTATCGCATATTGGGCGTGACAACCCACCAGCTACATCTTCGCACGCAAGGAAGTGCCTGACAGTCGGGACCCACCTGATCGAAGCGTACGTAGCGTTGTCATTCTGGTCGCGAACGTGTATGTACATATTGGTCGATGTAGACATGCATGTGTCGTAGTAGAGGTGCACACGTAGCGTGTACACGTACTTACAGCGGCCAGGGTGCAAGAAAGTAAATACGGCCATGTATGTACATACGGGCGGGGTCTCGAACGCATACTCGCGCATACGTACAGCTAGGGCTCGTGTACATGGCTGGGTCAGAATGGAGAAACTGCGTTGTCGTGTTCATGGGGAGGCAACAAAATGTGTCATGTTCATCGGGGGGCAAGGGAGCGCGTGGGAGCCAACCGGCTTGGACGGAACAGCCAATGGAAATGAGGCCTGGCGTACCGCAGAACGGAAGAAACGGCCTTGTGTTCAACTGACCATGTTCGAAGTGGGATCCTGTTCATCGGGAGGGGTCTGGCATACCGCAAAACAGAGGAAACGGACTTCTGTTGAACCTCCTACAGTCGAAACGAGGTCCTGTTGATCAGGAGGGGTGTGGCGTATCGCAAAACGGAGGAAACGGACTTGTGTTGGAGCGCTACGGTCGAAACGGTGGTCCTGTTCATCGGGAGGGGTGTGGCGTACCGCAAAACGAGACTCCACGGGATACTGTTCATCTCCACCGTCGACCTCCTCCAGCCTCCATGGGCTACTGTTCATCCACCGTCGACCTCCTCTAGCCTCCACCTGTGACTGTTCATCCACGGGCTCCTGTTCATCCAGCCTCCACCTCGCGCTCCTCCACCGGCTACTGTTCAGCCAGCCCTCTCCACGGGGTCCTATTCAACCACCCCTCTATGGGCTACTGTTCATCCAGCCCTCCACCGACTACTATTCAACTAGCCCTCCACGGGGTCGTCCTGTTCATCCAGCCCTCCATGGGGTCCTGTTCATCCAGCCCCAACTGGCTCGATCGGGGTCCTGTTCATCCAGAGGCAACACCACGGGGTCATGTTCATCCACCCCCACTGCAAACTGTTCATCCAAACCCCTCAACAACGCTCACTGTTCATCAAGGGAAGGAGGCAGCAGGGTTTGATCGGCTTCAGTTAGCAGCAGTAGCAAAGGAATCACTCGGGTTTGGTAACGTAGCTAGTGCAATCGCTCAGGTTCAGTTAGAGCCCAATGTCTCGTTTGGGTTCAGTTAGAGCCCAATGCCTCACACACACACATGCATATGTGTACGAGAGAAACGCGCATCGCTCGGCCCCCGACCACCCACCGTAACCAGGAACTCCCCAAAATTTTCCTCGCCCTCGCTTCTACCACTGTTTTTCCGTCATGGACGGCCCAAAGAATGTCATGCAGCTGCGTCTCCGGCCCTCCCAGGACGAAAAGCCCATTTTCTGTCATGATTTTCTGTCATGGAAGTAGGAGCCCACCACATCTATGATGATACCGGGTTTTGTCACAATTATCGTCATAGAAGTGTCATAAGTATGACAGGAAAAAATTCGTTCGACCCAAAATGTCACGGATGTGTCTTTTTTTGTAGTGATTTGAGCATGGGACTGGGCATCCCGGTTACCGGCCATTTTCTCGTGAATGATGAGTGGAGTCCACTCATCATGAGAATAACCCACCTAGCATGGAAGATATAGATAGCCCTAGTTTATACACGAGCTATTCGAGCATACAAAACAGAATTTCATTTGAAGGTTTAGAGTTTGGCACATACAAATTTACTTGGAACAGCAGGTAAATACCGCATATGGGTAGGTATGGTGGACTCATATGGAATAACTTTGGGGTTTATGGAAGTGGATGCACAAGCAGTATTCCCGCTTAGTACAAGTGAAGGCTAGAAAGTGACTGGGAAGCGACCAACTAGAGAGCGACAACAGTCATGAACATGCATTAAGATTAACCAACAATGAGCGCAAGCATGAGTAGGATATAAATCACCATGAACATAAATATCGTGAAGGCTATGTTGATTTTGTTTCAACTACATGCATGAACATGTGACAAGTCAAGCCACTCGAATCATTCAAAGGAGGATACCACCCTATCATACCACATCACAACCATTTAATAGCATGTTGGTACGCAAGGTAAACCATTATAAACTCCTAGCTAATTAAGCATGGCATGAGCAACTATAATCTCTAATTGTCATTGCAAACATGTTTCATCCATAATAGCTAGGCTGAATCGGGAACGATGAACTAATCATATTTACAAAAACAAGATAGGTCGAGTTCATACCAGCTTCTCCCATCTCAATCATTTCATCATATATCATCACTATTGCCTTTCACTTGCATGACCAAACGGTGTGGATAATAATAATAGTGCACGTGCACTGGACTAAGCTGGAATCTGTAAGCATTTCATACAACAGAGAAGACAAGGTAATATGGGCTCTTGGTTAGATCAACAATAATGCATATGAGAGCCACTCAACATTTTTCATCGTGATCTTCTCCTCTCGCCCCCCAAAGAAAAGAAAAGAAATTCAAAGAAAAATAAAACTATTTACACAGGAAAGCTCCCAACAAGCAAAACAAGAACGGGAAATCTTTTTGGGTTTTCTTTTAATTACTACTACAAGCATGGAAAGTAAACTAACTAAAAGCTACAACTAATTTTTTGGGGGGTTTTCTCAAAGTTTTTCAAACAAACAAAAAGAAAGCAATAAAATAAAATAAACTAGCATGGATAGTACAAATGAAAAAGTATGAACACCGACAACTAGAATGAGTGTGTGAACATGAATGTAGTGTCGGTGAGAAATACGTACTCCCCCAAGCTTAGGCTTTTGGCCTAAGTTGGTCTATGGCCACGGTTGGCCTGGCGGATATCCAAAGTTGTAGTCGGGGTTGTACTGAGATGCAGCAGCTACTGCCTAGAGAGCTGCAGCTTGGAGGCGAGTTGCCTCCGTCCTCCTCTCATAATGCCTAATAGGTATCTCAAAGTGTTTAGCAAGGCGTGAAGCAAAGATACCTCCTAAGATGGGGCCCTTTGTACGGTTCTGACTTAGCCGTTTAGCAACAATAGCGCCTAAACTGAAAGTTGTATCACGAAATAAAGCATGGCGCAAAATAGCAAGGTCAGGAGCACTAAGGTTCCCACTGTTCCCGCGACCAATTAAGCATCAACTAGCAAATATTGCAAAGTAACATAGAATAGGAAAATGTATACTAGTAGTCCTTGCATCTGAAACTTTTCTCGTTTCCCCTATAGTAATCCTATCAATAAATTCATCCACACCATAGGATGTGGTTCCTCGACGTTGCCCTCAAAGGGTAACTTGCAAACCACACAAAAATCATAGAGTGACATCTCCTTAAACTCATCATATAAATAAAACTCCACTGAAGGTGGTGATCTTCTAGCATGGAAATAAAAGTTTTGCACGAAAATATTAGTGAGTAGGAGACAATGTTCACACTGGTCATGGAGGAAGTTGGTGAGTCCTGCATTCTTAGCCAAATAATAAAAGTTGTCATAAATTCTGGCGGCTCTCAAGAATGCATCACAAGGCCATTCGCACGGCCGAACCTCCGTGGTGCGAGGGAGATTGTACTTGGGCTTTTTATTCTCTTCATTCTTCTTATCCTTCGAGCTTCGGCTCGAGGAGCCCCTCAACAATCTCTTCATCATTTCCTTTCTCTAGAAAATTTCTGAAATTTTTAGTGACTCAAAATAAAAGTGAACCAAACTCAATAAGATTGATAGCAACTACTCCCACAAGTGCCTAGAGGCTATATCATGCATTAAAACTACTTTGGACCATATAAATTTGACATGCAAGCTCAAGAACAGGGTCGCCTTAGCAGCAAAAATTTGCAATAACTAAAGCACTAGAACAAAAACTAATTGGACCATTGGAGGAGTCACATACCAAAGAACAATCCCCCAAAGCAGTTTTGTGAATGGAGCTTTGATCTAGGAAATCGAAAATGGCAGCAAAACGAGCTAGAACACGGGTTTGAGCTATAGGATGCTTTTTTCTGGAGGAAGGTGAAGTGTGTGGGTACTGGATTAAGAGGAGGGGTGATAACCCACAAGTATAGGGGATCGCAACCGTTTTTTAGGGTAGAGTATTCAACCCAAATTTATTGATTCGACACAAGGGGAGCTAAGTATTAGCAGTTGAGTTGTCAATTCAACCACACCTGGATAACTTAATATCTACAGCAAAGTATTTAGTAGCAAAGTAGTCTGGAAGTAACGGTAACAGTGGCAAAAGTAACAGTAGCAGTTTTGTAGCAATTATAACAACGGCAACGGTAAAGTAACTAAGCAAAGAACAATATGTGAAAAGCTCGTAGGCATTGGATCAGTGATGGATAATTATGCCGGATGTGGTTCCTCATGCAACAATTATAACATAGGGTGACACAGAACTAGCTCCAGTTCATCAATGTAATGTAAGCATGTATTCCGAATATAGTCATACGTGCTTATGGAAAAGAACTTGCATGACATCTTTTGTCCTACCCTCCCGTGGCAGCGGGGTCCTATTGGAAACTAATGGATATTAAGGCCTCCTTTTAATAGAGTACCTAACCAAAGCATTAACACTTAGTGAATACATGAACTCCTCAAACTACGGTTATCACCGGGAGTGGTCCCGATTATTGTCACTTCGGGGTTGTCGGATCATAACACATAGTAGGTGACTATTGACTTGCAAGATAGGATCAAGAACTCGCATATATTCATGAAAACATAATAGGTTCATATCTGAAATCATGGCACTCGGGCCCTAGTGTCAAGCATTAAGTCATAGCAACATCAATCTCAGAACATAATGGATACTAGGGATCAAACCCTAACAAAACTAACTCGATTACATGGTAAATCTCATCCAACCCATCACCATCCAGCAAGCATACGATGGAATTACTCACGCACGGCGGTGAGCATCATGAAATTGGTGATGGAGGAAGGTTGATGATGACAATGGCGACGAATTCCCCTCTCCGGAGCCCCAAACGGACTCCAGATCAGCCCTCTCGAGAGAGATTAGGGCTTGGCAGCGGCTCCGTATCATAAAACGCGATGAATCCTTCTCTCTGATTTTTTTTCTCCCCGAACGTGAATATATAGAGTTGGAGTTGAGGTCGGTGGAGCATCAGGGGGCCCACGAGGCAGGGGGCGCGCCCAGGGGGCGCCCCACCCTCTTGGACAGGGTGCGGGCCCCTGGTCATGATTCTTTTGCCAGTATTTTTTATTAGTTCCGAAAATATTCTTCATGAAGTTTCAGGTCATTTTGAGAACTTTTATTTCTGCACAAAAATAACACCATGGCAATTCTGCTGAAAACAATGTCAGTCCGGGTTAGTTCCATTCAAATCATGCAAGTTAGAGTCCAAAACAAGGGCAAAAGTGTTTGGAAAAGTAGATACGATGGAGACGTATCAAGGGGGTCCACGTGGGGCCCACGAGGCAGGGGGCGCGCCCAGGGGGTAGGGTGCGCCCTCCACCCTCGTGACCAAATGGTGGGGCCCCTAGTGTGTTCTAAGTGCCAGAAATTCTCAAATATTCTACAGAAACTCATACTCCATTTTCAGGGCATTTGGAGAACTTTTATTTTTGGGGTATTTTTTTATTGCACGGATAATTCAGAAGACAGACAGAAAATACTAATTTTGCTTTATTTAACCTAAATAACAGAAAGTAAAAGAAGGGTACATAATGTTATGCTTTCTAACTTCATCCATCTCATGCTCATCAAAAGTAATCCACTAACAAGGTTGATCAAGTCTTGTTAACAAACTTCTTCCGAATAACATGAAACCGGAGAATTTTCGAATAACACTAGGATACCTCAACGGGTATATGCATGTCCCCAACAATAAGAATATCATAATTCTTTTTGACAGTAGGAAGAGGGAATTTAAAACCTCCAATAGTAATAGTTGAGATTTTTCTAATAGAATTGATACTATGAACTTGAGGTTGTTTCTTCGGAAAGTGTACCGTATGCTCATTACCATTAACATGAAAAGTGACATTGCCTTTGTTGAAATCAATAACAGCCCCTGTAGTATTTAGAAAAGGTCTACCAAGAATGATCGACATACTGTCGTCCTCGGGAATATCAAGAATAATAAAGTCCATTAAAATAGTAACGTTTGCAACCACAACAGGCACATCCTCACAAATTACCGATGGGTATAGCAGTTGATTTATCGGCCATTTGCAAAGAGATTTCAGTAGGTGTAAACTTATTCAAATCAAGTCTACGATACAAAGAGAGAGGCATAACACTAACACCGGCTCCAAGATCACATAAAACAGTTTTAACATAGTCTCTTTTAATGGAGCATGGTATAGTTGGTACGCCTAGATCTCCTGGTTTCTTCGGTATTCCACCCTTAAAAGTATAATTAGCAAGCATGGTGGAAATTTCCGCTTCCGGTATCTTTCTTTTATTTGTAACAATATCTTTCATATACTCAGCATAAGGATTCATTTTAAGCATATCAGTCAAGCGCATACGCAAAAAGATAGGTCTAATCATTTCAGCAAAGCGCTCAAAATCCTCATCATATTTTTTCTTGGATGGCTTAGGAGGAAAAGGCATGGGTTTCTGAACCCATGGTTCTCTTTCTTTACTGTGCTTCCTAGCAACGAAGTCTCTCTTATCATAACAGTTATTCTTTGGTTGTGGGTTATCAAGATCAACAGCAGGGTTCAATCTCTACCTCATTATTATTGCTAGGTTGAGCATCAACATGAACATCATCATTAACATTATCACTAGGTTCATGTTCATTACCAGATTGTGTTTTAGCATCAGAAATAGAAATATTATTGTGATTCTCAAGTGTGTCAACAACAGGTTCACTAGAAGCATGCAAAGTCCTATCATTTTTTTCTTAGAAGGACTAGGTGCATCAATATTAGTTCTCTGAGAATCTTGTTCAACTCTCTTAGGATGGCCCTCGGGATACAAAGGCTCCTGGGTCATTTTACCACCTCTAGTCATAACTCTAACAGCATTATCATTATTCTTATTATTTAATTCATTGAGCAAATCATCTTGTGCCTTAAGCACTTGTTCTACTTGAGTGCTAACCATGGAGGCATGTTTACTAATAAGCTTAAGGTCACCTTTAACTCTAGACATATAATCACTCAAGTGTTCAACCATATAAGCATTACGTTTCAATTGCTTACCAACATAAGCATTGAAGTCTTCTTGTTTAACAATAAAATCATCAAACTCATCCAAGCATTGGCTAGCAAACTTAGTAGATGGGATTTCACACTTATCAAATCTATAAAGAGAATTTACTTTTACTACCTATGTCGGGTTATCAAGACCATGTATTTCTTAAATGGGTGGTAAATTCTTAACATCTTCAGCTTTAATACCTTTTTCTTTCATAGATTTCTTTGCCTCTTGCATATCTTCAGGATTGAGAAATAGAATACCCCTTTTTTCAGAGTTGGCTTAGGAGTTGGTTCAGGAAGTGTCCAATCATTATCATTACACAATATATTATTCAATAGCAATTCGGCTTGCTCCACGGTTCTTTCCCTGAAAACACAACCAACACAACTATCCAGGTGGTCTCTGGAAGCATCGGTTAGTCCGTTATAAAAGATATCAAGTATTTCATTTTTCTTGAGAGGATGATCAGGCAAAGCATTAACTAATCGGAGAAGCCTCCCCCAAGCTTGTGGGAGACTCTCTTCTTCAATTTTCACAAAATTAAATATTTCCCTTAAGGCAACTTGTTTCTTATGAGTGGGGAAATATTTTGCAGAGAAGTAATAAATCATATCCTGGGGACTACGCACACAACCAGGAGCAAGGGAATTAAACCATATCTTGGCATCACCCTTTAATGAGAAAGGAAACAATTTAAGGATATAATAATAGCAAAAAAATTCCTCATGAGTAAATAGGGTGGCTATATCATTCAATTTAGTAAGATGTGCCACAACATTTTCAGATTCATGGCCATAAAAAGGATCAGATTCAACCAAATTAATTAACTCAGGATCGACACAGAAAGCATAATCCTTAGCAGTAACACATATAGGTTAAGTAGCAAAAGCAGGGTCATATTTCATTCTAGCATTCAGAGACTTTTCTTTCAGCTTAGCTAATAGTTTCTTAAGATCATATCTATCATTGCAAGCAAAAAGGTCTCTAGCAGTTTCTTCATCCATAACATAACCCTAAGGCACAACAGGCAATTCATATCTAGGGGGAGAATCTTCATCATCACTTTCATCAATATCATCAGTTTCAATAATTTCATTCTCTCTAACCCTAGCAAGTTGTTCATCAAGAAATTCATCTAATGGCACAGTATTATCAAGCAGAAAAGTAGTTTCATCATAAGCATCATGCATAGCAGAAGTGGCATCATAAAAAACATACGACATATCAGAATCAATAGCAGGTGCAGGTGTAGGTGTCGCAAGTTTACTCATAACAAAAGGTGAATCAAGTGCAGAGCTAGATGACAGTTCCTTACCTCCCCTCGTAGTTGAGGGGAAAATGTTGGTTCTTTCATCTTTCAAATTCCTCATAGTGATCAACAGATATAAATCCCAAGTGACTCAAAGAATAGAGCTATGCTCCCCAGCAACGGCGCCAAAAAAAGGTCTTGATAACCCACAAGTATAGGGGATCGCAACAGTTTTCGAGGGTAGAGTATTCAACCCAAATTTATTGATTCAACACAAGGAGAGCCAAAGAATATTCTCAAGTATTAGCAGCTGAGTTGTCAATTCAACCACACCTGAAAGACTTAATATCTGCACCAAAGTATTTAGTAGCAAAGTAGTATGGAAGTAACGGTAACGGTGGCAAAAGTAACAGTAGCAATCATAACAGTGGCAACGGAGAAGTAACTAAGCAAAGATCAATATGAAAGGAGCTTGTAAGAAATGGATCAATGATGGATAATTATGTCAGATGCAATTCATCATGCAACTGTTATAACATAGGGTGACACAGAACTAGCTCCAGTTCATCGATGTAATGTAGGCATGTATTTCGAATATAGTCATACGTGCTTATGGAAAAGAACTTGCATGACATCTTTTGTCCTACCCTCCCCAGCGGGGTCCTAATGGAAACTAAGGGATATTAAGGCCTCCTTTTAATAGAGTACCGGACCAAAGCATTAGCACTTAGTGAATACATGAACTCCTCAAACTACGGTCATCACCGGGAAGTGTCCCGACTATTGTCACTCCGGGGTTTGCCGGATCATAACATGTAGTAGGTGACTATAACTTGCAAGATAGGATCAAGAACTCACATATATTCATGAAAACATAATAGGTTCAGATCTGAAATCATGGCACTCGAGCCCTAGTGACAAGCATTAAGCATGGCAAAGTCATAGCAACATCAATCTTAGAACATAATGGATACTAGGGATCAAACCCTAACAAAACTAACTTGATTACATGGTAAATCTCATCCAACCCATCACCGTCCAGCAAGCCTACGATGGGATTACTCATGCACAGCGGTGAGCATCATGAAATTGGTGATGGAGGTGTTGGAAATATGCCCTAGAGGCAATAATAAAATGGTTATTGTCATATTTCCTTGTTCATGATAATTGTTTGTTGTTCATGCTATAATTGTATTGACAGGAAACCGTAATACATGTGTGAATACATAGACCACAACAAGTCCCTAGTGAGCCTCTAGTTGACTAGCTCGTTGATCAACAGATGGTCATGGTTTCCTGACTATGGACATTGGATGTCATTGATAACGGGATCACATCATTAGGAGAATGATGTGATGGACAAGACCCAATCATAAGCATAGCACAAGATCGTGTAGTTCGTTTGCTAAAGCTTTTCTAATGTCAAGTATCATTTCCTTAGACCATGAGATCGTGCAACTCCCGGATACCATAGGAATGCTTTGGGTGTACCAAACGTCACAACGTAACTGGGTGGCTATAAAGGTGCACTACAGGTATCTCCGAAAGTGTCTGTTGGGTTGGCGCGAATCGAGACTGGGATTTGTCACTCCGTATGACGGAGAGGTATCTCCGGGCCCACTCGGCAATGCATCATCGTAATGAGATCAGTGTGACTAAGTAGTTGATCACGGGATCATGCATTGCGGAACGAGTAAGGTGACTTGTTGGTAACGAGATTGAACGAGGTATTGGGATACCGATGATCGAATCTCGGGCAAGTAACGTACCGATTAACAAAGGAAATTGTATACGGGATTACTTGAATCCTCGACATCGTGGTTCATCGAGATCATCATGGAACATGTGGGATTCAACATGGGTATCTAGATCCCGCTGTTGGTTATTGGCCAGAGAGCTGTCTCAGTCATGTTGCATGATTCCCGAACCCGTAGGGTCTACACACTTAAGGTTCGATGACGCTAGGGTTATAAGGAAGATTTGTATGTGATTACCGAATGTTGTTTGGAGTCCCGTATGAGATCTCGGACGTCACGAGGAGTTCTGGAATGGTCCGGAGGTGAAGATTTATATATGGGAAGTCATCATACGGTCACCGGAAATATTCGGGGGTATACCGGTATTGTACCGGGACCACCGGAGGGGTTCCGGGGGTCCACCGGGAGGGTCCACCTGCCCCGGAGGGTCTTATGGGCTGTAGGTGGAAGGGAACCAGCTCCAAGTGGGCTGGGAGCCACCCCCCAGGGCCCATGCGCCTAGGGTTGGGGGGAACCCTAAAGGGGGCGCCCCTTGGCTTGGGGGGCAAGTCCCCTCCCCCCTTGGCCGCTGCCTCCCCTCTAGATCCCATCTAGAGGGGCCAGCCCCCTTCCCCCATCTCCCTATAAATAGAGGGGTGGAGGGAGGGGTGCAGCACGACATCCAAGGCGCAGCCCCTTTCCTCCCCAACACCTCTCCTCCTCCGCGTGTGCTTGGCAAAGCCCTGTCGGAGAACTGCCACTCCATCACCACCACGCTGTCGTGCTGCTGCTCGAGCCTTCTTACTCAACCTCTCCCTCCTCCTTGCTGGATCAAGGCACAGGAGACGTCACCGGGCTGCACGTGTGTTGAACGCGGAGGTGCCGTTGTTCGGTGCTAAGATCGGAATCCACCGCGATCTGAATCGCTACGAGTACGACTCCTTCATCCGCGTTCTTGTAACACTTCCGTCTCGCGATCTTCAAGGGTATGAAGATGCACTCCCCTCTCTCTCGTCGCTAGTTACTCCATAGATTGATCTTGGTGATGCATAGAAATTTTTTTATTTCTGCAACGATCCTCAACAGTGGCATCATGAGCTAGGTCTATGCGTAGTTTCTATGCACGAGTAGAACACAAGTTTGTTGTGGGCGTAGATTTTGTCAATTTACTTGCCACTAGTAGTATTAGCTTGTTTCGGCGGCATCATGGAATGAAGCGGCCCGGACCGACCTTACACGTACGCTTACGTGAGACAGGTTCCACCGACTGACATGCACTAGTTGCATAAGGTGGCTAGCGGGTGTCTGTCTCTCCCACTTTAGTCGGATCGGATTCGATGAAAAAGGTCCTTATGAAGGGTAAATAGCAATTGGCATATCATGTTGTGGTTTTGGCATAGGTAAGAAACGTTCTTGCTACAAACCTATAGCAGCCACGTAAAAAACTTGCAACAACAATTAGAGGATGTCTAACTTGTTTTTGAAGCATATGCCGTGTGACGTGATATGGCCAAAAGGATGTGATGAATGATATATATGTGATGTATGAGATTGTTCATGTTCTTGTAATAGGAATCACGATTTGCATGTCGATGAGTATGACAACCGGCAGGAGCCATAGGAGTTGTCTTAATTTATTGTATGACCTGCGTGTCAATGAATAACGCCATGTAATTACTTTATTTATTGCTAAACTGTTAGCCATAATAGTAGAAGTAATAGTTGGCGAGACAACTTCATGAAGACACGATGATGGAGATCATGATGATGGAGATCATGGTGTCATGCCGGTGACGATGATGATCATGGCGCCCCGAAGATGGAGATCAAAAGGAGCAAAATGATATTGGCCATATCATGTCACTATTTGATTGCATGTGATGTTTATCATGTTTTACATCTTATTTGCTTAGAACGACGGTAGCATAAATAAGATGATCCCTCATAAAATTTCAAGAAAAGTGTTCCCCCTAACTGTGCACCATTGCGAAGGTTCGTTGTTTCGAAGCACCACGTGATGATCGGGTGTTATAGATTCTAACGTTCGAATACAACGGGCGTAAGCCAGATTTACACATGCAAAACACTTAGGTTGACTTGACGAGCCTAGAATGTACAAACATGGCCTCGGAACACAAGAGACCAAAAGGTCGAACATGAATCGTATAGAAGATACGATCAACATGAAGATGTTCATCGATGATGACTAGTCCATCTCACGTGATGATCGGACACGGCCTAGTTGACTCGGATCATGTATCACTTATATGACTAGAGGGATGTCTATCTGAGTGGGAGTTCATTAAATAATTTGATTAGATGAACTTAATTGTCATGAACTTAGTCTAAAATCTTTGCAATATGTCTTGTAGATCAAATGGCGCACGCTAATGTTGCCCTCAACTTCAACGCATTCCTAGAGAAAACCAAGCTGAAAGACGATGGTCGCAACTATACAGACTGGGTCCGAAACTTGAGGATCATCCTCCTAGATGCCAAGAAAGCATATGTCCTAGATGCACCGCTAGGTGAAGCACCCGTTTTCCCAGCAACTCAAGACGTTATGAATGCCTAACAGTCACGTAGTGATGATTACTCCCTGGTTCAGTGTGGCATGCTTTACAGCTTAGAACCGGGGCTCCAAAAGTGTTTTGAGCAGCACGGAGCATATGAGATGTTCCAAGAGCTAAAAATGGTTTTCCAAGCTCATGCCCGAGTGGAGAGATATGAAGTCTCCGACAAGTTCTACAATTGTAAGATGGAGGAGAATGGTTCTGTCAGCGAGCACATACTCAAAATGTCTGGGTTGCACAACCGCTTGTCTCAGTTGGGAGTTAATCTCCCGGATGATGCGGTCATTGACAGAATCCTTCAGTCGCTCCCACCTAGCTACAAGAGCTTTGTGATGAACTACAATATGCAGGGGATGGTGAAAACCATTCCTGAGGTATTTTCAATGCTGAAATCAGCGGAGGTTGAGATCAAAAAGGAACATCAAGTGTTGATGGTCAATAAAACCAATAGTTTCAAGAAAGGCAAGGGTAAGAAGAACTTCAAGAAGGACGGCAAGGGAGTTGCCGCGTCCGGTAAGCCAGTTGCCGGGAAGAAGCCAAAGCATGGAGCCAAACCTGAGACTGAGTGCTTTTATTGCAAGGAAAACGGACACCGGAAGCGGAACTGCCCCAAGTACTTAGCGGACAAGAAGGCCAGCAACACCAAAGGTATATGTGATATACATGTAATTGATGTGTACCTTACAAGTACTCGTAGTAGCTCCTGGGTATTGGATACCGGTGTGGTTGCTCATATTTGTAACTCAAAACAGGAGTTGCGGAATAAGCGGAGACTGGCAAAGGACGAGGTGACGATGCACGTCGGGAATGGTTCCAAGGTCGATGTGATCGTCGTCGGCACGCTACCTCTACATTTACCTACGGGGTTAGTTTTAAATCTCAATAATTGTTATTTAGTGCCAGCTTTGAGCATGAACATTGTATCTGGATCTCGTTTAATACGAGATGGCTACTCATTTAAATCCGAGAATAATGGTTATTCTATTTATATGAGAGATATGTTTTATGGTCATGCCCGGCTGGTCAATGGTTTATTCTTAATGAATCTCGAACGTGATGTTACACATATTCATAGTGTGAATACCAAAAGATGTAAGGTTGATAACGATAGTCCCACATACTTGTGGCACTGCCGCCTTGGTCACATTGGTGTCAAACGCATGAAGAAGCTCCATGCAGATGGACTCCTGGAGTCTCTTGATTATGAATCATTTGACACATGCGAACCATGCCTCATGGGCAAAATGACCAAGACTCCGTTCTCCGGAACAATGGAGCGAGCAACCAACTTGTTGGAAATCATACATACTAATGTGTGCGGTCCAATGAGCGTTGAGGCTCGTGGTGGCTATCATTATGTTCTCACCCTCACTGATGACTTAAGTAGATATGGGTATGTCTACTTGATGAAACACAAGTCTGAGACCTTTGAAAAGTTCAAGGAATTTCAGAATGTGGTAGAGAATCAACGTGACAGAAAAAAAAGTTCTTACGATCAGATCATGGGGGAGAATATTTGAGTCACGAATTTGGTACGCACTTAAGGAAATATGGAATTGTTTCACAACTCACGCCGCCTGGAACACCTCAGCGTAACAGTGTGTCCAAACGTTGTAATTGCACTCTATTGGATATGGTGCGATTTATGATGTCTCTTACCGATTTACCGCTATCATTTTGGGGATACGCTCTAGAGACAGCTACATTCACTTTAAATAGGGCACCATCTAAATCCGTTGATACGACACCATATGAATTATGGTTTGGGAAGAAACCTAAGCTATCGTTTCTAAAAGTTTGGGGATGCGATGCTTATGTCAAGAAACTTCAACCTGAAAAGCTCGAACCCAAGTCGGAAAAATGTGTCTTCATAGGATACCCTAAGGAAACCATTGGGTATACCTTCTACCTTAGATCCGAAGGCAAGATCTTTGTTGCCAAGAACGGGTCCTTTTTGGAGAAAGAGTTTCTCTCGAGAGAAGTAAGTGGGAGGAAAGTAGAACTTGATGAAGTACTGCCTCTTGAACCGGAAAGTAGCGCAGCTCAGGAAAATGTTTCTGTGGTGCCTGCACCGACTAAAGAGGAAGTTAATGATGATGATCAAGGTACTTCGGATAAGGTTACTACTGAACTTCGTAGGTCCACAAGGACACATTCCACACGAGAATGGTATGGCAACCCTGTCCTGGAAATCATGTTGTTAGACAATGGTGAACCTTCGAACTATGAAGAAGCGATGGCGGGCCCAGATTCCAACAAATGGCTTGAAGCCATGCAATCCGAGATAGGATCCATGTATGAAAACAAAGTATGGACTTTGACAGACTTGCCCGATGATCGGCGAGCGATAGAAAATAAATGGATCTTTAAGAAGAAGACGGACGCAGATGGTAATGTTACCATCTATAAAGCTCGACTTGTCACTAAGGGTTATCGACAAGTTCAAGGGGTTGACTATGATGAGACCTTCTCACCCGTAGCGAAGTTGAAGTCCGTTCAAATCATGTTAGCAATTGCTGCATTCTATGATTATGAGATATGGCAAATGGACATCAAAACGGCATTCCCTAAGGAAGAATTGTATATGATGCAGCCGGAAGGTTTTGTCGATCCTAAGAATGCTAACAAGGTATGCAAGCTCTAGCGCTCCATCTATGGGCTGGTGCAAACATCTCGGAGTTGGAACATTCGCTTTGATGAAATGATCAAAGTGTTCGAGTTTATGTAGACTTATGGAGAAGCCTGCGTTTACAAGAAAGTGAGTGGAAGCTCTGTAGCATTTCTCATATTATATGTGGATGACATACTATTGATGGGAAATGATATAGAACTTTTGGAAAGCATAAAGGCCTACTTGAATAAGTGTTTTTCAACGAAGGACCTTGGAGAAGTTGCTTACATATTAGGCATCAAGATCTATAGAGATAGATCGAGACACCTCATAGGTCTTTCACAAAGCACATACCTTGATAAGATATTGAAGAAGTTCAATATGGATCAGTTCAAGAAGGGGTTCTTGCCTGTATTGCGAGGTGTGAAATTGAGCTCGGCTCAAAGCCCGACCATGGCAGAAGATAGAGAAAAGATGAGTGTCATCCCCTACGCCTCGGCCATAGGGTCTATTATGTATGCCATGATATGTACCAGACCTAATGTAAACCTTGCCGTAAGTTTGGTAGGGAGGTACCAAAGTAATCCCGGCATGGAACACTAGACAATGGTCAAGAATATCCTAAAGTACCTGAAAAGGACTAAGGATATGTTTCTCATTTATGGAGGTGACAAAGAGATCATCGTAAAGGGTTACGTCGATGCTAGCTTCGACACAGATCTAGATGACTCCAAGTCACAAACCAAATACATGTATATTTTGAATGGTGGGGTAGTAAGCTGGTGCAGTTGCAAGCAAAGCGTCGTGGCGGGATCTACCTGTGAAGCGGAATACATGGCAGCCTCGGAGGCAGCTCATGAAGCAATCTGGATGAAGGAGTTCATTACCGACCTATGAGTTATTTCCAATGCATCGGGCCCGATGACTCTCCTCTGTGACAACACTGGAGATATTGCCCTTGCCAAGGAGCCTAGGTTTCGCAAGAAGACCAGGCACATCAAGCGTCGCTTCAACTCCATTCGTGAAAATGTTCAAGATGGAGACATAGATATTTGTAAAGTGCATACGGATCTGAATGTCGTAGATCCATTGACTAAACCTCTTCCACGAGCAAAACATGATCAACACCAGAACTCTATGGGTGTTCGATTCATCACAATGTAACTAGATTATTGACTCTAGTGCAAGTGGGAGACTGTTGGAAATATGCCCTAGAGGCAAATGGTTATTATTATATTTCCTTGTTCATGATAATTGTATGTTGTTCATGCTATAATTATATTGATAGGAAACCGTAATACATGTGTGAATACATAGACCAACAAGTCCCTAGAGAGCCTCTAGTTGACTAGCTCATTGATCAACAGATGGTCATGGTTTCCTGACTATGGACATTGGATGTCATTGATAACGGGATCACATCATTAGGAGAATGATGTGATGGACAAGACCCAATCATATGCGTAGCACAAGATCATGTAGTTCCTTTGCTAAAGCTTTTCTAATGTCAAGTATCATTTCCTTAGACCATGAGATCGTGACTCCCAGATACCGTAGGAATGCTTTGGGTGTACCAAACGTCACAATGTAACTGAGTGGCTATAAAGGTGCACTACAGGTATCTCCGAATGTGTCTGTTGGGTTGGCGCGAATCGAGACTGGGATTTGTCACTCCGTATGACGGAGAGGTATCTATGGGCCCGCTCGATAATGCATCATCATAATGAGCTCAATGTGACTAAGTAGTTGGTCATGGGATCATGCATTGCGGAACGAGTAAAGTGACTTGCCGGTAACGAGATTGAACGAGGTATTGGGATACCGACGATCGAATCTCGGGCAAGTAACGTACCGATTGACAAAGGGAATTGTATATGGGATTACTTGAATCCTCGACATCGTGGTTCATTCGATGAGATCATTGTGGAACATGTGGGAGTCAAGATGGGTATCCAGATCCCGCTGTTGATTATTGGCCAGAGAGCTGTCTCGGTCATGTCTGCATGATTCCCGAACCCGTAGGGTCTACAGACTTAAGGTTCGATGACGCTAGGGTTATAAGGAAGATTTGTATGTGATTATCGAATGTTGTTCGGAGTCCCGGATGAGATCTCGGATGTCACGAGGAGTTCCAGAATGGTCCGGAGGTGAAGATTTATATATGGGAAGTCATCATACGATCACCGGAAATATTCGGGGGTATACCGGTATTGTACCGGGACCACCGGGAGGGTCCACCTGTCCCGGAGGGCCTTATGGGCTGTAGGTGGAAGGGAACCAGCCCCGAGTGGGTTGGGAGCCACCCCCCTAGGGCCCATGCGCCTAGGGTTGGGGGGGGGGACCCTAAAGGGGGCGGCCCCTTGGCTTGGGGGGCAAGCCCCCTCCCCCCTTGGCCGCCGCCCCCCTCTAGATCCCATCTAGAGGGGCCGGCCCCCTTCCCCCTTCTCCCTATAAATAGAGGGGGGGAGGGAGGGGTGCAACACGACATCCAAGGTGCAGCCCCTCCCCTCTCCAACACCTCTCCTCCTCCGCGTGTGCTTGGCGAAGCCCTGCCGGAGAAGTGCCACTCCATCACCACCACGCCGTCGTGCTGCTGCTGGAGCCTTCTTCCTCAACCTCTCCCTCCTCCTTGCTGGATCAAGGCGCGGGAGACGTCACCGGGCTGCACGTGTGTTGAACGTGGAGGTGCCGTTGTTCGGCGCTAAGATCAGAATCCACCATGATCTGAATCGCTACGAGTATGACTCCTTCATCCGCGTTCTTGTAACGCTTCCGTCTCATGATCTTCAAGGGTATGAAGATGCACTCCCCTCTCTCTCTCTCATTGCTAGTTACTCCATAGATTGATCTTGGTGATGCGTAGAAATTTTTTAATTTATGCAACGATCCCCAACAGGAGGATGGCTGATGATAACGATGGCGACGGATTCCCCTCTCTGAAGCCCCGAACAAACTCCATATCATCCCTCCCGAGGAAGATTAGGGTCTGGTGGCGGCTCCGTATCGTAAAACGTGATGAATCCTTATCTCTGATTTTTTCTCCTAACATGAATATATAGAGTTGGAGTTGAGGTCGGTGGAGGTCCAGGGGACCCACGAGGCAAGGGGGCGTGCCCTGCACCCTCGTGGACAGGGTGTGGGTCCCCCTCTGTTTATTCTTTCACCAATATTTTTTATTAATTCCAAAACGTGACTTTGTGGAGTTTCAGGTCATTCTGAGAACTTTTTCTGCACAAAAATAATACCATGGCAATTCTGCTAAAAGCAGCGTCAGTCCGGGTTAGTTCCATTCAAATCATGCAAGTTAGAGTCCAAAACAAGGGCAAACATGTTTGGAAAAGTAGATATGTTGGAGATGTATCACTCACCTCCTTTGGGGGGGGTCGCGGTGTCGAGGCCGATGTCCTTCCCCTCGTTCGGCCACTCCTTCTGGGCAGGAATAGTTGGCCCCATATTTTATCAGGAGCCGTGTCGTAAAGGTGTCACACGGTGGCCGGATCCTCGGGCTCATGCTCCCACACAGGCTTGGCCTTCTCTTGGCAAGGGAGGAGCCAGCGGTGGAGCATGATTTGGACCACGTCAACCAGCTTCGCGCTGGTCTCTATTATGCTGTCGACGTGCTTCTGCAACGCCTTCATGTGAGCATACACCCCCAGTCCAGGCTCTTGGTGGTCCATGAGGCCAATCTGGTAGGGGGTCCAGACCTGAATGCGAGGGCCGCTCCCCATGCGGCCTCCTTCGGCTCGGTGATGTAAAGCCACTCCTTTTGCCACATCCGGATGGTGTCGATGAAGTGGCCGGCCGGCCACTAGACTCGCATCAATTTTTTAATCATGGCCCCTCCACAGTCCGCATGCTCGTCGCCAACCACCTTGGGCTTGACGGTGAACACCTTCAGCCATAAACCGAAGTGCGGCTGAGCGCTTCACAGAAGATGATGAAGGTCGAGATGTGGAAGAGGGAATTGGGGGCTAGATCGTGAAAATCTAGCCCGTAAAAGAACATTAACCCCCTTACGAAGGGGTATAGAGGGAATCCGAGCCCCCTAAGAAAATGGGGGAGGAATGATACGTCTCCGTCGTATCTATAATTTTTGATGGTTTCATGCCAATATTATTCAACTTTTACATACTTTTGGCAACTTTTTATATGATTTATTTGGACTAACTTACTTATCCAGTGCCCAGTGCAAGTTCCTATTTGTTGCATGTTTTTGTTTTGCAGAAAATCCATTTCAAATGAAGTCCAAATGCGATAAAAATCTACGGAGAATTACTTTGGAATATTTGTGAATTTTAGGAGGTGGAATCAACAAAACGGAGGCTCGAGGCCTCCACAACCCACCAGGGCGTGCCACCAGGGCCCAGGCGCGCCCTGGTGTATCGTGCCCTCCTCAAACGTCGGTTGGAGCCCTTTGTTGGGGAACGTTGCAGAAAATTAAAATTTTCCTACGGCTTCACCAAGATCCATCTATGAGTTCATCTAAGCAACGAGTCATGGGAGAGAGTTTGCATCTACATACCACTTGTAGATCGCGTGCGGAAGCTTGCAAGGTGATGATGTAGTCGTACTCGAACGTGATTCAGATCACCGATGCCAAGTGCTGAACGGACAGCACCTCCGTGTTCAACACACGTACGGGACGAGCGACGTCTCCTCCTTCTTGATCCAGCAAGGGGGAAGGAGAGGTTGAGGAAGACAGCTCCACCGGCAGCACGACGGCGTGGTGATGGTGGAGAAGCAGTACTCCGACAGGGCTTCGCTGAGCACACAACGGAGGAGGAGAGGTGTTGGGGAGGGAGAAGGAGGCAACCAAAGGCCAAGGACTCAAGGTTTGAAGTCCCTCCTCTCCCCCACTATATATAGGAGTGCCAAGGGGGGGGTGGCCGGCCCTAGGAGATCCAATCTCCTAGGGGGGCGGCGGCCAAGGGGGGTTTCCCTTCCCCCCAAGGCACCTAGGAGGTGCCTTCCCCTCCTAGGACTCTTGCCCCCTTGAACCCTAGGCGCATGGGCCTATGTGGGGCTGGTGCCCTTGGCCCATGCAGGCCAAGGCGCACCCCCTACAGCCCATGTGGCCCCCCGGGGCAGGTGGCCCCACCCGGTGGGCCCCCGGGACCCCTCCGGTGGTCCCGGTACAATACCGATAACCCCGAAACTTGTCCCGATGCCCGAAACAGGACTTCCCATATATGAATCTTTACCTCCGGACCATTCCGGAACTCCTCGTGACGTCCGGGATCTCATCCGGGACTCCGAACATCATTCGGTAGTCACATACTTGACTTCCTACTAACCCTAGCGTCACCGAACCTTAAGTGTGTAGACCCTACGGGTTCGGGAGACACGCAGACATGACCGAGACGACTCTCGGGCAATAACCAACAGCGGGGTCTGGATATCCATGTTGGCTCCCACATGCTCCTCGATGATTTCATCGGTTGAACCACGATGTCGAGGATTCGATCAAACCCTGTATACAATTCCCTTTGTCAATCGGTACGTTACTTGCCCGAGACTCGATCGTCGGTATCCCAATACCTTGTTCAGTCTCGTTACCCGGCAAGTCACTTTACTCGTACCGTAATGCATGATCCCGTGGCCAACACCTTGGTCACATTGAGCTCATTATGATGATGCATTACCGAGTGGGCCCAGAGATACCTCTCCGTTATACGGAGTGACAAATCCCAGTCTCGATCCGTGTCAACCCAACAGATACTTTCGGAGATACCTGTAATGCACCTTTATAGTCACCCAGTTACGTTGTGACGTTTGATACACCCAAGGCACTCCTACGGTAACCGGGAGTTACACGATCTCATGGTCGAAGGAATAGATACTTGACATTGGCAAAGCTTCTAGCAAACGAACTATACGATCTTTTATGCTATGCTTATGATTGGGTCTTGTCCATCACATCATTCTCCTAATGATGTGATCCCGTTATCAACGACATCCTATGTCCATAGTCAGGAAACCATGACTATCTATTGATCATAACGAGCTAGTCAACTAGAGGCTCACTAGGGACTCATTGGGTCTAAGTGTTCACACGTGTATTACGATTTCCGGATAATACAGTTATAGCATGAACAAAAGACAATTATCATGAACATTGAAATATAATAATCCTTTTATTATTGCCTCTAGGGCATATTTCCAACAGTCTCCCACTTGCACTAGAGTCACCAATCTAGTTACATTGTGATGAATCGAACACCCATAGAGTTCTGGTGTTGATCATGTTTTGCACGCGAGAGAGGTTTAGTCAACGGATCTGCGACATTCAGATCCGTGTGCACTTTGCAAATCTCTATGTCTCCATCTTGAACATTTTCACGGATGGAGTTGAAACGACGCTTGATGTGCCTGGTCTTCTTGTGAAACCTGGGCTCCTTGGCAAGGGCAATAGCTCCAGTGTTGTCACAGAAGAGTTTGATCGGCCCCGACGCATTGGGTATGACTCCTAGGTCGGTGATGAACTCCTTCATCCAAATCGCTTCATGCGCTGCCTCCGAGGCTGCCATGTACTCCGCTTCACATGTAGATCCCGCCACGACGCTCTGCTTGCAGCTGCACCAGCTTACTGCTCCACCATTCAACATATACACGTATCCGGTTTGTGACTTAGAGTCATCCAGATCTGAGTCGAAGCTAGCGTCGACGTAACCCTTTACGACGAGCTCTTCATCTCCTCCATAAACGAGAAACATGTCCTTTGTCCTTTTCAGGTACTTCAGGATATTCTTGACCGCTGTCCAGTGTTCCTTGCCGGGGTTACTTTGGTATCTTGCAACCAAACTTACGGCAAGGTTTACATCGGGTCTGGTACACAGCATGGCATACATAATAGATCCTATGGCTGAAGCATAGGGGATGACACTCATCTCTTCTTTATCTTTTGCCGTGGTCGGTGACTGAGCCAAGCTCAATCTCACACCTTGTAACATAGGCAAGAACCCCTTCTTGGACTGATCCATTTTGAACCTCTTCAAAATCTTATCAAGGTATGTGCTTTGTGAAAGACCTATGAGGCGTCTCGATCTATCTCTATAGATCTTGATGCCTAATATATAAGCAGCTTCTCCAAGGTCCTTCATTGAAAAACACTTGTTCAAGTAGGCCTTAATGCTGTCCAGGAGTTTCGTATCATTTCCCATCAAGAGTATGTCATCTACATATAATAGGAGAAATGCTACAGAGCTCCCACTCACTTTCTTGTAAACGCAGGCTTCTCCATAAGTCTGCGTAAACCCAAACGCTTTGATCATCTCATCAAAGCGAATGTTCCAACTCCGAGATGCTTGCACCAGTCCATAAATGGATCGCTGGAGCTTGCATACTTTGTTAGCGTTCTGAGGAACGACAAAACCTTCCGGCTGCATCATATACAGCTCTTCCTTAAGATGTCCATTAAGGAATGCCGTTTTGACGTCCATCTGCCATATCTCATAATCATAGTATGCGGCAATTGCTAACATGATTCGGACGGACTTAAGCTTCGCCACGGGAGAGAATGTCTCGTCGTAGTCAATCCCTTGAACTTGTCGATAACCCTTAGCGACAAGTCGAGCTTTATAGATGGTAACATTACCATCCGCGTCCGTCTTCTTCTTAAAAATCCATTTATTTTCTATCGCTCGCCGATCATCGGGCAAGTCTGTCAAAGTCCATACTTTGTTTTCATACATGGATCCTATCTCGGATTTCATGGCCTCAAGCCATTTGTTGGAATCCGGGCCCGCCATTGCTTCTTCATAGTTCGAAGGTTCATTGTTGTCCAGCAACATGATTTCCATGACAGGGTTGCCGTACCACTCTGGTGCAGAACGTGTCCTTGTGGACCTTCGAAATTCAGTAGCAACTAGATCTGAAGTACCTTGATCATCATCAACATTTTCCTCTTCAGTTGGTGTGGGCATTACAGGAATGGTTTCCTGCGCTGCACCACTTTCCCGTTCGAGAGGTAGTACTTCATCGAGTTCTACTTTCCTCCCACTTACTTCTTTCGAGAGAAACTCTTTCTCCAGAAAGCATCCGTTCTTGGCAACAAAGATCTTGCCTTCGGATCTTAAGTAGAAGGTATACCCGACAGTTTCCTTAGGGTATCCTATGAATACGCATTTTTCCGACTTGGGTTCGAGCTTTTCAGGTTGAAGTTTCTTGACATAAGCATCGCATCCCCAAACTTTTAGAAACGACAGCTTAGGTTTCTTCCCAAACCATAATTCATACGGTGTCGTCTCAACGGATTTAGACGGTGCCCTATTTAAAGTGAATGTAGCTGTCTCTAGAGCGTATCCCCAAAATGATAGCGGTAAATCGGTAAGAGACATCATAGACCGCACCATATCCAATAGAGTGCGATTACGACGTTCGGACACACCGTTTCGCTGAGGTGTTCCAGGCGGCGTGAGTTGTGAAACGATTCCACATTTTCTTAAGTGTGTACCAAATTCGTGACTTAAGTATTCGCCCCCACGATCTGATCGTAGGAACTTTATCTTACGGTCATGTTGATTCTCTACCTCACTCTGAAATTCCTTGAACTTTTCAAAGGTCTCAGACTTGTGTTTCATTAAGTAGACATACCCATATCTACTCAAGTCGTCAGTGAGAGTGAGAACATAACGATATCCTCCGCGAGCCTCAACGCTCATTGGACCGCACACATCGGTATGTATGATTTCCAACAAGTTGGTTGCTCGCTCCATTGTTCCGGAGAACGGAGTCTTGGTCATTTTGCCTAAGAGGCAAGGTTCGCATGTGTCAAATGATTCATAATCAAGAGACTCTAAAAGTCCATCAGCATGGAGCTTCTTCATGCGCTTGACACCAATGTGACCAAGGCGGCAGTGCCACAAGTATGTGGGACTATCGTTATCAACTTTACATCTTTTGGCATCCACACTATGAACATGTGTAATATTACGCTCGAGATTCATCAAGAATAAACCATTGACCATCGGAGCATGACCATAAAACATATCTCTCATATAAATCGAACAACCATTATTCTCAGACTTAAATGAGTAGCCATCTCGTATTAAACGAGATCCAGATACAATGTTCATGCTCAAACTTGGCACTAAATAACAATTATTGAGGTTTAATACTAATCCCATAGGTAAATGTAGAGGCAGCGTGCCGACGGCGATCACATCGACCCTGGAACCATTCCCGACGCGCATCGTCACCTCGTCCTTCGCCAGTCTCCGTTTATTCCGCAGCTCCTGCTGTGAGTTACATATGTGAGCAACGGCACCGGTATCAAATACCCAGGAGTTACTTCGAGTACTGGTAAGGTACACATCAATTACATGTATATCAAATATACCTTTGGTGTTGCCGGCCTTCTTATCCGCTAAGTATTTGGGGCAGTTCCGCTTCCAGTGCCCCTTCCCCTTGCAATAAAAGCACTCAGTCTCAGGCTTGGGTCCATTCTTTGACTTCTTCCCGGCAACAGGCTTACCGGGCGCGGCAACATCTTTGCCGTCCTTCTTGAAGTTCTTCTTACCCTTGCCCTTCTTGAACTTAGTGGTCTTATTGACCATCAACACTTGATGTTCTTTCTTGATTTCAGCCTCTGCTGACTTCAGCATCGAGAACACTTCAGGAATGGTCTTTACCATCCCCTGCATGTTGTAGTTCATCACAAAGCTCTTGTAGCTTGGTGGGAGCGACTGGAGGATTCTGTCAATGACCGCCTCATCTGGGAGGTTAATGTTCAACTGGGTCATACGTGCGTGCAACCCAGACATCTTCAGGATGTGTTCACTGACAGAACTGTTCTCCTCCATCTTACAACTGTAGAACTTGTCGGAGACATCATATCTCTCGACCCGGGCATGAGCTTGGAAAACTAGTTTCAGCTCTTCGAACATCTCATATGCTCCGTGATGCTCAAAACGCTTTTGGAGCCCCGGTTCTAAGCTGTAAAGCATGCCGCACTGAACGAGGGAGTAATCATCAGCACGAGTTTGCCAAGCGTTCATAACGTCTTGGTTCTCTGGGACGGGAGCGGCACCTAGCGGTCCTTCTAGGACATATTGCTTCCTGGCAGCTATGAGGATGATCCTCAGGTTTCGGACCCAGTCCGTATAGTTGCTGCCATCATCTTTCAGCTTGGTTTTCTCTAGGAACGCGTTGAAGTTCATGTTGACATTAGCGTTGGCCATTGATCTACAATACATATTTGCAAAGGTTTTAGACTAAGTTCATGATAATAAAGTTCTTAATCAAAATTATGAACTCCCACTTAGATTAGACATCCCTCTAGTCATCTAAGTGTTACACGATCCGAGTCGACTAGCCCGTGTCCGATCATCACGTGAGACGGACTAGTCATCGTCGGTGAACATCTTTATGTTGATCGTATCTTCCATACGACTCGTGTTCGACCTTTCGGTCTCCGTGTTCCGAGGCCATGTCTGCACATGCTAGGCTCGTCAAGTTAACCCTAAGTGTTTTCGCTGTGTAAAACTGTCTTACACCCGTTGTATGTGAACGTAAGGATCCATCACACCCGATCATCACGTGGTGCTTAGAAACGACGAACTGTAGCAACGGTGCACAGTTAGGGGAGAACACTTCTTGAAATTTTGTAAGGGATCATCTTATTTACTACCGTCGTCCTAAGTAAACAAGATGCATAAACATAATAAACATCACATGCAATTATATGGTTGTGACATGATATGGCCAATATCATCAAGCTCCATTGATCTCCATCTTCGGGGCTCCATGATCATCTTGTCACCGGCTTGACACCATGATCTCCATCATCATGATCTCCATCATCGTGTCTTCATGAAGTTGTCACGCCAACGACTACTTCTACTTCTATGACTAACGCGTTTAGTAATGAAGTAAAGTAGTTTACATGGCGTTCTTCAATGACACGCAGGTCATACAAAAAATAAAGACAACTCCTATGGCTCCTGCCGGTTGTCATACTCATCGACATGCAAGTCGTGAATCCTATTACAAGAACATGATCTCATACATCACAATTCAACATTCATCACAACTTCTGGCCATATCACATCACATGATCAATCGCTGCAAAAACAAGTTAGACGTTCTCTAGTTGTTGTTGCATCTTTTACGTGGCTGCGATTGGGTTCTAGCAAGAACGTTTTCTTACCTACGAATCACCACAACGTGATTTTGTCAACTTCTATTTACCCTTCATAAGGGCCTTGTTCATCGATTCCGCTCCAACTAAAATGGGAGAGACAGACACCCGCCAGCCACCTTATGCAACTAGTGCATGTCAGTCGGTGGAACCGGTCTCACGTAAGCGTACGTGTAAGGTTGGTCCGGGCCGCTTCATCCCACAATACCGTTGAGCAAGAAAAGACTAGTAGAGGCAAGTAAGATGACAAGATCAACGCCCACAACAAATTGTGTTCTACTCGTGCATTAGAGAACTACGCATAGACCTAGCTCATGATGCCACTGTTGGGGAACGTTGCAGAAAATTAAAATTTTCCTACGGCTTCACCAAGATCCATCTATGAGTTCATCTAAGCAACGAGTCATGGGAGAGAGTTTGCATCTACATACCACTTGTAGATCGCGTGCGGAAGCTTGCAAGGTGATGATGTAGTCGTACTCGAACGTGATTCAGATCACCGATGCCAAGTGCTGAACGGACAGCACCTCCGTGTTCAACACACGTACGGGACGAGCGACGTCTCCTCCTTCTTGATCCAGCAAGGGGGAAGGAGAGGTTGAGGAAGACAGCTCCACCGGCAGCACGACGGCGTGGTGATGGTGGAGAAGCAGTACTCCGACAGGGCTTCGCTGAGCACACAACGGAGGAGGAGAGGTGTTGGGGAGGGAGAAGGAGGCAACCAAAGGCCAAGGACTCAAGGTTTGAAGTCCCTCCTCTCCCCCACTATATATAGGAGTGCCAAGGGGGGGGTGGCCGGCCCTAGGAGATCCAATCTCCTAGGGGGGCGGCGGCCAAGGGGGGTTTCCCTTCCCCCCAAGGCACCTAGGAGGTGCCTTCCCCTCCTAGGACTCTTGCCCCCTTGAACCCTAGGCGCATGGGCCTATGTGGGGCTGGTGCCCTTGGCCCATGCAGGCCAAGGCGCACCCCCTACAGCCCATGTGGCCCCCCGGGGCAGGTGGCCCCACCCGGTGGGCCCCCGGGACCCCTCCGGTGGTCCCGGTACAATACCGATAACCCCGAAACTTGTCCCGATGCCCGAAACAGGACTTCCCATATATGAATCTTTACCTCCGGACCATTCCGGAACTCCTCGTGACGTCCGGGATCTCATCCGGGACTCCGAACATCATTCGGTAGTCACATACTTGACTTCCTACTAACCCTAGCGTCACCGAACCTTAAGTGTGTAGACCCTACGGGTTCGGGAGACACGCAGACATGACCGAGACGACTCTCGGGCAATAACCAACAGCGGGGTCTGGATATCCATGTTGTCTCCCACATGCTCCTCGATGATTTCATCGGTTGAACCACGATGTCGAGGATTCGATCAAACCCTGTATACAATTCCCTTTGTCAATCGGTACGTTACTTGCCCGAGACTCGATCGTCGGTATCCCAATACCTTGTTCAGTCTCGTTACCCGGCAAGTCACTTTACTCGTACCGTAATGCATGATCCCGTGGCCAACACCTTGGTCACATTGAGCTCATTATGATGATGCATTACCGAGTGGGCCCAGAGATACCTCTCCGTTATACGGAGTGACAAATCCCAGTCTCGATCCGTGTCAACCCAACAGATACTTTCGGAGATACCTGTAATGCACCTTTATAGTCACCCAGTTACGTTGTGACGTTTGATACACCCAAGGCACTCCTACGGTAACCGGGAGTTACACGATCTCATGGTCGAAGGAATAGATACTTGACATTGGCAAAGCTTCTAGCAAACGAACTATACGATCTTTTATGCTATGCTTATGATTGGGTCTTGTCCATCACATCATTCTCCTAATGATGTGATCCCGTTATCAACGACATCCTATGTCCATAGTCAGGAAACCATGACTATCTATTGATCATAACGAGCTAGTCAACTAGAGGCTCACTAGGGACTCATTGGGTCTAAGTGTTCACACGTGTATTACGATTTCCGGATAATACAGTTATAGCATGAACAAAAGACAATTATCATGAACATTGAAATATAATAATCCTTTTATTATTGCCTCTAGGGCATATTTCCAACACCCTTATTCTGGCGCAAGAAAGATAATTTATGGAAAAAATCATGTAAAAATTTCAGCACAATTGGAGTTATGGATCTTCGGGAATTTAAGAAACCGTGAAGGGCCAGATCTGGGAAATGCGAAACATAAGAGAACAGAGAGGGAGATCCAATCTCGAAGGGGATCTCGTCCCTCCGCCGCCATGGCGGCCATGGACCAGAGGGAGGACTCTCCTCCCATCTAGGGGGAGGCCATGGAAGAATAAGAAGGAGGGGGCTCTCTTCCCCTCTCTCCTGGTGGTGCTAGAACGCCGCCGGGGCAAGGATCGTGACGGTGATCTACATCAACAATCTTGCTACCGTCAACACCAACTTTCTCCCCCTCTATGCAGTGGTGTAACACCCCTTCTCCCCACTGTAATCTCTGCTTAAACATGGTGTTCAACTCCATATATTATTTCCCAATGATCTATGGTTATCCTATGATGTTTGAGTAGATCCATTTTGTCCTATGGGTTAATCGTGATCTTGGTTGGTATGATTGTATATTTTATTTATGGTGCTGTCCTACGGTGCCCTAGGTCTCGCGCAAACGTGAGGGCCCCCTGCTGTAGGGTGTTGCAATAGGTTCATGGTTTGCTTATTGTCAGTGTTGCAAGGGTGACAACAGCCTAAACGTGGATAAGTGGGTTATGGCGTATGGGAGTAAAGAGGACTTGATACTTAATGCCATGGTTGGGTTTCACGACCTTAATGATCTTTAGTAGTTGTGGATGCTTGCTAGAGTTCCAATAATAAGTGCATATGATCCAAGTAGAGAAAGTATCTGAACTCATGCCTCTCCCTCATATAAAATTACAAGAATGATTACCAGTACTTGTTATCAATTGCCTAGGGACAAATGACTTTCTAGTTGACAAAAGCTATCCACTTTTATTACCTTGCAATTTATTTGTAGTTTTATTCTCGCAAAGTACTCGTAGTTTTATTCTTGCAAAATAGTTTCATATTTGTTTTAGGTAAAGCAAACGTTAAGTGTGCGTAGAGTTGTATCAGTGGTCGATAGAACTCGAGGGAATATTTGTTCTGCCTTTAGCTCCTCGTTGGGTTCAACACTCTTATTTATCGAAGAAGGCTACAAATGATCCCCTATACTTGTGGGTTATCAAGGAACACGACCCTTTCGCCTGGCTTGGGCGTGGGGATGATTTGGCCCTCTTCGGGGGCCCGATGGGCGATGTTGGCCGACAAATAGCCGGCCTCCTTCAGCTTCAAGATGTCTCCCTCGGTGACGTTGGAGGCCTCCCACTTCCCATTGGCTCTGGATCCAACCATGGTCGAAGGAGGCAAAGAGGGATTCACTGAAGGAAATATTCCCTAGAGGCAATAATAAAGTTATTATTTATTTCCTCATATCATGATAAATGTTTATTATTCATGCTAGAATTGTATTAACCGGAAACATGATACATGTGTGAATACACAGACAAACACATAGTCACTAGTATGCCTCTACTTGACTAGCTCATTAATCAAAGATGGTTATGTTTCCTGACCATAGACATGTGTTGTCATTTGATTAATGGGATCACATCATTAGGAGAATGATGTGATTGACATGACCCATTCCGTTAGCCTAGCACTTGATCGTTTAGTATACTGCTATTGCTTTCTTCATGACTTATACAAAGTTCCTACAACTATGAGATTGTGCAACTCCCGTTTACCGGAAGAACACTTTGTGTGCTACCAAACGTCACAACGTAACTGGGTGATTATAAAGGTGCTCTACAGGTGTTTCGGAAGGTACATGTTGGGTTGGCATAATTCGAGATTAGGATTTGTCACTCCGATTGTCGGAGAGGTATCTCTGGGCCCTCTCGGTAATACTCATCACCTAAGCCTTGCAAGCATGTAACTAATGAGTTAGTTATGAGATGATGTATTACGGAACAAGTAAAGAGACTTGCCGGTAACGAGATTGAACTAGGTATTGGATACCGACGATCAAATCTCGGGCAAGTAACATACCGATGACAAAGGGAACAAAGTATGTTGTTATGCGGTTTGACCGATAAAGATCTTCGTAGAATATGTAGGAACCAATATGGGCATCCAGGTCCTGCTATTGGTTATTGACCGAGAATGGTTTTAGGTCATGTCATAGTTCTCGAACCCGTAGGGTCCGCATGCTTAACGTTTCGATGACAGTTTTATTATGAGTTTATAAGTTTTGATGTACCAAAGTTTGTTCGGAGTCCCGGATGTGATCACGGACATGACGAGGAGTCTCGGAATGGTCGAGACATAAAGATTGATATATTGGACGACTATATTCGGACACCGGAAAGATTCCGGGAGTTTTCGGAGAAAACCGGAGTACCGGAGGGTTACCGGAACCCCCCCCCCCCCGGGAAGTAATGGGCCTTGATGGGCCCTATTGGAGAAAGAGAGGGGCCGGCTAGGGCAAGTGGCGCGCCCCCTCCCCTTGAGTCCGAATAGGACAAGGAAGGGGGGGGGGGGCGGCGCCCCCCTTGCCTTCCCCCTCTCCTACTCCTTCCTTCCCCCTCCTTCTTGGATTAGGAAAAGGAGGGGGGAAACCTACTTGGAGTAGGTTTCCCCCTCCTAGGGCGCGCCTCCCCTTAGGCCGGCCCCCTCCTCCCTCCCTCCTTTATATACGGGGGCGGGGGGCACCCCATAGACACACAAGTTGATCTACGGATCGTTCCTTAGCCGTGTGCGGTGCCCCTTTCCACCATATTCCACCTCGGTCATATCGTCGCGGAGTTTAGGCGAAGCCTGCGCCAGTAGAACATCATCATCGTCACCACGCCGTCATGCTGACGGAACTCATCTCCGGAGCCTTTGCTGGATCGAAGGGCCGGAGATCATCATCGAGCTGAACGTGTGCTGAACTCGGAGGCTCCGTACGTTCGGTGCTTGGATCGGTCAGATCGTGAAGATGTACGACTACATCAACCGCGTTGTGCTAACGCTTCCGCTTACGGTCTACGAGGGTACGTGGACGAACACTCTCCCCTCTCGTTGCTATGCCATCACCATGATCTTGCGTGTGCGTAGGAATTTTTTTGAAATTACTACGTTTCCCAACAGTGGTATCAGAGCCAGGTTCTATGCGTTGATGTTATATGCACGAGTAGAACACAAGTGAGTTGTGGACGATATAAGTCATACTGCCTACCAGCATGTCATACTTTGGTTCAGCGGTATTGTGAGATGAAGCGGCCCGGACCAACATTACGCGTACGCTTACGCGAGACTGGTTTCACCGTTACGAGCACTCGTGCTTAAAGGTGGCTGGCGGGTGTCTGTCTCTCTCACTTTAGTTGAACCGAGTGTGGCTACGCCCGGTCCTTGAGAAGGTTAAAACGGAGTCTATTTGACAAACTATCATTGTGGTTTTGATGCGTAGGTGAGAACGGTTCTTGCTAAGCCCGTAGCAGCCACGTAAAATTTGCAACAACAAAGTAGAGGACGTCTAACTTGTTTTTGCAGGGCATGTTGTGATGTGATATGGTCAAGACGTGATGCTATATTTTTGTATGAGATGATCATGTTTTGTAACCGAAGTTATCGGCAACTGGCAGGAGCCATATGGTTGTCACTTTATTGTATGAAATGCAAACGCCCTGTAATTGCTTTACTTTATCACTAAGCGGTAGCGATAGTCGTAGAAGCAATAGATGGCGTAACGACAACGATGCTACGATGGAGATCAAGGTGTCGCGCCGGTGATGATGGTGATCATGACGGTGCTTCGAAGATGGAGATCACAAGCACAAGATGATGATGGCCATATCATATCACTTATATTGATTGCATGTGATGTTTATCCTTTATGCATCTTATCTTGCTTTGATTGACGGTAGCATTTTAAGATGATCTCTCACTAAAATTATCAAGAAGTGTTCTCCCTGAGTATGCACCGTTGCCAAAGTTCGTCGTGCCGAGACACCACGTGATGATCGGGTGTGATAAGCTCTACGTCCATCTACAATGGGTGCAAGCCAGTTTTGCACACGCAGAATACTCAGGTTAAACTTGACGAGCCTAGCATATGCAGATATGGCCTCGGAACACAGAGACCAAAAGGTCGAGCGTGAATCATATAGTAGATATGATCAACATAGTGATGTTCACCATTGAAAACTACTCCATCTCACGTGATGATCAGTTATGGTTTAGTTGATATGGATCACGTGATCACTTAGATGACTAGAGAGATGTCTGTCTAAGTGGGAGTTCTTAAGTAATATGATTAATTGAACTTAAATTTATCATGAACTTAGTACCTGATAGTATCTTGCTTGTCTATGTTTGTTTGTAGATAGATGGCTCGTGCTGTTGTTCCGTTGAATTTTAATGCGTTCCTTGAGAAATCAAAGTTGAAAGATGATGGTAGCAATTACACGGACTGGGTCCGTAACCTGAGGATTATCCTCATTGCTGCACAGAAGAGTTACGTCCTGGAAGCACCGCTGGGTGCCAGGCCTGCTACTGATGCAACTGACGACGTTAAGAACGTCTGGCAGAGCAAAGCTAATGACTACTCTATAGTTCAGTGTGCCATGCTTTACGGCTTGGAACCGGGTCTTCAATGACGTTTTGAACGTCATGGAGCATATGAGATGTTCCAGGAGTTGAAGTTAATATTTCAAGCAAATGCCCGGATTGAGAGATATGAAGTCTCCAATAAGTTCTACAGCTGCAAGATGGAGGAGAATAGTTCTGCCAGTGAACACATACTCAAAATGTCTGGGTATAACAATCACTTGATTCAACTGGGAGTTAATCTTCCTGATGATAGTGTCATTGACAGAATTCTCCAATCATTGCCACCAAGCTACAAGAGCTTCGTGATGAACTATAATATGCAAGGGATGAACAAGACTATTCCCGAGCTCTTCGCGATGCTGAAAGCCGCGGAGGTAGAAATCAAGAAGGAGCATCAAGTGTTGATGGTCAACAAGACCACTAGTTTCAAGAAGAAGGGCAAAGGGAAGAAGAAGGGGAACTTCAAGAAGAACGACAAGCAAGTTGCTGCTCAAGAGAAGAAACCCAAGTCTGGACCTAAGCCTGAAACTGAGTGCTTCTACTGCAAGCAGACTGGACACTGGAAGCAGAACTGCCCCAAGTATTTGGCGGATAAGAAGGACGGCAAAGTGAGCAAAGGTATATGTGATATACATGTTATTGATATGTACCTAACTAGAGCTCGTAGTAGCACCTGGGTATTTGATACTGGTTCTGTTGCTAATATTTACAACTCGAAACAGGGACTACGGAATAAGCGAGCACTGGCCAAGGACGAGGTGACGATGCGCGTGGGAAACGGTTCCAAAGTCGATGTGATTGCGGTCGGCACGCTACCTCTACATCTACCTTTGGGATTAGTTTTAGACCTGAATAATTGTTATTTGGTGCCAGCGTTGAGCATAAACATTATATCTGGATCTTGTTTAATGCGAGATAGTTATTCATTTAATCAGAGAATAATGGATGTTCTATTTATATGAGTAATATCTTTTATGGTCATGCACCCTTGAAGAGTGGTCTATTTTTATTGAATCTCGATAGTAGTGATACACATATTCATAATGTTGAAGCCAAAAGACACAGAGTTGATAATGATAGTGCAACTTATTTGTGGCACTGCCATTTAGGTCATATCGGTGTAAAACGCATGAAGAAACTCCATATTGATGGACTTCTGGAATCACTTGATTATGAATCACTTGGTACTTGCGAACCGTGCCTCATGGGCAAGATGACTAAAACACCGTTCTCCGGAACTATGGAGAGAGCAACAGATTTGTTGGAAATCATACATACAGATGTATGTGGTCCGATGAATGTTGAGGCTCGTGGCGGATATTGTTATTTTCTCACCTTCACAGATGATTTGAGCAGATATGGGTATATCTACATAATGAAGCACAAGTCTGAAACATTTGAAAAGTTCAAAGAATTTCAGAGTGAAGTGGAAAATCATCGTAACAAGAAAATAAAGTTTCTACGATCTGATCGTGGAGGAGAATATTTGAGTTACGAGTTTGGTTTACATTTGAAACAATGCGGAATAGTTTCGCAACTCACGCAACCCGGAACACCACAACGAAATGGTGTGTCCGAACGTCGTAATCATACTTTACTTGATATGGTGCAATCTATGATGTCTCTTACCGATTTACCGCTATCGTTTTGGGGTTATGCTTTAGAGACGGCCGCATTCACGTTAAATAGGGCACCATCTAAATCCGTTGAGACGACGCCTTATGAACTGTGGTTTGGCAAGAAACCAAAGTTGTCGTTTCTTAAAGTTTGGGGCTGCGATGCTTATGTGAAGAAACTTTAACCAGATAAGCTCGAACCCAAATCGGAGAAATGTGTCTTCATAGGATACCCAAAAGAGACTGTTGGGTACACCTTCTATCACAGATCCGAAGGCAAGACATTCGTTGCTAAAAATGGATCCTTTCTAGAGAAGGAGTTTCTCTCGAAAGAAGTGAGTGGGAGGAAAGTAGAACTTGATGAGATAACTGTATCTACTCCCTTATTGGAAGGTAGTTCATCACAAGAACCGGTTCCTGTGACGACTACACCAATTAGTGAGGAAGCTAATGATATTGATCATGAAACTTTAGATCAAGTTTCTACTGAACCTCGTAGGTCTACCAGAGTAAGATCCGCACCAGAGTGGTACGGTAATCCTATTCTGGAAGTCATGTTACTTGACCATGATGAACCTACGAACTATGAGGAAGCGATGATGAGCCCAGATTCCGCAAAATGGCTAGAGGCCATGAAATCTGAGATCGGATCCATGTATGAAAACAAAGTATGGACTTTGGTTGAACTTGCCCGATGATCGGCAAGCCATTGAGAATAAATGGATCTTTAAGAAGAAGACTGACACTGATGGTAATGTTATTGTCTATAAAGCTCGACTTGTTGCGAAAGGTTTTCGACAAGTTCAAGGGGTTGACTACGATGAGACTTTCTCACCCGTAGCGATGCTTAAGTCTGTCCGAATCATGTTGGCTATTGCTGCATTTCATGATTATGAAATTTGGCAAATGGATGTCAAGACTGCATTCTTGAAAGGATTTCTAGAAGAAGAGTTGTATATGATGCAGCCGGAAGGTTTTGTTGATCCAAAAGGTGCTGACAAAGTGTGCAAGCTCCAGCGTTCCATTTATGGACTGGTGCAAGCATCTCGGAGTTGGAATAAACGCTTTGATAGTGTAATCAAAACATATGGTTTTATACAGACTTTTGGAGAAGCCTGTATTTACAAGAAAGTGAGTGGGAGCTCTGTAGCATTTCTAGTTTTATATGTTGATGACATATTATTAATTGGAAATGATATAGAATTTCTGGATAGCATAAAGGGATACTTGAATAAAAGTTTTTCAATGAAAGACCTCGGTGAAGCTGCTTACATATTGGGCATCAAGATCTATAGAGATAGATCAAGACGCTTAATAGGACTTTCACAAAGCACATACCTTGACAAAATTTTGAAAAAGTTCAAAATGGATCAGGCAAAGAAAGGATTCTTGCCTGTGCTACAAGGTGTGAAGTTGAGTCAAACTCAATGCCCGACCACAGCAGAAGATAGAGAGAAAATGAAAAATGTTCCCTATGCTTCAGCCATAGGCTCTATCATGTATGCAATGTTGTGTACCAGACCTGACGTATGCTTAGCAATAAGTTTGGTAGGAAGGTACCAAAGTAATCCAGGAGTGGATCACTGGACAGCGGTCAAGAACATCCTGAAATACCTGAAAAGGACTAAGGATATGTTTCTCGTATATGGAGGTGACAAAGAGCTAGTCGTAAATGGTTACGTCGATGCAAGCTTTGACACTGATCCGGACGATTCTAAATCGCAAACCGGATACATGTTTTTATTAAACGGTGGAGCTGTAAGTTGGTGCAGTTCTAAACAAAGCGTCGTGGCGGGATCTACATGTGAAGCGGAGTACATAGCTGCTTCTGAAGCAGCGAATGAAGGAGTCTGGATGAAGGAGTTCATTTCCGATCTAGGTGTCATACCTAGTGCATCGGGACCAATGAAGATCTTCTATGACAATACTGGTGCAATTGCCCTGGCAAAGGAATCCAGATTTCACAAGAGGACCAAGCACATCAAGAGACGCTTCAATTCCATTCGGGACCAAGTCCAAGTGGGAAACATAGAGATTTGCAAGATACATACGGATCTGAATGTTGCAGACCCGTTGACTAAGCCTCTCTCACGAGCAAAACATGATCAGCACCAAGACTCCATGGGTGTTAGAATCATTACTATGTAATCTAGATTATTGACTCTAGTGCAAGTGGGAGACTGAAGGAAATATGCCCTAGAGGCAATAATAAAGTTATTATTTATTTCCTCATATCATGATAAATGTTTATTATTCATGCTAGAATTGTATTAATCGAAAACATGATACATGTGTGAATACATAGACAAACACATAGTCACTAGTATGCATCTACTTGACTAGCTCATTAATCAAAGATGGTTATGTTTCCTGACCATAGACATGTGTTGTCATTTGATTAATGGGATCACATCATTAGGAGAATGATGTGATTGACATGACCCATTCCGTTAGCCTAGCACTTGATCGTTTAGTATACTGCTATTACTTTCTTCATGACTTATACAAAGTTCCTACAACTATGAGATTGTGCAACTCCCGTTTACCGGAAGAACACTTTGTGTGCTACCAAACGTCACAACATAACTGGGTGATTATAAAGGTGATCTAGAGGTGTTTCCGAAGGTACATGTTGGGTTGGCATAATTCGAGATTAGGATTTGTCACTCCGATTGTCAAAGAGGTATCTCTGGGCCCTCTCGGTAATACTCATCACCTAAGCCTTGCAAGCATGTAACTAATGAGTTAGTTATGAGATGACGTATTACGGAACGAGTAAAGAGACTTGCCGGTAACGAGATTGAACTAGGTATTGGATACCGACGATCAAATCTCGGGCAAGTAACATACCGATGACAAAGGGAACAAAGTATGTTGTTATGCGGTTTGACCGATAAAGATCTTCGTAGAATATGTAGGAACCAATATGGGCATCCAGGTCCCGCTATTGGTTATTGACCGAGAATGGTTTTAGGTCATGTCTACATAGTTCTCGAACCCGTAGGGTCCGCACGCTTAACGTTTCGATGACAGTTTTATTATGAGTTTATAAGTTTTGATGTACCGAAGTTTGTTCGGAGTCCCGGATGTGATCACGGACATGACGAGGAGTCTCGGAATGGTCGATACATAAAGATTGATATATTAGACGACTATATTCGGACACCGGAAAGGTTCCGGGAGTTTTCGGAGAAAACCGGAGTACCGGAGGGTTACCGGAAACCCCCCGGGAAGTAATGGGCCTTGATGGGCCCTATTGGAGAAAGAGAGGGGCCGGCCAGGGCAAGTGGCGCGCCCCCTCCCCTTGAGTCCAAATAGGACAAGGAAGGGGGGGGGCGCCCCCCTTGCCTTCCCCCTCTCCTACTCCTTCCTCCCCCCTCCTTCTTGGATTAGGAAAAGGAGGGGGAAACCTACTTGGAGTAGGTTTCCCCCTCCTAGGGCGCGCCTCCCCTTAGGCCGGCCCCCTCCTCCCTCCCTCCTTTATATACGGGGGCGGGGGGCACCCCATAGACACACAAGTTGATCTACGGATCGTTCCTTAGCCGTGTGCGGTGCCCCCTTCCACCATATTCCACCTCGGTCATATCGTCGCGGAGTTTAGGCGAAGCCCTGCGCCGGTAGAACATCATCATTGTCACCACGCCGTCGTGCTGACGGAACTCATCTCCGGAGCCTTTGCTGGATCGGAGGGCCGGAGATCGTCATCGAGCTGAACGTGTGCTGAACTCGGAGGCTCCGTACGTTCGGTGCTTGGATCGGTCGGATCGTGAAGACGTACGACTACATCAACCGCGTTGTGCTAACGCTTCCGCTTACGGTCTACGAGGGTACGTGGACGAACACTCTCCCCTCTCGTTGCTATGCCATCACCATGATCTTGCGTGTGCGTAGGAAATTTTTTGAAATTACTACGTTTCCCAACATTCACGGTGGAAGCAGAGGAAAGGAGCGCTGGAGCTCCGAGGATCTGCGTGAGCGGGAGGTGGAAGAAGGAGTGGGTTGCTGACTGTGATAGCTCCCCCTTTATAGACTGTTGACAGGCCCGTGATTCCTTTTTCCACGCTGTTGGCTTCTCCACTTCCCAATATGCCCGTGACATTATGTGCCGGGAGGGGAATAGAAATCATTAACCATATCCCCTGAAAAGCGGGACATGATTTCCACCTCGAGGGGACGTGCCAGGCGTGGCGTCGGCCTCGAGCCGTGCTTCGAGAAATAGTAACTGCTCGGCGTTATGGTTGGAAGCGACTCTTCGTTGGAGGAGAAAAAGTTGTCAGATGAAGACGCCATTTACACTTGAACGGTATTTGTTTATTATTGCCTTCGGTGTTAAGTAAAACTGCTGTTTCAGATCCAGGACATCACTTGGTTCCGAACATGGGTAAAACATACTGAAGAACTCGCCTCGCAAGCCGAATACTGGTTGGATGAGCAGATGCCGGATACAAGCCTTGGCGTTGGAGGCAAGCTCGGGGGCTACTGAGGGAGTCATGGACTAAGGGGTGGGTCCCCGGGGCGACGACCCATTGTACATGGGCCAGACTGGTGGAGCTGTATAGTGTCAGGAGATCTATGAAGCTGTGGTGTGCCCTTCAAGCCAAGAAGGCGCAAGATCTCTTTAAACCCTTATTGTAATCTATCTCGGTAATCCTAACCCTACCGGTGTCTATATAAACCGAGGGTTTTTAGTCTTAGGGCTAAGCTACATTCATCACCTCATCTCCTTAGGGGTTAGCTCATGCTGATCTTGAGGTAGATCTACTCTGTAAACCACATTATACATCCAATACAATCAAGCAGGACGTAGAGTATTACCTCTTTGAGGGGGCCTGAACCTGGGTAAACACCGTGTTTGTCGTCCCTTGTTCCCTATCGATTCTAGATCCACAGCTCAGGACCCCCTACCCCGAGGTCTGCCGGTTTTGACACCGACAATCATATTCTCCAAGAAGTCCCAATCTAGACGGTCGTAGGACTTCGACAACTCAATCCCGTACGCACAAAAGCCCCAAGAGCTTCGCGGTTCAATGACGTTGAAGATGAAGAACAACGAAGCATGAGAAGGAGTCAACTAGGGTGAGAGATAAATATAGATGTAAAAGTAGTAGATTAGTTTGGTTGATTGTTTGTTGCACGTTCAATCGGTTCTCATCTCTCTGCATGAGGTGGTTGGACTGTCCTCATGGTGTATTGTTGTGGATCTTGCATGAACATGTTGCTCTTTGCCTGTAGTTCTTCGCTACCCAGCAATGCAAAGTATGAATGTTCTGCTGGGAGTTTGGTCATTTGAGTAGGATGGTATGTTCTCGCCAAAAAAAGAGTAGGATGGTATGTCAGTTTGCTGTAAACAAACCTTGGTTTCTTTAAATGAAATAGGAGAGGGCGGCCTCTTTTTTGCTCAAAACATATGAGGTGGTTGAACTTTTCTTATAAAAATGACTCAATATGGGGCGACCGAAGACATGACACGATCCGTTTATTAATCGGGCCTCCACGGGCCGTGCCATGCCTGATACACTCCTCACCTCATCCACCCAATGATTCTCTAAATAGAAAAAAAACCTCACCCAGCCAATCACACCAACGAACTTCCATCCCACGGATCGGTTCCCCACGATCCGCGTGCTCACCCGGGAACCGGATCCCATCCGTCCATTCTCTACCCATCCAACGCTCCAACCCTCTCATCTCCCTCCTCCAGCCGCCCCACCCCGACGCCGCGCGGCTTCTCGCTCCGAAAATTCCCGATCCCCCGCTCACGCCCTTCTCCCCTATTTAACCCCCGCCGCCCCCTCTTCTCCGATGGCCCGCACGAAGCAGACGGCGCGCAAGTCCACTGGCGGCAAGGCGCCGAGGAAGCAGCTGGCGACCAAGGCGGCGCGCAAGTCGGCCCCGGCCACCGGCGGCGTGAAGAAGCCCCACCGCTTCCGCCCGGGCACCGTGGCGCTCCGGGAGATCCGCAAGTACCAGAAGAGCACGGAGCTGCTCATCCGCAAGCTCCCCTTCCAGCGCCTGGTGAGGGAGATCGCCCAGGACTTCAAGACCGACCTGAGGTTCCAGTCCTCCGCCGTGTCGGCGCTGTAGGAGGCCGCCGAGGCGTACCTGGTTGGCCTGTTCGAGGACACCAACCTCTGCGCCATCCACGCCAAGCGCGTCACCATCATGCCCAAGGACATCCAGCTCGCACGCCGCATCCGCGGGGAGCGCGCCTAGGTTTTCGTTCGCCGCCGTTGACGATACTGGGTAGTAGCTGCTCGTGTCTGGTGTTTTCTGTCTGTTGGTGTTGATATGATGTGCCGTCTTGTCCTATGTAGCCTGGAATGAAATTGCAATGAAAAGTTCAGTTATCATCTGGTGCTAATTTTGTCCTCTGTTTTACTGCTTGATTACTCTGTGATTTTGCTATGGTGTTTTCTCGGATGTAGCATGCTGCTCCAGTGACGGGGTTGAATAATTCACATGTGGATTTTATTACTTTGCCGGTGTTCTCTGTTATTTTTGATTGGTGGTCATGTGATTCAGTGTTTTTGCTTGTTGTTTGTAACAGGGATCTGACGAACTCCTCAATTGGGCTTTCAGCTCTGCTTGAAGTGATTCTGAATTTTGTTTATGCTGGTGGATGTTGATAACCTGACCATGAAGATGTGACAGAGGTTAGTTCTCTGTAAACGTGGTTGTTACTTCATTTAAATCTAGTATAACCATCACAGAACTCACTTAGTATTTGCAAACGAAAGCTGAACAACCAAATGTGGTTAGTATGCATGCTTACAACCTGTCTATAATGTTTAAACACTGGTGTGCTTGCAGTGCAGTTGAGATGCTAGGTGTGTTATCTTCTATCAGCCAAATTTACATAGTTTGGTTTCTTTGTCATGATTTCTTACAGGTTATACCCGTTAGAAGCCAAGAACAGGGATTCCTGCTGCTATGAAACTGTCGTTGTGGTGCCGAGCAGGAGCATATTTCCTCGGATTTCACCAAGGTGAAGGCCTCTTCTCTGATACATGAGCTTTGACTTTTCTGCTGTCTGCTGTGCGAAACGCCTTTTTGTGCTAGCAGTAGGTATAGGGTATCCTTAAAAAAAGTTAGAGATTCTGTGGACAATCATCTCTTTTTTTAGTTCAGTCATCTATTGAGAGTTTTCAGAAACAACTGCCTGTTCATAACTTTAGTAACAGTGCATGGATTTCGGTCCTGGGTAGAGGTATTGGTTAGTGTAATCAACAGAAGTTGAAAATATTTATTCTCAGTACTACCCATCTTTCCCTTTTGCTATATTTGCAATGATGGCCTACAGGTTGCTATGACTTGTTACTGAGCTATCACAGCTTATTTTGCTGATCCTATAGAGAGCAATAGTGAACAGATTTAGCTTCAGAACTTAATCACATTGTTCAAGACAATACAATGTTAGTGTTTACTTAGGGCTTGGTTTTACATGACTGATTTCACCAGAGTTGTACAAGAACATCTGGTTTCCAGATTAGGGGCTGAGAACAGCCTTTTCTGCTATCATGTGCTATTGCTGACAGATTCGGCAGTTGGTTTCATCCCTCATAGCACAAAGCTAGAATGTTAACTGAAAGCTTGTGCTCTTGCATGGTTGTGTGTTTAATCAGTGTAACTCGATGGGAACAAGGCAAGTTGAGGTTTTAGGAAAAGACAAAAAGTTAAAGTGGAGGCCGTTTCATTCTTTCCCTGTTTCGTTTGGAAGGCCGTTTCATCATGAATTTTGTTTCTCAGGCACCTGCTATTTCTCTCTGTCTGCAGCTGGATGATATCTGTCATGTTACATGTCTCAGTATCTTCTTAAAGTTTAATGTATCTGTTTTTATTTTCTTACAACATCATGGTAAAATTTAGCTGTTGATAACTGTATGCCTTGCCGCGAGCATTTCATAGCCCTCCTGTAGATATGCAACTAAACTTGTCTACTCGCTCCGTTCGGAATTACTTGTCATAAAAATGAACGTATCTATAACTAAAATATATCTAGATACATTCATTTTTTGGACGAGTAATTCCGAACGGAGGGAGTACATGTTTCCGCATGTGATGCATGATCATGTTATGGGCTGGGAGTTGGAGTTGACTTGTCACCATTCTTATCTTTTCGCAATCACAAGTAATCAGCATGGAAGATGCCCTTAGTAGGAGAAGATCTAAATGGTTGTCTTGTGCGCTCGTTACAATCTTTCTGGACAAAGTGTAAGGTGCCCTTACTAGCTTCTTGGCGCTGAACCCCGCTGACGCATCATCATAACAAATGGAATTTGATACTCTTGCAGTACTATGAGAGCTTTATTTTTTGTGTGACAGGAAGTGGCAAGATGTGCGAGAATCATGAATTTCCAGCCGTCCGTTTGCCGCTTTTGTCCACAGCTCCCGAGTGTTTGAAGACCTCTATTCCAGTGTCTTCTTGCGTAGCTCTTCGCTGGTAGCATTTGTACTGGAGTAGTGTACATGTTGTGTGGAGCTACAAACAACCTCAGTCGTCGTAGGGCAGGTGTGTGAACAAATTCAGAGATGTTGTCGATTTACTTTTACTGAATAGCTTGGATAAGCAAACTTAGATGACAAACAGAGAAGGGTACTCAGCAAGTTGTTGAGTACAGATCAAAAGTACTACTAGTACTGAAACGGAAACCTGCTAAATGGGCGTACACAACTCTGTAAATTAATCTCAGAGACCATTGTAACTGTAAATGTAACCTGTAATCAGTAATCACATTGTTCAAGACTGATTACATCTCTGAATTTAGTTCCAACTTTGTACCCGTATTTAGTTCCAGTTTTTCAATTCATATGAACACCCACTGTGACTGGCTTATTTACGTCTTGGCACATGTGATGTTGTATTACTTAGGGCTTTGTTTTGCATGACTTATTTCACCAGAGTAGTAACCCGGTGACAGATTAGGCAGTTAGTTTCGTCCCTCTCCTTCGTAGCACAAAACGAGAATGTTAACTGAAAGCCAGTGCGCTTGCATGCATGCGGTGTGTCTTTAACTCGGTGGAGACAAGGCAGAGCTTCAGGAAAAGAAAAAAGGTTAGTAGTGGAGGCCGTTTCATTATTTCCATTTTTCGTTCGCAAGCCTGTTTCATCACAAATAATGGAGCTCCGATTGACCAAGTGGCTACGTCCAAAAGACTTGAAATGGAGATTTATTTTGCTCATCAAAATTCATTCATGTGGCATCAAAATTTTGTTTGGAGTCCATTTAGGTGCCACTAGCTGAGGATTAGTCTGGAAGGAAGCCACATCTGCTATCCACTAGCTGTAGCTGAGCCACCATGATGATATATTTAGCTAAGAGAGATGGTAATGCAAGCTTAGAACTAAGATAGAAAATATTTTTCTCTTGGCGATGCGACGCAAATATTTTTTCTCTTGGCGATGCATTTTCGTGCTGATCTGAGCTGAGCTGCTCAAGCCCCCTATAAAACCTATCACTCAAATGCAACCCTCCACTGCAACCACAACCTCACTCACACACCAATTCAACAATGGCTTCCATGACCCCCATCCTCTTGCGCTGCTCCCTGCTACTTCTCCTCCTTGTCCAGTCCACGCACTCCTCCGTAACCCCGAAGCCTAAGAGCGCCATTGCCGAGGAGCACGAGCCGGCTCATCCTTCCAGCTCGAGCATCTACATCGTCCTCACCAACCACCTCGCCAAGCCATCCAAGTTCGACACCCTCGAGCGCTGGTACGCGTCCATGCTGGGCAAGAACTCCAACCGCATCCGCTACACCTACGGCACTGTCATGCATGGTTTTTCCGTTCGTCTCACGGCCGGCGAGGCCCAGCGCATGGCCACCGTCCCCGGCGTGTCCCGCGTGTACAAGGACAGGCTGTACCACATCCATACCACGAGGTCGCCGTGGTTCATGGGCCTTCACGACGACTTCGGCGCGTGGCCGGACGCCGAGTTCGGTGATGGCATCGTCATCGGCTTCATCGACAGCGGCATCTGGCCGGAGCGCGCCAGCTTCAGCGACATCGGGCTCAGCCCCGTCAGGTCCACCTGGAGGGGCAAGTGCGTGGACGCGCCGGGATTCAACGCCAGCTTGTGCAACAACAAGCTCGTCGGCGCCAAGTCCTTCACCGATTCGAGTCCGAGGGACATCGATGGGCACGGAACGCACGTGGCGTCAACGGCTGCAGGCTCCGAGGTCCCCTCGGCCGATCTCTTCAAGTTCGCGGGCGGGAGAGCGAGCGGCGTGGCGCGGAAGGCGTGCATTCCCATGAAAGATTGCCCTGACTCGGACGTTGCCGCGGCGATCGACGCCGCGGTGAGCGACGGCGTGGACCTCATCTCCATCTCCCTCGGAGACACCGCGAGACCCTTCTACGACGACCTCCTCGCCGTCGCCACGTTCGGTGCTGAGCGCAGAGGCGTCTTCGTCGTCATGTCGGGCGGCAACGACGGCCCGACAGCGTCAAGTATAACCAACGTGGCCCCGTGGATGACCACCGTCGGCGCCGCCACCACGGACCGGGTGTTCCCGGCGACGGGAACGGGGTGGTGCTCACCGGGCAGTCCCTGTACAACATCCCGTTCTCCCAGGGCGCGGGCACGATCCCGCTAGTGCGCAGCGACTGCGGCAAGTACGGCGACCTGACGCCCGACAGGGTCATGGGCAAGGTCGTGGTGTGCTCCAAGGGTGTAGGAGCTTGGGTCGGCTTTGACGTGGAGAGAGCCGGCGGAGCCGGGATGATTTCCGCCGACTCTAGGACACGGTTCGGGGACGCGGTGAACGCCCAACCCTTCAACCTTCCCGGTCTCCAGCTCAGCTCCACCGGCGGCAAGAAGCTGGCCGATTACATGTCGTCCGTAGCGTACCCGGTGGCGTCCTTCAACTTCACCTGCAACACGGTCACCGGCGAAAACCGGGCGCCGATGGTGGCGGGCTTCTCCTCGCGGGGCCCCAACCCGATTGTCCCCGAGATCCTCAAGCCGGACGTCATCGCGCCAGGAGTGAACATCCTCGCCGCCTGGTCTGGTGCCGCTTCGCCATCTGGCTCCGTCATGGACCCGCGGAGAGTGGAGTACAACATCCTCTCGGGGACGTCGATGGCGTGCCCGCACGTGGCCGGCGTGGCGGCCCTGATCAAGAAGCGGCACGGCGACTGGACGCCGGCCATGATCCGTTCGGCGCTGGTAACGACCGCCGGCCCGCTCGACAAGGACGGCAGGGACATCGTGGACAGCGGCAGTGCCGTCGGCGCCGCCGTCATGGGCGCGACGCCGCTGGCGGCCGGGGCCGGGCTCGTGCTCCCGCGGCTCGCCATTGACCCAGGCATGGTGTACCACGCCGGCACGCAGGACTACGTCGACTTCCTCTGCACCCTCAACTACACGGTGGAGCAGATGCAGCAGTTCGTGCCGGAGCTGACCAAGTGCGAGAGGACGATCCCCGGCGGCGTGGCCAACCTGAACCACCCGTCGTTCGTGGTGGTGTTCGACGGCCGCACCCGCGTCCGCACGCTGACGCGGACGGTGACCTTGGTGTCGGCGCGCCCCGAGAGGTACAACGTGACGGTCGCCGCGCCCGACGGGGTGAAGGTGACCGTGACGCCGGCGACGCTGGAGTTCAGGTGGCCGAAGGAGAAGAGGAGCTACAGCGTGCAGTTCAGCAGCGAGGCGGGAGCGAAGGTGAGGCCGGCCGGCACGTGGGAGTTCGGCCACATCGCCTGGGAAAACAGGAAGCACCGGGTCAGGAGCCCCGTCGCCTTCAAGTGGGACAACTGATGCCATGCATGTAGGCCGGAGCACGTACTACGTACTGTAGTGGAATACGAGTGAGTCTGATTGCCTGAACTCTGAGAGACTTGAGAGTTGGTCTGTAGTGAAAAAGAAGAAGAAGAATCAACATTTGATTGTGGTGGAGTTGTGATGAGGAGAAGGGAATAATCATCGTCCAATTGCATCTACTGTATTTCGTATGGATCATCGTCCAACTTCATGTAATGGAATCATACATAGTTTCAATTCATAGACTCGCATTTGCATTTTGCACGGCTCTCTCAGTGGCTGACCATGCATGTTACCTTGGTGATGACTTCATGTTTAGCTAGGTAGACTGGTAGAGTACTTGAGATTGTAGTATCATGTACGGCACTGTACGTCTTAACTTGTTGATGACCTGTTCGGGCATGCGCCAGACAGACTAAAGTATGTGCTGGAAGTATTGGATCATTTCATCATATTGAAGTATTTGATCATTTCATCATATGCACCATTGATTTGAAATACTACTCCCTTTGTCTCATAATATAAGAGCGTTTTTGACACTCGCTAACAGCGTCCAATACGATTGATTTGTCTTTCATAGTACTCTCTCCATTTCCTTTTACTCAGTGTATTATTTGTTCGGTTTGGCTGAGTTTTAAGAATGTCTTGTTCACTTTCCTGGCGCTTTGATCATCACGCCTGAGATTCGTGTTGGCGTTGTATTTTGGGAGCAATGTGGGATGTGTGGTTTGTCTCGACAACCCATTTGCATGAGTTGGCTATGTGGGCTTCTTTTTCTTTTCTTTTTAACCATCCAAAGAAGAAAAGAGGTGGATTCCAGCATGTCAATGCTTCTGCTTGAATGCTATCAGTGACTTTGTGGGCTGGGCAAGGAGACTAGTTGTTGGGGATATAACCTCATGGTATAACCCGCCCGTTTAGAACTGGGTTATCCAATGGCGGCCTGAAGAGCAAGACACGAGATGGGCTGTGGCGATCAAAACCTCAAGGCCTGCAGGGTGACTCGTAGAGTGGGCCGGCTCACGGCCCATCACTTGAGACGGCGGCTCATCATCAGAAGAACGCCGTAGTTCTTTTACTTAGGAAACAAGACAAATAAGGAAATTGACTAGGGCACGGGTTGTACTACGACTCAGACTCTTGTAAGCACAGGGCCTCAACAGGGAGCCCCTGAGGCAGAAAGACTAGGTTACATGCTCTCGAGTACTAGGTTAGCCAAGACACACCCTTGTAATCAAGATCATCATCATCAATATCAATCAAGCAAGAGTAGAGGCTTTTACCTCCATCGTGAGGGGCCGAACCTGGGTAAACCATTGTCTCTCGATTCCGATCAACCCCTTCAAGCGATGGCCTCGCGACTAAGTCCTTTCATGAGGACATTCGTCGTGACAAAACCACGACAGTTTGCGCCCACTGTGGGGCTATCGCTCGGTGGTGTTGAGTTCTTGAACGGAGCTCTCTCAGGGATCGAAGGATATGCGACCGGCCGCATGACCAAGAGTCGCCGCGGCAAGCTCTACATCGAGATTTAGGCTGGGGCCCCGAGGCCAACTCAATCGAGTACGGGTACCGGGCCCCCTTAAGCAAGATCCACATCTCCATCTGCAAGATCGGCGAGCCAGGACCCGAGCCGGACATCTGCATCGACATCGTCGAGACGGCTCAGCACGCACAACCCGCCCGAGCTCAAGCCGGCCGGAACCTTGTCTTCGTTGGCTTCACCCAGGGCGTTGATCTCGCAGACAACTCCGCGTCTGGAGGCGACACCCTGGTCTACTCTGATTGCGAACCATCGGTTGGGGGAAACAGAGTCGATCCGCCCACTGTATGAAGGTAGGCTTGGGGGCTACTCTGATAATGAGCCAACCACGGTCAACCATGAGCCGCCCCGTTGGACCGCCTGAAGGAAATATGCCCTAGAGGCAATAATAAAGTTATTATTTATTTTCTCATATCATGATAAATGTTTATTATTCATGCTAGAATTGTATTAACCGGAAACATGATACATGTGTGAATACATAGACAAACATAACGTCACTAGTATGCCTCTACTAGACTAGCTCATTAATCAAAGATGGTTATGTTTCCTAACCATAAACATGTGTTGTCATTTGATTAATGAGATCACATCATTAGGAGAATGATGTGATTGACATGACCCATTCCGTTAGCCTAGCCTTTGATCGTTTAGTATATTGCTATTGCTTTCTTCATGACTTATACATGTTCCTGTAACTATGGGAATTATGCAACTCCCGTTTACCGGAGGAACACTTTGGGTACTACCAAACGTCACAACGTAACTGGGTGATTATAAAGGAGTACTACAGGTGTCTCCGAAGGTACATGTTGAGTTGGCGTATTTCGAGATTAGGTTTTGTCACTCCGATTGTCGGAGAGGTATCTCTGGGCCCTCTCGGTAATGCACATCACTATAAGCCTTGCAAGCAATGTGACCAATGAGTTGGTTACGGGATGATGCATTATGTAACGAGTAAAGAGACTTGCCGGTAACGAGATTGAACTAGGTATTGGATACCGACGATCGAATCTCGGGCAAGTAACATACCGATGACAAAGGGAACAACGTATGTTGTTATGCGGTTTGACCGATAAAGATCTTCGTAGAATATGTAGGAACCAATATGGGCATCCAGGTCCCGCTATTTGTTATTGACCGAGAATAGTTCTAGGTCATGTCTACATAGTTCTCGAACCCGCAGGGTCTGCACGCTTAACGTTACGATGATAGTTTTATTATGAGTTTATAAGTTTTGATGTACCAAAGTTTGTTCGGAGTCCCGGATGTGATCACGGACATGACGAGGAGTCTCGAAATGGTCGAGACATAAAGATTGATATATTGGAAGCCTATGTTTGGACATCGAAAGTGTTCCGGGTGAAATCGGCATTTTACCGGAGTACCGGGGGGTTACCGGAACCCTCCCGGGGGTTATTGGGCCTACATGGGCCATAAGGGAGAAGAGGAGAGGAGGCAAGAGGTGGGCCGCGCCCCCTCCCCTCCCTAGTCCGAATAGGACAAGGAGAGGGGGGCGGCGCCCCCCCTTCCTTCTCCTCCTCCTCCTCCTTCCCCCTTCTCCTACTCCAACTAGGAAAGAAGGGAGTCCTACTCCCGGTGGGAGTAGGACTCCCACCTTGGCGCGCCCTCCTTGGCCGGCCGCCTCCTCCCTCCTGGCTCCTTTATATACGGGGGCGGGGGAGGCACCCTAAGACACACAAGTTGATCTACGGATCGTTCCTTAGCCGTGTGCGGTGCCCCCCTCCACCATATTCCACCTCGGTCATATCGTCGTGGAGTTTAGGCGAAGCCCTGCGCCGGTAGAACATCATCATCGTCACCACGCCGTCGTGCTGACGGAACTCATCCCCGAAGCTTTGCTGGATCGGAGCCCGGGGATCGTCATCAAGCTGAACGTGTGTTGAACTCGGAGGTGCCGTACGTTCGGTGCTTGGATCGGTCGGATCGTGATGACGTACGACTACATCAACCGCGTTGTGCTAACGCTTCCGCTTACGGTCTACGAGGGTACGTGGACAACACTCTCCCCTCTCGTTGCTATGCCATCACCATGATCTTGCGTGTGCGTAGGAATTTTTTTGAAATTACTACGTTCCCCAACAATGGCATCCGAGCCTAGGTTTTATGCGTTGATGTTATATGCACGAGTAGAACACAAGTGAGTTGTGGGCGATACAAGTCATACTGCTTACCAGCATGTCATACTTTGGTTCGGCGGTATTGTGAGATGAAGCGGCCCGGACCGACATTACGCGTACACTTACGCGAGACTGGTTTCACCGTTACGAGTACTCGTGCTTAAAGGTGGCTGGCGGGTGTCTGTCTCTCTCACTTTAGCTGAATCGAGTGTGGCTACGCCCGGTCCTTGCGAAGGTTAAAACAGCACCAACTTGACGAACTATTGTTGTGGTTTTGATGCGTAGGTAAGAACGGTTCTTGCTAAAGCCCGTAGCAGCCACGTAAAATTTGCAACAACAAAGTAGAGGACGTCTAACTTGTTTTTGCAGGGCATGTTGTGATGTGATATGGTCAAGACGTGATGCTATATTTTATTGTATGAGATGATCATGTTTTGTAACCGAAGTTATCGGCAACTGGCAGGAGCCATATGGTTGTCGCTTTATTGTATGAAATGCAAACGCCCTGTAATTGCTTTACTTTATCACTAAGCGGTAGCGATAGTCGTAGAAGCAATAGATGGCGTAACGACAACGATGCTACGATGGAGATCAAGGTGTCGCGCCGGTGACGATGGTGATCACGACGGTGCTTTGAAGATGGAGATCACAAGCACAAGATGATGTTGGCCATATCATATCACTTATATTGATTACATGTGATGTTTATCCTTTATGCATCTTATCTTGCTTTGATTGACGGTAGCATTTTAAGATGATCTCTCACTAATAATCAAGAAGTGTTCTCCCTGAGTATGCACCGTTGCGAAAGTTCTTCGTGCTGAGACACCACGTGATGATTGGGTGTGATAGGCTCTACGTTCAAATACAACGGGTGCAAAACAGTTGCACACGCGGAATACTCAGGCCATACTTGACGAGCCTAGCATATACAGATATGGCCTCGGAACACGGAGACCAAAAGGTCGAGCGTGAATCATATAGTAGATGTGATCAACATAGTGATGTTCACCATTGAAACTACTCCATCTCACGTGATGATCGGACATGGTTTAGTTGATTTGGATCACGTGATCACTTAGAAGACTAGAGAGATGTCTGTCTAAGTGGGAGTTCTTAAGTAATATGATTAATTGAACTTAAATTTATCATGAACTTAGTACCTGATAGTATTTTGCTTGTCTATGTTTGTTTGTAGATAGATGGCTCGTGCTGTTGTTCCGTTGAATTTTAATGCGTTCCTTGAGAAAGCAAAGTTGAAAGATGATGGTAGCAATTACACGGATTGGGTCCGTAACCTGAGGATTATCCTCATTGCTGCACAGAAAAGTTACGTCCTGGAAGCCGCTGGGTGCCAGGCCTGCTACTGATGCAACTGACGACGTTAAGAACGTCTGGCAGAGCAAAGCTGATTACTACTCGATAGTTCAGTGTGCCATGCTTTACGGCTTAGAACCGGGTCTTCAACGACGTTTTGAACGTCATGGAGCATATGAGATGTTCCAGGAGTTGAAGTTAATATTTCAAGCAAATGCCCGGATTGAGAGATATGAAGTCTCCAATAAGTTCTATAGCTGCAAGATGGAGGAGAATAGTTCTGTCAGTGAACACATACTCAAAATGTCTGGGTATAATAATCACTTGATTCAATTGGGAGTTAATCTTCCTGATGATAGTGTCATTGACAGAATTCTTCAATCACTGCCACCAAGCTACAAGAGCTTCGTGATGAACTATAATATGCAAGGGATGAACAAGACTATTCCCAAGCTCTTCGCAATGCTAAAAGCCGTGGAGGTAGAAATCAAGAAGGAGCATCAAGTGTTGATGGTTAACAAGACCACCAGTTTCAAGAAAAAGGGCAAAGGGAAGAAGAATGGGAACTTCAAGAAGAACATCAAACAAGTTGCTGCTCAAGAGAAGAAACCCAAGTCTGGACCTAAGCCTGAAACTGGGTGCTTCTACTGCAAGCAGACTAGACACTGGAAGCGGAACTGCCCCAAGTATTTGGAGGATAAGAAGGATGGCAAAGTGAACAAAGGTATATGTGATATACATGTTATTGATGTGTACCTTACTAATGCTCGCAGTAGCACCTGGGTATTTAATACTGGTTCTGTTGCTAATATTGCAACTCGAAATAGGGACTACGGATTAAGCGAAGATTGGCTACGGACAAGGTGATGATGCGCGTGGGAAATGGTTCCAAAGTCGATGTGATCACGGTCGGCACGCTACCTCTACATCTACCATCGGGATTAGTTTTAGACCTAAATAATTGTTATTTGGTGCCAGCGTTGAGCATGAACATTATATCTGGATCTTGTTTGATGCAATACGGTTATTCATTTAAATCAGAGAATAATGGTTGTTCTATTTATACGAGTAATATCTTTTATGGTCATGCACCCTTGAAGAGTGGTCTATTTTTATTGAATCTCGATAGTAGTGATACACATATTCATAGTGTTGAAACCAAAAGATGCAGAGTTGATGACGATAGTGCAACTTATTTGTGGCACTGCCGTTTAGGTCATATCGGTGTAAAGCGCATGAAGAAACTCCATACTGATGGGCTTTTGGAATCACTTGATTATGAATCACTTGGTACTTGCGAACCGTGCCTCATGGGCAAGATGACTAAAACGCCGTTCTCTAGAACTATGGAGCGAGCAACTGATTTGTTGGAAATCATACATACTGATGTCTGTGGTCCAATGAATGTTGAGGCTCGCAGCGGGTATCATTATTTTCTCACCTTCACAGATGATTTGAGCAGATATGGGTATATCTACTTAATGAAACACAAGTCTGAAACATTTGAAAAGTTCAAAGAATTTCAGAGTGAAGTGGAAAATCATCGTAACAAGAAAATAAAGTTTCTACGATCTGATCGTGGAGGAGAATATTTGAGTTACGAGTTTGGTCTACACTTGAAACAATGCGGAATAGTTTCGCAACTCACGCCACCCGGAACACCACAAGGAAATGGTGTGTCTGAACGTCGTAATCGTACTTTACTAGATATGGTGCGATCTATGATGTCTCTTACTGATTTACCGCTATCATTTTGGGGTTATGCTTCAGAGACGGCCGCATTCACGTTAAATAGGGCACCATCAAAATCCGTTGAGACGACGCCTTATGAACTGTGGTTTGGCAAGAAACCAAAGTTGTCGTTTCTTAAAGTTTGGGGCTGCGATGCTTATGTGAAGAAACTTCAACCAGATAAGCTCGAACCCAAATCCGAGAAATGTGTTTTCATAGGATACCCAAAAGAGACTATTGGGTACACCTTCTATCACAAATCTGAGGGCAAGATTTTCATTGCTAAAATCGGATCCTTTCTAGAGAAGGAGTTTCTCTCGAAAGAAGTGAGTGGGAGGAAAGTAGAACTTGATGAGATAGCTGTATCTACTCCCTTATTGGAAAGTAGTTCATCACAAGAACCGGTTCCTGTGACAACTACACCAGTTAGTGAGGAAGCTAATGATGTTGATCATGAAACTTCAGATCAAGTTTCTACTGAACCTCGTAGGTCTACCAGAGTAAGATCCGCACCAGAGTGGTACGGTAATCCTATTCTGGAAGTCATGTTACTTGACCATGATGAACCTACGAACTATGAGGAAGCGTTGATGAGCCCAGATTCCGCAAAATGGCTAGAGGCCATGAAATCTGAGATCGGATCCATGTATGAAAACAAAGTATGGACTTTGGTTGACTTGCCCGATGATCGGCAAGCCATTGAGAATAAATGGATCTTTAAGAAGAAGACTGACGCTGATGGTAATGTTACTGTCTATAAAGCTCGACTTGTTGCGAAAGGTTTTCGACAAGTTCAAGGGGTTGACTACGATGAGACTATCTCACCCGTAGCGATGCTTAAGTCTGTCCGAATCATGTTAGCTATTACTGCATTTCATGATTATCAAATTTGGCAAATGGATGTCAAAACTGCATTCTTGAATGGATTTCTGGAAGAAGAGTTGTATATGATGCAGCCAGAAGGTTTTGTTGATCCAAAAGGTGCTAATAGAGTATGCAAGCTCCAACGATCCATTTAGGGACTGGTGCAAGCATCTCGGAGCTGGAATAAACGTTTTGATAGTGTAATCAAAGCATATGGTTTTATACAGACTTTTGGAGAAGCCTGTATTTACAAGAAAGTGAGTGGGAGCTCTGTAGCATTTCTGATATTATATGTAGATGACATATTATTAATTGGAAATGATATAGAATTTCTGGATAGCATAAAGGATACTTGAATAAAAGTTTTTCAATGAAAGACCTCGGTGAAGCTGCTTACATATTGGGCATCAAGATCTATAGAGATAGATCAAGACGCTTGATAGGACTTTCACAAAGCACATACCTTGATAAAATTTTGAAAAAGTTCAAAATGGATCAGGCAAAGAAAGGGTTCTTGCCCGTGCTTCAAGGTGTGAAATTGAGTCAAACTCAATGCCCGACCACAGCAGAAGATAGAGAGAAAATGAAAGATGTTCCCTATACTTCAGCCATAGGCTCTATCATGTATGCAATGCTGTGTACCGGACCTGACGTGTGCTTAGCAATAAGCTTGGCAGGAAGGTACCAAAGTAATCCAGGAGTGGATCACTGGACAACGGTCAAGAACATCCTGAAATACCTGAAAAGGACTAAGGATATGTTTCTCATATATGGAGGTGACAAAGAGCTAGTCGTAAATGGTTACGTCAATGCAAGCTTTGACACTGATCCGGACGATTCTAAATCGCAAACCGGATACGTGTTTTTATTAAACGGTGGAGCTGTAAGTTGGTGCAGTTCTAAACAAAGCGTCGTGGCGGGATCTACATGTGAAGCGGAGTACATAGCTGCTTCTGAAGCAGCAAATGAAGGAGTCTGGATGAAGGAGTTCATTTCCGATCTAGGTGTCATACCTAGTGCATCGGGACCAATGAAGATCTTCTGTGACAATACTGGTGCAATTGCCTTGGCAAAGGAATCCAGATTTCACAAGAGGACCAAGCACATCAAGAGACGCTTCAATTCCATTCGGGACCAAGTCCAAGTGGGAGACATAGAGATTTTCAAGATACATACGGATCTGAATGTTGCAGACCCGTTGACTAAGCCTCTCTCACGAGCAAAACATGATCAACACCAAGACTCCATGGGTGTTAGAATCATTACTATGTAATCTAGATTATTGACTCTAGTGCAAGTGGGAGACTGAAGGAAATATGCCCTAGAGGCAATAATAAAGTTATTATTTATTTCCTCATATCATGATAAATGTTTATTATTCATGCTAGAATTGTATTAACCGGAAACATGATACATGTGTGAATACATAGACAAACATAACGTCACTAGTATGCCTCTACTAGACTAGCTCATTAATCAAAGATGGTTATGTTTCCCAACCATAGACATGTGTTGTCATTTGATTAATGGGATCACATCATTAGGAGAATGATGTGATTGACATGACCCATTCCGTTAGCCTAGCATTTGATCGTTTAGTATATTGCTATTGCTTTCTTCATGACTTATACATGTTCCTGTAACTATGAGAATTATGCAACTCCCGTTTACCGGAGGAACACTTTGGGTACTACCAAACATCACAACGTAACTGGGTGATTATAAAGGAGTACTACAGGTGTCTTCGAAGGTACATGTTGAGTTGGCGTATTTCGAGATTAGGTTTTGTCACTCCGATTGTCGGAGAGGTATCTCTGGGCCCTCTCGGTAATGCACATCACTATAAGCCTTGCAAGCAATGTGACCAATGAGTTGGTTACGGGATGATGCATTATGTAACGAGTAAAGAGACTTGCCGCTAACGAGATTGAACTAGGTATTGGATACCGACGATCGAATCTCGGGCAAGTAACATACCGATGACAAAGGGAACAACGTATGTTGTTATGCGGTTTGACCGATAAAGATCTTCGTAGAATATGTAGGAACCAATATGGGCATCCAGGTCCCGCTATTGGTTATTGACCGAGAATAGTTCTAGGTCATGTCTACATAGTTCTCGAACCCGCAGGGTCCGCACGCTTAACGTTACGATGATAGTTTTATTATGAGTTTATAAGTTTTGATGTACCGAAGTTTGTTCGGAGTCCTGGATGTGATCACGGACATGACGAGGAGTCTCCAAATGGTCGAGACATAAAGATTAATATATTGGAAGCCTATGTTTGGACATCGGAAGTGTTCCGGGTGAAATCAGCATTTTACCGGAGTACCGGGGGGTTAACGGAACCCTCCCGGGGGTTATTGGGCCTACATGGGCCATAAGGGAGAAGAGGAGAGGAGGCAAGAGGTGGGTCGCGCCCCCTCCCCTCCCTAGTCCGAATAGGACAAGGAGAGGGGGGGGGGGGCGCCCCCCTTCCTTCTCCTCCTCCTCCTCCTTCCCCCTTCTCCTACTCCAACTAGGAAAGAAGGGAGTCCTACTCCCGGTGGGAGTAGGACTCCCCCCTTGGCGCGCCCTCCTTGGCCGGCCGCCTCCTCCCCCTGGCTCCTTTATATACGGGGGCGGGGGGGCACCCTAAGACACACAAGTTGATCTACGGATCGTTCCTTAGCCGTGTGCGGTGCCCCCCTCCACCATATTCCACCTCGGTCATATCGTCACGGAGTTTAGGCGAAGCCCTGCGCCGGTAGAACATCATCATCATCACCACGCCGTCGTGCTGACGAAACTCATCCCCGAAGCTTTGCTGGATCGGAGCCCGGGGATCATCATCGAGCTGAACGTGTGCTGAACTCGGAGGTGCCGTACGTTCGGTGCTTGGATCGGTCGGATCGTGAAGACGTACGACTACATCAACCGCGTTGTGCTAACGCTTTCGCTTATGGTCTACGAGGGTACGTGGACAACACTCTCCCCTCTCATTGCTATGCCATCACCATGATCTTGCGTGTACGTAGGAAATTTCTTGAAATTACTACGTTCCCCAACACCGCCGTCCACATGGTAGGCACTGCACCTGCTCTTAACTCCACCGCAGCAGGCGTCGTGGATGGAACCGGCGCGTTAGTAGCTGACCCCAGCGCGTCTGGCCTAGTAAAAACACCGACTCAAGTTCTCACGGACCTGGTCGCCTCACTGACAACACTCCTTGAGTCGCCCTTAACGGTGGAGAATCAGGAAGAGCACAATGCAGAGATAACTAAAATCCGTGAGCAGATGGTAAAAGCTCAGGAGTATATCAACGCTGAGAGCGCTCGCATGGTGCAGCTACAAGCCCAGTGAAGCAGAAGGCCTGAGGACAGAGGCATGGCGCATAGGCCTCCGCCAGAAAGCTTCTGAGGTGGTTCACAGGAGACGACATGAGAGTCTCCTGCCCCCCTATTTTGAACCCACATGCCTGTTCAACACACCTGCACCAGGGGCCGGGACGAGCACCCTCGCGGCACCGGTTATACCCCAATTGAACCGGGGCATGCCCCAAGATGGCGATGGTAGGCTGGCTCCGGCTCAGCCTCGCCAGCCAACTCAACAGCGTCATCTTGAGCCGGCCCAACAACCGCCGCCTGTTCGGACGACTTTGGACCATCTCGTGATGCCGACGGATCATTTTTCCTATCATATTGATAACCTGTTAGAAGCGGCTACCAACCTCGCCGCACTTCTGATCACAGGGAACACCCCCAGTAGAGAGGGAGGCTTTGTATGTCATTGAGATGTTGAAGATTGCAGTGGCCCAGCAGGCGAACTACTCCTATAGCCACCAGCGGCTCAACTCCACCCCGCATCCAAGCTGCAGCAGGAGCCGCCACGCTGAGGTGAGGTGCGGGGACGGCGGTGGGCGTGTCTAACATGACGGAGAGGCCATCGGCATGCTCGGGATCTAGCAGAGGAGGCGGGGGAGAGCGCGAACGAGTGGGGGCAAGTGGGAAAGGGAACCGAGGAGGCCATAGGGAGGCGTCCTTATCCCCTCCCCGTTGGCATGGCAATATGGGCCAATGCTCCCGGTCCGGCGGGGTCGCGCCCGGGCGCTCGGTCGGATGACCGGTGGAGGAGGGAGATGACCGCGGGGGAGTGGGCTAGGCTCGGCTGGGCCTGTCCCTGTGGCCTAAGGGCCAAGGGCAGGGCTTTTTTCCTTTTCTTTTTCTTTTTTTGTTTTTATTTTTATTTTAACTTCTGTTTTTTAATTTTCAAAAGTAATTTAGTTTTATAAAATACAAAACTAGCACCTTAATTACTGTTATAAATGAGGCCACTGCCGCAATAAGTGTGGCACTTAAATAAAATAGTTTGCAATTATTATTATTTAAAAAGCCTTTAAATTATTGTTTTGGCCCCTATTTTAATTATTTTAGGGCAAGCACTTTATAAAATGTTGGTTTCTCCACCATAATTATCTATGGATTATTGCCACATTATGAACATTTTAGTTTTCATGTTTGTGAATTTCTCAATTTCACTTATAATTTCAAGTTGAATTCAAAGTAGAATTTGAAATGAGATATGGAACAAAGATGATCAAGCACTGTTTAGCAAAATGATTTAGCTTAATAAGAGAGGTTAGTGTAGCTCATTACACAGGGGTGTTACAACCATCGACTCGCAATTGGGGTCCTTGTTTGTAGTTGTAGGTGCCCTAGTTGCAAGTGCATACTCGACTCGCAACCGGGGCTTGTAGTAGTGTAGTTGCCCCAGTTGCGTGTCCACCCTTGATTCACAACTACGGCTTTTTTTGTAGTTGTAGTTGCTCCAGTTGCAAGTCCACCCTTGACTCGTAACTCGGGCTTTTGTACTTGTAGTTGCCCTAGTTACAAGTCCACCCCCGGCTCGCAACTGGGGCTTTTGTAGTTGTAGTTGCCCTAGTTGCAAGTCCATCGTTGACTCGCAACTAGGGCTTTCTATTCGTAGTTGCTCCAGTTGCAAGTCCACCCTTGACTTGCAACTCGGGCTTTTGTAGTTGTAGTTGCCCCAGTTGTAAGTCCATCCTTCACTCGCAACTGAGGGCTTTTTTAAAGTTGTTGCCCCAAATGCATGTCCGCCCTTCACTCGCAACTGGGTCTTGTAGTAGTGTAGTTGCCACCGTTACAAGGTCACCCTCCACTCACAACTGGGGCTTCAAGTTGAAATTGCACCAATTGCTACTCAACTCTCGAATCACAACAGGGCCTTTGTAGTTGTATATAGGCGCCCAAGTTGCAAGACCACAATCGACTTGCAACTGGCCTTTGTAGTTGTAGTTTCCCCAGTTACAACTGCACCCTCGACACGCAACTGGGCTTATAGTAGTGTAGTTGCGCCCCAGCTGCATGTCCATCCTTGATTCACAACAGGGCCTTTGTAGGGAGTCCCAATTGCTAGTCCAACCCCGACTAACAATCGAGCCTGCAATGGCAGTTGTCCTAGTTGCAAATCCACGTTAAACTCGCAACCGGGCCTGCATATATCTTTATCTCAGTTGCAACTTCAACCCCCAACTTTCTCCCAGTTTGTTTTTGTCATCCCAATTGTAGCTCAAGACCTTTTGTTTTGTTATGTGTTTTTGTGGGCCCAACCCATTTTATCAAAATGTCCCACTTTGCAAGCCCATCTTCAACCCAAATTTGATATTTTATCGAAAGAATTGCAACCGAGTCTGGGGGACCCAACTTCTAGAGTGTTATGTTTTTTTTTTGAAAAAGCCAGCAATTCACATGTTCTTTAATTCCCGACACTGTTGATTTTGTTTCTTAACCTCTTTTTCAAAATTTCGTTGTGGTATACAAAATGGGACACACCATTTTTTTGAGTCACATCTTTTTGTATAATCGGTCTTTTTAGAAACATCTTAACATTTTTATAGGAACATGTAAGGCCAGTTGGAGGGCAGAGACTTGGCGAAAAGTCCCAATGCGATGACCATGGAGGTATGCATTTTTTGATGCTTATAATGATTGTTTACAACTATATTTGTGTTCTATTAAATGGGACAACCGGTTTCAGTCTAGCGCTACATTTTGTTTATTTTGTTAAATGGGACATTTTTCTTCAAGACGTTGAGTATGAAGGAAACATGTGAATGTCGATCTAACTGATAAACTTGTCGTTTGAGGGATTGAAAACACTGGTAATAATTTTCGATGTGTTTTTATTCCCATAGTAAAAAATTAAGAGCAATTTTTTTCTTATAAGCCACCTTTATTTTTCTTTCTTTTTCAATTTGCTGTAGTTCAGTAGGAGTAATGAGAGAAAATAAGGAAGAAGGACCATTTGGAAGCAAACAAAGAAGGTACCTACTCCTGTACTTATTTTCTGGCTTTCCAATCACAAAATTATAAACATTTGTTTTGTGGGTTTTTTTTGCACCCGCTTTTTTTCTCATTGCTTTTCTTTTCATTAATCATATTCTCCCTTTTTTGTTGCACTACATAGATCAAGAGTCCACACAGTAACAAGCAAAGACACACCGAATCAAACAAGAGCAACAAAAAACAACTAAAACCTGTTGTCCCCGCAACAACTACAAGGCCCAGCAGCAATGACAAGGCTTTATCTTGATACGAATGTTGTTCATGAGCGGACGTTGCTGGACAAGACAACAACGTGTTGTTTCTCAAAAAAAAAAACGTGTTGGGCTGGACAAAAAAAAGACAAGAAGCGAGGAAAGACGTCTATGGGTGGTCTACAAACAGTTGTGATGTCATCTTAGATGTGAGATAATATCTCACATGTAGATGAGATATAGATAGACCAGATGAAGAATTGGTGGAGGAACATGCTGATAACTTGTTCAGCAACCTTTGTTGATCAGTTCGGCCAAAGGGTTGTGGAGCAGTAACATAGACGAAGTAGGCAATCCCGCTCAGATAGAGAAAGTAAATAAATGGACACAAAGAAGTACTCCCTCCGTCCGGAAATACTTGTCATTAGAAGGGATGTATCTAGATGTATTTTAGTTGTAGATATATCCATTTTCATCCATTTTGATGACAAGTATTTTCGAACGGAGGAAGTAGGATAGAACTTTGTTTATTAGTGATCATCAACTTTACATATAAAAAGGCTTGCACCTAGACGAAGACAACATAACTGACTAAAATCTATGCACATCCATACATGGCGAGAGAGCTTTCTTCTCTCTATATAACTAGGAGATGAAAGAATAAGAGCTCACTTTACATTTAGGGCTTGTTCGGTTAATCCTCTCCCCAAGAGGATTGGAGGGGGTTGGCAAGGATTGGTTTGTATTTTGACTTACAAGAGGTTTAAATCCCCCTCAAACCCCTTCAACCCACTCGAATTCGCACGCAACCGAACAAGGCCTTAAGGGGGAACGTTCGGTCCAAATGGTGGATCATCGGCCGAGTCAGGGAGCAGCTATCGACCTGTTAGTTTCACGACAACTACACATGTGTGTGTTAAAAAAACACATGTGTGTTGTTTGCAATCATTTACCATGCTCCTTCAAGTTGAAAAATGATGTAGTAATTAGTTTCGATCCTGACCGCTAGTCATAGCTGACATAGGGGGAGTGAGCCTAACTCAACTGGTTGGGGGAGTGGATGTACAAACCTAACAACTGAGTTTAAAATCCTCACGAAGGCGAATTTAGGTTCTTATTTATTCTTGAGAACCAAACTTTCTTTGTACTCACGTATTTATTGAGGACTAGGGTCGGTGCGTAGCTGAGATTAAAAACCCTAGTACTCATACTTAAAAGGCCGTATGCATCCCTAGTTGGTGCACAGGTCGGGGAAGTGAAATTCTCCCCTAATTTAAGCACTTAGACACGTTAGAGTAACTCTGGTATCGGGCGCAACCCCTCGCATCGCTCCCGCGAGCGACCGAGGGGGCGAACCCTAGCCGTCGGGGCTCGTCCGCCATCTCCCAGCTCCCTCCCTTGCCGCCGTCGGTGTGCGCCGCCGATCCGGTCGGCGTAGGCGGCAGCGGGGATTTTCCTTCTCCTCGCTCGATGCCATGCGGCGCGGGATGACGGCTTCAGTGATGACATCATGCGGATCCAAAGCACGGCCGGGGCGGCTCCCGGTGGCGGCGCTTGGCGGCGCGGGTGGAGATCGGCTCTGCATAGCGTGTGCGGTTGGCTGGACGTGGCTAGAAGATGAAGGTGTGGTTGGGCGTGGTTGATGGCGGTGGCGGCGGCGTTCAGCCCAGATCCGGCCTTGGCAGTGGCGACGACGATGGCTGGCCCGGATCCGACCATGGTGGTGGCGGCGTCCCCTCCTGTCGGTGTCAAAACCGGCGGATCTCGGGTAGGGGGTCCCGAACTGTGCGTCTAAGCTCGATGGTAACAGGAGACGGGGGACACGATGTTTACCCAGGTTCGGGCCCTCTTGATGGAGGTAATACCCTACTTCCTGCTTGATTGATTGTTTCGAAAACAAAAATACATGACAAACGCGGAAATAAATTATGGGAGCTCTGTATTTTATTCATCATCGTACGACTACAAATACATGAATGTTACATGCTCCCATTGGAGTTTGCCTATTTTGCCTTCTGCGACTATGCTTAAGGAGTATCTGACTTGGAAAGATTGCGTGTAGTCCGCTGATTCCCGTTGCTTTTGCAAAGCGTCCGGTTAATTACATCTGCAGGTCAAGCCTACAGAAAACCTCCGATTAAGCTGCGCGCGGTCGTCGTCGTGAAATTTGCTCATCCATAATGCATGTGTGATGTTTGGAGAAAAGATGTAGATACGTAGGTGCGGGTGGCTTTGTTTTGCCTGAACCCAGTCACGATACGCCATCGCCATGTCGGTATTTAGAACGGAATTTGTTGATGAAGATGGTGACCTTTGCCTTGTCGGTGCCCAGTCATGTACCCAAGAATTCATCGAACATGGACATGTGTATGTTGCTTTCGCCTCGTCGGTGCCCAGCAACGAAGTGTCCGATCCCGATTGGGATTGTGACATGTTAATGGAATATAGTGACCTGGCCGTGTTGGCACTTGGACATGATTTTGTCTAGCCTTGTCGGCACTAGACATGAGATGAGTATGATGGATTTGACCATAACCTCATGGAGATTAGGCCATAGATTTGAGATAGACCATTGATAGAGCATGTCTTTCTCCTTTATTTTAAGAATCAGGGGTTGCACACCGCCGATATAGATGAAGCAATCGACAATGTATTTTTTGTGAGAATTTTCATCTACTCCGCATGGGTGACGTTGATGAGGCGGTCGTGCCATGGATGTAAATCTCCGCATGGGCGACATTGATGAGGCGGTCATGCCATGGTCGTAGGTTTCCGCATGGGCGACGTTGGTGAGGCGGTCGTGCCATGGTTGTATATTTTTACATGGACGACTTTGATGAGGCGGTCGTGCCATGGATGTAAATTTCCGCATGGGCGACGTTGATGAGGCGGTCGTGCCATGGTTGCATAGTTTACATGGGCGACTTTGATGAGGCAGTCGTGCCATGGTTGTATATTTTTACATGGTCGACTTTGATGAGGCGGTCGTGCCATGATAAAGATTTATGGAATAGCCAAGTAGACATCATTCTTCTTCCATCACACAAAGCTCATTGATGCGATCAGATCTTATAACTTACCATCAAGGCCAACGGTTGTGGCAAAGATCAGCATGTTGATGAAGCTTCGGCGTCGTCCGCGGTCGATGAAACTTTTACGGTGAAGATTGAGAAGGGGAAAAAGGGGCGTGGAGTTGGCGGCGTGCTTGAGGGCGAGAGCTTTGGCTGGTGTGCGTGGAGCCTGTCGGCGTGGATGTGTTTGTTGCGTGATGACTAATGGATGCGTGTGTGCCTGAGTTCCTTTGTGCGTGGGATGGTGCGTGGACGAAGGCTCCTGATGGATGGACGTGTGCGTGGACAAAGGCTCCCTGATGGATGGATGTGTGCGTTGCCAAGGGCCGGCCTTGCTTTGTGCGTGCCTCCCTCCCCTGAACGAGGGCTGGCTATATATAGGCATCTGCAATTCAGCATAGTCGGTTGGTTGCAACCGTGTATTTTTGTTTAAACCGAGCTAAACTCTATCTAGATAGGCTCACTTGCGTGCGCAGCAATTCTTTGGTATAACTCGTACGTATCGCAGCTGACTGCTTAAAAAAACGGTGCTAACCCGATCCGGCAGCTAGCTCTTATTTTTTAAACCAGTACGGGAACTAAACAATGACGCGTGGGCCCTAGGCTACCACACCGCGACCATGTGTAGAAGTCAAAGTACATTAGTACTTCGTCTCCTGTACAAATAATATGCCTCCGACGTGGCTAGCTTTGTACATGCATATTTCTCTCTTCTGATGATCTTTTCTCTTAAATCAAAATGCAAACCATCAAACTATTTGCACCATTGTAATCTACATGATGAACTCTACAAATAGAGTATAATATTTGATATGTTCCCTTTTTTTGAATTTATTGGCACGCGGGACCCACACGTCATAGGGTGGCACTTTCATAAATCAAAGTTATATCTATCTTTTCACATATACGCTCGTATTTATTTGTATGCCGGTCCACCCTGGCTTATACAAATAATATAGTCTTAGTGCGTACAAAAATCCATCAAACATTGATCTTGATGAATATGAGGATTATAAGAGTTGATCTACTACGAGATCGTAATGGCTAAACCCTAGATGTCTAGCATGTATGATTGTGATTGCCTCTACGGACTAAACCCTCCGGTTTATATAGACACCGGAGGGGCCTAGGGTTGTACAGAGTCGGTTTACAGAGGAAGGAATCTTCATATCCGAACGCCAAGCTTGCCATCCACGCAAAGGAGAGTCTCATTCGGACACGGGAGAAAGTCTTCTATCTTGTATCTTCATGGCCCATCAGTCCGGCCCACGTCACATAGCCCGGACGTCCGAGGACCCCTTAATCCAGGACTCCCTCAGTAGCCCCCGAACCAGACTTTAATGACGATGTGTCCGGCACGCTGATGGTCTTCGGCATTGCAAGGCGGGTTCTTCCTTCGAATACTTCAAAGGTCTGATCCGAAGAGTTATATCCGGCTTTCCGTTTAATGTCGTACCCATTGGCTTCTACGCCTCCATTGCTTCGGCTTCCACGTGTCGAGTGAACACGAAAAGTCAGAGTATTTTTGCTCATAGCACCCTGACCATGTAAGAAAGGCGTATATTTAAGTGGATTGGATCTCAGATGCCATCTCACACCAGGCAGAAAATCCTTAGAGCTTGGTAGGAGAAACCATTCCAGCATGGCTAACATTCCCAGTTCTTCCTCCCGCCCCCACGGCTCCGAAAAAGGCGATTGGGAGAAGTGTTCAGTATCCCATGATCAACCGAGTAAGCTTCAAACGCAGGGATTCCTCCCCCCCGCGGATCTAGTCCCCGTCCGGGCAGGATTAACCTCCTTTACCGGCGAAGCCCTGGCGGAAAATTTCCCTAATCCAACCAGGGGGAGCGAGTGTGCTTCATATCCTTCTTAATAAGAGGCGTCAGGTTTCCAATCCACCCCTTCCTCCGAGGTCTTCTGGAGTACTACGGCCTCCAACTGCACAACCTCACTCCAGCCACCATCCTGCATATCGCGGGTTTTGTCGCTCTTTACGAGCTATTCTTGGGCTGCGAGGCCCACTTTGATTTATGGAGGAAACTTTTCTGCCTCGTCCCTTGTAACCAAAAGGGATCTGTATTCGAGGTGGGCGGCGCCGAGACATGGCGCATAGCCGGAAACGGATACTTGTCCGGCACGCCGAAGAAGGCATCCAAAGAGTGGCCCTCGGAGTGGTTTTATATTGAAGATGTCGCTCTCCCCAATCCAGTCCGAATGGGCCTTCCGAATTTTCCAGCGCTCCATTGAGGAAACGCCACAGCTGGCGTCCTCGGAGCCTCGAAGAGGAAGACAGTGCAGAAGTCCAACAATCAATGGGCAAAATAAGGACACTTGCCCAGTCCGGAGTATCAATAATCGAGGTAATGGCAACTTCCATAGCACGAGGTGTTCAACCACTCCAATTCAGGGGGCTCCCTATGTGGCACTACAATGGGGAAGATGACGCCTCGTGCTGCGGATGAAAGGGTCCGGATTCCCTCACTGCCCTGGCCGCAATATTAGCTAATCTGTATAAAGGGGAGAAAGAGGAGTTCACTCGTCTTACACGCCGAGAGGGATTTTCCATGTACAATCCTCCTAGCTGGGTGAGTTTTAATCCCACCACTTTACTCAATCCTCTCCTCGAGTCATGTTTAACCGATATTAACTCGTCCGTCAAATAGGAATGGCGGAGGGTCCCCGGTGGGATCCATAGCCCCGCTCCACAGCCGGAGGATCATAACCGGGACCTCGATCCTGGATTCTAAGAGGATCCAGACATATTTATAGAGCTCAAAGAGGGAGTCTTCTACCAGGCGACTATGATGGCACAGAAGTGGCCATCATGGCCGATTATCCTGGCCTCCTCCCTGCCTCACATGTAAGTAGAGAGGAGATATCTCCTCCGAAAGAGCTTCCTCATTATGCCTCACCCATCGCACTGTCTCGTGCTCCAAAGGGGAGGCGCTCGGTGCATCACGCCGCACCAGAGGCGTCTCATAAGAGAGCGGCGCCTACGTCGGGCGGGTCTTCAAAGAGGAAGGCAAATGGCAACACAGCCGAGCCTTCATCAAAGAGGTATGGCTTTAAATACGCCCCCTGGCAGTCACATCGAACCGTGACATTGTCCACTGTGTTTTATCAGGAAGAGTGTTCACCGGACTATGTCTGGTGATCCTGCCGGTCGCACCTCCATCAGTCAGGTTCCAGACCCTGACTCTAGGGCGGGGGCTAACATGGGAGTGACGCCGGATTGTCCTCCTTCAGCGGATTCAGATAATATATTTGTCACGAACTCAGAAGTGGAGAGCACCATTAATCATCGGCGCCGAAGGGCCGCTCTTCGCGACCCCGGCTTTGCTAAAGAGGCGTTCGACGCCTTCAGCTCGGCTGATGCGTACATCCGAGCTGCTCGGGATGGGCTTACCAGAGCCACTGCCCAGTATTTGAAAGATAAGTGGGTAAGTACACATTGTACAGATCTGGTAATCATGTACCAGTAGCCCCCGAGACTTGAAACAGTTGAGACAACTGATTTAAGGATCATTGTATAATCAGGTACTCATAGAGAAGAACAACATGCTGTCTCATGAGCTGGAAAATTGCCGGACTCAGCTAGCAGTTGTTACCGCCGAACTGGAGAAGTCCAAGGAGGTACCGCCTGGTAATGTTGTTGGGGAACGCAGTAATTTCAAAAAATTTCCTACGCACACGCAAGATCCATCTAGGTGATGCATAGCAATGAGCGGGAGAGTGTGTCCACGTACCCTTGTAGACCGAAAGCGGAAGCATTTAGTAACGCGGTTGATGTAGTCAAACGTCTTCGCAATCCAACCGATCCAAGTACCGAACGCACGGCACCTCCATGATCTGCACACGTTCAGCTCGGTGACGTCCCTCGTACTCTTGATCCAGCTGAGGCCAAGGGAGAGTTTCTTCAGCACAACGACATGGTGATGGTGATGATGAAGTTACCGGCGCAGGGCTTCGCCTAAGCACTACGACGATATGACTGAGGTGTGTAACCGTGGAGGGGGGCACCGCACACCATCGGAAACACCTGTAGAGCATCTTTATAATCACCCAATTATGTTGTAATATTTGATAGCACAGTAAGTGTTCCTCTGGTATTCGGGAGTTGCATAATCTCATAGTCATAGGAACATGTATAAGTTATGAAGAAAGCAATAGCAATAAACTAAACGGTCATAGTGCTAAGCTAACGGATGGGTCATGTCAATCACATCGTTCTCTAATGATGTGATCCTGTTTACCAAATGACAACTCATGTCAATGGTTAGGAAACTTGACCATCTTTGATCAACGAGCTAGTCAAGTAGAGGCATACTAGTGACACTCTGTTTGTCTATGTATTCACACATGTACTAAGTTTCCGGTTAATACAATTCTAGCATGAATAATAAACATTTATCATGATATAAGGAAATATAAGTAACAACTTTATTATTGCCTCTAGGGCATATTTCCTTCAGTCTCCCACTTGCACTAGAGCCAATAATCTAGTTCACATCGCCATGTGATTTAACACGAATATTTCACATCACCATCTGATTAACACCCATAGTTCACATCGCCATGTGACCAACACCCAAAGGGTTTAATAGAGTCAATAATCTAGTTCACATCACTATGTGATTAACACCCAAAGAGTACTCAGGTGTGATCATGTTTTGCTTGTGAGAGAAGTTTTTAGTCTACGGGTCTGCCACATTCAGATCCGTAAGTATTTTGCAAATTTCTATGTCTATAATGCTTTGCGCGAAGCTACTCTAGATAATTCCTCCCACTTTCAATATGTATCCAGATTGAGACGCAGATTCATCTGGATCGGTGTAAAAGCTTGCATCAACATAACTCTTTACGGCGAACCCTTTGTGACCTCCATAACCGAGAAATATTTCCTTAGTCTTCTAAGGATAATTTTGACCGTTGTCCAGTGATCTACTCCTGGATCACTATTGTACTCCTTTGCCAAACTCATGGTGAGGTACACAATAGTTCTGGTATTCAGCATGGCATACTTCATAGAACCTATGAATGAGGCATAGGAAATGACTTTCATTCTCTTTCTATTTTCTGTCGTGGTCGGGTTTTGAGTCTTACTCAACTTCACACCTTGCAACACAGGCAAGAACTCCTTCTTTGACTATTCCATTTTGAACTACTTCAAAATCTTGTCAAGGTATGTACTTATTGAAAAAACTTATCAAGTGTTTTGATATATCTCTATAGATCTTGATGCTCAATATGTAAGCAGCTTTACCGAGGTCTTTCTTTGAAAAACTCCTTTCAAACACTCCTTTATGCTTTCCAGAAAATTCTACATCATTTCTGATCAACAATATGTCTTTCACATATACTTATCAGAAAACTGTAGTGCTCCCACTCACTTTCTTATAAATACAGGCTTCACCGCAAGTCTGTATTATGCTTTGATCAACTCATCAAAGCGTATATTCCAACTCCGAGGTGCTTGCACCAGTCCATAGATGGATCGCTGGAGCTTGCACACTTTGTTAGCACCTTTAGGATTGACAAAACCTTCTGGTTGCATCACATACAACTCTTCTTTAAGAAATCCATTAAGGAATGCAGGTTGGACATCCATTTGCCAAATTTCATAAAATGCGGCAATTTCTAACATGATTCGGACAATCTTTTAAGCATCAATACAAGTGATAAAATCTCATCGTAGTCAACACCTTGAACTCTTCGAAAACATTTTTGCGACAATTCAAGCTTTGTAGATAGTAACACTACTATCAGCGTCCGTCTTCCTCTTGAAGATCCATTTATTCCCTATTGCTTGCCGATCATCGGGCAAGTCAACCAAAGTCCATACTTTGTTCTCATACATGGATCCCATCTCAGATTTCATGGCCTAAGCCATTTCACGGAATCTGGGCCCATCATCACTTCCTCATAGTTCGTAGGTTTGTTATGGTCTAGTAACATGACGTCCAGAACAGGATTACCGTACCACTCTGGTGCGGATCTTACTCTGGTTGACCTACGAGGTTTAGTAGTAACTTGATCTGAAGTTTCATGATCACTATCATTAGTTCCTCACTAATTGGTGTAGGAATCACTGGAACTGATTTATGTGATGAACTACTTTCCAATTCAGGAGAACGTACAATTACCTCTTCAAGTTCTACTTTCCTCCCACTCACTTCTTTCGAGAGAAACTCCTTCTCTAGAAAGTATCCATTTCATCAACGAATATCTTGCCTTCGGATATGTGATAGGAGGTGTACCCAACAGTTTCCTTTGCGTATCCTATGAAGATACATTTCTCCGATTTGGGTTCGAGCTTATTATGTTGAAACTTTTTCACATAAGCATCGCCGCCCCAAACTTTTAAGAAACGACAGCTTAGGTTTCTTTCCAAACCACAGTTCATATGGTGTCGTCTCAATGGATTTAGATGGTGCCCTATTTAACGTGAATGCAGCTGTCTCTAATGCATAACCCCAAAACGATAGTGATAAATCGGTAAGAGACATCACAGATCGCACCATATCTAATAAAGTACGGTTATGACGTTCGGACACACCATTATGCTATGGTGTTCCAGTTGGTGTGCGTTGCGAAACTATTCCACATCGTTTCAAATGAAGACCAAACTCGTAACTCAAATATTCGTCTCCGCGATCAGATCGTAGAAACTTTATTTTCTTGTTACGATGATTCTCCACTTCACTCTGAAATTCTTTAAACTTTTCAAATGTTTCAGACTTATGTTTCATCAAGTAGATATACCCATATCTGCTCAAATCATCTGTGAAGGTCAGAAAATAACGATACCTGCCGCGAGCCTCAACACTCATCGGATCACATACATCAGCATGTATTATTTCCAATAAGTCAGTTGCTCGCTGCTACGTCTTGAGCTTGCATTGGTTTTCCTTAAAGAGGAAAGGGTGATACAGTAATAGTAGAGTAAGTATTTCCCTCAGTTTTTGAGAACCAAGGTATCAATCCAGTAGGAGGCTCCTCAAAAGTCCCACACACCTACACAAACAAACAAAGAACTCTCAACCAATGCAATAAAGGGGTTGTCAATCCCTTCACGGCCACTTGCGAAAGTGAGATCTGATAGAGATAATATGATAAGATAAATATATTTTTGGTATTTTATAATATAGATTGGAAAACTAAAGATGCAAATAAAAGTAGATTGAAAGCTTATATGATAAAATATAGACCCGGGGGCCATAGGTTTCACTAGTGGCTTCTCTCAAGATAGCATAAGTATTACGGTGGGTGAACAAATTACTATCGAGCAATTGATAGAAAAGCGAATAATTATGAGATTATCTAGGCATGATCATGTATATAGGCATCACGTCCGTGACAAGCAGACCGACTCCTGCGTGCATCTACTAATATTACTCCACACATCGACCGCTATCCAGCATGCATCTAGAGTATTAAGTTCATAAAGAACAGAGTAACGCATTAAGAAAGATGACATGATGTAGAGGGATAAACTCATGCAGTATGATATAAACCCCATCTTTTTATCCTCGATGGAAAAAAATACAATACGTGCCTTGCTGCCCCTGCTGTCATTGGGAAAGGACACCGCAAGATTGAACCCAAAGCTAAGCACTTCTCCTATTGCAAGAAAGATCAATCTAGTAGGCCAAACCAAACTGATAATTCGAAGAGACTTGCAAAGATAACTTAATCACACATAAAAGAATTCAAAGGAGATTCAAATATTCTCATAGATAAACTTGATCATAAACCCACAATTCATCGGATCTCGACAAACACACCGCAAAAAGAGTAACATCAAATATATCTCCAAGAAGATCAAGGAGAACATGGTATTGAGATCCAAAGAGAGAGAAGAAGCCATCTAGCTAATAACTATGGACTCGAAGGTGTTTGGTAAACTACTCACAACTCATCGGAGAGGCTATGGTGTTGATGTAGAAACCCTCCATGGTCGATTCCCCCTCCGACGGAGCACCGGCGAAGGCTCCAAGATGGGATCTCGCGGATACAGAAGGTTACGGCAGTGGAACTAGGTTTTCGTGGTCGCTTCTGATGTTCTCGGGGTACGTGGGTATATATAGGAGGAAGAAGTACGTCGGTGGACTCCCGAGGGGCCCACGAGATAGGGGGGCGCGCCCAATAGGGGGGGGGGGGGGCGCCCTCCACCCTCGTGGCCGCCTCGACTGCTTCTTGACTTGCACTCCAAGTCCTCTGGATCATGTTCGTTCCAAAAATCACGCTCCCGAAGGTTTCATTCCGTTTGGACTCCGTTTGATATTCCTTTTCTTCGAAACACTGAAATAGGCAAAAAAAGCAATACGGGCTGGGCCTCCGGTTAGTAGGTTAGTCCCAAAAATGATATAAATGTGTAAATTAAAGCCCATAAACATCCAAAACTAGTAATATAATAGCATGGAACAATAAAAAGTTATAGATACGTTGGAGACGTATCACTCGCTCCATTGTTCCGAAGAACAGAGTCTTAGTCATCTTGCTCATGAGGCATGGTTCACAAGCATCAAGTTATTCCAAAAGCCCATCAGCATGGAGTTTCTTCATGCGCTTTACACCAATATGACCGAAATGGTAGTGCCACAAATATGTTGCACTATCATTATCAACTTTGCATCTTTTGGCATCAATATTATGAATATGTGTATCACTACGGTCGAGATCCAACAAACTATTTTCATTGGGTGTATGACCATTGAAGGTTTTATTCATGTAGACAGAACAACAATTATTCTCTAACTTTAAATGAATAATCGTATTGCAATAAACATGATCAAATCATATTCATGCTCAATGCAAACACCAAATACCATTTATTTAGGTTTCAACACTAATCCCGGGAGTATAGGGAGTGTGAGATGATGATCATATCAATCTTGGAATCACTTCCAACTCACATCATCACCTTGCCCTTAACTAGTCTCTATTTATTTTGCAACTCCCATTTCGAGACACTACTCTTAGAAACTAAACCAGTATCAAATACCGAGGGTTTGCTATAAACACTAGTAAAGTACTCATCAATAACATGTATATCAAATATACCTTTCTTCACTTTGCCATCCTTCTTATCCGCCAAGTATGTAGGACAGTTCCACTTTCAGTGACCATTTCCTTTGTAGTAGAAGCACTCAGTTTTAGGCTTGGGTATATCTTTGGGCTTCTTCATGGGAGTGGCAACTTGCTTGCCATTCTTCTTGAAGTTCCCTTTCTTTTTCTTGCCCTTTTTACTTGAAACTATTGGTCTTGTCAACCATCAACACTTGATGCTTTTCTTGATTTCTACCTTCACTGATTTCAACATCGCGAAGAGCTCGGGAATAATTTTCATCATCCCTTACATATTATAGTTCATCACGAAGATCTAGTAACTTGGTGATAGTGACTAGAGAACTCTGTCAATCACTAATCTGGAAGATTAACTCCCACTTGATTCAACAATTGTAGTACTCAGACAATCTGAGCACATGCTCACTAGTTGAGCTATTCTCCTCCATCTTGTAGGCAAAGTACTTGTCAGAGGTCTCATACCTCTCAACTCGGGTATGAGTCTGAAATACCAGTTTCAGCTCTTGGAACATCTTATATGCTCCGTGGCATTCAAAACGTTTTTGAAGTCCCGGTTCTAAGCCGTAAAGCATGGTGCACTAAACTATCAAGTACTCATCATATCGAGCTTTGCCAAGCATTCATAAACTTCTGCATCTGCTCCTGCAATAGGTCCGTCACCTAGCGGTGCATCAAGGACATAATCCTTCTGTGCAGCAATGAGGATAATCCTTAGATCACGGACCTAGTCCACATCATTGCTACTATCATCTTTCAACATAGTTTTTCTCTAGGAACATATCAAAAATAAACGGGGAGCTACATCGCGAGCTGTTGATCTACATCATAGATATGCTAATACTATTAGGACTAAGTTCATGATAAATTAAAGTTCAATTAATCATATTACTTAAGAACTCCCACTTAGATAGACATCCCTCTAATCATCTAAGTGATCACATGATCCATATCAACTAAACCATGTCCGATCATCACATGAGATGGAGTAGTTTTCAATGGTGAACATTACTATGTTGATCATATCTACTATATGATTCATGCTCGAGCTTTCAGTCTCAGCGTTCCGAGGCCATATCTGCATATGCTAGGCTCGTCAAGTTTAACCCGAGTATTCTGCGTGTGCAAAACTGGCTTGCACCCGTTGTATGTGAACGTAGAGCTTATCACACCTGATCATCACGTGGTGTCTCGGCACGACGAACTGTCGCAACGGTGCATACTCAGGGAGAACACTTATACCTTGAAATTTAGTGAGAGATCATCATATAATGCTACCGCCGAACTAAGCAAAATAAGATGCATAAAGGATAAACTTCACATGCAATCAATATAAGTGATATGATATGGCCATCATCATTTTGTGCCTTTGATCTCCATCTCCAAAGCACCATCATGATCACCATCGTCACCGGTTTGACACCTTGATAACCATCAAAGCATCGTTGTCGTCTCGCCAACTATTGCTATCATGACTAACGCTACCGCTTAGTGATAAAGTAAAGCAATTACATGGCGATTGCATTTCATACAATAAAGCGACAACCATATGGCTCCTGCCAGTTGCCGATAACTGTTACAAAACATGATCATCTCATACAACAATTTATATATCATCACGTCTTGACCATATCACATCACAACATACCCTGCAAAAACAAGTTAGACGTCCTCTACTTGTTGTTGCAAATTTTACGTGGCTGCTACGGGCTGAGCAAGAACCGTTCTTACCTACGCATCAAAACCACAACGATTTTTCGTCAAGTGTGCTGTTTTAACCTTCAACAAGGACCGGGCGTAGCCACACTCGGTTCAACTAAAGTTGGAGAAACTGACACCCGCCAGCCACCTATGTGCAAAGCACGTTGGTAGAACCAGTCTAGCGTAAGCGTACGCGTAATGTTGGTCTGGGCTGCTTCATCCAACAATACCGCCGAATCAAAGTATGACATACTGGTAAGCAGTATGACTATTATCGCCCACAACTCATTGTGTTCTACTCGTGCATATAACATCTACGCATAAACCTGGCTCGGATGCCATTGTTGGGGAACACAGTAATTTCAGAAAAATTCCTACGCACACGCAAGATCCATCTAGGTGATGCATAGCAACGAGCGGGAGAGTGGGTCCACGTACCCTCGTAGACCAAAAGTGGAAGCGTTTAGTAATGCGGTTGATGTAGTCGAACGTCTTCGCGATCCAACCGATCCAAGTACCGAACGCACGACACCTCCGCGATCTGCACACGTTCAGCTCGGTGACGTCCCTCGTACTCTCGATCCAGCTGAGGCCGAGGGAGAGTTTCGTCAGAACGACGGCATGGTGATGGCGATGATGAAGTTACTGGCGTAGGGCTTTGCCTAAGCACTACGACGATATGACCGAGGAGTGTAACTGCGGAGGGGGGCAGCGCAAACGGCTAAAAGATCAACTTGTCAACTTGTGTGTCTATGGGGTGCCCCGTCGCCACGTACATAAAGGAGGAGAGGGAAGAGGTGGATGGCCCTAGGGGGTGCGCCAGGTGTGGGGAATCCTACTAGGACTCCCCAGTCCAAGTAGGGTTCCCCTCCTCTTTCCTATTCCTAGTAGGAGAAGGAAGGGAAGGGAGAAGGGGGGAGAAGGAAAGAGGGGGGCGTCGCCCCCTCCTAGTCCAATTCGGACCAGCCCATGGGGAGGTGCGCGGCCACCCCTTGAGGCCCTCCTCTCCTTTCCACTAAAGTCCATTAAGGCCCATTACTTCCCCGGCGAATTCCCGTAACTCTCCGGTACTCCAAAAAAAATACCTGAATCACTCGGAACCATTCCGATGTTCGAATATAGCCTTCCAATATGTTGATCTTTACGTCTCGACCATTTTGAGACTCCTCGTCATGTCTGTGATCTCATCCGAGACTCCGAACAACCTTCGGTATATCAAATCACATAACTCATAAGACAAATCGTCATCGAATGTTAAGCGTGCGGACCCTACGAGTTCGAGAACTATGTAGACATGACTGAGACACATCTCCGGTCAATAACCAATAGCGGAACCTGGATGCTCATATTGGCTCCTACATATTCTACGAATATCTTTATCAGTCAAACCGCATAACAACATACATTGTTCCCTTTGTGATCGGTATGTTACATGCCCGAGATTCGATCGTCGGTATATCAATACCTAGTTCAATCTTGTAACCGGCAAGTCTCTTTACTCGTTCTGTAATGCATCATCCCGTGACTAACTCATTAGTCACATTGCTTGCAAGGCTTATAGTGATGTGCATTACCGAGAGGGCCCAGAGATCCCTCTCCGAAACACGGAGTGACAAATCCTAATCTCGATCTATGCCAACCCAACAAACACCATCAGAAACACCTGTAGAGCATCTTTATAATCACCCAATTATGTTGTGATGTTTGATAGCACACTAAGTGTTCCTCTGGTATTCGGGAGTTGCATAATCTCATAGTCATAGGAACATGTATAAGTTATGAAGAAAGCAATATCAATAAACTAAACGATCATAGTGCTAAGCTAACGGATGGGTCATGTCAATCACATCATTCTCTAATGATGTGATCCTGTTTATCAAATGACAACTCATGTCAATGGTTAGGAAACTTAACCATCTTTGATCAACGAGCTAGTCAAGTAGAGGCATACTAGTGACACTATGTTTGTCTATATATTCACACATGTACTAAGTTTCCGGTTAATACAATTCTAGCATGAATAATAAACATTTATCATGATATAAGAAAATATAAATAACAACTTTATTATTGCCTCTAGGGCATATTTCCTTCAAATGTTCCCTTCCATCCAGAAACAGTATAATCATGTACCAGTAATGTTAATACTGATGACAGGATCAGTACATCAACTGAAAGAGGAACTGAAAGTCACACAGGCGGGTAAGCAACAGGCCGAAAAGCAACTGGCCGCACGCGAACCTGTGCTGACACGGGTCAGGGATGATAAGAACAAGCTGCAGGATTCCAACACCCTGCTAGGCGAAGAGCTGAAAGATGTACGAGCCCAGCTAGCTGACGCCGTAAAGGAAAATAGGAGGCTACGAGGCGGCATATTCATTATGATTTTGAACTTACCTTCATGTAATTCAGCGAAAAAAGTGAGCCGACAGATTTATGTCTGCAGGTATACTGACTGGCCGTCCTGAAGAGGAAATGTTCGGATCTTCACGCGATCTGCTGCAAGAGCTGTCCCAAGTGCACGAGCGAGCTCAGCAAGCAATGCGGAGCGTTGCCCAGGCTTTGTGGCCATCCGCCTCCCCTCCAAGAAGTATGGAGGATCTTGTGAAGCTATTCCAAGGAGCTCGGCGACGCTTTCGATTATGGAAGATATCAGCCTGCCGAGAAGGTGCGCGAGAGGCATGGGCCATGGTAAAAACATAGTACACCAAGCTTGATCCGAATCATATGGCCCGGTCGGACCTCGGGGGTCAGATGGACAAGAAATTACAGTTAGTTTGGTATATGACCAGGTAAAGATAGCCGCCAAGTTTTCCCAACAGGATTGTAAGCTAGACAGCCTGTTGGACGACATAGAAGAAGAAGTTTTTGAGTCCAAGTGACTATGTACTTCAATTGACAAATTTGTCCCTAGCCAGATTGTAAAACGATTGTCATGGTAGACCTTTTCGCTTCGACCTCTGGACCCGAAGGTGCGGAGTGTTTCCGAATACCGGAGCGGCAATATAGATTGGGGTATGCGTGGAAACCAAGCGTAGGGGTCATAGTTGCTTGAACAGACAAGTTGTATCCGGCTAGCTATGTTATATTACTTGTTGATTGTAATAAACATCTTCCAGGGAGAATAGTTCCGTTAAGTGTTCCTTTCCCTGGGTGAACATGCGTTAGTATGCATGGCCGAGCTGTGATTGAAAAATTGCAGTATAAGTAACATTTGGGGGTTCAAAGTGTAATTAAGGTATAACGTCTTTAGTCTGCCGACCGAATATTCCCTTAAGAACGCTAGCTTTCGGCTTCACCCATTCTGAGGTACAAGTCCGGATGACCCGGCTGTAACAATCGGAGAAGTGCTCCCTTTATGCCCTAGCCGAACAAACGGGAACGTAGGGCATAAGCACAGGAGCCAAGCAACTCAGCTTGACAAAAACTTAAGTCATAACGGTGCATATAATGGTGAAGAAAAGGTACATATGAGGAAAGGATACATATGTGTTGTGCTTGATGCTCGTAAAATAATAATAAGCTTCTGTAAAAGAAGCCCCCAGGTATTACGAGCGTATACATTTAAGGATGTGTACGTCATATGTATGCGGTTTGGCCGCACAAAAGCTATAGAGCTGGAGAAAAAGTAAAGAGAGAAAAAATGTAAACAAAGGGGGAGGAAGATGAACAAAGAGTACGGCTCTAGGCGTAGAATCTTCGGAGTCTAGCGGCATTCCACAGGTTCGGCTCTAAGCGATTGTCCGATGCATCATGCAGGTGGTACGCTCCTCCAGTGAGAACTTCATCTATGATGAATGGATCCTCCCACTTGGGCTTGAGTTTGTCCTCTTTCTTTTCTGGCAAGTGTAGAATGAGTTCACCAACATTATAAGTCTTGGCCCGCACTTCTCTACTTTGGCATCGGCGAGCCTGTTGTTGATATAATGCAGACCGGGCTTTTGCAACATCGAGCTCCTCCTCCAGGGCATCTAGCCTGTCCTGCCGATCAAGCTTGGCCTCTCTCTCTCTTCATACATGCGCACTCGAGGTGAGTCATGAATGATATCGTAGGGCAAAATGGCCTCTGCATCGTACACCATGAAGAATGGTGTGTATCCGGTAGTGCGATTGGGCGTGGTCCGCAGCCCCCAGAGTACAAAGTCGAGCTCCCCAACCCAGTGCTTGTCTGATTCTTTCAAAGACCACACTAGTCTAGGCTTGATGCTGCTCATGATAAGACCATTAGCTCGTTCGACTTGTCTGTTTGTTTGTGGGTGATAGACGGAGGGATAATCGAGCTTAATGCCTAGGTTAGCACACCAGGTTTTCACTTCATCGGCTGTAAAACTGGAGCCATTATCGGTGATAATGCTGTGTGGGACACCATAACGGTGCACGACACCGGATATAAAGTCTATCACTAGTCCGGCTTCGGCCGTTTTAACCGGTTTGGCCTCTATCCACTTGGTGAATTTATCTACCATGACCAGCAAATATTTTTTCTTATGGCTTCCTCCTTTAAGGGGTCCGACCATATCAAGCCCCCAGACCGTGAAAGGCCAGGTAATGGGGATTGTTTGTAGAGCGGTAGGCGGCATATGGCTTTGATTGGCGAAAAGCTGGCATCCGACACAACGTTGGACAAGGTCCTGTGCATATGCTCGGGCCATCAGCCAAAAGAAACCTGTGCGGAGGGCTTTACTTACAAGGACCCGAGCCGCGGCGTGGTGACCGCCGAGACCAGCATGGATTTCAGCTAGGAGCTACCATCCCTCTTCTTCGGAGATACATCTTTGAAGGATTCCGATAGCGCTTTTCTTGTAGAGCTCTCCGTCATGGACCTTGTAGGCTTTCGAGTGCCAAACAATGCAGCGAGCCTCATTCTAATCCTCAGGGAGCTCTGATACGTCCATTTTGCATCATGCTTTTATATCAATATTTATTGCATTATGGGCTGTTATTACACATTATATCTCAATACTTATGGCTATTCTCTCTTATTTTACAAGGTTTACCATGAAGAGGGGGAATGCCGGCAGCTGGAATTCTAGCTGGAAAAGGAGCAAATATTGGAAACCTATTCTGCACAGCTCCAAAAATCCTGAAACTCCACGAAAGTCAGTTTTAGAATTAATAAGAATTATTGAGCGAAGAAACTACTAGAGGGGGCCCACACCCAGGCCAGGAGGGTGGGGGGGGGGGGGGGGGCGCCCACCCCTACTGGGCGCGCCCCCTGTCTCCTGGGCCCCCTGGTGGCCCTCCGGTGTCCATCTTCTGCTATATGAAGGCTTTTACCATGGAAAAAACAGAGGCAAGCTTATGAGACGAAACTCCGCCTCCACGAGGCGGAACCTTGGCGGAACCAATCTAGGGCTCCGGCAGAGCTGTTCTGCCGGGGAATCTTCCCTCCAGGAGGGGGAAATCATCACCATCGTTATCGCCAACGATCCTCTCATCGGGAGGGGGTCAATATCCATCAACATCTTCACCAGCACCATCTCCTCTCAAAACCCTAGTTCATCTCTTGTATCCAATCCTGTATCAAAACCACAAATTGGTACCCGTGGGTTGCTAGTAGTGTTGATTACTCCTTGTAGTTGATGCTAATTGGTTTACTTGGTGGAAGATCATATGTTCAGATCCTTAATGCATATTATTACTCCTCTGATTATGAAAATGAATATGCTTTGTGATTAGTTACGTTTGTTCCTGAGGACATGGGTGAAGTCTTGCTATTAGTAGTCATGTAAATTTGGTATTCGTTCGATATTTTGATGAGATGTATGTTATCTTTCCTCTAGTGGTGTTATGCGAACGTCAACTAAATGACACTTCACCATTATTTGGGCCTAGAGGAAGGCATTGGGAAGTAATAAGTAGATTATGGGTTGCTAGAATAACAGAAGCTTAAACCCTAGTTTATGCGTTGCTTCGTAAGGGGCTGATTTGGATCCATATGTCTAATGCTGTGGTTAGGTTTACCTTAATACTCCTTTTGTAGTTGCGGATGCTTGCAATAGGGTTTAATCATAAGTGGGATGCTTGTCCATGTAAGGGCAGTACCCAAGCACCGGCCCACCCACATATCAAATTATCAAAGTAACGAACGCGAATCATATGAGCGTGATGAAAACTAGCTTGATGATAATTCCCATGTGTCCTCGGGAGCTCTTTTCTCATTATAAGAAATTGTCCAGGCTTGTACTTTGCTACAAAAAGGATTGGGCCACCTTGCTGCACTTTATTTACTTTCATTGCTTGTTACTCGTTACAATTTATCTTATCACAAAACTATCTGTTACCTACAATTTCAGTGCTTGCAGAGAAAACCTTACTGAAAACAGCTTGTCATTTCCTTCTGCTCCTCGTTGGGTTCGACACTCTTACTTATCGAAAGGACTACGATAGATCCCCTATACTTGTGGGTCATCAAGACTCTTTTCTGGCGCCGTTGCCGGGGAGTGTAGCGCCTTTGGTGAGTGGAACTTGGTAAGGAAACATTTATATAGTGTGCTGAAATTTTCTGTCACTTGTTACTATGGAAACTAATCCTTTGAGGGGCTTGTTCGGGGTATCTTCACCCCGACCAGAAGAGCAAAGAGTTGCTCCTCAACCTACTGAACCTACTGAAAATATTTACTTTGATATTCCTTCGGGTATGATAGAGAAATTGCTAGCTAATCCCTTTGCAGGAGATGGAACATTGCATCCCGATTTACACCTTATCTTTGTGGATGAAGTTTGTGGATTATTTAAGCTTGCAGGTATCCCCGATGATGTTGTCAAAAGGAAGGTCTTCCCTTTATCTTTGAAGGGAGATGCATTGACATGGTATAGGCTATGTGATGATCCGGGATCTTGGAATTATAAACGATTGAAGTTGGAATTTCACCAGAAGTTCTATCCTATGCATCTTGTTCATCATGATCGTAATTACATATATAATTTCTGGCCTCGCGAAGGAGAAAGCATCGCTCAAGCTTGGGGGAGGCTTAAGCCAATGTTATATTCATGCCCCAATCATGAGCTCTCCAGAGAAATGATTATTCAAAAATTTTATGCTCGGCTTTCTCCCAATGATCGCGACATGCTTGATACTTCCTGTGCTGGTTCTTATATGCTGAAGACTATTGAATTCAAATGGGACTTATTGGAAAGAATTAAACACAACTCTGAAGATTGGGGTTCCGACGATGGTAAGGAGTCAGGTATAACACCTAAGTTTGATTGTGTTAAATCTTTTATGGATACCGATGCTTTTCGTGGATTTAGCGCTAAATATGGACTTGACTCTAAGATAGTAGCTTCATTCTGTGAATATTTTGCTACTCACGTTTTTCTCCCTAAGGAGAAGTGGTTTAAATATAATCCTCCCATTGAAGTAAAAGTAGTTGCACCTATTACAGTTTAAGAAAAGACTGTCACTTATAATGATCCTATTGTTCCTACTACTTATGTTGAGAAACCTCCTTTTCCTGTTAGGATAAAGGATCATGCTAAAACTTCAACTGTTGTTCGTAAGAGTAATACTAGGACTTATACACCTCCCTAGCAAATCAAATTTGAACCTAGTATTGCTATGGTTAAAGATCTCTTGGATGATGATTTAGATGGGCATGTTATTTATTTCTATGGTGAGACTGCTAATATTGTTAGACCAGATGCTAAGATACATAGGCCTGTTGTAGGCATGCCTGTTATTTCTGTTAAGATAGGAGATCATTGTTATCATGGCTTATGTGATATGGGTGCTAGTGCTAGTGCAATACCCTATGACTTATATATAGAAATTATGCATGATATTGCACCTGTTGAATTGGAAGGTATTAATGTTACTATCAAGCTTGCCAATAGAGATACTATTTCACCAATTGGGATTGTTAGAGATGTTGAAGTCTTGTGTGGGAAGGTTAAATACCCTGCTGATTTTCTTGTTCTTAGTTCCCCACAAGATGACTTTTGTCCCATTATTTTTGGTAGACCCTTCTTGAATACTGTTAATGCTAGGATTGATTGTGAAAAGGATACTGTTACAATTGGCTTAGAGGATGTGTCTCATGAGTTTAATTTTGCTAAGTTTCGTAGACAACCTCGTGATAGAGAATAGCCTAGTAAGGATGAGATTATTGGTCTTGCTTCTATTGCCATGCCTCCTACTGATCCGTTAGAACAATATTTGCTAGACCATGAAAATTATATGTTTATGAATGAAAGAAGGGAAATAGATAAAGTGTTCCTTCAACAGGAACCTATTCTGAAACACAACCTACCCGTTGAAATTCTAGGGGATCCCCCTCCACCCAAGGGTGATCCCGTGTTTGAACTCAAACCATTACCTGATAATCTTAAGTATGCTTATCTTGATGAAAAGAAAACATATCCTGTTATTATTAGTGCTAACCTTTCAGAGCAAGAAGAAGAAAGATTATTGAAAACTCTAAAGAAGCACCGTGCTGCTATCGGATATACTTTGGATGATCTCAAGGGCATTAGTCCCATGTTATGCCAACAGAAAAATAAATTGGAGGAAGGTGCCAAACTAGTTAGAGATCCTCAACGACGATTGAATCCTAAGATGAAAGAAATGGTAAGAAAGGAGATACTAAAGCTCCTTGAGGTAGGTATAATTTATCCCGTTGCTGATAGTGATTGGGTAAGACCTGTCCATTGTGTTCCTAAAAAGGGAGGTATTACTGTCGTTGCTAATGATAAAGATGAATTGATCCCGCAAAGAATTATTACAGGTTATAGGATGGTAATTGATTTTCATAAATTAAATAAAGCTACCAAGAAAGATCATTACCCTTTACCTTTTATTGATCAAATGCTAGAAAGACTATCCAAACACACACATTTCTGCTTTCTAGATGGTTATTCTGGTTTCTCTCAGATACCTATGTCAGCGGGGGATCAATCAAAAACTACTTTAACTTGCCCTTTCGGTACTTTTGCTTATAGACGTATGCCTTTTGGTTTATGTAATGCACCTGCTACCTTTGAAAGATGCATGATGGCTATATTGTCTGACTTTTGTGAAAAGATTTGTGAGGTGTTCATGGATGATTTCTCCGTTTATGGATCCTCTTTTGATGATTGCTTGAGCAACCTTGATCAAGTTTTGCAGAGATGCGAAGACACTAGCCTTGTCTTGAATTGGGAAAAGTGCCACTTTATGGTTAATGAAGGCATTGTATTGGGGCATAAGATTTCTGAGAGAGGTATTGAAGTTGATAAAGCTAAAGTTGATGCTATTGAGAAGATGCCATGTCCCAAGGACATAAAAGGTATAAGAAGTTTCCTTGGTCATGCCGGTTTTTATAGGAGGTTCATTAAGGACTTTTCTAAAATGTCTAGGCCTCTGACTAATTTATTGCAAAAAGATATTCCCTTTGTCTTTGATGATGATTGTGTAGAAGCATTTGAAATACTTAAGAAAGCTTTGATCACTGCACCTATTGTTCAACCACCCGATTGGAATTTACCCTTTGAAATTATGTGTGATGCTAGTGATTATGCTGTAGGTGCTGTTCTAGGGCAAAGAGTTGATAAGAAATTGAATGTTATCCAGTATGCTAGTAAGACTCTTGATACTGCCCAGAGAAATTATGCGACTACTGAAAAAGAGTTCTTAGCAGTTGTGTTTGCATGTGATAAGTTTAGACCTTATATTGTTGATTCCAAAGTTACTATTCACACTGATCATGCTGCTATTAAATATCTTATGGAAAAGAAAGATGCTAAGCCTAGACTCATTAGATGGGTTCTCTTGCTCCAAGAATTTGATTTGCATATTATTGATAGAAAGGGAGCTGAGAACCCCGTTGTAGACAACTTGTCTAGGTTAGAGAATGTTCTTGATGACCCACTGCCTATTGATGATAGCTTTCCTGACGAACAATTAGCGATCATTAATGCTTCTCGTACTGCTCCTTGGTATGCTGATTATGCTAATTACATTGTTGCTAAATTTATACCACCTAGTTTCACATACCAGCAAAAGAAAAAGTTCTTTTATGATTTAAGACATTACTTCTGGGATGACCCACACCTTTATAAACAAGGAGTAGATGGTGTTATTAGACGTTGTGTACCTGAGCATGAACAGGAACAGATCCTACGCAAGTGTCACTCTGAATCATATGGAGGACACCACACTGGAGATAGAACTACACATAAGGTATTGCAATCCGGTTTTTATTGGCCTACTCTCTTCAAAGATGCTCGTAAGTTTGTCTTATCTTGTGATGAATGTCAAACAATTGGCAATATTAGTAGACGTCAAGAAATGCCTATGAATTATTCTCTTGTTATTGAACTATTTGATGTTTGGGGCTTTGATTATATGGGACCTTTTCCTGCCTCTAATGGTTACACACATATTTTAGTTGATGTTGATTACATTACTAAGTGGGTAGAAGCTATTCCAACTAGTAGTGCTGATCATAACACTTCTATTAAAATGCTTAAAGAAGTTATTTTTCCTAGGTTTGGAGTCCCTAGATATCTTATGACTGATGGTGGTTCACATTTTATTCATGGTGCTTTTCGTAAGATGCTTGCTAAGTATGATGTTAATCATAGAATCGCATCTCCTTATCACCCGCAGTCTAGTGGTCAAGTGGAGTTGAGCAATAGAGAGCTCAAATTAATTTTGCAAAAGACTGTGAATAGATCTAGAAAGAATTGGTCCAAGAAACTTGATGATGCATTATGGGCCTATAGAACTGCATACAAAAATCCTATGGGTATGTCTCCGTATAAGATGGTTTATGGAAAAGCATGTCACTTACCTCTAGAACTTGAACATAAAGCATATTGGGCTATTAAAGATCTCAACTATGACTTCAAACTTGCCGGTGAGAATAGGTTATTTGATATTATCTCACTTGATGAATGGAGAACCCAAGCCTATGAGAATGCCAAACTATTCAAAGAAAAAGTCAAACGCTGGCATGACAAAAGGATACAAAAGTGTGAGTTTAACGTAGGTGATTATGTGTTATTATTCAACTCTCGTTTAAGATTTTTGCAGGAAAACTTCTCTCTAAATGGGAAGGTCCTTACGTTATCGAGGAGGTCTATCATTCCGGTGCCATAAAAATCAACAACTTCGAAGGCACAAGTCCGAGGGTAGTGAACGGTCAAAGAATTAAACATTATATCTCAGGTAATCCTATCAATGTTGAAACTAATATTATTGAAACCATAACCCTGGAGGAATACATAAGGGGCACTTTCCAGAATGTTCCAGACTCCAAAAAGGAATAGGTATGTGGTACGGTAATTAAATCGACTCCAAAACAATTCTAATGGCAATTTTTATCCGTTTCAGAATATTTAAGCATTTTAGAAAGAAAGAAGTAGTCCGGGAAGGACACGAGGCCTCCACAAGGGTGGAGGGCGCGCCCACCCTTCCTCTGTGTGCCCCCCTGTCTCGTGGCCACCTCGTGTGCCTCCCGGACTCCGTTTTCTTGCACGTTACATATTTTGGTCGGTAAAAATTCATTATATAATCTCCCGAAGGTTTTGACCACCGGATCACGCAAAACTCCTCTGTTTTTGTTTTGAGCCGTTTCTGTTACAGATTTAGAGCAATATGTTGTCTCAGGATTCGGAAGGGGAAAGCTATGTGGCTGATTACCTTGCAGACCCTAAGGTCTACGGGGATTTGGAGCATGGTGGATGGACCACTGAAGAAGAGGAAGACTACGAGCCTAAGGGAAAGGATGAGACGAGCTCAGACGAAGATGAAGCCCCATTACCTCAACCTGGGGACATGCATGTGGAGTTTAAAAAGTCAAGCCTCCCTGATAGAGCAAAGAAGTCAAAGATCGAGTTTATCCCTTTTCGTCTCTTGCAGGAAAATAAATAGGAACTATGCAAAAGAATATTAAGTCTTGAGCAGGAGATCGATGATCTAAAGGAGCAAAATATTATCCTCAAGCGTAAATTGAGGAAGAAACCTACATCATCAACAACTCCTACTTCACCACCTCCGAGGACATAATCACATGGGTATGGGCACTCCCCTTGGAAACTGTCAAGCTTGGGGGAGGTGCCCCGGTATCGTATCACCATCACACTCCTATCTTTACCGTTTTACTTAGTTCAATCCTTTTAGTAGTATCTTGATCTAGTAGATTGAAGTTTAGTATCAATTAGTTTTGAGTTTTGCTTTGTGATCTATTTATGTAATCAAGTCCGTGAGCTATCTATAATAAAGATTAGTGTTGAGTCAAGGGCTTTGCTATCTTACCATGATCTTGAGAAAGTAGAAAGAATAAAAAGAATAAAAGAGTTCATATTGATCTTATGGATAGTAATGACTTCACACATAGAAAGTATGAGGCATAAAAGTTGTTGAGAGTTGACAAACGTAGTTTTGGTCATCGTTGCAATTAATAGGAAGTAATAAGGGAAGATAGGTTTTCACATACAAATATACTATCTTGGACATCTTTTATGATTGTGAGCGCTCATTAAGTATGACATGCTAAAAGAGTTGACGTTGGACAAGGAAGACAACGTAATGGTTTATGTTTTCTCACATCTCAGTTAAAGTATATTGTCATTGATCTTCCCAACATGTTGAGCTTTCCTTTCCCCCTCATCCTAGCCAAATTCCTTGCACCAAGTAGAGATACTACTTGTGCTTCCAAATATCCTTAAACCCAGTTTTTGCCATGAGAGTCCACCATACCTACCTATGGATTGAGTAAGATCCTTCAAGTAAGTTGTCATGTTGCAGGCAATAAAAATTTCTCTTTAAATATGTATGACTTATTAGTGCAGAGAAAATAAGCTTTATACGATCTTGTTATGGTAGCAATAAAAGCGACGGACTGCATAATAAAGGTCCATATACAAGTGGCAATATAAAGTGACGTTCTTTTGCATTAAGATTTTATGCATCCAACCCTAAAAGCACATGACAACCTCTGCTTCCCTCTGCGAAGGGCCTATCTTTTACTTTATGATTTTACTTTATGCTTGAGTCAAGGTGATCTTCACCTTTCCCTTTTTCATTTTATCCTTTGGCAAGCTCCTCGTGTTTGAAAGATCTTGATATATATATATATATATATATATATATATATATATATATATATATATATATATATATATATATATATATATCCAATTGGATGTAAGTTAGCATGAACTATTATTATTGACATCATCTAAAGGTGAATACGTTGGGAGGCAACACAATAAGCCCCTATCTTTCTCAGTGTCCGGTTGAAACTCTATAACCACAAGTACTGCGTTAGTGTTAGCAATTGTAGAAGACTACATAATAGTTGAGTATGTGGGCTTGCTGAAAAGCTCTATTCTTGACTCTTTCTGATGTTATGATAAATTGCAATTGCTTCAATGACTGAGATTATAGTTTGTTAGTTCCCAATGAAGTTTCTGAACCATACTTGACATTGTGAATTGATTGTTACTTGAGCATAAGAAATCATATGATAAAATCTATTTATGTTGCTGTTATAAGAATGATCATGATGCCCTCATGTCCGTATTTTATTTTTATCGACACCTCTATCTCTAAACATGTGGACATATTTTTCGATTTCGGCTTCCGCTTGAGGACAAGCGAGGTCTAAGCTAGCTCTCGCCTATTAAGGTAGGCCAAGAAGGGTTCAGTCCATGGGGAAATTACTACAATTATTAGATGGGCCGATGGTGTTATTTCAGTGGCTGAGTCCCCTATGATATCGGTATTGTGTTTGGAATCTGGGGGTATAATCGGATCCGGACTAGTGTTGCTGCTCTCACCTGCCACACCACGGATGGCTTGAAGAGCCTTTCCAGAAAGATGTTATGCGGGACGAGGTCCCGCTTGGTGCCCATGCGAGCAAGGACATCTGCCACTTGATTACTTTCTCGAGCCACATGATGGAACTTGAGTCCCTTGAACCGAGCTAATATTTTGAGTATGGCGTTACGATAGGCCGCCATCTTCTCATCTTTGGCGTTGAAGTCTCCATTTATTTGGGATATTGTGAGATTTGAATCCCCGCGCACCTCCAGGCGTTGTGTGCCCATGGAGGCAGCCATCCGAAGACCGTGTAATAAGGCCTCATATTCGGATGCATTGTTGGAGTCTGTGTATAATATTTGGAGTACGTATTGGACTGTGTCTCCAGTGGGGGATGTTAAGACAACACCCGCTCCTAAGCCAGCCAGCATTTTAGAGCCATCAAAGTGCATGACCCAAGTGGAATATGTACCGTACTCTTTAGGGAGTTCGGCATCTATCCATTCGGTGACGAAGTCGGCCAATACTTGGGATTTAACGGCTCGGCGTGGTTTGTATGTTATGTCGAATGGCAGGAGCTCAATGGCCCACTTGGAAATCCGGCCCGTAGAGTCGCGGTTGTTTATTATGTCATTGAGTGGTACTTCGGAAGCCACCATGATCGAGCACTCTTGAAAGTAGTGTCGTAGCTTCCGGGATGCCATGAAGACCGCATATGCTATCTTTTGGTAATGAGGGTACTGGGATTTGCATGGTGTGAGGACGGTGGATACGAAGTATACCAGTTTCTGAAGTGAGAATTTGTGTCCGTCCTCCTCTCGCTCAATGACGAGCACCGCACTCACCACCTGGTGTGTTGCAGAGATGTATAATAACATCGGTTCGCCGATGTTCGGTGCGGCCAGGATTGGTTGCTCGCTAAAAGAGCCTTTATTTCTTCCAGTCCGGCCGTTGCCGCATCCGTCCACTCGAAGTGGTCGGTGCGTCGGAGAAGGCGATAAAGTGGCAGTGCTTTTCTCCTAGCCTGGAGATAAAGCGGCTTAAAGCTGCCACACATCCGACTAGTTTTTGGACCTGTTTAAGGTCTGTTGGTGTAGCCAATTGTGACAAAGCTTGGATTTTGGCTGGATTTGCCTCAATTCCTCTATTGGAAACGATGAAGCCTAGCAGTTTTCCAGCGGGAACGCCGAAAACACACTTTTCTGGATTGAGCTTGATGTCATATGTGCGGAGGTTGTCGAATGTGAGATGTAGGTCGTCTATTAATGACTCGACGTGCCTAGTCTTGATGACGATGTCATCCACATATGCTTCAATTGTCTTGCCGATTTGTTTCTCCAGGCATGTTTGAATCATGCGTTGGTAGGTGGTGCCGGCATTTTTAAGCCCAAAGGGCATGGTGTTGAAGCAGAAAGGCCCGTATGGGGTAATGAATGTCGTTGCGGCTTGATCGGACTCCTTCATTTTGATTTGATGGTATCTGGAGTATGCTTCGAGGAAACACAGTGAGTCGTGTCCTGTAGTAGCATCAATAATCTGATCGATGCGAGGGAGGGGGAGGGGATCCTTAGGGCAGGCCTTGTTGAGGTCTTTGAAATCGACGCACAGGCGCCAAGATTTATCCTTCTTTGGCACCATCACCAAGTTTGCTAGCCAGTCCAGGTGTTTTATTTCTACGATGAATCCGGCCTCGATTAACTTGGCTAGCTCCTCCCCCATAGCTTGCTGTTTGGGTTCGGAAAAGCGCCGCAGTGTTTGCTTGACCGGCTTATATCCCTTCAATATATTGAGGCTGTGTTCGGTCAATCTGCGTGGGACTCGTGGCATATCGAAAGGGTGCCAGGCGAATATGTCCCAGTTCTCGCGTAGGAACGCTCATAGTGCGGCGTCAACCGTTGGGTCCAGCTGTGCCCCGATGGAAGCTGTCTTCTTGGGGTCTGTCGGGTGGACTTGAAATTTGACTATTTCGTCTGCTGGTTTGAAGGAGGTGGATTTGGGCCGCTTATCAAGGATTACGTCGTTCCTATCCACCGTGGAGCGTACTGCGTTTAACTCTTCAGCCGCGAGGGCCTCGGACAGTGCCTCGAGGGCCAGGGATGCGGTTTTGTTTTCGGCGTGGAGGGCTATGTCCGGATCACTGGCGAGAGTGATAATACCGTTGGGCCCGGGCATCTGGAGCTTCATATACCCGTAATGAGGTATAGCTTGAAAGCGTGTGAATGCATCTCGCCCCAACAGGGCGTGATATCCACTATTGGAAGGGGCCACTTGGAAGGTTATCTCTTCGGACCGATAGTTCTCAGGCGTGCCGAATACCACGTCGAGTGTAATTTTCCCCGCGTATCGCGCCTCCCGGCTGGGAATGATTCCTCAGAAGGTCATATTACTTTGCTCGATGCGGCTCTTGTCACCTCCGCCGGGGTTGACTGCCCAGGTGGTGGGTCATTGTGGCGGCGCTGGTGGCGGTGGATCTTGGGATCCCGTGTTCGGGCTCGTCATAGGACGCACATGGCGGCTGGAGCTTTCTTCGGCATCGACGACGCTTGATGCGGGATATCGGCGGCGGTTGCTATTGTATGGGCGATGACAGCGGCTGGCGCAACGGTGGGTGCTCCCTGTAGCGCCCGAAATAGGGGCGGCGGCCCCTCTTCTTCAATGGCGGCAGACTCCGTGGTCATGTGGGCGACATGGAATCCGGATCTCGAGATGGTGACAGCCTTCCGAGCCTGGTGGCGGTATGGGATGTCCCTTCCATTAACAGATCAGGTTCGATGCGGCTCGGCAGGTGACACATGTACCTCTTTCGGAGTTGTCGGGCAGTGCCTGTCGTCGGTAGGTGAAGCCACTGGTGGATGTGCTACGGGCGGATGCTATGCACGACTTCTTATATGGAGACGTCAAGTCATGCTTATTGTCAGCAGGTGATGCACGGTGGCTTTGGCAGAGGTGTCAAGTTTAGCCTATTGTTGTTGGATCAAAGGTGGTGTGACAGTAGCGGGAGGCAAGCGGTATGGGACGTCTTTGTCTTCCGTTGTCTCCTCCAAAGGTATCCAGGTATCGAGGCGCCGGTAGCCGGATAAGGGCGGATGGTACAGATGGCTTCAACGACAAGCTTATGCACTCCGATGGAAACACAAGATGTCTGATCGGGCTATGTCGCCGCACGCTTGCGTCGTGTCCTTTGTTGAAGGTGGTGGATTGAAGCTTTGCTTTGGGGATGAAAATCCAAAGTTCAACCTTGTGGTGGACTCGCCATCATCAGTGCTCATGCGATGATTCCTTCTTGAAGGCGTAGCCAAGGAGTTGTGTATTTTTTGTTTATGCTGTGTCTTGTATCATAGGGTTAGTGGCTATCTGGGAGAGTTACTGTCGCGAGGTATACGGCCTCAGGGTTAGTTTTTTGCTTTTTTCCGGGTCGATGATGTTCGCTTGCTGGATCGCACTATTAATAATATATGGTTGCATGCATCGTCCCGATGCAGAGGCCGGTGGATATCCTCCTTTTCAAAAAAAAGTCATAGGCTGACATAGCTACCTACTTAGAGCATCTCTAACCGGTCTCTTAAAAGCTTTAACGGGATTGCTAAATCTCAGTCGGCCGAGACTTACCAAGTCTCAGAGCTGCAATAATTGTGGGATCTTACGTGAAGATTCGTGCAAAATTTCCATTCTAATTTTTCCTTTTTATATGTTTTATCACTTGACAGAGACTTGCTAAATCTCAGTTGACTGAGATCTAGCCACAACCCACCTTTAACTCTTCTTTTCAAGAAGTTGTCATACCTAGCGATCTCTCAAACCGTTAGAGCGTAAAAAATATATGAGTTGGCCGCAGAAGGCAGCCTGACTCTCTCAAATATACTCGACCGGTGCCTCCCATAGTAAATATTTCGGCCCCCGAACAACCACCACTTCATGTCATCGCCATCCATTCTTGCCATCGATGCCCCTGATTTTGGCCGGAATGAACTGCAAGACTTCCGCCACCGCCGTCGGCGTGACGCCACCGGAGTCGACCCACGTGCCTCTGCCCGCACGAAGGAAGAGGCCGGGGGACCAAAAACTTGCTTCGGGCCTCCCCACCATCAACCAAGGCCGGCAGCAAGAGAGGTGGCAAGGCCGGCCCCAACGACGGCAAGTCACCCTTCTCTTGATTTGGCTGGCGGTAAGCGGGCGAAGAAGCCAACATCGGCCTGTACCCCGTCGCTAGCCACCCCTACGCCCCTCAATATGAATATCTGATGTTTTCTCAACAATAGAGGGTGGGGAGGAGGATGATCCTGAAGTGGAGGAGGAGGACGAGGCCGAGGAGGTCGATAATCCCATGAAGACACAATCAAGCATGAAGAGACCGAGAATACACAACTATTGCCAAGAAGAAGATTGCTTTTTATCAAGCTTGGATGAACGTGACGCTTGATGCATCGGTTAACACAGATCAATCAAAAGAGAAGTATTGGGGGTAGGACGGAAGAGTACCATAGCACCATCGTGGATGTCACATCAAGCTGCACTCAAGGCTCTTTTGGGCACTGCCGGGGCACCATCCAAAAGCAATGCAACCAATGGTTCGGTTGTATTGATCAAGTCAACCATTTGCCACCGAGTGTGGTGAAAATCTTTATGTGCCTCTCGTCCAAGAGCTATACAAGCAACACAACAGGAAGAGTGGTGGCAAGGGCTTCATGTTGCACCATTGCTACAGAGAACTCGCCAACAATGAGAAGTGGATTAGGAGAAACTTCAAGGCCACTCCGCAGAGGTCAAGGATTAGCATATCGTTGAAGCCAGTGATGAGGAGGATGAAAATCCCAATAAGAGGCCTGGTGCTAACAAGATTGCAAGAGAGAGGAAAAGGAGAGGAGCCTTCAGCGGTAACTACAAGGAAGAGCTTGTGTCTATGACTGACCAAGAAATCATTGGTGATCGAACGGAAAGAAGAGAAGACGGAAAGATGGAATGAGCTCAAGTCTTTGGAGGACGAGAAATGGAGGCCTAAGTTGGCGGCCGAGAGAGGAAGTTGAAGCCGGAGGAGCGGAGGCGTGCACTCAAGGAGGAAAAGCTTGTGAGAGAGAAGAAGGCCGAAGAACATGGTATCATGTTCATGAACCCAATCAGTCGACTGACCCAAATGATCTGTTTAGACAAATGACATACAGTACCACTCATTAAATATATTTTCATATTATATTTGTTAGACATTATAGGTGTTGATACTTTCTAATATGACGCTGTTAGCTATTTTCAAATCTGCTTCTCTCCAAGTAGCATTTGTCCCGATACAATACGACGGCAGATGATGCGCGGAAGCAACACCGGTCTGTTTAGACATATGGCGTACAGTACCATGCATGATAGAAGTGCATCTCAAGTATTCTAACGACCTAGCTAAACATGAATGCATCACCAAGGAAATATGTATGGTCAGCCACTGAGAGAGCCATGCAAAATGCAAATGCGGGTCTACGGATTAAAACTATGTAGTATGTACGTATATGATTTCATTCCATGAAGTTGGACGACGATCCATACGAAATTAGATGCAATTGGACAGGAGAAAAATAACATGATGATTATTCCTTTCTCCTCATCACAAGTTCACCACAATCAAATGCTGATTCTTCTTCTTCTTCATTACAGATCAACTCTCAAGTATCACAACATTACTCTCTCAGAGTTCAGGCAATCAGACTCACTCTCAGAGTTCCGGCCTACATGCATGGCATCAGTTGTCCCATTTGAAGGCGACGGGGCTCCTGACCCGGTGCTTCCTGTTCTCCCAGGCGATGTGGCCGAACTCCCACGTGCCGGCCGGCCTCGCCTTCGCCCCCGCCTCGCTGCTGAACTGCACGCTGTAGCTCCTCTTCTCCTTCGGCCACCTGAACTCCAGCGTCGCCGGCGTCACGGTCACCTTCACCCCGTCGGGCGCCGCGACCGTCACGTTGTACCTCTCGGGGCGCGCCGACACCAAGGTCACCGTCCGCGTCAGCGTGCGGACGCGAGTGCGGCCGTCGAACACCACCACGAACGACGGGTGGTTCAGGTTGGCCACGCCGCCGGGGATCGTCCTCTCGCACTTGCTTAGCTCCGGCACGAACTGCTGCATCTGCTCCACCGTGTAGTTGAGTGTGCAGAGGAAGTCGACGTAGTCCTGCGTGCCGGCGTCGTACACCAGGCCCGGGTCCATGGCGAGCCGCGGGAGCACGAACCCGGCCCCGGCCGCCAGCGGCGTCGCGCCCATGACGGCGGCGCCGACGGCACTGCCGCTGTCCACGATGTCCCTGCCGTCCTTGTCGAGCGGGCCGGCGGTCGTCATCAGCGCCGAACGGATCATGGCCGGCGTCCAGTCGCCGTGCCGCTTCTTGATCAGGGCCGCCACGCCGGCCACGTGCGGGCACGCCATCGACGTCCCCGAGAGGATGTTGTACTCCACTCTCCGCGGGTCCATGTCGGAGCCAGATGGCGAGGCGGCACCAGACCAAGTGGCGAGGATGTTCACTCCTGGCGCGATGACGTCCGGCTTGAGGATCTCGGGGACAATCGGGTTGGGGCCCCGCGAGGAGAAGCCCGCCACCATCGGCGCCCGGTTCTCGCCGGTGACCGTGTTGCAGGTGAAGTTGAAGGACGCCACCGGGTACGCCACGGACGACATGTAATCGGCCAGCTTCTTGCCGCCGGTGGAGCTGAGCTGGAGACCGGGAAGGTTGAAGGGTTGGGCCTTCACCGCGTCCCCGAACCGTACCCTACTATCTGCGGAAATCATCCCGGCTCCGCCGGCTCTCTCCACGTCAAAACCGGCCCAAGCTCCTACACCCTGGGAGCACACCACGACCTTGCCCATGATCCTGTCGGGCGTCAGGTGGTAGTCGTACTCGCCGCAGTCGCTGCTCACTAGCGGGATCATGCCCGCGCCCTGGGAGAACGGGATGTTGTAGAGGGACTGCCCGGTGAGCACCACCCCGTTGCCGAGCCGGAGTGTCGCCGGGAACAACCGGTCCGTGGTGGCGGCGCCGACGGTCGTCATCCACGGGGCCACGTTGGTTATGCTTGACGCTTTCGGGCCGTCGTTGCCGCCCGCCATGACGACGAAGACGCCTCTGCGCTCAGCGCCGAACGTGGCGACGGCGACGAGGTCGTCGTAGAAGGTTTCCACGGGGCCTCCGAGAAACATGGAGATGAGGTCCACGCCGTCGCTCACCGCGGCATCGATCGCCGCGGTAATGGCCGACAAGGAGCATCCGTCCATGGGTGTGCACGCCTTGTACATGGCGATCCTTGCCCTGCGCGCCACGCCGCTCGCTCTCCCGCGCGAACTTGAAGAGATCGGCCCAGGGGACCTCGGAGCCTGCAGCCGTTGACGACACGTGCGTTCCGTGCCCCTCGATGTCCCTCGGACTCGAATCGACGAAGGACTTGGCGCCGACGAGCTTGTTGTTGCACAAGCTGGCGTTGAATCCCGGCGCGTCCACGCACTTGCCCCTCCAGGTGGACCTGACGGGGCCGAGCCCGGCGTCGCTGAAGCTGGCGCGCTCCGGCCAGATGCCGGTGTCGACGAAGCCGATGATGACGCCGTCGCCGAACTCGGCGTCCGGCCACGCGCCGAAGTCGTCGTGGAGGCCCATGAACCACGGCGACCTCGTGGTCTGGGTGTGGTACAGCCTGTCCTTGTACACGCGGGACACGCCGGGGACGGTCGCCATGCGCTGGGCCTCGCCGTCCGTGAGACGAGCCGCAAAACCGTGCATGACGGTGCCGTAGGTGTACTGGATGCGGTTGGAGTTCTTGCCCACCATGGACGCGTACCAGCGCTCGAGGGTGTCGAACTTGGACGGCTTGGCGAGGTGGTTGGTGAGGACGATGTAGGTGCTGGTGGTCGAAGGATGAGGCTGCTTGTGCTTCTCGGCAATGGCGTTCTTGGGCTTCGGGGTGACGGAGGAGTGTGTGGACTGGACAAGGAGGAGAAGTAGCAGGGAGCAGCGCAAGAGGATGGAGATCACGGAAGCCATTGTTGGATTGTGTGTGGAGTCGGGTGGTGGAGGAATGCATGCGAGTGGTGGGTTTTATAGAGCTTGAGCAGCCCAGCGTGACGCTACCGGACAAGGCATGCATGCGTGTTCAGATCAGCAAGAAAATGCATCGCCAAGAGAAAATATTTTGCATCACACACCTGTTAGGCTCATGGTCTCATCCCAATTCTATCTTAATTTGAAGCTTGCGTTACCATGTTTAGCTAAATATATCATCATGGTGGCTCAGAGCATCTCCAACAGCCGCACTAAGCGCCGCGCACAAAAAACCTGTTTGCCGCGCGCGCTTCGACTGGTTTAGCGCTGCCGCCAGCGCTGGCTCCAGCAGTCGCGCTATAATGCAGCGCGCGCGCGCCGCTCCAGCAGAGCGCAAAAATACAGCGCGCGGCACAAACCACATATACATTTCAAAGAAGAGGAGCAAAAATGATCAAACAAACAAAATAAATCAACAATAAATAGTTAATTTCGTTATCATTATAACTCAAACAAATAGTTTATCGTTCAGTACAAACACTAATGCAATAAACACAACAAATAGTTCATGAACAATACAATGTCGAATGCAGAAATCATCATGCTTTTTGTCGTCCATGCCATGCCCACCACTCTTCAATCGGATCATTCTGAAGTTCATTGTGCGTTGCGGGACGCCGAATGGCATGATAGGAGGCAATAAAACGGGCTACCCTTTCAGCCCTCCGTTGCACTCGCACGGGATGTCCCAAGAGCTCATACTGTGAGTAGTCTAAATCTTGGCCACGCTCATTCTCGATGATCATGTTGTGCATGATCACACAATGTTCAATACTATACTATAAAAACTACAATTCAAAACATGCACCAAATTCATGAAGTTTGAGCAATACATACCTTGTAGGCGTTTTGTCAAACACCTTGCGGGCGCGGCGCGGCAGCGAGCGCTCGGGCGCTGTTCCTCGGACGACGGAGGCGCGCGAGCGCCGGCGGGACTAGGAGGGCATGGGGCGGAAGCGCGGCGGCGCGGGGATAGGCCGGGGAAGCGCCTGAACGGTCGCCGGGCGGCGGCGGCGGCGCGGCCGGATGGGGGTGGAAGTGGGAGAGGAAGTGCGGGCGCAAGCGCTCGAGTGTGCCGCGTGCTGTAGCGGGCGCCCGAAATACACCGCGCGAGACTGTGTTTCCGACAGCGCGCCTAACTCATTATAGCGCGCGCGCCATTTTTGCGCGCCCGCTGGAGCGACCCGCCGTGTTGCGCGCGCGTTAAAACGGACTTATTTGCGGCGCGGTGCTAGTTTAGCGCGGCTGTTGGTGATGCTCTCAGCTACAGCTAGTGGATGGTAGATGCATGGTGATCCAGACCTAGTGGAAGGTACATGTAGCCTCGAAGCAAAAAACTATTGGGCTTTGTTTTGCAAGGGAACAATTTTTTATTGATATTTTGGAACAAGACCAGTGGGTAGTGACATACATTGTAGCAAGCAGATTTTTACAGCAAGCTCCAAGGGCACATGGATGAGCAAACTAGTCTCCATTTCAAGTCTTGGAGGTAGTGTGATGCTAGGAAAATGCATAGCCACAACTTTGCCATCCACAGCTCCATTATTCGTGATGAAACAGACTTCCAAACGAAACAAGGAAGGAATGAAACGGCCTGCACTCTGCCCGTTTGTCTTTTCCTAAAACCTCAACTTGCCTTGTCCCCCCGTCGAGTGAAGCACACAACACATGCAAGCGCGCTGGCTTTCGGTTAACGTTCTAGCTTTGTGCAACGCCTCATCTGTCAGCAATAGCACAGGATGCCAGGCAGGCTGTTTTCAGTCCCTGATACAGAAAACTTGGTACTTCCTCCCACACAAAAATGCACATCGCTCATGGTACTACAAGACCATCAGCGTCAAGAAGCTAGCAAGTAGTAACATCCATTACACTTTCCCATGAGAACTTAAACAGCCATACGCAAGAGCACAACTATTTGGATCTCCTAGTACTAAAACGCCTTCGATGCTGATGCTCGTGACCTGTGATCAAGGGAAAGAGCGAAAAGATAAGAATGATGACAAGTCAAGTCCCAGCACATAACTCCGCAAAAAAAAGAGGCCATAACATGATCATGCATTGAGTCAATTACAAAAAAAAAAATGTGGAGAAAACCAGCACACTTTTTTTTTTTGCAAAAAGAAAACCACCACACTTGAGGAGGCTATTGAGTAAAAAGAAACTTTGAAATTTTGGCAGAAACAGCCAGCATTCGGTAAAAATAATAAAAAAAATACGGATCGGGCGACAATCATCGAATGATGCTGAATCAGACCGGTGGGGCCCACCATAAGTGTTGACGTGGCAATGAGGCATATATGGCACTTTAGGAGGAAATGCTAAATGCTTCATCGTCATGCCAACTTCTTCGGTCTCCACCTTCTTGTGATTCGGCATGACCAACGCTCGATTCAGTTGCATCCATTTCGATTAGAAACCATGTATGTACCTAGTTCTGGGCATTCAGGAAATCCTGCATGTCCACAAAGCACATAGAGATTTTTTTTCTCGAATACGCACGAGTGTGCATATCATCTATTAAAGAAGGAAGGGGAAAAGAGCCCCACTGCAGTTTTACAAGGTATGGCTACATTACACACACACACCTCTCTCCACCCACGATGCTAAGTGACTACTCACCCTACGTCCACCCTAATGCTACCTCTATGTCCCGATGCGTGTCCTAATCACCTCGTAGCAGTCCCGCATCCATCCATAGTACGTATTCACTAGCGATCTTCCGTAACAAGTCCCTTAGGCAAGGGGCCTTGCCATCAAACACGCCGTTTCGGTGTTTCCACACCTCCCAAATGACTAGCAAGCAGATCACATGAATTAGCCTTGCTCTTTGCTTCGGTAGGCTGTCCAGTCCGCTACGTGAGTACCATTCCGATAGCGACTCCTCCGAGCGTGGCTCTGCATGTCCGATGTCCAGCACGGGCAACACTCTAGCCCACACTTGCTGAGTGAAGACGCAATGCAGAAGCAGGTGGTTTATCGTTTCCTCATGCTGATCGCATAGCGGGCAGGCTGTCTGGTGTGGCAAGCCTCGCCGCGCCAACCGGTCCGAGGTCCAGCATCTGTCCTTGGCGGCCAGCCAGGAGAAGAACCTGCATCGAATGGTGCCTTCGAGTCCCAAGTGAGTGCAGCTGTGGGCGAAACCTCAAGTCCCCAGAACGTGGCCTGGTAGTCCGAATTGGCCGAAAACTGCCCCTCCTTGCTCCAGGCCCAAGTGACAACGTCGCCGCCTTGCTCCTGCAATTGGGTGGCCGTCACCAAAGGCCACAGTGACATGAACTGCTCCAATGAGGCATGTGAGGGAGTCCAGGATTAGGGGGTCCTCGTACAGCCAGACTATATGCTTATGCCGAACTGTTGGACTATGAAGATACAAGATTGAAGACTTTGTCTCGTGTCCGGGTGGGACTCTCCTTTGCGTGGAAGGCAAGCTTGGCAATTCGGATATGTAGATTTCCTTCTCCGTAATCAACTCTGTGTAACCCTAGCCCCCTCCGCTGTCTATATAAACCGGAGGGTTTAGTCCATAGGACAACAACAATCATAATCATAGGCTAGCTTCTAGGGTTTAGCCTCTACGATCTCGTGGTAGATCAACTCTTGTAATACTCATATAATCAAGATCAATCAAGCAGGAAGTAGGGTATTTCCTCCATAGAGAGGGCCCGAACCTGGGTAAACATTGTGCCCCCCGCCTCCTGTTACCATTAGCCTTAGACGCACAGTTCGGGACCCCCTACCCAAGATCCGCCGGTTTGAACACCGACATTGGTGCTTTCATTGAGAGTTCCACTGTGTCGTCAGGTAAGGCTTTATGGCTCCTTCAATCATCCACAACGATGCGATCCAGGGTGAGGTTTTCCTCCCCGGACAGATCTTCGTATTCGGCGGCTTCGCACTGCGGGCCAACTCGCTTGGCCATCTGGAGCAGATCAATAGCTACGCCCCTGGCCATCATGTCAGGTCTGGAAGCCTGAACTACACTGCTGACATCTGCGGAGACTTAATCTTCGAATGATTCGAGCCCATGACAGGTGCGCCGTACAGTCACGATGAGCATAACTTAGATCTGCCATCGGACGGTGTTCAGGAGAACGCACCTGCAGCTGCCCTCCCTTAAATCCGGAGCAGATCGTGCCATCCGAGGACGAGTGGATAGACCCCGCCACGGAGGCCGCACACTCATTGGCGATAGAGCCGAACACAGACTTCACCTCCTATGAGGTCTGTGTCATCGGACCCTCGGACTCGTCTCCGGCCATAGGCTCTGAACCGCGCGCATCCGTGCCCATCGAATCTGACTGGGCACCGGTCATGGAGTTTAGCTCCGCGGATATCTTTCAGCACTCGCCCTTGGGCGACGTGCTAATCTCATTAAAATCCCTCTCCCTGTCAGGAGACTCTTGGCCGAACTATGTCCGGCTTGAGTGGGAAGATGATGGCGAAGGAATTCGTTACCCACCCACCACCCACTTAATAGCCACTGTCGACGACTCAACCGATATGCTTGATTTCGACTCCGAAGACATCAACGGTATGGATGACGATGCTAGAGAAGAACATGAACCACCGCCCACAGGGCACTGGACAACCACCTCATCATATGATATATACATGGTGGACACACCCAAAGAAAACAATGGTGAGGAACAGAAGGATGCAATGGAGGATAATCCTCTTGAGAAGCAACCAAAGCGCCACGTCAGCGGCGTCGCTCTAAATCCCGCCACAACAAAAATAGCGATAACTGCACAAGAAAGAATAATACCCCGGATGACTCTAAAGATAACAACGACCCCGTAGACCTAGCGATGGAGCAGGATGGGCCAGGGGACGGCGAACACAGTCCGGGGCCGCTGTCCGATCACAGCGATGCCGAAGACAAAACTTATAAACCTGTCTCCGGAGAGGAGAACAGTCCGGACGACGATGCATGCATCATCCCGGAAAAGCACTTGGAACAAGAGAACCTCCACAAAAGGCTTATCGCCACCGCGAGGAGCTTGAAGAAGCAGAAGCAAAGGCTTAAGGCCGCGCAGGATATGCTAAACCACAAATGGAACAAAGTGCTCGACACTAACAAAAATACGGTGGCGATCGCCACACAAAGAGCTACCCCAAAGTGCAAGCTGCTGCCCGAATTCAACGACGAGGCTATAGAGCCCATCCCGCCGAAAAACAATATGGCCGATCTGTCGGACGACCATCCCGTGGCCGAGACAAAGCGGCTAATGATGCCGCACATAAGTCAGCACACGATTTACGTGAGCACATGGACAAAAGAGATGGTATGGCTAGGTCCATCTATGGATCTAGGAAATGTGTTCCTACGCAAGATCACGACCACCAAACTGTCCATACTGATCAACTACCAGCTCAGAATCAACACCGAACACTACAGCCGTCGGACCCACGCCATGACACATCCAAATACAGGGGCGCCGCACACCCCCTATGCTTCACCGATGAGGTGCTGGATCATGAATTTCCAGAGGGGTTCAAACACGTGAACATCGAGGCATACGACGGAACAACAGACCCTGCAGTCTGGATTGAGGACTTTATTCTTCACATCCACATGGCTCGCGCAGACGATCTCCACGCCATCAAATACCTACCCCTCAAGTTGAAAGGACCAGCTCGGCACTGGTTGAAAAGCCTCCCCGAAAATTCCATTGGAAGTTGGGAGGAACTCTATGATGCTTTCAGGGCTAATTTTCAAGGGACATATGTCTGACCTCCGGATGTAGACGATTTAAGTCACATAATCCAATAACCCGGAGAGTCAGCCCGTAAGCTTTGGAACAAATTTCTCACCAAGAAGAACCAAATCGTCGACTGTCCGAACGCTGAAGCCCTAGCAGCTTTGAAACACAGTATCCAAGACGAATGGCTTGCCAGACACCTCGGCCAGGAAAAGCCAAGGACAATGGCAGCCCTAACAACTCTTATGACCCGCTTTTGCGCGGGCGAGGACAGTTGGTTGGCCCGCAGCGGCACCAGTGATCCAGGCACATCCGAAATCAGGGATGGCAATGGAAAGCCACAACGCAATAAAAATAAGCGTCGAAATAATGAAGACATACCAGACAATACAATGGTAAACGCCGAATTCAGGGGCTCCAGACCCGGTCAACGGAAAAAGCCATTTAAAGGCAGCAGAGATGGTTCGTCTAGTCTAAATAAAATTCTAGACAGATCTTGCCGAGAAACCTGCGAATCACACCAACAGAGAATGCTGGGTCTTCAAGCAGTCCAGCAAGCTAAACGCCGAACAAAAAGGGAGGGAGCCTCCAAGTGAAGACGAGGACGAACCTCGCCAGCCGAACACTGGGGGACAGAAAAAATTTCCACCAGAGGTCAAAACAATGAACATGATTTACGCAACCCACATACCAAAGAGGAAGCGCAAACGCGCACTCCGAGACGTATATGTTGTAGAGCCCGTCGTCCCCAAATTCAACCCATGGTTGGCCTGCCCGATCACTTTCGATTGCAGGGATCATCTGACTAGTATCCGGCATGGAGGTTCGGCTGCCTTGGTGCTCGACCCAATAATTGACGGATACCATCTCACCCGAGTCCTCATGGACGGGGGTAGTAGTCTTAATCTGATATATCAAGACACTGTCCGCAAGATGGGGATAGACCCGTCAAGAATCAGCCAAAGCAATACTACCTTCAAAGGAGTAATACCAGGCGTAGAGGCCCGCTGCACGGGCTCTCTAACATTAGAGGTTGTATTCGGTTCTCCCGACAACTTCTGAAGCGAAGAACTAATCTTCGACATAGCTGCATTCCGAAGAGGCTACCATGCACTACTCGGAAGAACGGCCTTCGCTCGTTTCAATGCAGTTCCGCATTACGCTTATCTTAAACTTAAGATGCCTGATCCACATGGTGTCATCACAATTAGCAGAAATATAGAGCATTCCCTGCGTGCGGAAGAATATGTGGCGGCTCTAGCAGCCGAACCACTGATCGGCCTCTCCAACCCAAGTAACTAATCGGTCGTCGAGACCACGGACATGACTAGACGTGTTCGGCGCACCACTATTTGTAGCAGCCCAGATAAACCTGAGCTTGATTAACGGCTATGCCCCCATATGTGGTGCTAGGGGCTGCCCGCATGAAAAGAATCCATAGTTCGGCTGGATCCTATTTCCACTCAAGAAATTAATTTTTTCACGGTTCATTAAGTTTAACCGACGTTATGCACGGTCACAAAAGATTCTTTCACCTGAGTTTTTGTTTCTTTTTACAGATGACTATCGTGCTATACCCTTCCAGGATACAGCACAACAGAGACAAAGGCGCAGACGTGCAACAGGGACCCGTTCCAAGGTTTCTTTTTAGATTAAGACCCTGTGTAGACCTTTTTTATTGTCTCTTGTTGGCTCACACCCTCCAGGTACTTAAAACGACCAAGAGGGATACCGGCGTTATTGGCAAACTTATTATTCGCCGATCTAAAATGGACGTTACAAGGGCAATATCCAATGTGTTTTTGGGATTTATGCCCTTACCATAGCCGCTCCTTCGTCACGCTGAATTTATGCACGTACCCGGAAATTCAGGATCATTATCTAGGGTGGTACTCAGCCTAGTATATGTTGTAAAGTCCGAATACCTTCGGGAGTGTTCGGTGTCGCGAGTTTGGCCTTATATGCATCAGCTCCGAATCATGTCTTTGGTCAATAGTTGGGTTTGCCCGGCTCCTGTGTTTTGCTACCTTACGTTCCGCTCTATCGGCTAAGGTGGCACCGGAAGAACTACTGTGATTGTGCCCTGGTTCATCTAGATGAGCACCTCAGTAGAGAAAGCCGAAAACTGACTCTCATGATGAAGTGAGAGACTGGTCAGCCACTCGATGACCCAGCGAAATCTTCGCAATTCCTCCGCATTAACGAGGGATCGGTTTCTCGGTCACGTATGTACATGCACCGTATTCGGATGAGTGCGGACATACCAGGGGCTATATAGTAGCCCCACCGTCAAACTTCCATGGCTAAGTGAAAGTGTTAAAGCTATATAGTCTGATTGCCTTGTTCACCGCGCTATCACCTCCTTAACGGACCAAGACGTTGGATCAAGTGTGATTACACGCTTTGCCGAACACCCCGGCATTATATGCGTGGGGGCTGAAGCCGACGACTGCAAACTTTCAGGTTATATACATACATAGATAAATGGCCACACAGGAGGCACTACAATACTTTACGGGCAAAAGTATAAATATAGCATTTATTATCAAAAGCATTGTTTTTACAATCAAGATACATGTCACTGGAACATGGTATTCTTTGAGCACTGAGCCTCTATTAAACGGGCACCCTCTAAGACTTCTTCAAAATAGTGCTCGGGCGAGTCCTGGCCCCCGGGCAGATCCCTGGTTGTAATATCGGTGGCCTCCATCTTCGCCCAATACGTCTTAACACGGGCAAGGGCCATCCGCGCACCCTCTATGCACGCCGACCTCTTGATAGCGTCGATATGCGGCACAACACGAATAAATCGTTGCACCAAACTAAAATAACTATCAGGACTTGGGCCTTCGGCCACAGGTGGTCCACGACGGCCCTCATGCAAGACCGGATAACCTATGGAGCTCGGCCCACTCGGCCATTTGCTCATTCAACAGCAGCGGACGCCTTGTATTACTGAACTGCGACCAGAATAATCTTTCCACCTCATGATCTTTTTGATCTTTGAAATACTCCGTCGCATCAACAACACTCTTTGCTAAATCCAAGTATGCGTCTGAACCACAATTGATCAAGAGTGGCATATTTTGGATCGCCAAACTTCGTTCGCAATAAAAAGGGCTTCCCGGCCGCAATATCACCGGCTTGCCGAAGCTCTTCTCGCGCCGCTCTGATTTCAGAGCGAGTTTCCTTTGCTGCTTGCAAGGCCTTCTCTAGGTCAGCCGTTTTTGTTTGATTTTCCCTTTCGAGAAGCTCATATCGGCTGGCGGCATTTTGTAGCTCAATAGCCATGTTGGCTATTTTAACCTCACTTTGGCGATGAGCAGCCTGTTCGGTTTTTAAATCTTCGGCTGCCTTCAGGGCGGCCGCATCACTTCTCCTGGCTTGCTCCTTGGCTCGGGCAAGTTCTGCCTGCAGGATCTCCACGGCGGCAGCTCCATCTGCAGTCAAAGCATACTATAAATACTAGCATCATGCTCTTATTAATATTTGTTGACCACCCGAATATACATACCCTGTGCCTTGTCAAGCCGCTTGTTCACAAGCGTGATGTCCGCATCCGGCACGTCAAGTTGCCGCCTGAATTCGGCAAATTCAGCAGTCCAGTCAGCCGCCGAATCTGCAGCCGCCTGAGCACAAAAGCAGCGCTATCATTACCTGAGACTATGCGCGCCTCGTTTGGACGGCAACCAGAGTCTTAGGGGCTACTATCTATACAAAGTACACCTTGCATGTGCGGTACAGTCAAATATATATATATATATATATATATATATATATCACTTTGCGTACCTCAAAGCCTCTTAGCTGGCTCGTAAAAGCTTCATTCAACCTGTTTTTTGCGGATGAAATCCTCTCAACCACCGTACCCATTAAGGTATGATGTGCCTCTGAGATAGCCGCTTGCTCCAGAAGACCCATCAATGTGTCGGATTGTGCACCGGACAATCCTGGGCTTTTTCTGTTGGCCTCCTTAGGAGCCGAGAGCTCTGGACTTCGGGCGGCCGAAGAGTTATCTTCTGGTCTTTGCGGATCAGGAGAGATCCTCCGGGATGACACCTCAGGGTCGTCCGCCTCATGAGGCGGAGAAGCAGGAGGAGGCGTTTCGCTCTCCATCATCTCCGGAAGAAGATCCCCCGAGGACGAACATTGTTGAGGAGGGCTATGAGCCGGACTGCAAAACATATGTCTCGGTTGTTATTTTCTGGAAAAAGAGCAGGGCATGCTTACTAAAGCGCCTTTGTTCACTTACGGCTCGGTTGACGGCTGCCCCCCTTGTGGGCGCTGTGCGGTAAGGATGCCCTCCGGGGCAGCGCCCCCTGGTGAAGGTTTCTTCGTTTGGAAACCTCCGTTTCCAAGTCTTCAGGGACGGTCCTTTTCTTCCCGTGGGGAGAGGGGATTCTAGCTTCTCGTCCCTGATCATCCTCCAACACGGCGGCACTAATTCCCCCAGTTAGGATGCGTAATGTACCTCCAGCATGAAGCCCGCTTTTGGCTTCCCTATTCCTCCCCTCGTCCTTCCCTGATGGCACCTGATAAGTTGCGCGAGCCAGCATCCTGGTTAGTACAGGATCCGGCGAGCCTTCGGGAAGAGGGGACGAACACCTGATCCTCTCTGCCTTTCTTATTCAGTCCTGGTCAAGGGTGGTTTTTCAGAATAATGTTGTGACAAATATAATGACAGCATGTTCGGTCGCGGAGTTACTTACTTGGGTATCTAGACGGTTGCAATTGAGACCCGCATCCTCTGTTGTGTCCGGACACTTTATCCGTGATCCGAAGAATAATCGATACATCCCTTCGAGCGTCACGCCGAAGAAGTGTTGAATGGTTCGCGGTCCTTCCGGGTTGAACTCCCACATACGGAGAGATCGACGTTGGCATGGCAGGACCCGACGAACTAACATTCCTTGAATTACTTTGACGAGACTGATATCCCTCTTGAGGAGATCTTGGATGCGACTTTGCAATGTCAGCACGTCATTAACTGGTCCCCAGTCTAGCCCCTTGTTGACCCGTGATGCAAGCCGTGGCGGAGAGGCAGAGCGGAAGGCTGGGGCAGCCACCCACTTTGTGCCTCGGGGTGCTGTGATATAGAACCACTCCCGTTGCCATAGGTCGGACACCTCCGGGAAGGAACCCTTTGGCCATAAGGCGTCGGCACCTTTGCTTATTATAGCGCCACCACACTTCGTGTGTCGCCCGTCAATCATCTTTGTCTTCACATTGAAGGTCTTGAGCCATAAGCCGAAGTGTGGGGTAATGCGGAGGAAGGCCTCACACACGACGATAAATGATGAGATGTGAAGGAAAGAATCTGGAGCTAGATCGTGAAAATCTAGCCCGTAATAGAACATGAGCCCTCTAACAAAGGAATCAAGACTAAAGCCTAGCCCTCGGAGGAACTGGGAGATGAATAAGACACTCTCGTTGGGTTCGGGAGTGGGGATAACATGCCCTTGAGCAGGTAGCCTGTGAAGGATTGCGGCGGTCAGATACCTATCCTCCCTAAGCTTCTTGATGTCCTCGTCTTTGACGGAAGAGGCCATCCATCGGCCTTGAAGGTTGGATCCGGACATGGTTGAAGGTCCGGAGCACTTAGACTGAACCTTGGGTGTTGGAACTCGAGGTAGGGGAAGGGAAGGATCGGGCATGGAAAGAAAAGGACAGGTCTTGACCTCTCTATAAAGAGGATGAATATCGAGCGTCCTCCGCGTGGCTGTTTGGAACTTTCCTAAACTGAGGAGTCATACTAACGGCACGGTTGGGTTACCCACGCCCATATTGATGAGAATCTCGTGATAAGGGGAACATGATCTCTGCTTCAACAAGACGTGCCAATAAAACCGCCTCGCAAGACGTGTAGTGCCAGGTTGGGAAAACCGCTTTGGATAATAACTGGGCCGCGGCGTGATATCATGCTAGGTAAAAGTTGTCAGTAGATTGGACTCGTGGAATATTGTGCTCTCTACGGTGGTACATGGAATTTGTTTTGCAGAGTCAGAAGTTAGTGCGTCATATACGGTTACCCGCCTTTACCTAGCGTGATATATGCTTATGCCGGACTGTTGGACTATGAAGATACAAGATTGAAGACTTCGTCCCATGTCCGGGTGGGACTCTCCTTTGCGTGGAAGGCAAGCTTGACAATTTGGATATGTGGATTTCCCTCTCTGTAACTGACTCTGTGTAACCCTAGCCCCCTCCGATGTCTATATAAACCAGAGGGTTTAGTCCGTAGGACAACAACAATCATAATCATAGGCTAGCTTCTAGGGTTTAGCCTCTACGATCTTGTGGTAGATCAACTCTTTTAATACTCATATCAAGATCAATCAAGCAGGAAGTAGGGTATTACCTCCATAGAGAGGGCCCAAACCTGGGTAAACATTGTGCCCCCCGCCTCCTGTTACCATTAGCCTTAGACGCACAGTTCAGGACCCCCTACACGAGATCCGCCGGTTTTGACACCGACAGCATGGTCAATGGATGACCCGAGGTCACGCGCCCTTGCGCCAGAAGTTAGTGCGTGATATACGGTTCTGGAGTTCCTTGCTCGTGTGGAGATGCGATCGTACAAGCGCGGCACAAGATCTTGGATGCGAGATCCCTGGAGCCATCGATCCTCCCAAAATAGTGTGCTCTTGCCATCGCCGAGTTGCACTCACGCTGCCGCCTGGAAAACCTGCCTTGATTCTTTGGGTACAGGAATGTTGAACTCTGCCCAAGGCCTGGAGGTGTCCGTCTTCTGGAGCCAAATCCATTTGGTCTATAATGCCACATTCATCCAGCGCATGCCCAGCACGCCTAGGCCACCTGCCCACTTTGGACGGCATACGATGTCCCAGGCCACTGCACACGCGCCTCCTCCTGTCTCCGCCTTGCCACTCCAAAGAAAACTGCGGCAAATTTTGGTCATTGCTGTGAGCGTTTTTGGTGGTAGTCCCAGAGCCAACATCGAATGAATGGGGATCGCTGTAGGACAGATTGGATAAGGAGGAGTCTGCTGCTCTTTGGTAGTGTCGCTGGCTTCCAGTGCGGCAAGCTGGTCCACGAGTCCACGGAGTTGTGCCACTATTTGGTTCCTGAGAGTGAGGGGAAGGACAAGGTATTTGCACGGGAACTCGGCGGTCGAACATCCCAGTATATCATGTAGGAGTTGCATTTCCTCCTGAGAGCACCGAATCGGCAGGGCTGCTGTCTTCGCGAGGTTCACATGCAGCCCAGAAGCACATAGAGATAACGCTACAAGAAAACTATGGTCAAATGACAAACTTCTCTATAACTCAAACATTTGCCGGCAATGAAAAAAAAGACAAAAAATATATTCCTGGACGCCACAAAACTAACAAGTTTCACGATCTTTCTTGCTACCAACGCTATTCCTAAGGCTGGTCATGGTGGGGAGTAACTTAGACTAGTAACATGCATATGTTACTAGTCTATGTTACTACCTCTATAGTGCATAGTATCATTGATTAGTATCATAGGTAGTCTTATTTATTGCCATGCATGACACATAGTAGCATCACATTTATTATGTTATGGTATCTACCTATGTTACTATAACCATCTCTCTCTTCTTTAATTGTCTGCCACATAAGCATGTTTGCGAGTCCCAAGTGCATGATACTACTTATGTTACCCCCACTATGGCCAGCCTAACATTGAACCGGATTAGTACATTTTTCAACCACCAAAGTAGAAGTGTAATTATGCCTTTAATCATATTCTCATATTGATGACACATACTTTTAGGGGACTAGTAAGTGAGAAAGGCGTTTTGGAGGCCGAGCTCCATGGAGGCCTTTATTTTTGAAGAATTCAAATTCAAACTTTTATGGTTCAAAAATCCGAAAACAAATATGAGTGTATGTAAGGATCTAGCTCATATGTGTGTAAAATTTCATGATGAAATACCTTCAGTTGCAACTAGTACAAAAAAGACAAATTCATGGCCTGGGAAGATGAATAGTATCATGTGTTAAACAACTCTAGATTTGTCTTTTTTGCACAACCCTCATTTCAATGTATTTTGAACTGAAAATTTATACACATGTGTGTTATGCCTGCACAACCCTCATTTCAATGTATTTTGAACTGAGAATTTATACACATGTGTGTTATGCCTTCATGTATATCTGGAACTTTTTTCAGAATTTTTTTAAATGCAAAAATATGAATTTCAATGAAATTTCAAATTTGAATTTGGAGGCCTCACTGGAGCCCGAGCTCCAAAAGGGGTTTCCGACTAGTAAGTTTGCTAAGTAAATCTACATGTGCTAGTCCCCATTGATACATTGTGTTGGGGATCATAGACCCCCAAAAAATTCATTACACAAGAGGTGTGCAACACCGAAGATAAGCCTAGATTTTCTTTTTATTATTGGGTTATAGGGTCCCACATTATTAAGAGGGGATGAAAGGGCTACAGAGGATTTGCTCAACTCACTACGATCATACCATGCATATTCTCTATTAAGTCCACATCCAAAATGCCCCAATAAAATGCCTAAGTCAAAGTATTCAAAAAGGGCAAAAGATAGTTAGTTAGACTGTCCATCTTGCATCTGAACAGACTGGCTAGGATGAGTATTTGGTGTTCTGGAAGGCTTTTGAAGGAAGTCAGACATCTGCAGAATTGTCTGGGGTCTTTCTAGGTAGTCAAAACTATGCATGCCAATCTGAGTTGGGCTGTCTGGGATGCTTTGTCAAATGACCAAAAACTTCTCTTAGGAAGACGGATAGATGTCAGACTGTCCATGGTTTGTCCAACATGTCGGACTATCCAGACCGAATCAGGTCGGGCTGTTTGGCCCCTGATGTGTTGCCTTGTTGACTGTTGTTGTCTCGGCTATCTGCTCTCTGCAGCGAACATCAACCAGACTATCCCGGTGAATCCTGGTCGGACTGTCCAGAAATGATGAAAACAACTAATTTGAAATGCACGATGAAAAATAATTAATTTTTTAAATACACATGGTTATAGAAGTCTTCGTGTCACTAAATCACCTCTCTTTATCTTGAATGTTTTTAATTTGTGTTCTTTTCTCTTGCCAATGCTAGGATTGCATGTCTTAGTGATTTGTTTACATTCAAGATGCCTATGTATAGGAAGTTGGTTATACTTAAATCTATTTGGTATATACTTTATGATGCTCTCTTTTGTGCTTCAACTCGTGTTTTTCATGTGGGCGTCATATATCAAGCCTATCTTAATGATTACTCTTACGTGAGATACTACTAGCTTTGCTTCCTAGATTATCGATGCTATCATATGTCTCATTCCCTTCCAGATATTAAGCCTGCCATGTTGCCCACGTACAGCCTTGACTTCCACCTCTAGCAGACCTTGTGATGGCTATGCTACACATGCTTAATCTTTACTTAGTGTCATGCATAGGGTTTGCAGAGTCCGTCTTATGCCATGGTGTTACCCTCAATCCTTCATTACTCTTATCTGGGATATCATGCTATAATATTAAGTACTCCCATTGTCCCAAAATAAGTGTCTTTGATTTAGTACAAACTTGTACCACATTAAAGACACTTATTTTGGGATGGAGGGAGTATATGATATTATGATATGGTAGTGCACAAGACGAAGTGTGGGAGGATGGGCCAAATGCCTTACTATTTTTCTTTCATTTGAGTTTCCCTAAGAATCGAGCTCTAGTTATTATGTTCCAAGATTGAGCGTGCTAACCATATGTGGGTGTTTTATGCCTCCTTGACACTTCCCATGACTGCAAACTATCCAAGAGTCACGAGCTGGTTTAAATTTGCAAACTTGTGTTTTCATTGTCGAGGACTATGGCCTTATGGATCTTTCGAAAAACTTGGGCCAATGGTGTGGAATCCCACGTTGGTCCTCACTTGCGAAGCTACAAGTGGCTACTAAGGACTTAGTACTAGCCACCCCGGAACTGAAAGAAATATGCCCTAGAGGCAATAATAAGTTGTTATTTTATATTTCCTTATTCATGATAAAGGTTTATTATTCATGCTAGAATTGTATTGATCGGAAACTTAAATACATGTGTGAATACATAAAAAAACACCGTGTCCCTAGTAAGCCTCTACTAGACTAGCTCGTTGATCAAAGATGGCTAAGGTTTCCTAACCATAGACATGAGTTCTCATTTGATAACAGGATCACATCATTAGGGAATGATGTGATGGACAAGACCCATCCATTAGCTTAGCATAATGATCGTTAAGTTTTATTGCTATTGCTTTCTTCATGCCAAATACATATTCCTTCGACTATGAGATTATGCAACTCCCGGATACCGGAGGAATACCTTATGTGCTATCAAACGTCACAACATAACTGGGTGATCATAAAGATGCTCTACAGGTATCTCCAAAGGTGTTTGTTGAGTTGGCATAGATCGAGATTAGGATTTGTCACTCCAAGTATCAGAGAGGTATCTCTGGGCCCTCTCGGTAATACACATCATAAGCTTGCAAGCAAATTACTAAGGAGTTAGTCACGAGGTGATGTACTACAGAACAAGTAAAGAGACTTGCCGGTAACGAGATTGAACTAGGTATGAAGATACCGATGATCAAATCTCGGGCAAGTAACACACCGATGGACAAAGGGAATTACGTATGTTAATGGTTCAACCGATAAAGATCTTTGTAGAATATGTAGGAGCCAATATGGGTATCCAGGTTCCGCTATTGGTTATTGACCGGAGAGGTGTCTCGGTCATGTCTAAATAGTTCTCAAACCCATAGGGTCCGCACGCTTAATGTTCGTTGACGATATAATATTATATGAGTTATGTGACTTGGTGACCGAATGTTGTTCGGAGTCCTGGATGAGATCACGGACATGACGAGGAGTCTCTAAATTGTCGAGAGGTAAAGATTGATATATAGGACGATAGTATTCAGACACCGGAAGTGTTTCAGAGGGTACCGGGTACTTATCGGGTCACCGGAAAGGAGTTTCGGGCACCCCGACAATGATATGGGCATTATGGGCCAAGAGAGGAAATGCACCAGCCACAAGGGGCTGGTGCGCCCCCATAGTTGGTCGTCCTAAGGAGAAGGAAAAGGGGAAGGCAAAGGAAAGTGTGGATTAGGATTCCAACTTCCTTCACTCTCCCCCCTCTATCCTTCCCCCTTGGGAATACATGGCAGGGGGGCGCGGCCAGGGCAGGAGCCCTAGGGCCGGCCGACCACCTATGTGGTGCGCCAGGATGCCACCCCTCCCCTCCCACCTATATATATGGGGGAGATGGCGCCTAGCACACACCAGACAATTGCCTAGCCGTGTGCCGCGCCCCCCGCCTCCACCGTTTACACCCCCGGTCATATTTTTGTAGCGCTTAGGCAATGCCCTGTGGAGATAACTTCACCATCACCGTCACCATGCCATCGTGCTTCTGGAACTCATCTACTACCTTGCTGTCTTGCTGGATCAAGAAGGCCTAGGACGTCACCGAGTTAAACGTGTGCAGAACGCGGAGGTGCCATGCGTTTGGTACTAGATCAGTTGGAGCGCGAAGAAAGTTCGACTACATCAACTGCGTTGTAAAACGCTTCTGCTTACAGTCTATGAGGGTACGTAGACACACACTCCCCCTCTCATTGCTATGCATCTCCTTGATAGATCTTGCGTGTGCATAGAATTTTTTTTGTTTTCCATGCAACGTTTCCCATCAGTGGCATCATGAGCTAGGTCTATGCGTAGATGATATGCACGAGTAGAACACAAAGAATTGTGAGCGGTGATAGTCATACTGCTTACCACCAACGTCTTATTTTGATTCGGCGGTATTCTGGGATGAAGCGGCCTGGACAAACCTTACATGTCCACGTACATGAGACCGGTTCCACCGATAGACATGAACTTGTTTTGCATAATGGTGGTTGGCGGATGTCTGTTTGTCCTACTTTAGTTGAATCGAATTTGACTGCGGCCGATCCTTGAAGAAGGTTAAAACAGCAAACTTGATGAATCACCGTTGTGGTTTTTGCCATAGGTAAGAACGGTTCTTGCTAGAAGCCCGTAGCAGCCACGTAAAACTTGCAACAACAAAGTAGAGGACATCTAACTTATTTTTGCAGGGCATGTTGTGATGTGATATGGTCAAGACATGATGTGATATACGTTGTTGTATGAGATGATCATGTTTTGTAAATTTGTCGGCAACCGGCAGGAGCCTTATGGTTGTCTCTTTATTGTATGAAATGCAAATGCCATTTAATTGCTTTACTTTATCGCTATGAGTTAGCAATTAATAGTTGTAGAAGCAATAGTTAGCGAGACGACCACGATGCAACGATGGAGATCAAGGTGTCGAGCCAGTGACGATGGAGATCATGTCGATGCTTTGGAGATGGATATCAAAAGCACAAGATGATGATGGCCATATCATGTCACATATTTTGCTTGCATGTGATGTTTATCTTATATGCATCTTATTTTGTTTAGAACGCCAGTAGAATTATAAGATGATCTCTTCACTAAATTTCAAGGTAAAAGTGTTCTCCCTGAGTATGCACCGTTATTATAGTTCGTCATTTCGACACACCACGTGATGATCGGGTGTGATAGACTCTACATTCACATACAACGGGTGTATGACAGCTTTACACATGCAGAATACTTGGGTTAAACTTGACGAGCCTAGCATGTACAGACATGGCCTTGGAACACTGGAGACTGAAAGGTCGAACATGAATCATATAGTAGATATGATCAACATACATATGTTCACCATTGATGACTACCCCATCTCACATGATGACCAAACATGGGTCAGTTGATTTGGATCACGTATCACTTAGTTGACTTGAGGGACGTTTATTTAAGTGGGAGTTCTTAAGTAATTTGATTAATTGAACTTAATTTATCATGAACTTAGTCGTGTAGTTTTGCATATCTATGTCGTAGATCAATGGCTCGAGCTACTGATAACCCACAAGTATATGGGAACGCAACAGTTTTTGAGGGTAGAGTATTCGACCCAAATTTATAGATTCAACACAAGGGGGGCCAAAGAATATTTGCAAGTATTTGCAGTTGAGTTGTCAATTCAACCACACCTGGAGATTAATTATCTACAGCAATGTGATTAGTAGCAAAGTAGTATGATAGTTTTGATAGTAATAGCAACAGTAATAGTAACAGTAACAGTGATAGCAGTAGTTTTGTAGCAAGTGCAATATTAACAATAGCAGTAGTAACTTAGCGAAACAATATGTAGGAAAATCGTAGGCATTGGATTGGCGATTCGTTGGATGGTATTCATCATGAGACAGTCATAACATAGGGCGATACGGCACTAGCTCCAGTTCATAAATATAATGTAGGCATGTATTCCGTAAATAGTCATATGTGCTTATGGAAAGCACTTGAATGACATCTTTTGTCCTACCCTCCGGTGGCAGCGGGGTCCTATTGGAAACTAAGAGATATTAAGGCCTCCTTTTAATAGAGAACCAGAACAAAGCATTAACACATGGTGAATACATGAACTCCTCAAACTACGATCATCACCGGGAGTGGTCTCGACTATTGTCACTCCGGGGTTGCCGGATCATAACACGTAGTAGGTGACTATAGCTTGCAAGATCGGATCTAGAACATAGATATAATGGTGATAAGATAAACAGTTCAGATCTAAAATCATGGCACATGGGCCCAAAGTAACAAGCATTAAGCATGGCAAAGTCATAGCAACATCAATCTCAGAACATAATGGATACCAGGGATCAAAAGCCCTAACAAAACTAACTTGATTACATGATGAATCTCATCCAACTCCTCACCGACCAGCGAGCCTACGAAGGAATTACTCACTCCCGATGGGGAGCATCATGGAATTAGCGATGGAGAAGGGTTGGTGATGACGAAGATCGAAGATCCCCCTCTCCGGAGCCCCAAGCGGACTCCGGATCTGGCCTCCCGATGAAGAACAGGAGACGGCGGCGGCTCCGTCTCGTGAAACGTGATAATTCTTTCTCTCTAATTTTTTTCTGGAAAAATAGGATTTTATAGTGTCGATTTCAGGGTCTATGGGGCCACCAGGTGGGGACAACCCACGTGGGCGTGCCTGGAGGGGGTGGCGTGCCCTGGTGGGTTGTGCCCATGCAGGTGCCCCCCTCCGGTGGTTCCTGGCTCCAGAAATTATCTTTTATTGTATAAAAAACCCTCACAAAGTTTCGCTCCATTCTGAGAACTTTTATTTCTGCACAAAAACAACACCATGGTAGTTCTATTGGAAATAGCGTCAGTCCGGGTTAGTTTCATTCAAACCATGCAAATTAGAGTCCAAAACAAGAGGAAAAGAGTTAGGAAAAGTAGATACTACTGAGACGTATCAACTCCCCCAAGCTAAAACCTTTTCTTGTCCTCAGGCAATTCAGTTGATAAACTGAAAGTGAAAAACAAAAACTTTTGCAAATTCTTTTGCTCTTGTTTCCATAAATAAGCTTAATCAGCACCCATGTTTTCAGCAAAGATTATAACTAACCATGTTGACAATAACTCTTAAAATTATATTAACTCATGTCAATGACATAATCAACTAGCGAGCAATAATAAGACATCTCAAACAACAACACGTTGTCAAAACAACCATGATACAATATGACAATAGTGGTATCTTGCTAGCCCTTTCTGAGACCGCAAAACATAAATGTAGAGCACCTCCAAAGTTCAAGCAGCGACTAAACATTGTAATTCATGGTAGAAAATATCCAGTCATGATGCACCCAACATTAGCTACACACAATGCATAAGCATGATAGCAGTGCTCTCAGGTTCTGGCGCTTTTTTGAGAAGGTGATGACACAACATGAAAGTAAATTGATAGTCCCTTAGCAGAGGGAAGCAGTGATTTGCAGAGGTGCCAGAGCTCAAGTTTTAAAAATAGAAGTAAATGCAATTTTGAGACATGCACCCTTCTTGTTTACTTCGCGACCATCACTTATCAGTATCTTCCATGCTAAACACATTAGTAGAGGTTCCCAAGCGATAAAGTAAAGGTTATTGCTCCATAGGAGTTTTTGTTTGATTATTATAAGTTCTTTTTGCAATTGGGCTGTGAATTCCTATTACCACGCCTTTCTCGTGCAATGGTGAGTGAATAAACACTCATCTTGAGAATAACCCTCTTAGCATGGAAGATACCGACTACCTCCTGTCGCTCTATGAACAATCCAGGCACACAAAAAGGATATTTATTTGAAGTTTTTAAAGGTGGCACATGCAAATTTACTTAGGACGGCAGGGTAATACCGCATATAGGTAGGTATGGTGGACTCATCTGGAATAACTTGGGTTTCAGGTTTTTGATGCACAGGCAGAATTCCCACTTAGTACAGGCGAAGGCTAGCAAATAGGTTGAGAAGCGGCCAGCTAGAGAGCAACAACGGTCATGAACATGCATTATGCATAAGTAACATTGGATACTAGCATGAGTAGGATATGAACACCATGAACATAAATATCATAGAGGCTATGTTGGTTTTGATTTAACTACATGCATGAACATGTGCCAAGTCAAGCCACTCAAACATTCAGAGGAGGATACCATATCATCATACTGCATCACAATCATTTTAACGCAATGTTGACATCCAAGATAAATCATTATCCACTCCTAGATACTTATGCATGGCATGAGAAACTATAATCTCTAATTGTCATTGCAAACATGTTTGATCATAATAGGTTGAATCATGGATACTAGGTTAAACATATTTACAAAAACAGAACAAGTCGAGTTCATACCCGTTTCTCTCTGCCACGACCAGTTCATCAAATATCGTCATTATTGCCTTTCACTTGCACGACCGAACGATTTGAAAATAATAATAGTGCAAGAGTGCCGTGGACTAAGCTGGAATCTGCAAACATTTTATTTAGAAGGAGAAGACAAGGTAATATGGACTCTTTGTCAGATCAACAATAATGCATATGAGAGCTACTCAACATTTTCATTGTGGTCTTCACCTCGGTATGACTCAATAAAAAGAAAATAAATTCAGAGAAATACACTTGCATATTTCTGGAGTTTTTGGTTTTTCGTAAACAAGCAAATAAAAAGGGAAAAGCAAAAACGAGATAAACTATTTACACGGGAAAGCTCCCAACAAGTAAAAGAAGAACAAAGAAATATTTTTGGGTTCTCTTTTTAGTGCTACAACAATTTAAACTAGGAAGAAAAATAAAAAAGAAGCAAGAAATATGTTTTTGGATTTTCTCAAAGTTTTTCAAACACACAAGAAAAAAAGAGGAAATAAATTTAACATGGATAACACAATGAAAAAGTGTGAACAACGACAACTGGAATGAAATGTGTGAACATGAATGTAATGTCCCTGGAAATACGTACTCCCCCAAGCTTAGGCTTTTGGCCTAACTTGGTAATCACCAGTCATAGAAGCCATGGGGTCCTATTTTGAAGTGTTGAGGAGCGGGCACCTGTGGATCCCACTACTAAGGTTCCTCCTCTGCTGCAGCCCGGTTGTTCCGGTAAGCAACAATGTCCTCAGCCATAATCCTGTATCCGTGCCTGGCAATATGATCAAATAAAGCAGGTGCAGGCAATGGAATAATATCATGAGTGTTCTCACTGAAAACTAAGTTATAAGGGATAGGAATATTAGGGTAATCGGTAGCAATAAACTGGTGGTGTTCCATAGCCGTGCGATCTAGGTAAACCTTGGGCAAAGGGTAATCTTGAATGCTGGCATATCTGAATGTTAAAGTGAGTCGCCAAGCAAGTAGCATAAATGCCATCATGTATTTTGCCCTTGGATCTGTTAATGTGAAGGTGATGTGCCACAATAGTTCCCAAGCTATAAGTGGTGTCGCCGTAAAGTGCATGGCGTAAAATAGCGAAGTCCGAGGCACTAAGTGCACCCACCTTCTCTCTAGCAAGCAAGCACTTTGAAATAAAAAGAGCAAAATCATGTACAACAAGAAAATGTAAGCTAGTAGCGGTGACGCCTGAGACCCCTCTCTCATCCCTCAATGTCAGAGTACGGTAAAAATCATCAAACTCTGCGGTCCTAGGCTCAGCTAGAGTACCATCAAAAGGAAGCATGCATATGTCACAAAAGTCAGTAAGTGGTATCTGATGGGTTTCAACATATAAATTAAACTGCACCTCAGGGGGATTATTCCTAGAATGGAAATGAAAATTTTGCACAAAGGAATTTGTGAGGAGATGATACTATTTGCATTTAGCTGCGATGAAGTCGGTGAGGCCGGCATTAGCAGCGTATTGTGCAAACTCCTGAAGGATTCCGGCCCCTTCCATGAACGGGTTATGCGGCCATTCGCACGGCCGTAACTCCGCCAATCTCCGTATATGGAGATCACTGTCAGATTACTCCCCAATAACTCCCTTGGAGTTCTGCTTGGAAGCAAACTTCCTAAAGATACTCATCTTTTTCCTATGAACAAAATTCTGAAATTTTTAGTCCACAAAATTTTTCTCAACAAAACTTCACAAGATTGTAAGCAACCACTCATAGGGATGTATAGAGGCCATATCAAGCATTCAAACTACTTAGAACTCTAAGAATTCAACATGCAAGCTCATCTATAGCAACACCAAGAGCAGCTAATTATTCAAAATATAAACCACTAAAGCAAAAACTAATTGGACACACAAAAGAGTCACATACCAAGCAACAATCCCTGAAACAGTTTCTGAAACAGAGCTTCGAGCAAAGAGTTCAAAATCCGCGGGGTTGAGAGCAAGAACACGAAAGAGAGAGAAATGGTGATTTTTTCTGGAGGTAGGTGACGATGTGGAATGAAGAGATAAGTGAGGGGCCCACATGGGGACCACAACCCACTAGGGCGCGCCTGGGGGTCCTGGCACCTAGGTGGGTTGTGCCCACCTGATGCACCTCCCTCTGGTATTATTTGCACCAAAAATTCTTAAATAATCAGAAAAAAATCGCATTAAATTTTCAGAGCATTCTGAGAACTTTTATTTTTGGGTCATTTTTTATTGCATGGAAAATTCAGAAGACAGACCAAACATGGCATTTTAATTTATTTAACTAAGAAAACAGAAAACAAAAGGTAGGGACAGAAGGTAGTACTCACTCAATTCATCAACTTCATACCTCTCAAAAATGATCCATTAATAAGGTTGATCAAGTCTGATTAACAACCACTTTCGATTAGCATGAAACCGAAGAACTTTCGTGAATCACTAAGTTACCTCGACGAGGATATGAACATCCCCAACAATAAGCATTTCATATTTCTTTTTAACAACAGGTAGAGGTAGTTGAAAACTTCCAATAGTGATTGTCAGAGATTTTTCAATAACATTAATACCATTCACTTGGAATTGTTTCTTCGAAAAGTGCACCATATGCTCATTACCATTGATATAAAAGTGATCTTGCTTTTATTGCAATCAATAACAGCCCCTTCAGTATTCAAGAAGGGTCTACCAAGGATAATCGACATGTTGTCGTACTCGGGCATCTGAAGTATAACAAAGTCAGTTAAGATAGTAACATTAGCAACAACAACGGGCATATCCTCACAAATACCGATAGGTATGACAGTTGATTTGTCAGCCATTTGCAAAGATATTTCAGTAGGTGTGAGTTTATTCAAATCAAGTCTTTTATATAAAGAGAAAGGCGTAACACTAACACCAGCTCCCAAATCACATAAAGTAGTTTTCACATAATTTCTTTTAATGGAGCAAGGTATAGTTGGTATTCCCGGGTCTCCAAGTTTTTTAGGTACTCCATCTTTAGAAGTATAATTAGCAAGCATGGTGGAGATTTCAGCTTCCGGTATTTTTCTCTTATTGGCGATGATGTCTTTCATGTACTTTGCATAAGGAGGCATTTTCAAGATATCAGTCAAGCGAGTACACAAAAAGACTGACCTTAGCATTTCAACAAAGCGTTGAAATTCTTCATCATCTTTATTTTTAGTTGACTTAGGTGGAAAGGGCATAGGTTTTTGAAACCAAGGTTTTCTTTCCTTTTCGTGTTTTCTAGCAACAAAGTCTCTTTTATCACATCTTTTATTCTTTGGTTGTGGGTTATCAAGATCAACAGTTGGTTCTATCTCAACATCATTGTATGGTTCTTTATCATTAGTTTGAGTGTCTTCATGAACCTCATAATTATCTTTTTTCATTATCAGAAGGTGAGTGTTCACTACCAGATTGAGTTTCAGCATTAGAGATAGAAACTTCATTGTCATTATCAGGAGGTTTTTCTACTTCAGGTTCACTAGAGGCATGCATATTTTTCTTCTTCTTTTTCTTTTTAGAAGGACTAGGTGCATCAGTGTTAATTCTTTGAGAGTCTTGTTCAATTCTTTGGGTGTCCCTCAGGATAAATTGGTTCCTGAGTCATTTTACCTCCTCTAGTTGCTACTCTAACAACAAAGTCGCTTATATTATTGTTCATTTCATCAAGCAACTCTCTTTAAGATTTAGCAACTTGCTCTAATTGAGTTTGAACCATAGAGGCATGCTTTCCTACACCTCTAACATCATTTGAGATTCCAAATAACAAGTCACTTAAGTGAGCAATCATATCATAGTTGTATTTCAATTGTTTCATAACATTTGCGTTGAAGTGATCCTGCTTTCTAATGTAATTATCAAACTCATAAAGGCATTGGCTGGAATGTTTATTATGAGGATTATCACTATCATTGAATGTCATTAAAGAATTTACCTCTACCACCTTAGGTGGTGCTGGTGTATCAAGCCCATGAATTTCTTCAATAGGTGGTAGATTTTTAACATCCTCTGCTTTAATACCTTTTTCCTTTATAGGTTTTCCCTCTTGCATATCTTCAGGACTAAGATATAAGATACCCCTCTTCTTCGGAGTGGGTTTAGGCGGTGTTTCAGGAGGAGACCAATCATCATAATTTTTCAATATATTATTCAATAATTCTTTAGCTTGCTCAATAGTTCGTTCCCTGAAAACACAGCCAACACAACTATCTAGGAAATCCTTAGAAGCATCGGTTAGTCCATTATAGAAGATATCAAGTATTTCATTTTTCTTAAGAGGATGATCATGCAAAGCATTAAGCAATTGGAGAAGCCTCCCCCAAGCTTGTGGGAGACTCTCTTCTTTAGTTTGCATGAAGTTAAATATTTCCTACAAGGCAGCTTGTTTCTTATGAGCAGGGAAATATTTTCCAGAGAAGTGATAAATCATATCCTGGGGACTACGCACACAACCAGGAGCAAGAGTATTGTACCAAGCTTTAGCATCACCCTTTAATGAGAACGGAAATAACTTGTGGATATTGTAATAGCGAATCTTCTCATCATGAGTAAAAAGGGTGGCTATGTCATTCAACTTAGTAAGATGTGCCACAACTGTTTTAGTTTCATAACCATGGAAAGGACCAGATTCAACCAAACTAAATAACTCTGGGTCGACAAAGAATTCATAATCCTTATCATCAATGAAGATATGTGAAGTAGCAAACTTAGGATCACATTTCATTCTAGCATTCAAAGATCTTTCTTTATACTTGCATAATAATTTTTCTAGATCATCTCTATCCTTACAAGCAAGGATATCTCTAGTTGCCTCGTCACCTATAATATAACCTTTCAGTACCTTTGGCAATCCATATCTAGGAGGGCTAGTTCTAATAGGTGTTTCAAGATTTTCAATTTTAAGCTCATCATCAGTTTCAACAATATCGTGTTGTCTTACTCTAGCAATTTGTTCATCAATAAATTCACCTAGTGGCATATCATCAAGCAAGGTACTAGCATCATCATGAGTAGCATTCATAGCAGAAGTAGCATCATCAATAACTTGCGACATATCAGAATTAATAGCATGTGGTGGTGTTGCAAGTTTACTTATAACAGAAGGTGAATCTAAAGCAGAGCTAGATGGCAGTTCCTTACCTCCCCTCGTCCTAGAGGGAAAAATCTTAGTCTTAGCATCCTTTAGATTCTTCACAGTGATAATTTGATAACAATCCCAAGTGACTCAACAGATATAGCTATGCTTCCCGGCAACGGCGCCAGAAAAAGGTCTTGATAACCCATAAGTATATGGGATCGCAATAGTTTTCGAGGGTAGAGTATTCAACCCAAATTTATAGATTCGACACAAGGGGAGCCAAAGAATATTTGCAAGTATTAGTAGCTGAGTGGTCAATTCAACCACACCTGGAGATTAATTAATTATCTACAGTAACGTGATCAGTAGCAAAGTAGTATGATAGTTTTGATAGTAATAGCAACAACAATAGTAATAGTAACAGTGATAGCAGTAGTTTTGTAGCAAGTGCAATAGTAACAATAGTAGTAGTAACTTAGCAGAAACAATATGTAGGAAAATCGTAGGCATTGGATCGGTGATTCGTTGGATGATATTCATCATGAGATAGTCATAACCTAGGGCGATACGGCACTAGCTCCAGTTCATATATATAACGTAGGCATGTATTCCGTAAATAGTCATACATGCTGATGGAAAGAACTTGCATGACATCTTTTGTATTACCCTCCCGTGGCAGCGGGATCCTATTGGAAAATAAGGGATATTAAGGCCTCCTTTTAATAAATAACCGGAACAAAATGTTAGCACACGGTGAATACATGAACTCCTCAAACTATACGGTCATCACCGGGAGTGGTCTCGACTATTGTCACTAAAGGGTTGCCAGATCATAACACATAGTAGGTGACTATAACTTGCAAGATCAGATCTAGAACATAGATATAATGGTGATAACATAAACGGTTTAGATTTGAAATCATGGCACCCGGGACCAAAGTGACAAGCATTAAGCATGGCAAAGTCATAGCAACATCAATCTTAGAACATAATGGATACTAGGGATCAAGCCCTAACAAAACTAACTCGATTACATGATGAATCTCATCCAACTCCTCACCGACCAGCGAGCCTACGAAGGAATTACTCACTCTCGGTGGGGAGCATCATGGAATTGGCTATGGAGAAGGGTTGGTGATGACGAAGATCAAAGATCCCCCTCTCCGGAGCCCCAAACGGACTCCAGATCTGGCCTCCCGATGAAGAATAGGAGACAGCGGCGGCTCCATCTCGTGAAACGCGATAATTCTTTCTCTTTGATTTTTCTTTTGGAAAAATAGGATTTTATAGCATCGGTTTCAGGGTCTGTGGGGCCATCAGGTGGGGACAACCCACCTGGGCACGCCTGGAGGGGGTGGCGCGCCCTGGTGGGTTGTGCCCACCCAGGTGCCCCCCTCTGGTGGTTCTTGGCTCCAGAAATTATCTTTTATTGTATAAAAAATCCTCGCAAAGTTTCACTCCATTCCAAGAACTTTTATTTCTGCACAAAAACAACACCATGGTAGTTCTGCTGAAAGCAGCGTCAGTCGGGGTTAGTTTCATTCAAATCATGCAAATTAGAGTCCAAAACAATAGTTAAACCGTTAGGAAAAGTAGATACGACGGAGACGTATCAGCTACCGTTCCCCTGAATTTTAATGTGTTCCTAGAGAAAGCTAAGTTGAAAGATGATGGTAGCAACTACACGGATTGTGTCCGTAACTTGAGGATTATCCTCATTGTTGCACAGAAGAATTATGTCCTTGATGCACCGCTAGGTGAAAGGCCTGCTGCAGGAGCAAAAGCTGATGTTTTGAATGTCTGGCAAGCTCGATCTGATGACTCGATAGTTCAGTGTGCCATGCTTTACGTCTTAGAATTGGGACTTCAACGACATTTCGAACATCATGGACCATATGAGATGTTCCAAGAGTTGAAGTTAATATTTCAAGCAAATGTCCGTGTTGAGAGATATGAAGTCTCCAACAAGTTCTATAGCTGCAAGATGGAGGAGAACAGTTCTGACAGTGAACACATACTCAAAATGTCTGGGTATTATAATCACTTGACTCAGCTGGGAGTTGATCTTGCAGTTGATTGTGTCATTGACAGAATTCTTCAATCACTGCCACCAAGCTACAAAGGCTTCGTGATGAACTATAATATGCAAGGGATGAACAAAACAATTCCCGAGCTCTTCGCAATTCTTAAAGCTGCGGAGGTAGAAATCAAGAAGGAGCATCAAGTGTTTATGGTTAAGAAGACCACTAGTTTCAACAAAAAGGGCAAGGGAAAGAAAGGGAACTTCAAGAATAATGGCAAGCAAGTTTCCACTCCTGGGAAGAAGCCAAAAGCTGGAACCAAGCCTGAAACTGAGTGCTTCTACTGCAAGGGACCGGTCACTGGAAGCGGAACTGCCCCAAATACTTGGCGAATAAGAAGGATGGAAAAGTGAACAAAGGTACACATACCAGTTATTGATGTGTACCTTACTAATGCTCGTAGTAGCACCTGGGTATTTGATACTGGTTCGCTTGCTTATATTTGTAACTCAAAACAAGAGTTACGGATTAAACAAAGATTGGCTAAGGACAAGGTGACGATGCACGTCGGGAATGGTTCCAAGGTCGATGTGATCGCTGCTACCTCTTGAGCTTGCGTTAGTTTATCCCTTGAAGAGGAAAGGGTGATGCAACAAAGTAGAGTAAGTATTTCCCTCAGTTTGAGAACCAAGGTATCAATCCTGTAGGAGATTACGCACAAGTCGCTGAATACATGCACAAACAATCAACAAAGTTGCACCCAACGCGATAAAGGGGTTGTCAATCCCTTCATGATTACTTGCAAAAGTGAGATCTGATAGAGATAGATAAACGGTAAAGTAAATATTTTTGGTATTTTTGGTTTATAGATTGAAAAGTAAAGATTGCAGAATAGTAGATTGGAAACTAGTATGATGTAATAGAACTTATATGATGGAAAAGAGACCCGAGGGCCATAGGTTTCACTAGTGGCTTCTCTCAAGATAGCAAATATTACGGTGGGTGAACAAATTACTGCCGAGCAATTGATAGAAGAGCGCATAATTATAACGATATCTAAGGCAATGATCATGAACATAGGCATCACGTCCGTGTCAAGTAGACCGAAACAATTCTGCATCTACTACTATTACTCCACACACCGACCGCTATTCGCATTTTCTAGAGTATTAATTTCATAAAAAATGGAGTAACGCAATAAGTAAGATAACATGATGTAGAGGAATTAACTCAAGCAATATGATGAAAACCCCATCTTTTTATCCTCGATGGCAACAATACAATACGTGCCTTGCTGCCCCTACTGTCACTGGGAAAGGACACCGCAAGATTGAACCCAAAGCTAAGCACTTCTCCCTTTGCAAGAAAAACCAATCTAGTAGGCCAAACTAAACCGATAATTCGAAGAGACTTGCACAGATATCAAATCATGCATACAAGAATTCAGAGAAGACTCAAATAATATTCATAGATAATCTGATCATAAATCCACAATTCATCGGATCTCAGCAAACACACCGCAAAAGAATATTACATCGAATAGATGTCCAAGAACATCAAGAAGAACATGGTATTGCGAATCAAAGAGAGAGAAGAAGTCATCCAGCTACTAGCTATGGTCTGTGGTAAACTACTCAAGCTTCATCGGAAAGGGTAATGGTGTTGATGTAGAAGCCCTCCATGATCGAATCCCCCTCCGGCAGGATGCCAGAAAAGGCCCCTCGATGGGATCTCACGGGTACAGAAGGTTGCAGCGCTGGGAAAGTGGTTTAGTGGCTCCCCTGATGTTTTTGGAGTATAAGAGAATATATATAGGCGAAGGAACTAGGTTAGGAGAGCTCCGAGGGGCCCACGAGGCAGGGGGCGCGCCCTACCCCCCTGGGCGCGCCCTCCACCTATTGGGGAATGTAGTAATAATTCAAAAAAATTCCTACGTGTCAGCAAGATCAATCTAGGAGATGCTAGCAATGAGAGAGAGGGAGTGCATCTTCATACCCTTGAAGATCGCTAAGCGGAGGCGTTCCAAGAACGCGATTGATGGAGTCGTACTCGCGGGGATTCAAATTGCAGAAGATCCGATACAACCGCTGAACGAACGGCGCCTCCGTGTTCAACACACGTACATCCCAGGGACGTCTCCTCCTTCTTGATCCAGCAAAGGGGAAGGAGAAGTTGAGGGAGAACTCTGGCAGCACGACAACGTGGTGGTGGAGCTCGTGGCTCTCCGGCAGAGCTTCGCTAAGCCCTACGGAGGAGGAGGAGTTGGAAGGGAGGAAGGGCTGTGCCATGGGAAGGATGCGGCTGCCCTCCCACCCCTAACTATTTATAGGGTAAAGGGAAGAGGGGGCCGACCCCCCTAGATGCATCTAGAGGGGGGCCGTGGGCAAGGGGGGAGACTTGCCCCCCAGCAGGTGGGAGGCGCCCCCACCCCTAGGGTTTCCAACCCTAGGAGCCTTGGGCCCTGGGGGGTGCACCAGCCCACTTGCCCCCCCGGGGTAGGTGGCCCCACCTGGTGGACCCCCGGACTCCTTTCGGTGGTCCTGGTACAATATCGATAACCCCGTAACTTTCCGGCGACTCAAACTGGACTTCCCATATATAAATCTTCACCTCTGGACCATTCCGGAACTCCTCGTGACATCTGGGATCTCATCCAGGACTTTGAAAAACTTTCGGTAACCACATACAATTTCCCATTACAACTCTAGTGTCACTGAACCTTAAGTGTGTAGACCCTACGGGTTCGAGAACCATGCAGACATGACCAAGACATCTCTTCAGCCAATAACCAATAGAAGGATCTGGATACCCATATTGGCTCCCACATGTTCCACAATGATCTCATTGGATGAACCACAATGTCGAGGATTCAATCAATCCTGTATAGAATCCCCTTTGTACATCGGTATGTTACTTGCCCGAGATTCGATCGTCGGTATCCCCATACCTTGTTCAATCTCGTCACTGGCAAGTCTCTTTACTCGTTTTTTAACACATGGTCACGTGGCTAACTCGTTAGTCACATTGAGCTCATTATGATGATGCATTACTGAGTGGGCCCAGAGATACCTCTCCGTCATACGGAGTGACAAATCCCAGTCTCGGTTCGTGCCAACCCAACAGACACTTTCGGAGAAACTTGTAGTGCACCTTTATGGTCACCCAGTTACATTTTGACATTTGATACACCCAAAGCATTCCTATGGAATCCAGGAGTTGCATAATCTCATGGGCTAAGGAAATGATACTTGACATTAGAAAAGCTCTAGCAAACGAACTACACGACCTTGTGCTATGCTTAGGATTGGGTCTTGTCCATCACATCATTCTCCTAATGATGTGATCCCGTTATCAACGACATCCAATGTCCATGTTCAAGAAACCACAACCATCTATTGATTAGGGACATGCTGTGGTCTATGTATTCACACATGTATTACAGTTTCCGGTTAATACAATTATAGCATGAACAATAGACAATTATCATGAACAAGGAAATATAATAATAACCATTTTATTATTGCCTCTAGGGCATAGTTCCAACAGTCTCCCACTTGCACTAGAGTCAATAATATAGTTACATTGTGATGAATCGAACACCCATAGAGTTCTGGTGCTGATCATATTTTGCTCGTGGAAGAGGTTTAGTCAACGGATCTGCGACATTCAGATCTGTCTGTAATTTACAAATATCTATGTCTCTATCTTGAATATATTCACGAATGGAGTTGAAGCGACGCTTGATGTTCTTGGTCTTCTTGTGAAACCTGGGCTCCTTGGCAATGGAATAGCTCCAGTGTTGTCATAGAGGAGAGTCATCGGGCCCAACACATTGGGAATCACTCCTAGGTCAGTGATAAACTCCTTCATCCAGACTCCTTTCTGCGCTGCTTCTGAAGCAGCTATGTACTCCGCTTCACATGTAGATCCTGCCATGATGCTTTGCTTGCAACTGCACGAGCTGACTGCACCACCATTCAAAATATACATGTATCCGGTTTGTGACTTGGAGTCATCCGGATCTGTGTCAAAGCTAGCATCGACGTAAGCCTTTACGATGAGCTCTCGACACCTCCATAAACAAGAAACATATCCTTAGTCCTTCTCAGGTACCTCAAGATATTCTTGACCGTTGTCCAGTGTTCCATTCTGGATCACTTTGGTACCTCCCTAGCAAACTTATGGCAAGGTTCACATCAGGTCTGGTACACGGCATGGCATACATAATAGAGCCTATGGCTGAGGCATAGGGGATGACACTCATCTTTTCTCTTTCTTCTGCCAAGGTCGAGCGTTGAGCTATGCTCAATCTTACACCTTGCAATACAGGCAAGAACCCCTTCTTGGACTGATCCATATTGAACTTCTTCAATATCTTGTCAAGGTATGTGCTTTGTGAAAGACCAATGAGGCGTCTCGATCTATCTCTATAGATCTTGATGCCTAATATGTAAGCAGCTTCTCCAAGGTCGTTCATAGAAAAACACTTATTCAAGTAGGCCTTTATGCTTTCCAAAAGTTCTATATCATTTCCCATCAATAGTATGTCATCCACATATAATATGAGAAAAGCTACAGAGCTCCCTCTCACTTTCTTGTAAATACAGGCTTCTCCATAAATCGGTATAAACCCAAATGCTTTGATCATTTCATCAAAGCGAACGTTCCAACTCTGAGATGCTTGCACCAACCCATAGATGGAGCGCTGGAGCATGCATACCTTGTCAACATTCTTAGTATCAACAAAGCCTTCCAGCTGCATCATATACAATTCTTCCTTAAGGAAACCGTTAAAGAATGCCATTTTGACGTCAATTTTCCAGATCTCATAATCATGGAATGCGACAATTGCTAACATGATTCAGACGGGCTTCAGCTTCGCTACGGATGAGAAGGTCTCATCGTAGTCAACTCCTTGAACTTGTCGATAACCCTTAGCGACAAGTCGAGCCTTATAGACGGTCACATTACCATCCGCGTCAGTCTTGTTCTTAAAGATCCACTTATTTTCTATGGCTCGCCGATCATCGGGCAAGTCCACCAAAGTCCATACTTTGTTCTCATACATGGATCCTACCTCGGATTTCATGGCTTCAAGCCATTTTTTGGAATCTGAACCCACCATCCTTCTTGATAGTTTGAAGGTTCACCATTGTCTAACAACATGATTTCCAGGACAGGGTTGCCGTACCACTCTTGTGCGGAACGTGTCCTCGTGGACCTACGAAGTTCAGTAGCAACTTGATCCGAAGTTTCATGATCATCACCATTAACTTCCTCTCCAGTCGGTGCAGGCACCACAGAAACATCTTTAGCTGCGCTACTTTCCGGTTCAAGAGGGGGTACCTCATCAAGTTCTACTTTCCTCCCACTTAGTTCTTTCGAGAGAAAAACTTTCTCCAGAAAGGATCCATTCTTGGCAACAAAGATGGTGCCTTTGGATCTGAGGTAGAAGGTATACCCAACAATTTCCTTAGGGTATCCTATGAAGAAACACTTTTCGGATTTGGGTTCGAGCTTTTCAGATTGAAGTTTCTTGACATAAGCATCACATCCCCAAACTTTCAGAAACGACAGCTTAGGTTTCTTCCCAAACCATAACTCATACGGTGTCGTCTCAATGGATTTAGACGGTGCCCTATTTAAATTGAATGCGGCAGTCTCTAAAGCATAACCCCAAAATTATAGTGGTAGATCGGTAAGAGACATCATAGATCGCACCATATCCAATAGAGTGCGATTACGATGTTCGGAGACACCATTACACTGAGGTGTTCCAGGCGGCGTGAGTTGTGAAACAATTCCACATTTCCTTAAGTGCGTGCCAAACTTGTGACTCAAATATTCTCCTCCACGATCTGATCGTAAGAACTTTATTTTCCTGTCACGTTGATTCTCTACCTCGATCTAAAATTCCTTAAACTTTTCAAAGGTCTCAGACTTGTGTTTCATTAAGTAGACATACCCATATCTACTTAAGTCATCAGTGAGGGTGAGAACATAATGATAGCCACTGCGAGCCTCAATGCTCATTGGACCGCATACATCAGTATGTATTATTTCCAACAAGTTGGTTGCTCGCTCCATTGTTCCGGAGAATGGAGTCTTGGTAATTTTTCCCATGAAGCATGGTTCGCATGTGTCAAATGATTCATAATCAAGAGACTCCAAAAGTCCATCTGCATGGAGTTTCTTCATGCGTTTGACACCAATGTGACCAAGGCGGCAGTGCCACAAGTATGTGGGACTACCATTATCAACCTTACATCTTTTGGCATTCACACTATAAATATGTGTAACATCACGTTCGAGATTCAATAAAAATAAACCATTGACCAGCAGGGCATGACCATAAAACGTATCTCTCATATAAATAAAACAACCATTATTCTCGGATTTAAATGAGTAGCCATCTCGCATCAAACGAGATCCAGATACAATGCTCATGCTCAAAGCAGGTACTAAATAACAATTATTGAGGTTTAAAACTAATCTTGAAGGTAGATGTAGAGGTAGCATGCCGACGATGATCTCATCGACCTTGGAACCATTCCCGAAGCGCATCTTCACCTCGTCCATCGCCAGTCTCCGCTTATTCCACAGCTCCTGTTTTGAGTTACAAATGTGAGCAACCACACCAGTACCAAATACCCAGGAGCTACTACGAGTGCTGGTATGGTACACATCAATAATATGTATATGATATATACCTTTGGCATTGCTGGCCTTCTTATCCGCTAAGTACTTAGGGCAGTTCCGCTTCCAGTGACCATTTCCCTTGTAATAAAAGCACTCAGTCTCAGGCTTGGGTTCATTCTGTGGCTTCTTCCCGGCAACTGACTTACCGGGCGCGGCAACTCCCTTGCCGTCCTTCTTGAAGTTCTTCTCTCCCTTGCCTTTCTTGAAACTAGTGGTCTTATTCACCATTAACACTTGATGTTCCTTTTTGATCTCCACCTCCGTTGATTTCAGCATCGGATATAATCAGGAATGGACTTCCCATCCCTTGCATATTGTAGTTCATCACAATGTTCTTGTAGATAGGTGGAAGCGACTGGAGGATTCTGTCAATGATCGAGTCATCTGGAAGATTAACACCCAATTGAGACAAGCGGTTGTGAAACCCAGACATTTTGAGTATATGATCGCTGACAGAACTGTTTTCCTCCATCTTACAACTGTAGAACATGTCAGAGACTTCATATCTCTTCACTCGGGCATGAGCTTGGAAAACCATTCTCAGCTCTTGGAACATCTCATATGCTCGGTGTTGCTCAAAACGCTTTTGGAGCCCTGATTCTAAGCTGTAAAGGATGTCGCATTGAACCAGGGAGTAATCATCACTAAGCGACTGCCAGGCATTCATAACGTCTTGAGTTGCTGGGAAAATGTGTGCGTCACCTAGCGGTTCTTCAAGGACATATGCTTTCTTGGCAGCTATGAGGATGATCCTCAAGTTACGGACCCAGTCCGTATAGTTGCTTCCATCATCTTTCAGCTTGGTTTTCTCTAGGAACGCGTTGAAGTTGAGGGCAACATTAGCATGGGCCATTGGATCTACAGGATAGATTGTAAAGATAATTTCAGACTAAGTTCATGATAATTAAGTTCATCTAGTCAAATTATTTAATGAACTCCCACTCAGATAGACATCTCTCTAGTCATCTAAGTGATACATGATCCGAATCGACTAGGCCATGTCCGATCATCATGTGAGATGGACTCACTACAAAAAAAGACACATCCGTGACATTTTGGGCCGAACGAATTTTTTTCCTGTCATACATATGACACTTCTATGACGATAATTGTGACAAAACCCGGTATCATCATAGATGTGGTGGGCTCCTACTTCTATGACAAAAAATCATGACAGAAAATGGGCTTTTCGTCCTGGGCGGGCCGGAGACGCAGCTGCATGACATTCTTTGGGCCGTCCATGACAGAAAAAACCCTGGTAGAAGCGAGGGCGAGGAAAACTTCGGGGAGTTCTCGGTTACGGTGGGAGGTCGGGGGCCGAGCGATGCGCGTTTCTCTCATACACATACGCGCGTGTGTGCGAGGCATTGGCTCTAACTGAACCCGAGCGAGGCATTGGGCTCTAACTAAACCTGAGTGACTGCACTGCAGGCTATGTGTTACTGAACCCGAGCGAGCGATCGATCGATGGCTGTTAACTGAACCCCGATCGAGTGATTCCTTCGCTACTGCTGCTAACTGAAGCCGGTCGATTGGATGAACAGTGAGCGTTGTGTGTGTGTGTGGGGGGGGGGTTGGATGAATAGTGAGTGGTGGGGGTGGATGCAGGACCCCATGGCTTTGCCTCTGGATGAAGAGGACCCCGTGGTGTGGAGGGTTGGATGAACAATAGACGATGGAGGGGTGCCCGTGGAGGGGTGGTTGAACTGTAGCCGGTGGAGTAGCACGCGGTGGACGCTGGATGAACAGGAGCGCGTGGAGGCTGGAGGAGGTCGACGGTAGCTCGTGGAGGCTGGAGGAGGTCGACGGTGGAGATGAACAGTATCCCATGGAGTCCGGTTTTGCAGTACGCCACACCCCTCCCGATGAACAGGACCCCCGTTTCGATCGTAGCACTCCAACACAAGTCCGTTTCGTCCGTTTTGCGGTACGCCACACCCCTCCCGATTAACAGGACCCCCGTTTCGACCGTAGGAGGTCCATTTCCTCTGTTTTGCGGTATGCCACACCCCTCCCGATCAACATGACCCCCGTTTCGACCGTAGGAGGTCCGTTTCCTCCGTTTTGCGGTACGCCACACCCCTCCCGATGAACAGGATCCCATTTCGAACGTGGCCGGTCGAACACAAGGCTGTTTCCTCCGTTTTGCGGTATGCCAGGCCTCGTTTCCATCACCTATTCCGTCCAATCCCTCCCGATGAACATGACGACGCATTCCGTTCCGACCCAGCCGGTTGGCTCCCACGCGTTCCGTTGCCTGCCGATGAACACGACGCATTCCGTTGCCTCCCCATGAACACGATGACGACGCCGTTTCTCTGTTCTGACCCAGCAATGTACACGAGCCCTGGCCGTACGTATGCGCGAGTAGGCGTTCGAGACCCTGCCCGTATGTACGTACGTAGCCGTACGTGTATATGCTACGTGCGTGCCTCTACTACGACACGTGCGCGCCTCTACAACGACCAGTATGTACGTACATGTTCGCGACCAGAATGACGCTACGTACGCTTCGACCAGGTGGGTCCCGACTGTCAGGCACTTCCTTGCCTGCGAAGATGTAGCTGGTGGGTCCCAACAGTCAAGGGGGCGGATCGTTTTTTTTGCCCGAACGCACTTACTTGTGTGCGAAGATGTAGCTGGTGGGTCCAAGCAGTCAGGGGGAAACGTTTTTTTTCGTGAAATACAGTGGCCCGTCCGGTGGGTCCCAGCTGTCAGGTGGAGGAATCATTATTTTCCACGTAATAAGGAGGCACTTCCTTGCTGCGGCCGTGGACCCAGCTGTCAGCCTCTCCACATACAGTCCACGTCCGATGGAAGTCGTTCCTTGACCACGTTGACCACGCCGCGCCGAGAGCACCACGGCGGTGGACGACGAGGAGGCCTAGGAAGGGGACGACTAGGAGCCGGGGAAGACGCGATAATTGAAGCCCGCGCGAAGAGGAGTACGAGGGTTCACTGGTTCGGCTGCGGTGTGAGGCTGCCGTCACCGCAGGGCCTGGCCAGCGGTGGGAATAGTAGGGGGAGGTGAGGCCTCCGCGGCAGCATAGCCGGCCACAGGAGGCAGGAGCATGCGACACGACCGGCGCTGCTTTGGGCGGCTAGAGCAAGAAGACCAGAGGTTGAAGAAGCACTACGGCCGTTGGATGAACATCGTACGGTCACTGGAGCTAGAATCGTTCATATTGACTAAAGTTGACAAAGGCCCCCGTCCGAGTCAACTTAGTAGGCCCATAAGTGAGCCTCCCACCATGGTGGGTCCCAGCTAGCAGGGGGAGTATTCATTTTTTTGTGCGTAATAAGGAGGCACTTCTGGTGGGTCCGAGTTGACAGCGGGGGGAACGTTTTTTTCGCGAAATAAGGTGGCCCGTCCAGTGGGTCCCTGCTGTCAGGTGGAGGAATAATTATTTTGCACGTAATAAGGAGGCACTTCCTTGCGGCAGCCTGGACCCAGCTGTCAGCCTCTCCACGTACAGTACTTTTCTGATGGAAGTCGGTCATTGACCACGTTGACCACGCCGTGCCGAGAGCACCAGGGTGGTGGTCTAGACGATGGCGAGGCCTAGGAAGGGGACGACGCGGAGCCGGGGAAGACGTAGCAGTGGAAGCACGCGCGGAGAGGAGTACGAGGGTTCACTGGTTCGGCTGCGGTGTGAGGCTGCCGTCGCCGCAGAATAACAGGGGGTGTGGGTGAGTAGAGGGATGGCCTGGCCAGCGGTGGGAGTAGTACGGGGCGGTGAGGCCTCCGCGGCATCATAGCCGGCCACGGGAGGCAGGAGCACGCGACACGACCGGCGCTACTTTGGGAGGCTGGAGCAAGAAGACCAGAGGTTGAAGAAGGACTACCGCCATTGGATGGACATCGTACGATCACTGCAGCTAGAATCGTTTATATTGACTAAGTTGACAAAGCCCTTGGTACGCGTCAACTTAGTAGGCCCATAGCCCAGATTTGGCAGAGAACATATAGCCCATTTGCGATTTGTAAGAATGTACATCCCATTTTTAAATTGTAAAAGAATTTACTACAACCCATTTACAGTTTGTTAAAAGTACAACCCAACTTCTAGCTAGGACAACAATTAATAATTTCAAACAACCGCTCAAAACAGAATTCAAAAAAAAATTCCCACATTTTGATGGGATCCGAAATATTTTTATCCGAAATTTCTAGTCAGGTTAAATATAATTTCAAAATAAAGTTGTATTACGTTAAAATCCAATGAAATATTGCGCGCGCAACAAGTACCGAAATTAAAATTTTCAAATTCCAAAAATAATATATTTTTTAAACTAATTACGTGTTTGGTGCATAGTTACTGCCCAATTATTATAATTACATCCGATTTATTATTTCTTAAAGTCCATTTTCTCTTTAAGCCTAATGCATACCTCCTAGGAAAGTTTGTAGCCAAGCGGGGCGGAGAATAACAAGTTGACCAGGATATTGTGTACAACTGTCGGCCCAGTTGCATTGCTGATGTTGAAAAAAAGGCATGTGTAGTACAGTACAACCTAACATGGTTACTTAGCCCACATTCAGCGACGCCGGAAAGGCCCAAACAAGGCTTCTATACAACTTTTTGAAGTCATTGATCTCAATTAATAACTTAAGAAAAAAGTTAGATTACAGTGGAACCTAATTAAAAGCTGTCACGAGCAAATAAATAATTCAACGGGTCCCACTTGTGCGTGTGCACGTGTGTGTGTGTGTGAGAGAGAGAGAGAGAAAGAGAGAGAGAGACCCATCGATCGATGCTCATAAATACATCTTTCAGCCATATGCATTGCTGATGCTCAGTAAAAACTTATATAGTTGACACAATCATATAGAACATCATAGCACACTGAACTTGCATACACAAATTTCACGCAGGCGGCACAATCAGGATGGAAGCAGTGGATCGCTACGGGAAGGGCTATGTTGAAACCAACGAAGTCGTACATAACGGTTCATCGTCTTTATCAATGACGGGGAAATATCTTGAATGTTGTGCAAAGAAAACGGACAGACAACACAATAAGTTCTACTAGCACATTAAGTTGACGTACAACCCTTTCTAAAAAAGTCCAGGTACAAAATTAGAACAGGTCACAATCAAATGTACTGGCATATCAGTGCTTCACACCCATAGCTCGGATTTAACTAGTATCTGACAAGATTCAGTTGTTACCTCAAATTAGAGCACATCCAGGCAGCCAGCCCTGCCTCTTCTCCCAAAGAAGCAGTGGCCTCCACCGCGCGATGGAGTAGGCCCTGTGCCATCCATCGTTCCGAGCAACACGGGGAAAGTCTGACGTTGACTCCTGTAATAGACGTCGTCGATGAACCCTGGCACCAGCGGCGGCTGCAGGACTTCGATTGATGGATTGACCACTTCTTCGACATGCACGAATACTTGATACAGGTACATCCCTAACGTGGTCTGCGGCGGCCTTGGTGGCGACAAATAGTACAACCCCGGTTCCTGCACCGGTATCTCAACACCAATCACCTTCGGTATGGTGGACGGCTTCTTCATCCATGCCATAACCGTTAGAGCCCAGCTATCTCGAGGAACAAACATACTTACGAGCTCACCTCCAAGGTCGTTGATAAGCTTGTTCATGGACTCGCTGTTCCAAGCACGTCGAGGCATGCCGTGGAAGGTAAGCTTTGATAAAAACTCAAGCTCAGAGGGCACCGAGCCCCATCCTGGGTGCCACCGATCCAAGCTCACAAACGCCATCACAGAACAAACGCCGGGAAGATTCGAACACACAACTGCAGTCGAAAGTTGTCCGGAACCTGACGAAGAAATCAGCTGGTGGTGGACAGACTTCGACGAGCAAGTCACTTATTTGGATGACGTGCGCAATGCCAAGAGCTTTGACAAGGTCGTCCAGCGAGACAGCAGGCCGGTCGCAGTTGATGGTTACCATCAGCACTTTGCCGGCAAACTGGTTGTCAAGCGCCGCCATGCCACTGTTGAGCGACAGCACGCAGCGACCGAAGGCAGGACGGACCTCAGGATCTCCGGCTCGGAGATCCGCTTTGACCGGTGACATGATAGTGTGCTTGAGTACAGGGAGTACGGGAGGGGGATTTGGGGGAACTGGAGTAGGAATAGAGATTCCAGAGGTGGGGGAGGGGCGGGAGACTGGGGATGAAAAGGTAGCATGAATATCGAGCATGCGCCAATATGCTCTCGTCGCGCAAGCGCACGAAAACACCGGTGGCGCCCACATGTCGCCCTAAGAGTCCCTATTCTTTCTTTTTGGAGAGCCCGACCTTTTTTTCAGGATCTTTTGAGAGCCCGGCCTGAGAGTCATAATTGACCTGTTTGGCATTGCGTTACTACTCGGCCCTTATTCAACGACACCTCACTGGCCCAAACAAGTGTACATCATCGAAAAGACACTGAGCTCAAATTATATAACTTGAAAAAAGGAGATATACTCTGAACACTATGGTGATGTCCTCATTTAGCCCACCAGTAGTTCAAGACAATAAACAGTTCGAAACAACGATATATACAACATTCAAACACTGACTAGTGACTACTACTGACATAAACAGCAAGACATGATAGTTCATAAGAAGTCTTGCTACACCACCAAAACGCACCCATCTGCAACGCTTAGACTCTCGTGATCAAGACAAGAATGACATTCTAAACAGAAGCAACTATTACATAGTAAGAGTGACATAGACGAGGATGACCAAATGACAAGGAATATGCATAACAAAAGAAAGAACTACCCATCCAGAACCAGTAGCAAAGACAACAACGTCATTCGAAGAGATGATCCAACACCATCATAATTTGCAGCCCTGCTTCAGCGACCAGTGATCCGGAGACACCAGTACTCCACCCTTTCGATGCAACAGCCCAATTACCTATCAACCTAAAGGCTTGAACCAAATCACTGCCTGTCGTAATTGAGACATCCAAGGATCAAAGTTAATCCGGATGCCTTTGTCATTCTCAGCTTCTTTTGGCTACAGGCTGTATCATTGACAATCAGGGGAGTTTGTTTCCGAACTCCTAGGGCTCGTCGTGTAGACACAATTTTCCATAGCAAACAGAGCCTCTCTTCCATCAAGGTCCTTGCCAACGGTGATCTCCTGGTTAATCGGATAATTGAGTCCGAGAAACAGAGAGTGTGAACCAAGGCTGTTTACCCGACTCCAACTAAAAAATCCTAAAGGCCCCAAGAAGCTGGTATCCTACTCATAGACGTAACAACCACTGTCCGGGTACTCACGTATTACACGGTGCTTGTATACAGTGGGGTTTTTGCAATATAACTTTTCCAGCTCATGTGTCTGAATGATCATCAGTCTTTTGCCGTTGTCTGATTGAGCGAGGAACCAGTTGTGCTTCCCTGTTTTTGGCAAAGGTGGTGTTATTACAAAGGGTAGTAACTGTAGGGACACTGCATCATATCAAAAAGGACAGACATTGTTAATGTAAGATCAACATTGTTCAGAGTATGAGTAGGATAATGCAAGAAATAGCATTGATATGTCCCTGTTGGAACTGGGAGGAAATTACAGGGAAATGTATACTGGGTTCGAAAATATAGAAGTGCCATGCATGGTTATACTCATCTTATCTCGCAATCGATTCTTCACAGGAAACTACCATGTCATGCATGTTATGTAATCATGTTCTGTCCTCACAAACAAATTCTTCAAGGTAATTAACAGACCATGCATTGTTATATACTCGTGTTCTGTGGGCAAATTTTTTGTGAGGATATTATTCTAGCCATTGATTGCTGAAGGGCGAATATAGGTATGTACACATGGTAAGCATTGCAGGATTTCACGACTTCCAAATATAGAGTTCTCCATATGCACATTTACTTCCCTAATGTATGGTTAGATGAAACCAACAGTGTGGTGCATGTTTCTACATCATGAAAATGAGGAAATTAACATGGCCATTGATACACACTCATATTTAGTAGCAGTATATAGATTACTATAAAATAAGGATAATATCCATATATTCCTAAATGTTTGATTATTCAGGGTACAAATTGGCTGTAATGACATGGTGACAATCGCATGAATTAACTCATTCCAAATATAGCTGATTTACGACGTCTCTAATACATTGCCATAGTTCTACTCAAATTCTGCTCAAACAGGGATATGCCAATCATCACAAAACGTTCAAACAGTGTCATGGTGTCATCATTAACATGAGACGGAAACAACTTACACGCGCCGTCCTAGCAATATGTAGTGCCATCTACCTTGTCGATCGCGTAGATGATGCCATTGTGTTCAATAGCATCACAAAAGTGTGTATCAGCTTTGACAATGATCCACTGCGAGCTGAGTTGTCTCTAGCTAAAGAAGGCACCGGTGTAAAGATAGGCGAGTCCGCGGTCGAACAAGGCAATTAGCTTGAAGTCTGCGTAATTCGCATGTCGTGTGGGTACTTGGTAGATTACAATCTTCTGCAAAACAAGGTCCATCCAACTGACGTGGTAATCTAGATGACTTGGACCGCGATGGTAATACTCTATATAAGCCAATGGAGGAAGGATAATCTCATGGGAGGTCTGGAAGTTCACGAGCACCAACTTTTTATCATCTTCTCTGAAGGCAGCCATCTAGTGGAAGTTCATGCCGACCCAGTACATACCTGCCAAGAAGTTTCGGGCGATGGTGATCGGATCGATGTCGAGGGAAATGATGTATGGTGACCCACACATACCTGCAAAGAAGTTTCGGCTAATGGAGATCAGATTGAAGTCGAGGGGCATCATGTACGCCTCCGTACCATGGTGAGCCAATCTCGCAAGACCAGATCGCAGCAAGCAGGGTGTCTTGAAAAGCTTAGGCCTCGCTTCGATGATGGCCGTGTGCATGTCCCTCGAGCA